>CM060686.1:185440550-188421016 GCA_030686995.1 Artemisia argyi
TTGCCGCCGATTTTATGCGAGGTTGCCTTGTCTGTTTTCTCAGGTTTTACAGGTTATGTATGACAAGAAGATGATTTATTTTTCTGGAAGGGAAGCTTTGATTGTTCATTTTCTTGGAGGAAGATCTAACCAAGCCACCTTATTATCCATACCGAGCGAATCAGGGGAGTATTTGATTTCATTTGTTTTACTCATTTCACTTTTACATTCTTTACTTGAACATTAGGGACAATGTTCATCCTAAGTGTAAGGGGAGGGTAAAATGATGATACCTTACAGATACACTTTCGCTTGAGTTTGTTTGTTTAATAGTAGATGTGTAATAAAACTATGAGAAATACTTGTTAGTGCAATTTTAGCGCCAAATTTAAAATTTTTTACAACATTTAGGAGTGAAACTTTAGCCATAGCAAGCGTCTCATGGATAGGAGATCGTATGACTAGCACAAAACCGTACTATTCGGAAAAATTTTCCACCCAAAGAATTCACTATTAGTGCTTATGAGTGTACCGGTAGCATTTAGATTCTAGAACTTGCGTTAGTGATGCATCCCGAGACCGCTAGTGAGACTACATTCGTGTGGTAGGATTTACTACATGATAAGAGGCATTAGGATCACCCTTGTGTTAAACCCGTATCATAATTACTTGACCATTTAAGTCATATTACTTGGTTAGTTAAGTCAATTAATTTTTCCCACACCTTAGCGATGTACTCATTTTTAGTACACGACACCCCTAGTACACACCTCCGAGCCTATCTTTTCGTTTCTAACTTTAAGCATCTTACTTAAAGGAAGAATTTGTTACACCCCACTTAAATGTACACCCAAATCGCCTTAGTCTTCCGTGTATGCACTCATCTTTAGTGCATTATTGTTATTTGTTAAACCCTAAGTTAATTATCTAATTGATTACATGGTTGCTAAGTCGAGTCATATCATTGTACATATTGTTTTGGGATGATTGGGACTCATGGGTAAAGTACTTATTTTATAGAGTAATGGGGAAGAACATAATATTATTACCCCCGTATGTGCGTTAATATTAAAAGTACTCCAAGTGTTTTGATTTTCTTAATTCGAGTCATTAGATTAGTTTATTGTAAAGTATGTAAAAATTCAAGTGTAAGGGGAATTTACATTCCATATGATGTATTATTTTGGATGGTAGGGTAAGAGTGTATGCAAAAAAAAAAAAAAAAAAAAAAAAAAAAAAAAAAAAAAAAAAACATACGGACTACCATCTCTTTTTATTCTATGTTCATTTTATGTTCTTGTTATTTTTCATTTATTAGCTTAAGTCGAGTCTAGTCTTGGCTTAGCAACGCCACATTGTACATGTAATTAACCAAGATTGTTTACTCGCCACCAGTAAAGACTGCCTATATCTAATAAAATCGTGTATTTCATATCCCTACACCTAACATTACAACCCTTTAAAAGACCTTTTTGATAGTTTATCCTAGGTGCTTATGCCATGTGGTGGAGGTTTGATCCTTTCCCAATCCTATGGTAATCTATTTTGCTATGACAAGGTAGTGAGAGATGTTTTCCATTTCCATATTGTAATTTATACTTTATTACACCCAAGAGATGTGAGTATCTAAACACTATTTGTGAGGTGCTAGTGTATGACCTTCGTTCTTTGGTCTTTAGTGGAACGATTATTTGTTGTAATTACTTTTATATTAGTGTTAAATGACCCCTAACTTGTATTTTGATTAGAATAAAAGCGCATTTGCTTGAGGACAAGCAAATCTAAAGTGTAAGGGTATATGATGAGGCGAAAAATGAACCACTTTTAGGGGTTCATTTAAGCCCGGAATTGAATTTATTTGATCAAATATTACCCTAAATCGTTCCTTTTGTGATTTTAGGTACTTCGGGAGTGAATTGTGGAAAAGGAAGCAATTCGGACGTTTTTGGAGCATAAAAGTGAAGAAAACGCCAAAGACTTAATTTTCCATGCTGAGAACAGTACCTGACGGCGTCAAGAGGAAAACCATGACGGCGTCAAGAGTAAATTCCATGACGACCCAGTGCAATCCTAACGGTGTCACAACAAGGGCGTCAAGGCTATTTTTGGTGACGGCCTGCACAAGGGGAATACATGACGGCGTCAGACCCAGATCTAGGCAGTCCGAGGAACTATCTGGCGGCGAGATGACGGCGTCAGACTTTTGTTCTTGACGCCGTCACCTATCAAACTCTATATATAGTTTTCTATTTTTCATTCATTAAGAGAGGAACTTGTGTGGAGAAAACTAGGGCCGAACTTTGTAAACCCTAGGTCATATTTTACAGTGCTTTCAAGGGTTTTCACCCATTGATTCCTTTCATGTTCTATTGAGATAAGTCTTCTCTTAATTCAATCAATATGTCTATGTGTTGGTTGATTATATCTTGTGCTTGTCTTGATTTTAACATGCTAGGCTAGATCTATCTTGTGTTTGCTTAGATCTAATGAAACCTCGATGTTAATTATGTGTTGATTACTTGTTTATGATTGTAATGGATGAATGATTTCAATGTTAGGCAAAAGAAAACTGGCAGATCTCCTTTGTGTAACATGCTTGAACGTCTTAGGAAACATGAACTGATGTGTACTAGATTTTATTGGTTGTATTTAATGCATGAGTAAATTCTAATGATCCCATGTTAGGAGCGCTCGTAGGATTGGGGAAGTAAGTACGCCACCCCATGAATGGTATTAAGGAATACAATCCGTCATCCACGCAACTATAACAAGTAATTAACGTGTAAAAGATATCTAGGGAGTAGTGAAATCTAAGTAAACACAATTCTCCCACATATTGCTCACAACTTTAGTATAATTAGTTTTATTTTCATTTTTAGTATTTTAATTTGATTGCATCTTAGTATTGGGTTAGTTGACTAGCAACTAATTCCGCCAAATTCCTTCATACCCAAGATTTTACTTGCTTTCATAAAAATATAAAAATACAAAAAGAATCATCCCTCATCTCTAGACCTAGTCTTTAGGTTTTCTAATCCTAGCGACACTATTTCTAGCTGAACGATCAATCCCCCGGTACTTGTCGTTATACTATAGTACATCGATCAGGTACACTGCCTGGTGGAGGTTGTAAGCTTCTCGAGAACCCTTGAGAGGTAAAGCCTGGTGCAATTCCCACGCATCATGTTCAAATTTCAACTTAGGTCAGTTTTAAAGTAGTATAGTGGGGTAATTTTAAAGTCAAAATCAGTAGCCTTAGGCAGAAGTATAGCCTCTTGCTTAGTTTTTCTAAACATTTTTTAGTTATAATTGAATTTTTTGGTTAGCATAGTATAGATTTAGACAAAGTACTTTGTAGTTGTTTCTTTGGCTGTGTTTTATTCCCCATAAGTTTGTGCTAGTTTGGTAGTTATGTGGTAGTTTAGTTAGGGCTGCTGATCACTCTTAAACCTGCCCATCAGCCTCCTTTTTCTCTTCATTTTAATTGTGCCCAGGTTAGATTTAGGAGTGGATTTAGGTTTTCATTGTTAGTTGGTAATATATATTTAATCAAACTTAGTTTATCTAGGTTTTTACAGCTTATTTGTGGTTTTTGTTGGGCTGCTTAACTCTTGTGTAGGTCTGCTCTTACACTTGCCCAAATAGCCCCTCATCAGCTTGTTTAAAGAAGTGATATAAGCTCAAGAGTTTGGTACGTTTAATTTTTGGCAGCGTGGCTAATGTTGGTAATTATTTCAGCCCTCAGCTTATATGCCAGAGCTTATTGCAATTGCTTATCTTAGGCCTGCTATAATTCTACAATTTTGTACCTTGCTGCATCAGTCCTAAACACCCCCTTTTGATGTCATTTTAAGCTAAGTTTAAATAAAAATTAGGTAGTGAATTTTGTTTCACAACTAGTTAGTAGTATAGAGTTTTTATGTCTGAGCTTATTTGAAGGTTTAGAGTTCATTTAGATTGTGAAACTTGGGTTCTAAATCAGCCCCCTAGGCTGCAGGCCTGTGTAATTGAGCTTGTTGTTTTTGCTATTTCGTTAAAAGTTTTATTTTGGTTTGAACTGCTGAAACTAGATTAGATACTTTGCACTGTAGTTGGCTTATCAAGGTTTGGAGTCAGTTTATTGGAACCATGTATGAGTTATTTGATAGCTGAGCATATCTTTGTTTGCCCATTCTTGTCCACTGTGGAAAGTAATAAGCTGTTTTTGTAAGCTTTTAGGAAAAAGTATTTTATAAAAAGTTCATTTGGATTGTTGTTTATCAGTTTCTGAGAAAAGAAAACCAAAGAGAAAAAAAAAATTTTGCAAAAAGGGAATTGCCAAGGGTCGAACCCCTGACCTCTTGGTCACAAGAGACACAACAACACATGCCAATACCAACTCGCCCTTGGGACTTTTTCATTCATTGTTTGCAAAATGTATTATTTAAATAGGAGTGGCTGTTTAGCTTATATTTACTTATCAGCTTTTGTTTGATGATTTTCTAGCTTATTTTGCACCATCACTCTCTTTTTATATTTTTCTTAGAATTAATTTAGGGTAATTTAATTTCCAAAAATTTTTCAGATTTTTCTCATAAGTTTAAGTATTTTTAATAATTTAATTTCCGTAAAATAGTATTTAATTCATAATTAATAGAATTTTTGTTGAAAAATTAATTTTGTTTTTTCTAAAATTTACTTTTGTCATTTAGTGCGTTAGAAAATTATTTGCAAACCCGTAGAACGTTTAGAGCTCAAATTTCACGTTTTATTTTGTACGTTGACGTTTATTTTTAAATAAACGTAACGTTTTAATTTAGTTTACGTTTAGGATTTCCGATACCTAATTATGTTTTCCCGTAGTGTTTTAGGATCTCACTAGTTTGTTAGTTGCCTTAGATTAATTTACTTTCACCTTCGTTCGTTAATTTTCAATTTCGTTAATTTAACGTATCGCAAAACCAAATAACCTTTCCAATCATACAAGATTTTAATTCCAATCTCATTCGAAGCTTTCCATTCACACCTCGTTGGGGTACGACCCGGGAAATCACTTCCCGGTCTCACAATTTAAATATCACTTTCACGAGTTTTGCGAGGTAATCTTTTTCCTAAGGTTTACTCGTATTACTTCACGTCTATTTGTCTCACGATAAATTAGACTTCACGTTTGTTGATATTTTGATAATTGTTGTTTGCACACACCAAAACACAACGAATCAAATGGTGCCGCTGCCGGGGAGGCTGTGTGTCGAAAGTCTCGATAAGGTTTAGACGATTAGTCTTTTAGAACCTTCGCAAGAAGTTACGTTTTCATAAAACTTATAAAAAACCAAAAATATTTTTCTTTTGTTTCTATATATGTATTATAAAAGATAAGAAAAACCCAAAAAGATTTTCCCGTTTCTTTGTTTAATAATTACAACATTAAAATCTTACCACCGCAAACCAAGGCAGAACACCTACCAACTGGGGGTGTAACCATAATAAGTTCCCAAACTAAAGATCAAAACTTGCCTTTGTATCACTTGCGTTTTGGAAAACTTTTAATCGATAAGCATACACTAAGTGGAGTTGAAACGGTATAGGGCGATCCAACGAACTTCGCCCTAGTGAGAAATCCATTCTTTTCTCCCGCTCCTTGTACGTTTATCCTTAAAGGTCAACCTTGAGTTCTTGATTATTGGTTTAAGTTCCCTTGTCGTTAAAGTTGTATTGTTTTAATTGAAATTTTTTGTGGTGCATGCGCACGCGTTCGTCTACGTCAACGAGTTGCAATCGCTTAACAACATTCCAAGAAGAAGGCGTACTCGACGACGTACCAATCCAATAGTCGAACCCGAGATTCATACTATTCCAATCATGGCGGCCGAGCCCACTATGAATGAGCTTCTCCAAGCACCCATCGAGGGTTACGGAGATGCTATCATCATTCCAGCCATCGTGGCTGACAATTTCGAGCTTAAGACGGGGTTGATAAACTTAGTCACCTCGCGTCAATTCTATGGTTTCGAGAGGGACGATCCTCAAGATCACATTCGATGGTTTAACAAAATCACGTCCACCATCAAATGCAAAAATGACCCTGAGGAAGCTATCAAACTTCTTCTCTTCCCGTTTTCCCTCGATGGGGCTGCCAAAAATTGGCTAGACAAACAACCCCCTCGATCGATTGAAACGTGGGAAGATTTGGTTAAGAAGTTTGTGAATGAGTTCTTTCCTCCTTCTAAAACCACAGCCCTCAAGAATGAGATCATGAAATTCATGCAGAAATTCGATGAATCATTCGGTGAGGCATGGGATCGTTACAAGGACACGCTTCGTAAATGTCCTCATCACGGTTTCTCTGAGTTAATGCAACTCGACACTTTCTATAATGGTGTGAGCCAAGTCGATCAAGACTCTCTTAATGCCTCCGCGGGAGGTAATTTCTTGAATCGAACCACCAAAGATGCTTTGATGATCATTGAAAATAAGTCTAAGGTCCGCATTCCACGAAGCAAATCGGTTGTTTCTCAAGTTAATGTTGGTCCTTCTTCCTCATCATCTGTGGCTCAATCTAGCACCGATGCTAGACTTGACAAGCTCACAGAAGCTATTCATGCTTTGGTTCTCACCAAAACAAAGAAAGTTTCTTCTCAACCTGCTGAAGTAAAAAAGGTTGACGTTTGCGTTACTTGTGGTGGTCCACACGCATACTACAATTGTACTGCCACCGATGGCAATCCATTTGAAGTTAATGCGATATCCGGTAATTCTAATCAAGGAGGTAACCAATACCGTCCTCAAATGGAACCAAATTACCGTGCTAACAATCAAAGTGGTCCACCCGGTTTTTCTCAACCCAATAATCCAAATCGATTCAATCAAAATCAACAACAAAGAAATCCGAATGTTCAAAACCAATTTCAGGCCCCTATGAATCAATTTCCAAATCAAGGGGGAAATTACAACCAAGGTTCTCAAAATCAAGGAAACTTGAATAGAAACCAAGGTTATGGTAATTTCAATCAAGAAAACAATTTTCATGGTAACCAAAACCATGGAAATTTTCAAAATCAAGGTTTCAATCAAAACAACCGAGCTCAAAATTTTTCTCATCAAAACCAAGCCGTTGTTCAAACTCAGTCGTCAACCGATGAGTTATTGAAACAATTTATGAAAGCTCAAGAAGAAACAAACAGGTTGTTGATCGGTCAAATTTCTGAACTAAAGAGGTCTTTAAATGATCGACCTTCGGGATCGGGAACGCAACCTAGCAACACGATCTCCAACCTGAAGGGCGATGTAAAGGCGATCTCAACCCGAAGGGTGAATTGAAAGCCATTACCGTTCGTAGTGGTAAAGCTTACAATGGACCCTCGATTCCTATTCCTTCTCCTTCTAAGGAAGTGGAACAAGATACCAAGGTGACAAAGGACAAGGTGCATTCCTCAAGCCCACAAAGTACCGCACACGTCCAACCTTCGGTCATCCAAACTTCAATTCCCGAATTTGTTTTTCCAAAGAGCATTCCTAAGCCTACAATTCCATATCCTTCAAGGCTTAATGATCAAAAACTCCGTGATAAAACTGATATCCAAATGAAGAAGTTTCTTGAGATATTTCAAAAGTTACACTTCGACATTAGTTTTGCGGATGCTCTTCTTTATATGCCGAAATTTGCTTCCACATTCAAGAATCTCATTAGCAATATAGAAAAATTGCTTGAACTTGCTGAAACACCGATTAATGCTCAATGTTCAGCAGTCCTTCTCAAAGAGCTTCCCGAGAAGCTTGAAGATTCTGAAAAATTTCTCATTCCTTGTTCTTTAAAAGATCAAGAGGTTTACAATGCCCTAGCCAATTCAGGGGCAAGCATAAACCTCATGCCTTTGTCAATTTATGAACAACTTGGAATGGGCGTACTCAAACCAACTCATATGACCTTAGAGTTAGCTAATCGATCGATTACTCACCCAGTCGGTATAGCCGAAGATGTATTTGTTCGTGTGAATACGTTTATCTTCCCAGCCGACTTTATGGTGGTTGATTATGAAGCTGACTCGAGAGTTCCTCTTATCCTAAGGAGACCATTTTTGCGTACAGCAAAAGCCCTAGTTGATCATTATGAGAATACTTTGACCTTGAGGATTGATAATGAAAAAATGATTTTTCACACTAATGCTTCCAAGCATAAGAAACATTCAGTTAAAAGCATCGATATCATTGATTTCTCCTCCAACGGTTATTCTTCTGTGTTCCCCAAATCCAAAGAACCTAGTAGTGGCAGTACCACTTCTAATGTTGACTTTCTTCTTGAGGAGTTCTCCGATGAACTCGCTCACATCGATTCACTTCCATCGGGAAGTGACGACGATTTCTTTGACTTTGAATCCGATCTCAAAGAAATTGAAAGTCTTTTGTATCATGATCCATCACTTAATCCTAACTCCAACCTTAGTGATTCTTAAAGTGATGATGATCTCTTCGACTTTGATGCCAATCAAAATGAATGGAAAAATCTTTTGTATGGCGAATCTTGTGATGACGAAACATTTGATGATAAGAAACCAAAAATGGAAAATGTAACTGATGAACCGTCAATTGTTTCTCATGATTTCTCCCTTTTAGAGGGTGATTCACTCTCCCCTTCCGAGCCTTCCATTGAGCATCATTTTTTTTGTGAAAACAAAGTATTCAATCCAGGAATACTCGATGATGTAAAAACTCCTTTTACAATGAAAAAGAATCCTAATAAGAATTTCAAGTTATAAATCTCATCCGAGAAACTTTTAATTCTGGAGAAAAGTGAATCCCCTCTATTCTGTCTCAACAATGATCTCACTCATGATTATGTTGAACATGACCCGGGGGAAGATGCATTTTATCATGAGAAATGTCTTAATGATGAATTTACCCCAACCCTCCCTCCCGGGATTTCTATGAGCTTACATTTAAAATTCCAATCTCGCAAATAAAGCTCAAGTTCAAGAACAAAGATTCCAATGTCTTTGTTCCCCTCATCACATTTTGTGTGATCTCTCTTCTTTCTCATTCCTTCGGGAGTGAGAACACTATCTTTGACCCCGGTATTCTTTCTACTAGTTTTTACTATTTGAATACCGGCGGTTATCTCATCGGAGTGGAACTTTCTCGTGCTTCATATGTTTATCCAAATATCTTGAATGAAAGTCCTATTGAGATTGTTTCTTCCACATCTTGCTTCCCCAAGAACAAATGAATTCGGGGTCGAGTCAAGCTAGCGACTAGATAAACAAAAATAGTAGCAACAATATGGGTTTTCACCCGTGTCTCTAATTTCCTTCTACTTTCTAACACCCTAGTGTGGGGGAGTGGCCACCCCTGCAGCTATTTGAGATGTATATACCTTCAAAAAAAATGTGTGTCTATAAAAATAAAGTGAATAATGAAAAATGACGTTCCCACAGTTAGCTTCTAATATTATCTTCTTTTGTTCAAGGATTCGGCATAATAGCCGGGACTTTGAATATTGAGGACAATATTCAATTCTAAGTGTGGGGGAAGGGAAAATTCTAGCGAATTTTATCAAATTATACCATCTAGTACCCCCGTTTTTGGCCAAAAATTTGAAGAAAAAAAATTCACTTTATTTCAAAATAATTTTTGTGGTTATCAATCCACCGTGTCTAAATGACAAAAGGATTGGCTAATCCAGGAGCAAACGGCTCTTGGTAAATATAGCTCAAACCCGTTGATGGCTTGCAATTTTCCCAAAATTGTATGGTACCTCAACTAGCCATATCCTCAAAAGCAAATGAGTTGGCTAGCCCGCAAGATTATGGCTTGTGGTAAAGGCAGTGGAAAAACCATAATTGGTAATCAACTCACCAAGATGTTGACTGTTCCATCAAGAGTTGGCTAGTCCAGAAGCAAACGGCTTCTGGTAAAGACAAATCAAAACCGTTGAAAGCTGGTGGTTTGCAAAAATTCATATGGTTATCGGATGGACCATAATTCTTACTTGAACCCAAACATTCGGCTACTCCAGAAGTGATGGCTTTTGGTAAAGAGACTTCAAATCCATTAATTTTTCTTGAAAAGATTGCTAGGGACTAGCAATAGTTTAGTGTGGGAGATTGATGAGTGTGTAAATACTCATCATTTTTATTCAAATCTGAACTGCAAAATGATTAAAAACACTCAAAAACACACCAAAATACGAAGAAAATCCCAAAGATCATGTTTTATATGTTTCTGATGCAAAACGAGTGAAAACAAACGAAAAACGAACAAAATTTGCATAATTGGCAGTTTCAATCCCCCAACTTTCAAAAATTTGACAAAACTAGTCCTTGAGCATTTATTTCAAAGAAAAGTCAACCCAAACTCTTTAAAAGTCAAATGATAACACAAATGAACTTTGGGTACAAAGTTTTCAAAAAGTTACACATTTGGTCCCTGTACTTTGTCAATTTAGAAGTTTTGGTCCCTGGTGTTTTAAATTGGGAAAATTTCATTTTAAGTCCTTTGGTTCATCTAACTTGACAGGTTTGGCCCTTTTGATAACTTGGGGATATTTACAAAACCAGCCCTCAAGTTTCAGCAAGTGTACAAGTTTGGTCCTTGGGATTTTACAAGCTACAAACCAAACGGATATCCTTAATAACTTAAAACCAAACACAACCCAACCAAGCCCACACCACATCTCCTTGGCCCAAATTACAACCAGTCCACCCCTAGCCCAACTCCCCCAAACCCTAATCATATAATAAAAATATGCATCCCCCTTTGGTCAAAATAAAGGTCAAAGTAAGATATTCATCTCTCCCATCACTTTCCCCTCTTACCCGTGACTTGCAATCCTTTCCCCCCCCCCCCCCCATCACTCTCCACCTTTATCTTCTTTACCCCATCTCCCAATCCCACTAACTCCCCTCCAACCCGTACCTAACACCATAACCAGATACATGATGCCAAGCTGGCAATCCACACCATTCTTTGGGCGCCAAAACGTGATTAAAGGCTGAGATAAGTTCAAGATTAATCCAAGGGTGGTGATTCATTGTAAAGAAGCACAAAGGACTCACAATGCTTTTTTGTCTCAGAAAACAAGCACAAGGAGATGATGACGAAGAAGCCATGAAACCCTAGAAGATGTAGTATAAATAGGTTATGATGTTGTAGCCGAAAAGGCAGTCAGTCATTAGGGTTTTTAATAGTCAATTAAGTCTTAGTTTAAGATTTCAGTTTTTTAGTTTCAATCTCTTTTGTACTTTTCACTCATTCAATGAAAATTTAAGTTGTTTTTTTTTACTTCTGCTTCTATTAATCTTTTTATAAAATTTTTATTGCTAAGCTTAATGTTGTTCATTTAGTTCAGTTATGGTTTGTCTTACATTAATCTAAATGAGTTTCAGTACTGGTGTTATTTGCTTGAAAAAAGAAATTACCACAGTTTGACATGAAGTGGTGTTTGACACACGAATCTTTTGTAGTCTATAAACTGATTGTGTTCAAATTTCAACTTAGGTCAGTTTTAAAGTAGTATAGTGGGGTAATTTTAAAGTCAAAATCAGTAGCCTTAGGCAGAATTATAGCCTCTTGCTTAGTTTTTCTAAACATTTTTTAGTTATAATTTATTTTTTTGGTTAGCATAGTATAGATTTAGACAAAGTACTTTGTAGTTGTTTCTTTGGCTGTGTTTTAGTCCCCATAAGTTTGTGCTAGTTTGGTAGTTATGTGGTAGTTTAGTTAGGGCTGCTGATCACTCTTAAACCTGCCCATCAGCCTCCTTTTTCTCTTCATTTTAACTGTGCCCATGTTAGATTTAGGAGTGGATTTAGGTTTTCATTGTTAGTTGGTAATATAGATTTAATCAAACTTAGTTTATCTAGGTTTTTACAGCTTATTTGTGGTTTTTGTTAGGCTGCTTAACTCTTGTGCAGGTCTGCTCTTACACTTGCCCAAACAGCCCCTCATCAGCTTGTTTAAAGAAGTGATATAAGCTCAAGAGTTTGGTACGTTTAATTTTTGGCAGCGTGGCTAATGTTGGTAATTATTTCAGCCCTCAGCTTATATGCCAGAGCTTATTGCAATTGCTTATCTTAGGCCTGCTATAATTCTACAATTTTGTACCTTGCTGCATCAGTCCTAAACACCCCCTTTTGATGTCATTTTAAGCTAAGTTTAAATAGAAATTAGGTAGTGAATTTTGTTTCACAACTAGTTAGTAGTATAGAGTTTTTATGTCTGAGCTTATTTGAAGGTTTAGAGTTCATTTGGATTGTGAAACTTGGGTTCTAAATCAGCCCCCTAGGCTGCAGGCCTGTGTAATTGAGCTTGTTGTTTTTGCTATTTCGTTAAAAGTTTTATTTTGGTTTGAACTGCTGAAACTAGATTAGATACTTTGAACTGTAGTTGGCTTATCAAGGTTTGGAGTCAGTTTATTGGAACCATGTATGAGTTATTTGATAGCTGAGCATATCTTTGTTTGCCCATTCTTGTCCACTGTGGAAAGTAATAAGCTGTTTTTGTAAGCTTTTAAGAAAAAGTATTTTATAAAAAGTTCATTTGGATTGTTGTTTATCAGTTTCTGAGAAAAGAAAACCAAAGAGAAAAAAAATATTTTGCAAAAAGGGAATTGCCAAGGGTCGAACCCCTGACCTCTTGGTCACAAGAGACACAACAACACATGCCAATACCAACTCGCCCTTGGGACTGTTTCATTCATTGTTTGCAAAATGTATTATTTAAATAGGAGTGGCTGTTTAGCTTATATTTACTTATCAGCTTTTGTTGGCTGATTTTCTAGCTTATTTTGCACCATCACTCTCTTTTTATATTCTTCTTAGAATTAATTTAGGGTAATTTAATTTCCAAAAATTTTTCAGATTTTTCTCATAAGTTTAAGTCTTTTTAATAATTTAATTTCTTTAAAATAGTATTTAATTCGTAATAAATAGAATTTTTGTTGAAAAATTAATTTTCTTTTTTCTAAAATTTACTTTTGTCATTTAGTGCGTTAGAAAATTAGTTGCAAACCCGTAGAACGTTTAGAGCTCAAATTTCACGTTTTATTTTGTACGTTGACGTTTATTTTTAAATAAACGTAACGTTTTAATTTAATTTACGTTTAGGATTTCCGATACCTAATTATGTTTTCCCGTAGTGTTTTAGGATCTCACTAGTTTGTTAGTTGCCTTAGATTAATTTACTTTCACCTTCGTTCGTTAATTTTCAATTTCGTTAATTTAACGTATCGCAAAACCAAATAACCTTTCCAATCATACAAGATTTTAATTCCAATCTCATTCGAAGCTTTCCATTCACACCTCGTTGGGGTACGACCAGGGAAATCACTTCCCGGTCTCACAATTTAAATATCACTTTCACGAGTTTTGCGAGGTAATCTTTTTCCTAAAAGGTTTACTCGTATTACTTCACGTCTATTTGTCTCACGATAAATTAGACTTCACGTTTGTTGATATTTTGATAATTGTTGTTTGCACACACCAAAACACAACGAATCAATGGTCACGGCCACGGCACCTCTTATCACATTCAGTGGTGAAGTCATATGGCCACTAGGACAGATACCACTTCTAGTTAAGATAACTTCCGCGTGGATGAAATTCTTTATAGTAAGGTCACAATCACCTTACAACTGAATCATAGGGCGACCGGGGTTCAAAAAAATAAGCGGTACAATCAACGACACATGGTATGCTGAAGTTCCCAGTTAAGGGAGGTGTGCTCACACTGCGGAGCAGCAAGATTATACCGCTTGAATGCACAATGGTTTCCGAACCATCAGAAGAGACTCCCATGGTTAATCAGCCAGCGGAGGAACGAATCAAAGTCACAATCTACCCAGAATATTCAGAGCAAACGGTAGCAATAGGCTCTACCTTAACATAGGAAGGTCGAAAGAAATTATGTTACTTGCTTTGAAACAACCTAGATGTGTTCGCCTGATGCCTGGCAGACATGACGGGTGTTCCGCGGCATATAGCGGAGCATCACCTAAACGTCCGTGAAGGATACACTCCTGTAAGACAAAAGAAGCGAGGCCAGGCACCAGAAGGAAGCAAAGCAATACGTGAAGAAGTTGAAAAACTCGTCGAAGCTGGTATTATGAAAGAATGCACTACCATTATTGGTTAGCCAACCCAGTAATGATAAAGAAGCATGACGACAGCTGGAGAATGTATGTCGACTTCAAGGACCTAAACAAAGCGTGCCCACAAGACTACTATCCCCTTTCAGAAATAGATTTGCAAGTGGAATCTCTTTGTGGCTATCGCTTCAAATGTTTTTTGGATGCATACAAAGGCTACCACCAAATACAAATGGCAAAAGACAACGAAGAAAAAACAACGTTCATAACAAGTCAAGGCATATTCTACCACTCAAAAATGCCGTTCGGGCTCAAGAACCGGAGCAACATACCAACGGCTTGTGGATAAAGCTTTCCACAAGCAAATAGGCAGAAATTTGGAAGTATATGTGGATGACTTAGTATTATAAAAAAACCGCACAAAAGACGAAATAATAAGAGATGTGGAGGAGACGTTCTGAACGTTGGGAAAAATAAACATGAAACTAAACCCTAAGAAATGTACATACTGGAATTACAGAAATTCCTCAAAAGATTGGAAATTTAGTCAAATTAAGATTTTTTTTTTATGTTGAACATTGTCCTGGTCTATCTCATATTGAACCAGGTGTACTATCAAAGCTTCGTTGGTTAGAAGAGTTGAGTATTGGATACTATCCGGTGGAAGAGGGGAATGATAAGAGTCTTCTAGAAATAGGTAAACTGTTGAAGCTCACATTTCTAAATTTATGTGTCCCACATATTTATCTTTTGCCTAAAAGTGATTATCTAAAGAAATTGAAAAGATTTTCCTTTCAAATTGTTGGTAGTGGAAGAGGTAATGTTAATGGTAGCCCAGGTAATAAAACTTTGATTCTAGACACGCGTTATCTTGATATCTCACACTTGATGCATTATAGAAGATTGATTGAGGAGGTATGTAATGGTATAGGTCTTGTATCTATAAGTAATCTTGAAAATATAATGCCTATGATGTATTGTGAGGGTTTCGGTTCGAAGACTATTGATTCAGGAATATATATATATATATATATATATATATATATATATATATATATATATAACAGGAGGCATTTGAAGGATAATGCCACGTCATTGCCCAGTAATTCAATTTCAGCCATGTCATCTGTCATGTCATCACATGTAAACTATTTTTTAACATGTATTTATTTTTTTAATTTTTAAATGAATTTTGTAAATTGATATTTTATATACAATTTAATATTAGGCGTGTGAAATAACATAGGATTTAGTGAAATAATTTAATTAATTTTAATATTGTGATTAACAACCTAAAATTCGAATTTTTAAAAACATTTGCCACTTGCAGGATTTGAACCTAGGTCTTGACATACTCACACAAGCGTGTCAACCACTAAATTTACTCATCTTTTTGAAGATATCTTGCAAGTAAAAATCTATAAACTTATGCAACGAGATAATTATGATAATCCCTAGAAGTTGGGTAACCCTAATAAAACATATAAACATACGGAAAAAACACAGCTAATTCATAGTAACATAATACACGTTCATCCTCTTCATTCATGACTAAATCATTCCTGAAAATACCTAGGTCTCATCCCTATTCGATCTAAATAAAAAAAACATGTGATCAATCGTATCAACAACTTGCTTTTCATGAATTAGAAGGTATGTTCATAAACAATATTCAGTAAAAATATATCAGTTGTAATCATGTTTGATACATTGATTTGCAAAATTGTATCTTTGAATCTAAAGCTATATGGAAATTAGGGGGTCTTTGGATGTGCATTATCTGATTTTGAATAATCATAGTAGGAATATCAGTTTTTAAACCAGATAACCAAACAGTTGTGTATGAAACTGAATATTTGACCCGTGATATTGCATTTTGTTAAATGTTATCATCGTAGGTTCTAAGAAGGCATGGTGGAGTGCATATAACCTAATTTTAAGCAGATACTGGAGTGTCTAACTGTATGTTTGGACTGTTAGTTACATGTCAGAGAGGATCATTTGGACTGGATCATTTGGAACCATTTACAATGTATGCAAATAGTGTGCAAGTTATATATTGTTGTGATGTCTCATTATTGTTGCATCATTGGGTATGAAATTTGAATAATTGGATAGGAAGTTAGGAATTCTATTGACTAGATTCTGGAATTTCAGGGGTCTTGGATTATTTGTGCTATTCGTACCATTGATTATTAGGCTTGACTTGAGCGACCATGAAATTTGCGGAAACTTTTGAGCAGGCAGAGAGTTTGAAGTGGCAGAGATGACGCCAATTATCTTATTTCTTATGCAGGCCTTATGGAATTTGGCGCGGTAGTTCGTTAAACTTAAGTTGCGTATCAGTGGTCGAGGTAATTTCATACTTATTTGTTTCGCTTGCATTTATGAATGGTTCTCACACATGGAGATAAAAAGGGGGTGTTTGGGACTGCTTACTAAAAGTGGTCGTTGTCTTTTCAGATTAGCTATTTGGAGAATTATTAACTGCTTATTTAACTCACATATCATCAGACAACGTATTGAACCGTAACTTTTAAGTTGCTTATGTGCGTATGCTTATAAGTGGAAAACAAACTATAATTCCACACACAACCTGATTTTCCAAATAGCTTATGGTTTACATGTTTATTTGTGTCAAATAAGCTGTAGGTTCTTATTAAGTAGAGCGTAAACTCCGTGGTGTATCTGTACCAGCTATTGATAAGAATATAGCCATTTATCAACATTTTTTGGTGATAGGTGTTCGCTCCAGCACATTGAAGTAAGCACTTCCAGATCCAAAACTAACTATATCCTTTGTACCTTTATCTAATCTTCTATAATTATAAATATTATCGCATCTTTTTTTTGTAGTGAGCTGTTTATTCACCTCAAAATTTACAAATTGTTATGAATAGTTTTATCAATCTAAGGGTGTTAATTTTGTTAAAGGCACACAGTTCGGTGATCATTTGATTTCGTCCAAGAGGGAAAGGTAAATTTTATTGTTATAATTTTGTTGAGCATGTGTGTTTTTTATTGTTTTAAAATTGATTATAAATAGACTCTGGGAGTTAATCTCAATAATGGAACCTACATTCCTGCTAATTTGGTATTTTCTAGCTATTGGATTCTATATAAACACGAGTCTTTTCGAAGTTCAATTCACTATAGAGAAACAAGGAATCAGAGTAAACAACATGTTACAAACAAACAATAGCTGAGTGTACACAAACGGAGACGTTGCATCCATTCCAGTCAATAATGGACCCAGATAAAACAACAGATTTTGATTACTTACCATTCCTCTACTCTAGGGTCTTCTAATTTTTGTGGCAGTTTTATAGACAACTTAAGGGAAGCCGTGGATTTTGGTATGGTTACTGGTTAGAGACTATTCAGCCAATCAAATGTTACACATGTACACTACTCTTTGTTATAAATACCATCATACGTTGATATTAATAAGCATGTGCCACAAAATGGGATAGATTTGTTTATTCGGTCTGGGCTCATTAAACTGGCTAAAAATAGAAAGAACTGGCTGAACCAACTTGTCCTCAAATGGGTTGATCAGTTCAACTTACAAGTCATGTACAGTCGGTTCAGTTCGAAACATCATGAAACCATAAGTTACAGTTAATGTTTGTCATATTTATAAAATCATTTAAATTACACATGTAGATTTTTTGTAATTTGTAATGTGCAGGGCGATTTTACAAAATGCAACAATATTCTTAGAAACATGTGCTCTGCTAAGTACCCCATTGAACAAACTTTTACTTTTATGATAAAAAAAGGCTAAAAGTCATTTGAGTGACACACAATTATATGCTTGAAATCCACCAGGTTACCACTATATTATTCAGCGCAATAGGGAATGTCATTATACGATTGGCATTTTATTTTTCAATCTTTGCTAACCATTTTTTGGTATCCCTGTTTTTATCAAGCACTTTGAAAGGCACTTTAGAGACACACCACTATATGCGTGTAACCCACAATGCCACCATCCTTAGACCACCAACCTATCTATTTGGACATCTGTAATTATAGACTGAGGTCAATATCTTATGAAGCCACCACCCTTACCACCAACCTATTTATTTAGACATCTATAATTATAGTGAGGTCAATATCTTATGATGCTAATTGATGATAATTTTTCCTCAACTATCATTTTTTATTGCAGATCAAGACAGCAGATAAGCATACCCTCCAGTAAGAACTACATTACAAGGTATAACGATAAGTATGTCATATTATTTACCTTACACATCGTGTCCTTTTTTCATGATCACAATATAACATTACTTTTAGGTTTTTTAAATTGGCGTCGATCCTTGAACCCGAGAACCCCCTAAATTTGTCAAGGCTGCTATATTGGTTAATGATGTGCGGAAGCTTGCTCAGTTAAGAAACAAATCCCAGAAGTTAAAAGACTCAACTGCATAAACTCGCAAACCTCCATGTATATTTCATTCATTCTTACCGTGCTGTTCCAGTATGTTTGCTTGTGTTATCTCTTCTTCACATCTGTCGTATTTTTACTGACCTATAACTAAAGATCGGACCTTGGTTTACATATAGTCGAAAGAAAATGAAGAGTGGGTTTCATCCACCTGCAACTACGGGATTGACTTCATTTCATCTATTAGAAGGGGAAATGTGCATGACGTTCAAAAGGTGATCAGTATAGCAGACAAAAGAGAACAAGGTATTTTGATCCACTTTTGTTCATTAAGAATTTGGTCAGACCAATGAATAAAATTAAGAAAGTATTAAACACTAAAAAAATGAATTAAATGTGTCAAAATGACCAATGCATCAGTACACCAAAATCAAACTCTAGCTATATTTTTGACGCTACAACTTGCCAAGTTTGCATTGTTGTGGTGCAAATTTTAAAGTATTGTTAATACTTAAGTATTGTTAAACTCTAGCTATATTTTAAAGTTTGCTATAGATTCCTTTTTTTATTAACACTTAAGTATTGTTTATTGTTTAATAGATACTAAAGTACACATCAGAGAATGTGTTTGTACCTCTAACAATTGGTGATGGTATCCGAAATTTCACTGATGCAAATGAAGGTGCTGCTCTTGAGATACATTTAATTCCATTCTTTTCCTACAATAGATGTTGGTGGATGTGATAGGTGCACACGTATTTAAAGTATATTTTACTATGATATGGTTAGAGTTCATATTTTACATGTCTAATTTATATTTCTGTTGGATCTTTCTAATTAAGTAATCATATGATTGTTTAAATTTCATATAATAGAGGTTATATCCGGGGTACATCATATTTTTCGTTCAATCAGCTTTGATGATTGCTGGTTCTAGAGGTAATAAAATGTCCTTCACATTTCTTATGTATAATGTGCTTACATTGATATGTTGAGTCCACAATTGTATCGTGTTATCTTAATGTTTATATTTGTTTTGTGCAGCCATTTATAGATGGCATGCAACCTCCCCTTTAATTTCTCAATTATTTATGGCTGGTAAAAGTATGTATATTCAAATACTTTGCCAACTGGTTTTTGCTATGGGTTAGTTAACACATAGATAAATTGGATAAGTCTTTATTTTGCTTGGTGCTCAATTGCTCATAGCGATACTGATCTATTGTAGTAAGTCTAAATATAGTTTTAGAAACTAAAAAACATATCAAATTTAGAATGTATTCAGTATTTCTTTGTGGTTTCCATATCCAAACACCCTTTTTGACTTTTAAAGAATTTAGATTACATTTATTTGTGTATAAAGTTTCAGTTTCGTTATGATAGCAACCATGGATCAAGAGTGTTTTGATGGAGATGGGACTCGATGCACCTGATCACCACTCGGGAAGCTGATGGCAACAAGTCTGTCCACAAAACCAATCCATGTTCTGAAAACAAGATGTTCTTTCGCACTCAACACATGACCCTTCAACTTAAAGGAGCATGTTCTCGTCACCATAGTTGAAAATTCGGGTTCTAACTATGTTTATGCAGTTTCAATCATCACTATAGTAAGTCTTTCTATCACCGTAATCTCAATCTATTTGCCACCATGTTGCTTATGGCACAACAGGTAATTCTTTTTTACATTTTCTATCAACGTAATTATGTTTGCGTATTTTTCTTTTTTACATTTTCTGCTTGAGCTTCAGCTGCAGTCACAACAGGTAATTCATGCATTCCTATGTTGTACTATATAACAATCAAAGAGTATGCCATAACATATCAAATCGTGAACCTTTGGTTTATTGAGAGTGTCTTAATAACTTCTCTTCAATTATCTTTGGTTTATTGAGAGTGCTCCATTGTGCGTTCTATGAGAGTGTCTTGGAAAGTTGGAGCGTCATACCTTTTGCAGTCTTAGAAAGCCTAAAATATGGCTAATAAGCTTATTTCTCCCCACCTAGACCTGTTATCTATCCCAGTTACTACTTTGACAAGGGATTTCGCTAAAGAGAAAACAAGACCTCCCTGTAATAAAGGATATTCTAGGTGATATATCACTTTAATCGACACAATATGAAACAAGCCATGACTCTTTTGAATCTGTATGTAGTTTTATTTTTTGGTTTATGTATGTTCTCAGACAACCTTACTACGCAAATTATACAGATCATGAGACACAAAATCACTAATGAAGCAACTAAAAAGGGATGAAAATTTTCTAAAAAATAATATACCATCTTCTATAAGGTTCTTACTTTGTATACACATGCTTGACAATGCTTTAATTGAAATATGTATACTTCTGCAGGTATTGGAGCTTGGGTGTGGGAACTCACAACTGTGTGGCGAGCTATATAGCAGTTTTTGTGATCATAAGCTACTTATCTTTATTGTTGATCATAAACTATGCACATGTGTCTTCCTTCTAAGGGTTGTTTGGTTGCTATAAATCGAATTTGTAAGCTGTTTTTCGTGCTCATTATAAGACAACTTTGTTCGATATATAGTTGTTTTGTGCTCATTAAAAGCTGTGTTGACCCATTATAAGATTTCTTTAAAAGTGGAATCAAATAAATTAAAATGTATATATATGCATTAAATTGTATATATGCATGTTTCTTAATCAATACATAACAATTAACTATAAAAGATCACTGATATCCGTACATGATTGACTTAAAATTTAAAAATATATGTCATGGCTGCCCATCAGGCGAATATATAAAAAATAACTATAAAAGATCATTATTATTCGTACATGATTAAATTAAAATGTAAAATTACAAGTAATGCCCGCCTATCGGGCGGGCTTCGAAATCTAGTATATATATATATATATATATATATATATATATATATATATATATATATATATATATATATATACATATAAATATATATATATACATATATATATATATATATATATATATATATATATATATATATATATATATATATATATATATATATATATAGGGGAGGGTTAATGTAAGATCAAACTTAAAGTTGTAAAAATAAGATCTATTCTAAACAACCACCAAACCCATTTTATAAATAACCATAATAACAAATAATACACAAAAAAATATAGTATTAATAGGAATTAACAATTTAGCAACTAATAACCAACTGATACATGAGTTTTGATTAGTGATACACAACCATAAATTTACATGTCGAATTAAAGTGTATCACCTGAACTTGATACATTACATGTCGAATCAAAGTGTATCACCTTGGTTTCGTCAATTTAAAAAAGAAAACCATTGGAACTTTAATAATTTTAGTTATACTCAATAAAACGTTTAATTTTATTAATGTAAGATCAAACTTAAAGTTGTAAAAATAAGATCTATTCTAAACAACCACCAAACCCATTTTATAAATAACCATAATAACAAATAATACACAAAAAAATATAGTATTCTAAACAAGTTTAGCCTGCCGTTTGCTCCGTTTGTAGGAGTGAACCATCACGGGCAATCTATTTTGTTAGGAGCTGCCCTATTGGAAAATGAGACCGAGGTCACCTTTACTTGGCTGTTTAAGCAATTTTTAAATTGCATGCATGATTGCCCACCTATTTCTATAATCACCGACCAAGATGTTGCTATGGGTAAATCAATATCTAAAGTTTTTCCTGAAACAAAGCACCGCTTTTGTGCATGGCATATTCAAAAGCATGTCTTAGAGCATCTGCAACCATGGCGATCACGATACGAAGATTTTGAAGATGCTTATTATCAATGGGTCAAAACTGAAACCATTGAAGATTTTGAATCGAAATGGGAAGATTTCAAGATGACATATCTAATAGACGATGATAGTTGGTTAGGAAAGATGTACAATATGCGCCATCATTGGGTAAAAGCATATTTGAAAGATACTTTCTTTGTCGGCATGACAACTAGCGGTCGATGTGAAAGCATGCATTCATTTTTCGATGGTTATGTTAACTCAAAAACCATGTTAAATGATTTTGTGGTACAATATGACAAAGCACTAATTGCACGAAGAGCTGCCGAAGAAGACCAAGATTTTAGAACTAGGAATTCAAAACCTACACTACATGGTGATCATCCGATTGAAGCAATGGCAGCTGATTGTTATACCCGAAATATCTATGATATCTTCAAGATAGAGTGGAAGGCTAGCTCTGATTGTGGGCACGAAAAATTAAGCAAGGATTCGGATTTGGTAAAATATCGTGTTGGTTATTTGAAAGGAAATAAAGAGAATTGGAAAATTGTTGAATACAAAGTAAGTACTGATATTTTTGCTAGTTGTTCGTGTGCAAAATTTGAAACTTATGGTATATTGTGCAAACATATTCTCTATATCATGAAGAGGAAGTTAGTACAATCTATTCCCAACCATTATATACTACCAAGGTGGACGATGAAGGCAACATATAAGGATGGAAATACTGAAACATCATGGGGAGGTAATAATAATAATGGCGCTGAAGAGATCAGTTTGTTAACTATATGGCTTATTCGATCAAAAGTTAACAAAGTACTTGAAGATGGCCGAGACTCTTTAACTGAGATTATGAAACTTGATAATTGTCTTAATGGTATTTTGTATGAGCAAAATAAAAGGAAGAAGACTACAGTTGAGTTGAATAGTAATATTAGTTCTACTTCAGCGCTACCGACTCAACAAAACCACTCACAACAAAATTTGGTTTCTGATCCTGTTATTCCTGTCAAGACGAAAGGTCGCCCAAGGCTAGCTACAAGAATAAAGTCGGGTATCGAGGTTGCTAAGGAAACAAAGAAACAGAGAACTTGCAGCTATTGTGGAGGAAAAGGTCACTATATAACGGGATGCCAACAGAAAAAGGTATCTTTACATTGGAATTCATATATTCAAAGTTATATTTTTTTGTCCCTATTAATTTCTAACTGTGAATGTTACTTATCTTATACCAGATGGATGAGGCCAAGAAGGATAATATGCTTGATGCATGAGATGATTAAACTAAGGGCTAAAAGAACTATTTCTACTAATGTATCTTCGAATTGATTACTTATCCTTGCGTGGTGCTTTTTTTAATCTTTGTCGCTAAATAACAAAGTAAATTTACCTCCTGGTGTTTACGTACTTGAAGACTGTTATTATAGTCATGGTATTACTTTTTGAGTTTTAATAATTCTCATTAACTTTGTTGCAATGAAACAATTTTATTGAACTAATTAGCTGAATTGTTTTTTGGACTAAATTAGTAGAGATCATGATCAAAGATAACACGTTTTTGTAGTTGACTTATGATTGTGATATAATAAGGAAATATTAAATAGCGTAAATGACGGTTATATGGAAGCAAGTGCAATCAGTAGCTTTTTAGTAGACATAAAATGAATTGAATTCCTTTGGGTATAGCGAATTGGCTGTACTTGGGTGCAGCGATTGTATCCCCATATATATATTATACTCCTAAAGATTTGCAAGAAATACAAATCCCGAGTTCGTTTCCCGTGAAGGACTGAATGGAATCGTGATATTCGATTCGTTAAATCGTGTTGTGAAAAAGTGGAAAAGTGAAAATTGTGATTCTAAAACTAAAATTATGATAAGAAATAAGAAAATAAGCAGAAGATACAAGCTACTTATGAACAAGTGATACGTGGGAATTGCGCCCTCGCAACAGGTTTTACCTCTCAAGGGATCTTGAGAAGCTTACAACCCCCACCAGGCAATGTACATAATCGTTGTAGTATAGTATAGTGACAAGTACCGGGGGATTGATCGTTCAACTTAGGAATAGTGTCGCTAGGATTAGAAAGCCTACTAAACTAGGTCTAAAGGTTAGGGATGATTCTTTTTGTATTTTTATATTTTTTGGAAAGCAAGTAAATTCTCGGGTTTTGAAGGAGTAAGTGGAATTAGTTGCTAGCCAACTAACCCAATAAACTAAAGATGCAATCAAAATAAAATAAAATAAATGAAAATAAAACTAGTATACTAATGTGGTGGAAACAATAATGAGGAAAGTTGTGTTTACTTAGATTTCATTACTCCCTAAATATCTTTTACAGGTTGATTTGCTTGTTACAATTACATGGATGACGGGTCATATTCCTTAATACTAGTCGTAGGGCCGTGTACAATATTCCCTAACTCTATAAGATCCTACTTCACTCCTATGTCGAGCCGTTAGAAGCTCCTAACATGGGATCATTAGAATTGTCTTATGCATTAAATACAACCAAAAATCGTAGTACACCTCCGATCATGTTTCTTAAGACGTTCAAGCAAATTACCAATGGAAGTCTACCAATTTTCTTAAGCCTAACATCGAATACAATCATCCGTAACAATTATAAACAAACAATCAACCCATAATCAACATCTAGGTTTCACTACATCTAAGCAAACACAAGAAATATCTAGCCTAGCATGTTAAAGAGAAGACAAGCGTAAGATATAATCACACAACACATAGACATATTGAATTATTTGAATAAGTACTTATCTTCAATTGAACATGGAAGAATCAAGGGGTTGAAACCCTTGAAAAGCTGGAAAATTCGTCTAGGGTTTATTCCCTCAAAGTTGCACATTAATGAATGAAAATTAGAAAACTATATATAGATTTTACACCTTGACGGCGTCACGTTATAGCTTGTGACGCCGTCAACTCGCCGTCATGATAAAATTCGTTTTGCCTAGATCCAATTGTAACGCCGTCATGTGTAGAAATAATCTGGGCCGTCACTAGTATTTGGACCCTGACGGCCTTTGTGACGCCGTCAGGCCAATAAGCTTAAAAACTCTCTGGGCCGTCACGTTATAAGTTCTACATCCACCTCTTTTGTCACTCTTGACGCCGTCACTTGTAGAACCTTGACGCCATCAGGTACTGTTCCAAGTAAAGAAATTGAGACTTTGCCGTTTTCTTCACTTTTATGCTCCAAAAACTTCCAAAATGCTTCCTTTTCCAGATTCTTCCTCAAAAGTACCTAAAATGACAAAAAAAATGATTTAGGGCAATAATTGATCAAATATTTTTGAATTCGGGCTTAAATGACCCCTTAAAAGCGGTACACTTTTCGCCTCATCAACAAGTGTTTAAAAACTAAAAACGATTAATCGAACGCAAATTTAAAAACGTAACGTACAAATTAAAAAGTGAGTTTCAATGAAAAATGGTCCTAAAAATGTAAAATAATTTCTAAAAATCTTAAACAACTAAAAATAATTTTGGGAAAAAGAAAAATATTTTTTTGACTTTCTCTTTATTTTCTATGATTTATTTTTTATTTCTGAAATATTAAAAGGAATTAAAGATAAAAGAAAATGTAAAAATAATTGTGAAAAATACAAAATGAGTTTTGAAAAATCTAAAATAACTAAAAGAATTTTCTAAAATATTTTTGGGATTTTTTAAGCTTTTACTGATTTTTATTTGATTTTTATCTATTAAAAAGTATTAAAAATTGATTAAAAATTAAATTAAAATAAGAAAAATTGCAAAACAACTCAGAAAAATATGAATTTTTCATGAAAATTCTAAAATAATAATTAAAATCTAAGAAAAATTTTAAAAGTGAAAAATAAGCTGAAGAAAGTGCTTAACAAGTGAAATCAGCTTATTACAAGTGCTTATTAATAAGCACTTGCAACCAAAGTTATTGAAACTGTCACATAAGGTGTCTAATACTCAGAAAAGTTCAAATAAACTCATATCAGACCAGGTATTACACAGAAACACTACTAAATAGCAATAAGCAGTTTCAATAGCCAAATGAATAAGCAGTTGATCACAGAATTAAGCCAGATGTTCAGGTTCAATAAAACACACTTAAGTACACACAAAAGAGCTAAAATGATGCAAATTTTACTCAGATACAAGCCAATTACACATTTGCAGGTTAATTTCTTAAATAATCTTGTTAGTTTTAAGCCACTAACTTGCAGGCTTGATTAAACTATCCTAATAAGCTCTAAACTAAAAAATGAGTGAGGCAAATGCAACCTTGTACTACTGAATATCTAAAAATCACAAAAGCCTTATCACCAATTTTCAATTAATACTTCAATTAGAGTCAAGTTCAACAGCTTGTTGAGCCTATTATCCTGACACAGATGACTATTTTATTGCTCAACTAGTTTGACTAAATCCAATCTCAAATCAACAATTCTAATCCTAAATGTTATATTAAACTAAAGTTACACTAATTTGAGCTTTCCTACGCTATTCAACACTTAATCACTACAATTATCTCAACTGTTTGTACTATTATGAGCAGTAAATTATTATTGAATCCTAAATTTGACTATTTACTAATCAACCTACTGTTTTAACGCTATATCTAGTCTATATAATACCACTGCAACTTTGTTCAATAACTAACTCACACTAAATCTCCTTTAATCTCAGCAAACTTACTTCACCCAAACACTCCTTAAATCAGTTTTGATGAACATTTGTGAATCAAATGAAGATTTAAAGCCCAAATCAATTACACCAACTCTAATTCTGATTAGATTAACTGAATTAAGCACTACTCCACAAATAACAACCACTAAAACCACAGATTCACAATGATGAAGTATATCACAGATATGAAGGAACAACTAATGAATAATGAGTAATCTAACAGAATTATGACTAGAATCAATCAAATACACTCACATTTGATCAAATAAAACTATTAAATCAGAAATCAACCAACAATAACATATCTATACTATCCTACTCTATTATGCAATTATAAGCTAGAAAATGAAACAAAAAGGACTTACAAAAGCATTCCCCTCTGCTCAAACAGAAGGGATTCACTAAGCTTGCCTATCTTTATATAGGCCACTAACTTCAAAATCTTCAATTGGACTATGAGTTTTACCCCTTAATCATCACCATCATCTGCAGTTGACTTTCATTGACTATCAGCTTACCTAGATCAGTTTTAAGCTACAAACATCTTCACAGAAGCTACAAAGCTAAAATGAGGTGCATACAACTACAAATAAGCTTTGATGCAAGCTAATTGAAATATATTTTTGTATTTTTTATATATTTTTCTTATTTTTAACTTTTTGATGAAATGAAAATTGAAACTAATGTTGAAAGTGTATAAATGGTAAATGAGATTAAGATAAACTGATATTAAGATAAAATAAGCTAAACAATAAGTAAACAATAAGATTGAATCATAAAAAGGTAAACTAATTTTATTAAATTGTAAAAGAGAGTACAAATGAAAACTGGATTTTAAATAATACAATTGAAAGAAAAATTTAGGAGCATAACACTATATCTAAACTACATACAGAATAAGCTATCCTAGCCCTCTATTTATAGCTGAACGAAGAAGGTTCTAGTAAGTTGGGGTCATGGATTGCCAAGCTGGCAATCCGTGTGCCTTGTGCTTCTTTGAAGCTCATCCAAGCCCTTAAATCATGTATCAATCATTCCCCAATCATAATAACCATTTGATCAATCCTCGTGACGTGTAGAATCCAATGGGAAGCTGCCATGTGGCCAAGAGTGTGTTTCTTTGGATCTTCTAACACCTGACATCTTCTAGAAGGGCTTTGATTTGACCCAATTGACCTTAATCACGGTTAATTTGGCCGAGTGATTTTCTAGGGTTCATCTTCTGGGTAAATGGGGTGAAAAGAGGGCGGGAATGGGTAAATACTATTTTATTAGGTTTGATCGTGGGTGAGTGTGTTTGACCGAGGGATTGGTGTGGGCCGGGTATGAGTATTAAGGAAATGGGCTTGGGATTTGTTTATTGGACTCATTTTTTTGGACTAGGATTTACTTGGACTCAACTTGTATTTTGGACTTGTAATTTTCAGGTTTATTAGCAAGGACCAATTTAGTAGTTTGCTGAAACTTCAAGGGCTAAAAATGCCAAACTTCAAAAATGTAATCAAGGGCCAATCTTGCCAATCTTGAATCGATTAAGGGTTCTTATTGACTTTTCTTCAAAATATATCTTTGAGGGACTTGTTTTGCCAACTTTGAAAAGTATAAGGGTCATTCTTGCAATTTCATCAAACTTTACTTCAAGGATCAAACTTGTAATTTCTGAAACTCTAAGGACTCCTTTGGACTTTTTGAGCTCAACTTTGACTTTTAGATTCCCAGCTTTGACTTTCAACACTCATTCCATTCTCGTGCTCATTTTTGCCGGTTTTTCGTTTGATTTTTGTCTTTTTATGAAATATCCTTACCTGCACATTCACAATCACAAAAACAAAGTTTCTTTGGCAATTTGGGTTAGTTTTTTGATTATTTAGTCTAAATTTAGACAAGAAAAGGTGAATATATAATCACTCACCAACTATTCATCTCAATAAGTGCGCCAATCTTTTGCATTTGGTGGACTCTAGTGTTTTGGTGAAAGAGAATACAAGGTTTCTTTCGGAACTGGAACAACTCACATTATTAAGCTTGAGTAGTTTGAAAGAGATATGGAATTTTCTAGATCAATATATAAGCCTTAATATCCTGGTGCGACTTATGATTTGTGATTGTCACAAGTTAGAAAAGCTATTCACTCTTAGTGTAGCATAAGGGCTTATCAATCTGCAAGAGCTATGAATTCATTATTGCGAAAGTATAAAGGAAGTAATCTCGGATGGGGATGGTGATGAGGAAACAAGTACAGGTGAAATTGATACGGTAATACCAGCTAAAAACATCGTGTTCCCACGCCTTGCCGAGATTAACTTTTACTGTATGTTAAATCTCACAAGCTACTACCCTATGAATGCTACAATCAAATATCCTTCTTTAGTGACGGTGGATATCTAATTATTTTGTAAAAATAATTGAGAAATGGGGTTATGAAACCCATGATACACCCAACCTCAAGCGGGTCATTGATACAAAAGGAAATGGTTCTAGTATAGACGAAGCATTGGCAAAATACAAAGAGGTACGAAAAAACATAATCACCGATGAAATTATATTTGATTAATTGAAGTCGAAATTACATGTTGCTAACCAGTTTCTTTTACAAGATAAGTTACGTGAAGAATTAAACTCAACTCAGGCGGGACCCAACTTTGGGTTATTGATGGGTAATTCTGAAGGTGATGGTGATGAATGAAAATAAAAAGGTACGAATAAAATTTAAAGATAATCTCAAATTTCTATCAATTTAGTGCCCATTTGTTTCCATCCATTTGCTCTTGGGATTAGGATTAGACTTAAAATGGGATTAGTATTAGACTTAAAATCCAATGTTTGGTAACGGTGAAAGGGTTTTGAAATTGGGGCTCTCCCCAAATAAAAAGGGATTCACAAATCCACTCTCATATGCCACATTTTGATATAATCCGTGAAAGAGGTCCCACACCATTTTTTATTCAATTTTCATAATTTTGTAACTTCTTATTAGCCACATGTTATTTATCTTTTATATTTTTTTTCTATTTAAAATAAACTTATCTATCATTTCTTTTCTCTCTTTTCATTTAATTCAAAAACTATATTAAATTCAAATCTAAATCTAAATTCAATTCCTAATCCTAATTTTAAACCCATCTACAAACCAAACGGGCCCTTAATAGTTTAGTAGAGGTGTTAATTTGAGACTCATCGGTTAAACATAGATTTAGTTGGGTCACCGTTAATATTATAGATGGATCTAATTGGTTAGTTGATAGATTGTGATGAATGAAAATAGAAAGGTATGAATAAATTTATGGATTTATGAATTATCTCAAAATTTCTGTCAATTTAGTGGAGGTGTCAATTTGAGATGTTCATTGGTTAAATATGTGTCTAGTTGAGTAAATATATATTAGGCGATGGGGTATAGTTGGGTCTCCCTTAATATTTGATGAATTAGTTGATAAAAAATGAAATTATATAACAATTAACCAATATATCTAGCGGGTCAATCTTTATTTATTTTATTTTTTTTACTTTTTTTATTTCATCTTGTACTCAAAACCCCAAAACCCATCTAAACTTGAACCTACCCCATCTAAACACGGACTCAATTAGACCCAATGTACACATATAGACCCGGACCCGTTTAGACCAAACTCATCTAGACACATGACTTGACCCTACTCGATCAATTTATTTTGTCACCTCTACAATTTAGTGGTTAGATATCTAAAGTTATAATGTTTTTACACAGAAATTCACAAGGATAAAATCTCAATTTAAATTTGAAGAAGTGAATCAACAACTAAAATATTTTGTGGACTTCATCACATTTCTTTAAAAAGTATGTATATATTTTTTTCGGTTAACCTTAGATCTAATATAAATACCTTATCAATGATTGTTATGGTTAAAAGAAGGAAAAATGCTACTAACTAATAACCAAGTTTATAAATTCTTTTTGCGCTATTTGAAGTGATTGTAAAAAAAAAAAAAAAAAAAAAAAAAAAAAAAAAAAACCTTTGAGATTTACTAATCTTTAGCCTGCAATGTTTTGTGGTTGACGTTTGTTCCAGTGTTCTTGGAGCTGGTGCGAAGAAGTAGGAGTGGTTACGTGCGGGCTGGAGGTACTTTAAAGTACATTGGAATCTCTCAAATGTTGTGTTAGCAGAAAACGAGTTGGAACTTAGTCACAAATCCTTATATGTTTTTATTTGGTCTATGATTTCTTTTTTTAAAAATAAATTGGAATGTAATAACAAGAATGAAAAGCTTAGACTTCGTAAATTTCTCTTTATGTAATATGTTGGTTGGTTAATAAATAGTATTATTGGCCTATTGCTTCTTTTTATTAGTAATATTTTACGAAATGTTTTTGAATGACAAATCTTGTTATTGTCAATTGGAAAAAAAAAAAAAAAAAAAAAAAAAAAAAAAAAAAAAAAAAAAAAAAATTATTTGTCGATAAAATGGTTTTTCCAAATTCCAATGGCCCAAAATATAAAAAAGTAGCCCAATTAGTTTATATTCTTGTGGCCCACAAATGTCCAAAACATAAGCAGATGCCAAAATCCAATTGATATCAAGTTTCCCAACGAATCAAGAAGAACTTGATGTAACCAAAATTGTTCACCTTATAAACAAATCAACAAAACAAAAAAATTCTCAAAAGTTATGATTAACACAAATCAAACTATTTTTTCATCGAACCACAACACCTGGAGCAAAACAAGCGAACCTTTTTTTTTTTTCTTCTTCTTCATGGCTAAACAAAACTAACTTGAATTCCACTTGTTCGTTAGTCAAAGGACGAAACTAAAAAACAAACTCGACAACGAAGCGAAAGCTTTATTCATAATTATCAAACCAAATTCAAAGTTATCAAATACAAAATTCAAATTCAAAAGTACAAAGAAAACTAAGATCACTTATCCATATTTGTAACCTAAAGCCAAATTCTAAAATGACTCAAATCATGAAATGTACCAAAAGCTAAATACTATAGAGTATATTACCATACGCCTATTAAAGTTTAAGTCACTTTTACAACAATTCAAACCAAGTACATAATGTAACGATTTAAATAGTTGTAAACTTCTTACAGCCTAGGTGGCCAATTTCCAAATTTGAATATGCGTCAGAGTACTCCAATGGTGAAATAGTGTTTAATATATATATATATATATATATATATATATATATATATATATATATATATATATATATATATATATATATATATATATATATATATGACTAGTTCGATTGGTCAACATTTACTCTGATAATATGGTACCAAATTAATCTTCTTCATTCACCATTTTTTAATATTTGACTTTGCATGACATGCTCACTATAGTTTAAATGCTCTCTATATTGATGTGTGCTAGCTATATATTGTTGGTGTAAGAACCCGAACCACATTGGTAGGATATAAGACAATTAAAACCCTTATAAACTTGAATTAATCGGCTACTAGTATCTTTCGACCATGATTTTTAGTTGAAACCTTGAAGGATACCCGAGTAGTCAATTGCTTTCTAGTTTAGAGGTGCTATAGTTGGTATACAGTTTTGTTTTTTTGTTTTTTTTTTTTTTTTTTTTTTTTTTTTTTTTTTTTTTTTTATTGGCCTGAAACTTTAGATCTAGAATATGGGTTAATGGGTCTCGCGATTTTTTTAGGCTAGCTAATTTTTGAATTAATACTATTCTTTTAATTTATTTTATATTGACTTAAAGCTTAGAAATGGTTTTTGTAAGTCAAGTCGAATCGATATAGTACTGAACTCCTACATAACCCGAAGCTCGACTTGCTAGATCCACGAGTGAGGTATTTATTACTCAGATCAGCTTGACTCGAAGTTCTATTTCGAGTTGGTATATTGTACATGTTTGTGTCTATAATTTGTGAAAAGGTGTTAAGAAATCTAACGAGAGGAGTGCATGTATACCCTTACTTTTGGTTTTGGACTAAAGAAAATTGGGAAAGGAGTTACATGATTGCTTACAGCCTTATAGGTACATGGTTCAATCGTTAAGACTATACGACCAGGTGTGGTTCTTGTTACATGCTTAAAAGTTCACGCGTGGTTCCACGTCTAATATACATTTAAGAAAATGTGAAAAAAATCTGTTAATGTTGATATACAACATAAAACGGCTGGATGGAACATCGACAAAGACTACCACCACCTTATTTGCGAACCTAACGCAATCAACATCTAAGCTACCCAATTTGCGTATGCAGATCGTTGGTTTTTCAAATTATCGACCGACTAACTATTGAGCATGGAGATGATGGTTTGTTATATGTGTGCGTTTAAATTTTTTGAAGAGAAAATGCTTTTTGGGCATTCGACATTTGACATTTGACATTTGAGCTTTGAAAGAAAAAGTCTTACTCCATGGGACATTTTCAACCCAGAATAAACATATAGTCTAGGTTCAATGAATCCAAACATATAGAATATACTTTAGAGGAATTTTATGTTTCCAACTTGTGTAAACATCCTTTAAAAAGTCAATATATTGAGCATAATTAAACACGGAGTAATTATTTAGCAATTTGGTTAGACCAGCCGTAATAAGCCCTCCAAGACTTGGTCTTCGTACTCCTACATAGCAAAATAGCACGTGTGCTACCTTATTACGGCTCCAATTGAGCACGCATCTTCAAGCTTCATAAATGAAGACTAGGTCTTGTGGACGATCGAGTCGTCCGGTGTGTGTTTTTGTGTGTGTGTTTTGGTTGGGTATATGTTATGTGCGGTATATTTTTGTAGTAAAGTTGGCTGTCTTATTACACTAAATTGACTGTAAAGCTAGTTGTGAAGATAAAAAACCGAAGCGTCATTGATGTGACGGTGATGAATACAATTTTGAGGTATCCTTATTACACCCATTCCAATTTATTAACACTCAGAATGACACCTTAATCTATCGAGCACATAACTATTTAAAGTGTCACTTTGAACTTTTTATATGTCATTTTGATTTTTCATGTTACGGTTTGTATTAATTTGGCATTTGTGGTTATTTGTGGTCTTCGGTTTGTTAATGTAGTTGTAGGTTTGTATTAAGTTGGCATTTGTGATCATTTGTGGTTTTTGTTTTGGTAATGTGGTGGTTGAGGGAAAAAAAAAGAGGTAACACATACAGGTTATGTTTAGCAACAACTCTTTTGAAGCGTTTAAAAGCGACAAGTAACAAGCGGTAAGCATTTGCTTATTTTGTAACACTTTAACAAGCGTCTAAAACATGACCAACCGCTCCAATCTTAATGCTTCATGAAGAAGCAGCAAGCGACAAGCGGTAAGCAGTTATTTGTTTTACACTTTATAATTACAATTACAGCTACGTTATCAAACATATACTGCTACTGTTTGCTGCTACTGCTACTGCTACGTGTCACCAAACATATCCACAATGTTGAATTTTAGCTTAAAACACCTGCTCATATGTTATATTTGTACGATTTTCACGTATTTGATGTCGGACAATAATTTATAACAATGTTGAAATGTTAGGGAACTTATTCGTCAACTAAAGTTTCAAGCTACGCAGTTAGTATCTCAACATGGACTTAATAGTTAATACGACATAAGTGTCCAAGTTCAATGAACCTCCTCAGTGTATAGTAGGTTATTTGTGCGTTGCAGTGACAATTACATGTTATTATTATTATTATTATTATTATTATTATTATTATTATTATGCAATGGAGTTATATTCTTTATTGTACTTTTTTTGTAGCAATAATGTTTTTCTCAAACAATGTTTTTATTGTTTTAAATGAATAGGTAGTTTTATCTTTTTTTTCTACTGTAGAATTATTACTCCCTCCGTCTCAAAAAAAATTGTTTACAAATAAAAAACAGAAAAAATATGATATGTATCATTTTTACCCTCATAGTTAATATAAAAATAAAAAATGATTAATTAATGCAAGTTTTGATTACAAGGGTAAAGTAAGAAAACTATTCATAATTACTATCCATATATAAAAACTGAACACTTATTTTGGGACAAACATAAATAGTAAAGTGGACACTTTTTTGGGACGGGGAGTACAACATTTTGATGTTATAAACCTTTGTTCACTGTATATAAACCTTTTATAACTCTTCAAACGATTCATAATAACATATGCATTAAATTATAAAAAGGTTTAAGAATATGAGTCTACTCATGTTACATGTACATGAAATAAATTATCACTATTGTTAAAATAAAAAATAAAGTTTTATATAAGTTTTAAACCTTTTGATGAAACTACCATAATTGATAACTTACTTTCCATCTATATAATTTCCTTACATAACTATTCTAAGCGAAAATTTTGACCAAATGAACAATACTAATCTATTTCATACATGAAACACTTCACCACAATTTCGTAACTATAATTATTTGGCGCTTTAAATTTTTGTGACTATAAACGGGTGCTCACCCAGCTAGTTTTACGCTGTTAAGATGCATAAATATCTTTTTTCGTAGTTATGAATGTAATATAAATGAACAATTAACCTAGTTGAACATGAATATGAAAATTATACTTATATATTGTTGACGAAACTGAGAGAAAAATGATGACATGGTATCATTTATCAACCATTCGATTGACATAAAATTCATCCAAACCGTATAAAATACATTATGCCCTGACATGTAGCAAGTAACTCTAGATTGATAAGGTAGGCCGAAAATTTTGGCACGTTTCCTATATCCAAAATATCATGAAACTAACTTACCTTTATTTGTGTAACTCATTGTAACATTCTCAAAAAGCTATGGACAAGTTTAGAAAATATTAATCATCCGTCAACTTAAATTTATGTATCTCACAAAACATTTTGTACTATTGAGTTAGAACCTCATTTCACAAGCATGCACAAGCATCAGGTATTATATGGATACAACATCATTTAAAAAGGATTATGCATTGTATAAGTTATCAATCAGTAGATTCCAAAGAAGAAGTAAATCTCTTATGGCCGTATGCGCCCAATATCAAGTTCGTTTATTTTTAACTAGACGTGTACCCGTGGATAGCGATGAAATTTTATAGTGGTATATAGTTATAATCGAGATATATTGTGACTAAGTGTTTCGTGTTAACGTTGTTGAAATGGATAGGGATTGAGATGAATTTGTAAAAAAAGAAAAAGAGTTCATGTTTAATTTAGTATCTAACAAATATAAGTTTTTCAAACTTGCAATGCATAAGAATCATGCATTAAATTTTTAATTGTTTAAGTAATAAAAGTAATTTAGGCAAAAAAATAATTTAAGTTTTTTCACTTTCAAGATTAATTGCTTTTTTCCATTATGAATAGTATAGATATCTTCCTTAATTTCATACCGTTAAACCATGAATGTCTACACTCTAGCAATTACGTTGTTAACTTTTCTACAAGATTACAAATGCTAGGACATTGTGATGTTCAACAAAAACTCCATAGATGAGATGATACTATACCTCTTGAAAACGTATAGTAGGTGCTTTATTATTGTTATAGATGATGGTTATTGATATTATTAAATGAGTGTTTGAAAATATCGCTCTTGAACGTAAATATTTTTATCATAGTTGGTACATTAAATGTTCTCATATATTGAACATCTAAAGAAGCATGCTAATAATTCAATGAAATGGGTGATATTTTAGAATGAGAAGAAAACAGAATGGCTTCATTCGTATATTAAATATTTATTATTTATTTTGAAGTAGATGATCATAACTCATAAGCATAACCATTTAATCTACTTATATTCTCACTCAATGTTATTTTGTTAATTTAATTGTATAATAGTAATAACCTTTTATTATATGTGTTAGTGAAATAGTCATTCCATACTTTCTACCTAACCCCATCAACACACACTCGTATCTCTCTCTCAGTCATTTAACTCATTTCCATTCTCTCAATTTGGGAAAAACAATTCAAATCCTGGCTCTCTATCATCTCAATTAGATCATTGTCACTGGATCGCCACTTCGCCGGACGTCTTCACCGGAACCCGTCATTCGCCGTCACCGGAGCATCGTCATCGATCTCCGTCATCAATTGTTGTTTCATTTTCATTAACGTTCTAATCGGAGTTGCTCCTCAAGGTTATTTTTTAGATATTTATAAATATTTTTCAATTGAAGTGTTTTTAATTTGATTAGATGAGGTTTATTATAAGGGATGATTTTTTGTAATGGAGTAAGTTTGATGTATTGTATTGTAGTGGATAAGGGTATATTTGGTTGGTATTTTGTTGTGGATGGATATGGTCTGCCGCATATGGATTGTTTGGGATATGATTTTATTTTGATTATTTTGTTAATGGTTGATATTGTAGAGTTGGATCGTGTATTTCATTTAGGCCTTAAGCTTAAAAATTTAAGAATGGAATGAAGATTGATAAACAATGGAAGACTTGGAATGAACTTATTACAAAGATGGAACCCAACAAAGTTGCAGACGTTTTTATTTTTTTATTTTTTTTATTTTTTATTTTTTTATGTGCAAAGATATTGTTGGATTCTATTTTTGATTTGATAACTCAACTTTTTCTTTTTATTTATTTATTTTTTAATTAGGTAGTAATATTTATTTACTTTTTTTTAATGTTGTGTATATTTTTTTAGAGACAATTTGTCATATATTAAAATACTAAAAAAATCTCATGTTATGCACCAAATAATCCTATGGGATTCACAATAAATCCCTTGAGATTCATACTGAATCCCATGAGATTATACCGAATCCCATGGGATTTACACAAATTACCCATGTGATCAAAGAGAATATGAGATGGGGAAAAGGGGATTATAAAGAGGAGTGTGAGTAGTGAAAATATTTCTTTAGTTTTTATTATTATTATTATTATTATTATTATTATTATTATTATTTTATGTTGTGTATATTTTTTTGGACAATTTGTCATATACTAAAATACTAAAAAAAAATCTCATATGATGTACCAAAGGATCCTATGGGATTCACAATACATCCCTTGAGATTCATACTAAATCCCATGAGATTCACAATGAATCCCTTGTGATTTTATACAGAATCTCATGGGATTCACAATGAATCCCATGGTATGCACAAAAGAATCTCATGGGATTCACAGTAAATCACATGTGATTTCACATTTGTGATTTATCGACAAGATAAATTATACATAATCCTATATGATTTTTTACGAATCCCGTGGGATTTTTTACGAATCCCGTGGGATTTTTTACAAATCCCGTGGGATTTTCCTGGACGGAAATTTTGAAAAATAAAATCGTCTTTTTACGAATCCCATGGGATTTTTTTAAGAATCCCGAGGGATTTTCTTGGACAAAAATTTTGAAAAAAAAAAATCGTCTTTTTACGAATCTCGTGGGAATTTTTTACGAATCCCGTAAGATTTTTTTAAGAATCCCGTGGGATTTTTTTACGAATCCAGTAGAATTTTTATAGGGTAAAATTTAAAAAAAAAAAAAAAAAAAAAAAAAATCGTCTTTCTAAGAATCCTGTGGGATTTTTTTAAGAATCCCATGAGATTTTCCTAAACATAAATTTTGAAAAAAAAAAAAAAAAAAAAAAAAAAAAAAAAAAAAAAAGTCTTTTTACAATCCCGTGTGATTTTTTTACGAATCCCGTGGGATTTTCCTTACGGAAATTTTTTAAAAAAAATCATCTTTTTACGAACCAATGGGATTATTTTACGAATCCCGTGGGATTTTTCTGGATGAAAATTTTGATTTTCTTTTTTTTTTTTTTTTGTCTTTTTACGAATCCCATGGGATTTCTTTACGAATCCCGTGGGATTTTTCTGAACGGAAATTTTGAAAAAAAAAATCGTATTTTTACGATTCTCGTGAGATTTTTCTGTACGAAAATTTTGAAAAAAAAGTTCGTCTAAAGTATATAATAATGCATATCTATAGAAAGAAGATTTAATTCTCGTCGCGATAGTGTATTTTTCGTAGTTTGAAGATTTACCGTTTGCAAGATATGTTTTTTTTTTTTTTTTTAAGGTGGAAAATGAGTTATTATATTGAATGAGCTAAAAGGTGGATGGATGGTTGAGATTGACTTATTTATTTTTTAAAAGATACTTGTTTTGCATAAATCTCACCTCATATGTGTTAATCTTTTATATAATAAAGGAATTACATCATTTCGAAGTTTTTTTGACAAAACAATCTTATAGGAAAAAAATTAGACCAATAGGAAAACTCGATTTTGACACATAGGCGAAATCGAGCAATATGATTGGCCAATAAAAAATCTAAATTGAATTGATTTTGGTCAAACTTAAATAAATTTGGTGGAGAATTTGATTGTGGAAAAAGACACATGAAAATATAGGTGCCAAATTTAAGAAAATAAAAACTTAAAAAAAGATGAGGTAATTAATAAAACATTAGTGGCTGAATTTTAAATATACTATATGGAGTTAAGTGTAAAATTATAAATCTTCATGTTTTTTTTATAACTTTAGATAATAAACTATAACCCCTTGCACTTATAATATGAACTTTGTTTATACTTACATGAGTATTAGTATTGGCTTAAAACTTCCGTCCATTAAACTTACAAAATTTTATAAATATACGAATTAGGTTTAATATAAGTTAAATATTTTTAAAATAAATGTTAGTTTTAAACTTTCATCTATTAAAATATTTTTTTACTATGTCGTTAAATAAGGACTTATGTTATCCTATTTAAAAGTTTAATCTATGCGTACATGGATTTGAATATTAAATACGGCTAAATTATTATTAACGGTAATATAAATATCAACGACTCATGTAATTATTATTTAAAGTTCGTATTTTAATATCCTGAAAACATTTTTAAAAAACTTATATTTTAACTTCATCAGCTCATTATGTGCTACTAAACTCGCATATTTCGTACAACATGATACAAATTGTTAAAAGTTAAACAACAACATCAACCATAACATCTATGTCTGCTAAATAAAAGTTTATATATGTATATATTTTAACTTATAACAACGACAACGCTCGTGCTACTAAACTCGCACATTTTGTATAACATGATATCAAATATAAGCGATTGTACTTATAACAACGACTCATGTAATTTTTATTTAAAGTTTATATACGGATATCCGGAAAAACATTTTTAAAAAACTTTATGGAACATTAGATTATTAAGTGGGTAAAATCTAACTTAGGCTGATAATTTATAGGTTAAGATTTGACATTAATGTCTTAAAGTAGCTGTAAGCTTAACGAGACTATTGTTAGATTTCAGAACACATCTTTTTTAAATTCAAGATTTTGAATTTAAAAGTTGAACTGAATTTGGTGTATCATATATATGTGAATTAATGTTTGATGATTAATTTGAAAACCCTAATTTGTTGTTGGAGTAAATTTTGATTTTTGGATTTTAATTAATGTGTTTTACTGATCTTTTCGATACTTTTAATAATATTTGAGAATCCAAAACTAATGGGCATCGAATAAGACACTAAATGTTGATGTAAGTTGTGGATTTATAAACAAAAGGTTCGAATTTCTAAAGTCAAAATTATTGATCACATTTGATCTAATTCTTTGTTTAAATCTTGAATAATTATTAAGTTCTAAGTTTGATCGGGTTATGGAGATTGGATTGTTTTCATGGTTTTTTTCGAATGATATTTCATCTATTTTGAGGTCATTTGTAAAAAGGGTGGGTTTTAATATTTTATTAATGTTCCTTATGTTAATTTTGGACATTATATAGACTGGTAGTAAACGATGAGTAAAATACTGGTTTTAACTTGGAATACTGATGTATAGGCTGTGGGACTGGAGCTACATCTGTGTACAGTTATACCAGTCACATCCTTCTTCCTAATAGAGAGGCATTTGGGAAAGGCACCGGAGCACGTGAAATGACATTCAACATTGAGCAAAATAAGTTTCAATGATCTATGTTATAATGCTAAATGTGTAAAACGAGAATCATATATTGCAATATCTAACAAATAGGGATTGGAATTTAATTTTTTTGTGTTTTTTTATCGACAGAGGCTGTCATTGCAAAATGATGGTTACGTTGGGATAAGTCGAAAGATGTTCCGCCAAAGGTACTTGTACAAAAGAATACATAAAGCCTTACATTTCACTTGAAGTTGCATTCTCGATGTATCTTAAGTGAAGTGTGAAGTTCATTATAGTTTGTAAAACTAAATTTATTTTCAATAGGTGTTATTAGTGAGTTTTTGGAAGTATAATTAGTATTTTTCATGTATTGTATATTGATATTACAATTTTCAAAATTTTAACATCACATTGTAGGCATACGTTAGATTTATTAGGTCAATTTTTGATATGGTCTGAAAAGTTGTACGAGTCAATACTGAATCAAGCATAATGTTTTATGTAAATATTTGTAAATGATAGTTTAACTTTCCTGACCTGTTTCATAATGGTCAACTTTATTGGTGCTATTGCTACACTTTCAACTTGCAATAGCTCAACATATTATACAGGCGTGATATAATAGTCCACAATATAACTAACAACATAATATAGTACTGTCTGTTTTTGTTTAAGAAACTAAAATAGAGACTCAATTTATGGGTGGTGATTAACAGAATGGCGGGGGCAATTTATACAAATCACCATTGGCGAATAAGACCTTCTCACTCTATGTCACGAGTCATCAACACTCCCTTATATTCATTTCAGTAAAAAACTTATTTCTAAAACTATTAGTTATACAAGAACCCAAACATAACAACTTTAACAGACTAACAAATAATTGACTGAGAGATCATCAAATGGACCGCACGACTTTAAAAAAGTTACAATAAAATAATATGTACATTTTGTAATGGTATCATCAAAATGCAAATCGTGTTATGCTATTTGTTTACATCAATAAAAACAACTAACGTGTAAAAAAAAGGAAGATATGAGGGTGAAATTAAAAGATTAATAAGCAGTGGATCGTAATAATTTTGTATCAAGTCTTTGGATGCGTCATTGATATACATAATTTTTTTTTAAAAGAAAAAAAAGGACAATAACATCTAAACTAAATATGATCCATCTAAAAGTTCCATGTGTTATACTAGATGAATAAATGTAAAATTCAATACATTTTAAGACAATATATTCGGTATTAAATACCTGATAAAAGTCTTATATTAAAATCTCGTGCGTGCACGGGTATTAAAACTAGTTAATGAAAAAACAAAAAAGATGATAGTGTAACCTTCACATATCATATAAAACTTATGTTATTCGGAATAGTTGTAAATATGATAAGCGTTTTTATCTTAAAGGTGTGACTTCAGCAACGCATATATACTTTTCAACTTGATCGGTTATATCTTATAAATTTTACGTATCTTATATATTTACTTAAGATCGATTTTGATTTTAAATTCTCAATATATGATGCTTTTATATCGATTGTTGATATATGAAGTACGTAGTTTACGATATGGCGTTGATTTGATTTCTCATATCAAATATTTTTCATTGGCTAAGGCCTTAATTGTTATTTGTTGCTTTCCAAAAGTAAAATACATATATTTTCTAACTCTACATTTTTAGAGACTTCCTATTTTGTGCAAACGTTATAAAAGAGAAAGTGTACCCAGCAACGCACAGGTATTACACTTGTTGACGTTTGCTACGAGAGGATGGGGACTTAATATATACTAGCAGGGTACTCGCGCGTTGCAGCAGTGGGTACCATACAATTGAAATATTCATCAAAAAATTCTTTTAGTTCTATATTTTATGATACAATAGATATACAGATGACGATAATTTTAGTTTTGAATAATTTTATGCAATAACAATATTGTTCATATAAAAACTGTAGATTATCTACGTGATGTTATGACAATATAGTGATTTGATAGCTGGTGTATTGTAAAGGTATGAGGTTAAAATAGTTGACAACGGCATGAGTCGCAAGTTATCATTAAATAATAACATCATGGTGAATTTTAAAAATCATTTACATTATACTAAGAAAATTTAGTTCTCTAAAAACAATGTTTGTTATATTTGTTCTACATTGATAAATGATACAAGTAATAAACTACTTATAAAGATAAAGAAAAACTAAATATTCAAGAAGTCATGTGGGTTAGTTTAAAAAGTATAATTATTATTATACAAATATATTTAATAAATATAAAATATATAATTAGCACTTTGCATCCTTTGCTTTTAAAAAATCTTCTGATTTTTATAAAACAAAGTGTTTAGTTTTTATGGTAAGTTTTATCAAAAAAAAATCTAAAAGGTGTATATGTTGGTTCTCGAGCCACTTTTTTGATTCAATAAAATTTTTTGAACATTGTAATTTATTATGCATTTTGAAACTCTATTGATTTAATAATGTTGTTTTCGGACGACTTTTATGGGCTAGCCGAACCGGTAGTGACTACGGTTCCCGGTTGAACCCGTTGGTCCAGTCCGTTTTTTAAAACCATATGTACCATCAACTTGTTTACATATAAATTGTATGGAGCTTTTTTAGTTTGTACAATATGTATAATAACAAGTATTTTTCATATTAGGGGTGTTTTTAAAATAACATTTATTAGGTAATTATTGTTATGGACATTTTCTCCTTTATATTTAATTACTTTGTATTTTATTATTATTAAAAAAAAAACATGTATCTATAAAAAGTGCTTTAAAGTATTGCAACCAATGCTATTATAGATGTACTTATTAAAATTTCTCATTATAAGCAAGTGTTGAATCTTAATTTTTTAATTCTTCCAATTTAAGAATATCCCAAATGCTTTATAATGTAGTATCGATATTATCTTTTCCCTGCACAAGTAACATCTTTTTGTTATGAATATGTTATAAAGTTTGCAACATTTTGTAAAAAGGAGGAGGCGCCCTCTGCGTTGCAGCGGGTATTTTCATTATTGTTTTATGTCAAGAGTATATCAATATTTCATTCGTTTCATTTGTAATCTGGAGGCTTTTCTGATAGTATATTTTTTATCGACAAAATCGCTAAATATTTGTCAGATATTTGGTAAATAAACTTTGTTATATAAAAAAAGACTTATTTATATATAATTTAAACTTTTATAGAATTGTACTTCTTAACTCCTTGTAGTTTAAACAAATATTATAATACTTTTTAAAGTCATTTTAAAGATTAAGGGTGCATTTTGAAAGGTTTTTTTTATATAAAATCTATATATATATATATATATATATATATATATATATATATATATATATATATATATATTAAACTTCAACATTTTTTTATAAAATCGTATGTAGGTCCAAACCATATTAATATTTGGCTCGTTTTGATCGTTATCGAGAGACTTTTTTTGCGGTATTTTTTTTGTTTAAGAAATCGCTACATATCTGTTAGATACTTGATAAATAAAGTTTGTAATTTAGAAAAGTCATAAATAGTAAGAAGTTCAGGGTGTGTTTTGTAAAATTATTTTACTAAATGTTTTGGGCCACGCAAACTATATGTTTCGGCCTGATTATTATTATTATTATTATTTTATTCTTTAGCTAAATATCCTATTGGCTGAAGAGACATTTGTTAATTTTACATCGCTCAAGAAGGTATATACCTTCATGTTATAATATATATAAATAATTATGAGATTTCCTCAAGAGGCATATAAATAAATAAATAAATAAATAAATCTTGAGAAAATGCATTACATTTACTTTTAAAAATATGGCGAGCTTTGTCTTAGCACTACATGTGCTTTGTATAGACAAGAAGTTAAAATTTGTTCATATTATGCAACACGATATGATATATAGGTTGCGGTTAAATTTGATGTTCCTTATTTGTAAACTTATTATCTATCTAGATTAAGATAATGTTTGTTCTTTTTTTATGTTTCCAGAGTCCTCAACCTGGCTCGAAAGCTTATTAAAAGGGATCCAAAAAAAGCTAATGAAAAAAGCTTCGGAGTTGGAGTCTTTCGAACTTGGTCAGTGCAAAGTCTTTGCTATCAATTATGCAGCTTAGCTATTCGACCTATATAAAAACAAAAGTGACTCATTCTTCCCTTCTTTAAAAAGTTGAGTATTATAATCAAATTCTAAAAGATAGCAAATCTTGGTTCTTTTGTGATCTTCTTAAAAGATTCATGCGTCATCTTGAAGCTTAATTAACCTAACAGGTGTAACCCAACTCTTCGTTATGTACCAAAAGAACGATGGTCTTTTCTTCCCTTCTTCAAGAATGGCAAATGATAAAAGAAAAACCCAACTTGTCTTTGAATATTGGATTTTGTGAAGTTCTTAGATTTTGAAACAAGTGTATGGTTAACTCATTAGAATAGTAGGTCAGTGGCTGTTGAAGGTTGTTTGAATCATTAATTGCATTTTTTTCCCATGTTGGTTAGATTTGTTAAGGTTGGTGTTTGATATTGATTATAAAAAAGAAAAACCTTTATACTCATACTAAAAGTATAAAATGTTTTTTCTTTCTAATAAGCGGACCAAAACATCCTCTTAACAAATCTAACCAATCTTAAGAGAGATATATATATATATATATATATATATATATATATATATATATATATATATATATATATATATATATATATATAAGTGTAGCTTGATGTTAAGAAGATGTGTATTAAATCTGCAATGGCATGTTTGTAAACGGTTATTGTATAAAGTTTGTAACGTTTTGATGTTATAGTGTTGTTAGATGTTAATAAAAGCAGTATTTACATATGGAAAGTATGTTTTTGAGTTGTATATGGTAGTTGCCAATCTGGCTGTTATAAGTTGTTGCTAGCTTTTAAGGGTGGTGGCAACCTTGCCACACCTTGCCTCAACATTAACTAAAATCAACCAATAAGATGGTCACAACACATATCATGCCTTAACAATGCCTCAACATGGATTTTAAGTGGCAATCTTGGTCCTCTCATGCCTAACCATGCCTAACATCACAAACGGTACAATCTATTTAATGCCAAACGGTCCCTTTTTTCTTGGAAGAGAGCATACCGAATCGGGGATATCTCCCTATTGAAGCACCTATTTGGTCATGCCGGACGAGTGGCAATGGAGCTTGCCGATCGGCAAGCTTTGCCGATGCTAATTTGCCGCAAGGATGCCGGAAAATCTTTATGTGTTTTATACATGGAAAGTCATATGATTGATATAAAAAGTCAAATGTTAACTTTTAATGAAAAGGTAAATGAATTTATTATACGGTAGGATATGAAAATATGATGTTAGAAGGTGGTGGGCATGAACTTTAGAAGTTGTCTTTTGGTTGTAGTGGGTAGACAACCTAAACATTGGTTATTTAAATGGCTAAATTTAGTCTTTCGAATTTGTTGATACATTAAGGGTCTGTTTGGTTAGACGTAATGGACTGATAAAGGAATGTAATCAACGATGTAATGGAATGAACATACTAACTGAATGAGTCATTAATGTTCCATTGACTTATTTGGTAGCAATGTTGGAATGGAACATAATATTAACGAGATAGGCAGCGGCCCGCCGCAACGGCGTCGTTTCACGTCGACAATCATTGCACAATAATTTTTTTTTAATAGAAAGTGCGGCTAAGCAAACTGAAATAAGAAAACAGGTAAGTAAAAGCTTACGCAAAACTGATAATGGGCGCGCATAGGACCAACCTAATATTGTTTGAATGGACACCTCAGTTGTATACCATACAAATTACCGTTTGCACATTACTTTTTGGAATGAGCCAGAAGAAATACAAAATGCATATAACATTCATAAATTGTTCAAAATCACAATAGCATAAGAGTTATAAGCACGTTATTTAGTTCATCATTCATTTGGGAAATTTAAAGTGGAAATTGTAATGTATTATGCAACTAAAGAAATGGGAACATTATACCGTTTCCATCATTCCAAATTCAATTTTGTAACTATACTCACCAATAACTTGGTTTAGCAAATCTGCACTTGGTTTCACTTATCTTGATACAAAAATGTAGTGCAACAAAAAAAGAAGATACATAAATAAACTTTAAGTACTCTACATGAAATCTTCAAACTGAAAACTTATCTGTTTGCCAATCTCATCAGTCTGTTGATGATTCGGACTCGGTGTCATCTGATGTGGAGGTTGAGCTTGTCTCGAGCTGATTATCACTATCGCTGCCTGATGATCCACATGGTCTTTGATCATCCATTGGTTGTTTGAAGAACCAATACATGATGGTTGCTGTTAATGTCAGGATCATCTTCTGGTTTACCTGAGAATCTGAGATATAATATCATAACGCGCATTAAGTAAACGTCAAGAACGAAAAGATTCCATTTTGTGAAAAAAGACTATTTCATACCTCAATTACGTCTTCAGGTAAGCATTTGTATAAGAACACCTGCAACATCAGTATAATTATACGACTTCTCCCCGATGTCATCACATATAACAAGCTTTATTTCTGCAGATTGATCACTCATCCTCATTGGGATTATTCCAGGTGAGTCCAACAGCTCTAGATCGCTTCCAAAACGAACCCACCTTTTACCAAGATCACAAAGAAACTATGTATAATTAATAAAAGCAGAAACTGCCGGTGAAAAGTAACAAATCAAAGATGGCAATTGCAACTCATTTAACTGAAAACGGGTCCAATTCAGGTTTGTCTTGTTTTATAATGAGTCAAATAAATCATCTTATTTATGCCAAATCGGGGTCGCTTCCGTCTACAGCTTCATTTAATAGTTGACAAAACCTGTATTATCACCAACAAACCAATTGCGCTTATTAGTTTCCATGCACCTATTAAAAGAAGTAAACTTTTACATAGTCAAAAAAATACATTCTTAATTCTTGTACCTTCTTTGTGGATTTGTCAGCCTGCATTACGTAAAATGTTGCCAAAAATAACCTTAACATTCAGCCTCGAATGTAGGATAGTTCACTTTCCACAGTTTCCTTGCAATGTAGGATACATCGAACGGATATCTTTTTCACACGTAATCAATATAATCAAGCACTTTAGCTTTCACACTCATTAACTACCATCACTGTTTGTCTAAGTTTAGAATAAGTGGTAAAAAGTTTGATGGATGCCTTGCTGTATCCATGTCGTCAGGTGGTTCAACATACACGTAATCTTGTTTTGCGTCACCAACCTTCATATTTAGCAACATAATTTACCTTCAAAACCACAAAAAGTAAACCAAAGATTAGACACTGAAAGATAAAATGGGACAACCCAAATTTCATTTCAGTCAATCTACAACAAAAGATAATAACGTAATATCACTGGAAAATGAAACTGCAATTAGTCAATGTGACATATATTGCGACTAACTTGTACACCTGGTCAACATCCAAAGGGTTGGTTAGCAATGTTTTTGACTTTTTTCCATGTCAACAACATAATTTTGCTGTTGCTAACTTATCCTTCACAAAGTTATGAAGTATTATAGCTCATTTTGTTCAGCGACTGAGCTTATACGGTAAACATAAGTCTAAAAACGTAAGCCTGATTCGAAAACTTCAGATAATAGAAAACCCAGAATTAAATCAACTTACAAAACAAAAAATACCTTAAATCGATGCCATCTCCGAATCGAATTTCTATTCAAATTCATAGACAACCCTTTCAACTCCTCATCTTCCCTGCTACAAAAGATAATAACTTGCATACAGGTCTAAGAAAGCAACACACAGTAAACAAATAAGCTATCATCATCACCTATAAAATAACAAATAATTCAACAAAAAATGAAAAAAATAAAGACTTCAAACCTCAAATTGAAGAACCACCATCAACAATCACACAAACCCAAACCGTGCCTAACCCCTTATGCATCCACCTCCATCATCTCATACCGCCTTGATACTGTATTTTTTTTTTATTGGTAGAAAGGGCAAGATTAAAGATCGATCTTCCTTTCATGTTGTTTGTGAATTAGGTTTATGTGTGTAAAGGCGGTGAAGAGAGGTCTGGTAGATTCTGGAGGCGATGAAGATTTTTATATAACGAGAAGTTTGGAACCGGCTATTTTTTGGGCGATATGACAATGGACCGAACATTATACTAGATCAGTGGAGCATGTTAGCGGCCTGAAAAAAAAAGAGTAACCCACGTTACTACACGACACCGTTTTAAATGCCATTTAATATATATATATATATATATATATATATATATATATATATATATATATATATATATATAATTTATGTTATTTGGTACAATGCAATGGACGTTGGAAAGGAATGAAATAAATGAAATATGGAAAAATGTGATTACATGTCGTAATGGAATGAGAAAAAACTAGGGGTGGCTATGTAATGAAATTAGTGGTTATAGATGTAATGGAATGAAACAATGAATAAACCATTCCATTACAAAATTCAAAACAAACAACTATTTTTCATTTCATTGTAACAATTAATTCCATTACAACTTCGATTCATGCATACCAAACGCTACGTAAGCGATTACTTATTTATTATTTTAAATTGCTGACAGCTTTTGTAGTTTGTTAAGAGTTGCAAAAAAACATGGTTTTCTGGGTGTTTGGGTATGGCTCATTGGTGTGGAACCCTGAGTTCGAGTATGATGAGAAAATGATTGGTTGCATCAAGAACTATCACCGTGTGTTTGATCTTGGTAAGTGATGTGTGGGAATTGCACCAGGCTTTACCTCTCGAGGGATCTCGAGAAGCTTACAACCCCCACCAGGCAGTGTACCTGATCGTTGTAGTATAGTATAGTGACAAGTACCGGGGGATTGATCATTCAGCTTAGGAATAGTGTCGCTAGGATTAGAAAACCTAAATACTAGTTCTAAAGGCGAGGGATGATTATTTTTGTATTTTATATTTTTTAGAAAGCAAGTAAAAATCTCGGGTTTGAAGGATTTGGGCGGAATTAGTTGCTAATCAACTAACCCAATACTAAAGATGCAATCAAAATAAAATACTAGAAATGAAAATAAACTAAATTATACTAAAGTTGTGAGCAGTAAATGGAGAAAATGTGTTTACTTAGATTTCACTACTCCCTAGACATCTTTTACACGTTAATTACTTGTTATAATTGCATGGATGACGGATCGTATTCCTTAATACCATTCATGGGGTGGTACACTTAACTCCCCAATTCTATGAGCTCTTATCTCCTCCTATACCATGCCCAGCACAACTATAGGGATTATAAACAGTGGCTCATGCATTAAATACAACCAATAAAGACCTAGTGCGCGTCGGTTCATGTTTCTTAAGACGTTCAAGCATGTTACCAATTGGAGATCTGCTAGTTTTCTTAAGCCTAACATATAAATCATTCATCCAAGACAAGTATAAACAAGTAATCAACACATAATTAACATCTAGGTTTCATTAGATCCAAGCAAACACAAGATAGATCTAGCTTAGCATGATGGAATTAAGACAAGAACAAGATATAGACAACCAACACATAAACATATTGATTGAATTAAAAGAACATTTATCTCAATTACACATGAAAGGTATCAAGGGCTTGGAACCCTTGAAAAACCTGTAAAATTCGCACCAAATTCGTACTTAGGGTTTCTCCAAAACTTCTCTCTTTTTAATGTGAAAATTAGAAAACTATATATAGGAAAAGGGGTCTGACGGCGTCAAGACTAAACTTGTGACGCTGTCACCTCGCCGCCAAAACTCTTCTCGGACTGCCTTGATCTACATTTGACGCCGTCATGTGATAATCATTTTCAGGCCGTCATGACTTTTACTCTTGACGCCCTACTTCGTGACGCCGTCAATTCTCTACTGGACCGTCATGGAATTTTGCTCTTGACGCCGTCAGGATGTTACTCTTGACGCCGTCACCTACTGTTCCCAGCATGGAAAATTAAGACTTTGGCGTTTTCTTCACTTTTATGCTCCAAAAAACGTCCGAATTGCTTCCTTTTCCAGATTTCTCTCCCAAAGTACCTAAAATCACAAAAGGAACGATTTAGGGCAATATTTGATCAAATAAATTCAATTCCGGGCTTAAATGACCCCCTAAAAACGGATCATTTTTCGCCTCATCATATACCCTTACACTTGAGATTTGCTTGTCCTCGAGCAAATGCGCTTTTATTCTACTCAAAAGACAAGTTAGGGGTCATTTAACACTAATATAAAAGTAATTACAACAAATAATCGTTCCATCTAAGACCAATAGACAAGCACAGAGGTCATACACAAGCACCTCACAAATAGTGTTTAGATACTCACATCTCTCGGGTGTAATAAAGTATAAATTACAATATGGAAACGGAAGATATCTCTCACTACCTGTCATAGCAAAATAGATTACCAAAGGCTTGGGAAAGGATCAAACCTCCACCACATGGCGTAAGCACCTAGGATAAACTATCAAAGAGGTCTTTTAAAGGGTTGTAACGTTAGGTGTAGGGATATGAAATACACGGTTTTGTTGGATAAAGGAAGTTTTACTGGTGGCGAGTTAACAATCTTAGTCAATTACATGTACAATATGGCGTTGCTAAGCCAAGACTAGAATCGACTTAAGCTAATAAATGGAAAATAACAAAAATATAAAATAAACATAGAATAAAAAGGGATGGTAGTCCGTATGTTTTTTCTCTTTTTCCTTTTTCTATTTTTTTTTCTTTCTCTTGATTTTTTTGATTTTTTTTTTCTTTTTTTTTTTTGCATACACTCTTACCCTACCATCCAAAATAATACATCATAGGGAATGAATATTCCCCTTACACTTGAATCTTTACATACTTTACATTAAACTAATCTAATGACTCGAATTAAGAAAATCAAAACACTTGGAGTACTTTTAAGATTAACGTACATATGGGGGTAATAAATGATGTTCTTCCCCATTACTCCATAAAATAAGTACTTTACCTATGAGTCCCAATCGTCCCAAAACAATATGTACAAGGATATGACTCGACTTAGCAACCATGTAATCAATTAGATAGTTAACTTAGGGTTTAACAAATAACAATAATGCACTAAAAATGAGCGCATACACGGAAGGCTAAGGCGATTTGGTTGTACATTTAAGTGGGGTGTAACAAATTCTTCCTTTAAGTAAGATGCTTAAAGTTAGAAACGAAAAGATAGGCTCGGAGGGGTGTACTAGGGGTATCGTGTACTAAAAATGAGTACAACGCTAAGGGTGTGGGAAAAATTAGTTGACTTAACTAGCCAAGTAATATGACTTAAATGGTCAAGTAATTATAATACGGGTTTAACACAAGGGTACTCCTAATGCCTCTTATCATGTAGTAAATCCTACTACACGAATGTAGTCTCACTAGCGGTCTCGGGATGCATCACTAACGCAAGTTCTAGAATCTAAATGCTACCGGTACACTCATAAGCACTAATAGTAAATGCTTTTCCTATCAAATCTAAAGGCGAACCTCACATATTTGGGTGGAAAATTTTTCTGAATATACGGTTATGTGCTAGTCATATAATCTCCTATCCATGAGACGCTTGCTATGGCTAAAGTTTCACTCCTAAATGTTGTAAAAAAAATTAAATTTGGCGCTAAAATTGCACTAACAAGTATTTCTCATAGTTTTATTACACATCTACCATTGAACAAAACAAACTCAAGCGAAAGTGCATATGTAAGGTATCATCTTTTTACCCTCCCCTTACACTTAAGATGAACATTGTCCCCAATGTTCAAGTAAAGAATATAAAAGTTAAAAAGTTAAAAAGAATGAAATCAAATACTCCCCTGATTCGCTCGGTATGGATAATGAGGTGGCCAGGTTAAATCTTCCTCCAAGAAAATGAACAATCAAAGCTTCCCTTCCAGAATATAAATCATCTTCTTGTCATACATAACCTGGAAAACCTGATAAAATAAACAAGACAACCTCGTGTAAAATCGGCGGCATCCTATATAAGTTACTAAATCCTAGAAAACAAGATAAGATATAATGCTTGTGGAATGAAGTTTGTAGATTTCCTGGAGATTATAAAACTTAATAATTCACAAAAACCATAAGACTCCGTTAGAAAAACAAAACTGGTAAAATTTCCAGATTTTTACACTTGACGCCATCAAGAGTAAACTCTTGACGCCGTCAGAAGTGACCTGCAGAAATTCTTATGTTAAGTTTTCGGAAAATTTCTGGAAAAACTTGGTCCTACTTCTTGGAAAATCCTGCAAAACTTCATTATGACTCAATACAAGCATTTGACTCTAGCAAATACGAATATACATGTTCATTTAATATTGTGGAGAATCATGATCGGTTTGTTTCTTAAAAACATATTTGGGGTTTCCCCTTACACTTATCTTTTGCAAAAATACTTTTAGGTGGAGTTAAGACTAGGCCAAAACAACAAAGTAAAGTATTTCCACTATTTAGTTTAGAAACATGATCTACCAACAATAAAAATAATGCATGCATACGGAAGCAAATAACAAGTAAACAAAATAAAATCACACAAGGCATGGGTTGCCTCCCAAGAAGCGCTTTTCTTTATTTACGAGTCTTGTAGCTAGACTCAAGGTCATGGGTTACTACGTGATACGGGTGAGTTCCTCATTGAGGACATTTTTGGGATCAAACTTAGGTTTCAACTTCCTATCGGTTTCCTTAGTATGGTATGACCTTTCAAACTTTTCTCCATCCGGATAATACAAAGTCATCCTCATATGCCATGATCCGTCACCTTCTTTAGGTGGCTTGTCCCACCTCCATTTACACTTGTCTCCCTCTCTTTTTCACTTATTCATCTCTATATTAATAGGCATTACACTCAAGAACTCAATCATCTTCCTAAAGACTAATGGGTCCTCAAAGGGATCTAGCTCTTCATCTCTAGCTATGAGTTGTTCTACCGAATGTGTCTTTTCAATGAAATCTTTCTCTAAATAAAATGGGCATTGAGGTCCTATGAAGTTCCTTTCTATCCAAGGTCCATATCTAGACGGTCTCCTATTCATCTCTACCCAATGCGGTGTCGGTTCATCATCACAATTATAACTATGCTTCTTTACATCGTACACCGACCAAGTATCGCCTTCACCTACCGCTATCTTAGACTCCTTACAATCTATCATAGCGCTAGCGGTTGCTAAAAATCCTCTTCCTACCAATAATGGGCATGTAGTGTCACTAACCATGTCTAGGACGTGAAAATCTCCTAATATAGTTAACTTTCCTACGTGAACAACTACATCCTTAATCATTCCAACCGGGTGGGCAATACTCCCATCCGCTAGCCCTATCAATACCTCCATTTCCTCTAACTTTCCTAGCTTAAGAGCGGTGAATAAGGATAAGGGAATCAAGTTGAGGCTTGACCCTAAATCAACTAGTGTGTCGAAAGCTTCGGATCTTCCTATCTTACAAGGCAAAACAAATATACCCGGATCATCAAGCTTTTTAGGCAACTTATTTTGAACGAAGGCGGTCCCATTTTTACCTAGCTTACACTTCTCATATTTTTCTAGGAGGGCACTATAGTAAGGAGCACGCGCTAAGACATCAATGACGGGGCATTCAAGGTGAAGTTCTTTGAATTCATCGTCAAGGTCTTGCGTAAGAGGTGTTTCAACTATGCTTTTGACCGGCTCTATATTGGGTGTTTTATTTGATTGGTCTTTTTGAAGAACTTGGTTTTGTTTAAAACACGTGCTCGTGGATTTAACCGAGTAGTATTGTGGGCACGAAGTGGGTGACGAAACTGAAGATATGGAATTAACGTTTAATTTTGGATTTTTGATTGTGTCGCTTGGAAGTGCTCCCATTTCTCGGTCATTGAGAACTTTCAACAATGCGTCAATTCTAGTGGTCATCTCGCTTTGCTCTTGTTTGAAATCGGCTTCAAACTTAGATATGCGAGCTTCTTGAGATGCCATGAACTTAGACATCAATCCTTCAAGGTTTTTGGTACTACCATAGTTGTTAGAAGGATTGTTGTTGAAAGTACGGTTGGAGGGTGGACCAGTTGGTTGGTAACGATTAGGCGGATTGGAAGAATTGGGTTGATTTTGTTTCCACCTTAGGTTTGGGTGATTTTTCCACGAGGGGTTGTATGAATCACCGTAAGTGTTTGGCTCGGGCTTGAAAGTGTACCACTTATCTCCCACTTCGTCGGTACGCGTGGATGCGTAGTCTGCAAAAGCTGTTCCGGGGAGTTCCACACAATCACGAGTGCCGTGGGGACCACTACATAATTCGCATGAAGAAGTGATTTTGTTCACTTGACTTGAAGGCTTAGGAGCTTCGTAAGATTTCATGAGAAACTTGACTTGGTCCTCAAGTTCCATGATCCTACGGTCGGGAGTGCTAGAATTGTTCGAAGGCAAAGATATTGCCTTGACCGTTTTGTTCAAGTCACGGGGATCATTCCAACTTTCGTTGTCATAGAGAGCAAGATCTTCTATGAGTTCCCATGATTGTTCCGCACTTAGATCACGTAGCTTACCACCGGCCGATTGGTCAATGGCTCGCCTCGTGGAGATGTTGATATGGTCATAAAAAATTTGGACTTGGAGCCAAAGATCTATGCCATGATGAGGGACTTTTTGGAGTAAGTCCTTGAAACGAGTCCATGCTTCATAAAGAGATTCATTTTGACGTTGTTGGAACATCAAGATGTCATTTCTAAGCTTAGTAGTTCTCCCCGGTGGGAAAAATTGAGCAAGGAAACGAGTGGTGAGATCATCCCATGTGGTGATGGATCCCGCGGGTAAACGCTCAAGCCATTGACTAGCTTGATCCCGTAGAGAGAATTGGAATAGGCGTAATCGGGTTGTCTCTCTAGTCGCAACATCTAGGTCTATGGAATCTACGATTTTGAGGAAGTCCTTAAGATGTTGGTTTGGATCTTCGGAACGAAGTCCATGGAATGCACATCTGCTTTGCACCAACCGGATGGTGTCGGATCGCAAGGGGGTCATATTGGCTCCGGTGAGCTCAATGGTGTTTCGGTAGCCTTGGTGGCTAGGTCGGGAATACTCTCCTAAGATTCGGGGCCTAAGGGGTTCTAATGGTGGGTTTTGTTGTGGTGGGATGACGGGTTCAAAGATGTTCCCGTTGTCCATGATGTCGGGTGGTTACGAACAAAGGCACAAAGAAATAAGATAGACTAAAGAGAACCTAAAAATAAAAGTAAAATCTTACTAGAAAGGAATCTAGCAAGTAGACCTAATAAAAAGAAATTCTAATCTAGACAATAACCATTCCCCGGGCTGTGGCGCCAAAAACTTGATGCGTGGGAATTGCACCAGGCTTTACCTCTCGAGGGATCTCGAGAAGCTTACAACCCCCACCAGGCAGTGTACCTGATCGTTGTAGTATAGTATAGTGACAAGTACCGGGGGATTGATCATTCAGCTTAGGAATAGTGTCGCTAGGATTAGAAAACCTAAATACTAGTTCTAAAGGCGAGGGATGATTATTTTTGTATTTTATATTTTTTAGAAAGCAAGTAAAAATCTCGGGTTTGAAGGATTTGGGCGGAATTAGTTGCTAATCAACTAACCCAATACTAAAGATGTAATCAAAATAAAATACTAGAAATGAAAATAAACTAAATTATACTAAAGTTGTGAGCAGTAAATGGAGAAAATGTGTTTACTTAGATTTCACTACTCCCTAGACATCTTTTACACGTTAATTACTTGTTATAATTGCATGGATGACGGATCGTATTCCTTAATACCATTCATGGGGTGGCACACTTAACTCCCCAATTCTATGAGCTCTTATATCCTCCTATACCATGCCCAACATAACTATAGGGATTATAAACAGTGGCTCATGCATTAAATACAACCAATAAAGACCTAGTGCGCGTCGGTTCATGTTTCTTAAGACGTTCAAGCATGTTACCAATTGGAGATCTGCCAGTTTTCTTAAGCCTAACATATAAATCATTCATCCAAGACAAGTATAAACAAGTAATCAACACATAATTAACATCTAGGTTTCATTAGATCCAAGCAAACACAAGATAGATCTAGCCTAGCATGATGGAATTAAGACAAGAACAAGATATAGACAACCAACACATAGACATATTGATTGAATTAAAAGAACACTTATCTCAATTACACATGAAAGGTATCAAGGGCTTGGAACCCTTGAAAAACCTGTAAAATTCGCACCAAATTCGTACTTAGGGTTTCTCCAAAACTTCTCTCTTTTTAATGTGAAAATTAGAAAACTATATATAGGAAAAGGGGTCTGACGGCGTCAAGACTAAACTTGTGACGCCGTCACCTCGCCGCCAAAACTCTTCTCGGACTGCCTTGATCTACATTTGACGCCGTCATGTGATAATCATTTCCAGGCCGTCATGACTTTTACTCTTGACGCCCTACTTCTGACGCCGTCAATTCTCTACTGGACCGTCATGGAATTTTGCTCTTGACGCCGTCAGGATGTTACTCTTGACGCCGTCACCTACTGTTCCAGCATGGAAAATTAAGACTTTGGCGTTTTCTTCACTTTTATGCTCCAAAAAATGTCCGAATTGCTTCCTTTTCCGGATTTCTCTCCCAAAGTACCTAAAATCACAAAAGGAACGATTTAGGGCAATATTTGATTAAATAAATTCAATTCCGGGCTTAAATGACCCCCTAAAAATGGATCATTTTTCGCCTCATCAGTAAGCGTTTTTTGCAACAATTTTTGGGTTCTTTTTTATTAGTATTTTTGTTAAATCTGGTTTACTATTGTGTTACTACAGCATGCATTGATCATAGAGGTACGAGTTGCATTGTTTCCTGTTATGAGAATGGATTAAGTGAAGCTTCCCCAATTGCTAATTTATTTACTATATGTTTCTTTTAGTGGGGTGCTGTGTATTGTGTAAGAGGCGGTGAAGAGAAGGAAAGATTGGCTATGGCGGTATGTTGAAACTAGTCCTTTAAGAAAGTTAGAATTTCAAGATTATAAAAGGTTCAAGCTTGCAGGTTAAACTGTTACAGAACTTACGTATATTGTTTCTTATTTCTTTCAGTATTTAGAGAACAGAGAATGTGAGTATGATCAGAAGACGACTGTAGACTTTTTCAAGGAAGGGGATGACGAACCTACTTTATCTGGAGCTATGTAGTTAATGTCGCCGATATCTCGTGTATCGCTCTTAAAAAAATCTCGGATCAAAATATCGCCCCAAAATATCGGATCCGATAATATCGGCAATATTGGCCGATGTTTTGACAATATTTTGGAATCGGCGAGATTTTGACTTTTAATTTTTCTGGTTTTTTTTTGGCAGCCTAATTAACAATTATCCCAACTTAATAACACTATAACCCAACTTTGAACCCTAATTAAAACATGCGACGATCATACAACCTGTGAAGAAAGAAATGAGATAGAAGTGGTATAATCTGTGTTCTTTTTGAGGTGAGAGATTTAGTTTCTTTTGTGTTTGTGTGGCTGCAACGGGTATTGTACTTGTTTGAGAGTAGAAAAGTAGTGTGGCTGTGAGTTTATGTGAATTGAGATTAAGGTTATGTTGTGCTAAAGTTTAGGGTATTATATAGTGAGAAATAATAGGGTTAGGTTAAATAGTTCTTTGGGCCTTATTTATTTTTATTTTTGGGCTTTTATTGGATCCAATTTTTTTAGCATTAATGTATTTTCTTTTAATAAGGCTGGTCCTATTGTTTTTATGTTAAGGCTAGTTACTAAAAAAATGAAAGCATATACATCAATAAGCCGATATATAAAAAACGATATCTCATCGATATCTCACCGCGAAAACCGCTATTTCAAATATCGGACCTTGAACGAGATGAGATTTTTGACATGGCGACCTTATAGTTAGATATATCAACCTATACAATACAATATGCTTTTAACCGACCCTTTATCCTCATCGTTCTCAAATGAACGTAAAATCAATGCCTCATTCACAAAACAACAGAATCTCTAAGGCAACATATTTTTTTTTATCAAATGGGTCGAACTAGTCAATCGGATTAAAAGTAGTCTTCGAGTTAATGCATAAAACTTCCTAAATCATTAATATAAGTATTTATCAGTGATATAACACAATTTTGTACATTTGACAAGCTAATAAATTTGAAATAAGCACTTTGGGTCAAGCCAACCCAAATTATTACCAAAATCTACCCCGTTTCGACCCATCACCTAATCTGTCTGATCTGCCAGTTTTACATATAACCTGTAGGTTCTATATTAATCAACACATAAGATCACCCATCTTGACCCAAGTCACCCAACGCAATTGACCCATTACCTACCCATCCGTTTTTTAACATGTAGTGGCAAAAAAAGAATCTTGATTGCCAAATAAAATTTCTATTTTTGACATGTATGATAAGCCCACTAAGATCTATATGGGTCTATGCTCAATCCCATGTATGATAAGCCCACTAACTGATGGGTTTACATGTACTTGAATCTATATGGGTCTATGCTCAATCCCATGTATGATAAGCCCACTAAGATCCTTCTTAACTGGATGCTTTAACTTAAGATGCATATAAACTGTTTCAGGAGTCTTCCTGGTATCAAACTGCCATACTTTTACTTCCATCCAACCATCAGTCCTCTGTCGTGGAACAGCGTTCAGCTTGTGTCTGTTTAGTGGGTTGTAAGTGCTTTCATCAAACTTTGGTCCAATAACTGGGGTGTTTGGAGGGCTTACTAAATCGATATAACTAAAATAGTATTCACCACTTATATTGCGCACTTCGAGAGGACACTCAAATTTGGATTGGTCTGATGGTAATTTGTAGACAAAGTAGCTTGCATATTTTGTATCAGCTGATAGCACTTCACGTTTTATTTCATTCAAAAGTTCAAATTTGTAGCCAGCAGTTTTTACAAGGACTTCTCCAAATCTGCATAAACAAGAAAGTCATCTAATATGTAATTGATTCAAAAAGTTTTTAAGGCATCCAAGTAGTAGAAGCCAGCTAATGTGTTAAGTTGTTTATTGTTTAATATTTAACGGGTGGACTTGCTAATATTTCTATGAAAAGAAAGGCTCTTCAAGGGCTTTCTCATTCACTATGGGTAAACTGAACGATATGCCAGCATCAAACAGTGATAACAATTAAAGTGAGCGTAATTGGTCAATGGAAATTTTGCATGCCATCCAACACCAAAGAAAAGTCAGGCAATGCTTTGGCATATCGTCAGGGTACAAAATCCAATGTTTAGGGGCTCTTTTTTTCAAGGCTTTTCAGAATTGATTGCTTATGTATTGTATTCATGCTTCCTAGAATTGTTATAAAAGAGATTTATATGGAATAAAGCTATACGTAATAATCAAGCATTCATGGAATATTGCAATGTAATAAAGAGTTTTTCTCAAGTATTACCCCGTTTTGACCTATTTATGCAATATAATTGAGTCACACAATGGAGTTAAAAGGCACAATAATATTGCAGTGTACCAAGTGTCTTTCTTAACTATTACCCGTTCGGACCCATTTATGGAGTATAACAGAATTTTACAATGGAGTTAAAAGACAAAAGTGTTTGGGAAGTTAAACACGAGAATTTAGACAGTTGGGAATGAAATAACTTGTTGGAGGTGAGTGAAGTCTCATATTGTCAATAAATTAGGAACAGGTAGTTTAATTCAATGTGGCTTGTATGCAGCTATAATCAAAGATGTAATAGCTATTGTGTTACAAGCATCTTAGAGCCTATACTAATCCTTTGTGAAAAGATGTAGTGGTAAGGAAAAACTCAAAAGGTAAAGAAGTCCTGTTTGCTGATATTCATTTATAGAAAGTGGAAACCTATAGCTGAGACTCCAAAACTGCAGTGGTTTTCCTTGGTATGGTACTAGACATACAAATCTTCTATAAATGGGGATAAGTGCCGTAATAGTATGTCCATTATATTAATATTGTGAAGCACATTCTTATATTTTTTATCAACTGCCCTTTTGCACATAATATATGGGTCAAGTTGCTAATAATGATGGGTCTGAATGGGTTGCCTAATGATTGGAAATATATTATTCAGAATTTTGTTCCTAGAACATGTAAAACGACATAGGGAGCATCCTCATATTACTCGTCTTTGCTGCTGATGTGTACTTCATTTGGCAGGAAAGAGATTATAGAATTTCAGAGATGAAAAAAGGAGTTGGGACGTGCTGTATGCAAGGATTAATTACACTATAACGCTTAAGGTAATGAGTTTAAAGGTGAAGCCAACTGTGGCAGCCCTCTATGTAGCAAAGCTGTGTCATGTGGGCATTAATTTGGAGAAGTCTTATAGGGAAACAAGGAGTAATAGATCGAGCTGTGTTCTTTGAAGCAAGAGAGAATTGTTCACATTACTCTCTAGTGATTGTTTTGATTGTGAAGATACTTGTTTAGGATGGATTGCTTATTGTATAGATTTCAATACTAGCCTATGAAAATATGGATCACAACTTAAGGTAAATAGGAAGTACCAAACCAGATTCTACATATTTTTGCCAATATTAATAGTAACTTAGTTGTGTGCATGAGAAAAATTTATAAATATATTAAATTCTTCACAAAGGTGTCTGTATTCGTAGGTTGTTGCAAAGTGGTGGAGACATATGAATAACATATAAACTAGTACAGGAAAACTGGCTAGAAAAAAATAAAGAACCTTGATTCGTGGGAAGACTCGCAAGCTAAGTTCTTGTCATCTATTACCCAAGTCGCTTTTGCAGATAGCATTAAACATTTCTTCCTATGTTTATCAGCAGAGAACCACTATCAATCCATAAGGATATGTAAGTGTAAGGAATATTACACTTAAATTAGGTTCAAAATAAGGACGGTAGTCTTATAATTCCTATAAAGTATACCTGTTCACCATTGTCGATCAGGAACCCTCTTCTGAGAATTGAGTAGAGTTCCTTCTTCGTTGTCCACCTCAGACTATCTATTGACAAATTGAGTATTTCTTCATAATCATTTGGAAAATTTTGTTCCCAATAAGTGTCTGATTCTGAATCTGATATGGTTTGGATATTCTCCGCCTTGTCATCTTTTGATACTTGATCTTCCATCTATTTTTACAAAGTAATTGGCTTACCAGTTTTAGTTTAGCTATAAAAAAAATTGTTCATAATTTTGTATCGATATCCTTTGACTATTTATCAGTTTTAAGGAAATCTAAAATCCAGTTGCAGTTCATTTTTAACCTGTACGTCTGACTCAGAACAAAAAATGGCCCATTTTGACCCAAACCAATTTCGACCTATAACCAGACCCAACCTTCTTGCTACTGTTAATTGAAAAGATTCTAATAGTTTACCTGTTGTTTAAGAATAATAAAACCATCATGCAAATTTGACAGAATAAACCGGTATATGTCTGCTTACTTTTTCCAGAGGCTGAAACAGGATGCCTTCTACTTGTAGATTGGATCCATGAATGTCAAAATCAATTTCAAGATCAACAATACTCCCATCGCTAGTGAATTGATACAATTCTACCATATGCAACCAATCATCTTGTCTCCGATTTGCAAGGTACACAACAGAAGTTGTTGTCTCCCCTCTTAATCTGTACTTGAGGTCTACGTACGCTTGTTCATCACTTGAGTAACTGTAGTATACAAGGTTAACGGTGTATGTGATTGATGGAGACAATAATTGGGTCTTCACATGTGTTTTGAATCCCTTATTTGTTGTTAGATAAAAGCCTGCTGGAAATCTGCATGAAGAAGAAGAAGCAAAGAATGGTCAATTTATAAATACTTATGAGACAATAGAGATAAGTCTGATGGAGGGTTTCTTTCTTTTTAGCTAAGACACAAACCTATTTATTTATTTAATATTATTTATTTTTTAAGTAGGACCCACTATTTCCTTTAGTCTATATCTATAAGGCATGAATTGTAATGTCTTCCATAATAAGTGGCTCATATAGATGTGGAGTTGACACACTCTCTTATCTAACAAAAAAAAAGAAACACCCCCTGATTATGACAAGTCACCTTGACCAATAATGAGACTCATATCGAGGAGTGGCATCTTCATTTGGAATTAAACAATCTTCCATGGATATCATGTGACAGCGTTCTAATTTCTCATTAAGATAAAACCACTGCATAATTAGAAAGTTGGGAATTAGCTCTGCTCAGGTTATCTTTGTAAATAGACATAGCTAATTTGTACCGTTTTATAATCTTTCAAGTGGATTCCAATAGAGAGAATCTGTTTAAGTTCATCAAGGGATGTGTAGAACAAAGATTGTGAAGCAGCCTCGACTATTTCTTGGTACTCTTCAAACACTTGAAGTTGCTCCTATATAATGATATATCCAAGCAAGTGAGCCATACATTCGGGTTAAGTGTCATTTTTTTTTCTTTACATCTTTTATAAATAACATAACTATTGACAATAAACTGCTTACTTTTTCTTCACATGGTTGGAACTCGAATCCTGCAACTAGTAGATCGGTAGCACGTCCTTTGAACTCAAATTGAAGGTATGCAGTTGTGTGTTGGCTTGTAAAGTGATACAATGGAACAATGAACCATCCATCTTCTCTCATATATGATGGGTAAATTATGAAAACTTTTGCCTCTCCATCTATTTTGTATCTCAGGGGGTTATATGAATTGACACCGGATTGATTTTTATATTGGAAGAAAAGGTTGAGGGTGTATGAGATATGAGGTGTCAAGTATTCACCTCTTACACATGCTTTGAATCCACCCCACTCATATTTGTAACATAGCCCCCCTGGAAATCTGCATAAAAAAAGAAGAATTAAGGCAGCAATTAGAGAAAAGGGATTGATAAAGTTATTGAATACCCATAGACAAACCAGGAAAAGGGATAAAATAAGAGACCTTGAATTAACAATGTCAAAATCAGACATATGTTTTAGCGAGTCAGTGAAGATCTCATCGGGATTCAAACAGGCTTCGATCTTAATCCTTTCAACATGTTCCCCCTTCTCATTTATAGACAGCAACTACATGTCCAATGAAAAATAAAGTTCAGGATTAGTTAGTTATCAGGTTATTTGGTTATTCGGTTAGGTTAGTTCGTTTAATTTTGTTTTTGGGTCAAACTAAAAATCAAACCGAATTGAATTCAAATTTGATTTAACCGAACCCATATCCAAACCGATAACCGAATATTTAGTTCGGTTTGGTTCCGTTTTGACCAATTCGGTCGGTTACGAATTCGGTTTAATTTTTTTCGGCTTGGTTAGGTTTCGGTTTTTGGTTACTGTGGATATTTCCCGACCCGTGAACACCCCTAATTATTGGGTTTAGAATATAAGAATAAATTGGGTTCAGGCCCTTTTAGATTTGGGTCAAGGGAATTGGGTCCAAGTCTAGTTGGTAATTGTCGTTGATAACAATGTTCCATTTTTTTTGTTATGTGTTAAAGTTAGTGGAAATACTATAAATGGTGTATGTATTTGGGTCGAATGACTTATTTTTATTAACTTGAAACTCATGAAAACTGCTACCATCCATATTTAGTAGCACATACTAAACTGAATAAACTCTATTGTAGGCGATACTACCTACACAATATTTATTTTGTATTAATCATATAAAGTTCAATAAAATAATTTAGCTAACATTTGATGAATCTGTATTTGCCATTTCTCAAAAAAAGAAAAATTAAAAAGAAACTTCAAGGCTTCAAGCAGAGTAGTTAATTACCGTTTTGCCCCCATTAAGGATGACTCCTTTGGAGAGAAGCACTTTGAGTTCCTCTACGGATATGTAGATCCGAGGAGGTACCACAGCCTTAACTATCGCTTGATACTCCTTTGGTATGAGATCAACAGGCTCCTGAAATTTGAGTGCTAACTCTAGTTTTTCCACAACATCAGACATCTTTGGTCGCTTCTCACGTGATTCCTGCAAACATTGAAAGGCGATCTCTGAAAACACTTCCAAAGAACTCTGATCCAATGCTTGCACAAGATCATCTTTAAACACAATCTCGTCTAAATTGTTCTCTTCGTATCTTTGTTTCCAGATACGCACTATATTCCCGCTATGAGCCTTGCTATAGTCAAAACATAGTCTTCCACATAATACTTCAAAAAGGACAACACCGAAAGAGTATACATCAGACTCTTTCGTTAGAAAGCCCATGTCCATATACATTGGATCAATGTAACCAAATGTACCCACAATATTATCAGTGATTAAAAACGTAAACTGATTAGCAAGTCCTACTTTTGCCAGTCCCATGTCAGAGACTTTAGCTTTCCAGTTCTCGTCCAATAGAATGTTAGAACTTTTTATATCTCTGTGAAGAACTCTATGATTACCTTTATCCTCATGAAGGTAACACAGTCCCTTTGCAGCATCATGGCATATCCTGATACGTTGGGTCCACGTGAGAGTAGTGGAGCGCAAATGGCGATCAAGGCTACCATTAGAAGCGTGCTCATACACTAAAATCATCTCACCACCCTCGTTGCAATATCCAAGGAGAGAGATGAGATTTTCGTGGGTGTAACGGGAAAGCATCATGACCTCTTTCCAGAACTGAGGGTTACCTTGCCCATGTTTACGATCCAAACGCTTAAAAGCCGCCTTAGTTTTCCCCCTTGGTTGAGATACTTCTCCTTCGTATACATATCCGAAACCACCCTTTCCGATAATTTTGGTGTCATTAAAGTTGTCAGTGGCTGATATGACCTCCTCCAGTTTGACTACTAGATGTTCAAACTCCTTCATGACGGAATCCATTATACGTTGATGAAAGAATGATTTAATGAGAAAAATCAAAGATAGTGTTTTGAGCAATTGCAAGTGTGGAAATCAACTAACAAGTGAGATGTTAATATAGGAAAGATATGAAGCTTGGATGAGATGCAAAAAGTCAAGTCTAATTTGCATATGTAGGCGAAATTTCTTTAAACAGTAATTCTACCCATTGGCTTTTGGAATTGGTTGGCTAGCATGTCATTTTTTACTTGACTAGGCATTTCTTGGATTATATGCGAAAGACAACCATATACAAAATTAAACTTGTGGTTCTCCTAAACAATAAGAACTTATAGTTAGGGAACTGATCAGACTTTCGCATTTTTTTTAAGACATTATCTTTCATATATCAAGAGAAAACCCAAAATGGACAAATGAGATTTTTTTATTTTTTTATTTTTTTTTGGTAAACATGGGTTTCTGACTCAACATTGCGAGCCGACTAATTTCATGGCGACTATCCTTTTTGGATAGCCCGGAGTCGGCGCATGTGAACCTTTGTGGCCAAAGGGGAAGGACAAATGAGTTTTAGTTAGCAAATAAAATGTCAAAATTACATACAATTTGATCAAACTAGTTAAACTTCGTTTGCCAGAATATTTACAAAAATCAGTGTCTCGAGTTTGTGAAAAAAAAAATAATAACTTTAAAAAAGGAGGGGCAATTTAAAACTTTATGTGTTGAATTTAAAGTAAAAAACATTATAAAAGAATCTAATCCATTTAATCTCATAGACTCAATTATAAAATTCTTAATAATTTCGATTAACTTTATAAATTTAACATTTACTAGTATACCGTATACTTGTTTTTTTTAGAAAACAATATAATTATTGTTATTCATAAATGTTAGTATCATTATCAGATTAGCCAAATGTATACTTATGTGATTACAAATAAAAAATGAAAGTGTGGGCTATTGTGATATTAAAATGAATAACACCCCTAACTGCGATATTCAAATGAGGACATATAACAACGGTTTAAGCAAAGATATTTGAAAAATGTTTTAGCGTCCAAAGATAAAGGAGGGCTTGGAGTGTCGAGTTTTTATGCATTGAATCGGGCTCTTTTGTCTAAGTGGGTTTGGCGGTTTAGAAATGATAATAATCCATTATGGGCAAAGGTTATATGGTTGTTCATGATAGTAACAGCTCTATTGGAACGTTGAAGAAATCATCTGAGTCTTCAACTTGGCTAGATATTGTTCGGGTTATAGAGCAGCTCAATTCTAAAGGTATGCATCTGATCGATTTTATTAAGAAAAAGATTGGAAATGGGGAGAACTCTCTGTTTTGGGAGGAGGTATGGAAGGGAGACATGACTTTTAAAACGTTATATCCTCGAGTATATGCTCTTGAAAAGTCTAAGATTGCTATCGCTGATAAGTTTACTCATGATAGTATGGATAGTTCTTTTCGTCGTAATCCAAGGGGTGGGGTGGAGATACAACAGTACGAATCTCTTTTATCAAATTTGGAAAGAGTTTTTCTCTCAGATATGAGAGATAGATGGGTTTAGTCATTGTCGGGTTCGGGTGATTTTTCAATGGATTTGGTGAGAAGATTTATAGACAATAACATGTTGCCAGAGTTCTCGTCTAAAACTAAGTAGATAAAGGCGATTCCGATTAAAGTTAATATCCATGCATGGAAGATTAAGATGGATTGTTTGCCTACTAGGTTCAACTTGTCGCGAAGAGGAATGGACATCCAATTGATCGTTTGTCCATGCTGCGATATGACGGGTGAAACTTCAAATCACTTGTTTTTCTCATGTTCCATGGTGAGGGATCTTTATAGAAAGACTGCCATATGGTGGGATCTTAAGCTTGTTGGTGGTTATGAGCCCAGAACAGGGTGAAGATAATCAATAGCCTAACTACGTACTAATTAAGGTTACCGGATATCACTTGGAATCGTGTTATCACTTTCCAAAGTAAACTATTCGACCCTAATGCCTGGGTATCACGAATATCTACTTGGGATAAGACCAAATGTGGTTAGTGATTTAGGCACAAATCAATAACTCTTCGTGTATAAGTGTTATATGTTTTCTGTATATCTTTCATGCATCATTTGATTTCCTATTTATAGGAAGATACTCATGGCTAGTCAAATGGAATTATGAGAATTAATCGGCCCATTAATCTCCACATAATTATCCCCATTATAGCCTAAAATAGTGGTTACATGACCAATTAAACGAGGTCATGAGTGCAGATGAAACTGCCATTTGAATAGGTCAAATCAGTTACATACAACACTCTATCAGCAGAAACTCTGCTTATCAGTAGGATCCTAACACTAGTAGCAGGAACCATCAGCAGGAACCAGCACTTCAGCAGGAACCTGCACTCAGCAGAATCCTGTACAACCACTATAGAGTCAGGGGAATCAGTGACTTGATGGGTGTACACTCCGTACCTCCAAACCCATTTCCAAGTATGATTAGATCCCTCAAGTGCACTAAATTTTCTAACAATCCTCCCCAAATTTAGTTCACTTCTTTTGCATGAAAAACAAACATTAAACAAAACATATGCATAAACGAAAATATCCTGAGGATTGAATTTCCATCTTAGTACATTACACGTTCAAATATTCGAGAAACAGGGTGTTCTAAGAATTGAACCCTTCAACCCATTTGAATACCTGAAGATAAAATACACATATATTTTCAAACACTTAAACACTCCTGACACTATACAAGGCATGTGTCCATATCCAATTCATAAATGTTGTAAAAGCTAAAAAGTCCATAGCTTCCTGAAGCGGCAAAACTTCAACATTTACATAGGTGGTTCCTCTTTATTCATGCTCTTGCTTAGCATTTTTTTCAAAGAAATTAACCATTGAGAAGTAAAGACTTCATCCTCCTTTTCAGCAAATTCTGAGCACAACCTTGGGATGTAGTGTAATACATGTGCTCCAGTACACTGAATGTTCAGCTTTCCACATTGAACTCAGCTCCCAAGTTTCCTCAGGAGGGAGTTGGGTGTCCTAGCATTCAGTGAACAAGTTGGACTTCAAACCCATCCCTTTAGCAAACTTTATAACCAAGTCTCTGGCAAGACCCTTCGTCAATTGATCAGCTAAATTATGTTGAGATCTAACAAACTCTATAGAAATCACCCCATTCATGATAAGTTCACGAATCATGCTATGCCTGACACCTAAGTGTCTAGACTTCCCATTGTACATCTGGCTATAAGCCTTTGCCAATGTAGCAGCACTATCACACCGGATAGAAATAGGTGCTAAAGGTTTAGGCCACAATGGAATCTGAAGAAGCAAGATTTTCAACCATTCAGCTTCTTTACCAGCAGCTGCTACGACCACAAATTCTGATTCCATTGTTGAACTGGTGATGCAAGTTTGCTTCTTGGATGCCCAAGAAATTGCACGTCCACCAAGTAGGAATACCCAGCCATTGGTAGATGAATTGTCTTCAGTATTACTGATCCAACTTGCATCAATGTAACCTTCCAACACTGATGGATAACCAATATATGAGAGACTATAGTCCATAGTTCTCTTCAAATACTTCAGTACCCTCTGAACTGCTTGCCAGTGATGAGCACTAGGATTACTAGTATACCTGCTCAGTTTACCTACTGCAAAAGCAATATCAGGCCTTGTACAAGTCATGGCATACATCAGGCAGCCAATTACCCTAGAATACTCAAGTTGAGATACAGCTTTGCCAGTATTAGGCATTAGCTTCTCAGTTGTATCCATAAGAGTACTCACTGGAGTACAATCAAAGCAATTAAATTTCTTCAGTACCTTCTCAATGTAATGAGACTGAGAAATTGATATACCATTGCTTTCATGTTTAATCCTTATACCAAGGATAACATCAGCCTCTCCCATGTCCTTCATGGAGAACCTTGATGACAAAAATTCTTTTGTTAGGTCAACCTGATTTTGATCAGTGCCAAAGATCAACATGTCATCAACATATAGACAAATGATGACTCCTTTACCAGATTCATCAAATTTTCTATATACACATTTGTCAGCCTGGTTAAGAACATAACCATTAGACAAAACCACTTCATCAAATTTTTGATGCCGTTGCTTAGGTGCCTGTTTCAGTCCATATAAAGACTTAATCAGTTTGCACACCTTGTTTTCATTGCCAGGTAAGATGAACCCCCGAGGTTGGTTCATATAAACCTCCTCATCCAATTCACCATTCAAGAAAGCTGTCTTCACATCCATCTAATGAATAATCAGATTGTGAATTGATACCAAAGCAATCAGCAGCCTGATGGTAGTGATACGTGCCACATGGGCATAAGTATCAAAGTAGTCTATCCCTGACTTTTGTTTAAAGCCCTGAATGACTAGTCTAGCCTTGAACTTTTCAATAGTTCCATCTACCTTCATTTTCCTTTTGAAAATCCATTTGCAACCAAGAGGTTTGAAACCTGGTGGTAGATCAACCAACACCCAAGTGTTGTTGCCCATGATGGAGTCAATCTCATCATTTATTGCCTCTTTCCAGAAAGCAACATCCTGGGACTTCATTGCTTCTTCAAATGTTTTGGGATCATCCTCAACAATGAAGCAATAGGAATATTGGTCAGAGACCTCATTCCTTGTACCTTCAATTAAGTATAATTAAAACTCAGGTCCAAATAACTTTGGAGTCCTGACCCTTTTGCTCTTCCTGAGCTCAGGTTCAGGTTGTTGAACCACAACCTCATCAAGGGCCTGAGATGATAATTCATCAGGGACCTTTGATACACCAATGTCATCAGTTCCATTTGGAATCCTGTGAATTGGTCTAGGGATTGATGAGAATCTATTTTCATCAAATAGTGCATCCCTTGATTCAATTATTGAGTTAATTGAAACATATTCATTAGGTTCAATAACATAGAACCTGTATGCCTTGGAATGCTCAGCATATCCAACAAAGATGCAATCAATGCCTCTTTCACCCAAAGTTTTCAATTTTGGATCAAGGAGTCTGACAACAGCCCTACAACCCCAAACCTTGAGGTAATTCAGGTTGGGTTTCTTTTTAGTCCAGAGTTCATAAGGGGTAACCTTGTTCCTTTTATTTGGAACCCTATTTAATAAGTAGCAAGTTGTTAACATAGCTTCACCACAGAACCCTTGACTCAGTCCTGAATAGGACAACATGGAATTAACCATCTCCTTCAGTACCCTGTTTTTCCTTTCAGAGATACCATTTTGTTGAGGAGTATAGGGAGCAGTCATTTCATGGATTATACCAACAGACTGAAAATACAGAGTATCCATGTACTCACCTCCCCTATCAGTCCTGAATCTTTTGATCAGGGACCCAAGTTGCAATTCAACTTCAGTTTTAAACACTTTGAATTTATCTAATGCTTCATCCTTGGTATGTAACAGATAGACATAACAAAACCTAGAAGCATCTTCAATAAATGTCACAAAGTACTTCTTGTTCCCCAAAGAGGGAGTGGCATGCAAATCACACAGGTCACTGTGTATAAGCTCCAAGAGCTCAGTCTCATGTTTTACACCCTGAAAGGGTTTCTTAGTGATTTTGGTCAACATGCAAGTTTTACACTTTTCAGTGTCCATGTCAAATGTTGGGATTAACTCATCCTTAGACATATCTTGCATCCTTTTAAAATGTACATGGCCAAGTCTAGCATGCCACAGGGTAGAATCATTCAGTTTAGAGGTTGACATAAAGGCTGAATTACCAATGTCATTGACAATGTTAAGCCTGAACATTTGATTACACAAATAGCCAAAACCAATAAATACACCATGTTTGGACAATATAAATTTATCAGATTCAATAACTTGTTTATATCCATGATTATTCAAAACACTACTTGAAACCAAGTTCTTCCTTATATCAGGAACATGAATAACATTAAACAAAGTTACAATCTTTCCAAAACTAAAATTAAGATATATACAACCACGACCATGCACCAAAGCTGTTGACTCATTTCCCATGTGAAGAATAGAACCATCATTCAGTGACTTGTAAGTCTTGAACCATCGTCTATCTTTGCACACATGAACAGTTGCTCTAGAGTCAACCCACCACGCAACATCATCATCCTGCACATAGTGAGATTCAGATACATATGTAACATAATAAACTTGAAGAGATTCATTAAACATATTATGACCTTTCAGTGAGTTGGCAGAACCACCACTCCCTGAACCACTAGTGCCTGAACCATTGGTTTTACCACCAACCTTAACACCTTTGCAATCCCTTTTAATGTAACCAGATTTGCCACATTTTCAACAAGTAGGTGTTGCCTTCTTGTTAGGATCAACCCTTGTGTTATCCTGATGTTTACGTTTGCCTTTATTGTCATTGTACCTAGTGGAATTGTTATGTTCCACCATATTGACAACAGATGCACCAGTAGCATTGCTACTCTTTGGCTTGTCATTATCCTGCACCTTGAGGGATTCCTCAATACGCAGATGACTATCCAACTGAACCAGTGTCAGTTCTTCCTTCTTATGTTTCAAGGTATGCTTGAAATCTTTCCAAGAAGGAGAGAGTTTGTCAATGATACAAGAGACTAAAATAGCCTCATCCATGTTCATTTTGTGTTGTGTAAACCTTCCAAGTATTCCAAGAATTTCATTGTATTGTTCCATGACTGGTCTTGAATCAGTCATTTTTTAATTTGTGAAATTACTTACAAGAAACTTCTTACTTGAAGCATCCTCAACTATATATTTGGCATCCAAGGAATCCCACAGTTCTTTAGAAGATTCAACATTCTGAAAAATGTCAAAGAGAGAATCAGACATACCATTGAGAATTAAACCTCTGCATACATAGTCATCATTCTCCCATTTGCTTCTTTTCCTTATCTGTTCCACAGTAGCATCATCCCCATGATCTTCAGGAATAGCAGTGCTAAGAACATACACAACATTCATGCTTGACAGCAAGAAGTGCATCTTCTTTTTCAATCTTCTGAAATCAAAACCTTCAAACTTTTCCAATTTGGAAAAGTTAGCAGCCATATTGTTGCGTGGCAATTGCACCAGGCTTTACCACTCGAGGAATCTCGAGAAGCTTACAACCCCCACCAGGCAGTGTACCTGATCGTTGTAGTATAGTATAGTGACAAGTACCGAGGGATTGATCGTTCAACTCAGGAATAGTGTCGCTAGGATTAGAGAGCCTAAAAACTAGGTCTAGAGGTGAGGGATGATTCTTTTTGTATTTTTATATTTTATGAAAGCAATTAAAAATCTCGGGTATTGGAAGGATGGGCGGAATTAGTTGCTACTCAACTAACCCAATAACTAAGATGCAATCAAAATAAAATAACAGAACTGTAAATGAAGCTAATTAAACTAATGGTGTGAACAATATATGAGAGAATTGTGTTTACTTAGATTTCACTACTCCCTAAATATCTTTTACAGGTTAATTACTTGTTACAGTTGCGTGGATGACGGGTTATATTCGTTAATATCAATCATGGGGTGGCGTACTTACTTTCCCAATTCTATAAGCTCCTACTTCACTCCTATGTCGAGCCTACAAGAAGCTCCTAACATGGGATCACTAGAATTCGCTCATGCATTAAATACAACCATAAAAACCTAGTACACATCGGTTCATGTTTCTTAAGACGTTCAAGCAAGTTACACAATGGAGATCTGCCAGTTTTCTTAAGCCTAACATTGAAATCATTCATCCATTACAACTATAAACAAGCAATCAACCTATAATCAACATCTAGGTTTCATTACATCTAAGCAAACACACAAAAGATCTAGCCTAGCATGTTAAAATCAAGACAAGCATAAGATATATTCAAACAACACATAGACATATTGAATGAATTGAAAGGATACTTATCTCAATTGAACATGAAGGGTTTCAATGGGTAAAAACCCTTGAAAATACTGTTACAAACGAGCTAGGGTTTATTAAGTTCGGCCCTAAAATTCTCCACACAAGTTCCACTCTTAATGAATGAAAATTAGAAAAGTATATATAGATTTCATGAGGTGACGGCGTCAAGAGGAAAGTTCTGACGCCGTCATCTCGCCGCCAAAAATCTTCTCGGATTGCCTAGATCCAGATTTGACGCCGTCATGTGTATTTCTGCTCTGGGCCGTCACCACTTTTACTCTTGACGCCCTTGTTCTGACGCCGTCACGTTTTCTCTGGGCCGTCACCAAAATTGCTCTTGACGCCGTCATCAAATCCTTCTTGACGCCGTCAGGTATTGTTCCCAGCAAGGAAAATTAAGACTTTGCCGTTTTCTTCACTTTTATGCTCCAAAAACGTCAAAAATGCTTCCTTTTCCAGAATTCACTCCCAAAGTACCTAAAATCACAAAAGGAACGATTTAGGGTAATATTTGATCAAATAAATTCCAATTCCGGCTTAAATGACCCCCTAAAAACGGATCATTTTTTGCCTCATCATATACCCTTACACTTGATATTTGCTTGTCCTCAAGCAAATGCGCTTTTATTCTAGTCAAAATACAAGTTAGGGGTCATTTAACACTAATATAAAAGTAATTACAACAAATAATCATTCCACTAAAGACCAAAGACAAGCACAGGGGTCATATACTAGCACCTCACAAATAGTGTTTAGATACTCACATCTCTCGGGTGTAATAAAGTATACATCACAATATGGAAATGGAAAACATCTCTCACTACCTGTCATAGCAAAATAGATTACCATAGGCTTGGGAAAGGATCAAACCTCCACCACATGGCGTAAGCACCTAGGATAAACTATCAAAGAGGTCTTTTAAAGGGTTGTAACGTTAGGTGTAGGGATATGGAATACACGGTTTTGTTGGATATAGGCAATCTTTACTAGTGGCGAGTTAATAATCTTGGTTAATTACATGTACAATATGGCGTTGCTAAGCCAAGACTAGACTCGACTTAAGCTAATAAATCAAAAATAACAAAAACATAAAACAAACATAAAATGAAACGGGATGGTAGTCCGTATGTTTTTTTCTTTTCTTTTTTTTTCTATTTTTTTTCTTAATTTTTTCGATTTTTTTTCTGAAACACTCTTACCCTACCATCCAAAATAATACATCATAAGGAATGAACATTCCCCTTACACTTGAATTTTTACATACTTTACAATAAACTAAACTAATGACTCGAATCAAGATAATCACAACACTTGGAGTACTTTTAAGATTAACGCACATATGGGGGTAATAGTATGATGTACTTTACCCAATCGTCCCAAAACAATATTTACAAGATATGACTCGACTTAGCAACCATATAATCAATTAGATAATTAACTAAGGATTTAACAAATAACAATAATGCACTAAAGATGAGTGCATACACGGAAGGCTAAGGCGATTTAGGTGTACATTTAAGTGGGTTGTAACAAATTCTTCCTTTAAGTAAGGTGCTTAAAGGTAGAAATGAAAAGATAGGCTCGGAGGGGTGTACAAGGGGTTTCGTGTACTAAAAATGAGTACAACGCTAAGGTGTGGGAAAAATTAATTGACTTTACTAGCTAAGTAATATGACTTAAATGGTCAAGTAATTATGATACGGGTTTAACACAAGGGTGATCCTAATGCCTCTTATCATGTAGTAAATCCTACTACACGAATGTAGTCTCACTATCGGTATCGGGATGCATCACTAACGCAAGTTCTAGAATCTAAATGCTACCGGTACACTCATAAGCACTAATAATGAATGCTATTCATATCAAATCTAAAGGCGAACCTCACATATTTGGGTGAAAAATTTTTCTGAATGGTACGGTTTTGTGCTAGTCATACGACTCCTATCCATGAGACGTTTGCTCTGGCTAAAGTTTCACTCCTAAATGTTGTAAAAAAATTTAAATTTGGCGCTAAAATTACACTAACAAGTATTTCTCATAGTTTTATTATACACCTACCATCAAACAAACAAAATCAAGAGAAAGTGTATCCTATGAGGTATCGTCATTTTACCCTCTCCTTACACTTAGGATGAACATTGTCCCCAATATTCAATTAAAGATTGTAAAAGTAAAATAGGTACAAGAATGAAATCAAATACTCCTCTGATTCGCTCGGTATGGATAATATGGTAACCAGGTTAGATCTTCCTCCAAGAAAATGAACAATCAAAGCTTCCCTTCCAGAATATAAATCATCTTCTTGTCAAACATAACCTGTTAAACCTGAGAAAACAAACAAGGCAACCTCGCATAAAATCGGCGGCAATCTATATATGCTAACAAATCCTAGAAAACAGTGTAAGATATAATGCTTGTGGAATGAATGTTTGCATATTTCCTGGAGTTTATAAAACTAAAGAATTAACAAAAACTTTAAGACTCCGTTAGAAAAACAAAACTGGTAAAATTTCCAGATTTTTACACGTGATGCCGTCAGGAATTTCTTCCTGACGCCGTCATAAGTGACCTGCAGAAATTCTTATGTTAAGTTTCCGGAAAATTTCTGGAAAAACTTTGTCCTACTTCCTGGAAAATCTTGCAAAACATCATTATGACTCGATACAAGCATTTGACTCTAACAAATACGAATATACATGTTCATTTAATATTGTGGAGAATCATGATCGGTTTTGTTTCTTAAAAACATATTTGGGGTTTCCCCTTACACATATCTTTTGCGAAATACCTTTGGATGATGTTAAGACTGAGCCAAACAACAAAATAAAGTATTTTCATCTTTTTAGTTTGAAACATGATCTACCAACAATAAAAATAAAGCATGCATTTAGAAACAAATAACAATCAAACAATTAAAAATCACACAAAGCATGGGTTGCCTCCCAAGAAGCGCTTTTCTTTATTTACGAGTCTTGTAGCTAGACTCAAGGTCATAGGCTACCGTGTGTCACTTATGCTCACATAACCGAGGGTGAGCCATCTATTGGTCGCCTCATCTTTCTTATAATCATCACTTAACTCTAAACATCTATGATAATACCTTTTATTTTTCTCATGAGTATATTTAAGCCCTTTTCTTTTATCATTCTCACTTAGCATTTGTAGGGGCGGATACCTACTACACTTCTCCATGGAGAAATCCTTGAACCTAGGGTGTGCACGGGGCATTTGGTAGACAAAATCTTTATCCCTATCCGAGAATGTAATTAACCCTTCCATAAGTTTTTCATCAAGGTTGGTCAACCTTTTGAAAGGTTTCCCAAACACAACTTGAGTTAACTTACTATCAATAAATTCTCCTAGATTCTCCATAACCATGAACTCAACAAGATAAACAAAGCTTCCAACAAACACATGAAATGACATTGCCCTAGCAATAATATTATCTCCTTTGTATTCTAACTCATCTACCATGATTTTATTGTATTCATTACGCGAGATTATGTTCATTGGTAGAGATAAGTTAAGGTCGGCATCAAGGCTCCTAAATCCAATCTTACAAGGAAATTGCATATTAAATGAGCTATCACTCTCAATCCTTGTTCTAGGGTCAACATACCTAAGAGGGTTCACTTCCTCTTCCATCCTATCCTCATTAATCACATCACCATCATCTAGATCCTCATCGGAGTCTGAATAGTAAAAAGGACTAGCCCTATGGTCATCATCATGGTCAGACTCCTCCATTTCAGAATTATTGTTAAAGTGGTGGTTAGGCGAGAGGTTAGGTGGGTTCTCATTTTCCACTAAAGGGATTGGGGCAGGCATTTGGAAGATCCGACGACGAAAAACACGAATAACATGAATCAAACGATCAATGTTATTGTTATCCATCGAGATAGTTTACGAACAAAGGAAACAAAGAAATAAGATAGACTAAAGAAAACCTAAAAATAAAAATAAAATCTTACTAGAAAGGAATCTAGCAAGTAGACCTAATAAAAAGAAATCCTAACCTAGACAATAACTATTCCCCGGCAGCGGCGCCAAAAACTTGATGCGTGGGAATTGCACCAGGCTTTACCTCTCGAGGGATCTCGAGAAGCTTACAACCCCCACCAGGCAGTGTACCTGATCGTTGTAGTATAGTATAGTGACAAGTACCGGGGGATTGATCGTTCAACTCAGGAATAGTGTCGCTAGGATTAGAGAGCCTAAAAACTAGGTCTAGAGGTGAGGAATGATTCTTTTTGTATTTTTATATTTTATGAAAGCAATTAAAAATCTCGGGTATTGGAAGGATGGGCGGAATTAGTTGCTACTCAACTAACCCAATAACTAAGATGCAATCAAAATAAAATAACAAAAATGTAAATGAAGCTAATTAAACTAATGGTGTGAACAATATATGAGAGAATTGTGTTTACTTAGATTTCACTACTCCCTAGATATCTTTTATAGGTTAATTACTTGTTACAGTTGCGTGGATGATGGGTTATATTCGTTAATATCAATCATGGGGTGGCGTACTTACTTCCCCAATTCTATAAGCTCCTACTTCACTCCTATGTCGAGCCTGCAAGAAGCTCCTGACATGGGATCACTAGAATTCGCTCATGCATTAAATACAACCATAAAAACCTAGTACACATCGGTTCATGTTTCTTAAGATGTTCAAGCAAGTTACACAATGGAGATCTGCCAGTTTTCTTAAGCCTAACATTGAAATCATTCATCCATTACAACTATAAACAAGTAATCAACCTATAATCAACATCTAGGTTTCATTACATCTAAGCAAACACACAAAAGATCTAGCCTAGCATGTTAAAATCAAGACAAGCATAAGATATATTCAAACAACACATAGACATATTGAATGAATTGAAAGGATACTTATCTCAATTGAACATGAAGGGTTTCAAGGGGTGAAAACCTTTGAAAATACTGTTACAAACGAGCTAGGGTTTATTAAGTTCGGCCCTAAAATTCTCCACACAAGTTCCACTCTTAATGAATGAAAATTATAAAAGTATATATAGATTTCATGAGGTGACGGCGTCAAGAGGAAAGTTCTGACGCCGTCATCTCGCCGCCAAAAATCTTCTTGGATTGCCTAGATCCAGATCTGACGCCGTCATGTGTATTTCTGCTCTGGGCTGTCACCACTTTTACTCTTGAAGCCCTTGTTCTGACGCTTCCTTTTCCAGAATTCACTTTTATGCTCCAAAAACGTTCAAAATGCTTCCTTTTCCAGAATTCACTCCCAAAATACCTAAAATCACAAAAGGAACGATTTAAGGCAATATTTGATCAAATAAATTCCAATTCCGGCTTAAATGACCCCCTAAAAATGGATGATTTTTCGCCTCATCACATATGCCTCAAAGCAGCAGCCATTGATTATCACAAAATAGTTTACTTTGATTGTTGGTGGTTATGAGCCCAGAACAGGGTGAAGATAATCAATAGCCTAACTACGTACCAATTAAGGTTACCGGATATCACTTGGAATCGTGTTATCACTTTCCAAAGTAAACTACTCGACCCTAATGCCTGGGTATCACGAATATCTACTTGGGATAAGACCAATTGTGGTTAGTGATTTTAGCACAAATCAATAACTCTTCGTATATAAGTGTTATATGTTTTCTGTATATCTTTCATGCATCATTTGATTTCCTATTTATAGGAAGATACTCATGGCTAGTCAAATGGAATTATGAGAATTAATCGGCCCATTAATCTCCACATAATTATCCCCATTATAGCCTAAAATAGTGGTTACATGACCAATTAAACGAGGTCACGAGTGCAGATGAAACTGCCATTTGAATAGGTCATATCAGTTACATACAACACTCTATCAGCAGAAACTCTGCTTATCAGCAGGATCCTAACACTAGTAGCAGGAACCATCAGCAGGAACCTGCACTCAGCAGAATCCTGTACAACCACTATAGAGTCAGGGGAATCAGTGACTTGATGGGTGTACACTCCGTACCTCCAAACCCATTTCCAAGTATGATTAGATCCCTCAAGTGCACTAAATTTTCTAACAAAGCTTGGGATGGTAACTTCGTTTGAGGAATGGATGGCTTGGATGTCAAGTATTCATCTTCATGGGACGCGTAAGGAGATCTCGGAAGGAGTTTTTTACATCAATTGGTGGATCGTTTGGAAGTTTATATATATATATATATATATATATATAGAGAGAGAGAGAGAGAGAGAGTAAGGATCAAATGAGAAATAAAAGTAAAATGAGAAGAATGAGAAGTAACCACAGCCGCACATTTCAGATGCACTTACAAAATAAGATGCATCTCCCATGAAATTCTCCTTCTTCATTTGAAATATGTGGCTACAAACATTTCTCATTCTTCTTATTTAATTTTCTCTTCTTATTGGATCCATTCCCTATATATATATATATATATATATATATATATATATATATATATATATATATATATATATATATGTTGGAAAAATGAGTTTTGCAAAGTGATTTTTGCAGACTTTGGACATAATTAAATGTATGTATATGGTACAGATATTTATGTTTCTTGGGGGCGTTTTATTCTCCTCCAAGAGAGCTTCTCAACGAGCTAAAGTATGTCCAAAAATGGAGTAGAAATGAATGAGATATCGTGTCTCAAAGTGAGGCATGTGAAACACAAAAATGGAAAAGTCCCACATCGCTCAAAACAAGAAGTGAATGCTTGTTTATAAGGAAATGTTGGTATTTGCTTCCAAATTCCTTTAGATGAGCTATGCTCCCACTCCTACGTGCGTGCGCGCAGGGGGGTGCTGTCACAACTCGTAATTTCAGGTCATTTTCCAAATCCCGACAATTTTACTATTCATCGGTTACTATTCACCGGTCACTATTCATCATTTTACTATTCATCATTTTCGGAGTCAGTTTGTGATTCCGAGAAGCGTTCAAAAATTTTACTATTCATATGACACTATTCATTTCCGGAAGGAAATCACTATTCACGATTGCCGTTCATTACATCGTAAACTGAGTTTACGAGTCTTCAAATTCGCGTAACCAATGTGGTTTCGCTGTGAATTCATACATCATTCATTAATGACACGTCATATAGACTGGAGTAGTCTACATATCCTCGGTTACATCATCATCACATTTTAGGCCCTACACGGATATGCATTATTTCTATATACGTATGCTTAATTTGTAATTAACGTTACCACTCAGTTTTTTTTTGCTACTAACGTATACCCAATACTCCCGATTACGATCCTAATATATTTTCATACTCATTTTAATAATATAAAAATTATATTATTAATTTACCCGGTGTTTTGAAATCAATTACTATATTTCACGGTCGGAGCTTATAACTCTGTCGGTTTGCGAAATTTCAACACGATAATTATTTTAACACCCGATTATCATCAGGAATAATATTTTAAAACTTTTACAACTTCGTCATATTTTATTTCATCGCGTCATGATTTATTTTTAGTTAACTCGGTACCCGATAACACCCAATACATAACCAAAACTAGCTAATACTTCTAGAAAGGGGGACAAGCTCATTTAATTAGCTCATCCAACCCATCACCAAACCCCCTTAAAAGATGGATCTTGCCCCCTAGACCAATATATATACTTCATTCCATCCTTCATTTTCATTCATTTACACCAACAAAACTAGCAAATTTCCTTTCTTTCTCTCTTTGGGGTGGATCGGCCATGGATCAAACACAAGCAAGAAATCACTAACTTTTCAAGATCCAAGTGTTTATCAAGTCATAGTACTAATCTAGTTAAGGTTTTGAAATAAAAACCTCAAGATTATTAAGTTTTCTTGCTCAAAAATCACCAAATCTTCAAGTAAGTTACTAAAAACCTTTCCTACTCTTTTAAACATCTATTTTATATATTTTCATGATCTAGTAACAAAACATGCAAGTATGTATGATCCATACCACTTATTACTCATTTCTTTTCTTTATAAACATAGATCTACAATTTTTACTAGCAATCTCATTAGATCCACTAAGATTGGTGATGTCTAGGAACCCATGACACCCTAAGAAGGTGTATGGTAGGATTGGGTACTTGTGGAGTTGATTTGAGATAGTTTGGGTAAGTTCTAAACAAGTCTTGAACTAGAAAAGTTGATTTTTACAAACTATATAAAGGTTCTGTCCAAAAACATGAAACGTGGGAAAATCAGTGGGTTTTGGGTAACTTTGGGCCAAAGATTTAGAAAATACATTCCGAGACGAAACTATGGCCGAAAACGGGGATAAAATCCGAGTTACGACGAAAAAGATACGCTATTTTCAATTTTAACGACGAAAACTATTTTCTGAAAAATTACTTGCTGTCCCACGATTTTTTTGGACTGTTTCGAGACGTAAAACTTGATCTAGCCGTCCCGACTTATCAAAAATATACTAGTATGCCATCCCACGATTCCGGGGATATAAAGAGCGTAGAAAACGAGCTTATAACGAAAAAGATACAAGCGTTTGAACTTAGACAATTCTTACAAATTCCCATCAGCTTTTCTATTATTATTTTGCCACAAAAACTGTCTTTGCGAGACACCACTTTCTTGGCTGTTTTTCTCCATGATCGGATCAATTTGAGTCCGAGCCGTAGTTTTATGAAATCAAGATCTTCCAACAAGCTTTTCAAATCAATTGGCCGTTCGTCGAATAGACTTATAACGAATAAACTACGACCTCATCTATATACCCGATAAACTATATATTTTGACAGCTTTTACTATAATGAAATTTTCTAAGTGTTGAACATAATACTTTCAAGTAACAACGATAAGAGTCGATTTTCTCATCGATCGAGACCCGTATCGCCAAAAGTTAAATGACACGACTTCAAGATATTGTTACAAGGTTTTCAAAAACGCCGAGCTTGACCATTAACACTTAACGTACAATATTTCGCGACTTGTTTTGCGAGGCCATTTTGGGCATATTTTCAAGTAATGAAAATGTTATTTTTGCGACAAAAACCTAATATTTGCCGATAGAACACCAAACAAGGATCGTGGAGTACCGTTTCAACCTATTTCCATGAAAAGTGGTTATTAACCTAACGAGACGTCAAAAACGTATTTGTCGACGATAAACATTATTTTCAAAACTAACGAGTGGTATCGATAACATACGTATTTGCATGTGTAGCATTACTTCATTTCTTACATTAGACCATATCATTCATAATAGGTTGCGGTTAGAGATCGTGTCTCATTTCTGTGTATTCATTGTTGTCATCGTAGCTATTGCACTAGGTGAGTTCATAACCCCTACTTTTACTTGTTTTACAACTGTTTTGGGGGAAGATACATGCACCTTACTATTTAAATTCAATGCTTGTTTTACTTGAACGCGATTCATTTTTCTCAAACATTACTGGATGGTTGAATTACTTGATTGATTATTTGAATACATTATGAATTACTTATTCCATCCTGGATTTCTTTCTTATGAACACAAGTTCTTGCTTTTGCGGACATAAATATAAAACTGTTACTTTGCCTGAGTTATCTATTACTGCCACTGAAGTCCCCTTTATCATGAACCGTTAATTACATGCGTGTGAGCGCGAATGCTGTGGATAGATCTATTTGGGTTGACACCCCGTCCGAGTTGGTCGCGCCAACCTGTTAAACGGACGCATATCATTCGGATTACTTCCGAGTGTCTGGCAAACACTTACTTGGGGCATTTTATGCTTGATTGCATACGATTACGTCGAGCTTCGGGGTCATGAGCTTTAGGCACTGTATACCTTATTTTTGGCTGTGACATGGTATTTGTTATATTGTCTTGCCTTCCGCAAAATACTTGTTTACGGGAAATACTTGATTTCTGGAAAATACTTGTTTACGGAAAATACTTGTTTACTTAAAACTATGAACTCACCAGCTTTATGCTGATGTTTTAGCATGTATTTTCAGGTTTTAAGCAATGGCACGCTACTGGAGGTATTGGCAGGGCATGGCATGGTCATAGAAGACTCTGATATTCTTATGGGGACCGTATTAAACTATTTTAAGGGCTTACTTCCGCACTACTTTTAAAAATGTAAATTCAACATTTTTGACTAAGCTATTTTATTCTAAATAATTCAATTGAAAACCAATTTTGTACTTGTGCTGTAATACCAATTGAGTTACACCCCAGCTACATGTATGCTTCCGCTGGACCCGGTTTTGGGGGTGTGACAGATTGGTATCAGAGCTTTGGCTATAGCGAACTAAGTGTTTTTAAAACCTAGACTATAGCTACTTTTACGAAAACTTAACCCTATGACCGTCACGTGCCTGCCTGCCAAGATGATGCCTCATTTGTGTTTGTTGCTGACTTAGGTGATGAGATTTGTGTCTCATTATCTGATATACTATATTCATTTATCATAGTTGATTACTATAACTATCTTTCATATAAGCATGTTCATGTATCATATATTTCACCGCGTTATGTTTTTCCTTGCATAGTTTCATCATTTGACCTCGAGTTTGGTCACCTGCTTTTGTCTTTCAGAACGTCTTGGTACTTGTGAAGGACATGGTATTAGTATAACTGAGCTGAGTATTTTAAAATTCATGGAACCTCGGTGGAATATAGACTGGTCATCTATATTCGACCCGGGATAGTGAGATATAGGCTGACCACCTATGTCTGACTCAGAAGTGAATTTTGCAACACTGAGAATGGTTATAATAAGATTATGTCTGGATTGAATTCTCAACTCATTTCCAAATGTTTTATTCATGTGTGTGTATACTCTCGTTGTTGGAACCTTCATACTTTTCATCACTTCGTAAACCACCGATTGGAAGCATGTCAGCTAGTCATTTTATTTCATGAACTTTCATATTTATGCACAATACACTCATATCACAGTATTTTCTTTTGTCACAATCTCATTTTGTTGCAGTTGTCACAGTCTCTTCCCTTCTCACCATCACTATCATTTCTTTTCCCCACCCCCATATATACAAAGAATTAGGTGACACTCTATAGATTCCGATGTCACTCATCCCTCACTACTCCCTATATTGATAAGTGGATATTATCAATGACCTCCCTAGGAAAGACTTTCCATACCTTCTATGAGGAGGATACCTCGGTACAGTAAGACCATTCAAAACTCAATAGAAACCGCAAGATATCACAAAACCATTCGAACCACTATCACTGGCCTGATCACCAAAAATTCTACCATCTAGAAAGTATTGGTTTGACTGAATTACAGGATTTGTTTCGATACGAGTGCTCACTAAGCCACACCATAGAGATAGATCCAACCTCTTAACCAAGACTATAAATTGAACATGTCCTCACCAATAGACTTTATTCGAACATGTTAGACACCTATGCATTTGTGCAGACATACCTACCTGGCTATTTTATCCTCTTAATACTTTCACTTTAAAATGGATTTTTCTCCAAACTACCGTTATACAAAACATATATCTTGTAAGAAATACTTTTCTGATGCACTTATTTTGACAAGCAAATTCCCTTTTGGCTAATCTTTTACAAAACTATTGAATATTACAAAATTTCAAACATCGATCTTTGGTAAACCATATTATCCACCTTATGTTGAAAATTTTCCTATATTGCATAACTACTAAATTTTGAAACATCAAGAAGGATGTTACCTAAAAAGCTGTTTGCTTAAACTTGTAGATTCATTTATTCAGGAAATGATTATGAACAAAACACAATCTCAAAACAAACTTTGAAAATCAATCACTATATTACCTCACTTATACCTTTAGGAGTTTGTGAGTTGATGACCTATAACTTGGGGAAAATCTTAGTAACGGAGACTAAGCACCGTAGGTGGAGAAAGACTCAATTCCTGACATCCTGCGAAGGATCACAACCTTATCCTAATCTATTATTTTCAACAACACCCTTTTACGGATTTAACCCTGTAAGTCTTTCAAAACAAGATTCATGATACTCATTTCAATTATTCCTAATAAAGGAATTTGATTCACCTCAACTCCTAACGATTTCATTAAGATCTCTTTGGAACCACACCACCTATCATCTGTAGACCAATGGTCAGAATTTGAGATTGATTCAAACCTAGGGAGATATGCCCAAATCGGGTGTGAATAACACTAGAAATGGTTGGATTAACCATTTGCCATAAATCAAATTCAGTTGCAACCATAGTTATCACACGAGCTTAGAGACTACACCATTCGAAGCACTCTATGGTCGAAGTGCCAACATCCATTGACGGGTCAAAACTTGGAAAAGCACAACTCACTAGTCCCGTAAGCATTCATGAAATAACCAGGAATTTCCTACAAATCAAGAATCAATTACAAGTTCGATAAGCGGTAAACCACTAGAATTTCAAGTTCGTGGCATGATTGTGTGGAAAGTTCTGCCTAGGAAAGGCATAATACTATTCAGAAAACTTCATAAAGTTAAACTCGATATACACTGAACCATTTACGAATTCTGACAGAGTAGGCCTAGTGGCCGTCAGACTTGAACCTTGTTAGAGCTCAGTAGCTTACACGATTATATCATCATCTTTTAACCAATACCACTCTAGAGACCAACACAAACTGAACTTCGGGACGAAGTTCCTTTTAAGGGGGTGAGAATGTCACAACTCGTAATTTCAGGTCATTTTCCAAATCCCGACAATTTTACTATTCATCGGTTACTATTCACCGTTTACTATTCACCGGTCACTATTCATCATTTTACTATTCATCGTTTTCGGAGTCAGTTTGTGATTCCGAGAAGTGTTCAAAAATTTTACTATTCATATGACACTATTCATTTCCGGAAGGAAATCACTATTCACGATTGCCGTTCATTACATCGTAAACTGAGTTTACGAGTCTTCAAATTCGCGTAACCAATGTGGTTTCGCTGTGAATTCATACATCATTCATTAATGACACGTCATATAGACTGGAGTAGTCTACATATCCTCGGTTACATCATCATCACATTTTAGGCCCTACACGGATATGCATTATTTCTATATACGTATGCTTAATTTGTAATTAACGTTACCACTCAGTTTTTTTTTGCTACTAACGTATACCCAATACTCCCGATTATGATCCTAATATATTTTCATACTCATTTTAATAATATAAAAATTATATTATTAATTTACCCGGTGTTTTGAAATCAATTATTATATTTCACGGTCGGAGCTTATAACTCTGTCGGTTTGCGAAATTTCAACACGATAATTATTTTAACACCCGATTATCATCAGGAATAATATTTTAAAACTTTTACAACTTCGTCATATTTTATTTCATCGCGTCATGATTTATTTTTAGTTAACTCGGTACCCGATAACACCCAATACATAACCAAAACTAGCTAATACTTCTAGAAAGGGAGACAAGCTCATTTAATTAGCTCATCCAACCCATCACCAAACCCCCTTAAAAGATGGATCTTGCCCCCTAGACCAATATATATACTTCATTCCATCCTTCATTTTCATTCATTTACACCAACAAAACTAGCAAATTTCCTTTCTTTCTCTCTTTGGGGTGGATCGGCCATGGATCAAACACAAGCAAGAAATCACTAACTTTTCAAGATCCAAGTGTTTATCAAGTCATAGTACTAATCTAGTTAAGGTTTTGAAATAAAAACCTCAAGATTATTAAGTTTTCTTGCTCAAAAATCACCTAATCTTCAAGTAAGTTACTAAAAACCTTTCCTACTCTTTTAAACATCTATTTTATATATTTTCATGATCTAGTAACAAAACATGCAAGTATGTATGATCCATACCACTTATTACTCATTTCTTTTCTTTATAAACATAGATCTACAATTTTTACTAGCAATCTCATTAGATCCACTAAGATTGGTGATGTCTAGGAACCCATGACACCCTAAGAAGGTGTATGGTAGGATTGGGTACTTGTGGAGTTGATTTGAGATAGTTTGGGTAAGTTCTAAACAAGTCTTGAACTAGAAAAGTTGATTTTTACAAACTATATAAAGGTTCTGTCCAAAAACATGAAACGTGGGAAAATCAGTGGGTTTTGGGTAACTTTGGGCCAAAGATTTAGAAAATACATTCCGAGACGAAACTATGGCCGAAAACGGGGATAAAATCCGAGTTACGACGAAAAAGATACGCTATTTTCAATTTTAACGACGAAAACTATTTTCTGAAAAATTACTTGCTGTCCCACGATTTTTTTGGACTGTTTCGAGACGTAAAACTTGATCTAGCCATCCCGACTTATCAAAAATATACTAGTATGCCATCCCACGATTCCGGGGATATAAAGAGCGTAGAAAACGAGCTTATAACGAAAAAGATACAAGCGTTTGAACTTAGACGATTCTTACAAATTCCCATCAGCTTTTCTATTATTATTTTGCCACAAAAACTGTCTTTGCGAGACACCACTTTCTTGGCTGTTTTTCTCCATGATCGGATCAATTTGAGTCCGAGCCGTAGTTTTATGAAATCAAGATCTTCCAACAAGCTTTTCAAATCAATTGGCCGTTCGTCGAATAGACTTATAACGAATAAACTACGACCTCATCTATATACCCGATAAACTATATATTTTGACAGCTTTTACTATAATGAAATTTTCTAAGTGTTGAACATAATACTTTCAAGTAACAACGATAAGAGTCGATTTTCTCATCGATCGAGACCCGTATCGCCAAAAGTTAAATGACACGACTTCAAGATATTGTTACAAGGTTTTCAAAAACGCCGAGCTTGACCATTAACACTTAACGTACAATATTTCGCGACTTGTTTTGCGAGGCCATTTTGGGCATATTTTCAAGTAATGAAAATGTTATTTTTGCGACAAAAACCTAATATTTGCCGATAGAACACCAAACAAGGATCGTGGAGTACCGTTTCAACCTATTTCCATGAAAAGTGGTTATTAACCTAACGAGACGTCAAAAACGTATTTGTCGACGATAAACATTATTTTCAAAACTAACGAATGGTATCGATAACATACGTATTTGCATGTGTAGCATTACTTCATTTCTTACATTAGACCATATCATTCATAATAGGTTGCGGTTAGAGATCGTGTCTCATTTCTGTGTATTCATTGTTGTCATCGTAGCTATTGCACCAGGTGAGTTCATAACCCCTACTTTTACTTGTTTTACAACTGTTTTGGGGGAAGATACATGCACCTTACTATTTAAATTCAATGCTTGTTTTACTTGAACGCGATTCATTTTTCTCAAACATTACTGGATGGTTGAATTACTTGATTGATTATTTGAATACATTATGAATTACTTATTCCATCCTGGATTTCTTTCTTATGAACACAAGTTCTTGCTTTTGCGGACATAAATATAAAACTGTTACTTTGCCTGAGTTATCTATTACTGCCACTGAAGTCCCCTTTATCATGAACCGTTAATTACATGCGTGTGAGCGCGAATGCTGTGGATAGATCTATTTGGGTTGACACCCCGTCCGAGTTGGTCGCGCCAACCTGTTAAACGGACGCATATCATTCGGATTACTTCCGAGTGTCTGGCAAACACTTACTTGGGGCATTTTATGCTTGATTGCATACGATTACGTCGAGCTTCGGGGTCATGAGCTTTAGGCACTGTATACCTTATTTTTGGCTGTGACATGGTATTTGTTATATTGTCTTGCCTTCCGCAAAATACTTGTTTACGGGAAATACTTGATTTCTGGAAAATACTTGTTTACGGAAAATACTTGTTTACTTAAAACTATGAACTCACCAGCTTTATGCTGACGTTTTAGCATGTATTTTCAGGTTTTAAGCAATGGCACGCTACTGGAGGTATTGGCAGGGCATGGCATGGTCATAGAAGACTCTGATATTCTTATGGGGACCGTATTAAACTATTTTAAGGGCTTACTTCCGCACTTCTTTTAAAAATGTAAATTCAACATTTTTGACTAAGCTATTTTATTCTAAATAATTCAATTGAAAACCAATTTTGTACTTGTGCTGTAATACCAATTGAGTTACACCCCAGCTACATGTATGCTTCCGCTGGACCCGGTTTTGGGGGTGTGACAGGTGCAGATTGTGGGATTTCTGGGCCAAAATGGGTTTGAAGCTTCTGAACTCATGCGAGCCCGCGCGACCTGCGGACACGAATGCAGCTTTGAAATCTCGCCTACGTGCGTATATTTTTGCTGCTAGTTTCGGGTCTCAGTTTCCAAATTCTGTATTGATCTATTTCAGCAATAGATTGAAACTTATTATACAAGTGTGCAGAATATTTTGTGTGCAGCATAAATGATATCAAATCATGTTATTAATTTAACAGATTTACATATTAGCTTATTTTTTAGCTAATATTCTGTCTTGCTAAACAAGATAGGTTTAGGCTATAAAATAAACCGATGCCCATTCATTTTGATACACAGAAAACGTACCTCCATACCATCCGATTTCCAGCAATCATCTTTGATCAGAAACGCGCAAGCTTTCCGTGATCTTTCAGGCAAGTAAGTCAAGTCCGGCTGTACAACAGCTTTGAACATTGTACCCTGGGAAATAGACGGTGAATCTGTTTTAATGGAATCGTGTTTACACAAGCCTCGTTCCGTAACCTTTGCTGCTTTCTTTTATTTACGTTATATAGTGTCTGTCTTCTGCTTCAACACCTTTCTGTCTGTATTTATTTTCTGTTTTTTAATTTTTATTTATTGTAATTTGATTTTATAAATAAAGTGTAAACGGTTTCCTACAGTCTTAAAACAGATTCGGTTTAACTGAATTAAAACACTTTGTTTAAATTGGATTAATTATTTTAACAGATTCAATTTACAGATTTGGTGTACAGATCTATAACGTTTTTTAAGCAGTTGTTCTAGTCAGTTTATTGAAACCAAGATTGAGTTTCTATTAACTGATTTAGCGAAACCAAGATAGAGTTTCGTTGAGTCAGATCTGGTACAAGTAGATACCGATTTGCAACAGTTTGTTTAACTGTTTGTGTTTGATTTTCAGGATGACAAACACTACTCCTCCTGGGACTACTACTGTGCATGTGTCTGGTGCGCCAGTGACCAACACAGTTGTTAATCATGCTGAGAAACCAGAAAAATTCAATGGGCAGAATTTTAAGAGGTGGCAACAGAAGATGTGTTTATATCTCACTACTTTGAACCTTGCGCAGTTCTTAAAAGAGAACCCACCTCAAGTGGAACCTCTTGCTGAAGGTCAATCCTCTAATCAACAAGCTGTGCAAGCCTTGGAAGCATGGAAGCATTCAGATTTTTTGTGTCACAACTATGTTCTGAATGGTTTGGTTGACTCTTTGTACAACGTGTACTGCAAGACCAAGACTGCCAAAGAATTATGGGAGTCATTGGAATGCAAGTACAAAACTGAGGATGCTGGTACAAAGAAGTTCGTGGTAGCATGCTTTTTGGATTACAAGATGGGTGATTCAAAGAAAGTGATGAGTCAGGTTCAAGATCTGCAAATTTTGCTACACGACATTCATGTTGAGGGAATGACTTTGAGTGAAACTTTTCAAGTTGCTGCTGTTATTGAAAAGTTACCTCCAAGCTGGGTAGAATTCAAGAACTACCTGAAGCATATGCGAAAGGAGATGAGTGTTGAAGACTTGGTTGTTCGTCTTCGTATTGAAGAGGACAACAAGCTGGCTCAGAAAAACACTTCTACGCCTGATTCTGCCAAGGCAAATTTGGTTGAGCATGCTTCGTCATCTTCAAAGTCTCGTGTCAAGGGAAAAGGCAAGGGCAAATGAAAGAATGACAAGAAAGGCAAAAGGAAGTCTGAGTACCTTGCTCCTAAAGCTGCATTTGTGAAACAGCAGTTCCAAGGGGTATGTTTCAATTGTGACCAGCCAGGTCAGCGTGCTGCTAACTGTAAGATGCCGAAGCGGGTGACTCCACGCGAGGCAAATATGGTGAATGATGTGGACATGATTGCTATGGTTTCTGACGTCATTGCCATGATCTCTGAAGTTAACCTGGTAGGTTCCAACAACAGGGAATGGTGGGTTGATACTGGGGCTACCCGTCATGTGTGTGCTGATAAGAGTATGTTTCACTCTTTCAGAGCGGTTGACAATGGAGACAAGTTGTACATGGGCAACTCTGCAACTGCTGATATCAAGGGCGAAGGAGATGTAATCCTGAAGATGACATCCGAGAAAGAGCTCAAGTTGACTAATGTCTTGTATGTTCCAGAGATTCGCAAGAATCTTGTGTCTGGGTGGCTGTTGAACAAGTTTGGTTTTCGTCTTGTTTTTTAGTCTGATAAGTTTGTTCTTTCTAAGAATCAAATGTATGTTGGTAGGGGATATGCCCCTGAATGGTATGTTTAAGCTCAATGTAATGGTTGTTAAGAATGATATCAATAAAATGAATTCTTCTGCTTACTTGATTGAGTCTTCTAATGTGTGGCATGGCCGTCTTGGACATGTAAATTTTAATTCAATGCGCCGTTTGATTAAATTTAACTGCATACATAATTTCCATATTGACTCAAAATATAAATGTGAAACTTGTATTGAAGCCAAACTTACAAGAGCATCTTTCAAATCGGTTGAACGAAAAACCGAACCACTTGATATGATACACACTGACATATGTGATTTGAAATCACTACCCACAAAAGGTGGCAATAAGTACTTTATCACGTTTATTGATGATTGTACAAAGTATTGCTATGTTTACTTGTTAAAAAGTAAAGATGAAGCTATAGACAAGTTTGTTCTATACAAAAACGAAGTTGTGAATCAACTTAATAAGAAAATCAAGGTTGTACGAAGTGATAGAGGAGGTGAATATGTGTCTCCATTTGCTGATCTATGTGCTAAACATGGAATTAGACACGAATTCACTGCTCCTTATTCACCTCAGCAAAACGGTATTGCCGAAAGGTAGAACCGTACCTTGAAGGAAATGGTTAATGCCATGTTGATAAGTTCTCGTTTAAGCCAGGACATGTGGGGGGAAGTCATTCTAACGGCTACTTATCTTTTAAATAAGATACCTCATAAGGAAAAAGAAGAGACCCCTTATGAACTATGGATGGGAAGAAAACCATCATATCAGTACTTACGAGTGTGGGGGTGTCTAGCAAAGGTAGCTATACTGACTCCCAAGGCCCAAAAGATTGGACCAAAATATGTGGATTGTATATTCATCGGATATGCTAGGAATAGCAGTGCTTATCGTTTCATTGTACATGATTCGAAAAATCCGGATATACAAAAGGGTTCTGTAATGGAATCAAGGAATGCTTCCTTCTTTGAAGATATATTTCCTTGTTTAACGAAGGAAAGTGGAAGTTCATCTAGAATAGATGACGATGTTGTCCAAGATAAGAGACAAAGAGATGATAATGATCTCCAAGATGAGAGACAAGATCAAATCGAGGAAGAAGAGGTAGAACCTAGAAGAAACAAAAGGGCAAGAATCGAGAAATCGTTTGGACCTGATTTTGTTTCTTTTATGGTAGAACATGAACCTACTTCTTATCGAGAAGCGGTAACTTCCTCAGAAGGGCCTCAATGGAAAGAAGCCATTAAAAGTGAAATAGATTCTATTTTACTAAATCATACTTGGGAGCTCGTGGATTTACCGCCTGGTTGTAAACCACTAGGCAATAAATGGATCTTCAAGAAGAAGATGAAAGCCGATGGCACCATTGACAAGTACAAAGCAAGATTGGTAATCAACGGATTTAGACAACGTGAAGGTCTAGATTATTTTGATACATATTCGCCTGTTACACAAATAACATCGATCAGGATGATACTTGCTATTGCCGCTTTAAGAAATTTGGAAATTCACCAAATGGATGTGAAAACGGCTTTTCTAAACGGGGATTTAGAAGAAGAGATCTACATGAACCAACTTGAGGGTTTCATAGCTCCTGGACAAGAGAACAAAGTTTGCAGGCTTGTTAAGTCATTATATGGCTTAAAGCAAGCTCCCAAACAGTGGCATCAAAAATTTGACCACACCATGCTTGAGAGTGGATTCAAGATTAATGAATGCGACAAGTGTGTTTATGTAAAAGACACAAGTAGTGGATATGTAATCTTGTGTTTATATGTTGATGATATGCTTATCATTGGCAGTAACGACAAGATGATCAAATCTACTAAAGACATGTTGAAATCAAAGTTTGACATGAAGGATATGGGTTTGGCTGATGTGATCCTTGGAATAAAGATCATACGAACTCAGAATGGACTTGTGTTGAGTCAAGCACATTACGTGGACAAAATTTTGAATACACATAATGCGGGGATTCCGGCCTAGCTAGAACTCCAATTGACACCAGCAAGCATCTATCTAAAAATAGAGGCGCATGTGTTGCCCAATTAGAGTATTCAAGAATTATTTGCATGTTAATGTACTTAATGACAAGTACCCGACCTGACTTAGCATATGCTGTTAACAGGCTAAGTAGGTATACTAGTAATCCTAGTTATGCACATTGGGGAGCTATAACTAGGGTACTTCATTATTTGAGATACAGTCGCAATTATGGACTGCATTATGAAAGATATCCAGCTGTTATAGAAGGATACAGTGATGCAAATTGGATATCTGACGTAAAGGATTCTAGATCGACTAGTAGATATGTGTTTACACTAGGAGGGGCAGCTATATCTTGAAAGTCTTCCAAACAAACTGTTATAGCTAAGTCCACGATGGAATCAGAATTTATCGCGTTAGATAAATGAGGACAAGAGGCGGAATGGCTACGTCAATTCGTAGAGGACATACCACGGTGGCCTAAACTGGTAACGGCCATTAGTACATTGTGATAGTCAATCGGCAATTGGCAGAGCTCATAGCATAATGTATAATGGAAAGTCCAGACATATCCGTCGTCGACATAATTCGATACGACAACTACTCTCAACAGGAGTTATCTCAATTGACTATGTGAAGTCAAAGGATAACATCGTGGATCCACTTACGAAAGGCTTAAGCAGAGTAAGTCGTCTAAAGGAATGGGACTAATCAGCCCCTAAAATTGTCGACTCTCTGTGGCGATTTAAAAAATAAACCCTAACATCCCTAATCGACTTTCCTCAAAACGATCTCCCATCTAATTCTTGATCTTCTAACGATCTTGCATCTGATTCTTGATCTTTGAGTGATTGTTCTCTTGGGGTTTTTTCTTGAATCGTGGTTCTATGGATCTCAGGTTACATCGATCTATCACTCATTCATTATTATTCGTTAATCGATTCTGAGTATTTTTAATATGGGGCCTGGCTGATCTTTGGTGTGTACATGCTTGAAACCCTAACTTCCAGTTAGGGTTTTCATCTTTTTTGTTCGATTTGGTGTTCTTGCTACTTGCTGGTTATCTTTGTATTGAGTGTTGGAAGTGTGTGGGGGTCAGAGAGAGATGTTTAATAAAGGTTTTTTGAATAATATGGATGCTAATACTGGTTCTATGGCTAGTGGGAAGATTAACGTGGACGTGGATGTGGATGTTAGTGTTTCGAGGGTTGAAGTTGATGAGTTGGCTGCTTCTACAACACATCATGAGGTTACTACTACTCCTGCTTGTACGAATGGAGCCATAACACATCAAGAGGCGCCTGTGTCACTTGATTTTGCGGGTACTCATGTTCAACCTAATGTGACTAATGTTATTGATTCGGCCTATAATGATTCACAACAGCCAAATGTGGAGCAATTGATTGCTAATGCGCATCAGAATTTTGATGAAGCCATAAATATAATTCAAAGTGATATTCGTGCTACTATCGCTTCCTCTTCAGATTTGCACAATCTAAGCGGTAATGGCCTTCAACCTAATTTGAATGTTACTAATGTTATTACAACTAGTACTCCTCCTAATGCACCCAAGGTTGATACTACTAGTGGTAATGGAGTGAAGTCGGTTTCTTACTGATGAGGCGAAAAATGAATCGTTTTTAGGGGGTCATTTAAGCCCGGAATTGAATTTATTTGATCAAATATTGCCCTAAATCGTTCCTTTTGTGATTTTAGGTACTTTGGGAGAGAAATCTGGAAAAGGAAGCAATTCGGACGTTTTTGGAGCATAAAAGTGAAGAAAACGCCAAAGTCTTAATTTTCCTTGCTGAGAACAGTAGGTGACGGCGTCAAGAAGAAAATCCTGACGGCGTCAAGAGTAATTTTCATGACGGCCCAGTACAGAAATGAAGGCGTCACAAGGAAGAGCGTCAAGAGTAAAATATGTGACGGCCTGGAAAAAGTTATAACGTGACGGCGTCAGAAGTAGATCAAGGCAGTCCGAGAAGTATTTTGGCGGCGAGATGACGGCGTCACCAATTTGGTCTTGACGCCGTCAGCCTTAATTTCCTATATATAGTTTTCTAATTTTCATTCATAAAAAAGAGAAGTTTTGGAGAAACCCTAAGGCCGAACTTAGTACGAACATTACAGGTTTTTCAAGGGTTTTCAGCCCTTGAACCCTTTCATGTGTAATTGAGATAAGTATTCTTTTAATTCAATCAATATGTCTATGTGTTGGTTGTCTATATCTTGTTCTTGTCTTAATTCCATCATGCTAGGCTAGATATATCTTGTGTTTGCTTAGATCTAATGAAACCTAGATGTTAATTATGTGTTGATTACTTGTTTATGGTTGTATTGGATGAACGATTTCGATGTTAGGCTTAAGAAAACTGGCAGATCTCCAAATGGTAACATGCTTGAACGTCTTAGGAAACATGAACTGACGTGTACTAGGTTTTATTGGTTGTATTTAATACATGAGTTAATTCTAATGATCCCATGTTAGGAGCTTCTTAGCCGGCTCGACATAGGAGTGAAGTAGGCACTCATAGGATTGGGGAATTAAGTGCGCCACCCCATGAATGGTATTAAGGAATACAATCCATCATCCACGCAACTATAACAAGTAATTAACGTGTAAAAGATATCTAGGGAGTAGTGAAATCTAAGTAAACACAATTTCTCCACTTATTGCTCACAACCTTAGTTTAATTTAGTTTATTTTCATTTTTAATATTTTATTTTGATTGCATCTTTAGTATTGGGTTAGTTGACTAGCAACTAATTCCGCCCAAATCCTTAAAACCCGAGATTTTTACTTGCTTTCTAAAAAATATAAAAATACAAAAATAATCATCTCTCATCTTTAGAACTAGTATTTAGGTTTTCTAATCCTAGCGACACTATTCCTAGCAGAACGATCAATCCCCCGGTACTTGTCACTATACTATACTACAACGATCAGGTACACTGCCTGGTGGGGGTTGTAAGCTTCTCGAGATCCCTTGAGAGGTAAAGCCTGGTGCGATTCCCACGTATCAAGTTTTTGGCGCCGCAGCCCGGGGAATAGTTATTGTCTAGGTTAGAATCTCTTTTTATTAGGTCTACTTGCTAGATTCCTTTCTAGTAAGATTTTATTTTTATTTTTAGGTTTTCTTTAGTCTATCTTATTTCTTTGTGCCCTTTGTTCGTAAATTATTTCGATGGATAACAATAACATTGATCGTTTGATTCCTGTTATTCGTGTTTTTCGTCGTAGGATTTTCCAAATGCCCGCCCCACTCCCTTTAGTGGAGAATGAGAACCCACCTAACCTCTCGCCCAACCACCACTTTGACAATAATTATGAGTTAGAGGAGTTTGATCATGATGATGACCGTAGGGCTAGTCCCTTTTACTTTTTAGACTCCGACGAGGATCTTGATGATGTTGATGTGATTAATGAGAATAGGATGGAAGAAGAAATAAACCCTCTTAGGTATGTCGACCCTAGAACTAGGATTGAGTGTGATAGTTCATTTAACATGCAATTTCCTTGTAAGATCGGATTTAAGAGCTTTAACGCATATCTTAACTCATCTCTCCCAATGAACATAATCTCGCGTAATGAATATAATAAAATCATGGTAGATGAGTTAGAATACAAATGAGAAAAGATTATTGCTAGGGCAATACCATTGCATGTGTTTGTAGGAAGCTTGGTTTATCTTGTTGAGTTCATGGTTATGGAGAATCTAGGAGAATTTATAGATGATAAGTTGACCCAAGTTGTATTTGGAAAACCTTTCAAACGGTTGACCAACCTCGATGAAAGACTCATAGAAGGATTAATTACATTCTCGCATGGGGATGAAGATTTTGTCTATCAAATTCCCCGCACACACCCTAGGTTCAAGGATTTTTCCATGGAAAAGTGTAGTAGGTATCCACCCATAGAAATGCTAAGTGAGAATGATAAGAGAAAAGGACTTAAGTATACTCATGAAAAGAATAAAAGATACTATCGCGGATGCTTAGAGTTAGGAGATGATTATAAGAAAGATGAGGCGACTAATAGATGGCTCACACTTGGTTATGTGAGCTTAAGCGATACACGTTAACCCATGACCTTGAGTCTAGCTACAAGACTCGTAAATAAAGAAAAACGCTTCTTGGGAGGCAACCCATGTTTTGTGTAATTTTATTTTGTTTGTTTGTTATTTGCTTCTGTATGCATGCTTTATCTTTATTGTTGGTAGATCATGTTTCTCAATTAAATAGTGGAAATACTTTACTTTGTTGTTTTGGCCTAGTCTTAACTCCACCTAAAAGTATTTTTGCAAAAGATAAGTGTAAGGGGAAACCCCAAATATGTTTTCAAGAAACAAACCGATCATGATTCTCCACAATATTAAGTGAACATGTATATTCGTATTTGTTAGAGTCAAATGCTTGTATTGAGTCATAATGAAGTTTTGCAGGATTTTCAAGGAAGTGAGACCAAGTTTTTCCAGAAATTTTCCGAAAACTTAACATAAGGATTTCTGCAGATCACTTCTGACGGCGTCACGAGTTAACTCTTGACGGCGTCACGTGTAAAAATCTGGAAATTTTACCGGTTTTGTTTTTCTAACGGAGTCTTATGGTTTTTGTGAATTATTAAGTTTTATAATCTCCAGGAAATCTGCAAACTTCATTCCACAAGCATTATATCTTATTTTGTTTTCTAGGATTTAGTAACTTATGTAGGTTGCAGCCGATTTTATGCGAGGTTGTCTTGTCTATTTTCTCAGGATTCACAGGTTATGTATGACAAGAAGATGATTTATATTCTGGAAGGCAAGCTTTGATTGTACATTTTCTTGGAGGAAGATTTAACCTGGCCACCTTATTATCCATATTGAGCGAATCAGGGGAGTATTTGATTTCATTCTTTTTACTTTTTCACTTTTACATTCTTTACTTGAACATTGGGGACAATGTTCATCCTAAGTGTAAGGGGAGGGTAAAAAGATGATACCTTACATGTACACTTTCGCTTGAGTTTGTTTTGTTTGATGGTAGATGTGTAATAAAACTATGAGAAATACTTGTTAGTGCAATTTTAGCGCCAAATTTAAAATTTTTTACAACATTTAGGAGTGAAACTTTAGCCATAGCAAGCATCCCATGGATAGGAGGTTGTATGACTAGCACATAACCGTACTTTCAGAAAAATTTTCCACCCAAATATGTGAGGTTCGCCTTTAGATTTGATAGGAAAAGCATTTACTATTAGTGCTTATGAGTGTACCGGTAGCATTTAGATTCTAGAACTTGCGTTAGTGATGCATCCCGAGACCGCTAGTGAGACTACATTCATGTAGTAGGATTTACTACATGATAAGAGGCATTAGGATCACCCTTGTGTTAAACCCATATCATAATTACTTGACCATTTAAGTCATATTACTTGGCTAGTTAAGTCAACTAATTTTTCCCACACCTTAGCGTTGTACTACACGAAACCCCTAGTACACCCCTCCGAGCCTATCTTTTCGTTTCTAACTTTAAGCATTTTACTTAAAGGAAGAATTTGTTACACCCCACTTAAATGTACAACCAAATCGCCTTAGCCCTCATCTTTAGTGCATTATTGTTATTTGTTAAACTCTAAGTTAACTGTCTAATTGATTACATGGTAGCTAAGTCGAGTCTTATCCTTGTACATATTGTTTTGGGACGATTGGGACTCATGGGTAAAGTACTTATTTTATGGAGTAATGGGGAAAAACATCATATATTACCCCCATATGTGCGTTAATCTTAAAAGTGCTCCAAGTGTTTTGATTTTCTTAATTCGAGTCATTAGATTAGTTTATTGTAAAGTATGTAAAAATTCAAGTGTAAGGGGAATGTTCATCCCCTATGATGTATTATTTTGGATGGTAGGGTAAAAGTGTATGCAAAAAAAAAAAAAAAAAAAAACATACGGACTACCATCCCTTTTCATTCTATGTTTATTTTATGTTTTTGTTATTTTTCATTTGTTAGCCTAAGTCGAGTCTAGTCTTGGCTTAGCAACGCCACATTGTACATGTAATTAACCAAGATTGTTAACTCGCCACCAGTTAAACTTCCTTTATCCAACAAAACCGTGTATTTCATATCCCTACACCTAACGTTACAACCCTTTAAAAGACCTCTTTGATAGTTTATCCTAGGTGCTTACGCCATGTGGTGGAGGTTTGATCCTTTCCCAAGCCTATGGTAATCTATTTTGCTATGACAGGTAGTGAGAGATATCTTCCGTTTCCATATTGTAATTTATACTTTATTACACCCGAGAGATGTGAGTATCTAAACACTATTTGTGAGGTGCTAGTATATGACCTCCGTGCTTGTCTATTGGTCTTTAGTGGAACGATTATTTGTTGTAATTACTTTTATATTAGTGTTAAATGACCCCTAACTCGTATTTTGAGTAGAATAAAAGCGCATTTGCTTGAGGACAAGCAAATCTCAAGTGTAAGTGTATATGATGAGGCGAAAAATGAACCGTTTTTAGGGGGTCATTTAAGCCTGGAATTGAATTTATTTGATCAAATATTGCCCTAAATCGTTCCTTTTGTGATTTTAGGTACTTTGGGAGAGAAATCTGGAAAAGGAAGCAATTCGGACGTTTTTGGAGCATAAAAGTGAAGAAAACGCCAAAGTCTTAATTTTCCTTGCAGAGAACAGTAGGTGACGGCGTCAAGAAGAAAATCCTGACGGCGTCAAGAGTAATTTTCATGACGGCCCAGTACAGAAATGAAGGCGTCACAAGGAAGAGCGTCAAGAGTAAAATATGTGACGGCCTGGAAAAAGTTATAAAGTGACGGCGTCAGAAGTAGATCAAGGCAGTCCGAGAAGTATTTTGGCGGGGAGATGACGGCGTCACCAATTTGGTCTTGACGCCGTCAGCCTCAATTTCCTATATATAGTTTTCTAATTTTCATTCATAAAAAAGAGAAGTTTTGGAGAAACCCTAAGGCCGAACTTAGTACGAACATTATAGGTTTTTCAAGGGTTTTCAGCCCTTGAACCCTTTCATGTGTAATTGAGATAAGTATTCTTTTAATTCAATCAATATGTCTATGTGTTGGTTGTCTATATCTTGTTCTTGTCTTAATTCCATCATGCTAGGCTAGATCTATCTTGTGTTTGCTTAGATCTAATGAAACCTAGATGTTAATTATGTGTTGATTACTTGTTTATGGTTGTATTGGATGAATGATTTCGATGTTAGGCTTAAGAAAACTGGCAGATCTCCAAATGGTAACATGCTTGAACGTCTTAGGAAACATGAACTGACGTGCACTAGGTTTTATTGGTTGTATTTAATGCATGAGTAAATTCTAATGATCCCATGTTAGGAGCTTCTTAGCCGGCTCGACATAGGAGTGAAGTAGGCACTCATAGGATCGGGGAATTAAGTGCGTCACCCCATGAATGGTATTAAGGAATACAATCCGTCATCCACGCAACTATAACAAGTAATTAACGTGTAAAAGATATCTAGGGAGTAGTGAAATCTAAGTAAACACAATTTCACACTAATTGCTCACAACCTTAGTTTAATTTAGTTTATTTTCATTTTTAATATTTTATTTTGATTGCATCTTTAGTATTGGGTTAGTTGACTAGCAACTAATTCCGCTCAAATCCTTAAAACCCGAGATTTTTACTTGCTTTCTAAAAAATATAAAAATACAAAAATAATCATCTCTCATCTTTAGAACTAGTATTTAGGTTTTCTAATCCTAGCGACACTATTCCTAGCTGAACGATCAATCCCCCGGTACTTGTCACTATACTATACTACAACGATCAGGTACACTGCCTGGTGGGGGTTGTAAGCTTCTCTATATCCCTTGAGAGGTAAAGCCTGGTGCGATTCCCACGTATCACTTACGCGGGTGTTGCTTCTAATGAATCCCAGAAACACGTGTCTAATTTTCAGAGGCTAGAATTCAACAATGAGAAGGATGATGTTGATCTGTCAGTTCCTATGAAAGTAGTGCAAGAGGTTAACATGAGATTTGAGAATACTCTCTACGGATACTTCTTTGGTCAACGCCTTGCTTTTCCTGTTGTTGATTATTATGTTCGCAATGCGTGGGCTAAGTATGGTTTACAAAAGGTTATGATGAATGCTAAGGGTTTCTTTTTCTTCAAGTTTACTTCGAAGAAAGGTGTCGATGATGTCCTTGATAATGGTCCTTGGTTGATTCGTAATGTCCCTATTATCCTTAAACCAGGGACATTGAACACCAACTTGCTTAAAGAGGATTTGACTAACATTCCGGTGTGGGTTAAATTCCATGATGTTCCTTTAGCTATGTTTTCTGATGACAGGCTTAGCCTTCTGGCTACAGTGATTGGGGCTCCCAAAAGGTTAGATGCCTTTACTAGTCAAATGTGCAAGGAATCTTGGGGCCGGAGTAGCTTTGCTAGGGGTATGATTGAAGTAAAGTCGGATGAGGTACTAAAGGACAGTCTCACTGTTGAGATTCCTCTACTTTGTGGTATGGGTTCGACTATTGAGAAGATCCGGGTTGAATATGAGTGGAAACCGCCTCGCTGTGATAAATGTAAGGTATTTGGACATACTTTGGTTGAGTGTCCTAAGGTTGTCATACCGAATGCTCAACCTACTAAGAACACTTGTGATGGGTTCCAGCCTGTTAACAATAAGAAGAAGAGAAAGCAAGTTGGTTCGAATCCAGGTCGAGGAGGTTTTACCAAACCTGTGGTGGGTAAGCATTTTGAATATCAGCCCAAAAAGACTCTTTCTGAACCTAAGAAAACTAGTGTCAGTAAAAAGAAGGCTTCTGATGTGGCTAGTGTTATAAACTGATCTAGGCTGTGTAGGACATAATAATAACAATAACAATAAGCAGCGGAATAATCAAAACATAATTGTTATTATTAACAAGGTTTCTCGTCATCATCTCTACTCTAACATACATCAAAGCCCCAATGCTACGTGATCAAGTGTAGCACGGTTACACACTAACAGCGATCTAAGATCGTTGAGGCTTAACACTAATCACCCTAGAAGTTTCCCATAAAACGTCTCTACACACACACACCTTTACTAGGTTTTACATCTTGACACACATGAATAAACCTATTCCCTGTATTCTCTTTATATAATAGAGAATTAGGGTTACAAATACTACGAAGGACTATATTGAAATAACTTCTTTGTAAAGCAAGTCCTTTGTCTTTTGCATTCTTCACTTTGTCATCATAAGTCCTTTATCTTTAATATTTTGTCAATATCAACTTAAGTATAATTCCTAACAATCTTCCCCTAGTTGATATGACAAAACCAAGTAATCATGAACTTCCCCTGAAGCTAATATATATGAAAGATAAACGAACTTCCCCTTAAACCATGCTATATCATCAAGGATCTTCAAGCTGCAATCTTCAAAGTATTCTTCTTCCCCTTTTTGTCATTATCAAATAGGGGACAAATGTAAGCAACCTTGATCTTCACACCCACGAATCAATATTACACGTCAAATCCATCTTTCCAATGTTTCTAAGTCGCCCACCATTAAGTTTTCCGCATCTATAGATGTACTTGAAACAATAGAAATCAAAACCATCAGTAGTAATAACAGCTAGCAGTAGCAAAATCTTCACCTCGATGTAGCATATAAATGGTTAATCATTTGAACACTTAAGCTTCCCGTGAAACCCATATGTTAACCATGTGTTGAATGTAGACACTATGTAATGATTACTGATGAAGAAAACTAAGTATAACCAACTTGAAGCTGAAGTAGAACAACCCAAACTTGTGCCTTATATCTTGTACTAAAATTGACTTTGAACGTATACTTAACGTATAGGGAGATCGCAATCTCTTGACAAGAAACACTGAGCACAATAACGTAACTCCTTCAAGTGTTTGTCAATTCGTAGTCACCTGAACGAACGAACAAGTTACCTCCAACTGAAAAGGTATGATAAAACACAAACCTGTGAAACTCTTCTTCATCGTCAAATAGGTGATAAAAACCTTTCTTCGTAACCAATTAGAACAAATAAAACTGAGCCTTTATGATCTGTTAAGAACCAATAATCCAAAAAAAAAATCTTCTTGTGTGTGTGTTGGAACCAAACTGTTCCAAATCAAAAACCAAACGTCTTCAAACATGTGTCGTACAATAACTTTCAAAATCCAGCTGCGAACCAAACAGTAGGTAATGTCCGATATCAAATAAAACTAGAACTACATCAAATCGGACCATTTAGATACACTTGGACTCGTATTCACATCCTTTCCCTAACTTCTTGTAACTTATCACCACTCAATAACAAACAGTAGTACGAGGTAATATTAAGAAACTTATCTATCACCGTACCACTTGCAAAAGACGCCAAGCAAGAAAGAGTTATATGAAATCCACTCCATCAAAGAGAAGAATATTAATCCTTAGTGAATATGGATAGCACCAACCGACCCATGATGAGTAAACACCAATCGTATAAAAGCTCTCATAATATAATAATCAAATTAGTAAACTCATGCAAATGTAACTCTTTCCAACACAAAAACAAGAATTAAGAACCACCGACCCATGATCCAAGCTCGACTAATAACTGTACGAGGTAGATACTATATTGTACCATGCAATAGATGACAATCAAGAACTTGAATATCCTCAGTTTCAAACCAAGCAGTACGAAGAACGTAGTTTCAAGAAAGCAGTGGAAACGAAGCACTGGCAGTGGTAAAAGTTGTACAACCAGTGGAAACTCATTATAAGCAGCAGTGGAAACGTGAAGTGTAGCAGTGGGAAAATATAACGAATATCAGCCAAACCTGTGGTGGGTAAGCATTTTGAATATCAGCCCAAAAAGACTCTTTCTGAACCTAAGAAAACTAGTGTCAGTAAAAAGAAGGCTTCTGATGTGGCTAGTGTTATAAACTGATCTAGGCTGTGTAGGACATAATAATAACAATAACAATAAGCAGCGGAATAATCAAAACATAATTGTTATTATTAACAAGGTTTCTCGTCATCATCTCTACTCTAACATACATCAAAGCCCCAATGCTACGTGATCAAGTGTAGCACGGTTACACACTAACAGCGATCTAAGATCGTTGAGGCTTAACACTAATCACCCTAGACGTTTCCCATAAAACGTCTCTACACACACACACCTTTACTAGGTTTTACATCTTGACACACATGAATAAACCTATTCCCTGTGTTCTCTTTATATAATAGAGAATTAGGGTTACAAATACTACGAAGGACTATATTGAAATAACTTCTTTGTAAAGCAAGTCCTTTGTCTTTTGCATTTTTCACTTTGTCATCATAAGTCCTTTATCTTTAATATTTTGTCAATATCAACTTAAGTATAATTCCTAACAGCTAGTACGAGTGGAACCAAGATCACTACTTCTAATCAGTTTGATGCTCTTAATATGGATGATACAGATGGTTTTGGTATTCCTAAGGTTGTTACTAACAAGGATGTGGATGCTGGCAGTACAATGGAAGTTAATAAGGATGAGTCGGTTAAGACTGGTACTACATCACAAGTCCCTCTTGTGAGTGATATGCAAGAACCGCTTGTAAGTGATTCAATGGGAACTATGGATGTTGGTTCTACTCCTATTGTTGAGAAAATTAGTAAGCTTGAAAAGCTATTGATCGATGGGAAAGCTACTCTTGTGGATGATGCTGGTCATCCTATTCCGTCTACCTCTGTCACTAAGAAGGCTAACCCATTTTCAGTGGTTTCTGATAGTGATGAGGATGAGGTTCTTAACACGTTCGACGAATCAGCAAATCTTTTTGGTGGTGGTCATGAGCGTGAAGATGAGTATGACTATGATGATTATTCGAAGCAAATTTATGATCTTCCAGGGGAATTGGATGCTCTTAATGCCATTTATGGTTTTAATCTCCAAGGTCGTAGGAAGTAGTTTATCTTTTGTCAGAGTCACTACTATCATGTGATTAATGGTTTGTTTTCTTGTTTTGAAAATAGGAAGTATCTTGTTATGTAAGCTTTTCGCCTATGTAACGGGCTGAGATATGGGATTCACCCATATCCATTGTACTTAAACGTTTTTTGGAGTAATATATTTACCGGGTCGTTGACCTTTTGCCCAAAAAAAAAAGGAATGGGACTAAAGCCCTTGAAGGAATGAGTTTCTAGGAAGGAAAACCTAACCCAGTTGACTGGAGATCCCAAGATTTGGGTTCAATAGGACAACCTAATCATAGAAATGTGGGGGAAGTCACGTCAATGTGGGGGAGTTACTAAATATTGTAACTTCCTAGTCCATTCCTATAAAAAAATGTGACTTGTTGAGAGGTTAAACATATGGCTTTTTATGATTCAGGATGAAATCATAAAGCATAATGGTTCAAGATGAAATCACAAAACATGTATTTTTAATGATTCAAGATGAAATCACCTATGTGAGAGAGAAGTGGGGTCGCTTCGAAGGGAATTGTGGGGGGGCGTAATTCCTAAGAGCTCTTGCAGAACCAGGCTAGTATTCATGACTATAACGAATACGACTATGAGGACTTGACAAGGTCAGGGAGAGTCTTGTGTGAGTGTGTATTATCGTCTACGTAAACAGATGTTAAGTTCAAGGACATCGCGTCTACTCAGATCTAGGAGACTAAGTGCATCTCACAAGGGAAGGTTCAAAGGGTCACACCTACCTATCCTATGCAAGACTTAACCGCAGAAATTTCGCGGAAACTTTCGTCTGTTTTCGACTGATCTCCATTCATGTGGGGGATTGTTGGAAAAATGAGTTTTGCAAAGTGAATTTTGCAAACTTTGGACATAATTAAATGTATGTATATGGTACATATATTTATGTTTCTTGGGGGCGTTTTGTTCTCCTCCAAGAGAGCTTCGCTACGAGCTAAAGTATGTCCAAAAATAGAGTAAAAATGAATGAGATATCGTGTCTCAAAGTGAGGCATGTGAAACACAAAAATGGAAAAGTCCCACATCGCTCAAAACAAGAAGTGAATGCTTGTTTATAAGTAAATGTTGGTATTTGCTTCCAAATTCCTTTAGATGAGCTATGCTCCCACTCCTACGTGCGCGCGCGTAGGGGGGTGCAGATTGTGGGACTTCTGGGCCAAAATGGGTTCGAAGCTTTTGAACTCATGCGAGCCCGCGCGACCTGCGGACACGAATGCAGCTCCGAAACCTCGCCTACGTGCTTATATTTTTACTGCTAGTTTCGGGTCTCAGTTTCCAAATTCTGTATTGATCTATTTCAGGAATAGATTGAAACTTATTATACAAGTGTGCAGAATATTTTGTGTGTAGTATAAATGATATCAAATCGTGTTATTGATTTAACATATTTACATATCAGCTTATTTTTTAGCTAATATTTTGTCTTGCTGAACAAGATAGGTTTAGGCTATAAAATAAACCTATGCTCGTTCATTTTGATACACATAAAACGTACCTCCATACCATCCGATTTCCAGCAATCATCTTTGGTCAGAAACGCGCAAGCTTTCCGTGATCTTTCAGGCAAGTAAGTCAAGTCCGGCTGTACAACAACTTTGAACGTTGTACCCTGGGAAACATACGGCGAATCCGTTTTAAGGGAATCGTGTTTACACGAGCCTCGTTCCGTAACCTTTATTGCTTTCTTTTATTTACGTTATATCAATGTTGCAAAAATCGGCCGAATCGGCCGATTAATCGCCGATTAATCGCTAATCGGTGATACACCTTGTCGATTTTCAAAAATCGGTGAAAAAATCAGCCTAGGCAAAAAAATCAAAAAAAATGGGTCAAAAATCGGCCGAATCGGCCAAAAATCGGTCGAATCGGCCAAAAATCGGCCGAATCGGTCAATTTAAAAAAAATAGAAATTTAGGCATTTTACTTAATTTGGGGATCGTTTATTTCACTTATAACGTACAATGGGCCTCATAATCATAATTGAAGCCTTTTATTGAGGTTTGTAAACATAGAAGGCTTGGAATCAGTTAAGATCTTTAGTTTGCTCTCTAGAAATTCCCAAAACATGCAGAAAATTCCAAACCGATTAATCACTGCCTTGACCGATTACAGGCTGCAGGGTGGTCGACCGCCCGACTACCGATTCACGATTTTTGCAACATTGCGTTATATAGTGTCTGTCTTCTGCTTCTACACCTTTCTGTCTGTATTTATTTTCTGTTACTTAATTTTTATTTATTGTAATCTGATTTTATAAATAAAATGTACACCGTTTATATATATATATATATATATATATATATATATATATATATATATATATATATATATATATATATATATATATATATATATATATATATATATATATATATATGTTTGAAACTATTTTTCACAATTCACGTTTAGTAACTCATGGGTACACAGGGTTAAAAAATTAAATACAAATTAGTAAATTATTATTAGTAATATTATACTAAATTTGATTCAAATCATGTGCGCATGTTCGTTTATGTCTTGAAATATATGTTTAAGAAATCATTATTATGGTTTTAGCCTTTTAGGAATATTCAAATCTATAAATAATAAAACTTATAAGTTTACATTACAAATATAGTTGAAATGCAATTATTTGTTTTACTCCTAGTTTGAACGTCATGCGTACATTAAAACTATCATTAGATTGGGAGAATGAGATTAAACCATAAAATTCATCCATGTGATTTGTTTAATCTATATCTAATCATCATTTGCCAAAATCATCGGCAAGTTACATTCCTCCTCGTCACAGACTTTTCTAGAGTACCATTTTACCTTTTTAAAAGTAACTTATATGGTACTCGCAAGTTACGACGACATGTATCATGTTATTAAAATTATCGGTGATGAATGTTTTTCAATTTTATATTTTACTTTACAATAACTTTGTGGTTAATTTTAGGTTGAATACTTTAACCAGCATTAGACTATTTTATATAAAAATGGTAGTCACCATGATGTTGTAGCAATATGGAGGTGATAGTTGGTAAATTATGGAGGTGTGAGGTCAAATTGGTTAAGTGGATTATAATCACAAGTAGGTAGCATATTGTGTGATTTTGTTACATCTATATGGTATATCTACACCAATAGTAGTACAAGTACATGTCTGTAAATTTTACTACCTCTTTGGAATACTGCATGTTCTTTTTAGAACATTAAACAGTGATCGGTAACCCTTTTTTTTTAGTTGCAACAGTCAGTAATCATATGGTATATATCTTGTTTGGGATGCATATGCCATGTTATTCTTATACATAAGATGTATTTTCATCAAATTATACAGAGTAGTTGTAGTGGTTAGTCGAAATGGTCCACCTTTGATGTGATAAAGCTCCAGTTATGGAATTTGGATAATGAACTTGCGTATTGTTGTGGACAAAACTAGCTTTGAATCAAATTCCAAACCCCAAAAAATCAATGCAAACCACAATTTATGCAATGACCATCTGTATAATTTACTCTTATGAGAACATACTATAAACTTTTGTAATAAAATGTATCATGTTAGTCATGCACAAAACAAAGCAAATGTTGCCATGTTGGTCATCGCACTTGCCCAACACCAACCCCACATGATTTAATTCATCCTCTAAACATTCAACTTTGAAGCTTCTAAAAATCAACAACATATATATATATATATATATATATATATATATATATATATATATATATATATATATATATATACCATGCAGCCCCTCAACTGCTCCTAATACACACTCCAACCCCTCACAAAAACAAAATGATCCAATTAGCAACAAGGTTTCGTCAATGATAAAAATGTGGATACATTAGTTGATGACCCAACTGACCAATCTATTATGTGGCAAAGCTCTCCACAAATGGATTGCTTTCATGTTTGATATGTAAGCCTTAAAAATGTTGAACTAATGTTTTGTCCATTTTGACCCTTCCCTCATTCAGTCATTCAAACATGGCGTCCAACAAATGTCACATCATTTTTCTAGTTGTAACATCTTCATAAATGAAAATATAAAATATATTAGTTTCAAATATTGTAGTCCTCATAGTTTATGGATAGCTATTATACTTTTTTGCAAGACCAAGACATTTGATAAAATAAATATCTTGAAAAGTCGTCAATGCATGATGATCAATGGTCTTCTCATCAGTTTTAGTCCTCACAACTTATGGATGACCATTCTTTATTTCATTACGCGCGTATAATGTGACAACTACATCAATTTAATTAGTATGCCTCTGATACAGCTATACCTATGCAGTTTAACTATGTAAAAATATAGTAAATAAAGTTATCAAGGAAGTTTAAATATGTAATGATTATGGATTATTCAAATAAATATGATATCTAATTAATCTATAGAACTCAACAATCAACAAAGGCAGTAAACAGTGATCGAAAGTTCAAAGTTTTTTTTTTTTTGAACGGCGGGTTAGTTGTTAGATGTTAGTTGTTGGCTTGAGTTAGTGTCGCATCCTCGGGCAGAGATACCAACCGCGAGCCTCTCCTTAGAGGATAACCCCACTCCTATTCCCAATTCGCCTGATATCATTAGAGCTTGTGGTTCCCAAGTGAGGACTTCCCGGTCGGTCACCCAAACCGGTACTACTCTCACTTGGGATCGCTTAACTACTTAAGCCTTTACCACTAGACCACAAGCCCCATGATGATCGAAAGTTCAAGTTGATCCTTTTGAGTTAGCAGAGATCGAAAATTAAGCTTAAATCTTTATCTGTTCGAGATTGACTTGGCTCGTTCAACTTTAAGCATTTTCAGGTAGTCACATATGTTAAAAAAAAAAAAAAAAAAAAAAAAAAAAAAAAAAGTACATCATCTCATCAAGATAATGAAATACTATATGCTCTGTCAATATAAACTCATTATGAACCATACAATAAAAAATAAAGGTGATATTCATACTATCCAATTTTGTTCTCATTGCCCTTTAAACACATTTTATCTTGAGATAAGCCTTTGAACACGAGCACAATTTGAAGGGGTTTGCACATAATAAGAAAACACAAATTGGTTAAAGTGGTCTCGCATAAAACACTTGTTTCGAACCCCAATTGAAAACTATAGCAGAATCCATATCAGTCTTTAGCTATAATGTCAGGTGTTAGTTACTACAGTTTTGTTGTCCGATCGACTTTTAGTTTTAGAGTTATATATATAGTTGGCCGCAAAAAAAATATCATTGTTAAAACTGTCCTGAACATAGCCACTCTAGTGAACTCAGCATAATAAGAGAACAGAGATCATACAGGGGACACACAGAGCATGTATAAGTCATAAATATAGCAACTTTGCTTCATTAGAAACTTTGCTCATTACTTTTGGTGAACTTCATTAAGTCTTTCTTTAAAACTGGTGGTGTGCTCATTACTTCATTAGAAACTTTGCTATGTAAACTTTGAAAATTTTTGCTACCATGTTGGTAACGAATAAATATGCCTAAAGACATGGTATTTTATAACATCTCAGATAGCTTTAATAAGTCACTCGAGCTATTCCGGGCAAAGATATTTATCATATTTCATAAGGCATCTTTAAACCATCTATATGGAATACCAAATTCAAATTTGGTGTATAAATTAATAATTGTTGATCATATATTGTTTGTCCATTTTGACCCTCTGACGTTTAAATCCGACGTCTACACAAACTCACACCAATAGTCTTCCTATCATTTTAGTCCTCATAACCCACGGGACACGTTTCTGAGACCAATTCCTCACCAAGCAAAAATTCTACCTCTATCATACACATGTAACGCTTTCTCACGTAACACTATACAAAGATCAACTGATTCAGACACAAAAAAATGATTGACATATTCCACAGCATTTCCACAACAAGGATAAAGAATCGAGATTGATACCTTTTCTACCAAGCTTCAAACAAATGGTAGTCTCCATTTCCACATGTCCTTAACAAAAATGTTGACTTTTCTATGGACAATGATTTGTTCGTACCCGTAGAAACCATAATCCAATGTTTCTAAATCCATTTTGACAAGGCTTTAACTCCCTTTGAATGTATGCACAATTTCGATATGTCCTAGCCCGAATAGGCTGAACCGAGTCCCACATTCCATTATTCCATCTATCAAATTCATTCATAACTTTGTATTAAAAAAATTATGGAACTGGTAGTAAATCCTACCAATTGTAATCAGGGGTGGTCAGGTGAAAGGTCGACGTACACATAAAATGCAAATAAATGCAATTCTCAGAAACTATGTTTTTTACTAGACGATTATAGTAAGGTAATCGCTATTGTGTCATAGGGAACAATCATTACAATCCAATAAACATGTTTGTACATTATGCCAACACAAAAACAAGTATATTTGTCCATAAGCTTGGGTTCCAATGTAAACAATCTTCAAAAATTCATGGGTCATCTTGCTTCACCTGGTTCTTCACATTGACTTGGATTTTGACCCGAAATCATTTTGCACAAATTGAATTTCAGCTTTGATGATAATTCCCATGGACCGATTGCAATATATGGGCATGCAAATAAAACTGAATTTATACCAACGATTTGATGGAACAAGTACAGTTTGGTATTTATACTATGATATACCATGATCTCCTTCCTGGAAAGTAATAATGCGAAACTCAGAATGCACAATTATATATAGGAAAATTAACCAAAAGAACAAAACTGCTCATGGAATTGAATGAAGAAAGTGTACCTCTTGGGCTGGTGAGGGCATGGGATTTTCCTCCGGCTTTTGTTGATGACTTGGGGTTCTTCGAAGGGTCATCCTTTACTTCAACTTTTGGATCGTTATCAACAACATTAAGGTCTTTGGATACCTCATTTGCCTCAGACATTTGTTGTATACAGTTCAACAAAGACCTGATGGTAACACAATAATTCAATATCGGATAATATTATAACTTAAGACTAATGATGTTTTTCATCACATAATTCATAGCCTACTAAGGGGGTGATTTTCATAGTGACTGGCGCATAGTTCCATAACTAGAATCAGATTGCCAAAAGCAACAAATAAGTGATTTAGGCATAGTTTGAGCCATTCTATATATATCTACCCAGAAATATTAGTTCTGTTGCAGCAACTTATCTTATAAAACCTTACAACTTTAATATTACACACAAACTTATCAATAAAACCAGTTTTGTGTTCAGACTTGATAATCAAACACATTTACTAATCGCTGTTCATAATGTCTTCTTATTCATTGCCAAAACTACATTTACTCGTGCCTAAGGTCTACAAACAAACAACTCAGTCACACATTTGATCAAACACTTTTGTTACACATATAAACCACAGCATTAAAAAAAAAAAAAAAAAAAAAAAAAAAAAAAAACACCACACACACACACAAAACTCAGTTGGACATTTCAACAAACACTTGGATTACACTCTAAACATACAATTCACAACGACGTTAAAAAAAACAAAAAAAAAAAAAAAAAAAAACAAAAACAAACAAACAAACAAAAGTTCCACAAAACTGATTCGGACATTTCGTCGAGCCCTTGGTCTACACGTATTTAATACATTCAAACTAGAGAGATATAAGTATCAACTGGTACTCCATAAGCACGCACACCACATTTCCTTCACGCAAAGACACACCCTCTACAAGGGTATACAAGGTTTGAAACTTGGGTGTCTTTGGTTAATATATGAAAAAATAATGATATAATACGTGAATTATTCGATAATCAATTGAGTTTGTAACAATTATAATAATAAACGTCCATGTGTTGTAGTTTGAAAATTTGATGGTCTTGAATAGCAGCGCTAATAAGTTTAATACTCGATGTCCATTTCTTGAACACCTAATAGTCCATAGTGTAACACCCGGTAATTTTTCTAACCTACTTTTCCTAGCCAAATTTTTATTTTTGCATCACCTTAGTATTTAAACATTTTCCGAACTTATTTGAACTTGAAAAATGCAAGATATCTTGATAAACGTGAGTGTTATCCCTTTATTGTATCGCCACAACCTAGAAGGCACGAAACGTAGCAATTTTTACAAAATAAATTTGACTTCGTAAAAGTTATGCGTATTTATACTCGTTTTTACTAGAAAAATTATTTCATGAACAATGGCACAAGTTTCGTAATTTTTTGAGTCCGTTTAATGGGTCCCGCTGTGATTATCTTAAAAGTTTGCCCTATTTACCCTTTACCCCCTCCACCCTAATGTTTCACCCCACACCCCTCACTTTCATTTGCCCAAGTTTAGTCCCTCCCTTTAATAAAAAACCCTCATTTCACTCTCTCTCTCTCTCTCTCTCTCTCTCTCTCTCTCTCTCTCTCTCTCTCTCTCTCTCTCTCTCTCACACCACACCACCACCTCTCCTCCACCACCGCCGGAACCCTAACCGGCCGCCACCACCATCTCCGGCCAAAATTCCGACCACCTCCCAAAATTTACCCCAAACATAGATCTCGACACCCCTAGCCTTTCTGGAGCATTTGGAGTGATTTGGAGCTCGTTTGACCCACCACCGCAGCCACCACCACCACTGCCACTTAATCCCATCACCCTCTCTCTCTCGGTATAACACTCGCGCGCCCCCTTTTTTCTTTTCTTTACTTTTACTAAAACCCTAACCCTAAAATTTAAATTAAATGTTTTTATATTAAAACTTGTTTTAAAACCATTTTTATTTTGATAAAAACATGTAGAACTCGTCTCGTTTGACCGTGACTAGTGTGACTCACCAAGTCAACTCGCGAGTCGAGTTGACTCGGGGTGAGTTCTATTTGGTTTTGATTTATTTTGTATTGTTTTGACTTGTTCCTTGTTTTGTAGCTTTGTTGTGGACTCGGTTTGGATTTTGGTGTTGGTTTTGTCTCGGCCGAGAGCCTCAAGAGCTCGTATAGCCTCAAGCCGTGACTCATTGAGTCAAGGCATAGTTTTAGGGTTGTTTGTTTTGGTTTGCGTTGGATAGATTTGGATTTGGTTTTCTTTATAGTCTAGCCGAGAGCCCTATGGCCTGAGTGGAAGTGAGCCGTGACTCAAGAGAGTCACGACAAGAGTTTTATTGTTTGGTTTGTGTTGGTTTTGGATTTGGTTTTAGGTTGGAGTCCTAGCCAAGATCTCATAAGCTCAACAAAGTCAAGCCATGACTCGTGGGAGTCACGACTATGTTGGTTTGATTTTGATGTTTAGTTGTGGTTTAGTTGCGGGTTTATACACGTTCTCATATATTTTTTATACATTTTAATATAAGTTATTGTATACGTTTTTGTATACTTTTTATATACATTTTTATATACGTTTTTATACACGTTCTTATAAACGTTCTTATAAACTTTTGTATACGTTTTATATAAGTATTTGTATACGTTTTTGTATCCGATATTATATACGGTTTTATATACTTTTTTTATACATTTTTATATACTTTTATATAGGGGTGAGCATCGAATGTCCAAAACCGACCCGGACCGACGAACCGGACCGAACCAACAAAAACCGAACCGGACCGACGGCCCGTCGGTTCGGTTTCGGTTTCGGATTTTCATGGATTTCGGTTTCGGGTCGGTTCGGTTCGGTCCGGTCCGGCCCAAAACCGACAAAAGCATGCCAAAACACACATGGACCGACAAAACCGACCCGAACCGACGAAAACCGAACCGAACCGACGGTCCGTCGGTTCGGTTTCGGTTCCGGTTTTTGATGACTTTCGGTTCTCGGTTTTCTCGGGTCGGGTCGGTTCGGGTCGGTTCCGACCCTTTGCTCAGCCCTACTTTTATATACGTTATTATACACGTTCTTATATACTTTTTTTTTTTTTGTTTTAATATAAGTTTTTGTATACGCTTTTGTATACTATTTATATACGTTATTACAAAAACGTTCTTATATACATTTTTATACACGTTTTTATCCACGCTCTTATATACTTTTTACACGTTTTATATAAGTTTTTGTATACGTTATTATAGACGTTTTTTATAAGTTTTTATATATTTTTTTATATACTTTTAAATACGTTTTATATAAGTTATTACAAAATTGTTTTTATATACGTTTTTATATTAAAAAAAATCAAACGTTCTTATATACTTTTTATACATTTTATGTAAGTTTTTGTATACATTTTTATATACTTGTATAGGTTTTTATATGCGTTATTACAAAAATGTTCTTACTTGAGTTTCTATATAAGTTTTTTAAAAAGTTCTTATATACTTTTTATACACTTTTATATAGGTTTTTGTATACTCTATTATATAAGTTTTTTATAGGTTGTTAATACAAATAATGTCATAAACGTCATTTGCATTATTCGGTCTCTACACGTTTTGATCATCAAAAAATATAAATACATGTTACATAAAACTACGTCTAATAAGTTTTTAGTCGTGGAAACTCGTTTTCGGCTACAACATCACTTAAGGTATGAATAAATTCTACCAACTTGTGTACGTGATCAAAGGATTTTTTTCATCAAAACTTCACATTTTTATGTGACAAAATGTTTTTACAAAAGTATTTTGTAAAATTAAAAGAAATGTTTTATTAAGAAAATGAATTCAAAATTCAAATGTGTAACAACCATTTTTCCCGCCTAAACCCGACAAAAACTTTCACCACATAAGGACAAAAAGGGGAGCGTTTGTCGGGACGGTCCCGTAAATAGGGCAACGGTCCCTTAGCGATAAAGGACCGTCGGGACCGTCCCCCGCTCCTCTGATGCCTATAAATATAGAACTGTTCCTTTCAGAAAAACCACCTCTTTGCACACAGAAACTTTCTGTATTCCAAACTCTTTCTTAATCTCATTCTTTGATCACATTATCGGGTTCTAAGATTGTTTACAAGTGATCACATCCTTCCATCCTCCAAGTGCAAGAGAAGAACATTCATATTCATCAAGAAACGAAGTGTTGAAGAAAAGTCTTCCATCCGATGTCACCGATCTCTTCTCATCCTCCATTATTTACATTAATTCTTGTGTGTAATCCAACTTGAGTGCAAGTTCGGAATTGTTGATTGTGTTGATTCGTTCCTTCGTGTTGGTACGAGTTGTATAGCCACGTGGGCTTAGGTGTAGATTGGTTCTAGCTAGGATTAGGACTCGACATGCCGCTTAGTGTCGTTAAACATTGTGTAAGCTTTGTTCCACGGTTTGTTCCGCCACAAGGGAGCGTGTTGATATAGTGTTTGTTAAACTCTCGAGTGTGAGTCTTGAGGAGTGGAGTAGGGCGAAGAGTGAGCTTCGTAGCCGAACCACTGTAAATCTCCGTGTCCCCGGTTTGATCATTTCTTCCTTTCTCTTTATTTACTTACATACTTATAATAGCTTTTGTGTTGATCTCACATAAGAAGTAGAATCGAAAAACAATTTGTAAAACGAAAAGAGATTTCTAAAACGTAACTAATAAACAGTGAAACTATTCAACCCCCTTCTAGTTCCTACATAAGTTTTTATATATGTTTTTAAATACGTATTTATATACGTTTTAATATACTTTTTATATACGTTTTAAGTACTTTTTATATATGTTTTTATATATGATTTTATATAAAACTGTATATAAAAACGCTTTTGTAATAACATATATAAAAAACGTATAAAAAGTACGAAGGATATAATAACGTATTTAAAAACGTATATAAAAACACAATAAAAACGTATATAAAAAACGAAAAACTTTAAATAAACCAAATATTTTATATTATAAATGGCCGTTAGTTTAAAGGATGAATGCTGCAACAATCGTTAGCCAAAAGGGCTAACGTGTAATTTTAACGGGATCCACTTAACGCTGGTTAAAACCAGGGACGAAAATTTGCTCAAAGGTTTCCCACATTGACGGTTTCTGCACTTGTGAAATGGTTATGACGAAACATGAAATTTGGCCAAAGTTTAAGGACAATTTATGTAATTAACTCTTTATTATCCAAGTATTAAATAAATTCAAGTTAATAATTAACTTGACGAGGGGGATTTAATAATCCAAATCAAACAAACGACTTGAATATGATACTCGATAATTTTAATGACCACTTATATAATAAAGATTGCGGATTAAATTTAAATTTAAATAAACGATCCTCATTAACCGAAACAAAAACTAATGCAATCCCAAATACCAAATTGATTCAAATTCCTAATACCAAAGAATAATCAAGAAAAACTCAAAAAACTCAAATTCTCTACTATATACTACTAGTTATAATACCCCGTGCATGCACGGGTTTTTCATTAGATAGGCTTTATTTAACTGTCATGATGTTGTTGCTTAATTTAAAAAGTGATATAGTGTTGTAGATATTGTGTATAATAGCACATAACAACCATTGATGAAGTTAAAAGATAACTAAAAAAAGTATTTTCGGAATTTGAAGGAAAACCTCACTCTTACAGTAACTTTGAGTTACCCGTCTTTACTTGCTTATACCTCTAACTTTAAAGTGAAATAAGTAATTATTTTTGAAACATGACCATTTACATTGTGTCTATTAAAATATAAAGGCTAATTGAAATGTTATGTGTCAGTGGTGAGAACATAGAGGCTCTTTTACCCGGCTCGATTGATCAACATGTTAGTCACAAATATTGTATACCAAACATGATAATAGACACACATTACAGCCCATAAATAATATACAATCGGGCTCACCAACTTGATCTGGATATACGCCATCAAACCAGTCACTGGCTCACCGCAGTCCTGTCTTTAACATATGCTTGAAGCCTCAATCTCCATACAGCCTGTATAAAGAATACCAAATTTTAGTAATAAATTGACAAATTTCAACCAGTTTCCAAATTAAAACAGCTTCGTTACCAAAAACCTCTATTATATGTTTTATGGTCGGCTGGCACACAAAGTTTTGCTCTTACCATCCATTTCCGATCTTGGAATATAAAAGGTTTGCTTTGTTTCAAAAACAGAAGTTTTATTATCGGATATGATATGATCAAGAACAACTACCAACACTTGCCTTTAAAGCAACATTGCATGCACCCAACATAAATTGCCAAGAGACTGCAACTTCGTATTGGCTAGACGTATTAGTAAATGAGCGTAAATAGTTTACTTTAAAAATGAGCACAATTAGTTCACTTAGTTGCGTCCCACATCTTTCGAATACAAAATTCAATGAAGAAATGTGGAAAAGTATACAAAGATCAATCTAAACAGCTTGAATATGAATTCAACCAACCTCCCCACTTATTTTATTCACAACATCAGTCAATCACTTCAAATGTGATTATTGGTTTTGAGTTCAACAATTACACAAAAAGAAAGAATAACAAAAACTACAATCGATTCTCAACTTAGAGAGCAAAAATACACAGAGAGATAACCAACTAACTGAAACCCTAATCTATAAGTCAGCTTATATAGCTGCTCCCAAAGTACTTCCACCAGTTGTCATAAGTAGTCCTCCATCTTTAGCTTTCCTGCATAACAAGTCCCTGCAAGTATAAACACAAGAAACAAACTACAAAAACAAATATACAATAATTACCACAAGGTCCCTGTACTTGACTTAAACAAGTCAAAGTCAACAAGGCTTAGATTAGCCTTTTGAACAAGAAAGAAAAACCTATGGTCAATAACACTACCATTTATATCAAGTAGCTTTAACAGAACTTATGTAGCAGCTATATGATTTACAGTTTATGAGTTTATAGTAGGTTGAGAGAAAACAATGCTTAACCGAATAACCGGGTTGCTACCTCCTTTTTACCTTTTGTAAGATCCTGAATATTACTACCTTAAGAGAAGATAAGTCTTATACATGACACGTAAGTCAATACTGTGATGTTTAATTGCAAAAAACATGTTATATTTAAAGAGGTGTCTCTTACAAAATTTATTAGTAGTTGGCAAAATAATTGACTAATAAATATTGTGTCTTGGAGCAGGCTTTTTCTTGCATGGTTGTGATATGTATTTCAATAACCTAAGTCAATAATAGAATTATATGCTTCATATAGAAAAGAGCTAGCCATACACTTTGCATTGATGGGCATTCTCTCGAGTTTACATGTTTGTGTGTAGACTAACCATTAGTTTTAAATAGAAAAAGAAAACTAAAAGTTTTAATTGCACAATAAAGAGTAAACAGTATAATATCTAATAAAAATAGAGAAATTATAATCACCATAAAAGATAAGTGGCATTAAGAGTTATAAAAGAGCATGGACAAAAAGAGTTCCAAGATAACCCAACCCATATCGAACCATTGCTCCTGAACAGGTCATCTGAGTTGTTGTTATCAAAGTGGATAACTTCATACGTACATAACGATTTAGTACAATATTGCTATAATCTCATAATATGCCTCCCCATTGTTTATTTCAAATAACCATTTTCGAATGCACATCCAAACACACCTTATTATAGCAATGAAACCATCCTTATTATTCCAAAATAGGTTGTTGCAGGTTCATAAGAAAATATAGTACCTTTTGGTGGAAAATTGAGGTGGAAAAGTTGTAGTCTTCTTACCAATTTGCTTTGGTTCAGATTGTTTTTATTTTTGAAAGACCTGAGCATATAATAAGTGTCAATTAGATAGACAAAACTTATGCAATAGTGCATCCTATGTTTAGCATAAATAACTGAAAGTTGGAACAATAGTTTTCAAAGTTTCAATTAGTTGTATACGCCTTCAAAACAAAGACAGTTGGGGCTCAAACCTAATTCTTACAACTAATATAGGTTTTGGTACCAATACAAATACATAAACATCAATTATCAATTCAAATAATTTTCTGTGAGTTTTTTAGGATTACTATCTAAATCCGCTTACCTGCTTGTTGATTTTTAAGATAAACAGTTTATAATAAGCAACTCCATATGGTTGTTTGGGTTTCTACCTATAACCAACCATATTGATTCCAGGCAAGAGGCAAGCGCGCATACTTTCCATACCAGGTTGCTCATCATATAGTCTTTCCATTACTTTAGCAACCGTCTCATCTCTTCAAAGTCACCTTGTTCAACCACATCAATCACAATAAGCTGACAGCAATCAGATCTAAGTTTATTTGATTTATAATACGTTAATGATGATAGGTGAGTAATACCATCACGTACCCTTAATTTTTTCAGATACTTTTCATTGAAATCTAGTGTAACGGGAAGCGCCAAAAGCACGCATGTTCTCCTTTTATTATTAAAACAACTATGCTTGGGATTACGTTTTGTATGAAATCATAGGATAATATTGCATTGCAAAGTCACAGATAGAGAATATTATTTAGCAAATCAATTGGCATTTGCAGAGCAATAGGTGGATCTGATTATGGTAAATTAAAAATTCAAAAAATATTGATTAATTGATAATTAGCACATCAAAAAAGATTAAGAGATGAACTACTGGACAATGTTAAAATCATCAACTTATATTTCGTATCATAAACTTTTTTGAAAATTAAGCATTCCATGTCAACACAATTGGAACTTGTTTTGACGTGAACACAAAAATAAACCATTTAGATCCGTCAGCTGACCTGCCCATTATTCCGATTCTATACACCACAATCATTCATGGCAATGCAACTTACCCAATATCCTCTCTATTAGTGATGTTGTCAGTAGCAAACATTCTGGAATTAAGAGAACAAATCCCTAAAATCATAAAAATCCAAACTTTACCAAGAGTCAAAATCCAATTTAATTGATCATTAACACATTTATTCTTGATTCTGAAATCATGTAAACCTAACAGACATGGTGATGAAGCAGCAGCAACAATAAATTTCATCCATTAGTATCTTTTCTTTTCTTTTTTTTTTTTTTTTGTACACAAAAAAAAAGAGGTGGATATCATCAGTCGATTGATCATTTGATTGTAGAGCGATGGTAGGGTTTTTCTTTGTTGAAGTGGGATAGGGTTTTTTTGGTTGGTAGTATATGATTTTTGGGGTTTTTTGTTGGCCGTCTGATGGGTGAAGGAAGGATTTGTGTTGTTACATTCAGTTCCTTGAAGTTTATAATATCAATTCCGCTTTTTTGAAGTTTTTATTTCTACATTTTGACACATATTTTTTGGCGGATTTTTCAATCTACACGATTTTTTTTTTTTATAATTTTGACTAAAATAGATTCAATTTTGACTTTTAATCGATCAATAATGTAACTCAATTTCGGCTACGTGTCAAAAACGAGTTTTCTTATTGGCCCAATTTTTTTTCAATGAGAAGGGTTTTGTAAAAACACTTCAAAATGATGTAATTTTTTTATTATATAAAAGATAGCATAATACACTTGCCGACTAAATTGAATTTAATATTCGTGTAATTACTGGCCCATTATGTTAGCCCGAGATGTGGCCCAAGTAAAATTGCTTATCCTTTTTGCCTGCGTTGTACGGTAAGTCTAGATTTTGATACACCGACTTATCTTACTTTTCCCAAAGCTTGAACCGACATACAAACCCTCATCTAAATCTGGAAAGGTTAGTTGGTTTTGTGTTATTCTAAAAAACAAAAACCTAAATAACAATACAAAATATAAGTAAAAATAGCATTAGAAATACCATTTAAGATATCAATAAGAAAAAAGTTTCGTTATAAAAATAAAACACACTTAAGTCTCGATAAATCCCGATTTATTGCTCCAAATAAGTACACTAAAAAAAAGAAAAAAAAAGTAATAACTTAAAGATACAAGATAAAATATTTTCAACAATTAATATAAATTGGGTTTCAAAAAAATATATATATAACATATTGATGTTAAGAGTTGAAATCCATGAAGAACCCATACATGTCATAGAACCTATCAACCAATCATAGCCACCTATTTATATTTTTCATTTTTTTTTCAAAACAACATATCTTGCAAACGGTAAATCTTCAAGCTACAAAAAAAATACCATCTCGACGAGAATTAAATGATCTTTCTATAGATTTGCATTGTTATATACTTTCGACGAACTTTTTTTTCGCCCAGAAAGAATCATATATGATTCGTAAAAATCGTATATGATTCGTAGAAAATCATATATGATTCGATTATTCGAATCATATATGATTCTTACGAATCATATATGATTTTCTGGGCGAAAAAAAAGTTCGTCGAAAATATATAACAATGCATGTCTATAGAAAGATAATTTAATTCTCGTCGCGATCGTATTTTTTTGTAGCTTGACGATTTACGGTTTGCGAAATATTTAAGTTTTAAAAAAATGGTGGAAGTTTATTTTTTTATTTTGACAAAACAAATGAGTGGCTAATATTTCTTAATGGGTTCTATGGTAAAAGTTGGATATATAAAGAACTTTTGGCTTGATGTTAAACTCCGGCCAAAAACACTTAACCTACAAATTTACAAAAAGAAATCCAAAAAAAAAAAAAAAAAAAAAACCCACAATACACCACCTTAGACTAATGCTAGTGGTAACCACATTTTCACAAAAGCAACCCCGCCATGTCAGCGCCAACTCAACTTTATCTCTCCACAACTTCACCCCAACCACAATTACCTAGTGGTGAACACAAAGCAACCCCACCCATTTACTCCCAATGTTCAAAAAATTATGAAGAATATTTGCAATTCTTTCGGTTGGTGAGGCAACCACAAGACATTGCTAAGGGAGGGGGCGCGTTGCTTTGTGGGGTTGTGGTTGCCAAGCAACACCCACTAGCATTAGTCTTATAAAAAAAAACTTAAATCATTTAATGTAAAGTTAGGTTCTCTCGAACGAAAAAACGTTATAAATATACGAAAAAAAAATCATAAAAAGCCGGCCGCAACGCGGCGGGTATTGTACTTCTTGTTGTATAACTATTTCATGGCTGATATATTCAAATTCCAATGGCCCAAAATCTAAAAACAGTAGCCCAGTTTGTTATATTCATGTGGCCCACAAACAACTCAAAACACAAGCAGATACCCGAGTAATCAACTGATTTCTACTTTAGGGGTGCTATAGTTTATATTATATTTTTGATTATTTGTATTTATCAGCTTGAAACTTTAGATCTGGCATATATGGGTTAACGGGTGTCGCCATTTTTTTAGGCTAGCTAATTTTTGAATTAATACTATTCTTATAATTTATTTTATATTGACTTAAAGCTTAGAAATGGTTTTTGCATGTCAAGTCGAATCGATATAGTACTGAACCCCTATATAACCCGAAGCTCGACTTGCTAGCTCCACGAGTGAGTTATTTATTACTCAGATCAGCTTGACTCAATGTTCTATTTCGAGTTGGTATATTGTACGTGTTTGTGTCTATAATTTGTGAAAAGGTGTTAGGAAATCTAACCAGAGAAGTGTACACCCTTACTTCTGGTTTTGGACTAAAGAAAATTGGGAAAGGAGTTACATGATTGCTTACAGCCTTATAGGTACGTGAGTAACACAGGATATGCTACCTTTAAGACTATCCGTAGTAATGACATGGTTCAATCGTGAAGAGTGAAGACTATACGACTAGGTGTGGTTCTTGTTACATGCTTAAAGGTTCACGCGTGGTTCTACGTCTAATATGTATTTAAGAAAATGTGGAAAAATCTGTTAATGTTGATGTACAACATAAAACAGCCGGATGGAACATCGAAAAGACTACCACCACCTTATTTGCGAACCTAACACAATCAACATCTAAGCTACCCAATTTGCGTATTCAGAACGTTGGTTTTTCAAATTATCGACCGACTAACTACTGAGCATGGAGATGATGGTTTGTTATATGTGTGCGTTTAAATTTTTGAAGAGAAAATGCTTTTTGGGCATTCGACATTTGACATTTGAGGTTTGAGCTTTGAAAGAAAAAGTCTTAGTCCATGGGACATTTTCAACCCAGAATAAACATATAGTCTAGGTTCAATGAATCCAAATATATAGAATATACTTTAGAGGAATTTTATGTTTCCAACTTGTGTAAACATCCTTTAAAAAGTCAATATAAACATCCTTTAAAAAGTCAATATATTGAGCATAATTAAACACGGAGTAATTATTTAGCAATTTGGTTAGACCAGCCGTAATAAGCCCTCCAAGACTTCGTCTTCGTACTCCTACATAGCAAAATAGCACGTGTGCTACCTTATTACGGCTCCAAATGAGCACGCATCTTCAAGCGTCATAAATGAAGACTAGGCCTTGTGGACGATCGAGTCGTCCGGTGTGTGTTTTTGTGTGTGTTTTGGTTGGGTATATGTTATGTGGGGTATATTTTTGTAGTGAAGTTGGCTGTCTTATTACACTAAATTGACTGTAAAGATGGTTGTGAAGGGAAAAAACTGAAGCGTCATTGATGTGACGGTGATGAATACGATTTTGAGGTATCCTTATTACACCCATTCCAATTTATTAACACTCAGAATGACACCTTAATCTATCGAGCACATAACTATTTAAAGTGTCACTTTGAACTTTTTATATGTCATTTTGATTTTTCATGTTACGGTTTGTATTAATTTGGCATTTGTCGTTATTTGTGGTCTTCGATTTGGTAATGTAGTTGTAGGTTTGTATTAAGTTGGCATTTGTGATCATTTGTGGTTTTTGTTTTGGTAATGTAGTGGTTGAGGGAAAAAAAAGGAGGTAACACATACAAACATTCTCAAAAAGCTATGGATAAGTTTAGAAAATATTAATCATCCGTCAACTTAAATTTATGTATCTCACAAAACATTTTATACTATTGAGTTAAAACCTCATTTCACAAGCATCAGGTATTATATGGATACAACATCATTTAAAAAGGATTATGCATTGTATAAGTTATCAATCAGTAGATTCCAAAGAAGAAGTAAATCTCTTATGGCCGTATGCGCCCAATATCAAGTTCGTTTATTTTTAACTAGACGTGTACCCGTGGATAGCGACGGAATTTTATAGCGGTATATAGTTATAATCGAGATATATTGTGACTAAGTGTTTCATGTTAACGTTGTTGAAATGGACAGGGATTGAGATGAATTTGTAAAAAAAGAAAAAGAGTTCATGTTTAATTTAGTATCTAACAAATATAAGTTTTTCAAACTTGCATTGCATAAGAATCATGCATTAAATTTTTAATTGTGTTTAAGTAATAAAAGTAATTTAGGCAAAACAATAATTTAAGTTTTTTCACTTTCAAGATTAATTGCTTTTTTTCATTATGAATAGTATAGATATCTTCCTTAATTTCATACCGTTAAACCATGCATGTATACACTCTAGCAGTTACATTGTTAACTTTTCTACAAGATTACAAATGCTAGGACATTGTGATGTTCAACAAAAACTCCATAGATGAGATGATATTATACCTCTTGAAAACGTATAGTAGGTGCTTTATTATTGTTATAGATGATGGTTATTGATACTATTAAATGAGTGTTTGAAAATATCACTCTTGAACGTAAATATTTTTATCATAGTTGGTACATTAAATGTTCTCATATATTGAACATCTAAAGAAGCATGCTAATAATTCAATGAAATGGGTGATATTTTAGAATGAGAAGAAAACAGCATGGCTTCATTCATATATTAAATATTTATTATTTATTTTAAAGTAGATATGATCATAACTCATAAGCATAACCATTTAATCTACTTATATTCTCTCACTCAATGTTATTTTGTTAATTTAATTGTATAATAGTAATAACCTTTTATTATATGTGTTATTAATGAAAAAACAAAAAAGATGATAGTGTAACCTTCACATATCATATAAAACTATGTTATTCGGAATAGTTGCAAATATGATAAGCGTTTTTATCTTAAAGATGTGACTTCAGCAACGCATATATACTTTTCAACTCGATCGGTTATATCTTATAAATTTTACGTATCTTATATATTTACTTAAGATCGATTTTGAATTTAAATTCTCAATATATGATGCTTTTATACCCGATTGTTGATATATGAAGTACGTAGTCTACGATATGGCGTTGATTTGATTTCTCATATCAAATATTTTTCATTGGCTAAGGCCTTAATTGTTATTTGTTGCTTTCCAAAAGTAAAATACATATATTTTCTAACTCTACATTTTTAAAGACTTTCTATTTTGTGCAAACGTTATAAAAGAGAAAGCGTACCCGGCAATGCACAGGTATTGCACTTGTTGACGTTTGCTACGAGAGGATGGGGATACTAGCAGGGTACCCGCGCGTTGCAGCAGTGAGTACCATACAATTGAAATATTCATCGAAAAATTCTTTTAGTTCTATATTTTACGATACAATAGATATACGGATGACGATAATTTTAGTTTTGAATAATTTTATGCAATAACAATATTGTTCATATAAAAACCGTAGATTATCTACGTGATGTTGTGACAATAGTGATTTGGTAGCTGGTGTATTGTAAAGGTATAAGGTTAAAATAGTTGACAATGGCGTGAGTCGCAAGTTATCATTAAATAATAACATCATGGTGAATTTTAAAAATCACTTAGGCTGCTCACACTGGATCGGATAATATCGATCCTTACGATCGATCGATATCACCAATGTGGGAGGTAATGTGTAAATCGGTCGCCGAATGAAAAATTTCAATATGGGTCGAGTAACCGACTGATATTTTACAAAGAAATTTTTCAATATTACCGTTTGAATATTAAAAAAAAAAAAAAAAAAAAAAAAAAAAAAAAAAAAACAAAAAACTTTTTTTCAAAAAACATTACCACTTTTCATTCTATAAATACCAACATTCAAATACATAATTTCAAACACAATTCAAACAAATTATCATCAATATTCATTCACCATGTCCATGTCATCCTACGAGTATTTGTTTGGTTCTTCGTCTTCTGACGACGACGAAGAAGTTTTTAGTGAGTTTGTGGAGTTGGCGGAGTTTGCTTGGACCGCGTATCAAGCACATCAGCCAAAACCTAAAATAAGGTACGTACCTAGGGATCATGTTGCTGCACACAATCGGTTAGTGAATGCATACTTTGGCGAAAACCCGCTGCACGATGAAAGAACATTCCGTCGACGTTTTCCGAATGAGCCGAGAACTGTTCACACGAATTGTTCGAGAGGTAACCGATTATTCTACTTATTTTGAACAAACTAATGATTGTAGGGGCGTACCTGGTATTAGCCCATTGGTCAAGTGTACCGCGGCCATTCGTCAATTGGGATACGCGGCCGTTCCAGATTCTCTTGACGAGAATCTAGCAATAGCCGAAACAACATCCCGTCAATGCCTCCGTAAGTTTTGCAAAGTTATCATCGAGTTATATGGTCCTGAGTATTTGCGAAAGCCCACGTATTCTGATCTTGAAAGATTATATGCTCATCACGAGCATAAGCATGGGTTTCCTGAGATGATGGGAAGCATTAATTGTACAAGTTGGGAGTGGGAGAATTGCCCGAACAGTTTGAGAGGTCAATATGCTAGAGGTGATCATGGGCCACATCCATTCATTTTATTAGAGGCGGTCGCTTCCCAAGATTTATGGATTTGGCATGCGTTCTTTGGTGTTTCCGGTGCAAATAACGACATAAACGTTTCACGTCGTTCACCTGTCTTCAATGATATCAGATCTGGGAGAGCAGCAGACCTTGAATTCGAAGCAAATGATGTACAATACAAAAGGGGATATTATCTCACTGACGGGATATATCCACAATGGTCCGTTCTTATTAAGTCCATTTCAAATCCTCCCACGGATGATCATAAAAGGCTATTGTACAAGAGGAAGCACGAAGCAGCAAGGAAAGATGTGGAACGGGCTTTTGGTGTGTTGAAGAAGAAGTGGAAAATGCTTAAAGTTCCAGCTCGAGGGTTCTTTAAAAGTGATCTCAAAGATATTATGTATACATGTATCATATTACATAATATGATCATAAAAGACGACCAACGGGTGATATGTCCTACATGGCACGAAGAGGAGGTCCACCAACCACACGATCCCTTAAATACATTTGAAGAATCTTTAGCAATTTCTCTGGAGCTCGATAACGCAGCAATTCATCAAAACTTAAAAGCTGATTTGGTCGAGCACATTTGGAGAAATCGTAGACATCATCATCTCCCTCATGACAATGAAGACGAAGATGAGGACGATGATGACAAAAACGATGAAGAATTTCTGTGATGTTTAGTCATATTTATATTTAATTTAGTATTGTAATGTTTTAATTTCTTATCGTATCGTTTCGTTTATGTAATGTTTATGTTTTATTAATAAAAGTTGTGTTTGTGTTAAAAGATGTTTTTTTTTAAGAAAAAAAAAATAATGGTGCAATATGGGTTGCCACTGTGATGAGAGAGATGAATATGGGTTGAAGAGAGAGAAAGCTGAGGTGGCAGCCGGAAAGATGATACAATATGGGTCACTACTGTGAGTAGCCTTACATTCTACTTAGAAAATTTAGTTCTCTAAAAACAATGTTTGTTATATTTGTCCTACATTGATAAATAATACAAGTAATAAACTACTTATAAAGATAAAGAGAAACTAAATATTCAAGAAGTCATGTGGGTTAGTTTAAAAAGTATAATTATTATTATACAAATTTTTATAATAAATATAAAATATATAATTAGCACTTTGCATCCTTTCCTTTTAAAAAATATTCCGATTTTTATAAAACAAAGTGTTTAGTTTTTATGGTAAGTTTTATCAAAAAAAATCTAAAAGGTGTATATGTTGGTTCTCGAGCCACTTTTTCGATTCAATAATATTTTTTGAACATTGTAATTTATTATGCATTTTGAAACTCTATTGATTTAATAATGTTGTTTTCGGACGGCTTTTATGGGCTAGCCGAACCGGTGGTGACTACGGTTCCCGGTAGAACCCATTGGTCCGGTCCGTTTTTTAAAACCATATGTATCATCAACTTGTTTACATATAAATTGTATGAAGCTTTTTTAGTTTGTACAATATGTATAATAACAAGTATTTTTCATATTAAGGGTGTTTTAAAAATAACGTTTATTAGGTAATTATTGTTATGGACGTTTTTTTTTTCCCCTTATATTTAATTACTTTGTATTTTATTATTATTTTTTTTAAGAAAAACATGTATCTATAAACAGTGCTTTAAAGTATCGCAACCAATGCTATTATAGATGTACTTATTAAAATTTCCCATTATAAGCAAGTGTTGAATCTTAATTTTTTAATTCTTCCAATTTAAGAATGTCCCAAATGCTTTATAATGTAGTATCGATATTATCTTTTCCCTGCACAAGTAACATCTTTTTGTTATGAATATGTTATAAAGTTTGCAACATTTTGTAAACAAGGAGGAGGCGCCCGCTGCGTTGCAGCGGGTATTTTCGTTATTGTTTTATGTCAAGAGTATATCAATATTTCATTCGTTTCATTTGTAAACCGGAGGCTTTTCTGACGGTATATTTTTATCGACAAAATCGCTAAATATTTGTCAGATATTTGATAAATAAACTTTGTTATATAAAAAAGATTTATTTATATATAATTTAAACTTTTATAGAATTGTACTTCTTAAATCCCTGTAGTTTAAACAAGTATTATAATACTTTTTAAAGTTATTTTAAAGGTTAAGGGTGCATTTTGAAAGATTTTTTATATAAAAACTATATGTGTGTGATATATATATATATATATATATATATATATATATATATATATATATATATATATATATATATTAAACTTCAACATTTTTTATAAAATCATATATAGGTCTAAACCATATTAATATTGGGCTCATTTTGATCGTTATCGACAGACTTTTTTTGCGGTATTTTTTTTTTTTGTTTAAGAAATCGCTACATATCTGTTAGATACTTGATAAATAAAGTTTGTAATTTAGAAAAGTCATAAATAGTAAGAAGTTCATGGTGTGTTTTATAAAATTGTAATTTACTAAATGTTTTGGGCCACGTAAACTATATGTTTCGGCCTTATTATTATTATTATTATTATTATTATTATTATTATTATTATTATTATTATTATTATTATTATTATTTTATTCTTTAGCTAATTATCCTATTGGCTGAAGAGACATTTGTTAATTTCACATCGCTCAAGAAGGTATATACCTTCATGTTATAATATATATAAATAATTATGACATTTCCTCAAGAGGCATATAAATAAATAAATAAATAAATCTTGAGAAAATGCATTACATTTACTTTTATCATAACCTAAATTTAATTAAATTGGCTAATTTACATTTTTCTGGTTTTTGAGCGAAATGGGGTCCATTAAAACTTTACGATATGGGTGGGCGCTTGATGAAGAACGTGTATTCAAAGTCAAAACGTTAACGAGTTTGATCGATGAGAAGATTCTTCAAGTGGAAAGTGGTGGTCATGACATGATTTGGAACAAGTTGGTGCCTAAGTAGGTCAACATTTTTGTTTGGAGAGCACACAAAGGTAGACTTCCGGTTCGAGTGGAATTAGATAGACGAGACATTGATTTGGATTCAGTACTTTGTGCATCTTGTAATGATAGTGTGGAGACATGTGCTCATTGCTTAGTCACTTGTGATTTAGCAATGTGCGTGTGGACCAAACTATTTAATTGGTGGAAGGTGGGGAGCGTTAATGTTTTTACTATTGATGAAATTTTATCTCATAGCAGAAATGTTAATGTTCCTACCCCTTTATCGTATATTTGGCAAGCGGTAATATGGTCTTACAGTTACTTCATTTGGAAGGAGAGAAACGCTCGCGTATTCGGCAATAAAGTATCAAGTGTTAATAAGATTTTACAAGACATTCAACTTAAAAGTTTCGAATGGATAGTGAGAAGGTCAAAGAAATATAAAGCGATAGATTGGCAACAATGGCTACATGAACCTCGGAGTATACGTCTACAGTAACACTCGGTTTGTATTATCAGTACTGAGTGTGTTCAGCAGTGCAGGTTCGATAGTTCAGTGAGGTTGCAGGTATCTGTTATAATATGTTCAGTTCCAAAGCGTGTGGCTACGTGATTGATATTGTGGGAGCAAAAAATGGTTGTGGGTCAGTTGGTTCTATGATTCTTTCATGCGTACTTATACATGGCCAGGAAAGGTATAATTCTACATTTGATGTGGTATGGCTCTTCAAAATGACAAGTGTGATTACATGGTGATTTTCCTATTGACATTGTTGGCTGTTCTTGTGACTATTTTGACCATGCTGTTGCAATTGTCAGTTTACACAGGGAATCGCCTTGTTTTGATGTACTAAGTCTTTTGACAGTTGTTATAGTCTAATTTCTTTATGAAATATTTAGTTTTACTGATTAGTAGTTTTGTTCGTTATGTTTATTTCCTTTGGGTCTCATCCTCTTTTAAGTATCTTGTTTAATAGATGTGGGGCGCTTTGTTTTGTATTTTGGTTTTCGTCCGAGGTTCTTTATAATATATTGCCTTTCTTTAAAAAAAAAAAAAAAAAAAAAAAAAAAAAAAACTTTACGGTATGTTGGGCCATAAATAAATTCAACATATAGTTTTGTTTAATTATGACGATTTATATTTTTTTCATCAAAAAGCATAGATACACACGCAAATGGCACTCTACTTTCTCATATATGTTTCTCTTTATAGTTGCACTTACTGGTTTTGCTTCTTATACGAAAAACAGTATTCGACACTTTTTTACATGTTCCAAGCAATGCGTCAAAGTCTCTTTGACCGATGTCTTCATCTTTTACTGGGTTCATCTATTATCCCATATTTTCTCATCTCTGATCCGCCTTTGGCCAACATTAATTATCAACCCCTTTCCTATTTGTCACACTTCCGCATTCCTTGTTTCTCATCTATTATTTCGATTGTGTTAGGCAATAGCCAGTCCAATTTACAAGTCAGTTATTAATAACATTCGGCTTAGATTCATATGTCAACATCAATGATATAATGAAGAAAGAAAAAGAAATATGGGAATCAGAGGCTGATATGGTAAAAGAATTTTCCAAATATGGCGAGCTTTGTCTTAGCACTACATGTGCTTTGCATAGACAAGAAGTTAAAATCTGTTCATATTATGCAACACGATATGATATATAGGTTGCGGTTAAATTTGATGTTCCTTATTTGTAAACTTATTATCTATCTAGATTAAGATAATGTTTGTTCTTTTTTTATATGTTTCCAGAGTCCTCAACCTGGCTCGAAAGCTTATTAAAAGGGATCCAAAAAAAGCTAATGAAAAAAGCTTCGGAGTTGGAGTCTTTCGAACTTGGTCAGTGCAAAGTCTTTGCTATCAATTATGCAGCTTAGCTATTCGACCTATATAAAAACAAAAGTGACTCATTCTTCCCTTCTTTAAAAGTTGAGTATTATAATCAAATTCTAAAAGATAGCAAATCTTGGTTCTTTTGTGATCTTCTTAAAAGATTCATGCGTCATCTTGAAGCTTAATTAACCTAACAGGTGTAACCCAACTCTTCGTTATGTACCAAAAGAACAATGGACTTTTCTTCCCTTCTTCAAGAATGGCAAATGATAAAAGAAAAACCCAACTTGTCTTTGAATATTGGATTTTGTGAAGTTCTTAGATTTTGAAACAAGTGTATGGTTAACTCATTAGAATTAGGTCAGTGGCTGTTGAAGGTCGTTTGAATCATTAATTGCATTTTTTTCCCATATTGGTTAGATTTGTTAAGGTTGGTGTTTGATATTGATTATAAAAAAGAAAAACCTTTATACTGATATTAAAAGTATAAAATGTTTTTTCTTTCTAATAAGCGGACCAAAACATCCTCTTAACAAATCTAACCAATCTGAAGAAATATATATATGTATATATATATATATATATATATATATATATGATCAAAGAGACACAACAATTAATGATTCACAATATCACAAGACCTTTAATAGTTAATGGCCGACTATTGTGGTGAAGAAACCATGGGCTAGTTTCATAATCTAGAAACTTCACAAAATTCGAGATTCAAAGACAATTTGAGGTTTCTCTTTAGTCACCTGCCATTCTTGAAGGATGGAAGAAAGGGCCATCTTTTTTTTGGTACATGATGAAAAGCAGGGTTGTGCCTGTTATGTTAATAAAGCTTCAAGATGACCCATAAACCTTTAAGAAGATTACGAAAGAACCAATATTTGAATACTTATAATAATTTGATTCTAATCCTCAACTTTTTAAAGAAGGGAAGAATGAGTAATAATTGATAGCAAAGTCACTCACTAAGTTTGAAAGGCTCCAACAAGGTAGCCTTCTTTTTGGATCCTTGTTAATAAGATTTCATGCTAGGTTGACGACTCGAGAAATTTTATTTTTTATTTTATTATTAAAAAAAAAAAAAAAAAAAAAAAAAAAACGCAACATTATCTCAATCTTATAGATATAGGTAATAAGTTTGCTAAAAAAGAACATCAAATTTAACCGTAACCTATCGGACATACCATGCTGCATCAAATGAACGAACTATAACTTCTTGTTTGTGCAAAGCACATGTAGCGCTCAGACCAACCCGTCATCTTTAGAAAATCCTTTCACCATATCGACCTCTGATTCCCATATTTCTTTTTCTTTCTTCATTTTAGCATTGATATTGACGTTCGATCTCATCAGGTGAACAAATATATAAGACATAGGTGATTAATAAAGGACTTGCAAAATGAGGAGTTAACTATCATTTGTACGATTTTTGCTTATTTGATGTCGACCATAATTTATAACAATGTTTAAATGTTAGGTGACCTATTTATAACTAAACTTTCAAGCTAGGCAGTTACTATCTCAAGATTTTTCACGAGCTGTTACGATTAGCAAAATAAATGCTGTTATTAATCAGGAAGTTAATTAATGTGTTATAAAGATGAGCGGTTAACATTAATACTACATAAGTGTCCAAGTTCAATGAACCTCCCCAATGTATGGATGACATGTATGCACATATGTATCATGTTGACAATAAGATGTGTTGATTTAACAAGTAAACAGTTATGATGTTGATCTAAATTACTCGTACTAGCATGTTAAGTACAGTTTTAAAACATGGTACGGAGTACATTTTTTTTAACGCAACAAATGATACTATTTGGGTCAAAGTTCTTGTACAAACTTTAGTACAAGTAATTTCTTAGAAATTGACGATTTCAGCATTCAATTGTTGAATAACAAAACGATACTAGACCTTCCTGCTTATTGACAATACACGGACCACCCATAGTTGTAACGAATTATTTCAACCACTTGAGCACTAATTTGAAAATGAGATTTAAGTGGAGTCTTCGTTAAATAATTTCAAATCCCGAATATATTGTTTAATCTTTAAACTTTTTATTTCTAAATCATAATTTTTTTTTCTCGCAATGACTACAAATTGAACCCGTAAGTTTTGCATTAATGGTCAAATCATAATCACTATTTCACAAGTAAAATTATTTGTTGTTATAGACTATCGCTTTGCGCGGATATTCGTCAAGTAAAAGAAAAAGAAAAAATTTAGTTAACTAGTTAAAAAAAATGAAAAATAAGTCATGAGTCCCAACTATGTAGGTGCTCATAATATTTTTAGTAAAAGATCAGTCAACACCTAAAAAAGTTCATAGGATGGAGTTTTTATGTTGATTAAAACTTTTTTATAAAAATATTTTCGGTTTCTTAACGTTTTCGAAAGTGTAGGCATCGTATCTGCGATAAATTTTGTTGTGAATAAAGTCTCTGACGTAAAGTGAAATGAGTAAAGATGCCTTTGCCTTCAATGATACTTTGTCATTCACTTTGAGGAATTTTAGTCATTTCTCATTAAGCTATGGACGATATCCAAGGACGAACCCTGGATTTTTAACAAGGTGTTGTACAAATTAATTGTTGAACTAATTAAAGGTATATAAAAAACCAAAAGTAGAAGAAAAAAAATTATTGGGGTTGCACAAACCAAAAAAGTGGGAGTTTTTGAAAAAAAAAATTGCACTTTATGACCAAATATCAGGTATAGCTCCACATTAATGTAGATCCATCCCTGACGATATCTGCATCAATAGTTTTTGATACGAACGATTTTGGCAAATATACTCTTAAAATAACACCTACTCCCTCCGTCTCAAAATTATTGTCATGAGAGAGAATACACAAAGTTTAATAAAATTGGGGACAATTTAATTTTCAACCACTAAAATGAAATATTCTTCTACTAGATTCTCTAATTTTTACTAAATAAAGAAAGTGGATAATTATTTTGAAACATGCTAAAATGAAAATATGAACAATAAATATGAGAGTGAAGGAGTATTAAATAGGAAAAAGTAAAAAGTGAATTTGGTAGGAATTACACCCCATGCATGTACATACCACAAAACATAATGATAATACACAATCTTTAATGAAACGCACATGGTAAACTTTCTATAAATAGCCTCCACATTCTTGCACCTCCCACCGACCCTCACAAACCATCCGGCAAAAAACAACACACAGAAAGAGATCCCCCAGGGTGACGTCATCATCTCTTTCTTCCACCCCATTTTTGCCGGATTAACCCTAACCCTAACCCTAACCCTAACCCTAAATCCCCAAATCAAAAAACCCTAATTAACCTACACCAATCTTCAATTCATCGTCAGATCGCTTCACATTACACTTTACGTAAGGTTTTGATTCTTGAATGATGAAATTAATTGATGGGTTTTGTGATTTGATTGGTTTTTTGATATGGGTTTTTGTTGATTTGATGTGGGTATGTGTTATTTTTTTATAAAGTTTGGGGTTTTATTCATTTGGGTACACATTTTTACACTTATTTAAGCAGTTAAATATTTAATTAATTTGTGGGTTTTGATATTTGATTGGTTTTTTGATATGGGTTTTTGTTAATTTGTTATAAAGTTTGTGCTTTTTATAGAATGATGTTGATTTAGGTGGTTTTGTTAGGTAATTAGTTAGTTAGAATGATAAACCCTAATTGGCCTTTAATTGATTGGAAATGTGATTAGTTGTGTTTTTTGATATGGGTTTTTATAAAGTTTGGGTTTTTATTAAATAACCCTAATTAATTGTGTTTTAGTGGGTGTTTTTTATGTGTTTATGTTTTTATTGATGATGACAAGAGATATGTTAGATCTGGTGTTAGTTCAGCTAATTTGTATTATTGTGATTGTCTCATGTAGTTATGTTAGGTAATTAGTTGGTATTAGTACTAAAACAATGATAAACCCTAATTTTTTGGGCTTTGATGATTATTTTTATGGGTGTGTTTGGAGTTGTATTGATCTGAAATAGTATAAAAATGTAACCTTTTGATTTACAAGTGTAGCTTGATGTTAAGAAGATGTGTATTAAATCTGCAATGGCATGTTTGTAAATGGTTATTGTATAAAGTTTGTAACGTTTTGATGTAATAGTGTTGTTAGATGTTAATAAAAGCAGTATTAATTTTACATATGGAAAGTATGTTTTTGAGTTGTATATGGTAGTTGCCAATCTGGCTGTTATAAGTTGTTGCTAGCTGTTAATAAAATCTGTTTATGTTTTATACATGGAAAGTCATATGATTGATATAAAAAGTCAAATGTTAACTTTTAATGAAAAGGTCAATGAATTTATTATCCGGTATGATATGAAAATATTAAAATACTATGATGTTAGAAGGTGGTGGGCATGAACTTTAGAAGTTGTCTTTTGGTTGTAGTGGGTAGACAACCTAAACATTGGTTATTTAAATGGCTAAATTTAGTCTTTCGATTTTGTTGATATATTAAGCGATTACTTATTTATTTTTTTAAATTGTCGACAGCTTTTGTAGTTTGTTAAGAGTTGCAAAAAACATGGTTTTCTGGGTGTTTGGGTATGGCTCATTGGTGTGGAACCCTGGGTTCGAGTATGATGAGAAAATGATTGGTTGCATCAAGAACTATCGCCGTGTGTTTGATCTTGGTAAGCGGTTTTTGCAGCAATTTTTGGGTTTTTTTTATTCATATTTTTGTTAATCTGGTTTACTATTGTGTTACTACAGCATGCATTGATCATAGAGGTACACCTGAACACCCTGCAAGAACCTGCACACTTGAATACAAGGAAGGAGCTGTCTGCGTAAGTTGCATTGTTTCTTTTTATGAGATTGGATTAAGTGAAGCTTCCCCAATTGCTAATTTATATACTACATGTTTCTTTTAGTGGGGTGCTGTGTATTGTGTAAGAGGCGGTGAAGAGAAGGAAAGATTGGCTATGGCGGTATGTTGAAACTAGTCCTTTAAGAAAGTTCGAATTTCAAGATTATAAAAGGTTCAAGCTTGCAGGTTAAATGGTTACAGAACTTACGTATATTTCTTATTTCTTTCAGTATTTAGAGAACAGAGAATGTGAGTATGATCAGAAGACAACTGTAGACTTTTTCAAGGAAGGGGATGACGAACCTACTTTATCTGGAGTCATGGTGTAAGTTATCCTAATATTTTCTATACCGCTTTCTTTCATTGTGCAAATTGTTCAGAAAATTTGACCCACAAGACGAAATTAGAAAGTAACAAATTTTGTTTTACTTGTTACAGTTTCACATCAACTCCAGATAAGATATCGAACAAGTACTACCTTGGGCCCGCACCATTGGAGGATATGGCTAGGTAACATACTTGCCATTCTGTATTATTTATCGTTTCTATCATATGGTAAACCTTTGCTTGACTGGTTTTCTTATTACTTATTTACTTTTACATTTTCAGACAAATTGCAACTGCTTTTGGCCCTTGTGGAAACAACAGAGACTATATTTTCTTGCTGGAGAAGGCAATGTTTGATATTGGTATGTTATTTACTAACATAATACCATTATTATAGTTTCTAAACATCATAAAATATAACTGGATATGTCATCAACTTATGAAGAAACATGAAAATTGAAAAAAGTAGACGCATGAATATTTATATCATCGTCACCGTCCACGTTTTAGTTTCTTAATTCTTAATGTGCCATATGTCCCACAAATATGCACCGAGTTTCATAACGTGGATGTCAGTTTCTGTGTGTATATGACTCTTCGGAATTTTCTTAATTGTCCATTGTCATCTACTGGCTTTTGTCCCACTAAAGATCAATCAATATCCATGATAGGGATGTCAATTTGGCATATGTTCCATATAAAATTACTTATATGTCCATTGTCATCTATTTGCTTTTGCCCCAAAAGATTCTTGCTTATCATTCTTGATAGGTATGCTTAGATGAAACAAAAAATAAATTTATTACTTTGCCGTTTCTTTCGCTATCGTGATGGTTGTCAAGCATATTGGACCTAAATATTTTTTCTGTCCTATTAATACTACCAACCAATCTAATTCCCAAGAACATAGGAATTTCTTCTTTTTGTAATCTTTTCAGCTAAAAAAAAAATACTAAACTGCTTATTATAATGACTGACCTTTTGAACTATCTTGGCTTTGTGTTGCAAACTGGCCACCGCTTTTGTTATATAGATTTTTATGAATTTTAATTTGTCTGGCCCATATGAAAGAAGAATCGCCTATTTATTCCAATTTGCTATTGCTAGAAATTGACCTTTTTTTTTCTTATATTTGTTGAACAGGTCATGAAGACGATATGGTTATAGAGTTGGCAAATGAAGTAAGAAAAGTACTAGGAATCACAGGTCTTGGCATACCAAAGGAGAACACCTCTGCCACAACCAGATTAACTGGACCAACACTTAAGCCAAAGTCCCCTATGTCACCCCGTAAACTTATTCGTCTTCCTGGTGCTATTGCTATGGACAGCTGAACCCGCAAGAATACTCTGATAACACTGCTTTACTTAACCCCACTGAATCGGATGATATGAATAATATGACACGTGAAGCTCAATTACTTCGCTTTTGTAAGCATCTTAACTGAGCTTATGATGTTCATTACTTATGTTAGGCTCGATACTTTCTTCTATTGTAGGAATTAGAATTGAGTGATTCTGTATCGAGCATAAAGTTTTTAACGAGAATACAGCACTTTAAATGCATCTTTACAATTAATTGTCTGTCAATGGTGGTTTTGCTTTAATATCCGGACCATCCAAAAGAACCTTAGGCTACAAGTTGCTCATGGTCCATTGCGGACCAAAGCTGTAGGTGGTCACCTAGGCTCCAAGCTGTGTGGACCGTTGCATACCACTACTTGGCTATGGAAGCACCTTAGTTTCCAAGATGTTTGCGGACCACCTTTCCATAAAAGCGATACCAATTGGATTATGTATTGGTTGGTCACATTATCGTCTTGATATAGATGAATATCGACCAAGTTATACACGTCAGGTTATCACCATATCAGTAAAACTTGTTTGAATAATTTGCTGGCATCTCTTTCAGCAATCTGAAATGAGGAGTGGAGTCGTTCACACGATAAAAAAGTACTTCGGCAATATTTGTTTTAGAAAATCTATCCTTACATAAAATCGCGACAGTAGAACATACTTTCGACTCTTATGATTGGGTCAACTCGATATTCAGTACTTCGCTGTCACAACGAATTTTTATTCTTGGCTCAACCCGATTCATAGGTTGATTATCCAGAAACTAGTTCATTAGCAACCAATCACCTGAACACCCATGATTCCATATAGGGTAAAGGAAATGGAAGAAACAATAAATAAGTTAAATGTTCTTAAGATTTTCTATAAAATGAGAGGTAGGGAGAAGTAAAGAAAAGGGGGAGGTTTGAGTATTTTCTACTAAAAAAGATTCACCTCGCTTTTGAGATGAAAGTCGGGGAAAGAAATTTCTACATTTTCTTTAGTCAACAATACCCTTTTATTTGTTGAACCGCACAATTTTGAAACATGGATTTGAATGGCAAAAGGTTTTTTTTTTTTTTTTTTTTTTTTTTTTTTTTTTTTTTTTTTTTAAATAAAAACTTTTATCTTTCTATAACTTTCATTCTTAAATTGAGAACAAAAAATAAAACATAAAAAGGTTAAAAATAAATGAAGAGGTTTAAAAATTGATGAAAAGTAAGGGTGTTTATGTTGCTAATAGTGTGAGATGTCACAAGTTCAAACCTACTTAGCGCAATAGACCCGAAGTGGCCACTCCATCCCTCCCAAAAGGGAGGGGTTTACCCGGTTTAAGTTTGTGTGGCGATATGAGCTTAAGCTCGTGAATTAGTTTTCCAAGAGGTCGGAAAATATGGTTACCGTAAAATAAACGTAAGGGACTCGTTCCTATTTCCTTAGGTCTAATTCCACACCCGATGACGAAAGGGAGTTGGCGTGGTTCAAAGTAAAGCCCCAGGTAAAAAGGGGTCGCTTTCTTTGTGAGGTTTATAAGAGGCCCGATTTTAATTTTTTGCTACTTTTAAACTCGTAACAAAATTAAAGCTCGAGAAACAAGAATTCAAGACCAAGGTCGTGCATTGTTTCCAGGACTGAACAAATCGATGTCTATATATTAATTCAATGAATCATTCTGTTTGCACACATGCTATCGAATACATGGATTGAACAAGTACGATAAACGTAAAACCTATGAACGATGCTATGTACTTTGCTCGAGTAAGTAAGCAAAGTGGAAAAGGAAAAACACATGAACTTGACGATGACGCCTCACAAACATGGACATCGGGTGCTGATCTCTTAGCATTTTGGCAGATCGGATGGTGGAGGTAGTAACGTCTCTGATTCCCCTACTCCATTTTCAACGATGAAAGCCATTGCAAAACCCCAAGCAAGATGAGTGTCAATGTGACAATGCATCAGCCAAACTCCTGTATAAGGTCTCATGATTAATTAGTTCGTGTTTTTATTTCAGATAATCACGATACATATGATATTTTCATGTTTAACTAGAACATATATAAAATTAACCTTTAATGTTACCTGGATTATCCGCTACGAATCTGATGGCAGCCCATCCTCCAACTGGAACATCGATCGTATTCCTTTGTGGTGGATCAACAAGATTAAAGTTAGCAGTATCTCGTGACGGATTAAAATTACCAAAACCTTGACCAACTATGTAGAAATGGTATCCATGAAGATGAACAGGATGATCTTCAGTTGAAAAGATAGAAGTGTCTTGAAGAACAATCTGCACACTCGAACCAAACTTTAGCTTATAAAGTTTTGTTCCCTTAACCGGCTGCCACAACCCACGAGGTACATTACCAGTGTAATCGAATTGCAAAGGTGGAACAGGTGGAAAATCTGGTGTGTAAACATTGGGAATCTTTTGTGTATAAGCTTGAAGTAAAGACACTCGATTTGGTAGTACAAAGGATACATTGTTCATACTAGCACCAAACCGTGTGTTATTAGGCCCTTGGCATCTAGGTCCAGGAGTGCAGTTAAAAAACCCAAATCCCATTGTGAAAAATAAATTTTCATCAATCTTAGTAGGGACGGCTACTTTACCAGGGCTCTTTATTTGGTTTGAAAATGCGGTGACTGTGTTTGTGTCGTTGTAGAAAGGAAGTTGTGGTAGAATTGGTTGTGTAGTGGCAGATTTGTATTCTAAGATAGCTGTGGCAGTTGTGTTGTCAAATGGAGCATTTTGAGCAGTTGCATACGCTCTTGCAGCCATGTAGTAACGACCGGGCTGTTGGTCAGCAGTCAGGAGGACGTCTGTGGTTTGACCGGGCCCCACCATGATGACATTGGTTGAAAATTGTTTGGTGTAAATAGCATCAGTGGCGACAACAGTGAGTTTGTGGTTGGCGACGCTGAAAAAGAGTTGTTGATTGAGTGCAGCATTGATAACCCTTAAAAGAACTGTATCGCCTTTGTTGACTGTAAGTTTTGTGGTACCTAGTAAAAGCAAGTTTTTTGTTATTCAAAAACGATGAAAATTCAACAAAATGAATTTCTTTTTTCAGTGGACTGTAATTAGTACCTTGGCTGGAGCATCGGAAAAGATCACCAGGTTGCCCGTTAATTGTGATAGCATCTGATATGTTAGGAGCTCCACCACTGAACAATGCTTGTCGTAGCACACTGATCACTTTCCGGTCCCACCATTCACCTATTTCATAATCAACAACAAACACATCAGTTTCCTTAATCAGAAAAGGGTATTGTATTTCGCAAAAAATATCAATGTACTTATTCCATATTTCTTACTTTAGTCATTAAAAGATGGCTTTGTGTCTGTTTGAGTCATTTTGTAGCGAAAAATTAATTAATCAAGTTAAAAAACACTTTCTAAAACGAAGATTCTTTACGTAAAAAATTTAAATTTTATGGTGTTTTATATGAGAATATTAAGAAAACATGACCCGAACAGTAGAGAAAGCCATTTGTTAATAAAAAGTACTTAAATTACTAAACCATCCGAAATGAGAAATTATGTATATTGTATGCATAAATATATAAAACAAATTAGAAAATGACACAAAGGCCTAAACTGAGATCATGTAGTTAAAGGACTCTTTACCTAAGATAACAGGAAATTCGACTTTTGGTGTTGGAAAGGGGTAAGAAGAACCCGACTTAGGGCGGATAACAAGTGCACCATAGACCGTAGCACGTAGCCATCGGCTATGAGCATGCCACCACAATGTTCCCTCTTGGTCTTGTATGGTGAACTTGTATGTGTAACTTCCCCCGGGCCGGATTGGACATTGGGTCACAAACTCAGGTCCGTCGGCCCAAGGGTTTCTCAGTTGGCGTAACCCATGCCTGAAAAATACAATAAGGCATTAGACAAAGCATCAAAACTTTAAGTGTTACAAGTACACTAAATGCGCGTAAATGAACAAAATGTATGTACCAATGAATGGTGACATTGTAAGGAGAAGCATTTGTGACTTTAACAGCAACACTGTCCCCGTTTTGTACATCTAGAGTCGGGCCTGGAAACTGCCCGTTAACATTAACGATTCTATGGTTCTTACATAGCCTATTTGCTGCTTGTTCTTGAACCTGTCAATATGATTATTAATTTTATTATCAACTCAAGAAAAAAAAATGCACAACTCAGAAACAGAAAAGAACATTATTTGTTAGTGACATACTGTGAAGGCATAGTTATGCGTTTCTGCGAATGTAGTAAGGGCAAAGGAAAGCAGAAGGCTCAGTAAGAGAGCCCGTGAGATCGACATTATGAGTGTCTTGTTTTTTAACACTTCTGAGTGAAGAAGTGTGAAGTTTTGGTGTGTGCTAAAGATGGTAATAAGGGGTGGTTTATATACACATGGGGTGTGGTGGGGGGTTAGGTTATGAGTCAATAGTGAAGTTAGAATGAGAGGGTACTGTGTTGATTTTGGTGCAACCACTAAGCTTATTTTTAAACATGTGAAGCAGGACACTGGTGTTTTTGTATAGTAGTGATACATGGAACTAGTAATAGGTTTCAACTTTCCAAAAGGGCCAAAAAGGATTCCGAACAAACAGATCAAAATGGTTTGATTCGGGTTGGTTTGGGTAAGGTTATAACAACAGAAACAAATTCATGTCAAATTTGTACAGAAATCAATGGGTTGAAATATTTGGATCGCCGTTTTCATCAACTTCATAAAAGAGTTAATATATTGAAATAATGGTATTGCCCAAAGGTTAGCTATAGTATTCTAATCATACAAGAAACAAATCCGTAGACAGAACCATACCACAACTAATCATACTCAGTTCGCTCTCGGCTGCCAACATGTTGTAATTCCTTTGACCCCGAGCGTTTCAGGTTGGGTTGTAGTTCGTGACCATTAAAATTCAAGGCTCACAAGGTTAACATGTCTAAATGATTTTATCAGTAAACAACAACATATCATTGCCCAAAGGTTAGCTATAGTGTTCTATCAACCCTATATTGTGAGTTAAAACTTTATCCTAGACTTGTTAAGTTTTTTTTGGATAAAGGGTTTTTACCATGGTAAATGGACCTAGACTTATTAAGTTAAATTTACATTAACAATAATTCATACTGTACTATTTTTGTTGGTTTATAAAAATAAATAAATAAATAAATAAAAAGTTGAATTTGTATAGGTATATATATATAGATTGCATGGGTTGGGCCCTAGTGACCCTGATTAGTTATTTATTTTCAAGGTATGGTTAGGATTTGGTGTAAAATAGGTGATTTCCACATATTGTTAGTTCACTTGCTAGTACTTTTCAATAGTTTAAGGAGAATCTGTCTCCCTCTTACTATATATAAAAAACAAAGTCAACATCGTCCTATAAAAATGAGTTGTTTTGAGATACTAAAGATGACTTGGGGTTGAAAAAGAGTGTTTGGTAAATATTTTTTACTTCGTTAGTAGACCGTTTATCAAGACTAGTATCGCAAAATCCAAATCCTAGGCAAATTGTATTGACCCTAGACAAAGGTTTACATGTGACTATGAGTTCAAATTTTGCTTAGAATAAAGATGTGGTTTTTCTTAAGAGTTAAAAAAATAAAGCCAAAACAGGTAGGTTGGTTTGTCAATATCATGTTTAGAGGTGGTAATTTATGCACAAAATGAAAAAAATAAGCTAATTTTGGCTACTTTGTAAAAGATTTGGGCATATTTAGCAATTTTTTTTAAATGGGCATATTTAGCCTATTAAAAAGTTAAATGAGCAATAACGGACACATATTTTTTATTAATTGAAGAACATTATAATCGTTTTTAAAGAAAAACTTATATATAGTATATATTTTTTTTAATATAAATAAAGTATTACGCTTAAGGAATTTATTTCGTCATTTTTGGTCTTCTATAAAGCGATTTGTATAACATGTACCCGTTTAGCCCGTACCCGTTCCAGCCCGTGCCCGTTCTAGCCCGTGCCCACCCGGCCCGCCCGTTTTGCCACCTCTAATCATGTTTACCAATCCAAGCCCGACCTAACGAAGGCATGTACCCGAACCGAAAAGAACGGATGTAGCTATAAATTAGAATACTCGCCTTGTGAGGACAATTATCTACTTTTCTCGCTACCCGAATCAATGTGCCTCTTCATACACCAACTTTTTTGGTTTCAAGTCTTTCTATGCTTATTTTTCTCATTTAGATCAGCGGATCAATTATTCCGTTTGTTTGAACAACTGTGTTACAACAGATTATTATTTACTCAAATCAGTATCATTTGAGTTAGCATCCGACCTTTTTACTATGTTTTTGTGTTAGTAATAAAGTGTTGGTAGTCAAAAGTTTTTATTGTAAGTTAAATGTTTTAATTAAACGATCATTTAAATTTAAATATGTTAATAGTACGAACATTTAATGTTAAGGGGTTTATCTAAACGAACATTTATTCGTTGAGGATAAAAAAACATTGTCTAACAAAGTTAAGGACTTAAACCATAAAGTCAAGCAAAGTAAAGAATAAAAACATTGCAAAAAGATATTATTGTTGTGAAACAACGACCTAATAGCACAATAAGAACAATAATCAAAGTAACATAAAAGAGTATGAGAAGGAAAGATAAACTTGTTATTGGTGTGTCTCCACATTACATTAGGTGCCTCCATTTATAGGGACCTTAACATAAATGATATTAAGTACAATGATGTAAGTTACAAGGTTAATCATAAAGGTGAAGGTTACACATTAGAGGATATAAATGTGATGATTAATATGTACAATCAATATAATAAATATATTTATAACATTCCCCCTTGATTGTACATCATTGAAATACGCTTTGAATACCGCCTCATTAAAAACCTTGCTAGGAAAAACCCGGTGGGAGAAAAACCATAGCTAAGGGAAAAAGAGTGCAGTGCGTATTATTCCCCCTCATAATCACTTCACTTGAACTCACTGAAACGCCGCATTCCGATGCCATATATCAATTTTTTAAATGTTGAGGTAGGGAGTGCCTTGGTAAATAAATATGATAGATTGTCGCTTGAACGAATCTTTTGAACAATAATATTCTTTTGTAGGTAATGAGTAAAAAAACTTCGGTGAAATGTGCTTGGTTCTGTCACCTTTAATAAACCCTTCCTTTAGTTGAGCAATGCATGTTGCGTTGTCCTTGTGTAAAATTATTGGTCCCTCATTTCCAGCATAACACTAATAGCTAACATGGGCTGTGGGCCTACTATGGACTATATGGACATCCACTAAATTATTCATAACACTCCCTCTTGGATGTCCATATTGCTAATACGCTTAGAAAATGCTGCCTCATTAAAAACCTTGTCAGTAAAACCCAGTGGGACAAAACCATGACTAAGGGAAAAAGAGTGCAGCGCGTATTATTGATTCCTCCCGAGCCACACCACTTTTATTTCTCTATCACACAAGTCAACCACTTGTGAATGGTCAACCGTAATAAATGATAAAAGGGCGAGAGCCCGGGAAAAATGGCAAGTTTACCAAGGGTTTAAATATCCTTGGATCGTTTATGTCCTGGCGAGGCGTGATATTCTAAATACAATGACTTGTGAATTGTTGAAAATAATATAGTATAGGAAAAATAGGAATCTGATTGACTAACACTGAATGTGAATAGTAATAGCTCTGTCACAGCTAGTTCAATTAAGAAACGTACAATCAGAAACCTTAAAATGATAACGTATTTACAAACGTACGATTAAGTTTAAATAAACGTAACGTATAAAACAAAACTTTCCCAAAGAGGGAATTTGCATGCCTGAACGGCTTAAATGCAAATTAAAAAGAAATAAAATAAATAACTATATTTACAAAATATTTAAATAATATTTACAAGTGTTATATTAAATTATTATTAACTAAAACTATTTACATAATATTTATTAATTACCTAAATATAAAGAAAATGTAAAATAAACCTAAATAAATAAAACTAAAACTTAAAAAAGTTAAAACTAATATAAAAGAAATTTAGAAACTAAAAATATATATATTATACAATTATCCTATTTATTATTAATTATTTACTATTATCTAATTACTAATACTATTATTATATTATTATATATACTAATTAAGCAAACAAAAATCTAAAACTTTTTACATAAATCTGATATACTAATAAGAAGCTAAGAAAAATATAAAAATTATATTTATTATACAAAAATAAGAAAACTTAATTAAATACTAGTGTATATTAATTAAACTAATTAAACTAAACTAATTATTATACATACTAAACTTATTTATAAAATTATGAAACTTTTTATAAAACTACTTTTCCATCATAGGACTCCATAAAAAATATAAAAAGTTCATAATAAGTACAAATAAGTAGTTTTAAAAATTATTAACTAATTATTATCTAAAAGAAAAGAAAACTATATTAATTATTATAAATACTAAATGTACAGTAAAAAAATATGAAAAATTTATACAAAGTATATTTTATGATACAGAAGCTAGGAAAAATAAAATGGGGTTGCCAGCTTATCCAGATAAGCTGGAATAAGCTCATTAGTCCGTATAAGCTTTTAAGGCAAAAATGGCTTAAGTATATTAAGCATGCATGATCTAACGGAACTGGTGCCCCAGAGCTAGTGGAAGGGGTGTGGGGTGTTATGCATGTTACTAGCGAGAGGTCCCAATTTCGAATCCCACCCACACCCATTTTTGCATTTTATTTTATTTTTGGATTTTTCTTTTTGCAAAACTAATAAATAAGCTAATCTAAGAAACTTTAACAAAGACAACTTTTGTAAAACTTGGAAATAAGCTCTGTCACAGCTTATTTCCATCTCAGTTACCTAAATAAGCTTAAACTTCTAAATAGAAGCTATCACTTATGGTTAAAGCTTAGTTTGGTTTTTTTCTTTTTATGAAACTGAATAAATACATAACTTATATAAGTAAAAGAATTGAGGAACTATACAAACAAAGAAATAAGCAAAAATCAAACTTATGGCTTAACCTGTGAAGCTTTTTGGCTCACAGGTGGTTTTCAAAATTTCCATAAGCTTGAAATAAGCTCTTTAAATGAAACTAACTAAAAATATATATACATACTAGTATTAAAAACAGGTATGAAAACTAAAAACCTAGAAATAAGCTTTTCTTGGGCTTATTACCCACACAGTTGAGCTTATGAGCTCTCAGTGGGATAATAAGCCTAGAAAAGCTATAAAAAGCTATACAGTATAAATTAAGAATAAAAATAAGTTTGTACAAGTATAAAAAGTAAGAATATACAAGCTTGTGCACTGGAATTGGCAAATAAGCTTGAAATAAGCAAATAAGCACTTCCAGTGCACTACATATCCAAACACTCCCTGCAACCTTATGTTTGGGCACTTAAAACTCATTAAATAAGCTCTAAAGTCCAGATAAGCTGTGGTAGTAGCAAGATGGTCTGGTAGGCTTTCCAAAAAGCCCAAGCTCACCTAGTGGGGTCCACTAGTGAGCTTGTAGGAAGCTCTTGAAAAAGCTCCATTTCCTGAGTCTGATGATATAAGGCTAAGTGTTCAGGAAATGGGACACACAAAAAGCAAGTTGCAGCCCTGTTTAATAAGCTACAAACTTGTGAAAAAGCAATGGAACTTAAAGCTGGGAAGTTAGGCTTTCTAAAAAGCCAAACCACTTAGGCTAAAGGTCACTAATGAGTTAGTAAAGCTTGTTGGTAGGTGGTCCTAGTTCACTGCATAAGCAGTGAACTAGCTGAATGGACAAACACCAAGCTTCACTCAAACCTATCAAATAAGCTATAAAAAAAAACTACACATTCATTGAGAAGCTTTATTTGGATATGAGCATAAGCTCAATGAAGGGCTTTTAAGAGCTTATGAAATCATCTCACCCTCACTGTTTGCTTCAGTGAGGGGAGGAAGGTGCACAAAAAAGTTGTAGGGTAAAAAGCTATCTAATAAGCTAAAGACATGAAAATAAGCACAGGAACTAAAAACATGCCACAAGGGCAACACATAAATGCCAAAATCCCAGGTTTTGGTCAAGCTCATAAGCTTTTGCAAGCTTATGGACTTGACTGTTTTCCCATGATACAGGGCAAAAACAACATAAAATAAGCACTTAGAAAGGTACTTAAACATTAATAATAAAAATTGACAAAAATATATAAGACAGATAAGCAGCTAAACATTGAAACCCTAAAAGCATTTAAGCTGAAACTAAATAATAAAGGCACACTAAAAATAAACTTTTAATCAAAAATCAGGTTTGTGGTAATTTTGACTTTTATAATTTATGATCAAAATTGACTTTATTCAACTTTGATCTGAATTTAAGAACTGATTTTGATGTATTAGACATAATAAACATGAATTAAACAAAGATAACTAACATTTAAACACATAATCAAGATTTGGTTAACAAATCTAACACAGACACAAATTCAAGACAGTGATAAATGAAATTTTGACTAAACACAAATAAAGCTTGGTTATTACCACTTAACTGAGTTCATAGATAACTAGCAACACACAATCAAACAAGAACAATGTTACTAGCATCTATTAATACAGATTTAGACAGTGATCAAACAGTGAGCATTGAGAAAAATTTAAGAATGAAAATCCTTGTAAAAGATATAATCATCAAACCTAAATAGGTGTCAAACCATCCAATAACCCAATGATCATACAGGAACAACAATAATCACATCAAACACCCTCAGTACCCTGAATCAAAGTAATTCCAAACAGTCCCTTAAATCTCATATGTCACATGATTTTCAAGGTTTTCAATGAAATTGACCCTGAACCTAATTCCAAACTCTATAATAACATATAACAAAGACAATTGAACATAAAAACAACAATTATAACAACAATACTTAAGAATTACTCATAATCTAATTTTATAGCTAAAATTGAATTACAAAGCAAATCAATAAACTGACACATAAACATGACATATTATAACTTAAAAACACTAAACAATAACAAATAAACACAGAAATATGAAAATTAAAGTAAATTAACTACAGAAAAGTAAATTGCAAAAAATTAAAGAAATAAGCTTACCAAATTCAATCCAGCCAAATGACCAAGAACAAGAGCCATATATCACACCTATGAGCTCTCCACAGAGCAACTAACCCAAGGGCATTCCAAATTCCCCTTGCTCCAGGCTTTCTGGAATTTGTCCTTTGTAACTCATTTTTGGTATTTTTCATTGTTTTTCATTTTTTTTTAACTATTTGTAAAATTAAAAGATTATTGCTGTTTTTAGGTTTCTAAAGGATCTAAACCCTTGTCAGGAGCTTATATTTCCTATTGAGTCCATCAAACAACCACAATCCAATAAGACTTGAAATAACAAGAAAGTAAAGGATAATATGAAAAATTGAAATATGAAAGAGACTTGTATTAAACTAAAAGTAAACTGTTCCATTACACTACATTAAGTTCCATTACACTAAATAAAAGCAGTAAATGACATTTAATTTTAAATGAAAGCAATAAAATTACACTATTCTAAGGTGACATTGGCTTAAGGCCAAGGTACCCTGCTTCTCTGCCCTTCCTCTTCCTTTTATAGCTCCAATATGATCCATGAGTCATCATGATCAAATCCCACTAGTCCTCATCCTTGATACGTGTCCAATAGCTCAACACCTGTTCAAATGGAATTTGGCGCCAAATTCAATTATAGCAATTGGGAGGATGTGAGGGTGTCTATTGGTGGAATTGGAGGTTGAAGGGACAATTGGGTGAGATAGTGGGCAAGGGAGGTGATATTTGAGTGTTGCAGGGATATTTACAGGGTAGGGTGAGGTAGCAGGTTGTAGGTGTGATACGTGTCCTTCCCCAAGGTAAAACTGAGGAGTGGGTTTTGTTGTGGGGTTAACAGGTAGGGGTGAGGTGGAAAAGGAGGGTGCAAGTGGTGAAGGGATGGTGGATGGTGTAGCAGAGGTGAGGTGTTGTGAGGTGGAGTGGAGGTTGGGGATGGGTCAAACGGTCAACGACCGTTTTATTAATAAAAAGGGAGTTGGGCTGGGAAGTGTTGGGCCTGAGCAAAGGGGTGGGCTTTTGGATTTAAGGATTTGGATTTTAAGAAATAATAAAAGGCCGGTTTGGTTTGTAGTTATGTTAAGCCCAAGGACCTAAAGTGTAACTTCTGAATTCTTGAAGGGTTGAACCTGTAATATTTTCATAGTTATCACAAGGACCATTTATGCCAAGTTAGATAAACCAAAAGACTTTTATTGTATTTATTACAATTTAAAACACCCGAGGACTATTTATGTAATTTTCTAAAGTTTAGGGGGTAAAATTGTAATTTTTCCAAAAGTTATCAAAAGGTTCCAATTTGTCATTCATGAATAGTTCAAGGGTATTATTTGTAAAATGTCCATGTTTGAACACCCAGGGACTAAATTTGCCAATTTTGTAACTTGAGGGGTAAAAGTTGTCATTTTGTATAAACTTTTATCCAGGGACTTATAATGAATATTTTTGACTTCCCAAGGACTAAAGTTGACTTTTCATTCCAAAATAAACTTCTAGGGACTAAAACTGTCATTTATGAAACTTGGGGGACCTGTTTTGCCATTTGTGCAATTTTGAACTTCAAGGGTAAAATTTGTTATTTCATGATTCCTGGGGGACTATTGTTGACTTTTCTTCAAAATGATTTTCCCAGGGACCATTTCTGACATTTCTTGAAAGTTCAGGGACTGATTTTGCTAAGTGTGCAAACTTTGCACGTTTTCCTTTGTTTTCAGTCCTTTTGCACCTGAAACATATAAAAACACAATTCAAAGATATTTATAGTATTTTGTGGTATTTCTATGTGTTTTTTAACTGTTTTCGTATTTAAAATGGAACAGAAATGATGAGTTTTTAGGAACTCATCAATACCCCACACTAAAACATTGCTAGTCCCTAGCAATCTATAATCTAATAACAACCCATTTTGAAAATTTAATGGATTTTGATATCTCTTTACCAGACAGCCATTACTTCTGGAGTAGCCAGGTGTGAGAACTGTGGTACACCTGATAACCGTGTGATTTTGAGCAAACCACCAGCTGTCAACGGATTTGATTAGTCTTTACCAAAAGCCGTTTGCTTCTGGACTAGCCAACTCTTGATGGAATAGTCAACATCTTGGTGAGCTGATTACCAATTATGGATTTTCACTGCCTTTACCACAAGCCATAATCTTGCGGGCTAGCCAACTCATTTGCTTTATGGGATATGGGGAGTTGAGGAACCATACAATTTTTGGCAAACTGCAAGCCATAAACGGATTTGAGATATCTTTACCAAGAGCCGTTTGCTCCTGGATTAGCCAATCCTTATGTGATTTAGACATGGTGGATTGATTACCATATGTTGTGTACTAACACCAAATGAAAATTTTTTAAAATTTGGCCTATTTTGGGGAAAAAGGGCATACAAGGGTATATAAGTGATCAAATTCGCCAGAATTTCCCCCCCACACTTAGAAATGAATATTGTCCTCAATATTCAAAGTCTCGGCTATTATGCCAAATCCTTGAACGTAAAAAGATAATATTTAAAGCTAAGTAGGGTAACACAACAATTATTTATTTTTGTTTATTTACAATTTTTTATTACATTTTCACGATATATACAAGATGTGGGTATTCTACCCCACACTAATTTTTGATTACCGAGTCACTAGTTTGACTCGACCCCGAATTAATTGGTTCATGGGGAAATGGAGTGGATGAGAAATTGGAGTGAGGTCCACTCACAGAATTATGAATAATAAGGTAGGGAGAATCTTTTTGGGTTTTTGATATAATATAAACAGAAACGAAAAATGTTTTTGTATTTTTAAGTTTATATATATATATACAAAGAAAAGGAAAATGCTAACAACCGCCCCTCGAAAGGGAATCTGGGTCTGACAGAGCTCAGTAACTGTAAACAGCCAACAATCAAATGTTGTAACTGAGGGACTAATCAAACTGCGCAAGTTGTGTGCATAGGAAAAATGTTTTTGTATTTTATATTGTTTATGAAATGAAATATGATATAGTACATGTAATCACTACGTTCCAGGCTTGTGTCAGGTTTACCACGCTAGCTAATCACTTGTGAATGATTAACTGTAATAAATATGTCCTGACAGCTAGGGAGTTGAATGATAAAGTATATATAATATACATACAAAGGATAGATATTTCAACAAAATACAAATTCATTATACGCAGCACAGCCTCCCCGGCAGCGGCGCCAAAAATTGATTCCTCCCGAGCCACACCACTTTTATTTCTCTATCACACAAGTCAACCACTTGTGAATGGTCAACCGTAATAAATGATAAAAGGGCGAGAGCCCGGGAAAAATGGCAAGTTTACCAAGGGTTTAAATATCCTTGGATCGTTTATGTCCTGGCGAGGCGTGATATTCTAAATACAATGACTTGTGAATTGTTGAAAATAATATAGTATAGGAAAAATAGGAATCTGATTGACTAACACTGAATGTGAATAGTAATAGCTCTGTCACAGCTAGTTCAATTAAGAAACGTACAATCAGAAACCTTAAAATGATAACGTATTTACAAACGTACGATTAAGTTTAAATAAACGTAACGTATAAAACAAAACTTTCCCAAAGAGGGAATTTGCATGCCTGAACGGCTTAAATGCAAATTAAAAAGAAATAAAATAAATAACTATATTTACAAAATATTTAAATAATATTTACAAGTGTTATATTAAATTATTATTAACTAAAACTATTTACATAATATTTATTAATTACCAAAATATAAAGAAAATGTAAAATAAACCTAAATAAATAAAACTAAAACTTAAAAAAGTTAAAACTAATATAAAAGAAATTTAGAAACTAAAAATATATATATTATACAATTATCCTATTTATTATTAATTATTTACTATTATCTAATTACTAATACTATTATTATATTATTATATATACTAATTAAGCAAACAAAAATCTAAAACTTTTTACATAAATCTAATATACTAATAAGAAGCTAAGAAAAATATAAAAATTATATTTATTATACAAAAATAAGAAAACTTAATTAAATACTAGTGTATATTAATTAAACTAATTAAACTAAACTAATTATTATACATACTAAACTTATTTATAAAATTATGAAACTTTTTATAAAACTACTTTTCCATCATAGGACTCCATAAAAAATATAAAAAGTTCATAATAAGTACAAATAAGTAGTTTTAAAAATTATTAACTAATTATTATCTAAAAGAAAAGAAAACTATATTAATTATTATAAATACTAAATGTACAGTAAAAAAATATGAAAAATTTATACAAAGTATATTTTATGATACAGAAGCTAGGAAAAATAAAATGGGGTTGCCAGCTTATCCAGATAAGCTGGAATAAGCTCATTAGTCCGTATAAGCTTTTAAGGCAAAAATGGCTTAAGTATATTAAGCATGCATGATCTAACGGAACTGGTGCCCCAGAGCTAGTGGAAGGGGTGTGGGGTGTTATGCATGTTACTAGCGAGAGGTCCCAATTTCGAATCCCACCCACACCCATTTTTGCATTTTATTTTATTTTTGGATTTTTCTTTTTGCAAAACTAATAAATAAGCTAATCTAAGAAACTTTAACAAAGACAACTTTTGTAAAACTTGGAAATAAGCTCTGTCACAGCTTATTTCCATCTCAGTTACCTAAATAAGCTTAAACTTCTAAATAGAAGCTATCACTTATGGTTAAAGCTTAGTTTGGTTTTTTTCTTTTTATGAAACTGAATAAATACATAACTTATATAAGTAAAAGAATTGAGGAACTATACAAACAAAGAAATAAGCAAAAATCAAACTTATGGCTTAACCTGTGAAGCTTTTTGGCTCACAGGTGGTTTTCAAAATTTCCATAAGCTTGAAATAAGCTCTTTAAATGAAACTAACTAAAAATATATATACATACTAGTATTAAAAACAGGTATGAAAACTAAAAACCTAGAAATAAGCTTTTCTTGGGCTTATTACCCACACAGTTGAGCTTATGAGCTCTCAGTGGGATAATAAGCCTAGAAAAGCTATAAAAAGCTATACAGTATAAATTAAGAATAAAAATAAGTTTGTACAAGTATAAAAAGTAAGAATATACAAGCTTGTGCACTGGAATTGGCAAATAAGCTTGAAATAAGCAAATAAGCACTTCCAGTGCACTACATATCCAAACACTCCCTGCAACCTTATGTTTGGGCACTTAAAACTCATTAAATAAGCTCTAAAGTCCAGATAAGCTGTGGTAGTAGCAAGATGGTCTGGTAGGCTTTCCAAAAAGCCCAAGCTCACCTAGTGGGGTCCACTAGTGAGCTTGTAGGAAGCTCTTGAAAAAGCTCCATTTCCTGAGTCTGATGATATAAGGCTAAGTGTTCAGGAAATGGGACACACAAAAAGCAAGTTGCAGCCCTGTTTAATAAGCTACAAACTTGTGAAAAAGCAGTGGAACTTAAAGCTGGGAAGTTAGGCTTTCTAAAAAGCCAAACCACTTAGGCTAAAGGTCACTAATGAGTTAGTAAAGCTTGTTGGTAGGTGGTCCTAGTTCACTGCATAAGCAGTGAACTAGCTGAATGGACAAACACCAAGCTTCACTCAAACCTATCAAATAAGCTATAAAAAAAAACTACACATTCATTGAGAAGCTTTATTTGGATATGAGCATAAGCTCAATGAAGGGCTTTTAAGAGCTTATGAAATCATCTCACCCTCACTGTTTGCTTCAGTGAGGGGAGGAAGGTGCACAAAAAAGTTGTAGGGTAAAAAGCTATCTAATAAGCTAAAGACATGAAAATAAGCACAGGAACTAAAAACATGCCACAAGGGCAACACATAAATGCCAAAATCCCAGGTTTTGGTCAAGCTCATAAGCTTTTGCAAGCTTATGGACTTGACTGTTTTCCCATGATACAGGGCAAAAACAACATAAAATAAGCACTTAGAAAGGTACTTAAACATTAATAATAAAAATTGACAAAAATATATAAGACAGATAAGCAGCTAAACATTGAAACCCTAAAAGCATTTAAGCTGAAACTAAATAATAAAGGCACACTAAAAATAAACTTTTAATCAAAAATCAGGTTTGTGGTAATTTTGACTTTTATAATTTATGATCAAAATTGACTTTATTCAACTTTGATCTGAATTTAAGAACTGATTTTGATGTATTAGACATAATAAACATGAATTAAACAAAGATAACTAACATTTAAACACATAATCAAGATTTGGTTAACAAATCTAACACAGACACAAATTCAAGACAGTGATAAATGAAATTTTGACTAAACACAAATAAAGCTTGGTTATTACCACTTAACTGAGTTCATAGATAACTAGCAACACACAATCAAACAAGAACAATGTTACTAGCATCTATTAATACAGATTTAGACAGTGATCAAACAGTGAGCATTGAGAAAAATTTAAGAATGAAAATCCTTGTAAAAGATATAATCATCAAACCTAAATAGGTGTCAAACCATCCAATAACCTAATGATCATACAGGAACAACAATAATCACATCAAACACCCTCAGTACCCTGAATCAAAGTAATTCCAAACAGTCCCTTAAATCTCATATGTCACATGATTTTCAAGGTTTTCAATGAAATTGACCCTGAACCTAATTCCAAACTCTATAATAACATATAACAAAGACAATTGAACATAAAAACAACAATTATAACAACAATACTTAAGAATTACTCATAATCTAATTTTATAGCTAAAATTGAATTACAAAGCAAATCAATAAACTGACACATAAACATGACATATTATAACTTAAAAACACTAAACAATAACAAATAAACACAGAAATATGAAAATTAAAGTAAATTAACTACAGAAAAGTAAATTGCAAAAAATTAAAGAAATAAGCTTACCAAATTCAATCCAGCCAAATGACCAAGAACAAGAGCCATATATCACACCTATGAGCTCTCCACAGAGCAACTAACCCAAGGGCATTCCAAATTCCCCTTGCTCCAGGCTTTCTGGAATTTGTCCTTTGTAACTCATTTTTGGTATTTTTCATTGTTTTTCATTTTTTTTTAACTATTTGTAAAATTAAAAGATTATTGCTGTTTTTAGGTTTCTAAAGGATCTAAACCCTTGTCAGGAGCTTATATTTCCTATTGAGTCCATCAAACAACCACAATCCAATAAGACTTGAAATAACAAGAAAGTAAAGGATAATATGAAAAATTGAAATATGAAAGAGACTTGTATTAAACTAAAAGTAAACTGTTCCATTACACTACATTAAGTTCCATTACACTAAATAAAAGCAGTAAATGACATTTAATTTTAAATGAAAGCAATAAAATTACACTATTCTAAGGTGACATTGGCTTAAGGCCAAGGTACCCTGCTTCTCTGCCCTTCCTCTTCCTTTTATAGCTCCAATATGATCCATGAGTCATCATGATCAAATCCCACTAGTCCTCATCCTTGATACGTGTCCAATAGCTCAACACCTGTTCAAATGGAATTTGGCGCCAAATTCAATTATAGCAATTGGGAGGATGTGAGGGTGTCTATTGGTGGAATTGGAGGTTGAAGGGACAATTGGGTGAGATAGTGGGCAAGGGAGGTGATATTTGAGTGTTGCAGGGATATTTACAGGGTAGGGTGAGGTAGCAGGTTGTAGGTGTGATACGTGTCCTTCCCCAAGGTAAAACTGAGGAGTGGGTTTTGTTGTGGGGTTAACAGGTAGGGGTGAGGTGGAAAAGGAGGGTGCAAGTGGTGAAGGGATGGTGGATGGTGTAGCAGAGGTGAGGTGTTGTGAGGTGGAGTGGAGGTTGGGGATGGGTCAAACGGTCAACGACCGTTTTATTAATAAAAAGGGAGTTGGGCTGGGAAGTGTTGGGCCTGAGCAAAGGGGTGGGCTTTTGGATTTAAGGATTTGGATTTTAAGAAATAATAAAAGGCCGGTTTGGTTTGTAGTTATGTTAAGCCCAAGGACCTAAAGTGTAACTTCTGAATTCTTGAAGGGTTGAACCTGTAATATTTTCATAGTTATCACAAGGACCATTTATGCCAAGTTAGATAAACCAAAAGACTTTTATTGTATTTATTACAATTTAAAACACCCGAGGACTATTTATGTAATTTTCTAAAGTTTAGGGGGTAAAATTGTAATTTTTCCAAAAGTTATCAAAAGGTTCCAATTTGTCATTCATGAATAGTTCAAGGGTATTATTTGTAAAATGTCCATGTTTGAACACCCAGGGACTAAATTTGCCAATTTTGTAACTTGAGGGGTAAAAGTTGTCATTTTGTATAAACTTTTATCCAGGGACTTATAATGAATATTTTTGACTTCCCAAGGACTAAAGTTGACTTTTCATTCCAAAATAAACTTCTAGGGACTAAAACTGTCATTTATGAAACTTGGGGGACCTGTTTTGCCATTTGTGCAATTTTGAACTTCAAGGGTAAAATTTGTTATTTCATGATTCCTGGGGGACTATTGTTGACTTTTCTTCAAAATGATTTTCCCAGGGACCATTTCTGACATTTCTTGAAAGTTCAGGGACTGATTTTGCTAAGTGTGCAAACTTTGCACGTTTTCCTTTGTTTTCAGTCCTTTTGCACCTGAAACATATAAAAACACAATTCAAAGATATTTATAGTATTTTGTGGTATTTCTATGTGTTTTTTAACTGTTTTCGTATTTAAAATGGAACAGAAATGATGAGTTTTTAGGAACTCATCAATTATCTCCCTTTGATGACTACATCACTTGAGCTCTTCGAGTAGGTGCATTCCAATGTTGTTGTTCAATGTCCTAAATGTTGAGCTAGAAGCGCCTTAGTAATTAGATCCGCCAAATTGTCACTTGAATGAACTTGTTGAACAATAATATCACTATTCTTTTGTAAGTCATGATTGGAAAAGAACTTTGGCACAATATGTTTTGTCTTGACGCCTTTGATGTAACCTTCCTTGAATTAAGCAATGTATGCTACATTATCTTCATGCAAAATTGTTGGTTCCTCCTTCTCTGAAGAGTTACCACATGATCTACATATGTATTGTATCATACTTCTAAGCCAAACACATTTTCGACTTGCTTCATGTATCGCTAGAATTTCTGCATGGTTGGATGAAGTCGATGAGATCGTCTGCTTAACTGAACGCCATGAAGTTGTAGTTCCTCCACATATAAATACATATACAGTTTGATATCAACCATTATGAGGGTCAGACATATATCCTGCATCTGCAAAACCAACTGGACTTGTATTTGATGGGTTAGTGAAATATAAACCCATATCATTTGTACCTTGAAGATATCGAAATATTTGTTTTACTCAATTTAAGGATTATGCCTCGTTAAAACCTTACTAGATAAAACCCTGTGGGACAAAATTCTAGTGAAGGAAAAAAAATACATAAATCCTTTATACGCTCGGGGATGTTGCCTCGTTAAAAACCTTGCCGGAAAACCCTGTAGGGACAAAACCATGGTCAAGGGAAAAAGAGTGCAACGCGTATCTTCTCTCCCCTTGATGATCACGTCACTTAATCTCATTCAGTGAAATGCACATTCAAGTGTCTTGATAGAATCACGTGAATAAATATTCTCTACATGTTATTTTCATATCCATTTTAAGGATTAAGATACGTCATACATCTTATACAAGTACATCCGTGTAATTCACATATACATATTTTAGTATGACACATTTAAATCGATATTGTGATCATCATCTTTATAAATCAAGGGGTCTTTCTTCATCATGCGACCTCATAAACATGAGCGTCATTTATTCGTATAAAGATATGTAGCATCTTTCTTTAGCTTTCATGATGCATAATGATTACATCTTTAACATGTTCAATTCATAAGCTAAGACAAGCTCCATCTTTTTGTTTCAAAATCAACTTCTATGCATTCAATCGCCTTTACAATCATAAAATCAAATTGTATGAAACTTAAAACATATTCACATCTAGATCTCTTTATAAAGTTTCATGGGCTAACAAAATTCTTTATTTGGCACAATACTATACACTAAGGCGATTATAACATATTTGTCAAACACATGATTAATTCAATACAATCAAGTAGTTTCTCGAGAACTTTTCTTATATGCTCTAAATATCGCTAGCATGCTCCATGCATTTTATATGCTATAATGAAATCTCAATAACACATGAGCTCTATTAATTAACTTTTAGACGCATATCGATTACTTATTACATTGCCAGACTTATAAATATTATTTACATTATTGGATCCACCACATGAGAACATATCTCCTAATAATCATTTACATGTCTTTACGAAAGTATTGTGTGCCATTAGTTATGCCTTATATACCAAAATTTCAATACTTTAATTTTACTTTCTCATAAAGATCAACAATGCATATCCAATAATTTTACACATTCATATATACAGACTTCAAGTCTCATTAACCATATCTCTTCACAAGAGATTTTAATCTTTTATTAGCTCTTTGCGTCTTTACTTCTTTTGGCCATTCACTTATACATCTGCACTTCCTGCAGGTATTGCTTCCATGATCCTCACCATGATTATAGCGCTATCTTTTATATTTTCATAATCATTACCATGCCCATTATCATATACAATAGTACTATCGACGTCGATTCATTACTTTTCGATTCCACACATTACTAGACATTATATATCGTTTATTGAGATCTTATAGTTTTTCATGTACCCGGGGTTTTTCAATAACCTTCATGTCTAGTGTCTATTGACTATTATGGGGTCTTATTACCTCGATTTGACCATCTTTATTTTCTTGCTCCATTTTATCTAATCATTCGAGGACTTTTATTTGGAATCGATTTGTCTATCACGCTGCAGCAGTACCATAGACTTACTACTATTGATTGGTTGTACCTTTGGGACATATATTTTAATTGGAGCATTAGCAGCATTTATATTATCCAGTCACTTATTTAATATCACAATCATGCTGGCAATTACTAGATCTGGAATGTTATTTGTCCCTTGAACTTTAAGTTCATATTCATTAGTGTGAGGATCAACATTTATATCATAATTCATTCCATATTTCTCGCTGCTCATACTCTCCCCCTGAATGAATTATCAATTTAAACATCTCATTTTGTGTGTTGTGGTGGATTTACAATATATCACGCAATTACAAAATCTCACATGGGAAATATAGTTTGTGACCAAAACCATTCTAACGGGGAGGATTCATTATAGATTGTTGGCAAGATGCGAATTCATATGTCATAACATGCCCCATAAACTAAAAGTTTTGTTCTCATAATATTATTGGCTTTGCAATCAACTGAAGACGTTTGTAACGTTTCAACAAAAGCAATTCGCGTATGAACATGAGCTACTTTTATGTTCAACACTTCTTCCAATAATCGCCCAATACTTGGAAGTATTCACCACCATTCTCAATAATATAAGTTGGAAAACCGTGCTCGCATTTTATAAGCCGAGCCACTAATCACGCTAACTTTAAGTTGCGTCTTTGATGATCATTTTGACGATGCATCGATTTTAAAACTCTAAATGATCCACATGGCGGATGTATAGGCCTACATACATCCCCGTCATATTCTTTCCAAAACTTTATAGGACATAGTCCTTACTTAACTTGGTGGTGATACATGACAATGTACTTCCATTGAGAACAATACAAATAGTGAAATCACTTTTGAAGAACCCATGGTTCTTGTATATATTTCGCATCATCATTGACTCAGGATGGTCCAACCGGTCATGCTAATTAATAATCTTGGCTCATAAACTTTATTTTATGACCACATGTGCTTTAATTGGTACTTGACGTTATGCAAAAGTCAAATAATATAACGTAATACATTATCACAATGATAAATCAAATAGAAATACTATATATTATTTACCTCAACCACGTCTATAACTACGATCCTTAAATTGGTCATCATATTATCATATCAACATTAAAAGTTGAGCATTTTCAGCTAGACGGGTTTAATGATATTTCATAAATATTTTACACACCTCGAATCACAAATCATCAACCTTTTACAATATTACTTATTCAAAATCGTACACCATTTGCTGACATATATTTATTCATTTGCTGACATATATCATAACTTACGATCCAATAGTGTCACATATCAGTGTGCCTAAATTTTTCGAAAGCTAATACTCTTTATTGTGGAGGCGAAACTCGATCGGCTAATAAACATTCCAAATCATATATCAAAAGGAGTAAATCATGTCTAGATCTTTCACCAAGCCTCATATCACATTTGTGGGCATCAAAGGCAGACATATAAAACACATAGCATTTTAATTTCCATGCATTGCATAATATTGCATACTAAGAAGCAAGCACATGAGATTATTACATTAGAGAATATAGCATTTCTAACTTCACATAATCAATTGTGACATATTTGTCATAAGAACTCAAATAGAGGGATTAAGTGATTAACAATAGTTGTAATATTCTATGTTCTTTAAATCTATTCCAATAGAAAAACCTTTGGATAACAATTGATGTTATCCACGTCAAACTAAAATTATTGACTTACATGTATTCAAAATTCTGTAAAAGAGAGTTTGGTTGTTGTTTTATCAGTAACCATTCTTATCATTGATTTAGAATACTTTTAGTGTAGGTGTCATATGATTTAGCATCATAAGACTAATCAATACTTTCAAAGTTTAAACACAGTCAACACCATCAAAACATCATATATGCATGTTCTTCGTTTTCGACAACATATACAACAGAAACAAGAATTTGAATCGTCACTCCTTTGTTTATATGTGTACACAAAATGGACGCTCACGTTCACAGTGTACTAGTGTCAAAACCACCAAATCACAATTTACATGATCCAACATTAAAGTTTAATGGCATATAACATTAAACTATTTTATGTTTTATAAATAAAATAATAATCCTATCATACCACAGATTCCTTGTTTTGCTTTATCAATATTTTATGTTAAGTTATAATGCTAGAAGTTCTTACTTTTGATTATAAACAATTACAATACACATACCTAGTATCAACGAACATGTATGCATATTCAATATTTAGTTAGGGTTAAAAATTTACCTTCTTATATCAAAACTTACTTCGATACTAGATCAGTCCTCCATTAAAGTAATAAGAGGGTTAAAATTTATCTCTTAGGCAAACAATTATTTGAGTGTATATTAACGTACTATTAATAAAAAAAATAGTAATGCATAAAACAAATTAAAGTTTCGCAGGAAAAAAAATAAAAAAAATAATAAGCCATATTCTGTGAATAATAGATCTCATATTGTTTTGATTATATTTATCCGTCACCGATTAGTCGGCATAAATGACAGGAATGCATATCTCTTGCTTTAAGTTAAATAAAATAGGACAATTACAAACAAATACGACCAATATATAGAGGAGTGAAACATAATGATCTACTACATCAAAAATTAATCAAAGTGGACGAGAAAACTTATCTCAACGATGATGTCACGTTCAAACCGCAAGATCGTTCTTTCAGTCTCATATCTTTCTGAAATCAAAATTATTTTAAGATCGTGCTGATAACGTGTTGTGAAACAACGACCTAATAGCACAATAAGAACAATAATCAAAGTACTCCCTCCGTCTCAAATTAATTGTCATGAGAGAGAAGTTGCAAAGTTTAATAAAAATAGGACCTATATAAATCTCAACCACTTAATAAGAATATTCCCTCAATATATTCTCTAGTTTTTACTTAAAAAGGAAAGTGTTATTTTGAGACATCCCAAAAAGGAAATGTGGACAATAATTTTGAGACGGAGGTAGTAACATAAAAGAGTATGAGAGGGAAAGATAAACTTGTTATTGGTGTGTCTCCACATTATATTAGGTGCCTCCATTTATAGGGACCTTAACATAAATGATATTAAGTACAATGATGTAAGTTACAAGGTTAATCATAAAGGTGAAGGTTACACATTAGAGGATATAAATGTGATGATTAATATGTACAATCAATATAATAAATATATTCATAACAATTATATGATTAGAGTATTTAGTATTAGACCATAATAAGTTGACTAAAAGTTAAATGATTAAACCATTATTTACCCATCCATATATATCAACGATTACATCTTAAACTTAGCTAAAAAAACCTCTGCCAAAACTTATTAAACCTCATTAAAGCACAAGGTGTCGTCAGTCCAACCCCATTGAAAACTTGTGGTACACGAGCACCAAATTGAATCCTTTTTTCCCCGGAGTCATAACACTCAAAAGTGTGGTTTTAACCACTTTGGAAAACTACATAAAAAAACAACACTGATTGTGGTGTGATAATCCACTCTCGACGCCGTGTCCTCTCATAAACTCTTAAAACACAATAAAACTTAACTTAAGCAAGCTCGACTCGACGTGTCTTAACTCACATAATGACAATTGAGTACAAGCGTAGGGGTGTAGATCTGATCATAATTTTTAATGATGGTGAAAACTGAGAACCATAGACGGAATTAGACATGTTTAATTGGAGGGGTCAAACTGGAACGTATTTGTTTTAGAGGGGTTAATTTACATTTTTATTTAACATTCGTACTAAAAAAGCACGGTATGGTAGTTGATGGCTTAAACCATCGACGACGGCGCGAGCCCATGGCGCGACGAATCACACCGAACCTTGGCTGGTGGGCGGTGGCGCCATAGCCACCAGCTCACACTATACTATATTTTTATTCTTTCTTTTTTGAGTTTCCAAACGTTAACAGGCCCAATAAAAAAGTATCCGAGGGAGCTTATTTTTTACCGTATTTTTCCCACTTTTTTCAAATTTTTACCCCTTAAAAATCTTATAACTACCCTTTTGTTCTTTTATTTTTTACACAGAAGTACACTATCATTTCTATCTCTATAGTTTATACTACACAATATTTTCTATTTCTAACTCAAAAGTGAATCCCAACCATCCTTGGATCAACACTATGCTCACTAACCCAACAAACCAAATACCACATCCACCCGACAAAGAAAGACCTTCTAAAAGTCAACGATCTTCAAACTCATCTGCCACTTCCGATTCAAACTTGACAATGTTTCAAGAAATGATCCAACAACAATACAATTTAGATCGTGAGGCGAAGATGGAACATTTGGACCGCAAGATCGTGGCGAGAGTTGAATTAATCAACGCTCAAAAAAAAAGAACGAGGACTTGAAGACCGAAGCAAAAAAAGGCAGAGAATATGAAGGTCTTGGCAATGAAAACGAACAAAATGGATCCGGAAGACGCGGCTATCATCAAGGCGGAAAAAACAAATCAGGGCCTTTTTATGCTTCCCAAAATTAGTTCACTTTATTTTCACGTCTAATTATTATTTTACGTAATGTTTTTTTTTAATGAATTTTAATTTTAGCTAAATATATTGTGTTAATTAAATTAAAAAAAAAAAAAAAAAAAAAAAAAAAAAAAAAAAAAAAAAAAAAAACCATAACAGCATGAAAAAGCTAGTGGCATAGTCAAAAATGCTGAGGTAGCACCACTTTTCCCATGGCACTAAACCACACCTAGCTCTCTAATAATGTCTAACACTACAATGTGTAAGAGTAAAAAATGCACTTGTGGCTAAAAATTTTTGGGGAGGCCACGACCCCTTTCAGTCCCCACTAAGTTTCGTCCCTGCTGAGAAGTTATAGTAAAAAGCTTTGTTGTGAATATTATGATCATTTTGTTATGCCTAGGAGTTTTCGGTGTAATTGTCATAACAAGATTTTACAAGATTTTTGTTCCTTTGATTTGTTAGAGACAACCCTAATCGGCATGCTCATAACTAAATTGGTCGAAACTGCTACCATAGCATCTACTTCCTACGCGGTTGTCCATATTTTACCTTTTGCAGGATTTTATAGTGGAGGTTGCGGAAGAAGAAGCAAGTCCTATAAGCAATATAATCGCACAGGCAACTAAGTAAACTCCAGTGTTCCACTTGAAGATTCCAAGATTAAGCATAAACATGTTTATTTTGCTTCTCAACGTTTTTTTTGGGCAATTAGCTGATCACATATTCCCTTTCGAGAAACATAATTTAGAGGTTATTTTGGAACTTATTTCCTTTGCACTAGCTAATTTTTCTTTCCTGGCTACTCGATCAAATATCACTACACATCAAGATAACTGATTTTCATACTAATGTTGAATCAATACCTCGCATGGACGACCTTTTAGTCAAAGACTCAACCTCTTCATATAACCTAATGCTAAATCCAGTTTACCTGTTTTACGTCTATAATGGGAACTTCCAAACACTCCCAACAGTTGTTTCAAATGTTAAAACACGGCAACTATTTTAGAAGTACCCATTATGGACAAGACTGAGTCCCGACTCTAGAAAACTAAAACCATGTCAAAAACAATTTATATCGAGTCTCAAGTCATAAACAGAATGAGATATAGCATAATAGCAACAGTTGGTTCCAGACCTTTTTTTGTACACCCACTAATCAGGTTACCAAACCAGTCATTTGGCCAAGAAAAACAAGTGCTCAAGCACTGAAATAAGAAAAGTCACCCACTGAGGCTAAATTCTCCAATCATGAAGCTAACGAAACTAAACAACAATCAAAGGCAAGATAATAACTACACGACAATCAAACTTACACGGAAACAAAACTTCTAAATGCCAATTTAGAAAAAGAAACATATGATACAAAACCGCATGAACAAGAAAAAGTGTGACATAAATAAGTTAAAACTAGCATCAATATACAATTTGGGGGTATCAGGACGAAAAGGTGCAAATAGCCATTTTTCAATATGACAAGCCAAAAATATAATCAGAGGCATGAAAAAACGAGCATAAATACTGCAAAAGAAACACACTTGCAGATGATGATGATGATGCTTCCAAATCTTGAAGATGATGTGCAAAGATTACTTACTGTCGATCTGCTCAAAGAATAACCTATGAACTAGAAAACAAATTTGGCAGATCCATTTTATCTGTTCCTTGCGACATTCTCCATTATACACCCGTTTTGGTGACATATATTTAGTCGGAAGCAGAATCATAGAAATCACTTGGGCATGGAGTCATAATCTCAGATTCAAGTGTTTGTACCACCCTATGCATGGTGGGTCGATCTTCTGGGGTTGAAGATACACATTGAATTGCAAGTGAAAGCAGAGCACTGAGGATTTCTGACTCAACTCCTTCACAGTTCGTATCAATGATCTCACGTTGTCTATCCTCCGTTATTAAATAATTTAACTGAAAAAAAATAAATGGAGTTAAGACGCAAAGCTTAAAGACCTAAAAGCAAGTCTACTGTTTTCATCTCCCACAAATTTTCAAACGTTTTTAACTTGTGTGTAATTTACCAGCTATGCTATCGTTAACTCGAAATTTTAAATATACTTTATCTTAAATCTAATTTATACGGAGTATATCTCTAGACTAGATATGTATTTGTTCATTATGATTATTTTTCATGAGATATATCCAAAAGAAAACAATTTAACATTGTTCTAATATATTCAAACATGAACGACTACATCATGAATAAATTATTGGGCATCTTCATTTTCCTGCTTTTGCAACAGAAAATATATTAAGAAAAGGAGACATACCCAGCCAACAATATTAAGTCCCTTTTCAATGAATGATGCATCTGTGGGCCGCTTCCCACTTATAACTTCAAGCATAAGTACACCAAAACTATAAACATCTGTCTTCTCTGTTGCTCTACCACTCTGCATATACTCTGCAATCAAAGTTACACACGGGAATTCAGACAGATATCTTACAGACCCAACACTTTGTCGCCAAATATGTTACTTTCTAATAAATCTGGCATTTAAACAAAACATTGAGAAGATTTTATGCATATAAGATACACTTTATGCGACTTACAACCCCTTTTCTTTGATCTAATGTTTTGTATTTTACCCAATCAAGCCATTCATAAGTAAACGGGTCAAAATTGCCACCTAACCCATGTCACTATAACAAAGACAATATGTAATGTACAAGCGAATACGTTCCTACCTGGAGCTAGATATCCAAATGTTCCAGCCACAATAGTAGTGATGTGAGATTCCTCGTCCCCTAACAATTTTGCTAGTCCGAAGTCAGAAACTCGAGCCTCAAAATTTCCATCAAGCAGAATGTTACTTGATTTTATATCTCGGTGAATGATTCGGGGGGAACAATCATGATGCAAATAAGCCAACCCTTTTGCAGCTCCCATTATGATGTTAAGTCGAGCATCCCAATCTAGTAGCTCAGCTTTTTCTGAAAATGAGATCATAATTGTTATCATCCCTGGTACTTACATAACCACATCATCATACAATAATTAGCCACAAAACTGCATAATGCTTGATAAGGTGGTTATATTCGAAACTGGTGATCTGAAAGACATTTATCACATAAATTTTAAGAGAAAAGGTTCATGAGTTTATTCTTATCGTATCATTGAGTATGGATTGGACTGATATGCCGTATGTATATTTTTAATAGAGCAAATCCAAGGCTACATAATGAGAATAATCTAATTTAAACATGTATCCATTGCTGGTTCGAGATGTCAATTCTGGTACTTGTGTGATGAGTAGAATGTGTATTAACTTCATGAGCTTTGTTACATTATCAGAATCTATTTGCCATGCACATATGTGTTGGTATTTCTCACAATTGATGGGGAGGGATAGATTGTTTACCATGAAGAGCTTCATCTAGACTGCCACCTGCTAAGTAGTCATAGATTAACAGTTTTGACGTTGGAGAGTTGCAATATCCTCTTAAATTCACTAAATATCTATGCTTAATGCTTCCAAGAATCTCGAGCTCTCTCTCAAAGAAACGATCAAATCCCTCATTCAATTTCACTATTCTTTTCAAGGCAAATACATTTCCATCATCCATTGCCAATTTGTATACTGTCCCGAAACCTCCAGCACCAATTACATGTTCCTCGTTTAAGGTCTCCAGCTTTTTGATAATATCTTTTGAAGAGTATGGCAAGTCCCCATGGAACATCACGATTGATGCACCTGAACCAAAAAGAAATCATTATAAAATAAACATATGGTTGAGCTCACAAGTTTGTCTGTGACTGAACATACAACATGAAACTCGCGTTCATTTTCTAGCCACACACTGTGAAACATTAGCAGCCTTCTTTATTTTACGTTCTATGTCAGTATGGTTGAGTACATAAGTAGATACTATAAAAGATGTTACTTTGGAAGCTAATTGACATAAGTTGTTGTGTGAAAACAAAAAGCATTTCATGTTCTTATAAACCTTGGTGTATATATGTCTACATAACTATTATTAGAACCTCACCTCCACTGACATCCACTGCAAGACCTTTAACTTCATTTTTACCGAGTCTCTTGTAAAGGAAACAACCCCAGAAACACATTAGTGCAACCAGGAGCAATGCGCCCACAGTAGCAGAAGCACTAATTAGTAGCCGCCCAGAATTCTTCTTCACACTCTGGCTTCCTGTTATAAAATATAAAGGAAAAAAAAAAAAAAAAAAAAAAAAAAAAAAAAAAAAAAAAAACAAACAAACAAATATGTTAATCACGATGTTCTGTAGAAGGCCAAGTAAACTACTGATTTAGAGAAGGAAAAGAAATGTGATGGTACAGTAGATAACATGATTGACTACAACAAATTTTCCCTTGCAAAAATAGTAATATTTGTTGTATGGGGAAATGCTATTAAAAAGATCTTTAGCATCTTATTTTCAATTATCCCAATTACGCTAATGACTAATTGTGACGAATTAATTAGAATACAATATCATGAAAAAGTTATAGCAGACCTGGCTGTGAGCCTGTTGGACCTCCAGCATCACTTTTGCACAACTGATTGATATGCTGCCCACACAAGCCACGGTTTCCAAGAAAACTGCAAGTAGTGGAAAAAAAGTTACAATCCTCTTCAATATTTCATATTAAAATTGCATCAAATTAACTTACTGTTTAGAAAGTTGTAGAACATTCAGATGTTATATTGTTAAGGTATTCTGTAGAAGTTAACAGTAAATGCAAGTACAAGACGATGAAAACTTTTAGTGTTTGATTATAAAATCTTCACCTACAAATGGTACATTTGGCATTTATGTTTAGTGAATTATTGATTCCTTAAATACAATATCACTATTATACAAGGAAAGAGAGAATTTAGAACTCACGAGTTGGTTCCAAATTGGTCAAGAGCACCATCTGATGGTATTGGCCCGGCCAGAAAATTGTTGGAGACGTTGCTTCACGATTACAAAGAACATAAGTCAACACAAGATTCAATAAGAAAAATGAAAAATTTTACATAGGACTTAAGTTCACCACCCTTACAAAATTGATAGGCTCTTCAAATTTCCAAGTGACGGGGGTATACTTCCACTAAGAGAGTTGCTAGAGATATCCCTGCAACATACAGAAACAAAATCTTAATTAAAAGCTTGAATTATAAACTCATAATTCATAAGAGCTTTAGTAGCTTAAATATTGATACAAGGAGTTGGTCAAGTACATAATGGCTTGTTAACATTAAAAAACCTTCAAAAACTGTAACAAACTTAATGTAGTATCATACTTTACAACCTGCTATTATAACAAATGATAAATGGAGCTTAAATAATGGCACATGGTGACCACATAACAACCTCTCGTCTATTCTACTGATCGAAACCCCAAATGCCCAAACTAGAGAACATGAATTCAGTATTTCAAAAATCAACCACCTTTGGACCCACTTGATAATTCTGATGGCAATACTCACATTTATGATAACAAAAAGTTCTTGATGGCAAGATATGATCCTGCTAAAGTACTAGTTGCAGATGATGATCAACTTACAATGTTTGAATCTTCGAAAGATTTCCTATTTCAGTAGGAATTGATCCACTTAAGTAATTATTCTGCAAAAATCTGTCAAAAGATAATATTATCGATACAGATAAATAATAAAGATAATCAACAGTTCAATAAATTAATCGACGGATGTATATAAGCTTGCATCAAATATCCCATAGGATAAAATCTAGTCACGTGATAGGTTTGGTACCATCGTCATCATATAAGCAACATTATATAACTTTTATGATGTGCTACAGTTTACGTTTTAATTTGACAGTAACTTATATTTTCTCAGATGAAGATGGTTGAAGGTTCAGATTATGTTTTCCGCAGATCCATTGAAAACTTAAAGCATGATGTTAACATCAAGGCATCATAAACTATAACTATTGTACTTACAATCCTTGCAGCTCTGTACAGTTTCCCAACGCTGGAGGAATTTCTCCATAGAAGTTGTTGTAATGAAGATCCCTACATCACATAATATATACCATCAGTAACGACTAGCAAAACAACTATTGTAAAAATCAGTCCAAAAAAACATTAAAAAGTGAGGGAGCCTGAATTTCACGTACAAAAATTTTAAACCATCTAGCTTTCCAATATCTGGTGATATAGGTCCGCTCAGTTTGTGATTTGATAGATTCCTGAAAAGGTATACATATAAAAATCACATGAATTACAATACTTGCATATGCATAAGAATACGTCCATATAAAAATAGTAACTTGTTCAAGATGACGTTTGGGGTTTTAATATCTTACAGATAAACAACTCTTTTAGTCTTTTTATCACATGTTACCCCTTTCCATTCACATGGATCAGGATCTTCTGGTCTCCATTGACGAAGCAGGCCATCCGAACTGATAATGCTTGTTCGGAAGTTAACAAGGACTTCACCTGGAAATATTCAATAAATAGTATTTATAAATCAAAAAAATATGAGAAAATTTAGGTATCTTGTTGTTTTATCTCTATCTAGTTTCCTATTTGTACAAACTGACATACCATCAGGAGTGAGACCTTGAAGATTGTTCACAAGATAGCTGAAAAATAAAAAGTAGAATAGCAACGGCCCTTGAAAAACCGTATGGAGAATGCCCATTGATGTTATGATCAAGCATCCTACAACTCATCTGAGGCACTAGGCACCGGAAAACCACCCATCAACATACAATCATTTGACTGATTATACCAACTGATATCTGTGAGATTAGTAACTTACGTCAAAAAAATAAAATAAAAAAATAAAAAAATAAAAGGCTATCAACAGGAATAAAAACAGCAAAATATAAAATAAACCAAAACAGATACCGCGAAAGTAAATGAAGATAAACAATGACTGAGGATAGCCCTTACATTCTTGTAAAAATCAGGTTACTGAAGCGTAAGAAACAAAATATGACAGCTTTCGGTAGATGTAAAATGCAGGGTTGAAGATAAATAGATAAAACTGATCGTAAGCCCTGCAGATGCAAGTAGCTTCAGACAAGGGCTTACAGAACTATGCACCTGCAATACATAAACCAGACAATTACTACATGTTCAGTCAACTAATCACAATTTGTTTACCACTACATTTTAGCATCAAGAGCATCTCCTAATGCACACACAACGATGTATGAATATCCTTGTTCTATTACAAGTTATGCTCGTATAGGCTATGGCATGCTCATGGGCTTATACTCGCAATAAATTAGAAGCATCACACTTGAACACCCTAAATCTACAACGTCCACACAAAAACACTACAATAAAGGTCGACACTGTACAAAGATTAACACAACTCCATTTCGCATTCAAATCAATTTCGGTTTCATTCTGATTACAATGTACTTTTCCTCAGATCCCATCTTATACCAAAAACAATCCGCCAACAGCTACAAATCAACAATCATCATACCTACTCAACATCCTGAAACTGACCAAAATCCAATTCAATAAGCTACAAGTCAACTACCTACTTTTAAGTCAAACCTTGATCAATTAGAATATTAATACACACACTATAATTAGTCAAACCTTAATTAATCACCATTCATAAAACCCCTAAAATAACCTAAAACATCAACGAAAACTGCAACAAGCTAAAAACATAAACAGATTCACAATTATATTAACGTACAATAACAATAATAATAAGCAACAAACACATAAAACAATCATAATGCAAGAAACTGAAGTACAAATGTAAGCTAACCCTAGTCTATTCATTTCAAAATAACCTAATACATTAACAATACAACTAGCAAGGTAAAATCAGATAGAGATTCAGAATTATATACTAGCATAATAAAATATGAAAACACATTATAATAAGGAGGTGCTTGTTTAAGCTTATATATGTGAGCTTATCAGCTTATTTCTTTTTCGGTGTTTGTTTAAGCTTATATGTGGCTTATGAGCTTATTTGTTTTTCGGCTTATTTTTCATAACCCCTAATTTTCCGGCTTATTTTGAGACTTATGGGCTTATATACGCTTATTATTGTATCATAATAAACTTATATACGCCCACAAGTCTCAAAATAAGCCGGAAAATTAGGGGTTATGAAAAATAAGCTGAAAAACAAATAAGCTCATAAGCCACATATAAGCTTTAAACAAACACCCCCTAATAAAACTATCACTATGCAAAGCAACTGAACTACTACAAGTGTATGTAACCTAATCCTGCTCGATAAACACACTACAATTTCACCATCTCACAGTAACATCCCGCCTACTCAGACCACAATATTGTCCGCTTTGCCTGTAGGCTCACGGATTTGCTTTTGTGGCTCTCATGTGAAGACTTCACGGCAGTTCACCCATACCAATACTATTTTCACATGCGCACGCCCGAGAACTCCACCCACAGTAGACCACAAAACGCGTTGTGTCATTATAATGCGAATGTTATTAACTTATGAACCCAGCATCTCTCCCGGCCACAGCCGACGTGAGATTTGCCTAAGGTGTTACACTCACGCTCATAATAACAACAACAATAATCAAACCACTATAATAAACCACCCCCCCCCCCCCCCCCCCCAAAAAAAAAAAAAAAAAAAAAAAAAAAAAACTAACAACTAGCCTAAACGCCGCTCAAATTATGTCGAAAATATAATTAACAGAATCATAATTATACAACATAACAATTAATAAACACATAATGTAAGTAATTAAACAAGAAATGAAACTAATCCTGATCAAAATAATTAATAAAATGCATATAATTAATCATAATAATGTAAGTAATTGAATTACATGTATAACCTAATGATAATAACAAGAGAATGAGTTGGTAGAAAATAGATCGAAAAAAAAGTGATTATACCTAGCTAGCGTTTGGATCTGTTATGAAGTGAATTGATTGATTGATTGAGGCGTTGTAAAGTAGTTTCTAGTTAGAGATTATCTATGTGTGTGTTTTTTCAGTGTGTGTGAGAGAGTGAGTGATGCAAGTGGGAATGAGTGTGAGTGTGTTTGTCCGTACTTCTTGTGACCGACGCTTGCTTTTGCTTGCTTGCAATCATTTTGGGACTTTCTTTAATTTCGACCACACGAGGGACGGAACCAGTGCCGAATATAATAGAGCCGTGATATAGTATAGTTAAATCGATGATAGTGTGTATTTAAGATGTATTTAAGAGAAAATTGATGGTTTTTTCAAAAATTAACACTACATTGAAAAAATTCATGAGGTTCTGAGACATGTGGGCCTACACTTGTTTAAACTAGTTTTACTTCTAGATTTCCATATGAACCTATGGGTATTCTCGGTTCGGGTTTTAGTTCAAAATCGAATTGAATATACAATTTGGTTCGGTTCAGTTTTGACAAATTCGGAGCGATTATAAATTTGGTTCGGATTAGTTTTTGGATCTTGTTGGTAATATCCGAATTGTGAACTAAACTGGGTTCACGACTAAGTTAAACTTGAGTTGTGTTTGATTACAAAGCTTGAAATTTGATTGAGCAATTATTTCACGACTCAAGTTTGATTGTTTAATCGATGCTTATGAGTATAACTCGACTATCATTAGAATGGCCTAGTTTTAAGAAACATTTTTCTCACCAAAGGTTTAATGTAAAAATCCCATCATGTGTGTATATATATATATATATATATATATATATATATATATATATATATATATATATATATATATATATATATATATATATATATATGGTGGGGATACAATGAGAAGCCTTTTAAAATGAGGAGGATGAGAAACGATCTCAACCATTGAATCCAATTTACAAGATCAAAAAAGTGGAGTGTCATTTTTGTAAATAATAGAAACATAAGGGGCAAAGAGTTAGTAATAGAAACCTGATGCGCTAGTATCTGATCCCCTTTTCATTTCTAACCCTAATTTCACACACATTTCTCTCCGTCACCACCAATCACCACTGAACCACCAGTCAACACCGCACCAACAGTCAACACCGCACTACCAATCACCACCGCACCACCAATCACAACCAGTCACCACATCATCAGATCTTCAAGTGCATCATTTACTTCTTTTAAGTTCATCATGAAACCCTAAAATTGTTTATTCATTATTTTATAAAATTTATTTTGATAAATTGTGTTTTTTAATAGATAATCAAGTGCAGTATTTGTAAGTTAATGTAGTTTTTGTATATAGGTAATGCAGTAGTTACTTGTTAATGCAGTTTAAATACTGATGCAGTAGGTTTATATAAAGTCTAATGTAGTATATTTATTTGAATGTATGATGCAACTGATGCAGTAGGTTTTTTTGAATATTGATGCAGTAGCTTTATATAAAGTTGATGCAGTAGTTGTAAAGAAGTGATGCAGTAGCTTATATCTTGTGGCAAATATTGTGTGATTAGGTAACGTGCGGTGTGTTTTAGATGTCAAAAAGTTTATGTGAGGTAATTAAATGCTTGATGCAGTTGTTGTAAAGAAGTAATGCAATAGGTTATGTTTTGTGGCAAATATTTTTCGATTAGGTAGCGCACATTGTGTTTTAAACGTCGATAAGTTTATTTAAGTGTATTTGATTGATAGATGCAGTAGTTTTAATGAAGTAGTGCACTAAGTTCTTGTATGCGAAATATAAGTCTAGATTAGGTCAAGCGCGTAGTGTTTTGATTATGGAAAAGTGTTTGTGTGCTTTTGATTGATTGATACAGTAGTTGTAATGAAGTGTAACACCCCCTTAAAATCGATTAACGACAGCGGAAGACTTAACGGGGTATTACGTAGTGGATCTTTGTCACAATCATAATAAACGTTTTAAAAACACGTTTTATCATTCATTTATAATATTTGAGTACAGAAATAGTTTTAGAAAGACAGATCATATCTTCGCATATATGTTTTATTTAATAGAATGATAAAGAAAACGTTTATTTTAGAAAACCCGTGCCCGGGTTGATGCCCTTCTCCGTGCCTTGATCATCCATGCCTTAATTACCTGAGATAACATGCTAAAAGTCAACAAAAGTTGAGTGATGTCCATAGGTTTAAGTTTAAAGTTTGAACACAAGTAGGGGTGTTAATTGCATCGATAGACAATTAACAAGTTTAAAAATCAAGTTTGTTATTGCATTAAGCTCATGACACACAACGATTAGACAGGCATCAATGTGTGATGTAAACTAATATAATAGGGGTGCCCTCAGGATAGGTCTTTGTCAGTAACCTATGAGTTGTTAAATACTGTGCGCCTAGTCGCTCATCCTAGCTAACTAAACGGGGATTGTCAGTCCCAAATAGATCTATTCCCAGATATTCACGTTCACTCGCAAGTGATTAAGGTTCATGATCGAGGGGCTTTTAGCAATAGCTACTTAAGCAATAAAAACAGCAGGCATAGCATACTAAAAAGCTTGTGTTCGGGTTTGAAGCATGTATCTCCCCACAAAAAGAGTTTAAAAGTTTAAAGAGTGGGCTATGAACACACACCTGGATAGCTCGGTAGTACTAGTATCGTTATTCAAACGATAGGTGAAAACGGCTTCAACACACAACCTAAGTAAAATATATGGCAAGTTTTCAGAGTTGGATAGTCTAAGTTCAGTTTATCGCGAAAGTGGTTTATTATTGTCTAGTGTTTTGTTAGTTGACTCGTAGCAATTTAAACGTGCGTGTTTAAATGCCTGAAGTTCAAGAACAAAAATTATATTTAAAAATATAACTCGTGAGCATGTTCTGGTTGACGTAGTGTAAAGATTTAACGAAAGAGAACGAGGTCGGTGTGATCGATTCAACGGTAGATAGGTGTCGAAAAGTGAAATAGGGTTGAGAGAATGTGTTAATTCTTAAAAGTTTTATATTTATTATTTTCGTTATTACGTTATATATATATATATATATATATATATATTTATTTATTTATTTATTTATTTATTTTTAACGAAAAGTGCTTGATCGAATCGGTTTTATTTAAATACTTATATATATAAAATATAAATTATAATATTTATATTTTTTTAAAAACCTTTAAGTTTTGAAAATTTACACTTTAACCCTTTAACGGCATAACTTTACACCATTAGTCCAAAACGTTATTTAATTTCATTTCTAATCCAAAACTATTTTATATTTACATTTTATACCCAAAAATTTCTAGATTTACAGTTTTCATCACAAGATGTCAAAATGACAGTTTTCACCATATGTTTCCACTTTGACAGTTTTAGTCCTTCGACTACAAAACTTTTGCAAATTTAGTCCAAAACTTACCAACTTCAAAACTTAATATTTTTATTTTATAAATAAGTTTAAAACAGCTTATTTAAGTTTTAAAACAGCTTATTTCCCAAAAAGAACTTATTTTACACTTAATGGGCCTTTAACAAGCTTAACTCAAGGCCTGTTAAGGTTTTTCAATCCAATGGACTAGGAAAACATTTGGGCTTAACATTGGGCTCATTTTTGGACTCTAAAAAGTTTAGAAAACTGCTTATAGACCTAGCTTATCTCATAAGCTTATTTTCGGCTTATTGGGCTTATAAGCCGAAACGTTGTTTTAAGTTTTATGAAATTCGCGACTAGCTTTAGAGTTTAACGAGGGACAAAATAAGTTTGTGAGAGTGAGTTATTTATGTGTCTCGTTAGTTTAACATGTGAACTAATAGGTTAAGCCTTAAAAAGACTACGTCGTGTGTATAGTTTAGGATTTACGTGACCAAAGTGTGTCGACATTAACCAAGCCAAAAATAGTTTTTCTCCAAATATTTTCTAAGTGTTTTAAGGGTTTAAACTTATAGGTCAAGGTAACCTAGGAATGTGTTATATATTGTGCTTATAAGTGTTTATTAACTAAATGCGCCTTACTAAACTTAGTTTATAACATGTTTAACGTATGATTTAGCTAATAATAAGTATATGTTATAACTTAAAAATAACGAGAAAGTAAGTAAAGTAGTGGTGTAGTAAAAACAAGAAAGAAAAATGAAAAGGAGGAGTTTGCTCACCTCACCAAGATTTGGTGGAGTAGAAACGATTCGTGGAGGTTATAAATGAACAAAGAAAGCTTGAACTCGACTCCCACGTACACACAAGCCACCAAAGTATATTATAACTTGATACGAGCCTTCCAAAGGCTTACCAAAGTTAAAACGTTCACCAAAGGAACCTAGGAGCTAGTTTTGAGAGTGGAGATGAGATTTAAAAGGGTGCATGGCTCGTACACATGCATGCAAGCATGTATATATACATGAGGGACTTAAGAAACGTGGTAAATGTGGACTTGGGGACCAAGGGAGTAGGGTACGAGGTATAGGAACTCAATAGTGAGGTAATGATGAAGTATAGTTCATGAATCGTCCTTGTGGGTATACGAGCAAAAGAGAAGGAGCCAAAAGAAATTTCATGTTTGCGTTTGGACTTGGAATACGTGGTCAACAAGGAGAAATGTGAGGATACTCAAGCAAATAGTAGAGTTGGTGAGGGTTTCGTCCTTGTGGAGTGTGTGCCAAGAAGAAACAAAAGAAAACAATGAAAGGAAGTTGAGATTTATAGTTTAAAGGAAGGTCAATTCCTTTTAAACTATTCTTGACCCATATATGAGTTCTCATGGCTGCCATTTGAGTTAAAACGAGTAGAATGTGGGAAAGATTACACGTATTGTCCTTGTGGTATAGTATACGAAGGGTAAACAACAAGAAAACATCATTGTGGTTTGTTGTGGCTCGTTTGTGGGTTTGTAGAAGGTCAAAACATAACAAAAACGTGTTTAAAGAGTTTTAAGAGACTTTGGCACCAAGTTTAGAAAGGTACGAGAGGTTGTGAACTCGAAAATGGATTTTTGGTTTTGTGGGTATCGTAAAATGAGGCTGAGCTTGGGTCGATTATTAGTGAGCAAACGTGCACGATAGGGAAAAATATTTGTCACATGTGATTCGTGGGTAGGAGGTGTAACGAGAGGTGCAAGAATATATAGGAGTCGTTTGTAACAATTTGGAATAAACGAGACAAAGTAAACGGGTTTGGGGAACAAGGTTTCGAAAATATTAAATAGGGTTTGGGCTTGGATTTGTTTTTGGGCTTACGGTGTGGATCAGGCCCAAGAAGAAAGAAAATAAAATCAAAGGGTCTGTTTGGCTGAGTTTGGTTTGTAGCAGAATTGGGCCGAGGCCCAATGGGATTTGTAGACCCAAATGGCTCGTCTCAAAAGTCGCGTCGAAGTTAGGAGTAGTTACTGAGCGTTCGTGGAACTTTTCGTGAGCTCGGGAATTTATTAGGACGTATTTGGTTAATTATCGGAATATATATATATATATATATATATATATATATAATTATATAAATATTACGTTACTTAATAAACATTAATTATAAAAATTATTTCGCGATACTTAGACTATCTAGGTTCGTGTGTAAGCGCGTTCCAAGGTAAACGGTGATCACAAACGACGTTGTGATTATAAAAGTATATCTCGACTAACAAACAAAAATTTTGTTATCGGTAAAAATGGTTTTTAGTTATCGTAATGATTCGTAAATCATGAGTTAGCATTTACTATTTAGGAGGGAAAATTACGGGTGATTACAGTACATACCCCTTACAGTGAATTCCGTCCCGGAATTCATCTGAAACGGTCTTCGGTGATGCCTAGGAGAAGAGGTGTGGGTATTTGTCGCGGATTTGGTCTTCGCATTCCCATGTGTACTCCGGTCCTCGCTTAGTGTCCCAGCGAACTTTAACAATGGGGATGCGGTGGTGTTTCAGTTGTTTGACCTCCCTATCCATGATCTCCACGGGTTCATCCGTAAAGACAAGATTGTTGTCGAGCTGAATCTCTTTCCAAGGGATAACAAGAGATTCATAGGACAAGCATTTCTTTAGGTTCGATACATGGAAGGTGTCGTGCACTCGGTTTAGTTCTATGGGTAGTTCTAGTTTGTAAGCAACCGGTCCTATCCTTTCTAGGATCCTAAAGGGACCAATATACCTAGAGTTTAGTTTTCCACGTTTTCCGAAACGTATCATTCCTTTCCAAGGAGATACCTTTAACATGACCTTGTCTCCTATTTGGAATTCCATGGGTTTTCGTCTTATGTCAGCATAACTCTTATGCCTGTCTCTGGCAGCTTACAGACGTTGTTTGATCTTTACTATCTTTTCCATTGTCTCATGAACGAGATCGGGCCCGGTAAGTTGTGTCTCTCCAACTTCGGCCTAACAGATAGGTGATCTGCACTTTCGACCATAGAGTGCTTCGAATGGTGCTGCCTTAATACTGGCATGGAAACTGTTATTGTAGGAAAACTCGGCCAAAGGTAGGTGTCTATCCCAACCTTTTCCGATGTCGATGGCGCATGCCCGTAGCATGTCCTCTAGGGTTTTGATGGTTCTCTCACTCTGTCCATCGGTTTGGGGGTGATAAGCCGTGCTCATATCTAATTTGGTTCCCAAGGCTTTTTGCAAAGTCTTCCAAAAATGAGAGGTGAAACGGCTATCTCGGTCGGAGATGATTGAAATAGGCACTCCATGTCGTGACACTATTTCTTTTAGGTATAACTGCGCGAGTGTACTCATCTCGTCAGTTTCTTTGATCGGTAGGAAGTGAGCGGATTTGGTTAGACGATCTACTATGACCCAGATGGTATCTAAACCGGTGGAGGTTTTGGGTAGTTTGGTGATGAAGTCCATGGTAATACGTTCCCATTTCCATTCGGGTATCTCGGGTTGGGTTAGTAATCCTAAAGGTTTTTGGTATTCTGCCTTTACTCGTGAACAAGTCAAACATTTCCCGACAAACTCAACAATGTCGGTTTTCATGTTTGGCCACCAATAAAGTTTCTTTAAGTCGTGGTACATTTTGTCAGAACCGGGGTGGATGCAATATTTTGACTTGTGAGATTCATGCATGATGAGGTCTCTTATACCTCCATAGAGAGGAATCCAACTTCTCTCTTTGAAACAGAGCGTTCCATCAGCTCGTTTCACAAAACCGTTCGGGTTTTCTGGCATGCCATAAATCTTTTCCTTAGGTCGGTTGGTTTCCTTAAGGGCTTCGGTTTGTGCGTTGAGTATTTGGGAAGGAAGGGGTGAAGAGATGGTTATTCCTAATGATCTAACCCTAAGAGGTTTAAGTCGTTCCTTCCGACTTAAGGCATCTGCCACAACGTTGGCTTTACCGGGGTGATAACGAATTTCACAGTCGTAGTCACTAAGTAATTCTAACCATCTACGTTGTCTCATGTTTAGTTCCTCCTGGTCTAAGATGTGTTGGAGGCTTTTGTGGTCGGTGTATACGGTGCATTGGGTGCCATACAGGTAGTGTCTCCAAAACTTAAGGGCGAATACTACGGCTCCTAATTCTAGGTCGTGGGTTGTATAGTTCTCCTCGTGTTTCTTAAGTTTTCGTGAGGCGTAAGTTATCACTTTGTTTCGCTGCATCAATACGGCTCCTAAACCATGATACGAAGCATCAGAGTATACCACTAAGTCCTCACTTCCTTCGGGTAATGTCAATATTGGTGCTTCACAAAGCTTTCGCTTCAGGAGACGGAAGGTTGAGTCGTGTTTTTCTTCCCAAACAAATTTCCTGTTCTTCTGAGTCAGTTCGGTCAAAGGCTTCGAGATTTTTGAAAATCCTTCAATGAATCTCCTGTAGTAGCCGGCAAGACCCAAGAATTGGCGAATCTCGGTGGGGTTGGTTGGAGATGCCCAATCTTTCACGGCTTTGATCTTGGCGGGGTCTACATGAATACCTTGACTATTGACAATATGACCATGATATTGTACGGTACGGATCTAGAAATCGCATTTTGAGAATTTGGCATACAATTGCTCTCTCCTGAGTAATTCCATGATTGTCCTCAGATGGATTACATTTTCATTCTCATTGCGGGAGTAGATTAGGATGTCGTCGATGAACACAATTACGAATTTGTCCAAGTAAGTTTTGCATACTCGGTTCATGAGATCCATGAACACAGCAGGTGCATTGGTTAAACCAAATGACATTACTTGGAACTCGTAGTGTCCGTAACGGGTTCTGAAGGCGGCTTTGGGAATATCCTCTTCCCGGACTCTAAGTTGGTGGTAACCTGAACGCAGGTTGATATTTGAGTATACACTCGATCCTTGCAACTGCTCAAACAAGTCGTTGATACTGGGTAATGGATATCGATTCTTTACTGTGAGTTTGTTCAATTCCCGGTAATCGATACACATTCTGAACGATCCATCTTTCTTCTTAACGAATAAGACTGGAGCTCCCCAAGGTGATGAACTTGGTCAGATAAAACCTTTATCTGACAATTCTTTCAGTTGCTCAGATAGTTCCTTTAGTTCAAACGGCGCTAGTCTGTAGGGTGCTTTCGCAACCGGTGCCGCTCCAGGCACGAGTTCGATTTGGAATTCCACCTGACGCTCAGGTGGAAGACCGGGCAAGTCTTCGGGGAATACGTCGGGGAATTCATTGACGACTGGAACGTCTTCAAGTCGTCTCTCTTTCGACTTGTCTTCCGTTACATGAACCATGAATGCTTGACATCCTTCGTTCATGTACTTGACTACTCGGACATACGAGATGATTCCGTATCGAGTCTTATTCAGGTCGCCGTGAACGATGAGGGTTTCGTCATGGAGAGGGATATGGATGGTTTTCTCGTCACAGAGAATCCTCGCATGATGTCTGGACAACCAATCCATACCAATGACGGCGTCGAAGCTACCGAGGGGGATAGGCATAAGGTCGATGAGGAAAGGTTTGCCTTGCAAGATTATAGTGCAATCTCGCAGGACGACGTCGGTGTTTATTAGGTTTCCGTTAGCCATTTCGACTTCAAATGCAGTGTTTAGCTTAGAGGGCTCTACGTTAAGTAAGGGGGCTAATCTAGTGGACACAAAACTCCTATCTGCTCCGGAATCGAATAAAATCCTAGCACTATGTTGGTTTATTAAGAACGTACCCGCAACCACGCCGGGGTTTGATGGAGCATCTTCTTCTTTGATTACGTAAGCTCTTCCTCGAGCAACATCCTACTGGCCATTTCCTTTTGGGCAGCGGTTCCTAAAATGTCCTATTTCTCCACAAGTGTAACAGGTTGGGGCTATGGGTTGAAGATTGCTTCCAGTAGTTGGACTCCTACAATCCTTGGCTTGGTGTCCTATTTTCTGGCATCTCATGCACTTGGTGGTGCATGGTCCATGGTAGTGTAGTTTACATCTATTACACTGAGGTTTTAGGCCTTGGTATTCTTTGCTATCCGTAGCAGTGTAAGCTTTGACAGCTTCTTGTTTTTGGTTTTGCCGGTTGTGGCGGTTGTTTCGGTTGTGGTGATAAGGGTTACTATTCTTGTTGTTAGGGTTGTTGTTGGAGTTAGGGCTGGAGTTAGGGTTGGAGTTGTAATGAGTAGTCCTCTTGTCATCGAGTTTCCTCTTTAGTTCGTTGCTACACTTGACCTCTCGGTCAAGGAGTTTCTGTGCAAGTTCGATTGCAGCTTCTAGAGAGGTGGGGTTTGATGAGGTAACGTCACCCTCAATACTCCGAGGAAGTCCTTCAACGTACTTCTCCAGAGTCTTATCGAGGTCGGGTACAACCGTAGGACATAATACCATGAGTTCTTGGAATCGGCGGTTATAGGTTTTGAGATCAACACCCTTGACTTTTAGCTGGTGTAATTCATCTTCCAATTTCCTCAGTTCAGAACGGGGGCTATACTTCTTGATGAGGCGAAAAATGATCCGTTTTTAGGGGGTTATTTAAGCCCGAATCCGAATTTATTTGATCAAATATTGCCCTAAATCGTTCCTTTTGTGATTTTAGATACTTTGGGAGAGAAATCTGGAAAAGGAAGCAATTCGGACGTTTTTGGAGTATAAAAGTGAAGAAAACGCCAAAGTCTTAATTTTCCATGCTGGGAACAGTTGGTGACGGCTTCAAGAGAAAATCCTTGACGGCGTCAAGAGCAAATTTCATGAAATTTCATGACGGTCCAGTAGAGTTTTGACGGCGTCACGTGAGAAGGGCGTCAAGAGTAAAAGAGTCATGACGGCCTGGAAGTGTCTAACTCTTGACGGCGTTAGAAGTAGATCTAGGCAGTCCGAGGAGAGTTTTGGCGGCGAGGTGACGGCGTCACAAGATTACTCTTGACGCCATCAGACCTGTTTTTCTATATATAGTTTTCTAATTTTTCACATTTAAAAGGAGAAGTTTTGGAGAAACCCTAAGTACGATTTTGGTGCAACTTTTACAGGTTTTTCAAGGGTTCCAAACCCTTGATACCTTGCATTGTAATTGAGATAAGTGTTCTTCTAATTCAATCAATATGTCTATGTGTTGGTTGTCTATATCTTGTTCTTGTCTCAATTCCATTATGCTAGGCTAGATCTCTTTTGTGTTTGCTTAGATCTAATGAAACCTAGATATTGATTATGTGTTGATTACTTGTTTATTCTTGTCTTGGATGAATGATTTATATGTTAGGCTTAAGAAAACTGGCAGATCTCCAAATGGTAACATGCTTGAACGTCTTAAGAAACATGAACCGAGGCGTACTAGGTCTTTATTGGTTGTATTTAATGCATGAGCCACTGTTTACAATCCCTATAGTTGTGCTGGGCATGGTGTAGGAGGAGATAAGAGCTCATAGAATTGGGGAGTTATGTATGCCACCCCATGAATGGTATTAAGGAATACAATCCGTCATCCATGCAATTATAACAAGTAATTAACGTGTAAAAGATATCTAGGGAGTAGTGAAATCTAAGTAAACACATTTTCTCCAATTACTGCTCACAACCTTAGTATAATTAGTTTATTTTCATTTTTTGTATTTTATTTTGATTGCATCTTAGTTTTGGGTTAGTTGAATAGCAACTAATTCCGCCCACTCTTCCAAAACCCGAGATTTTTACTTGCTTTCTAAAAAATATAAAAATACAAAAATAATCATCCATCACCTTTAGAACTAGTATTTAGGCTTTCTAATCCTAGCGACACTATTCCTAAGCTGAACGATCAATCCCCCGGTACTTGTCACTATACTATACTACAACGATCAGGTACACTGCCTGGTGGGGGTTGTAAGCTTCTCGAGATCCCTCGAGAGGTAAAGCCTGTTGCGATTCCCACGCATCACTTCTTCAGTATTTTGGCCTTGAATTCTGCCCATGTGAGCTGATAGGCTGCCGTGGTTTCCATAGTCTGGACTGTGGCATTCCACTAGGATAAGGCGTCTTGCATGAGTGTTCCTGTGGCGAAGGTGACTTTCGTGACGTCGGTACAACCGCTCCTTTGAAAGACAGTCTCAATTCGCTCAAACCAGTGGGCCAGTTCGGTAACACCTTCAGTTCCTTTGTAGAAGGTAGGCTAGCAACTCATGAAGTCTTTGTAAGTACATCGGCGATGTGTGACTGCCACACTCTCTCCAGTGGGCATGCTAGTACCGTTGTTGCGGGCATTAGCTGCTCTGCCAAGACTGCATTCACGCCATCGGTGATCGCCTTCCGAATATCTTCCGGAGTCATTACGGGTGTTGTGGACGCGGTTTCAGGGGTAGCTGTTGCTCTTCGGGTGCGTGCCATGTTTCTATAAATATGCAAGGAACATAGGTTTATAGATCTTATAACGCTAGAGTAGGATTGTACGAAGAGTGGGGGAATCGAATATGGTCATCATGTTAAATACAACAATCCGAGTCTATGAAGTATCCTAAGGGGCTCTAAGTGGGTTTTATATAACATCACGACATGTCTGAATCAAATCACAACATACATGAGGAATATAAAAGATCTAATTATCCTGCATACATCAACAACATGAGACAGTAATTAAGAGAAAAATGCAATATGAATATGAGAAGCAACCATGGAGAAACATAAATCAATATTAGTATAGTACATCCACACAATAGAAGATTAATAACTTGTTCGATAGTTTGTTACAACATATGGATACAATATTCCTTATTAATACAACATTGGTAGTCTAAGAGAACTCTTAGCTATACTAATACATCTCTGATCTATGGTCCTCTAGGTGCACCATCCAGACGTCGCTGAAGGCTCATAACCATATCCATCAAGATCTCTACTGTCTGATCTCGGGCTCTATCTCTGGCGCCGAGATCCTCAATCATGAGTCGGTAAATCAGGACCTGAGAGCTGAGCTGGTCGACTACAGAGTCAAGTGCCTCTAACGTTGTCTGCATCAAAGAAACATCATCGCGCAGCACAATCATAGTCTCTCTGACCTCCTCAAGCTGAGTACCCATGTGGTTGAAAGCTATCTCCATAGCTAGCTGGCCTATGACAAGGTTCTCTACCTCATCTCCAAGAATCTCGACTTGCTCTGAGGGCAAATCATTCAGGATGCCAACGATGCAGTCTAGTCGATCCTCGTGTCGAGCTAGTCGGGTGGCGAGTAGGGGTACGGTGTGGTTAAGGGGTTCTCCGGTGACAGGAAGACTCCTCGAGACGGCGGCGGATGAGCTTTCTCCTAGTTCAGCTGTGCTAGGGGCTCCCTCCTAGAACCTCCAACGGCAGATGATCGGAAGTAGGAAAGACCATCGGCGAGCGTCGACTCTCTTGTGAGTCTTGCGACGAGCTGTCGCCTCTGCTGCAACCTGGGCGTAGGGATCTGAGGAAGAAGGGATCAAGTGGCATTCTTTACCACGGGTCGGTAAAGGGTCGATGTGAGTGGTTGGGGACGTCGGCGGGGTAGAGGATGGTAGTGGCATGGTAGTGGTCTTTCAGTAGAAGATAGTAAGGGATGGAATAGAATACGGCGATGCAGGTGATGGTGTCCTGGTGTGCTCAGGGGTTGGGAGTGGTATAGCAGAGTCTACAGGTGCACATACCCTATTCCAGGCAGTGATCTTATGGACAGGGCCACCCTCGTGTTGGCGAAAGTGACGGCCAAAGGGTTCGGGTTCATAGGGTTGAAGTCGTCGAACACGTCTTTGTCGGCGGATCGGACCAGTCAGAGAAGATTGAGAAGGGGAAGATGTGGGAGAAGGATTTTCTGAGTCGGATGCAGGTAACCACTGTTGACGCCGCATGTGTCGATCAGTAGCAGGTGACATAGGCATCACTGTAAGAGCAAAGTCTGAAGTAGGAGACGCAGGGTCTTCACTTTCTGAGTCAGACGATACTGCAATCGGGTGTGGAGACATAGTACTGTAACAATCCGAATAGTAAATGTAAGTTAAAATTATAAATGTGTTAGCCTTTCTAAAACTCATATAATAGGCAACATTCTTAAATGTTGGAAGTACGTAGGCACGGAGGGCATGAGCTATTTATGTTTTTGAAAATGGTCCTTTTTGAAAGAGTAGTTATAGTCCAGTGTTTAAAAAAATACACCTGGTTCGCTATAACCATGGCTCTGATGCCAATCTGTAACACCCCCTAAAATCGATTAACGACAGCGGAAGACTTAATGGGGGTATTACGTAGTGGATCTTTTTCACAATCATAGTAAACGTTTTGAAAACACGTTTTATCATTCATTTAAAATATTTGAGTACAGAAATAGTTTTAGAAAGACAGATCATATCTTCGCAGATATGTTTTATTTAGTAGAATGATAAAGAAAACGTTTATTTTAGAAAACCCGTGCCCGGGTTGATGCCCTTCTCCGTGCCTTGATCAAGTTATTTTTTTTACCAAGTTTCATTTTTCATGGCGAGTTAGCCAAGATTATCAAGTTAGATAATCTATACCTCATCGTTTATCGAGTGAGGTTCTTTTATGCTTTATGCTTAGGCGAAACTCTGCCGAATTTTATTTTGGCTTATCAAGTTTGTTTCTTTTATCGAGTCTTTTTATTTTTATTTTTTTCAAGTAACTTTATTTTATTAATATGAGTTTTGAGTAGTTTATTAGTGTTTGCTTGGTGGCACGAGTTTGTGAGTTAAGTGTGGCCATAAAAGAGGATCGTGATTAATAATTGTTATGATTATTTAGACTTGTGATTTTATTATTTGAAGGGCAAAAGCCGGAGAATAATCAAATTACAAATCTAGTAATTATTTTCTTTTTAAAGGATTATTTTCAAAATAAACCAACGTTGTGAGAAAATAGTCTTGTTTAAGGAAAATAATTCGTCGTCAATCCTTGACCCACACTTGATGAACTTATTCACGTCGCTTAGCAAACATATTGTTTTTAAATTCATTTCCCGTCTTAATTTCTTTTCGCGTTTTAAATCTCGTTTTCTTTAGTTATTTTATCCAATGCTTGTTTTATTTGTTTGTTTCCTTTGCGTCGTTTTATTGTTTCTTTTTACTTTAACTGCGTTTTAAATCCTTTTAGTAGTGTAATCAAAAACCAACCAAAATCATTTTTTTTAAAACCCCATTCACTTCACAATCACGCGACTCAAGCCGACTCAATCGCCGTCTTACCTTCGTTGGGAGAACGACCCGGGGAATTACTTTCACGAGCATTTCTTCGGAAAAACAAACATATATACTAAAAAGACGTAAATCAAAATGGCGCCGCTGCCGGAGAAGGTTTGAAACGAGAGCATCGTACTTGTATCGTTTGTTGGTGATTTGAAGACCCTTCTCCCGAGAAGTTATCGTTTTTCGTAAAAATTCTCAAAAAAAAAATAAAAATAAATAAATAAATAAATAAATAAATAAAATAAAATAAAATTATTAAAAGTATATAAAAACCAAAAAGATTGTAATTTTAAGTTTCTTTAAAATATAAAATCCAAAAATATTTTTCTTTTTCATATTTGATTTTCACTTTTATTTATTTGTTTTTATGATACGCAAAAACCAAAAAATAATCTTCTTATCCTCTTATCATTTGATTCTTTTTCTTTAACCCTCTAAATCGTTTAATTCTTATGGATCCAATTTGTTTTAACTGTGGAGAACCGTTCTTCGGAGGGTTGTGTGTACGTGCGACGAATGTGGAGATAATATTCGTGATGGCGTTTGTTTGAATTGTAATTCTCATACGTATGATCAAAATTCGTTCAACAATTCGTCAAACATTCCCGGTTTTTATACACCACCACCACCTTCGTTTTATTGTTATATTTGTGGAAAACCGTCTGAAGAAGGAATGTCATGTGGGCGATGTTTTTGTAACGAATGTGGATGCATTAACTGTATGTGCTATACTCCGAGTGCTCACACGTCCTATGCTTGTGATACGAGTTTTGATAATTCTCCTCAAAATGATTTTAATCATCTTTATCAAAACTCTTATGAGCAAGTACCGTTTTTTAATGATAATTCATTTCAAAATACATCGAGTTTTGAACATTGTGGGGGATCGTTTGAAAATTCTTATCATGAACCTAATTCTTGTTACGATTCTAATGGTTTTTACCAACCCCCACAAACTTCTGATTTTAATAATGATATTTTTGAACTTAAATCCATGATGGATAAGTTGAAAGAAATGGTGACTAATCGCTATACGTATACTCCCGAGCCTAATGAGAAATCGATGGAAGAACCTCTTGTTGAAGAAAGAAAATTCCAATTTTGTGAGTGTTGTTTGTATGATGATAGTTCCACGATTACGATCAATCTAAATCCTCAAAATGATTCTATCTCTTCTCCCGTGGAACCCGTGGACTCTCTAATAATGGGGGACGAGCCTCTTAACACTATTCCGGCAACGGAATCTGACGAATTCAATGAGTCTAGTGTTGAGAACCTCGTTCCAATCCAAAGTGAGTTCGGGGAAAATTCTAACGGTGATTCTTCTTTCCATCCTTCTTTCACACCGGTTGAAGGGAGTGATGCCGTTTTAGATGAGATCGAGGCATTTCTTGCTAATGATTCCATTCCGATAATGATTGACGATTCTAATTTTGATCCGGAGGGGGATATTCGTTTACTTGAAGAGTTATTGAATGAAGAACCGTTAACTTCTCACCCTCCGATGAGCAATGAAGATTATGATGAAGTGAAAAGTTATTCCGATTCTCACAATGAGTATACTACGAGTGATGAAGACTCTTGTGGAGATATCGATGATATTGATGAAGATTATGATGCGGAAATTCAAGATGAAACTCTTCGTGAGAAATTATCCAAAGTTTATCTTCTCATTTCTAAGATAGAGGCGTTGAATGATCCTCCGATTTCTTCTCCTATCCCCAATATGGATAGTGATTTCTTACCCGAGCTTGAAATTTTTCGATTTGAAGAGACGAGTAGTGGCAGTCCCACTATTCATGCTGATATCTCTCTTCCGGATTATGAGTGCTTTAACTTTGAGATCGACTCTGTGCTTATTTCCGATAATCCTTCACGTGATCCTCTTTTAGAGGATGTCGATCTATTTCTTGTTGCGGATGACTCGATACCACCGGGTATTGAGAATGACGAGAATGATATTCTTTTCGATTCACTTTCTTCTCGTCCGCCCGCGAAACCACCCGATGTAGTTTTTGAATCAGATACGAATGAAGATATTTTTGAAGTGGTGGACGAGATTTCTGAACATGATGTTCCTGTGCTTGATATTTTACCCACCCAACCCACCCATGATTCTGAACTTGAATTTGCTTTTATCATCTGGGTGTTTTATCCGTTCTTTGCTTATCCCCTCATTTCTTCACTTTTCCACTCCACCGGGAGTGAGGATACCGTTTTTGACCCCGGCATCTCCGTTTATCATGCCGGTTGTCCGTTCTATCTGCTCTTCCCAAGGACGAATTAATTCGGGGATCGAGTCAAGCTCATGTGTCTCGGTGAACAAAAACAAGCGCTTCGTGGGAGGCACCCCATGCTTATCCATTTCATCTTCTTAATTTTCTATTTTCTTTAATAACGTAACGTGAGGGGGGCGACCCTTTCCAAACTCGTGTTTTCGTGGTTGTTTATGAATGTTCAGGAATTTCCCCGAAGTTTGAAAACTCTCGTGCTCGTGGTTTGTCGTTCTCTCCACTCGAGTCTCATCCTTCATTGCTCTTTCGGAAATTCACCATATCCAAAATCTTATCGACTAAAGTTTATCTCTTGGCATAATTAATAAACGACATTAGATTTTACGTAGGATTACCCGTACCCTTAAAACATTGAGGACACTGTTTCACTTTAGTCTGGGGGGGGGGGGGTGAATCTTCGATTCGATTTGACCTGCACCATCGTCTGAGCTGTTAACTTACGCAACTCCGTTTTCCACCAAAAATTTTAATTTTTGTCACCGCTTTATTATAAAAAAAAATAAAAAAAATGAAAAAATATATATGTTATGAATAATAAGTTTTGACACCTTGTTTTGACTTTCCTACCGGTGAGAGTAGAAATAAATGTTTCGACTTGACCGGGCGTGTTGAGCCCTAGCTCGTCTCCCTTAACCAAAATAATCATAAGATTATGGCTAAGCATCTGCGGATCTCATTATTTGGGATTTTAAATTTGCGGAGATCGAGGAATGATAGAGTTTATTTAGAAGTTTCGTGCTATACACGGATCGCATTACTGGGATTTAAAAAAACCCACGAGAGGTACTTGTGGCCTCCTTGTTCCCATCAGAAACGTCACCAATATAGAAATAGATGTTCTAGGTTAATTAGTGGTATTTCGGTTTGAATAATATTTAGTTCTTTGTTTTCTTAAGAGATTTTTTGCTTTAGAAGTTGGGTACATATCAAGGAACATCAAAAATAAGAGCGAAAAGTGAAAAATCAAAAGTCAAAAGTTGATTATCTATGTGGTTTTGGAGCTACCCGATAAGCCTCCATTGATGTATGAGAAAAAAATCGAGAAAAGCATGAAAAATATGAGAAAAGTGAAAAAAGTGAAAAATGAAAAAAAATGAAAGTTGTAGTATTGTTGAATAAGAGCTATGTATGTATCAATAAGTTGTTGGCGCGTGAGGTGCATGTGATAAGTGATTAGTAATCAGTCACATGAGGTGCACGTGATTGTACTCCGCAACTTATATCTTTGATATTGTATGTACCCCAAATTCCTTGATGTGGACCGAATTTCTATTGCAGTGGTTCTTAAGAGAAAATGAATAACTACTTATCGTTTTAACTTAGGTATCACTATCGGACTAACAAATATCGAAACGAGAAAATATGAAGCAATTCATTTCTCACAAATTAAAATCTTTAGATAAAAAACTTAGGACCTGGGGACAAGAGGTAATACACAAGTAACTTTTGTGGGCAGTGTTAGCATCTAACTTCTGATAAACAATGATCTTGATTTTACGCTTAGTTTGGGAGCTTGTGAAAAATCAAGGATGACGATTTTTATCCGTACGGTCTCTTCTCTGTGAGAAGTGTTTCTACTCGTTGACCCTGAAAATTATCAACAGATAAGAATTGATAATGAAAGTCAAGGCAAACCGTCACATATATAAAAATGAAAAATACAAAAAGAGTAGTAGTAGTTGTTATTTATAAAAATCGGAAAACGGAGCATTTTTGAGAATAAATGATTTTACTATCTCTTTTGAAAGTCATTGCTACTTTACAACGTCAATAAAGAGAGGTTTTGAAAATTATTTATCTCTTAAGCGTGAGGTGATGACATTGCGTGAGGGCACGACAATACCTTAGTCTGGGGGATTTTGATGAGTGCTTAATCACTCATCCTTTTTAGACCCAAAATCAGACCAAATACACCAAATACTAACCAAAAATTCCAAGAGATTGTATGTTTTTGTATTTGTGTATGTGCAGGTACGGATATGTGAAAAATGAACAAAAACAAAGCAAAACCGACAAAAACGAACACGAGATTGGAAAAAGGTAAAAAGCCGAAGCCGAGGAAGAAATTTATCCAAGAAAAGCCCAAAATGACAAAAGTAATCCTTAGAGATTCAGAGAATAACAAAAGAGACTCTTAGTTGAAATATGAAGACCTTTACAATAATGGCCCTCCAAGTTTCAGCAAGTTGTCAACTTTGGTCCTTTGAAGAACTTTGGAAGAAAAGTCAACTCAACTCCTCCAAGTTACAAGATCGTTACGTGTAGTATTTAGTTGCATTTGTAGCGTTTTAATATGTTTTAAGTAGTTTTCTCATGTTTTGTAAAAGTCTAGGGGCTAATTATGCAACAAGCTCAAAGATTAGAGAAGCCCTAGCCCCTAGCCTATAAATAGATCTCATAAGCCTCATTTGAGAGGTTGGTTTTAGTTTTTAGTTTTGGTAAGTTTTAGGGTTAGTCTAGTGGTTGTTGAGGGTTGGTCCTCATAGTAGTAGGAGTAGTGTAGTGTTATTTTTATGAAGTATGGGTTTTATTTTACTTTCTCTCTCTAGCTTTATCTCTCTAAAAATCTTTAATTTTTAGTTGTTAAATTCTTGTTTTTATTGGTGGGATTTAAAGTTTATGGTTAAACTAGTTTGTTTAGTAATAAATTTGGTGAAAAACATTAGTTTTTAGGCTTTATTTTGGATCAAAATGGTGTTTTGTTATGGTTTTTAAAAGCATCGAGTTAAGATTTTCAAAAATTATCGAGTTAAAAAAAAAAAAAAAAAGTATCGAGTTAGGATTTTAAAAATTATTGCCGAGTTACGTTTTTTTTTCATTATATCCAGTTAGATTTTTTTTTAAATGTTTATCGAGTTTCATTTTAAAAAGTATGGAGTTTGAGTATTTTAAAAAAGTGTCGAGTTTGAGTATTTTTTAAAAATTGTTTCCGAGTTATGTTTTTTCAATTTTCGAGTTACGTAAAAAAATTCTAGGGACTTTTTTGCAAATATAATTTCGAGTTACAGATTTTTTATGTACCGAGTTTGGTTTATTTTGTTATCGAGTTTCAGATGTGATCTAGGGACTAATTCGCAAATATAATTTCGAGTTTGCAATTTTTTTCATTGGTCTTATCGAGTTTGAACCAAAAAGTATCGAGTTTGGTTTGGTTTATTTATTATTATTATTTTTTTTACCAAGTTTCATTTTTCATGGTGAGTTAGTCAAGATTATCAAGTTAGATAATCTATACCTCATCGTTTATCGAGTGAGGTTCTTTTATGCTTTATGCTTAGGCGAAACTCTGCCGAATTTTATTTTGCCTTATCAAGTTTGTTTCTTTTATCGAGTCTTTTTATTTTTATTTTTTTCAAGTAACTTTATTTTATTAATATGAGTTTTGAGTAGTTTATTAGTGTTTGCTTGGTGGCACGAGTTTGTGAGTTAAGTGTGGCCATAAAAGAGGATCGTGATTAATAATTGTTATGATTATTTAGACTTGTGATTTTATCATCGTTTTTGATATATTTAAACTGCCAAAACGCACAAAAACAATCAAAAAGATATCAAAATACTTAAATTATCCCAGGGATTGTGTTTTATGTGTTTTAAATGCAAAATGTGCAAAAACAAAGAAAAAACATACAAAGTTTGCAGTATTGGCAGTTTCAGTCCCCCAAGTTTCAAAACTTGTCAACTTTAGTCCCTATGCATTTATTTTGAAATGAAAAGTCAACCCAAGGATTTAAAAGTCAAAAAATCAAGATATTACACTTGGGTTGCAAATTTTCCAAAATTACAAGTTTGGTCCCTGAGATTTCAAATTTGGCAAAACAGGTCCCTGGGAATTTTGAAAATTGGAAAAATACAAAAATAGTTCTTGGAGTTATGGTTATTGGCAACATTGGTCCTTATGGTTACTTTGGATAAGTTTGCATTTCAGTCCCTCATGTTTTCAAAATATACAAAATTGGTCCTTGTAACTAAAACAAACCAACCGGACCCCTTGTTTGTTATTACTACCCAAAACCAAACCATTAACCCAATCCAATCCCTGGCCCTGATCCATTAACCCTTAGGCCCAGTCCACCACAAAAAAACCCGGCCCACTCCCTTTTGTTATAATAGCCACGCAGGTCAAACAGTCAACCGGGTCAAACCCCGGTCAACTTCTTCTTCCCCCAACAAAACCGCGCAAATCCAGGGAGAAAATTCCCCCTCCTCACCTTTTAGCCACCACAATTAATACCCTTTCACCAACTCAACCAACCCACACCACCACATTTAATGTCTCGCCTAACACCACTCAGTATTTCCCTATAAGTATTTTGGGCGGGAAAAACCAATCAATGGCTAGGATGGCTTGAAGATCAAATTGAAGGTTGGGATATGGTCAGAGGTCAACAAATCAACCAATGGGAGTGCTAATTTTCAGGGAATAAGCCATGTGGAGGAGTGTAGTATTATGATAGTCTCGTATTATAAGTAGAAAGCCCTTGTAAGCCTTTAAGGCATGTCTTTACTTATTTTTAGAGTAATTTTCATTGTAATGTTACTTCTTTTTAATATAAAAGTTTCAGTTTTAGTTTAAAAAGTTATTTTGGTGCATTTTAGTTTCAACCTCAATATTCAATTTTTAACTTAAGTTCGTTTAAGCTTGTCATTGTTGCAATCCTATTTCAGAAGCTCACTTAAGTTCTAAGTATACAAAAGTAAAGATAAAATACAATCAGAATATCTAGATAATAGGAAATTACCTTGGCATTAGACTTGGAAGCTTTTAGGATTCCTATGATGGTTAATTAGATTTGTAAAATTTTTCTTAATTTTCTAAGTCTTTTTAGTATTTTCAATAATTCTAATTAGTTTAATTAAGTAATAAATAGACAATTAGTAATTAATTAATAATAAATAATTAAATAGTGTAAAAATAGTTTTTAATTTTCTTAAAATTTTCTTTAATTAATAGGATTGTAAAAATAATAATTTTACATTTGTAACCTTTCCAGTCCATCAGTTGTATTTTTCAATTTGTTCGTCTGTGTACGTTTTTAATTAAAACATACATTTTTAAGTTTTAGCTCAAATCCTTGTAATCCAAATTCCCGTAATCAATCACGTAGCTTTCCTAAGCTATATTTGTTAATAATTTCCAAATGATTCTGATCATAACCCTTTCTGTGAATAAACTCCCGATCACAAAGCACGCTAAAGTTACAATTCACACCTCAACGGGATTTAACGACCCGGTGATACCTTATATTACCCGGAGCATTGAACTAGGCTATTTGACTTTGTTGACCATTCTTTGGTCAATATAAGTTGGTGGTTTAGCATCAATCAATTTTTGGCACCGCTGCCGGGGAGGTGTGCGCGTTTCTGTAGCGTCTTTCGAGATTAGTGTTATCTCACTCACTGTACAAATACCATCACTTGTGAATATTTTCAAAATCAAAACACATAAAAAAGTCATTGACATTTTTCCTAAAGTGTTAAAACACCAAAAAAAAAGTAAAAAAAAAACAACAAAACATATCGTAACGTTTTCTGATTCGGTTTTCTTTTAAGGTGATTCTTAAAGAGAAACGAATCTGGATTATGGGACGATAACAAAAATATTGTCCAAAAAGTTTTTATCCCTAGTGCATGCGCACTCGTTCTTCAAGGTCCACTAGCCCATTACGTGAGCTGGTCCGGAAACCTCGAAGGCCTCGTAAATGTTCTGCACCAACAGTCGGATCTGAGATCCGTACTGTTCCACCTCCAGCTGTCATCATGGCGGCTGAACCCACTATGAACGAGCTTCTCCAAGCACCCGTCGAGGGTTACGGAGATGCTATCGTTGTTCCGGCAATCATGGCCGACAATTTTGAGCTTAAAACAGGGTTGATAAACCTGGCCACATCACGTCAATTCTACGGTTATGAGAGGGACGATCCTCAAGATCACATTCGATGGTTCAATAAAATCACATACACCATCAAATGCAAAGATGTCCCCTGTGAAGCAATCAAACTTCTTCTCTTCCCATTATCCCTAGAGGGACCAGCCCGGATTTGGCTTGAAAAACAACTTCCACGATCTATTGAGACATGGGAAGATCTTGTGAAAAAGTTCGTGAACGAATTCTTTCCTCCTTCCAAAACCACGAGTCTCAAGAATGAGATCATGAAATTCACGCAGAAATTTGATGAATCCTTTAGTGAGGCATGGGATCGTTACAAGGAATTGCTCCGAAAATGTCCTCACCACGGTTTCTCCGATCTCATGACACTTGATACTTTCTACAATGGTGTAAGCCAATCCGATCAAGACTCTCTAAATGCCTCCGCTGGAGGTAACTTCTTGAATCGCACCACAAAGGATGCTTTAGCGATCATTGAGAATAAATCTAAGGTCCGCATTCCCCGAAGCAAATCGGTTGTTTCCCAAAGGGATGTTGTTCCTTCTTCCTCATTGCCCGTGGCTCAGTCTAGCACCGATGCTAGACTTGACAAACTCACGGAAGCTGTCCATGCATTGGTTCTCGCCCAAGGCAAGAAAGATTCTTCTCCTTCTCCACATGCTGAAATAAAAAAGATAGAAGTTTGTGTCACTTGTGGTGGTCCACATTCATATTATAATTGCACTGCCACTGAAGGCAATCCATTCGAAGTAAATGCAATAGCCGGCAATTCCAACCAAGGAGGTAGCCAATACCGTCCTCAAGTGGAACCAAATTACCGGGCTAGCAATCAGGGTGGACCACCCGGGTTTCCTCAAAATCCAAATAGGTTTAATCCTAATCCAACAAGGGGGCCTAATATGCAAAATCAAAATCCTGCCCCCGTCAATCAGTACCCACCCCAAAGGGGTAATCAAGGGTATTCAGCTCCAAATTATCAAGATCCCCTCCCAAATGAGCTCAATAACTACATCAAAGTTAATGAGACCAAAATGAGGGCAATGCAAAATCAAATCTCAAATTTGAAGAATGATTTCCAATCATCAATAGCCAAACAGGGTCAAGAGCTGAAGAGTGAGTTGATGGTAACAAACAACAAAATTGATCAATCTCAAAGCAAGATTGAGAATATGCTTTCCAGTTATATGAATCATCTCACTCCACCCTCTACATCATGAGGTCTCCCGGCTAATAGAGTTGTTAACCCCAAGGGTGAACTCAAAGCTATTACTACACGCAGTGGTAAAGCTTATGAAGAGCCGCCAGTTCCTCCTATTCCTCCTCCTCTCTATTCCGAGGAAGTAGAAATTGAGCCTGAGGCAACCACGGACAAGGTGCAATCTCCTAGCCCACGAAGTACCGCACACGTCCACCCTCAGGTTGTTCCAGAAATTGTACCAAAATCTGGACTTGTACCAAAACCGGGAGTTGTATTTGAACCATCAACAACTCCTGGAGAGAACCCTAAATCCAAAACTTCACTACCATATCCATCTAGGTTACAAGACCAGAAGCTCCGCGAAAAAGCAAACCATCAAATGGAAAAGTTTTTTCAAATCTTCTGTGATATTCATTTTGATATCAGTTTCGCGGATGCTCTCCTGTTGATGCCTAAATTCGCATCGATAATTAAAAATCTATTGAATAATAAAGAGAAGCTATTCGAAATGGCTCGAACTCCACTCAATGAAAACTGCTCTGCAGTTCTTCTGAAAAAGCTTCCCAAGAAGCTAGGAGATCCGGGAAAATTTCTCATTCCATGTGTTTTTCCCGGAATGGTTGAGTGCTTCGCCCTAGCCGATCTAGGTGCGAGCATCAACTTGATGCCTTATTCAATATGGAAAAAGCTCTCTCTTCCAGAACTCACAACCACCTGCATGACTCTCGAGCTGGTAGACCGCTCAACATCTCGTCCCCTCGGCATTGCCGAGGATGTATTTGTGAAAGTGGGAAATTTGCACTTTCCGGCAGATTTTGTGGTTGTGGATTTCGATGCTGACCCACGAGTTCCTCTCATTCTTGGGAGAGGATTCTTAAGGACGGGTCGTGCGTTAATTGATGTGCACGAAGAGGAAATAACTCTTCGTGTTGGTAATGAAGCTGTAACCTTTAACCTCGATCAAACTTCGAGGTACTCCTCTAATTATGACGCCGAAACGGTTAACCGAATTGATGTCATTGATGTCGCGTCTGAGGAGTACGCTCAAGAGGTTTTAGGTTTTGTCGATGATTCTCCGAGTGAAAACTTCACTCCATCTTCTCACCCCATTGTTGCCAATTCTTCTCTTTCCCTCACTCCGTTTGAGGGAAGTGACTTCATCTTAGAAGAAATTGAGGCCTTTCTCAAAAGTGATTCGATTCCCGATGGAATCGATAGCAAAGAGATTGACCTCGAGGGGGATATTCTCACGCTTGAAAAGTTATTAAACGAAGATCCCTCTCCTCTTCCTGTTCTACCACAAATACTTCATAAGGAGGAAGTCAAAAATGTTGAGAAAACTGATGACTTTCCTGCGGTTGAACTTAAGGACTTGCCGCCTCATCTTGAATATGCATTTCTGGAGGGTGATGATAAATTATCCGTCATAATTGCCAAAGACTTAAGTGTTGAGGAAAAGGCTGCTCTTATTAAGGTTTTGAAGTCTCATAAGCGAGCAATTGCTTGGCGTCTCTCCGACATCAAGGGCATCGACCCTGAGTTTTGTACTCACAAGATATTAATGGAGGATGACTTCAAACCTGCGGTCCAACATCAAAGAAGGGTGAATCCAAAAATTCACGAGGTTATCAAACAAGAGGTTTTAAAACTTCTTGATGCCGGATTGATTTACCCTATCTCGGACAGTCCTTGGGTCAGCCCAGTTCACAGTGTTCCAAAAAAGGGTGGCATTACTGTTGTCACAAACGAGGAAAATGAGTTAATTCCAACTCGTTTGGTTACGGGTTGGCGCGTCTGTATTGATTATCGTAAGTTAAATGACGCCACCCATAAGGATCATTTTCCTCTGCCCTTTATGGATCAGATGCTCGAGAGATTAGCGGGGAATGAGTACTATTGCTTCCTCGATGGTTTCTCGGGTTACTTTCAGATTCCCATTGACCCGCAAGACCAAGAAAAGACCACTTTTACGTGCCCCTATGGAACTTTCGCATATAAACGTATGCCATTTGGCCTATGTAATGCTCCGGGCACGTTTCAAAGATGTATGATGGCCATTTTTTCCGACATGATCGGGAAAAGTATGGAGGTCTTTATGGACGATTTCTCGGTCATTGGGGATTCGTTTAAATCATATCTCTCCCATTTAGACAGCATGCTAAAACGTTGTGAAGACACAAAGTTATGTCTAAATTGGGAGAAGAGTCACTTTATGGTCAAAGAGGGCATTGTCCTCGGCCATAAAATTTCAAAAAACGGGATTGAGGATCACCGTGCCAAAGTGGACGTCATTGCAAAATTGCCTCATCCCACGACTGTGAAAGGTGTTAGGAGCTTTTTGGGTCACGCCGGTTTTTACCGTAGGTTTATTCAAGATTTTTCTAAAATCGCCCGGCCTATGACCCATCTCCTCGAGAAGGATGCTCCTTTTATCTTCTCCCCTGAGTGCATCGAAGCCTTTGAAACATTAAAGAAAAGGCTTACCGAGGCACCAATTCTTGTTGCCCCCGATTGGGACTTGCCCTTCGAGCTCATGTGTGATGCTAGTGATTATGCTATAGGGGCAGTCTTGGGGCAACGCAAAATAAAACATTTTCAGCCTATACACTATGCCAGCAAGACTATGACCGAGGCTCAAAGTCATTACACCACCACTGAAAAAGAATTATTAGCTGTGGTGTATGCTTTTGAAAAATTTCGGCCATACTTGATTCTGACTAAAAGCATAGTGTATACGGATCACTCGGCTTTGAAGTATCTATTTGCAAAACAAGATGCAAAGCCGAGACTCCTCCGATGGGTTCTCCTCCTTCAGGAATTTGATATCATCATTCGTGATAAAAAAGGAGCTGAGAACCTAGCTGCTGATCATCTCTCCCGTCTTGAAAACCCTCACCAAAATGCTTTCGAGAAAAAGGAAATAAATGAAACATTTCCTCTCGAGACCCTCAATGTGGTTTCATTTCGTGGAGACTCGATTACCCCATGGTTTGCCGACTTTGCAAGCTATCTTGCGGGTAACTTCATTGTGAAAGGGATGTCGTCCCAACAAAAAAATAAAATTTTCAAAGATGTAAAATATTACTTTTGGGACGACCTCTACTTGTTCAAGATATGCGCGGATCAAGTCATCCGGCGGTGTGTGTATGGTCAGGAAGCCACTGAAATTTTAAAGGCTTGCCATGCTGGTCCCACGGGGGGCCACCACAATCCCAACTACACTGCCAAAAAGGTGTTTGATTCCGGCTTTTATTGGCCCTCGATCTACAAAGATGCCCAAGATTTGGTCAAATCCTGTGACGCTTGTCAACGTCACGGGAATATTTCACAAAAGAATGAAATGCCTCAGAATGCAATTCAAGTTTGTGAAATCTTTGATATCTGGGGCATCGAATTTATTGGGCCATTTCCATCCTCTCACGGAAACAAATACATACTCGTGGCAGTTGACTACTTGTCAAAATGGGTTGAAGCAAAAGCTTTACCCACAAATGATGCCCGAGTAGTTGTGAAATTTTTAAAAGCTCTTTTTGCCCGATTCGGAACTCCACGTGCTATTATTAGTGATCGTGGTACGCATTTCTGTAATGACAAATTCGACAAATTCATGCAAAAATACGGTGTGACTCACCGTCTTTCTACTGCGTACCACCCTCAAACGAGTGGACAAGTCGAAGTTTCCAATCGGGGCATTAAAAGATTATTGGAAAGAACCGTAGGTGAAAATCGTGCATCGTGGTCGGACAAATTAGATGATGCACTTTGGGCTTTCCGTACGGCCTACAAAACACCCATTGGGTGTACGCCTTATAAACTTGTGTACGGAAAAGCGTGCCATCTTCCGATCGAGCTTGAGCATAAAGCCTATTGGGCCCTCAAGCATGCCAATTTCGACCTCAAAACGGCGGGTGATCATAGAAAAGTTCAACTAAATGAATTAAGCGAACTTCGTGATCAAGCTTACGAGAACTCTTTGATCTATAAAGAAAAGACAAAGAAGATTCATGACTCAAAAATCAAAAACCGCGTTTTCAACGTTGGTGATCGAGTCCTTCTTTTCAATTCTAGACTCAAGATCTTCTCGGGAAAGCTCAAAACCCGGTGGACTGGTCCATTCACTATCACAAAAGTTTATCCTTATGGTACCGTCGAATTATCTCAAAATGACGGTCCAAATTTCAAAGTGAATGGACATCGGTTAAAGCACTACTTTGGAGAGGACGTACTATCCATGGTCGTCCCGGATCTCCAAACTTTCCCCAAGGACAATTGAATTTGGGGATAGAGTCAAGCTAGCGACTCGATGAACAAAAATTAGCAACAATATGGGTTTTCACCCGTATCTCTGATTCTTTCTATTTTCTACCACCGAGTGTGGGGGAATGGCCAACCCCCCGCTGTTTGAGAAAAAATGTATATATGTATATAAGTCTCAAAAAAAAAGTTGTATATATATAGAAATAAAGTGAAAATTGGTATTTCCGCAGTTAGATTCGAATCTTGGCTTTTTACGTTCATAGCTTCGGCATAATAGCCGGGACTTTGAATATTGAGGACAATATTCATTTCTAAGTGTGGGGGGGAAATTCTAACGAATTTTATCAAAATATCTTTCAAGTACCCCCGTTTTTGGCCAAAATTTTCAAAAATTTTTCACTTTATTTCAAATTTTTTGTGGTAATCAGTCCGCCTTGTCTAAGCGACAAAAGGGATTGGTTAGTCCAGGAGCAAACGGCTCTTGGTAAAGATAAATCAAATCCATTGACGGCTTGCAATTTGCCCAAAATTGTATGGTTCCTCAACTCCCCGAAAACAAATGAGTTGGCTAGCCCGCAAGATTATGGCTTGTGGTAAAGGCCGTGGAAAATTCATAATTGGTAATCAGCTCACCAAGATGTTGACGTTGTCCAACAAGATGCTGGCTAGTCCAGGAGCAAACGGCTCTTGGTAAAGACTTAACAAATCCGTTGAAAGCTGGTGGTTTGCTCAAAATCACACGGTTATCAGGTGTGCCACAATTCTTACAACTGGCTACTCCAGAAGTGATGGCTTTTGGTAAAGAGTTTAAAATCCATCAAGTTTTCTAAAAAGATTGCTAGGGACTAGCAATAGTTCAGTGTGGGGGATTGATGAGTGCTCAAACACTCATCGTTTTTGATATATTTAAACTGCCAAAACGCACAAAAACAATAAAAAAGATATCAAAATACTTAAATTATCCCAGGGATTGTGTTTTATGTGTTTTAAATGCAAAATGTGCAAAAACAAAGAAAAAACATACAAAGTTTGCAGTATTGGCAGTTTCAGTCCCCCAAGTTTCAAAACTTGTCAACTTTAGTCCCTATGCATTTATTTTGAAATGAAAAGTCAACCCAAGGATTTAAAAGTCAAAAAATCAAAATATTACACTTGGGTTGCAAATTTTCCAAAATTACAAGTTTGGTCCCTGAGATTTCAAATTTGGCAAAACAGGTCCCTGGGAATTTTGAAAATTGGAAAAATACAAAAATGGTTCTTGGAGTTATGGTTATTGGCAACATTGGTCCTTATGGTTACTTTGGATAAGTTTGCATTTCAGTCCCTCATGTTTTCAAAATATACAAAATTGGTCCTTGTAACTAAAACAAACCAACCGGACCCCTTGTTTGTTATTACTACCCAAAACCAAACCATTAACCCAATCCAATCCCTGGCCCTGATCCATTAACCCTTAGGCCCAGTCCACCACAAAAAAACCCGGCCCACTCCCTTTTGTTATAATAGCCACGCAGGTCAAATAGTCAACCGGGTCAAACCCCGGTCAACTTCTTCTTCCCCCAACAAAACCGCGCAAATCCAGGGAGAAAATTCCCCCCCTCCTCACCTTTTAACCACCACAATTAATACCCTTTCACCAACTCAACCAACCCACACCACCACATTTAATGCCTCGCCTAACACCACTCAGTATTTCCCTGTAAGTATTTTGGGCGGGAAAAACCAATCAATGGCTAGGATGGCTTGAAGATCAAATTGAAGGTTGGGATAGGGTCAGAGGTCAACAAATCAACCAATGGGAGTGCTAATTTTCAGGGAATAAGCCATGTGGAGGAGTGTAGTATTATGATAGTCTCGTTTTATAAGTAGAAAGCCCTTGTAAGCCTTTAAGGCATGTCTTTGCTTATTTTTAGAGTAATTTTCATTGTAATGTTACTTCTTTTTAATATAAAAGTTTCAGTTTCAGTTTAAAAAGTTATTTTGGTGCATTTCAGTTTCAACCTCAATATTTAATTTTTAACTTAAGTTCGTTTAAGCTTGTCATTGTTGCAATCCTATTTCAGAAGCTCACTTAAGTTCTAAGTATACAAAAGTAAAGATAAAATACAATCAGAATATCTAGATAATAGGAAATTACCTTGGCATTAGACTTGGAAGCTTTTTGGAAGTTGCTTGAAATAGATAAGCAAGATGGACATTACCAGCTTATTCCTTGAATAAGCTGGAGCTTGTAGCAGTTCCAAGACACCTTGGTTAAGCCTTGGTTGAAGGTTTATTGTATTTTGTTTTATATTTTCAGTTTTTAAAATAAATTTGGTTAATGATGTGAATTGCAGTTGTAGTGATTAAATTGTGTTTAATCTTGTTCATTTGTGGTTATATGTAGTTAGTAGTAGCTATTATCTCAGTTCTTTGGGTTAAATTGATCTATTGCTTCATAACTTGTCAAAATCAGTTTTAAGGGGGTGTTTGTATTAGGGTTTTCAACTGTGCATTTAAGCTTTTTGGTGGTTAAGTCCTGTCGAAACATTTTCCTTAGGTTCTAATTACCTCAATTAAAGCATTACAATTGTAACTTTTTAACCAAAAGTCAAATCAACAAAAATCCCACCACCACAGTTAACTGTGGTGGTATTTGATCTCCAAAAACCATAGCCTCATCATATAAGTTGTTGTTTTAACTTGTGTTAGTCTTACTTTTACTTATAAACACGTATTCAGTACCCTAGATCCAACCAAAGTTCAATAAAGTCAAACTGCAAGTTCTCTTAAAAAGTCAAATTTGCAAAACTCAGATTTTCATCAAATTAGCAAGATTTAATTTGATTTTAGTGTTGAGATTCAATACTTTAAATTTGTTGTGTGTTTATACTATCAGCTGAACTTTGGATTTTCATAATTGTTATAATTTTGTGATTTTTTCTTGGGTACTAAAATACCCCTTGAAGTTGACTGCAGGGCAAAGACCTTGCCCTGTCTCAGCAGACTTGTTTCACTCACCCACCTTTGGTGGTGTTTTGTGACTGACCCAGTGGGTCCCACACCTCCTACTTGGCACCTTTCAGCCCCCTCCTAGCAGGGCGTGTATATTGACCAGTTACTTGACCTTAAGACCAGTGGACCCACTTAACTGTGTGCTGAAAGTCTGTCCCATAACTGCCTCAGAATGGAATAAGCAAACAGCTTATTTGTGATTATTGGCTTATTGAAGCCACTTAATTGGATTATTCTTGCTTATTCGGGTTATACTAACTCAGAGAAACCAAAAGTTATCATTGTGGACCCCACACTCTTCATTTGAGCTTATTTACACCCGCAGTCAACAAAAGTCAACTGAGTGGACAAATAAGCACTCAAAGTGCTTATTTCTGGATTGTGTGAAAAGTGTTTTTATTAAAAGTCTTTATTTTTAGTGAATATTCAGTTTGGAAAAAGAAAAAAACCAAAAAATTCAACTTTAATATTAGTGATAGCTTCTATTTAATATGATTTATCAATTTTAATTTTCTTTTTAGCTTATTTATAAGTAATATATCATTTTTATATTTTTAGAAATTCTATTTTAGGTTAAAATAATTTTAGAAAATTTTCCAGATTTTTATTTTGTCTTTTATTGGTTTTTCTAATTAATTTTAGTTTAATTTAGTTTTAATTAATATTAAGTAATTAAATAGCATAATTATATTTTATAAAGTATAACCTAGTTTTTATAATTTTTCTAGCTTTTATTTTAGTTAAAACATTTTTACAAATTTTTCTAGAATTTATATTACTCATTTTCTATTTTTTATAATATAATTAGTTTAATCAGAAATTAATAAGTAATTAGGGTAATAATTAGTAAATTAGTTTAAAAATACATAAAATAAACTTTTTATAATTTTTTAGGATTCCTATGATGGTTAATTAGATTTGTAAAATTTTTCTTAATTTTCTAAGTCTTTTTAGTATTTTTAATAATTCTAATTAGTTTAATTAAGTAATAAATAGATAATTAGTAATTAATTAATAATAAATAATTAAATAGTGTAGAAATAGTTTTTAATTTTCTTAAAATTTTCTTGAATTAATAGGATTGTAAAAATAATAATTTTACATTTGTAACCTTTTGTCACACCCCCAAGATCGGGTCCAGCGGAAGCATACGTGTAGCTGGGGTGTAACTCAATTGATATCACAACATAAGTACAAAAATGGTTTTCAATTTAATCATTTAGAATAAAATCGTTTAACCCAAAAATAGTGAATTTACATCATTAAAAGTAGTGCGGAAATAGGCCCTTAAAATAGTTTAGAACGGTCCCCATATAAATAATCAGAGTCTTCTATGACCATGCCATGCCCTGCCAAAACCTCCAGTAGCGTGCCATAAGATTAAAACCTGAAAATACATGCTAAAGTGTCAACACGAGGTTGGTGAGTTCATAGAGTTTGTTTAACAAATAAAGTTTATAGAAAAATGGTCACACAGCAAAGGCATCGTAAATCCACTCAGTTACAAGTCCCGCCATAAGAGACTTGTAACCTGTGTGTTCACAACCCACTGCTAATATATATATAGTATGAGTAAAACATGCATAAGTTCATCACAACAGTTAAGCAATTAGTCGTGAGTCTATACTTCATCTCCGAAGACCTCACGTTTGTATGTATGTCTCAATGGTTGTGTCCAGCAACTTAATCTGGGGCCATTGGAAGTCTCAATGGTTGTGTCCAGCAACTTAATCTGGGGCCATTGGAAGTATGTATGTATGTCTCAATGGTTGTGTCCAGCAACTTAATCTGGGGCCATTGGAAGTCTCAGTTGCTCAAGAATACACAATCACAGTTTAGTATAACGCAGTTAAGTATAACACAATCACGTATGTATGAAATCAAGTATATAACAATCAAGTATAAAACAATCAAGTATAAAACAATCAAGTATAAATGTTTTGAGTATCAAGAAAGTATGTTTTGAGTATTTATATTAGTAAGCAAGTAGTTGAGCATGTATCTCCCCCAAAGAGTTAAAACAAGTATAAAGAGTAAAAGTGGGGCTATGACTCACCTGGGGCGATAGCTACGATGACAAAAGTGGATACATTGAAATGAGGTTCGATCTCTAACCGCAACCTAATATGAATGATAGTGATCTACTTAGATCATGAAATGATGAAGAGAATATGCATGCACATGATACCCATACCACTCGTAACTTGGAAATAATTGTTATTGTCAAAATAAAGTATTTTCCATACTTAGGAAAAATAAGTCCAACTAGGCTTATAAAAACTTGTTGTAATATATCGTATATAAAATGTTAGTGTTATATTCCTTACTTTGGAAAACCTTGAAATAACGTCTAGTAGTTGTAAAAATAAGTCTTGGGTCATAAGTACTTCATTAGTTAAGAATATAACTCTTTGAATGAGAATCTAGAAAATATATTATTTTGTACGTAGTTATATTATTTTCTAGTAGTGACTATATATATATATATATATATATATATATATAGTTTTGACGATATTAAAACGTGTATAACTTGGTCGTTTTAAGCTCATTTTACTCGTTCTTTATATCCACGGATTCGTTTTAGTATATACTAATATATTTTCAATAGCTCGGCTCCACTAGGTTACGTCTAACGTCTCTATTTGCCCGTCGAAAACTGTCAAACAGCATGCAGTTTTTCCAAATATAGTTTTCGTCGTTAAATTTACAAAAATCATATCTCCTTCGTTATAAGCTCGTTTTAATCCGTTCTTTCGCCAAAAGCTTCGTTTTTGAAAGTATTTTCTAAAAATATTGTCAAAGTGGACTGAGAAAATACGGATTTTTCTGGGTTTACCAAAATGGGACAGAATGTATTTCTACTTGTTCAAAAACCATTTTCAAGGCTCTAAACTAGTTTCTAACAATGTTGTCAGGATCGCGATCCTGATCGTAGGATCGTGCGATCCTACGATCCTACATATAAAAAACGAGCAGGATCGTAGTAGGATCTTAATTCTATCAGGATCGGTATAGGATCGTAGGATCGCACACAGGATCGTAGGATCGTAAACGATCCGATCCTACTACAAGCCCATGTTTTTATCTCGAGGGAAGCAAGATCGTTGTAGGATCGTAGGATCGCACACAGGATCGTAGGATCGTGAACGATCCGATCCTACTAGAAGCTAATGTTTCTTATTGTTTTTTCTTTTATCATTCATTTAAATTCATTTATCATATAAAATATTCTATAAAAGTATAAAACTACAACTCTTATACAATAATATATACATTTTCACAGGATCTTACGATCCCGATCCGATCCTACGATCCCGATCTTGTGAAGCCGAAAACGATCCTAGGTAGGATCTCGATCCTGACAACCTTGGTTTCTAACATCACCAAACCACTTTCAATCACCACAAAACTAGTCTAATCCTACCATACACCTTCTTAGGGTGTCATGGGTTCCTAAACATCATAACCAAGTAGATCTAACAAGGATCTAACCATAAACACTTTCTAAGGTTCAAGAGTTAAAAGTTTGTAAAATAAAGTGGTATAAATAGCATATGCATGTAGATCTAGTATATATATCATATGGATCTTGTATAAACTTGATAAAATTATAAAAAGGAGTTTGATATACTTACTTCAAAGATTAAGAGTGTAGATGATGAAAACCTAATGATTCTTGAGTTTATATTTCAAAACCCTAACAAGGATCACTAAATAAACTAGTTTAACACTTGATCTTGAGAAAATTTCTTGGTCTTGCCCTTCTTCCTTGTTGTTGCCGTGAGGTGAGCAAGAGAGAAAGAGAGGATGAAATTTTGAGCTAGTGAATTATGAGAGAAAAATGGGTGTAGTTTCCTTTTTATGTATTATTATTATTATTATTATTATTATTATTATTATTATTATTATTATTATTATTATTATTATTATTATAAGAAGTTAGTATAGGTATTTATGAGGCTTGAGTGATTATCTATATTTTGTAAGTGATTGGTATGGACAATGGAGAGGGGTTGGGATGTGTAAGAACTTTGGTGGGATTTGGTATTATCTTGTATTTAATTGTAGTTTTAAGGTGTACCGGGTTAACTTAAAAATAAATTTTAACGGAGTTAACCGGAATAAAATAAAGTTGTAAAAATTATAAAAATATGTCGGGTACAAATATTGAGTGTTTAGATAATTATAGTTTAATTTCTACGAAAACCGTCGAAATTTTAGTAAACTTACGTTAATAATTAAAATAAATCTCCAAAATACCGGTTAAATTAATATTATAGTTTTTACATTATAAAAATGAATATAAAAACATATTGGGATCATAGTCGGGAGTGTCGGACGTGTTAGTCACATTATTGATCGTTTGTTAACGTTTATTTAAAAATAAACATACGTAAAAAGTCAAATATATCAAAAGTATTAATTTGAATATCCTACGAGTGGAATAGTATGCAAATGCCATAATGATGATATGCGGACTATTTCTAGTCCGTATGGGATGTCCCTGATAATAATGTATGAATTCGCTCCTGAACCAATACGGTTACGCGAATTTGAATACTCGTAAACTAAATTTACGATGAAATGAGTAATGCACGTGAATAGTGGTTTTCTTCCGGGAATGAATAGTGTCAAGTGAATAGTAAAATTTCTGAATGTTTCTCGGAATGTCAAATTGACCTCAAAAATGATGAATAGTAAGATGATGAATAGTGATCAGTGAATAGTGATTTATGAATAGTGAATTAGCGAAGTTTGGAAAATGACCAGAAATTACGAGTTGTGACACCTTTCCAGTCCATCAGTTGTATTTTTCAATTTGTTCGTCTGTGTACGTTTTTAATTAAAACGTACGTTTTTAAGTTTTAGCTCAAATCCTTGTAATCCAAATTCCCGTAATCAATCACGTAGCTTTCCTAAGCTATATTTGTTAATAATTTCCAAATAATTCTGATCATAACCCTTTCTGTGAATAAACACCCGATCACAAAGCACGCTAAAGTTACAATTCACACCTCAACGGGATTTAACGACCCGGTGATACCTTATATTACCCGGAGCATTGACCTAGGCTATTTGACTTTTTTGACCATTCTTTGGTCAATATAAGTTGGTGGTTTAGCATCAATCAATTTTTGGCGCCGCTGCCGGGGAGGTGTGCGCGTTTCTGTAGCGTCTTTCGAGATTAGTGTTATCTCACTCACTGTACAAATACCATCACTTGTGAATATTTTCAAAATCAAAACACATAAAAAAGTCATTGACACTTTTCCTAAAGTGTTAAAACACCAAAAAAAAGTATAAAAAAACAACAAAACATATCGTAACGTTTTCTGATTCGGTTTTCTTTTAAGGTGATTCTTAAAGAGAAACGAATCTGGATTACGGGACGATAACAAAAATATTGTCCAAAAAGTTTTTATCCCTAGTGCATGCGCACTCGTTCTTCAAGGTCCACTAGCCCATTACGTGAGCTGGTCCGGAAACCTCGAAGGCCTCGTAGACGTTCTGCACCAACAGTCGGATCTGAGATCCGTACTGTTCCACCTCCAGCTGTCATCATGGCGGCTGAACCCACTATGAACGAGCTTCTCCAAGCACCCGTCGAGGGTTACGGAGATGCTATCGTTGTTCCGGCAATCATGGCCGACAATTTTGAGCTTAAAACAGGGTTGATAAACCTGGCCACATCACGTCTGTTTGGCTGAGTTTGGTTTGTAGCAGAATTGGGCCGAGCCCAATGGGATTTGTAAGCCCAATTTGCTCGTCTCGAAAGTTGTGTCGGAGTTAGGAGTAGTTACTGAGCGTTCGTGGAAATTTTTGTGAGTTCGGGAATTTATTAGGACGTATATGGTTAATTATCGGAATATATATATATATATATATATATATATATATATATATATATATATATATATATATATATATATATTACGTTACTTAATAAACATTAATTATAAAAATTATTTCGCGATACTTAGACTATCTAGGTTCATGTGTAAGCGCGTTCCAAGGTAAACGGTGATCACAAACGACGTTGTGATTATAAAAGTATATCTCGACTAACAAACAAAAATTTTGTTATCGGTAAAAATGGTTTTTAGTTATCGTAATGATTCGTAAATCATGAGTTAGTATTTACTATTTAGGAGGGAAATTACGGGTGGTTACATGAAGTGATGTAGTAAGTTCTTGTATGTAGGATATAAGTCTAGATAAGGCCAGGCGCATAGTATTTTGAGTATGGAAAAGTGTTAGTGTTAGTGTGTGTGTTTAAAGGTATGATGCAGTAGTTGTAATAAAGTGATGCACTAAAATTTGTATGTGGGATATAAGTCTAGATTAAGTCAGGCGTGTAGTGTTTTGATTGAGGAAAAGTGTTTGTATGTCTTTTTGATTGATTGATGCAGTAGTTGAAATGAAGTGATGCATTAAGTTCTTGTATGTAGGATATAAGTCTAGATAAGGGCAGGCGCGTAGTGTTTAAAGCGTGGAAAAGTGTTTGTGTACGTGTGTGCGCGTATGTTTGATTGATTGATTGATGCAGTAGCTGTAATGAAATGATGCACTAAGTTCTTGCATGTGGGATATAAGTCTAGGTAAGGCCAGGCGCATAGTGTTCAAGTGTGGAAAAGTGTTTGTGTGTGTGTGTTTGATTGATTGATGCATTAGTTGTAATGAAGTGATGCACTAAGTTCTTGTATGTAGGATATAAGTCTAGATAAGGCCAGGCCCGTAGTGTTTAAAGCATGGAAAAGTTTTTGTGTACGTGTACGCGCATGTGTTTGATTGATTGATGCAGTAGCTATAATGAAATGATGCACTAAGTTCTTGCATGTGGGATATAAGTCTAGGTAAGGCGAGGCGCGTAGTGTTCAAGTGTGGAAAAGTGTTTGTGTGTGTGTTTGATTGATTGATGCATTAGTTGTAATGAAGTGATGCCCTAAGTTCTTGCATGTGTCATATAATTCTTGTAATTACGTGATGTAGTAACAAACTCATCACATGATTGAACATAGAAAGGATATAGAAAAGAGAAAAAGAATTTTGGATGAAATATTGTTGCTATTTTGAAACTATCACCACACAAGACTTTCATTGAGGTAGATAAATGAAAATATTTTGTAACAGTAAGATATGGTGTTTATGTAATGGTCGTGGTAAGTATAAATGAAATAAATAAAAATGTTTTTATTACTGCATCACAGTGTTATAATTAGTGAATCAATGAGTTTTTACTGCATCAGTGTCTTAAATATAGTGCATCACAATATTAATTCACAATATTTTTTATAATTTTCACAGATAAACCGTCTGTTGACTAGCCGTGAAGAGTAAACACCCGAAAATATGTTGAGTTTTTAATTGCAGTACCTAATATCATGAAAATGCATGGGAGAACTACATACAACGATATGGACTGTTGTGTATTTGTTATACAACGATACGGTCGTGGAGCTGTTTTGCATGAGTTGAAGAAAGAAGGTGAAGGCTAAAAGTACAAATAAAGATGTTGCGTGCAAACTACTTAGTAAAGATGATTCTACTCAGCATTAACGAGAAAAAGAAAAAATATCGAAACAAGCAGAACCATATGTGAAGAATTTGCCCAAAAATTCTAAAATTATAACAGATGATAATATCAAAGTGACTCAAGATTTGTTAAATAAGATTATTGACTGTGTATTTGTATTGCCTTTACTTAAAATTCTATTGAATGTTTCAAACTTTAGTTGTAATAATTTGGATTTATGAATGTTTAATTCTAAGTTTTGTACATTTTAATGACAATTTTTGTTTAACTTTAATTAAATTTTTGCATCACATTGTATAAATCTGCTGCATCACCATGTTAAAAGTTTACTGCATCACATTGTAAAAATCTACTGCATCAATATGTATAAATCTACTGCATCACAATGTTAAAAATTCTGATTCATTTTAAAAGGAGTCGGATTTGATTATATAATAGTGAGATGAGTAAAAAGATAAACTAAAACTGGGTGATTTTGAGTTGAGCGGGTTGAAGTAGTAGAATACATATTAGCGGGTTGAATGGTCCTGCATCATAGTTTATTTTGTTACTGCATCACTTTTTATTTCCTACTACATCAAAATTCTATATTTTGCTAATATAGTTTGATTATTTTTTTGTAGCTTATATACGTCACTTCAATTGTTTCAACAACTATAGTCGTTGAAAGATCGGTGCCAACTTTTAAGGCAAACTGATGAACTGAACATGGGAGGATTTGGTCAACTTCCGATCGTTGAAGGATTGCAACTCATTGAAACACCAAAGAAAAAGCTGATCAAAAGGAGATCTAAGAAGACACTATTTGGTTTATAGATCATTTTGTAAAACATATTCAAATATCATTCTAAAAATAATTGATGCAATTGTTGGGGATAAGATTCAAGGCCAAGATATGAAGATCAGCCTAAGATGTAAAAGAATTCAAGTATTAATGAGAGAGATTTGAATTGTTGTCATTCAAGAGGAATTTTAATGTTATTTCAAAACAATGATGTAAATTCTAGTGCATCACAATACACTATACAAAATACAATACATAGATAGTATTATTGCATTACTATGTATGCATCACATTGATGTATCATACTAATACATCACAATAACACTTTAGTGCATTAGTATGTTATTATACTCTACTGCATCACTTTGTTATTCTACTGCATCACTTTGTATATTATACTGAATCACAATACACAAAACAAAAATACTATATAAAAGTGTTTAGGTGCGTGTGCGCGCGTGTGTTTGATTGATTGATGCAGTAGCTGTAATGAAATGATGCACTAAGTTCTTGCATGTGGAATATAAGTCTAGGTAAGGTGAGGCGTGTAGTGTTCAAGTGTGGAAAAGTGTTTGTGTGTGTGTGTTTGATTGATTGATGCATTAGTTGTAATGAAGTGATGCCCTAAGTTCTTGCATGTGTCATATAATTCTTGTAATTACGTGATGTAGTAACAAACTCATCACATGATTGAACATAGAAAGGATATAGCAAAGAGAAAAAGAATTTTGGATGAAATATTGCTGCTATTTTGAAACTATCACAACACAAGACTTTCATTGAGGTAGATAAATGAAAATATTTTGTAACTGTAAGATATGGTGTTTATGTAATGGTCGCGGTAAATATAACTGAAATAAATAAAAATATTTTTATTACTGCATCACAGTGTTATAATTAGTGAATCAATGAATTTTTACTGCATCAGTGTCTTAAATATAGTGCATCACAGTATTAATTCACAATATATTTTTTTATAATTTTCACAGATAAACAGTCTCTTGACTAGCCGTGAAGAGTAAACACCCGGAAATATGTTGAGTTTTTAATTGCAGTACCTAATATCTTGAAAATGCATGGGAGAACTACATACAACGATACGGACTGTGGTGTATTTGTTATACAACGATACGGTTGTGGAGCTGTTTTGGATGAATTGAAGAAAGAAGGTGAAGGCCAAAAGTACAAATAAAGATGTTGCGTGCAAACTACTTAGTAAAGATGATTCTACTTAGCGTTAACGAGAAAAAGAAAAAAAAATATCGAAACAAGCAGAACCATATGTGAAGAATCTACCAAAAAATTCTAAAATTATAACAGCTGACAATATCAAAGTGACTCAAGATTTGTTAAATAAGATTATTGACTGTGTATTTGTATTGTCTTTACATTAAATTCTATTGAATGTCTCTGTAGGACCGAAAGTATTGTGATTTATGTGATTCGGGAGGTCTTGGTTGATGATTATTGATGAACTCCATATTTAGTTTTAGAGAGAGAAAGTAGAGAGAGGGTGAAGAAAATGGATGATATTAAGATGAAAGAATGAATACACAATTTCCCACACCCCTCATGGAGAGTCATGAGGGGTATTTATAGGCTCATAACAACACTACTATGCCTAGTGTACAATAATAGTCCCTAAAGGTACTACTTGTTACTAATCTAGTCCATTTCACGTATGTGACGTTATCTTTATAAAATAGCGAGGCTAACAATCTCCCTCCAAGATATCGTCACACGTGAATGGTTACAATGAGACCTATAAATACATTAACAATGTAAAATTACAACAATAGTAAACTATGTTGTCGTTGTTGAAGCGCAGAGTCTCTGTAGTCTAGATACTGAGGCAGACTTGAAGTTCTCTCTTCCGACGAACTCGGCGTATTTGATCTTTGGCACTGACGGCACAGATCTTTGTAGCTCTGAACTTCAACTGTAATGGTCTAGTTAGGTTATTACTCCCTCCTAACTAGTGAGCCTTTATTCTTTTTCCTGCTCCCTCCTGAACCGACAACTCTCTTTTCATCACGCAGCGGATAAAGTAGATTCATAAGTGTAGGCACATGGTTGTCGTTCAGGGAGCATCATGACAATATAACTCACATAACATTGCACAAAAGGTTGGTAATACGCTCCGATGTACACAACATTAGTACTTCTTCGGTTCCAGTGTAAGCACAATTCCCTCGAACAACCAACATACTAGAGATGAAACACTACTTCTTTTGGCATGTTCTTCTCCCTCCTGATGGTTGCGATGTATCGAAATCATCATACTATTGTGTGTACATGCCAAAATTACCCGTACTTTACACTTCTGATGCAATATAGATAGACCGTGTAAGCATAATTTGTGAGTATATGTCGCAAAAATATACTCTCAATACATTTCTCTCAAATCAACCTGTAAACGAACCTCCTTGTAATTCACCGGCTACTAGTAATGACCACATATGGAGATAACCCGATATGACCAACTTGAAAATGAAGTAAACATCCCATCTTGTGACTTAATGCTTGTACGATAGATGTGACTTAATACCTATACTGAGCACTACAATGTAACTCCTTTAAGTATGAGGTTGCACGAAATATTCGCCACTTGAACAATCCACTGCTTCGCGTGACACTGAGTACTACAACGTAACTCCTTAAAGTGATAGTTATACTGTGAGCACTACAACGTAACTCCTTACATCAGTAATAACTAGATTGTCAAGACTGAATTTTTTAATTTGCGCAGACAAGTTATCTTCAAAAGTCGTGCATCCAACCACCCCTAGACTTTGAGATAAATAAGTACACATTTTGAAGTGTCACTTCAAAGTCAAATCAATAATACCGTGCAAAAGTCCCGTAGTCATTTTTGTTGAACGAAACAATTCTAGCCGTGAACTATGTATCCCCGTGAAAATTTGTATACCAAAATACCACACTTTGTACCAATACTTATCAAAAGTTTATATCTAAATAAATAAATTCGGATTGTAACTTTTGATTGCCAATTAAGTTCATTGAGATTAGTAAAATCCAAAGCAAATCCGGATATAGCCCACGTCAATTCATCAATCCATAGCCCATTCACGTTTTGTGTTAGTGAAATACGTGATCCAATACTTGAGCCCACATCCAAAAAATGAAACACCCGATCCAAATAAAGGATAGTATTACACGGTTATAATAGAGCCATTGACCATACCCTAAAAACACATCATATTTCATCCGCCCCTTTTTACATCTTATCTTTTATGCGCTCCTCATCTACCAAAATCGGATCTAAAAAATTAATTTATTTATTTATTTTCAAAATAAATAAATTAATTTTGTAACATCGAGAGCTCACAGGCTTGGCTTCAAGATCATTAGAGATGGTCTCGGGTAGGTATGCTTGTTGTTTATGATCGATATTACTTGGACCGATGATGGATTGTGTACTGAACTGAGAGTTTGTATTTGGTATATTGGTTTGTGGTCGATGGTCTTTTTATCTCATAGTCTTCATTTCTTTTGCATATGATTTCGAAAATTTCTTGCAAAAAGATTTCGATAATTTTTCAAAAAGATCTCGATAAATTTTGTAACTTATCGAAAAATTTTTAACTTATTGAGAAGATGATTTATCGAAAACATGACTTGTCGAGATCCTTAGTTTCGAGATCTTCGGTTATCGAGAACTTGAATTCGATAACGAGAAGATGGTGTTCTCGAAAACGACTCATGTTCTCGAAAAAAGGTACACATCGAGATTTCTTATACAAGAAATCCGATTAGATTCCGGCGACCCTTATTTCCAGTTTCCGATGAATATTCCGATGAGACTCGACCACATTTCACGGTTGGTACAAAAACAGTCATAAAAATGACATCTTTAATATAAAACTGTTATGTAATAAAAGGAATTACACAATAACAGCTTTTGTAAAGCAGATGATAAAGCACAGGGGACTGCTTTTTTTTTTTTTTTTTTGACCAAAAAGATACATGAATACTTGTGTAGAAAACTGTTATGACTAAAGATAAGGAAAAAAAATTTCCGAATCTATAAAAGTGCATAAAAACAGCTTCAAGCACAATTTGAACCACAAAAAAATCGACAAACAAAACACCATGAGCTCCGATACCAATTGTAGGACCGAAAGTATTGTGATTTATGTGATTCGGGAGGTCTTGGTTGATGATTATTGATGAACTCCATATTTAGTTTTAGAGAGAGAAAGTAGAGAGAGGGTGAAGAAAATGGATGATATTAAGATGAAAGAATGAATACACAATTTCCCACACCCCTCATGGAGAGTCATGAGGGGTATTTATAGGCTCTGATACCAATTGTAGGACCGAAAATATACATGATTTATGTGGTTCGGGAGGTCTAGGTTGATCATTAAAGATGAACTCCATGTTCGGTTTTAGAGAGAGAAAGAGTAGAGAGAGGGTGGAGAAAACACAAAGTTTATTAGATTAAAACAAAATGAAAGCTACAATGATTTCCCACACCCCTCATGGAGAGTCATGAGGGGTATTTATAGGCTCATAACAACACTACTATGCCTAGTGTACAATAATAGTCCCTAAAGGTACTACTTGTTACTAATCTAGTCCATTTCACGTATGTGACGTTATCTTTATAAAAGAGCGTGGCTAACAATCTCCCTCCAAGATATCGTCACACGTGAATGGTTACAATGAGACCTATAAATACATTAACAATGTAAAATTACAACAATAGTAAACTATGTTGACGTTGTTGAAGCGCAGAGTCTCTGTAGTCTAGATACTGAGGCAGACTTGAAGTTCTCTCTTCCGACGATCTCGGCGTATGATCTTTGACACTTACGACAAAGGTATTTGTAGCTCTGAACTTCAACTGTAATTGTCTAGTTAGGTTATTACTCCCTCCTAACTAGTGAGCCTTTATTCTTTTTCCTGCTCCCTCCTGAACCGACAACTCTCTTTTCATCACGCAGCGGATAAAGTAGATTCATAAGTGTAGGCACATGGTTGTCGTTCAGGGAGCATCTTGACAATATAACTCACATAACATTGCACAGAAGGTTGGTAATACGCTCCGATGTGCACATCATTAGTACTTCTTCGGTTCCAGTGTAAGCACAATTCCCTCGAACAACCAACGTACTGGAGATGAAACACTACTTCTTTTGGCATGTTCTTCTCCCTCCTGATGGTTGCGATGTATCGAAATCATCATACTATTGTGTGTACATGCCAAAATTACCCGTACTTTACACTTCTGATGCAATATAGATAGACCGTGTAAGCATAATTTGTGAGTATATGTCGCAAAAATATACTCTCAATACTATTCTCTCAAATCAACCTTTAAACGAACTTTATCACAAATATAGAAGATTAGAAGAGAAAGTGGCTTTGGAACAAATCAGTTTCGGACCCGAGCTTAATGGAATGGCTTCTAATCAAAACGGATTAGGACCCGCACCAAACCAGCAGACTTCTGGACACATCAGTTCAGGACTCGTACCTCAAGGAGCTCAGTCAACAAACACGGATAAACCTTCAGAAAAAGAACTGGAAAATTTCTTTGAGTTAATGTTTGATGAATATTATGGTGGAACTTCGACAAATGCATCTCAACTACATTCCGCTGCACCCGCTCAAAACCATCAACCACCACCACCATCACAGGATGCATCTACCACAATCGAAGCTGAAGCACCAACTACATCAACATCATCTACATCTACTCCAGCAACTCCAGTACTTGAAACTGAACTACCAAGAATTGATGAGCAAAACCAAAACACAAATTTTCAAGGAGAACCTACATCTAATTCAAACGATGTTACGTTAGAAGAAGAAGAAGAAGTATTTGAAAACCCGTTTGCATCAGACTCTGCTGAATCTTCTTCAAGGTTACAAGAACCATCTAACACACACTCGTTCAACCAAAGGTACCCTTCTACGTTTCAATGGACAAAAGACCATCCGTTAGTACATGTTATTGGTGATCCTTCAATGCCAGTTCAGACGAGGAGACAACTTGCCACCGATCTCGAATTGTGCATTTACATTTGCTCAATAAGCACCAAAGTACCTAAGAACATTCGGGAAGCAATGGCAGAAAACCCATGGATTGAAGCGATGCAGGAGGAATTTCTTCAATACCTGTTACATGATAGTTGGGAACTTGTTGAACGACCACTTGATAAACGAGTTCTTGATCTCAAGTGGTTGTGGAAGAACAAACTGGATGAGGAAATGACTGTAATTCGCAACAAAGCTCGTCTCGTGGCTAAAGGTTATCCACAAGAAGAAGGGATAGATTTCGAAGAATCATTCGCGCCTGTAGCTAGACTTGAAGCAGTCCGGATTTTCTTAGCCTATGCAGCTCACAAAAACATCACAGTCTATCAGATGGACATTAAGACAGCTTTCTTGAATGGAACTCTGAAAGAAGAAGTGTATGTGAGTCAGCCAGAGGGATTCGTCGACAAAGATCATCCAGACTACGTCTACAAGCTTAAGAAAGCAATTTATGGTCTAAAACAAGCTCCAAGAGCGTGGTATGACGAACTATCATCTTTCTTGCTTAAAAACAATTTCACAAAAGGAACGGTTGATGACACCTTGTTTATCAAAAAATTCAAAGATGACATTTTGATCGTTCAAATTTACGTGGACGACATTATTTTTGGATCAACCAATCCTAACCATTCAAAACATTTTGAAAATCTCATGAAAAGTAAATTTGAAATGTCCATGATGGGGGAACTAAAATTCTTTCTTGGTTTACAAATACATCAATCCCCTCGTGGAATTTTTATCAATCAAGCTAAATATACAATAGAGATTTTGAAAAAACATGGTATGGAAAACTGTGATTCTGTTGGTACACCAATGGTCACTTCACCAAAAATAGGTGCTGATTTGTTTGGGAAACCCATCGATCCGAAGAAATATCGGAGCATGATCGGTTCTCTCATGTACCTAACTGCTAGTCGACCAGATATTCAATTTGCTGTATGTTTATTAGCACGGTTTCAGGCAAAGCCTACCGAACTTCACCTCAAAGAGGTTAAACGGATCTTTCGGTACCTACGAAGCACCATTAACATGGGACTTTGGTATCCAAAGGATTCGGAGTTTAATCTAACAGCATTTTCAGATGCAGACCATGCTGGTGATCAAGTTACAGCAAAGAGTACATCAGGTGGAGCACAATTTTTGGGTGAAAAGCTAGTAAGCTGGTCTTCAAAGAAACAGGATTGTACTGCGCTTTCAACCGCCGAAGCCGAGTATGTGTCTCTATCTGCGTGTTGTGCCCAAGTTCTTTGGATGCGGACACAGCTCACAGATTATGGCTTTACTTTTGACAGAATACCTATGTATTGTGACTCAAAAAGTGCCATAGCCATCTCGTGCAATCCCGTACATCACTCTAAGACGAAGCATATCAAAGTCCGCTACCATTTCATCAAAGAACACGTGGAAGAGGGTACTGTTGAATTATTTTTCGTTAAGACTGATTACCAACTCGCCGATCTATTTACTAAAGCCCTTCCAAAAGAAAGGTTTGACTACTTAGTTCGACGGATTGGCATGCGAAGCCTAACTCCTGAGGAGCTAGAACGTCTTCTCGAATCTTCTTGAAAAATGATTTCAAAATCGCTTCGCTGTAAATATTTTTGAAAAACAAAATACAAAATTTGAAAAACCAACAAAAACAAAATATAAAAATATAAAATTTCAAAAAATACAAAAACAATATAAAATCAAAAAATACAAAAATATTCTTCTCACGACATGTCTCTCGTATAAATCAATATTCTGTACGTTTCTAGAAATGTCATTCAACAATGATACGGACATGTACAGATGCTTGAGCGGGAGTTCTTTTTAATGTTTTTCTAAAAACATGTCGTTTCTCAAAATTTTCTTCACCATGGCTTTCGTATACATCAGTACGAAACCCGTACGTTCAATGACGACTTCTGATTATTTTCAAATCAAGGACTCGTACGTTCAATGACGAACTCTTTTTCAAAAAGTTCGAGTCTAAACAAACGAAAAAGATTTCTAGCATAAACTCGTTTTCCAACAAAATTCTTGAGCACTTTTTCAAGATTGTTCAAAAGATTTCTCAAAATCTCTCAAAATTTGTGCTCAAGATAACTCCCTCAAAACCCTTAATAAATTTTAAATATGCTATCATTAAGGGGGAGTATAAAAAGTAAAAATGTTCCAAATTCATGCAGAATCTGTCTTTCTCTCCAAAAGCTTTTTCTTAATCTGTTGATATCAAAAATATCACGGTATGCTATTTTTGAGGGGGAGAAGACATGATTAAAATGTGATCAAAGATGTTTAAAGATTGTGGCTGAATCTCAGAAGAGCTCGACTCAGTATGTACCAATGAATTGACGAAGCTTAAAATGTCAGTAATCGAAAAGACTTGTCCTGGACGGGTAATAATTTCAAGCTAGTCTAACTAGTGATGTAAGCGTGTCTCGAATAGGACTTGTCTGAGTAGAATGTACCGTATCGAGAGACTTTCTTTGGACTTAACCAGGACGGGTAATAACTTCAAGCTAGTCTAACTAGTGATGTAAGCGTGTCTCGAATCGGTCATGTTCGCTGAAAGTGGATCAATTCAAAAGTGCAAACTCCTCACACATGTGCAAATTTCTTAAATAATTCATGAGCACATGTGAAGGGGGAGTCCTTCAAAAGAAATGCAAAACTCTCGAAGTGTCTACAATGTGTTTTATTATCATAAACACTTTGAGAGATTTTCAAATGAATGGTTTTATGGCAATGATAGGATAGTCATGGAGTTATAAGGTGACTAAGGTTAGGTAAAACCGTCCTATGATCCGCCAGAGCCGGAGGGATCTACCCAAGGACAATTCCAATAGATTAGAATTAGAAGTCCTTAGGTATGATTGAAAAAAAGGAGAAAATGAGAAAGGAGAAAGAAGGGGTTGAAGAATTAAAAAGAAAAAAGTTATGAAAAAGGGTGAAAAGAAATAGCCCTCCATATGTTCAACCTTAGGGCAGACACCGGGTTCAACTCATATGCTACTGGTTGTTACTAAGGTGACACCGGTATTGAAGACAAAGACGTCATGGACCCAGTGACGCACTGCACTAAACCTTCTTAACCACTCAAGTTCTCTTAAAAGGGCTTGTTTCATTCTCACGGGGAACCAGTGTAATCTATCGACCTGTCTCTTAGAGATGGTTGATATTGAAGCAGGAGACCTCTCCCTAATCTCCGCATAGGAAACCAAATATGCACTTATCGAGTCTAGAGCCCCGAGATTCATCAAAAGATCTCTTAGGAACACTTAGAATTTCTACAACTGGTGTTCTACATCAATGGACACTAGCTGTAAATTATAGAGTCCTACGCAGATCTTAGCAATCTGCCAGAACATTTATGAGAGGATTCACATTTGTGATTCTCAATGATTGAATGGAAACTCCTGCCAGGGTCAACATCAAGCAGCCCTGACAGCAGGTCACTTCGGTAATTCTTTATGAGTTACACTTAGTGTTCGCGGTGGTTTCAAACGGTCTACAGTCGTGGAGTGATCCCCAGCGACTCACCCAGTCATTGAGCTACTAAGTAGGTCTTGTAAGCTCTCTCGAGAGTATCTGACATGGGAACGGCCTTGGTAAGGGTTAGAAGGAGTCTTCACACTATGCTGTTGACGATCTCTAATTCTTATCTGTAAGTACCGGTTGTTTTATTGCTAACTGTTTATATGCAGGGACACTTCATCTCCATGGCGACAGATTCCACATGCTCATACATACATCTGGAAGTTAAAGAAAGCTTCCTCAAAGATCTATACAACACAAAGTTCATAGAAAGATTCTACGCCTATAAGAAGAATCTACTAAGTATAAAGACTAAAGATCTAAGTGAAAGTAAGGGAACTACGTGCATATAAATATCAAAGTCCAAAGATGTATGAGCATGTTGGAATGACAGACAACCACCACAGACGCAGAAGTGACGAAAGGCAGACAACGAATGATGAAAAGTCAGTCATCAAAGATCACAAAGCATGAAGGAACAAAAACTAAAGACTATTCTACTACGACACACAATGGACAACAACAAAGAACAAAGAAGATCAAATCACGTGGAGCTTCATTCGAATGACCACCCCTTAGGGGGAGATTGTTAGCATTAAAAATATATATTGAAAAGTGATGGTCATTCTCATACGTGTAACTTTGTAATGTGTCGTAGTTTGCCATAGAATAGTCAAATGGGCTTATGGTTTGGACTAATCTAATAGGTTATAAGTTATGTATTATGGCTAGTCCATAGTTTATGCAAAAGTCCAAGTCCATCACCAAGCCCATCCTAAGGCCCATAAGGTCTTAAGTCTTATGTATAAAAGACACCACACACCTCATTTGTGTGGTGTGCTTGTGTGTGTATTTGTGTGTGTTTTAGTAATCAAAGCTCTCATATTTCATCTCTCTTTCTACATATACACGAATTACATATAAGTCACCAAGTCACCATCTTTCTTCTTCTAATCTTCTATATTTGTGATAAAGTTGGTATATCTAAGGTCCTACAAGCAATTGTTAGCCTCGCTCTTTTATAAAGATAACGTCACATACGTGAAATGGACTAGATATGTAGCAAGTTGTGCCATTAGGGACTACTTATGTTAACTTGGCAAACTTGTAATGTGTAGAGCCTATAAATACCCCTCATGACTCTCCATGAGGGGTGTGGGAAATTGTGTATTCATTCTTTCATCTTAATATCATCCATTTTCTTCACCCTCTCTCTACTTTCTCTCTCTAAAACTAAATATGGAGTTCATCAATAATCATCAACCAAGACCTCCCGAATCACATAAATCACAATACTTTCGGTCCTACAATTGGTATCGGAGCTCATGGTGTTTTGTTTGTCGATTTTTTTGTGGTTCGAATTGTGCTTGAAGCTGTTTTTATGCACTTTTATAGATTCGGAAATTTTTTTTCCTTATCTTTAGTCATAACAGTTTTCTACACAAGTATTCATGTATCTTTTTGGTCAAAAAAAAAAAAAAAAAAGCAGTCCCCTGTGCTTTATCATCTGCTTTACAAAAGCTGTTATTGTGTAATTCCTTTTATTACATAACAGTTTTATATTAAAGATGTCATTTTTATGACTGTTTTTGTTCCATTACCGTGAAAAGTGGTCTATATGGTCGGAAACACATCGGAATACTCATCGGAATCTGGGTTATCATCGCCGGAATCTAATCGGATTTCTTGTATAAGAAATCTCGATGTGTACCTTTTTTCGAGAACATGAGTCGTTTTCGAGAACACCATCTTCTTGTTATCGAAATCAAGTTCTCGATAACCGAAGATCTCGAAACTAAGGATCTCGACAAGTCATGTTTTCGATAAATCATCTTCTCGATAAGTTAAAAAAAAAAATTTCGATAAGTTACAAAATTTATCGAGAACTTTTTGAAGTAAAACTTTCGAAAACTTTTGTAATCTTTTCGAGAAATGAAGACTTTGAGATAAAAAGACCATCGACCACAAACCAATATACCAAATACAAACTCTCAGTTCAGTACACAATCCATCATCGGTCCAAGTAATATCGATCATAAAACAACAAGCATACCTACCCGAGACCTCATATGAGATCTTGAAGCCGATTCTGTCTTAAACATAAAACGGGTCACGTATGTTTTTTGGTTCGTGTTTTGATGAAGTTGTGATGATAGGATGAAATAATTATTCTTATTCATTTTAATGATAAAGAATTGGAGAGATAAGGCAGATTTGGTGAGAGACGTGAAGTGGGAGGCGGTGTAAAATATGTAGTAGGGTTAAGATGAAAAGTGGCTAATTTGGTTATAAATATTACACCGTGTAATCAAAAGTGAACTGGATCGAGTCAACTTTTAATGGGCTGGTGAACCAATTATGTCATTGGTTTGTGTATTGGATTGGTTCTTCATTTATTAAACGGATTGATGTACTTGGCTTGGACTATCAAAAGCTAATATCTGAATTTTTTTTGGATATAAATTTTTGATAACTCTTGGATTATGGGTGGCATTCTGGTATTATATTATTTTCACGGGGATACATTATTCACGGCTAGAATTGTTTCGTTCAACAAAAATGACTACGGGGTTTTTGCACGGTATTATCGATTTGACTTTGAAGTGACATTTCAAAATGTGTACTTATTTATATCAAAGTCTAGGGGTGGTTGGATGCACGACTTTTGAAGATAACTTGTCTGCGCAAAATAAAAAATTCAGTCTTGACAATCTAGTTATTACTGATGTAAGGAGTTACGTTGTAGTGCTCACAGTATAACTATCACTTAAAGGAGTTACGTTGTAGTACTCAGTGTCACGCGAAGCAGTGGATTGTTCAAGTGGCGAATATTTCGTGCAACCTCATACTTAAAGGAGTTACGTTGTAGTGCTCAGTATAGGTATTAAGTCACATCTATCGTACAAGCATTAAGTCACAAGATGGGATGTTTACTTCGTTTTCAAGCTGGTCATATCGGGCAGTCTCCATATGTGGTCATTACTAGTAGCCGGTGAATTACAAGGAGGTTCGTTTAAAGGTTGATTTGAGAGAATAGTATTGAGAGTATATTTTTGCGACATATACTCACAAATTATGCTTACACGGTCTATCTATATTGCACCAGAAGTGTAAAGTAAGGGTAATTTTGGCATGTACACACAATAGTATGATGATTTCGATACATCGCAACCATCAGGAGGGAGAAGAACATGCCAAAAGAAGTAGTGTTTCATCTCTAGTACGTTGGTCGATCGAGGGAATTGTGCTTACACTGGAACCGAAGAAGTACTAATGACGTGTACATCGGAGCGTATTACCAACCTTCTGTGCAATGTTATGTGAGTTATATTGTCATGATGCTCCCTGAACGACAACCATGTGCCTACACTTATGAATCTACTTTATCCGCTGCGTGATGAAAAGAGAGTTGTCGGTTCAGGAGGGAGCAGGAAAAAGAATAAAGGCTCACTAGTTAGGAGGGAGTAATAACCTAACTAGACCATTACAGTTGAAGTTCAGAGCTACAAAGATCTGTGCCGTCAGTGCCAAAGATCAAATACGCCGAGTTTGTCGGAAGAGAGAACTTCAAGTCTGCCTCAGTATCTAGACTACAGAGACTCTGCGCTTCAACAACGTCAACATAGTTTACTATTGTTGTAATTTTACATTTTAATGTATTTATAGGTCTCATTGTAACCATTCACGTGTGACGATATCTTGGAGGGAGATTGTTAGCCTCGCTCTTTTATAAAGATAACGTCACATACGTGAAATGGACTAGATATGTAGCAAGTTGTGCCATTAGGGACTACTTATGTTAACTTGGCAAACTTGTAATGTGTAGAGCCTATAAATACCCCTCATGACTCTCCATGAGGGGTGTGGGAAATTGTGTATTGTTCTTTCATTCTTAATAAACTTCCATTTTCTTCACCCTCTCTCTACTTTCTCTCTCTAAAACTAAATATGGAGTTCATCAATAATCATCAACCAAGACCTCCCGAATCACATAAATCACAATACTTTCGATAAACTTTAGTTGTAATAATTTGGATTAATGAATGTTTAATTCTAAGTTTTGTACATTTTAATGACAATTTTTTTTTAACTTTCATTAAATTTTTGCATCACATTGTATAAATCTGCTGCATCACCATGTTAAAAGTTTACTGCATCACATTGTAAAAATCTACTGCATCACAGTGTTAACAATTTACTGCATCAATATGTATAAATCTACTGCATCACAATGTTAAAAATTCTGGTTCATTTTAAAAGGAGCCGGATTTGATTATATAATAGTGAGATGAGTAAAAAGATAAACTAAATCTATTTGCTTGTTTTTCATTTTACACCCATTTTGTGTTTACCCATGTCTTTTCCTACTCTTTAGTCGCGAATCATGCTTAGGTGAGGGAATTGAGCAGGCATTGATGTCTTACCCGGTAACAATTCACATTTCCAGATTACTATTCCTTTTTACTATTCACTATTACTATTCACTTTTTACTATTCATTTGCACTATTCACTATTCATTTCCGAAATTTTTATTTCATATTCTCGTGAGATAAATTATTTCCATGATAAAATAAAAGTTTGACGCTCATCGGATCATTTTTGCAAAAGTTATTAAGAAACTATACGTTTGGCTTAAACGTCATTTAAAAACCTACGCACAACGAAAACCAACCGCGTCAATTTTCCCCGCATCAGATAAATGTTTAGTACACTCATGATTAATTAGAGAATTTTTGATGATTAAGAAAAATGTTACCAAATAGACCATGTGCCGTAAGAAACAGAAATTTACATTTTAAGCACTTTTACTTATCCGTAACCTTAGCCTATACCTGCACCGCGTTTTCTGAGACGATTAGAAACTTTCATAATTCGGAAAAGTGAACATATTTTCACTCCCCCTTTGACCAAAAATCACTCCTTGATTTTATAAATCCTTCCTTGATTTTTTAGGCTTACGGTTTTATGTCTAAAAGACATTAAATACAAACCGACACTAGACTGAGCTCAGTCTAGACATTATAGGCCATTTTAATTCATTATCATCATATTAGAAAAGTTATATTTTACTTTTCTGCATTTTACGCAACTTTCGTACGTTTTACGTTTAACGCGTTTTAAACCTACGTTTCCAGCGTTATCAGCATTTTCGCGACCCATTAAACTTGTCACTCATTTTTATAAGTTAAATATGAGTATATTGACAAGTTTAATCATTTCTACAAGTTTCATATTTTTACGATACCCGATTTTACGTTTCGTGGCCTAACAACTTACGGTTAGCGATTAACGGAACCAAAACTGACTTCGTAAACTAGATAATACCAAGTTTAAACCACCTAGTCACCCCTCCTCATCCTAACCAACTCTAGGAAGAGTCTTGGAGACTCTTCATCTCTTGCTTTCACTAGATCATGACACATTGCAACTTAGGCTCCAAGTTTTGCCTAATCTTGCAACACCTTGCAAAGCTTTTCTAACAAGCTTGGTTAGTCACCTTCCTAACACCTTCTTAGCACCTCCTTAAGGCCCTATATAACCCTCTTCCCCCTATTCTTGCCTTTCCATAACCTAATCTCAAACACTTTCATTAGTTAGTTTCCAACTTCAAGTATTTCAACTAGTTTCAAGCTCCAAGTGAACTCCATCTCAAACACTTGCAAGTTTATGTGATCTACTTGAATTGAAATACATTCAAGTCACTAAAAACCTCATCACCAATCCTTCAAGAATACAAGAGTGTAGAAGGGTTGCTAAAGTGTGGAAAGCTTGCTCAATCAAAGTCCTAATCCTTGTTCTTAACTTCCTTTCTTTAGAAAGTCTAAAGTTGTAAGAAACCCTATTATACTTTCTTGCTCAATATCATTTTCATGCTTATTATGTTTCATTCATTCTATATATGGTCTTTGTGTTATGTTCATGATGTATAAAAACCATTAAAACAAGTTAAAGGAACCATATGTTAGCTAAATAGACATAAACAAGAAAACTAGTGACATATATTGTGAAATTCGACAAAAATAGTATAACCATGATATTGGAAACTTACCTACTGTTAAAGAGTGCTTAAAAAGGAAAACATAGCAATTTGAATCACCCAAAATGAGTATACGAGTCAAAAGTTATGGCCAAAAGAAGTTAGCGAACCTAAAAACCCGAAACTGTCTAATAGCATTCTGATCAAAATTTGGATTTTTTTTAGGCCTTCTGGTCCGATTCATCAAAAAGTTAAAACACGAAAGTTGTCCGGAACGACGTTTACGTTCAGGATTTAAGAAGCTCGAACCCTGAAAACGCATAACGAGTGATATTTTTCTTCAAATTCTTAACAGCCCCTTTTTAATACCAAATGACCATGTATTGGTAATGGCTAAGTAAAACCAAGAGGTCTAATGACCTTAAAGCCGAGACCACAGCCATGGCTAAGGCCAAGGATGAGTCTCAAGACCATGGTAGCAATGACCAAAGCCACGGCAAGGCCACAGCTAAAGACCTTATGGCTTTCTAAGTCGAAAACATAAACTAAAGTGTTAGTTGTAACATAATCAACCAATTTGGATCTACTCCATCAAATGACCATTAGACTTTGCAAGTAACGTCCATTCTAGGCTTAATAAACTCATTGATAATAACAATCTTCATTTAAAATAAACTTTGCTAAGTTATTCAACTATTCGGACATGTAACTTTTGAAGATCAAAAACTTATATTTTCTATCAAATACTACAACACTAGGGAGCTTCATGTGAGGGGCTCCATTTGGGTAAACGGAACGATGAGTTGCTGGATTTACGATTTAAAGTGTCCTAGCTCCTCGGACGTTTACTACATGACCTCTGAATTATGTCGGCCCGAACGGTAGTAAGAGATATACAAACTATACATGTTTCATAAACCACTTTTATTCAAAGACTTACATTATATACTAAGTACTACATCATGAACAATATGCAAGACATATATAGGCTCGTTTATGTTTTGTTAGACATTATTCCAAACCTAAGTTGCAACAATTATTCTAGGTTGCTCGTAGAAGTTCTCACGACATATCCATCATTCTCATTAAACATCATCCAACTCACGGTGAGTTCATAGCCCCACTTTCCATTACTTAATTGTTTTACAAACCCTTGGGGGGAATACATGCTATTATTTTTCAACCGAACACAATGCTTTTCAATTGTATGCTTGCCTGATTGTTTTATTATCACTAAGTACCATCCTTGCCAATCCAATATCCCTTATTATGAACCATTTAATCACTAGTAATAATGAGCGCGAGTATTGTGAATAGGCCTATTGGGATTGACGAATCCCATTTGTATTGACTAAGTTCAAACAAATGCACTATATTTGAGATTTAGGTATGACGGCAAAGTACCTACCGGGATAACTCCGCTGATTGATATTGGTACCCGTTAATGTTTTGGTGTCATGAGCTTAGTATAATAATATCTGTTTTGTTTTCAAAACTATTGGTGTGAGTCTATAGCTCACACTACCAACATATTGTGTTCAAACATTTAATAAACTCTATGAATTTCACTCAACCTTTGTGTTGACAGTTTTAAGCATGTATTTCAGGTCCATAATGATCGAGGCTGACACGGAGGAGCACGGATATTCAAGAGGGCTATAAATTTTATTATCATTCGAAAACTCATTTAATGTAAATTGTAAACATGGAACCATCTGGGACCTCATTTTGTAATCTCTGATATTTATATAATTTGAATGATAAATCTTTTAAAACGACTCAATTAGAGATCGTTTTCTATTATTATGACTGTTGTGCCGTCGAGTAACACCCAGTTTGAATTCCGCTGCATAATTGAATTGGGGGTGTTACAAACCCGGCGTTCCGGTCATGTTTCAATGTTATTTGTCACCTTTACCGTAGTATCTTAGTAACGACACTACACCCCTAACCATACATGTGTTCACCCAACGTTGCCTTCTTAGATTATTTTGACCTTAGCTCTAGTAGATGAGATTTGTGTAATTGCCAAGCCTATAATAGAATACATATTATGACTGTGCTTTGAGTGATCACCCCGAAAATTGACACTTAGATTAGTTGAGAGAGAGTGTTTGTTCCCCTTTTTGTGAGGTGTTCGGCTTTAAGATATTCTAGCATAGGAAGTTTTTAAATTCATATTTCCCTTATTTCGGGAGATATCTTTTTGAAAATTATTCTAATAAGGTCTACTTGAGGGCAAGTAGAGTTCAAGTGGGGGGATATTTGATGACGTCAAGTAGTCTGATATTCTAAGTATCAATTTCCCATCTTTATTGACTATTTTAGCTTAATATTGTCTGTAGTATTGTCTTATTACTTCATATTTCATTTCAGGACTGTTAATAGGGTATGAAGCGGCAAATGGATGAAGTTGGACTCAATATGGACAAAAGCACTTATTACAAGAAGACTACGGCGTAACTAAGTGATGATGTTACGCTGTAGCTAAATTATGACGTGGAATTATCCACGAATTAATGACTACGTCGTAACTAGTAGTAATGTTACGGCGTAATGAAGACTCCGTAACTACTTTATGGAACTTGTGAAGATTACGACATAGCACCTCAGGACAACTACGACGTAACATGGTTACGGCGTAACTATTCTATCCAACTACGCCATAACTAGCTCCACGGATAAGATCAAGTGAAGATAACACTAGCTACGGCGTAACTAGTTATAGCGTTACGTTGTAGCAGGATTTCTGCCTATAAATACCAGACGAAAATTCACTATTAATATCATCTCCCCTTTCCCAAACCTTTCTAGGGTTTGGAGAGAGCAAACACAGAAGAAGATGACAGCGTTAGGAGTCAGAAGATGGAAGCTCTCTTCTACATTAATCATTTGTATTCGATTTTGGATTCTCTTATGCTTTTCCATAATCATTTGATGAATTCTTATTATTAATTCAAGTATCATTAAGTTATTTGTCCTCTTTTATTACATCGTAGAGATATCTTCTTTGTCCATTCATTTATACTAGTTTTGGTAGTATTATAAGCTTGTTTGTATTTATTATGCTAGATGTGATTGACCTGAAACCACAGTCCATTTAGTAGGCTAGACGAATTGACCATAGGATACTAGCCTAATAGATTGCGAGGAAATGGTTAGGATGACAACTGACCATAACGCCTTGTGTGAGAATTGACCATAGGACCACCTTACAAGTGGAGGTACATAAGAAGTTAGAGAGATCTAAGATCCGAGAGGTCGGATCTCTCCGAGAGGCCGGATCTCTACCGAATGTGATCTATTAGATTTGGCGCGTAATGACTCAACCGAGTATCCAATCTCCGCTTACTAGCATGGGGTAGTACTTGTGGTTCCGGGGATGATATTTGGGAAGATAGACTAGGATGACTTTATCCTGCGATTTTTAGTGATATTTATGCCACTGTACGTTGTTTATGAATTTGAACGATTGCTTGAATAACTTGGATTAATGCTTTATCTTTACACTGCCTATCCCTTGAATCAAATCTGTGATTTGAAAACCAATATTTACTATTTAATTCATCATTTCTATCAATGTTTACCTGTCATTATCATAACAAACTTTGATTTCTTTCACAACAGCTCTTAGGGACGACACTCGGATTTACCTAGGCTTTGCTACATGCGATCGGGTTCTCTACCAGTCAGTATGTGTTTATCCTTGTATTTCTAAGTTTATAAATTTAAAGTAGGATGAAAATACGCATCAGTGATTTTCTTATGTTTTCGTCCGTTTTCATACGTATTCGTCCGTTTTATACGTATTAGTCCGTTTTTTACGTTTTCGTCCATTTTTATACGTTTCTGAATATCACAATTGATATTCAGAATATCACTTGTGATTTTCTGAATATCAATGGTGATATTCTAAATATCACTTGTGATTTACATGTACAAAACATTTGTTGAAAATCACTTTTCATATTCAGAAAATCACTTATGATATTCAGAATATCACTTGTGATATTCTTAATATCACAGAATACTATCACAGAATACTACTTATGATATCCAGAATATCATTTGTGGTACTCATAATATCACTTGTGATATTCTGCATATCACAGAAAATCACTTGTGATATTTAGAATATCACTTGTGATAGTTGTGATATTTAGAATATAACTTGTGATATTTAGAATATCACAGAATATCACTTGTGATATTCAGAATATAACTTGTGATATACAGAATATCACTTGTGATATTTAGAAACATATGAAAACGTCTGAAAATGGCCAAAAATATTTAAAAACGGATGAAAATGAATGAAAAAACGGACGAAAATGTATGAAAACGAAAGAAAACGTATGAAAGTGTAAAAACATGTATGAAAAGGACAAAAACGTTTGAAAAATGGACGGAAACGAAAGAAAACGGAAGAAAACATATGAAAACGAACGAAAACGTAAGAAAATGGACGAATATGGATGACAACGGACGAAAACGTATGAAAGCGTAAAAGCACGTCTGAAAACGGACGAAGACGTATGAAAACTGGACGAAAACGAAAGATAACGGACGAAAACGTATTAAAACGAACAAAAACATATGAAAACGGACGAAAACGTATGAAAACGAATGAAAATGTAAGAAAACAGATGAAAACGTATGCAAACAGAAGTTAACGGGTGAAAACGTAAGAAAGCGACGAAAACGTACGAAAACGGACAAAAACGTATGAAAACGGGCAAAAATGTAAGAAAACGGGCGAAAATATATGAAAATGGATGGAAATGTACGAAAACAGACAAAAACGTATGAAAACAAACGAAAATATATGAAAGCGAAAAAAAAACGTGTATTAGGGAAAACAAACCGTGAATTAGAACAAAAAAACAAAAAAAGAAGAAAGAAAAAAAGAAGTGAATAATAAAAAAGACAAAAAGACAAAGAAAAAAGAAAAAAGAAAAAAAAAATATGGACTTAAGTTTTTATATTTAATCTTAAGTTAATCCCACTATTAGATCTACCTAGATGGATGAGTGGGGATTTGTCTTTTGTATGCACCAAAATAAGAGTATTCAAAATAAAGTGACTCTTTCTCGACCTCAAAGAGCTCGAAAAGAATAATGTATGTTTTACTTGTATTATGTAGTAAATATATTGAGTAAAGTTGTTGAAACTTGAATGTCAGAAAGTTTCGAATATCCAAATGAAAATTTTGATTTTGATAATTTTTGACATGTGAAATTTTTGAAATTTTGGATAATATGAATTTGAGGAGACTTATATTAAATATCAAACTTTTGTTAGGACTCATCTCACCATTTATCTAAAAAGAAATGAATAGTTGAGGTTAAAAATATTTTAATATTTCACATATTTTTTATAATTTAAATATCTCTTAAACCGTTAATCGTTAAGCGAAAATAATTACACCATCGCGATGAGTTTTTAATTATGTTTCTATAGACGGGCACTTTGATATACTTTCGAAAAAAAAATCATTTTTTTTCACGTTTTTTTTCGTGGCCGAAAAAATCATATATATCATATATGATATTACATATCATATGATATGATATGTGATATGTAATATCATATATGATTTTTTCGGCCACGAAAAAAAAACGTGAATAAAACGAATTTTTTTTTTTGTCGAAAATATATCAAAGTGCATATCTATAGAAAGATAATTAAATGCTCGTCGTAACGGTATATTTTTTTAGCTTAACGATTAACGGTTTGAAAGATATTAATATTTGAAAAAAAAAAACAGATGAAAGTGAGTTTTTTAAATTGTTGGGATTAATCTCATCCATTTGATCAAATAAAGATGGAGGGAAGATGGAGGGTAGAGATTATTCTTTTGGTATGTAAAAAAAGTTTGATCATTAAATGATCTTATATATATGAATTTTGATATAAAGTTCAGTAGATATAACTTTTCTGGTTAGAAATGAACTTATTTTTGTAAGTATAGATTTAGTTTAGCGATTCTTATAGGATGATGATTACTTTTTAATAAATCAAAAAAATTAGTGGTACATAGATAAACAATACAATGATGTACAAGATAGGAAGTCAATTAATGAGACATACCGAAACACAAACCCATTTTTAACGACAAGAACTGCTATTTATTATTTAATTCGTGTGATCTTGGAAGTGATTGACACTCCCAAAATTTATTAGAACACTCTACTTAATGCATCAAATGGTTATACTTATAACCTGCTTTAACTACTTGTGCAGTTAAGTGTGCCAATGTATTTTAAGAGTGCCAATTACTTCCCTTATATAATATTCTTAGGTTACAACGAATGATAAAGGAGTAGAAATGACGCAATCTTAATAGATAAAATTAGCAACTGTTATTATGATAGGGACTAGCTGAGGCAGTCAATCTCCGATAAATAAAGAAAAGGAACAAGAGACTTTTGAGCCAATTTTCTGATATATTACGTCATGCAAGAATTACAATATAAATATAACATAAAGCTAAACCACTAAGCTAAACTTTAGGAAGAAAACTTGACTGGAAATGTAAACGTGGGTAACTAATGCAACTGTGGAAAACCACTTCTTTCTCCTAAATGCATGAACATGTCAACTAAATGGAGATGGTGCATGGATGATCTTGACTTGGTCGATCTCTAGTACACGTATCAGCAACACAACTCTTAAACAAAGGAAGCCATCTGGTATTACTTGTAGAGTTTGTATCTCCCACTTTTCATGTATTGAGCAAACTCAGATTCACAAGAACCATCCTTATACGCGTTATAATCATTCCACCACTTCCGCAAACTGCTTCCCTCCAAGAAAACGTCCGACGATACCATGTAATCATTGACAGCGCGCATCACATAAGCCATAAAGTTCTCCAATTTTTGCTCCAAGACAACTCTATTGCTACTTGAACATCCATCCTTCAAGAGCCTTAGCGAAATTATTGCTTCCTCCACATGGGCCCAGAAGCAAGAATCCTTGCTAAGATTAAAACCCTCTTGTTTTTCATCACTTGGGTTCACATTCTTCTTATCTTCCTTCAACCATTTCTCCAACAACATATAGTGCTTAGGCCTATTTGCAATGTAGCTTGTATCAGCATCTGTGCTGTTTTTTTCTCCCGCGAGTTTTTTGTAGTATTCACCTATGTCTAGTGGCTCCGTCATCCATCTGTAGTTGTTTCCACTATATAGCCAACGCTTGCGTAACTTAGCTCCATCCTTTTGGGGCATTTCATTCTTTTCTTCAACAAACTTCTTCCAATACTGGTTCAGGATGCGACGTTGTTTTATAATTTGTTGATGGCGTTCGTTTTCGTCTCTAGTTGGCTCATTCTTGTAGCAATCATAGTAGCCTGCACTCTTTTGCTTGGTCTTTATGTACCATTCCATGTATGACATGCTTATCTTCATATCATTTAGCTTCTTCGTAGGCTCGTAAGCATTCTTCTTTCTTTTAATCTTCTTCGCTTGTTTCTCCATTTCCTCAATCAGAATATTATCGGACACACCAACCTTTTTAAGCTGCAATGCAATTCCTGCTTTTAACAAACTTGTGCTGCCTTCACCAAGATCAGAAGCGCCCCCACGTACCAATACCTTCCTTCTGATTGAACTCAAAACTTCATTATAATCTTGCGGATTCAAGCTTTCAGCATCAGGTGACGCCATGGTGTCTAAAACTGCCTTGATCGCCTTTTCATCTTCAAAAGCCGTGCAGTGCCCTGATTCCGTGCAGAAGAGGAAGGTGCCAAACGGCTTGTATACTTCCTTTGTTGCAAAACATCTGGCTCCATCATCCTTCTTCACAACCACATTTAGGAAACCTGATTTCCATTGTGGCCGTTTGGCAATGGCTTGTTGGAAATTTTCACCGCCGACAAGGGGGGCACCGAAAGTTATGCACATTGGCCGTTTTGTACCTTTTATACCTTCTGATTCCTCCACGTCCACAGCTTGTTGTAGCCGCAGAGCGGAAAGAATGGCAAGCACTCCCCCAAGACCCCATCCAGTGATGATCAAGGGAGTAAATTTATGCTGAAAAACAAATATTACAAATAAGGACAGCCACTATATAGGTCTTTGTTCATCTAGCAGTACTAAAGGTGACCCACTAATCAAATTCGTGGTTGTGCGTTCAAGTCCCACCCAACATGGTACAAAAGTATATTCTTGATATAAAATATTTAATATTAATATTATTAATAATAAAATTCTTAATATTATTAAAATTTTTTATTATAATAAAATAAAAAACGTACAAAATCGTTTAGTAGATAAACCCAAATTTAATTTTACTTTTTTTATTCAAATTTTTTATACAAATAAAATGTTAAAAATTTCCTATAATAAATCTAAAAAAAATTATAAATTTTTTTAAATTAAAATTATATTTTTTTTGCTAAAATTATTATTTTTTTATTTAAATTTAAAAATTTTCGTATAATAAAATTAATATAAGTTTTTTTTTTAAAAGAGTAAATTACATGAATCGTCCTTGTGGTTTGTATTTTGAGAGGGAAAACCAAATTTACAAGGTTAACTCTTACATTACAAGTTAGGTCTTTTTTAACGATCGTTAGGAGTTGGGTCAAAATTTGGACATGATCCGCAAAAATCTAAAACCACATGGACCAAACCCGTTTAAAAAAAAGCACAGGGACAAGATCCGTAAAAATTAGTAAACCACAAGGATGATATATGTAATTAACTCAAAATTAAATGTACCTCATTTTCGATCTCTCTGAGGCGATCATTGAAACCATTAAATATTTCAATAGCATTTTTGTTGACAGAGAACAAAGAGTCCTCGGCTCCGGTGGAGATAAAGTCAATGGCTTTGTCGACCAATTCGAGATCACTATCTTGGCCTCTATGTGAAGGACGTGTCATGAAAGCCAAAACTTTGATCCCAGAAGAACTTGTGTAAAGATCAAATCCAATCTTCGCCTCTTTAAGCAGCACATCAGACACTTCTTGAATCGTACCAATGCTGCTGCTCAGAAATTTGCTTAGTTCGACTTCGCTGTTGAACCTGATGAAAATATATTGTTTAAACTTTAAGAAACTTTTCAAGATTATATATTTCTATCAAAGTCATGATGAAAAAATGAAACTTACATGTTTTGAGAATGATTCATCTTGTTTTTTGATTTGTCTCAAGAAACTATGGAGTGTTTTTTCAGATATGGAATAAAGCTAGCTTTTAAAGATTCATTTTCGTAGATTTTATGATGGAATTGCTTGTGATTTGCAAAGAAAGTTCCTGGTCATTGGTTGCTTATGGACAAAAGTCGTCTCTAGAGTCTTTATTTATTCACAATTTTTATTTTATCAGATAACGAGTGTTTAACGAGACGCGCTTATTCGTTTGAAACAATGATTAATATGTTACGGAAAATCACCTAAAAAAATTTACTCATTTTTCTAGTCATTTTTATTTATTTATTTATTTATTTTTTTACTGTTTTAGCTTTAATATACCATACACTTTTTGATTTTGACTTTTGTGTATATTTCACATGTAAAATGAATATTTTATCCTTCGCTTTTAATATAGTGGTGTCCTTCAAGGACGTTGACATATTATTGCTCAACCGGTGCATGCATGGACTGTGGGCATGTTACGGAGAATCATGTACTCGTGCATCATGTTACATAACATGATTTTGAAAGATCAAAAATTTGCGATATCCGAAGCTGCCGAAATTTATATTCCTCCGACACCAAATATGCAGCAGACATGGGTTGAGCGTTGCGCAATGCAAAGAAGAAAAACCAAAGAACTACACGATAAACGCACATACGCAAGGCTTCAACGATGTCTCATCGAGCATGTTTGGCATCAACAACAATGCGAAGAATATCAACGGAATAGGAATAATTAGTATTGTACGTTTTTTATTTTAGTGTCGTATGTTTTTATGTTTTTTTTAGTTCCTGTCGCATGATTTTTATTTGGATTAAATTAAATTAGTATGTTGTATTATTTTTTTAGTTAATGAAATGAATAAAAAAATAAATGTGTAAGTGGTGGGACTCAAATGAAGAGGTTGAGGTTTGTTGTTTAGTGAGGGAGAGGGGGTTAGTTGTGAAGAGGTGTTGGGTGATGTAGCACATGTGGGGCCCGTATGAAGAGGAGAAGCTAGCCATCCACACCTGATGGTCTTAGGGTGTAATTACGGACAAACGGAGGATGAGTAGTTTGTATGCCAAAAGGTTACAACCAATAGGGCCTTGACAACATGTTAAACCATTAACAAATGGGCCTCGTATGGCTAAATCCCAAGTCCAACAACCAATCAGATTCACAAATTCTGGATTACGCATACCTTAATACTCCCTCCGTCCCGTTATAAGTGTCCAGTTTGACTTTTCTTGGTCTTTCTTATTTAACTTTGACCTTAAATAATTTTATTTGTGTTATATAATACTTGATGAAAATTATATTAATGAAAATACGTTTAAAATCCAATCCATTCATATATTTTGCATCAAGTATTATATAACACACATAAAAGTATTCAAGGTCAAAATTGAACAAGTTAGACCGTAAAAAGTCAAACTGAACACTTATAATGGGACGGAGGTAGTAAATCACTAATGATCCCGCAAACTTTTGGCTTTTAGTATAATTTATAATATAATTAGATTATTGGCTTTAATAATGTATTTTTATCTATTAAAAATCAAATAGTTTTTTTTTTTTTTTTTTTTTTTTTTTTTTTTTTTTTTTTAAATTATTATTATGTTTCTTAATTTTGTTTTATAATTATGTTTAATGTGCATTGTAATAGTTCGTATATGGTATTTCCATAAACCTGGTCATCTTTATGTATAAAGTTTAGCTTCCACCATTTAGTAATTTTCTCTAAATGAACAAAAAAAGAGATTTACATGGTAAGTTGAGATAGATAATCATCTTGCCAATTGTGATACTGAAAGGATGTTACATGATAGACGAGTCATGATACATAAAGTTGCCTCTTTGGCCAACAACTAATTCTTATCATTTTTCAGTTTCACAATTCACAGCCAAATATAATCACCAATTTTGACATGTATACAAAAGAACATCAAAATTTTAAAATACACAGATTCTAATTTTTTGAATAATATATTTTCATTTGTTAAAAAATAAATAATTTAATTTTTGTTTTGTCTTATTTTTGGTTTTTAATTTTGTACTATACGATGAAGAGTGCTCGAGTATGTACTGGGTTTTTGACATGATTTTTTTTTTTTATCATGTATTGATATCGAATATATTTTCTTAAGACTCATATGAATTATCTTATTTTGTATTAATATCGAATATATTAGCTTATAATTTATTGAACTTTTACATTTATTACTTTAGCTCATAATCTTTTATGTAACTTTTTGAATTTAAATGTGCTGGATATGTATATACTATTTTTTTTTCTCATTGTCTTAAGTGACAAATGGTTTCAAGTGATTTAAATTAATCAATTTCTAGTTACAAAGTCCTTGTACGCACGGGATTTTCACGCAAATCATGTTTAATATATCATGCACGTGTTTATGGTATTCGAGTAAAATCTAACTAGCTATAAGTCCCGTGCACGCACAGGGTTTACACATAAATCAAATTTATTTTAAAATTTTAGTTTAGTATATGGACATATAAGAATTTACCCGTGAAAATTGTGATATAAGTATAACTAATATTTGTCCAGGATTTTTTATTATGTATTAATATCTATTATAATAATATTTTGTAAAAAAAATTGTTGGGTGAAAATTTAACTTTGTTTAACTTAAATAGATGTTAAGGTTGAGGTTGATATTGTTGGTTAACTTTAATTATTTATATCGTGTTGTACAAAATGTGCGAGTTTAGTAGCACATAATCAGTATGAATATGAGATATATCAGTACATCATCCATGAGACACCTTTCGTAGTGAGGGAAGTCCTCTTGATGAAGTTAAAATATGCTCCGTAAAGATTTTAAAAAATGTTTTTCTGGATATCCATATATAAACTTTAAATAACAATTTCATGAATCGTTGTTATAAGTACAATAGTGTATACTTATTTTCATATCACAGTAATCCGTGCTTACATTTGATATTCATATTCCCGTTAACAATAGTTTAGCCGTATTTAATATTCAAGCCCGTGTACGCATAAATTAAACTTTTCAAATAAAATAACATGAGTCCTTATTTACGTATATAGCAAAAAAAAAATATTTTAGTGGATGAAAATCTAAAACGAATATTAGTTTTAAAAATATTTAACGTATATTAAAACTAATTCGTATATTTACAAAATTTTATAATTTTAATAGATGAAAGTTTGAAAATAATATTAATACTTATGTAATTTTAAACAAAGTTCATCTTATAAATTATAGTGGTAAAAAGTGTAAAAGGGTTATTTGTTACTTTTCAGAGGTTATTAAAAAATATAAAAACTTGTAATTTTACACTTAACTCTATATAATTTTTATAAAATTCAACCACTAAAGTTTTATTAATTACTTCATCTTTTTTTAAGTTTTTGTTTTCACAAATTTGACACAAATATTTTTATGTGTTTTTTTCTTAACCAAATTTCTCCATCAAATTTATTAAAATTTGACCAAAATTAATTCAATTTTGACTTTCTATTGACCAATCATGTTACTTGATTTTGCCTACATGGCAAAATCGAGCTCTCCTATTGATCCAATTTTTTTTCGATGAGAAGGGTTTTGCAAAAACACTCCGAAATGATGTAATTCTTTTATTATATAAAAGATGTGTATTCAAAGTAAATTAGAATGAACTTATAAATTTAAAATGTGTAATCAAATTTTATATGTTGAAAAATTATCTGACTGAATAAGTTCATTTTATATGTCTTTTGTTACGACACGCAAATTTTATTCTATAAAGAGTAAACTACATTTTTGGTCCTTGTGGTTGTATCAAAATCTCACTTTTGGTCCAATTTTCAAAACATGTGCGATTCTAGTCCTATAGTTTGCGTTTTGTTCTACTTTTGGTCCAATTTTCTAACGGAGTTAGTTTAGTCGTTAAGTCTAATTGTAAAGTGGCAACATTAGTCCTTTAACTTAACGATCGTTTGCAATGTTCGTCCTTTATACCAAAGATCGTTTTCAATGTTTGCACCGTTAGTCCTTTATACGAAAGATCGTTTTCAATGTTTGCACCGTTAGTCCTTTAAGTTAGTTAGTCTTTAAAAAAAAAACCGAAAAAAATTCTAAAAAAATGATTTTTTTTTGAAATTTTTTTTTTCCAAAAAAAATAATTTGAAAAAAAAAATTCTAATAATAAAGTAAAAAAAAATTCTAAAATTTTTTTTGACGAACAAGATTTTTTCCAAAAAAAATAATTTGAAAAAAATTTTTCTAATAAAAGCTTTTGCTAAAAAAATCTAATTTTTTTTTTGACGAAAAAATTAATTTGAAAAAAAAAATTTCTAATAAAAGTTTTTTGGTAAAAAAATCGAAAAAAATTCTAAAAAGAAAATTTTTGACGGAAAATTTTTTTTCCAAAAAAAATAATTTGAAAAAAAATTTCTAATAAATTTTTTTCTTAAAATATTTAAAAAAAAAAATTTTGACGAATTTTTTTTTCCAAAAAAAATAATTCGAAAAAAATTTTGTTAAAAAAAAACATTTCTGAAAAAAATTATTTTTAATGTATTTTCATTTCATCGTACTTTTTATGTTTAATGTAATTCATGCTTAATGTAATTTATGTTTAAATATACTAGTCAATGTAATTTGTCTTTTATAGATGTTTATGTCAGTTTTTGAATTTTTTAAGAAAATTTTTATTAGAAAAATAAAAATTTTAGAAAATTTTTTTCGAATTATTTTTTTTTGGAAAATTTTTTTTTGACAAAAATATTTTTTCGTCAAAAATATTTTTCTAGTATTTTTTAAGAAAATTTTTTATTAGATTTTTTTTTTCAATTTTTTTTTTGGAAATTTTTTTTTCGTCAATTTTTTTAGAATTTTTTAAGAAAAATTTTTATTAGAAAAATTGTTTTCAAATTATTTTTTTTGGAAAAATTTTTTTTCGTCAAAATTTTTTTTTGATTTTTTTTAGAAAAAAATTTATTAGAATTTTTTTTTCTATTTTTTTTTTAGAAAAATTATTTTTTTATAATTTTTTTCGATTTTTTTTTAGAATTTTTTTTAAAAGCCTAAGTAACTGAAAGGATTAACGGTGCAAACATTGAAAACGATCTTTGGTATAAAGGACGAACGTTGCAAACGATCGTTAAGTTAAATGACTAATGTTGGCACTTTAAAATTAGACTTAACGACTAAACTAACTCCGTTAGAAAATTGGACCAAAAGTGGAACAAAACGCAAACTATAGGATTGGAATCACACGTGTTTTGAAAATTGAACCAAAAGTGAGATTTTGATACAACCACAAGACCAAAAATGTAGTTTACTATTCTATAAAAGATGCAAATATATGTGCATCCTTCGAATTGATCAAAAATTTGCAACCAAAACGATCTTCCACTATTGTTGGCCCCTTTTCTATTATGCCCATGTACATACTAACACATAAGAAGTGCAACAAATATTTATGGCCCGCTTGGTTTAAAGTGAGGAAAGGGAAAGGAATGCAAAGGAACGAGTGAGGTGGGTAATCAATACCTTACCCTCAATCAACCACTATATAATAGCCTAACATGACAGCGGCACATAAGCGAAAGAATGCCATGTCATTGCCTACTAGATTGCCTACATGGCACACACTATTCATGCAGAAATTCACGAATTTTAAAAAATTGTCACCCATGTGCCTCGAACCCGTGACCTTGCATTCAACAAATAACAATGTCAACCACTAGACCACTTGAGACTTTTTGTTTAAAGCTTTGAAAACAATAACTACATGCATTAATTCCTCTGTATTCATTTCAAAAGGTATAATTTCAAATCATCTACCCTAACTATATTTATTCCTCCAGGCTACAATCAAGGGATAAGCAAGGCAAGTTTGATTTATGTTACAAATAATTTAATGGTCACCTACAATCAAGGAATTACCATGAGATAATGATGGAAATATTTAAGGTATTGTGAATCAAAATTTTGAAATCTCAATCAAAGGTTTAAAAACACCTTGTTTATCTTTTCAATGCATAACTTTTTCTCTCAAAACGTACCAAAAATTCCCAGAAACGTAAATGGTGCTCTAAATCATTCACATAAAACGCAAAAATAACCTACGACGACCCAAAAACAAACCTACTACGATCTATCACAGGTTTGTTTTGTTTTTCGTCTAATGAATTCAATGTTTATTATTTCCTTATTCGTAATTAAATTACGCGTTTGTTTTTTGTGCTTGATTTATTGATTGGGTTAACCGATCTGTAAAATAATAGTATTTGTTGATGAATTAAGAAGAACATGAACTTGACTATGCGGTGTTAATAATTTTTACAAGGTAATTTATGCACACCCTATGTTTTTATAAAATGATTACGAAGCTAAGATGGTATTTGTTAATTTGATTCACTTTTTGCATGTTTCTTTTAGGTTTTTTGTCTCTGCTTTACTTAAAGACTATTCCTCAAATTGAAACTTTGAATAATTAATCCGTAGAAAAGGTATAGTACCATGTCGTAAACTCCTTACTATTACATAGAAGTTCCCACAGTTGTGGTTTAGAAACTGTAGTTGAACTGAATTTGTCGTGATGCAAATTTTTTTTGTTGTTGTTTACGTGTACATATAGCCTCAGTGAATAAGCGTGAAGGTAATCTTTCTCAGGAAAAACTTGAATGAATATCACAATTTTATTGTCACATCCATTTTAAAGTTTTACAATATACTTGATGTCACAGGAACGCACAGTGATATAGTCAAAGCCTAATCATTTTCTGAGTGATTTTCGATTAAATAATCCATGCCGTGAACTTACAACGTTAGTATATTCTTAATGAACTTATTTTTATTTATCTCTTATGCAAGGCATTGATTTCTTACATGATTGTCAGGTATGCCGAAAACATTAACTTAGATACATCTGATCCGGTAGCCCGTAAGCACATACTTTACATTTTCATTCGTGTCAAGATGGCAGAGAAGTGGACTCAAGGTCATGGTGGATGTCTTCCATCAACCAGGGACGAAAAAAAGATTCAAGGTTTTCTCTCGATTACCATTAACTTCTATTTTTTCTTATAAATCTAATGTCTTGGCATTCCAAAGCTATTGTTTTGGAGTTTATATGATCTATTAAAAGCAAAAACAATGGGAATAGATGAAGACGATTATAAAGAAACTATTGAGTCCTCATTTAAAGCCTTTTCACCTCAAGGAATCAGTAAGTACATGAAATAACCTTTGACACCCTTATTCTAAAATAGTCAAGATGTATGGTGGAGATCAGGATTTTAAATCAACTGGCTTATGTAGTGTATAGAGGTAATGTTTGAAGTACGTTATTTGAGACATGTGCGAAGTGTCTTTTACCCACTATTTGGACACAAGGTTTCTATGCTGTTTTTTACAACAAAAACAATGTTTGGACAGGTTTATGAGACAGCAGAAACATGGTTGTTTAGATAGTGTTGATATGATGATTTTTACATTCTTTTGCTTGTGGATTCATACATAGGTAAATTCTCATATCTAAATTTAGACTTGCGCTAATGACTTAAGTTGAATTTATTGAAAAGAATGATTATAGTCCAAGTCAAATCCTCAAGTAAATTCTCATACGTACCTTGAGGTTTACGTTTAGGGCTGTATTAGTCAATATTTTGGCTGATAATGCTTACGATATGAGGAGTTCAATTTTCTATTGTCCATCTGAATATCGGCACCTATATTATACTTTAGATATTTATAAGCGCAACTAATGGTATTTTTGGCACCTCCTGCTTATGGAGAGTTTTGCATTGCATTTGTTTTGCTCATATGACTAAAATGACTTATGATAGATAGACTCTTGAAACTATAAAACTAATTTTAGGATTACATGACACACTAATTCAATTGTATAAAGTTTCATAGAATTAAATTTATGTTTTTGTGCTTCTATATTTTATGTTTTTAGGGGCTGGTGCAGGGGTTACAAAATTGTAAAAGAGTAACAGGTGTCACGCGGTGTTTGTTGCGTTTGGTTTATTGAAAGGTTTGTCAACATGGCTCATTTTTAGAGTCGAAAAGTCATGTGAATGTCACTATTAGAAAAAAATCCTTAGTAGATAAAAAGCTATTGGTGATATTATGATATAAATAAATTCCACATATCCTTATATGTTGATGTATGGACTGCAGGTGACATATTTCGCGAAACACAGATCTTTGATCATTCCCGGGAACAATCCGTGTGTACAAGTTATAGTTGTTACATATGAGGTACTTTCTTTACCTTTTGATTAGAGTATTCAAACCAGGTAGGTTTGGTAATGAATCAAACCGGATAGCTTTTTTAAGGCCTAGGTTTTGTTAAGTAGACACATTAGCAGCTCAAAACATATTTTTCTATTAATTATTTGTGTCTTAAGAGTATAACTATGTCACACTATCCATCTAACTTAAAAGGGTTACTAGCTAAAATATATGGTGAAATTTAAAGTTGGAACCTACGATAAAATTAAAGCGAGCATTTTTGCCCCATTCACTTATGAATGGGTTAATTTGGTAGTGTTTAATCTCACATGGGTCAAACAAGAAAAGTTAACTACAACTTGGAATCTCAAAATTTCAAAGGTTTTCTCTTAGGTCTTTTATCCCCGTTATATAGAATCTTGAATTTCTCATGTTCATGAAATTCAACATCAAAATTATAGTATGTTTTGATCATGGTGGTTGTAAAATGTTAAGGTCACATGCTGATTCACTTGGTTTGTGCAACCATTTAGCCGGAAATCTGGAATATCAACTTTTTATCTACATCGATATGTGTCATTTATTTTTTTCAACTTGGGTTGGTTTAAAATGGGTGATTATGGGCTTAATCATTTTTTATAGTTAAATAACCATTCTGTAAGAATCAGTCTTGCACTACACTGGTCAAATGGTTTGAAACTAACTCACAGTGTGTAATGAATATGACCTCCAAAATCAGATAGTTATATTCTGTTGGATCCCATTTGTTAATCGCAATATCAAGCTGAAACATGACTGAGTTAAGTGTGGGCAATAGTGGTATGGTCTCAAATTTAAAGATCCATTAATAAACATGTTCAACTTTTGATTTTTGAAAGTTTCTTTTTTCCATACCTTTATAAAATGATATAATTAGGTGTTTACATGAACAAAAACCATTGGTTTTTTCAGGTTATCAATTTGACTTCGTATCTGATTAAAGCGTATTGGAGCCCTTTTTGCAATAAGACGATTATGTTGTTACTTTAATGCTATTTTATGAGAATACATATTCCTCATTTTTCCTTTTGCATATTTAAAAGTGGGATTGCTGAGAGGTGGTTTGCTGGAAAACTAGGAATGGTCTCATGTATCATTTTTGAAACTAGGAATGGTAATAAGGAACATGTGTCTTTTTGCAATATTTGTTGGTTTCTATAATGTTTATTCCTATCAATTATCGACATTATTAGATAAAGTTTAATAAAACTTTTCATCCAGTGTTCATTAGATGACCCTCCTATGTGTCTTTTTGTAGAGACTATCTTCAAAGATCAATTAAGATGCGTTGGATAGTATTGTTGGTGACTATGTAAGCCAATTTATCTAAATCACGGGCTAATAATTTAGTAAAAATATTTCCTCACAGTCATTGATTGATAAGCTTTACTAATTCTTTAGGTTATGTAAAAAGGACTTAGTTTTTGAACAGCTGCCGATATGAGTTCAGTATAAGCGGTCAAACTGATATAAAGATTGGGTTTTTGGAATGAATGCTAAGATGTAGTTGACATGAATACATGTTGAAGGAAAGGTATAGTTTATATTTAAAACTCAACTATTTACTGTGAAGGTGTGTGTTGGTTTATATTCACTTTTTGGTGAAAAAAATCATGGCATTTGTTGTTTATTACTTTTTTTGTTTACATTTCTTGTAGATTATAATTAAGAATGTTAGTTCATTTGTACTTTCTTCTTATCATGTGCCATTGTTTAGTTACAATGTGTGTTTTTTCTTCTTTTGTAGTATGATGTTCAGATGATTTGGCTTTTGCAATCAAGCAAGAGGTGACTGAGTTGTGTTACAGAATCGGAGATAATGATGTTACCCGTGCTGGAAATCAGGTAATGAGAGCGTTGTATGTACATTTGCATATTATTATTTACTTTAGGTAGCGGTGGCATATGAAAGAGTCGGCCGGTTTGGTAATGGGACAAACAAGTGTGGGTCAAACTGTTTCAGAGTCCGCTTGGTTTAAAGTGGGGAAAGGAAAAAGGAAAGCGAAAGGGAAAGGAATGCAAAAGAATGAGTGGGGTGGGTAATCAATACCTTACCACCCAATTTACTCTATAATGGTTGATTACCCACTACGGGGTAATCAATACCTTTCCCCTTACTAACCAAGCACAAACATTGTTTGATGTGGGCCATTCATTATTCCTTTACCCATTCCTCACCCCCACTTAACCCCTCACCAAGCACTCCCTCAAATTTGGTACGGGTTAAAATTAGGTCGGACCTGAAACATTTATTGTTCAATTTTATTTTTCGATTAATAGTGAATGTCAAATACTCGATTGTAGAAGCTTCTTGCCGGATACATGTACCCCTTGCTTACACATCTTTCTTTGTAGCATGTTATTGCATGGTCTTGCCTTGATAGTACATGATGGTGACCTTAACGGCATGTGAACCTTTAAAACCTATATAATTGATTGATGCTAAAGCAGCCAACCTAAATTGACCAGGTGATGGTCAACAAGGTCAAAGGCTTAGAGTCAATGCTCCGTGGAAGTATAGTGTTTCCCCGGGTCGTTATGTCCCGACGAGGTGTGATGGTTAACAAACGGATTTGTGATCGGGTGAATCTGGATGGGAAAGGGTTTTGAGTTTGGTTACACTACTGATTTATACAATGAAATAGCTTAAATAAGCTATATAAACAAGACTGGAAAGTGGGAAAAACCAGAAACGTTTATAACCTAAAACGTATACGTTCACGTTTTAAATAACGTAAACGTACAAAATAAAACGTGAAAAGTGAAATCTGAAAACCCCCAGGGGGTGAAAATGACTTTTTTACAAACTAAAGGACAAAAGAAATTTCTGGAAAAAGAAAATAGATTTTTACACTATTTAATTATTTAATATTAATTAAATACTAATTAATACTAATTATTAATATTTAAAATACTTAAATACAATATAATATTAATTTAATACAAGAAAAATGAAAATTAAATTTCTAAAATTATAAAATAACTAAAAAATAATTTTAAAATTAAAAATATGTATTTTTGTCTTTTTGTGATTTTTATATTAATTAATTACTAACTAAATATTAATTACCTAATTAAACTATTTTAAATTATAAAAAATAGCAAATGAACAGTAAAAATTCTAGAAAAATTCTTAAAATTATATTATATTATATAAAAGCTAGGAAAAATATAAAAACTAGGTCTTACTTAATAAAAACTAATTATTCTATTTAAAACTTAATTATTAATTAATTACTAATAAAACTAATATTAAATGTAATAAATACCAAACGATTATATAAAAATCTGATAAAATTACTATAAATACTTTAATATAAGAGGAATTTAAGAAAAATATAAAAAACCTAAGTACTTAATAAAAATCTAAAAATGAAAAATAAAATTTAAATTACATTAAATAGAAACTATCACTTATTATTAAATTGATTTTTATTTTTGAAAAATATTTTATAACTAAAAACACACAACTTTTGTGAAAACAATTTTTTTACAACTTAAAAATAAGCAAAGTAGAAGCTAAAAGGTGTGACAGTTGACTTTGGTCAACTGTCAAGAGAAAAACTAATGTAAGCACCTAGGTGGGGCCCACAAGGGTGAAATCAGGTTCAAATAAGTTATATGAACTTGTTTAGGCAAGTTTTGAACAAATAAGCTCACAAGTTAAGCAAATAAGCCAACAAATAAGCTGTTTGAACTTAACTTCACACAGAAAATGGGACAAGTTTGGTGATTGTCTAGGGGGCCCACTAGGAGGATTGGGGGCACAAACTTGGGTGCAATAGAGAGCCACTGATGAGGCGAAAAATGATCCATTTTTAGGGGGTCATTTAAGCCCGAATCCGAATTTATTTGATCAAATATTGCCCTAAATCGTTCCTTTTGTGATTTTAGGTACTTTGGGAGTGAAATCTGGAAAAGGAAGCAATTCGGACGTTTTTGGAGCATAAAAGTGAAGAAAACGCCAAAGTCTTAATTTTCCATGCTAGGAACAGTGCATGACGGCGTCAAGAGCAATTCCTTGACGGCGTCAAGAGCAAATTTCATAAATTTCCATGACGACCCAGAAGAGTTTTGACGGCGTCACGTAGGAAGGGCGTCAAGAGTAAAAGAGTCATGACGGCCTGGAAGTGTATAAGTCTTGACGGCGTCAGAAGTAGATCTAGGCAGTCCGAGGAGTGTTTTGGCGGCGAGGTGACGGCGTCACAAGTTTATTCTTGATGCCGTCAAACCTATTTTTCTATATATAGTTTTCTAATTTTTCACATTTAAAAAGAGAAGTTTTGGGAGAAACCCTACGTACGATTTTGGTGTAACTTTACAGGTTTTTCAAGGGTTTCAACCCCTTGATACCTTGCATGATTAATCAAGATAAGTGTTCTTCTAATTCAATCAATATGTCTATGTGTTGGTTGTCTATATCATGTTCTTGTCTTAATTCTATCATGCTAGGCTAGATCTCTTTTATGTTTGCTTAGATCTAATGAAACCTAGATATTGATTATGTGTTGATTACTTGTTTATTCTTGTCTTGGATGAATGATTTATATGTTAGGCTTAAGAAAACTGGCAGATTTCCAATTGGTAACATGCTTGAACGTCTTAAGAAACATGAACCAACGCGCACTAGGTCTTTATTGGTTGTATTTAATTCATGAGCCACTGTTTACAATCCCTATAGTTGTGCTGGGCATGGTGTAGGAGGAGATAAGAGCTCATAGAATTGGGGAGTTATGTGTGCCACCCCATGAATGGTATTAAGGAATACGATCCGTCATCCATGCAATTATAACAAGTAATTAACGTGTAAAAGATATCTAGGGAGTAATTAAATCTAAGTAAACACATTTCCTCCAATTACTGCTCACAACTTTAGTATAAATTAGCTTATTTTCATTTTTAGTATTTTATTTTGATTGCATCTTAGTATTGGGTTAGTTGAATAGCAACTAATTCCGCCCACTCTTCCAAAACCCGAGATTTTAATTTGCTTTATAAAAAATATAAAAACACAAAAAGAATCATCCCTCACCTTTAGAACTAGTATTTAGGCTTTCTAATCCTAGCGACACTATTCCTAAGCTGAACGATCAATCCCCCGGTACTTGTCACTATACTATACTACAACGATCAGGTACACTGCCTGGTGGAGGTTGTAAGCTTCTCGAAACCTTGTCTTGCCTTATGCGGAACCCGAAAGGGAACTGCATAGATTGAGACAATATCACTCAACTTCTGAACCATCTAGCGTTGCCATCGATTTTGATGCACCTCTCTCTGAAGAAAATTCAGAAAACCATATCACAACCCCTAGCTCCCAACCCAACGACGACACTAGTACTCCCGCAACCCCCATTCCTAAGCGTCTCAAAGACTACTCCTCCCCAACCTCTCGTGGCTTCTCAAACGCCATTGTCTACCCAAACGAACACACCAACGAGGTCTTGCATGCAAATGATGTTTGGCTTGTCAAAAGTGTGTGTAAGTTTTGCAGACTAGACGAGGAAAATCCAATCCAACACATCAAGGACTTCCTGAAAATAGTTGACACCATCCATACGGGTGGGGCTACTAGAAACACATCCCGATTGCGATTCTTTCCTTTCACCTTATACGAAAAAGCCCAAGAATGGTATGACAAACTCCCTTCCGAATCTATTTTCACATGGGAGCAACTCATATCCAAGTTCTATGAGAAGTTCTTTCCACCTGGAAAAACCTCAGCATTTAGAGATAGGATCCTCCGTTTCCGGAAGAGGAAGGATGAACCCTTCCATAAATCGTGGACTAGATTCAAAGATTTAATAAGACAAGTTCCCATCATGGCATTGAACTTTGGCTCTTGGTCCAAATCTTCTACGATAATATCTCCTCTAAAGACCGAAACGGAATTAACCAATCTAGAAAAGGAAGATTGGCCAATCTCAGTGCCGAGGAAGGATGGGATAGGATTGAAGAATATGCTCAGGACCAGGATGACACTTGGGATGAAAATGAGTCGACTGTTAGCATTTCTGAAATCACCCCGGATCGGTTGAAAAAAATTCACAAGAGAGTGGAATTCCTATCTGGATCACAATCACCTAAACAGTTGTCAAATCCTTACTTGATCTGCGATTACTGTGGAGGCCCGCATGAGGAGGAAGAATGTGAAGGAGCAACCACAACAGAACATGCATGCTTGTCAGGAGGGGACATTTATGTTGATCCCTCCCTTTTGCCTTTTTACCAAAATGACGATTACACCCTTTGGGGAAATCTAGTAAAGAAAAGAGAAGGGGAGGGAGGTCCTGAATTCAAAATCAGGAGCAATTTCGAAGATGACCTTGGTCACTTCACTCAAGAAAAAGACTTGCAAATGAAAGGCCTTAATGAGCTTTTCGACGAGCAGCAGGAGGGTATTGGAGAATTTTTCAACAAGCTTAACTCAGCCCTAGATAATCTTCAAACGCCATTAGTAAGAAAAAGAGACCCCATACTCGCGATAACCACACGAGCTGGAATGACAACCAAGGACCCTCCTTACCCAAACTCGTCCCCCATCACCCTCGATCCAGACAAACCTGGGGAAGAGGAGGAGGATGTCGGCATTGGCACCCCAGACCAACCGCCCGTGACGACCCCTTCCCCATCGGCCCTGCCTAACCAACCTGTGAGAATCCCATTCCCGTCCCGATTAAGGAACCAGAAAACTGAGAATGATAACAAGAGGTTCTTGTCATACCTAAAAAACTCAGTTGTCACCATACCTCTCCTTGATGCTTGTTATCACATGCCAAAGTATAGCACATACTTCAAAAAGCTACTCGCTAACAGGAAGAAACTCGAGGGTCTTGTGACCCTGGGGGAAGAATGCTCAGTGGTGACCAATCGAGGGCTACCAAAGAAGGTAGACGATCCTGGCAGCTTCACCCTGCCTTGCTCCATAGGACCTCTATCAATCAAGAATGCTCTTGCTGATTTAGGAGCAAGTATAAATCTCATGCCCCACTCTATGTTCCGTAGACTAGGATACTCTGGATTGAAGCCTACCCGTATGAACATCCAACTAGCCGATAGATCGGTCAAGTACCCCGTAGGGATATGCGAGAATGTGCTAGTCAAAGTTGGGAAATTCAAATTCCCGGTTGACATCGTAATCCTGGATATGGAGGAGGATGACCTGGTACCCATCATCTTAGGTAGACCATTTCTTGCTACCGCTCGTGCTGTCATCGATGTCTACGATGGCAAATTAACATTACGAGTAGGAAACGATAGCACAACCTTCGACATTAAAGACTCTATGGACCTCTCCCTCGAAGCAGCCAACCGGCTCTATTTTATCGGGGAAGTAGATGAACTCACAGATGTCATTGATAGTTGTGTCGATGAACGGATCGATGAAGGCTGGCTACGTGACGAAGGCTTTCTGCCTTTGCTAGAGGTAGAAAAGATGGAGGATGTTAATGCAGTCTCCTTCTACCCCAGATAAGAGGCAACAGAACAGCTCGAGCTCCGAAAACCCGAAAACAAGCTCAAACCTTCTATTATCGAGCCCCCTGACGTAGATCTTAAAGAGCTCCCTAACCATTTAGAGTATGCCTTTCTTCAGGGAGAAAGTCAACTCCCGGTAATCATAAACTCCTCCTTGGAACATGAACAAAAAGTTAAACTCTTAGAGGTCCTAAAAAAATACAAGGGGGTGCTTGCATGGAGTGTAGCCGACATTAAGGGGATTGACTCAACTTTCTGCACACATAAGATTCTCATGGAAGAAGATTATAAACCTACCGTGCAACCCCAGAGGCGCGTGAACCCTAACATTAAGGAAGTAGTGAAGAAAGAAGTCATAAAACTTTTAGATGCAGGATTGATTTACCCAATCTCGGATAGCCCATGGGTCAGTCCTGTACAGGTTGTACCTAAAAAGGGTGGAATGACTGTAGTAAAGAATGACAAGGGTGAGATGGTGCCCCAGAGAACTGTCACTGGATGGCGGGTATGCATCGACTTTCGAAAGCTCAATGATGCCACGAGGAAAGATCACTTTCCCTTACCATTCATTGATCAGATGTTGGAAAGATTATCTGGACACGAGTACTATTGCTTCTTGGATGGATTCTCTGGATATTTTCAGATTCCCATAGCACCTGAAGACCAAGAAAAGACCACGTTTACCTGCCCTTATGGAACATTCGCCTACAAAAGGATGCCTTTTGGGCTATGTAATGCCCTCGCCACTTTCCAGCGATGCATGACCGCAATCTTTCACGAACTCATGGAAGACAGCATGGAAGTGTTCATGGATGACTTTTCAGTCTTCGGTAACTCCTTCGACCGCTGTCTTGCTAATCTAGAAAAGATGCTTAAACGGTGCAAAGAAACCAACTTGGTGCTAAACTGGGAAAAATGTCATTTCATGGTGAAGGAAGGGATTGTGTTGGGACATAAGATCTCAGGAAATGGAATAGAGGTAGACCAAGCTAAGGTTGAAGCTATATCTAAGTTACCATACCCCACGACTGTCAAAGCAATACGCAGCTTCTTGGGGCATGCCGGGTTTTATCAGAGATTCATCAAAGATTTCTCCAAAATTGCTCGGCCAATGACTCAATTACTTATGAAGGATGCTCCGTTCGATTTTTCCCAAGAATGCAAGGATGCATTCGATCTCTTAAAAAGGGAACTCACTCAAGCTCCAATCATGATCACACCCAACTAGGAGTTACCATTCGAAATCATGTGTGACGCTAGCGACTTCGCTGTCGGGGCTGTATTAGGTCAACGACGCGACAAGCTTTTCCAACCTATTTACTACGCTAGCAAAACCATGAATCCCGCTCAAGAGAACTACTCCACCACCGATAAAGAACTATTGGCCGTAGTATTTGCATTTGACAAATTCCGACAATATCTTGTCCTTTAAAAAACAGTCGTCTTCACTGATCACTCGGCTCTTAGATATCTCTTCGCGAAGCAGGATGCTAAGCCACGACTAATTCGGTGGATCTTGTTGCTACAAGAATTCGATGTTGAGATTCGTGATAAGAGGGGAGCAGAAAATCTGGCCGCAGATCATCTATCTCGTCTCGAGAACCCCTTGGATGAGCACGATAGAAGTGAGATTAGGGATTCATTTCCTGACGAACAACTCATGTTAGTGAATGACTCGGAGCCGTGGTACGCCGATTTTGCTAATTATCTCGCAAGTAGATTCGTTCCTGAGCACCTTACTAAGTACGAAAGGAAGAGGTTCTTTTCCCAGTTAAAATACTACTTCTGGGATGAACCCTTTTTATTCAGAAGGTGTCCTGACCACATTATAAGGCGTTGTGTTTCGGAAAATAAGGCAGTAAAGATTATGAGGGAATGTCACTCTGGTCCCTCTGGCGGGCATCATGGGATAAACGTTACCGCCCGAAAGATTCTCGATGCGGGATTCTATTGGCCCACAATTTTCCGTGATGTAAAAGAAATGGTGCAGGCGTGCGATGCATGTCAACGAGCCGGAAATATATCACATAGGGATGAAGCACCTCAGAACTTTATACAAGTTTGTGAGGTATTCGATGTTTGGGGGATTGACTTCATGGGACCCTTTCAATCCCCAGGGGGAAACGAGTACATCTTAGTCGCCATTGACTATGTTTCAAAATGGGTTGAGGCACAAGCCCTTAGGACCAATGATGCAAGAGTAGTCATTCATTTCCTGAAAAAGCTTTTCGCAAGATTCGGGATTCCGAAAGCTCTCATCAGTGATAGGGGAACACATTTTTGCAATGCACAAATGGAAAAGGTCATGAAGAGGTATGGAGTACCCCATCGATTCTCCACCGCCTATCATCCACAGACCAATGGCCAAGTCGAAAATACCAATAGAGCTATTAAAAGAATACTTGAAAAGACGGTTAGTCAAAACAGAAAGGACTGGTCATTTAAACTCGACGAAGCCTCATGGGCATTCCGAACTGCCTACAAAACACCTATTGGAACGACCCCATTCCGCATGGTGTATGGTAATGCATGTCACTTACCGGTAGAATTAGAACACAAGGCTTATTGGGCGCTTAAGGCATGCAACTTAGATTACACAACTGCTGGAAATAATAGGTTTTTGCAATTACACGAACTTGACGAGCTTAGACTAGAAGCCTACGAATCCTCCATCACATATAAAGAAAGAGCTAAAAGATGGCATGATCAGAGAATTAAGAAACCCAAAGAATTTTTAGAGGGAGATAAGGTCCTATTGTACAATTCTCGGTTGAGATTATTTCCGGGAAAACTTAAGTCTAGATGGTATGGACTGTTCACGGTAAAGAATTCTTCTAAATTTGTAGCGGTAGTGTTAATAGATGATGAAGGTAGGGAATTCACAGTTAACATACAACGTATAAAACACTACCAAGAAAATAACAATGAAATGATTAGTGAGGAGGATGTGACGTTTGATGATGAAGTCACGTAGTAACCCAGGACCTTGAGTCTAGCTACAAGACTCGTAAATAAAGAAAAGCGCTTCTTGGGAGACAACCCATGTTTTGTGTGATTTTATTTGTTTGATTGTTATTTGCTTCCGTATGCATGCTTTATTTTTATTGTTGGTAGATCATGTTTCTAAACTAAATAGTGGAAATACTTTACTTTGTTGTTTTGGCCTAGTCTTAACTCTACCTAGAAGTATTTTTGCAAAAGATAAGTGTAAGGGGAAACCCCAAATATGTTTTTTAAGAAACAAACCGATCATGATTCTCCACAATATTAAATGAGCATGTATATTCGTATTTGCTAGAGTCAAATGCTTGTATTGAGTCATAATGAAGTTTTGCAGGATTTTCCAGGAAGTAGGACCAAGTTTTTCCAGAAATTTTCCGGAAACTTAACATAAGAATTTCTGCAGGTCAATTCTGACGGCGTCAAGGTTTTACTCTTGACGGCGTCAGGAGTAAAAAATCTGGAAATTTTACCGGTTTTGTTTTTCTAACGGAGTCTTATGGTTTTTGTGAATTATTAAGTTTTATAATCTCCAGGAGATCTGCAAACTTCATTCCACAAGCATTATATCTTATCTTGTTTTCTAGGATTTAGAAACTTATATAGGATGCCGCCGATTTTACGCGAGGTTGTCTTGTCTATTTTGTCAGGTTTTACAGGTTATGTATGACAAGAAGATGATTTATATTCTGGAAGGGAAGCTTTGATTGTTCATTTTCTTGGAGGAAGATTTAACCTAGCCATCCTATTATCCATACCGAGCGAATCAGGGGAGTATTTGATTTCATTCTCTTTACTTTTTCACTTTTACATTCTTTACTTGAACATTGGGGACAATGTTCATCTTAAGTGTAAGGGGAGGGTAAAAAGATGATACCTTACATATGCACTTTCGCTTGAGTTTGTTTTGTTTGATGGTAGATGTGTAATAAAACTATGAGAAATACTTGTTAGTGCAATTTTAGCGCCAAATTAAAAATTTTTTTACAACATTTAGGAGTGAAACTTTAGCCATAGTAAGCGTCTCATGGATAGGATATTGTATGACTAGCACATAACCGTATATTCAGAAAAATTTTCCACCCAAATATGTGAGGTTTGCCTTTAGATTTGATAGGAAAAGCATTCATTATTAGTGCTTACGAGTGTACCGGTAGCATTTAGATTCTAGAACTTGCGTTAGTGATGCATCCCAAGACCGCTAGTGAGACTACATTCGTGTGGTAGGATTTACTACATGATAAGAGGCATTAGGATTACCCTTGTGTTAAACCCGTATCATAATTATTTGACCATTTAAGTCATATTATTTGGCTAGTTAAGTCAACTAATTTTTCCCACACCCTTAGCGTTGTACTCATTTTTAGTACACGAAACCCCTAGTACACCCCTCCGAGCCTATCTTTTCGTTTCTAACTTTAAGCATTTTACTTAAAGGAAGAATTTGTTACACCCCACTTAAATGTACAACCAAATCTCCTTAGCCTTCCGTGTATGCGCTCATTTTTAGTGCATTATTGTCATTTGTTAAACCCTAAGTTAACTTTCTAATTGATTACATGGTTGCTAAGTAGAGTCATATCCTTGTACATATTGTTTTGGGACGATTGGGACTCATGGGTAAGTACTTATTTTATGGAGTAATGGGGAAGAACATCATATATTACCCCCATATGTACGTTAATCTTAAAAGTGCTCCAAGTGTTTTGCTTTTCTTAATTCGAGTAATTAGATTAGTTGATTGTAAAGTATGTAAAAATTCAAGAGTGTATGCAAAAAAAAAAAAAAAAAAAAAAAAAAAAAAAAAAAAAAAAAAAAAAATCGAAAAAATCAAGAAAAAGAAAAGAAAAAAATAGAAAAAGGAAAAAGAGAAAAAACATATGGACTACCATCCCGTTTCATTCTATGTTCATTTTATGTTTTTGTTATTTTTCATTTATTAGCTTAAGTCGAGTCTAGTCTTGGCTTAGCAACGCCATCTTGTACATGTAATTAACTAAGATTGTTAACTCGCCACCAGTAAAACTTCCTTTATCCAACAAAACCGTGTATTTCATATCCCTACACCTAACGTTACAACCCTTTAAAAGACCTCTTTGATAGTTTATCCTAGGTGCTTACGCCATGTGGTGGAGGTTCGATCCTTTCCCAAGCCTATGGTAATCTATTTTGCTATTACAGGTAGTGAGAGATATCTTCCGTTTCCATATTGTAATTCACACTTTATTACACCCGAGAGATGTGAGTATCTAAACACTATTTGTGAGGTGCTTGTGTATGACCTCCGTGCTTGTCTATTGGTCTTTAGTGGAACGATTATTTGTTGTAATTACTTTTATATTAGTGTTAAATGACCCCTAACTTGTCTTTTGAGTAGAATAAAAGCGCATTTGCTTGAGGACAAGCAAATCTCAAGTGTAAGGGTATATGATGAGGCGAAAAATGATCCATTTTTAGGGGGTCATTTAAGCCCGAATCCGAATTTATTTGATCAAATATTGCCCTTAATCGTTCCTTTTGTGATTTCAGGTACTTTGGGAGTGAAATCTGGAAAAGGAAGCAATTCGGACGTTTTTGGAGCATAAAAGTGAAGAAAACGCCAAAGTCTTAATTTTCCATGCATGGAACAGTGCATGACGGCGTCAAGAGCAATTCCTTGACGGCGTCAAGAGCAAATTTCATAAATTTCCATGACGACCCAGAAGAGTTTTGACGGCGTCACGTAGGAAGGGCGTCAAGAGTAAAAGAGTCATGACGGCCTGGAAGTGTATAAGTCTTGACGGCGTCAGAAGTAGATCTAGGCAGTCCGAGGAGTGTTTTGGCGGCGAGGTGACGGCGTCACAAGTTTATTCTTAACGCCGTCAAATCTATTTTTCTATATATAGTTTTCTAATTTTTCACATTTAAAAAGAGAAGTTTTGGGAGAAACCCTAAGTACGATTTTGGTGTAACTTTACAGGTTTTTCAAGGGTTCCAACCCCTTGATACCTTGCATGATTAATCAAGATAAGTGTTCTTCTAATTCAATCAATATGTCTATGTGTTGGTTGTCTATATAATGTTCTTGTCTTAATTCTATCATGCTAGGCTAGATCTCTTTTATGTTTGCTTAGATCTAATGAAACCTAGATATTGATTATGTGTTGATTACTTGTTTATTCTTGTCTTGGATGAATGATTTATATGTTAGGCTTAAGAAAACTGGCAGATCTCCAATTGGTAACATGCTTGAACGTCTTAAGAAACATGAACCAACGCTCACTAGGTCTTTATTGGTTGTATTTAATGCATGAGCCACTGTTTACAATCCCTATAGTTGTGCTGGGCATGGTGTAGGAGGAGATAAGAGCTCATAGAATTGGGGAGTTATGTGTGCCACCCCATGAATGGTATTAAGGAATACGATCCGTCATCCATGCAATTATAACAAGTAATTAACGTGTAAAAGATATCTAGGGAGCAATTAAATCTAAGTAAACACATTTCCTCCAATTACTGCTCACAACTTTAGTATAAATTAGCTTATTTTCATTTTTAGTATTTTATTTTGATTGCATCTTAGTATTAGGTTAGTTGAATAGCAACTAATTCCGCCCACTCTTCCAAAACCCGAGATTTTAATTTGCTTTATAAAAAATATAAAAACACAAAAAGAATCATCCCTCACCTTTAGAACTAGTATTTAGGCTTTCTAATCCTAGCGACACTATTCCTAAGCTGAACGATCAATCCCCCGGTACTTGTCACTATACTATACTACAACGATCAGGTACTGATGCGTGGGAATCGCAATAGGCTTTACCTCTCGAGGGATCTCGAGAAGCTTACAACCCCCACCAGGCAGTGTACCTGATCGTTGTAGTATAGTATAGTGACAAGTACCGGGGGATTGATCGTTCAGCTTAGGAATAGTGTCGCTAGGATTAGAAAGCCTAATTACTAGTTCTAAAGGTGAGGGATGATTATTTTTGTGTTTTTATATTTTATTGAAAGCAAGTAAAATCTCGGGTTTTGGAAGAGTGGGCGGAATTAGTTGCTAGTCAACTAACCCAAAACTAATATGTAATCAAAATAAAATACTAAAAATGAAATTAAACTAAATTATACTAAGGTTGTGAGCAGTAATTGGAGAAATTGTGTTTACTTAGACTTCACTACTCCCTAGATATCTTTTACACGTTAATTACTTGTTATAATTGTATGGATGACGGATTGTATTCCTTAATACCATTCATGGGGTGGCATACATAACTCCCCAATTCTATGAGCTCTTATCTCCTCCTACACCATGACCCAGCACAACTATAGGGATTGTAAACAGTGGCTCATGCATTAAATACAACCAATAAAGACCTAGTACGCCTCGGTTCATGTTTCTTAAGACGTTCAAACAAGTAATCAACACATAATCAACATCTAGGTTTCATTAGATCTAAGCAAACACAAAAGAGATCTAGCCTAGCATAATGGAATTGAGACAAGAACAAGATATAGACAACCAACACATAGACATATTGATTGAATTTGAAGAACACTTATCTCAATTACAATGCAAGGTATCAAGGGTTTGGAACCCTTGAAAAACCTGTAAAAGATGCACCAAATTCGTCTTTAGGGTTTCACCAAAACTTCTCCCTTTTTAATGAAAAAACTAGAAAACTATATATAGGAAAACCGAGGTGACGGCGTCAAGAGTAAGGGTGTGACGCCGTCATCTCGCCGCCAAATACTTCCTCAGACGGCCTTGATCTACTTATGACGGCCTATGTGACGCCGTCAGCAACCACGGTATTTTATTCTTTGGGTCTTGACGCCGTCAAGAGCAATCTGTGACGCCTTCATGCACTGTTCCAGCATAGAAATTTGAGACTTTGCCGTTTTCTTCACTTTTATGTTCCAAAAACGTCCAAAATAGCTTCTTTTCCAGAATTCACTCTCCAAGTACCTAAAATCACAAAAGGAATGATTTAGGGCAATATTTGATCAAATAAAGTTGGATTCGGGCTTAAATGACCCCCTAAAAACGGATCATTTTTCGCCTCATCATATACCCTTACACTTGAGATTTGCTTGTCCTCAAGCAAATGAGCTTTTATTCTACTCAAAAGACAAGTTAGGGGTCATTTAACACTAATATAAAAATAATTACAACAAATAATCGTTCCACTAAAGACCAATAGACAAGCACGGAGGTCATACACAAACACCTAACAAATAGTGTTTAGATACTCACATCTCTCGGGTGTAATAAAGTAATATAACATTATGGAAATGGAAGATATCTCTCACTACCTGTCATAGCAAAATAGATTACCATAGGCTTGGGAAAGGATCAAACCTCCACCACATGGCGTAAGCACCTAGGATAAACTATCAAAGAGGTCTTTTAAAGGGTTGTAACATTAGGTATAGGGATATGAATTACACGGTTTTGTTGGATAAAGGAAGTTTTACTGGTGGCGAGTTAACAATCTTGGTTAATTACATGTACAAGATGGCGTTGCTAAGCCAAGACTAGACTCGACTTAAGCTAGTAAATGAAAAATAACAAAAACATAAAATGAACATAGAATAAAAAGGGGATGGTAGTCCGTATGTTTTTTTCTCTTTTTTTTTTTTTTTTTTTTTTTTTTTTTTTTTTTTATGCATACACTCTTACCCTACCATCCAAAATAATACATCATAGGGGTATGAACATTCCCCTTACACTTGAATCTTTACATACTTTATATTCAACTAATCTAATGACTCGAATTAAGAAAATCAAAACGCTTGGAGCACTTTTAAGATTAACGTACATATGGGGGTAATAATATTATGTTCTTCCCCATTACTCCATAAAATAAGTACTTACCCATGAGTCCCAATCGTCCCAAAACAATATGTATAAGGATATGACTCGACTTAGCAACCATGTAATCAATTAGAAAGTTAACTTAGGGTTTAACAAATAACAATAATGCACTAAAAATGAGCGCATACACGGAAGGCTAAGGCGATTTGGGTGTACATTTAAGTGGGGTGTAACAAATTCTTCCTTTAAGTAAGATGCTTAAAGTTAGAAACGAAAAGATAGGCTCGGAGGGGTGTACTAGGGGTTTCGTGTACTAAAAATGAGTAAAACGCTAAGGGTGTGGGAAAAAATTAGTTGACTTAACTAGCCAAGTAATATGACTTAAATGATCAAGTAATTATGATACGGGTTTAACACAAGGGTGATCCTAATGCCTCTTATCATGTAGTAAATCCTACCACACGAATGTAGTCTCACTAGCGGTCTCGGGATGCATCACTAACGCAAGTTCTAGAATCTAAATGCTACCGGTACACTCATAAGCACCAATAATGAATGCTTTTCCTATCAAATCTAAAGGCGAACCTCACATTTTTGGGTGGAAAATTTTTCTGAATATACGGTTATGTGCTAGTCATACAATCTCCTATCCATGAGACGCTTGCTATGGCTAAAGTTTCACTCCTAAATGTTGTAAAAAATTTTAAATTTGGCGCTAAAATTACACTAACGAGTATTTCTCATAGTTTTATTACACATTTACTATCAAACAAAACAAACTCAAGCGAAAGTGCATATGTAAGGTATCATCTTTTTACCCTCCCCTTACACTTAAGATGAACATTGTCCCCAATGTTCAAGTAAAGAATGTAAAAGTGAAAAAGTAAAGAGAATGAAATCAAATACTCCCCTGATTCGCTCGGTATGGATTATAGGTTGGCCAGGTTAGATCTTCCTCCAAGAAAACGAACAATCAAAGCTTCCCTTCCAGAATATAAATCATCTCCTTGTCGAAAATAACCTGTAAATCCTGACAACAATAGACAAAACAACCTCGCGTAAAATCGGCGGCATCCTATATAAGTTACTAAATCCTAGAAAACAAGATAAGATATAATGCTTGTGGAATGAAGTTTGCAGATTTCCTGGAGATTATAAAACTTAATAATTCACAAAAACCATAAGACTCCGTTAGAAAAACAAAACCGGTAAAATTTCCAGATTTTTAACTCCTGACGCCGTCAAGAGTAATACTCTGACGCCGTTAGAATTGACCTGCAGAAATTCTTATGTTAAGTTTCCGGAAAATTTCTGGAAAAACTTCGTCCTACTTCCTGTAAAATCCTGCAAAACATCATTACGACTCAATACAAGCATCTGACTCTAACAAGTACTAATACACATGTCCATTTAATATTGTTGTGGTTCATGCTCAATTTCGTTCTTATAAACAAATTTGGATCTCCCTTACACTTATCTTTTGCAAAATACCTTTATATGCAATTAAGACGAAGTTAAAAACAAAATAAAGCATTTTCACAATTTACTTTGAAACATGAGCCACAAACAATAAAAATAAAATATGCATACGGAAACAAATAAAATCAAACAAACGAACAAACAAACAAATAAATAAAAACATACAAAACATGGGTTGCCTCCCAAGAAGCGCTTGTTTTTGTTCGAGTCACGAGCCTGACTCTACCCTTATTTAATGGAAATAGGGGAGGTTCTCCCTACACTTAGGATTAAGTGTGGGTGAAAGTAGCGATACATACCCTTAGGGTGTGAATATGCCACGTGAGGTGAAGGGGGTATGTGAATGGCTTCCTTCATCCTAAAACTACCCGGATAATATTGGTTGTGGTTGGGTCGGTTCCTCTATTGTCTCCTAGAAATATATCTAAGGATGGAAAGGTGTGTAAAGATTGAGGTTCCGGTTCATCAACACTAGGAAATTCCCTAGAACTAGGAGTAAGGTTATCACTACAAGTATTCAAACCTATATCCTCTAATGGTGCCTGGTCCAAGGGTTCTACTTCTATTGGGGTTCCTATAGTCTCTTCTACTTCTTCCGGGTAAGTCACGGGCGGTGTGTATGCCTCAAATGATGGTAGGACTTGTGGGGTACTTAGTGGGCTTGGGTTTTCTACTATCTCTTCCATCACATCAATATCACCTATGTGTTCATCTTGTATTATTGTAGTACCTAACCATGACATGCAACTAGGTGGCTCAACTCTAACCTCATGTGTGTTGTATGTTTTGGTGAAATCTATCCCGCTCATGCAACTAGGTAGTTCAACACTAACCATATCATAATCTTGGTTTGATTCTAAGTTCATGTTCTTAGAAATTAGGCCATCTCGCTCATACGAATCCACCAATTCGTTGAACTTATGGGTTATGGTTAGGAAGCTTTTCTCAAAATTCATCCAAAGGGTCTCACTAAAAGGAATTGATCCTGATAATGATCGTCTAATAGAAAACACACATGCATAAAATTCATCAAACCCATCTAACTTTACACCCATCTCCTCTTGTATATATGTAAGATCACTTAAAAATTCATTGGAACAACAGGAGGCAAATCTATCCGAGTAAACTAATTGTTCCTCTATAGTTAATGATCTAAATGGAATTTCATCCGCCATGGAGACAAATGAAAATGGTTTCACAAACAAAGGGCACAAAGAAAAAGATAGACTACAAGAAAGCTAATAAAAAGAAAATAAAAATCTCACTAAAAAGGAATCTAATGAGTAGACCTAATAAAAAGAAATCCTAACCTAGACAATAACTATTCCCCGGCAACGGCGCCAAAAACTTGATGCGTGGGAATCGCAACAGGCTTTACCTCTCGAGGGATCTCGAGAAGCTTACAACCCCCACCAGGCAGTGTACCTGATCGTTGTAGTATAGTATAGTGACAAGTACCGGGGGATTGATCGTTCAGCTTAGGAATAGTGTCGCTAGGATTAGAAAGCCTAATTACTAGTTCTAAAGGTGAGGGATGATTATTTTTGTGTTTTTATATTTTATTGAAAGCAAGTAAAATCTCGGGTTTTGGAAGAGTGGGCGGAATTAGTTGCTAGTCAACTAACCCAAAACTAATATGTAATCAAAATAAAATACTAAAAATGAAATTAAACTAAATTATACTAAGGTTGTGAGCAGTAATTGGAGAAATTGTGTTTACTTAGACTTCACTACTCCCTAGATATCTTTTACACGTTAATTACTTGTTATAATTGTATGGATGACGGATTGTATTCCTTAATACCATTCATGGGGTGGCATACATAACTCCCCAATTCTATGAGCTCTTATCTCCTCCTACACCATGACCCAGCACAACTATAGGGATTGTAAACAGTGGCTCATGCATTAAATACAACCAATAAAGACCTAGTACGCCTCGGTTCATGTTTCTTAAGACGTTCAAGCATGTTACCATTTGGAGATCTGCCAGTTTTCTTAAGCCTAACATATAAAATCATTCATCCAAGACAAGAATAAACAAGTAATCAACACATAATCAACATCTAGGTTTCATTAGATCTAAGCAAACACAAAAGAGATCTAGCCTAGCATAATGGAATTGAGACAAGAACAAGATATAGACAACCAACACATAGACATATTGATTGAATTAGAAGAACACTTATCTCAATTACAATGCAAGGTATCAAGGGTTTGGAACCCTTGAAAAACCTGTAAAAGATGCACCAAATTCGTCTTTAGGGTTTCACCAAAACTTCTCCCTTTTTAATGAAAAAACTAGAAAACTATATATAGGAAAACCGAGGTGACGGCGTCAAGAGTAAGGGTGTGACGCCGTCATCTCGCCGCCAAATACTTCCTCGGACGGCCTTGATCTACTTATGACGGCCTATGTGACGCCGTCAGCAACCACGGTATTTTATTCTTTGGGTCTTGACGCCGTCAAGAGCAATCTGTGACGCCTTCATGCACTGTTCCAGCATAGAAATTTGAGACTTTGCCGTTTTCTTCACTTTTATGCTCCAAAAACGTCCAAAATAGCTTCTTTTCCAGAATTCACTCTCCAAGTACCTAAAATCATAAAAGGAACGATTTAGGGCAATATTTGATCAAATAAAGTCGGATTCGGGCTTAAATGACCCCCTAAAAACGGATCATTTTTCGCCTCATCAGGTACACTGCCTGGTGGGGGTTGTAAGCTTCTCGAGATCCCTCGAGAGGTAAAGCCTGTTGCGATTCCCACGCATCAGCCACCCACCTTGGGAGTTCAAAGAACCAAAAGTTGAATCATGGGGCCCACTGTGGAGGGCTGCAGCCGCCACCAAAGGTGGTGGTTGAGTGGTGGTTGTCTGATGCAGGGGAGACTACTCCCCCTGCAGGTGTGTTTAAGGCTCAGTGGGGCCCAGAGAAAAATTTGCAAAAATAAAAGGATGATGGGAACTTAAAATTGAGCTGATAGACAATGATTAGGAACAAGTTTCACTTCCTAAGACCTCATACAAAATTCTAATTAAATCATGCCATATATGGTTTTTCTGAGATGATGCACTTTGACTTTTTAAGCAAAACTAGGAATTTGACTTTAATGACTTTTGATTCTTGATTTGATGACTGAAATAGATGTGTTAGGTTATATTAAGACTAAACTAGGCTAGAAAGACAACTTTTAACAAAATGGGTGAGTTTTGAGACCCACAGACTTCAACAGTTAACTATTGGGGTGGGTAATGGGTGATTTTGACTATCTTACAAATGAGTGTTGGTTTTAAGTGTTAAAATGAGTTATTGAACCATTTTGCAACATAAATCAAACAAGAAGAATATTACAAACACCCTCTAACACAGATCAATCCACTGAACCAAACAACCCTTTAAGAAAGTGAACATGAGATTTTCAAACCATTACACTGCTTAAGATCTCTAACTTGAAACATGCACACATATTATGATATACAAAGCTGAAATGGCACTTAAACATTCATAATAACAGCAAAAGGCAAATGAAATACTAATATGCTATTTTGACTGTTAAATGAGATAACTTGAGCATAATGAAATCTAATGAACAAAATGGTTAATGTACACACTAACTGAGATACCATACACCAAATAAACACAAAGAAACTAAAATTTAGCAATAACAACTACTTCAACAGTAAAAAGCATGAAATGGACTTGAGGACTTACAAGTGATTCACACTGAGAACAAGTAACCAGGGAACCAAATCCTACCCTATTGACTTCCACAAGTCATTAACACCCTGAAAATCCATAATTCATCATGCTCCTGGCTTCAATCTTTCTTATACACTACTTTTTTATTTTCTTACTATTTTTCATGAATTATATATGGGTATTTTTTGAGTTTCTTTTCTTAAACTGTTTCCAACTCTTAGAAAGCTTTAAAAAGCTTATATTGGGACTGAAATAAGCTTAAACAAACAGCAAACAACAATTTTTCATAGCATAAGAGTACTTTGAGATTTTTAACTAAAAATGCAATTTCTAAAATTTAACAAAGAACACTGAAGTTAATGATTAAAAACAATAATATTACACTGGAAGAGTTGATTACAAGCTTTGTAAACTAAAAATTGCAAATGGAAAATGATATTACACTAAAACGTTTTAAACTATGCTACACTACAACTACACTACTCTAATACTCCTTCTTCTGGCCTCTTTCTTGACTTTTATAGGACCTGGAGTCTCTCTTTCTTTCCCACCACTTTCCAGAGCCCTTGGATGAGCCAAATTTATCCTGGCCGTTTATATTGTTTTGGCGGGAAAAGGGTAAAGGCAGCTTTGAGTGGGTTTGGTGAGGTGAGTTGGGTGTAATAAATGAGGAGGGGGAAATTGGAGTGGTATAGGTGAGGTTGGTGAGGAAAATGGGGAAGCAGGGGAGGCAAAGTTCCTGGGATTAGGGGTGTTAATGGAGGAGGGAAAAGGGAGGTTAGGGATGGTGGGGTTTGACCTGGTCAAATGACCAGGTTATTATTCAAATGGGATGGGAGTAGGCCGGTGTTGGTGGGCTTGGGGTTTATGTTGGATCAGGTAGGGGTATTGGATTAGGATTAGTGGTGTTGGTTTGTTTTGTTTGTTTAATTAATAAAACCACAAGGACTAAATTTGTAAAGTCCTGCAAATTAAGGGTTTGAAATGTCAATTTCCAAAAGTAGTATAAGGACCATTCTTGCCACCTTTTATTAACCCAAGGACCATAATTGATGATTTTCCAATTTAAAACACCCGAGGACCAAATATGTCAATTTGCAAAGTTTAGGGGTCATTTTTGCCAATCTGTGAAAACTTTTATCCAAGGACCAATATTGAACATTTTTAAATTTCCAAGGACTAAAAATGATTTTTCATCCAAAAATATCCCACCAGGGACCAAATCTGTCAAAGTTTGAAACTCCAGGGACCAAAATTGTAAATTTCTAAAACTTTTGAGATTTTTCACCAAAGGACTAAATATGACAACTTATGATTTCAAAAGGACCTTTGGTGATAATTTTCCATATTTTGAATGACCAGGGACTAGTTTTGACATTTTATGAAAGTTGGGGGACTGAAAATGCCAATTTTGCAAACTTTGTGCATTTTTCATCTGTTTTTACTCATTTTGCATCTAAAACATATAAAACACAATTTTGAAATATTTTTAGTATTTTGATACATATTTGAGTGTTTTTATATGTTTTGCAGTTCAGATTTGACCAAAAATGATGAGTGTTTGAGCACTCATCAATAATCTTTTATTAGAACAACTTTTCGCACATTTACTTATAATGGACTAAGTTATGTCTTAATGCTATTAGGTAAAACTACTCAAATAAATAGTAAGGGTTAGATACAAAATGGGTTAAAGTGGTTGAAATCTGCCAAGAGTATGCTTTTATAAATGCATAAAAACTCTAAAAATAGATTAATTAATATTAAAATGGGAGTTCGTTATTGTGATAAATATTGACACACACATCTAACTGTTTGTATGTTTTATTATAACCTTTGTATGTAATAGTATAACCATTGTTATAATTTGCAGGGTAAGGAAATTTCCAAGACAAACCGAAGCAACAACCATGTGAGTGCAAAAGTGTAGTTGATTTCAACAATTGCAGAAAAATAGTTTTTGCTATGATGTTTATAGGAATGACTAGATTAAAATTTGCTTTGTCTTGGTTGTTATAAATGTCTTTTTATATTAAACTTATGATATGCTTAAAATTTAGATCATTTTTCAGTGTAACTAAAAGTTGCACACTCATGAAGTGTTGCTTTTGTATGAAATAATTAAATATGTTGAACATAATTACTACTGGCTCATTACTTTTTATGTATTTTATCTTCATAGAATAAAAAGGAGGTGGCCCCGCCACGTTGCGGCAAGGTTTTCGTGTGGATGCAGGCACAGTTGATAACAAACGGATAATTTTATTGACGCATCTAAATAAGCACGGTCAAGCTCGAGTCCAACTTATTTACGCATATAACTGTGGCATAGTTACAACAATGTTCTTGAAACTACTCATATACGGGAAAATTGTCTTTGGGATCTATTGCATTAGTGTAGATTACCAAAATTCTCAAATATTTGATTGTGAAAATTGTCTTTTGGACCCAGGCGCAAAAAACGAACAGGGCCAAGGTAAATCACATGTTAGGCCCAAGGGAAATGGTATTATATTAGCAACTTATGGGCCATTGTTGGGCTAAAAGAACGGGCTACACTTTTATTGTTTTTTAATGTGTCACGGTCCACGAAGATTGTTATATATATAGAATGTATGCTGATATTCTTTATTTACCTACATTCACTTAGAATTCGCCAAACAATATTATGAAACAATGTTACGAAAGTATCTTTAAGACATACAAAATGAGGCATGCTTTTCAAACGGCGTTACAAAATAATGTTTGAAGAGGTTATTGAAAAGTATTTCTCACATTGACTCCTTCAATGTTTTTGTTCAAGACATTTTATTTTTAATGGTTTCCAAATTTTCGTTTACGACTTTTTTTAAAGTATGTTTGTTTCCATTTGTTACATTTCAATAATGACGTAATTTTTATATTTTTTCATGCAAGTTTCGTATCTTTATGTGATGTATCTATATCATTTTCTTCAATTAATTTTGTTAGTTATAATGTATGAATTTGTATTTTTCCTATAGGTGTAACCATTATGTATTTATTTTCTTATGATACTTCCAACTATTTATTTTTATGTTTAAGAACTATTATTACTACATATAATATATGAGCAATATATAAAGGAATTTATTTTATTTATCCCTTAAAATATTTTTCTAAAACAATCTTATAAAGCGTACCCGGCCATCGGCCGGGTCATGAAGCTAGTTTACTCTATAATGGTTGATTACCCACTACCGGGTAATCAATCCCATTACCCACACTAATCAAGCACAAAAACTCTATAATGGTGGGCCCTATTGAATACCTTACCCTTTCCCCACCCCCTTAAACCCCCTACCAAGCACCCCTTAGTAAATGTCACTAAAAGCCAGTCCAATAAAATATCTGAAATATAAGTGTCACTAAATGCTACCAAAAAAATAGGAGGAATGGATACAATGTGTATATGGAACCAAGTTTCGACCAATAACAGCTCTCCTAACCCCTTTTAAATCTTTAGTATTGTGACCTTCTTCATGTGCATGATTTTCATTTTGCAACATAGTTGATGAGATATTGCAACATAAAGAGATAAAAAGAAATAAGAGTCCTGTAGCAAACACAATTAGACTTGAATTTCATTCAATCATTTCATTAACACTTCAAGTTCATGTTCAACCATTGAACACCAAATACTACTGTCATAGAGAGCAGCGGGCTTCATCCTGGTCTCTAAATAAATGTAACATGATAATCATTAGCAGCATCATGCACTTTCACTCCCTTATAAAATAGGCAACGCAGTTAGACTTGTGCTTTATATCACTGCATGGACATGGCCTTCTACAAAATGACAAACCTATTCAAAAAGATGTACTTAAGCAAATTACATGAAATTAAAGTATAATAAACGTAAAAGATGGATAACCACAAGCACCTGACAATAATCTAGATAATAAAATTAAACTTGAATGAATTTGACAAACCTTATATAAAAACCTTCAAGCACCTTTTGGTTGGACAACTTTCATTAATACAATGGTTACCAAGACATTTTAGACATATTTCACTTGAGGCAATACAACAAAATGATGTCTTAAATCCAATTTTGGCATAGGGATTGGTTTCAAGAACTTGGTGTCATATGGAAACTTTCTCCATTTTCATTTTCATTATTCATAAACATGTTTTAGAAAATTATCATTTTCATTATTCAACAAAAACCTCAAAATTCAACTTATTCTTAATAAAAGGCATTATTTTTCTCTAATTCATATAGACATGAATGTCATTCTTAAAATTAAAGGCCTATTTTAAAAATGATTGTTAACTATATATGAAATCTATAATACAACCCATGAATTCCAAAACATAACAGTAACAAACCTTCTGAAATGATTTTCATCAAGCTCTATCATTTGAAGACTCGGCTTAAAACCACTGCTAGCGAAACTTTTAGTGGCAAGTTACAATAAAAGATACCCTTGGAATTGCCTACTGAACGACTAACCCACCACAACTACCACAACACCTATTTAAGTATTCTTTAAACACTTGTATGTAAAAATTATCTAAAGAACTCTCTTTCATTTCTCTTTTTATAACTTGAATTTTAAGAACCCAACTTAGATGCTGATGCATCATTTATTTTTCTTTTCTTCGTCTCATGTTCCATTCTTTTGAACTGGATGAATAAGACGAATCTGACAAGATGGATGCTGATTTGATCAATGCTCGTTTATCGTCCATGTTCTTATTAAACTTTGAAGAAAACTTTACACGTTTAGCAGCTGTCAAATCTTCTTTAGATGCTGGGAGTAGTCTTACCTTAAGTCTAATTTTTCTTGCAGTCACTTCTCCAGCAACTCTTTTCTTTTGTTCCTGTTGTTTAAAGCGACATATGAGTAAAGAAGCCTAAAAAGTATATATGAAACGGTTTAAGTCAGATAGTAGCATCGTACTTAATTTGATGGGTTAACATGGCAATTTTTGTGTCAGGCTAACTGGTCAAATCAGCAGACCAATGAAAGCACAGATAGCAAAACGGGACAAAAATGAAAGCATATTTGCTGACATAGCCAGATTTTTTACCCATCAAGTGTAAGGATAAATACTAAACCGGAACAAAATAAGACTATGATTACCAAAATAGACAATTGTAAAGAGTAGGTAGCTATTTGATAACAAACGCCATAGAAAGGCACCAAAATCATTAAATATTTGAATTATAAGTCTAAGTGGAAGAAGTATGTACTCTAAGTCTGGCACGAAGGGACTTTTAAAGAGTAATCATCCAAATGTTTGTCATCTGTCGTCATCAGATACTTGTTGAAGTCCCACGAGCAACGGTTCTGCTTCTTTCTTTTTCAGCTCAAGGCGATAGAATGGATCGGCTAGCTTACTTTTCTCTGCAAAAACATATATGGAGTATTTCAGTAACAGGTTGATGTTTAATTATCATTCCATATTTGACAATACACAAATGGTTAACTCTTGGTCAAATGCTTGAGTGGTGTTTAATATCATGTTTTGATAGATTATCTGATTTTCTAGTCCCATATAAACATTTTCTAGTGTTGAATGTTAGAAAATTGATTCTCATTATCCTATCAGTTTTGGACAACCAGATTAAGATTAGCTGGTGCAACAAAACTGATACTGATAATCCATTAAAGAGTATCAAAATCACAGACTAAAGAACTATAAATTGTAGCATGAATCTTGGTGCCCTAAGATTAAAAATATAGCAGATATTATTATAAAGCTATAAATGTATAATATTAAGTAAATAAATAGTTATAGACTGCTAAATAAAATTAAATTAGCTGCTCATCCATTAGGATCATATCAATGCCTGCTACTTTTGATGGATTGTTGTTATAATATTGATTCCAAAGTGACACAATCTTAATTTTTATATTCGCTTTACCTTTGTCTGGAGTGATTTATTAAAGAGGTGTGATTTTCATTGTCAATCCTACAAACAAAAGTATATCAGATGTTTTTATTGACTAACAGCAGATAAAAAAGATTAAGAATAAATTTAAATATGTTTTAACAAAGATAAAAAAGAAATCCTAATGAATAAGATCATATTTAGATATAAATATTTTATATGTTTTACCAAAGACGGGGATACAAACCTGGTGATTTGTTGATTTTTGTTGAAAGATCTGTAGATTACTTTGATCAAAAATTCCGATGGATTAAAAAAATTTGGACAATCAATTGAGTTTATATAATGCTTCGATGAAGTCCCTATTAGATTAGAATTACAATTGTAATATAATTTAAATTGGTTTTGTATTAAGAAGTCTGATTTTTTTAAAAAAAATTACACTTTAGTCCAACAATATGTAAAAAAGTTTTCAACAAACAGAAACTTATTAAAAAGATGCAACTGTGATAAATAAAACACTATGCCAAACAGCGTTTTTAGTTTATTAGAGGCAACCAATTATCTGTAAAAAAAAATTGATGGAAGCTAAATAAGAGTTAATGGGAAACTTAAGGCTGTGCGTAGCATATGATAACTAATGTATATGGATAACCCTTTACAGGTGAGAAATGAGGTAGTAATTACTTTAAAATTACCCGTAAAAGGTCAAGATAAGTGTTTTCAAGATCCGGAACAATAGTTGCCAAGTCCTGAATAGCAAAGGATGCATCAATTAGTTCTTTTGACTTCATATATCCTTAAACATCGCAAGCGTACGAAGATCTATGATTGAAGTATAGTTAGCGTATTTATTAAAGAAAGACTAATCACCTGTGATAACCACATTGGAAAGACAGGATTACAGTAAAGCAAAGAAGTGACACCAGTCCATGTATCTTTAGTAGGAGTCCCCATGATTCTACAAATAAAGAGATGCTAGAATAACATGAGTATGTCTACAGGAGTACGTGTTGTCTATTGAAGGGGAGGGGGGTAGATATCACCTGAAAATCGTGAGCAGTTGATCAATATCAGAGTCTCCAGGAAAGAGTTGTTGTCGGTTCACCATCTCAGCAAACATACAACCAACCAACCAAACATCAACAACAGTAGTATAGTGCCAGGATCCAAGAAGAGTTCTGGTGCCTTGTACCTAAGTGTCCCCACCTAAGGAATCACACGGATTATTAAGGTCCCGAATTTGAGTATACGAAAAGTAAACGACATAGTAACAACTGAGTATAAATCAAGAAAACTACGGTGTTCGTAAATGTCCCGAGAGAAACAAAGTCCCTGGCTATTCCACCACCGGCTTTCCAGTTTCTGGGTCGAATGGGTCATTGCCTTTGGCCAAACAGATTTCATAATACATCTAACTAAAGGGTGTTTGGGTAAGTGTCTAAATTAGGCATATTGGCTTATTGCCTTTTGTTAAAGCTATAAAGCACATTTGGGTTTTTGGGTAGCCAAACGGCTTATGCTTATAAGCTTACTAAGTTACTTTTGTGAAGCTCTTAAGGTATGGCTTCTTAAGCAAGCTTGCAGCTTATTCAGATATGTTTCTCCACATATCACACTTTTGCAGCAAGAAACTAATCCAAACATTATATGAAAAATTGTGTTTTGATACAACTATAATCTAATAAGCCTTTCTTTCCTAAGTAACTGACAAAACTTCCTATGTAATCATAAATAATCAGTTTACAAATTATATAGCCATATAGAGCTCTCTTCCTCAAATACTCAAACCTGATACTTTACAATATAAGTATCTAATTAATCGTAAGGAACAATTAACAATTTTAAGTATCTTTTAATATTGTTTTCAAGTATATTATGTTATTCCAAAAGATGTGAACCATCCGTTACAGTTACCAATTAACAATATAATAAGAATATATTCGAACCTATTTTTTGTTGGTTGTTTCTCCTTGAAGGTTTGGGATTGGGGAAGAATGAATGTGTGGTGAGAAGAGGGAGTGTTTTTTTTTTGCAAAACTTACATTTTTGGCTTCTATTTCTAAAAAATAGCATTGAGCCCCATGTGTTTTTTTGATTTTATTTACATATTCAATACAAAAACGTTTTTTCTTAATTATTTTGACAAATAAGGAAATAATTAGTGTTAATTATTTATTAAGTTTTTTCCTAAACTAAAAAAAAAAAAAAAAAAAAAAAAAAAAAAAAAAAAAAACTTATTAAATAAGGAATGGTTGAATTTTTTTGAAATGGAAAAGTCCCCACCAGAGGTTTTGTTTTATTATATGAGTAAAGATCATTTGAGGACCAAACTTTTTTTACATACCAAGGGACTAATCTCCACCCTCCATCTTCCCTCCATCTTTATTTGATCTAATGGATGAGATTAATCCAAACAATTTAAAAAACCACTTTCATCCTTTTTTTTCAAATACTAATATCTTTCAAACCGTTAATCGTTAAGCGAAAAAAAAATATACCGTTACGACGAGCATTTAATTATCTTTCTATAGATAGGCTAATTGATATATTTTCGACAAAATTTTTTTTTTTCGTTTTTTTCGCGTTTTTTTTTCGTGGCCGAAAAAATCATATATGATATTACATATAATATCATATATGATATTACATATCATATATGATATGTAATATCATATATGATATTATATGTAAAATCATATATGATATTGCATATCATATATGATATGCAATATCATATATGATTTTTTTTTCGGCCAGGAAAAAAAAACGTGAAAAAAACGATTTTTTTTTTCTTTTCGAAAGTATATCAAAGTGCCCGTCTATAGAAAGATAATTAAACGCCCGTCGCGATGGTGTAATTATTTTCGCTTAACGATTAACGGTTTATGAGATATTTAAATTATAAAAAATGGGTGAAATAATAAAATCCTTTTAATCTCAACCATTGATTTCATTTTTAAATGGATGGTGGGGATGAGTCCTTGGTATGTGAGTAATGTTTGGTTTGTAATATAACTCGACTCTTATTATATAAAAGATTATTTAGTCCTTAATACAATCTTGTATTATGCATCCATGTTTAGTCTCACACTCACACATTTACATTGTAGGTTGACTTTGGGCATCTGATCCTAACTTCATTAGGTTAATTAGTATCTCTTCAGTGACCATTGTTTCTGGTATACCGTATACAACAACCAGTACTTAAAGTTAAGGTGAATGTTACAAGTTAATAATGCTCAATGAGGTGTGCTACACCCACTCACAATTTACACAAAAAAATCCACTCGCTGACGTGTCAGCGAGTTGATTGGTTGGTTTTTTGTGGGCCACAAAAAACCAACCAATCAACTCGCTGACACGTCAGCGAGTGGATTTTTTTGTGTAAATTGTGAGTGGATGTAGAATTATTCATGCTCAATTGATGGAATTGCACTGTGTGCCATATTTAATATGTAAGGTCAACTAAAGAAAGTAGATAACCTGCCACTATTTGTTTAAGCAATATTAGTTGGAATTTGACCTTCTTTATATGCTACTATATCAGTACATCTCAGCTAACACGCAAAGAGACGGTTGAATTTGGGCAACTCACTAATTTTTTTAGGCCATAATAGCTTGAACTAAAATAAATTTATACCCTATTGTACGTGTAACCATGATATCTAAGGTCAAAAATACTAACGCGCACTGATAGAGGGTTGACTTTGTGAATCTGATCTCAACTTCACCGGTTATCTGGTCATCGTTTTTATTTATGTATCTCCTCTAATTATGGACAGCTACATAGAACCAGTGGTTCTGACTTGTGAGTTGAGACTCACCATTAACTAGAAAAATGCCACTTTAACGCCAAACAATCACATGTACAAAACTCGACTGTCCAAAAAGAGGCCTTCATCAACCCTAAAGAATGTGTATTTCTGGCTGTTAGAGCCTAAATAAACTGAGAGTGGCTATGATATATATTTAGTTGTAGTAAGGCAAGTAATTGTCAAGTATCTAATTTTTGGATTATCTATTTACTTACTCCCCACCCTTAGTTATTTGGATGGAAGTTCAAGTAAGGAAATCTTGAACTGCACGGTAGTACCGCCTAGTGAAATTGATTCATATTGGCTTGACCACTTCAACTTACTCGCTTTATGGGCCTCATTGTGCAAGGCGTTTAAACCCGTATAGATTCTATTACTTATGACATGGCAGTAAATAATTGTTAGCAAAAGAAACACAGACCAAGCCATATACAGGAATTGTGATTTTTTTTTTTTTTTTTTTTTTTTTTCTTCTCTTTTTTAATAAACATAACCATACTTGGGATAAAATATATTTTTAATCAAAGTGACGTACACATTAGGATTGACTTTGGACATCTCACTACCACCTCTGCACATCTACGCGTTTTGGTTAAAGGACCAAGTTGCTGAACTTGTTTAATTGTATTTTATTTGAAAAATGTTGGTTAATTTAACTGTTGCATGTTAATTTGCTCTTTATGCCTATATAAAGGCATCCCAGGTATTGAACTACTAACAGCAAATCAATCCTTCTCTGCCTTAAAGTGTATCATTCATCTACACTCCTAAGATCTTGAGAACGAGCGTTGTGAGTTTTTCTTTTATTAGAGAAAATCCCAAACACCAATCTTGTGCTTCTTTTCAACTCTACATTTTATTTCACTTTTCTCATTATTCAAGCACGGATAATGGCATTTTTCATGAAGGAATTTGAACATCTGAAAATCCCACTAAAAGCGATCAAAACAGCCACCAAAAACTTTGATGAAAGAAGAGTGATCGGGAAGGGTGGTTTTGGGAAAGTATATAAAGGAAAACTATCTCACTCTAACAGGAGTAAAAACATGTTTGCTATAAAGCGTCTTGATGCAAAATATGGGCAAGGAGACCCAGAGTTTTACAAGGAAATCAGGATGCTTTGTTGTTACAGGCATGAAAATCTCATCTCTCTCCTGGGATTTTGTAACGAAGAGGGTGAGATGATCCTCGTGTATGAATATGCATCTAATGGAAGTCTCGATCGCCTTTTAAGTGATGTCACTCTCACGTGGACACAGAGAATCAAGATATGCCTTGATGCTGCAAAGGGATTGAGCTTCCTTCATGATCCAAACGGGACACAGCAAAGAGTACTGCACTGTGACATAAAAAGTGCCAACATCCTACTCGACAAGAATATGATTGCCAAGGTTTCTGACTTTGGGCTTTCAAAGATGGGTCCTGCTTATCAGCAATATTCGCATCTTATCACGAATCCTGTAGGTACCCCTGGGTACTGTGATCCATTATATATGAACACGTACTCCCTAACAAAAGAGTCGGATGTGTACTCTTTTGGGGTAGTCTTGTTTGAAGTTTTGTGTGGAAGGCTATGTGCTGAATATAGTAATGGTCAGCTTAAGGTTCAGCATGTGCCTTTTTGGAAGAAAAGCTGCAAGCAGAAGGAATTAAATAAGATCATCTTTCGAGATCTTGTTCCAGAAATGGACCCAAGTTCTCTGGAAATATTTGCAAATATTGCGTATCAATGTTTGCATAAATCTCGTGAAGAACGGCCAGCGATGTCTCTTGTAGTGGAACAACTTAAGATATCACTTGAATTCCAGGAGCATCATAACCATTGGTCGAAGAAGATGCCAACATATGAAGAGTTAGTGAAGGATGCAGTAACTCCACTGACCTACGGATCCTTAGAGGAACTCAAAGTGCTTCTTTCCAAAGGTGTCCTCCTTAACGGCGGTAAAACGGTAATCAGCTATTGCTTTCAATTATATGTCTGATATTTTTGTGAAATCTTTTAAATAATAAAGGAAAACGTTATTCTCGAGCCATTTCATAAAACTCAATATTGACCGATACGAAAGCTTTGATTTTGGCACATGACAACTAACAAATAAGTCAAAATTAGATACTCAATTGATCAAAATTGTCTCAAATTCTGTTTTCATGAAAAAATATTATAAAAAAACTTAGAGGAAGGAGAGGGTAGTTTATATAACTAACGGTATATAATAACATTATATTATAACTAGACTGTGTAAGGTTTAATGGATTGTAGTCGGTGTATTAACCCATTAAAGACTGAATGCAATAGATATGCTCTAATATTTCTAATGGACATGCATGCATGCAGTGGTTCTCTATAAATGACAAAGGGCAACACCATGAAAGCATTTACATTGAAGCCTGTTTGGATCCGGATAAAATTAAAGATGGAAGATTACAAAATCCATCTGATGACTATGATATTAATCCAAGGTGACTTGTCCTATTCCTACACGGCTACACCCATTCATCCCCAATTATTTGGTCTTTAATAGTTGCCTTCTTCTTCATGTAGATTTCCAGGGGGGCTCTGTTACAAATATCATAATGGATTCAAAGCACATGTGAAAGCTCAATTCTTGTCACCACAAACCGCATACACAGTGAACCTTGTCTTCCAATATAATCATCAATTGCAGGTACCAGTATATCATCCCCTAAGATACAAATTACGTGGAGATCAGGAGATACACATATTCATGATAAACCCTATAGATAAGAGAAAAGATGGATGGTTCATGGCTCCATTATATCAGTTTACAAGCCAACACAAAACTCTGGATCTTGAAATTATGTTTGAATGCCGTTGGGACCTTTTTGAAGTAGCTGGTTGGGACGACACTTTAGAAGTAGCAGGCATCGACTTCCAACCATTAGAAGAAAAAGTAAGTGGTTTATTCGTTTAAATTTTATTTTTTATTTATAAAAAAGGTCAACCAGAAGCATATATATACGGAGTAATATATATGGATGAAAATGTATGACTTGCTATGGATATGTAGGCGGAACTGCTTGGTCATGAAGTGTTAGAAGAGTACCAAGAAATACTTAAATATGCCTCACAAGTTTTAGTCTATAGATCCCTTGAGGAGCTTAAACTGATTCTCTCCAAAGGGTTGCATCTTAACGGCTACAAAACGGTAATTGGCTGCGCGTGTATATGACTCGCTACTTAAGATTTCTCTATTTTTTTTTTTTAAATTTGAGGAAAGATATTAAGAACTTACCATCTTACTAAATATACAGTGGTTTTCATTGGATGAGAACGGAGAACACTCTGAAATGATTTCCATAGCAGATTGTTTGATTCCACGCGACCCAAAAGAGGACTACACATCCAAATATGAGTTGCATTATAAATCAAAGTGACTTTTCCTACTCCTATGAATCAGTATTTGCTTGTTCGTAAGTATATATACGCTAATGCATTAGTCTTTGCTTGTTCATCATGCAGATTTCCTGTTGGCCTTTATAACACAGAATGTAAGGGATTCAATATACATGTCAGAACTCAATTCTTGTCCCCACTAGTCACATACACGGTGAATCTTGTATTTTATAGTATCGTATATTCTACGAAACAAACATATATAGGCATCAAATACAAATTAGCAGGGGAGACCAAAACTTCAACTGCGTACCTTGGAAATAAAGGAGACGATGGACTGTATGTGGCTGAATTGTATCAGTTGATCACTAGTGACAGGAAAATTGTTGACCTTGAAATTCTATTTGACAATAAATACCTGATACACGTAAGAGGTATCCTGTTTCAGCCCTTGGAAAAAGTAAGCCAACAACTACGGGTTTATTCATCTTAATCATTTTTCTATGAATGTTTTTGTGTTTAAAAATTTCGTTAAATAGGTATTAAATTATATATTAAGGTTTAAAATATGTGTATGATTCATAGGTGAAACATCAAGTGTTAGAGGATGACAAGGTGGATACGCATACCATATCAGATTCACATTTGTATTCGGACATATATTGGGAACGAAAATTGCAAAATGAATATGAGGACATATTCAAAATGTCAAAAGATACATTGGAGTGGACAACAGCGAAGGAACTCTACTCAATTCTTTGCAAAGGGTTCCTAATCGATAATGGTCAAGAGGTATATTTGATATAAATGATACGTTACTGTCATTTTCAAGACCTTTTTTTGAAAGCCTAATGTTTTCTATATTTATCTTGCATTTGTATCTGTTGAGGATTATATAAACACAGTTGAAAGAGAGGCAGTACAGTTTTTCTAAACTACTCTTTATGTATCTACTTTGATTGGCAGTGGTTTTATGTTGATAAAAATGGGAAAAAATGTCAAATGCTATCAGCAAGAGCGACTTGCATAATAGACTACTGGAATCCTACGTGGAAGTATGACCCCTCATTAAGGTTCTTTCCTCTATTTTCCTCCGAGTTTTCTTGTACATGTGATGCAGAACGAAAGTACACTACTGATAAAAAACACTGAGTGACAAAAAATTTATGTCATTGATTGAATTTCCTCCTACACAATAGCCCAATATTATAAGAGGCGACGCGATTTTTGGCAGGTTTGCCAAAAATCTCGAAAATTAATATTGACTAGGAAATCATTTACGTGATTAGGGTAAATCCCGTAATGTACATTAATTATCGAATCAAACTAAAGACCGAATGGAGCTTAAACTCGGGTAATTTAAGATTGAAGGTCCAAATGTCAAAATTAGCAAGATTGGTTACGGCCATTTTAAGCTGTGTTGTATATTAATTCCACCCGTTTATCCCATTGATCCATGTAAGAGTTTATTAAGTCTTAAATGTTTTTTCTTGTTTTTTTGTTTGTTTGCAGATTTGGAGAAGTATTAATAACTCCCAGCACCCCCAACTTTAAGATAGTGAGCAGAATCAGATCCCAAGTAGTATCACCTGAAACAACATATGCATGTTACCTTGTCTACAAATTACCACAAGACCAATCCACATTTGAGGCTCCTTTGGAAGTGACAAATCAAAATTATGATACGTGGTTTATTTTTCTAGTCATTCCACGCACTCGAGTTATCAGACAAAAGTTTAACGAGAATGCGTACAATTCATTGGACAAAGCAAGACTAAATACCGTTCCACAACAGAGGAGCGATGGTTGGATGGAAGTAAAAGTGTGGGAGTTTCAAACCATAACTACTACTGAAACAACTTCAATGTATCTGGAGTTGGCGTCTGCCGGCTGCGACTGGCTTTCTGGGCTTATTATACAAGGCATTGAGCTAAGACCCGTATAGATTCTCTTTAGTATGATACGGCAAGCGTCAAGTGTAAACAGTTGCACTAAGCTTGATACCATATAACTGTTTGTGATGAAGTGCATAGTAAATCTGATTTCTTATAACAGTTATATTTGGTACAATCTCAGTTCACGTTTTGTAATACTACTCCTTAATAAAAAAAGAAACTACCAATAACTTTTCTGTTGGATTATGTGGTTCGGATAATGATGTTCGGTTTAGAGATTAATTTTGTGTTCAGATCTAGTGTACGTTGGTGGTTATTTGTTGTGCTGGCGGATGGTGATTGGTATGAAGGCCAAAGGCGGGTGGTTAGGATTTACAGTTGAATATGTTGTTAAGATTTCAAAGACAGTAGATGTAAATTACTGAGATATTGGAAGGTATAACTTATAAGTACATAGTTAAACTTATTTTGTCATTGCAAGGATATATAACACAAGCTAAAACTTAATAAGGAACCAAAGCTACATCGTTTTCGACAAGAAAATGACAGACAGTTCCCTTTCCAGGTTTTACATTAAGAACTTGTAACACTAAATGTTAGCGGTTCCATGACGCCGTGTCTTCATGGCAAACTGATATAGCCTTGGCTCGTACATTGTTTTCACCAACCAAAGAAACCGTATATGCATTGATTTTAGGTGATTTATGACATAAATGGATTGCATACGCGTAGTATTCTTGGTGGCACACTACGACATTATCTCAATTTAGCTTTTCTACCTTGTCAACTTTGTATTTTTGCAATGGAGTGCTCTCGTCACCAATCACTTGGGTTGAAATCGCCCTAACTTTTTTCCCTAACTTTAAAGAAGCAAAATCCACCATTGACTCCAAAGAAGTCGCGCAATATTTATCTTGTCCTTGGCTGGAAGCCTTTTTACAAGTAGTGATCGTCTTCTTGATTAATTTTTCCTCTAGTGAATCAGGGTTAACTTTGAATGAGTCGCATATGTCTTGTAACTTGTCTGATAAAAGGAAATGTATTGGCCATTTGACGAGATGCAAATTAGAAACTATTTTTGAATAAAGTCATTACTAACCATTAGAAAGAGAGTCTTTGGTCGATTTCGGGATAGGAGTTTTTGGTAACAAGTTTTTGAAATAAACTTCAGGTTCTACTGCTGCTTGACTTGCAACAAGCATAAACTAAAACCATTGTATAACAGAAGAACGGAGAGTTAGCTAAAGAACTATATACCATCATTATTATCAATAGAAGATTAACAACATTATGATTTATAAATGATAGTAAACTAACCATAGAAGTATAGAACCATTAAACTTAAAAGACGATGAAACTCCATTGCAGCTAGCTAAGATATTGAAATTTGTAGTGCATATAGTAACACGAGCAGGACTAAGAGATATGAGATCTCAAAGATTGAAAGCTGGACGATGAAGAAAACTAATGGAGTGAGCAAGCTTCGAGTAGTCATCATACTTCTAGTAGTCATCATTTTTGTTTCTATGCGAGCCACAATTTCCATGTGAGCAAGCTCTTGATAGCACACACGAAGGGGCTCAAGAAAATTCTTTGAGTAACCATCTTTTTTGTTTATATGTGAACCACCCTTTTCATGTGAGGCAAGGCTTATTAGGTGATAAGCTTTAACAGGGCTGTCCCGTTGATTTGAGTGTCTCAGTGCGAAATTACGAATGAGGCCCCTTAAATCACGAAAAGGTAAATTCAAAGGGATAATTGTTGGAAAATGTAACGAACTTACCACGCTTTACAATGTTGTGTATGTTGCTTTTAATTTTATTAAATAATGCAAATAATTGCCTAATAAGTCTATTGTGTACATTATTTAGTAAAATATACACAACATTGTAAAACGTGGTAAGTTCGTTACATTTTCAAACAATTATTCTATTTATTATATTAGAATAAAACAAAGGGAATGATTGTTTAAAAATGTAACGAACTTGCCACGTTTTACAGTGTTGTGTATGTTGCTTTATATTTTATTAAATAATGCACATAATAGACTGATTAGGCAATTATTCGCATTATTTAGTAAAATTAAAAGCAACATACACAACATTGTAAAACGTGGCAAGTTCGTTACATTTTGAAACAATTATCCCAAATTCAAAACATACACATGTATAAATACTACTGTAATAGACATATACTAAATCAGATGCCTCTTCACATAATATTTGAAAAGGGCTGTAAAAACTTAAGTTAGACGTATATAAATATAATTAGACATGTATAATTACCGATGGGCATATAATAAATTGGGGCCCCTCACAAATAGGCCTCTGTGCGGTTGCACCACTTGCACATGCTAATCGCCACCGCTTTAAAACATGAATTTTGCATATTAATTTTATGGGCCAAGATACTTTCAGTAATTATCTTTTTTGTTTTTGTACTAGCCAAAAGTTCATCCATTGCTTAATTTGAGATGATTAAGATTTACTTCGAATAACCATCATTTTAGCTTTGATGTGAATCACTTGTGAATGAGTTCACATTCCCACATACAATTAGACAAGGCCATGGCTCGAAAATACTTCGAGTAAGCATTATTTTCGTTTTTATGTGAACCATGATTGCCATGTGAGCTAGTTTTCATTCCCGCACACCAAGGGCTAAAAGGCTCGATTAAACTTCGAGTAACCATCATTTTTGCTTTTTTGTGAGTCATGATTGCCATGTGAACAATTTCACTCCCGCACACTAAGGGCCAAGGCTCGAGAATACTTCGAGTAACCATCACTTTTGTTGTTATTCAGAGTAACTATCAACTTTTGTTTCTTATGAGACCAAAATCAGATATTACAAAGTTTAAAAAATTGATGAACAACTAAGGCTAGTGTTGTAGTATCATTTATGCTACAATAACTTTTATGTGCAACACCTTTTACAGATTTAATATTACTCTTGTTTAACTATAATTTGACACTTAAATTTATTTGAAATAAAATTTTGCAAGTTTTACATCTATTTGATTTTATCACTTAAGTGTTATATTTGTGCTTCTGACAAATAGGCCATCAATGTCATGTCGTCGTGTTGGGCCAATTAATTTGATGAGAGGTTTTGTTTAGTGTCAAGGAGAAATGAAAAGGGAGCAAAGCCAAAATAAAATGGAATGATGTTTGTCTTTCAAAAGAAGAAGGTATTAGATACGGTGGCAATCGAGTTGTGTTCGGGTTAATCTATTCGGGTTCGCGGGTTATTATAACATCTACCCAAACACGACCTATTTATTAATCGTGCCAAGAAACTCAACCCTAACCCAAACCTGCATAACACGTGTAATCCGTTTGCGACCCATTTAACCTGTTTAAGTAAATAGGTCAAGCGGCGAATAGGGTTCGTGATTTTTCAATTTAACTAATTTAAAAGCAAAACAGATATAAGGATCTAAAAATTGATAATATGATCATTTGTGTGTATTATTGACGATTTTACCTTTAATTTATACACTCAAATTTAATTTACATACTCAAATTTAATCAAAAGAGGAGTAAATCGATCAAATAATACACAAAATTGGTTATAAGATACACCAAAAAGAAAAGATGAAATTAAAAGTATGTTGCATAGATCTAGCAAAAAATAATTAGTTACACAAAACTAGAGCTGAGCATCGGGTCAAAAACGATACGAAAAGACCAAAACTGAACCGTACTAAAAACCGATTTTATGGAAGACAAGAATCGAGAACTGAACTGAATCGAACTGACTCAGTTCGGTTCGGTATTGTGTCGGTCTTTGGATCGGTTCGGTTTATACGGTTTATGTGTTTTTTTCTCGGTTTTCCAAAAATAAATATAGACCCGAAAACCGAACCGAATATGGTCAATTCGGTTTCAATCAAACCATCTCGGCTTGGTTTTTCAGTTTGGTTCAGTTTTCAATTCGATTCGATTTTCAATCTATCTTGATCAGGCATACACAAAACATTAAAAAGTAAAAAGTGTTTGGATAACAAATTGCTAAAGAGGTAAAATACAATCTTGGTCTCATTGGTACACTTTCTAGAGAGAGAAACAAAACAAGAAACAAGAAGATGACTCGAGGGAAACAAAAGATCGAAGCACAAAAGAAGAACGCAGAAAAGAATCAGAAAAACAAAGGATCCCAATTCGAAGCTCGTGCTGTTGCTCTCAAAATCGTCTGCCCTGTTTGCAAAGTACATCTTTTATCTCTGGTTTAATTGAATCTTGCATTTTTATATAAATTCCCATCTGGGTTCTGTTTAAATGGTTATAAAGTTTGAATCTTTATGAATTTCCCCCTTTTTTTACTGTCTTTTAGCTCTGATTTGATTGAATTTTACTGTTTTATTTGATATCTCATATGGGTTTGAATCTTTTTATATAATGATCACTAAATTTGGTGTTGTTTTAGCTTAATTTGATTGATAATTTGTGTTTTTATATAAATTCCCATCTGGGTTTTGTTTTTATGATCATAAAGTTTGATTCTTTATATGGGGTGTCTGTTTAAGCTTATATGTCGGCTTATGGGCTTATTTGATTTTGGCTTATATTTCGTAAACCTTGATTTTGTGGCTTATTTTGAGACTTGTGGGGTATATAAGCTTATTATGATATATTGATATAACATGTCTAAATAAGCCAATAAGTCTGAAAATTAGCCACAAGAATGAGGCTTATGAAATATAAGCCGAAATCAGATTAAGTCCATAAGCTCACATGTAAGCTTAATCAGACACCCCTTTTATTTCATATCTCATATGGGTTTTGTGTTTATGATCATAAAGTTTGATTCTTTATATAAATAAACGAGTCTTTTGGGGTGTCTGTTTAAGCTTATATGTGGGCTTATGGGCTTATTTGATTTTGGTTTATATTTCATAAACCTTAATTTTGTGGCTTATTTTGAGACTTGTGGGGTATATAAGCTTATTATGATATAACATGCCTAACTAAGCCAATAAGTCTGAAAATTAGCCACAAGAATGAGGCTTATGAAATATAAGCCGAAATCAAATAAGCCCATAAGCCCACATATAAGCTTAATCAAACACCCCTTGTATTTCATATCTCATATGGGTTTTGTGTTTATGATCATAAAGTTTGAATCTTTCTATATAAACATTAGTAAGTTTGATGTTTTAAGTGGACTGTTTTGTTACTTGACTGAATATTGCATAATTGTTATCTCATATGGGTTTTGTGTAAATCATCTTAAAGTTTGAATCTTTTTATATAATGATCACTAAATTTTGTGTTGTTTTAGCTTAATTTGATTGATTATTTGTGTTTTTATATAAATTCTCATTTGGGTTTTGTTTTTATGATCATAAAGTTTGATTCTTTATATGGGGTGTCTGTTTAAGCTTATATGTCGGCTTATTTGATTTTGGCTTATATTTCATAAACCTTAATTTTGTGGCTTATTTTGAGACTTGTGGGGTATATAAGCTTATTATGATATGACATGCCTAAATAAGCCAATAAGTCTGAAAATTAGCCACAAGAATGAGGCTTATGAAATATAAGCCGAAATCAGATTGTCCATAAGCCCACATGTAAGCTTAATCAAACACCCCTTTTATTTCATATCTCATATGGAATAAAAGGGGTGTTTGATTAAGCTTACATGTGGGCTTATGGGCTTATTTGATTTTGGCTTATATTTCATAAACCTTAATTTTGTGCCTTATTTTGAACTTGTGGGGTATATAAGCTTATTATGATATAACATGCCTAAATAAGCCAATAAGTCTCAAAATAAGCCACAAGAATGAGGCTTATGAAATATAAGCCGAAATCAAATAAGCCCGTAAGCCCACATATAAGCTTAATCGAACACCCCTTTTATTTCATATCTCATTGGGTTTTGTGTTTATGATCATAAAGTTTGATTCTTTATATAAATAAATGAGTCTTTTGGGGTGTCTGTTTAAGCTTATATGTGGGCTTATGGGCTTATTTGATTTTGGCTTATATTTCATAAACCTTAATTTTGTGGCTTATTTTGAGACTTGTGGGGTATATATAAGCTTATTATGATATAACATGCCTAAATAAGCCGATAAGTCTCAAAATAAGCCACAAGAATGAGGCTTATGAAATATAAGCCGAAATCAGATTAAGTCCATAAGCCGACATGTAAGCTTAATCGAACACCCCTTTTATTTCATATCTCATATGGGTTTTGTGTTTATGATCATAAAGTTTGAATCGTTCTATATAAACATTAGTAAGTTTGATGGTTTAAGTGGACTGTTTTGTTACTTGACTGAATATTGTATAATTGATATCTCATATGGGTTTTGTTTAATTGTTCATAACATGGATTTTTAATATTTAAACATAAGTGAATTTAAGTTCTTATTTGAGTTCTTATGTGGGTTTTGTGTAAACTATTATAAGGTTTGAATCTTTATATGTGGATAATTTTGATGTTGTATAAATTTTCCTTTATTCGCTATCTTTTTGCTCTGATTTGATTGAATATGTTTGTTTCTATTTGATATCTCATTTCGGTTTGATTTAAATGATCATAATGTTTGAATCTTTACATGTAGACGTCAGTAAATTTTTTTGTCTTGGGTGGATTGTTTGCCTGTTTGAGTTTCTTGACTAAAATTTTTGGTTTTTTTATTTGAGTTCTTATGCGGGCTTTGTTTAAATGATCATAAACTTTGAATCTCTGTATATAAACATCAGTGATCTTTTGCTTTTCCGTTTGAGTTGTTATACGCATGTCGCTAAGCTTGATTCGTTCTTTGGTGCAAAGGTGAATTTAGTTAAATATAATAAGACTTACAATGGTGAATTTTCCTAAGACACGCCTATGGAAAATAGACTAACCTCCAATACAAACCAACCTGCTACTAGACACTGAATTACTAACTAGACAAAACAATTCAAAGAAAAACAATACATAGAACTAGCAAGCAGAAGAGAAACTACTCTAACGGTCATTGCATTGGTCTGGACGAGGTAGTCCTGTCTTTCATGACTCGCCCATTTTGACCCATTGCTAGACTACTCTGATTCTCCACTGCATTCTTCTCTTAACTCATATGAAGTTCTCTGCATCAACTTTGTATGTTTGATCTTGAATAGGACCGGACCTCACTTGCCATAATTCTGTTACTGCATTCAAATCTTCAGATTTTCTTTACTCTGAAGCTCATCAATCTCAGTCTAATTATTCTAATAGTAAGTTGAACCAGTTCGTCCCAAGCTCTGTGCACATTTTAAAAGTGTCTTAAATTCCTTTCCTGCTATATAACGTATTACAATGCTCCATATGTTCTTGTTACAATGGAGTTTACACATGATACTAATAATATCCGTCCAGTTGTTGTTCAAACAATCCAAACATGCCAGTGCTTTCAAATCAGTCCATACCTTTAACGTATTACACAGCTCATTTGCTTATTTTCCATCCATAGCACAAAGGTGTGCCTTGATATGTAGTGAGAAAACCATACTATCGAGCTCCATTTCACTTTATTTCCTTCATTCATCAAGTCTTACCATATTCTTCGCATAGAATTTTAACAATTCTTTTCCTCTTGTTAAGCCATCTAAGTGTACCAGTTTTGTCTTGAGCTAGTATAAGAATAGACAGCTTAGAAATTAGTTGGATATCGCTAAACTTGATGTTGTGGGTGTATTGTACTATTGTTTGCTTGGTTAAGTTTTTTCTGGCTTATGGGGTATTTGGGATTAACTCTTGAAAGTGATCTACATATGAAAGCTATAGCAAAAACGAATGGATGTGTTTAGGATTGCCTATATATAAGTGCTTATACGCTTATTGCAATTGTGTTAAACATGGTATGTAATCCTAAACACTCTATTGGAAACTGCTTATATGGAATAAGCACTTAAAAAAACGAACTGTCCGAAACACGCTCATATCATTTGGTAATGCTTATGATGTTTGAAGTTGTCGTATTAAGATATTCGGGTGTTAGATGTGTTTGGAAACAAAATTTCTCTTATTATAAGGATTTACATGTCAAATGACATCTAAATTATCATATTTTCAAAAACTGATTATTTGACCCGTAAATAATCACACAACGAGAATCAGTTAAGCATTACCTAAACACTAGATTCTGATTAATGTAAATATCATATTGCAGTCCTGCTTGAACTGTTGAGTTATTGTTCTAGTAATCTTGTTTAATTATGATATTGATTCTACATTGTTGAGTTTTTGGCCTATACTAACTCAATGCCTTGGGGTTTTCAGGTGCAGTTAGCAAATCAAAACCAGCTTGTGGATCATTACGGCTCCAAGCATCCGAAGGAGAAGCCTCCTAGCAACTCTGAATGATCAGTTTCTTGTTTTGCAGAACACGATGATATGATCGGCTTATTTTCAAAATTCCTGTTTTGTGTTTATAGAAGAAACCTGGTACTTGTCTACAAGAAAGATGACAATTATGATGAGTATCAAAAGTGTGAAACTACAAAAACCGGTGCAAACCTCTTGTTCTCGTTTGTTTTACATTTAATACAACTGTTAATCGACCTGTAACACAATTAATAACAAGATGTTCAGTTTGTTAATGATTCAAGTTACATAGCTAGAAGTAAAGACTATGACTTGATTAGAGAAAATTGATTTGTGGTTGATCAAATGATTTGGGACATATAAAGAAAATACAGCTAAATTGGGCAAAGCAGGAAATGAATAATTGATGAATTATTTGAGTGAAATCATCAAAGAAAGAAGCATTTGGGACCATGTGACACTGCTGTTATCCTATTTTCATAATTACTTGCACCGACGAAAGAAAGATGATATTTTTCAGGTTTCGTTCTCATAGGACCTCAGACGTGACATTCACATGCTGCACGTTTATCAGGTCGATGATCCATTGAACTTTATTTAGCTATGTAAGGTAATTCGATGAAGTTAGGCTAGTCACAATGGATGGTGAGCCGTCACCCTCACCTCCATTGTCATGCGCACACGTGATCACCACTGTGACCACCCCATCATCATTACTTTTTGCACTTATTGGTGACCACGCTCACCTTTTTTTATTTTATTTATTTATTTATTTATTTTTTTAACTAAAGATATGAAATTATAAACAGATTTCTAATTAAAATATGGCCAAATGATCCCTTCTGTAAAACAGCAGGGTATTTCTCTTCTGTTGTGCTATAGCTAAGGGCCAAAAATAAAAATTGTACTTATCTTGAAGGGCCAAAAATGTAAATTCTAAAAAAAAACTTGGCCTTACTGCAGATAATTTATCTGCTGCCACAGCAGCGATGACCACCCCTTAAAATATATATTATTCAAACGATAAAAAATATTAAACTTTTACTTTTTATGCAATAAAAGTAACTTTGTGAGTTTACCCAAATAATATGATGACACGTGTCAACATGCAAACTTTAAAAATGTGAAAGAAACCCTTATCGAACAAAAATCATTTTATATTATGTTACCTTAGTTATAAATTGACTATCCTAACTCAAAAGTGAACTAGTGAAATGGGTAGTTTTTAGTTTGAAAACCGAAAGGATGAATGCTGCAATTTTCATGGGATGTGGTCGAATGATAGAAGTGTGGATTTTCATGAAACGGATGGAGTATAATCTAACCAAAAATAGTAAAAGGTATGATGGGTGTGGGTGGGAATCCATTTTTTGTGGCCTTGAGTGGAAAAGAATAAGACTCAACATTCTTGACTTGAGAATAAGACCTATTGGCTTTACATAAATAAAATGCCATGATTCTATTCCTAAAGAATCACTTCTATTCTTTCTTTTCCTTTTTCCATCTCTCAGCTGGCCGAGAGAATAACATTCCATTGTCATTTCTGTTCGTTTTCTCTTCCATCGGGTGCCATGCACGTGTCACGTGAATCGCCACCAATAGGGTTATAACGGGTGTCTCTAAGTTAATAGATCGATAAAGTCCAAGGGGAATATGATTCTTAACTATGATACGTTGATATGTTCGTTTATGTGAGTTTCACCTTGCCTTCAACGAGAACTTAAACGATTATTAGAATAAGAGCCTTATAAAAGGAAATAGAAGTACAAAAAAGAACAAGTACTACCCATGTTCTAGATTCTAAAGTTGGATAGAATATACACATAGGAATAAAGAAAGAAGAGCTTCACATACTTTGGTAATTGCTAAAAGATAGGTTCTTTGCATACATGCAACTCTCTCCATGTGTTGAAAAATATCGCATAGAATGAGTATATTTAGAGTGTCATATTACAGAAGCTGTGAATAACAAATTTATATGAATTTGATTCATTATCTGTATTGATTTTTTTTTTTTTTTTCAATGAGGGAGAGATCGAGATGCAAGTAACCCTTTTAAGGGCAAACTATGTATGGAATAATAAATCATGGTATTAGCGTACTTTTTTAAAGTACTTGTAATATGTATAAAGATGATCAATTGATGCTCCAAAGAATGATACGAAGTGAAAGTTGTGGCAGAAGATGTGAAATAGTGTTGGTGTATAAATGTGTTATGAATCAACTAGTATAAAACTTTGCAGTTTGCACACGAGCAAACATATTTTATGGCATTAAAGTTATAAAAGTGTAAATCATGCTGCCAACGACTACGTTAAGTTAGACTAATAATATATTACTCGGTTCTGTTTATATGGTTTTTCACCTTTTATAAGCGAAAGTCGATCTTATACAATGATGAATTTTCCAAAGTAACAGTTTTTTGAGTTCCATGCATTAAACCACATTAATGCTGATATAGTCTGCTATACTTGTATATGAAGTAATCTCTAAAGATGCCATCTTATCCTTGATCAAGAAGCGAGAATAAATCACCACACACGCTGAGAAAAATTCAAGGAATGAGGCCTAAATCTAAAACGAGCTAGTAAAAGTTGAACAGAAAATGCTCCTCGTGAGCATTGTTATTCCTATCCACATGACAACAAACTATTAAGGAATTTCTTTCACTTGCACTTTATCTAAAGGCTTAAAGATTGATTCTCTCCAAACTGAATAATCCTTGTAAAAGTTGTGTTAGAACTAATAGGAAGATATCATTTGCAGTTTATACATTATGCCTACATCATATCCATGCTAATTTGAGAAATTTGTATAAAAGATAAGAAATTCCAAAGAAAAGAAATTGATGTCTTAGTGACATATATATCAAGGGTAAGAGGTTCACTTCTTACTAGGTGTAAACGAATATTACTGGTCACGTCAGCCTTCTGAAAATCGATTTGCATCTATGTAGTAGTGAGTTCAAGTCCCATAAATTAGTCGGGTAAAATGTCATAAACAATTATTAACAAAAGAAGAAGGGGAAAGAAAAAAACATGTTTGGTTTTTGGTGTGCAAATTGGATACTCGATACTTAGAGGGTGTTTGGAATTGCGTTTGTATGCAATTTATTTGATTATTTCGTTTCGAAATTACTACAATCTGGTCACTAGTATTTGGATAGGGAAAGTGAATAATTGATTATGTGCGATTACAACCACCCAAAACGCATTTTGAAAAAAAACAAGCACATACCTGCTTTTGGAAATGCAATTCACGTTTCTTCGAAAAATTACAAACTAAACATCAAATATCACTTTCTAGCAACCCACTATAACTTCCTTGATGTTTATATTACACACTGATATATAGAAATTTCTATTTTTGTCATTTTACCCATTAGATCATTGAATAATCTGATTTGTCAAACGTTAAAAAAAAACTGTTTATCTGATTATTGCATTATCATACAACATAATCAAATCTAAACACTAAATTTTATAATCACGTTTTATAACAGTTGATTTTCATATTATCAAGGTTAAAGATTTAATTATGAAGGTGTGGTATTTGTAGGAATAAATCCAACTTAAAGCTTCGTAATCCAAATCTCTTAACGCAACCCTTGTTGTTGATATGGTTTTGATGTCTATAAGTTATTTTTTGGGCAAATTGAAGCAACAATCTATCGTATTTTTTACATTTTTATCTTACTTTTACATATTAGATATTACGATACAATGCTGGTAATTTATAATTCGTTTCCACTCTTTATTGGATAAATTCCCCAAGTAATATTGCATTTGAAGATAAAAACCAACTATATTCTATTAAAATTGAATTGATCATAAATATATGTTAAATTAATTTTGATTTCTAGATAACTGCTTTGCAATAGAATAAAGTTATTTGTCAAGACATGAATAATTTATTTGTTTTTTCTTTTAAAAGTTGACATCAATAATAAAGGGGTGGGGTTAACAAATCTATTTACAGATTGCTTTTTCCTTTTGCTTTTTCTTTTATAAATTATACCATGTTCTCCTAAATTCTTGTTTCATCATATTGTTCTTGTTGGTCCCAAATAAAGAGTGAGTCGATATGAATTGCAAAGTAAAAACTAGATAACTTTATTAATCGTCTAACCAAACTTCCGTTACATGTAATTACATATTTATACTAAACGAAAGGTTGCCATGAACCTTCGTGTCTGTTCACTAAAGAATGTGTCTGTTCGAATGGCTGTGAACCAAACGACATAATGGTTCGGTTTGTAACCGCCATAACTAACTTCTGAAAATAACTAACTATAACTAACTAACTAACATAACCAACTTTCGGTTATTATCTTTTCAACGAGCAACTTTGGTCCTTCTTCTTTTGAGTCTTTAAACCTGGAGCAATGTCGAGATTATATACTCACATTCTCCTCCTTAATCTTGATCGTTGCTTCGTCCTAAGTCTTGAACTCCGAGCATTTGTCGCATAGTCACGAACATAAGTCTTGGTAAGGCCTTTGTTAAAATGTCTGCTCTTTGTAGTTCTCCATTTATGTGTTCCACGTTGATATGACCATTCTCTACACATTCACGAATGAAATGATAGCGAATGTCAATGTGCTTGCTTCTTCCATGAAATACTGGGTTCTTTACGAGTGCTATTGCTGATACGTTGTCAACTCTAAGCGTTAACTTTTTTTCTTGCCATCCAGTTAATTCACTAAGTAAGCGTTTTAACCACAAAGCTTGACATGCTGCTCCAGCAGCCGCCATGAATTCTGATTCACATGATGATAGTGCCACTGTAGGTTGTTTCTGAGTACACCAAGTAATAGGTGACTCTCCAAAATAAAATACTATGCCAGTAGTTCCTTTTCCTTGATCGGTGTTGATTCCATAACTACTGTCGCTATAACCTGTAATCTTGCAGTCACCTTCTTTCTTGTATATGATTCCATGCTCCTTTGTTCCTTTGATATATCGGATTACTTGTTTTACTGCCTTCAGGTGAATTTCCTTCGGGTCTTGCATAAATCTGCTGAGTAGTCCGACTGAGTAACTAAGATCTGGTCTTGTGTGCAGTAAGTACCTAAGACTTCCAATTAAGCTTACGGTAGTAAGTTGCGTCAACTGGGTTTCCATTATCTTCCGCCTTGACCAACTTAGTGCCAGGATCTATAGGTATCTTCGTATCATTCCTGTCCATCATATTTGTTTCTTTCAAGATCTTGTTAATATATCGTGTCTGCTTGATTTTAATCTCTCCTCCTGTCTATGTAACTTCTATCCCAAGGTAATAAGCTAGCAACCTTAAGTCGCTCATTTCAAATTTGTCTTCCATCTGAGATTTGAACAAGTCTAATTCTTTCTTTGGAGTTCCCATGATTATCAAATCATCTACATATACTCCAACAATAAGCGTAGAAGTCTTGCTTCTCTTTGTGTAAATTGCTTGTTCGAGATTACACTTCTTAAAATCTAATGATTTCAAGGTTTGATCAAGCTTCATGTTCCAAGCTCTAGGTGCTTGTCTTAAGCCGTACAAAGCTTTAGTTAGCTTGTAGACTTTATCAGGGTTTCCTTGCTGAATAAACCCTTCCAGTTGTTTGACATAGACTTCTTCCTTCAACTCTCCATGTAAAAATGCTGATTTTACATCTAAGTGGTGTACTGGCCAACCATGATATGATGCTAGTGCTAATATTAACCGAACTGTCTCTATCCTAGCAACTAGTGCGAATACTTCATTGAAGTCTATTCTTTGTTCTTGTACATAAACTTTTGCTACTAATCTTGCTTTATATTTGATGATCTTCCCGTGAGCATCCCTTTTGGTTTTATAAACCCATTTGAGTCCGATTGCCTTCTGATTTGATTTTCTAGAAATGTTGTGAGAGTCTGATTCGTGTCAATTATAGTATATTATATTCCAAAGAAATACTAGTGAAAGTATTTCTCGGGTCGTTCTCCTAACGAAGGCTCGAATGGAAAATCCGAATTAACGAATTGGGAATCGTGTAGTGTAAGTGAATGGTGAAAGAGTGATAAAGTGAAAATAGCAATTAAGATATTCAATTATTCACAAACAATGTTAAAACATGCAAAGAGTACAAGCTATCAATGCACAAAATCCTAAAACGTACAAACGGAAATGCAACCGCGTTATTTAAAACGCGACGTTTATCTAAAAATTATCCTACAAACTTGAAAATATTTTCTAAAAATCTTAAACTATTAAAAAGAATTTCTAGCAAAAGAAAAATATTTTTTTGACTTTTCTTTTATTTTCTATGATTTAAAATTGAATTCAAGAATTAAAAAATGAATTAAAAATGGAGAAAAATAGAAACATAAGGTGGAAAAATAAAATTTCAAATCTGAAAATTTTAAAATACTATAAAAGAATTACTAAAAATCTTTTTGTATCTTTCAAACCTTTTTATGACTTTTTATGAATTATTGGTAATTAAAAACTATTTAAAAATTGAAAATAATCAAAAGAAAATAAGAAAAATATTAAAAAGCCTTGGAAAAATCTGGAAAATTTCCAGAAAATCAAAAATAATAAATGAAACTCAGAATAAAAATTTGAAGTGAAAATCAGCTTATTTGGGGCTTTTTCTGACTAAACTGCTTATCACAAGTGCTTATTAATAAGCACTTGTGATCAAATCTTGTTGAAAATTTAAACTCAGACCAATAATGATGTATTAAGCTCAGATTATGCAACAGATGATCAGGTATAAACTCAGAAATACTCAAATGCTTAGAATTATGGCAATAAGCATTGAGAATAAGCACTAGGTACTATGCAGAGTAAGCACAAGCTATCTCAGAAGCAATTTGACCAATCACAAATAAAAAACTACACAGATTAAGCACAAATCACTAGTCTACTCACAGTAAGGAGCTCAAAATCAATCTAGCAGGCCACAAATCTCAATCAGAACTCAGTTAAAAGCTATGAACTACAAGGACCTATTAAGCTGCTGAAATAAGCTCCAAATCATAAGCTAATGTGATCAAATGATACCCTATGTAGAGATCTATACCTTGATAGATTACGAGCCAATAGATCGTTAGCCAACTAATGTAATCACTAGCTAGACTAAGTTAGATAATCTCTGTGAGTTTGTGATTATGCGGAATATAAAAACAAACGTATACTAAACTTGATCCTCTATGGATCGATAATATTAATAAAACTTTTTACTAAAAACTTGTATCTATTACAATGACCTAGGGTTCCTTATATACTAGTGGAAACCCTAACCTTTCTTACAAGAAACGAATAATACTAAACCAATAAAAGATATTCTACATATCTTGTCCTAAAATACATAAGTTATATCCACGGTTAAACTCTATCTGTAGGATCTATATTCGTCCGCAGGAACCAGTTGTCAGCAGGAAGTCACTAAGCCTTCCGCAGGAACCTGTCCGCAGTATCTGTCAGTAGTATCTTCAACAATTCCTTACAATCCTCCCCTAATCTTGAATTTGACACAGTTAAGTTCAAGATTTCTTGATAAATCGCCAATAGTATAAACCAGAGGATTGAAAAGAAACATCAGCAGCAAAGAATCTTCAGAAGTAAAATCTCTATGATCAGCAAACATTTGAAAACCACCATTCTTTGCAGCAACACAAGACTAAATGTACATCAAAACATATAAGTTTCATACTATTCTCATCACATCCAGGTGTGTTAACTCCTGTGAGAGGTGAATCATTGAAAATAATGGATTTGATGTCTCTTTACCAATAGCCATCACTACTGGAGTAGCCAAGTGTTCAAAGGTACACTGATAACCACATGATTTTTAGCAAATCATCAGCTATAAACGGATTTGATATGTCTTTACCTGTAGCCGTTTGCTCAGGACTAGTCAATTATTGATGAATTATCATCTTGGTCAATTGAATACCAAATATGGTTTTCCACAGCCTTTACCACAAGCCATATACATGTGGGCTAGCCAATTATTTGGAATCCATAAAGGAAAAATCCATGGTCAATTGACAACCATTTCAACTACTCAGCAATAAAGCATAGGTGAGTTGAAAACCTTATGATTTTGAGCAAACCATTACAGCTATCAACAGATTTGATGTGTCTTTACCAAAGCTGTACCCTTTGGACTAGCTAACTTTTTGATGGAATAGTCAACATCAGGCAAGTTGATGACCAAAAACACAAACCTGCACACATCAAACACAAAACTTATACAACAATGTTAGTTTTTTTTTTATTTTTTTTATTTTTTATTTTTTATTTTTTTTATTATTATTTTTTTTTATAAAAAAAAAAAAAAACTAAACTAAAAATAAACAATATACAACAAAATACAATACCAAAATCAACTCATTGCAGATATGAATCCATCTGAATACCATGCTTGGTTGCTAACTCCTTCTTAGTCAAAATACTTCTTCTTATGAACCTTACCAATTGTTCAGCAAGATGAAGATCATTGGCAGTCATATCCAAAGGAACAGATAGCTTTGCTTCCAGCATGAGATTCATAACTTCCTTTGTGATTGGGTAGAGAACATCAGCCCAGCAATATAAAGTCTTCCCAGTGGTTGTAACAATCATGTGAACATTAGGTAGGGGAAAGAACTTCCAATAGTCAACCACCCATGTACTTTGACCTTTCCATGCTTGAAACCTTATACCAGAATGACCATTATAAGAATCACATAGAATCTGCAAATCACCCATCAAATACATCCCAATGTCATCAGGAGAATGACTTTCATAATACTTGATAACCCAATCATAAAGTAAGAGAAGTTCTTGTTTGTCCACCATATATAAAATTTGACTCAGAAATAAGAATGTCTTGGTAGATCCATCTTGTCTAGTTATGACATTCACTTTGCCTTGACCAAGCCCAGAGTCAACAACTTCCCACTTCACAATTTTCTCTCATACAACAGGATCTTGACCATCATCAGAATCATAATCAAGAAAAGTAGTACTATCCTCTAAAGGAATATCTTTTGGAGCCTTTCTCTTGATAGCTCTAGTCTTTCTCCTAGTACCAGTAACAGGAAGAGAAGGACCATCATCAGGTTCTTGTTTAGGCACTGGATTGGAAATATCAGCAGGAACATCTGCAGAATCATCATCATCAGGTACATCAATTGGAGTATCTTCTGAAGCATCATTGGTAACATGTGGAGCTTCAGTGGTATCAGGATGAGATTCAGCAGTATCATGATGAGAACCAGTAGGAATCTCATCCATAGGAGCATCAGGAGTATCAACTTTCTGAGGTAAGACTGAAGAAAATTGGACATTCTCCTGATCACCATGAAAAGATCCAATAGACTCAGCAGGTTGAGCAGCATTATCATGAATCTTTGCTTTCTTAGCTTGAGGCTCAGCCAAAAGTCTTCCTTTAAATTCCAACACATCTTGAACCATTATACCAGATGAATGATGATTGGAAATGATCTTGTCATAGTAATAGGTCAACTGCTGATCTGAAAATCCCCAGACCTTCTTTTGAGTCCAGCCTGACCCAAACATGGAACAGCCCTGGTTCTTCACAAAAGTCCTCATATATTTCTTGATTTCATTCTTTGTCCAAGGTCTTTATTTTTGATATTTAGCTTTAATCTCTGCCTCCTGTTGTCTCAGCAATCTTCCTCTTTCAGCCATCAGCTGAGCAAAATCTGGATTATCAACACCAATCTCAGATTGACCCAAATTGGGCTTGGAAGCAGCCTGTTCAGCCAAGTTCTCCCACTGTTCAGCAGTAAGATTCTTAGCTATTTCATCAAGCTCCTTCTTTCTTTCAGCAGGCAAGATTGTAGTGTATTGAGGTCCCATCTTGTCCAAATCATCTTGAATTTTATGAGCCAATGCTTCTGATGCTTTCAAATCCAATTCCTCTTTAGTAACTGCAGCATCCTCTTGAGCTTGCATATGTGCAGCAACATTCTCACTAATTTTCTCATAAGCAAGTTCCTCCTTAGATTTGACTCTAGAAGGAATGTCTTGATCAACCAAAATAGACTTTCCTTTATCTTGCTTCTGAGGATGAACAAAAGTCTGATCATGAGCATCATGTTGAAGATCAGCTGGAATATCTACTGATGGACCAGGAATGCCCACTTCTGTCAATGAATTAGGAAATGATTCCTTTCCTGAATTATCAGCAGATGTCTTCTTGGCAAGAGATTCAGCAGACTTCTTATCAGCAGAATGTTTCCTTCGGACATAATGAGCAACACCAGTAGAATGCTTGGCAATGGAATCCTGGAGAACACTTGCATCAGTAGCATGAGCAACATCAGCAGTTGGAGCAACAAATGGTTCAGGTCTAATATCAGCACTCTTCTGAACACTCTCCAAAGTAGTAGCAGCAAGAAGTTCAAGGCCTTCTAAGTCAATATTATCAGATGCTTTAGTAGAATCCTCATCTGAGTCATACACCACACCTTGTCTTTTTCTTTGCTTCAGCTTACCCTCCAACTTCTTAACTCTTCCAACTAAAGTCAAAATAGCACTGCTAAGATTCTTTTTAGTGAAGTTCAGATCATTCTCCAATTTGTCCACCTTTAAGACATACCTGTTCAACAAATCTGATACAGAAGTGAGAGTAACAGGACCTTCAGCTCCACCAACAGGGATATCTGTGGTATTGGGAGCATCATTGGTCCTATAAGAAGAAGTACCTAAATTTACATCTATATCTATATGATCCTCAAATTGAGGTCTCAAAGGACTGAGTAAAGGAAGTCTTGTAAATTGTGGTGAGTTTACAGGTTGGTCAAAGCCTAAATTCTCATTGAGCTCATGCTCAGGAGAATTGATATCCATTGGTGAATGTACAGGTGTGGGTAGCCTAGGAGAGAGTGGAGGCTGAACATCAGAAGCAACTGAAGCATTTGCAGCAGGAGCATCTTCAGTTCTATCAGGAGAATCCTCTGGTGCTTGAGCATCAGGGGAATCCTGACCACCAGCAGCTGCATCAGCTGCATCTCCATCAGGAGGATTGCCCACCGGGGCATCAGCAGCTACATCAGCAGCTTCATCAACAGCTGCTCCATCAGGAGCATTGCCACCAGGCAACATAGCTGGAAGTAAGGGTCTTTGTTCACCACCAAAATTAATTTTCATTTGGGAAAACATCTTTTTAGATAAACCCTTAACAGGCAAGTGAGTGGGGTCATTGGTCTCAATGTCTAAAATGATTTGAAGAAACCTAGGATACAGTAGATATTTAAGTTTGGTATCCTTAACATTTTCAAGCATAGCATTAAAGATATACCTAGAAAAGTTAAACGTTCTTCCTTGAGAGAGACATACAATAGCAAGAGCAATGTCTGTGGAGAACTGATCCCATCCACCAGACTTAGAACCCATGCACTGAAGCAATGTGTGTGTCAAGAACCTCCATTTTGGACAAAACAGATTCTTATACCATGTTTTCCCATCACCACTATATCCAGCAGCTTGAAGCCCTCTAAGGATCTCACTCTTAGGCAAAGCAATCACTCCTCCTTCATCATCCAACTGTAACTTGGTTCTGACCAAAGACTCAGTAACCACATATTCTTCCCCATCTATGACAGCAACAATCTCTGGTGTTCCATCTTCAACAGTCCTTGTTTGTGCCGTATTCCAAAATTGTACAACAAGAGACTCATGAATAACATTTGGGTATTGGAGCAGAGCATACCGAATCTTGGACCTTTGAAGAAAGTCCATCATGCCCAAGTAATTTGCATCACCCTTTCCACGACCAAGAAAGGCATGTTTGTTATGATCTGCTTTGAAATATAGTTCAGCCATCGATTGAGAATTAGAAATTAGGGTTAGAAGTTCTGAGAGATATTGAAATGGTTTTGAAAATTATATAGTGAGAGGGAATCAGTTAATTTGGGAGTGGGATATACACGTTGTGGTTTATTATAGAAGTTACCAAACGTGAAGTGAAACTGATATGAATAATTGGAAAGAAATCTTTGACCAATCATCAACTAAAACAAATCCCAATTAACTGACTCATCCGTAGCAACCAAATCAAACGGCTGAAAACAAATGGTCAATCCGTAGAAAATAGTCAAACGTTGACTATGGTCAACAGATCCATCCGCAGCATCACTCAGCAGAATCTTCCTTTCAGTGGAAACCAAATATCTTTAACAAAGATCTTTTAATTCAAAAATTCAAAGCACCCTTAATAATCTTCAAACTGCCTCGCATTAATGGTAATAAAGACACGCGGTGGGAGGATCTTATAAATAAAGACTAATTATCCCCAAATCTCTCAACACCAAATCAAATCCCGAATTATCATATCGCCAATCAAAAATACATTCATGACTTCCAATCAACCCATCATCAACCTTACATCTGAATCATCAGATACTTCTGACTCATTTACATCTCCACCACCATGGAATATGCCAACACGTCCTCGTGGTCTAACAAAGGAACAGGCTAAGAAGAAGAAACATGATGCGCCTGTACCAAGTTCATCATCATCTGAAGATCTTCCACCATATCCCTCTGAGATTGATGATCCTAATTATCAGAGAGAGTTGGAGAGAAAGTGGAATGAATTTGAGAATGCAAATCAAGTTCCCAATCCTGATGAGTCTCTCATCTTCTTTACATCTTCTGATGAAGAGAATGATGAGAATGATGAACTTTACACTCCTACAACTTCTGATAAGCCTCAGTCATCTCATCCAAAGAAAAGAAAAAGGAACTCCCCATTACCAAAGACAAGAAAGGTTGTATTAGGTTTTCCCTGTCCTCAGTGGCATGGACTTTTCAACATCAACAACAAAGGCAAAAAGAAGACTGTGGAAGGCAAGGGCAAGAGTAAAACAGAATAGGGATTTGGTTGTTTGTCTTTCACTTTCATTATCTTGTATTGTACCTCTGAAGAATCAATAAAATTTGCTTTGTTTTATGATTACTTGTTTTAATTCTTCTGAGTAGCATTCCCCTGAATAATTTGAACTTGACTAATCCATCAGCAGGAACACACTTTAACTATAAGATAAATAGTATCAGCAGCATGTTGGTCAAACCATTGACTTTCATCCGAAGTATCCAGTCAAGTGGACAACTTGCACACTTAGTAATTGCTACTGACTCAACTACCTCCCATTAACTTACATTAACTAGCAATAAACCCAAATCAGTTCTTTAAAAGAAGTCTTCAAGTTATAATCAACTCACCATTCCACAAATAACATATCCTCTTCTTTCACACATATACACCATGAAGCCATCCCCCAATGTCATTGAGATATCTTCTGACTCATCCGACTCTACTTTTGACATACCTCAAATACAAAGATCATACTACTATTTGAATGAAGGTCCTTCAGACTTATGTCCATCCCCAACCTCATCAGAGGAAACCACTGAAGCTGAGGAAGCACCAGCTCCTCTAGCTATGATTGTCCCTGACTTCACCCCTGTCACTGCATTCTTAACAAGTGAAATGGAAAGAGTTTGTGCAGAGATAGGAAAGATCTCTGTCCCTGAAGAGCCACAGTCCTCAGGCAAAAGAAAGGGTCCATTGAAGGTGGTTCTTGGTCTTGCAACTCCCAAACTCTGGAACAAGAACATGCAATCCAGAGGAATCCACAAGAAGATGCCAGACCCAAAGGACTTGGGTAAAGGGAAACGAAAGATGGAGTAGGCTGTTTGTTGGGGGTGTGCTGGTATTGTTGGTGGTTGATTTTAGTTAAGGGATGTGGTGGTAGGATGGTGGTTGTTTGTCTTATAAATGTTTATGTAATCTGTGTTTCTTCTGATAACTGATCATGATTTACCAAGCTTGCCATGAATTAATAAAATTTACTTTTAAGTCTTGACATCTTATTCCACTGAATGTAGACCATAGATCATCAGCAGGAACATGACCTGAGACCAGACATTCACACAAAACACAAAAGCACAAAAGAACAACCATAAAATTTTACAATATTAGTAAAACCTGCAAAAGAAAGTTAGTAACATAATAATCTACATTAATACAACATGTATAATCCTCCCCTGAGGCATATGCCTCCCCTGAGGCTTATGCCTCCCCTCAAACATTGCATTCAAGGGTTGACCATCCCAATGTTAACAACTAGGTGATTAAACCTAGGTCCATCAAAAGCTTTTGTTAACAAATCAGCCACATTATCATCAGTATGGATTTTAAGCACTTGAATTAGATGCTTCTCATTTGCATCTTTTATAAAGTGGTGCCTAATTTCTATGTGTTTGTTCTCTGATGAAAAACAGGATTTTTAACAATGGAAATAGTACTCTAATTATCAATGTAGATTTTAGTGTTCATAAAGTTAAACCCATAATCCAACATCTGATTTTGAATCCAAAGTACCTGACCACAGCAGTTGGCAGCAACAACATATTCTGCTTCAGTAGTAGAAGTAGCCACAATGGTTTGTTTCTTGCACTGCCAAGAGATGAGTCTTCTTCCAAGAAATTGACAACCTCCTCTTGTGGATTTCCTATCCAAATTAGCTCCAGCATAATCACTGTCACTATAAGCTTCCAACACAAATGGTGATTCCCTTGGGTACCAAAGGCCTAGTTTGGGTTGGCCCTTTATGTACTTGAAAATTTTCTTCACTACATTGAGATGGGAAGTCAGTGGAGTGACTTGATGCCTTGAATAAGCACTGATAGCAAAGGTAATATCAGGCCTAGAAGCTGTGAGATACATGAGTGATCCAATCATGGACCTATAAAGATGAACATTCACAGCCTCATCTTGCTCATTTGGATTTTTAAGCTTGGGTGGTTCATATGGAGTGGTAGCAGTCCTCAAAAGTTCAAAGTCAAACTTTTTCAAAATATCTTTAACATATTTCTCCTGATGAATAAAGATCCCTTCAGGGTGTTGTTTGACTTGCAGCCCTAAGAAAAAGGTTAACTCCCCCATTGCACTCATTTGAAATTCACCTTTCATCAAATCTTCAAATTCCCTGCACCATGCTTCCTTTGTGGATCCAAATATGATGTCATCCACATAAACCTGTACTAGAATGATGTCCCTGGAGTTTTTCTTGATAAAGAAAGTCTTATCAATAGCACCTCTTCTATATCCATGCTCCAAAAGAAATGTAGACAATCTAGCATACCATGCTCTTGGTGCTTGGTGAAGTCCATAAAGTGCCTTGACAACTTTGTAAACCTTTTTAGGATGATGGGGGTCTTCAAAGCCTTGTGGTTGAGTAACATACACCTCCTCTTCTATTTTGCCATAGAGAAAGGCACTCTTGACATCCATCTGATAGACCTTAAAGCCCATATAAGAGGCAAAGGCCAAAAACAGTCTAATAGCCTCAACCCTAGCCACTGGTGCAAAGACCTCAGTATAGTCAATACCTTCTTCTTGTCTGAAACCTTGAGCCACTAATCTTGCTTTATTTCTGACCACCATACCTCTAGCATCCCTCTTGCATTTTAAGATCCACTTTGTCCCAATTGCAAATTTTCCTGCAGGTAGATCAACTAGTATCCAAACATCTTGATTCTTGAATTGTTGTATCTCTTCCTGCATAGCTTCAACCCAACTAGGTTCACTCAAAGCCTGTTTAATGCTTGTGGGTTCAACTTGAGACAAGAAACAAGCAAATAAACAATGCTTCTGATCTGTGTGGTTGTCTCTCTTCTGAGTGGATACATAGGTCAAAAATGCACATTGCCCAAACTTGGTATTTTTAATGGCACTCCTGGTGAGTACCATAGCATTTGGATCACCAAGTATATTATCTTGTGGATGTATGATGTTGATCCTTTTAGTTGAAACAGGATTCACATCAATGGAGGTATCAAGATTGGTTAAGGTAGGTGATTCGTGAAAATCAAGTTATAGTATAGATATAAGCTCAAGAGATCCGCAAAGAAATACGGATAACCCGAGGTCGTATTCCGTGTGAAGGGTGAATGGAATTCCGAATTTCCGTTTCGGAAATCGTGTCGTGAAAAGTGGTAAAAAGTGATGAGATTACACTAATGAAATATTAAATGAAGCACAAATAATCAATTAAGCACGTAATTCAACTAAACAAACCAAAAACGTAACGTAGAAACGAAAACCGTAAATTAAAACGTAAAATAAACGTAACCGTACAAAATAAAACGCGACTTTTAAGCTACGCTACTCCTACGGACTTGGAAATAATTTTCAAAAATTAAAAATGTTAAAAGAAAATTTTGAGAAAAAGAAAAATATATTTTTTTTTTACTTTTTATGGATTTATTATGAATTAAAAACTAATTTATCTAATTAAAAAATTAAAAGAAAATGTAAATAAATGGAGAAAAATAAAAATTTATTTTTGAAAATTATAAAATAACTAAAAAGAAATTTTAAAACTAAGAACTAATTTTTTTGGCTTTTTATGTAATTTTTAGAAATTAAAAAGTATTAAATCTAATTAAAAATTCAAAAGAAATTCAAATTAAATGAGAAAAATACAAAATAAATTTCTAAAATTCTAAAATAACTAAAGATAATTTTCTAATATTTTTTTGAATTTTTCTGGGGTTTTTCAGATTTTTTTGGAATTTTTGGTAATTAAAAAGTAATTAAAGATGATTAAAATTGAAAATTAAATAAGAAAAATAGCAAATGAACTTGGAAAAATCTGAAAATTTCAGGAAAATTCTAAAATAATATTCTAAACTTATGAAAAATTTGAAAAGTCAAAAATAAGCTGTGGAAATGAAATAAGCTAAGAAACTGCTTAAATGGAGTGCTTATTTATAAGCACTGTTGACCAAAAATTTACCAAACCTTGACCCAATGTTTTTTATGACTAAATCAACTGAATGGAACAGATTTTAGATCAAATGAACTCAGAAACATGGATTAAAACTCAAACAGTGCAAATAAGCCAAAGTGATATAAGCAAATTAGCAACCATATCAAGTAAATAAGCAAAAGCTCAACTGAAACAGAAACCTAAGGTACTAATGAGCTTAAATAATCCACAAATATCAGATAATGATCAACAATACTCAATAGCAGCCACAAATTTGAAAACAGATACTATGCTCAGGTGTCAGAACTGAATAAGCAATTAAGCAGTCCAAATAAGATGAGAAATCAAAACTAATGGGGGCAAATCCTTTACTGATCTACTGAAAACACTAAAACACCAACAAATCTGATTTCCAAGCTTAATTACTACTCTAAAAGTACCCTAGAATTTGCCTCAAAAACTGATGTGCAGGGGAGTACTAGTTCACACAGTCAACTTCAAGCAGCTTATTAGATAAGCAAATAAGCTTCAATTCTAAAAATTCTTTCTGATTTTAGTTCACCTACTACCAAAGCTTAGAAAACAAGAATCCACAAGTTCTTCCAATCACTAATGAATCCTACAGAAGCTATCAAAATTTGACCAAAAATCTGAGTATTACTTGTTGAATTGACTTTTTGATTTGAAAACTTCTTTGACTAAACTGAATTTTAATCTATTCTAACTGCTAAAATATGTGATACTAATCTAATATTAAGCTAATTTAGATTGAATAACTATATTATGTAACTACTTAAGTTATTATGCACCTATTAACTTGACTGTTATACTAAATGATGTGAGACAGCGATGAGTGTTGACTTTAACTAAGTAACCTACTGAGTATGATATTCAAATTTACTATAATAGACCTAGGGTGACTAACTGTGCAGCAAACTACCCACTAAAACTACAAGAACTCATAAGAACCAACAGATCCAAACACCCCTAACTGTCTCAACTCAAATGCTACTCGGATGCAAACCAAAACTCAACAATAGTCGCAACTCAGATTATGAATCAAGCTTCCCAATCCTCAAACACAAATAACAATCAGAAACTCAGATCATCAACCTTATTCAAATGTAACTCAGAATCCAAATCTCAAGACTACTACTATACTAAACCAATATAACACAGATCCAACGATATGTAAAAACAACGGAACAGTAAACAATCCAAACTATAACCAATTAAACGAAACCAAATGCAATAATAAAATTAAGCTATAATGAACTAAAACAAAATGTAAACAAAAAGAAACAAGCAATAATGAAACAGTTAACTACTAATCTATAAGCAAAATTAGACTATGAAAATTAAAACGAAATCTCACCAATCACCTCTCAGCCAAACAGAGAGGTGAAATCCAACACAGCCTGTCTCTAGACAGGCCAATAGCTCCTTTTTGGCTGTCTTTAACTCCTAATAAGCTTAGCTTATTTGCAATAAGCACTTGAATTGACTTTGTTTGACTGAGAACTTTGAATGATTGGTGCCAAATAAAGCTCCACAATAGCTATTGGAAGCTAATATGGAACTGATTGAACTAAACAAAAGCTTATTGAAGCTTGTTGAATTAAGTATATATATATATATATATATATATATATATATATATATATATATATATATATATATATATATATATATATATATATATATATATATATATATATATATATATTTTACTTACTTCAAACAACAATAAGTGAATTAACTGAAAAGTGATACTGAATTTAAAAAGACAAATAGTAAATAGAAATAATAAGCTAAACAGAAATGAAATAAGCAATAAGCCTAAAATAAGAGAAATAAGAAATAAGACAATTATATTAAAAACTGAAATTTAATTTTCATTAATAAAAAGATTCAATACAAGAGATAAAAATAACAGCATAACAATACAATAAAAAGGCACACAGATTACATGAAATGGAGGGGTATATATAGGAGAGCTGAGGTAGCTAGGGTTTGAGTTCAGGTCATCAATCCGCGTCATGTGTGCTTCTTAGAGTCCATATCAACCGTGTGATTGCTTCCAGATAATTCCATTCAATGTGCGCCCTTGGATTGTTTGATGTGATAAGACTAATCCTCCGTGTGGCTCCTCATTGGTCCACGTAACCTGACATGCTTCTGTCATTCCCTGCTCCTTCTAGAACCTTTAATCATTGGGTAATTAAAGTTTATTGTGGGGTAATTGGGGTACGGTAATATTAGGGTTCTTACTACAATGTTCAATCTGGGTAGTAAATAGAATTGGGGGGCGGGAGAGTAATTGGGGATTTTATTTATTTGTTTGGGTTGACTGGGTATATTTGGGTTGACCGGGTTTGTTAGCAGGCCGGGTAAGTTAAGTATTGGTGGGCTTTTGGGGTTGGGCTGATGGGGTTAAGTATTGTTGTGGATCCGGCTGTAGTGTTTGGTTTTTAAGAGTAGTATTAATTCAATCAAGGACCATTGTTGTAATTCTAAAATCATGAGGGACCAAATCTGACTTTCTTCAAAGTTTCTTCCAAGGATAAATGTTGACATTCTTTGATTCATGAGGGACCGTATTTGACTTTTCTTTGAAATTTAATTCAAGGGACCATTTATGTAATTCTCTGAAACTGCAGGGACTAAATTCGCCAATTCTCAAACTTTGACCAGGGACCAAATATGTAACTTTGACGAATCTCTGAGGTTGAATTTGACTTTGTAAGCTTGGACTTTGATCATTTGACTTCCCCGGCTCCGGCTTTTGACCTTTTTCCAATCTCGTGCTCGTTTTTGTCGGTTTTGCTGTGTTTTCGTTCATTTTTCTCATATCCGTACCTGCACATACACAAATACAAAAACATGCATTCTCTTGGCGTTTTTGGTTAGTATTTGGTGTTTTTTGGTCTGAATTAAGGCCTGAAAAGGATGAGTGATTAAGCACTCATCAGTAGGAGCAAAGTCTTCATCATAAGAAGCTGATTGAAAAATACCATCACTTTGCTCAACATTAGCAAGATCTGAGGGAGTGGGAAACCTGCCAAAAGGTTCATCTAAACTTGTGGAAACAGGAAGTGCAGCTGGTTTAACAGAATCTCCATCAGCAGAATCTCTAGTTGCATCTGCTGATGTATCAGTAGAACTGTGTTTTCTGCTTGCTTCAAGAGCAGCTTGTTTTAAGAGAGCTTCAGTATCTTGAGCAAATTCAAGACCAAGTCTTTTAGCTTCCTCAGTAGCTGCATGTTCTTGCTTTTTAAGTCTAGCAAGATCTTCTGGATATGTTGAATTTTCCACATCATCAGCAGATTTGGCATCAGAGGCTTCTTTGGTGGGAGGATCTGCTATCTTGATTGGTAGTGTAGTTACAACAATTGTTGGTTCATCACCTTCTGAATCACTGTCTGAATCATCCTGTAGGGTACCTGCATTGTTAGAAGAGGACACTTGTATACCTGCAGATGGGTTAGATGTGTATCTAGCATACCCCAAATAATCAGTCAGGTAATCAAGGTCAAAATACCATTCATGACCCTTTCCCTGAACATTTACATTATCCTCCAGAAATTTCAGGTTCAGAGTCTCTTCTATCTTCTTTGCAGCCAAATTATAGACCCTGTAAGCTTTGCTATGAGCTGAGTAACCAACTATATATCCTTCAGCAGCTTTAGCTTCAAATTTGCCCAGGTGATCACTTGTATTCAGTATGGTCACCTGACAACCAAAAGGTTTCAAGTGTTCAATGGTAGGCTTCTTCCTTGTCAATAGTTAATAGGGTGTCTTGTTGTGAGGTCTAGTGATCAACACCCTATTCAAAACATAACAAGCAGTTCCTACTGCCTCAGTCCAAAACATGGTGGGAAGTTTAGAGTCAGCAAGCATTGATCTTGCAGCCTCTATAAGGGTTCTATTCTTTCTTTCAGCAACTCCATTTTGTTGTGGAGTTCTGGGAGTGCTATAATCTCTTTTAATACCCTTTAAACCACAAAGTTCAATTAGATTGGCATTTTTGAACTCTGTCCCATTGTCACACCTAATACTTTTAATCTTCTTGTTAAGTTGATTTTCAGCTAGAGCCATAAATTCTTTGAGTGCCTGAAAGGTTTGATCTTTAGTCACTAAGAAAAATGTCCAACTGAATCTGCTGAAAGCATCAGTGATCACCAAACAGAAGTACTTATGATCAATACTCCTGATGGATGTAGGACCAAAGAGATCCATGTGAAGCAGCTGCAATGGTTCTGAGATAGTGCTCATAGTAGTAATAGCTTTATAAGAAGCTTTGTGTTGCTTTCCCTTGTTACAAGCTACACAATTATGCTCATTGGTGAAGATCTTGGAAGGAAGTCCATGAACAAGTCCTTCTTTAGCAAGTTTATTGATGACTTTAAAGTTAACATGTGCCATCCTTCTGTGCCATTTTGTAGATTCATCCAAGGATGCTTTAGCCACCAAGCATGTTAGATCACCTTCAGGTTTGACATCATTCAAGTCAAAGGTATAAAGATTATGGTTTCTTGGAGCCTTAAGTAATACAAGATTGTCATCAGGCATTTGGAAATCAGGTGTAAGGATGAAACAACCATCTTCAGTGAAAAGCACAGGAAGCTTTTTTGTCACAAATTTGTGAAACTGAAAACAAATTGAATCCTTGAAGCTCCTTCACATAGTAGACATTCTCAAAATCCACCTTTGGAGTTTTAATGGTTCCTTTGCCTGTGATCCTTCCTACTCCACTTCCAAATCTCACTATGCCTCCATTAATTGGCACAAAGTCATGCAGCTTCTCTTCATTACCAGACATATTTCTTGAACAACCACTATCAACAATACCTAAGTCTTTATTAACAAGAGGATGTTCCTACAACAAAGAAAGTTAATATACAACAACAACAAGAATTAAGAGACTTAAGTCATGAAAGACTTGAGCCTGCCATGTGGATCATTCTGCTGAACCCAAGATGATGAGTTAGATCCACAATTGTTCCTGGATTCCCTGTAGTTAATTGGTCTTTGATATATCCAAGAACAATCTGCTGAGGACTTTTCAGCAGAATCCCAATTACCCCTTCCCATACACATTTGGTCAGTATATTTATACCAATGATGAACACCATTAAATGGTTGAGATCTATTTCTATTTCTATTGGTATGCATATATCTATTATTAAAAACAGACCTATTAGAAGAAACAGGCCAATCAGCAGGATTGGAACACATTCTGCTGACATGATACTTAGCCTGTGGAACTACTGAGGGTTTGGTACAGGTATTAGTCCACTTTTGTCTAGGTCTATTGTTAACAACAGAAACACCCATCCTATTTTCATGAAAGTCACAATCCTTAATTAAATGCAACTTGCTACCACAAACAAAACACTTCTTTTTCTTATAAGACTTATTAAATCCAAAAGATGTCTTATTAAACATAGAATTATTCAAAAAAGCATCAGGAACAGAATTGTTTTGTAAACACTGAAAAGAATTGTTTTCATAAGAAGTAAATAACAAGTCTTCAAAAGAGGCTGGTTGAGAAGAAACTTCATCAGCAGCAACTTCAGAGTCCACAGACTTGTAAGATGTCTTGTTAGAAATCTTTATTGAGGACTTGGGTGAGTCTGACTTGGTCTTGGAATCACAACTGGCATAACTAGAGGTCTCTGAGATCTTGTCCCTGGAAGAACAAGAGACATAATTGTTAGAATCATTACTAGATATACTTCTAGTGTCAGGGGAGTCATTGATCCTAATGCCAGTGGTTTCCATTGATTCAACCTTATGGGATGTGGGCTTAGGGGTTCCTATGTTTGAAGAGACTTCAGACTTATGTGGCAAGTCTTTAGACTTTTTGCCAAAGAGATGGTGTGAACCATCAAAGTCAGAAGTTTTGGTAGTAGGCATAAATACACCCCTGATAGGTCCTGGTACAGCATGCATCTCATCCTTTTTTAGAAAATTTATAGGGATAGAATGATTATGATTCTTCTTATCTAAATGATGATTAGCTTCTGGACCTACATATTTTTTAAACCCTAGACCTATCTCAGAAGTAACAGACTTACTGCTGTAGAGTAACTTAGATAATTTATCTCCTGAAACTAGCCACTCTTTATGCCTAGCTACTTCTTTATCCAGTTTTTCTTGCAAAACATTTTTCTCAGACTCAATTCTTGCTTTTTCTTTTTCAGAAAACTTTAATTCATTGCTAGCACATTCTAAATCTCTGCTTAAAACTCTAATCTTTTCATCATAAGCTAACTGATTCTGTTGAAACCACATCTTTTGTTGTTCTAAAGTTTTAAAAGCTTCTTTATAAGTTGCTGCTTCAATAAAACAAGCATTATATTTTGTTTCCATATCATCATAAGCCTTTTTTAGAGTAATATATTTAGAATCACAATCACAAGCACAAGTAGATACCTGAGGAGAGAGTCCCATGAGACCAAAACTATCATCACAACTAGCCATGCATGAGATTTGAGGAGAGCTTGTATCATCATCATGCTCATTCCAGTCCACACTAGTATCAATAGCAGTGATCAAGGCCTTTGATTCTCCAGCTTCCACTTCTTTCTTCTTGTATGCTGAATACCTAGTACTGGCTTCACCCTTTTTGGCTGAGCATTCTCTTGCAAAGTGACCAATTTCTCCACAAGCATAACACTTCACCTTCCTTCTATCAAAGCTAGCTGCATCTCTTCCTTCAACATTGAGCTTTTTACCAACCTTTTGCTCAAATCTTCTGACCTTGAGAGAGAGCATAGCCATTTGCCATTTTAAGTCCAATTCTTCCAAAGCAAGTTCATCAATTTGCTCAAAGTCTTCATAAGCTATTTGTTGCTGTTTATCAACTTCAGCAACAAATGAATGAAGTACATCTTCCATCACATTGCTAATCTTTGGATGAGTTATTGGATTAGCACTTGAAAAAGACAATGTGGTCATTGGAAGATTTTGGCTTGGAGTGGATGGACTTGAGTAAACCTGTGGTGTTGGGGATGGGCTTGCATAGGTATGTGGCATGTAGTTTGAGTTAGAACTGACAAATGCAGATTGTGAAGGAGTAGCTGCATATGGAGAGAATCCCTTTATGTCACCTTCCAAAGCTCTGAGTTTGTTGTACAAGTCATCAAAGCCGAGGTAGTCCAAGCCACCTTTGGTTTTTAGTGATATACTCACTTGAGACCATGAGGGAGGTAAGGCTCTTAAAAATCTAGAGTTCACTTCTTCATTATCAGGTCTGGCTAGAAGTTGGTTCAAGTGACTCAGAATCTTCTGAAACCTGTCATAACCTTTGTGTATACCTTCCTCTTCAGTAATCTTGAATTCTTGGAACTCCATCTTCAACATACTCTTTCTCATCCTCTTTGATTCTTCATTCCCTCCAAATCTAGTTTTTATGGCCCACCAGATTTCTCTTGGATTAGTCATGGAATGAAAATCTCCCATGTGGTCATCAGGGATTGCCTGCAGCAATATGGTTCTTGCTTTGTTCTCCCTTTGAACGGCAAGAATTTCTTCAGCAAAAACAGGTTCCAAAATAGTAACTTTACCAGCAGCATCAACACTTTGCTTTTTAGGACGACAACCATTGAGTATAACATTCCAGAGGTTATAGTCAACAATTGCAATCCAGTTCTGCATCTTCATGGCCCAGATCTCATACTCATCCTTCCTAAGAAAAGGAAGTTTTGCATTGCTGTTGGAGAAGGCCACTTGTTGTAGTTGTTGAGTAAGAGAGCCTGCTTCAGAGAGAACAACATCACCTCCTGGTTTATCTCCCATTGGTACTGAATGAATAGTTATGTGATTGTGTTGTGTTTATAGAGAGTATCTAGTGGCTCTGATACCACTTGTAGAGATCTATACCTTGATAGATCACGAGCCAATAGATCGTTAGCCAACTAATGTAATCACTAGCTAGACTAAGTTAGATAATCTCTATGAGTTTGTGATTATGCGGAATATAAAAACAAACGTATACTAAACTTGATCCTCTATGGATCGATAATATTAATAAAACTTTTTACTAAAAACTTGTATCTATTACAATGACCTAGGGTTCCTTATATACTAGTGGAAACCCTAACCTTTCTTACAAGAAACGAATAATACTAAACCAATAAAAGATATTCTACATATCTTGTCCTAAAATACATAAGTTATATCCACGGTTAAACTCTATCCGTAGAATCTATATTCATCCGCAGGAACCAGTTGTCAGCAGGAAGTCACTAAGCCTTCCGCAGGAACCTGTCAGCAGTATCTGTCAGTAGTATCTTCAACAATTCCTCACACCCTACCAGTCTGAGCTTACAAAATAACCAAAAATTTAGATCTCTAAACCAATTATCCTAACTGAATTATGCCCACAAGGTAAGTAGTCACCTGTGGTGCAGGGGACTATGGTGTCTGAACAAGCAATTTCAAAGCTAAATTTCAATAAGCTGTGAAGCTTCAAAACCAAAATTTCTTTTTGAAAATTGTTGTCTAACTATCAGACTTTAAAAATAAACTTTCTAAACTTATCTCCAATGAATAATGAAGCCTAAAAGTTATCCCAAAGTTCTGACCAACTAATGAGTACACAAGCTTTTTGACTTTTTGCTATATCTACCTAGTTTGACTTTAATGAATTTAAACTGAGCCTAGATGCTAATTGATGTTATATTAAGCTATAATACTACTGAATTAAGCTACCTTAATCTATATTGTACCTACAAATCAAATTATTTATTCTAAAAGCTGATATTAGTGACAGTTAATGAGTAATTAAGCTAACTTTTGACTTTTATCTAACTAACTACCAATTTTATGCATTACTAGGACTAAATCTAACCTAACTGAGCTATTAATGTAGCTAATACTCACCTACTATCTCTAAAGCTCAGCAGAACAATTACTACCAAACACCCCTTAATGTGATTAATATGTAGCAACTAAATGATACAAGCAACAAGTAACTAATCAACAATCCAAAATAACTTCTACTAGTTACACAGAGCTGTAATAACAACAATCTTATCACTAGATCAAATCACACTCAATATCTCTAATCCACAATTTATGACAGATGATGAATCAGATTATGAAATGAAGCAACTCAGACCAAGTTTAACTCAAGTAACAAGCCAATAACAATCTCAAATCCACAACTTGATAGTAACATAGATATAATATCAAACTCAACCACAACTACTAGTATTCAAGCTGAAACAGATGATCAACTATCAAAAACACTACTCAGATACACAACTCAGACTACTAACTATCAAAATCAAAAGCAAAATCCAAACAAAACTTCAATTATGCTACTCTAAAACAGATCTTAACATTCAATAATTCTAACAATGCTATACTAATCAATGATCAATAAAGTACAAAACTCAAATAAGATGCTACTAAGATATGAAACAGTTACTACTACTACAACTATCAAGCTAGTACTATGCTATAATTTGAAAATGAGAACAGAAGTTACCACAACTCTCCCTCAGCTAGAACAGAGGGAGTTCACAGAGGCCTATCTTTAAGATAGGCTGATGTCTTATCTGTCTGAATCAGCTATCAAGACCTCAGCAACAATGGATCAATTGAACATCTCTTATTGAATGAAACAGTAACACATGAAACTTAAGCTTTCTAAGCTTGAATACTCTAGATTTAAGCTGAATTGTATCTAAATTGAAATCTGAAACAATGATTTGAAACTTATTTTTTTTTTTATATATTTTTATATTTTTCTATTTTTTTTTATTATTTAAACTTGAAGAATCAATGATAGGATTGAAAAGGAAACTTGAATAAGCTGAATTTGAAATCAAATAAGAGTATAAAAGACAAAATAAGCAGAAACTTTGTAAATATAAGCTGAATATAAGCTAGATTAAAAACAGAATAAACTATAAAAGTTGATTAATAAGCTGAAAATGTAACAAGGAAACTCAGAATTTTTATTAAAAGCTAAATGAAAGTATTACAATAACTAGTCTAGATACATTTGAGCAGCATAACTCTACCTAAAATTCTACACACAAAGAAGCTAAAAGTAACACCTATTTATTGGAAATGAGGTGAGTAGAGGCAGTCATATCCAGGTTGGCAATCCGTGCCACATTGTGCTTCTTTGAGTCACCTCTCAGCCTTCAGATCAAAGTTGTGTTTCTTCAAATCAATGCAAGCCCTTAGATCAATATTGATGAGGTGTCTTGTCCAATTAGCATGCGCCATTTGTCCCATTTGAGTGCTAGTACTATCTCTCCGTGTCAGATATGAGTCAGACGCTTCTAGAAGGGTTCCCAATGATTGGTATGACGTGCCTCCTCCAATATGTATCTGACACGTGACCGTTGATAGATCCTCTTACACTCTCTGACATGTGCAGGGTCACGTGTGGCTTCTAGAAGATATAATTATTAGCTATTGATGGCTAGGTGAGGTGGGATTGAAGCAATTGATGAAAAATGGTCAGCTAGGGTTCTTATTGTTCTGGATTAGGGTGATTTGGGGAAGAAAATGGCGCGTTTGGTTTGTTAATATTATTTTGACCGGTGGGATTATGGGCTCGGGTCAAAAGAATAAGGTTTGGGCCTTAGGTTATTATTGGTGGACTTGGATTTGGACTTTGGGAAATGGATTTGGACCAGGTTATAATATATATGGTAAGCTTATGAGAATTACAAGGACCAATTTTTTAAACTTCCAAACTCCAAGGGCTAAATATGTAATTTCCTCTAAAAATATATCAGGGACTAATCTTGCCAAGTCTGAATAGATGATGGACTGAAACTGACTCTATGATCCCCGGCTTTGACTTTTTGACCAACTTCTACTCTCGTGCCCGTTTTTCCGGTGTGTGATTTTTCGTCTTTTTATGATAAATCCGTACCTGCATGTTCACAACATAGAAACACGTGTTTTCTTGGCATTTGTTAGCTCAAATAGTCATTTTGGGTCAATAATTAGCCATAAAATAGTGAGTGAATAAGCACTCACCAAAATCCCCCCGACTAAGGTATTGCCGTGTCCTCACGCAATGTGATCAATTCACGCTCTTGGGATAAATAATTTCAAAACTCTTCCTACTAACTTTGTAAAGTAGCAAGGAGGTTCGAAAGAAGTAATAAAATCATTTATTCCCGAAAACGCTCCGTTTTCCAAAATTTTCCTTTTATTCCTTTATTCCACTTATACTTTCTATTTTTGTACTTTTCCATACTTCACATTCGTGACGGTTTATTGAACTTTCATTATTTTGCAATAATTATTAGGGTCAACGAGTAGAAACACTTCTATTAAGAAGCGACCATACGGATAAAAATCGTCATCCTTGATTTTTCACGAGTCCCCAAACTAAGCGTACAAACGAGATCACAGCTTATCTACAAATTAGATGCTAACACTACTCATAACAGTTACTTGTGGAAACTTCTTACTCCCATTTCCTAGGTTTCGTATCTCAATATTTTATTTTGTTGAGAAATGAATTTCTTCATTTTTTCTCGTTTCACTATTTTTTAGTCCGATAGTGATACTTAAGTTAAAATGATAAGTGGTTATTCATTTTCTCTTAAGAACCACTGCAATAGAAATTCGGTCCACATCAAGGAATTTGGGGTACATACAATATCAAGGATATAAGTTGCGGAGTACGATCACGTGCACCTCATGTGACTGATTACTAATCACTTATCACATGCACCTCATGCGCCAACAACTTATTTACATACATAAGCTCTTATTCGATACAACTTACAACTTTCACTTTTCTTACTTTTTTCATTTTTCTCATATTTTTCATACTTTTCACTTTTTTCTTTCTTACTTTTTTTTCTCATAACATCAATGGAAGCTTATCGGGTAGCTCCAAAGCCACATAGATAATCAACTTTTGACTTTTGATTTTTTTCACTTTTTGCTTTTATTTTTTATGTTCCTTGATATGTACCCAACTTCTAAAGCAAAAATTCTCTTAAGAAAACAAAGAACTAAATATTATTCAAACCGAAATACGACTAATTAACCTAGAACATCTATTATATATTGGTGACGTATCTGATGGGAGTAAAAAGCCACAAGTACCTCTCATGAGCTCTAAAGAGAACCACTACTCCACGTTTAGCATCTAACTTCTAAATAAACTCTATCATTTCTCGCTCTTCGCAATTTAAGATTCCAAATAATGAAACCAGCGAATACTTAGCCGATAATCAGCCACGCATATATAAAGTCAGTTACGGAAACTTGCAAATTCTAGAAGAAAAATTCGCGTTTTCTAGCTCCTTATGTAAAATACTAGCGAAAGCTTTTAAGCTGCGCATGTATAAAGTCAAGTACGGGAACTTGCAGATTCTTAAGAAAGAATTCGCATTTTATAGCTCCTGGTGTAGAAGACTAGCACAAGCTTATGCGATTATCATTGGTTAAGGGAACAAGCTAGGGCTCAACACGCCCGGTCAAGTCAAAATATTTATTCCTACTCTCGCCAGCAAGAAAGTCAACAAGGTGTCAAAACACTTATTCAAACTTTATTATATTTTTGCACAACTTTTTCAACTTTTTCTCATTTTTTTTGTGCTTTTTCATTACTTTTTCATCAAAATTTTTGAAATTTTTCAATTTTTTCATTTTTTTTTTAATTTTTGGTGGAAAAACGGAGTTGCGAGAGTGCACGACATGTGAAACATGCAAGGTCAAAATCGAATCGAAGATTCACCCTCCCCCCGACTTGAACGAAACATTGTCCTCAATGTTTTATGGGTTAAGGTAATCCTAACAAAATTCTAGGCCGTTTATTAATTATGCCAAAGAAAATGTTAGTCGATAAGATTTAACGGATATAGGATTTCCAAGTAGCACCGATGAATGAAACTCGAGCGGAGAGAAGATAACGAGCACGAGAGTCATCATAAATTACGGACAATCCTAAACAAACATCACAAACAACCACGGAACACAAGAGTAGAAGAGGCACCCCCTCCTCACGTTATTCGTTAGAAAATAGAAAATAAGAAGATGAAATTGGATAAGCACGGGTTACCACCCACGAAGCGCTTGTTTTTGTTCACCGAGTCACATGAGCTTGACTCGATCCCCGAATTCAATTGTCCTTGGGGAAAGTTTGGAGATCCGGGACTACCATAGTCGGTACATCCCATCCAAAATAGTGTTTTAAACGGTGACCATTCACCTTAAAATTTGAACCATCTTGTTGAGCTAACTCAATGGTTCCATAAGGAAAAACTTGGGTTATTGTGAATGGTCCAGACCAACGGGTTTTAAGCTTACCCGAGAATATCTTTAATCGAGAATTAAAAAGTAGCACTTGATCACCAACGTTAAAAACGCGGTCTTTGATCTTGGCATCATGAATTCTTTTTGTTTTCTCTTTATAAATCAAAGAATTCTCGTAAGCTTGATCACGGAGTTCTACTAACTCATTCAATTGGATTTTTCTGTGATCACCCGCGGTTTTCAAGTCAAAATTGGCATGTTTTAAGGCCCAGTAGGCCTTGTGCTCTAGTTCAATGGGCAAATGACAAGCTTTCCCGTAAACCAGCTTATATGGTGTACACCCAATGGGAGTTTTGTAAGCGGTCCGGAAAGCCCATAATGCATTTTCTAATTTATCGGCCCAAGAGGCACGGTGTTCTCCTACTGTCCTTTCAAGTGTACGTTTTAAACCACGATTGGAGACCTCAACTTGACCACTCGTTTGTGGATGATAAGCCGTGGAAAGACGATGTGTGACACCATATTTTAGCATAACTTTCGCAAATTGATCATTGCAAAAATGGGTCCCACGATCACTTATGATGGCTCGAGGTGCTCCAAATCGGGCAAAGAGACTCTTTAAAAACTTAACAACTACTCGGGCGTCATTGGTGGGGAGCGCCTTCGCTTCAACCCATTTTGATAAGTAATCGACGGCCACGAGAACGTATTTGTTACCCCTAGACGACGGGAATGGCCCCATGAAATCGATGCCCCAAACGTCGAAAATCTCACAAACTTGAATTGCATTTTGTGGCATTTCATCTTTTTGAGAGATTTTCCCTTGACGTTGGCAAGAATCACATGTTTTTACCAATTCTTGGGCATCCCGATATATCGTCGGCCAATAAAAGCCGGAATCGAAAACCTTCTTAGCGGTGAAATTGGCACCATGATGTCCCCCGGTGGGTCCACTATGACATGCCTTAAGTATTTCAACGGTATCCGTACCGTGAACACACCGCCGGATCACTTGATCCGCACAGACTTTGAACAAGTAGGGGTCGTCCCAAAAATAATGTTGGACATCTTTAAAGAATTTCTTCTTTTGTTGGGACGACATCCCTTTCCTAATGAATTTTCCCGCATGGTAATTCGCAAAATCGGCGAACCATGGGGTACTTTGGTCAATTTTGGTCACACTCCCAAGTGTCTCGAGAGGAAAAGCATCATTAATTTCCTTATTCTCGAGAACACTTTGATGGGGGTTCTCAAGTCGTGAAAGGTGATCGGCAGCAAGATTCTCAGCTCCTTTCTTGTCTCGTATTTCGACATTAAATTCTTGGAGCAAAAGAACCCACCGCATTAAACGTGGCTTAGCGTCTTGCTTCGCCATTAAGTACTTTAGGGCTGAGTGGTCCGTATACACTATGCACTTTTTAAGCAACAAATAAGGTCTAAATTTCTCAAAAGCATAGACGACCGCTAACATCTCCTTTTCGGTGGTTGTGTAATGATGTTGGGCGTCATTCATGTTCTTGCTAGCATAGTGTATCGGCTGAAAATACTTGTTCTTACGTTGCCCCAGAACTGCACCAATGGCATAATCGCTTGCATCACACATTAGCTCAAAGGGTAAGTCCCAATCGGGGGAAACTAAGATTGGTGCCTCCGTTAACTTCTTCTTTAAAACATTAAATGCATCGACGCATTCATTTGTGAAGTTAAACGGAGCATCTTTTTCTAAAAGGTGGGTCAGAGGCCGGGCTATTTTGGAGAAGTCTTGAATAAAACGTCGGTAAAAGCCGGCATGACCAAGGAAACTTCTAATTCCTTTGACGGTAGTCGGGTGTGGTAATTTAGCAATAACATCGACTTTTGCCCGATCCACCTCAATTCCAGATTTGGATATCTTATGGCCGAGGACTATTCCCTCTTTAACCATGAAGTGGCACTTTTCCCAATTTAGAGCTAAATTAGTGTTTTCACACCGAATTAGCATATTTTCCAAATGGGAAAGGCAAGAGTCGAAAGAATCTCCATAGACGGAGAAGTCGTCCATGAACACTTCCATGGTTTTTTCAATCATATCCGAAAAAATGGCCATCATACACCGTTGAAACGTGCCTGGAGCGTTACATAAGCCAAAGGGCATTCTACGATAGGCAAACATTCCATACGGACAAGTAAAAGTGGTCTTTTCTTGATCCTGGGGATCAATGGGAATTTGAAAGTACCCAGAAAAGCCATCCAGAAAACAATAGAACTCATTTCCCGCTAAACGTTCAAGCATCTGGTCCATAAAAGGAAGCGGGAAATGGTCTTTACGTGTCGCATCATTCAACTTGCGATAGTCGATACAAACTCTCCATCCGGTCACAAGTCGAGTCGGTATAAGCTCATTATCGTCATTCTTCACAACAGTGATTCTGCCCTTCTTTGGCACACAATGAACCGGGCTAACCCATGAACTATTCGAGATTGGATAAATCATTCCAGCGTCAAGGAGTTTTATAACTTCCTTTTTGATCACTTCATGGATTTGTGGATTAACCCGTCGTTGTTGCTGGATGGAAGCTTTGTGATTATCCTCAAGAAGAATCTTATGAGTACAAAATCGAGGGTCGATTCCCTTAATGTCGGATATTTGCCAAGCAATCGCACTTTTATGCTTCCGAAGCACATCTAAGAGTCGTGTCTTCTCCTCATCTTTTAGAACTTTTGATATTATAACCGGTAATTTATCATTTTTTTTCCAAGTATTCATATTCGAGATGAGGAGGCAAATCCTTGAGCTCGAGCTCCGGAGGATTCTCAATAGACGGCTTTACTTCTTTTACGTGTGCCATTTTTAAATCAACCGGAGGGGAAGAAACAATCGGTTTTTCGTTTAACAATTTTTCAATTAATAAAATGTCCCCCTCCGGATCAAAGTTATTATTATCAATTTCCGTTGAAAATGATTTATTTACAAGACAAGCATTGATTTCTTCCCAAGCGAGATCACTTCCCTCAAACGGAGTGAGGGAAGGGGAAGAATCGGAGACGATTGGTTCAAAAGAAGGAGTGGGATTTCCACTCGAAGCATTATCGGTAAAACCAAGAAATTCTTGAGCATACTCCTCCGTAAGTTCATCAATAACATCAATACGGTTGACGGAAGAAACATCGTAATCGGAGGAGTATCTCGCGGTTTGATCAAGGTTAAAAGTAACGGCTTCATTTCCAGCACGTAAAGTAATCTCCTCGTCATAAACATCAATTAAGGCACGACCGGTCCTTAGGAAACCTCTCCCGAGAATGAGAGGAACCCGTGGATCGGCATCGAAATCAACAACCACAAAATCCGCAGGGAAATGAAATTTCCCAACATTGACAAAAATATCCTCAGCTATGCCAATTGGACGAGACGTTGATCGGTCAGCAAGCTCGAGGGTCATAAGCGTCGGTGTCAAGTTAGGAAGAGACAACTTTTTCCAAATCGACAATGGCATTAGGTTAATGCTAGCACCAAGATCGGCCAAGGCGAAGCATTGAACCATACCCGGAAAATTGCACGGTATAAGAAACTTGCCAGGGTTTTCAAGCTTTTCGGGTAGATTTTTAAGAAGAACCGCTGAGCAATTCTTGTTCATTTGAGTCCTTGACATTTCAAAAAGCTTTTCTTTATTATTCAAAAGACCTTTTAGCATTGAAGGAAATTTAGGCATCAAAAGTATAGCATCCGAGAGACTTATATCAAAGTGTAACTCTTGAAAAATCTGATAAAACTTCTCCATTTGGTTTTTATCCTTCTTGCGGTGCTTTTGTTCATTTAAGCGTGACGGATATGGCAATTTTGTTTTAATGGGTGTTTCATTTTCATTATCATTAACAACCTTTTCTTTTCCTTTAGACGTCGGGACCACCGGAGGTTGGATGTCTTCGGTCCTTCCATTATTAATAGGAATTTCCGTATCCGTTGTCACCTCGGGTTCACAGGCGACTACCTTGGGAGGTAGAGAAGAAGAGGTAGTCGGAGCCGTCGGTCCATCGTAAGTAACACCACTCCTTCTTATGATCGCTTTTGCATCGCCCCTCGGGTTTGCGATCGTGTTGCTTGGCAACGTTCCAGAGCCCGAGGGTCGATCATTTAAATGCTTGTTGATATCATTGATTTGAGTTGCAAACATTTTCGTTGTTTCCTCTTGTTTAGCAATTAAAGCTTGTTGTCCTTGAAGCAATTGTTTAATCAACTCTTCCGTGGGCGACGGATTTGGAACAGCAGCTTGATTTTGATTATTAAAACTTTGCCCACGGTTTTGAAAATTGCCATTGTTCTGATTTCCATGATTATTATTCTGAAAATTCCCATTGTTTTGAAAATTATTCCCTTGAGGCAGGCCTTGGTGAAAATTTCCCCGGTTTTGATTTTGTTGAAAATTCTGATTTTGTACTTGAAAACCATTATTTCCTCGGTTTTGATTCTGATTGTTATTGAATTGATGATTACGGTTTTGCACATTGTTATTCTGATTCACTTGATTAGGTTGATTAAACCCGGGTGGTCCTTGAAAATGGCTCGAATGGTAGCTGAGGAGATTACGGTCTCCTTGAAGAGGTGGGTAACCGTTGCCACCCATATTTGTAGCATACACGTTCTCTTGAGCAAAAGAGCCGGTCGTCGGACATTCATAATACGGGTGTGGACCACCACAAGTTTCACAAACGACATTGACCACATTAACTTGTGTGTTTTTGGCTTGATTCGGCATCATTTGGTACATCTTTAGCATAGCCGTCGAAAAATCGTCAATTTTCTTATTCAAAACGGCTAGCTCGGGGTTAGAAGAAGAGTTAAGAGTCGTAGTCGATCATATTGGCTCATTCCTCTCGGCTGAGGAATCCCAATAGTTGTAATGGGCCGTCATATTCTCGATTAGCTCGTAACAATCCTCAGGACGACGTTTCATAAAAGTACCACCAGCTGCAGCATTGATCGTGTCCCTATGTCGTGAAGTCAATCCATTATAAAACGTATCAATTATTGTGACGAGAAGCATATTATGATTTGGACAACGATCAATGGCAAGCTTGTAATGCTCCCAAGCCTTAAACAAAGACTCATCGGGGAGTTGTCGAAAATTACTAATATCATTCCTCAATTTCGTCACCATCGATGGTGGAAAATACTTCGCCAGGAACTTGGAAACCATTTCATTGAAAGTATGAATCGAGTTCCTGGGAAGGCGATCAAACCAAGCGGTGGCATGATGCGTAAGAGAATAGGGGAAGAGAGAGAGACGGAGGGCATCATCGGAGACCCCGTTTTGCTTCATATTTTGGGTGACGGTTAGAAACTTATCGAGATGCTTATTTGCATCGAGTTCCTGGGAAGGCGATCAAACCAAGCGGTGGCATGATGCGTAAGAGAATAGGGGAAGAGAGAGAGACGGAGGGCGTCATCGGAGACCCCGTTTTGCTTCATATTTTGGGTGACGGTTAGAAACTTATCGAGATGCTTATTTGCATCGTCACCCGGTAATCCGTGAAATTGGCACGAATTTTGGACTTGTTGTATCATGTGGTTCTTAAGTCCAAAATCCGTAGCCTCAATATTTAGAGGGGCAATCGGGCCACCTCTACCATGCATCGTGGGTTGGCACAGCTCCTCCATCGTTCGGAGATTGGGAGCCGGCACGTGTTGGTTTTCATCACCACCCACCGGAGGGTGTTGATTATTCATATCCATTTCCTCAACGTTAAGGAAATGGACACGGTGTGTGTGTCGTATTACCCTTTCGGGATTTGATAACGGTGATATAAGACTCTCAAAAGAAGAGCGGGTGTGCATACACCAAAAGCAAAATTAAAAAGAAAATGAAAAAGAAAAGAGAAAAGAAAATCTTTTTGTTTTTTATATTTTTTTTTCACAAAAACTTTTCATTTCTTTTGTTTTTCTTTTCTTAAAACGTAATGTTAATCGAAAACCGTTTCTTTCAAAACCACGCGCGATGGGACGGGAGAGAAGAATGAATCTCTCTTCAGCTAGCAATTTAATGTCTTAGCTATCCGTATTTCCCGCTTATTCGGTTGTAATAATTGAAATAGTCCGATAAACAACTAAACTACGTTTTCGTTATATTGCGAGACTTTTTTGGTTTACAACGCCCTTTCTTTCGATCGAGTCGAGGCTGTAACTTTTATTATTTTTTTTTTTGGTATTTTTGAAAACACTTTAGGAAAAGTGTTTTTGATTTTTCAATTTTTATAGAGATATATATACAAAGTAGAGGAAGGCTTAACAAAACACGATTTTTCAAAAATGATATTCAAAAATTCACTTCGGCCTTCCCCGGCAGCGGCGCCAAAAATTGATTCATGTCAATTATAGTATATTATATTCCAAAGAAATACTAGTGAAAGTATTTCTCGGGTCGTTCTCCCAACGAAGGCTCGAATGGAAAATCCGAATTAACGAATTGGGAATCGTGTAGTGTAAGTGAATGGTGAAAGAGTGATAAAGTGAAAATAGCAATTAAGATATTCAATTATTCACAAACAAAGTTAAAACATGCAAAAAGTACAAGCTATCAATGCACAAAATCCTAAAACGTACAAACGGAAATGCAACCGCGTTATTTAAAACGCGACGTTTATCTAAAAATTATCCTACAAACTTGAAAATATTTTCTAAAAATCTTAAACTATTAAAAAGAATTTCTAGAAAAAGAAAAATATTTTTTTGACTTTTCTTTTATTTTCTATGATTTAAAATTGAATTTAAGAATTAAAAAATGAATTAAAAATGGAGAAAAATAGAAACATAAGGTGGAAAAATAAAATTTCAAATCTGAAAATTCTAAAATACTATAAAAGAATTACTAAAAATCTTTTTGTATCTTTCAGACCTTTTTATGACTTTTTATGAATTATTGGTAATTAAAAACTATTTAAAAATTGAAAATAATCAAAAGAAAATAAGAAAAATATTAAAAAGCCTTGGAAAAATCTGGAAAATTTCCAGAAAATCAAAAATAATAAAAGAAACTCAGAATAAAATTTTGAAGTGAAAATCAGCTTATTTGGGGCTTTTTCTGACTAAACTGCTTATCACAAGTGCTTATTAATAAGCACTTGTGATCAAATCTTGTTGAAAATTTAAACTCAGACCAATAATGATGTATTAAGCTCAGATTATGCAACAGATGATCAGGTATAAACTCAAAAATACTCAAATGCTCAGAATTATGGCAATAAGCAATGAGAATAAGCACTAGGTACTATGCAGAGTAAGCACAAGCTATTTCAGAAGCAATTTGACCAATCACAAATAAAAAACTACACAGATTAAGCACAAATCACTAGTCTACTCACAGTAAGGAGCTCAAAATCAATCTAGCAGGCCACAAATCTCAATCAGAACTCAGTTAAAAGCTATGAACTACAAGGACCTATTAAGCTGCTGAAATAAGCTCCAAATCATAAGCTAATGTGATCAAATGATACCCTACCAGTCTGAGATTACAAAATAACCAAAAATTTAGATCTCTAAACCAATTATCCTAACTGAATTATGCCCACAAGGTAAGTAGTCACCTGTGGTGCAGGGGACTATGGTGTCTGAACAAGCAATTTCAAAGCTAAATTTCAATAAGCTGTGAAGCTTCAAAACCAAAATTTCTTTTTGAAAATTGTTGTCTAACTATCAGACTTTAAAAATAAACTTTCTAAACTTATCTCCAATGAATAATGAAGCCTAAAAGTTATCCCAAAGTTCTGACCAACTAATGAGTACACAAGCTTTTTGACTTTTTGCTATATCTACCTAGTTTGACTTTAATGAATTTAAACTGAGCCTAGATGCTAATTGATGTTATATTAAGCTATAATACTACTGAATTAAGCTACCTTAATCTATATTGTACCTACAAATCAAATTATTTATTCTAAAAGCTGATATTAGTGACAGTTAATGAGTAATTAAGCTAACTTTTGACTTTTATCTATCTAACTACCAATTTTATGCATTACTAGGACTAAATCTAACCTAACTGAGCTATTAATGTAGCTAATACTCACCTACTATCTCTAAAGCTCAGCAGAACAATTACTACGAAACACCCCGTAATGTGATTAATATGTAGCAACTAAATGATACAAGCTACAAGTAACTAATCAACAATCCAAAATAACTTCTACTAGTTACACAGAGCTGTAATAACAACAATCTTATCACTAGATCAAATCACACTCAATATCTCTAATCCACAATTTATGACAGATGATGAATCAGATTATGAAATGAAGCAACTCAGACCAAGTTTAACTCAAGTAACAAGCCAATAACAATCTTAGATCCACAACTTGATAGTAACACATATATAATATCAAACTCAACCACAACTACTAGTATTCAAGCTGAAACAGATGATCAACTATCAAAAACACTACTCAGATACACAACTCAGACTACTAACTATCAAAATCAAAAGCAAAATCCAAACAAAACTTCAATTATGCTACTCTAAAACAGATCTTAACATTCAATAATTCTAACAATGCTATACTAATCAATGATCAATAAAGTACAAAACTCAAATAAGCTGCTACTAAGATATAAAACAGTTACTACTACTACAACTATCAAGCTAGTACTATGCTATAATTTGAAAATGAGAACAGAAGTTACCACAACTCTCCCTCAGCTAGAACAGAGGGAGTTCACAGAGGCCTATCTTTAAGATAGGCTGATGTCTTATCTGTCTGAATCAGCTATCAACACCTCAGCAACAATGGATCGGTTGAACATCTCTTATTGAATGAAATAGTAACACATGAAACTTAAGCTTTCTAAGCTTGAATACTCTAGATTTAAGCTGAATTGTATCTAAATTGAAATCTAAAACAATGATTTGAAACTTTTTTTTTTTTTTTTTATATTTTTATATTTTTCTATTTTTTTATTATTATTTAAACTTGAAGAATCAATGATAGGATTGAAAAGGAAACTTGAATAAGCTGAATTTGAAATCAAATAAGAGTATAAAAGACAAAATAAGCAGAAACTTTGTAAATATAAGCTGAATATAAGCTAGATTAAAAACAGAATAAGCTATAAAAGTTGATTAATAAGCTAAAAATGTAACAAGGAAACTCAGAATTTTTATTAAAAGCTAAATGAAAGTATTACAATAACTAGTCTAGATACATTTGAGCAGCATAACTCTACCTAAAATTCTACACACAAAGAAGCTAAAAGTAACACCTATTTATAGGAAATGAGGTTAGTAGAGGCAGTCATATCCAGGTTGGCAATCCGTGCCATATTGTGCTTCTTTGAGTCACCTCTCAGCCTTCAGATCAAAGTTGTGTTTCTTCAAATCAATGCAAGCCCTTAGATCAATATTGATGAGGTGTCTTGTCCAATTAGCATGCGCCATCTGTCCCATTTGAGTGCTAGTACTATCTCTCCGTGTCAGATATGAGTCAGACGCTTCTAGAAGGGTTCCCAATGATTGGTATGACGTGCCTCCTCTAATATGTATCTGACACGTGACCGTTGATAGATCCTCTTACACTCTCTGACACGTGCAGGGTCACGTGTGGCTTCTAGAAGATATAATTATTAGCTAATTGATGGCTAGGTGAGGTGGGATTGAACCAATTGATGAAAAATGGTGAGCTAGGGTTCTTATTGTTCTGGGTTAGGGTGATTTGGGGAAGAAAATGGCGTGTTTGGTTTGTTAATATTATTTTAACCGGTGGGATTATGGGCTCGGGTCAAAAGAATAAGGTTTGGGCCTTAGGTTATTATTGGTGGACTTGGATTTGGACTTTGGGAAATGGATTTGGACCAGGTTATAATATATATGGTAAGCTTATGAGAATTACAAGGACCAATTTTTTAAACTTCCAAACTCCAAGGGCTAAATATGTAATTTCCTCTAAAAATATATCAGGGACTAATCTTGCCAAGTCTGAATAGATGATGGACTGAAACTAACTCTATGATCCCTGGCTTTGACTTTTTGACCAACTTCTACTCTCGTGCCCATTTTTCCGGTATTCGTGTGATTTTTCGTCTTTTTATGATAAATCCGTACCTGCATGTTCACAACATAGAAACACGTGTTTTCTTGGCATTTGTTAGCTCAAATAGTCGTTTTGGGTCGATAATTAGCCATAAAATAGTGAGTGAATAAACACTCACCAGAGTCCATGTGTGATTCTTATTAATAGAATCCAGTTCAGCTTTCATGGCCTCAATCCATCTTGTTAGAATATTAATGTGTAATAGTTAGGATATAAGTTTAGGGGGTTAATTTTATTTTAGCTCAAACTTAAGGAGGTTAGTCATGTATTAGGAAAGTTCCTAACCTCCTCAATTGTAGAATCCTTGTTCACCAAGGATTAGGTTTCTCCCATCTCATTCTCTATAAATAGGGATGAGGGGGTGATGTTTTATTTGTACCTTCTTTTCTTGCTCACGTTTAATAAACGTTTGAGTGTAAAATATCTCGTGTGTGTTGGTGCCACTCGGCATTAAGGGATCATAACCCTTTGCCGAGGTCTTGTTGGAGTAGTTCTTGATTCGTGGTTCCGCTCTAGAAATCGGTTTGTTGGATTTCTCTCAACAATTGGTATCAAAGCCTGGTTCGAGAAGAACGGATCTCGCAACGTGGATAAATCCAAAACAAGAGAAACGAGTGAACCGGGTTTGGTTCGTCGGTTACTGCGCAGTTGTGGGAGAATTGGCGCTGCGTGCTCGTTAACCGTTGGATTTCTAGGAAATTCGAACCGTAGGTTGAAGACATATATATCTAGGATCTCACCGGAGGGATCTTGCATCGGAGCTTCCAGGAAAGAGATATAGGTTGTCGAATTTTCTGGTTTGGTTGTTGTGTTCTTTGTCATTTTCGGTTATTGTTTGGCTATCGTTGTGTAGATTACAAGGTTCAAGGTTTCTAGGTTTGCGAGTCAAGATTACTTGGGCAACAAGGTTCTTGAAGTTATCTTCCAAGGAGGTGGATTGAATCTCCTAGGGTTATAGGAAATCGTTTTCTTTTGTCACAAGGTTCTTGAAGTTTCGGTTTTGAGCTTCAAAGGTGACAAGGTTTTGCAAGAAGTTTCAATTTCAAATTTTTTGGTTTCTTGGAATTCAAGTCTTGGTGGTTCTTGGAAGACAAGTAAGGTTTAGCTTTGTCTTGGGATTCAAGAAAAGTGATTACTTGGAGTACAAGTAATATCAAGGTTGTAGACTTGATGTGGAAAGATATAAACTTTAGGGTTTTTCTAAAGGTTAGTAGATCAATTATTACAAGAAAGCGGGTTTAGCACACGGCTTGCGAGAATTGTTGGTAAAGTTGGTTAAAAAGCAACTTAACAAGGTTTGTAGAAAGGTTAAAGAAGAATGGCTAGTATGAATACTAGGTTAAACTTCGAAAAGTTTGATGGGAATATTGTACAAAAACATGGAGGTTCAAAACAAGTTGGGTTCAAACAACTTGGTCTTGGTGTTAAAACAGGAGTCCATGGAGTACAGGTTGATAAACGTGTTTGGTTTGAGGTGGAACTACAGGGAGCTCAGGAAAATCATGAAGCTAAGGTAATTCAGGAGAGTAACGATCATGCTGTAGTGGCTCAAAGAAAGTTGAAGGTTAAACAACTTGAAGGAAAGACAAACACGGACTGCTTGGTAAAAGAGCAGGAAAAGGTACACCTTGGTATAAAGGTGAGGGCGGACATTACGGTAACCGGAGTACCTGGTCAAGAGGGTGCAGAGGGTAATGTTGCTGAAAGGTATAGAAGTAACAGTAATATGGCTGCTTTAGGAGTTGCTAGAGTGATAAAAGAAGATGCACATGAGTCATTGACTTTCAGGAATGCAGTTGCTTGTGAGGTAATTTCCAAGTTGATAGCTGTAATGAAAGAAGATATGGATACTCAGCCTATTATGTGTATGCTCAGCAACGGTTTTAGGCGAAGCAGTGACGACAGCTTCATATATTACTGGAATTATGCACTAGGTTTGTTCATATATCTTTTCCTCTATATAGATTATATGGGGTTTACTTGCGAAAGCAAGGCTGAGATCTGGGTTATCAAGGGTTTTGTTAGGAATACGTTTATTTCATTGAAGACTCGGTCACCCCAAGTATTGTAATAGCATAGTGTAGCTCGTAGCATTCATTAGTTTAGAGTAGTATTTGTGGAGTCGGGTCGGGTCTTACCCACTGTCAGCCCGGTCCACAGCCCGTTTGATAGGGCGGTAAGCTTGTAACTATAAATACCCTCTCCCACCCAAGGGAGAGGGTTGGACCTTCATTTGTAATTCAATCTTTCTTTCATTTTTACAAAGGCTCCCATCCACTTTCTCTCACTAACTTTCTCTCACTAGATATCTTCCATATTCGATCCATACATATATAATCTAAGCCTGTTATAACCTTAAGTGTATTACAATTGGTATCAAGAGCCATGGTTCCATCCTAGGATGAGTGGTACACATAAATTCGTGGCTTAGTTTATATGTTCTTGATGGTTCAAATTATATTAGTGGTTTCTTTCCCATCTTGATCTCGTATAGTGTTTTTCTTGGTGTTTTGTTTGTACTTTCTTAGTTAAAAAGGTCATACACATATTGTGTAGCTCTTGGTTTGGTTATATCATCAATCTAGTGGAAGATTTGATGAATTCGTGGTTAGTTTCTACCTAGTGAGTTGGCATATTCGTGATAGAGAGTTGGCTGTTTTTATTAGCGAGTTGATAATAGAGATTTGGCGGTTTGCCATTTTTGGGTATAAAGCCAAATCGCTAGACAGCGACAGCCTTGTCTTATGTGTTTGGCGAGTTGACTGACCAGCGAGTTGATCTTTGTTAGCGAGTTGTGATCTGTGTAGCGAGTTGACTACGTGTAGCGAGTTGTGACGTATCCAGCGTTTTGATCTTTATAGCGAGTTGATTATTTACTAGCGTGTTGTGCACTGCAGCGTGTTGGTGAAGTTAGCGAGTTGTTCCTGTAGCGACTTGGTCTTTTTTAGCGAGTTGTGTAGTATCTCCAACGAGTTGTGTATTTTGGCGATTTGTCTATTCTAGCGAGTTGGTTAGACTTGATAGAGAGTTGTGCTAGTGTGATTAGCGTGTTGGTTTATTTTCATTAAAGATTTTCTACAGGTGTGAAACTTGTGCACTATTGCGACTCAAGTTGTTACTACCATTTTCACAGTAACTTGACATTGTGGGACTAATCTTACGGCTTGACTAGTTACTTCTAAAGTAACCTGACGTTGTGAGTCTAATTCTACGATTTGTCTTGTTCCACTGTAGATCGGCTGTAGTTTGACTTGTTGCATCAGTACACGAAATACACTTCTGTTTAAAATACTTGGTACCTTTCATAACATGGCAAGCACTTCCTCGGATGACATTCAGGAAGCTGGGTCTGATACACGTCCTCCTATGCTGGATAGGACGGACTATGAATCATAGGCACAAAGGATTCGTCTCTATTGCTTAGGAAAGGAAAACGGGGAAAACATCTTGAAGTCCATTGATGAAGGACCTTTTCACCCGGGTTTCACCAGAGACACAATTGAAGCTACTGATGAACTTCCAGCTGTAGTTGGTCCTAACAGACTTCGTACCTATAATGAGCTGACAAATGAAGAAAAGAAACGTTACGATGCTGACATCAGAGCCTCGAACATCATAATTCAAGGACTTCTAAAAGATGTCTACAAACTCATCAACTACAACACAGATGCCAAAGCTGTCTGGGATAATGTGAAAATGCTTATCGCAGGGTCTGAACTAACAAAAGAAGATCGTGAGTCTCAGTTATATGATGAATTTGAACACTTTAAAATGAACCCTGGAGAAAGCATCACTGACTACTACGTCAGATTTCACAAGTTAGTCAATGACATGAGAATCATCAAGATGACAATGCCCAATATCCAGCTTAACTCAAAATTTGTGAACAACATGGCACCGGAATGGGATAGATTTGTCACAGCGGTTAAACTCAACAAAGGGCTCAGGGACACAAATCATGAACAACTCTATGCATACCTGCAACAACATGAGAAACATGCTGCATATGATAGGGTATTGAGGGAAAAGCTTAACCCTCCAGCTGCAAATGATTCACTTGCATTTGTCACAAATGTTCAGCAGCTCAACCAGTCTTCACAAGAACAATCTCAACCACAACAGCTCTCGTCCAGATCTACTGCAATGATCAGTCAACCATCTATACCTTCATCATCCACTTCTAACACCCAACTTGATTCTGGGTGCTCTCACACCGACATGATGATTGACAACCTCTCAAACCAAGTTTCTCTTCTTGTTCAACAATTCCGGGTTGTTCTTCCATCAACCAACAACCAACTCCGAACCTCTTCAAACCCTCGAAGTCAGCCAATTATTGAAGATGGTAGGGTTGTAGTGCAGAATGTGCCAGGGAGACAGACAGTGAATCAAAGGAATGCTGGTAGAGGGAATGGGCAGTACAGAGTTGGTAATGCACTTCAAGTCCAGGCTAGGCAGCCAAAGTGCTACAATTGTGGTGGATTGGGCCACATTGCTAGAAACTGCACTCAACCGAAGCGTCCACAGAACTCTGAGTACTTTAGGGACAAAATGCTGCTAATGCAGGCACAAGAGAATGGGACTGCGCTGGATGAAGAAGCACTACTCTTTCTGGCTGGTGATGATGGGAATACGTTTGATGCTGATGTTGATAATCAACCGGTTCAGGATTTGGCACTCAATGATCCGAACATATTCCAAGTGGAGGATTGTGATGCTTTCGACTCTGATGTGGATGACGAACCTACCGCACAGACAATCTTCATGGCCAATCTGTCTGCCGCTGCTTCTACTCCACAACGGCCTGGTTCCTCCATCACATCTGCTATCTCTGAGGTACCAACGTTGTCCAATCTAAATGATACCACCACTCCACAGGGGGCATGTAACTCGGTACAACTCAAGGATATTGACAATTCAGATACCACTGATATGGGAAATACTAACAATATCCCATATGAAAGGTATATGGTTGACAATAGCCTAACAGTTGTACCAAGGGATATGCCGTCCATTGAACAAGAGCTGCATGAGCACACTATATACAACCATGATGATTCTTTGATCACTAGATGTAACCTCCTTAAGGACCAGGTGGATTTATATGAACAACGTGCTAAATTTGAACTTAATGAACGAGAACAGAAAATGGAACATCAATTGCGTGCGTACATATCTGAAAATAACTCCAAACAAGAAACGTTGAGAAAAGAGTTAACGTCTTTGAAAAAACAATTGGATCAAACTGTTTCACAAAAACAGGAGATTCAAAAGGTTCTAACATCTACCAAATTTGAACACAAAGAAAAGGAAGCAAAACTTCTTAATGATTTCTCAAAACTCAAAAACTTGAAAAACAAATTGGAAGATAAGTTGTACACGCAAAACCAAACCGTTCATTCTGCTAAAATGATGTACAATCATAGGAGGTTTAGAGATGAATTTAGTGTAAAGGATGCCTCTAAACCAAAAGTCAAATGTCTTAGAAATGGTATAGGTGCTCAACCTGCGTTATATGATGTAAACAATATGCTTGAACCTAACCATGCCCCTCCTGATGTGAGATCATATGACGAGATTAATGAGTGGGAAGATAGAACTAGGGAAAAAATCACAGAGCATTTGAAGGACCCCCAGTGCATTTCTAACAATATTGTGTTTCACTATGACTATTCTGTAGATAATCATTCGGCCATTTTTGTTCCCCAATAGAAAATTCTCCCAGAAAAGGTCTTTTGGAATATAGACATTGAGAAAATGAGAGCTGAAAGGCTTATAGGTAACACACGTATAGTTTTTAGGATTGCTGACCCCACTGTATATCCCATAAACACACCTAAGCACCTTGTGCCCTTCACTCTTCCCACGCAGTGTAATACTCTCATTGGTTTGTATGTATTAGGCCAACTGTTTGATGATTTTGAGCTAACTTGTAAAAAGAGAATTACACCAACTGGGATTACAGAAGGGGAAAGGGGTTTTGAGCAAACAAAACAATGTTACCTAACTGAAGTCATGCCATTTTTCAAACTTCTCAAAGAACACTTTAATGGCCTCAAAAAGACGATTAATAATGATGTCACTGAAATGAAAAAACCTTTAATGAGGTGGAAAATGAGGGTAAACAATTGGCAATTGATCTCAAATATAGTGAAATAGACAGGAAAAAATTCTCATCATGAATGAGAACTTGATTGCTAATGGCATTGCACAGGATGTATTTTACACCGTGACCGATTCTGCCTTATCTGCGAAACAATTTCATGAGATGTCGGTCACGTTTCAAGTATTTCAGAATCGTGTGATTGAGCTTGAGGGGGAGAATTTGAGATTACATACCAAAATTCAAAACAATGACCATGATAACATGGTCAGGAAATTTTCGAAACTAGAAGTTGATTATCTTAAGTTACAACTCAAATATCAACATCTAGAAGAAAGCACTAAAATTTCAAATGCCAAGACATCCTCGGATGATCCTGACTTTGACACATGTTTTGAATTAGGCAAAAAGGATGAAACGATTCAAGCTTACTCAAACACGATTCGGAAGTTGAGGGCTCAAATTGCACAATTAAAGTCTAACATGGGTGAAGATACTAATCACCAAATGTCTCTAGATTCTCAAAAGTTTCAAAAACATGGCATCATTAACGATCTACAACATGAAAATGTGTGGCTTCGTGATGAATTGTCAAATGCTAAACAACGATACAAAGAATTATTTGAGTCAGTTAAAATAACACGTGATCAAAACAATAAAAAGGTCATTTCTTTGTTAAACGAAATTGAGAACCTAAAGACTATGGTGAAAGGGAAAATGCCCGTTGATTCATGTGACCATGCGAGCAACAATGCTCATGTTTGTTCAAAATATTCGTGTGATGCTGTGGATGTTGCTCTACCCCTTAGGAACAACAAGTTAGTTCATAGCAACTACCTTAGATATCTTAAGGAATGCCTTGTCACACTTAGAGAAACCGTTGAGGAAGATAGGATAACCAAACCGCTTGATGAAGTAGTTATTGATGCATGTTTCCTCACTAATAGAGCTCAGGAATTACTAGAATATGCTATTAGTACATGCCCCAAGAATGACAACAAGCTGCAAAGGTTATATGCAACACAGTCCAATGATAGTAACAAACATGTTGCAGTTAATATCCCTCAGACTTTGCCTCAATCCAACGTCATGATCACTAACAAACAAACAGCAACCAAGCTTACTAATGTTCCAATCATTGCTTCTACAGGAGTAAAAGGTGTGCTCAAAGCTAGCGGGCCACAGCCTAGGTGCAATACAAAGAATGATAGGGCTTTGCCGGCTAAGAGTGGACTTAAGAATAAAGTAGAAGAATCATCTAGGAACAATAAGAAACATCTGGGGAATGAAAAGAATCGTGTTGATTCAAACATTTGTTTAAACAATGATGTAATCGATTCGAATTCTTATGCTATTTGTAAAACATGTAATGAATGTTTAACTGTTGGTAATCATGATGTTTGTGTTGTGCCTCTCTTTGAGTCTTCTATACAATCTTCGGTTAAGAATGTTTTGAATGATAATCATGATAGGCAAGTTTGGAAATGTACAGGAAAGGTGTTTACAAATATTGGATATCAATGGAGGCCTACTGGTAGGAAGTTCTCTCTAGGAGAAAAGTGCCCTTTAATTAGGCTCACTAACTCCAAGATAGTGCCAATTAAGAAATGGATACCTACTGGTAGAACATTCCCGTTAGAAGCACGTAGAACCACTTCTAGGTCTAGTGCATCACTTAATACGGATACCAACAGCATATCTGTGACTTATGATAATCCTGCATTTGCATGTGCTAACCTAACGGACCCCAATGGCTTACGGGGCTCCAGCTTTGTCAGTTATCCACCCTCGTCTGGTTTCAAATGCAGGTCGTACAAATCGTCCTCTGGTATTTGGACTCAGGCTGCTCAAAACATATGACCGGAGACCGCTCGCGGCTCAAGAATTTCGTGGAAAGGTTTATTGGTACGGTTAGTTTCGGAAATGACCATTTTGGCAAAATAATAGGTTATGGTGATTACGTTTTTGGGGATAGTGTAATATCTAGAGTCTACTACGTGGAGGGTCTTGGACACAATCTTTTCTCTGTGGGCCAATTCTGTGATTCAGATCTTGAAGTTGCCTTCAGAAAACACACATGTTTTGTTAGAGAATTAGATGGTGTTGAACTACTCAAAGGAAGTCGGGGCACCAATCTTTATACCATCTCAATTGAAGACATGATGCGGTCCTCTCCTATTTGCTTACTCTCAAGAGCTTCCAAGAACAAATCCTGGTTGTGGCACCGTCATTTAAATCACTTAAACTTTGGTACCATCAATGAACTCACTCGAAAAGATCTTGTTCGAGGCCTACCAAGACTCAAATATGAAAAGGATCATCTTTGCTCTGCATGTCAAATGGGTAAGAGCAAGAAACACACCCACAAACCCAAAACCATCAACTCCATCATGGAAGTTCTACATACTCTTCACATGGATCTTTGTGGACCAATGAGGGTTCAAAGTATCAATGGAAAGAAATATGTGCTTGTTGTTGTTGATGACTTCTCTCGCTTCACGTGGGTAAAGTTTCTACGATCAAAGGATGAAACTCCAGAGATCATCATCAAACTCATCAAGCAACTGCAAGTTCGACTCAACAAGACTGTTAGGTTCGTTCGCACTGACAATGGAACAGAGTTTGTGAACAAACATCTTAATCAGTTTTATGAAAGCATCGGCATCAGTCACCAAAAGAGCATTCCACGTACTCCACAACAAAATGGAGTTGTAGAAAGACGCTACCGCACCTTGGTTGAAGCCGCTTGGACTATGCTCATCTTTTCTAAAGCACCCATGTTTCTCTGGGCCGAGGCTGTTGCAACAGCTTGCTACACACAGAATAGATCCTTGATACACCCTCTTCACAGCAAGACCCCATATGAACTGGTTCAGGGCAGAAAACCAGACCTGTCGTTTCTACGGGTATTCGGTGCTCTGTGCTATCCAACAAATGACAGTGAAGATCTGGGGAAACTCAAGGCCAAGGCTGACATTGGTTTTTTCGTGGGGTATGCTCCAGAAAGAAAGGGATACCGAATCTACAACAAGCATACCAGAGACATAATGGAAACCATCCACGTCACTTTCGATGAGCTGACCGAGCAACAGGCTCCTGGACACTCAAGTTCAGGACCCGGATCAAATCTTATATCTCCTGGACCCATTAGCTCCAGGATTATACAGAGTTCCATTTCAGCTACTCCGTTTGTACCTCCTTCAAGTGAAGATTGGATGAAACTGTTTGACCATATGTTTGATGAATACTTTGAGCCTCAAAACTTGGCGACTCCTGAAGCTCCCGTCATTCCACTACCTGCTGGTGGAGGTAATGCACCACATCATGAGGCAGGGCCATCCATGTCTATATCACTGGGCCCAGAAGCTCCAACCATCAGTCATTCAGTCACTACTGCTAATAGTCAATCTTCATTTGCACAACAAGTAGCCTCTGTAAATAATACTTCTGAAGTGAATCCTTTCGCTCCTCCTGAAGACGAACCGTTTGTTAATGTATTTGCTCCTGAATCCTCTGATGATACTACATCCTCAGAAGAAACCTACACATCAACCTCAGTTCACTACCCACAACCGCACGAGCATCTCAGAAAATGGACAAATGATCACCCGATTGACAACATCATTGGAAATCCTTCTCGTCCAGTCTCAACCCGTAAGCAATTAGCTACAGATGCCTTATGGTGCTTCTTCAACTCCGTCCTCTCTAGAGTCGAACCCAAAGACTTCAAAGAAGCAATGACTAAGAACTCATGGTTCACTGCTATGGTAGATGAGATTCACGAGTTTGATCGACTTGAGGTATGGGAATTAGTACCTCCTCCAGAATGTGCTATGATCATTGCTCTCAAATGGATATTCAAAGTCAAGCTTGACGAGCATGGAGATGTCTTGAAGAACAAGGCGAGACTTGTAGCAAAAGGATACCGACAAGAAGAAGGAATAGACTTTGAAGAATCCTTCGCTCCTGTTGCTAGAATAGAAGCTATAAGGATATTTCTTGCTAATGCTGCCAGTCAGAATATGGTAGTATATCAAATGGACATGAAGACGGCTTTCTTAAATGGCAATCTTAAAGAGGAGGTGTATGTTAGCCAACCCGAAGGATTCGTGGATCCCGAACGTCCTAACCATGTGTATCGCTTGAAGAAGGCTCTCTATGGACTTAAGCAAGCTCCTAGAGCATGGTATGACACTCTGTCTAAGTTTCTTCTGGCTAACAAGTTCACCAAGGGAGTTGTCGATCCTACACTCTTCACCAGGAAAACAGGCAAAAACTACCTGCATGTTCAAATATACGTTGATGACATCATATTTGCCTCATCTGATCCTCAGGAGTGTGATCGTTTTTCACAAGAGATGAGCTCTCAATTTCAGATGTCCATGATGGGTCAAATGTCATTCTTTTTGGGTCTACAAGTCTCTCAAAACCCAAATGGAATTTTCATCAATCAATCCAAATATGCTTATGAAATTTTGAAGAAATTTGGATATGAATCATGTGACTCTGTTGATACTCCCATGATAGAAAGATCAAAACTTGATGAAGAAAGTATCGGAACTCCTGTTGACCAAACCAAGTATCGAAGCATGATTGGTTCCTTGATGTATATCACCGCCAGCCGACCAGATCTCCTCTTTGCAGTATGTATGTGTGCTCGGTATCAATCTAAACCAACCAATAAACACCTAGAAGCAGTTAAGAGGGTCTTTCGGTATCTTAAAGAAACAGTCCACTTGGTTCTATGGTATCCCAAGAACACATCTATGGCACTCACAGCTTACTCAGATGCCGATCATGCTAGGTGTAAAGATACCCGTCGAAGTACGTCAGGTGCGGCTCAATTCCTGGGGGATAAGTTGGTTAGTTGGTCTTCAAAGAGACAAATGTGTACTTCCATCTCTTCTACTGAGGCGGAGTACATTGCTATGTCTTCATGCTGTGCCCAAATTTTATGGATGAGATCACAACTATCAGACTATGGTTTCTCCTACAACAAAGTCCCCATGTATTGTGACAACCGAAGTGCAATTGCTCTCTGCTGCAACAATGTCCAACACTCCAGAACGAAACACATTGACATTCGACATCACTTCATCAGGGAGCAAGTTGAGAAGGGAATTGTGGAACTGTACTTCGTTAGGACCGAGTTCCAGCTGGCTGACATCTTCACCAAAGCACTTTCCAGAGAACGTTTTGAATTCATTCTTCCTCGATTGGGAATGAAGAGTCTCACGCCAGAAGCTCTATCAGGTCTTCAGGAAGAACAGGAGGAGTAAAGGAGGTGCTTCACATATCCTTGTATATATTTAAAAAAAAAAAAAAAAAAAAAAAAAAAAATTCAAAAAGATTCTTCTCGCGACATGTCTCTTGTGTAATCAATATTATGTACGTCTTTAGAAATGTCATTCAACAATGACACGGAGTCATACATATGCTTGAGCAAGAGTTCTTTTATGTTTTAATAATGCTTTCTAAAACATGTCGCTCCCCAAACGCTTTCTCAAATGGTTTGCAGTCACTTCAGGCTGTAACCCGGTCTTCATGATGGTTTGCTATTACTTCAGATAGCAACCCGGTCGTCATTCTGGGGAAAGTTCGTCGCCAAAAAGACGTCTATTCCTAACAAAGGCATGAATTACTTTATATTCGTGCCTTTCCGATCTGATGTACGCTTAAGTGCATCATTTCTTGAAAAAGAAGAGAAGTCTTCTTTATCAAACAAATACTTTCCTTTCAAAGATTCTTCGGGAAAGTATTTGATCCAAACTTGGTGGTACCATGGTTTTTGAAGATCAAAATACACTTAAAACAGTGTTTTAAAATATACCACTCAATCGATGCAAAAAGAATTTATCTTTTGTGCAAAATACGATTATTGAAAATGCATCATCGATTGAGGGGGAGCATGATTTCAAAAACTATATGTCATCATAAGAAGATCTTTGTGCGTAAGGGCATATTCGACATGTGATTGTTATGTGTTAGTATATGAATTTTTCATGAGTTTCTTGTTAAACTCTAAATCATTTATAAACTCATCACCTCTAACACATAACATTCTCCCTCAAGGTTTGAGGGGGAGCAAATGTATCATCTCAAAAAAATCAGTAATTCTTAAACATGACGCACCTTTCTCCCAAAACCTTTTAACTTATTTAAATCACTTGGGATCACAAATCTCAACTGGTTTGAAATTTTTGATCGGGGGAGAAAAATGTGATTTAAATATAGAAATCTGATTATAATATGGTGTTGATTCAAAATATATGCTCTCCTATATGTGCTAAACCCTTTTGTATACCAATGCACATATTAAGGGGGAGCAAATGATTTGAGTAAAAGGATCCGAGCATCATGTGAGATCGAGACTCAGTCTTAACCAATGAATTGACGAAACATAAACCGTCTTCAATCGAAAGGACTTGTCCTGGCCGGGTAATAACTTCAAGCTGGGTTAACCAGTGATGTAAGCGTGTCTCGAAGAGGACTTGTCTGAGTAGAGTGTACCGTTTCGAGAATCCTTTTGTGAACTTGATCAGGCCGGGTAATAATTTCAAGCTAGTTTAGCTAGTGATGTAAGCGTGTCTCGAATGCCTGTTCATGTTTACTAAAGGTGGATCAATTCTAAAGTGCAACTCTTCCCGACATGTGCAAATTTACTATCAAAACATCGGTGCACATGTTAAGGGGGAGCATTTGAAAATGGTAAAACTCTCAACGTGTTAACAAATAATTGAGTTTTCGATCATAAACACGTTGAGAAAATTTTCAATGATTTGGTTTATGGCAACATAGGATAGTCATGAAGTTATAAGGTGGCTAAGGTTAGGAAAACCGTCCTATGATCCGCCAGAGCCGGAGGGATCTACCCATGGACAATACCATCTAGATAGTACTAGAAAGTCCGTAGGTATGATTATGAAAAAAAGGAGAAATGTGAGTATGGAGAAAGAAGGGGTTGAAGAATGAAAAAGAAATGAAATGAGAAAGGGTAAAAAGAAATAGCCCTCCATTTATTCAACCTTAGGGCAGAAACCGGGTTCAATTCATAATCTACTGATGGTTGCTAAGGCGACATTGGTATTGAAGACAAGACGTCATGGACCCAGTGACGCACTGCACTAAACCTTCTAGCCACTCAAGTTCTCTTAAAAGAACTTGTTTCATTCTCACGGGGAACCGGTGTAATCTATCGACTTATCTCTTAGAGATGGTTGATATTGAAGCAGGAGACCTCTCCCTAATCTCCGCATAGGAAAACCAAATTCACTTATTGAGTCTAGAGCCTCGAGATACATAAAAAGATCTCATAGGAACACATGCTACTTCTACCCTGGGTGTTCAACATTAAGGACACCAGTGGTAAACTTATGAGTCCTACGCAGATCTTAGCAATCTGCCAGAATATTTATGAGGGATGTTATTTATGTATCTCCCAATGATTGAATGGAAACTCCTGCCAGGGTCAACATCAAGCAACCCTGAAAGCAGGTCACTTAGGTAATTCCTTGTGGATTACGCTAAGTGGTCCTGATGGTTACAAAAGGTCTACAGTCGTGGAGTGATCTCCATCGACTCACCTAATCGTTGATGTACTACGGTATAATCTTAAAAGGCCCTCTGTGGGTTTTCGATTAGGAACGGTCTTGGTGAGGGTTAGAAGGAGTCTTCACACTATGCTGTTGACAATCTCTAATTCCAAACCAGTAAGTACCGAAAGATTTGTTGCTAACTGTTTGCTTGCAGGAATTTCGAACGGTTGCTGCAGATTGCTGAAAAGATGCTGATCCATCAACACATGCTCACACTTCATCATCACATCCTTTGAAATCTTGATCATTAATTGGGCCTCATTTATGCTTCCACAACTCTGATGCTGAAGATCATGATCCTGAAGAGTGTGAGCATGCCACTACAAAGATGATCATATCACATGAAGAGGTTATTACTCTATGATGACTTTCAGACTCACATTCTTTTGATGGTGAATTCGAAGTAACTCTCAAAGACCATCTATCGCATTGATCAAGTCATCTAGAGTCGGCTGCCCAAAAGCACAAAGATCTCATTATGAAGAATCAACATGCTACGAGCTACAAAGATATCTACAAAGATTAAATGCTAGGATTCAGCACTTATTTTCTGGGGTGACCTCCATTAGGGGGAGATTGTTAGGAATACGTTTATTCCACTGAAGACTCGGTCACCCCAAGTATTGTAATAGCATAGTGTAGCTCGTAGCATTCATTAGTTTAGAGTAGTATTTGTGGAGTCAGGTCGGGTCTTACCCACTGTCAGCCCGGTCCACAGCCCGTTTGATAGGGCGGTAAGCTTGTAACTATAAATACCCTCTCCCACCCAAGGGAGAGGGTTAGACCTTCATTTGCAATTCAATCTTTCTTTCATTTTTACAAAGGCTCCCATCCACTTTCTCTCACTAGATATCTTCCATATTCGATCCATACATATATAATCTAAGCTTGTTATAACCTTAAGTGTATTACAGGTTTGCTAGATCAAGCAAAGAAAATTATACTTGGTATGGAGATCTTCAGGACTCAGAGTGGTAATACTCTGAGGATGTCACGATTCAGGTTTTCCAACGGGATGTCGGTTCAGATATTGTTGGGGGGACACTCTACGCTGTCGTTAGAGGGTGGTCTGTCAGGGAATCTTGATGAAGAAAAGAAGAGTAAGGGGTCATGTATATATGCAGTTGGAAGTCATGAGTATCAAGTGGTCTGCACGAGATAGCATCTGCGGATGTGGGAATGTTAGATAGGTTTGATCGTGGATTACAGAAGGACGTACATGCTTTTGTGAATTATGACTACGCCATGGGTATATCGATCACAGTTATGGGTAGATCAATCACAATGTATGGGTTTATGATACAGGAATGTGCTGTGAGCTGGGAAGCTTTGTTGCAGTACATGATGGCTTTGTTAACAACTAAAGCGGAGTATATGACACTTGCTGGAGAATTGAAGGAGAATACATGGCTAAAGGGACTCTCTACAGAGTCAGGATTTGAGCTAAGGTTAGTAGCGGGTATTGCTACTGGTGCCTTGACGAACGCGATCCCCGGTCCGAGGTTCCAGCACTGGTTGAAGCTGCTGCGTATCGGAGAAGGCTAACTATTATCACTAAGGTGGAAATTGTTAGAATATTAGAGTGTAATAGTTAGGATATAAGTTTAGGGGGTTAATTGTATTTTAGCTCAAACTTAAGGAGGTTAGTCATGTATTAGGAAAGTTCCTAACCTCCTCAATTGTAGAATCCTTGTTCACCAAGGATTAGGTTTCTCCCCTCTCATTCTCTATAAATAGGGATGAGGGGGTGATGTTTTATTTGTACCTTCTTTTCTTGCTCACGTTTAATAAACGTTTGAGTGTAAAATATCTCGTGTGTGTTGGTGCCACTCGGCATTAAGGGATCATAACCCTTTGCCGAGGTCTTGTTGGAGTAGTTCTTGATTCGTGGTTCCGCTCTAGAAATCGGTTTGTTGGATTTCTCCCAACACATCTTTCATCTGTTGATGCTTCCTTATAGTTACGAGGTTCTTCTTCTATGAATAGTAGACTTTCAGTCTCAACTATACGTGTTGTTCTATATATATCCTTTACTTCTTTGAAACCTCGTACTGGTGTATCATCAAATCTTTGTTCTGAGCTTCCTAATGAGCTAAGAGTAGCTTCTCTATCACTTTCTGAGTTGGGTTCGTAAGTGTATGCTGGTGGTGTGTTTGGTGATTCTGGATCTGGTGTTGGTTCGGGTGTTTTAGCCTCTTCATGATATGTATTATCAATGTTTTCTATGTTGACTGGTGTAAGATTTTCGTTGTCAACTCCGTCTACCACAAAACTAGTCAGAAATGTGTCTTGTGTACTCGTATCATCTTCACCATTATCCCACTCCCACGGTTTCGTTTCCATAAAATTTACGTCCCTACTAACATGTTTCTTCTTTCTTACTGGATCATATAGCCTACATGCTTTTGATCCTTCCTCTACGCCTAAATAAATCATCGGTATGCTTCTGTCATCTAACTTCTTCAAGTGAGGTATCGTTATCTTAGCATAAGCTATGCATCCGAATATTCTTAGGTATTCCAGGTTCGGTTTTCTGTTGTAGAGGGCTTCATATGGTGTTTTATCTTCCAGGGCTTTGGTAGGTACCCTGTTGAGTATGTAAATGGCGTGTCTGACTGCTTCCGCCCAAAAAGTTTAGGGTAACTTCATTGCTTTCATCATACTCCTAGTAGTTGATAAAACTATCCTATTCTTTCTTTCTACTACACCATTTTGTTGTGGTGAGTACGGCGCTGTTAACTGTCTTGCGATACCATTTTCCTTACAGTAGTTGGTGAATTCATTAGATGTAAATTCACCTCCTCTATCCGTTCTTAGCATTTTCAATTTCAACTTCAACTCCATTTCTACCTTCTGCCTAAATTCCTTGAATGTGTTAAATGCCTGATCTTTCGAGGTTAGAAAGTAGGCCCACATAAAACGTGTACAGTCATCTACTAATAAGAAGATGAGCTTCTTTCCTGAATTTGTGGTTGGGCTTATGGGACCACAAAGATCTCCATATACCAAGTCCAACGGGTTCTTGGATCTGAATTTAGCTTTGTTTGGAAATGGTGTTCTGATATGTTTTCCTAATAAGCATGCATCACATATTTGTCCTGCATGTTTTATTCTCGGTATCCCTTCTACTAGACCTTTTCTTGTCATCTTGTCTAATGCATCAAAGTTCAGATGCCCAATCTAGCATGCCATAACCATGCTTGGTTATCTATGTTTGCTAAAAGACATATAGGTGCTTCAATGCGTAGTTTGATACTGTAAAGTCGATTCTTAGATCTTTCTACTTTCATCAACAAAGTCTTGTTCTTATCATACAAAGTCAGTATATTTTCATCCATGATGATCTTGCAACCTATCTCAGTAAGTTGTCCTAGAATAAGTATGTTGCTCTTGAGGTTTGGAATGTAGTAAACGTTCGAAACTATCTTTTGTTGTTGATTTCTACATCCTAACAATATTGAACCTCTACCCTTTATCTCTACATACGATCCATCTCCAAAACGAACGCATCCAGTGATGCTTTCGTCAATATCTTTAAAATGACTCTTGGTTCCGGTCATATGGTTACTTGCACCATTATCTAAATACCATATGCTAGCATTTGTTGTAGCATACTTCTGGGGTTGTATTTGACCTTCGTTCAATAAAACTTCTTCAGTTTCATATGTAGCCATTAACAGTGATGGTTCTTCGTCTTCTAAGATAAGGTTTGACTGTTCCTGATTTGTTGATGATTTTCTACAGGTTCTTTGCATGTGTCCTAATTTCCCACAGTTGTAGCACTTTATTTTACTTCTATCCCACCCTTGTCTATCATTATTTGATTTATCTTTGTGGGATGAGTTTCCTTCATTAGAGTTATTTCTATTTCCCTTATTCTGCCAGTTCCTCGTGAGTAGTTCGATCTACCACCGCGTTTGAGAAAACGTTTTCCTTTCTTAGAGTGTTCGCCTTGTGCGAATAACAAATTATAATGGCTTTCTACTTGTCCTCCCTTTCGGAGTTTTATCCTTTCCTCGAATGCCTTAAGTTTTCCTACGACCTCATCTAACATGATGTCATCGAGATCATTCGTTTGTTCTATGGATGCTACTATCTGAATGAATCTATCTGGTGTGGAGTCTAATAGTTTTCGTACTAAAAATGATTCATCCAAGGTCTTTCCTAATTCTTTTGCCTTTGTGGCGTATCCGTTCAATTTGGCTGTAAATGCATCCACCGTTTCATCTTCCTTTACTTGAAGGGTCCGAAATCCAATCACCAATGATTGTAACCGTGCTTGTTGCACTTTTTCTTCTCCAACGTGTCTCTTCTTCAATGATTCCCATAATTCCTTTGCCGTCTTACAACTTGCTACTTGTAAAATAAAATCTTCGGTCAACGCTTGATATAGGAGGGCATTTGTTGCCTTATCCTTCTTATCATCTAGTTGCGTATTTTCCTTTGGTTCTATTGTTTCCCATAACCCATGTGCTTCTAGTATAACCTTAATTTATATTGCACAAACTGTGTAGTTTGTGGTTTTGAGTTTAGGGCATTGGTATTGTGCAATAGGTGTTCCGGGTTTCAATGTTGTGCTAGTTGTATCTTCAGCCGACATCCTAATACTGTTTATGATCTTCACTTTTGAATCGTATGGGAATTCTAACTAATGTGGTATAACTTAATACTATGGGAACAGAAATAGTTATCGGGAATCCTAATATAAAATCTATGGATTTCTAATAGTATAAAGTAAATTTCTATACTAAAAGTATGAAATGAAATCCGAAAATTTGAGATTTGTTGTGACCTTGTTGTGTTAGTCACGCGTGTATTCCCTTCTTGTTGGTACTTTAATATTCCAACTAATGCTTTTCTTTGTCCCTCGTTCTTGTTTCCAAAGACAAACGGTTGATGTTGTCGACTTGCCTTTTTCTTATAACCACTTCGTACCACGTTGCTCTTTCTCCTTTGTGTTGATTTGAAACAATTCCGTGCCCTAGACTTTAATTTTTGTCTCGGCTGTCTTCTTTTATATATCAGGAACTCACAAGTTCTTGTTGTCTTGTTGGCTGTCTTCTTTTATATATCAGGAACTCGCAAGTTCTTGTTGTCTTGTTTCCAAATTCGTATGAACACAAAGCCAATAATACTCTCGGTATTTTAACCAAAACAAGCGTTTGCTTATTTCCTTTTTCTTACTACTCGACGGTAGTGAACCCAACAAAGTTAGCGAGTTGCTCAAACTTTGTTCCCTTCGTTGCTTGTCCGCGTTCCACAATAATCTTCTTCTTATTATTCCACACCGTATCTACAACAACCTATGAGAATACATGATGGTATTCCCTGCGAACAAGTGATCAAATTTGTTCCTGTTGTCGTCCCTTGTATTGGAGAGTGTTCCTAAACAATCCTTGATTGTTTCTCTTCTTCTATCGGTACCTTTTCTAAATCCCAAGCAACGGAATCAACTTCTATCCAAACGTTTGCGTTTGCAAGCGTGAATCTTCCATCTTTCTTATGACGTCTTCTACTTCAAAAATCTGTTGCGATAGATAACAACAACTAGGCCTACTATACGTTTTGTTGTATGATTGTTGGTTGCAAACAAAGAGACGTTTGTAAACAAACGTTAGTGTCTTTGTTTTACGTAGAAATCACACACCCAAAACAAACAAGTCACCACTTCGTTGGTGGCTTCTCGATTGCAATTCCCACACAAGTACGGTCGTGCACTACTTTCCTTGCGTTCAAAGTTATCCAGGCAGCGTATGATAAAGTATACGTTGCGTCTTCTTTTCTTCTGAAACAATAGGTTCAGTGTTTTTCTTCTTGGTTTCCTTCTGTTCTCGTTAAATGAATTTCTGGATTGAAAGTGTAACGAGCGTGAGGCTCTTGATGCCAAATGTTGGTCCCAAATAAAGAGTGAGTCGATATGAATTGCAAAGTAAAAACTAGATAACTTTATTAATCATCTAACCAAACTTCTGTTACATGTAATTACATATTTATACTAAACGAAAGGTTGCCATGAACCTTCGTGTCTGTTCACTAAAGAATGTGTCTGTTCGAATGGCTGTGAACCAAATGACATAATGGTTCGGTTTGTAACCGCCATAACTAACTTCTGAAAATAACTAACTATAACTAACTGACTTTCGGTTATTATCTTTTCAACGAGCAACTTTGGTCCTTCTTCTTTGGAGTCTTTAAACCTCGAGCAATGTCGAGATTATATACTCACAGTTCTATCATATTTACAAGTTTCATTATTCGTCATAAATTTCCATTTGAAGAAATTTTTACATCCGAACCACTGAAAAAAAATGGCAGAGCAGGTCACTAGTTCTCTTATTGGTAAAGTAGTGGACTCATTGTTAACTAAGGTTAAAAAAGAGATCGGTTACATGTGGAGTTCCAAGGACAATGTTGAGAAGTTAAGGAGTGAAGTTGGAAAGTGTAGGACCGAAAATATGTATGATTCATGTGGTTTGGGAGGTCTAGGTTGGTGATTATAGATGAAATCCATGTTTGGTTTTAGAGAGAGAAAGTAGAGAGAGGGTGAAGAAAATGGATAATATTAAGATGAAAGTAAAGATACACAATTTCCCACACCCCTCATGGAGAGTCATGAGGGGTATTTATAGGCTCTATACAACATTACTTTGCCTAGTGTACGTTAGTAGTCCCTGCGGGTACTACATGTTACTAATCTAGTCCAATTCACATGTGTGACGTTATCTTTAGAAAAAAGCAAGGCTAACAATCTCCCTCCAAGATATCGTCACACGTGAACGGTTACAATGAGACCTATAAATACATTAACAATGTAAAATTACAACAATAGTAAACTATGTTGACGTTGTTGAAGCGCAGAGTCTCTGTAGTCTAGATACTAAGGCAGACTTGAAGTTCTCTTTTCCGACGATCTCGGCGTATGATCTTTGACACTGACGGCAAAGGTATTTGTAGCTCTGAACTTCAACTGTAATGGTCTAGTTAGGTTATTACTCCCTCCTAACTTGTGAGCCTTTATTTCTTTTTCCTGCTCCCTCCTGAACCGACAACTCTCTTTTCATCACGCAGCGGATAAAGTAGATTCAAAAGTGTAGGCACATGGTTGTCGTTCAGGGAGCATCTTGACAATATAACTCACATAACATTGCACAGAAGGTTGGTAATACGCTCCGATGTACACATCATTAGTACTTCTTCGGTTCCAGTGTAAGCACAATTCCCTCGAACAACCAACGTACTAGAGATGAAACACTACTTCTTTTGGCATGTTCTTCTCCCTCCTGATGGTTGCAAATTATCGAAATCATCATACTATTTTGTGTACATGCCATAATTACCCGTACTTTACACTTCTGATGCAATATAGATAGACCGTGTAAGCATAATTTGTGAGTATATGTCGCATAAATATACTCACTCTACTATTCTCTCAAATCAATCTTTAAACGAACCTCCTTGTAATTCACCGGCTACTAGTAATGACCACATATGGAGACAGCCCGATATGACCAGCTTGAAAAAGAAGTAATCATCCCATCTTGTGACTTAATGCTTGTACAATAGATGTGACTTAATACCTATACTGAGCACTACAATGTAACTCCTTTAAGTATGAGGTTGCACGAAATATTCGCCACTTGAACAATCCACTACTTCGCATGACACTGAGTACTACAACGTAACTCCTTAAAGTGATAGTTATACTGTGAGCACTACAACGTAACTCCTTACATCAGTAATAACTAGATTGTCAAGACTGAATTTTTTAATTTGCGCAGACAAGTTATCTTCAAAAGTCGTGCATCCAACCACCCCTAGACCTTGAGATAAATAAGTACACTTGATGAGATGCCACTTCAAAGTCAAATCAATAATACCGTACAAAAACCCCGTAGTCATTTTTTTAACCGAAATATTAATTCTACCCGTGAAATGTATCCCCGTGAAAATTATAATACCAAAATACCACTCTTTATGCAAAATATTATATCAAAATTGAACACAATGTATAATAATACATTGGATAATATTCATGTCAGCCCATCACTTTTGATATAATTTTGGATCCAAAACCTAATGCAGTCTCAGACCATATTTTGAATCAGCCCAATATTCTCGTTTCTAGCCCAATGAAGAAGATAACCAATCCCAATCCAATAAGTGATAACTACTGAAGCCCTGTTCATAAGTCTGATCCAATATAAGCCCGTCCAACACGACATCCTAATATACGGTATAAAAAACTTTTACCCTAACATTTCATTTCATTTTGTATCTGCCCCTTTTTATTCTTATACACCTCTAAGCCACCAAAAACATCTAACCAATCCAAATCTCATCATCATCAGATCCGTCTTCATCAGCACCGGTTATATCCGAACAAATAAACACAAACAACAATATGATAACCCTTTAAGAAAATCTTAGCACCACTTCGACTTGATCAAAATTGATTTTCATTCAAGAATACTACGAGCAACAGATCAACGCCTTCATCTTCAAGATCCTTTTGAGGGGGTCTCGGGTAGGTTTCATTATTTTGTGTTTTGAACGAACCAAGAAAAGAAAATAACATAATTGTTATCTTTCTTTTCTTTTGTATCGGATATATAATGAAGCTAAGGCTTCAACACGGATCAGTGATGATAATTGATCAACTCAAAAAATCTTTTACAGATTGGATAAAAAGTTGAATCAGGTCTGAGATTCGTTCTTGATTTGTTGGGATTAGATTAGAATGAGTTGGTGTTAGTTGATTGTTGGGTTTCGATGGTACAACTTCTTGTGCCATTCTTTTTTTCATTTCAATATTCTGATTTTGGACACAAAGCTAGTGGACTGATGATGGTTAACTGAGGTCATGAGTTGTTGGTATTTTGTTTTGTGGCGTGGTCCTTCTTCATCTCTTCTATTTTCTTTTTTCGAAACGTTTTCTAAAAATTTCGAAACTTTGAATATTTTAAGTTTGCGAAACTTTGTAGTCATGAAATTTCGAAACATTGCAACTTTTATCGAGAATACATATTTATCGCGAACATGTTTATCGAAAATGTAAAAAATTTCGAAAATGAGTATTCTCGAAAACTAGTACTTTTCGAAAACATAATCTCGAAAAATAGTACTTTTCGAAAATGTAATCTCGAAAAATGGTACATATCGAAAATTTCTTATACAAGAAATTCCGACCAGATTCCGGCGACTTTTTGCAGATTCCGATGAGTTTTCCGACCATCTTTTTCTGGCAGTTGAGACCATGTATTTAAACCAATATTGACCACAATATTCACGGAAATGAAACACAAAAGTCATGATATATGGACTGTTTTTGGACAAAATGACACAAAGAAACAATTTTGAAACCTGTGATACTAGAGCAAGACTTTTGACAATAAGGATACATAAAATATGTATAGAAACTGCTGTTGATAAAGATACGAAATTATTTTTTTCAGATCTTAAAAAATGAATAAAAACAGCTTCAAAACAATATTCGAACCACAAAAATCAACACCGTAGCTCTGATGCCAATTGTAGGACCGAAAATATGTATAATTCATGTGGTTCGGGAGATCTAGGTTGGTGATTATAGATGAAATCCATGTTTGGTTTTAGAGAGAGAAAGTAGAGAGAGGGTGAAGAAAATGGATAATATTAAGATGAAAGTAAAGATACACAATTTCCCACACCCCTCATGGAGAGTCATGAGGGGTATTTATAGGCTCTATACAACATTACTTTGCCTAGTGTACGTTAGTAGTCCCTGCGGGTACTACATGTTACTAATCTAGTCCAATTCACATGTGTGACGTTATCTTTAGAAAAAAGCGAGGCTAACAGAAAGCTCAAGAATATGAAGGAGAGGGTTGAACTAAAAATAAAATCAGCTAATGATAAAGGTGATGGACTCCTACCTGGTGTGGAAAAGTGGGTTAATGAGGCGCTTGCTCACATAACCATGGCGGAAGAATTTCTTCAAGATGAAGCTGATGCCAAGAAGACGTGCTTTAACTTGCGGATGTGTGTCAACTTGAACACCCTCCATCACTACGGTTAGGAGGCGACAAACAAGGTTCGTTTCCTTGAGCAACACCAAAAAGATGGGGCGGCCTATGAAGGTGATGTTTCCATTCCTGCACCTGTGCTAGGAATAATAGACATTTATCCATGGAGAATATTGTTGAGCTTGATACTAATAAGTCGCTGCTCGAAAATATCACTCAATCTGTCTTAGATGAAAACATTCAGATCACTGGAATCTATGGTATAGGAGGTGTAGGAAAGACTACACTAGCCACTGAAGTTGCTGCAAGAGTGAAAGACCTATATATTTGCTCTTGTTGTATTTGTAACTGTCTCACAACGTGAGGATGCTGCAAGCATTCAAACACAGGTTGAAATTGCAGCGAAACGAATTGAAAAAGGTGAAAAGGTTCTTATAATACTAGATGACGTCTGGGCGGAACTTAAGCTACATGAAGTGGGCATTCCATGTGGAACTGCCTTTCCAAGTTGTAAGATCTTGTTAACGTCCAGGCTAGTAAGTGTGTGTACTGCAATGAATGCTCGCACCCCAATATGCGTAGACACTTTGCCAGGAAGGTTGTTGATGGATGTGGTGGATTGCCACTCATCCTTCAAGCTGTAGGAAAAGCGCTGAAAGACAAAGACAACTTCATGGAATGGGAAGAAGCACTTATTACTATAGCGAAAGATGAAACTTCGGATATTGGTGGCGCTTTAAGGGTAGAATATGCTCGTTTGAAGCTAAGCTATGACCATCTCGAAAGTAAACAAGTAAAATTAGTCTTCTTACTATGCAGTATGTTCCCGGAAGACTTTAACGTCCCATTAGAACGTTTGGCGTATTATTGTGTGGGCTTGCAAATTTTTACCGACCTCAGTAGCTTGGAGGCTGCAAGAAATAAAGTTAAAGGTGCGGTCAAAATCCTCAAATCCTCTTGCTTGTTATTGGACGGGGAAGATGAATTTACAACCAAAATGCATGATGTAGTTCGCGATGTGGCATTGTTAATTGCTTCCAAAGGTGATAACAAATTTTTGGTGGAGGCTAGGAAAAATCTGACAGAATGGCAACCAAGAAATGGAAGTCTGGAAAGCTACACAGGTATCTCACTCATGTTTAATAATATTCGAAAGCTTCCGGATTATGAGCTTAATATTCCACGCCTTAAGATTTTCCTCATGCAAGGAGATCTTAGATGGTCACACTCACGCATTTCTGCAATTTCTGATGAATTCACCCAAGCCATGAAAGAAGTTGAAGTTATCGATTTTGAGTATAATAACATCACTTCCCTCCCAAAAGCACTGAATCAACTCCGAGAATTACATATGCTTAATCTTTCTGGAAATAGGTCTCTCTGTGATGTTTCTATACTTGGGGAGCTCACACAACTTGAAATTCTAATTCTCAATAAAACTCGAATTACAGAAATTCCTCAAGAGATCGGAAAATTAGTCAATTTAAGATTGTTCCATGTTAAAAAGTGTCGTGGTCTATCTCATATTGCACCAGGTGTACTATCAAAGCTTCGTTGGTTGGAAGAATTGAGCATTGGATACCATCCGGCGGAAGTGGAAGAGGGGAAAGTTAAAACACTTGTAGAGATGGGCACTGTTTTAAAAACCGGTTTTCTAATTGACCCGGTCGAATCACCGAGTCATAGTTCAACCGGGTTTTTCACTCAAAACCGCCTTTCAGTCACCCGACCGGTTCACGGTTCATCCGGCCAGTTCAACCCGAGTTTAAAAACACTGGAGATAAGTGAACTGGAGATAGGTGAACTGGGGAAGCTCACATATCTACATTTATGGGTCCCACATATTTGTCTTATCCCCGAAGGTGATTATCTGAAGAGATTGAAAACATTTTGCATTCAAATTGGTGGCATTCAAGAATTTTTTAATGATGATGGTTTCCCAGCTGGTAATAAAACTTTAATTCTAGTGACGCTTGATGATGATATCTCACACTCGCATGTTAGAAAATGGATTGATGTATGCAATGTTATAGTTCTTCGAGCGATAAATAATTTTGATCAACTTGATAAAATAATTCCTATGGTGTACTGTGAGGGTTTTGGTTTCAAGACTATTAATATCGGTAACTGTGCCAATCTTCTGTATTTGGTGGACTCTTTGGATGAGATGCCGACTTCTTCTTTTTCATCCATTAGAAACCATGAAAGGGTGAAAGAGAATATTCTTTCAGAAGTGGAAGATCTAATTTTATCTGACTTGAGTAGTTTGAAAGTGATATGGAATTGTCGAGATAACTATATAAGCCTTAACAACCTGGTGAAACTTGAGATTTTTGAGTGTCCCAAGTTAGAAAAGCTATTCACTGTTAGTGTAGCACAAGGGCTTGTCAATCTGCAAAAGCTAACAATTTGCGGGTGCAACAGTTTGAAGGAAGTGATCTTGGATGGGGATGGGGAAACAAGTACAAGTGAAATTGATCCGGTTGTACCACCTAAAAACATCGTGTTCCATCGTCTTACTGAGATTCGGCTCTTCGGTATGGTGAGTCTCACGAGCTTCTACCCTGGGAATGCTACAATCGAATATACTTCTTTGGTGAAGGTGGGGATCTGGGGTTGTAATAAAATGGAGAAATGGGGTAATGAAACCCATGATACACCCAAGCTCCAATTTGTGGAGATCAATCTTACAAAAGCAAATGATTCTACAATAGTCGAAGCATTTGCAAAACACAAAAAGGTACGGAAAACACATAATTGCCGAGGAGTTACGGGAAAAACAAAGGCACGATCAAAGAACTGAGGATGGGCCCAGCTCTGTTGGTGAGGAATGAAGAGAAAAAAATGGTACAAATTAAATACATCTCATATTAATATTTCAATTAGAAATGCAATTATGTTTTTCAGCTTTTTACATGATATGTGAAAAGAGTTATCGTATGTGTTTTTAGACAACCATAGATTTATATAAATACATTATCAATGACTAATTATATGACCAAATAAAAATTATCATGAATGACAAACGTTACTAACTAATTAACCAACTTTCATAATGTCTTTGTTGCTTTATTTATAGTGATCATATTAAAAAAAACTCATTGATATCAGGGGCAAATTTGAGACTAGCCCAGTCGCTCAAAGTGGTGGACCTTTGTGTACCTAAGTAGGTTGGTTTCTTGAAATGGCCCGAGCGACTAGCGAATTTAACATAAGTTTGACATGTGGCACCCCAAAAGTTGTGCCCAATCATAATGTGTAAGGCATACTTTTGTGCTACTTATCACAGGCGACTTATCAAAAGATCGAGCGACCTTCTATTTTGTCACTTTCCACCAAAATAGTCAAACTGCGACAAATAATATTTTATTCGTTTTGAACCTTCCCAAAGCCCAGCGACCCAGCGAAAAGTATTAAGCGACTGACAAAGTGTCAACTTTTTGTACATCACACGTCAACCTTTTTTGTACTTTTTCAACAACTATTTTTAATAATAATTCGTATTTAACACCATTTTTTAATCCTAATTATTCAGCGAAATAATTAGTATAGCTGAGCGATATTATAAAATCCGAGCGACTTTTTTATATCCCCAACAACCAGGCCGTTGTATATGATAAATTTTATATCCCAAAAACACAAAAAAACACTACTATACTCTCACAAACCAAGACCCATCTTCTTCAATTGCAAACTTGTAACCTTAAAATAATCTTAATGTTGTTTCATATCAGGGTATGTTTACTATGTTTCGACCATTATTCTTTACCTTTTGTAAATCATATTCGTATTCGTATAATGAAAATGCTTTACACTTGCATATATTGTTATACATGACATGTCTGCATATTTATTTGATTTAAATTGGTTTAATTATGTTTGTTTACCTTTGCATTCAATTTCATAGTTTAGTTTGCAACCAAATATTGTTTCACCAGATCCATTATATTCATGTGGTGGTTACTATGTTTTGGTGTTTGATTATTTTCTTTTTTTTTTTGTTAATGTAGGAATATCAAGCCAAACCCATTATTAGAAGTAAACCCAATTACTTTTCTCTGATAAAATCAAAATTGGATCAAAACCGTAGGAAGTTGTTTCGGGCTACTTGTTTTGGTAAATGGTTGGACCTTTCTTATTTTGATCACGAACCACATATGATAGATTATATCTTACAAAAACAATGTTGTCCGAGTAATGCTCATTATGATATGCCAATTGTATATTATGTTGAAGAGCGTCATATACATTTCGGCAAACCAGAATTTTGTCTTATCACAGGTTTTAGTTTTGGAAATGTAGATTTAAACTCATATAAGTCAGGACATCTCAATTTTAGGAACAGGGTTTTCCCAAACCATGTAGGTAAAAAGGTCACTGGTTTAGATATCTTTGGTCTCATTGAAGATGAACATTCATTTGGTATTATATACGATGAAGATGCCGTACGTCTTTGTCTATTGTTAGCCTTGGAGGTTATCTTTATCGGCAGATTATTGGTTGAAGAAGTTGATGATACACTATTTCGATTGATTGAAAACCTTGATGAGTGGGATGGTTTTCCATGGGGGAGTATATTTGGAGACGATTATATGATCAAATTTTGGACGTGGCTTCTAAACACAAGTATAAATTCCTTGAAGGTATTAACAAAGACCGAAAGTTTGTTCCAACATATACGCTTTCAGGCTTCGTTTGGGCTTTCAAGGTTTGTATTTTTTTTAATGAATATACTCTTTCCCACTTACTTATGGTATATTTTTTTTCAACAAATCTCAATTATTTCGTGCCATTTTATAGATATGGATACTGGAATCATTTGAAAGAAGCATTATTTGGTGGAATAAATTGCCAGAAATGGTACCCAGAGGAATATCATGGTCAAAGAACACAACATTTAAGATATCAGATTATAAGTACCTATTTGGAAAGGTGGATATCTTCATCCAAATTGTTGTATTAATGATTTATTTTATTGTTAATTAATTAAATTTATTTTTTTATTTTTTGTGTAAGGAATCAAATGTTGTTCAAGTTCTTAGGCCTACATTAGCTGAGAGGAAATGTGATTGGTATATACAGTTTATGGATTTTTTCAATGATTACATACCTAGAACTCCCCCAATGAAAACCACACATATCGGTGATGAGTATTTAAACAAGTTGGCCACGGCACGCAAATGTGGCAAAGTAGAGCGGAAACATTTACCTATTATACGCAATAGTGAAAGCAGTTTATTAGAGATTAGCATAATTCAGGATGGTGTTATTACAGAGCTTAATGCCCGTTTGTTCAAATTAGAGGGAATTATTCAGGTTCTTGCTCGAGAATGAAATGGGGTATTATAACCTGTTTCCTTTTTTACTTACATTCACATGCCAAGGTTAAAAATATAATTTATCTTTTAACCAGTATATTTTTATTCGCAGGAGAAATTGGTTTTTGATGATGATCTCTGGAATCTGAGTGGAGAGTTTTGTGAGGAGCTCAATGATTGTTTTCTTGAGTTGTTTCATTCAAGCATGGATACTGCCTTATCACAATCTGTAGAATTTGACGAATATGATGATGTTTCAAAGGTGAATTACAATTTGACTGTATATATATGTACAGTAATTTTGTACGATAATATATGATAATAATTATAAAAAGTAAGTTTACTTTCACAGGAATTTATTATTCAAGAAGAATTGAGATCACGACGTGAAACATTAGAAAAACTGAGGGAAGAGCAGAAGAGGTTGATGAGGGAGGAGGATAAGATGATAAGGATGCAAGAGGAAAAGATGTTACACGCTGAAAGTGAACGAAAGAAATGGTCAGTAGCGCTTAAGGGAACAAATCACTGGAAAAATAGTTTAGCTCGCATCGTCCCTACAAAGAAGAGTAAATGTTCCGGTGAAGCTAATGTGTATTACTGGACTAAAGCATATTCAGAAAAGGCGGTAAGGAAAGCACAATGCTTTGGCTTACTGAATCCAGATTTGACGGAACAGCTTAAGCATGTTAAGCCGTGGGTTGAGGTATTAAAACTTGTTATTTGATTGTATAAATTATTTTGTAATTTTCATTTATGATCATAAGTGTAATTGTGTCTTATAACAGGATCTCAAACGCCGACACAAAGATGTCAACAAGGTTTATTTTTCGGATCAGTACCGCCAATATCTTTGTGAAACTGGTCCGCTAAATTGTAAGTTCCCATGGTGTCAAGATGTGACTGTTGATAGAAGGTTCTGGGAAAGTTTAGTTTGCTTAGACCCCAAAAGGCAAGGTTGGCTACTAGATGAGGCAAGTAATATAACATCTGTAATTCACCCTACAAATAGTTTCTTTCAAACTAGCCGGATGATCAGCAGTATGATCTTTTGAACTAGCAACATGATCACCCGATTGAAATATTTTATTTAAAGTTTGTTGACACTCGTTTATGTTTCCCAATTTACAGCATATAGAGTTGTGGGTAAACTACATGTGGCATGTGAGACCCCAAACCACTGATTGGGCTATTGTTAGTGGCTACTTTGTACAGCTTATACTTCAAAACTCGCTGCCTTTGTGGTACGCTAATGGGGAGAGGTACTCCATTCCATGGTCCGATGTTAAGCAGGTAATTCCTTTTTTTTTTGCTCCCGTATTTTCTTTGCTTGTCATATTATTTTGATGATTTTTGCCACACATCCACTGTAGGTTTTTATCCCTATTAATGAAACAGAAAGTCACTGGTTTCTTGCACGTTTCGAGATAGAGACGGGACTAGTTACATTTTACGACAGTGGCCAAGTTTTTGTCGATGCATTGACAGATTTTTATTTCCAAGTGATGGAATGTTTAAAGGTTCGTTTAAATATCCGTTTAATTAAGGTTTATACAATACACTGTTTGAATCCTTATTGCACTTTGCCACAGACTCAACTACCTGAGGTGCTAAGTCAAGCGCAAGTATTTCAGAATAAAGGCATAGATCCTTCAACATACACCATTACCTTTTATCACCCTGACAAAATACCGAAACAGAGCGGGATATTTGGTGATTGTGGTATTTGGGTATGCATCTTTTTATATCGCTTGGCTTATGGTATGTCGTTAGATGTTGAGGATCCTGTTCAGGCTGCACTTGCATACCGTGAACAAATGACTGAGTTTTTTTTTACACACAGGGTTTGTGTTTGAACATCTATACATTATGTTGTACCATTTTTAAACAATGACTGACCCAAATACATTTAATGGGTTAAATTTTTTGTATTTGTACTATAGTTCTTTGTATCGAGACCATCCTTTTGGGTCAATATTAGTCTTTAAAATTTTGAGCAACTTCACTGTTAGGAAGATGTGTATAGGTTGGTCATATTAGCATCATTTAGTTTATGTTGTACTAATATTTTCCTTAGTCATTTAGTGTATATTGTATTAGCTCTCTAATGTCGTCGAATCTACTTAATTAATAAGCATGTTCATGACATTTTATTTGAGCGATAAAAATGATAGTAAGAACATGTTTTCTAAGGACTTAAAGCTCAATTATAGTGGAAGATCTATGTAACGATTTTTGGTTTTGAGCTTTAATGCTTTATTTTCAGGATACCTTTTTATACAGGTTGGTGTTTGATCAAACACCAATATGTATAAAACGGTATCCTGAAAATAAAACATTAAAGTTCAAAACCACAAATCGTTAGATAGATCTTCCGTTATAATTGAGACATCTTCAATGCGAGAATGATATAGTGTGGACTGTTCATGACATGTCACACTCCTTCATTATCGCATTCAAGATGAGTGATGTTTCTTAGACTATTTTCTTTACTAAACATATGTAACGTTTCATCTCAATCTGTTAAAAAAGATAAATTTAGTGTGTAAGGGACTAAATGTTAATGCTAGTATAATGTTGTACATATATTGTTTCTAATTTACTTGTTTTTGGTGTCGTCAAGTTGGGGATTATAACATTTTAACAAAACTAATATTTTCCTTAGTTATTTATTGTATATTTTATTAGCTCTCTAATGTCGTCGAATCTACTTAATTAGTAAGTATGTTCATGACATTTTATTTGAGCGATAAAAATCATAGTAAGAACATGTTTTCTAAGGACTTAAAGCTCAATTATAGCGGAAGATCTATCTAACGTTTTTGGTTTTTAGCTTTAATGTTTTAGTTTCATGATACCTTTTTATATAGGTTGGTGTTTGATGAAACAACAACCTGTATAAAACGGTATCCTGAAAATAAAACATTAAAGCTGAAAACCAATAACGTTAGATAGATCTGCCGTTATAATTGAGACGTCTTCAATGCGAGAATGATATAGTGTGGACTGTTCATGACATGTCACACTCCTTCATTATCGCATTCAAGATGATTGATGTTTCTTACACTATTTTCTTTGCTAAACATATGTAACGTTTCATCTCAATTTGTTAAAAAATATAAAGTTACTGTGTAAGGTTCTAAATGTTAATGCTAGTATAATGTTGTACTGATCTTGTGTTGATCTAAGTATATTATTGTTACAACATGTTTAAAAGTAGTTTTTTCGGCCCATGGATTGATATTAGAACTGAAGATCATCACAACCATGTTCTGAATTTCCTTCTTTGGCATCAAAGGAATGTTACAGATTCAACTTATGACACCCCCTTTATTTTTTGTTTTGGCCAACACACAATACAGATGGCCAACTACATGAGGTCAATAACCCACAGTTTGTTTACAACATTAGTAGATACACCATGTGCCAATGGAGTAAACATGTAACTGGTATCATGCAAACTCATATTTCGACATTGATAAAGTGAAGTGTAGATATAAGGTTCCTACCAATACAAACAAAAAGAAGAAATTGATCACTGAAACTAGTAAACTTTTGTACATTACGACATTGATAAATTATTGTACATTACATAAAATAAGTTATCATTATATGATATACAAAACAACAACTAACCATTGTTCATAAGAAACCGAAAAATGATGTGGTTTATCATTATAGTGTTGCCATGCATATTGTACTAAGACCATCATCTTTGTTCAATAATACTGAAAAATTATTGTCCCTTTTTTGGGAACTTGCTCTTCTATCTATTGTCCAAAAAAAAATAGCATTAGGTCTATTATCCAACATGTATGAGATATAAAAAGCCCCACATATCTAGTGAACCATCACCTTAACAACCTAATAACCACACAATTTTCTTTGTCTTTTAAGTTTTTACCATAGGGATGGGATCTTTGGGATCTTTAAAATCGTCACCAACAAGATCTGGTGACATGGTGTTTGACAATTGGATGTAAGTTTGTGTATTATTATTTATATTCTAGTTAAATGATTTGTTTACTAATATATGTTTCTTATAATTATTTCAACTGTTACACAGGGACTCCCATAATCTTGATAAGTTCGTCTTCGAGGTGTGGCATGGTAGTATTTTTATGGTTCTTCCCTTAAGGTACGCTGGTGGGGAAATTATAAACTTGAAGTTACCTAAGTCATTTAGGTTATCTTATTTTGAAATGTGTGACATTTTGTTGAAAAACATAAAAGAAGATATATGGGCATGGTTCTATTGTAAACCTGGATGTAGTTTAGAAGAAGGTTTGACCATTGTCGAAACTGATAATGATGTTAAGAAAATGTTTGAGTTGGCTAACATTCATGGAGTCATTGAGGTCTTTGTCAGTGCAATTCCCCAGTCAGTCTTAGTTGACAGTTATTATAAGAACTTGCTTTTTGATGACCCTGACGTTGAGGTAACATCTCGAGTTAGATTTCATGAAAAAAGAAGAAATGATCTGGATAATATGAATTTGGAAGAAATACGTGAATGGGAACAATCAGAAGAAAATTCACCTGATATACTGAGGACACCTTATGTTAAGGTTTGGACTGAAGAAAGTGAAGCTAGTCTTTTTAGAGGGATGGGAGAGCTTCCATATAACGATGATTTTAATGATTGCCCGTCATTTTTAAGGTCTGTTAACAAACCGTACATTCCAAAGGACTGCAAGTGTGACTGTAGGTCTCCAACTTTTTTAAGGTCCCTTGCTGAAATTGAAAGTGGGTATGGTTCTAGTCCTATAAAATGTTGCAAGGTTGTTAATGATGTTGAGCATGGTCATACAGTTGGATCGTCTACTGTTATCCAAAATGAGTCAAAGAAAATTGGTTTCAAAGCTACTCCATTCAAAAGTAGGAATCTTTTTCATGAATTTGAAGATGCTGTTGATGATGACATTCATGATGTTGCGGCTTTGTCAAGTGTGGGAGGGTCTACTGTTATCCAACATGTTTCTAAGGAAGCTTGTTTTAAAGTTAGTCCATTTATATGTAAGAATCTTTTTAATGACTTTGAAGAAGCTTTAGATGATGACACTCAGGATGTTCTAGCTTTGTCAGTCGTGGGAGGGTCTAATGCCATCCCATCTGTGTCGACCAATAATAAAGTTTGTGAATCTAGTCCTTTAAATGGGAAAAGGCTTTTAAACAACCTAGATGAAGTTCCTGCATTTGGAGGTGCAACTGTTATCCAGTATGTGTCAAAGAAAAGACATTTTCAAGGTAGAACTTTAAAAGGTAGGAATCTTATTGATGAATTTGAATCTGTTGGAAGCCATGTTTCTGTTGAGTTTGTGCGTGTTACTAAGGTTGAAGAAGTTGCTAAGGAGGAAGAAGTTGCTTGTCAAGATGTTGGATGTACAATGGTCAAGAAAATGTGAAACAACAATGGTTCCCTTTGTTGATAGTATAATATTCAATAACTCGATAAGTATTTTGTTTATTTGCACTTACTAAATAGTTGTTGTTTAACCGTTGTTGTAGTAGGTTAATCTATGTCGAACTTTTTAAGTAATGTGACTTGATGTAGTTTGCAAAGCTTTTGTTTAAATTTTTCAATGTTGTAACAAAATGCTTTGCAATATTACATATATTATGTTATAAAGTTATGCATTTTGGTTATGTTTAATTATGTATGAAATTGATAAGCATAAAATGTAACACTACAAGTTGATAAACATTGACAATTCATGTAACACGGCTAACGATACAAAGAAGTATAAATTTGATACACTTAGGTCATTTGAGCGACTTTAATACCTTCAATTCCTAACCTTTTAGCAATCAAACGACTAAATTTAAGCGACTTATCAACATGTCACCCTTGGTACTTTACACACCAACCTTTTCAACACTTTTTCCTTTTTGTACTTACATATCATCTCTTTAAGTACTTTTACACAAAGGTACCAACTTCATTAAATACTCTTAAATATACTTGTTAAGCGACTTTATAAAAAATTCGAGCGTCATACTATTATTCAAGCGAAATTTAAAATTTCCCTAAGTAAGTGGTCCCCTTTGAATTTCAAAGTTTTTGTTCATTTTTTTAATCACAAACCATGATCTTTTTCGAATAGACTTTCTAAATAATCAACTAAATTTGAGCGACTTAGCAACATGTCAACTTTTTACGTACTTTTCACAGCAACATGCTCTATATCTTATATTGTTAATTTTTTATTTTATTAAATATCGCAGTAATTTTTTTTAATATCGCAGTAGCTTTTCAGTATCTTATTCTATACGTTTTACTTATTTATATTAATAATATTAAATAAACTAGTATTTCTTAATAGAAACCTGTCAACCTGACAAGAACCTTATCCTTACGTGGGTATAAATTTTTTAATATCGGAATAAGTTTATTAATATTTCAGTATCTGAATAATTTTATTAATTTATCAGAATGTTTATCAAGGAATATTAATTAAGTATCACAATAAGTTTACAACAATAATAAAATTAACATTTCAAATTAACAATAAGATAGTAACATTAACATTAAAATATATAAAATAACATATTAGTTTAAAATATATAGATGATAACCACTTAACTTCATTTCAATACGAGTCCATTACATATTTTATAATTCAAAATTTGGACATACATAAACTGAGAAAATTAAGATAAGACAAAACTATTAAAAGCCTAAAGGGACAAGTCCTGATCCTTCATCTCCTGTTTAATATAGGCGACCTCTCGTTTCTTATCAAACATATCGTTACGCGCCTTAATCAAAAGTTTTCCTAAATCGTCAAGCCTAGAACGCTCCTTCTTCAAAGTATCATTGATTATTTTTATAATCAAGGTAGCATCTTCATCGGAGATCTCCAATTCACCAAGATACTCTTCTTGCTTTTCAATCTGCCTTGTCAATTGTCCACAATCTTCCTCAAGCTTTTTAATGAAACCCTGTAACTCCAATATCTGTTGCTTAAAAAAAACTTAAAAGCCTTTAGCAGCTCGTCAGAACAAGCGGAGTCTTTCAACCTCTCTAGATTAGGGGTTCTAAAATAATTTTCCATTTTCTTTGTTGTTTGGATGTGAGAAAAAATAGAAAAGAAGTGAAAGAAATAAGAATTATGATGAAAGTGGATTTACATAGACATATATATAGACAAAAAAAAAAGAAAAACTGGCAATAAATAAACTTTTGGTTACACTTCCCATACAATTAATTCGAGCGTCGTACTATTAACCAAACGCGTACAGTTAATTTGAGCGACTTAGTAGCATGTCAACCCTTGGTACTTTACACTATTACCTTTTTGTACTTTTCACATCAACTATTTACGTACTTTTGCATAAAGGTACCAACTTCATTAAATACTCTTAGAAATACGTGTTTAGCGACTTTATAATAAATTCGAGCGCGTAATAGTATTTAAGCGAAATTTTATATTTCCCCAGGTATGAATGCTATTTGATATATTTGCATGGGAAAATAAACCATCTCTGCAAATTAATTGCTCACTTAAATTTAGTAATCATGAATCACGACTATTGGTATCAATCTTTAGCCCTATATAATTACCATTCATCTCAACTCTTTTTATACTTAACTTTTCACCCAAATTAACAATTTGTACCCTAATCATTTGTTCAATGGCTGCTGATGATCAAACTCCCCATCTTACCGAACTTAAAAATGTTTCTGGATCTCAAGAACTACACAAAGCTTTCAAGTTTGTGTATGGTCATGAGCATGTTGAAATACAATCAACAATCCAACAAAAAACAGCTAGGTTGGCAGAGTTATGGTCCTTGAATCATGATAAAGAAGAGTCTGCTGGGGATGTGTATCATTGTGAACATAAGTCTTTGGTCAGGCTGCGTAAAAGGTTTGAGATGGTCACTGCTATGTTGATGGAACTTCGTCAAGGGTTGACTGAGAAAGAGGAGCACATCTCTATTCTCGAAGTTTATGATTAGTTCTTTGTTGGAACTTTGACAAGGGTTTCTTTTGGTAATCTTTTGCTTTTAAGTTGTTTTAAATGGTAATGCTTTAATGAAAATGATGTAATGACAATGATGTAATCGTTTAAACCCTTTATGTTAATGAAAATGGTTATTTAAGTTTATTTATATTTGTGTATTTAATTTTTTTTTTCTTTAATTACTTTATACAAAAAATGTGTATCTGTATGAATTGGGTTGATGGATGCTTGGAGATCCATAGTTGTTAGATTACTTTTTACATTTATACTTTTGTTTTGAATCGTTGTAATTATAAATTCATTTAATTTTGTTTTAGCGACTTTATAAAAGATTTGAGCGTCATACTATTATTTAAGCGACATTTTCTATTTCCCAAATAAGGGGTTCTCTTTTTTATGTACTTTGTATAGTTGGTTTACTTTTTGTGTTTTTAATGGTTTGCTGGCAAAAATGGGTACACAGCCAAGTAAGGGGTCCTCTTTTTTATGTACTTTGTATAGTTGGTTTGGTGGCAAAATTTTCCATTGGGAATAGGAACTAAGAGACATTTTAGTTAAAAAAAAAGCGACTTTTAGTTGAACAAAAAAGCGCGTTTTTAAAATCCAACTTTTTTTCTTTGCACGTGGCCTGCACCTTTTTGGTCAATAACATTAAGTGACTTGACATGTTAGGTTGCACGTGGCCTGCACCTATGTGACTTGTAATTATGATTATGCATTTTTGTTTCAGCGACTTTTTTTTATAGTTTAATTATTGAAACCAAACAACTGTTGATATTAGACATTGGTTATGAGAATCTTGTGAGATGTGTAGTTGATATATTAGTTTTGTGATCCAATTTTGTTTTTCCATGCCACAACTCTTTAGCTTATTTTAGCCCTTGATATTAAGCAAAATAGCCAAGGTTTAAACTACTTACGGCTAAAAATATTAAGCGACTAATTTGTGTTTCACAAAATAAAATACATTTAAACAAAAAGATAGGCTTGTTACTCGCATTAAATAATGTCATAAGCATAAGATGATTTTTCCGACTTATGCTACCCCCCTCGACGGTTGGCTCCGGCAATATGATGATGATACCACTGAAAATAGGGAGAGAAATATATAACGATTTGGTCATTATTTTACAAGCCAGTACTTACAGCATGTACAAATTTTACCTGATATGTTTTTGGGCCCTTTTTAAGTAAATAGCCAGCAATGTTTAGATTTTCCACAAATGTATCAATATCTGGAACTCTTAACCCGATCTTATCAGCCAAACTATAGATTTCCTGAAAATATTATAAGGAGGTTAGTTCCCCATTATAACGGATAGTAATCACCACGCATAAATGCTTATGATAACAATACGAAATTGGTGTTTACCGATATATAAAAGCAGTCTTTCTGTGACAACTCTGATTCCTTGTTTAGAGTACTTAAGAATCGCTTTGTTTCCTTCTGATGACTCATCCCACTACTCCGAGAAAAATCCACAAGTCCATGCTCGTCAACATACTTGTCAAACAAGGATTCCTTCATTATCTCAACAACATCCTTTTGGATACATATATTGAGCCAATAAACCATTAAGATATTGTAGAATATAAACATTTATTAGTATATAAGAATGTGGCATTGCAGTTGTACTAAATGAACTTACCATAGCATCTTGAACGGTTATTTCTTCTCTCAACTCAATCCTAGCCCGTGCTTCTGCCAACCTTACTAGACTTTCTAACTGCCTTGCAGTTATCGGTGTGCCATCAGCAGACATGTTGCGGTCTCTGAGTTTTAGGTAGAACTCCTGCAGGATTTTTGCTGCTTGTCTTGTCATCCTTCATAGAAAAATAAAAATAATGTCATGAAAAAGGTTGAAGAATGGATGTTGCATCATGAATGGTTTTTTATTTCACCTTGGAAATATAAATTTTTTTGTATAGGCGATATATTTACAAAGAAGAGGACCAGGCAATGGAACAAAATCACGGTCGTGCATCGGATCAATTCTCAACCTTTTAACTAATGAACCATTCTTTCCATTCAAGTATATGAAGTTATCACTTGGAGATTCTGCAGCATACATATAAAGAGCCCTCTCATTCAAACACCCAATGGGATAAATAAATCTACTGAGATAAGTACACACCTTTTAGTCTTTTCAAAGCTTGTGATGTATCCACATGCCCAGCATGCAGCTGCAAGAAAAAGAAACCGTTACACTGTGATTGTCACTAGCGGCACAAGCTATAAGATAAAATGACCAAATAGGTGACATAATGTATCCTCAATAGAGGTAATCCACTACAACGGAAGGACTTGGCATATAGTGACTTACTGACATAATGTGTTCCGAAACTCGTTTGTCAAGTAGGTCATCAGGCTTGTCAAGTAATATGAAAACCAAATCAAACCGTGATAGGAGAGGAGCATTCATTTTCAAATTTTCATTCACAGTTTTCGCCCGGCTACAACCAAAATATGCAATTAGTAAAATGACAGCAATTTGAAAAAAATGTTTATTGATAATTAATAAGTAAAATCGAAAACAATATGTACTTGTAATGACCACCAACAGGGTTTTCTGCTGCTAAAACAGTTGTTTGAGCCGATAAACTTGCTACCAGTCCTGCCTTGGCAACTGATACACGTTGTTGCTCCATAGCTTCCAGTAGAGACTGGTGCTTATAAATGTCAACAGATACTTCTATATATAGCATTTGTTTAATATATTTTTTTAAACTATGTGAGATATTAATTGAAGACTAACCTGGTGTTGTGCAGACATTTTATCAAATTCATCAATACAGCACAATCCCTTGTCTGCCAGTACCATGGCACCTGTTGAAAAACACAACATATCCAATGTAGTCAATTTAAAAAAAATATATATATTAATAAAAAAAATTATAAAAAAATGTACCAGCCTCAAAGGCATAGTCACCGGTCATTGAATCCTTCACCACAGCAACCGTGAGTCCAGCATTTGTTGTGGCATTCCCGCAAACATATATACCTCGTGGTGAAACTGAAGCAGCTACTTTCAGTAGCTGACTCTTTCCTAGACCAGGATCGCCTAATATGGGACATATGGTTGTCACAGGTCAGTCTACAAATACTGATTGGCGAATACACACAAATACAAAAATAAAAGGAATGATTTAAATTATTTCGTACCAACAATGATTGTAACACCCCCAAAATACCGCAGCGGAAGACTGTGTCACAGGGGTGCTACTTCATAATACAAAGTACAAGTTATAGAAAACGAACTCTAAATGAGACGTTTTGAAAAGTTACCATTCGATTAATAAATTCCGAGTTACAAACTTGAGATTCCAAAGTATGATACATAAATGTATACAAAGTTTTGAATGGTAAATGATAAAAGCGTAAGTCTTCAGAATATGCAGCTTGACTCTAAGTTCCATGCACTAGCTATCGCCTTACTAACCTGAGATAAACATGCTAAAGTGTCAACACAATGGTTGGTGAGTTCATAGAGTTTGTCTTAAAACAGTTGAAAAGCCTTAAAAGAATATTCGCACAGCAAAGGCATCGTGAATCCACTCAGTTACAAGTCCCGCCATAAGAGACTTGTAACCTGTGTGTTCACAACCTACTGCTAACATATATAGTATGAATAAGACATGTATAAGTTCATCAAGACAATTTAAGCAATTAGAAGTGAGTCTCTACTTCATCTCCAAAGACCTCACTTTTATGATGTATCCAACATTCGCAAATGTTAGGATGTATCAAAGACAACTGGGAGTCAATTCCCAAAGACAACTGGGAGCCACTTCCCAAAGACAACTGGGAGTCAATTCCCAAATACAACTACTAGTCAATAAATAGAATAACGCAATTAAGTATAACGCAGTCATGTATGTAAGCAATCAAGTATAACACAGTCAAGTATAGACGTTTTGAATATTTGTACAAGTAAACAAGTAGTTGAGCATGTATCCCCCCCAAAGAGTTAAGACAAGTACGAAAAGAGTAGGGGCTATGACTCACCTTAAGTCTATGAAATGAGTAATGAAAGTGGTAGTCGAATCGCGAAAGTCTCTAAGAGCAGCCTATAATAGAACGTTGCGACTTAGGTTTGGAGTAACGTCTAAGAATACTAAGAATTGCCCATATATGTCTTGCATAATGTTCATGATGTAGTACTTAGTATATAGTGTAAGTCGTTGAATATAAGTGGTCTATGAAACATGTATAAGTTGTATATCTCTTACTACCGTTCGGGCCGACATAATTCAGAAGTCATGGAGTAAACGTTCGAGGAGCCAGGACACTTTAACTCGTAAATCCACAACTCGTCGCGACGGCTTACTCAATGAACTCCTCACATGAGGCTCCCTACTATTGTAGTATTTGATAACATATATATATAAGCTTTTTGATCTTTAAAAGTTATATGGTCTTTAGCCGTGGCTTTGCCGTGACCTTGGTCATTGTTACCATGGTCTTAAGACTCAACCTTGGCTTTAGCCATGGTTGTGGTCTTGGCTTTAGGTCATTAGACCTCTTGGTCTCATCTAATTATAATCATTATATAGTAACTTTGGTCTAAAAATGGGCTGTTAAGAATTTGAAGAAAATATCACTCGGAAAGCCTTTTCAGGGCTCGAGCTTCTTTGTTCCTGAACGAAAACGTCGTTCCGGACAACTTTCGTGTTTTAACTTTTTGATGAATCGGACCAGAAGTGGGACTTTCAAATTGGCAGAATGCAAACAGGAGGTTATGGGCAGTTTCGGCGTTTTGGTGTCGCTAACTTCTTATGGTCATAACTTTTGACTCGTATACTCGTTTTGGGTGATTCAAATTGCTATGTTTTCCTTGTTAAGTCCTCTTTAACAGTAAGTAAGTGTCAAATATCAAAGTTATACTATTGTGGTCGTGGTTTTTCATAAAAATCACTAGTTTGCTTGTTTACTTGTCATAAGTTAACATATGTATACCAATACTTGTTTTATCCATTTTTAAACATCATGAACACAATACAAAGACCATATATAGCATGAAAGAAACATAATAAGCATGAAATGATATTGAGCAAGAAAGTGTATAAGGGTTTGCTTACAACTTTTGGCTTTCTAAAGAAAGGAAGTCAAGTATGGAACTAGGACACTAAACCTAAGCTTGTAAACCCTTCACCATAACTCTTGTAACCCTTGCTAGCCTTGATCTAACCCTTGTGAAAACCATTTAACTTCAACCCTAGTAACCTTGTGTAGCTCCTAATTCAACCATGGAATCACCAAACAAACTTGAGAACTAGGTAGAGAATACTAAGACCTTGAACTTTGTAGTGTAACTTGTATATTGAAGATCAAAGGATCATGGTGCTATGATATAAGGGTGTGGCGTTTTTGTGGTGAAGAAAGGAAGAAGAATGAGCTTGTATTTATACTATGAATGAGGAGGTTAGGAAGGTGGCTAGGAAGGTGCTATAACTTGGTGACAAAGTTGTAATTAAGTAAGATCTAATGGCTAAAGTCAAGATTTAACCACACATGGTGACTCCCCCCCCTCCTAAGTCGTTTTTCCAAGGATAAGGGTGACTAGATGAGTAGTCATGGTCTTTGGATGATAATATCCTAAGTATGTAGCTAGTTTTGACTCCGTAAATTGCTAACCGTAAGTTTTTAAGTCACGAAACGTAAAACCGGGTATCCTAAAAATATGAAACTTATAAATATGGTTAAACATGTCAATATAGTCCATAATAAAATATAAAATGAGTGGTAGGTTCTATCGGGTGCGAAAACCCTGCTAAAAACTGGAAACACGGGTCTAAAACGCGCAATTCGCGTAAAACGCTGAACTGAAAAACGTAAAATTCCGAAACTTTTGGAATTGTCATAAAATGATAGAAAATCATATTTCTATTGTTTATAATGTTTTATGGATATATCGGGATGCTAGAAGGACGTTTAAACCTAAAAGTAAATCTCGGACACGGCTTTGTGATTTTTGCAGAAATGATCCGACGAGCGTCAAACTCTCGGATTATCGTTAAAATAGTTTAACTTACGAGAATATGAAATAAAAATTTCTGAGATGAATAGTGAAAAGTGAATAGTAAAAAGTGAATAGTAAAAGTGAATAGTAAAAAGTGAATAGTGAAATTTTCGGGAATAAAAGTTAACCTGAAATTGCGAATTGTTACAATGATTACGTGAATGTCTCCTCTGACAGGAACTTTATTCTGATCCATTGAATGCTTTCTTACTCCTCCAAATAGTGCCAATGTGATTCCAGCTGTTTAACGAAAACATACATACTTTCTTATACCTTAATATTTTACCAAGGGTACACGTGAAAAAAACTTGTTTCTGTGTTTATCTAAAAAGTTGAAAAATATAACGAACGGTTAATCAGCAACAATTAGTGGAAAAATAATTTCGTATAGCATTTTACGGACCTTTAACAAGTTCATGCCCATAGATAGAGGGGCAAACTGATTGCAGTATTTGACGAAAGATGTCTGAACCATGCTCTGAAGAAAATCTGGCAACAAATTCTAAATCCCGTTCACTGAAAGAATCCTGATCAAGCAACTCCGTATCTACAGCCACGTGCTCTGTATCTTGTAAAGTCTCGAACACATATTGAGACTTGGAATTTTTGACTGAAATTCCTTCTATATACAAGTAATACAATCCTCGATTCTTGCCCTTAACTAAAACAGGCATAAACAATTTATAGGAATATAATAATTTGATGTAACTAGAATATGAAATAATTCGTCAGAAATTATGGAATGATAACATGATGGAAAATACCTCCTCCTATATCCATGTAATTGTTAATCACCCTTGGTATACCGGTAATGGTCACAACATCTCCAGGGATGCACAAATCTACAAGATCTTCAACCAACTCACATTCAACAGTTCGTGGTACACGGCCTTCTTTGTGATGTTCAGCATTCAACATCTCTTGAATTCTAAAAGAGTAAATACATACTTAAAGATTATAATATAAATTCATAAAAAAATATGAAGCATTTAATGTAAGTGCACCTTATTTTCTGAAAGTCTATTGGTCGTGCACTTGATCTTATTGGGTTAAAAGATCTGCTTTTGCATCCGTTAATTACACAAGCAGAAGGAGGTGAAAACTTCCCATCAGGGAAGTCACGATGAATTTCCGTTCCACATTTGCTACAAGTAAAACTCATTTGTACCACCAAAGGCTTAACAGTGCTAACCTTTACCACATTACCACGCACAGAAACTAGCCTTTCTGTACAATTACATATATATAGTGAACTGTTAAACGATACTAATCCGTCATAACATAGATTATAAATTAAAATTTAGAATTCAGAAATAAATATACCAATGTAAGTTGCCTTCAAATTCTTCAAAGCAATCATAGATTCAGGGTAGTTGTGCAAACGAATGTTTACCTTTGCACTCTCATGCCATTTTTCATCATTTGAATTGGAACAAAGGACCTATTTAAACTAAAACTTTATAGTCAAACTCCATAGGAATCGAGTAAACAAACATCTCTTACTCATATATTATTACCTTGTGTACTGCAGCGCTCATGCATAGAAGTGCTTCTTTGGGTTTTCTTTCAAACGCATCATAAAATTCTTGGATCACACACACTTCCTGAAAATGTTGGAAATCAAGTGGCAAAATGTACAAGATGTCTTCTTTCTGTACCTATTAATAAAATATTGAAAAAAACAACTATATTCTCATAAACTCTTAAACATGATAATTAAAATGATAAGTAAGATGAAGAGATGTCTATATATACGTTTGACAGGAAGACTAATCCGTAATCAGTTGCGAAAAACTCATCGTGGAGCTTGGACGTTATGTGGAGGAGTTTTTTCCCGTCGCTGTTAGTGTAGTCGATTTGGGGGAAATATTTGGGTAATATTTGTGTCATCTGATTTTTTTGACCGAATCTAGTCATCGTTTACTTGTTGTCACCACCGCTGCTGGTGGTTTGTTACTTTTAATTCTTAAGCGACTAAAATACGTATGGCTAAAAATTTTAAGCTATTAATATGTGTTACTCAAAGTCTCAAATACACCTTTGATGTAACTAAATTCAAATTGACAAATATGGGCGGGATTTTTTGTTGGTTTGAAATTCTAATTTTTAAAAGTAGCCTATAAAAACACATTCATGGTATACACTCATCTAATTCAATCAACACATACACAAATCATACACTCAACTCTCAAGCTGATTTTCATAAAATGTCAAAAAAAGATTTCTCTCAGCAATTTCCAAGTCCATCACAAAATGAACAGGTTTATTACACTTCACCGGAACATACCTTCCCTGTATTCCCAAATGAAAATGAGAAGCTAAACGAAGATGAACCGGAAAATATTATACCTGAAGATCTTTTGCATATGCTCCCACTTGAGAATGATCCACCTCTGGAATACGAACCCAATCCACTTGGTTTAAGTGATGAACAACTCAGGCAACTTGAACAAGATGAAGAAGTATTAAGGGAGTTTGAAGAAGCCGCAGCACGTGATGCAGCAGCTCGGAGGGAGCAGGAACAAGAGGATTTACTTCACCAATGGGAAATGGGGCTTTTCAATGATCAACTAGAAACTTCAAGTGATGAGGAGGGCTGGGTATCGGATGATTCGTTTTACTAATGTGTTGTTTTATTTAGATACCATTGGTGAATGTCATTATCTAAAGTGAATTATTCCTATATGTAAAACTTGATTTGAACGTATCCTAATAATATTATTTATTCCAGCGACTTTGTTTCAGAAAGTACATCAATAGTTTTAAAGGTTTAGTTACGGATTAAAAAAACACAAACAACAAAAAAAGGTAAGTATACATAGTTGCGGAGTTAAAAAAGCACAAACCAGACCCACTAAAAAATGGGCATTATGTCAACAACATCCAACATATCCAAATAAGTTACAATCCATGAAATTTTTAGTTCGGAAATTAAAAAAACACAACTTAGTCATGCGCATATCATATGACAATAGTTAAAATAAACTAGAAATCGTCCAAATGAATACATTGACGTTGACCGGATGACCCTGGTTGTGATTGAGAAATAGATGATTCACAGTTCCATATGAAAGGGGTGCTTGACTCTCTCCGGTCGACAGCTGAACGTGTTCTTTGACTGACCCTTCTGTTCTGCCCTTGTTGTTCATGTGTTTGAGATGCAGGGGAGCTCGATTCTGATGTTACTTTACGTTTCTGAGATGTAACGTAATTTTCAAAAATAATGCTACTAAAAAATAAACAAAAATATGTAATTTAAACTAAATATAAAGAAATACCTTTGTTGTTACCAATGGTACATAACATGACTCTCTTGTGTGTCCTGTTTTGTCACACCTTGTACATTTTGTGCTTTTCGGTTCCTCCCCTTGTGAACGGATAGGGTCTCTCTCTTTTGGTCTACCTGCTTGTCGCTTAACAAGAACCGGTGGTTTTACAATTTGTAGGTCAGCAGGAGTACGCCATTGTTTACTGTCTTTTAAAGGATACACCTTTTCTTGGTACGTATTTTTTAGTTCTGTTTTCTTAAACCATTTTAACGCCCAACTGCTATTGTTATTCAAAGATTCAGCTCTAGATACTGCACACACATGGCCACAGGGTAAACCTGATAATTGCCATTTACAGCAAGTGCATTCTCGTTTTTTAAAGTCAACAACATGAACCAGTCGTGAATCAGTAACTTGGTACAATTTGAACATCTCAATCCCTTTAACAACCCAAGTGGCGCTCTTGACCATTCTATCATTTACTTTTGCGGCTGCCCAATCAGTTAGTTCATCCTTTGGTGCATCTAAAATTAAAAAATTACAATATGCTTAAATATATGAAACGGTCAACAAAACAAAATATACATTATTATGAATTACCTTTATATCTTTCTCGGCGGTCACAATACCATTGTTGTAGAAGCCCTTTGTAGTACTCCATTAGCATGGTTATTGGAACTTTCCGAACTCTTGCTGTCAAGGAATTTACTGATTCTGCAGAATTTGATGTCAAATAGTTGTACCTGTTTGCAGGGCAATATGCTCGTGACCACCTTCCCCATCCAGCATCCTCTAACTTTTTATAAACCAGTGGTTTTGAGGCTCGAATCTCAGAAATTGAATCATCAAATTCACGCTCCGTGTAAAGTTTGCAAGTCCTCCAATATATAGCCTTCCACTTTTTACTCTTCAGATTGCAATTCATCATTAAATGACGACAACAATACCCATGAAAAGCATTAGGAAAAACGGTACTACATGCATGTGCAATTGCCAGATTCCGGTCAGATATGATGGACAAACCTTTAACCTCACCAATGCATTCTTTCAATTTACTCATAAACCAAGACCATGTTTCGTTGCTCTCACCTTGACAAACACCTGTGGCAATTGGTAGGATCTGGTTGTTTCCGTCCATTCCAACAGCAACCATATTCGTTCCAAGGTATCTCCCTTTAAGATGTGCGGCATCAATTATTATCAATGGCCGTAAATGACGTGTAACAATTCGCAATTTCAGGTTAACTTTTATTCCCGAAAATTTCACTATTCACTTTTTACTATTCACTTTTCACTATTCATCTCAGAAATTTTTATTTCATATTCTCGTAAGTTAAACTATTTTAACGATCATCCGAGAATTTGACACTCGTTGGATCATTTCTGCAAAAATCACGAAACCGTGTCCGAGATTTACTTTTAGGTTTAAACATCATTCCAGCATCCCGATATGTCCATAAAACATTATAAACAATAGAAATATGATTTTCTCTCATTTTAGGACAATTCCAAAAGTTTTGGAATTTTACGTTTTTCAGTTCAGCGTTTTACGCGAATTACGCGTTTTAGACCCGTGTTTCCAGTTTTTAGCAGGGTTTTAGCACCCGATAGAACCTACCACTCATTTTATATTTTATTATGGAGTATATTGATAAGTTCTAGCATATTTATAAGTTTCATATTTTTAGGATACCCGATTTTAAGTTTCATGACTTAATAACTTACCGTTAGCGATTACCGGGACCAAAACTCACTCCGTAAGCTAGATAATACCAAGTTTAAGTACCTAGTCACTCCTCCCATCATATGAACGTGTATATGATGATTCACCAAGCCTTGGTGGCTTGGTGATAAGCCTTGGACTTTAGGATACTTGTATATTAAGCAAACTTGGTCACCAAGGGTTCATTAGATCATTACAAGTGTACATCTTGACCTCCAAGTTTAGGCAACTTCCTAACACCTTCCTAGCACCTCCTCAAGGCCCTATATAACCCTCCTACCCCTCTTGAAGTCGTTCACAACACAAAACAAACACAAACACTCTTATTTTGATTTCAATCTTCAAGTTACACATCAAAGTTGAAGGCCTAGTTAGTCTCTACATGAATCAAGAGTTTGTTTGGTGATTCCATGGTTAAATTAAGAGCTACATAAGGGTACTAGGGCTGAAGTTAATGGGTTTTCACAAGGGTTATATCAAGGCTAGCAAGGGTTACAAGAGTTATGGTGAAGGGTTTACAAGCTTAGGTTTAGTGTCCTAGTTCTATACTTGACTTCCTTTCTTTAGAAAGCCAAAAGTTGTAAGAAACTCTTATACACTTTATTGCTCAATATCATTTTCATGCTCTTTGTGTTCCTTTCATGCTATATATGTTCTTGTTATTGTGTTCATGATGTTTAAAAATGGATAAAACAAGTATTGGTACACATATGTTAACTTATGACAAGTAAACAAGCAAACTAGTGACTTTTATGGAGAACCACGACCAAAATAGTATAACTATGATATTTGACACTTACTTACTGTTAAAGAGGACTTCAAAAGGAAAACATAGCAATTTGAATCACCTAAAACGAGTACACGAGTCAAAAGTTATGGCCATAAGAAGTTAGCGACACCGAAACGCCGAAACTGCCTATACCCTACTGTTTGCATTCTGCCATTTTGAAAGTCACCCTTCTGGTCCGATTCATCAAAAAGTTAAAACACGAAAGTTGTCCGGAACGACGTTTTCGTTCAGGAACAAAGAAGCTCGAGCCTTGAAAACACTTTCTGAGTGATAATTTTCTTCAAATTCTTAACAGCCCATTTTAGATCAAAGTCACTATATTATAGTTACGATTTACTAAGACCAAGAGGTCTAATGACCTAAAGCCAAGACCACAACCATGGCTAAAGCCAAGGTTGAGTCTTAAGACCATGGTAACAATGACCAAGGTCACGGCAAAGCCACGGCTAAAGACCATGTAACTTTTAAAGATCAAAACTTATATATATATTATCAAATACTACAATAGTAGGGAGCCTCATGTGAGGAGTTCATTAAGTAAGCCGTCGAGATGAGTTGTGGATTTACGAATTAAAGTGTCCTGGCTCCTCGAACGTTTACTCCATGACTTCTGAATTATGTCGGCCCGAACGGTAGTAAGAGATATACAACCTATACATGTTTCATAGACCACTTATATTCAACGACTTACACTATATACTAAGTACTACATCATGAACTATATGCAAGACATATATAGGCAATTCTTCGTATTCTTAGACGTTACTCCAAACCTAAGTCGCAACGTTCTATTATAGGCTGCTCTTAGAGACTTTCGCGATTCGACTACCACTTTCATTTCTCATTACATAAGCTTAAGGTGAGTCATAGCCCCTACTTTTTCATACTTGTTTTAACTCTTTGGGGGGGATACATGCACAACTACTTGCTTACTTGTACAAATACTCAAAACATTTATACTTGATTGTTTTTGATTGTCTTATACTTGATGGCATTATACTTGATTTCATACATACATGACTGTCTTTTATCTTTGGGAAGTGGCTCCCAGTAAACTTTTATCTTTGGGAAGTGGCTCCCAGTTTTCTATGGGAAGTGGCTCCCAGTTATCTTTGGGAAGAGGCTCCCAGTACTTGTAAGTCTCCTTGGATAACACATGCATTGGGTTTCGGAGATGAAGTAGAACCAATGCTATTACCTTCCTTGTGAGCAACATACCCAAGTGAGGTCTTCGGAGATGAAGTAGAGACTCACTACTAATTGCTTAATTGTTTTGATGAACTTATACATGTCTTTATTATACTATATGTTAGCAGTGGGTTGTGAACACACAGGTTACAAGTCTCTTATGGCGGGACTTGTAACTGAGTGGATTCACGATGCCTTTGCTGTGTGATCATTCTTTAACGCTTTTTCAACTGTTTTAAGACAAACTCTATGAACTCACCAACCATTGTGTTGACACTTTAGCATGTTTATCTCAGGTTAGTAAGGCGATAGCTAGTGCGTGGAACTTAGAGTCAAGCTGCATATTCTGAAGACTTACGCTTTTATCATTTACCATTCAAAACATTTTGTATACATTTATGTATCATACTTTGGAATCTCATGTTTGTAACTTTGAATTCATTAATCGAATGGTAACTTTTCAAAACGTGTCATTTAGAGTTCATTTTCTATAACTTGTACTTTGTATTATGAAGTAGCACCCCTATGACACAGTCTTCCGCTGCGGTATTTTGGGGTGTTACATGACGCAAGAAGCTCCGAATCTATTTAAATAAAGCACATATTCAATATTCAATACAATGTAACTAATAATATATGTACAATTTAAGAAAATATAATTTAATAGACACTTACAGCAACACCGAACCCTATGAAGCACATCTTAAATCGATCATTATCATCTGTCTCAATGTGTGTCACCGTCCCCTCATTCTCCAACTTTAAGTTGTAGCAATAATACGGTAACTGCTCAAAAGAATCCTTAGGGCAACCGTTTATCAACTGTAATGCGATGTTTTTCCCACCCCAAGCTCTTTTATAAGAAACATCAATTTTCCACTCAACATTCAAATCCTTTTGTATGTCCTTACCTGTATAGATCCTTCTGCAATCTTTTAGTTTCTCCATAAGTATGCGAGCAAGTATTTGTTGTGTAGCGTTTCGATGATTAGGATTTATTTTAGTTCTCGAACATGTATGCACGTCGTTAATGCCGGAAACATAGAATTTATGAGTAACAATACTTTTTCTTGTGTGAACGCTCCAGTTGCAACCCATTTGCATACAATTTACATCGTACCTAGTCGGACTAGACTTGATTACTTTATACTCAAACCGTTCAACTATAGCTTTTATTCCTATTGAAAAAATGCACAAATCCTTATCATCGAACCTATTACCCAACTTTACTTTAGATATTATATTTTATTTCAGGTTATTAACTACCTTAATTATAGGATCAGGTGAATGGGGTGGGATAGGCATATTTTTAAATGAACATTTCTCCCAACGAGGCTGAACATCCTCAATCACGCGTTCAGTATTATCAGGTTCAGCTGTTGCTGCTGGGAGATCAAACTCATCGGGGAACAAAGAAACATTTAGATCTATATCAAGATGCTTAAAAGAAGAAGACGGGGTTACCTCCGAAGTATGCTCTATAACATCGATAAAAAGTGTCTGAACAATGTCTTGCTTACAACAAATTTCTTTAACAAAGAATGATACATCACCATCGTCACGTAGAGTAATATTCTTGGATCCGGATATGTAGTGTAAATTGACGCTCTTGTCTGTAATATCGTATTTCTTCTTGACATACTTTACCAAGTTGCGGTAATTAACGTCAAGTGGAAGCAAAACTCCACGAATTTTTTTTTTTTTTTTTGATAATCCAATAAAAGTTTTAATTTTACGGAATTTGATGAACTCATTTTTTATAAATTTATGTTTATTTATTTTTTTTCTCTAGACTGTGAAGAAACCCAGTACCAATCAATTAAGATTGGTCTATGTGGTCGCTCAATTAAGATGTTGCTTAAAAATATACCTCCAAAATTTCATTTTCCCTCGGTCTATGTGGTCGCTCAATTAACATGTCGCTTAAAAATATACCTCCAAAATTTCATTTTCCCTCTCATTTCCAGTCTACATTTCCCTCCAAAAATTCATTTCCCTCCCTAGGTATGTGTGATTTTACTATTCACTTTCTATCTATATAATCTTGTCATACTCTTTCCCAAATAACATAAACAATGACTTCCTCATCTTCCAATTCTAGGTCAAATATAAAGTCCATCGAATACTACATCAATGCAAGTCATTGCGAATGTCCAATACCATTGCCGGTCGAAGTTCAAACTTCTTGGACAAGAAAACATCCTGGTAGAAGGTTTAAGGCTTGTCCAATATGGGTAAGATTATTATACCTACAAAAAAGTACTTAATTATATTGTTACTTTTCATCAATAATTGTTAACAGCGTGACTTGTTTAGGACAAGGAGACGAAATGCGGATTTTTTGGGTTCATAGACCCGAAGCTACCAAGTGAGTACTACAAAGATTTGCTTTACAAAGAACATGAGAAAAATATGTTAAACAAGAAGAAGGGGGAAAATATTGTTTCTAGTCAAGCTGTTGCTGTCTCACAAGATGAAATGCTGATGAACATGAAGAATGAGTTGGCTACCATCAAGTCAAAAGTTAAAGTTCATGACAAATGTTTATTTGTTTTCGGTTTTCTGGTTGTACTCTTCGTTGCTCTTGTTTTAGCTCCAAGTATTAATTAGTAGGTTGTAATAAACTCGTTTATGGTTGTTGTTAGTAGTAATGAATGTTTCGAATGTAATTCAAAAGCATTCACATATGAAGGCACTACTATATTTAAAATCAAACAACATAAACCTACGATATCCTTCAACATACATTGTACAATGACTAAACCAGTAAACAAAAGGTGGTGGCAATATTAGCATAACAAACACAAAATAAAATAAAACAAAACCCATCTACCAAATAACTAGAAATCATATAAACATAGTCTATTCAGTGTTTTTACCACAAGCCACCTTATACTTCCAAAAATATCTAACCATGTGCTCTCGATAGGCTAACGCAACCTGAAGAGGATCATCAACCTTCATACTTAGATTCTTAGACAACCGGTACAAAAAAATGCATACCCATACTCCACAGTCGCCATATAGATTAGCTTGTACAGGGACATTATCAGCCACTTGAAAAGATATCTTATAATTGGAAACAGATATGGATTTGGTTTCAAAAACTTTACATTTCTCTAGATACTTTGGAAGAATTACCTCAAAACTGGCCCTCATTTTTAAATGATCCGGTCTCGTTTCTGGATTTGGCGTAGGAAGTGAATCGTAAAAAGTTACAACGCCGATACTAAAAACTAATTCTGCGAGCAACCAGTGGTCCGATGTTACGTTCAAAGGAAAGTAGACCTACATTTTAACAAAATAATATTACATGTTAACATAACCATTATGATTAAGAAAACTAAAACTAATAATAATAATAATAATAATAATATTATTGTAAAATCCTATTTGTTTTTCAATAAAGTGATGTTGAAATAAATATATATATATATATATATATATATATATATATATATATATATATATATATATATATATAATAATAATAATAATAATAATAATAATAATTAAGAAGTGGCGTTGAATTGTACCAACCTTGTCAACACTAGACCATGGCACAGGATACCTTTCTCCGTTGCCATAATAAAAAGGCAATGATCCCTTAAGAAGGGTAGACGATAAAAAAGAGTGGCCATCGCCCAATCTGCATTGGCGGGTCTAAAGTGCCACATTAAGTCTATCCAAACATCCAAATGCTGAAAAGTATTTATAAAAATGGGATTGTTAAACTATCAACATATAAATGTAATGTTTTCTATTTAAAACGAATACACCAACTGGTAAATTAAGTACCTTATCGTTGAGCCATCCTCTTCTGTTACCCCGGCCAACTCCCAGCAAAGCTAGCCAAAATTGCCGATTAACAACAACGTCGGAACCCCAAGGAAACTTATGCGACGACTTTTTACCTTTTGTCATGAAACAATTCATACTTTCTGGCTTACTTATTTTGTTACCTAACTTCTTGTTCTTAAGGAAACCAACCGGACGCTTCAGATTCTGTAATTTATTTTTTTAAGAGAAAAAATGTTAAGGCATCATCTATTAATATGTATGGAGATATATACAAGGGGTGTTTAAAAATAAATAGTCACAAACCTCTACCCAAGGTTCCAGCGGAAATTGTTCAACATTGTTTCCGAGGGCACAGGGTACACCAATCACTTCACTAAGTCTCTTGGACCGCCTTTTGGGCAATTGTGGAGTTGTAGCCGGTAGCTCCACAAAGGGGTCCTTCAAAGACTTGCCAACCTGTTTTGTCCTCTTTGGTTGCTCCTCAGGAGTCTTCTCTTTTGTGACACTCTTCTCTTTTGGTACATATTTCTTGCGACGTTTCTTCTTAAGTGGTTGACTTGGTTTGGGTTGTTGTGGAGACTTACCCGGTTTCCTCTTCCTTTGAAGACGCATGAAAATGTCCTGTAAGCACAGTTCATTATTGATATTAGTATCGCTATTACAAATGGTATTTAAAGTAAGTTAACAACGTACTCATATGGTAAAGTACCTCGGAAGCATCATTCGAAGGATTATTTACTTGTCCTTCTTTAGAAAGGTCCAGTTCAGTATTTTTGTCGTAATTACAAAAAGTGACCTTTCTTGCTTTTTCAGCTTCCTTGTCGATCTTGTCCAAAATCGACTTGGTATTTCCATTATCAACTTTCTCATAGGAACCAGACTCCATAACTTCATGACCATCAACACCTTTTCCTTCAGTGGTCAAATGCGCATCAACTAATTTCACACAATCTTTTTCAGTTGTCGTAACACAATCTTCATCACGATCTTTTAATACCTCACCACTCAAATTATCAATTGTCACACAAACATGGCCATGACAACCTTCAACATCCATATCAACATTCTCATCAGAAACACAATCCATTACTTCATCAACGTCCACACATTTGTCTTTGGTGGCCAACTGCGCATCGACTAATTTGACACAATCTTTTTCGTTTACCCTAACACAATCTTCATCACCCTTGTAGTCATCAGCCCTCGTATCTTCCACATGTAAGACACCATCACACTTGTTCTCGTCAACATCCATGTCATCTGTCACATCATCTTTACCACATGTATCTGTAACATGGCCCACACTAACATGCCCATCGCCCATATTCTCTTCAACATTACCACCACGACTTCCCGCATCTGTACCACATGTATCTGTAACATGGCCCACACCAACATGCCCTTCGCCCATGTTCTCTTCAACATTACCATCACGACTTCCCGCATCTTTACCACATGTATCTGTAACATGGCCCACACCAACATGCCCATCACCCATGTTCTCTTCAACATTACCATCAGAACCATGCTTGCTTACTGTCTCAACGACAATACCATCTGTATTAGTAACATGCTTGCTTACTGATACGTCCTCGTTTTGATAATGATTATCAGTAACATTCAGATCTGCATTGTTGTCTTTATTGTCACTAACATGGGCATCACCGTCGGTGTCGTAAGCAGTTACGGAATGCGATGGCGAATCTACCAAATCAGCAAAATCATCTTTATAGATCCCCTGTTCATAAAAAAACATAAATTGAATAAGTAACTGAATATTAGCAAACAACTATTAAGTGAGATTTCTTATGCCAATTTATAGTTACATGAATAACAATTTCAGAAAAGCGTACATTTAAATTAGTTAGGTTATCAAGTTGGATGTGATCAACTGCCGTAAAAGGAGAATTCGGATGACATAGATTCTCAAGTTGTGACATGTAGGATGGGTACGCGGCAGGGTCAAGATAATTAAGCTTTCCATCATCGCCATTAACAGAGGAAGGGCATGTTGATTTGTCGCATGATACATCATAAACCGGGCAGGTCTGTAATTTAAAACTTATTAGTAACTGGGTTAAAAAGTAAATATAAAAGAAAATGAAATATTAAGCAGAATATTACCTTTTCAACATCATTGTTTACCGTGTTCTCATTTTCGGCGTTAACACGACTACGAAAGGGGCTTTGAATAGGTGTTAAAGCCTGAAATAAAAGAAAAATGGTGTTTGAAGGATGTTTTTAACAAAAATTTAAAAAATGAACAAACAGAATAAGCACAATCTGATCTAGAAGAAAAGCTATAGTTGCAAATTACTTAAGCTAGTCAAATTAAACTCAGAATCATACACAAAACACAGATACAAGCTGATATGCACAATTGCAGGCTTCAAATGCAATAACAAACCCATGTCTAAAACAGGCCAATGTACAGAAGCTATAAGCTATCAGTTTATACCTGAATTGACTAGCTTATGGGGGCAAACTATTGATTGGACTACTAAGAACTCAGAATCCAAGTACAGAATCCATAAGCTATCAGTTTAAACCTTAATTGACCATCTTATGGGGGCCAACTATTGATTGAAATGAGAAATTATAACTGTTTTTTACTTTTGATTTTAACTACAACTTTGACCAAAATGAAACAATATCTGATCTAAATGACTACTGTAATTATGATAAGCAATTTTTAATCTAAATTAAGCTACCTAAATATTATTGTAACTAGCTATAAATATAATGTTTATGGAACCTAACAATTACTAACAGTTAAACTTTTGATGCTCCAAAATATGTCTTGACCTCTTAATATTGAACTACTAATTTTTATGCAAACTAGTAAAGACTTAATAATTCCCTAATTAATGTATCTAAGCAAATAACAAACTCTGAAACAGTGTCCACTACAACAGACTACTCAAATCCAAACACCCTTTAAGTAACTGTGATTACACTAGGTTTCAGATTACAGGGCTTAGTATACTACAATTGATGCTCAAATTTTAACACTTATCAATCCTAAAAGATAATAGATGCAGATACAGAATCCAAAACAGACACAATAAAAAACAAAACCAAACACTCCCTTATCTGTCCATATTCACTACACTAGAATGAGACAGATATTACCATGGCATCTTTGGAATGAAAATCTTCATTCGCAGTTTCTTCTGGCTCTGGATTGGCATGAAAAATATTTGAGCTTTCAATACATGTCGACTCCTGGAATAAAAGAAAAATGGTGTTTGAATGATGATTTTTTTTAAAAATTTAAAAATGATTAATAAACTAAAAAAATTATTATCAATAAAAGAATATAAACTGTGTATAGGATATTACCATGTCATCTTTGGAATGCAAATCTTCATTGCCAGTTTGTTGTGGCTCTGGATTGGCATGAATAACATTTGAACTCTGAATATGTGTCGAATCCTGAAATGCAAAGAAAAATGGTGTTTCAAGGATAATTTTTAATAAATATTTTAAAATGATTAATAAAATAATAAAATAATTATAAATAAACGATTATAAAGTGTGTATAGGATACTACCATGGAATCTTTGGAATGCAAATCTTCATTGCCAGTTTGTTGTGTCTCTGGATTGGCATGAATAATATTTGAGGTCTGTATTGGTGTCGAAGCCTGAAATTAAAAAGACATTTATATACGCTTTTATGGTGACCTAAGATTGTTGTTATCAAATTGTCGTATAGATTAAAAAATAAAATTAAACCGCTGACCTCTGGATGATGTATGTTCAAAGTTTTCTCAACAATGGCAAGCCTTTTTTTAATATCATTAAATACTTCAACATTCGATCCTGAGTTACCAATCAAATGAACTATTGTCTTCAAGGCCTCAACCTCAGCAACTAATTTAGGTACTTCGGTAATTGATTCTGTTGCGGCTGTTGGAATCCCTCCACCTGTTGCATTATTGAGCTCTTCCGCTGCATCGTTCACCTCTTCTGCTGCATCGTTGACCTCTTGTGCTTGTACCTAAGTAACAAATAATTTTAAAAGATTTAGGAGATGTACATTAATAATTTATATCTTATAGGCCTTAAGGGTCAAACATAATGTTTTCAAAGTTAACAATGTACCTCAAAAGGAACTTCTGAAAGTTGAGGAATGGCATCATCTGAATCATCAGTGACATTTGCTACATGTCCAAAATATACAGTACTACGCACAAATCGTGGGTTCAACTTTTCATCATTAGTCGGAACAAGTTCCACAGGATCTGAACCCTATGTAACAAATTTATTATAAAAGGTAAAAACAAAATTTATACATAAGTCATAAATTAGTAAACAAATAACAAAGAATAATGACAACAAATACCTGACCAAACAGTATAGAATAATCACGTTTTCGGAATGTTTTAATCTTTAACCAAGAAAGACCATGTGGGATGCTATTAGGAACTTTTTTAAACCATTGTTGACTATTGGGATAACTCTCAAGAATCCATATCTAAAATTAAATAAAACGATGAATCTAAAGTTATTTTTGGTACAAGAAAACAATCACAAAAAATTATACAATTTGATTTAAAAAAATCATACCTTAAAAGCCCAAATAAATCCACGAATATTATATGTGGCAGTTTTATCTGGGGTTACTGCCTGCTTCTTCTTGTAATACCTTTGATAATGCTTAGGAACCAAATTGGCTAGACTGGAGTACAAACGTCTCCACAAGTACTCTCCCCATGGATAAGCATTCCAAGCATTAAAATCCTCAACGAGCTGCAAAAATTCATTAGGTACATTGTACCAAGGCCCACGACCGGTAAATATGACCTCAGCACATATCAAAAGACAAACCCTGACAGCATCCTCAGTTGGCAAAGCATCAAATACTTTATCGTTGTTCAAAATATGTAAAAGCTCATTCCCTTTTACAGTAACCTTTCTATCAAACTGCTTATGAGGGAAGATTCGCAAGGCAAACGGGCTACGATCAACTACTACGTGGTCAGGCAAAGGGCCGAAAACAAAACCCGTCACCAACAAAAACTCCTCACGGCCAAACCGCAACAAATTATCCCCAATTCTATATGTAATGGGTGGATAAGTATCAAGTAATTTAGGAATATATACCTGATGCTGTAAAACGAAGTTTAGGAGATGGTTATCATTTGAATGACAAGGGGGAATATCCAACCATTGCGCGAATACACTTTCCCTGAACAGGCTAATTCGATTTTGATTCTTCCCCAACTTACTTTTAATCTTTTCCAGCAACTCTAAATTGGAACGAATCGTTACCTTTGCATGAAAGTATCCGTCAATATTTTCCATTTGCATTGACTGACTAATAATTTGGGGTTCGAAATGAGTATACACAAATTAAGGGTTAGGGTTCTAACGTTTGATTTTGATTTGAATTTTTAGTGGGAGTAGGTGTGGAAAGGAACTTGAGAGTTTCTTGGTATTTGAAAATATACAAAACGGTTCTTGTTGTTGGGGATATAAAAAAAGTCGCTCGGATTTTATAATATCGCTCAGCTATAATAATTAATTTCGCTTGATAATTAGGATTAAAAAATTGTGTTAATAATACTTTAAAACGAAATAATATTAAAAAAAGTTGTTGAAAAGGTACAAAAAGGGTTGATGTGTGATGTACAAAAAAGTGACATTTTGTCAGTCGCTTAAAACTTTTCGCTAGGTCGCTGGGCTTTGGGAAGGCTCAAAACGAATAAAATATTATTTGTGGAAGTTTGACTATTTTGGAGGAAAGTGACAAAATAAAAGGTCGCTCGAACTTTTGATAAGTCGCATGTGATAAGTAGCACAAAAGTGTGCCTTACACATTATGATTGGGCACTACTTTTGGGGTGCCACATGTCGAATTTATGTTCAATTCGCTAGTCGCTCGGGCCATTTCAAGAAACCAACCTACTTAGGTACACAAGAGTCCACCATCTTGAGCGACTGGTCCGTTTGTAGAATTGCCCCTTGATATCACTAAACTTTAGCCTTGAAAACCTTTTTTTGTTGACGTTTGTTTCAGAGACTAGTGTTCATGGAGCTAGTGCGAAGAAGTCGGAGTGGTTGCGGGCAGGCTTGAGGTACTTCAAAGTGTGTTAGAATCTCTCTCATATATATATTGTGTTGGCAACGGATTGGAACTTAATCGCAAATCCTTGCATGTTTTTATTTGGTCTACGATTTCTTTTTCTAAAAATAAGTTGGAATGTAATAACAAGAACGAAAAGCTTAGATTTCGTGAATTTTACTTTATGTAGTCTGTTGGTTGTTTAATAATGCTACTAGCTAGCCTATGATTATTCGTGTGTAAGAGATGGTATTATTGGCATATTGCTTTTCTTTTTCTTTTTTTTCTTTTTTTTTATTGATATTTTTCGAAAATTGATTTTGAAAGACAAATCTTGTTATTGCCCGTTGAAAATAATGTATTTGTCAATAAAATGATTTTTAAGCATGTGCAAGTGATATTGGATTAAAGTTTGATCGCGTAATACATGGTGACCAAGATTCTTTGCTTGGTGATCAAGATATTTATATAAATGTTGTTGTTGTTGGTGCTAAAAAAGATTAAAATAGTAGTTCTTTTTTGCAGTGGTGCTGGTGTTGTTGCCGAAAAAAATTAAAATTAGTTAATTTGGGAAAAATAATCTTCTTAAACTTTTAAAAGCTGGTTTTGAGAACTTATTTTTTTGGAACTTATTTTTCTAAAATAATTCACAATTTGTCAAACAAAGATTATTTTTTGACTAAAGCTTATTTTCCAAAAAAATAATCTTAAGCCTCCGTAATCTTCTATAATCTCTTGCGCCAAACATGCCCGATGTACTTGTAGAAAGTGACAAACAAACACAATTACGAAGATGAGTTTTTATGTATTTTTGTTATAAAACCAAAAACACTAAAAATGTTATTATGTCAACTATTTATGTGAAAAAAAAGCTACACGTAATGTGAAATGCAGTTTGTATCTCAGTTGCACAAACAAGGCTTCGATGTAAATTAAGTGGCAATAATCAACAGTCGCATATGCTGATAACTTAATTAGGCCATCTCCAATGCATGGTTCATGCAATAGAGTAGTTTATATGTCAACTCATCACTCAATTGCATTGTGAAGATGGTGGGTTAAATGGGAGTGTGTCTCTGAACATACACATATTATGTGTACTTACACCATTTAAATAATAATTAGTTAAAGGATCCATTTATGTAGTAGTGGAGACGCAGCCAATTAAATGGCATTTCAAGTTTAATGGGTTGTAGAATTTTTGGTGTGTTATAGTATAATGGTGATGTGTCACTCTATTTAACCCAAAAATGATGTGTGCAATGTAGATGCTCTTAGTAATTGTTGATAGCGTATGAGAGTTCTAGCTCAAATGGTAGGAGCCCATACACTCGAAACGGGTCCAAAATAGGCCCACAACCAAAACGCTATATGGGAAGCAAGTTCTCCTAGTCCTAACTATCGTTTTAGTGTTACAGACTTTCAAAACTTGTTTCAATATGCATATTTTAGTGACTTGTCTCACATAAAAAAAACAGCAACACATGTCAAATTTTAAAGTATGACATATTAAAACGGTATTTTGGAGAAAGTTTGGAGAAAGTCACTGTTATTTATTGACCTAAACCCTATAATATATATATATATATATACACACACACACAACAAAGATGCACTTAGAGTAAACAAAATTTTGCAACTATTTTCAGAATGATAGAACCAAAAAGATGAAAATTTGAATCTCATGACAAACCAAAATAAGTAATTGTGCAAGTCAGTGATAGTTCCAGCTTCGAAAAAACAAGATCACCAAATCAACACTATATGATAATTATTGAAACTAACTGTATCAACAATCAAATCCATGTAGCACACCAGCATTTGATCACAAGAAAAAGCCAAAAGCTCATTACAACAGTAAACAAGAAGTTTATATCAGGTTATGTCACAAACATTACAATGAAACAGCAGAAATAAAAACAGGCTTAGCTATCGGAGCTGTATGACCCCTCTCTCGAGGATGATGATCCACTTTCTTGTTGAACACGCTTCATCTCATCATACGCCCATTTAAGACCATGGCAGTATTGGACTGGTGGATTAAACCTCATGTCCTCGATCTTATCCGGCAAAAACGCCCCATTGTCAACTAGAAATCTGATTGCCCTCTTGTTTTTCTCTTTTGCAGCAGTGTGGAGGGGTGTCCCTGCAATTGAAAAAATATCATCACAACACAAGTACCTTTTGGTCCAATTTCTTATAGAAAATGTCTTATTAAGCAATTTCTGATGATTAATTAAAAATTTTATTATGACTGCAACTCTATGTATAAAATGATTTAAGAAGTTGTATGCATTATAAAAAGACACACGGGTAAGGATCCCATTGAGAAGAAAACTTAATATGAGAATAATAAAAAATAACTATAATAGCAGATTTGAGATGCATCGACTTGAATTAGATGCATCTATTCATTTAGATGCATCACAATTAGTTTCGAAAGTGATTTTAAAGTAAAAACGATGCAAAATAATACTAGCAACAAATTTGACCCGATGAAGACGAAAAATACATAGGATTCATCTAACTTGATAAAATGCATCTAATATATGTAAATGCATCTAATTTTTAGATATAAAATATATTATGATGCATCTAATTCAAATTGATGGATCTCTAATATGTATCTATAGTTATTCCTCATCCTTTTTATTTTAAGGATTCTTCTCATTTGATCCTTAGTCAAAGACACTATACTACTTTCGAGTTTGAAACAATTCACGCAAATTAATCCATTCATGAGCATAAAAGGTCAAAAGTTTGCAACCTCCAATATAATCAATGATCATGTCTAACCGCTTTTTTAAGTGTATTTATATAAACAAAAATGTCCTACTTTACAAATTTATACAAAAAGAACCCAATAACTCATTAACTCGTAAAAGTATATGAAGAATTCACAAATTATGGACTTTAAAGAATGCACAAGTTTTTATTTGTTTTTTTTATTTATTTTTAATAATTATGGGATAATTTTATATAAATTTCTAAATAGTAGGATAATTTTTTATATACCCCCCACAAAAAAGCTTAGATTAGTAATTTCCTTAAAATGAACCACGGCCCACTAAGTCCAAGCTTAGGTGATCAAGCGAAATATGTCACTCGACCAAATAGGTCAATGTGTTTTAGGTCATGAAGATATGACGCATATTATAATGAACTTACAGCCACAAGCACCCTTGGTTCGTGCGTCAATATTAGCACCATGCTAAAGGAGTTTTATCCATAACCTTTATGTGACCACCTTTAGCAGCAAGATGTAGAGGTATGACACCATGCGATTTGGGACCAAATGCGGCCACATTTGCATCCATTCCTTCGTTAAGAAACCTTTTCACCTGCCAACATAAAACCAAAATCAGTTAAAACATCATGTTATAAAAGCCGCTTTACCACAAAGACACTGAATCTAGCAAACAAGACACATCTTTTTTCTTTAACATAGTAAGAACGGGACCCTACAAATTGGAAATGCTTCACAATCGAGGTATATAAAATCTTTCTCTCATCAGCTGTTAATGATGGTTTTAAACGCACAATAAACAGCCCCTAGCTAAGACCAACAACATTAAAAACGACCCTAAGATTAACAACATTAAAAACGAGCTATCAAAAATAAAGGCTCCTCAGGTTAAGTAAGGTCTAAGGAAGTGTATACCATTGCGTTTTTTTTGTAATTAGATGATTCAGTTGTAGCAAGGTAGTGATGTTTGCATGTGCTCGTGTTGTTTAAAGTTGTGATAATAAGATAGTTGGAATCACTTTTCTTGCAACTAATCTCAAACTGTTATCCACAACTGAATATCACATAATCAGAATAGAAAAGACTATACCTAAAATACTAAAAACAGAATATAAACAACTTGAAAACACAATAATCGAGTAATCACTTTCCAAAACTGTCTTATGAGGTGTTCGGCATTGCTTATAGAAAAACTACTTAATTTCTTTTTGAAATAAGCAGTTTGGAAAAAACAACTTTATAACATATTATTCAAATAGCTTATTTCAGTCGCAAACAAAGTTTTATGGTAGGAAAATCCTGAACACCCTCAAAACTATTTGATTGTGTATCGAGATGCAATAAACAGACATAAGGGAGTTTCTGATTGCCTATTCAAGTACTCCTCTCTTATTGCATTTTTTAAAGGTGCATCTGAAATGTGTCGTTGTAGTTTCTTCTCACCCTTTTCATTTTATTTATTGTTCTCATTTAATCCTAACTTTTTAAATGTAAACTAAAAATAAGGCTCCATTCGTTTAGGGGGTTTGGAACAAGATGAATTTAATGACTCCTAGTTAAGCTCGTTTGGCATGAAATATATTGAATAATAGTGTTTTAAAATGTGTTGGTAGACCCATAGACCCATTTCATGAGAGACCGGGTGGTTTGAGCATTTATTTAATTTATAATTATTATTATAAATTATAATAATTATTTAATATTTAATAAAAGAAAGTTGAATACACTTTTTTTATATTTTTTATTATGTTACTTTAGTAATGAATTGAGTATCTAACCGGTGAGCTGCTGACAAAAGATTTTTGACTATTTACTGTGGTAGTGAGTTACAATCCGGTAAATTAATTTGGTAAAATGTAATAAACAATTATTATTAACAACATGTTTGGTTTCTCTTTTGGCGTGCACATTGGATACTCAATACTTGATACGCGCATGCTGTTGGTCATTTATTTAAGATGGAAAATTGATAAAGTTGCACTAAAGTTTATACTATATTATTAAGTGTTGAGTCTACGGATTGGTTATAAACTTTCTAATATTTTCGTTACAGACTTTATAAAACTAGAATCAGGACTAGACTTCCCGTTAAGCACAGCCTTAAAAGACCTCCCCGCACCCGAATGAAAAGAGTGCTCGTGATTCTTCGTATGTTGATCCTTAACAAAGTTATCTTGCTTCCTAACATTCTGCTTCGCATGCTTGTCAACGTTCCTATCATCCCGCTTTCCCAAATCCCGTAACCTAACATTTTCCACAGCAAACCTAGCTATGTTCACAAACAATCTACAACTCCCCATTTTAGTCCCATTCATCCTCTTTTCCAGTTCCACCACATTTAAAACATTCCTGAATGAAATGAAACCAAACCTATTCCCAGCCTTATCACGTTTCTTGGCTATATATGAACCGACCACCTCCCCGAAATAACCAAGGAACTCCGACACCTCCCATGGGGTGCACCCACTCGGAAGATTTGAGATAAAGAACTTAGTAACATCCCCTGCCCCATTGGCTTGACCTTTGTTTGCTTGTCTTTCGACCTTCCTACGAGACTGGACCTTGGACCATTCCTCTTCCATAGAGTCATAGAGAGAGAGATTTTGTGTTTCTCTCTCTATGGAAGAGGAATGGTCCAAGGTCCAGTCTCGTAGGAAGGTCGAAAGACAAGCAAACAAAGGTCAAGCCAATGGGGCAGGGGATGTTACTAAGTTCTTTATCTCAAATCTTCCGAGTGGGTGCACCCCATGGGAGGTGTCGGAGTTCCTTGGTTATTTCGGGGAGGTGGTCGGTTCATATATAGCCAAGAAACGTGATAAGGCTGGGAATAGGTTTGGTTTCATTTCATTCAGGAATGTTTTAAATGTGGTGGAACTGGAAAAGAGGATGAATGGGACTAAAATGGGGAGTTGTAGATTGTTTGTGAACATAGCTAGGTTTGCTGTGGAAAATGTTAGGTTACGGGATTTGGGAAAGCGGGATGATAGGAACGTTGACAAGCATGCGAAGCAGAATGTTAGGAAGCAAGATAACTTTGTTAAGGATCAACATACGAAGAATCACGAGCACTCTTTTCATTCGGGTGCGGGGAGGTCTTTTAAGGCTGTGCTTAACGGGAAGTCTAGTCCTGATTCTAGTGCTCCAATGGAGCATGCATGCAGAATTATTAGGGTGCCGGATAATGTCGTGGCTTTTTTCGAGCTTAGGGGCAAGGCGCTTATTGGAAGAGTGAGAGACTTGAAGACTCTTACTCGTATGAAGCAATTGCTTGCTGAGAATCAGATTGGTGGGTTAGACATTATTTACGTTGGTGGTCTCTCTATTCCTTTAAACTTCTTCGAGAAAGATAGGGCGGTGGACATGTTGCGCATGAAGGAGGTCTGGAGTAGTTGGTTTTCGGTGCTGGACTTTTGGGAAGGCCATCATTTGTCTTATGAAAGGGTGGCTTGGCTCAAGATCCATGGTGTGCCCATTAATCTTGCTACTAACTAGGTTTTCGACGACATTGCTAGCCAATTTGGAAAAATTATCCATCCGTCTCAACTTTGTTTAGAGGATGGCGATATTTCAGTAGGATTCGTTGGCATTCTTGTGGGTGATGGTTTGAAAATCAATGAAACAGTTTCGCTTAAGTGGTCCAACAAAGTGTTCAAAACTTGGATTTCAGAGGAAGTGGGCAAATGGGAACCGGATTGTATTGGAACGGTGGGCAAATCTGTGGTAGAGGCGAGCAATGTTTCAGACAAGCTTCATGATGATCGGTGTCTGGACATGGCGCTTGACTCTAAATCCGAAGAAAATATAAAGGAAAATGAATCGGTGGAGGAATTCTTGGAAGAAGGAGAGTTGAAGGAACCCATGCATGGGGAGGAGGGGGGATTTAATTCCTCGGTTGGTGTAACTCAAGGTATTTTGAATGATTGTGTCAATGGTTTGTCGGGGGTTGGGGAGGAACTCGAAAGGGTTAATGTTACTCCTTTGTTCAATGTTTCCTCTAATGGGCCAGTTCTCAAAAAAAGGCCCATTAAGCTTTTAAAAAAAAGGGCTCAGCGGACCAATGGGTTCAAGTCTAGTCCAGTTGAGGTGGTCAGGCCCAAAAAATGTGTTAGGTCCGAAGTGGATGATCCTTTTGACCTTGACCGTTTTATCGGTATTTCTCACAATGTTGTGGTGGAGGACGGGGACTCATCTAGTAGGGCGGATGTCTCTCTTAATCATTGTGCGACTGGAGGCTCTCTGGTTCCTAATATTAATCATCAAGTCGGGGTGGGGGATGAGGGACTCTCCCAGAATCCTTCCCCTGAGAATCCTGGCTTCGATAGCGTGGATGAAGATGGTAAAGTCGTGGAGGATTGCGATGTTGATAAGAAACAATTTCTGGCGAAGGAGGTTGCTGCAACTGTCAACATTGGTGCTGTTCTTGGTGTCAATTTGGAGGGACATGAAGGTTTGGTCAGGAACTCCATTGCTAATGAAGGTATTAATGTTGTTGAATTATGAATTTCATGTCTATTAACGTTAGAGGGATTGGGGGGTTGGATAAGGTGCCTTGGATTCATAAGTTGAGACTTGAAAACGGGGTGGATTTCTTGGCGATTCAAGAAACCAAGGCTGAGAAGTTGCCATTTTTTCTTGGGAAATCTATTTGGGGGAATTGTAATTTCGGTATGGAGGTGGTGGGCTCGACAGGTCAATCGGGGGGTATTCTGAGTATCTGGGATAAGGATCGGTTTGTGTTGCGTGATTCGTACAAAGCTCAAAATTTCCTTCTTGTTTCGGGGAGGTTGAAGGGTTCAAATGAGATCATCAACATTATCAACGTTTACGCTCCCCAAGGGGTCTCGGCTAAACGCGAATTATGGGCTGCTTTGGAGACTTTGGTTGCCTCTCGGGAAGGAATGTGGGTTTTGTTGGGTGATTTTAATGTCGTTCGCTTTCCGGAGGAAAGAAAAGGCTCCACTTTCAAAAACTCTTGTGCGTTGAGTTTTAACTCTTTCATCCATAACGCCGGTCTATTGGAGTACTCCATGAAAGGTAAGAAATTTACGTGTACTCGGGAATATGGGAAGAAGCTGAGTAAACTTGATAGGGTGTTGGTTTGTGGTAACTTTTTTCATAAGTGGCCTGATGCTTGTTTAAGAGTTTTGCCGGGGTCTCAATCGGACCATTGTCCTATCTTGCTGCATTTGGTTTCTAAGAATTTTGGACCAAAACCGTTTAGGGTTTTTAACTCTTGGTTACATAAGGAAGGGTTCGAAGACGCGGTTAGGTCGGTGGATAGCGATGTTGGTTGTCTGGATCCTCCCGACATTGCCTTATTGAAAAAGTTTGGTCGTATTCGTGCCAGTATTAATCGATGGAAGGAGGTTATGGTGATGAAAGATAATATCGCGGAGGAGGAAGCTAGGGACGAGGTCGATAGATTAGAGGTTGAGATGGAAACCAGGTCGTTGGCGGAAGAGGAAGAATGGATCTATGCTGAATGCAAAAAGGAGTTAAAGGTTTTGGAAAATTATCGTCTTTCTGATCTTAAGCAAAGGGCTCGGGTGCGATGGGCCATTGGTGGAGATGAAAATTCCCGGTTTTTCCACGGTATTGTTAATAGTAGGAAAGCGAGTAATGGTATTCCGGGGTTGATGATTAATGGTTCGTGGGTGAATAAACCTGCCTTGATCAAAAAGGAGGTTTATTGCTTCTTTAGGAAACGGTTTATGGAGGAGTGTCCCATTCGTCCGAGGTTCCATTGTCGTAATTTTAGTCGTATTCCAGAGGACGATTTAGTTTTGTTAACTGAAAGGTTTTCTTTATCAGAGATTAAAGTTGCGATCTTTGGATGCGGGGAAGATAGGGCTCCTGGTCCGGACGGTTTCAACATTAGGTTCATCAAACATTTTTGGTCTATGTTTGAAAGGGACTTTGTGAACATTTTAGAGTATTTCTTCAGCAGTGGTGTCATTAACATGGGGTGCGGTTCTTCCTTCATCGCGCTGATTCCTAAGTGTGGGGACTCGGTGGCGCTCAATGACTTCAGACCAATAAGTCTTGTTAGGATCATTAATAAGGCCATCTCGAAGATTTTGTCTAACCGTTTCAAACGCGTTCTGGGGAAGGTGGTTTCTAAGACTCAGTCGGCTTTCTTATGTGATAAGTTTATCCTTGATGGGCCGCTTATTATCAATGAGGCTATCACTTGGTGTAAACGGAATAAGAAACGTTCTTTCATTCTCAAGATTGATTTTGAGAAAGCTTTTGATAATGTCAACTGGAACTTCGTTCTCGACATTTTAGATCAGATGGGTTTTCCTAATGTGTGGTGCACTTGGGTTAGTGGTATCCTTAGGTCGGCTCGTTCTTCGGTTTTGGTCAATGGCTCGCCTACTTTTGAATTCAAAGCTGAGAAAGGGATGCGCCAAGGGGATCCTCTTTCTCCTTTTCTCTTTCTCATTGTCATGGAAGCTTTATCTTGCATGCTTAACACGGCTCAGGAGGAAGGTATGATAAAAGGGATTGGTTTACCTAATGATGGGCCTGTCATCTCTCATTTGTTGTTCGCGGATGACGCCATCATTATTGGAGAATGGTCAGATTCGTGTTTGGAGAATGTGGTCAGAATTCTGAGATGTTTCTATTTATGTTCGGGTTTAAAAATCAATCTTTCTAAGACTTGTCTATACGGCATTGGTGTGAGTGAAAGGGAGGTGGTCGCGCAGGCCAAAGTTATTGGATGCAATGTCGGCGCGCTTCCTTTTAAATATTTGGGTATTACAGTTGGGGCGAATATGAATAAAATCAGTAACTGGAAGCCGGTTTATGACGTCTTTGAGTCTAGATTGTCTAAATGGAAGGCCGAGAGTTTATCGATAGGAGGGAGAGTTACTCTTATCAAGTCGGTTCTGGAAAGTTTACCCTCTTACTTCTTCTCGCTCTATAAAGCTCCTTGCAAAGTGATAAAGGATCTGGAATCCCTATCTAGCAAATTTTTGTGGGGAGGGTCGAAAGACGTGCATAAGATCCACTGGGTGGCGTGGGATAAAGTGTGTTCTCCTAAGAATAGTGGGGGTCTCGGCTTGTGTAAGCTAAAGCATATTAATGTTGCGTTATTGTCTAAATGGGGGTGGCGTTTCAAAAATGAGCGAGGTAACCTTTGGTGCGAGGTGGTCGAGGCGTGTCATATCACAAACAGAAGTTGGGATTTCCTCCCGGTTCGTAAAAACTTAAATGGAGTGTGGAATAGCATTGTCAAAGTCTTGAATAGAACGGTGGTGGCTGGATTGCCTCTTAGACGTTTCTTTAAAGGAAAAGTGGGGAATGGGAACAGCATATCTTTCTGGATTGATCCTTGGCTTCTGAATATTCCTTTGAAGGATGTTTGTCCGAACTTGTTTTGGGTCGAATCCGAAAAAAGATGCAAGGTAAGTGATAGATTAAAATTGTTGGACTCGGGATTAACTCGTGTTTGGAATTGGAAAAGAATGGTTATGGGGGTTGAGGCTTACTCTGAATGGGAGATCCTTTCCTCATTGTTGGACGCTGCTGTTCTTACGCGTGAGTTGGATAGCTGGAGTTGGATTGGTGTTGGTAACGGTGTCTTCTCCGTCAAAGCAGTTCGGATCTTGTTGTTTGAAGATGTTGCCATCAACAACACCTCTGGGTTCGTTTGGTGTAAATGGTTACCGAAAAAATGTAATATCTTCGGGTGGCGGGCTGAGATGGGAAGGATCCCGACTGCGAGTGCTTTGAGATATAGGAATATTCAGGTCTCGGATGCCAATTGCGTGCTTTGTGGTGATGTGGAAGAATCTGTGGATCATCTTTTCACAGGTTGCATTTTTTCGGCTAGGATTTGGCAGCTCATCTCCGCGTGGTGCAAGGTTCAAAATTTTTTTGCCTTTTCGTTTAAGGACCTGCTGGATTCGTGCAATTTCGTTGGGCTCTCGGGGAAGGCTAAAGATATCTTTTATGGGATCATTATTGTTGGCTGCTGGTGCATTTGGAGAGCTCGGAATCTTCAAAAGTTCCAAAACAAGCATGCGAAGGTTGAAGAAACTATAGGGGAAATCAAATCGTTAGGTTTTCTTTGGGCTAAAAATAGAGCGAAGATTCCTTCCTTGGATTGGGATCTTTGGTGTAAATTTGTAATTATGTAATCGGCCTTAGTGGTGTTGTGCCTTCCCGTTTTGTGGTTTGGCGGTTTCTAATGAAGTTCATCTTTCAAAAAAAAAAAAAAAAAAAAAAAAAAAAAAAAAAAAAAAAACAATTATCACCATCCAAACTTTTATTTCGGTTCTCATATAAGTAATGTAAGTTTTATCTCGGTTCTGATATGAGTAATGTACTTTTATCTCGGTTCTCATATGGGTAATATACTTTTTATCTCGGTTCATACATATATAGGTAATATTGTTCAATACAAAAAAGTTTAGATTATGACAATGGTATCTCACAAAGTCTGTAACCTATAATTGAATTTTTTTGAAAGTTGATAGTCAATCCGTGAGCTTAACCCTATTATTAACCAACTCTGTTTATAAAGATGCCCGGTGTGTTCTCAAGATTTATAAACAAAGGGAAGGAAAAGAAATTGAAAAAAATTGAAAAAAGAATGTGTTCTCAAGATTTTTTTAAAGAAGGAAAGAAAAGAAGAAAGGAAGAAATGGAAGTAAGATTCAAAATGGGAGAGGAAGGAAAAGAAATGAAGATAAGTTGATTCTTTTCTTTTCTTCCCTTTCTCTTCTATTCTTTTCTTCCCTTCCTCTTGTTCAACTACCAAGTTTTTGTTGCTCTTACTCAAATTAACCTGTTGAGTTCATCATCCAAATTTGGTGTAACTTTTGTTCATACATTTTAAAAAAAAAACAAAAAAAAAAAAAAAAAAAAAAAAAAAAAAAAAAAATCCTAAAGAATGGCAGAAGAGGTTGCTTATAAGGTTGTTGCAGAAGTAGTGGGCTCATTGTTAACTAAGGTTAAGAAAGAGATCGGTTACATGTGCAATTGCAAGGAAAATGTTCAGAAGTTACGGAGCGAAGTTGATGAGCTCGAGAAAACGAAGGATACGGTTGATCTAAAAATAAATCTAGCTCGTGAAAATGGCGATAAACTCCTACCTGTCGTGGAAAAGTGGGTTAAGGATGCGCTTGCTCACAAAACCGAGACAGAAAAATTTCTTCAAGAAGCTGATGCTCAGAAGACGTGCTTCAACTTGCCGATGTGTGTCAACTTGAGAACTCTCCATCATTGCGGTAAGAAGGCGATAAACATGGTTCCTTCCCTTGAGCAACACCAAAAAAAAGGTGCGGAATTAATTAAAGATGGTGTATCCATTCCTGCACCTGTGCTAGGAATATTAGACAATTATCCAAGGGAGGATATTGTTGAGCTTGATACCCATAAGTCACTACTCGAAAAGATCAGTCGGTCTGTTTTAGATGAAAACATTCAGATCACTGGAATCTATGGCATGGGAGGTGTAGGAAAGACTACACTAGCCACTCAAGTTGCTGCAAGAGTGAAAGACCAATTTGCTCTTGTTGTATTTGTAACTGTCTCACAAAATGTGGATCCTGCAAGCATTAAAAAACAGGTTGAAACTGCAGCGAAACGAATAGATAAAAGTGAAAAGGTTCTTATAATCATGGATGATGTGTGGACGGAATTGAAGCTACATGATTTGGGCATTCCATGTGGAACTGCCTTCCCGAGTTGTAAGATTTTGTTAACTTCTAGAGAAACAAGTGTGTTGAAGGCGATGAAAGCTCAGGAAATTCGTGTAGGCTGTTTGCTAATAGAAGAAGCACAGATTCTTTTCGAACGCGTGGTTGGTGAAACCGAAGCCAAATTGAAACAAGTTATGAAGGAGATTGTTGAAGGGTGTGGTGGATTGCCACTAATCATTCAAGCTGTAGGAAAAGCTTTGAAAGACAAAAAGAACATCAAGGAATGGGAAAATGCACGTGATACCATACAGAAACATAAAACATCGGATATTGATGAAGATATAGAGTTAGAATTTGCTCATTTGCGGCTAAGCTATGACTACCTCAGAAGCGAAGATGCAAAATCAATCTTCTTACTATGCTGTATGTTCCCTGAAGACTTTGACATCCCATTAGAGCTGTTGGCATATTATGGGGTTGGTTTGGAGCTTTTCGAAGAACCATATAGTTTGGAGGATGCAAGAATTAAAGTTCAACGTGCGGTCAAAATCCTCAAATCCTCTTGCTTGTTATTGGATGGGAAAGATCCATACGAATTATTCAATGAATCTTTTACCAAAATGCATGATGTTGTTCGCGAAGTTGCGTTGTTAATTGCTTCCAAAGGTAAAAACAAATTTTTCGTGGAGGCTGGGAAGAGTCTGACATTATGGGAACCAAGACCTGGAAGTCTGAGCTACACAGGTATCTCACTCATGGGAAATCATATTTGTAAGCTTCCAGCTGGTTATAAGCTTAATATTCCACTCCTTAAGATTTTTCTCATACAAAGAAATGATATGTCAGAAATTTCTGATGAATTCATCCAAGCCGTGAAAGAAGCTAAAGTTATAGATTTTGAGGAAAATGACATCATTTCCCTCCCAAAATCACTGAAGGAGCTCAAAAGATTGCGTATGCTCAATCTTGGTGGAAATAAACATCTATGTGATGTTTCGATTCTTGGGGAGCTAGAAGACCTTGAAATTCTAATTCTCAATGAGACTGGAATTAAAAAAATTCCTCAAGAGATTGGAAAGCTAGATAAATTAAGGTTGCTTCATGCTGCACGGTGTCCTGACCTATCTCATATTGAACCAGGTGTACTAGCAAATCTTCGTTGGTTGGAAGATTTGAGTATTGGACACTATCAAGTGGAAGAGGGGGAAAATAACAGTCTTGTAGAGATAAGTAAAATGTCGAAGCTCACATCTCTAAATTTATGGGTCAAACATATTTGTCTTATCCCTGAAGTTGATTATCTGAAGAGATTGAAAAGATTTTACATTCAATTTGGTGGCGAGACAGATTGGAGTGATTATGATATCCCAGCTGATAGAAGTTTAATGTTAGACACACTTGATTATGCTGATATCAACTCACACTCGCATGTTAGAAAATTGATTGAGGTATGCAATGGTATAGTTCTTGGATCGATAAATAATCTTGATAAACTTGATAAAATAATGCCTATGGTGTACTGTGAGGGGTTTGGTATCAAGACTATTAATATCGGTAGATGTGCCAATCTTCTGTATTTGGTGGACTCTTTGGATGAGATGCATACTTCTTTTATTTCATCCATCAGAAACCATGAAGGGGTGAAAAAGAATATTCTTTCAGAAGTGGAAAAACTAAATTTATTTCTCTTGAGTAGTTTGAAAGTGATATGGAATTGTGCAGATAAATATATAAGCCTTAACAAACTGGTGACACTTCACATTTTTAATTGTCCCAATTTAGAAAAGCTATTTAGTGTTAGTGTAGCACAAGGGCTTCGCAATCTTAAAGAGCTAACAATTGAGGACTGCGACAGTTTGAAGGAAGTGATCTCGGAAGGGGATGGGGAAACAAGTACAGGTGAAATTGATCCGGTTGTACCACCTAAAAACATCGTGTTCGATCGCCTTGCCGAGATTCGGCTCGACGGTATGGAGAGTCTCACGAGCTTCTACCCTGGGAATGCTACAATCGAATATCCTTCTTTGGTGATGGTGAAGATCGAGTATTGTAATAAAATGGAGAAATGGGGTAATGAAACCCATGATACACCCAAGCTCCAATTTGTGCAGATTAATGATACAATAGCAACTGATTCTACAATAGTCGAAGCATTGGCGAAACACAAAGAGGTACGAAAAACACATAATTGCCTTTGAAATTAAAATTATTTTAACAATAGCTTGCTAACTTATTTCTTTTACAGGCCGAAGAGTTATGGGAAAAACAAAGGCACGATCAAAGAACTGAGGAGGGACTCAGCGCTGTTGGTGAGGAATGAAGAGAAAAAATGTACAAATTAAATACATCTCATATTAAAATTTCAATTAGAAATGCAATTATGTTTTTCAGCTTTTTACATAATATGTGAAAAAGTTATCGTATGTGCTTTTAGACAACCATAAATTTATAGTATAAATGCTTTATCAATGATTGATTATATGACTAAATAAAAATTATCATGAATGACAAACGTTACTAACTAATTAACCAAGTTTTTTTTTTTTTTTTTTTTTTTTTTTTTTAGTGGTCGTATCAAAAAAAATTCGTTAATCGATATCACTAAAGTTTAGCCTTAAAAACCTTTTGTTGTTGACGTTTGTTCCAGAGACTAGTGTTCATGGAGCTGGTGCGGAGAAGTAGCAGTGGTTACGTGCATGCTTGAGCTACTTCAAAGTGTGTTAGAATCTCTCTCGTATATCGTGTTGGCAACGGATTGGAACTTAATTGCAAATCCTTGCATGTTTTTATTTGGTCTATGATTTCTTTTTCTAAAAATAAGTTGGAATGTAATAGCAAGAACGAAAAACTTAGACTTCGTGAATTTTTCTTTATGTAATTTTGTTGGTTGTTTAATAAATGCTACTAGCTAGCTTATGATGATTCGTGTGTAAGAGATGGTATTATTGGCCTATTGCTTTTTTTATTGATATTTTACGAAAATTATTTTTGAATAACAAATCTTGTTATTGTCAGTTGGAAAAAATGTACATGTCAACTGATATGGGATTAAAGTTTGACTGAGTATAATGTGAAAGTCAAATAGGATGTACTTGTAGAAAGTGAGAAACAAACTGTTCAATCCATTTGGTCTGTAATCTGTACTCCGTAATATTTCGAAAGATCCCATCTTGGTGCCTATAATGGCTATGGACCGAACTTCAATATGTTTTAAACATGAGTCATGTGGCACGTTGTTTGGATTTGTGGCACCAATTGTGTATTTCCAACAGAGGAAAGAACTGGCTTTCTTACATGCCTCGTTCTTGTTCTTGACCTTGTTTGTAAATGATAGAATGCTTAACAAGTTCGAGTACTGCGGGTTTCAAGAATGATTGAATCCCATGATAACCCAATATAAGTAATTGTTCGAGTTATGATTCCAGTTTCAACAAGACAAATCAATCACAAGAACCAACCAAAAGTTCATTACAACTGTTAACAAGAAGTCTATATCAAGTTATGTCACAAACATTACAACGAAACAGCAGAAATAAAAACAGGCTTAGCAATCGGAGCTGTAGGACCCCTCTCCCGAGGATGATGACCCACTCTCTTGTTGAACACGCTTCATCTCATCATACGCCCATTCAAGACCATGACAGTAATGGACTGGTGGATTAAACCTAGTGTCCTCGATGTTATCGGGCAAAAACGCCCCGTTTTCAACTAGAAATATGATTGCCCTCCTGTTCTCTTTTGCAGCAGTGTGAAGGGGTGTCCCTGCAATTGAAAATAGATCATCACAACACAAGTACTTTTTGGTCCAATTTCTTATAGAAAATGTTATATTAAGCAATTTCTGATAATTCAACTCCATGTATGAATGATTTAAGAATTCACGCAAATTAATCCATTCATGAGTATAAAAGGTCAAAACTCAAAATTCACAATTGCAACCTACAACATAATCTAAATAACGATTATGTCTATGTATCAAAATGAAAGAGAGATAATGTATCCAACCGTTTTTTAGCGGATTCTATTTAAACAAAACTGTCTACAAAAATAACCCAATAACTCATTAACTCGTAAAAGTATATAACGAATTCACAAATTAGCAAAATTATTCGGGATATTTATTAAAAACAATTGGCCTTTTTTGGGTGGTATGGAATTTAAAGAATCCGCAACTTTTTTTTTTTTTTTTTTTTTTTACGAATGATCGGATAATTTTATAAAAATTTCTAGATAGTAGAATATTTGCTAGATAAAAAATTTCATAAAAACGTTAGATTAGTAATATCCTTAAAATGAACAGCGGCCCACTAAGTCCAAGCTTAGGTGATCAAGGGAAATATGTCACTCAACCAAATAGGTCAATGTGTTTTCGGTCATGAAGATATGAGAGCATATTATAATGAACTTACAGCCACAAGCACCCTTGGTTCGTGCGTCAATATTAGCACCATGCTCAAGGAGTTTATCCATAACCTTTACGTGACCACCTTTTGCAGCAAGATGTAGAGGTGTGACACCATGCGATTTGGGACCAAAAGCAGCCACATTTGCATCCATTCCTTTGTTAAGAAGCCTTTTCACCTGCCAACAGAATACCAAAATCAATCAACACATCATATTATATAAGTGACTTAACCTCAATATACCAACTATTATATGAAATGTAATTCAAAGACACTGAATCTAGCAAACAAGACACGTCATTTTTCTTTAACATAGTAAGAATGGGACCCTACAAATTGGAGATGCCGAGATGCTATTGAAGTATACAAAATAACTGCCCCTAAGAATAATATCATTGAAAACGAGCTATCCAAAATAAAGGCTGCTCAGGTTAACTAAGGTCTAAGGAAGTGTATAGCATTGCGTTGTTTGCATGTGCTCGTGTTGTTTAAAGTCGTGATAATAAGATAGTCGGAATCACTTTTCTTGCAACTACTCTCAAACTGCTATCCACAACTGAATATATGATCACATAATGAGAATAGAAATGACTCTACCTAAATACTAGTAGCAGAATATAAACAACTTGAAAACGCAATGATCGGGTAATCACTTTCCAAAACTGTCTTATGGCGTGTTCGGGATTGCTTATATAAAACTACTTAATTTCTTTTTGAAATAAGCAGTTTGAAAAAAAAAAAAAAAAAAAAAAAAAAAAAAAAAAAAAAAAAAAACCCTTTAAACATTTTATTCAAATAGCTTATTTCAGTCACAAAATAAAGTTTTGGATAAGCAAATCCTGAAACCTGAACACCCACAAAACTGTTAATTGTTGCATCAGAACACAATAACCAGAGATAAGGGAGTTTCTGATTGCCTATTCAAGTACTTCTCTCTTATTGCATTTTCTAAAGGTGGGTTTGGGATTGCTTAATTTTAAAATGCCTACCTGCTTTTTAATAGATAGCAGGTACCAAAACTACCTGATTGCTAATTTACTCTAATCTAAATATTTGTATCCATACAGCCAGAACTCCTTATGTGTTTCAAAAATAAGCAATAAGCACTTAAGTAAGCCATCCCAAAAACACTCTAAGCACTTAAATACACACATGTTAGTACCTGCTTATACTACCATTTAAAACGTACACATGTTCTACTTAAGCAAACAGCTTATCTATAAAATATCCCAAACATTCCCTAAAATTCGATAACTTTCATAAACCTAAACATAGCACAATAAATTCCCATAAAATCAATATAGCTAATTCTCACTTCTTTATATCACCAATCAAACTAACCGACCGCCTAAACCGCTTACGATTTCCATCCGAATCCAACGACCAATCCTCACCCATCATCCCACCTTCCTTAAAAAACAACCCAAATCCCCAAAACACAAACAACCTTAAAAATAACCTTAAAATCCCAAAACACAAAACAACCTTAAAATTTAATCTAACGAGAATAATTAGCCATATGGGGATTCAATCCAGGTCCAAATAAGCATAAAGATTGAAACTTTATAACAAAATATGATAAAGAAGCTAATTGGGTATTGAAAATATCAAACATATTAGCAAATTAAGAATAAAGATTTGATTTTTATTAATTTTTATTGATTCTTGATGAAATCTAAAATCTGGGTATTGGAATTTAAGGGGTTTAGAGTAGGAATTGAGAGTTTGGTGGTTTCATATGGGGATTTGGGTTAATTTTGGGTTTGAATTTGAATTTGAATTTGGGGAAGAACACAAACAAGCCCTGGATTTTGTTAAGGTGTTTTTATGTTTTGTTTTTTTTAAGGAAAGTTTTGTTTGGATTTTGTTTGCTAGTTGTGTTTCTGTTTAATTACTAGGATAGGATTTTGTTTGGTCCTTTGGGTATGAAGAGTTATGATTTTGCTGAACTTTGTGAAATTTTGCAAAGGATTCGGTTTTGATCGGTTTTGGGTCTCTGATGCTCAGCTTTAGATAATAACTCATTCCTTAACAAATTGATAGGAATGAAAACTCATTACCTTTGCTTCCCTATTTTCACCAAGTATTCACTAGTTAATGGTTTAGTTAATTAAACATAATTATTTTTGTCATATCAATTGGCACAACGATGATCAAGAACACTAATTTTGATTTTCACGTGAAGTTCTCCGTTATGACCAAATATGCCCTACGTACTTATATTTTTTTATTCATATTCAATAATAGATCGAAAAAAATCTTATTAAGAATAACATAGTTGTATTCTTATTCATTATGAATAATATTTACTTATTCATAATGAATATGTTCTGAAAATAAATGATTCAAAATGAATAAAAGATGCAAGTACATAAAACATGTATGACTTTTACCGATGTTTTAAAAACCGGGTTTTAAATCGACCCGATTGAGTCATCGAGCACCGAGTCGATCCGGTTTTCAATTTATCATTTTTAATTTTTTTCGACTGAGTTAACCAGTTCGACCACCAGTCAACCCGGGTATTTATAAAAAAAAATTAAAAAACCAAACCTGGCCGGGTTTCGCAAAACCGGGTTGACCCGGATCACTCAAAACCCGACGGATCTAACCGGTTAACCCTTTTTGACCTGAACCGGTCAAACCAGTAATCCGGCCAGGTCGACCCGGTTGCAAAACACTAACTTTTACCATTTTCTTTCAAATGTGCTAGAGAAAATAAAGTCATGTTTTATACTTTAGTTTTCCCACCATAGTCAACAACAAAAAGCACTTTCTTGACTTTGTCTTCCATAGTCAAAACCCTTATCAAAAAAACTCTTCATCCCCTTCATCATACCAAACCCACAAACCATGATGTTCAACAGCACCACAGGTTCAGACATGAACACCAACAACAACGAAACCTTAGCTCACTTAACCCAAATGATGATGATGAACATACCCCAAGAACAACAGCAGCCAGTTCTCATTTCTGGTGGTGTAGGAGAAGTGGAGGAGTATGGGAGAGTTGCCGCGTGGAGCGAAAGGGAGACGAGGGACTTGATTGCGATTCGAGGGGAGTTGGAGGGGGATTTCGTGGTTTCTAAGAGGAATAAAGGGTTGTGGGAAGTGGTGGGGAGTAAGATGAAGGAGTTGGGGTATGCTAGGAGTGGTGATCAGTGTAAGTGTAAGTGGAAGAATCTCGTTACGCGGTATAAGGTATACGATTGGTCGTTTTTCTTATCGATTTTGTGTTTGATTGTTTTTTTGCAGAATACGATTTTAGGGTTTATTAGGCATTTTGTAATTTGGATGTAAGAGGGTGTTTGGGATTGCTTAGGGTGTGTTTAGTCATAGGCAAACATCGTCATTTCGGCAAAAAAGTTTTGTACAATTCCAAAGGGCTTGTAGCCCGGATGTATCCGTGAGATGCTCCCAAACCAAGTGCTTGTGGGTTCAAGTCCTGTATGTGACTATTGTGTGAGATATTTGTGAATATTGTGACATCATTAGCTTGTCTTTCAGAAAAAGTTGTGTATAAAACAAGGAGATAACGTTTTGTTTTTTTTTCCTCCAAAATTTTCTCTATTTAAAATGTCTATTCCCCAACTTATTGAAGAAAACTGTGCTTGTGCCTATAAGGGAGATAAGCTGCTTAAAATTAAGCATTTTCGGGAAATAATGTTTGGACTTTGGATTTGCTTATGAAGGTAAAAAACCAATTTTATAGCTGGTCCTAACCTTAATATTGAAAACTGTTTATTTTACCCCAAATGATGATGATGAACACCAACAACAACGAAACCTTAGCTCACTTAACCCAAATGATGATGATGAACATACCCCAAGAACAACAACAGCCAGTTCTCATTTCTGGTGGTGTAGGAGCAGTGGAGGAGTATGGAAGAGTTGCCGCGTGGAGCGAAAGGGAGACGAGGGACTTGATTGCGATTCGAGGGGAGTTGGAGGGGGATTTTGTGGTTTCCAAAAGGAATAAAGGGTTGTGGGAAGTGGTGGGGAGTAAGATGAAGGAGTGGTGATCAGTGTAAGTGTAAGTGGAAGATGATGAGATTCATTTGCATTATAAGGTATTTGCTGACCACTATGCTCTGTTTTGAATGCCCACCAGCTGTTTGATATAATGCCTCTTAGAGAACAAGTTTTAAATGTTAGAAAGGCTTCTTCTTTATTTTTCTTATAGTAATGGACAAGTTATGTTGCAGGTGATTAGACATAAATCCGATTATAAATCTTATTCCAAGATGTTGCTACCTGTAAGTTTTGTGCATTTTTTTCGATAGAAACCTACCATTACAAAATGTATCTGAATTTATTTTTTCTCCTAACCATAACGTTTTAACTTCCTTTTTTTCACAGTTAATGGAATTGCAAGCTTTGAGCTGAGTGTTGTCCGGAGCTTTTTCCAAGCAGGTTATGTCATGACAATGTAAGTGATCCTACAATACATGATCTGATTGCTTTCGTTTAGTCACCATTTAAATGGAACTTAAATGGTGACTGAAATAGACAGCAAATATTGAGTTCATTTTATAAGCTTAAAAACAAGTATCTTTGATCTCAGATACGATGACGATGGTACTTAAATGTTGAAGATGCGAGTTAAAAATCTGGTATTTTAGTTCTCACCCATTTGTTTTCGTCAATTGGTCATTGTATTTCATGTGCAAATGACATTTTTCATGTGAAAGCAGATTTTAGATTTTGAATATTTGGATACGATGACCGTCACCAAGGGTCTTGATGTAATTGAACATATTAACCGGGAACAAGAAAGACTACAGCCTTTTGATATGGTATCCTTGATCCTTCAAATATTAGTTTGAAGTTTTACGTTTAAAAATAAGAAGCGCATCTCAAAATGCGTAATATTTCATTTAGTTAGGGATTTGAAGAGGTGGAACACTCTATGAGTGGCTCTTAGTTTGCATCTTAGTTTAATATTGGTCCTCTTCTATGTTTGTGACTTTGGTGAGGTAGTATCAATGAACCTTTCATGTGAGTTTGATTGATTAACAGCATAAAATTTGGAATTTTAATGAGGTTGTCGATTGCATCCGCCTTTTTTTTTCCTACTCCTCATTGTTGAAAATGAACATGTTATTTGAGTATCATGATGCTTTTGGTCCAGGAAGTATGGGGTTTACATGTTTTCTAATAGAGATGCTTTGGATGTGGTTAAAATTGTTTGTGATTTAGGTAAGGGTTGGCATCTGACTCTGATTGTTCTACTTAAAACTATCTGACATTTTTCATTATTTTTTTGGGCAAAGGGCATCCCACCCGGTAAAATAACATTTTTCATTGTTTGATGAGACAAAGATACAACAACAATCTCAATAATGTTTATGGTTACAATGTTGAATTTCACTTACATATTTTTTTTCCTTCTGTTGTCAAAAATTGATTTTGACAACAAATGTTTTTGTTAGTTGAGGGAAACTTTGAAAGACGATTAGGACGAGATTCACTATGTAAGGCTTAAACAAGGGGGATGTTTGAGTAAATCCTGTTCAATGGGCTTAAACAAGGGGATGTTTGGGTAAAGCTTATTCAACGGGATTGGCAAGGTGATGTTTGGGTAAAGCTTATTCAACACAAGGGGAATGTTTTCTAGGCTGCTTATATCACTGTTGCATTTCCAAACTATATACTTTCAAATTATTTGGTATAGTTTGATTATTTCATGTTTGGCCTTTGTTTATGCAGAAAGCAATTCTAGACTGACACATTCCTTTGTTAAAATGCTATAAGTGTTCTTTCGGGAACTTATTATCGGAGTTGAATCAAATTTAGTGCTTCCTATTTCCTTGGTCCAGACCTAAAGCAAGATGGCTGGTACTTCTTCTCAGGCTTTTGCTTTTTAAACTTTCATGGAAATTATTTATTTCATCATTATTAATTATCAGTTAGTTTATAATGTGGTAATGTTGGTTATCGTTCTAAATCTATGGTTAATTTGTGTAGGCAGTGTTGTTTCCATAGTGGAGGAAGTCTAAACTGACTAAGGCTAATTTGTGTCTGCTCCCGGAACTTATCAATTTTTTAAATTATAATTTAGGTAATATATTTTCTCAATTTCTGTTGACCGTACTTTTGAATTATTTTCGCATAAATAAGCTTTGAAGATTTTGTTACTATACGAGGAATTTGTTGGAAAGTTTATTAGATAAGCATGGTGTTTCAGTGGGTACGTTGCGATTGTTACATAATATCTCTTTTATTTGGCGTTCAAACCAAGCGTGCCACTTGATACAACTAACACGACTAATATTGCAAAAGTTGTTTATATTATCTCTCTTTATCTATGATTTATGATAATGGTTTTTAGAATGAGTTGAATGCGGTTTTTGTAAATGAGGATTAATATTGAAGATGAAGGGGATGTAATGAAAATTTTGAATTATCAATAAGATTTGATTACTTCTTGAGTACTAAACTTATGCTTTTAATTGCTTTGAGTTATTATTATTGATAAGAAATTTTAAGGGAGTGTTTGGGATTGCTTATTTAGGTGTTTGTCTACCTGTGTTGTTGCAAGATTGATGCAAGTTATGCATATTATGAAATCACGAACAAAAGTATATTTGCATGTCTAAAATCTCATTCTTAGACATAGCACATCAGTTATAAAGAAACTATAGTTCAGTATGTTGCAGTCTTTCCCTACTTTTTTTTATCCCTTTTGAAGGATTTGAAAGGTAACCTTAAGGAAGAGAGAAGTGGTACTTCTCAAAGATATTATGCCACGATTTATTATTCTTTCTAGATCACACCAAGATAACAAGCAAGTTTCACCTGTATACCAGGATGTAATGGATACAAAGATAAGCAATTGGTTACGTGATAATGTGCTTAACTGGCATGTTATTAAAGACATGTTAATGCTGAAAAATAAAGAAAATTTAATCATACTTCCTGCTCTTTGTGATGAAGTTTGTCATGTGAAAGTGATGAAGTTGTCACTTCTCCAAACTTCGTAAGGTCGAAAGAAGTTCCAGTTATGTCCACAAGGGATATGTGTTTCAAAGAACTTCCACTAGATTATGTCCACAACCAAAAGGGATAGGTGTTTTAGAGAACTTCTACTAGATTATGTCCACAATGAATATGTGTTTTAGAGACCTTCTACTAGATTATGTCAACAAGGAATATGTGTTTTAGTACTCACTTCTCGAGAGGTTAGGGGGGCTTTCAACCATTTCGTATTTGGCTAAAATCTTGCCTTTTAGAATATTGGTATGTGGATCCTACCTTTTTTTCTGTTTGTTTTGTCCATGGTGACTATTACAAAGATCAATGGTTTCCCCATACAGCGGGTGCACCTTTGGTCTATAAACATTGCTACACAGCCAAAGAAAGTTACAAATCCTTGCATCTGCAGACATGTACATATAAGATTAGAAGAATCACTTGTAGCATTAGATAGGCTCATCAAACGGAAATAAAATAACCAATCAACCCTCAACCCAATTGTAAACTGAACATAAAAACTTTTTGGGTCGAGCCTCTTTAAAGACGTCCACATACCCTTTTGGGTCGAGCCTTTGCCATAATTCTGTTACTGCTTTCAAATCTTCAGATTTTCTTTACTCTAAAGCTCATCAATCTCAGTCTAATCATTCTAATAAAAACTTGAACCAGTTCGTCCCAAGCTCTGGGGCACATTTTGAAAGTTTCTTAAATTACTTTCCTGCCATATAAAGTATTACGTACAATTACAATACTCCATATGTTATTGTTACAAGGGAGTTTACGCATGATTTTAATAATATCCGTCCGGCCAATTGTTGTTCAAACCATCCAAACATGCCAATGCTGTCAAATCAGTCCATACCTTTAAGGAGTACTCATAACCAAAGAAGAGATGATCATGTGAGTCAGGCATTTTGGGACATAGTCACAGCTCATTTGCTTATTTGCCATCCAAAGCACAAAGGTGTGCCATATGTTGTGAGAAAACTTTACTATAGAGCTCCATTTCACTTTATTCCCTTCACTCATCAAGTCTTACCATATTCTTCGCATAGAATTTTAACAATTCTTTTCCTCTTATTAAGCCATCTAACTGTACCAGTTTTGTCTTGAACTGGTATAAGAATAGGCAGCTTAGAAATTAGTTGGATATCCTCTCACCCAACCATCTGGCCATGCTAAACATGATGTTGTGGGTGTATTATTTACTTGGTTAAGTTTTTTCTGGCTTAAGGGGTATTTGTGATTGACTTTTGAAAGTGAGCTACATATGAAAGCTATAGCAAAACGGATGGTTGTGTTTAGGATTTCCTATATATAAGTGCTTATATGCTTATTGCAATTGTGTTAAACCAGGTAGGTAATTCTAAACACTCTATTGGAAACTGCTTGTATGGAATTAGCACTTAGAAAAACGAACACTCCCAAACACGCCCATATCATTTGGTAATGCTTACGATGTTTGAAGTTATGATATTAAGATATTTGGGTGTTAGATGTGTTTGGAAACAAAATTTCTTATATTATAAGGATTTACATGTCAAATGACATCTAAATTATCAAAACTGATTATTTGACCCGTAAATAATCACACAATGAGAATCAGTTAAGCATACCTAAACACACGATTCTGATTATTGTAAATATCATATTGCAATCCTGCATAAACTGTTGTATTGGTTTTGTTTGAATGAACTAAAATAATAAGAAGTGTGGTATGAACATCGATACTTTTAGTGTTGTAGCATAGATCCGTAGACATGTAGGGAATGGAGGATAGTATATGCAATTATGCAATTACGCACACACATACATAATAATGGCGGCGGTTCAGGGTTAACTGTTAGCCAGATGTGTTAATTTGACTGATTATAAAATGTGAAAGAGAAAAGGGAACTTGAGAACTCTTGGATGTGACAATTGAGAATAGTATAAGGTTATAATTTCGTTAATTAGTCAAGTAATTGTTAATGTTTACTTCCAACATGACATGAAACATAGCTTGCACATTGTTGAGTTATTGTTCTAGTAATCTTGTTTAAGCCTATGATATTGATTCTACATTGTTGAGTTTCTGGCTTATGTTATCTCGATGCGTTGGGGTTTTCAGGTGCAGTTAGCAAATCAAAACCAGCTTGTGGATCATTACGGCTCCAAGCATCCGAAGGAGAAGCCTCCTAGCAACTCTGAATGATCAGTTTCTTGTTTTGCAGAACACGATGATATGATCGGCTTATTTTCAAATTTTGTGTTCTGTCCTGGTACTTGTCTACAAGAAAGATGACAATTATGATGAGTATCAGAAGTGTGAAACTACAAAAGCTGGTGCAAACCTCTTGTTCTCGTTTGTAACACAATTAATAACAAGAAGTTCAGTTTGTTAAATGATTGGGACATCATATATAAAGAAAAATAGCTAAATTGGCAAAGCAGGAGATAAATAATTGATGAATTATTTGAGTGAAATCATCAAAGAAAGAAGAATTTGGGACCATGTGACACGGAGGGTGAGCCATTACCCTCACCTCCATTCTCATGCGTGACCACCACTCTGACCACCCCCATCGATGCATCACCATTATTTCTTGCACTTAATGGTGACCACCCTCACAATTATGTTTTTTTTTATATGTTTGTAAGTGTTTGTGAGAGGTATTTTGTGAGGTATGTTTGTTTAAAGTAATGGGTCAAAAAAGGAGTATATTTTGTATAGTATCATTTCCACGCGTTTTAGAAGAAATTATGTATTTATACTTTCATGTTTATACAAATGAAGTTAGTATTCAATTATGCAGATTTTGAAGTATTGTATGAGTCTAGTTTTATAAAAAGTGATAAGTGCAGGATTTGTGCATTTGTAGTCTCTATGGCGTGGATACATTGACACATTGTGGTCTCTATGGCGTAGAGGCTACATTTTTTTTTTAAAAAAAAAAACTTGGGTGTTTTACGGGTCAGGCCGGTATGCTCCTATGCAGTTTGTAGTGTTTTGTGTCTAATAGACGAGCTAGTACATGTGATCAATGAATCCATGGCATGTATTAAGATTTTGGATACTCTGTTAGTTTTACCCCGCCCATCTAGAGTGGCAAACTTAACGGGTGGTCGTTTAACTCATATGCGGATGGTGTCATGTATTTTATTCAAGGGCCAGACCTTGAGGGGCTGAGGGCACGAGTTCATCATTCATGTAAATTGTAAAGCATAATGTTCCTTTTTTGTAAGGTCTCAAAATAACAAGTATAAAGTAGTATTTACGATTGATTTTTGAAATGTTAAAAACTTTATGGTTTGGTCTCATCCTTTTTACCAGACTTCCCTTTTTCTTTCTCATTTTTCTTAACTATCTTTCCTTTCAAATCAAGAATCTTTTATATAATAAAACAAAACTCCTAGTGGGGACTTTCGTATTTAAAAAAAAAAAGATTATTTCTTTATTAAGTAATACTTTAAAATTTATAAATTTTAAAATACGAAAGTCCCCACTAGGGGTTTTATTGTATTATATAAAAGATTTATAAATTTATAAATTCGTTTTGTTGATATACTACACAAGTAAAAGATAAATACAAAAAATATAGATAAGATGCAAATAACAATAGGGTTAAACTTTATAAATGATTATCTTTAATAATAAAAAACTATAATTAAAATTCATAAACAAACAAAACAAAGATTAAATTATTTATTTTTTAATAAATAAAAATATGTCATTCAAAGATTTTTTTAAAAAAACTCGCGCTTGTGCAGGCATTATAACTAGTGCAACATTAGGAAAAATCTTCTTTTAGTTAATTTTGATAAATAAATAAAAAATATATATCAGAAACATCTTTGTCATCGAAGTTATTCTTATTTTCTATTACTGCCTTTAAGATGTAACACTGATATTTTTAGACCCTTATATATGTGGTGGTGTATTAGTCTCTAGTCAATACCATGTGAACGTACATGTTTGATAGTGTAATTTCCATGTATTTTCCGTGCAACTTGATTGCTGGAGTGTTGTTCAAAGACAAATTCTTGGAACATTTCACTAACTCGAATTTTATCATCAAAAATGTCAAGCAAAACAATTCTTTGGGAAAAATTATACTTGGGACTTTTGTACTTGTACCGTTGTACGTCATTCAATATTGATTAATGGGAAAATATTGAGTTTAGTAGAAAACTCTTTTGACTCATATGCTCATATCCACTGCACAGGTTTGTCACTCTTGCGAATTGAAAAACATGGATTTAAGTTCGGTACTTTTAAGGTCTCAAAATAGTGAAAATACCCAAAAAAAAAAAAAAAAAAAAAAAAAAGGTTATCTTGACTGCCGATTTTTATTTTATCTATTTCCTTCAAACTCGAGAATGTAACTTTTTTTTTTATTAGAACCGATTTCAATAAGGAGGTGATATGCACATCACAAAAAATGATGTGCACACCACAACTATGCATATATGATGTTATAACATATGCATTTGCGATGTGATATTGTGGTGTTCACATAACTTTTTGTTATGTGCATATCAATTCCCTTCCGATAACAGCGAGCAAGACTATAGATGTGGTGGTGAATAAGTCTTTACGACCATACCATGTGAACGTCCATGTTCGATAGTCATTGATAGCAAAATTTTGATTTCTCATTGTGCAACTTGATTGCTGAAGTGTTTTTCATAGTCAGATTTTAAGAAAATCCAACAAAATGAAATGTTTTGATCAAATTATTGAATTTTATGGAACCCATATATGCCATGCCACGTGATTATTGAAGACCCTTTGTGGTATCATTCACCACATGTGTATACTTTTTGGTCCAAAATTCATAATAGTTCAACTTAAGCGCGTATATATAGTAGGGGTGTTTATCGGTTCGGTTATCGGTTTATTCGGTTCGGTTTGTTTGGTTAATTTTTTTTTCTGGGTCAAACCGAAAACCGAACCGAACCGAATGTAAATTTGATTCAACCGAACCGAAAACCGAAGCCCTATAACCGAAAACCGAACCGAATAACCCGAATTACATAATTTTAATTATTTTTTCATTTAATTATATATATTTTTAGAACAAATTTTTTTTTTAAGCTTAAATAATATTATATTTATACTAAAAAAGACTTTTAGTGATTATTTTCATATATAAATACATAGAAAATATATATATTTATATATTTTCGGTTTTCGGTTTTCAGTTTTAATTGCCAAACCCATATCCAAACCGATAACTAAATATTTAGTTCGGTTCGGTTCGGTTTTGACCAATTCGGTTCGGTTACAAATTTGGCTCGGTTTTTTTTGGTTCGGTTCGGTTTCGGTTTTCGGTTATCGTGGATATTACCCGATCCATGAACACCCCTAATATATAGGCCATGTTATTAAGAAAGTCTAACAAGATCCTAAGTTTAAAAAAGATAATACATGGTCGAACTTTCGGCCTATCGTCTAAATAGACTTTCCTAAATAGATTCGATCAAAATTAGATTTAGATATTGGGTTTTGCTAAGGAATGCCCACTAGGCAATGTTTAAGCCATAATGAATAATATTATTTTTCATATATTTAAAGTTGTTATTTATTTAATGAAAAATAAATGAACATAAAAATTAACTTAAATATATATTATTATTTTTTTAACAAAGTTCAAAGTTCCTTTTATATTCATATTGACTGTGGCTTAAACATTGCCGGTAAGCATTATTTAGCAAAACCATTTTTAAGTTTTTCAAGTTTCAAGAGTTCAATATTTAAAAAAAGTCACTCGCCCTTTATAAATACCATATAGATTTGGTACGTAATTGCCCTTAAGCTTTATAGCCGCGTCATTGTCGTGTACCCCTTGACAGAATTATTTTGGCCAAACCCACCGCTCTTTTCATAATTGAATTCTAGGGTTCTTTAATTTGTCACTTCAGAGCATGTTGAAATCATTTTAGAGCATGTATTTTGTAACACTGTTTTTTATTTTCAAGCATACGAGTTTTTAAGTCATGCGCGCATATTTAGACATGAATCAAACTTAGTTTAATATACGGAACCTGAGTGTTAAGGTAATTTAAAGCCGTTTTAACACGAGGCGTTAAAAGTCTAAAGAGAAAATGTTGTAAATTTAAATTCATGCAATGAAAAACTATCTGCGTAAACAAAATGGTATTCATTTAGCATTGTGTAATGCATAGATTAGTTATAACACATAATATTTATTGAAAAACTCGCGCGTTGAAACACTTAGGGTGTGTTTGTTTCATTAGATGTTTTAGGTCTGAATCTGACTACCACATCTTACTAGTAAGAGGTGGATAGAATGTCTAAATCTAAACGAAATAATGTTGTTTGTTTTTGTGTAATTGTCTGAATGATTTTAAGTGCTCGTTTCTGCAATTTATTTAAGTAACTTGTGTAAATATGAAATAAAACGTTTTATCATAAATATAACATAGTTAATAAACCATCAAATATATTATATTAACACGAGTCTTCAATCTCTCTTATCGAGTAAGAGGCAGTAAGACAAGTCCCTCACCTCTTACTGAGTAAGATGTTATATGTCTAACTGGATCTGACTCAAAAGAAAAAAACAAACAAGGAAAACGTCTGCTCACCTCTTACTGGTAAGAGTAAGAGGGAGTAAGGGCTAGTAATACTTTAAAAAAAAAAAACAAACACACCCTTACTCTTTTATTATAGACAAAAGCAATATAGACATTTCAGCTATTATTTTAATATAAACTTGCCATGTTGGTGAAATCGAAACAAATTTTGAATGTTCGTGGTATAGTAAAAGTTATAAAAAGTAAGTGTTTCAACTCCGCAAATTGAAGAAAGTATGTTGTTATTTTATGACTTTTACCCATATTATAACTATATAAGTATAAATGTTTTTACATAATCTTATAGAAAAATCTTGTTTAATAACCTTGTATATGTATCCTGACAGAGTTTGTTATGTGAAGATAGAGATTTACGAGATATGAAGTTACATTTTTAACTAATTGGATTATTATATCATATATTATACAATATGTATGCATAAATTATCAAAATTTAGATATATTGTGTGTCAAAACACATTAAGTAAATGTCAAAGTCTAGTGCAGGTATATAGTTTTTAACGGCTGTTGTAATATTATAAAAAAAAAAACTACAAATTATTATATATCAAACTTAAAAATATATGTACGGATTTTGGTTAGGTTTTCGGTTTAAATTGTCAAAACCAGAACTGAACTGAAAACCGAATATTTAATTCGGTTCGGTTAAGTTTTGGACAATACGGTTATGTTACAAGTTCGATTGAGTTATTTTCGGTTCGGTTTTGGCTTTCAGTTTATTCGGGGTATTACCTAAACCATGAACACCCCTAGTTAATTCTCATGTGGCATGGCCCTTAAGGGTTCGGTAAATTGACTATAAATATAACATTTTTATTGGTGCTTGTAGGTCCCATAAAATGCCCACAAAAAATACACTCACTCAAAAAAAAAAAAAAAAAAAAAAAAGAAAAAAAAAAAAAAACGCAACGTCACCAGAAACGAAAGGAGGCACGGTGCAACACAACGTGCCATTCGTGCGTTGTTGGGTCTTTGGCGGGCGAATAATTGCTCCACACCGAACACTCTTAGGCTTTTTTTTACAAAAAGAGCTTATGAGCTGATTTATTATGACAACACACCTCTTCAAATAGTGTCTGGATTACCTTATGCATTTTCAAAACGTACTGTTGGTAAAATGTTTAAAAAACAACGACCTATAAAGAATATTAACAAATAACAGTTACAATCAAAAGTTATTGGTAAATAATAGTTACCATAGTTGACCACTTGAGGAGAACTTTTGAAGAAATAGGTCATGGGTTCGATTCTAAATCTTGGCCAAAAGGTCACTGTAACAGGTGATCATTGCCTAGCGTTTTGTCATTGCGTAAGAGTCGGTCGGCACTCAAAATGATGCACAGAATCAGGGTTTTCCCGCCAATTTAAACCTTTTGGAGACAATCATAGACACCATCATATTAAAATTATAAACAATACATATAGTCTAGAAAAGTTAATACAAAGAGACTTTTGAAATTGGGCTTATTTGAGCTAGAATAAGCTCATAAGCTTAAGCTACTTGGTAATATCCACACACAATTTTTAAGCTTGTGGGATTTGTGGAAAACTAGAAGGGGGGGGGGGGGGGGGGGTTGAATAGTTTTCCCCTCTTTTTCGTTTTATAAAAATCTGGTTTTGCAAAATGTTGATTCAAATTTAATCAATTGTTTGTTTGAAAACCTTCAATTAGAGTTTAGTATGAAAACAATATATAAATATGATCAATTATATATGTAGACTTTTGGATTAGTTTCAAAACTTAGTTTTATGAATGAAGCTTTGGTCAATCTTTATGTGAATACGTTTTCCTTTTAAAATCTTAAAGCATTTTGTATCAAATTATCGATTAAGTTAAACTCAACATGAGAAGTGTTGATGCATAATCTGACGCGGACTGATTCAACGACTCTCCTTGGGCCGTTAGTCGTCTTCTCAAGCCCTAAATAGACCTGTCAACAAAGAGAACTCGTTAGGAGTGGACCCGAGGCTGTAGCCCCGGGATCCACCTCCGACGGTCAAGTTAGTATTGATGCGCGGTAGCATATAATAGTTAGGTTTAGGGTAACCTGTTGTATTGTGCCCCTAAGAAGGGAGTTCCAGCCATGTATTTATAGGGCATGGATTAGGGTTTAGGCGTAGAGTGGGCCGCTGTCTGCCGGGCCTGACCCATGTAGGGTCCAGTCCGGACCATACGTCCACAAGAAGTGTTAATCATATATATATAAGCCCATTAGACCATATCATACAACTATGTATCCTATCACAATATTAACTTGTTACTACACCACAATCAATCATCAATATAAGCAACAATTAACACATATTTGCAAGCATAGATATAAAGCGATAAATGCAAGAGTAAATGTAAAAAGATAAGAGAAAGAGGATGCAAACAGGACACAATGATTTATAGTGGTTCGGCTACAAGGACACCTTCCTTGTTCCTACTCCACTCCCCGAGTCACCTACTCGAGAGTTTTCTTCACTACTCAACAAGCTCCCTTTTGGCGGAGAAAACCGTACACAACTTTTGCTTACACCATTTAACGACACTAAGCTAAATGTCGAGTTCTAATAGTAGCTAGAACCAATCTCACAACACAACTTAGATCACTACACAACTTCTACACAACTTCACGACTTCTTCATGACTTCACGACTTCACGACTTCATCACAACTTCTTCTAAACTTCACTACTTAATCACACACCTACATCTTCACAACTATGTGTCTTCTCCACACTACTACTTCTTACTCACTCATTGAATCACTACTAAGTAAGATCATCTTGATCTACTTATTACATATACCTAACTCACAACTTCACATAAGCACTAACTAGATCCTAATACATCTGTGGCTTTATGATAGGGAGGATTCTTCTCTTGCACTTTGAGTGATGAGAGATTGGATCACTTGAAACAAAGATTAATAATCTTATGATCAAAGGGTTTTAGAATGATGTTTAGAGAGAATTGGATCTGAAAATTTTTGTGCAAAAGGTAAGAAAATTCTGTGGGATGAACCAGTATTTATAGGGAGAAAAAAGTACTGTTCTGGAGCGTGGCCGGTCCCCTTAATTAGAGGCCGGTCCCCTTAATGATTAAGGGGGCCGCCTATGGAATTAAGGGGGCCGCCCCTTCAGAACGTTGGATTTTCTTGTCTTTTAGTGGGGAAAGTTTATTTGGTGAAAAACTAACTGATTTTGGTTAAAAGTTTGAAATCATATATTTAGTATGATTAAAACATTTTTCTTTATTACCAAAGTGTTTTTCAAAAATATATAATATGTTTATATAATTAAATAAACTTTGTATTAGTTAATTAAATACCCCTTTGATCATGAGATGTATTAAGCACTTGTTTATCCATACCTTAAGTGATTGTTGAGGCAAACTCGAGACGTTGAGATGTCGAGGCTTGTTGACGTAAGAATGCATAGAAGAATTGTGATCACAAGTAACTTAAGCATTTTACGTTATATGTTGTAACTTACATCTTTGTCATTATTAAAACATGAAGAGGATGTTTAGATTAAATATCGTAATATTCATGCCAACAATCTCCCCCTTTTTGATGATGACAAACTATGTAAACTATAACTTATAGTAAAATGTATAAGTTACTTGTTTACACTTCTTCTCCCCCCTTTTGTCGAAGCAAAAAGGTGGACTCTAAGGAGAAACTTCTACTATGCTTGAACTCTTGAGATAGAATGTAAAAGGCGAGCTTGCATCATCGTAAGTGAAGCCTTGATCCTATCAACCTCAATGCTCCCCTTTGGTGTATGCTCCCCCTTGGTGTATGCTCAAAACTTGTTTTGGCTACCAAAGAATCGAGCGGTGAAGTAATCCTTCAAAACAAAGTTAGTAGACAAGTGCACATATATATAATGATGATAATAGATATATGCATGAAACTAATAGGGGAACAATATATGGACATATTAGGTATATGCACTAAAAGTATGACACATGCAATTATTGTTTTAAAAACAACAACCTAAATCCCCAAAAAAAATTAGAACCTAATGCAAAGATTAGAACCTAGGAAAATGTAGGAGAATGAGGAGGGATGAGCGTGAATATAAAGGGAAGGAGATGACAAAGGGTTGACAATTATGGTTTAGATAAATATAACGTTTGACAAGGGTGGATGATAGGGAATCATGGGATTTTTAGGTGTTTTGTTGGTTGACGACCGAAGGTGGATATGTGAAATGAGGTGGTGATGAGTCGACAACACTTGAAGCTTAGATTTCTTCATTGTGTTCTTCACCTGCTAGAAAGTGGAAATGACGCATTTCGTAATGAAATTCACTTGGATGAGGTGGTGATAACTTGACAACACTTGAAGCTTGGATATCTTCTTTGTGTTCTTCACTTGCTATAAAGTGGAAAGGATGCATTTCATAAAGAAATTCACTTGACTTTCAGGGATTTAAGTTTTGGTGGTGATGGCGTACTTAGTAGAATGTAGGGAATGGTGACATGGTTGAATCTTCTTGTGAAGATGGGAAATGAGGATCAAGTGGAGATGACTAGGTGGCAGCAGAAGAGTGATGTTCAAGGAAGGAATTTCTTGGGTAGGAGGTGGTGGTGATACTTTTGGTGGTGGAGACAATTGTGAGTTGATATATTCTTTGATAGATGGAGTGGTGTCGTCTTCATTAGTAAGGTCAATGAAGAGTTGTTTTGATGGTATGATGACAAGTTTTTGTTGGAGATGGGGGTTCTTGGTGGAGGTGACAAGTGGGTGTTGATATAGTCATTGATTGATGATGATGATGATGGTATGGAGGAGGTAGAGGTTTCTTGAGTTGATGGTGTTTTGGATGGTGCATTGGGAGCACTATGAGATGAACATAGAGGTGGTGGTGATGGAGTGTTGGTGTTATCTTGTGTTAACACAATGACGAGTGGTTTAGGAGGTATGGTATTGATTCTTGGTTTCTTTGAGGACATGGAAATGGTGGATGACTCGAGATTGGTAGTACAAAGGATGACTCAGTTTTGGGTGTGAGGTAGAAGGATATATGTGAGTGAGTGTGATTTCCCTTTCCATTAAATTCATGCTCATCCGGATATATTTTGAGACTAATATGACCTATCAGATTATGACACTAAGGTTCTCATGAAATGAGGGTGAAGGATCTAAAGGTAAGAAAAATATACCTAGATGAATGATACATATATAGTAAACCATGTAAAGGCATACAATCAAATCACATAGGAACAAATAATCATCTAGAAATAACATATATGCGATATGCCATAAATCTAGGCATGAAAGCATCTAATAAGAAACAAAGTTCATAAAAGTAAACTAGCGTTAGGTATATTTAGGAAGAGCAATTTAATCAAGTTGGAGAATGAGTATGAGACTATTACTAGTGGTGCTCAATTCAGGCTAAACACGACCATTTTTACGGGTTACACACCCAACTTCTCACATAGAAGCAATTCAACCGTTAGGTTAAATTGAATTTCTAGTCAATAGATTCTCCAGTAGTCATTCTCTTTTTTTTGAAGAAATTGAGTTCCAAAATTTACTTATCGAAGAGTACCAAATATGAAGTTTGCTTGATTCACTAATGTTTGGCTTAATGTGACTCAAACATCATGTTTTTATGAAGGTAAATCTAGATGATATATTTTATTCACGATCCTAATAGAGACGTGTTGAATGTTTTGATAAGAGTAAACAAAAAATTTTAATACTTTTTTCATGATTTACCTGTTGTTTGGTTTTGATGACATATTACTTGATTTAATAACTGTGCTTGATTTAAGAATGCTCCTTAACATATCTTGAAAAATGAATCTCATTAAGATTATTTATCTTAAATGAGATTGTGATTCACAAATGATATCAAAACTAGACATTTATATATTCTAAAGCAAATATTATTTTCTATGATTTTTTTTGCCAATGTTATATATCATAATTTAACTAGTATTTGAAACAAAATGAATTTTACTTGTTTATGCATTGTGACAAGTTATTTTTCAATTCTAATAACTTAAATTATTTCAAAAAGAAAAGTGTAGTGCATTATCTTGTAACACAACCATTCATGCTACAAAGAAAATGAAATACATATAATATATAGTGTGTATTGTTCTTAAATATGTATTTTAGCTTGAAGAGATGATTTTAAGTAGTGTGAGCAAAGTTTACATATGTTGTTAGTTTGCTCATGTTTGGTTTTTCGGATATGACACATTTATCCATTGCTTTGCAATGTAAATTGCTTGAATATTTCGGATGAAACATCCAAGTCATCAATCCTACTTCATTTTATATTTTATGCATGTGTTAAACATGTTATTCTAATATTTGGAACACAACTATTGGACAAGTAGATTCAATATGGCATTGTCAACACAAGTGTGAGTTATGATCCAATGCATATTCTTTTCATCTACAAAGGATGTAAATATTTTCATATCAATCTAGTGTGATTGAGTATGTAGATTCAAGACTTTATCCTTTGTTAAAATTTGATGTAATCTTGAAACTAAACAAATAACAATCCAATTTCTTGTCCATACTCAAAAATATGTCAATTAGATTTGATGAATATATCAACCATAATTTGAATAATGAATTGATATAATATCAAGATCTTTCTTGACCCTCACAAACACTCATTTAAAATAAATAGGCATTATGATAGTGTGTTCCATTAATCCTAAGATTATTTATGAGTGAGGTTGGTGAATGATTGAAATTTGACTTATTACTATATGATTGTTATAAGTTTTGTTTATGTGAAAGACACTTCATTGTTACTTATAATGAACACACTTAGATTTTGAAAATACTTTTTCTTTTATATTACTGCTAATGTTTTACAAAGATTCAATTTCTCTTATTAAACAACTTACGATAAAACAAGGTAATTTGTTGAAAATATTTAAGTGTGTTGTTAAGAATAGATCAAATTGTTTGAAATATTTAGGTGATTAAATTTAACTTATTTACAAGATATTTGAGTAACATTAAGCCATCTATACCTATATGCAATGCAAGCATAATATTGCAATCCTAACGCAAGAAATCTAGCATAAGATCTAGTTAAGTATAAGCCAGAAAACTAGCTATAAACTAATAGAGTACAAGGCACATATGCTAAGATATTCAAATAGCTAAATTACAAATAGCAACGATTAACAAAGTAAAATCACAAATGAGTTCACATAACACATAAAACACTTGTCGTCGTTTTGTGTATTATATATACCAATGTTTACTTAGCTCGATTTTATTTGAAAATAAAATAGTTTCCTATCCATTTTAAAATTTAATTAAGATCAATATTTTGAAAACATAAATAATTAATTTTTAAAGATATATCGACTAGGAATGCCCGACTTGAAGGAAAAGGTAAAATACAAGTTTTACGTTAAAACAAGACTCAAATTTTTTACTTTCGTGTAGTATTTTAACTTTCTGACTTATTTAAGTATGTAATGGTTACTTGTAAGTATTTTTAAATGAAAGTAGACTCAATTACCTTTAAAACGCCGGGTGGCGCGACTTCTACGGAGTTACGGTTATTTTTATATGATTTTTCAAAGTTTCTAAAAAAGCTGCGAACAGATAGGCGGACCCCTTAAATAATTAAGGGGACCGCCCAGTATTTAAGGGGGCCGCCCAAACAAATAAGAGGGCCACCCGTCTGGTACTCAAAATTTCATTTTTTGTAAAAAAAAATTGTTTTCTGACTTTGCTAAAAGTTATGAAACTTTCTAAATTTGATACCGAACATATAATACTTATTTAAAGCATAATCTTATCTCGAGCTAGTATAATTAGTGTATATAACATCAAAACTAATACAAGTTAGTCAACAAAATACTTTTCATGTTTAATCCTCCTTAATGGGTAATTTGATATATGGATCGTACTCAATTTTTAAAACCATTTGTTTTGAAAATTTGAGCGACGTGGCTCTGGTACCAATTGTGGAAAACTAGAAGGGGAGGGGGGGGGGGGGTTGAATAGTTTTCCCCTCTTTTTCGTTTTATAAAAACTTGGTTTTGCAAAATGTTGATTCAAATTTATTCAATTGTTTGTTTGAAAACCTTTAATTAGAGTTTAGTATGAAAACAATATATATAATCAATATGATAAATTATATATGTAGACTTTTAAATTAGTTTTCAAAACTTAGTTTTATGAATGAAGCTTTGGTCGATCTTTATGTGAATACGTTTTCCTTTTAAAATCTTAAAGCATTTTGTATCAAATTATCGATTAAGTTAAACTCAACATGAGAAGTGTTAATCATATATATATATATATATAAGCCCATTAGACCATATCATACAACTATGTATCCTATCACAATATTAACTTGTTACTACACCACAATCAATCATCAATATAAGCAACAATTCACATATATTTGCAAGCATAGATATAAAGTGATAAATGCAAGAGTAAATGTAAAAATATAAGAGAAAAAGGATGCAAACCGGACATAATGATTTATAGTGGTTCGGCTACAAGGACACCTTCCTTGTTCCTACTCCACTTCCCGAGTCACCTACTCGAGAGTTTTCTTCACTACTCAACAAGCTCCCTTTTGGCGGAGAAAACCGTACACAACTTTTGCTTACACCATTTAACGACACTAAGTTAAATGTCGAGTTCTAATAGTAGCTAGAACCAATCTCACAACACAACTTAGATCACTACACAACTTCTACACAACTTCACGACTTCTTCATGACTTCACGACTTCACGACTTCATCACAACTTCTTCTAAACTTCACTACTTAATCACACACCTACATCTTCACAACTACATGTCTTCTCCACACTACTACTTCCTCCCACTACTTCTTACTCACTCATTGAATCACTACTAAGTAAGATCATCTTGATCTACTTATTACATATACCTAACTCACAACTTCACATAAGCACTAACTAGATCCTAATACATATTTGGCTTTATGATAGGGAGGATTCTTCTCTTGCACTTTGAGTGATGAGAGACTGGATCACTTGAAACAAAGATTAATAATCTTATGATCAAAGGGTTTTAGAAGGATGTTTAGAGAGAATTGGATCTGAAAATTTTTGTGCAAAAGGTAAGAAAATTCTGTGGGATGAACCAGTATTTATAGGGAGAAAAAAATACTGTTCTGGAGTGTGGCCGGTCCCCTTAATTAGAGGCCGGTCCCCTTAATGATTAAGGGGGCCGCCTAAGGAATTAAGGGGGCCGCCCCTTCAGAACGTTGGATTTTCTTGTCTTTTAGTGGGGAAAATTTATTTGGTGAAAAACTAACTGATTTTGGTTAAAAGTTTGAAATCATATATTTAGTATGATTAAAACATTTTTCTTTAATACCAAAAGTGTTTTTCAAAAATATATAATATGTTTATATAATTAAATAAACTTTGTATTAGTTAATTAAATACCCCTTTGATCATGAGATGTATTAAGCACTTGTTTATCCATACCTTAAGTGATTGTTGAGGCAAACTCGAGACGTTGAGATGTCGAGGCTTGTTGACGTAAGAATGCATAGAAGAATTGTGATCACAAGTAACTTAAGCATTTTACGTTATATGTTGTAACTTACATCTTTGTCATTATCAAAACATGAATAGGATGTTTAGATTAAATATCGTAATATTCATGCCAACAGGATTTTAAAACACAATAAGCCCATAAACTCCTTTAAATAATCTAATCCAAACATTATGTTAAAATTTATACCACCAACTATAGTTTGTAAATAAATTAATTTACATAAAATCTGTCAAATTTTAATACAAACAACCTATCAGTAAGAGTAGCTAAACATGAATATGTTAAAATTATCTCAAATTAGTATATTTTTAAGAATCACAAGGTCTAATTTCCTTAAAATTATATTTCAGAATTTATTGACGATGTCAAAACTAATATTTTATTCCCATTTTCTAAATTACATATAATACACCTTTTATATCAAGTTGAATTAATTTGAAGTTTAAAGAATTAAAATAATCCAGTGATTAAGAAAAGGAATGACACAAATACTTAAAAAACCAAATAATTTAAGAAACCAAAATTTCTTACCGAAGGAATTGGACTTTCCATGAAACACAATGCTGAATAACAAACATATTACAAATTAGTTGTAATTGCGTTAGAACCTTTTTTTTATTAACGGCAAATTATATAGAAAAAAGGCAATCAAATTTACTTTTATATCTACTAGAACACCACGTAATAAAGATAATAAAACAATTTCATTGAAAAGAATATCCAAGCGAGGTTGAGAACTACCAAACAGGATCTGATTACAGAATTTCCATATCACCCACCACATAATGTAAAAGACACCTTCTAGAACGTCTTTAAGCCCTTTGGGAAGACGAAGAGAAATAAAATAAGGTAGCCATTCTTCATACGAGTGAAGTTCTGGAAAATCCAAATCCCACCATCGGCCAACTTTACGAAGGAGAAGACAAGCCATGTTGCACGAAAAGAAAATGTGAGAACCAGACTCTCCAGTGGAACTACAAATGGGACAAATAATAGACGGAATATCTATCCCACGGAGACAAGTTTAACCTCGTAGGCAGCTTATCCAAACACACTTTCCATGCAAATATATTGATCTTTATCGGGACAACTTTCACCCATCTAGTAGGGGCACCCACCATAGGCAATAAGGTATCATCTATGTAAGAGTGAGCTGATTTAACCGAGAACTCACCCGACGAATCAAGGGACCAAATCCATCTGTCATTTGAGTTGGAAATTATAACGGCCGCAACTTTATCAGCAAGGTGGAGGAGCTGCTCTTCTTCACTACTGTTAAAAGTTACGTATAAATATTAATATGTAAATGACTAGTATCGAACCCGAGACCTCGGGATTGCACACATTACAAATGAGTATTAAGGAAAAATAATAAATGTTTTATTATATTTATTATTAGACACGAGAATAAAACGACCGTTAGTACTTAACGGAAAAAGGGACTAACGACCGTTAGACGAAAAAGAGAAAAAGGGTATTTATGTAATTTGGTAACCAAAGAAGGGTCTAGAAACCCTCCTCTTGGGTTGGGTCGGCCGAAACACACACACAAGGGCACCCTTGCCCTAGCTTGATCCCAAAGCTATCCAAATCCTATAAATACAAATCTTAGGGTAATTGTTTTTCATAACTTTTGTGCACACAATTATCCCTAACTTTTTCTCCTCTCTCTTTGCTCTCAAAATCCGGTCGAACACCCCTAAGCAATTAGCGTTTCGATTTTTGGTGATCAAAAATATTTTCTTGTGTAGTTACTTGCATAACCTTAATACGGTTTAATTTGTGTGTACAAGAACGAGGTAATAACTCACTATAGTTATTATCAAGAGATCGATAAACAAAATGGTAAGGGGTTTATCATAGATCTATAATTACACAAGATCAAGATTTATTGAAGTGCTAAAAGGTACGTTCCGGTTTATGTTTTAGTTAATCTTTATACGTGTTATTCTTGATCCTAGCTTCCACAATATGTGTACTATGATTGTATAATTCCAATAGTGGCATCACGAACCATGGATAACATGTAATTGATTACTAAAACTTATAAAAATCGGATCTTTAATTGTTTAGATACATGTTTTTTTTATCTAGGGTTTTTCTTTTTAATTTTTTTTTATAAAATTTTGAAACCCTAACCCTAATTTATGGGGGGGGGGGTCGATTTCCACTTAAAACCCTAATTAGGGTTTGTGGTTTAATTGATTAATTTGTAATCACTAGAAACCCTAGGTCTTTAACCAGTTATATGAACGTATCTTGTGACCTATGTGCTAATTGTTAGGTTTAATCCGTGACGAAACATGCATGTTAGTCATGGATCTTGTTTGTTTTTATGTTTGTCACATGTTTTAGATAGATCTATAATTGGAGAAGACTCCAATTGATATATATTAAAATCAATTTATATGCTATGTGGTGTGTATATTAGCTTTGGCCTACGCAATTGATTCGTCAATGTATGTGGCTCCACTTCCATTAAGAAGGAAAGGCCTTAGTTGATTACATGCATAATATACCTAGACTTGATTTTATTAGGATCTTTTCTAATAAGGATTGCATGTGGCTAATTGTTTCACTTGATTTATTATTGGTTGTGTTGTTTTCTTTGAATACTTGTTTATTGTTAATTGTTTGACATGATGTAAGCAATAAAAGGGTGTTTTTTCATAAAGAAAATAATACGGACTAATAATGGTGAAACCCTAAGTGATAAAGATTGAATCTTGCGGAGTCTTATGTGCCAACAACGGTTCGCTTCGCACGGTAATTCGCTCCAAGGCGAGACTAGCGAGATTCATACTTTATTACATGTTTTGAGATTGAATCCATAAAATTTTGCTTGATTGATGTTTTGTACAAACATGCTTTTAAAAGTAACTCTTTTAAGACAAGATTCATAATCGTGATTTGAAGGCTTAGAAAAGAGCCTTAGAGTCTGCCTTGGTTATCACAATCTTGAATACGTCTTAAACAAATTTCTTTTAAAATCATTCTTGTAGAAAGTCATCTTAGGGTTTTTTAAACCTCAAGTAAAACTTTGTGTATTAATCTCACGAATTGGTTAATAAAAAGGTTTTGAAAAATTATGCTATAAAGATGAGTGCATGCATCTTTATACATATTTTGATTGACACATCAAAATTGAATACCCTAAAATTTAAGTTACATGCCATCTATCTATAAGGAACACTTGAAATTCTAATTTAGTAAACGTGAGACCTAGGCTAAATTATTATGACAAGGTAAAATTCTTTTAGTGCGTGAGACCATAATTGTAATTTTACATGTTTCTAAGGTAGACGACTTAATTAAGTTGTGCGTGAGACCTAGAACTTAAGGCATGAGATGGGATGAAACATGCTTACAAGGAAAATTGATGAATCAATTTGTAGTAAATCCCATAATGGTCTAGGAATTGGAAATTTTGTTTGCCAATTATTGTTCGACAGATTACCATCTTTTGTACTTTCACCACTAGTAGATCAACTGATGTGGTGGAACTATGTAAAGTTGGATCCTAGATTTTCAAGAAAATTAGTTGGTTATATGAATATAGCCTTTGGGTATTATATTTTCTTGAAGATATTAATTATCGAAAATACTAATGTTTGAACTTTTATCTGTAGATATGGCTCAACCCGATAACCCATCTGTGATTTCTGCTTTCAAGAGTCATCTTGAAATGGAAAAATTGACTGGAAAGAACTTCAATGATTGGTACCGATCGCTTAGAATTGTCTTGAGAGCGATCGGTAAAATGGATTATGTGAAGAATGATTGCCCTCCAGAGCCTGCTGCTACTGAACCAGCAGCAGTAAAAGAGGCTTGGACACTTGAGCATAATAAATTTAATGAGGTTGCTTGTTTAATGCTCACTAGTATGAATGCTCAATTGCAAAAGAAGTACGAGTATTCCTATCCCAAGGATATGCTTGATGAACTTCGAAGGTCCTATGAAAAGCCTCCTGCAGTTGAATTGTACGAGTCTCTTGACAAACTACACAGCTGCAAACATGGTGATGGTAAACCAGTTGAAGATTTTGTAAATGAGATGAAAGAATCCTTTGATCAACTTCACATAATTGGATTTGGTTACCCCGACAATGTGCAAGTGCACTTGATCAACAGGTCCCTTAACAAGGACTTTGCTGGTTTTGTGCAGAACTTCAACATGCATTGCTCGGGGAAGACAGTCTCGAGAAAAGTCTACCAGCCAAGGGAAAGGCTCCTACCCCGCAAGTGTTTACGATTCAAGGGGGGAGAATCCAGAAGAAATCGCATGTGAACAAAGTCAAGGGAAAAGGTGATAAAGGCAAGCAGGTCATGGCCTATCAACAACAACCCAAGATGAAGCAACATCAGCCTAAGCAGAACAAGGTGAATCCGCCAAACAAGAAGGATCAGGCTTGTCACCATTGTCATGAAAAGGGCCATTGGAAGCGCAATTGTCCACTATACATTCATGACTTGCGACAGAAGAAGCAGGGGAATGAAGCTGGTAACCCCAGTTCATCAGGTGCATTCTTTATGATTGAATTATTCACTCTTATTCCTAAATTGAATTCATGGGTATATGATACGGGATGTGGCATTCATATTTGCAATACTTTGCAGGGGTTTAGAGTTGAGAGAAAGTTGGCCTATGGACAACAATTCTTGCACGTGGATAATGGAGCACATGCATCAGTTGCAGCTATAGGCGTATTTAATTTAGTGTTGCCTTCGGGCCTTGAACTATCTTTAAATAATTGTCATTATGCACCGTCAATTGTTAGAGGTGTAATTTCATTTTCATGTTTGTTGAACCGTGGTTTTCATCATACTATTTCTAGCAATGGAATTTCAGTTTCTTTAAATGGTGTTTTTTATTTTAATGCTATTGCTGTGAATGGTGTCTTTGAAATTGATATGAATGATAATGATAATGCTTTTGTTAATAATAATTCAATGTATAGCATCAATAATAAGAGAATCAAGAAAGGTCTGGATTCGTCTTATCTTTGGCATTGTCGACTTGCTCACATTGGCAAGGATCGCATGAAAAAGTTGCAACATGATGGGCTTTTAGATAAGATCAATGATGAATCATTTGATAAGTGCGAATCTTGCATTGCTGGGAAGATGACAAAGAAACCCTGTAAAAATAGGATTGAAAGGGCGACTGATCTACTTGGTCTTATTCACACAGATGTGTGTGGACCACTTAGACATGTGTCAAGGAGAGGTGCTAGCTACTTCTTAACATTTACGGATGATTACAGCCGTTATGGTTATGTTTATTTGCTTAAACATAAACATGAGGTGTTTGAAACATTCAAAGTGTTTAAAGCAGAAGTAGAGTTGCAACTTGGAAAGAAGATTAAAGCTCTTCGATCCGATAGAGGTGGTGAATACCTGAGTCAGGAGTTCATAGATTACTTTGCTAAGGAGGGAATTGTCCAGCACCTTACTTCTCCATATACTCCACAACAAAATGGTGTATCTGAGAGAAGAAATCGTACATTACAAGACATGATACGATCTATGTTTAATCTAACAACTCTTCCTTATTCATTTTGGGATTATGCCTTAGAATCTGCGGTTCGCATTCTTAATATGGTTCCAACAAAGAAGGTGGATAAGACTCCATATGAGTTATGGACTGGAAAAGCTCCTAACTTATCTTATCTGAAGGTCTGGGGTTGTGAGGCGTATGTTAAACGTGACTCAGCAGACAAACTCCAACAAAGATCTGTGAAGTGCATCTTCGTAGGATACCCTAAGGAAACTATGGGTTACTACTTTTATTACCCAACTGAAAACAAAGTTTTTGTTGCAAGGTATGGAGACTTCTTGGAAAAGGAGCTCATATCTCAAGAATTCAGTGGGAGAGTATATGATCTAGAAGACGATCAAGAAGATGTAACACCTTCAGAAAACACTAGCCAACTTCCTGTGGAACCTGAAAGTTTAGGTCCTCCACCTTAAGTTGAAGTGGTTCCCATTTGTAGGTCAACTAGACTTGTGAAAGCTCCTACACGTCTATGTCTTAATGTAGAGTGTGATAATAACTTACTAGGGGATCTTGATGAACCTATGAGTTATAAGGCTGCCATGAATAGTCCGGAAAAGGAAAAATGGCAGGTTGCTATGAATGGGGAAATGCAATCCATGAAAGATAATGAAGTCTGGGAAGAAGTAGACCTACCTCCGGGTGCCAAGTTAGTTGGAAGTAAATGGCTCTACAAGAAAAAGACTGATATGGATGGCATTTTACACACCTATAAGGCCCGTTTGGTAGCTAAAGGCTATACTCAAACTTTTGGTGTTGACTATGAGGAGACCTTTTCTCCTGTAGCTGACATTAGGGCTATTAGGATTCTTATAGCCATAGCCGCTTACTATGACTATGAGATTTGGAAAATGGATGTCAAAACCGCCTTCTTAAATGGTCGCCTAGATGAAGACTTCTAGATGGCGCAGCCTGAGGGGTTTGTGAATCCAGAATTCCAAAATCGTGTATGCAAACTTCAAAGATCCATTTATGGATTGAAGCAAGCATCACGACAATGGAATAAGAGATTTGACAGTGAGATTAAAAAGTATGGATTCACTAAAAATTTCGATGAGCCATGTGTATATCACAAAGCTAGTGGGAGTAATGTAATTTTCCTTATTTAATATGTTGATGACATATTGATCATGGGAAACGACATTCCAAGTTTGCAAAAGGTTAAGGCATATCTTGGAAGTTGTTTTTCTATGAAAGATTTAGGGGAAGCTGCATTTATTCTGGGAATCAAGATATATAGAGATAGATCTCAGCGATTAATTGGATTAAGCCAAAGTGCTTACATTGATAAAATATTGAAGAGATTCAATATGCAAAATTCCAAGAAGGGATATTTGCCGATGCAAGAACAACATGCCTTGAGCGAGAAAGTTTGTGCTTCAACACCTGCAGAGGTGCAACGCATGAAGAGAGTCCCTTATGCTTCGGCTGTGGGATCTATTATGTATGCGGTGAAAAGCACAAGGCCTGATGTGGCATTTGCTCAGAATTTAACCAGTCGATATCAGCAGAATCCAGGTGAAAAACACTGGACTGCTGTTAAGAATATTCTTAAGCACCTTAGGGCTACTAAAGAGATGTTCTTAGTTTATGGGGGTACTCCATCTGCAGAACTTGATGTTACAGGTTACTGCGATGCTTCTTGGAAAGGTGATAAAGATGATACGAAGTCTCAGAAAGGTTATGTCTTTGTCATTAATGGAGGAGCTGTGGATTGGAGGAGCAGAAAGCAGAGTGTACTAGCGATGTCTGCTACAGAAAGTGAGTATATAGCTGCTTCAGAAGCTGCAATGGAAGCTGTTTGGATTAGGAAGTTTGTTTCAGGGCTTGGGGTTATGCCTTTGATTCGACGACCTATAAAAATGTATTGCGACAATTTAGCTGCAATCACATTTGCCAATGAGCCTGGAATCATGAAAGGCACCAGACATTTCCCGATTAAGCATCACTATGTTCGAGAACAAGTCGAAATAGGTGAAATCGAAATGCTCAAAGTTCACACAGATGAAAACTTAGCAGATCAGTTAACAAAGCCTTTACCTGGCACCAAGCTTTACAAGCATGCTGAAGGAATAGGACTTAAATTAGCTGAAAGTTTTATGCCCATTTGTGATTAGTATTTGGATAAGGGATGTAATGTACAATTATTATTTTAATAAAATAAAGTATTGTTTATGTTTATTATTCATTGCCTTAATAATATATCCTATATTTGCATGTCTAAATCCATGAATAATTTTATATTATTCTAAATTGTCCGTTGTCAATTAATGATATGGGAATATCATTAAACTAAGACAATTTTGAGTATTGGTTTAGGATATACTTGAAAGTATATTGATGTGTGGTCATACCAATTTTACATGATATTCAATGAATTGAATATTGGACTTATCCCAACAATATGATTTAATATTTAATGTGAGAATTATATTTAAAGTTATCCTCAGACTTGAGATACCAGATAAGTGTCATGGATGTAGTGCATTTTTGTGAAGCAATCTACCGCTCACCGTAATAGGGAGTCATAAGGGTTGTTTTCAGAAGTGTTGCAAAGTTCATGGGTTATTCTTGTAGTTAAGAGAGAATTTGTTCCTTCTAATTTGTTCAGAAGTTTAATACTGCTGGGCCCCTCGTAGGGTTGACAAAATGTTTGCGTGGCCACGCCCAAAGTCTATCTGGAATACGTTCAGATGTTTTGGTAATTTTGTTCAATCATAAAGAGATGAGAAACATAATATTAATAAAGAATCTCACATCTTTATTAATGTAGTATTAGAAACAAAAGGATAATTATAATGATGAATCATTATAGGTTTTTCCAGGAAACCTAGCTCGGATCGAACTAGGGGCATTGGAGTGTTGCAAGACGCCAACCAATGTCATTTTACTATTAATAGTTATACGAGTGGGAGCTGTTAAAAGTTACGTATAAATATTAATATGTAAATGACTAGTATCGAACTCGAGACCTCGGGATTGCACACATTACAAATGAGTATTAAGGAAAAATAATAAATGTTTTATTATATTTATTATTAGACACGAGAATATAACGACCATTAGTACTTAACGGAAAAAGGGACTAACGACCGTTAGACGAAAAAGAGAAAAAGGGTATTTATGTAATTTGGTAACCAAGGAAGGGTCTAGAAACCCTCCTCTTGGGTTGGGTCGGCCGAAACACATACACAAGGGCACCCTTGCCATAGCTTGATCCTAAAGCTATCCAAATCCTATAAATACAAATCTTAGGGTAATTGTTTTTCATAACTTTTGTGCACACAATTATCCCTAACTTTTTCTCCTCTCTCTTTGCTCTCAAAATCCGGTCGAACACCCCTAAGCAATCAGGGTTTCGATTTTTGGTGATCAAAAATATTTTCTTGTGTAGTTACTTGCATAACCTTAATACGGTTTAATTTGTGTGTACAAGAACGAGGTAATAACTTACTATAGTTATTATCAAGAGATCGATAAACAAAACGGTAAGGGGTTTATCATAGATCTATAATTACACAAGATCAAGATTTATTGAAGTGCTAAAAGGTGCGTTCCGGTTTATGTTTTAGTTAATCTTTATACATGTTATTCTTGATCCTAGCTTCCGAAATATGTGTACTATGATTGTATAATTCCAATAACTACCTCCACGTGTGGCTCTTCGAAAAGAATCAATTAGAGAACCATCTCTAAGTTTGATAGCAACAGTAGCTTGCTTGTCACATTCCAATGCATACAGCCTAGGGAACACGTACCTCAAAGGCAATTCAGTAAGCCAAGGTTCCTCCCAAAAAGATGTATGATCACCATTACCCACTTTCTTCTTCATGTAAGATTGTAAGTTAATACCTTTAAGCGACAAAGAGCCAAGTTTTCGAATGATATTAATCCAAAGAGAATGACGAGAAACAGAACCTGGATTATCAAGAGCGCCACGATCACCGTACACAGCTTTAATGAAACGAGACCATAAGGACGAGCCATGGGAGATGAACCTCCAGACCCATTTGAACAGGAGCGCTCGGTTTAGGGCAAAGAAGCTAGACACACCAAGCCCTCCTTTATTTTTCGAAGCTAAAATTTTTTGCCACCCAATCATAGAAAGTTTTCTCTCATTATTATCAGCACCATTGAAGAACCTTCTACGTATGGATTCCATTCTATTTAGAACACCCATGGGAACCTTATAAATCGACATATGATATAAAGGTAAGGAGCTAAGAACCGATTTTATTAAATTAAGATGGCCACCTAAGGAAAGGGTTTTAATTTTCCATTTCGATAAACGAGAGGAAATTTTATCAAGCACCTCATCCCAAGAACTACTTCTAGAACAATGAGCACCCACCTTAACACCGAGATAATTGAAGGGAGTGGTAAAAGTAGAACATCCAATGAGATTGGCTGTTATATTAACTTCCTCTTGAGGAATACCAATACCCATAAGTCTACTCTTATGAATATTAATCTTAAGACCCGAAGCCAAGAAAAAACATTTAAGAACATGGACAATAGTAATAAAATTCGACTTATCCCATTTGCCAATGAAAACAGCATCGTCGGCGTAGAATAAATGAGACAAGGTCAAAGAGTCGTCTATGCGAATGCCCTTAAATAAGCCTGCATTCAAAATATTATTGAACGAGAGATGCAAACTTTCAATAACCAAAATAAAAAGAAAATGAGATAAGGGATCTCCCTGCTTCAATCCTTTATGGAATTTAAATTCTGAAGTCGGGCCACCATTAACAAGGATATACCCCATGGTAGAATTAAGACACCCTTGAATTCCACCTCTCCATTTAGCTCCAAAACCAAATTTATTTAGAATATCATCCAAATAATCCCATCTTACTAAGTCAAAAGCTTTTTCAACGTCAACCTTAAAGATCATGGCTTTAGTTTTATTGTATTTACACCACGATATAAGCTCGTTAAGAATGAGTGGACCATCCGAAATTTGTCGATTGGAGACAAAAGCAGATTGAACATCACTAATGAGATCCGAAATAACAAGGCTTAAGCGGTTAGCCAGGATCTTAGCAATGATTTTGTAAATGCTACCAATCAAAGTTATAGGGCGAAAATCTTTAACTACCTTAGCATCTTGCTTCTTAGGAATAAGAGTAATGAACGAGGAATTACACCCGGAAAGAAACTTACTTGAAGCAAAGAATTCGAGAACAACATTTACTACATCTTGATCAATGATCTTCCAATATCTACGAATAATATCAAACATAAATTCATCAGGTCCAGGGGATTTGTTGGTACCACAATCCCAAACCGCTCTCTTAATCTACTTGTATGTCACACTACTTTCAAGTTCCAAATTCTGATCAGAAGAAAGACGCTTAAACATTTGTGAGTCAAAGCTGATACTAGGACCAGACGCTTAAACTCGTTTTTCACTTTTGAGGGTTCATCAATCCAATCACCTTTGACTAGGACTCCACGAATAGCAAGATGAGCCCGCTTCTTATTGATAATTCCATGAAAATATTTAGAATTTTCATCTCTTCAATGGACCAATGAATCTTCGCCTTTTGAGCCATGTCTAACGAGTAGTGAGCATTGATGTCTTGAAGATCTTTTAATAGCGAAGTCCTTTCTTTCACAAGACCTTCATTACCCTTTCCTTTATCGATCAATTTATCTAATTCTGAAATCAGAGATTGAATGAAGTATCTATACGCATTGGAACGTTGCTTATCATATTTGCACCAACTTTTGATCGAAGTCTTAAGAGCTTGGAACTTTTTCTTCAAAAGAGAAATATTGTTAGTCTCCACAAAAGTCGAATTTTTCCATGAGTCTTCAACAAGTTGATCAAACCCATCTTTAGAGAACCAAGAATTGAATACACGAAATGGAGTTGGCCCATAATCAACAACTAAATCATGCATAAGAATAGGCCTATGATCAGACAGATGCCTATCAAGACAAAGAGCAAACAACGAAGGGAAAACCGAAAGCAGGCCTTCATATATTAAAAATCTGTCAAGTTTACTCATATTCGATGCTAATTTAAGAGTCCAAGTATAAGAGTAACCTTCAAGAGGATGGTCAACAAGACCAGCCGTCAAAATAAAATGATTAAACGCATTGGCACCTAAAGCATTAAAAATGGTACCAAATCTTTCTTGCTCCGATCTAACTTCGTTAAAATCTCCTAAAATCACACTTTCTCCTTCCCACAGGTCGATCATGTGACTAATATACTCCCAAAGGGTTTTCCTTTCTGATAAATCTTGAGGTGCATAAACTGAAACAATAAGAAGCTTAGTAGAAGAGGGGATCCACGTACCTCGAATAGCCAAGAAAGAATCAGAGATAGTCACACTATCTTTAGAAAACATATTCTGGTCCCAAACACATAAAAGACCTCCAGAATACTTGACAGGAGGACTATAAGAAAAATCATACGAAAAATTACCCCATAAAGCTTTAATCGAAAAGAAATCAATATTTTCCAATTTAGTTTCTTGGATAGCAACAAAATTCACTTTGTACTTCTCTTTTAACTCCCGAATCCAGTTTTTCTTGGTCGATTGACCAAGACCTTGAATGTTTAAAGATAAGAAATTCATCTTAAAACCTGAAAATCACCTTGGGAACTGATAATAGCCTCTATATTTTTCAAGCACCCTTCCATGTTGTAACCCATAGTTTGACCAACTTCGACCAAGCTCTCCATCACTTCAAGTATTGAACCTCCTGGTTTCAGTTTGAGAGACCGATTGCTCCCACTTTTATCACTTGAAATACCATCCTTGTTACTGACTGAATTAACGTTAAGTCGATTAATACTACCTACAATGTTTTCCACATCAGTGTCATCAACAACATTTGGCGTGAAGCCAGGAGGAAAAGTTGGATCATCGCCCTTAGATTCTTCCTTATCTTTATTCTTGTTCAAAAGCTTATAAATCCCAAAGGGTCTTCTAAGTTAGGTCTTTGCTCATTACTAGCACCATGGTGAAACAATTTTAGCAAACGTATTACTAGTCCATGTTTTAATAGGGAGTCCTTCTATAGAGATCCAAACCAATCTATCTTCACTGAAAAAAAGAGTTATTAGCAGGAAGGAGTTTGATGAACCAAGAAGCCACCCCCGCATGTTTAATCAAATTCTCTCTAACGGATAAGGAGCCAGCATCAATAAGAACCCAGAAACCACCTAAATACGTGAGATTAACATTATCAAAACCTTCATTAGCAAGAATAACATAAAGACTTGATAACGCATTGATGCCCTTAATCTTTCGCATTAGAGAACAAGATAGGTCACGATCCATAATGAATGGATTGGGAAGTTATGAAGGACTGATTAGTTTTGGAATAACGTAAGGACTGGGTCATTTTGGATATGACTGACTAATTAGAGATAGGCCAAAACTCTAACTTATTAGATGGTATAGCTATAGATATAAATATACTATGTGTTTTTTGATGGCGCCACACTCAAAACGTCATGTTTGGTGTGGGGTTGGCGTTGTCCCATAGCTTTTTCCCGATGACGCGAGTAGTCTTGTCCCTACACTGGTTGTTCTAAAAGTGTAACTCAAACTAAACAAATACTTAAAATCCAAAACATATATATTTATAAGCTTAACTACAACATAAAAACATATTTCGATCTATTGTATTTCGCTCTACCAGATAAACAAACAATACAAACTCATAGCTATACGCGACATTGTTACACTCGTAAATAAAATGTTGTATATTTCAGCCGAAGTACACGCACACGATATACTATTCTAGTGTTATGGAATAGGATCAAATGAATTAAAAAAAAATGGACTTTGCAAATAACCTACAAATAAAGAAAACTAAAACTACTCATGTTAGTGCAAAAAGTGTGAATAGTTTAGAATTGGGTTTAGTTAGGTGCGGGCCGTCCGCTGTAGGGTTTATGCACTAATCCAAGTAGAGGATGAAGTATCCTGCACAAACGAAAGTAAACGGTAAGCCTTACCGTGGGGACTAACCCCACGATTAAGCTCCGGCGTGAGAGTAAGTACTCATGTTGTCAAAGAAATGTATGAGTTGTGATGAGTAAGAAAGTCATACCTCGAAAGTGTGAATAGAGGTTAGTGGAAATATTAAGGTTTCCTAATATTTCACAGATTGCTGTAGTGGCCGAGGTGGGACCATTGTCGGGCAAGGATCTGGAGCTTAATCGATGTTCGTGGACGTGGATAGGTTTCCAGATCGGGGTCCAGTCCGCGAGCGTACTTCAGGAGTGTCGCTTGTATGTGTCCTAGTTTGTCTGGACTGTGCCATGCTCAGGACATGGGCTTTTAGCCCTGTTTGGCTTATTGGGCCGGAGCCCGGTTTTGCTTATAGGGTCGGAGCCTGGTTTCGCTTGTTGAGCCGGAGCCCAGTTTTGCTTGTTGGGCTGGAGCCCGGTTTTGCTTGTTAGGCCGGAGCCAGATTTTGCTTGTTGGGCCAGAGCCCTGTTCCTATGAGATAGTCCAGGCTCAGTAGGCCTGCTATCCGTACTATACGTCATCAAGTCCCTTTAATTTAGTGCGTTCATTGTTTGCATGCTTTGGTAGCGTGCGGTGAATGTTTCTAGACTAGATTGCTAGTTATTCCGCTCTTAGCATAGGTCCTTTGTTGTACGGATCTTAAATTATCCGCAGACAAGATTGTATGGGGGGTTTGTGTTGACCGTTCTGGTCGTTTTACCTTCTGACATAATTTGACCATTCGGGTCGTTCTGAGCTATTACCCTTATCTTTTTACCGTTTAATCTTGATCGTTTGTTGGAGCGTTTATCGATACGCGTCTCTTCATTAGCTCATCCTTAATTGAATTGCGTATATAAATAGTGTCCTTTTCACTATTCGTATTTACCCTTTTTATGCTGCTACCGTAACTTTTTCGACTTTTCTGATTCGTCTGCGTTTTTAACTTCTTTAACTCAAAAGAATCGTCATCATAATGGTTTCATTTTGGAATTGCAAGTGCAATCTTTCTCAGGATGCTTTTGAAAAGTTGGTACGTGATTGCCATATTCCGTCGAAAGTACGACCGGTCCGGCCAGATAAGGATGCTCTTATTCATTTTCCTCCGGAGGGGAAAATAGGTGTCTACACCCGTTTGTTTTATTATGCCCAGTACCATCTACTGCTGACTAAGTTTTTTGTTAGTATCCTAACGCATTACAGGATTAACATTTCTCAACTTAACCCTTTTGGTGCAGCTAGGGTGTCTCATTTCGAGGTTCTTTGCCGCGTTTGTGGCATTCGACCATCTGTCTCATTGTTCTGATGTTTTTATGCAAAGAAAAAGAAAAATGGTTGGTTATCGTTTGGCAAGTGTTCTGATAGTGTGTGCTATACGGATGTGCCCGATTCGTTGAAAAATTGGCAGGAGCGTTTCTTTTGGGTTGACAGCTTTGCTTGTCCTGCTATCTTTCCTCACTATGTTGCACAAACTGTACCCTGGGATAGCATGCCAGAAGTTCATGATTATAGTGCTAACGATGTTGCTTCCTTGGTTTCCAACCGAGCTCCGTTCGCGAAGTTTCCGGAGCCGTTCCTTTGCTGGGTTGGGCTAAGTTGTTATTATTCGTTAAATGAGAATTCTTATCCGGTTTATTACCGAAATAAGCAAGGTGGACGTGATCTTTCTTTTTTTCTTCTCTTTGTGGTTATTGTATTTGTCTAGTATTCGCTTTTTCTTCTGTTTTCTTATCTTCTGTCTATGTTCAGAGGTGAACCCGATGGCATTGTTAAAGCTATAGGAACCTGCTTCAGAGGTTGAAGTTGGTGAGAGGCCTCTCCTTAGCGGAGAGCCCAAAATTTTGGATTTTGCCATTATTAGGTTGGTTCCTCTTCATCCAATCGATCCCGCCGTCCCTAGCGACCAGCTATCTGATGACGTTGACGCGCTGTTTGGAACGGATAGTGAGGGTGGGACCAAAGCGAGGACTCCGGTTATAGTCCAGGGTAACGCGGAGCCGAGTAATGTCAATGCTGGATCTGATTGTCATATTTCTAAATCGCTTGGTGGTTCTGGTCATTCCAAAGGGAAGAGGAAAATGTCTGACACATCCCTGGGTATTGGTCCGTCGCCAAGTTCTTTGAAAAGGTCAAGAGTAGGTAGCGATGCTACTACCGGGCCAGCTATTTTGAGTAAGTCTTTGCCCGACCTTTAAGATTTGTTTAATAGGAGTGTGTTGAACTGTGAGCGTGGAGTTGACCCTCTACCTTCTACTCCTTTTGTTTCTTCTTTCGTGTCAGTGACGCCGGAGCGTGATGCTGATGTGCTTGCGGAAATTGGTCCATCGGAGAGGTTTGTCATTTCCTTGACTTATTCCTCCCCTTCCAGTGACTGTGAGACTGAAGCTGACACTTTTGCTAGATCATCGGCCCCGACATCTGGTGCGAGGGCCAAGGCTCTTTCACCTGTTATTATTGCCCCTTTTGTAAAGAAAAAGAAAGCTTATGCGGACACTTTTGGGCGGATCCGTAATTTTTCAGATGTGGACCCTTGTCGTGCATCGGAGATTAATGTCCCTGGTGCGTGGGAATCGCAACAGGTTTTACCTCTCAAGGGATCTCGAGAAGTTTACAACCCCCACCAAGCAGTGTACCTGATCGTTGTAGTATAGTATAGTGACAAGTACCGGGGGATTGATCGTTCAACTCAGGAATAGTGTCGCTAGGATTAGAAAGTCTAAAAACTAGGTCTAGAGGTGAGGGATGATTCCTTTTGTATTTTTATATTTTTTTAAAAGTAAGTAAAATCTCGGTTTTTGAAAGAGTGGGCGGAATTAGTTGCTAATCAACTAACCCAATTTATCTAAAGATGCAATCAAAATAAAATAACAAAAATGAAAATAAACTAATTATACTAAATTGGTGTGAACAATGATAGGTAAAGTTGTATTTACTTAGATTTCATTACTCCCTAGATATCTTTTACAGGTTAATCATTTGTTACAATTGCATGGATGACGGGTCTTATTCCTTAATACTAGTCGTAGGGCCGTGTACAATATTCCCTAACTCTATAAGATCCTCCTTCACTCCATGTCGAGCCGTTAAAAACTCCTAACATGGGATCACTAGAATTCTCCTACGCATTAAATACAACCAAAAAATCGTAGTACACCTCCGATCATGTTTCTTAAGACGCTCAAGAAGTTACCAATGGAACTCTGCCAGTTTTCTTAAGCCTAACATCGAATACAATCATCCATAACAATTATAAACAAACAATCAACCCATAATTAACATCTAGGTTTCACTACATCTAAGCAAACACAAAAGAAATCTAGCCTAGCATGTTAAATTGAAGACAAGCGTAAGATATATTCAAGCAACACATAGACATATTGATTGAATTGAAAGGATACTTATCTTAATTAAACATAAGAGGTTTTAAAGGGTAAAAACCCTTGAAAAGTCTGGTAAAATAGTGTTAGGGTTTCTCCAAAGTTACACCCTCCAAGATCTATATTAATGAATGAAAATTGAAAAACTATATATAGATTTTACAAGGTGGCGGCGTCAAGAAGAAATTTCTGATGCCGTCAACTCGCCGCCCACAATGAAATCGGACTGCCTAGATCCATTTTTGACGCCGTCATGTGCAAATTGATTCTGGGCCGTCACCAACTTTTAAACCGTGACGGCCTTGGGTGACGCCTGTAACACCCCCAATTCAATGATGCAGCGGAATTCAAACTGGGTGTTACTCAACGGCACAACAGTCATAATAATAGAAAACAAACTCTAATTGAGTCATTTTAAAAGATTTATCATTCAAATTATATAAATATCAGAGATTACAAAATGAGGTCCCAGTTGATTCCATGTTTACAAATTACATTAGATGAGTTTTTGAATGATAATAAAATTTATAGCCCTCTTGAATATCCGTGCCCATCCGTGCCATCCTTGATCATCATGGACCTGAAATACATGCTTAAGAGGTCAACACAAAGGTTGAGTGATATTCATAGAGTTTATTAAATGGTTGAACACAATATGTTGGTTGTATGAGTTAATTAGACTCATACACATGTTTGGAAAACAAAACAGTTATTATCAATTACTAAGCTTATGACACCAAAACGTTAACGGGTACCAATATCAATCGGCGGAGTTATCCCGGTAGGTACTTTGCCGTCATACCTAATGTCTCAAATATTAATGCATTTGTTTGAACTTAGTCAAAACAAATGGGATTCGTCAATCCCAATAGGCCTATTCACAATATTCGCGCTCACTATTTCTAGTGATTAAATGGTTCATAATAAGGGATCTCGGTTTGGCAAGGATGGTACTTAGTGATAATAAAACAATCAGGCAAGCATACAATTTGAAAACATTGTGCTCGGTTAAAATAGCATGTATCCCCCCCAAGGGTTTGTAAAACAATTAAGTAATGAAAAGTGGGGCTATGAACTCACCTTAAGTGATGTAGTCAGTAGTGAGAATGATGGTAGAATCGCGAAGGTCTCTAAGAGAAACCTATAATAGAATGTTGCGACTTAGGATTGGAGTAAAGAATATGAAGAACTTCCTATATATATCTTGCATTTAGTTCATGATGTAGTATGTAGTATATGGTGTAAGTGTTTGAATAGCAATGGTTTATGAACATGTATAGTTTGTATATCGCTTACTACCTTTCGGGCCGACATAATTCAGAAGTCATGTAGTAAACGTTCGAGGAGCCAGGACACTTTAATTCGTAAATCCACAACTCATCTCGACGGTCTACCCATATGAACTCCTCACATGAGGCTCCCTACTATTGTAGTGTTTGATAAAAATATAAGTTTGATCCGAAAAGTTACATGTCCAAATATTTGAATAAACTTAGGAAAGTTTACTTTTAAATGAAGATTGTTATTAGAATAAGTTTCTTTAATCTTGTATGACAATTACTTGTAAGATCTCATGGTTCTTTAGATGGAGTAGATCCAAATTGTATGTTTAAGTTATCGCTAACTCTCTAGTTCATGTATTCGCCTTGGTAAGTTTATATGGTCGTTAGCTCATGTTTTCGCCTTGGTATGTTTATATGGTCTTTAGCCATGGCTTCTCCGTGACCTTGGTTGTTGTTACCATGGACTTGAGACTCAACCTTGGCTTTAGCCATGGTTGTGGTCTTGGCTTTAGGTCATTAGACCTCTTGGTCTTAATAAACCATAACAATATATCTAGTAACTTTGGTATATAAAATAGCTGTTAAGAAACTGAATAAAATCTCAATCGTTATTGGTTTTCTGGATACGTGCACCTGAATTTTTGAAGAAAACGTCATTCCGGACAACTTTCGTGTTTTAACTTTTTAATGAATCGGACCAGAATGGCCTCTTTTTGCGTGTTTAATTCTGTTACAGAAGGTATTTGGCAGTTTTGCCATAAAGTTTTGGTAACTTCAAATGGTCATAACTTTTTACTCATAAGCTCATTTTAGGTGATTCAAATTGCTATGTTTTCCTTGTTAAGTCCTCTACTACAATATGTAATTTTCCAATATCATAATTATACCATTTTGGTCAGATTTCTCCATAAAAGTTACTAGTTATCTTGTTTAATGAATATAAGTTAACATATATTTACTATAACTTGTTTTACCAAATTTTATACATCATGAACCTAGTAACAAGACAATATATAGTATGATTGAAATATAAAGAGCATGAAAATGATATTTATCAAGAAATACACTAGAGTTTCCTTACAACTTTTGGCTTTCAAATGAAAGGTAAGTAACATGTAAGGAAAAGGACTTTGATTGATTTATACTTCACTTCACACTAGCACTCCTTCTACACTTGTATTCTTGAAGGTGAGATGATGAAGGTTGAGATGACTTAAGTGTATTTCAACTCAAGAGAAATCACCAAAGTTTCTAGGGTTTGGAAGTAGTTTTGATGAATCAAAACTAAACTAGGGTTTCTATGTTGTTGTAGCACTTGATTCTTGAATAAAATTGGAAGTAAACTAGCTAAGTGTTTGATGGTTGTGTGTGTGGTATGGGGCGGCAACAAGGAAAGGGAGGGGGCTTTTATAAGGGCTTGAGGAGGTTACTAATGAAGACTAGTCAACACTTGGAGACCAAGTTGAACACTTGTAATCATCCAAGAGTTCTATGTATGAGATCAAGCCATGTGTGAGGTGAATCCCCCCCCCCCTATGGCGGTTTGCTTTGGATAGGAAGGATGAGGTGTGCCTTGGATGATATTATCCAAGATACTAGTTAGTTTTGACTCCGTGAAATGCTAACCGTAAATGATTAAGCCTCAAAACGTAAAACCGGGTATCGTAAAAATGTGAAACTTGAAAGAATGACTAAACTTGTTAATAAATATAAAATGAGTGGTAGGTTCCATTGGGGTGCTCAAACCCTGCTAAAACTGGAAACACGGGTCTAAAACGCGTAATACGTAAAACGTACGAATAGTGTGTAAAATTGAGAAAAGTAAAATGTTACTTTTCTAATATGATAATAATGATTTAAAATGACTTATGATGTCTAGACTGGGCTCAGTCTAGTGTCTGTCGGTATTTAATGTCTTTTAGACATAAAACCGTAAGCCTAAAAATCAAGGAATGATTTTTGGTCAAAGGAGGAGGGAAAAATATGTTGACTTTTCCAAAAATATGAAAACTCAAATTGTCTTAGAAACGTGGTGCAGGTATAGGCTAAGGTTACGGCTAAGCAAAAGGGCTTAAAACGTAAGTTTCTGTTTTTCACGGTCCAGGGTCCATTTGGTAACATTTTTCTCAGTCATGATAAATTCTATAATTAATCATGAGTGTATCAAATATTTATCTGATGTGGGGAAAATTAACGCGGTTGAGTTTCGTTGTGCGTAGAATTCTTAAATGACGTTTTATCCTAAACGTGTAGTTCCTTAATAACTTTCGCGAAAATGATCTGGTGAGTGTCAAACTTTTAATTTGCCATGGAAATGATTTATCACACGAGAATATGAAATAAAAATTAAATTTTGGAAAATGAATAGTGAAAGTGAATAGTAAAAATGAATAGTGAAATTTTCGGGAATAAAAGTTAACCTGAAAATGCGAATTGTTACAACGCCGTCACGTTTTTACTGGGCCGTCAGCTCCTACAACTCTTATTTAACTCTTGACGCCGTCATTAAGGAAATTGGTGACGCCGTCAGGTGCTGTTCCCAGCAAGGAAAATTGAGACTTTGCCGTTTTCTTCACTTTTACGCTCCAAAAACATCCAAAATGCCTCCTTTTCTGCATTTCACTCCAAAAGTACCTAAAATGACAAAAGAAATGATTTAGGGCATTATTTGATCAAATAAATCCGAATTTGGGCTTAAATGACCCCTTAAAAGTGGTTTATTTTTCGCCTCATCAAATACCCTTACACTTGAGATTTGCTTGTCTTCAAGCAAACACACTTTTATTCTAATCAAAATACAAGTTAGGGGTCATTTAATACTAATATAAAAGTAATTACAACAAATAATCGTTCCACTAAAGACCAAAGACAAGCACGGAGGTCATATACTAGCACCTCACAAATAGTGTTTAGATACTCACATCTTTCGGGTGTAATAAAGTACATATCACAAAATGGAAATGGAAAACATCTCTCACTACCTGTCATAGCAAATAGATTACCATAGGCTTGGGAAAGGATCAAACCTCCACCACTTGGCGTAAGCGCCTAGGATAAACTATCAAAGTGGTCTTTTTAAAGGGTTATAACGTTAGGTATATGGGTATGGAGTACACGGCTTTGTTGGATAAAGGCAGCATTTACTGGTGGCGAGTTAATCATCTTGGTTAATTACATGTACAAAGTGGCGTTGCTATGCCAAGACTCGACTCGACTTAAGCTAATAAATCAAAAATAACAAAAACATAAAATAAACATAGAATGAAACGGGATGGTAGTCCGTATGTTTTTTTATTATTTTATTTATTTATTTTTTTTTTTTTTGCATACACTCTTACCCTACCATCCAAAATAATACATCATAGGGAATGTAAATTCCCCTTACACTTGAATCTTTACATACTTTACAATAAACTAATCTAATGACTCGAATTAAGATAATCAAAACACTTGGAGTACTTTTAAGATTAACGCACATATGGGGGTAATATAAGATTTTCTTCCCCATTACTCCATATCACTAGTACTTTACCCATGAGTCCCAATCGTCCCAAAACAATATGTACAAGATATGACTCGACTTAGATAATTAAGTAAGGGTTTAAACAAATAACAATAATGCACTAAAGATGAGTGCATACACGGAAGGCTAAGGCGATTTGGGTGTACATTTAAGTGGGTTGTAACAAATTCTTCCTTTAAGTAAAATGCTTAAAGTTAGAAACGAAAAGACAGGCTCGAAGGGGTGTACTAGGGGTTTCGTGTACTAAAAATGAGTACAACGCTAAGGTGTGGGAAAAATTAGTTGACTTTGTTAGTCAAGTAATATGACTTAAATGGTCAAGTAATTATAATACGGGTTTAAACACAAGGGTGATCCTAATCCCTCTCATCATGTAGTAAATCCTACTACATGAAAATGTAGTCTCACTAGCGGTCTCGGGATGCATCACTAACGCAAGTTCTAGAATCTACATGCTACTGGTACACTCATAAGCTCTAAGGCTTCTCCTAACAAATCTAGGGGCGAATCCTCACTTAGTAGAAGGCCGGTACGAGTCTTTGACGCTTCAACTAACGGATGCTAACTAATGCACTTCTTGGATCGCTGGCGCGTTATTTGCATAACGGATGGTTACCAAGTCATACACTAGCGTTGGCGCGTTAGCCAATTAATCTAATACTCGGAAGGTCACTACCTTTTTAAGTAAAATTTTGAGTGGTACGGTTTTTGTGCTAGTCATATAACTCCTATCCATGAGACACTTGTTAAGGCTAAAGTTTCACTCTTAAATGTTGTAAAAAGTTTTAAATTTTGCGATAAAATTACACTAACAAGTATTTCTCTTAGTTTTATTACGCACCTACCATCGAACAAACAAACTCAAGTGTAATTGTATCCTATGAGGTATAATCATTTACCCTCCCCTTACACTTAGGTTGAACATTATCCCTAACGTTCATTTAAAGGATGTAAAAGAAAATAAGGTAAAAGAATGAAAAAACAAATACTCCCCTGATTCGTTCGGTGTGGATAGTGTGCTAACAAGGTTAGATCTTCCTCCAAGAAAATGAACATTCAAAGCTTCCCTTCCAGAAAATAAATCATCTTCTTGTCATACATAACCTGTTAAACCTGAGAAAACAAACAAGGCAACCTCGCATAAAATCGGCGGCAATCTATATATACTAATAAATCCTAGAAAACAATATAAGATATAATGCTTGTGGAATGAATGTTTGCAGATTTCCTGGAGTTTATAAAACTCAAGAATTAACAAAAACTTAAAGACTCCGTTAGAAAAACAAAACTTGCAAAATTTTCAGAATTTTACACGTGACGCCGTCAGGTTTTAATTCCTGACGCCGTCAGAAGTGACCTGCAGAAATCTTTTGTTAAGCTTTCCGGAAAATTTCTGGAAAAACTTATGTTTTACTTCCTAGAGAATTCTGCAAAACATCATTATGACTCGATACAAGCATTTGACTCTAACAAATACTAGTATACATGCTTATTTAATATTGTGGTAAATCATGATCAATTTCGTTCTTTTAAACAAATTTCGGGTCTTCCCTTACACTTAGCTTTTTGAAAAATACCTTTATATGTAATTAAGACGAAGTTAAATACAAAATAAAGCATTTTCACAATTTAGTTTGAAACATGATTGGCCAACAATAAAAATAAATACGCATACGGAAACAAATAAAAATCAAGCAAACAATCAAAACAAATAAAAAGCTTGGGTTGCCTCCCAAGAAGCACTTTTCTTTATTTACGAGTCTTGTACCTAGACTCAAGGTCATGGGCTATTACGTGACCTCTTCTCTTGAGATGACATATCCCATATATGCATGATCCTCGCTATTAGGGTAGTAATGTTTTAGTCGTTCGATACTTGCAGTCACCTCCCCTCCTCTTCTACTGCTCAAGGCAACTACTCCATCCTGGCATAGATTTTTGATTGTGAATGGTCCATACCACCAGGGACTTGGTTCATCGGGAGATACTTTTATCTCTGAATGCCTTAAGAGTACCAAATCTCCTTCTGCAAATGGGGCGTGATTTGACGTCGGTTGACTGCGTTCAAACTCTACATGAATTATATCACTACTTTTGCATTCTTCAGATTTAGTTTCTTTGTAGCTTTTAATTCGTGTTTCCCATGCGAGAATTTTTTCTTGAACATGATTATGTGGTGTGCCAGCTTCGTTTTTGCGCCTTCTCTCCATCATGCTCTCACGTACATAACGTGGAGTTATAGGGAAGTGAATCTTCCTTTTTCCAGACTTAAGTTCAATTTCCCCTTTTTCATACCTAATGACGGCCCTTGCCGTGGTAAGGAATGGTGCTCCAAGGATTATTGGCATACACCCATCTCCTTTATCATCGATGATCATGAAATCGACGGGGTACATAAAACCTGCTACATTGACCAACACATCCTCAGCAATACCCAAAGGATACACGTAAGAGTGGTTAGCGAATGATAGTCTGACACGGGTGGCGGCTTGTATCTCTTTGGTGAGCTGGGTGTAGATATTTAAAGGCATCAGGTTTACTTCTGATCCTTGATCGGCGAAAGCATCCAGGTATTGCAATTTCCCAATGCTGGCAAGAATCTCAAAGTTCCCATAGGCCATCTGCTTCATGGCCACTTTTTGCTTCAGTAGACTCTCGAATACCGGTCCCCCAGGTAATGTGTCGTATTCATCCTTCCCTTCATCACCTCCCTTAGGGATCTGTTTGGATGATTTGTTACGCCCGTCACCCATCATCCAATTTGTTATGGTTTTCTTGTATATGTCATGATTTAGATAATACCCTAATGGTTGAGATTTTGGTGGTTCCTCAGTGGTTTGTGCACTAGGGGTTTCCTTTTTTTCATTGCCCTCATGGACAATTGTGATAGAGTTAACGAACTGGGTGGAAGGGGTGATATTTTCCTTTCTTAACAACATCATTTCCGGAGTTTTTATGCTTGAGTATTCCTCTACTAAGCCTATCATCTCCGTCATTTTCTTTTGCATTTCTTCCTTTTGTCTATAAACTGCCTCTTCGAATCTAGCAAGCCGCTCGGAATGTGTTGCCATGTACTCTCTTATTCGAGCTTCGAATTCCGAGCTGAGGTTTTGAGGAGGTGAATGAGGTTGAGCATATCTTCGAAAGGTCTCGACATTCTCTCTAAGAGGTGACTCAGACAATGGTGCTGGATTCACATTTGAGATAGAATTGACTGTTGCTCGTTTGGGACTTAAAGGTCTCCTTTGCTTTTCCGTTAGGTAATCCATTTTTTTCTCAAGTTCGCAAAGGAATTCTTCGGAGATTTGAGTGGTGTCCCCGGGTGTTGAGATTGCGTTGATAGCCGAGTTTATAACATGTGTAACTTCCCATAACTCACGATTGTCAAAAGCAAGTTCATCAATGATTTCCCAAGATTCCTCGGCATCTTTATCACGCAACCTGCCTCCGGCGGCTCGATCAATGGTGCGTTTGGTGTGAAAATCGACATGGTCATAGAAGCTTTGAACTAACAGCCAACGATCGATGCCGTGATGAGGGACTTTTTGGAGCAAGTCCTTGAAACGATCCCATGCTTCACAGAAAGTTTCTCCTTGACGTTGTTGGAACATAAAGATATCATTTCTAAGCTTGGTAGTTCTCCCCGGTGGGAAAAATTGAGCGAGGAAACGAGTGGTGAGATCATCCCATGAGGTGATGGATCCCGTGGGTAAACGTTCAAGCCATTGACTAGCTTGATCACGTAGAGAGAATTGGAATAGACGTAATCGGGTCGTCTCTCTAGTTGCAGCATCTAGGTCTATAGAATCTACGATTTTAAGGAAGTCCTTGAGATGTTGATTAGGATCTTCGGAACGAAGTCCATGGAATGCACATCCGCTTTGCACCAACCGGATGGTGTCGGATCGCAAGGGAGACACATTGGCTCCTTGAGTGAGCTCAATGGTGTTTCGATAGCCTTGGTGGCTAGGACGGGAATACTCTCCTAAAGTTCGGGGTCTAGGAGGTTGGTTTGGTAGTGGTGGGTTTTGTGGGTGGTTTTGAATTGGTGGGTTGATGGGTTCAAAGATATTACCATCTTCCATGATGTCGGATGGTAAAGGTTACGAACAAAGACACGAAGAAATAAGATAGACTAAAGAAAACCTAAAAATAAAAATAAAATCTTACTAGAAAGGAATCTAGCAAGTAGACCTAATAAAAAGAAATTCTAACCTAGACAATAACTATTCCCCGGGCTGCGGCGCCAAAAACTTGATGCGCGCTGCAGTTGTTTGTGAAAGTTGAGGAATAAATGCAAAGATAGACAATCCCCGGCAACGGCGCCAAAAACTTGGTGCGCGGGAACCGCAACAGGTTTTACCTCTCAAGAGATCTCGAGAAGCTTACAACCCCCACTAGGCAGTGTACCTGATCGTTGTAGTATAGTATAGTGACAAGTACCGGGGGATTGATCGTTCAACTCAGGAATAGTGTCGCTAGGATTAGAAAGCCTAAAAACTAGGTCTAGAGGTGAGGAATGATTCTTTTTGTATTTTTATATTTTTCTAAAAGCAAGTAAAATCTAGGTTTTTGAAAGAGTGGGCGGAATTATTTGCTAATCAACTAACCCAATTTATCTAAAGATGCAATCAAAATAAAATAACAAAAATGAAAATAAACTAATTATACTAAATTGGTGTGAACAATGATAGGTAAAGTTGTATTTACTTAGATTTCATTACTCCCTAGATATCTTTTACAGGTTAATCATTTGTTACAATTGCATGGATGACGGGTCTTATTCGTTAATACTAGTCGTAGGGCCGCGTACAATATTCTCTAACTCTATAAGATCCTCCTTCACTCCATGTCGAGCCGTTAAAAACTCCTAACATGGGATCACTAGAATTCTCCTACGCATTAAATACAACCAAAAAATCGTAGTACACCTCCGATCATGTTTCTTAAGACGTTCAAGAAGTTACCAATGGAACTCTGCCAGTTTTCTTAAGCCTAACATCGAATACAATCATCCATAACAATTATAAACAAACAATCAACCCATAATTAACATCTAGGTTTCACTACATCTAAGCAAACACAAAAGAAATCTAGCCTAGCATGTTAAATTGAAGACAAACGTAAAGATATATTCAAGCAACACATAAACATATTGATTGAATTGAAAGGATACTTATCTCAATTAAACATAAGAGGTTTCAAAGGGTAAAAACCCTTGAAAAGTCTGGTAAAATCGTGCTAGGGTTTCTCCAAAGTTACACCCTCCAAGTTCTATATTAATGAATGAAAATTGGAAAACTATATATAGATTTTACAAGGTGGCGGCGTCAAGAAGAAATTTCTGATGCCGTCAACTCGCCGCCCACAATGAAATCGGATTGCCTAGATCCATTTTTGACGCCGTCATGTGCAAATTGATTCTGGGCCGTCACCAACTTTTAAACCGTGACGACCTTGGGTGACGCCTATAACACCCCCAATTCAATGATGCAGCGGAATTCAAATTGGGTGTTACTCAATGGCACAACAGTCATAATAAGAGAAAACGAACTCTAATTGAGTCATTTTAAAAGATTTATCATTCAAATTATATAAATATCAGAGATTACAAAATGAGGTCCCAGATGGTTCCATGTTTACAAATTACATTAGATGAGTTTTTGAATGATAATAAAATTTATAGCCCTCTTGAATATCTGTGCCCATCCGTGCCATCCTTGATCATCATGGACCTGAAATACATGCTTAAGAGGTCAACACAAAGGTTGAGTGATATTCATAGAGTTTATTAAATGGTTGAACACAATATGTTGGTAGTATGAGTTAATTAGACTCATACACATGTTTGGAAAACAAAACAGTTATTATCAATTACTAAGCTTATGACACCAAAACGTTAACGGGTACCAATATCAATCGGCGGAGTTATCCCGGTAGGTACTTTGCCGTCATACCTAATGTCTCAAATATTAATGTATTTGTTTGAACTTAGTCAAAACAAATGGGATTCGTCAATCCCAATAGGCCTATTCACAATATTCGCGCTCACTATTTCTAGTGATTAAATGGTTCATAATAAGGGATCTCGGTTTGGCAAGGATGGTACTTAGTGATAATAAAACAATCAGGCAAGCATACAATTTGAAAACATTGTGCTCGGTTAAAATAGCATGTATCCCCCCCAAGGGTTTGTAAAACAATTAAGTAATGAAAAGTGGGGCTATGAACTCACCTTAAGTGATGTAGTGAGTAGTGAGAATGATGGTAGAATCGCGAAGGTCTCTAAGAGCAACCTATAATAGAATGTTGCGACTTAGGATTGGAGTAAAGAATATGAAGAACTTCCTATATATATCTTGCATTTAGTTCATGATGTAGTATGTAGTATATGGTGTAAGTGTTTGAATAGCAATGGTTTATGAACATGTATAGTTTGTATATCGCTTACTACCGTTCGGGCCGACATAATTCAGAAGTCATGTAGTAAACGTTCGAGGAGCCTAGACACTTTAATTCGTAAATCCACAACTCATCTCGACGGTCTGCCCATATGAACTCCTCACGTGAGGCTCCCTACTATTGTAGTGTTTGATAAAATATAAGTTTGATCCGAAAAGTTACATGTCCAAATATTTGAATAAACTTAGGAAAGTTTACTTTTAAATGAAGATTGTTATTAGAATAAGTTTCTTTAATCTTGTATGACAATTACTTGTAAGATCTCATGGTTCTTTAGATGGAGTAGATCCAAATTGTATGTTTAAGTTATCGCTAACTCTCTAGTTCATGTATTCGCCTTGGTAAGTTTATATGGTCGTTAGCTCATGTTTTCGCCTTGGTATGTTTATATGGTCTTTAGCCATGGCTTCTCCGTGACCTTGGTTGTTGTTACCATGGACTTGAGACTCAACCTTAGCTTTAGCCATGGTTGTGGTCTTGGCTTTAGGTCATTAGACCTCTTGGTCTTAATAAACCATAACAATATATCTAGTAACTTTGGTATATAAAATAGCTGTTAAGAAACTGAATAAAATCTCAATCGTTATTGGTTTTCTGGATACGTGCACCTGAATTTTTGAAGAAAACGTCATTCCGGACAACTTTCGTGTTTTAACTTTTTGATGAATCGGACCAGAATGGCCTCTTTTTGCGTGTTTAATTCTGTTACAGAAGGTATTTGGCAGTTTTGCCATAAAGTTTTGGTAACTTCAAATGGTCATAACTTTTTACTCATAAGCTCATTTTAGGTGATTCAAATTGCTATGTTTTCCTTGTTAAGTCCTCTACTACAATATGTAATTGTCCAATATCATAATTATACCATTTTGGTTAGATTTCTCCATAAAAGTTACTAGTTATCTTGTTTAATGAATATAAGTTAACATATATTTACTATAACTTGTTTTACCAAATTTTATACATCATGAACCTAGTAACAAGACAATATATAGTATGATTGAAATATAAAGAGCATGAAAATGATATTTATCAAGAAATACACTAGAGTTTCCTTACAACTTTTGGCTTTCAAATGAAAGGTAAGTAACATGTAAGGAAAAGGACTTTGATTGATTTATACTTCACTTCACACTAGCACTCCTTCTACACTTGTATTCTTGAAGGTGAGATGATGAAGGTTGAGATGACTTAAGTGTATTTCAACTCAAGAGAAATCACCAAAGTTTCTAGGGTTTGGAAGTAGTTTTGATGAATCAAAACTAAACTAGGGTTTCTATGTTGTTGTAGCACTTGATTCTTGAATAAAATTGGAAGTAAACTAGCTAAGTGTTTGATGGTTGTGTGTGTGGTATGGGGCGGCAACAAGGAAAGGGAGGGGGCTTTTATAAGGGCTTGAGGAGGTTACTAATGAAGACTAGTCAACACTTGGAGACCAAGTTGAACACTTGTAATCATCCAAGAGTTCTATGCATGAGATCAAGCCATGTGTGAGGTGAATCCCCCCCCCCCCCTATGGCGGTTTGCTTTGGATAGGAAGGATGAGGTGTGCCTTGGATGATATTATCCAAGATACTAGTTAGTTTTGACTCCGTGAAATGCTAACCGTAAATGATTAAGCCTCAAAACGTAAAACCGGGTATCGTAAAAATGTGAAACTTGACAGAATGACTAAACTTGTCAATAAATATAAAATGAGTGGTAGGTTCCATTGGGGTGCTCAAACCCTGCTAAAACTGGAAACACGGGTCTAAAACGCGTAATACGTAAAACGTACGAATAGTGTGTAAAATTGAGAAAAGTAAAATGTTACTTTTCTAATATGATAATAATGATTTAAAATGACTTATAATGTCTAGACTGGGCTCAGTCTAGTGTCGGTCGGTATTTAATGTCTTTTAGACATAAAACCGTAAGCCTAAAAATCAAGGAATGATTTTTGGTCAAAGGAGGAGGGAAAAATATGTTGACTTTTCCAAAAATATGAAAACTCAAATTGTCTTAGAAACGTGGTGCAGGTATAGGCTAAGGTTACGGCTAAGCAAAAGGGCTTAAAACGTAAGTTTTTGTTTTTCACGGTCCAGGGTCCATTTGGTAACATTTTTCTCAGTCATGATAAATTTTATAATTAATCATGAGTGTATCAAACATTTATCTGATGTGGGGAAAATTAACGCGGTTGAGTTTCGTTGTGCGTAGAATTATTAAATGACGTTTTATCCTAAACGTGTAGTTCCTTAATAACTTTCGCGAAAATGATCTGGTGAGTGTCAAACTTTTAATTTGCCATGGAAATGATTTATCACACGAGAATATGAAATAAAAATTAAATTTCGGAAAATGAATAGTGAAAGTGAATAGTAAAAATGAATAGTGAAATTTTCGGGAATAGAAGTTAACCTGAAAATGCGAATTGTTACAACGCCGTCACGTTTTTACTGGGCCGTCAGCTCCTACAACTCTTATTTAACTCTTGACGCCGTCATTAAGGAAATTGGTGACGCCGTCAGGTACTGTTCCCAGCAAGGAAAATTGAGACTTTGCCGTTTTCTTCACTTTTACGCTCCAAAAACATCCAAAATGCCTCCTTTTCTGCATTTCACTCCAAAAGTACCTAAAATGACAAAAGGAATGATTTAGGGCATTATTTGATCAAATAAATCCGAATTTGGGCTTAAATGACCCCTTAAAAGTGGTTCATTTTTCGCCTCATCAAATACCCTTACACTTGAGATTTGCTTGTCTTCGAGCAAACGCGCTTTTATTCTAATCAAAATACAAGTTAGGGGTCATTTAATACTAATATAAAAATAATTACAACAAATAATCGTTCCACTAAAGACCAAAGACAAGCACGGAGGTCATATACTAGCACCTCACAAATAGTGTTTAGATACTCACATCTCTCGGGTGTAATAAAGTACATATCACAAAATGGAAATGGAAAACATCTCTCACTACCTGTCATAGCAAATAGATTACCATAGGCTTGGGAAAGGATCAAACCTCCACCACTTGGCGTAAGCACCTAGGATAAACTATCAAAGTGGTCTTTTTAAAGGGTTATAACGTTAGGTATAGGGGTATGGAGTACACGGCTTTGTTGGATAAAGGCAGTATTTACTGGTGGCGAGTTAATCATCTTGGTTAATTACATGTACAAAGTGGCGTTGCTATGCCAAGACTCGACTCGACTTAAGCTAATAAATCAAAAATAACAAAAACATAAAATAAACATAGAATGAAACGGGATGGTAGTCCGTATATTTTTTTATTATTTTTTTTTATTTATTTATTTTTTTTTTGCATACACTCTTACCCTATCATCCAAAATAATACATCATAGGGAATGTAAATTCCCCTTACACTTGAATCTTTACATACTTTACAATAAACTAATCTAATAACTCGAATTAAGATAATCAAAACACTTGGAGTACTTTTAAGATTAACGCACATATGGGGGTAATATAAGATTTTCTTCCCCATTACTCCATATCACTAGTACTTTACCCATGAGTTCCAATCGTCCCAAAACAATATGTACAAGATATGACTCGACTTAGATAATTAAGTAAGGGTTTAAACAAATAACAATAATGCACTAAAGATGAGTGCATACACGGAAGGCTAAGGCGATTTGGGTGTACATTTAAGTGGGTTGTAACAAATTCTTCCTTTAAGTAAAATGCTTAAAGTTAGAAACGAAAAGACAGGCTCGAAGGGGTGTACTAGGGGTTTCGTGTACTAAAAATGAGTACAACGCTAAGGTGTGGGAAAAATTAGTTGACTTTGTTAGTCAAGTAATATGACTTAAATGGTCAAGTAATTATAATACGGGTTTAAACACAAGGGTGATCCTAATCCCTCTCATCATGTAGTAAATCCTACTACATGAAAATGTAGTCTCACTAGCGGTCTCGGGATGCATCACTAACGCAAGTTCTAGAATCTACATGCTACCGGTACACTCATAAGCTCTAAGGCTTCTCCTAACAAATCTAGGGGCGAATCCTCATTTAGTAGAAGGCCGGTACGAGTCTTTGACGCTTCAACTAACGGATGCTAACTAATGCACTTCTTGGATCGCTGGCGCGTTATTTGCATAACGGATGGTTACCAAGTCATACACTAGCGTTGGCGCGTTAGCCAATTAATCTAATACTCGGAAGGTCACTACCTTTTTAAGTAAAATTTTGAGTGGTACGGTTTTTGTGCTAGTCATATAACTCCTATCCATGAGACGCTTGTTAAGGCTAAAGTTTCACTCTTAAATGTTGTAAAAAATTTTAAATTTTGCGCTAAAATTACACTAACAAGTATTTCTCTTAGTTTTATTATGCACCTACCATCGAACAAACAAACTCAAGTGTAATTGTATCCTATGAGGTATAATCATTTACCCTCCCCTTACACTTAGGTTGAACATTATCCCTAACGTTCATTTAAAGGATGTAAAAGAAAATAAGGTAAAAGAATGAAAAAACAAATACTCCCTTGATTCGTTCGGTGTGGATAGTGTGCTAACAAGGTTAGATCTTCCTCCAAGAAAATGAACATTCAAAGCTTCCCTTCCAGAAAATAAATCATCTTCTTGTCATACATAACCTGTTAAACCTGAGAAAACAAACAAGGCAACCTCGCATAAAATCGGCGGCAATCTATATATACTAATAAATCCTAGAAAACAATATAAGATATAATGCTTGTGGAATAAATGTTTGCAGATTTCCTGGAGTTTATAAAACTCAAGAATTAACAAAAACTTAAAGACTCCGTTAGAAAAACAAAACTTGCAAAATTTTCAGAATTTTACACGTGACGCCGTCAGGTTTTAATTCCTGACGCCGTCAGAAGTGACCTGCAGAAATCTTTTGTTAAGCTTTCCGGAAAATTTCTGGAAAAACTTATGTTTTACTTCCTAGAGAATTCTGCAAAACATCATTATGACTCGATACAAGCATTTGACTCTAACAAATACTAGTATACAAGCTTATTTAATATTGTGGTAAATCATGATCAATTTCGTTCTTTTAAACAAATTTCGGGTCTTCCCTTACACTTAGCTTTTTGAAAAATACCTTTATACGTAATTAAGACGAAGTTAAATACAAAATAAAGCATTTTCACAATTTAGTTTGAAACATGATTGGCCAACAATAAAAATAAATACGCATACGGAAACAAATAAAAATCAAGCAAACAATCAAAACAAATAAAAAGCTTGGGTTGCCTCCCAAGAAGCGCTTTTCTTTATTTACGAGTCTTGTACCTAGACTCAAGGTCATGGGCTATTACGTGACCTCTTCTCTTGAGATTACATATCCCATATATGCATGATCCTCGCTATTAGGGTAGTAATGTTTTAGTCGTTCGATACTTGCAGTCACCTCCCCTCCTCTTCTACTGCTCAAGGCAACTACTCCATCCTGGCATAGATTTTTTTATTGTGAATGGTCCATACCACCAGGGACTTGGTTCATCGGGAGATACTTTTATCTCTGAATGCCTTAAGAGTACCAAATCTCCTTCTGCAAATGGGGCGTGATTTGACGTCGGTTAACTGCGTTCAAACTCTACATGAATTATATCACTACTTTTGCATTCTTTAGATTTAGTTTCTTTGTAGCTTTTAATTCGTGTTTCCCATGCGAGAATTTTTTCTTGAACATGATTATGTGGTGTGCCAGCTTCGTTTTTGCGCCTTCTCTCCATCATGCTCTCACGTACATAACGTGGAGTTATAGAGAAGTGAATCTTCCTTTTTCCAGACTTAAGTTCAATTTCCCCTTTTTTATACCTAATGACGGCCCTTGCCGTGGTAAGGAATGGTGCTCCAAGGATTATTGGCATACACCCATCTCCTTTATCATCGATGATCATGAAATCGACGGGGTACATAAAACCTGCTACATTGACCAACACATCCTCAGCAATACCCAAAGGATACACGTAAGAGTGGTTAGCGAATGATAGTCTGACACGGGTGGCGGCTTGTATCTCTTTGGTGAGCTGGGTGTAGATATTTAAAGGCATCAGGTTTACTTCCGATCCTTGATCGGCGAAAGCATCCAGGTATTGCAATTTCCCAATGCTGGCTAGAATCTCAAAGTTCCCATAGGCCATCTGCTTCGTGGCCACTTTTTGCTTCAGTAGACTCTCGAATACCGGTCCCCCAGGTAATGTGTCGTACTCATCCTTCCCTTCATCACCTCCCTTAGGGATCTGTTTGGATGATTTGTTACGCCCGTCACCCATCATCCAATTTGTTATGGTTTTCTTGTATATGTCATGATTTAGATAGTACCCTAATGGTTGAGATTTAGGTGGTTCCTCAGTGGTTTGTGCACTAGGGGTTTCCTTTTTTTCATTGCCCTCATGGACAATTGTGATAGAGTTAACGAACTGGGTGGGAGGGGTGATATTTTCCTTTCTTAACAACATCATTTCCGGAGTTTTTATGCTTGAGTATTCCTCTACTAAGCCTATCATCTCCGTCATTTTCTTTTGCATTTCTTCCTTTTGTCTATAAACTGCCTCTTCGAATCTAGCAAGCCGCTCGGAATGTGTTGCCATGTACTCTCTCATTCGAGCTTCGAATTCCGGGCTGAGGTTTTGAGGAGGTGAATGAGGTTGAGCATATCTTCGAAAGGTCTCGACATTCTCTCTAAGAGGTGACTCAGACAATGGTGCTGGATTCACATTTGAGATAGAATTGACTATTGCTCGTTTGGGACTTAAAGGTCTCCTTTGCTTTTCCGTTAGGTAATCCATTTTTTTCTCAAGTTCGCAAAGGAATTCTTCGGAGATTTGAGTGGTGTCCCCGGGTGTTGAGATTGCGTTGATAGCCGAGTTTATAACATGTGTAACTTCCCATAACTCACGATTGTCAAAAGCAAGTTCATCAATGATTTCCCGAGATTCCTCGGCGTCTTTATCACGCAACCTGCCTCCGGCGGCTCGATCAATGGTGCGTTTGGTGTGAAAATCGACATGGTCATAGAAGCTTTGAACTAACAGCCAACGATCGATGCCGTGATGAGGGACTTTTTGGAGCAAGTCCTTGAAACGATCCCATGCTTCACAGAAAGTTTCTCCTTGACGTTGTTGGAACATAAAGATATCATTTCTAAGCTTGGTAGTTCTCCCCGGTGGGAAAAATTGAGCGAGGAAATGAGTGGTGAGATCATCCCATGAGGTGATGGATCCCGCGGGTAAACGTTCAAGCCATTGACTAGCTTGATCACGTAGAGAGAATTGGAATAGACGTAATCGGGTCGTCTCTCTAGTTGCAACATCTAGGTCTATAGAATCTACGATTTTAAGGAAGTCCTTGAGATGTTGATTAGGATCTTCGGAACGAAGTCCATGGAATGCACATCCGCTTTGCACCAACCGGATTGTGTCGGATCGCAAGGGAGACACATTGGCTCCTTGAGTGAGCTCAATGGAGTTTCGATAGCCTTGGTGGCTAGGACGGGAATACTCTCCTAAAGTTCGGGGTCTAGGAGGTTGGTTTGGTAGTGGTGGGTTTTGTGGGTGGTTTTGAATTGGTGGGTTGATGGGTTCAAAGATATTACCATCTTCCATGATGTCGGATGGTAAAGGTTACGAACAAAGACACGAAGAAATAAGATAGACTAAAGAAAACCTAAAAATAAAAATAAAATCTTACTAGAAAGGAATCTAGCAAGTAGACCTAATAAAAAGAAATTCTAACCTAGACAATAACTATTCCCCGGGCTGCGGCGCCAAAAACTTAATGCGCGCTGCAGTTTTTTGTGAAAGTTGAGGAATAAATGTAAAGATAGACAATTCCCGGCAACGGCGCCAAAAACTTGGTGCACGGGAACCGCAACAGGTTTTACCTCTCAAGGGATCTCGAGAAGCTTACAACCCCCACCAGGCAGTGTACCTGATCGTTGTAGTATAGTATAGTGACAAGTACCGGGGGATTGATCGTTCAACTCAGGAATAGTGTCGCTAGGATTAGAAAGCCTAAAAACTAGGTCTAGAGGTGAGGGATGATTCTTTTTGTATTTTTATATTTTTCTAAAAGCAAGTAAAATCTCGGTTTTTGAAAGAGTGGGCGGAATTATTTGCTAATCAACTAACCCAATTTATCTAAAGATGCAATCAAAATAAAATAACAAAAATGAAAATAAACTAATTATACTAAATTGGTGTGAACAATGATAGGTAAAGTTGTATTTACTTAGATTTCATTACTCCCTAGATATCTTTTACAAGTTAATCATTTGTTACAATTGCGTGGATGACGGGTCATATTCCTTAATACTAGTCGTAGGGTCGTGTACAATATTCCCTAACTCTATAAGATCCTCCTTCACTCTATGTCGAGCCGTTAAAAACTCCTAATATGGGATCACTAGAATTCTCCTACGCATTAAATACAACCAAAAAATCGTAATACACCTCCGATCATGTTTCTTAAGACGTTCAAGCAAGTTACCAATGGAACTCTGCCAGTTTTCTTAAGCCTAACATCGAATACAATCATCGGTAACAATTATAAACAAACAATCAACCCATAATTAACATCTAGGTTTCACTACATCTAAGCAAACACAAAATAAATCTAGCCTAGCATGTTAAATTGAAGACAAGCGTAAGATATATTCAAGCAACACATAGACATATTGATTGAATTGAAAGGATACTTATCTCAATTAAACATAAGAGTTTTCAAAGGGTGAAAACCCTTGAAAAGTCTGGTAAAATCGTGCTAGGGTTTCTCCAAAGTTACACCCTCCAAGTTCTATATTAATGAATGAAAATTGGAAAACTATATATAGATTTTACATGGTGACGGCGTCAAGAAGAAATTTCTGATGCCGTCAACTCGCCGCCCACAATGAAATCGGACTGCCTAGATCCATTTTTGACGCCGTCATGTGCAAATTGATTATGGGCCGTCATCAACTTTTAAACCGTGACGGCCTTGAGTGATGCCGTCATGTTTTTACTGTGCCGTCACCTCCTCCAACTCTTATTTAACTCTTGACGCCGTCATTAAGGAAATTGGTGACACCGTCAGGTACTGTTCCCAGCAAGGAAAATTGAGACTTTGCCGTTTTCTTCACTTTTACGCTCCAAAAACATCCAAAATGCCTCCTTTTCTGCATTTCACTCCAAAAGTACCTAAAATGACAAAAGGAACGATTTAGGGCTTTATTTGATCAAATAAATCCGAATTCGGGTTTAAATGACCCCTTAAAAGTGGTTCATTTTTTGCCGCATCAGTCCTGGATTGGAATGTTACTTCTGGGTCTCTTTTGGATGATGCTTCTGAGTGTCGTGAGTTAGTTGATTTTTGTACTCCTCCTGGGGCCTTCGCGGATATTCGTAATATTCCCATTGATCGATTCTTATCAGAATTTAACGTGAACACCGCCCGCCAAACCGCTTTTTGTAGTGTGTTATGGTACCGGGCAGAGCGTCTTCTTCTTAATGTGCGTAAGTTTTCCGTTGTTCATGATCAGAAGGATGCATTGCTGCATTCCAAAGATGAGGAGATCGAGAGGTTAAGATTGGGAGCTTTATCGTCAATGGACGCAGTTACGGAAGTGGAGCATCTTTGCTCTTTGTTAAAGTCTGTTGAGAGTGCCCATGCGGCCGAGTTGTCATCTTTAAAGGAGCAGTCTTCCAAGCGTGAAGCAGAGCTCCGCTCTTCTCTGTGTGAGCAATCTTCTGCTCTTGAAAGGTGACGTGCTTCCGTAGATGCGAAGTTATCGGAACTTCAATCCTCCCTTATGAATAAAGACTTGGAGATTTCTAGTCTGAATGCCTCTCTTGTTGATTCACATAGTTTAGAAGAGAGTCTTCGTTGTCAGGTACTTGTTTTATCGTTGTTGACTATTTCTTTTCCGATCTCCCTTTATTCTTCTATTATGTATTTCCTTCCCTTCTCCCCTTTTTTTAGATGCAAGCATTGCGGGCTGAGGTGAGGGAGGAGTGTATGAAGGCGCAGGATGTCCAATTGAGAAGCATTACTGATAAGTTAATTGCTCTGGAATCCCGATTTGCCGAGGCAGCTGTTAATGTTAACGAGGAGCTGCATCCTGGCTTCCTTACAGTTATGGCCAGACGCCGATGGATATTATCATATGGCTTGAGTTTGTTCTTAGCCAAGTGTCTTTATTCTCCGGAGTATTTCGGGTCCCTAAAGACGTTGTTATCTTGCTCATATTTGTATGGAGCACAGGAAGGTTTGGTTGCCGGCATTGAGCATGGCAAATTGGGTATGGAGTTGTCAGACCTTGATGCCTACAGGCCTTCTGCCAAGGCTGATTTTGACTCTGCTTATGCTGCCCTCCGGAGTCTTGAGTTTCCTTTGCTGGCTAGCTTGTCATCTCATAAGGATTCTTCCATTGGGAGTATTATGTCCTTACTTCGTCTTGATAATCAGCTTTCAAAGCAGCTTGATATGGTCGGGTTACAGCCGTATGTTGGACAACTTACCATCCCTTTGCACGGAGCAGTAGGTGGTTTAGCGGCTAGCGAGTGATGAGGCGAAAAGTGTTACACTTTTAGGGGGTTATTTAAGCCCTAAGTCGTGAATATTTGATCAAATATGGCCTCAAATCGTTCCTTTTGTATTTTAGGTACTTTGGAGAAGAAATCTGGAAAAGGAAGCATTTTGGACGTTTTTGGAGCAAAAAAGTAAAGAAAACGACAAAGTCTCCAAATCAAGCTAGAAATAGTACCTGACGGTGTCTAGATTTGCATGTGACGGCGTCACGTTATGGCAAAAAGGTGGATATTAAGTTTACACGAGACGCGCCAGAATGTTTTTGGGATTTAAAGCATGACGACGTCACCAAGGCCGTCACGTACAATTTACAAGAGATGGCCAAGAGTTGAGCTACAAGAGACGGCGTCAGATCTGGATCTAGGCAATCCATGGATTTCTTTGGCGGCGAGTTGACGGCTTCACAAGTATAACGTGACACCGTCAGATTGTATTTTCTATATTTTTCTAAATTTCATTCATTAAAGAGAGAACTTTTGGGAGAATACTTGGAAAAACCCTAGGACGAATTTCATCCTTCTTGTAGGGGTTTCAAACCCTTCTTTCATCCATGTTTGATTAATGATAAGTTTTCCAATAATCATTCAATATTTCTATGTGTTGTTTGATTCTATCTTATGCTTGTATTTACTTTAACATCCTAGGCTAGGTTTGTTTGTGTTTGCTTAGATGTAATGAAACCTAGCTATTGATTATTGGTTGGTTGTTTGTTATTAATTATTGTGGATGAATGATTTCGATGTTAGGCTTAAGAAAACTGGCTAACTTCCAATTGGTAACCTGCTTGAACGTCTTAAGAAAAATGAATCGGATGTGTACTACGATTTTAATGGTTGTATTTAATGCATAAGTGACTACTAAGGATGCCATGTTAGGAGCTAGTTGTCGGCTCGACATAGGAAGAGGTAGAAGCTTATAGAGTTGGGGAAGATCATACACGGCCGCACGAATGGTATTAAGGAATATAACCCGTCATCCACGCAATTGTAAAACACTAATCAATTAATGAAAGATAGCTAGGGAGTAGTGAAATCTAAGTAAACACGTTTCTCTCATTATAAGGTTTTTCTCAACATTTTATTTTCTTGTTATTTTAATTTCATTGCATTTGTAGTTATTTGGGTTAGTTGACTAGCAACTAATTCCGCCCACTCTTCCAATACCCGAGATTTTTACTTGCTTTCCATAAAACCGTAAAAATACGAAAAGATTCATCCCTCACCTCTAAACCTAGTTTAATTAAGTTTTGATCCTAACGAACACTATTCCCCAAGTAGAACGATCAATCCCCCGGTACTTGCCACTACACTATACTACATCGGTCAAGTACACTGCCTGGTGGGGATTGCAAGCTTCTCAAGATCACTTGAGAAGTAAAACCTATTGCAAGGTTGCAAAACCACGCATCAAGTTTTTGGCACCGCAGCCGGGGAATAGTTATTGCTTAGGTTGAAATTTCTTTTTATTAAGTCTACTTGCTAGATTCCTTTCTTGTAAGATTTTTTATTTTATTTTTATAGGTTTTCTTTAGTCTTTGTTTTTCTTTGTTCCATTGTTCGTAAGATGTTTCCTGTTAGCCACTATGGATAACACGAATCGATAACCGCAGAGAGAGGGAAATTAATGCATTTAGGGACCTCTATGAACCGCCCCTTTCACCTGAGGAAGTAGTAATAGTGCGCAGCTAAATTGAGAGCGAAATTAGGGAGCTTAGGGAGCTTAATAGGTTGATTGATATTGAGCTCGATAGCACACTGAATGCCTTAGCAATTGCCATTTACTCAAAGGGGGACTTAGGGCCTGATGACTTTGCGGTTGCTGAAGTTGTAGCGGGACAAGGAGATGGGGAATTAGATCCTAAATATTTCAATTTATACCCCACTAAGGAAGAAATTGCCTATTATAGCCATATAGTTGACAACCCTCGGCCACCCTTTGTCAAAATTGATCCAAAAATAAAGAAGGGTAACCCTTGGAATGTGAAAATACCGTGTATGATTGGGTACAAGTACAATGAACAAGCTTACATTGACTGTGAATCCCTAATCAACGTGATGTCCTCAAGTGTTTATAACGACATAATGAATGCACAACTTGAACCTAGGAGAGATCCTAAATATCCCGGCGGAGTTTGTAACTTTGTTGGGAGAGTTAAAGGAGTGCATATCTTTATTGGGAATTTTACTTATGTCGCCGTCTTTATGATTTTAGAGGATTTAGCTAGTGTTATAGATTTCCGCTTATCTCATGTTGTATTAGGTAAGCCGCTTGTCGAGAAGTCCAAGTTGATATGCGATAAGCTAGAAGGCACGGTTCAGTTTTCAAATGAGAATGATAAAATAACATACAAGATGCCTAATAGAATGAAGGAGTTCCGTTACATATCCCAATTAGACAAAGATAATATTAGTGCTTTTGAGGATATTAACGAGGAGGATAGAAAAAACGGCATGGATTATGTATGGGAAAAAAAGAGTCTTTTTTATATGGATTGCCTAGGCCTTGGCCCTAAGTACAAAGTCGATTGGGAACTTGCTATGAGAATTAGAGAGGCACTTGAGAGAAAGAATGAAAACACGTAATAGCCCGTGACTTTGAGTCTAACTACAAGACTCGTAAATAAAGAAAAACGCTTCTTGGGAGGCAACCCAAGCTTTATTTGTTTGTTTGATTTTATTTGTTTCCGTATGTATGTTTTATTTTTATTGTTTGTGGCTCATGTTTCAAAGTGAATTGTGAAAATGTTTTATTCTGTTGTTTAACTTCGTCTTCACTTCATATAAAGGTATTTTACAAAAGATAAGTGTAAGGGAAATCTAAACTTGTTTATAAGAACGGAATTGAACATGAACCACAACAATATTAAATGAATGTGCATATTAGTAATTATGTGAGTCAAATGCATGTATCGAGTCATAATGATATTTTGCAGGATTTCCAAGAATTAAGGCGTGAGTTTTTCCAGAAATTTTCTGGAAACTAAGTATAAGATTTCTGTCAGAACACTCTGACGGCGTCAGGATTACAACCTGATGGCATCAGGTGTAAAATTCTGATTTTTTTTTTTGCAAGTTTTGTTTTTCTGCCGGAAACGTAAAGTTCTTGTTAAATCTTTAGTTTTATAAACTCCAGGAAATCTGCAAATATTCATTCCACAAGCATTATATCTTTATTTGATTTCTAGGACTTTATTATATATAGAATTTGCCGCCGATTTTACGCGAGGTCTGCCATGATTGTTTTCTCAGGTTTAGCATGTTATATTGGACAAGAAGATGATTTATATTTCTGGAGGGAAGCTTTCAACGTTCATTTTCTTGGAGGAAGATCTAACCATGTTAACGCATTATCCACACCGAACGAATCAGGGGAGTATTTGTTTCATTCTTTTACCTTTTTACTTTTACATCCTTTTTATTGAACATTGGGGACAATGTTCAGCTTAAGTGTAAGGGGAGGGTAAATGATGATACCTTAGAGAATGCTATTACGCTTGATGTTTGTTTGTTTAATAGTAGGTGTGTAATAAAACTAAGAGAAACACTTGTTAGGGTAATTTTAGCGTCAAATTCAAATTTTTTTACAACATTTAGGAGTGAAGCTTTAGTCTTAATGAGCGTCTCATGGATAAGAGATTGTATAACTAGCACAAAAACCGTACCACTCAAAAATTTTCCACCCCAAATATGTGACGTTCGCCCCTAGATTTGTTAGAAAAAGCATTCATTATTAGTGCTTATGAGTGTACCGGTAGTACTTAGATTCTAGAGCTTGTGATAGCGATGCATCCCGAGACCGCTAGTGAGACTACATTCGTGTAGTTAGGATTTACTACATGATAAGAGGCATTAGGATAACCCTTGTGTTAAACCCGTGTCATAATTACTTGACCAATGAAGTCAACACACTTGACTAGTAAAGTCAATTAATTTTCCCACACCTTTGCGTTGTACTCATTTTTAGTACACGATACCCCTAGTACACCCCTCCGAGCCTATCTTTTTCGTTTCTAACTTTAAGCACCTTACTTAAAGATAGAATTTGTTTACAATCCACCCCAAATGTACACCCAAATCGCCTTAGCCTTCCTTGTATGCACTCATCTTTAGTGCATTATTGTTATATGTTTAAACCCTTAGTTAATTGTCTAATTGATTACATGGTTGCTAAGTCGTGTCATATCTTGTACATATTGTTTTGGGACGATTGGGACTCATGGGTAAAGTACTATTGTAATGGAGTAATGGGGAAGAACGTCAATTATTACCCCCTATGTGCGTTTATATTTTAAAGTACTCCAAGTGTTTTGATTATCTTAATACGAGTCATTAGAATAGTTGATTGTAAAGTATGTAAAATTTCAAGTGTAAGGGGAACGTAATTCCCCTATGATGTATTATTTTGGATGGTAGGGCAAGAGTGTATGTAAAAAAAAAATAGAAAAAGAAAAGAGAGAAAAAAAAACATACGGACTACCATCCCGTTTCCTTTTATGTTTTTGTTAGTTTTCATTAGCTTAAGTTGAGTCGAGTCTTGGCTTAGCAACGCCACATTGTACATGTAATTGACCAAGATGATTAACTCGCCACCAGTAAAGATTGCCTTTATCCAACAAAACCGTGTTTAACATATCCCTACACCTCACGTTACAACCCTTTAAAAAGACCTCTTTGATAGTTTATTCTAGGTGCTTACGCCAAAGTCGTGGAGGTTTGATCATTTCCTAAGCCTATGGTAATCTATTTGCTATGACAGGTAGTCAGAGACATTTTCCATTTTAATTTGTGATATATACTTTTATTACACCCGAGAGATGTGAGTATCCAAACACTATTTGTGAGGTGCTAGTGTATAATTTCCGTGCTTGTTTTGATTGAAGTGGAACGATTATTTGTTGTAATTACTTTTATATTAGTGTTAAATGACCACACGCTTGTATTTCGATTAGAATAAAAGCGCATTTGCTTGAGGACAAGCAAATCTCAAGTGTAAGGGTATTTGATGAGGCGAAAAGTGTTACGCTTTTAGGGGTTATTTAAGCCCTAAGTCGTGATTATTTGATCAAATATGGCCTCAAATCGTTCCTTTTGTCATTTTAGGTACTTTGGAGAAGAAATCTGGAAAAGGAAGAATTTTGGACGTTTTTGGAGCGAAAAAATGAAGAAAACGACAAAGTCTCCAAATCAAGCTGGAAATAGTACCTGACGGCGTCACGTTATGGCAAAAAGGTGGATATTAAGTTTACACGAGACGCGCCAGAATGTTTTTGGGATCTAAAGTGTGACGGCGTCACCAAGGTCGTCACGTACAATTTACAAGAGACGACCAAGAGTTGAGTTACAAGAGACAGCTTCAGAACTGGATCTAGGCAATTCGTAGATTTCTTTGGCGGCGAGTTGACGGCGTCACAAGTATAACGTGATGCCATCAGATTGTATTTTCTATATATATTTTTCTAAATTTCATTAATTAAAGAGAGAACTTTGGGAGAATATTCGGAAAAACCCTAGGACGAATTTCATCCGTCTTGTAGGGGTTTCAAACCCTTCTTTCATCCATGTTTGATTACAGATAAGTTTTCCAATAATCATTCAATATGTCTATGTGTTGTTTGATTCTAACTTATGCTTGTCTTTACTTTAACATGCTAGGCTAGGTTAGTTTGTGTTTGCTTAGATGTAATGAAACCTAGCTATTGATTATTGGTTGGTTGTTTGTTATTAATTGTTGTGGATGAATGATTTCGGTGTTAGGCTTAAGAAAACTGGCTAACTTCCAATTGGTAACCTGCTTGAACGTCTTAAGAAAAATGAATCGGATGTGTACTACGATTTTAATGGTTGTATTTAATGCATAAGTGACTACTAAGGATGCCATGTTAGGAGCTAGTTGTCGGCTCGACATAGGAAGAGGTAAAAGCTTATAGAGTTGGGGAAGATCGTACACGGCCCCACGAATGGTATTAAGGAATATAACCCGTCATCCACGCAATTTTAACAAACTAATCAATTAACGAAAGATAGCTAGGGAGTAGTGAAATCTAAGTAAACACGTTTCTTTCATTATAAGGTTTTTCTCAACATTTTATTTTCTTGTTATTTTAATTTCATTGCATTTATAGTTATTTGGGTTAGTTGACTAGCAACTAATTCCGCCCACTCTTCCAATACCCGAGATTTTTACTTGCTTTCCATAAAACCATAAAAATACAAAAAGAATCATCCCGCACCTCTAGACCTAGTTTATTTAAGTTTTGATCCTAACGAACACTATTCCCCAAGTAGAACGATCAATCCCCCGGTACTTGCCACTACACTATACTACATCGGTCATGTACACTGCCTGGTGGGGATTGCAAGCTTCTCAAGATCCCTTGAGAAGTAAAACCTTTTGCAAGGTTGCAAAACCACGCATCAGTGAGACTGCCTTATCCTCTGCCTTGGATTTTGTCCTTGAGAGGGCGGAAAAAATCAAGAGCCTTGTGTCCGCAGGTCAGCCTGTTGTTGGCAATATCTTTATGTCCTTGGCAGAGTCCACTGTTGCTGAGTTTTTATCCGACTTAGATGTTATTCCTTGGGATCAACCAGTCGACCGTGGTATGGAGTCGACCATACCGGTTTCTGCTCCTACTTTGTCAGTGGATGATTATGACGTATGGGTAGCAGTGGTTTTCTTTCTTCAGTGTAAGACTCTTTTGAGAAAGATGATCCATCCCAGCCGGAGCATGGTGATTCATAATAGCTTGTTTTGCGTCATGGCCGTATGTGGTCATTTAAAGCCGCTTTGATGTACTTGAACCTTGGTTTGTTTAGTGTTTAAACATGTTTGTGTATGCTATTTTACCTTGTTCAGGTATTATGCGTTCTACGTTTTTTGCCTTTGTCATGATTGCTCATGGTTCAGCTTGTATGAACGTTTTTATTTGCGCTAAAGTTAAGTCTAACTTTTATGCGTCTTTGTTGCACTTGATTGTTTTTATGCTTTGCTAGTATTAAAATACGTACAGACACGTAGTTTATTTTTAATCTTAATTAGATACTTGTGGGTTATCCTCCCGGTACTAGGTTTGCAATCCCTCTTACGTACCTGCGGTTTAGTTATGAGGTTCCGCACCCTTTTAGTTATACGGAATAACGTTTTTTGGGGCGTGCCCTTTGTGTGAGCGGCTTACTCACATTTTGTTATAGGGAATAACATGTGTTACTAGTATTGAGAAATAAAAGAATATTTGAAAGAGTAATTAAGCTTGGCGGAGGTAGCGAGTCTCCGCTTTTGTTTTCTTAAAAATCATAATAATACAAACAAAGGTGATTGTAAATGCTAATGTTTATTATAGTTGTCCTTGTAATTTGAACATATTGCGGATTTTTCCGGATTTTACATTTTTGTGGAATCTAAGTTTCGTCTTTCATATATTCGCGGAGCCTGGGTCCCATCTTTTACGAAACCTGAGTTCCTTCTTGAATTGCTTACTTCCTACATTTTGGGGCCGCTCATGCTTTGTGACTTCTTGTCTATTCCTTGTTGGAACTTTGTGCCAGAAATTCGCAGTTTTGGGTCTTGTTGTCGCTTGCCTTCCGTTACTGCAAATCCTTTGGTGCAATACGCTTTGTTTTGTACGCATCTTGTAGCTCTTTGTAGTTTTTAGCGCGCATTTAGTAATGCTCGATCTTTTTTATGCACTTTCATTTTTAATGAGCTGAACAAGCTATTTTCGCATGGATTATATGTTTTTGAGATGCGGGTCGGAGGTACTCCGGTAACTGGGAGCTGTGTGCTGATCCGTGACTACGAGCTATATATCTGCCCTTAGTCAGCAACAACGAAGACGTTGTTCATTGTTTGCCGGGCTATGTATTTTTGGCGATTGGGAATGTTTTGCTCGACTCTCCCTTTTCGCCCGCACGTCCCCATGCCCATTTTATGTAACACCCCATGCCCGCTTGACCAAGAATTTAAACTTTTTCGCGCAAAAAGCGTGAACCAAAACTGACCTTCTGTTACTCTTTTGCCAATTCACAAAAATCTATAAACTTTCAGACCTTGAAACGATTTTTAAATAAAAATAGACTCAATTACCTTCGAAACACCAGGTGGCGTGACCCGTGACGACTTACGGTTTAAAAGATATGATTTTTCAAAGATGACCAAAAATCTGGACTGAAGTAGCTACGCCGTAGTTGACTTAGTCAACTACGCCGTAGCTAACGACTGAAGTAGTTACGCCGTAGTTGACTTAGCCAGCTCCCCCGTAGCTTAGAAAATGAGACAGATTAACCCCAGAACAGGGCTACGCCGTAGCTGACTTCTCAGCTACGCCGTAGCTACTGTCCGAAGCCAATCTCTGCATATTTTGACAACAAAACACCCATATCAATCGACACCATTTCAACACACTACCCATTACAACCGTTGTTCATTATACGACTAAAATACCACTAACATAATAAACACATTCCAATACAACTTGACCCATTACAATCCAAAATGGGTATAATTTCCCGCTTTGCCAAACATCCCTTTATCCGCCACTATAAACACTTAAAACCATTTTAACACACCATTAAAACATCAAACCGTTACAACAACGTTAATATACATTTTGACACATGACTTTAGTTTACAAACCATTTAACGACTCTCGGGGGTACAAACTTGACTTGAGCTCGGTATTCTACGTAGCTCTACTTTCTTACCAACTCCTTCTAACATTACATACATCCAAACCTTGATCCTTAATCCATGCCATAGCATCACACATGAGCCTACAAAACATTAAACACTTAAACCGTAAGCACGAATGCTTAGTAAGTAAAACAGATATAACATAACATCATAATTCATTCACACATTAAGCTTAATGATCCACTTATTTCATCACAATACTAACATAACACATACCTTGGTCACTTTAAGCATTATCATTACATCTCAATCTTTTCTACACACTTACACTAGTCCAACTAAACTCTCAATCTCTTTTGCTAGTTATGCCAAACTAGCCTTACATCTACTTCTTCATTACATCATCATTCAAACACTATCAATGATCTCATCATAACAATCATATAACACAAAATATGCAAGAATTCATTATAATATCAAATTATAACCGCTTTACTTACCTTAGCTTTCAAAGCTAAGTTTAACAAGAACATAAGCATCTTCTTCATCATCATCACCATCCTTCATCATCATCCTTAGGCATAAACATAAACACCTTAACCACATGATCAAATAACCTTACCAATGGTCTCTACAACCATTATCTTACCTCTAAACATCTCTAATCATCATATAATCATATCTTGATTATATGAAAATCAATCCAATAACTAACTACTTAAATGAAGTTACTTACTTGTGTAGGATCATAGCTAGGGCTCTACCTTCTTGATGTAGAACACAAATCCTTCATCACATACTTGATTCTCTAACTTGTTCCCTCCTTTTTTTTCTTGTAAATCCGGACAAACAAACACCCTCTTGAAAATGATGGAATTCACTAGAAACTTATGGATACTAGATATTTATCTAGTTACTAGCACAAGTTTGGTCCATTGGCACATTAAGCCCCTTAAGTCCCTTTTCTTCCACTTTGGCCACATAATACTTATAACCCACTTAACACTTTGCAACAATAGCCCTTTTATTCTATTTTCTTTCTAGTTGTACCACATAATACTTTCCATAACCATGTAACACATTCTTTGACTATCACTTTGACTTTCGAGTTTGACCATTATGCAACATTTGTTGACTAACCAATCATGTTAAGTCCTTAGTCAATTCCATCTAGGGTGGGGTCAAAGTACCCGGGAAACGGGTCTAACAATTCTATCCTCCTTATTTAGATTTCGTCCTCGAAATCTCTCGTCTATAACTATCCAAAATTAAAACGCAACATATACATGTTCTTATCCTCATGCTTTCTAAGCCATTACCTTGCAACGATCTAAATGATCTTGCAAAGTCTAAAATTACTATACATAAACACTACTTTCACCACGAGCTTATATAAAATTCCCAACAATGACGACTTGTCATTCGGAGGAAATCTACTCTTTGACTTTATATAAGTCAAACTTCAACACTATCATCACTTCATTCTCAAATGCACTAACATGACCTTAAGTCATATACCGGCCCAAATTACACTTTACACAATATCAACACTTATCTACTTCCAAAAACCGGTAACTTATTTCGCAATATATACATAGTGCCATATAAACGTCACTTCCAAAAACCAAATCTACGCATTACTAAAGCAATCTTCTTGTTAAGTCGTGGGAAATTCCACCCATCATCTTATCAACTTAAAGCAAAAACTCATTCTAGGCGTCTATCTTAAGGTTCATATAGGACCTTAACGCCGCTACAAGCTTTTATATCTAATCTCTTCTTATAACGTCTAGTTTGTTTTAGTTTTCACTTGCTCATATCTCTACCCGTATTCATGTCATATCGGCTACACATAAGCCCACTTATTTATAACTCTTTACTTACATAAAAAGGCGTCCCAATCTATGCAAGTAAGGAATTATAAACTTATGGTTCGGTGATTTACAATTTCTTTAATTAAATGAAGAGGCGTCCCAATCCATTTAAATAAGGAGATTATAAATCATCCTACTCACGTACATCCGACACGACAATCATACTTACTTCACTTTCCATCATTTCTAGCCTTGGATCCAATCTCACTAACTTTCCATCCATGTCTTAAAGACAAGCTGGCTATCCCGAAGGATACCGTATGCCCTCGTGGCAAGCTGGGCCACCCCGAAGGATGCCAAATATCCATGCCCTCGTGGCAAGCTAGGCCATCCCGAAGGATGCCAAAATATCCACGCCCTCGTGGCAAGCTAGGCCATCCCGAAGGATGCCAAAATATCCATGCCCTCGTGGCAAGCTAGGCCATCCCGAAGGATGCCAAAACTAGAGCATTGGATCCAAGCTATACTTACTATTATATCTTTACTCACTTTATCTTTCATGTACTTTTATCATTAAGTACACGCTATCACTTCAACACTTCTCATTGCCTTAAGCAATTTCAGCATTCACTACCATGTTTACTTTCATCTCGACAAGTTTCTATATAACACTTTCCAATTCTATTATACTTGCATTCCTCAGTGCAACTTATCAATTATCCGTCAACCCCAAGTTGACTCCTACATTCACTACGTGGCATCTCTACTTTAGACAAGTTCTATATGATGCTTGTCCATTTACAATTTAAACATTCTCTATGTGTTCTTATATCGCACTTTTACTATTATTCGCCAACCCTTGTTGACCATGTTTACAATTCATACTATCACTTCATTTAGTCTACTCAACTTTAATCATATAAGCCTTGCATAGGCTTATTCCATAACATCTTCATTAATCTCATCACGTACTATCCAATATATAAACATGACTATACTCATGTTTTACAATTCTTCTAGCGCACTTCATATCACTTATGAAATCAAGCGCAATCTGTGTCTCATTCATTACTTCTAGTTATCACGCTTAACCAGATACTTACTAACACATTTTACTTATCATGTTTTATATGTAACATGATTTCCTCACAACTTAACCGTATACTTTAACTTTTCTTATTTTAATTAAGCGTGTAAGAAATCATGCCTCAAGCATCTAATCGTTATTATATCTATTCACGTTCCTTTCCGTTACTACGGCTCACGTTCTCATAATATCCACCGACACTATCTAAGGTGTACGGTGATCTCAACACTTAAAACACTGAGTCCGCCGTAGACTTACATCACATAAATCTTAGACATACAACAACCATTACCATAGACTTAGCCTCGCATAAACAATAACACTTAACACTTAACACTTAACCAAAAAGTGTTAAAACATTCATAATCATAATCAATACATATAGTCTATGGCTCATATATCACATCGCACAATCAAACTATGTCTAAGCATCAACATTCTAATTATCCACAAGCACTATCCTACCTTATAACTAAGGCATCATGACACTTTAATTCGCTTACTAGCCCATCTCTAATACCACTTAACATTTCTACTCGCATTCCATTACCATAACTCTATCAAACATTCACATAATTGCAATACAAACACCAGCACCAACCGAGGTGCATGGCCAACTAATCATTTAAGCATTTCAAGTCCCCAAGGACTTACATCTTATACACATCAATACTATATCATACATCCATCACTTATCATCTATAAGTTCATCTGACAAAGACATAATTAGTCTCATACTTAACGATTACCTTCCGCATTTCTCAAACTTATGTCCATCACAATCTACGAGTGGTTTAAGACTAGGCAACCTATAGTGGAAACCTAATTCACTTAAACCGAAGCTCTGATACCAATTTGTAACACCCCGTGCCCGCTTGACCAAGAATTTAAACTTTTTCCCGCAAAAAGCGTAAACCAAAACTGACCTTCTGTTACTCTTTTGCCCATTCACAAAAATCTATAAACTTTCAGACCTTGAAACCATTTTTCAATAAAAATAGACTCAATTACCTTCGAAACACCAGGTGGCGTGACCCGTGACGACTTACGGTTTAAAAGATATGATTTTTCAAAGATGACTAAAAATCTGGACTGAAGTAGCTACGCCGTAGTTGACTTAGTCAACTACGCCGTAGCTGACGACTGAAGTAGTTACACTGTAGTTAACTTAGTCAACTACGCCGTAGCTGACTTAGCCAGCTCCGCCGTAGCTTAGAAAATGAGACAGATTAACCCCAGAACAGGGCTACGCCGTAGCTGACTTCTCAGCTACGCCGTAGCTACTGTCCGAAGCCAATTTCTGCATATTTTGACAGCAAAACACCCATATCAATCGACACCATTTCAACACACTACCCATTACAACCATTGTTCATTATACGACTAAAATACCACTAACATAATAAACACATTCCATTACAACTTGACCCATTACAATCCAAAATGGGTATAATTTCCCGCTTTGCCAAACATCCCTTTATCCGCCACTATAAACACTTAAAACCATTTTAACACACCGTTAAACCATCAAACCGTTACAACAACGTTAATATACATTTTGACACATGACTTTAGTTTACAAACCATTTAACGACTCTCGGGGGTACAAACTTGACTTGAGCTCGGTATTCTACCTAGCTCTACTTTCTTACCAACTCCTTCTAACATTACATACATCCAAACCTTGATCCTTAATCCATGCCATAGCATCACACATGAGCCTACAAAACATTAAACACTTAAACTGTAAGCACGAATGCTTAGTAAGTAAAACAGATATAACATAACATCATAATTCATTCACACATTAAGCTTAATGATCCACTTATTTCATCACAATACTAACATAACACATACCTTGGTCACTTTAAGCATTATCATTACATCTCAATCTTTTCTACACACTTACACTAGTCCAACTAATCTCTCAATCTCTTTTGCTAGTTATGCCAAACTAGCCTTACATCTGCTTCTTTATTACATCATCATTCAAACACTATCAATGATCTCATCATAACAATCATATAACACAAAATATGCAAGAATTCATTATAATATCAAATTATAACCGCTTTACTTACCTTAGCTTTCAAAGCTAAGTTTAACAAGAACATAAGCATCTTCTTCATCATCATCACCATCCTTCATCATCATCCTTAGGCATAAACACAAACACCTTAACCACATGATCAAATAACCTTATCAATGGTCTCTACAACCATTATCTTACCTCTAAACATCTCTAATCATCATATAATCATATCTTGATTATATGATAATCAATCCAATAACTAACTACTTAAATGAGGTTACTTACTTGTGTAGGATCATTGCTAGGGCTCTACCTTCTGGATGTAGAACACAAATCCTTCATCACATACTTGATTCTCTAACTTGTTCCCTCCCTTTTTTCTTGTAAATCCGGACAAACAAACACCCTCTTGAAAATGATGGAATTCACTAGAAACTTATGGATACTAGATATTTATCTAGTTACTAGCACAAGTTTGGTCCATTGGCACATTAAGCCCCTTAAGTCCATTTTCTTCCACTTTGGCCACATAATACTTATAACCCACTTAACACTTTGCAACAATAGCCCTTTTAGTCTATTTTCTTTCTAGTTGTACCACATAATACTTTCCATAACCATATAACACATTCTTTGACTATCACTTTGACTTTCGGGTTTGACCATTATGCAACATTTGTTGACTAACCAATCACGTTAAGTCCTTAGTCAATTCCATCTAGGGTGGGGTCAAAGTACTCGGGAAACGGGTCTAACATTTTACCTTCTGCTTCTACTCCGTCCGTAGACTCTCTCTTCCTCCTTGCGACCACGTTTGACCAGCCGTTTAAGGTATTCTCGTGAGTGTTCAACGAGAACCCTGATCGTCACTAGGCTCCGGATGGTGCTGTACTTCTTGAGAGCAAGAAGTTTGACTTCGAGTTTTTGTGACTTAAACCGGTGGCTTTAAGGATGGCTGTGGTGGTGAGGCGGAAGTTGAGTGTTCCGAGACGTCTTTTGACACAAGAATCATTTGGAGCTTATGGTCTTGTTCAAAAGGGCATTCGGATAGAAGGGTGTTCATGGGCGTAGGGTTTATTTTGTCGCTCCTTAGAAGTGGCTCTTTTTATTAGTAGTCACTTAAGAACATGATCGGAGTCGAATGTCTTTCCAAGCTTTTAAATCTTGGCTTTGGATGCCCTGTTGGGGCGGGCCACGTGCCATTAGTAGGCTATGTTTTGACAACAACCTATGGCGGTTGTTCTTGGCAGCTTCTTTTGTTTGTAGCCGCAAGTACGATCCTTTCATCGTTGTTTTGATGGGGTACCGCTATTTTTGGGTTTTTTAGATGTTTCTTGTAGATTTTGTCTTTCCATTTTTTATTGCTATTTATAGCGAGTGGCTGGGGCATTTTCAAACGTTTTCTGCGCGAACTTCTATATCCCCTACCCACGTGCCTAAACATGTGGCTGGGTTGTTCTTTTGGCTTGTCAGTTCTAACATTGAGTGAACAGTTGGGTCACGTCAATGCCTTGGGAAGGAGCGTGAATCAACAATTCTGGTTACTTTCTAGTTCGTCAGGTCGCGGGGCGGCCTTTATTCTTGCTTTGAGATTCTGGATCGTTTGGTCATGCTAATAGTTGGCTTGACTTGCCGTTTATAGCCAGATCCAGTGTGCACTGTATTTGTTTGATTTTTTTTTTGGGGGGGGGGGGGGGGCGTCGCATCTTCTCCGTCCTCTTATTACCACTATGTAAATGTCGGGTAGTGTTATGGCCAGCCTTATAGTGCGTGCTTGCCATCCCGCGAACGATACTGTACGTTCTTCCACAACCACGTCTTTGTGGGTGGGGGTTATCCCCGCCTCCGCAAGTTCCTGACCACTTCTTCTCCCCTGCAGTTGGCCCTGGTCATTTATACCGTCTCTTACATGGATTCAAGGTTTTTGTTGGAACCAAAGTTTTACTATTTTATCAAGTCTCGGTCATTTGTAATAATAGGTTGCTTTAGTTATTTATTACTTACACTAATGTAATGTCTCAAGTTTACTAGGCTTAAGTTTAATGATCCATGGGCCTTAAAGCCCACACGATTTGGAGAAAGGAAGGAGAGGGAGTGTTGCCCTAGCTCCTTCCCTATATATAGTATGCTTAGGTCTATGTAATACTTGGTTGGTTATTTGAAAACATTAAGGAAACTCTTGCATTTCATTTTCTCAAATTTCTCATAATCATCCCACTCTCATTCTCATCTCATTTCTTACATAATCATACTTGTGTTTACAAAATGGTGACCTAACAAGTGGTATCATTCGCTAGAGGAAGGTGTAGTTCTTGTTTTTCATTGATTTCTTTCTTTCAAATTCGTTTTTTTTTGTTATATATCGTGTTTTTATTGTGAAATTTTAAACTTTTGCTTTGTTTCTTGGTTTTTCTCACATCTTTGCTTACAAACTTGTGTTTAAAATCAAAACAAACAATAAAGTTCTAAACTTTTACAACAAAAATCAATTTCTTAGTACTTGTACCTTTATCGAGATCTTTTCAAGTATAAAATTTTTCATAAAGTTTTCTACTTTACTTAAGATTTACACATTTTATACACAAAAGTACAAGTATCTTGAACGAAAAACGAATTTAAGGATTGCTTTCTTTGGAAAACAAAACCTACATATTATCGAGATCTTCATCAAGTACACTCCCTCGTCTTCGTTTGTGTGAACTCGGTATTTTCTTTCTTGTATAAGAAAGTTAAGTACTTCGACTTTTGGGAAAGTTTTTGAAATTGTATAATTTTGAAAACTAAGTTTCGCAATTTTTTCGAAAATTATCGAGAAAATTGTTAAGTATCGAAATCTATTTTTCGATAAACTTGCTTAAGTATCGAAATAATATTTCTCGATAACACTTGAAAATTTTCGAAATCTTTTCTCGAAATCTTTTGCCAAAGTTCTCGATAATCTTTTGCCAATTTCTCGATAAGCTGCCAAGTTGGGATACGTTTCTCGATAATTGGTTAAATCTACACTTTCCACAAGATCCATTTCTACACAAGTGTTCGAAGATGTCTCAGCCACCGAATCACTACTTTCCTCATGTTCAACAACAAACATCTCAGCAACAACAACCTCAGCAGTATCAACAACAACATTACCTTCCGCACACAATGAATCAACAACCTCCTAAATACAATCCACAACAACAATACCTTATGATGCAACAACAGCTCATTCCTCAACAACTACCATATCAAGTGCCACAACAAACCACTCAGTTTTCCTCCAAACAACCTCACTGGTTTGACAGAATGTGTGAAGTTATTACAACTCAACAATCCCGACATGAGGCAGGATCACTTGAAACACCTCCAATGCTTACACCTGGTAATTATGTGCAATGGTCAAGTCGATTCCTACGATTTCTTGAACTCAAGAAACCTCATGGGCCATTCTTGAAACAAGTGATACTTGAAGGACCATTTGAGTGGCCAACAAGATTTGAAGCTGGTGATCCTAATGCTGATCCTCCACGTCCTCCTAGTGATAGACCCCTTCCAGAAACTGCACTCACTGAAGAACAGAAACTACATCGTGAAGCTGATCAGTATGCAATGGCTTATATACTTCAAGGTATACCCAATCCGATCTATCGCAGTGTCGATGCTCAGAAAACAGCCAAAGCTATGTGGGAACACGTTCATCTCCTCATGGAAGGCACTCAATTGAACAAAGATGACATGGAATCCAAGCTTTACATGGAATACACTGACATCACTATTGAACCTGGAGAGTCACTTGAATCATACTATCATCGTTTCACAAATGTGGTTAATGATCTGGAACGTCACAAAATCACTGTACCAAGGATCGCTGTGAACTCCAAATTTGTGGGTAGTCTTGGCCCTGATTGGCATAAATATGTGACATTTGTTCGTCAAACGAAGAATCTTCATGATGCTCCATATGGGTTGTTGTATGATTTTCTGAAACACCATGAACCTGAAGTGGAAAAAGATCGAGCTCTACGAGGAGGATACACACCTACTACAACACCAAATTCATTGGCTCTCGTAGCTCAATCTCCCTATGCTCCACCACCAATGTCTAATCATGCATATGTTCAAGAGCAGAACTACTTCAGTTATCCACAATCTTCCACCTCGAACCAAATGGTCCCTTATGATTCATCTCCACAAGATTCTTCTACTCTACTTGTTTCATCAAACAACAATGATGCTGTGTACTACTCCAACTCCAATGATGATGACGATGATGACTTTAATACGTTGAATCAGGGACTTGCTCTTATTGCTCGTGCATTCAGCAAATTCTCCAACAAAACAAACAACCGTCAACGTTCATCCTCAAACACAAGAAATCAAGCTGTTGTTAATGATGGAAGAGTGGAAATTCAGAATCGTAGCTATGGTCGATCTGGTTCAGGAAGCTCTTCTGGAAACTATGGGAATGGTCAGAGGTTTAGTAACAATACCGGGTTCAGAAACAACTCAGCATCTCCTCAACAAAGGTCTGATTCAGTTGCTACAAGGAACTCCAGCTCAGGGAATGCAGTTTGGTGTTACAATTGCAATGAACAAGGTCATATAGCTACAGCATGTCCCAAACCGAGAACTCGGGGTAGTAAGTTTCACAAGCAGGCATTACTCATGGCACTTCAAGATGAAAAGGATGGACATTTCCCTGAACAAGACAACAACTTCATGGCAAATGTACACAATGATGATGACATGGAAGATCTGGAAGCTAATGCAGCTGTGATGCTTATGGCCAACATGCAGGAATTTAAGCTCAATGATTCAGGTCCAGTGTATGACACTGACGGCTTGTCTCAGGTACATGACCTTAATGCATGCTTTATTAATGAAATAGTCTCACCTTCTGCTTCTGAATCAGATACGGCGCAAGTTGTTCCATCTATATCATCTTCATCCTCTCAAAAAGATGAACAAATAAGCACAGTTGTCATATTTGATGATGACACAGTTGTTTCATTTGATGATCCAATTGAGAATGATGAACATGATAATTTAGAACAACATGAACCATCATTTGATCCAGACCCTGACCTCATATTGTTATCTAAACAACTGGATGCTCAACAATTGCAAATACTCAAATGCAACGAGAAAAACAAAGTTTTAAAAGAACAAAATGCATCATTTGCAAGAGACATTGAGTGTTATAAAATTCAGCTTTCAAATCAAGATGAAAAGATTAAACACACTAAAAGTTTTGAAAAAGCTTTTCAAGATTCTTACAACAAAGAACAAGATCTTCAACGCAAAATACAAGATTTAATTGAGTCACACGGAAAGTTGATTTCGAAACTTGAAAGTGAGAAGGGTGAATTGAAAAAACAGGTTGAATGTCTTCAAACTGAACTTTCAAAAACAGAAACAAAATTGTCAAGTTGTCAAAAAGATTTTCATGAACATAAAATACGGAAAAGGAAGTACATAGACAACTTACTCGGTGATATTGTTGATCTTGAAAAACAACTCAAAGAATTTCGTCACATTGTTTACAAACACGGGAACTCTGTCACAACAATTCAGAAATTTACTTTAAAACCGAAACCCAATTGCGGTTATGCACTTGGTGATTACAATTCAATGTTTCTACACACGGCATTCAAAGAAATTCCAAAGATTTACAGTATGGATTATTTTCTTGATAATACGGTTGTGCGTGCTGTTGTTTTTGATACTGAGGAGGAAGAAGAACTTGAAGACGAGAGTCGATCTAAAATGAGTCAAGTTCAATATTGGACACCATATGACTATTCAAAAGCTCCTCCACTTTCAAAATCTTTTGTCACTCAAAAGGAATTACCTGAGAAATCATGGTTTATCGAAGAGTCATATGTTTCATCTCACAATGCGGCTCCTGTCCCACCTGTAGCACAAACAAATGGTCCTTTACCATCATCCGGTGAACTTACACGTTTACCAAAATGTCGTGTCTTAAATTATTTTAAAACCTTTATGGAAGACATTGATATTTTGGAGGAAACAATTGAACGCAATTCAGAAATAAAAATTGAAACTTTTCAATCCGCTTACGAGCGAGAAAAGAGAGATATTTTTCAAAAACAAATGAAACCAATTGTTCAACACCTTCGTCTATGTGCTACACGTTGGGATCAGGAACTTCAAAAGGAGGTCAAAAATATGATAAACGTTTTTGATACTGCTGAAAATGAGATTTTGGTCCAAAAGCTACAAACTAAAGTTTTCAAAAATGATGCCGATCGACTCTTGGAACAAGTTCTCTGTGCTGATATTTTGTCTGTTATCATGAATGATCTTTATAATTCTGGTACTTCTTTACTTAAGCATGATCATTGTGTTGATAATATCTTGTTGAATGAGGAAATTGAGACACTTAAACTGGAAAATGAAAAGTTGAGAATTAAAAATGATGATGTGACAAAACAATTTTCAAAAGAAATTTGTCAACTCAATCAAAGACTTGAATGGTGTCAAGCTAAAAGTCTTGAAAGGGAATTGAAGTTTCAAAGTCAAAATGTTTCAAACTCTTGTCAGATTTGCAAAAACAACGAGTCTTTAAAAGGTCGATGTTTCAAATACGAGAAAGAAATTGCGGATTTAAAAATTGAAAACGCCGAATGGCAACAAAACCGCGACGACATCAAATATTGCAATGGTTTACTTGAGTCTGAAATTCAGGACAAAAATCACATCATCATTGATTTGAAAGAGAAAGTTAAGCTACTTCAAAAAGGAAAAATGGTTGACACCACGGTGATAGCACCAGGAATGTATCAAATAAACAAAACTGATAAAGGAAACGTTGTTCAAAACACTAATGTTGATACCTCCACTTCTACAGGACTAGTCTCCACTTCTAGCGTTAGCAGACCCAAGCGAAAAAGTAAAAAGAAGAATAGGATCTTGCAACGTAAGAGAGGACACCTAGAAGCTCAGGAAGTAGAAGACCAACTTAGGACTTTGAATAAAACTCATGTTGCATCCGATTTAGATTCTAATCTGGCAAATTGTAATCAAAATCTAAATGTAACGAATGATGAACCTTTGAATGTTTTGAATATTAATGCATCTTGTGTATTTTGTCGTAAAAGCGTATCATCTGGTGATCATACAAAATGTTTAGCTAATTCTCTTCTCAATCGTCATAAGAAACGTAGGACACGCATTCCTTTTAGGCCCACTAATGCCTCTAAGTCTAACTTAGGAAAGCCGTCTTCTACGGTTTCTAATGATGTCCCAGTTACCCCCATAGGTGCCAAGAACAAATCTAGGACTGTGCCAACTACTAGTGCATTTAACATTAAGAAAGCAAAAACTAGTTGGAACTGGCAACGTTGGTTACAATACAAACCAGATTTTAAATGGATTCCTAAATTGTTAATTACATGTGTTACTAACCAACAGGAACCCGCATTGTCTTTGGGTTCCACCCTTACTTCTGTTCCACCCGTGTCTTCTTCTGGTGATGCAGGTGGTACAGATTGTTCTCTGGATTGTTGATAGCGGATGCACCCGACATATGACAGGCAATCTCAAACTGCTACACAACTTTGTCTCAAAGTTTATAGGAACTGTCAGATTCGGGAATGATCATTACGCTCTTATAATGGGATATGGTGACTACATCAGCGGTAACATTGAAATTAGTCGTGTTTACTATGTGGAAGGCCTTGGACACAACCTGTTCTCTGTTGGTCAATTCTGTGATGGGGATCTAGAAGTTGCATTTCGTGAGAAAACTTGCTTTATTCGCGACCTACAAGGAAACGATCTAATGTCTGGCTCACGCGGCTCCAATCTTTATACAATTTCAATGTCAGATATGATTGCAACATCTCCGATATGTCTTCTCTCCAAAGCAGAGTCAACTAAATCTTGGTTATGGCACAAACGTCTTTCTCACTTGAATTTCAGAACCATGACTGACCTTGCTCGTTATAAACTTGTCGATGGATTTCCAAGATTCCGTTTCACCAAAGATCACTTATGTCCAGCCTGTGAACAAGGAAAAAGTACTCGTGCTCATTTTCCGTCTAAACCTGAGCAAAGTACGAATCATGTTTTACAACTGCTTCATATGGATTTGTGTGGACCGATGCGTGTTCAAAGTATCAACGGTAAACGGTACATACTCGTAATTGTGGATGACTTCTCCAGATGGACTTGGGTTTATTTTCTACGAAGTAAAGATCAAGCTCCTTCGATGATCATCACCTTTCTCACCAAGATTCAAGTTCAGCTTCGAAACACGGTACGAATCGTCAGAACTGACAATGGTACTGAATTCAAGAATCAGACACTTCGGTCTTACTATGAGAAAGTGGGAATTGCACATCAAACGTCTATACCTAGAAGCCCAGAACAGAATGGTGTGGTTGAAAGACGCAACAGGACGTTAGTGGAAGCTGCTAGAACTATGTTGATTAATGCTCAATTACCAGATTACTTATGGGCAGAAGCTGTTTCAACCGCATGTTATACTCAAAACCGTTGCATGATCACAAAACGTCATCGCAAAACACCATATCAAATTGTTCACAAAAGAAAACCGAACATCGATTACTTTCATGTATTTGGAGCACTTTGCTATCCGAAAAATGATCGTGATGATTTAGGAAAACTCAAAGCTAAGGCTGACATCGGAGTGTTCGTTGGATATTGTGAAAATTCCAAAGGTTTTCGGATATGGAATCGTCGTACAAAAGAAATTCAAGAAACCATTCACGCTAATTTCGATGAACTCACCCAAATGGCTTCTGAGCAACACAGCTTAGGACCCGAATTTAACCGTCTCAACTCTCCGGCATCTTCAGCTGAACCTTTACCACTTAACCGCAAAGAATTAGAAACCTTGTTTGCTCCACTATTTGATGACACGATTGAATATCGTCCTACTGAGGTCTCACCAAATTCCGCTGCTCAACCTGATCACATTCCAGTACCAGACTCACCTCCACAAACTTCAACAAGTGTTGAGAGAGACGGTCCTTCAATTGTATCATCTACAGCAGAACAAACTGGTTCTACTCCCTGCCATCCAGCTGAAGATCCAACACCACAATCAGTTCCACAACCCGCAGAGCATGATCCTGATGCGTTCATTAATCCGTTTGCACCAGCTACTACAATTCCTGATATAACTGAGTCATCAACACGCAACTTGGATCCTGCCAACATGCGAGATACATATCAACTACACCCGTCAACACACAAATGGACTCGTGACCATCCACTAGTCCATATTATTGGCCATCCAGATGCACCTGTCATGACAAGACAACGACTTCACACCGATGGTGAAACTTGCATCTACGCACTCACAGTTTGTCATGAAGAACCCAAGAACATTAAAGATGCAATGACTTATGACAACTGGATTGAATCTATGCAAGAGGAATTTCAGCAATTCATAAGATTAGAAGTCTGGGAATTAGTTGAAAGACCTGACGGAGTCTTTGTCATCGGGTTAAAATGGATCTGGAAGAATAAACTTGATGCAGAAGGAACAGTCATCCGCAACAAATCACGTCTGGTAGCGAAAGGATACTCTCAACTTGAAGGTCTAGACTTTGCTGAATCCTTTGCTCCAGTGGCACGACATGAAGCTGTTCGGATCTTTCTGGCTTATGCTGCTCATAGGAATATGGTGGTTTACCAGATGGATGTGAAAACAGCATTTCTGAATGGAGAACTCCGTGAAGAAGTTTATGTCAGTCAACCTGAAGGCTTCGTTGATCCTGAGCGTCCTAATCATGTCTACCGACTCAAAAAGGCTCTCTACGGACTCAAGCAAGCCCCACGGGCGTGGTATGACAAACTGTCTACTTTCTTATTGGCCAATAAATTTTTTAAAGGATCAGTGGATCCCACACTATTTACAAAAACCTACGGGGAGGACTTACTTGTTGTTCAAATATATGTCGATGATATCATTTTTGCCTCAACAAAACGAAGTTATTCTAATGATTTTGCTAAATTAATGAAAGATAATTTTGAAATGTCCATGATGGGTGAACTTACGTTCTTTTTAGGATTACAAGTTCATCAATCACCCCGTGGAATTTTTGTACATCAGTCCAAATATGCTCTTGAAATATTAAAGAAACATGGAATGATGACTTGTGATACTTATAATACACCAATGGGTTACACCACAAAACTAGATGCTGATTTACATGGGACTCCCGTTGACCCTACCAAATACCGAAGTATGATTGGGTCCCTCATGTATCTCACAGCTAGTAGACCTGATATAGTTTTTGCTGTCTTCATGTGCTCACGTTATCAGTCAAGACCAACTGAAAAACACCTCAATGAGGTCAAAAGAATCCTTCGATACATAAAGGGAACCATTAACTTGGGGATCTGGTATCCGAAGGATTCTGGTTTTGAACTAATTGCTTTTTCAGACGCTGATCATGCAGGATGTTTAGACACACGCAAAAGCACATCTGGTGGATTACAGTTTCTTGGAGACAAACTTGTGTCATGGCAATCTAAGAAGCAGGACTGCACGTCTTTATCATCTACAGAATCTGAATACGTAGCCATGTCGGCTTGTTGTGCTCAAGTCATCTGGATGAGATCACAACTTAAAGACTATGGCTACCTATTCAACAAGATTCCTATCTACTGTGATTCAAAGAGTGCAATTGCTATCTCCTGCAACACTGTGCATCATTGCAAATCCAAACACATTGATCTCCGTTATCATTTCATCAAAGAGCATGTGGAAAGGGGTACAGTTGAACTTTATTTCGTTGGAACTGAATACCAATTGGCAGACTTACTTACCAAATCCTTGGCACCATCCAGGTTTGCTAGTCTAGTTCACCAGATTGGTATGAGATGTTTGACACCAGAGGATCTGGAAAAGTTTTTAAAATACCACTGATTGTCAAACATCACTACTATCTCTGTATAATAGTTGTCTTTCTTTCTTTACTATAAACTAATCAAAAAAAAAAAAAAAAAAAAATGCAAGTATATCGCTTCCATTCAACACCTTGTTCTTACTTTACAAGTGTTGAGGGGGAGTCACGCGTAAATTTCTTTCACCAATTTTTTTAAAATTGGTATACTTGCATATTTCTCATAAGCTTTCGGTTCGGTGTGTGTGCGGATGTTTTATTTCACAACACCTTGTCTCATTTGGTCTTAATCTTCATATGTGACCTTTGCGAATGCACATCTCAATATCTATATACTTCATAGGAAGTACAATGTAGTTAAGGGACCAATGTTGTCAAATCCTTAAGTGTCTATAATACTTATGTACACTTGTTTGTTTATTATAAAGTCCAAGGACTAAAGGTGACAAAAATCAAACTTTTCAAAATATAATAAACAAACAAACCGTATATACCATACCACTAATTTCTTAAAACCCTATAAACCCTTTCTCAAACCCACGGTTCACATTTAATCTTGTATACCCCGACTTTGATCTTTCAAATTGTAAGTTCCTATGGATTCACTAGGGTATTTTATACATAGGATCTTGATTAATTGGGTTTTCAATGGTTAGATCTTAAGTTATCATGAATTCGAAAACTAGGTTTAGGTTTTCGAAATCATGGGTAACCTGTGGTATGAGTTAATTCTTGATGGGGTTTTGTTAGTTTACTTGTTTCCATTAATTACTCATCAGTTGTTACCTCAATCCATCATGTTTGTGTGGTTCTCGATCTCAAAGGATTGGGTCGAAGTGGGTTGATTGTGAATCTGTGATTATTTGGTTGTGTTTATTGGTGGGATTTGTGTCTTTGGTCTCTAATGTGCATATTCTATCTAGCTAGGATGTTTCTCATTGTTCTTTCATGTATCTCGAAATGCTTGTTCATGAGTTAATATCGAAATCTTTGTGTTTGCCTAAGATACGCTTAATCTAACTTGGTGACAGGCCAATTTCAGTGGTTACGTGATTTGTGAAGTATATGAAGGTGTAATCTCACGAGAATTCGACTATATTCTTGTATAAGAATATTTTCGAGAAAATTGAGTGTTATCGAAATCTTTGAAAATTATCGAGAAACTCAAAGTTCTCGATATACTGATGTTTCTCGATATTTTGAGAAAATTTTCTCGATAAACTTTTCATTTATCGAAATCGTTCGGGTAACCCCATTTTTCGAAATCTTTAATTTCTCGATAATGTTTTCGATAAATGATAATTTTTTCTCGATAAAGTTTTTCGATAAAGTTTTTTTTGACAAAATGTTTTCGATAATGATTTTTCGATAATTATCAATGTTTTTCTCGATAAACTTTCTCGATAATGTTTCTCGAGATGTCACTTTCTCGATGAAATGTCAGTTATCGAAATCTCTCAAAACTTAAACTTTCTCGATAACATCAGTTTCTCGATAGGTTGTTTATAGAATTGATTGATAAGGTGTTTCTCGATAAGTATGGTTCATTAGTGTTGAGTAATGTGATGTAATGTGAATTGTACTTGTCATGTTATGCTTATTTGCCATATGCATTATTTGACTCAGTCTTAAATGACGCATTTGTGCTTAATTGTTTAAGTAGATATCTGTATCCAATATCTAAACTGTGCTAACTCATAACACATTTTGGATGTTTGATTTATGGTGATACTTTTCAGAAAAACATGGCTGAACACACTGAGAACGTCGCAGAACAACTTCTTCCATTACTCACCTTGGATGACATCACTCCCGAGAACTACAATGTCACAATTGGCAACAACAATCCCAGAGTCGATTTCAATAAGTTGAATATCACAGAGAAATCATGCAAGATTGTGAAAGATATCCTACTGGCACATCCATGCAAACCACTTCTCACCTGCTCTACTTCAGTTCCACTGTTCTGTCTTCATCAGTTCTGGCTTACTGCTCAGACCAACTTGGATAATGAGTCTTTCACTGTTACCTTAGATAGCCAAGATTACTCTGTAGATCATGACGTTCTTCGAACAGCTCTTCTCATGCCACAAACTGACAACGAATTTGCTCCGATACTACCTGAGCTGGAACTTCTTGACTTCTTCATTGAATTAGGATATGAGGTTGATGATGATGAACCTCTAATCAAGCTTTCCAAATTCAATGTCAAGTATATACCTCAGCCTTGGAGAACATTCTGTTTGTTGGTTGTTAGATCTATATCTGGAAGGAAAAGTGGTCATGAACATCCAAGGCTCGAACACCTGCAAACATTCTGGGGAATGGTGACTCTGACACCAATTGACTTTGCAGTTCCTATCATGAATGATATCATCTACAGTATTCAGACCGACCGTGTGAAGACTATGATACCATTCACCAGATTCACCAAGCTTATCATTGAACATCTCTGCAAAAGTTCTCCAGAATTCATCAAGAGGATGGCTGATCCTAATGAGCCGAAGCACCTCTTCGAGGACGACTTCCCCACATTATTCATCAAATCAACCACTTCCGCTACCAAGAGCAAAGGTATGAGGATTCCCGAATACCTTCTGAATGACAACATTAAGAATAGGGCAAACTTCAAGTTGTATGATCTGGCTTACAAAGGGGAACTGGAAGAAGCAACTACAAAGACTCGTAGCAAAGGAAGTGTAAAGTCTGGGAGTACCACGAGCACCACTGGATCACCGCATACAAGATCTAAGTCTGCTTCAATGGCAAAACCCAAGACTACTACCACACCTAAACCTACATCCAAACCTAAACCTGCTTCCAAACCAAAGAAGAAGGCAACTCCTGAGTACTTTATTCGGGATGAACCTACTCCTCCACCTTCTGACACCGAGTCTGAGTTCGATACAGAATCTGACGAAGAAGAACCAGACTATGAACTGAGATACAGAGCACATGATGAAGGATTTCCAGCAACAGAGATTGCAGTACAACAAAGTCTGGAAACTTATGAAGAAGAGACAAGGAGAAGAAAAGGTGTCACTATCAATGAGCCGAATGATGATGAAGACGAACCAATCGCTGAACCATTGGTCGATATACGTAAACTCAAAAGTATAGTTGTCGACACTAGAGATGAAGAAAAGCGGCTTAGGAAAGAACAGAGGAAAGCAAGCCTTGAAAGCCGACTTCTATCACACCCTCCAACACCACCACCTATTGATCAGTCAGAACATGTAGGGGCTACAAGCAGTATGGTTCCTCCAACAACGTCAGAATCAGCTCCACAACCTGATGACAACGTTAAGGATTCTGACAAGACTGAAGATGTCCACATGACTGAGACTGCTACTTTAGAGGAGAATGTTGGCGGTCAAGAGAACTTAGCTACGGATCAGGAACATGAATATCTTATTACTCCAGAGTTTCTTGCACGAGAAGCAGAGGAAGCAGAGGAACGTCGTCGAAAGGAAAACGAAGAGAAGAACGCGTTCGACACCAACATGTTTCTTAAGTCATCTTCTCAGCAGACTTCCTCAGCACAACCTCCACCTCCTCAAGACTCTCCGCCAAAGGATCCAACTCCTCCTGCTTCTTCTTCAGACTCTCACAACGAGTCTTCGTCCGAATCATCACCAGAGCACTCATCACCCACACCATCTGAAACCGCATCTAAACAGCATTCGATCAATGAACCAAAACAACAAGTTGATCTTCAGGAGCAAGTGAACAAACTCACCGACATGGTTACCAAACTGACTAAACAAGTTGAGGAATTCCAGGATTCTACGCAGCTGATTGACAAGTTCTTGAAATCTGATTACGAAGGTTTTATCAGAACTGCAACACATGATTTTCTCACTGATAATCTGGTTGAGATGATTACTCCTGAAGTTGCAAACCTTCTCAAACCAATCAATGACAACTTGGATCACAGAATTAGAAGTGTTACGAAGAAAATGTTGTCTACTACACCCTTCACGCTTCACACCGCAAAATCCTCTACTGTGGCTCCAACCGTCCAAGAATTGTCTCTCAATGACATGCTTGTCAAAATCTTCGACAACCTTGCCACCAAAACCACACAGACAGCTGAAGAAAAAGGCCTGTATGATGCTATGGTAGCTTATATGTCAACTGAGTCATGCAAAGATGCTGCTGGATCCCGAAAACGGACAAGAAAAGATGACGATCCTGACCCAAACTCCAAAGGCAAGAAACCAAAGTCTGGAACAGGTCCCTCATCCTCTCTCCAACCACAGAAGGACTCCACTCCTCCTGGAACTCAACAACAACCCTCAGCTACTGGTGATGGTCAAACCGAAGATGAAGAAATGTTCATGGAACAAACTGCTGACTTCCAAGATCAACTTGACACCGATTACCGTGCTCCACCAACTCATGATTCTCATGCTGGTCCATCATCACCGTCCAAAGCCAAAGACAAAGATGCTACATCCAAGTCTAAGAAATCAAAGAAGAAAACACGTCATTCATGGCTCGACAATGATGACAATCCTCAGAATGATTGGCTTACAGAAATGGTCCAAGCTCAACCTCCTCTGGAAGAAGAAGAACCTCTTCCTGGTAACACTCTTCAGTTCACCCAGGTAATTATGAAGGATCTTCACATCAACAAACTCACAAAGGCGGAGCTTAGGAGAATCAATAGGGATGCACAAGAATTCCTCAAGAAAAGATCTGGAAACAAAGTCGAATACGAATATCACATGCAGAATATAGCTAGTGCAATGTCTGCCGACTTTGACTGGTTAAATCCTGAAGTGAATATTGATCTAAGTTCCAAGAATCATGAAAAACCTTACTTCACCGACTGGACCAAACCATTACCGTTGAAAGGATTTCCTGACAAACCAAAGATACCTTACAGCTTCTTCTTCAACAAAGATCTTCGTAACATCCAGCTCACTCAAGAGATATCCAAGAAGAAATATGCTTCCTCACTCACAATCTCAGTACCAGCCGCTAGATACGAAATACCAGCCATTGAAGAAACCACCCGTATTTTCAGCAACTCCATCGTTGCTTACGACAGAGATGCTCTACACGAAATTCAACATTGGCCTGATCGTCGTCGTCTCGGTTATACAAGCAGATTAGGAGAGACATCATTGGAAAATGTGAAGCAGAAATGAAAGATCATCGCTATCTTGGAGATTCAGCAGTCGAAACGGTTTAACTACTTATTCATGCGTGAAATTGTTGTTAAACGACAAGATGAAAAGAAGTACAAGTTCTCCGAAGCAGACTTTCCCAACCTTTATCTCAATGACATAGAAGATATGTATCTTGAAAAGGTTCAGAGTAGAATGCGCGGATTCGATAGAGACGTACAGTACAACTTCATGGCATCGCTACTTCTTTACATCCGACGACTGATTGTTCAAGAAAGAGTGGAAGATCTTCAGCTTGGAGTGGAAAGTTACCAACAAAAGATCAATTTGACAAAGCCACAGTTCTACTTTGATGGTCTCTATGACACACCACAGTTTACTCTCATCCAAGAACCGTTTGGTTTCACTTACATCAACAGCAAAAAGCTACAAAGCTTCATGAGGTTCGATGAGGTACATAAATTCTGTGATGTTACACTCAAGTTTGTTCGTGATGGGCTTGTCAAAAGGTTGAATGATGATCGACGTAAGATAGCTAAGGGGGAACAACCTAGATGGAAATCCAGCTCCAGAAGACAAGTTCGTAACTTTGTCTTAAAGATTGAAGAACGGTTATTTCGACGGGAACAGATCAGACGACTGGAAAGCTACATTGGTGCCAGACCATCGTTTCCTGTCAGAAACTTCGAAAGACCTGAACCTCAGTTCACTAACTTCAATGCTCCACTTCCAGACGAAGAATAACTTGGTACATTTGATCATATTTTTTCAATATCAATTGTTTCATTGATTGAATCATTTTTTCTATTATGGTTTGTGCACACATAACAGTGTACAACCCGTGATTGTATAGAAAGGACCCTGAGGTACGCTTCAGTGCCTCAATCCTAAACATAAGGAGCGAAGGCTTCTTACTTTTGAGTAGAATTAATCAAACATTTATGATTTTTTCATAATTCTGCTCAAAAGGACAAGTATTTCACCTCAATAAGACCTAATCACTTGTTGAGGGGGAGCACTTGTCAAAACAAAATACTTTGCTCAAAATCAAAAGTTCTTGATGTATCTCCCCATAAGACTCAAAAGGCATATTTTAATCTAAAAGTTTGTCAAAAACACCATTTTATATGCCATTTTTGAGGGGGAGAAAATGTAAAAGTGATTAAAATATACGAAGTCAAAGCTTTAAGTTGTATCATGTGCGAGCTAGACTCAGTATTAACCCAGGAATTGACGAGATAATACAAGTTAATAACATCGAAAGGACTTATCCTCGACGGGTAATAACTTCAAGTTAGTTACTAGAGCTAGTTGTCACCTAAAAGCTGACAATGCATCTCTTTAACTAACCACGTAAGCGTGTCTCGAAAAGGATATGTCTTAGTAGAAAAGTACCGTCTCGAGAAACTTTCTGTGGACTTGACCAGGCCGGGTAATAACTTCAAGCTAGTCTAACTAGTGATGTAAGCGTGTCTCGAATCGGTCCTGTTCACAGAAAGTGGATCAATTCAAAAGTGTTTGCTCCTCTCGCATGTGCAAATTTATTAAATACTTATGAGCACATGTGCAGGGGGAGCCCTTCAAAAGTGTACGCAAAACTCTCAAAGTGTTAACCAAAATATTTGATTATCACAAACACTTTGAGAGATTTTCAATCATAGGTTTCTTGGCTATTGTCGGAGTTATAAGGTGATTAAGATAGGAATATCCGTCCTATGATCCGCCAGAGCCGGAGGGATCTACCCAAGGACATCTCCCATAGTTAGAATTAGAAGTCCTTAGGTATGATACGAAAAAAGGAGAAATGAATGAAAGGGAAAGAAGGAGTTGAAGAATTAAAAAGAAAAGTTAAGTAAAGGGTGAAAAGAAATAGCCCTCCAGATGATTCAACCTTAGGGCAGACACCGGGTTCAATACGTATGCTACTGGTTGTTGCTAAGGCGACGCCGGTATTGAAGATTAAGTCGTCATGGACCCAGTGACGCAATGCACTAAACCTTCTTAACCACTCAAGTTCTCTTAAAAGGACTTGTTTCATTCTCACAGGGGAACCCGCATTACCTATCGACCTATCTCTTAGAGACGGTTGATATTGAAGAAGGACATCCCCAGTCTCCGCATAGGAAACCTAGGTGTGCACTTATAGAGTCTAGAGCCTTGAGATACATCAAAGATCTCTTAGGAACACTTAGTATTTCTACGACTGGTGTTCTACTTCAATGGGCATCAGTTGTAAACTATCGAGTCCTTCGCAGATCTTAGCAATCTGCCAAGAACGTTTATGAGAGAATTACGTAAGTATTTCTCAATGATTGAACGGAAACTCCTGTCAGGGTCAACATCAAACAGCCTTGACAGGTCACTTCGGTAACTCCTCGTAAGTTACGCTTAGTGTTTGCGGTGGTTTCTTATCGGTCTACAGTCGTGGAGTGATCCCCAGCGACTCACCCAGTCATTGAGCTACCTAGTAGGTCTCGTAAGCTCCTTCGGGAGTATCTGATATGGGAACGGCCTGGATAAGGATTAGAAGGAGTCTTCACACTATGCTGTTGACGAGCTCTAACTCCTTATCTGTAAGTACCGGTTGTTTTATTGCTAACTGTTTACTCGCAGGTACATCACTTCCATGATGGTAGATTCCAACATGCTCATACATACATCTTGAAGTCAAAGAAAGCTCCCCCAAAGATCAAAGCAACACAAAGTTCAAAGAAAGATTCTACGCCTAAAAGAAGAATCTACAAAGTATAAAGACAAAGATCTCAAAGTATGAAAAGGAACTTCTTGTACGTGAAAGTCTAAGTCCAAAGATGTATGAGTATGTTGGAATGGCGGACAACCACCACAGACGCAGGAGTGACGAATGGCAGATTACTTCATAACATTATCACTACAACATCATCAAAGAACAAAGTCAAAGAGCAAAGTACATCCATCATTATTCTAATCATTTCTGAAGACGTCTAAAGCTATGAAAGTCAAAGATTAAGACGAAGACATCAAGCAACCTTGATGACCGACCCTTAGGGGGAGATTGTTGGAACCAAAGTTTTACTATTTTATCAAGTCTCGGTCATTTGTAATAATAGGTTGCTTTAGTTATTTATTACTTACACTAATGTAATGTCTCAAGTTTACTAGGCTTAAGTTTAATGATCCATGGGCCTTAAAGCCCACACGATTTGGAGAAAGGAAGGAGAGGGAGTGTTGCCCTAGCTCCTTCCCTATATATAGTATGCTTAGGTCTATGTAATACTTGGTTGGTTATTTGAAAACATTAAGGAAACTCTTGCATTTCATTTTCTCAAATTTCTCATAATCATCCCACTCTCATTCTCATCTCATTTCTTACATAATCATACTTGTGTTTACAAAATGGTGACCTAACAGTTTTCCCTCCGCAGGTACTTTATTAGTCCTGGGTTTCACCCTTTTTTCATGAATTTGGCAATTTTTGCAGCCTCCGGCATTTTCTTTGCTCTACGGCTTTCAACTAGGAACCTTCTTGTGAAGTCTTCTATTGATTCGTTTCCTTTTTTCTTGGCACAACAAATTTTTTTATCCCGATATCTGTGCCTCTTCATGCTAAGAAAGGATTCTAAGAACGCGTCTCTTAACTCATGGAAGCTGTTGATCGATCCTTGGGGGAGGTGTTCGAACCATACCCTGGTCGCGCCTCTAAGCGAGTATTTGAGCATGTGGCATTGAGTCGCCATGTCCCAGTTGTATACCCGCGTTGTTATTTGAAACATTTTGATGTGATCTACGGGGTACTCACTTCCGTCGTAAGGCTGTATGTTGTCCGGCATGCGGACATTTTTGGGCAGTTTGGCGTTGTGGATATTTTCCGTGAATGGGTCGATTTCTTTCGGCATGTATAGCTGCATCCGGTCACTTCCCCCACTATCTGTATTGCAAGCTTTTGCATCATCATTCGCGTCGCTGCTCTCTTCGGAAGAGGTCTCCACTTCTTGAAGATGTTTATAGCTGTTTTTTCCACAACGTGAGTATGCGAATGCGAGGCTTCCTTTCTTGAGGTTTTTTCCTTCCCCCGACTTTAGTTGTTTGCCCTTTGAGCCTTCGTCCTTCGCTTTACTTTGGTGTTCCTTACCTTTATTTCGTTGGGCTATTCTGTTCTGAATCTGACACGGGGTCATTTTAGTGTCCGGGTGGATTTGGGTCTCCTCGGGCTTTCCTCGCTGTATTGTTGGCGGATGAGCTTCCTCACTCAGGTCAGTAGATGATCATTGGTCATGATCTTCGTTGGGCCCCGGAGGGTTGTGCCCAACGGCGGTTTTCTTCGACCTTTGAATTTTCTAACATTCTCCTTCATCTTCCGCAAGGTAAATGTCATTATGGGAAGGGCGTTGCCAAGGTGATTGCTCGTGATGAGTATTTTCAAGAACGCAGTTATGCACTGAGTTCCACGGATGGCGCCAACTTGTTAGTGCAAAAAGTGTGAATAGTTTAGAATTGGGTTTAGTTAGGTGCGGGCCGTCCTTGGTGGGCCGTCCGCTGTGGGGTTTACGCACTAATCCAAGTAGAGGATAAAGTATCCTGCACAAATGAAAGTAAACCGTTAGCCTTACCGTGGGGACGGATCCCACGATTAAGCTCCGACGTGAGAGTAAGTACTCATGTTGTCAGAGAAATGTCTGAGTTGTGATGAGTTAGAAAGTCATACGTCGAAAGTGTGAATTGAGGTTTCATTTTATAGGTAGTGGAAATATTAGGGTTTCCTAATATTTCGCATATTCCTGTAGTGGCCGAGGTGGGACCCTTGTCGGGCAAGGATCCGGAGCTTAATCGATGTTTGTGGACGCGGATAGCTTTCCGAACCGAGGTCCAGTCCGCGAGCGTACTTTAGGAGTGCCGCTTGTATGTGTCCTAGTTTGTCCGGACTGTGCCATGCTCGTGACATGGGCTTTTAGCCCTGTTTGGCTTATTGGGCCGGAGCCCAGTTTTGCTTATAGGGCCGAAGCCTGGTTTCGCTTATTGGGTTGGAGCCTGGTTTTGCTTGTTGGGCTGGAGCCCAGTTCATGTGAGATAGTCCAGGCCCAGTATGCCTGCTATCCGTACTATACGTCATCAACTCACAAATCAATTCATAAATTTTATCTAAAAATAAGAATATCAAGAACCTATTTTCGGTAAATTAAATGATAAATAAAGAATAAGTAAATGTAAAAGATCATACCAAGCAATTCATGAAAAGCCTTAAGCATAGATTATGAATGAAATAATATTGTATTTTGTTTGATTATAATTATCAAAACTTAAGTAAATATAAAACTCTAACCTTAGAATCAAAAACATCAAACATGACAAAAGATGATGATAACGATCAAACAATGAATATTATAAAAAAGACATGCAAAGCAAAATCTCTGCACCATTCACCTTAAACGAGCAATAGTCATTTTTTAGACCTGATTTAAATAACTATATATTCAAAATCAGTGTTGTGAAATAAAAAAATGTTTTTTAGTGTGCTTAACTTGTGTCCTTAAGGAACAAGTTAGAAAAACCCTTGTTGTTATTCTGCTTGACCAAAAGATATATATACTCATGACTTATAAATTATAATGCTACTTATAATAACTTAATAACAGTGTAAATTATTTGGTACTATTTGCTCATTTTAGTTTTTCTAAACAAGCCATAATGTTCTTCTTAGCATATCTATATGGTGCTTTTGAAGTTGTTCATGTATGTTATAGTTCTGTTGATACAAAAGTTGGGCTTTCCTTACTTGGACTCCTTCTCTCTTACCAATTAGCTCTTAATGCTTGAGACCTGCGCACTAAGAGAGTAAACAAACACCGTTAGGCTTATCGTGGGATTGTCTCCCACGATTATCCTCCGGCGTGAGAGTAAGTAATCGTTTTTAGGGTTGTATAGAAGAGTTAGGGTTTGTGAATCGTACCTTGAATGAGAATTATGTCATTCTATATATAGGCGCAGAATCCTTGTAGGTTTCGTGCTCCTTACCCCTCGCACTCGTGGTGCTTATCCGATCCGAGGATCTCTATCCGTAAATAGAAGATCCTTATCTAGACCATAAATAGTTTAGTTGGGTTTTTGGGCCTGCGTGAGCCTAACCCGTAAGCAGTGCCGCCCATATCATTATCATGATAGCCCACACGTGGTGGGTTTGGGCTCTAGTAATGTTTATCATTTGGGTACGCGGACCAAATATAGACTATACGTCATCATGTCCCCCCAGTCTAGTGTGCGCGGCTCATAGCCGCGGACGCTAGACTAGAAAGAGCAACGGTAAGTGTGGCGGGAAAAGTTACCGCCTAGGACCATGTATTTAATCTGAAAATGTTTTAAAATGTTATTGGGAAACGGGGGAGGTGTCCACGTTTTACTCGAGAAATATGAAAAGTGGATGTACCTATTCATCTCCTAGCCACACGATTTTGGTAGTGGGTTCCACGTGTCCATCTTGTTAGGGTTTTTGTAACCCTTATAAATAACCGCCTGCTTTTACCAAAAAGATCACAGTGAAAAACTACTTCCACCATTTTCAATATTTCAAAGCTTTTCTGAGAGATCAATCGTCCGTATAGGTAATCGTGAGTACGCGCACTAGTTAATTTTATTACTCCTAGGAAATGGTTCGCCAATTAGAAGATTTTTTGTTTGAAATGGACGAGGATGAGCTTCGTTTGTTTTCCTCCAATTATTTCATTCCCTTAGATGTGCATCCGGTAGTGCCGGTGGCGAACACGTGCATCGCGGATTTCCCTGTGGGAAAGATAGGGTTGTATACACGCTTCTTTGAGTACGCTAACCATCGCATACCCATATCTTTGTTCTTGAGCAATTTGCTCAATTTCTATCATCTCCATATTTCCCAGCTGCACTGTATAGGTGCGGCAAAAGTATCCAATTTTGAAATAAACTGCCGCTTGTTAGCGGTGATCCCTACCCTTAACTTATTCCGTGCGTTTTACCGCACAACCTGGTCGCATGGGTGGGTATCTTTTGCTAAGCGTCTTGGGCGCCTTCAGTGTTATACGGATAAAGTAGATGCCCTTAGGGAGTGGAGGGAAAATTTTTTCTGGGTAGATGATGTGGTGTTTCCTTCGCGGTTTGTGTTTTATACGCAAGAAACATTGCCAAAGGATGAGCGCCCCGTACCCGGTTCGTATAGCGCGTAGGATGCGGCTATAATTGATGACAACCGCCTCCCCATTAACTCCTATCCTGAGGAGTTTTTGGTTCATGTGGGGCTAAGTCGCAACTATTACCATGGTGCGGATGAGGTTCCAACATTCCTTGATGCGGGCGGCCGGGGTGGGTGCTTGTCCTTTTTACCTTTGCTTCAATAATGTAAGCGTTCACTTATATGTAAGTTCAATAACTAAATTGTTTTTGTTATTTTGTTTGTTTGTTGCGCAGAGATGGATCTATTTGCTGTGGTGAAGTTGGAGAGGCCCAAGCAAGTGACAATAGGGGTGCGCCCTCTTAGGGATGGTGAGGAGCCAATTCTGGATGCTACCGCAGGGCACACGACCGTGTTTCCACAAGGTGGCGCTGAGGATTCTCTTCCTACAGTTGTGCTCGTGACTCCAGTGCAGAGTGTGGCTCCTGCTGAGGAGCAGTCCCCTTTAGAAAAGTTGCGCATGGAGTCCTCGGATAGCTTGGAGATTCTGGAACCTGAAGGAAGTGCGCATGGTCTAAAGAGGAAAGGAGCATCTGATGGTTATGGCGCTGGTGCCTCCAAGAGGAAGCGACATGTTATTGCTGATGAAGAGTCTTCATCCAATGATATGCCTGCTATTGGCGCGGAGAAGGATGCTCCCAAGTCTTCTCCTTTGATGTAAGTTGTCATATTCTTTGTTTGCATTACTTGTCGTATTGCAATTTTTACTTTTTTCCATTGTGCTTTAACTCTCTTCCTTTGTTTGTAGTAAGGATGCTGCGGGGGGTGGTGCAGCGTTTGAAGGCTTGGTTTCCCCGCAGGTTGATGATGTGGAGGAAACGGTGTAAGCAGCTGAGGAGATGTCTGCGCATCAGTTAATGGAGGAGCTGGCTGCAAGCGCTAAGCGTCAGACTGAGTTGGTCACTCAGCTGAGGGTGCGCTATGTTGGTGAGAGTAGCGTTCTTACCCAGAAGGATGAGGAGATCGCGCTACTCAAAGCGCAGTTGGCTGATGCACGGACAGAGGTAGGGGCCGCGGCAGAGTACGCAAAGAAAGTGACTGATGCGAAGGTGTGTGCTATGGCGGAGCTGCAGCATGCACAGAGACAGCTGCATCAATTTAGGGCGAACTTAACCTGGGGGGTAAGATATCTTGATGAGAAGAAGGCTGAGCACTTAAAATATGTCGATGAGCTGCGCCTTAAGTTTGAGAAGGTTTTGCAGTCGCATGAGGACAAGCTGCGCAGGTTGAGTATAGAGTATGATGAGGAGTTGTATCCTCATCTTCTATCTACAATCGCTGAGCGCATGTGTAGTTGTCTGTTTCTCCATATACTAGTAGTTATATGTATCAAAGCCCCTTTGTTCGGTCTAATGCTTTCATTGTTGTTGTTGTTGTTTTTTTTTTTTTATATATATATATATATATATATATATATATATATATATATATAGGTGGTTGATCAGCCATGGCTTGTGCTTAGCTGCCATGGGCACATTGGAGTCCCCGGAGGTGGCAGGGGCCTTTGGCAAGGTGGTAGAGTGCGCCATGAAGCGCGGCAAGGCGCAGGCTGTGGAGGAGCTTCACGAGGCAAAGATGCTAACAGTAGCGCCCGCTGAGGTGCCTGGGTACAGGGCGGACTCTTTTGATGATCTTGTGAAGGCCATGGAGGGGATGAAGTTGCTCGAACTTTCCCATATTGCGTGGCTGGAGCGCGACCAGGATAACCCTATAAAGGTAATTATGGAGGGGTTGACCCTGGGGCGCCATATCTTGGAGGATGCAGAGGCGCAGTCAGACTACTTTCTCAAGCCTGGCGAGTCGCAGCTGCAGGTTCCTGTTTTTGCACAGCCACGCCATATGTTGAATCCTTTTGCTCTTGAAAAGGAGATTCCTCTTAAGGAGGTGTTGGAGCTGCACGCAGAAAGAGCTGCCAAGAAAAAGGGTATTAAGGGCAAGGCCGTTTTATGCGGTGTGGGCGCTGCGCATATTCCCAGGTCAGATGGGATTCCTGTTAGTGTAGCGACCGTATCGCCTAAGGATGCGTTGCTTTTGAGAAAGCTTCATGAGGCAGGAAGCTCCGCTGCCCCAGAAGATAGTCCTGAGCATCGTCATAGCATATAGGCTTTTTGTGACTTGTATATTTATTGTATAAATAACGAAGTATATCTTTTGCTTGGTACGGTATCCGTTCGGAAATTGTCATCCTTTATGTAAAAAGATTAATTTAGATGTTCCTTTTGTTTGAACTTATGTTTAAATTAAGTGCGTGACTCAAAATTAATTATAAGCATGAAAATAAACTTGCATTATTTTTGCAAAGTTTTATTATGTAACCAAGAGTCTTGGCTTATAAGTTGCTAAGCTTGTACAGTGTACATAATATTGCGCATCCTTCGTGGGATGCGCATAGGAAACTTACTTCAACGTCTTGAAAGTAAGGCGCCTAGCAAGGATGCGTGATCCAACGTTGATGGGTTTGCAACCCTCTTACTCAACGAGTTAGTTAGTAGGTTTACTCATCCTTTATGCCATCGTGGGTCTTAATTAGTGCATGCACGCCATGTAGGCAAAGATATAGTATAACAATATTGACACATATAAGAATGTACGCAATAAAGTAAAATGTGTTATGGAGTTAGCTAGAAACCATAATGTTTTATTGATACTTGCAAGTTTTTGAAAAAGTAAAAAAAAACAATTCCTAATAAAGAAAAGGAAAGACAAACAATTATTGGGCACATACTAAAGTGCAAAGTTGCATATTTGTGGGCCGTAGCCTTTCCTAAAGATAACATTTCTTTAGGTTGCAGATATTCCATGGGCGTGGTAGCTCGTGGCCTTCCATGTTGCGCAGTCTGTATGCACCATTGCCTAGTGCATCCGTGACTTCATAGGGTCCTTCCCATTTGGGTCCAAGCTTGCCCGTGTCTTCTGCGTGGCTTGCATCATTAGCGCGGTATACAAAGTCTCCTGGTCGGAAAGAAGTGTGTCTGACTTTCGCATCATAATACTTCTTCATCTTTGTTTTAGCCTTTGCTTCTCGTATAGCTGCACGTTCGCGCCTTTCTTCCAGCAGGTCTAAGTCTATGCGCCGGTCTTCATCATTGGTTGTGACGTTTATTTCCGTTGTGCGTATAGTTGGCATTCCAATTTCAGCTGGTATGACGGCTTCTGTCCCATAGACGAGGGAGAATGGTGTATCTCTGGTGCTGGTTTTGATTGTTGTGCGGTGCGCCCATAGAACATGTGACAATTCGTCCACCCACTTTCCTTTATGTCTGTCAAGGCGCGATTTTATTCCTTCGCCTAGACTGCGATTCGCGCGTTCAACCAAGCCATTGGTTTGTGGGTGTTTCACTGAAGCAAAGTGTTATGTGATGTTCAATTGCGCACACCAATCTCTGAATGGGTTGTCACAGAATTGTTTTCCGTTGTCTGAAATAATTTCACCAGGTAGTCCAAAGCGGCACACAATGTTGTCCCACACAAAGCGTTTTACCTGGTTCCCGGTTATGCTCACCACTGCTTTTGCCTCAATCCACTTGGTAAAATAGTCTATGGCTACAATGAGGAATTTTAGTCCTCCCGCTGCGACTGGGAAAGGGCCTGCAATGTCAATGCCCCATTTATAGAATGGCCATGGTGAGGTGATGGGGGTTAACTCTTGTTGTGGTCGGCGCGGAATTGGCCTATGGACTTGGCAATTACTGCACTTTTTTATCATATCACGCGTGTCGCGGTGCATAGTAGGCCAATAATATCCTGAGCGTAGGGCGCGCGCTACCACGGACCGTGGTCCCGAGTGCATGCTACATGATCCAACGTGAATTTCGCGGAGTACATATTCTGCTTGAAGGGGTCCAACACATCTGAGCCAAGGTTGTAGGAATGAACGTCGATATAGGATGTTATGGCGTAGTTCAAATTGTTGCGATGTGCGCCGCACTCTTCGAGCGTCCTTGTGATCTTGTGGTAAGACTCCTTTGCTAATGAATTCAGTGATAGGTGTCATCCACGTGGGATCTTGTTCTTCTATCACTGTGGATACTTCCATCTCCAAGATTGATTTGTTTTTTAGAGTTTCTACCAATACCTGTTTTGATAAGTGCGCGAAGCTTGTAGATGCAATCTTGCTAAGCGCATCGGCTTTCCTGTTGTCCCCTCTAGGTACTTGTTTGATTGTGAACCTATCAAAGTTCTGGATTAAGGACTTCGTCTTTTCCAGGTATTGGATCATGTGTTCATCCTTGGCTTCATACTCACCTAGCACATGGTTAGCTACTAGCCTGGAATCCACTTTTGCCTCCAGGTTGCGTACTCCCATATTAATCGTAATACGCAGTCCAGCAAGTAAGGCTTCGTATTCTGCTTCATTGTTTGTAGCTGTGAATTCGAAGCGCAGTGCATAGGTGAATTCTACCCCTTCTGGGTTAGTAAGGATAAGGCCTGTGCCTGATCTATCTACGCATGAGGATCCGTCTGTGAATAGGACCCATGGTTCTTGGAGTTCTGTCTTGCTTCTTGAAGGTGGGGTATCGGTATCTGGCTTTTCAACAATAAAGTCTGCGAGTATCTGACCCTTGATTGCAGTGCGCGGTCTGTATGAGATGTTATACTCGCTCAACAGCACACTCCACTTTTGTAGCCGTCCTGATGCGTCAGGTTTAGAGATAACTTGTTTGATAGGCTGGTCTGTGATTACAGCTATTGGGTGCGCTTGAAAGTATCTGCGCAGTCTCTTGGATGCGAATACTAAGGCCAAGACCAGCTTTTCCATAGCGCTGTAGTTAATCTCTGTCTTTTTTAGTGCTTTGCTAACAAAGTATATGGGTGTTTGAACGGAGTCCCTATCTGTTAGTAGTACTGCGCTGACTGCTCCATGGGTTGCAGATAAGTACATGATCAACTCTACCCCTGGTCGCTGTGCGAAGAGTTTGGGAAGTGATGCCAGATGTTGTTTTAATTGTTGGAAGGCTTCCTCTGCCTCCTCAGTCCACTGAAAGTCTCCCTTTTTCGTACACTTCGTGAGTGTTTTGAAGAGAGGGAGTGATTTCTCTGCTGACTTTGATAAAAAACGGTTTAGCCCCGCTAGCTTTCCGTTCAATGACTGGACTTCTTTCAATGTGCGCGGTGAGGGGAGATCAATGACAGCTTGTGTCTTTTCTAGGCAAGGTTTAATACCGTCAGGTTCTATTAAGTACCCCAGGAACATGCCTTCTATTGCACCAAATGTGCACTTCTTGGGATTAAGCTTCATGCTTATTTTTCCCAACGTTCTGAACATTTCCTCAATGTTGCGCACCAATTCTTCCTCTGTGTGACTCTTTATGACAAGGTCATCTACGTATACTTCCAAATTTCTTCCTACTTGCTTTTCAAAAGCCATGTCCACCAATCGCTGGTATGTTGCACCCGCGTTCTTTAGACCAAAGGGCATTTTTGTGTAGCAATATACTCCTTGACTTGTGTGGAAGGCTGTCTTTTCTTCATCCTCTTCTGCCATCTGGATTTGATGGTACCCTTTATATGTATCTAGGAAGCATTTAAAAGGATATCCGCATAGGGATTCTATCTTCCAGTCAATTTCTGGTAGCGGGTAGCAGTCTTGTGGACATGCTTTATTAAGATCAGTGAAGTCTACGCACATTCTCCAGCTGCCATCACTCTTTTTTTACCATTACCGGGTTTGAAAGCCAGTCGTGGTAGTATACTTCCCGCATGATGCCTGCGTCTACTAATTTGTGCACCTCTTCCAAGATGGCTTTCGCGCGATCAGGAGCTTGGCCGCGCTTTTTCTGTCGGATTGGGGGAAACCCTTGTCGGATTTGTAATTTATGCTCTGTGATAGAGCGTGGCACTTCGGTCATGTGCTTTGGTTCCCACGCAAAGATATTTAGGTTCTTTTGTAGGAGTGCGCACACAGCTGCTCTACCTCTGTCTGATAGAGATCCCCCAATCGATACTTGTTGGTCTGGGTAATTAGGGTGAATAGCAACCTTTAGGTTTGGTATGTTCACTGCGCGCTGTTCTGGTACATCCTCCACTTCATTGGTTATTGCAATACATTCTTTAAGTGGTACTGTGGTATTGTAGAGAGTGACGATTCCTCCTGCCACTGGAAACTTGAGCATCCCGTGCGCTGTGGATGGTACAGCGTGCATGGATGATATTCCCGGTCTTCCAATGATGCCATTGTATGGTGAAGGAGATTTAATGACCATGAAGTTTATCCATGTTGCTGTGGAGTGTTGTTCATCACCTACGACCACAAGTAGGCGTAATTGCCCCATAGGCCATATCTTTTCCCCTGTAAAGCCGGTCAGCGACGTCGCGGCCGGTATTAACTGACTCTGTATTTCAGGTCGTAGCCTTTTAAAGCAGTGTTCATACAGAATGTCTGCGGATGCTCCTCCATCGATATACATGCGGCGAATATCGTGTCCCCCCGTGTGTATTTTGATGGTTAGTGGTTCCATGACTGCGTTGTCCACGGCTATGGTGGGGAAGGATATCTCAGTTTCTGAAAAAAAATTTTGGCTGACTTTTTGCCTTGTTTTGCGCTGCCATGACTGTATCATGTAGATGATGTCCGCCTTATCTTTGGAAGGTTCTTTCTTACCTCCATTCTTTTGTTTTTCCTTCCCTTCTTTAATGTTTTTGACGAGGTGATCCATTCTACCTTCTTTTATTAATTTGTCAATTAGTTGTCGTAGCTGGACACATTCGTTGGTAGTATGGCCCTTTTGTCCATAGTACTCGCAGTACCCATTCCCTATGCGCTTATCCTCTGGGGTGCGCATTGGTGGGGGTTTTGGGAAGTTTGCGCCTTCTGTTACAAATATTTCCCTCGGGGTCTTTGTAAGAGGGGTATACTTGTCATTACCTCGTCCACTTCCCTGGCTGCGATAACTCTTGTTGCGATTACTGCTCTGGTCATTGGATTGTCTCCTAGGCTGTTCTTGCTGCCTATAGTTAGAGTAGCCTTTTTTACTGTCCGCAGCAGTGGCTTCTCCTTGGATGAAGGATCTTGTGCGCTTCATTAGGTCGTCAAAGGTTTGGGGAACCCTGTCATTCAACTTCCTAATGAGTTCTGGGTTATTGATCCCATTCATGAACCCCGAAATTTTTAGGACTTCGGGACACGCCTTGACATGTATGCACTCATCCTTGAAGCATTCCATATAAGCACTGGTTGACTCTCCCTGACGCTGTTTTACTCTGACTAATTCAACAGGGTTTTTGGCGCATTTCTTTCTTTGAGTAAAGTTTAAGCGGAATGCTCTTCGCAACTCTTCGAACCCATCTATGCTCCTTCGTTGAAGTTTGCTAAACCAAGTGCGCGCATTCCCTACTAATGTAGAGTTGAACATATGGCACCACACAGGTTGTGGCCAGTTTTCAATAGTGGCAGCGGATTCGAAAATTTTTAGATGATCATCCGGATCACCCGTTCTATCATATGTTTTCACATTAGTAGGCATGCGCCTTTTCTTGTGATCGGAGTAGTCGCTGATGCGTCGCGTAAATGCATCAATTTTTTGGCTACGCCAAGGGAGAGATATGTCTTCGTTATCTTCCTCGCGACGCCTTCTTCTGGACTTCCAATGACCTATTTCTTTATCCTCGTTGTCCGAGGAGTCACTGGAGGAGAGGTCGTCTCTTTTGTGGCGCTTGCGCCGGTTTCCTTCAGAGGAAGAGCTTGAGGGGCTCTCACTTGGAGATCTTCGTCTTCCTAATCTGTCGTGAACTCTTCTACTTCCAGACCTGGAGGAGCCTTAACTTGGTGAGTCTTGTCGTCCAAGTCTATCTTGTATCCTTCGACTACCAAGTCTGGAGTGGACATTGGTGTGCCCCTCGCCATCGTTATATTCTTCCGAATATTGAGAATTGGATGATGTACCAAGTCTGTCATGGATATTGGTACATTTTTCGCGCCCCTCTTTTTGGTAGCGCAGCGGTGATGTTTCACGCTCGGGACCAAAGTTAAGCCGGGCTTGTAGACTTGCATTTGACCTTTTCCTTGCTTCTTCTTGCATGAGAGCGGTTAAGGTTTCGTAATTTTGGGACACAAAATTACTTAACGTTAAGTCGGGTGCATCCTCATTTACTGCAAGAATTTCTGCCTCAACATTGAGTACCCTATCTCGGTTAGGTGCGCCAGGTGGCACAGTGTTGTCCACTATAGGTTCCGTTTGGTGTGGCGTATGGAAGAGGGTGTGCTGAAGTTCTTCAATGCTTGGAACCACCGTGGTGGTTTGAGCAATCCTTATAGGTAACTCTATCGCCGGAAGAGGTAGGGTTGGTCCTGTTTCTTGATGGCCGGGCGCACTGGTTGTTCCAGAGGCCTGCCTAGGGGTTGAATCTTAGGGATTCTTCCTCTGGGGGTCACCACGTGTTTTGTCCACATGCGGAGTCCGTTGGCTTGAATTTTTGTTTTTCGTCATTCTGGGTCTTAGTTCTTAGTGTTGGGTCCCACGGATGGCGCCACTTGTTGATACAAAATTTGGGCTTTCCTTACTTGGACTCCTTCTCTCGTACCAATTAGCTCTTAATGCTTGAGACCTGCGCACTAAGAGAGTAAACAAACACCGTTAGGCTTATCGTGGGATTGTCTCCCACGATTATCCTCAGGCGTGAGAGTAAGTAATCGTTTTTAGGGTTGTATAGAAGAGTTAGGGTTTGTGAATCGTACCTTGAATGAGAATTATGTCATTCTATATATAGGCGCAGAATCCTTGTAGGTTTCGTGCTCCTTACCCCTCGCACTCGTGGTGCTTATCCGATCCAAGGATCTCTATCCGTAAATAGACGATCCTTATCTAGACCATAAATAGTTTAGTTGGGTTTTTGGGCCTGCGTGAGCCTAACCCGTAAGCAGTGCGGCCCATATCATTATCATGATAGCCCACACGTGGTGGGTTTGGGCTCTAGTAATGTTTATCATTTGGGCACGCGGCCCAAATATAGACTATACGTCATCAAGTTCAAATCTTTAAAAATTCAGTTTTGCCATTTACGAATTTCAACTTCAAAAGATTCTAGGAAACAATCATGTATACAAAACTCGTTCGGGAACCAATGACAAATTCTCCAAAAGGTGAAGAACGGTGGGATCACCCTGGTCTCATGCATTCTAAGGATGCCAACCGGACCCTCCTCCAAAGACCCGGCCTCAGGCAATGCATATTTGGTCAAGATATACGTGTGTATCATTTTCATTATTAGTACAAACATTTAATGTATTCCACATGCCACACCTTGTTTCCATGTATATAACTACTAGTAATAGAAGGATACCCACGTAAAGCGACGGTATATAGCGGCAAATAGTTAAACTAATGAACTTGTGGTTTTTGTATGACCCTTAAGGCAAAACTTACGAGTTTAATTACTAATTATTGTGAGAAAAAAGTCTATGGATTATGATGATGTATAGTACGGATAGCAGGCCTACTGGGCCTGGACTATCTCACACGAACTGGGCTCCGGCCCAACAAGCAAAACTGGGCTCCGGCCCAATAAGCCAAACAGGGCTAAACTAGGACACATACAAGTGGCACTCTCGAAGTACGCTCGCGGACCGGACCCCGATCCGGAAACCCATCCGCGTCCATAAACATCGATTAAGCTCCGGATCTTTGCCCGACAAGGGTCCCACTTCGGCCACTACAGCAATATGCGAAATGTTAGGAAACCTTAATATTTCCGCTACCTATAAAAGGAAACCTCCATTCACATTTTCGAGGTATGACTTTCTCACTCATCACAACTCAGACATTTCTCTGACAACATGAGTACTTACTCTCACGCCAGAGCTTAATCATAGGGTCCGTCCCCACAGTAAGGCTAACGGTTTACTTTCATTTGTGCAAGATACTTCATCCACTACTTGGATTAGTGTGTAAGACGGCCCGCACCTAACTTAACCCAATTCTAAACTATTCACACTTTTTGCACTAACAAGTTGGCGTCATCCGTGGGATCCAGTGCATAACTGCATTCTTAAAAATACTCACCAACAGCAATCACCTTAGCAATGCCCTTCCCATAATGACATCCGCCTTGCGGAAGATGATAGAGAAGGGTAGAAAATTCAAAGGTCTAAGAAAAACGCCGTTGGGCACAACCCTCCGGGGGCCTAACCACGATCATGCCAACGGTCATCTACTGACCTGAGTGAGGAAGCTCATCCGCCAACAATACTGTCAGATTCAGAACAGAATAGCCTAACGAAAGAAAGGTAAGGAACACCAAAGTAAACCGAAGGGCGAAGGCTCAGAGGGCAAACAACTAAAGTCCAGGGAAGGAAAAAAACTCAAGAAAGGAAGCCTCGCATTTGCATACGCACATTGCGTAAAAAAATAGCTATAAACATCTTCAAGAAGTGGAGACCTCTTCCGAAGAGAGCAGCGACGCGAATAATGATGCAAAAGCTTGCAACACAGATAGTGGTGGAAGTGACCGGATGCAGCTATACATGCCAGAAGAAATCGACTTATCAGTAGTGCTTCTCAACTGGACATCCTGCGCCTTCATACACTCCTCCCTCACCTCGGCCCATAATGCTTGTATCTAAAAAAGGGGGAGAAGGGAAGGAAATACATATTATAAGAATAAAAGGAGATCGGAAAAGAAATAGTCAACAACGATAAAACAAGTACCTGACAACGAAGACTCTCATTTAAACGATGTGAATAAACAAGAGAGGCGTTCAGACTAGAAATCTCCAAGTCTTTATTCACAAGGGAGGATTGAAGTTCCGATTACTTCGCATCAATGGAAGCACGCCCCCTTTCAAGAGCAGAAGACTGCTCACACAGAGAAGAGCGGAGCTCTGCTTCACGCTTGGAAGACTGCTCCTTTAAAGACAACAACTCGGCCGCATGAGCACTCTAGACAGACTCTAACAAAGAGCGAAGACGCTCCACTTCCGCAACTGCATCCATTGACGATAAGGCTTCCAATCTTAACCTCTCGATCTCCTCATCTTTGGAATACAGCAATGCATCCTTCTAATCTTGAACAATGGAAAACTTGTGCTCTTTAAGAATGTTGAGGCAACATGATCAAGATCTCTGTATATTTTAATGATGACAAATAAACCATCGAAACACATAAAATAACAAACCTTAGCCAAAATTCCCCGAATCACATATCTGCTGCTGGCGCGCCACCCACGCGTCAACGCGTGGGTAACGCGCCAGGCGTCTGTGAAATTCGGGATGAATTTTGAAAGTCGGCTTTCCCCTTACCCGAAAAATGTGGATCTTTCAATACAGGTATGAATATCTTATGTGCTTAATTGAGAACACTCAAAACGAGTTTTGGGATTAGAGAGATCCAACTTTTAAAGCACCCATTTACGGGAAAACGCCAACTCATGTTTTCTAACTATCGCCTCTAGCCAAGGCTTTTCTAAACTTAGGGAGCTTATATATTTCACGTAACATCATGTGAAAGCATCCATATGCTCATATCCCGTGCTTACGTCTTCTCTAATTACGTAACGGGTTTACTCCCTTATTGGTCAAACTAAGCCAAAGGTCACTTTGCGTAAACGCATCCTTTCCCACTTGGGTTATGCTTTACATTATGGCAAAGCACTTAACTTGTTTGAACCAAGGTATTAGTTGAGAACGTCGAGTCGTGGAAAGTCACGAGATATGAACCTATGGATTCTCGACGTTGTGTTACTTGAACTAATAAGTAACTTATAATTTTCTCAACTTATAATCTTAATTGTCTAAACCTTTTCCTCTTAATGACAATTAGATTATTTTCTTCTTAATTACTTTTCTTAATTATCTTCTTCATCAAGATACCACTTAACCCAAAACCATCAAACCCAATACCACCAAATCTCCCACAATCCTTCCCAAATATCCTTCTCCAACATTCCCTTACACCACTTACACAAAGTGTACTCTTGTCCCCTACACACTTTGATCCTAGCCATTCATTTCAAATCCAACTCATCTCAACCATCCATTCCCTTACAACATCACATCTCTTACACATCTCTTATATTCCTTACACATCTTCAATCTCAACCATTCAATTCAAATTAAACACATCTCAACCATCCATCCAATCTCCCCTCTATTTCAACACATGTGTTTAATCTCAACCATCCATTTCAAACCCAAACCATCTCAACCATTGATCAAACCTTTCCCCTCAAGCAAAGAGGCTCCTTTGATCTCCACCATCCAATTCAAATCAAAACCATCTCAACCATCCAATCTCTTACAACACATCTTAACCATCCATTTCAAACTAAACTCATCTCAACCCTTCATCTACCCTTTCCCCCCAAGCAAAGGAATATACCTTTGGAATATTCCTTTCTTAACCCAACCATGGTTCACCTCACCCAACCATGGTTAGCTCTCAACACACAACCCTAACCCAATCTTGATTAACCTAACCAACATACACCTTAACCCAACCATGGTTAACTCTTAACCACACCAAGGATGGAACATTCCCTTTGATATACCCTTTAACCTAACCATGGTTCATTCTCTATACACTTCTCTCTAAACCTAACCATGGTTACTTCTCAACACTTAACCTTTCCATACCTAACCATGGTTAACCTCTAAACCTTTAACCTAACCATAGTTACACTTTAACCCTTTCTTTGAGGAATATCCCATGGCATATTCTCTTCTCTATTATGCCAAGTGAGGAATACCATTTCTACCCCTACCAAATTACCCTTTCTACTCTTCTACCCTTGGTATTTGGTTCTCTTATAAACACTTCACAAATGATTTTCCAAATTGGCTATTTGAGTTGGTAAACCTTAGATTGACTAATGTTAAGGTTTAGTGTGAAGTACAATTGGGGGTTTAGCAAGGTAAGGCATTTATAATGCCAAACACCCAAAGCCTTGAGAATATTTTCCCTGGGTGTCTAGCGCGCCTCCCATGCGTCAACGCGTGGGTGACGCGCCGGCCTCGGTAAAATATTCCCAAGTTGGGTTCTTTGCCTATAAATACCATGCCTTGCCTCTTGTATTCCTCACCCCTTGCCATTCTTCTTTCTCTCTACATTCTTTCTCTCTAATATCTCTATCTCTACTCTTGTGTTCTTAATCTTTCACACTAACATCTTTGGAAGAAAACATCTCCTTGCAAGGGAAGAATCACAAGAACCTAATCCACTCTTGTGATTGTGTCGAGGGTCTTCTATCTTATACCCTTTCTACTACAATCGAGTCTCTAGGTTAGGTTAGGGCTTAGTTGAACAAACACTTATTCATTCATTCAATTGTTTGTAAGAGAAGTCTTGTGTCTCGGTGGCCAAGCCTAGATCATTGGGGATCTAGTTGGGGTTTGATACTTTCGTGGGAAGTCTTCGTAGTGGTCTTGGTGACCCTTAGGTTAAGTCGAATCGCGAGATTCTTTTGGGTGGTTTCCGAGGGTGGAATACCATTGGGGAGTAACTCCTTCTTTGTGAGCATCAATATTGTTGAATATTGGTGGAGTGAATTGTAACAGTTTGTAGTCCACCGAAAGGATTATACTAGTGAATAGTATCGGAGTCGCGGATTCGCAACTGGACGTACGGATGGTATAAACCCCCATCCCGAACCAGTATATATCGTTGTGTTCTTACTTGCTTTATATACTTTGGTTGTGTTAGTGGTTGTTGGATTATTGTACAACCACTTGGTGTTATCTTTGGCTTAAAGTTTTTAAACATCTAAAAAGCCGAAGAAACCGTATTCACCCCCCCCCCCCCCCCTCTACGGTTCTACAAAGAAGAAGACGCTCTGCCCGGTACCGTAAAACACTACAAAAAGCGGTTTGCCGGGCGGTGTTCACGTTAAATTCTAATAAGAATCTATCAATGGGCATATTACGGATATCCGCGAAGGCCCTAGGAGGAGTACAAAAATCAACTAACTCACGACACTCAGAAGCATCATCCAAAAGAGACCCATAAGTAACATTCCAATCAGGGACATAAATCTCCGATGCACGACAAAGGTCCATATCTGAAACATTACGGATCCTCCAAAAAGTGTCCGCATAAGCTTTCTTTTTCTTTACAGAAGGGGCAGTAATAACAGGCGGAACAGCCGTGGCTCCCGCAGCAGATGTCGGGGCCGGTGATCTAACAAAAGAGTCAGATTCAGTCTTATAGTCACTGGAAGAGGAGGAAGAAGTCAAGGAAATGATAAACCTCTCCGATGGACCAATTTTCGCAAGCACATCAGCATCACGCTCCGGCATCTCTGACATGGAAGAAGAAACAAAAGGAACAGAAGGTAGAGGGTCAACTCCACGTTCACAGTTCAACACACTCCTAGTCAACAAATCTTGAAGGTCGGGCAAAGACTTACTCATAATAGCTGGCCCGGTAGCAGCATCACTACCTACTCTTGACCTTTTCAAAGAACTAGGCGACTGACCAACACCCAGGGATGTGTCAGATATTTTTCTATTCCCCTTGGAATGACCATAACTACCAGGCGATTCAGAAATATGACAATCAGAGCTAGCATTGACATTACTCGGCTCCGCATTACCCTGGCCCATAACCGGAGTACTCGGTTTGGTCCCACCCTCACTATCCATTCCAAACAGCCCACGTCAAAGTCATCATATAGCTGGTCGCTAGGGACGGCGGGATCGATTGGATGAAGAGGAACCAACCTACTAACGGCAAAATCCAAGATTTGGGGCTCTCCACTAAGAAGAGGCCTCTCACCAACTTCAACCTCCGAAGCAAGTTCCTTCAGCTTTAACAATGCCATCGGGTTCACCTTTGAACATTGACAGAAGATAAGAAAACAGAAGAAAAGGCAAATACGAGACAAATACAATAACAACAAAGGGAAGAAAAATAGAAAGATCGCGTCCACCTTGGTTATTTCGGTAATAAACCGGATAAGAATTATCATTTAACAAATAATAACGACTTAGCCCAACCCAGAAAAGGAACGGCTCCGGAAACTTCACGAACGGAGCTCGGTTGGAAACCAAGGAAGCAACATCGTTAGCATTATAATCATGAACTTCTGGCATGCTATCCCAGGGTACAGTTTGTGCAACATAGTGAGGAAAGATAGCAGGACAAGCAAAGCTGTCAACCCAAAAGAAACGCTCCTACCAATTTTTCAACGAATCGGGCACATCCGTATAACACACACTATCGGAACGCTTGCTAAACGATAACCAACCATTTTTCTTATTCTTCACATAAAAACATCGGAACAACGAGACAGATGGCCGAATGCCACAAACGCCGGCAAAGAACCTCGAAATGAGACACCCTAGCCGCACCAAGAGGATTAAGTTGAGAAATGTTAATCCTGTAATGCGTTAGGATACTAACAAAAAAACTTGGTCAGCGGTAGACGGTACTGGGCTTAATCAAACAAACGGGTGTAGACACCTATTTTCCCCTCCGGAGGAAAATGAATAAGAGCCTTCTTATCTGGCCGAACCGGTCGTACTTCCGACGGAATATGGCAATCATGTAACACCTTTTCAAAAGCATCCTGTGAAAGATTGCACTTGCAATTCCAAAATGAAACCATTATGAAGACGATTCTTTTGAGTTAAAGAAGTTAAAAACGAAGATGAAGCAGTAAAGTCGGAAAAGTTACGGTGGCCGCAGATTAAAATAAAAAGGAAAAATACGAATAGTGAAAAGGACACTATTTATATACGCGGTACATTTAATTAAGGATGAGCTAATCAAGCGACGCATATCAATAAACGCTCTAACAAACGATCAAGATTAAACGGTAAAAAAATAAGGATGCCAGCTCAGAACGACCCGAACGGTCAATTCATGTCAGAAGGTAAAACGACCAGAACGGTCAACACAAACCCTCCATACAATCTTGTCCGCGGATAATTTAAGATCCGTACAACAAAGGACCTATGCTAAGAGCGGAATAACTAGCAATCTAGTCTAGAAACATTCACCGCACGCTACCAAAGCACGCAAATAATGAACGCACTAGACTGGGGGGACTTGATGACGTATAGTACGGATAGCAGGCCTACTGGGCCTTGACTATCTCACTCGAACTGGGCTCCGGCCCAACAAGCAAAACCGGGCTCCGGCCCAACAAGCGAAACCAGCCTCCGGCCCTATAAGCAAAACCGGGCTCCGGCCCAATAAGCCAAACAGGGCTAAAAGCCCATGTCACGAGCATGACACAGTCCGGACAAACTAGGACACATACAAGCGGTGCTCCCGAACTACGCTCGCGGACGGACCCCGGTCCGGAAACCCATCCGCGTACATAAACATCGATTAAGCTCCGGATCCTTGCCTGACAAGGGTCCCACTTCGGCCACTACAGCAATATGCGAAATGTTAGGAAACCCTAATATTTTCGCTACCTATAAAAGGAAACCTCCATTCACACTTTCGAGGTATGACTTTCTCACTCATCACAACTCAGATATTTCTTTGACAACATGAGTACTTACTCTCATGCCAGAGCTTAATCGTGAGGTCCGTTCCCACGGCAAGGCTAACGATTTACTTTCATTTGTGCAGGATACTTCATCCTCTACTTGGATTAGTGCATAAACCCCACAGCGTACCTAACTAAACCCAATTCTAAACTATTCACACTTTTTGCACTAACAGATTATAAACGTAAAATGATAATAGTTTGAGTATTAAACAATATTTAAACTATTAATTTATTAGTCGATGTTGTTACAATTTTTAATCATTTTTAAGTATTAGGATGATTTTTCGGAAACTATTAAATATTAAAAGTCTTATCACTCTTTCATTGTTGTGTTTTTCAAACTTGTTTTTTAGAAAGTCTTCTGGCCGTTTAAACAGAGACCAACCATGTATTTTTTAAACTTGTTTTGAAGCTGCGTTAGAATTAAAAAGCAATCTTGTGTTAATTTGCCATTTATACATGTAAGCTGTGTTAGAATTAAAAAGGAGAATGTGGTGCCAAAGCATTTCTAGAACAAAGTAAAATAACTGATGTATACATGCATTAATTGTAAGGGGTAAATTAAAATAGGCAATCTACGTTAATCATTTTTAAGCACTTTAATTTTAAAAAATGATGTATACATGCATTAATTATAAGTAATAAAGAAAAAGATAATATGATTATATGAAGATATTAATTAAACGAAAAAAAAAAAGTCGGCCACGCCAACCTCCTGAAAAGAGAGGGCTTCACCTTGTTTGAGTCTGTGTGGCGGTGGGTTCAAACCCCGTGGATTAGTCGGCAAAAAAGTCGGAAACCATGGTTATCAAAAAAAAAAAAAAAAAAATTAAACGGAAACTGGATCGTGTTCAGGTTATCCAAAAAAAGTCAAGCATTAATGTATGAAAAGTTAGAGTATTTTTCCTGCATTTACGTATGATATTTAACCGATAATCTAATAGATGTTTCTTGCATTAATGTATGAAAAGTCTTTTCTTGTGCAACGAGCGACGTTATTCAAAAACCTGTTGGACATATAAGATGTCTTACCGTATAGTTGTGAAGGTATAATTAATATTTTGTAATCATATATATTGGGATTTTTCAATTTAATTACTTATCTTTTGAAAAAAGTATGTTGAAAACAATTGTGACCACCTTTAGTTGGTACGGTAATATTTATTTTGCAATATTTTTATACTTAGAGCAGTGGTACAGTCATGTCGTTATTTAAAAGTGGCGTCATGTCAGCAAAACACAGAACGACACTAGAAATGCTTTGACACCACATTCTGTGCCGTTACAGTTAACACCAAAAATTCTGGTGCCGTTCTTCAATTTTTTTTTTTTTCATTTAAATAAAACAATAATAAATAACTAAAATAAACTTCATTAAATTAAAAAACACACAAACATTTCATTAAAAAAAAAAAAAAAAAAAAAAAAAAAAAAAAAAAAAAAAAAAGATGCGTAAAAATGAAAACCTAGTACATAAACATAGAAATAAAAACCCAATCCTCGTCGGTAGGATACTTTGACCAGATTCGTGCTTGTTGGGCTTTCACGATCGCCGCATTGACCGGATCCATCCTGCTTGTATCCATTTGTAGCACTCGCATCTCCTCGGCAATCTTTTGAGATTCATACAAAGTAACTCTCGTGAGTGACTCTCGTTCCATAACATCCATCTTTGCTTTGCGCTCTAACTCGTTTTGTTGTTGTATCATTTCATGAAACATTGCCGGGTTTGAACCAGAATTAGCGGTCGAGTTTGACGAGCGTTGACTCTTGGAAATCTGGTGCATGTCGTCAGGCCGTGGCAACGCGTCTGGTCCATAATGCTCGGGTTCCACCTCCGTAACCCGAAGACGATTTTCGCCTTGCCATTGTCGATTCGGGATTTTTCCACTTGTGCTTGTCTTTAAAAAAGGCCCAAGCGCTCATGTGTTTAAACTCTTGCCCCGTCACTGATTTATACAAACAATGCACCCTCGTCATAAAATCTTGATCACTCTCCCCATTCATAGTGCTTGTTTCATTCACTAACGAATTCCACCTGCCCAACTCGTTGTTCATTGGAGTCCATTTCCCCGATAACATGTCCTTGGTACGAATAGTCCAACGTTTTCTTTCGGCTTCCAAATTGTATACATCAAGAATTCTATACCAAAACATTTCCTTTGATTGACCCGAACCTCTTTTTGGATCCTCGGATATTTGAATGTAACACTCCGCCAAAAACAACTCCTCATCTTGGTTCCACACGTTACGAGCTCGAGTACCACCTTGCGTCTTCCCCTTCCCCTTAGTCTTTGTATTCTCCTTCGTCTTCTTCGACGTCGGGTTCGAGTTTAGGATCGCCTCCTCTTCATCTTCGTCTTCATCTTCATATTCATCTAAGTCTTCATCACGTAGATGAAAGGATCCATAGTCGGAATTTGGTTGTGAAGCGATGACCTGGTTTTGTTGTTGTTGATTTTGTTGAGTAAGTTGTTGATATTGTTGCATTTTCCATTGACTAAATAGCATTTGTTCTTCGGGATTCATGTATGGGTTTGATGGGAAGGTAGGAAAGTAAGCCGATTGATTGTATGGATTCGAAGACGATCCCGGATTGTTGGCCGGATTTTGAGACGCGCCCGTCATTTGGTTCGACGGGTCATTTAGCATGCTATTAATACATGGTGAGTTATTAGAATTCATTTTGGTTGGAAAAGAATTGTGAATTGGAAGTGTGTGTGATTTTTAAAAATTAAAGGGGTTATTTATAGTTAATTTGGGGGTAATTTTATTTTGTAATTATTATTATTATTATTATTATTATTATTATTATTATTATTATTATATTAATTTTTTTTGTCAACCATTAAAACCAAACGGTAATATTACCGTTAAAACCAAACGCTCCCCTTTCTTCTTAAATTCAAATGTAACGGTCAAAAAAGGGCAGCAAAAAAATGAATGGCGTGGCATGGATGGGATGGGATGGCGCGAGGGGGTTTGGCGTGAGCTCGGGTATGGTGAGCCGTTCAAGATTTTCGTGTCGTTTTTTTGCACCACCCAACAACGCCACCATACCTCCTAGTCTTACAGTGTTTGTTCGGAGATAGAAGTGTAAGGACTAGTTGTGATACTCCCTCCGTCCCATATTAAATGTCCACTTTTGACTTTTCGAGTCTTTTTTCTTCAACTTTGACCTTAAATATTTTTGTTTGTATTATATGATACTTGATAAAAATTATGTCAATGAAAAGTACATTTAAAGCTCAATTCATTCATATATTTTGCATCATGTATTATATATCATAAATAAAAATATTTAGGGTCAAAGTTGATAAAACAAGACTTTGAAAATTCAAAGTGCACATTTAATATGTGATGGAGGTACTAATATATACAAAGTTGTTGGATACTTTGGATGTCAAATGTCATGGAGCTATGTAAGGTAAAGAAATTTGGATATCGATGTAATATTAACATCAAAACTTAACATTATTCTTACCAAATTTCTTTCCAATTATTTAAGAATTATTTTCAAACAATATTTAAGAAGTAACTTAACGTAATAAGATGATCGCGATCACAATAAAAATATGCATCGCTTAAACATAAATATATCTCATAAAATCAATTAATAAAAAGCACCTATACACACAAGTCACACGACTCAGTCGTGCAGATAACCGAATCTTGCTTTCTTTCCATGCAGGACGCGTCTTACTGAAGGAGGTGTAATAAAGGTGATCAAATGTGACGCGATCATGGTGAGGAGGACTCGGTCGTCTGACCTCTTTGTGCAAATTATACAATACTCAATTACACATATGATATTGTATGTACCAAATCAAAGGTACCCAATTATAAAAAATCCTTAATTAAACAATATATTAATAAATGATAAAGAAAAGTATTATTATTATTATTTTGTGATAATTGTAACTTTTGTGAGATTATCAAATAATATGATTACACATGTCAACATTTAAACATTAAAACATAAAAGAACCCAGCTGAATACATTTTTGATCATTTTATATTAAGAGAAATGATTTGCACATTCTATGTACTATGTATAGGATGTTAAAACAGGATGTCAATATGAACAAGTACTTAATGCGCGAATTAAAGCGTCACAATTATGTGCAAATCAATTTCCTTTTACGTTGCTTATAAATTGGGTAACTCAAGGGTCAAACAGTGACAACAGACTCTTAACTATTCACTAAAGTGCGGGAGGTTCAAGTTCCTAGGTGCAAGAAAACATTAAAGGTATGTTTGGCAAAAATAGATGTTATTGGTGATGGTGATGATGTAGGTGCTGATACTGATGCTGGTGTTGTTGCTGTTGTTGTTGTTGGAAAAGAATAAAATTGTAACTTTTTTGTAGTTGTGTTTGACAAACTAGATGTAATTGTAAATTAAACATGTAAATGTGAAATATAATCTCCAACATCTTTTTAAAAGCTGGTTAATGTAACTTATTTTTTGAGAATTTATTTTTCAATAATAATCTATAGTCTTTGTCATCCAAACAGAGATTATTATTCTAGTGTGACATATTTTTCGGCAAAATAATTTTAAGCTATTATAATCTTTCATAATCTGCTGTTCCAAACACACCTTAAGTGGTCATGCCAACCTCTTGAAAAGTTTTTATTTACTCAATTTGTTTTATTATAAAACTGTGAAAAATAATTTACGGAATAGAAAACATAAAGTTTAACAAGCAATGGATAATAGAACACAAAAAATATGAAGCAGAAAACTATATAAAATTGTTATCATTTAATAAAGTGGATAAAACTGTTAAAAAAAAGAACGAAACACTAAATATATATAATTTAACTAGTCAAAAACAGTAAATGATAAAAAATAAATAAATAAATAAAAATATAAAATATTGTCGTAAATAAAATAGCTAAAAAGTTAGTTACATGCGTTTATGTTTTTGGTAGGACGAAATAAAATATCAAATGAATGGAATGACTAATGTAATGGAATAAGTGTTGTAATGTAATGAGTCATTACCATTATTTATCATGTTTGGTTTGTTTGATAAGACGTAATGGAATCATAATAAAAAGACTAAAATGCCCGTTATTGATGAGAAGTTTCATTAATATGGTTAGTTAATGGTGAAGTTTTATGTAATTTTGATTCCATTACGGGATGTAATGAACAAAAAGTAGGGGCCCCTTATGGAATGATTTTGGTGTAATGAGTCATTCCGTGTAATGAATTATTACATTACATAAATATGAACAAACAACATTTTCTCATCACATCGTAATAATCCTTTCCATTTCTCCTTTGATTACGATATATCAAACGCTACGTTTGTACGTGACACCAATCCTTATGAATTGTACGACATATAAACTCACCATTGGATCATGAATAATGTTTGTAATGTGCGACGTATAAACTCACCGTTGGATCATGAATAATGTTTGTAATGTGCGACGTATAAACTCACCATTGGATCATGAATAATGTATCTAGTGTTATGTTTATTACTTTTTCCTTTTACCCTATGACTGTATTGTCATTTCACTCTTTAATAGTCAACAGCCCATTATAACACTCACATGCTACTGGTAATTTATTTCAAACTCTCTTTTGTTCAACCACCAGAACTAGTGTTTTTGTTGTTGTTACTCAAATTAACCTGTTGAGATCATTAAAATCTGTATGATCTGTCGCTAGATTTAGAAACCTTTTGTTGTTTTGAATCATTTGGTGTAACTTTTGTTCATACATTAAAAAAAAAAAAAAAAAAAAAAAAAAAAAAAAAAAAAAAAGGACCTAGAATGGCAGAAGTGGTTGCTAATAAGGTTGTTGAAGAAGTAGTGGACTCATTGTTAACTAAGGTTAAAAAAGATATCGGTTACATGTGGAGTTCCAAGGAAAATGTTGAGAAGCTAAGGAACGAAGTTGGAAAGCTCAAGGATATGAAGGAGAGGGTTGAACTAAAAATAAAATCAGCTAATGATAATGGTGATGGACTCCTACCTGGTGTGGAAAAGTGGGTTAATGAGGCGCTTGCTCACAAAACCATGGCGGAAGAATTTCTTCAAGAAGAAGCTGATGCCAAGAAGACGTGCTTCAACTTGCGGATGTGTGTCAACTTGAACACTCTCTATCGCTACGGCAAGGAGGCGACAAAAAAGGTTCTTTCCCTTCAGCAACACCAAAAAGATGGGGCGGCCTATGAAGTTGATGTCTCCATTCCTACTGCTTCACCCGGAATCTTGGAGCTCTATCCAAGGGAGAATATAGATGATCTTGATACCCATAAGTCACTTCTTGAAAAAATCATTGAATCTGTCAACAGTACACAAATCACTGGAATTTGGGGAATAGGAGGTGTAGGAAAGACTACAATAGCCACGGAAGTTGCTGCAAGAGTGAAACACCTATTTGATCTTGTTGTTTTTGTAACTGTCTCGAGACTAGTGGATGCTAAAAAGACTGAAAAGATTCAAAAAGAGCTTGAAATTGCAGCAAAGCGAATCATAAAACGTGAGAAGGTTCTTATAATCCTCGATGACGTATGGACGAAATTGAAGCTACATGAAGTGGGCATTCCATGTGTAAAGGACTTCCCAGGATGTAAGATTTTGTTAACATCCAGGAAAAGAAAAGTGTGTTCCGCTATGGATGCTCTCACCCCAATATACGTAGATTGTTTGAAAGTAAAAGAAGCATGGGCTCTTTTCAAACGCGTGGTTGGTGAAAGAGTAGAAACCGATGCTAATTTGCAAAAAGTTGCGGAGGATATTGTTAAAGGATGTGGTGGATTGCCACTAATCCTTCAAGCTGTAGGAAAAGCTTTGAAAGGCAAAGAGAACATCGAAGCATGGATAAAAGCACGTGATAGCATAAAGAAACATAAAACTTTGGATATTGATGAAGATGTAAAGGTAGAATTTGCTCATTTGAGGCTAAGCTATGACTACCTCGAAAGTGAAGAAGCGAAATCAATCTTCTTACTATGCTCTATGTTCCCAGAAGACTTTAACATCCCATTAGAACGGTTGGCATATTATGGAGGATGCAAAGACCTCGATCGTTTGGAGGATACAAGAAATAAAGTTCATAGTGCAGTGGAAATCCTAAAATCCTCTTGCTTGTTATTAGATGGTCGCAATGAATCTACAACGAAAATGCATGATGTTGTTCGGGAAGTGGCGTTGTTAATTGCTTCCCAAGATGATAACAAATTTTTGGTGGAGGCTGGGGAAAATCTGAACGAATGGCTACCAAGAAGTGGAAGTCTAAGCTACACAGGTATCTCACTCATGGAAAACGATATTTGTAAGCTTCCAGCTGGTTATAAGCTTAATATTCCATCCCTTCAGATTTTCCTCATACAAGAAAATCGTAGATTGTCAGAAATTTCTGATGAATTCATCGAAGCAGTGAAAAAAGCTAAAGTTATAGATTTTGAGCACAATAACATCATTTCCCTCCCAAAATCACTGAAGGAGCTCAAAACATTGCGTATGCTCAATCTTGGTGGAAATAAACGTCTCTGTGATGTTTCTTTACTTGGGGAGCTAGAAGACCTTGAAATTCTAATTCTCAATAAGACTGGAATTAAAAAAATTCCTCAAGAGATTGGAAAGTTAGTCAAATTAAGGTTGTTTCATGCTGCAGAGTGTCCTGACCTATCTCATATTGAACCAGGTGTACTAGCAAATCTTCGTTGGTTGGAAGAGTTGAGTATTGGATACTATCAAGTGGAAGAGGGGGAATATAACAGTCTTTTAGAGATAAGTAAACTGTCGAAGCTCACATCTCTAAATTTATGGGTCAAACATATTTGTCTTATCCCTGAAGTTGATTATCTGAAGAGATTGAAAAGATTTTCCATTCAATTTGGTGGCGAGGAAGATTGGAGTGATTATGATATCCCAGGTAATAGAACTTTAATTCTAGACACGCTTGATTATGCTGATATCAACTCACACTTGCATGTTAGAAAATTGATTGAGGTATGCAATGGTATACTTCTTCGATCGATAAATAATCTTGATAAACTTGATAAAATAATGCCTATGGTGTACTGCGAGGGTTTTGGTTCCAAGACTATTAATATCCGTAAATGTGCCAATCTTCTGTATTTGGTGGATTCTTTGGATGAGATGCATTTTATTTCATCCATCAGAAACCATGAAGGGGTGAAAGAGAATATTCTTTCAGAAGTGGAAAAACTAATTTTATATGAATTGAGGAGTTTGAAAGTGATATGGAATTGTCGAGATAAATATATAAGCCTTAACAACCTGGTGACACTTGACATTTTTGAGTGTCCCAAGTTAGAAAAGCTATTCACTGTTAGTGTAGCACAAGAGCTTGTCAATCTGCAAAAGCTAAGAATTTGGGGGTGCGACAGTTTGAAGGAAGTGATCTCGGACGGGGATGGGGAAACAAGTACAAGTGAAATTGATCCGGTTGTACCACCTAAAAACATCGTGTTCCATCGCCTTGCCAAGATTGAGCTCATCGGTATGGAGAGTCTCACGAGTTTCTACCCTGGGAATGCTACAATCGAATATCCTTCATTGGTAGTGGTGCGGATCTTAGTTTGTAATAAAATGGAGAAATGGGGTTATGGAACCCATGATACACCCAACCTCCAATTTGTGAAGATCAATCGCACAAAAGTAAATGGTTCTACAATAGACGAAGCATTGGCGAAATACAGAGAGGTACGGAAAACACATAATTGCCTTTGAAATTAAATTATTTTAACGAGTGATCATTAGTTTGATAAATTTATATTGTTTTGCTAACTTTTTTCTTTTACAGGCCGTTAAGTTGGAGAAAAAACAAAGGCACGATAAAAGATTAGTATCAACTGAGGAGGGTCCGGCTCTGTTAGTAGTTCCAAAGGTGAGGAATGAAGATAAAAAGGTACGAATAAATCTCATATTATAATTGGGAGCTGATATTCTCACGGCATCACTTTATAAATCCAAGGCAATTGAATGTTACATTACAATTATACCCTTACAATTTACTAGTTATAATACCCGCGCACGCGCGGGGTTTTTTTTTAAAATTTTTTTTGAATGATATATTTTTATTTGTTAAAAAACAAATAATTTAATCTTTGTTTTGTTCGATTTATGATTTTTAATTATAGTTTTTTATTATTAAAGATAATCATTTAAAGAGTTTAATCATATTGTTAGTTACATCTTATCTATAATTTTTTATATTTATCGTTCACTTGTGTAGTATATCAAGAAAACAAATTTTTAAAATTTTAAATTAAAAAAATAATAACTAAAATATTACCTAATAAAGAAATATTCTTTTTTTTAAATACGAAAGTACCCACTAAAGGTTTTGTTTTATTATATAAATAAAAGATTAATCTATTTTTCACACCAATTAATCTTTTACACCCTCTATTTACATCCATGGTCCTCCAACTCCTATATATTTTTTAAATGCATGATACAATTAAAAATTCTTTCTTGATTGATTATTCAACATAAATTATTCTTTTATATATCCATTTTCCGCTGAGATGAACACATCTATATTATGTTTGCTTTGCCAAAAGGAATATTACTCTGGGAAACAACTTCCTCATGTTCCAAATGTTATCATCAAATTGGGATTTATGTAATATGTAACTATACACAAATTAACTATAGTTGAACCAACAAACATGCAATGAAAATAGCTTGCACACAGCTACTATGAAATACATGCTTCAAAATCCTTGAACCGATTAAGCTTATCTCTAGAATGAAAATAAAAACATCGCAATGACAATGACCTACATGTACATACAAAATCCTTCATAATTAGAGTGGAAGGTGTGGTGACAAGCCTCAAGCTCTTTATTTGGGGCCCACGGGTTCCACATCACCTCAACACCTCTTCACAACTAACCCCCTCCTCACTCACAACTAACCTCAACTTACTCATTTGGGGCTCATCACTTACACCTTTATTTTTTATCACTCACAAAAGAAAAAAAAAAAAAAAAAAGAAAAAGAAAAAGTACACAATGTCAGAACCTTACCCTCGTCGTGCAGATGAGCAAGTATCATGTGAAGAGGCATGAAGAGGTTGGCATGGTGTGGTGAAGAGCTACAACGAGGGTGAAGTGTTTTCCACGTAGGACGACGAGGGAGGGCAACGAGCCCACACCTTCCACTACGTACAAACAATAATATAGAATAACTAATGTACATGTGGACTTAAAATCCACAAATTATATAAAGTTCACCACCTAACCTAATATATTCATGCAAATGATCACTTACTGTATAAGTCTCTATAAAACTATGTGTTCTTGAATAGCACGCCCAGGTGTACTTAGTTTATGATGAAAAAAACCAACTTGCGCCTACATTATGCATTAATAATCATTATTCACCAATTAATAATAAAAACACCATAATATGATGATTCTTAACCGATCTTGATCAAACCCCATATTTCAAAGTCAATTTATTTTCTGCAATTGTGTGTGCTGTCAGATAGGTTTGTCAATATTATGAAACACAACAACAATTCAATTTTATAAAGGTTACCTTTGATCATAAAATCAAGCAACAAAAATAGTATAGATTGGCGTTGAAGAAAATGGTGGGTGGTGAATTAAGTATGTAGACAGCTGAAACATGAATACTAGGGTAAACTAATAGAAAAGAGGTCAATAAATTGTAGGGGTATATTTGTAAATTCCAATCAATTGCCTTGAATTTATAAAATGGTGCCGTGAGAATATCAGCTCCCATTATAATTTCAATTAGAAATGCAATTATGTTTAATTTTTACAACTTTTTAGTTTTTACAAATTCCAATCAAGTCGGTCGAGTTTAATTTTTTTACATAAAATGTGAAAAGAGTGATTGTATGTTTTTTTTAGACAAAAAAGGTATAAAACCTTATAGTGCGTTTAGTTGTAGAAAAATTTCTTTAATTTTCTATTTCAATTTCTTTAGAAACAAGGAATGGTTTTTATCCCAAGAAACGTGGTATAAAATTAGAGAATGCATTTAGATGATATTTTTTAGAAAATTGAAAAATGCAAGGGGGAATGAAAAATATAGGAAAGAGTAAATGACTCTTTCCTAAATTCTAGTTATACTTTGGAAAATGAGATTTTCATTCTTTCAAAAAAATTTCTAAAAAATGTGCGACTAAACAGATTTTCTGTTTTTTCAGTTTCCAATGAAAAATTTCCTGGGAAAATGGAGGATTTTTCACCAACTAAACGCACCCTTAACCTTTTTCAAAAAAAGATACAGAAATAATACCATTATTCAAAACGGTCATGTGCGAATGTACGACTTCACTGGATGTGCGACACGTGTCCACTTATTTATTATACTATAAGATTAACCCCACTAATTTATTGCGGAGGCGTCAAGATTGCATAGAGTACAACAACCTAATGCTCTTCATGATATAAATTTTAGTGTTTTTTTGGGTTTATTTTTTCCTAATAATTAGTAGCAGCATATGAAGAGACCCGTGGGTTACAAACCTCTATTGCAAACCTCTATTAAGAGACATGTGGGTTACAAACCTCCTTAATGAAGGTTAATAGATGCCTGCATATGAAGAGACCTTTTTTTTTCCTATTCATGTTAATGGTGGTTTTCAGTTACATGATTAAGCTAACTATAAATATAGTCTATGTATCACCACAATCATCAAAAGTTTTGTCTTCCAAAACAGAATTGCAGCAAAAGTTACCATGTGCAACAAAGCTTCAGGTAGCAGCTCCAAGTCCATCAAGTCTTCGGGCAAATCCATCCATGTAGCCGACCATATTGGTGATTTATTTTTGGAACAGCTTGATGCGGGTGTTAGTGGCGCGATTGTTGTTATGATCTGTAGGATGTGGGATGTGAATGCAGTAAGTGGGAGGTATTTGAGTACAGATTTCGTTGTCAGTGATGCAAGGGTAAGTAAATATTACATTTACAAATATGCATAAAAAATGGGAATATTTAATTCTTTGAATACTGATGCAATGTTTCTCAGGGTAAGGCGATGCATTGCTATGCAAGGAGCAATATAGCGCACAATTTTGTAGGTTTAAAAGAAGGCGGTGTTTACTCTATTAAGAATTTCATTGTGCACCCAAACAAGGATGAATATCGCATCATTAGGCAGGATCCATTCATTCTTGAATTTGATGGGTCCACAATCATTAGAAAAGTTTCCGTCAACCCTAAGGCCTTTGTCAGATATCCTTTTGAGCTTGCGGATTTTGATGAAATTGAACCTACGGACAATAAATATCTGATAGGTCAGGCTGTTTGTTTATACATTTTTTCCTTATATGGTTTTTTGTGCCATGTTATATTTAAACTCTTTCTATACGTTGTTGGATGCTACCGGATGTCGCAGGCTATGTTACAAATGTTGGGAGTACAATAATTCAAAAGAGTGGTTCAAGGACTCTCGATTTCTATCTGGCTAACAGGAGGTGTTTTGTTTCCCATATTTTGATATCCTTGCAAATTAATAACTTATTATTTCTTTCATTAATTAGTACCAGAAGTAAAATAACCGTTTTTTTAATCTCCTTAAACAGGGGCAATCAATAAGAGTCACGCTTTGGGGTGAATTAGGTAACATCCTGATTTAAAAGAAAACAAACATGTTGGCCTATGTCCGGTTGTTATAACTTCTGTTAATGCTAAACTCTATAACAGTGAGTATCAATAAAATATGGTTTTGTAGCGAACATTACCTTATTGCTAATTTCCATTACAATTTCCACTCCGTGCAGATAAGGTCTACCTATCGAGTAGCTCCTCCACCTTGATTTATGACAATGAGGACATCCCTGTATTGATAGAACTAAAAGCTGAAACGAGGTCAGGCAAACTAACTAGTTTCTATGTAATTTTACCCAATTACCATTCACTTATATTAAAAATGGATTTTGTTTGCAGTACTGTGGAATTAGGTAAAGCAATAGTGCCTGTTGATTGTTCAGAGCCAAAAGATGGGATGCTTGAGAATTTGTTGATTTGGGGCCGCAATAAGAAAAACAATGTAACTTTTCCTTTTTACACTTGCTTATTTACTAATGTTGGTAAATTTATATTTTATTTAATATATATGCATTTTGTAGCCTATGACCTACAACTGTAAAGTTATGATCAACAATGTTAGAAGTAGAAAAGGATGGAATTACCCATCCTGTGGTGACAATAAGTGCAGAAAAGGTGCCACCCGAAAGAATGGTAGATTTTTGTGTGATGTGTGTAAAAAACACATTGAGTACCCCAGTTTTAAGGTAACCCGCTTTTAACCTTGCAAATCTCATGAATTAAGTTAAATTAAATAATATTTTTTACCTTATGTCTGTTACCCGATGTTAACAAATTCAGGCTTGAAGTGGATGTGTCGGACCATACTGCGCACAAACTGTGATTGTTCTGTTTGATGAAGTCGCCCGTGATTTGTTGAAGTGCTCTCCAGAATCCCTGTTGGAAAGTGACATAGAGGTTCAATAATAAATTAAATTTTAAAAATATTAAACACTGAGGTACAATTATAAATTAAATTTGAACGACATTATTGTTTTCTCCTGACCTTCAACTACAGGCACAAGGTTTCAACTTGCCCCAAGCCATAACAAATCTAATAGGGACATCTCACACTTTTGAATTCAAGACATCCTCATATTTTGAACATGGTACTTTTGAGAGCTTCACATTGCAGGAATGTTACCCGTGCACTCGGAGAACTTACATGTTCAAGCACTCCGCAAAGAGAAGGCAAACCTGCAAGCCCTCTTATGACAAAATTGTCAAAAAAGACTTTGTCCAAAGACCCAAGTTTGTCTACTCCAATAAAATCTGTGGAGGGGAAAAAAAGAAACGGTATCATCAAATTTGAATACTATGGAAGTAACATGTGAAAATTTATTATCACTAATACATTATTTACTGTGGCATTATTATAGGATGGAATATGAAGATTCAGACACAGAATTACCACATGATGATCAGGGTTGGAGCGTTGATGGATCTGCATCTGAAAATAAAAAACGATTAAGGTAATGATGTAGCAAATGGATAAAAACATAACTAATATAAAACCCACAAATTAATAAAATTTCTCTGAAAATCTTACTATTTCAGGTATGTTATGACTGACTCTGAGTCAAAAGAGGAAGAAGTCTCACCAAAAGCAGAACCTATGAAAGAAAATGAAATCAATGACGAAGCATCAATCAACGACGAAACCACATCTTAGACATTAAGCTTTTAGGAAAATAAATAGCAAGTGACCCAAACAGTTTGTGGGAGTATGTCATAATAATCTTGATGTTTTAAACGCAATAAATATTTGTTATTACTTTTTTTTGGTGATTAAGTTATAAAATTCCCCTTATTATTGAAATTCAGACTACACTATATGTAATCCATTCATGTTTTAAATTCATACTCCAATATATGTACTCTAGTTATGCTTGAATTTCAGACACCATTATATGTGATCCAGTCATGCTTGATATTGATGCGTAGGGATTGCACCAGGCTTTACCTCTCGAGGGATCTCGAGAAGCTTACAACCCCCACCAGGCAGTGTACCTGATCGTTGTAGTATAGTATAGTGACAAGTACCGGGGGATTGATCGTTCAGCTAGGAATAGTGTCGCTAGGATTAGAAAACCTAAATACTAGTTCTAGAGATGAGAGATGATTATTTTAGCATTTTTATATTTTTTAGAAAGCAAGTAAAAATCTCGGGTTTGAAGGATTTGGGCGGAATTAGTTGCTAGTCAACTAACCCAATACTAAAGATGCAATCAAAATAAAATACTAGAAATGAAAATAAACTAAATTAACTAAGGTTGTGAGCAATAAGTGGAGAAATTGTGTTTACTTAGATTTCACTACTCCCTAGATATCTTTTACACGTTAATTACTTGTTATAGTTGCGTGGATGACGGATTGTATTCCTTAATACCATTCATGGGGTGGCGCACTTAATTCCCCAATCCTATGAGTGCCTACTTCACTCCTATGTCGAGCCGGCTAAGAAGCTCCTAACATGGGATCATTAGAATTTACTCATGCATTAAATACAACCAGTAAAACCTAGTGCACGTCAGTTCATGTTTCCTAAGACGTTCAAGCATGTTACCAATTGGAGATCTGCCAGTTTTCTTAAGCCTAACATCGAAATCATTCATCCAATACAACCATAAACAAGTAATCAACACATAATTAATATCTAGGTTTCATTAGATCTAAGCAAACACAAGATAGATCTAGCCTAGCATGATGGAATTAAGACAAGAACAAGATATAGACAACCAACACATAGACATATTGATTGAATTAAAAGAATACTTATCTCAATTACACATGAAAGGATTCAAGGGCTGAAAACCCTTGAAAAACCTGTAAAATTCGTAATAGGTTCGGCCTTAGGGTTTCTCCAAAACTTCTCTCTTTTTATGAATGAAAATTAGAAAACTATGTATAGGAAATTGAGGCTGACGGCGTCAAGACCAAATAGGTGACGCCGTCATCTCGCCGCCAAAATACTTCTCGGACTGCCTTAATCTTCATCTGACGCCGTCATGTGTTATGGTTTTCCAGGCCGTCACGTCTTTTACTCTTGACGCTCTACTTGTGACGCCTTCACGTTTGCACTGGGTCGTCATGCAATTTACTCTTGACGTCGTCAGGATGTTGCTCTTGACGCCGTCACCTACTGTTCCCAGCAAGGAAAATTAAGACTTTGGCGTTTTCTTCACTTTTATGCTCCAAAAACGTCCGAATTGCTTCCTTTTCCAAATTTCTCTCCCAAAGTACCTAAAATCACAAAAGGAACGATTTAGGGCAATATTTGATTAAATAAATTCAATTCCGGGCTTAAATGACCCCCTAAAAGTGGTTCATTTTTCGCCTCATCATATACCCTTACACTTGAGATTTGCTTGTCCTCAAGCAAATGCACTTTTATTCTAATCAAAATACAAGTTAGGGGTCATTTAACACTAATATAAAAGTAATTACAACAAATAATCGTTCCACTAAAGACCAAAGACAAGCACGGAGGTCATATACTAGCACCTCATAAATAGTGTTTAGATACTCACAACTCTCGGGTGTAATAAAGTATAAATTACAATATGGAAAAGGAAGATATCTCTCACTACCTGTCATAGCAAAATAGATTACCATAGGCTTGGGAAAGGATCAAACCTCCACCACATGGCGTAAGTACCTAGGATAAACTATCAAAGAGGTTTTTTAAATGGTTGTAACGTTAGATGTAAGGATATGAAATACACGGTTTTGTTGGATATAGGAAGTTTTTACTGGTGGCGAGTTAACAATCTTGGTTAATTACATATACAATATGGCGTTGCTAAGCCAAGACTCGACTCGACTTAAGCTAATAAATGAAAAATAACAAAAACATAAAATAAACATAGAATAAAACGGGATGGTAGTCCGTATGTTTTTTTTTTTTTCTCTTTTCTCTTTTTCTATTTTTTTTTTCTTTTTCTTTGATTTTTTCGTTTTTTTTTTTTTTTTTTTTTTTTTTTTTTTTTTTTTTTTTTGCATACACTCTTACCCTACCATCCAAAATAATACATCATAGGGAATAAATATTCCCTTTACACTTGAATTTTTATATACTTTACAATAAATTAATCTAATGACTCGAATTAAGAAAATCAAAACACTTGGACTTTTAAGATTAACGTACATATGGGGGTAATAAATGAAGTTCTTCCCCATTACTCCATAAAATAAGTACTTTACCCATGAGTCCCAATCGTCCCAAAACAATATGTACAAGGATATGACTCGACTTAGCAACCATGTAATCAATTAGATAGTTAACTTAGGGTTTAACAAATAACAATAATGCACTAAAGATGAGCGCATACACGGAAGGCTAAGGCGATTTGGTTGTACATTTAAGTGGGGTGTAACAAATTCTTCCTTTAAGTAAGATGCTTAAAGTTAGAAACGAAAAGATAGGCTCGGAGGGGTGTACTAGGGGTTTCGTATACTAAAAATGAGTACAACGCTAAAGTGTGGGAAAAATTAGTTGACTTAACTAGCCAAGTAATATGACTTAAATGGTCAAGTAATTATGATACGGGTTTAACACAAGGGTGATCCTAATGCCTCTTATCATGTAGTAAATCCTACTACACGAATGTAGTCTCACTAGCGGTCTCGGGATGCATCACTAACGCAAGTTCTAGAATCTAAATGCTACCGGTACACTCATAAGCACTAATAGTAAATGCTTTTCCTATCAAATCTAAAGGCGAACCTCACATATTTGGGTGGAAAATTTTTCTGAATATACGGTTATGTGCTAGTCATACAATCTCCTATCCATGAGACGCTTGCTATGACTAAAGTTTCACTCCTAAATGTTGTAAAAAATTTTAAATTTGGCGCTAAAATTGCACTAACAAGTATTTCTCATAGTTTTATTACACATCTACCATCAAACAAACAAACTCAAGCGAAAGTGTATTTGTAAGGTATCATCATTTTACCCTCCCCTTACACTTAAGATGAACATTGTCCCCAATGTTCAAGTAAAGAATGTAAAAGTGAAATAAGTAAAAAGAATGAAATCAAATACTCCCCTGATTCGCTCGGTATGGATAATAAGGTGGCCAGGTTAAATCTTCCTCCAAGAAAATGAACAATAAAAGCTTCCCTTCCAGAATATAAATCATCTTCTTGTCATACATAACCTGTAAATCCTGAGAAAACAAACAAGGCAACCTCGCATAAAATCGGCGGCAATCTATATAAGTTACTAAATCCTAGAAAACAAAGTAAGATATAATGCTTGTGGAATGAATTTTGCAGATTTCCTGGAGATTATAAAACTTAATAATTCACAAAAACCTTAAAACTCCGTTAGAAAAACAAAACTGGTAAAATTTCCAGATTTTTACATGTGACGCCGTCAAGAGTAATCTCGTGACGCCGTCAGAAGTGATCTGCAGAAATTCTTATGTTAAGTTTCCGGAAAATTTCTGGAAAAACTTGGTCCTACTTCCTGGAAAATCCTGCAAAACTTCATTATGACTCAATACAAGCATTTGACTCTAACAAATACGAATATACATGTTCACTTAATATTGTAGAGAATCATGATCGGTTTGTTTCTTAAAAACATATTTGGGGTTTCCCCTTACACTTATCTTTTGCAAAAATACTTTTAGGTGGAGTTAAGACTAGGCCAAAACAACAAAGTAAAGTATTCCCACTATTTAATTGAAACATGATCTACCAATAATAAAAATAAAGCATGCATACGGAAGCAAATAACAAACAAACAAAATAAAAATCACACAAAGCATGGGTTACCTCCCAAGAAGCGCTTTTCTTTATTTACGAGTCTTGTAGCTAGACTCAAGGTCATGGGTTACTACGTGACCTCATCGTTGGTTCCACTCTCTAGGTCGTCTTCTAAACCAGTTTTGTATTCCGGAACTAGTTGCAAGCATTCTTTGTAGAAACCAAGCATCCTATTCTTTACATACTCTACTCCTCTACGTCTATTCTCATCATTCCTATAATAAGCTGCTTGCTTATGTTCCTTTTCTAAATTAGAGAGGAGGCGGTATTGCTCAATCTTTTAGGGCATTTGGTAGGCAACCTCATCATTTTCTTCCTTGAATCTAACTATCCCCAGAGTCGGATCATAACTCATCCTAGTGACCTCAACAAATGGTTTTCCGAATATTATTTGGCTTAGGCAATCATCTATCACCGGACGAGTGTCTTCTACTATCAAAAAATCGATCTCATAAGTGAGATTGCCTATAATCACATGCAATCCCTTCACTCTTCCTACAAAATTACTTATCAAATTTCTATTGGGCATCATCCTAAAATCAAGTTGTTTCTTCATCACCCAATTGTAATAGGTCCTAGGCATGATGTTAACAGGAGATCTAGGATTGATGTAAGCTTTCCATATATGCATGTGCCCGATATTGCATGGTATGTTAATGTTAGAGGGGTCTCCCATTTTGATAAGGGGTGTGCCAAGGATATATGGTTTCTCGGGACTATCGAATAAATCCTTATGGTATTCCCGTTCTTCCTTGGTGGGCAACTTATCAAAGTATTTTTCTATAGTTTCTACTTCCTCTAACTCCTTTTCCTTATTAACCTCAACTCCCCTACTTTCATCCCTAGTTTCGGTTTCTACTCCAACTTCATCCTTGTCACTTTCTTCTATCTCCTTATCTATTGGCTTAATGGTGACAACATTGACAAAGTGGACACGTATAGATGATGAGGGGTTCTTAATTTGGATTCCGTTATTGGTGTCCCTAGTGTCCTTCCTAGGTGTAGTTAACGCTTGGTTGTTGAGGGCTTTCAACAAGTTGTCATTCTTGTTGGTCATCTCCGTTTGTTGTTGGTTGAATTCGGTTTCAAACCTAGCTATGCGAGCTTCTTGAGATGCCATGAACTTAGACATCAATCCTTCAAGATTGTTGGTACTACCATAATTATTAGAAGGATTGTTGTTGAAAGTACGATTGGAGGGTGGACCGTTGGGTTGGTAACGATTAGGCGGATTGGAAGAATTGGGTTGATTTTGTTTCCACCTAAGGTTTGGGTGATTTTTCCAAGAGGGGTTGTATGAATCACCGTAAGGGTTTGGCTCGGGCTTGAAAGTGTACCACTTATCTCCCGCTTCGTCGGTACGCGTGGATGCGTAGTCCGCAAAAGCTGTTCCGGGGAGTTCCACACAATCACGAGTGTCATGGGGACCACTACATAATTCGCATGAAGAAGTGATTTTGTTCACTTGGCTTGAAGGCTTAGGAGCTTCGTAAGATTTCATGAGAAACTTGACTTGGTCCTCAAGTTCCATGATCCTACGGTCGGGAGTGCTAGAGTTGTTCGAAGGCAAAGATATTGCCTTGACCGTTTTGTTCAAATCACGGGGATCATTCCAACTTTCGTTGTCATAGAGAGCAAGATCTTCTATGAGTTCCCATGATTGTTCCGCACTTAGATCACGTAGCTTACCATCGGCCGATTGGTCAATGGCTCGCCTCGTGGAGAGATCGATATGGTCATAAAAGATTTGGACTTGGAGCCAAAGATCTATGCCATGATGAGAGACTTTTTGGAGTAAGTCCTTGAAACGAGTCCATGCTTCATAAAGAGATTCATTTTGACGTTGTTGGAACATCAAGATGTCATTTCTAAGCTTAGTAGTTCCCCCCGGTGGGAAAAATTGAGCAAGGAAACGAGTGGTGAGATCATCCCATGTGGTGATGGATCCCGCGGGTAAACGCTCAAGCCATTGACTAGCTTGATCCCGTAGAGAGAATTGGAATAGGCGTAATCGGGTTGTCTCTCTAGTTTCAACATCTAGGTCTATGGAGTCTACGATTTTAAGGAAGTCCTTAAGATGTTGGTTTGGATCTTCGGAGCGAAGTCCATGGAATGCACATCCGCTTTGCACCAACCGGATGGTGTCGGATCGCAAGGGGATCACATTGGCTCTGGTGAGCTCAATGGTGTTTCGGTAGCCATGATGGCTAGGTCGGGAATACTCTCCTAAGGTTTGGGGCCTAAGAGGTTCTAGTGGTGGGTTTTGTTGTGGTGGGATGACGGGTTCAAAGATGTTCCCATCGTCCATGATGTCGGGTGGTGAAGAGTTACGAACAAAAACACAAAGAAATAAGATAGACTAAAGAAAACCTAAAAATAAAAATAAAATCTTACTAGAAAGGAATCTAGCAAGTAGACCTAATAAAAAGAGATTCTAACCTAGACAATAACTATTCCCCGGGCTGCGGCGCTAAAAACTTGATGTGTAGGGATTGCACCAGGCTTTACCTCTCGAGGGATCTCGAGAAGCTTACAACCCCCACCTGGCAGTGTACCTGATCATTGTAGTATAGTATAGTGACAAGTACTGGGGGATTGATCGTTCAGCTAGGAATAGTGTCGCTAGGATTAGAAAACCTAAATACTAGTTCTAGAGATGAGAGATGATTATTTTAGCATTTTTATATTTTTTAGAAAGCAAGTAAAAATCTCGGGTTTGAAGGATTTGGGCGGAATTAGTTGCTAGTCAACTAACCCAATACTAAAGATGTAATCAAAATAAAATACTAGAAATAAAAATAAACTAAATTAACTAAGGTTGTGAGCAATAAGTGGAGAAATTGTGTTTATTTAGATTTCACTACTCCCCAGATATCTTTTACACGTTAATTACTTGTTATAGTTGCGTGGATGACGGATTGTATTCCTTAATACCATTCATGGGGTGGCGCACTTAATTCCCCAATCCTAAGAGTGCCTACTTCACTCCTATGTCGAGCCGGCTAAGAAGCTCCTAACATGGGATCATTAGAATTTACTCATGCATTAAATACAACCAATAAAACCTAGTGCACGTCAGTTCATGTTTCCTAAGACGTTCAAGCATGTTACCAATTGGAGATCTGCTAGTTTTCTTAAGCCTAACATCGAAATCATTCATCCAATACAACCATAAACAAGTAATCAACACATAATTAACATCTAGGTTTCATTAGATCTAAGCAAACACAAGATAGATCTAGCCTAGCATGATGGAATTAAGACAAGAACAAGATATAGACAACCAACACATAGACATATTGATTGAATTAAAAGAATACTTATCTCAATTACACATGAAAGGATTCAAGGGCTGAAAACCCTTGAAAAACCTGTAAAATTCGTAATAGGTTCGGCCTTAGGGTTTCTCCAAAACTTCTCTCTTTTTATGAATGAAAATTAGAAAACTATATTAGGAAATTGAGGCTGACGGCGTCAAGACCAAATAGGTGACGCCGTCATCTCGCCGCCAAAATACTTCTCGGACTGCCTTAATCTTCATCTGACGCCGTCATGTGTTATGGTTTTCCAGGCCGTCACGTCTTTTACTCTTGACGCTCTACTTGTGACGCCTTCACGTTTGCACTGGGTCGTCATGCAATTTACTCTTGACGCCGTCAGGATGTTGCTCTTGATGCCGTCACCTACTGCTCCCAGCAAGGAAAATTAAGACTTTGGCGTTTTCTTCACTTTTATGCTCCAAAAACGTCCGAATTGCTTCCTTTTCCAGATTTCTCTCCCAAAGTACCTAAAATCACAAAAGGAACGATTTAGGGCAATATTTGATTAAATAAATTCAATTCCGGGCTTAAATGACCCCCTAAAAGTGGTTCATTTTTCGCCTCATCAGATATTCAGACACCAATATACGTGATCCAGTTATAAAAATTGATATGCAAATAAGACATTAATATTTAGCACCTAGATTCCACTAAATTTACTGAATTCACTTTTCAATGTCGCCCAAATACACTCTATATTTAACATCCAATATTCAGCACCTAAATTCTACTAACTTTTACTTAATTTACTTTTCAGTATCGTCTAAATGAATTCTACAATTAACATCCATAAACAATATATCTGCAAAATAAAAAACCCCAACTCTATACTTATAATCTTAGTATCAATACTACATTATAAAATTTAAAATTTTTATGGAAGATTTGAATTTCAATAAGTTCATATCAATGCTAATAAAAAACAATATCCTGTGAGCTTAAATAAAGTACAGAAGTAAACCATATGATTATTGTATGAGCAACAATTACTAAGTCGAAAATCTTTAATTGTATAATAAAGGAAATTAGAACTTCATTTAAAAAAAATGTATTCAATATTGTTCACAAATGAGAACTTTAACAATGTTGGAATATATATAGAAATCAAATCAAGAATGCAATCTAAATTCTGGAAATTTTAAAGAAGCATTGATCTACAAGTTTTATATCTTAAACCGTATGCTAAATGGAATAAGCACTCATATAATACTTCAAAGTATTTCCATAAAGTTATATATTATATTTCACCATTTACAAATTATTAATCATTAAACACTCATTATATGAGCTTAAATGCTGTTATGAAAATAGCTGAGATCTTTATTTCTACAAGAATATGAACCAAAAGACCCTTGAATGGAAAAATTAAACACTCATTATATGTCCTTAAATGCTACCATGAATGAAAAAATTAAACACTCATTGTATGAGCTTAAATGCTGTTGAGAATTCCAGGAGTATATAAATTATACCTGCATGACTTTATCTGGGCATACATACATTTTGATATCTCCATTCAATGGCTGAGAAACATGGAAGTTCAAATCCCCAGGTATTCTTTGATGAGTTGGATCTTGACTCAGCGGGGAGCATTGTTGTTACGCTCTGCATGATGTGGGATGTCAAAGCTATAAATGGTCGTCTATTGAATACTGATTTTGTTGTATCTGATCCAAAGGTAATGATTAAATATGTTGTTTGTTGTTTGCTTCAATTTTATATGATATTCATGCAATATTATTGCAGGGCGATGTAATCGACTGCACTGCCAAGGCAGCTACAACACACAATTTTCATGGATTACAGAAAGGTGTTATATTCTCAACAGAAGATTTTGTCATTCGGGCTAACAAAGAAGAATATCGTGTTAGAAAAAACAATACCTTTATGCTTGGATTTGACGGTAAAACTCGCTTGAGAAAGTCTTCGGTTATTTCTGATGGGTACGTTAGGTATCCTTTGCAGTTGGTTGAAATTGACAATATAGAACCTACAAGGAACAAATCTCTTATTGGTAAGTTTTTATTGGTTTTATGTAACTAATGATTTTTCCCGATAAATTGTCTAATGGCTTAAGACTCACACTATTACCTTTCAGATGTAGCTGGGTACGTCACCAACATAGCAAGGATGAACCACACCAAGACCGGTTCCAAAAATCTTGAATTCTACCTAACAAATCATAGGTTAGCACAATTATTATGTGGATAATGAAAATAAATATTGTCTAAAATGTCAGGATACATTTACCAGCTTAAGAGCTTTATGTATATGCAACAGGGGACAGGCGGTACAGGTAACATTATGGGGAGGGTTAGGTGATTTGCTTATTGACAAGAAAATGAAACACGTAATAATGTTTCCTATTGTCATAAATTCTACAAGTGCAGGACATTACTACAGTATGTTTTTTTCTATTACTTTCAAACTTATTTATATAAATGATGTAAAACGTGTGAATCTGAATTTGTAGACCCTGTTCCAGATAATTTGTATTTATTCAAAACTCCAACAACCATGGATATTGAAGAAGTTAACATACCTACAATCAACATGTTTAATTCATCCTCTGGGTAATCATTTATAGAGATTTGGGCTACGTTGTTAGGGTAATAGAAACTGTACATGTATTGGCATGGTTTCAAAAGCGAGAACAGTAATATATTTTTCTTTACCAATTTTTTGTCTGTTAGTGGTGTTAAAGATTGTATGCCTAAAGATGGAACGATCAAAAACCATTTTGATGTGCTCACGCAATCAAACAAATTATGTGAGTAATAATCTCATATTCCCATAACTATATAAACATACCATTGCACGTTTGCTAACCGCTTGCGCATCTACAGTTTGCAACCTTCCATGTAGAAGCAACGATCAACAATATTGGGACTGAAAAGGGATGGAGATTCCTATCCTGTGGCGGAGAACAATGCCAAAAAGGTGCAACCCGACTGGGAGGGGGTTTTTGGTGCGATGGATGTGAAAAGTCATTTACAAACCCTGATATGAGGTGATATTATAGTTTATACTTATGTAATGTTATTTGCACTACAAAAAACATCTAATCGCTAACGTACATGTAAAACATGCATATCACAGGTATAGGCTCGCGTTGGATGTGTTTGACAACACTGATAAAGTTGTGTTTTTTCTTTTCGATAAACCTATCGGTTAGTAAAGTTTCCAGCATCATCGCTCATGCGAATGGAGTACGATGTGAGTATGAAACATATTTAATTTTTCATGCATTACCCTTTTACTAACCTTCCTTTATATCCATCAGATGAGCGTGGAACCTTGCCACCACAACTAGCCAACCTCATTGGCACAATCCACATCTTTGAAATCAAGACTCACACCTACTACGATCATGGAACTTTTGAAAGTTTCATATGTTGTGCTATAGACCCACATGAGTTGTCTGCGGAAGGTGATTGTTCCATCCCATTTAACAGTCGATCTGTCGCATCCAAAACCTCATTAACGGTATCGGATCATAACCAGTCAATAAGCAGTGTTGATCACATGTTTGTTAGAAACTAATAACGCCATAATAAAGTAGTTTCTAGGACCGTTTTGGCTCAAGACTGATTAGGTCTTAATCTAGGAATAATAATGTTCACATGATAAAACATAGCGGAATAAGAAAAATATTATAAACAAGGTTTCTCGCCATCATCTCTACTCTAACATACACCAAAGCCCCAATGCTACGTAATCAAGTGTAGCACGGTTACACTCTAACAGCGATCTAAGATCGTTGAGGCATAACACTAATCACCCTAGACGTTTTCCCATAAAACGTCTCTACACACACACACCTTTCTAGGTTTACATCTTTTGTACGTACATTATAAAACCTATTCCCTGTATTCTCTTTATATAATAGAGAATTAGGGCTACAAAATACTACAAATGACTATAATGTTAAAACTTCTTTGTAAAGCAAATCCTTTGTGTTTCTTCTTTTGTCTCCATAAGTCCCTCATCTTTCAATGTTTTGTCTTAGCAACTCAAATATAATTCCCAACAATCTTCCCCTAGTTGATATGACAAAACTAAGTAATCACGAACTTCCCCTGAAGCTAATATATATGAAAGATAAACGAACTTCCCCTTAAATCATGCATATCATCAAGGATCTTCAAGTTGCAGCTTCATTGTAAATATTCTTCCCCTTTTTGTCATCATCAAATAGGGGACAAATGTAAGCAATCTTGATCTTCACAACCACGAATCAATATTACACGTCCAATCCATCTTTCCAATGTTTCAAAGTCGCCCACCATTAAGTTTTCCGCATCTAGATATGTACTTGAAACAGTAGAAATCAAAACTAGCAGTAGTAATAATAACTAGCAGTAGTAAAAACCTTCACCTCGATGTACCATATAAATGGTTAAACATTTAAACACTTAAGCTTCCCATGAAACCCATATGTTAACCATTTGTTGAATGTAGGCTCCATGTAATTATTACTGATGAAGAAAACTAAGTATTACCAACTTGATGCTGAAGTAGAACCACCCAAACTTGTGCCTTATATCTTGTACTAAAATTGACTTCGAACGTATACTTAACGTATAGGGAGATCACAATCTCTTGACAATAAACACTGAGCACAATAACGTAACTCCTTCAAGTGTTTGTCAATTCGTAGTCACCTGAACGAACGAACAAGCTACCTCCAACTGAAAAGGTATGATAAAACACAAACCTGTGAAACTCCTCTTCATCATCAAATAGGTGATAAAACCTTTCTTCGTAATCAATTAAACAATAAAAATGAGCCTTTTGAATCTGTTAAGAACCAATAAATCAAAATCCATAAACGTTTTGTGTGTCCAACTCCATGTGCGTGGTTTTCTGACTTGTCGCAAAGTCAGCCAAGAACCAAAATCAAACTATCAATACTCCTTGTGTGTGTCATCTCCAGCCAAAACAAAATTATGAATCCAAAACCATTCTTGTAACTATGCTCATGAAAATCTTATCAACTGAAAAGCATGGTTCCAGATTCTATTAAAGGAGCAGCTTCCCCTCACTTCTTATAAACAATGATCAGTGTGAAATATGGGCAGCAGTGGAAACATGCTAGCGTAGCAGTGGAAACAAATTAAGCAGCAGTGGAAACTTTTTAACACTAGCAGTGGAAACGAACTAGCAAGCAGTGGTAATTCTCGAACCTCAAACAACAACATAAATCAACTTGTGATCATACCAAACTTGAATATCCTCATGTATAGATCCACCAGCCTTGAAACAAATCTTAAACATAAACTTGAAAGATTCTGGTATATCATTGGACCAAAAAGTAGTAGCAGCACACGAAACAAAAACTCTAAAACCCATTTATAATATTCAAAAAGCTGCTTCTATTTGACTTTGATCCATAGCTGTACAAATCCGATACAACCAAATAATAGCCAGCCCAAATGCATATAATCAGATACCAGCCCAAATCCAAACTCACATATAAGCTTGCCAAACTCTATAAGCATCTAACCAAAATCAAAAACTTTAAACATGTAACAATTGAACAACAGAAACAAGTCAACTTACACTAGCCATCACATCTTGACCATGTTGATGAACTCTTGAAAAGTGAACTCCAGGTCCAAATAACAATCAATCTTCGAAAAAGAACCAGGCCACATAAATTATTATGATATTTGTATGCAATAATCAGATATGCATGCACACCGACCCATTATCTTTAGACCTATAATTCTGTGTCGTGTATTGGGATCCACTCTCAAAAGGTGTATTGAATGACCACTTTTTGAAGAAATAACTCCAACGAGACCAATGTTATCTATGATATCAATAACTTTGAACGATCGAGCAGCTGTTATCACATTAGTTTCACCATCTTTATTCCTTCAACTCGTCCCCTTGGTGCCCTCAGTACCTTATTAAGTTTTGCCAGCAAACCAGTACCCCTACTCCCATAAGCACCAGTAAATCCACGCATAGTTCTACTCCAAACAACAACCTTAGTCATTCCGTGTTGTATTACCAGTAACAATATAAATCTTTCACGTGAAGGTCTACTCCTCTCGTAACAGTAACCCTAAAAAGAAGTCTACTTACATTTGTCATCACGAAACATATTAGTAGCCTTACTGTAGTACCAGTAACCTCACACGAAGCTATTTTCATCAACAATAAAGCTCCTCCTTTACTGTACGAATAACAATCAAGTAACAATAGTCTTTACACAAGTGAATTTGGATTTGATCTAATAAGGAATTGTGAACCTTCAGTAATTTTGACTAGGGTTTCTCCAAAAGAAAATAGATTCACTTTGTTATACCAGTACCCCTATGCATTATCAGCCCACGCAAATCATCAAAACAACAACACCAACTTAAATAAGCAGTGATTGGAACCCATGTATGCATAATCGAGTGACTTTACTTCAGAAGGGTTCCATCAACGAAGTGCAATGATCATTAGGGTTTCATAAATCAATACATGTATCCGGACGACGCATTAAAAGTGTCGTGTAAACCCTAATATCACTAAAAATCACCAATACACAGCCATAGCAGCTTTCTTTCATGAATTTTAGGCACCAAATAACATAATTCCAACTTCTATAATAAATTAGAACAAGAAACCGCGAATTTATGAAGTTGAGTATCAAAGAAACCCTAAAAATTCGAAAAATTATACCTTTCTCTGCAGCAGTTTTTGACAATTTTTATCTTTTTATTGGAAGCTCATACTGAAGATCCCTCCAGTGGAAATCTTCCTTGATATATAGAGAAGCTTCAATAAAATTTTCAGTCCGATCCAACGGTTAATGAAGGAGATACCGCCATTTGAAAACTGACCTGCAGAAAGTTGCGAAAATTTCACCAAATTCGAATTTTTCTTCTTCGCCAAGAAAAACCTTGTAGATCCTAGATCACGAGCCCCCTGGGCTCTGATGCCACATGTTAGAAACTAATAACGCCATAATAAAGTAGTTTCTAGGACCGTTTTGGCTCAAGACTGATTAGGTCTTAATCTAGGAATAATAATGTTCACATGATAAAACATAGCGGAATAAGAAAAATATTATAAACAAGGTTTCTCGCCATCATCTCTACTCTAACATACACCAAAGCCCCAATGCTACGTGATAAGTGTAGCACGGTTACACTCTAACAGCGATCTAAGATCGTTGAGGCTTAACACTAATCACCCTAGACGTTTTCCCATAAAACGTCTCTACACACACACACACCTTTCTAGGTTTACATCTTTTGTACGTACATTATAAAACCTATTCCCTGTATTCTCTTTATATAATAGAGAATTAGGGCTACAAAATACTACAAAGGACTATAATGTTAAAACTTCTTTGTAAAGCAAATCCTTTGTGTTTCTTCTTTTGTCTCCATAAGTCCCTCATCTTTCAATGTTTTGTCTTATCAACTCAAATACAATTCCCAACAATGTTGGACTATGAACGCAGATGAGTCAGACATTGAGGATGAGTGTTCTAGCGCCTTTATCAGTCAAATAAATCAGGACCCATCAATTGCGACACCTTCCAAGTCTACAGAGGTTAAGAAAAAAAAAAGGTTGGTTATAAAAAAATCTTTACAACCAATAAACAATCCAGATATGAATATCACCTTACCCTACATTATACATATGTAATACGATAACTAATAAAATCTTACTTTTTCAGGTATGTTATGACTGACTCTGATCAGAAGAGGAAGAAAGCTCACCAAAAGTAGAACCCTGTGAAAGAAAATGAAATTAATGACGAAACATCAATCAACGACGAAGACACATTTTAGTCGTTAAGTTTTTAGGAAAATAAAGAGTAAATGACCCCAATAATTTGTGGGAGTATGTCATTTAGAAAAAGAAGTTTGTTTAACTATGTTTTTCAATAAATAATTTTGGTGTTTTAAACCTAATGAGTGAATATTTGATATTACTTTTGTTTGCAGCTTAACTTATAAAATTCCTTTTACGCTTGAAATTCAGACTCCAATTTATGTGATCCAGCTTGAAATTCAGACTATAATATATGTGATCCAGCTTGAAATTCAGACTATAATATATGTGATCCAGCTTGAAATTCATACTATAATATATGTGATCCAGTTATAAAAGTTGTAACGAAAATAGGACCCAACTCTAAGCTTTTTAAGGAAGGTTTGAACTTTAATAAATGCTTCTCAATGCTAATAAAACCAATATACTGCTAAACTAATATGAAGTTTGGTATTGGGTACAGAAGTAACTAATCTTATTATTGAATGAGCAACGATTAGTAAGTAAAAAATCTTGGATTGTATAATAAAGGAATTTGAAACTTCATTTTAAGAAAGGAAAATGTAATCAATATTGTTCACAAATGAGAACTTAAATAATATTGGAATATATAGAAATCAAATAAAGAATACAATCTAAACTGTGGAAATTTTAAAGAAGAATTGATGTACAAGTTTTATAACTTAAACTATATGTTAAATGGAATTGGGACTCACACATATTCTAACAATTAGCTAAAAGCAAAATGCACATGTTATGATGCTTAGCAGTATTGCACTAGAAAAATTTTGTATATTCTATGACTACAATACTTCAACTTATTTGCATAAAGTTTTATTTTATATTTCACCATTTACAAATTATTAATTAAACAAATTGAAACACAATGAATGTAGCCTAATTTATTACAATCATAAACATAGTGTTGAAGTTAGAAAATACCAAGTGATTGTTCCCTCTAATTGAATTTCGATGCATCAAGATTGCATAGAGTACAAACTGGGTTACAAACCTACTTAATGAGGGTTAATAGCTGCTTGCATACCTGCATATGAAGAGAACTGTGGGTTACAAAACTCCTTAATGAAGGTTAATAGCTGCCTGCATATGAAGAATCATGTCTTTTCCTATTCATATTAATGGTAGTTTTCAGTTACATGAGTTTGAAGCTAACTATAAGTACAGTATGTGATTATCTATGTATCTCCATAATGACCAAAATCTTTACATTAGACATTGTGAATTAGCTATGGATAATAATGCTCCATCTTTCTTCAACATATTAAACAATAAAATCATCATACAATCACATACAATTGTTAACAAATATGGGAGTTACTAAAGTTACTGTAGGCTGAAGTTAATAAACATTCCAGATATAGGTAATAACACAAATCCTTTGTTGCATATTTTATTAATTTGTTTACAATAAGATTTACAATACAAATCAAATATGTTACTGTAGGCGAACCATCACAACAGGTTATTACACAGACAAACGGCAGGTGTGCAGGTATTAATTACATAAAATTGTCTCTAAATAATATATATATAAATATTATGCATTTATCAAATATTTTAATTTATACGCAAAAAAATTTCAACATCTGTTTTTTTTTAGGCGGGCGACGAAAACGTGAGTCAAGGATAATACCAAAACAAGGAGCCCTCAAATCATCAGGTACTTCTAAAAAACAAAACAAAAAATTGAATTTCACATTATGGGGATCTATAAAGTAACCAACTTATTTAAAATTTTACTACTTATTATCTTTTTTATAGGTGTATCTGTTTCTTATGCTAAGCTTGGTCTACCATCTTATCAATGCTCTAACTGTAATGCAACCATGTGGTATGAAGAGAGAGCTGCGAAAGATAAAAAACCTGTGAATGCTTCTTTTTCCCTATGTTGCCAAGATGGTAAAGTGTTATTGCCGAAATTCAAAGAACCACCATTGCCATTAAAGACTCTGCTTGATTTCGCAAATCCTACAACAGCAAAATTTGGAGAACAAATTAGAGTATACAATGGGATGTTTACTTTCACATCCTTTGGAGCAAGAATAGATCATTCAATAAATGATGGAAGGGGTGTGTATACCTTTAGAATAAATGGGCAAAATTATCATCTAATTGGGTCACTCCTACCTATACAAGGAGTTCAACCCAGGTACGCTCAGTTATATTTCTTTGATACTCATAATGAACCTAGGAATCGTATGAATGCTTTCATAGATAATGAAATAAATGATCAAGTGGATGAAACCATCGTCTCAAGTTTGATTGCCATGTTGGATGAATCGAGTGCAGTTGCAAAAGCATTTAGAATGGCAAGAGATTGGTGTCAATCTAATCAATCTGTAAACTTTGAATTGCGTCTACTTAGTGAGAGAAAAACAACAAGGCAGTATAACGCTCCAACTGTATCAGAGGTAGCAGCTTTGATAACAAATGATTTTGGAGATGGAATTCCTACAAAGGATATCATTGTTAATTGCAAAAAAACGGGTACAACCCGAATATCAGAATTGCATCCATCTTACATGGCATTGCAGTATCCTTTGTTATTCCCATATGGGGAAGATGGATATCATGATAAGATACCATATCATTCCAATAATGGTAATAGAAAAACTCAACGTGGGTACGTTTCAATGAAGGAATATTACGCATATTTGATTCACACTCGAAACAACCAAGCCAACACTTTGGTTAAAGGAGGCAGGTTATTCCAGCAATTTTTGGTTGATGCATACGCATCAGTTGAGGAACAAAGACTAAAATGGAACAGACATAACCAAGACACTTTACGAGTATATTTGTATCATAATTTACAGGACGCAGTTACAAGGGGAGACACGGATGCAGCAGGCCTTGGAAAACGGATAGTCTTACCCTCAAGTTTTACTGGCGGACCACGTTATATGATGCAAAACTACCAAGATGCAATGGCTCTGTGTCGTACTTATGGGAATCCAGATCTTTTTATCACATTCACGTCTAATCCAAAATGTCCTGAAATTGATGAAATGTTGGCTTTTATACCAGGACAAAAATGGCATGATCGGCCGGAAATAGGAACACGTGTTTTCAAAATGAAGCTAACTCAACTATTGGACGATCTAACAAAAAATCATATTTTTGGACCAAACTGTGCAGGTAACTAATAACATATTATACAATAATTATTTTCAATCTCATACTAAATTTGCAAAGAACCCTAAATTTTGTTAAAATATATACTTGCAGTGGTGTATGTAATTGAATTTCAAAAACGAGGACTCCCACACGCCCATATACTCATGTGGCTGGAAGAAGAGTACAAATCCAAAAACTGCATATCAGTTGGATAACATGATATCTGCAGAATTGCCATGTCCAACGAAGGATCCAGAAGGCTACAAAGCTGTTAGTGACTATATGTTGCATGGTCCATGTGGTAAAGACGCGAAATATGCTCCATGCACTATTGAAGGGAAATGTACAAAACGTTATCTGAAATCATTCTATGCAGAAACAATTGTGGATGAAGATGGGTACCCTGTTTATCGACGAAGAGACACAAAAGTATTTGCTTTAAAAGGAAAATTTACTTATGATAACAGAAATGTAGTTCCTTACAATCAATATCTATTGTTAAAATATCACGCACACATAAATGTTGAATGGTGCAACAGATCTAAAGCAATAAAGTACTTAAACAAAGGGCCAGATAGAGCAACTATTGTGGTGCAAGAAAATGTGGTGACAACCAACGATGAGGGGGGACAAAGAATCAATGAAGTTGATGAGATCACAAGCTATTTAAATTGTCGTTACTTAGCACCATGTGAGGCAGTGTGGCGCCTCTTCTCTTTCGATATCCATTACTCCTATCCATCAGTCATGAAACTAAACTTCCACTTACTAAATCAAAACTCAATCACATTACGTGATTCGCAGAGTTTACCAGCACTTCTTCAAAGGGAAGATATCCCAAGAACGATGTTTACAGAGTGGTTTGAGCTAAACAAACGAGATAAAGAAGCCAAAAAACTCACCTATGCTGAATTACCAACACGATATGTGTGGCACGAACAGCTGAAGATATGGAAATTACGTAAACAGAAAAAAAGTATTGGACGGATTTTTTACACAAGCCCAGCTTCAGGGGAGCGTTACTATTTTAGAATGTTGCTAAATGTGGTGAGAGGCCCTAAATCTTTTAAAAAGTTAATGACTGTTAACAAAAAGGTCTATGGAACTTTTAAAGAAGTGTGTTTTGCATACGGCCTTCTCAATGACGACAAAGAATGGACACAGGCTATAATTGAGGCAAGCTTTTGGGCATTGGGGCCTAAGCTACGAGACCTGTTTGTAACAATTTTGTTGTTCTGCGATGTTGGTAAGCCATTAAATCTTTGGGAAGAAACATGGGAGGTTTTTTCAGAAGATATATTACACCACAAGCGGAAAGTTTTCAATTACCCTGAGTTAGAATTGACAGAGGAGCAAATAAAAAACTACTGCTTGTAGAAATTGAACAGTTGTTAAATAGAAACGGGAGATCTTTAAAAGATTTTTCTGATCTTCCACGACCTAATACAAGCCTCCTGACTAATTTAGATAATCGTTTAATTAGAGAAGCACTCGACTTTGATTCAAAAGAAAGTAAGATTGAACATGATCAACTGCATTCGTTATTAAACCCCGAGCAAAAATTAATATATGAGCAGGTAATTGAATCAGTCCATTCTAAAAAATGGGAGTTTTCCTTTTTTTACGGACCCGGAGGTACAGGAAAGACATTCTTATATAAAACCATAATTTCAAGGTTAAGATCAGAAAAGAAGATTGTGTTAGCAGTTGCATCTTCAGGTATACCTTTCATAAAATCCTAAACAATTTATTGAATATTTAACAATTACATTATTATACGTATAACTAATTGAAAATAATTAATTAGGAATAGCGTCATTGCTACTTCCTGGAGGGAGAACGGCTCACAGTAGATTTGTTATACCACTTGAGCTAATGGAAAATAGCACATGTGGGATTAAACAAAATACGCACTTAGCAGAGCTGTTACAGCAGGTTGAACTTATAATATGGGATGAAGCCCCTATGACTCAGAGGTATGCTTTTGAAGCTCTGGATAGAACGTTAAGGGATATATTAGGATATGAAAACAGAGAAAAAAGAGAAAAAAATCTTTGGTGGCCTCACATTCTTACTTGGAGGTGACTTCAGACAAATACTACCAGTCATTCCAAAAGGCAAAAGGTAAGAAATCGTGCAGGCCTGCATAAATCGTTCACATTTGTGGAAGTTTTGCAAAGTTTTCACACTCACACGCAGCATGAGAGTAAATGAAATTTCACAAGATGGTTCAATTGATTCAAGCAAGCAGGAATTCAACAAATGGGTTTTAAAAATGGGCGATGGAAACTTGCCAGCAATAAGAAAAGAAGAGGAAGATGAGCCTACTTGGATTGAGATTCCCAAGGATTTCATTATCAAAACATGCAACTCTCTTATTGCTCAGATAGTTAAGGAAACATTTCCTGACTTTACTACTAGACAAACTGAAGATGCATATCTCAAAGAACGAGCAATACTAACACCAAGAAATGATGATGCTGATGCTATTAATGCATACATGTTTGAAGAATTAAATGGCAAAACTATAACCTACAAGAGTGCAGATGAAGTATGCAAAGCATCAACTGATCAGTTGGATCAACAAAATTTATACCTAACAGAATTTTTAAATTCACTGAATTTTCCAGGGATGCCACCCCACAAGTTGAATTTAAAAACAGGCCTACCAATAATGCTATTGCGGAATGTTAATCCAACACAGGGGTTGTGTAATGGAACACGGCTAATCATCACTGATCTAGGCCAATTTATCCTACGTGCCAAAATTCTAACAGGTTCAAAGATTGGAGACACCGTCTTAATACCAAGAATTTCACTAACAAGTACACAAACACAATGGCCATTCGTAATGAAGCACAAACAATTTCCAGTTAAACCATGTTACGCGATGACAATTAACAAGAGCCAAGGGCAGTCACTTACATATGTAGGCGTCTATATTCCAAATCCCATGTTCACTCACGGAAAACTTTATGTAGCTGCGTCCAGGGTTACAACCCCTAATGGTCTAAAGATACTAATGGTGGGAGATGAAGAAGGTGAATTCAAGACTCGAACCCGTAATATTGTTTACAAAGAAACTTTCAACAACTTATCTTAGTAATTATATTTCCATACTAGAAAAGTACAAAATACCAAAAGTTCAGGTCACAACTCCAAAGATTGAATGAATTAAAAATTCACCTCTAAAACTCCATTTTAGCCCATTTGAAATTTTGACTTTTTCTAAGTTAACTCCTAAGTTGACTAAACCCAATTTTAGATGATCATAGCTTACCCTAGATGTTTATTGAACATGTTTAGTTACTAAAAACACAAAATGCAATGAATGGACAGATGGCAGAATCAGAGAGCAAAAATAGCAGGCAGAAATAGAATTAAGATGCAATGTTGACTTTTAATGAATAAGAGAACAACTAAATGACTAAACTAACTAACATTATACTTAGGAAGACTGACTATGCAAAGAGAACAGCAAAGTAACATTCAGAACACACAGAACCTAGCAGACCCAAACACCCATTTATGCAAGCCTGTTTTGGTATTTTCACTACAAATGTAAGATTTTTGTGTGGAATTTGAAATATATCAACTGATTATCCTATATTATGATAATGAATATTAATTTGAACAAAAAATGAGCAGTTGCAATAAGCTAAACACTAATAAACTATATTGACAGTTTAAACTTAACTTTGCACAAATAATATCCAACTTATATATATATATAAAAAAAAAAAAAAAAAAAAAAAAAAAAAAAAAAAAAAACCCTATCTTCAATAACTTAGCAACAAATACAATGATAAGCTGAGATTTACTTCATTCTTTCAGCCAAAATTAAATCTATAGACACACTAAACAAAATTTTCCTTTACATAAAGCAATATATCATTATAAGGATTTATCACAAAATTAATACAATAAAAAGTAAACTAACCGTTCCATCATCTATTGGCTCATTGACATATCCAAACATTCATAAAACCAATTATAAATACATGTTTTCAAATTCTGACACAATCAACTTCCTAAAACAAATACTATATCAGTGTACAAATCTGAAAACATCCTAAAATTAAAGTATAACTATAAGAAATTGATAAGGTCTAGAAACCAACATTATGAACAATAAAAAAAACTTTAACCTGTATAACAATTTCAGCTCCAAATTCCAATCATCTTTCATAAAATCAACATATGAAACCCCCTTGCACAATCAACAAAGAAATAAACAATTTAACTTAACAAACCAATTCAATAATCAACCGCACTTATTAAAATTACCTGTACATAAATCCGGCTATCCTTTCATAACAATTGATTTCACCTTCTTAATTAAACTGATAATATTCTTTAATTTCAAAAGAATATTGTGAAATTAAACAACCCCAAATTTAGACAAAAACCCTAATTTGTAATCGCCAATGTTAAGAATACTGTGTGTTGACTACACTATGTGTGAGAGAAAAAGCACCAACTTTTTGATATAAAGTAAATTAGGAAAAAAAAAATTAAATAAACAAATGAAATTAACCTTAAAACATCATATTCATTACTGATATAATAATAAACATTTATATCATATTCATTACATCATCATCATTAACCAACAACTGATAATTACTTAAAACAGCAAAAGATGAACCATGATGATGAAACACCCAAAAAAACCTCCAACAAACACCTAATCATAAACTTCCAGAATGGAGATGTGATTCTCCTTCTCGGTCAACCCTTGACAAAGCTCAAACAAGAGGGCAGTGACCACCTCCAACCTCCTACGCAGCCTGACCAAAACCTCATGCTCACAGTGATAAACATCACCAGCAGACTCTTCTTCATCATGATTGAGAGACCATAACTCTGCCAATCGAGCTAATTTTTGTTGGATTGTGGTTTGTAGTTGATCGCGTCTTTCTCCAAGAAACCTTATGAAAACTTCGTCTTCCACATGCTCATGACCATATAGAAATTTGAAAGCTTTATGCAATTCCTTCAATCCAGAAACATTTTTTAGTTCGTTGAGTAGAGGAGTTTCATCAGCATTCACCATTGATTGAATATTTAGGGCACAAGTATTTTATTTGGATGAAAAGTTAAGTATAAAAAACATGAAGGTAATGAATAATTATACATGAACCGAGATTGAAACCAATAGTCGTGACTCATGATTACAAAAATTAACTCATCAATTAATTTGCAGAGATGGTTTATTTTCCCATGCAGAAACATCGAATAGGTTTCATACATGAATTTAGTAATAACACATTCAACCCTTCAACTTATGATAATCACAACTTACAAAACAAAGTGGTACTTACAAAATATAAGATACAATCACAACTTACAAAACAAATAATAAAAAAATTTACCAAAAATTATACTAGAGTAAATTAGATAGAACCCCAATGCTTCTTATTCCAATAAAGAAAAAAAAAACTCATATTCTTACATTTTTAAATAACAAAATATAATTATTTCCCTCAGCATACTAAACTATAAATATGCATACACCCGGCGAAACACACAACAATTACGTGATGAACTATTAGATTCAAACTCTGCAGGTAACACGGAAACCAAAACGAAAGACAAAAGAAAAACTCATATTCTTAAATTTTTAAAGAACAAAGTATAAATATTTCGCTTAGCATACTAAACTATAAATATGCATACATAAACTGAACCTTGATTCAGTCAATCCATTCATAAACTTAATATATACATAATACATCCATACCATTTCCATTCAAATATGATAGATTAAACGAAAGTACATAAACCTAAACACAAAAGAAACAGCCAAACAAATCCTATTCTTCATCATCCGAAGCTTCAGCATCATCCAAAAATATGCGATAGCCCGTGCGTAGCACGGGTTCTGAAAGCCTCGTTTATTATTAATGTTGACAATACTTTATCAATGACTGATTATATGACCAAATAAAAATGATCATGAATGACAGACGTTACTAACTAATTAGCCAACTTTCATATTGTCTTTTTTGCTTTATTTATAGTGATCGTATCAAAAAAAACTCATTGATATCACTAAAGTATAGCCCCTATTGTTGTTGAGTTTGTTCCAGCGATTAGAGTTCATGGAGCTAGTGCGAAGAAGTAGGAGTGGTTACGTGCAGGCTTGAGGTACTTCAAAGTACGTTGGATCTCTCATGTATCGTGTTGGCAACAGATTGGAACTTAATCGCAAATCCTTGCATGTTTTTATTTGGTCTACTATTTCTTTTTCTAAAAATAAGTTGGAATGTAATAACAAGAACGAAAACCTTAGACTTTGTGAATTTTTTCTTTGTGTAATATGTTGGTTGTTTACTAAATGCTACTAGCTAGCCTATGATGATTCGTGTGTAAGAGATGGTATTATTGGCCTATTGCTTTTTTTTTTTTTTTTTTTTTTAATTGATAGTTTACGAAAGTTGTTTTTGAATGACAAACCTTGTCATTGTCCGTTGAAAATAATGTATTTGTCGATAAAATGATTTTTAAGCATGTGCAAGTGATATTGGATTAAAGTTTGATCGCGTAATACATGGCGACCAAGATTCTTTGCTTGGTGATCAAGATATTCACATAGATGTTGCTGGTGCTGGTGTTGGTGATGATGCTGATGTTGATATGCTGGTGCTGAAAATATTAAAATTGTAGCTTTTTTTTTGAAATAATGCTGGTGCTGGTGCTGGTGCTGAAAAATTTAAAATTGTAGTTTTTTTTTTTTTTTGAAGTGATGCTAGTGCTATTGCTGAAAAAGATTAAAATTAGTTAATTTGTGAAAAATAATTTTTATAATCTTTTAAAAGCTGGTTTTGAGAACTTATTTTTCTAAAATAATTCACAATTTGTTAAACAAAGATTATTTTTTGACTAGAGCTTATTTTCCAAAAATATATCTTAAGCCTCCGTAATCTTCTATAATCTCTCGCGCCAAACATGCCCAATATACTTGTAGAAAGTGACAAACAAACACAATTACGAAGATGAGTTTTTATGTATTTTTGTTATAAAACCAAAAACACTAAAAATGTTATTATGTCCAACTGTTTATGTGAATAAAAAGCTACACGTAATGTGAAATGCAATTACTATCTCAGTTGCACAAATGCTTTGATGTAAATGAAGTGGTAATAATCAACATTCAACAGTGGCATAAGCTGATAACTTAAATTAGTAATTGTTGATAGCGTATGGGAGTTCTAGCTCAAATGGTTAGAGCCCATCCACTTGAAACGGGTCCAAAACAGGCCCACAACTAACACACTCTGTGGGAAGCAAAGTTCTCCAAAGTCCGTTTTAGTAAGCGTTTCGCTAAATGTTACAAATTTTCAAAAAAGATGTCTCAATATGCATATTTTAGTGACTTGTCACATAAAACCAAGCAGCACCTGTCAAATTTTAAAGTATGTCATGTCATTCAAATATGCATATTAAAGGAGAACGTGTGTTATTTATTGACCTAAACCCTAATATATATACAACAAAGATGTGCTTAGAGTAAACAAAATTTTGCAACTATTTTCAGAACGATAGAACTAAAAAGATGAAAATTTGAATCTCATGACAACCCAAAATAAGAAATTGTGCAAGCCAGTGATAGTTCCAGCCTCAACAAAACAAAATCACCAAATCAACACTATATGATAATTATTGAAACCAACTGTATCAACAATCATATCCAAGTAGCACACCAGCATTTGATCACAAGAAAAAGCCAAAAAGTTTAATAACAGCCGTGAACAAGAAGTTTATATCCTTGTGCAATCAGCAAATACAAGCAACAGCAGACATACGAGCTGGCTTAGTTATCGGAGCTGTAGGACTCCTCTCCCGAGGATGATGATCCACTCTCTTGTTGAACACGCTTCATCTCATCATACGCCCATTCAAGACCATGACAGTATTGGACTGGTGGATTAAACCTCGTGTCCTCGATGTTATCTGGCAAAAACGCCCCGTTTTCAACTAGAAATCTGATTGCCCTCTTGTTTTTCTCTTTTGCAGCAGTGTGGAGGGGTGTCCCTGCAATTGAAACTAGATCATCACAATACAAGTACTTTTTTTGGTCCAATTTCTTAGAAAATGTTTTATTAAGCAATTTCTGATGATTAATTATAGTTTTTATTATGACTGCAACTCTACAAGATTAAAAATACTACAAGTCTACAATAGCATTAAAATATTTGTATAAAGTGATTTAAGAAGTTGTATGCATTATAAAAAGACTATACTAGTTTCGAGTTTTGATCAATTCAGGTCAAAACTCAAAACTCACAATTGCAACCTCCAATATCTAAAGAATGATTATGTCTATGTATCCAAATGAAAGAGAGATTACTTATCTAACCCTTTGTTAGTCGATTCTATAAACAAAAATGTCCTACTATACAAATTTAAACAAAAAGAACCCAATAACTCATTAACTCGTAAAAGTATATGAAGAATTCACAAATTAGCAAAATAATGCGGGATTTTTTTAAAAACACAATTGGCTTTTTTTCGGTGGTTTATGGACTTTAATGCACGATTTTTTTTCTTTTTTTAAATTATGGGATAATTTTATATAAATTTCTAAATAGTAGGATAATTTTATATAAATTTCTAAATAGTAGAATAAAAAGCTACACGTAATGGGATAATTTTATGGACTTGCATCCATTCCCCTGTTAAGAAGCCTTTTCACCTGCCAACAGAATACCAAAATAAGTTAAAACATCATGTTATATAAGCCGCTTTACCACAAAGACACTGAATCTAGCAAAAAAGACACATCATTTTTCTTTAACATAGTAAGAATGGGACCCTACAAATTGGAGATGTTTCACAATCGAAGTATATATAATCTTTCTTTCATCAGCTGTTAATGATGGCTTTAAACGCACATTAAACAGCCCCCAAGAGTAATAGCATTGAAAACGAGCTATCCATAATAAAGGCTACTCAGGTTAACTAAGGTCTAAGGAAGTGTAGCAGTTATTTTTTGTAATTAGGTGATTCAGTTGTAGCAAAACCAGGTAGTGATGTTGCATGTGCTTGTGTTGTTTAAAGTTGTGATAATAAGATAGTCGGAATCACTTTTTTGCAACTACTCTCAATCAGAATAGAACAGACTACACCTAAATACTAAAAACAGAATATAAACAAATTGAAAACGCAACAATCGGGTAATCACTTTCCAAAACTGTCTTAATTGTTGCATTAGAACAAAATAACCAGAGATGAGGGATTTTCTGATTGCCTATTATTCAAGTGTTTCTTGCTTATTACATTTTCTAAAGGGGTTTCAGGGATTGCTCAAATTAAATGGCTATCTGCTTTTTAAAAGAGAACAGGTACAAAAACTACTACCTGCTTACGTATTTACTCTAATATAAATATTTTCATTCATACAGTCAGAACTCCTAATGTGTTTCAAAAATAAGCAATAAGCACTTAAGTAAGCAATCCCAAAAACACTCTAAGCACTTAAATACGTGCATGTTAGTACCTGCTTATACTACCATATAAAACGTACACATGTTCTAGTTAAGCAAACTGCCTATCGATAATATATCCCAAACATTCCCTAAAATTCGACAACTTTTATAAACCTAAAGTCTAAATATACCACAACAAATTCACATAAAATAAATACAGCTAATTCTCACTTCTTTATAATCGCCTTTTCGAGCACCAACATGAAGCATAGTCCATCCTCTATCATCTCTATCATTCCCATCACCAATCAAACTAACCGACCGCCTAAACCGCTTACGATTCCCATCCGAATCCAACGACCAATCCTCACCCATCATTCCAACTTCTCTCAAAAACAACCCAAATCCCCAAAACACAAACAACCTTAAAAATAACCTTAAAACCCAACACACAAACCACCTTAAAAAAACCTTAAATCTAATCTAACGAGAATAATTAGCCATATGGGGATTCAATCCAGGTCCAAATAAGCATAAAGATTGAAACTTTATAACGAAATATGATAAAGAAGCTAATTGGGTATTGAAAATATTAAACATATTAGCAAATTAAGCAAAAAGATTTGATTTTTATTGGTTTTTGATGAAATCTAAAATCTGGGTATTGGAATTTAAGGGGTTTAGAGTAGGAATTGAGATTTGTTTGGTGGTTTCATATGGGGATTTGGGTTTGAATTTGGGGAAGAACACAAACAAGTCCTAGATTTTGTTAAGGTGTTTTTATGTTTTGTTTTTTAAGGAAAGAGTTTTGTTTGGATTTTGTTTGCTATTTGTGTTTTGTTTAATTACTAGGATAGGATTTTGGTTTGGAGAAGTAGATTTGGTCCTTTTTTGGGGTATGAAGAGTTATGATTTTGTTTAACTTTGTGAAATTTTGCAAAGGGTAAGGGGGTGTGTGGTTAGATGGTTCGGTTGGTTTTCGGTCGGTCTAATCGGTCATTTCGGTCTTAGCTTTAGGTAATAACTCATTCTTTAACAAATTGATAGGAATAAAAACTCATTATCCTTGCTTTCTTATTTTCACCGAGTAATTACTAGGTAACTGTTTAGTTAATTAAACATAATCATTTTCTTCATATCAATTGGCACACTAACAATTAAGAACACTAATTTTGGTTTTCATGTGAGGTTCTTCGTTATGACCAAATATGCTCAACGTACTTATATTTTTTTATCCATTCTCAATAACGGGCCGAAAAAAATCTTATTAAGCATAACATAGTTGCATTTTTATTCACTATAAATAATATTTACTTATTCAAAATGAATATGCCATGAAAATAAATGATTCAAAATGAATAAAAGATGCAAGTACCTAAAACCAATGTTTGAAACCCGGTTCGACTGGCTGGTTCAACCGGTCAAACCGGTCACGGCCAAAAAAGGGTTTAAAAAAACCGATTTTTTAAAAACGAGTTAACCGATTAGATCCGTCAGGTTTTAACTGACCCGGGTCAAACCGGTTCTCAAAACCCGAACGGGTTTGAGTTTTTTCATTTTTTTAATAGAAAACCGGGTTGACCTGGTGGTCGAACCGATTGAAAAAAATAATTTTTAATTGAAAACTAAATTAACTCAACGGTTAAACCGATGACCAAATAACTCGATCGAATCGATTAAAAACCCGGTTTTCAAAATTTATTGCATGCTTTTACCATTTTCTTTGAAATGTGCTAGAGAAATAAAGTCATGTTTTATACTTTAGTTTTCGCACCATAGTCAAACAACAAAAAGCACTTTCTTGACTTTGTCTTCCACAGTCAAAACCAACATTCAAAACCCTTATCAAAAAAACTCTTCATCCCCTTCATCATACCAAACCCACAAACCATGATGTTCAACAGCACCACAGGTTCAGACATGAACACCAACAACAACGAAACCTTAGCTCACTTAACCCAAATGATGATGATGAACATACCCCAAGAACAACAGCAGCCAGTTCTCATTTCTGGTGGTGTAGGAGAAGTGGAGGAGTATGGGAGAGTTGCCGCGTGGAGCGAAAGGGAGACGAGGGACTTGATTGCGATTCGAGGGGAGTTGGAGGGGGATTTCGTGGTTTCTAAGAGGAATAAAGGGTTGTGGGAAGTGGTGGGGAGTAAGATGAAGGAGTTGGGGTATGCTAGGAGTGGTGATCAGTGTAAGTGTAAGTGGAAGAATCTCGTTACGCGGTATAAGGTATACGATTGGTCGTTTTTCTTATCGATTTTGTGTTTGATTGTTTTTTTGCAGAATACGATTTTAGGGTTTATTAGGCATTTTGTAATTTGGATGTAAGAGGGTGTTTGGGATTGCTTAGGGTGTGTTTAGTCATAGGCAAACATCGTCATTTCGGCAAAAAAGTTTTGTACAATTCCAAAGGGCTTGTAGCCCGGATGTATCCGTGAGATGCTCCCAAACCAAGTGCTTGTGGGTTCAAGTCCTGTATGTGACTATTGTGTGAGATATTTGTGAATATTGTGACATCATTAGCTTGTCTTTCAGAAAAAGTTGTGTATAAAACAAGGAGATAACGTTTTGTTTTTTTTTCCTCCAAAATTTTCTCTATTTAAAATGTCTATTCCCCAACTTATTGAAGAAAACTGTGCTTGTGCCTATAAGGGAGATAAGCTGCTTAAAATTAAGCATTTTCGGGAAATAATGTTTGGACTTTGGATTTGCTTATGAAGGTAAAAAACCAATTTTATAGCTGGTCCTAACCTTAATATTGAAAACTGTTTATTTTACCCCAAAATAAGCAAATAAGCAGAAGCATTGTGGGTATCTGAACACTGAAAACTGCTTATCTGCCTAAATTAACAGAAAAGGCAAGCAATTCCAAGCACCCTCTGCATTATTGATTACTTGCTAGAATGTTTAGGGGTGTTTGGATGCACCAAGGGATCAATATGACTTCGAGAATAGGTTTGATAAAGGCTTAATTAATTGTTTAAAAGCATCAAATAGATACATAATTTTACATTTTTTGTTAATATTATGGCTATTACGTTGCTTCAGATGGTATGGTTGTATTGCCCTGCTACTTCTAAGAGTAATTATATGATTATTGCCTTATTGGTTCTTCAGTTTTTTCTAGTAGTTGGGAGCCTAATATAATTTAAAACTTTGTTCATGCTATACTTCATCAATCAGTGAATATAAACAGCTTAAAAAGTCAAAAAAAGAAATGTAAAGGGTGTGTATGTTTATGGTGTATAATTCTCTTATGTTTATGGCTCATTCATGGTCTTCATTCAAATTACTATTCAGGGGAAGGAGACATCAGGAGATAGCACCCGTTCATTCCCATTCTTTGACGAACTACACACACTATTCACCAGAACATCAGCTAACACACCACAAACACCTTTTGACCCCGAAGCCACTTCTAGCCAATCAAAGTCAAAGAAACGGGTCACAAGAACAGATTCCTATCAATCACTCGAAGAAACCCGGGGCGGGACTAACGCGTGTTTGTTCTTTTGTAGATTGATCACTGAGCTTCGTCACCCGGAGAGGCTCTAATCCGAAGGACCAAACAAGTGTCCCGAGGACCCATTTCGCTTGTTGGAGTAAAGTGCAAGATTTTACCTCAACAAGTTACATTCTTAACCAATTGTGTTAATGCTGATGTAATAAATTTAAAATAGATTTTTTGTTTTGTTAAATTAAGTGATATTTTTCAAATATCTTAAAAAGTTTTATTCTTATCAAACACACTCTGACTTCCATCTGATTGGAGAAGGTGAGTTGCTACAATTATCTATGTTTGATTTCTCTGCGATCAAATTTGAAATTCAAATTACTTTTCAAATATTTCGTGAGCCCCATTCCAGATTTGGCTCTGCTATCTCTTTCATGAGGTATTCTTTCATTAGCAGGTTTCAAATTCATTTCAAGAGATGAGCTGAGTGTTGTCCGGAGCTTTTTCCAAGCAGGTTATGTCATGACAATGTAAGTGATCCTACAATACATGATCTGATTGCTTTCGTTCATTCACCATTTAAATGGAACTTAAATGGTGACTGAAATAGACAGCAAATATTGAGTTCATTTTATAAGATTAAAAACAAGTATCTTTGATCTCAGATACGATGACGATGGTACTTAAATGTTGAAGATGCGAGTTAAAAATCTGGTATTTTAGTTCTCACCCATTTGTTTTCGTCAATTGGTCATTGTATTTCATGTGCAAATGACATTTTTCATGTGAAAGCAGATTTTAGATTTTGAATATTCGGATACGATGACCGTCACCAAGGGTCTTGATGTAATTGAACATATTAACCGGGAACAAGAAAGACTACAGCCTTTTGATATGGTATCCTTGATCCTTCAAATATTAGTTTGAAGTTTTACGTTTAAAAATAAGAAGCGCATCTCAAAATGCGTAATATTTCATTTAGTTAGGGATTTGAAGAGGTGGAATACTCTATGAGTGGCTCTTAGTTTGCATCTTAGTTTAATATTGGCCCTCTTCTATGTTTGTGACTTAGGTGAGGTAGTATCAATGAACCTTTCATGTGAGTTTGATTAACAGCATAAAATTTAGAATTTTAATGAGGTTGTCGTTGCATCCGCCTTTTTTTTCCTACTCCTCATTGTTGAAAATGAACATGTTATTTGAGTATCATGATGCTTTTGGTCCAGGAAGTATGGGGTTTACATGTTTTCTAATAGAGATGCTTTGGATGTGGTTAAAATTGTTTGTGATTTAGGTAAGGGTTGGCATCTCTGATTGTTCTACTTAAAACTATCTGACATTTTTCATTATTTTTTTGGGCAAAGGGCATTCCACCCGGTAAAATAACATTTTTCATTGTTTGATGAGACAAAGATACAACAACGGTCTCAATAATGTTTATGGTTACAATGTTGAATTTCACTTACATATTTTTTTTCCTTCTGTTGTCAAAAATTGATTTTGACAACAAATGTTTTTGTTAGTTGAGGGAAACTTTGAAAGACGATTAGGACGAGATTCACTATGTAAGGCTTAAACAAGGGGGATGTTTGGGTAAATCCTATTCAATGGGCTTAAACAAGGGGATGTTTGGGTAAAGCTTATTCAACGGGATTGACAAGGTGATGTTTGGGTAAAGCTTATTCAACAAGATTTACAAGGGGAATGTTTTCTAGGCTGCTTATATCACTGTTGCATTTCCAAACTATATACTTTCAAATTAATTGGTATAGTTTGATTATTTCATGTTTGGCCTTTGTTTATGCAAAGCAATTCTAGACTGACACATTCCTTTGTTAAAATGCTATAAGTGTTCTTTCGGGAACTTATTATCGGAGTTGAATCAAATTTAGTGCTTCCTATTTCCTTGGTCCAGACCTAAAGCAAGATGGCTGGTACTTCTTCTCAGGCTTTTGCTTTTTAAACTTTCATGGAAATTATTTATTTCATCATTATTAATTATCAGTTAGTTTATAATGTGGTAATGTTGGTTATCGTTCTAAATCTATGGTTAATTTGTGTAGGCAGTGTTGTTTCCATAGTGGAGGAAGTCTAAACTGACTAAGGCTAATTTGTGTCTGCTCCCGGAACTTATCAATTTTTTAAATTATAATTTAGGTAATATATTTTCTCAATTTCTGTTGACCGTACTTTTGAATTATTTTCGCATAAATAAGCTTTGAAGATTTTGTTACTATACGAGGAATTTGTTGGAAAGTTTATTAGATAAGCATGGTGTTTCAGTGGGTACGTTGCGATTGTTACATAATATCTCTTTTATTTGGCGTTCAAACCAAGCGTGCCACTTGATATCCAACACAACGTTTTAAGTCTCTTTTATTTTCGCATAAATATCTCTTTTATTTGGCTTTTATTTTGAAGGATTTGAAAGGTAACCTTAAGGAAGAGAGAAGTGGTACTTCTCAAAGATATTATGCCACAATTTATTATTCTTTCTAGATCACACCAAGATAACAAGCAAGTTTCACCTGTATACCAGGATGTAATGGATACAAAGATAAGCAATTGGTTACGTGATAATGTGCTTAACTGGCATGTTATTAAAGACATGTTATGCTGAAAAATAAAGAAAATTTAAACATATTTCCTGCTCTTTGTGGTGAAGTTTGTCATGTGAAAGTGATGAAGTTGTCACTTCTCCAAACTTTGTAAGGTCGAAAGAAGTTCCAGTTATGTCCACAAGGGATATGTGTTTCAAAGAACTTCCACTAGATTATGTCCACAACCAAAAGGGATATGTGTTTTAGAGAACTTCTACTAGATTATGTCCACATTGAATATGTGTTTTAGAGACCTTCTACTAGATTATGTCAACAAGGAATATTACTCACTTCTCGAGAGGTTAGGGGGGCTTTCAACCATTTCGTATTTGGCTAAAATCTTGCCTTTTAGAATATTGGTACGTATAGCATGGAAAAGAAAAAAGTTTGAAGCATTTAATAGAAGTGGAAAAAAGGTTTTACTGTGTTACAGTGCTCATATTAACGACGGATTTTTTTTTACCTCCATATTCCCAAAACTTGATCATTTCATGCCATTATTTATGTTAAAAAAAATCAAATAAACAGTGATATATAGTTATATAAAGACCATCAATTACTTTCCATGAAATGAAAAGATTGAAGTTTAGTAATTAGTATAATAGCAAACGTAAATAAAATTAGATGACACTCATTTATATGAGCATTTTAAAAAAATATATGTTTGGACTGCCCGTGTATTACACGGGTCTTAAACTAGTTTTTCTTAATAGGTGTTGCAATATTATACATATTACAAATTATTATATATCAAACAAAAAAATATATGAATATTCATGAAAAATGTTTTCCTAAATAATTATTATGGAATGTTGACAAGGATTAGCTTTTTTTTTTTTTTTTTTTTTTTTTTTTTTTAACTTCTATAGAATTGTAGCTTTTCTATCTTTTGATTCAAACAAAGTAAGATAGCATCAGATCGAGATTCTAAGATTTCATGATCAACTGATCAAGATCGAAATCTTTTTAGGATTCTACGCTTATAAAGATCTTGTGTGTGAGCCAATCATTTTTTGCTCTGTCGTGTCGTAATATCATAAGTTTAGGATCAGTATATTAGACTGGGCGTAGTAAAGGATAGTCGACCGAGCGACCGACTTGAACAGAAGAAGGGGACAAGAGTTTGTGTGTGTGGGGTGTTTTTAATTATTTTTTTGGTATGTTTTTTGTTATGTATTTAGTCATTTTGTTAAAATAAATTAGTCGATAGTTTTTTTTTTTTTTTTTTTTAGAAAAAACTGATATGACATGAGGTAAACTTCTCTCCAAAACTATCGGCTATTGACTAATTTTGGCCAAAAATAAATATGTCATATCAGTTTTTTCTACCAAAAACTATCGACTATCGACTAATTTTGGCTAAACTTCTCTCCAAAACTTTATTCTCAAAAGTGGGATGATTTGGAGAGAAAAAAATTATTAGTTCTTTTAGCCAAAATAAATTCGTGTTCTTGATCTTTTTTTTAGAAGATAAAAAAATAGAAGAAGAGAGTAATTTTGGCTAAACTTCTCTCCAAAACTTTCTTCTCAAAAGTGGGATGATTTGAAGAGAAGTTATATTAGGAAACTTTAAATTATTAAAATTACTTAAATGACGTAATATAAAACATAACTTTTATATATAACCAAGGGTATAATTGTAAAATCATATGTGATCTCTTCTTTTCTCTCATAACTTAGGAACATGATATAAAAAACTTAATTTCAATCATCTCCTCTTCTTTTCTGCATATTTTTAATTCTTATCTTCTCTTTTTTTACCTCCAACAGAATATCTCATTTTTCACCATTAAAAACCTTACAAAATCCTCAATCTCTACCGTTTCTTCTCCTTATTTCAAAAATCTAAACCGATCAATCGATCCAAAATGTCATTCTGCATCTATCTGTCGGTTTAATTTTTGATTTTGATGCATATTTCAAAAATCCCAAAAAATGACCCAATTTCCAATTTTAATCGGGATAATCGAATTGAGCTGTTTATACTCGATTAGCACATGTGTCAAATAGGAAGAAACAATGGTCAAATAAGAGGAAATTAAAGGTTCCGCAAAGGTTTAATGATCACATCATGAGTAATGTGAGCCAAAGGCGTAAGGTGAATAATGAATTGGATGGGGAAAATGAGGATAATGCTAATGGAACGGATGAAGGAGTGAGTAGTGACTTGAAGCATAAGGAAGAGCATGATGATAACATCACTGTAAGTGTTGTTGAAACTGATGCTACTATGCATATTGATTGTGTTCCCGTCGATAATACTAGTGCTAATAATATGGATAATTGTGATAAGAATACTAGTATGCCTGTGGAAAATAGTGTGGATAAGAGTGGGAATTGTAATACTACTTTCGAGTTTCGAACAATTCACGCAAATTAATCCATTCATGAGTATAATAAAAGGTCAAAAGTCAAAACTCACAATTGCAACCTCCAATATAATCTAAAGAATGATTATGTCTAGGTATTGAAATGAAAGAGAGATTACTTATCTAACCCTTTTTTAGTGGATTCTATAAACAAAAATGTACTACTATACAAATTTTAACAAAAAGAACGCAATAACTCATTAACTCGTAAAAGTATATGATGAATTCACAAATTAGCAAAAATAATGCGGGATTTTTTTAGAAAACAATTTGCATTTTTTGGGTGGTTTATGGACTTCAAAGAAGCAGCAACTTTTTTTAAAAAAAATTAGTGGATAACTTTAGCATAAATTTCTAAAGAGTAGGATAATTTGTTGTAATTTCCTTAAAATGAACAACGGCCGACTAAGTCCAAGCTTAGGTGATCAAGCGAAATAACTCAACCAAAATAGGTCAATGTGTTTTAGGTCATGAAGATATGAGAGCATATTATAATGAACTTACAGACACAAGCAATCAAGCACCCTTGGTTCGTGCATCAATATTAGCACCATGCTCAAGGAGTTTATCCATGACCTTTATGTGACCACCTTTTGCAGCAAGATGGTGTGACACCATGCGCTTTGGAACCAAACGCGGCCACATTTGCATCCATTCATTTGTCAAAAAGCCTTTTCACCTGCCAACAGAATACTAAAATCAGTTAAAACATCATGTTATATAAGCCACTTAACCTCATTTTTCTTTAACAATAAGAATGGGACCTTAGATGCTTCACAATCAAAGTATTTAAAACCTTCTTTCATCAGTTGTTAATGGTGGTTTTAAGCACACAATAAACAACACCTAAGACTAATAGCATTAAAAACAAGCTATCCATAATAAAAGGCTACTCAGGTTAACATCTATGGAAGTGCATAGCATTGTGGATTATTTTATTTTATTTTATTTTATTTTATTTTCCTTCCTTCTTTCTTTTCTTTCTTTCTGTAGTTAAGTGATTTAGTTGTAGCAAAACCAGGTAATAATGTCTGCATGTGTTCATGTTGTCTAATGTTGTGATAATAAGATAGTCGGAATCACTTTTCTTGCAACTACTCTCAAACTGTTATCCACAACTGAATGTTTGATCACATATTCAGAATAGAAAAGACTATACCTAAATACTAAAAACAGAATATAAACATCTTGAAAACACAATAATCGGGTAATCACTTTCCAAAACTGTCTTATGAGTGTTCTGGATTGCTTATAGAAAAACAACTTATTACTTTTTGAAATAAGCAGTTTGGAAAAAATAATTTTGAATATTTTATTCAAATATCTTATTTCATCAAATTAAAACACTTCTTAGATATATAAGATAAGATGTCTTACTGTATGGTTGTGAAGGTAGAGGTGAGATTAATATAGAACACATACTTGTTATAAAACCAATGAACCAATCATATCATTTATTTTTTATCTAAATTAATAAAAAATTATTTTTCACTTTTTAAAAAAAAACAACATATCTTGCAAACGGTAAATCTTAAATCTACAAAAAATACACTATCGCAACGAGAATTAAATTATCTTTCCATAGATATGCAATTCTATATACTTTCGACGAATTTTTTTCTTTTAAATTTCCGCCTAGAAAAATCACAAGTGATAAAATCACATATGATTTGATTCTTACAAATCACATATGATTCTTACGAATCATATGTGATTTTTACAAATTACATGTGATTCGTAAAAATCACATATGATTTGATTTTAACAACTCACATGTGATTTTTACAAATCACATATGATTTTTCTGGGCGGAAATTTTGAAAAAAAAAAGTTCGTCGAAAATATATAATAATGCATATCTATAAGTCTATGAAGGTATCGACAATATTTTACTATGATATAAATTGGGATTTATCAACTTAATAATAAATTACCTATCTTTTGATTAAAGGACATTTACATATATTCCAAAAAAAACTTTAATATTTGCATATTTTCTAAAAACGTGCTTTATTACCATTGTAAATCATGCATTAAAACTTTGTGTTTTAGAAAAATATGTACGAGTAATTTTTGATGTTTCTTTAAGGATATAATGATATAGGAAGTGATACTTACACCACTTTTTTTTTATGCACACAACACAATTATACATATAGCATGTTGTATCATGTGCATTAATGATGTAACATTGTGGTGTGTGCATAAAAAAAAGTGGTGTAAGTATCACTTATCTAATGATATATGTAATTCTCCCTTTAAAAATGTATAATGTTAAAAAGAAGGAGAAAAAAAAGTGACTGCTTTAGTTGGTATTTATTTTGCAATAATACTTTTGTAATATCAGTCTTCTTTTAATGGTTTTTTAAGATGGCAGTTGATAACCTCTCATTGTCGTGTAGTTTGGTCGGCCGGCAACAGGATTACTAATTTATGCAAGCATTGGATGGATTCATACACATGAAAACAACTTTGCAATTTAAAACCAATTTCTTAAACCACCTACTTTATTTTTTATACTTTCTCCTTGACAATATCACTTTCAAGGTTTTGGCCAAACCCACACACCACTTTCTTCATAATTGAAAAATAGGTAGTTTTTGCCATTTTAGAGCGTAGAAACCCCACAAGTTTAGAAAAATGAAACTCCACATGATCTTCCGATCCACAAAGTTGACTGGTAATATGTTGTCATTAACCAAGATGCATGCTCCAAGGGAAGGTTGGGGTTATAATGTCACGTTATGTTTTAATGTATTCTGTAACACTACATCAATGCCATATCGATCACTGCAACAAAACTAAGCAATCTCATATTTAGAAGAAGAAGAAGAAGAAGAAGAAGAAGAAGAAGAAACTAGGCAAATGCAATGGTCAAAAGGAACGGGTTAAATTATAAACTTGATATTGCAACCACCAAAGGAACGGGTTAAATTATAAACTTGTTTTTTGCAACAAATTTGCAAACATTATCGATATAGTTTTAAAGAACATTTTTTTTTTCCTAAAGAACAAATGGGTGTATTTTATGCACTCATTTTTTTCATCAAATTAAAAAAACCACTTTCTTCATTTTTTTTAAATTAAAATATCTCGCAAATCGTTAATAGTTACGCGAAATTAATTATACAATTGCGACGAGAATCAAAATATCTTTGTATAAATATTCACTTTTCTATACTTTCGACGATTTTTTTTTCAATGTTTCGTCCCAAAAAAATCACATGTATTTATTACTTAAAAAATCACATGTAAAATGGAGAAATGGGGTAATGAAACCCATGATGGTACAAAAGTAAATGGTTCTACAATAGACGAAGCATTGGCCAAAAACAGAGAGGTACGGAAAACACACAATTGCCTTTTAAATTTAAATTATTTTAACGAGTGATCATTAGTTTGATATAAAATTCAATATTGTTTGCTAACTTATTTCTTTTAAAGTGGATTAATGAGTTACGGAAAAAACAAGGGCAGGATCAAAGATTAGTCTCAACTGAGGAGGGGCCTAGCTCTGTTTGTGAGGAATGAAGATAAAAAAAGGTACGAATAAATCTCATGGATTAAAATTTCAATTAGAAAAGCATACATTTTACGACTCCGATCAAGGCGGCCGAGTTTAACTTTTTTTTTACATAAAATGTGAAAACACAAATGTTATTAACTAATTAACCAACTTTCATATTTGTTTTATTTTATTTTTTTAGTAATCGTATAAAAGAAGGAAAATAATTTGGTGGCCAAAATGTTTGTCAAATTTTATGCTTAAAGTGACGTGGAAGTCTTTTGTTGGTTTATGACGGAAGGTTGTCCGTCTACTATCACTAATAAAATGATGCCACATAAGATTAGACATATTATTAAATGTCAATCAATGCTCATAAAAAAAAAAACTCATTGATATCACTAACTTTCATATAGTTGACATGTGTTCCAGAGACTTCATGGAGCTAGTGCAAAGAAGTTGGAGTGGTTACGTGTAGGCTTGAGGTACTTCAAACTTCAAAGTACGTTGGAATATCTCATTCATATATCGTGTTGGCAACTAATTGGAACTTAATCGCAAATCCTTGAATGTTTTTATTTGGTCTATGATTTCTTTTCTAAAAGTTAGTTGGAATGTAAATAACAAGAACGAAAAGCTCAGACTTCGTGAATTTTTCTTTATGTAATATATGCTATTAGCTAGCCTATGATGATTCGTGTGCAAGAGATGGTATTATTTGCCCATTGCTTTTTTTTTATTGATATTTTACAAATATTGTTTTTAATGACAAATTTTTTATTGATATTATACGAAAATTATTTTTAATGACAAATCTTGTTATTGTTTTTTATTGATATTTTATGTATTTGTTTAATACTATTATAAAACCAAAAACACTAAAAAGTGTTGCTATGTCCTAACTGTTTATGTGAATAAAAAGCTATACGTAAATGGAGTTTATATCTCAGTTGCACAAACAAGGCTTTGATGTAAATTAGGTGGCAATAATCCACAGTCGCATGAACTGATAACCTAAATAGTAATTGTTGATAGCGTATGGGAGTTCTAGCTCAAATGGTTAGAGCCCATACACTCGAAACAAGTCCAAAACAGTTCCACAACCAACACACTCTGTCTGGGAAGCAAGTTCTCAGGATTGATGACAGACAAGACATGTTTGGATGGACACATCCAGGCAAAGGCCAGACTGGGATCTTATCCCAAAATGCCGTTACAACTAAAATGAAATACCCGGCAAACCATAAGGACCAAAAATGTAGTTAACTCTAACTTTTATATGATGCTCTTTAAAATATTTGTGTTGCTTAGAGAGTGGTCACAATACTTCGAAAGATCCCATCTTGGTGCCTACAATGGCTATGGACCGAACTTCAATATGGTTTAAACATGAGTCACGTGGCGCGTTGATTGGCTTCTATCAGGTCAATTGTGCATTTTCAACAGAGGAAAAGACTGGCTTTCGTTCACACCTCATTCTTGTTCAGGAGCTTGTTTTGTCAATGATACAAATACAATACTTAACAAGTACGACTAATTTAACTAGACATAGGTTTGTTTCTTTCAGTAACCATAACTTTTGACATTTTTGCCAACTAAGTTCAGAAGTTTAGCCACTGGGTACACTACAATTGTGCAATGCCTACTCTTGGGGGGAATTGACAAACTGTGGCTTGCTAATGTCATCATATACAATGTTTAGGTCATTAAATAGCAATTGGCATTCTCTAATGTACCGTTTTAGTAAGTGTTTCACTGAACGTTACGAACTTTCAAAAATTGTTTCAATATGAATATTTTATTGACGTGTTCACATAAAAAACCAGCAACACGTGTCAAATTTTAAAGCATGACACATCATTCAAATACACATATTGAAACACTTTTGTAAAGTTTATAATATTTAATGAAACACTTATTTAGTTCACTTGCCAAAAATTATTTTTGAAAAAGTTCATTGTTATTTAATGACCTGAACAATACAAAGATGTGCTTAGAGTAAAAAAAATTTCAATTATTTTTAGAATGATAGAATTAAAAAGATGAAAATTTGAAATCTCTTGACATCCCTAAAATAACTAATTGTGCAAGTTAGGTGATAGTTCCAGCTTCAACAAAGCAAGATCACTAAATCAACACCATATGATAATTTTTAAAACCCACTTTATTAACAACCAAAGCCATACAATCAATCACAAGAAACAACCAAAAGTTCATTACAACCTTAAACAAGAAGTTTATATCAACTTATGTCACAAACATTACAACGTATAGCTATCGGAGCTGTAGGACCCCTCACCCGAGGATGATGATCCACTTTCTTGTTGAACACGCTTCATCTCATCATACGCCCATTCAAGACCATGACAGTATTGGACTTGTGGATTAAACCTAGTGTCCTCGATGTTATATAGCAAAAATGCCCCGTTTACAACTAGAAATTTGATTGCCCTACGGTTTTTCTCTTTTGCAGTAGTGTGGAGCGGTGTCTCTGCAATTGAAAATAGATCATCACAACACAAGTACTTTTTGGTCCAATTTCTTATAGAAAATGTCTTATTAAGCATTTCTGATGATTAATTAAAGTTTTTATTATGACTGCGACTCTATGTATAAAGTGATCTAAGAAGTTGTATGCATTATGAAAAGACTATACTACTTTCGAGTTTCGAACAATTCACGCAAATTAATCCATTCATGAGTATAATAAAAGGTCCAAACTCACAATTGCAACCTCCAATATAATCTAAAGAATGATTATGTCTAGGTATTTGTAACAATTCGCATTTTCAAGATAATTACTATTCCCGGAAAATTTCACTATTCACTTTTACTATTCATTTTTCCCAAAAAAATTTTCCCGAAACTTGATTTTTGTTTCTTGGCCTCGAGTGATAAATCATTTCCATGACAAATTAAAAGTTTGACATTCATAAGCTCATTTTCGTGAAAGTTATTAAGGAATTACACGTTTTAGGGTAAAACGTCATTCAAAAATTCTACGCACAACGAAATTCGACCGCGTTAAGTGACCCCGCATCAGAAAAATGTTTGACACACTCATGATTTATTTGAGAATTAATCGTGACTGAGAAAAACATGACCAAAATAAGCCTCGGCCGTGAAAAACTGGAATTTTCAGTTTTAAGCGTTTTTACTCGGCCGTAACCTTAGCCTATACCTGCACCGCGTTTCTAAAATGATTTGAGTTTTCAACTTATTACAAAAAGTGAACATATTTTTCCCTCCTCCATTGACCAAAAATCATCCCTTGATTTTATAAGTCATTCCTTGATTTTTAGGCTTACGGTTTGATGTCTAAAAGACATTTAATACCAACCGACACTAGACTGAGCCCAGTCTAGACATTATAAGTCATTTTAAATCATTTTTATCCTATTAGAAAAGTAACATTTTACCTTTCTCAATTTTACGCAATATTCGTATATTTTACGTATTACGCGATTTAGACCCGTGTTTCCAGTTTTAGCAGGGTTTTACCACCCAATGGAACCTATCACTCATTTTATATTTTATTATGGAGTATTTTGACATGTTTAACCATTCTTCCAAGTTTCGTATTTTTACGATACCCGGTTTTACGTTTTGTGACGTAACAACTTACGGTTAGCATTTTACGGAGTCGAAACTAGCTCCATAAGTAGGATAATATCAACTAGACCAGCTCATTCTTCTTATCCACATCCAAACCGACTTAGGGGGGGGGGGGAATTCACCACCCTTTTGGCTTGATCTCCTTCCTTGTGCTCTAAGATGATTACATGTGTCCAAACTTGCTCACCAAGTGTTGACAAGTCAACCTAACTAACCTCCTCATTTCCTTATAAGATCAAGACTCACTCTCTTCCATTTCTCTCAATACCAACGACCCAAAACAACCATAACTTACCATTTTGATCATGATTTAGCTAGTTCATTCCATTAGAGTTGAAGGTTTAAGTTCCTTGCATGATCCTTAACACCTTTCAACCATAAAATCACCATAAAACACCACAAAAACTCATCAAATTTCCAAGTGTTCTTAGTGAAGATTTTTACTAAGGCTTGTTTTTGTGATAGATTAGTGTTTATCAAGGGATTATAAGATAGGGTTTTTGATATGGAAGCTTGGCTATGGTTGGAAAATATTTGAAAGATTAAGTAGTAATTCTTGGTTTTGATCTTGGTTCTAGTTAGTTTCTTCACAAGTTGTAAGCAAACTCTAATACACTTCCTTGCTTAAATATCATATTCATGCTATTTACATATCATTCATGCTATATATTGTCTTGTTATCATGTCCATGATGTATAAAAGTGAGCAAAACAAGTTATTGTTATTGATTGTTAAAACAAGTTATTAAAACAAGTAAACTAGTGATTTTCTTGGTAAGACCTGATCAAAATGGTAAAAATATGATATTGGATTATTACATATTGTAGTAGAGGACCTAACAAGGAAACCGTAGCAACTTGAACCACCTAAAACGAGTATACGAGTCAAAAGTTATGGCGATTTGAAGTTACCAAAACTTTCCGGCAAAACTGCCAAAATAGTTTCTGTGACAGAACCTAAAACACGCAAAAAGAGGCCTTTCTGATCCGTTTCATGAAAAAGTTAAAACACGAAAGTTGTCCGGAATCACGTTTTCATTCAGGAACAAAGAAGCTCGAGCCTTGAAAACGCTTTCCGAGTGAGATATTTCTCAGTTTCTTAACAGCTATTTACATATATATAAGTCACTATATATTGGTTATACTTTATAAAGACCAAGAGGTCTTATGACCTAGATTCAAGACCACAACCATGGCTAGAGCCAAGGTTGAGACTCAATACCATGGAACAATGACCAAAGGTCATGGCAAAGCCATGGCTAAAGACCATATATACATACCAAGGCGAAAACATGAGCTAACGACCATATACACTTACCAAGGCAAATACATGAACTAGAGAGTTAGCAATAACTTAAACATACAACTTGGATATACTTCATCTAAAGAACCATGAAATATTACGAGTATTTGTCATACAAGTTATAAGAACTTACCCTAATAACAATCTTCATGTAAAGATAAACTTTCCTAAGTTTATTCAAGTACTTGGACATGTAACTTTTCGGATCAAAACTTATATACATAAATATTTTATCAACTACTACAATAGTAGGGAGCCTCATGTGAGGAGTTCATTATGTAAGCCGTCGAGATGAGTTGTGGATTTACGAATTAAAGTGTCCTGGCTCCTCGAACGTTTATTACATGACTTCTGAATTATGTCGGCCCGAACGGTAGTAAACGATATATAAACATACATGTTTCATGAATCATTTCTTTCAAAGACTTACACTATACATCATACCACATCATGGACTAAGTGCAAGACACATATATTGGCATGTTTATGTTTCCTTAGACATTATTCCAAACCTAAGTTGCAACAATTATTCTAGGTTGCCCGTAGAAGTTCTTACGGCATATCCAGCATTCTCTTTATACATCATCCAACTCAAGGTGAGTTCATAGCCCCACTTTCCGTTACTTAATTGTTTTACAAACCCTTGGGGGGAATACATGCTATTTTTTAACCGAGCACAATGTTTTTAAATTGTATGCTTGCCTGATTGTTTTATTATCACTAAGTACCAGCCTTGCTAAACCGAGATCCTTTATTATGAACCATTTAATCACTAGCAATAGTGAGCGCGAATATTGTGAATAGGCCTATTGGGATTGACGAATCCTATTTGTATTGACTAAGTTCAAACAAATGCACTAATATTTGAGATTTAGGTATGTTAGCAAAGTACCTACCGGGATAAATCTGCCGATCGATATTGGTATACGTTAACGTTTTGGTGTCATAAGCTTAGTGTATAATACATTTTATGGGCGTATAATAACGTAGCCTACCTGTTTTGTTTTCCAAACATTGGTGTGAGTCTACAGCTCACACTACCAACATATTGTGTTCAAACATTAAACAAACTCTATGAATATCACTCAACCTTTGTGTTGACCTCTCAAGCATGTATTTCAGGTTCATGACGATCAAGGATGGCACGGAAGAGCACGGATACTCAAGAGGGCTATAAATTTTATTATCATTCAAAAACTCATTTAATGTAAATTGTAAACATGGAACCATTTGGGACCTCATTTTGTAATCTCTGATATTTATATATTTTGAATGATACATCTTTTAAAACGACTCAATTGGAGTTCGTTTTCTATTATTGTGACTATTGTGCCGTCAAGTAACACCCAGTTCGAATTCCGCTGCAACCATGAATTGGGGGTGTTACAGATTGGTACCAGAGCCATGGTTATAGAGAAACGGGTCTAATTGAGACCTAAACTATAACTACAATCACAAACAAAAACATTTTATAGCCTTCCGCTCTCCGTGTCTTTCATCCTCCAGACGATTATGGACTTAGTAAGCATGTTATGATACACAAACATATTAGTATATTCATATATACCCATTTTGAGCATTTCCCCGTAGACATTTTTGTGCTACACAAACATAATTGCATATTAATATATGCACCCTAAACATAATTGAGCATTTTCCCGTAAGCATTTGTATATTGATATATAAACTCGGTTTATTTTCAATCATTTATCTAAACAATGGACTAAACATATCTGCGTATGCCTATTCTAGAGCATTACGACACAACCAGATTCTCCCAATCATGTTCCTACTCCAACATTTTATGTCCAAGACATTGTAACTGATTGCAATGGTCTTTCCTATTTTTCAAGACATTGTATTATACAATGGTCTTAACCATTTCTCAAATGTTTTGAGTCACACAATGGTCTAACCTACTTCCCAGACATTGTGAATTGCACAATGGTCTAACCTACTTCCGAGACATTGTGTTATGTGCAATGGTCTCTAGAATTATTCCATCACATCATCAATATCATTTTATATGATATCAAAAACCCGTCACAACCTATCGATTTCTAATAGAATATGAGATTTATAAAGGACAAACAAATCCATCACCTACAAAAGCTGAAGTTCAGCCCTACATTCATCAAAGTTTTCTTCTGAAACCTTCATTATTAAAAGTTCATGATCCTGGCCAAGTATGTTCTATTTTAGAACTACTTAAAACTTCCTTTCCATACGTACCTACCCTTACTATCTTCTATGCAATGGAATATGAAAACATGCGTTACAAGTCTTGTATGGACGGGACTTGCAACTTAAGGGTTTGACATCGCCTTTGTTTAGTGGACAGTTTCCCGAAAGCAACGGACATATCACAAGTATACCTAATTTAGGTATTTGAAAATTTTATCGAACCTCGGCTAAATATAGACTAGTCACCTATATTTAACCTAGGGACAGTGGAATATAGTCTGACTAACTATATTCGACTTAAAATTTTCAAATACTGAGAATAGCTGTACTAGGGTTATGTTTAGATTGATTTCCTACATGAACACGATAAACCACCAGAATACATTAAAACAATCTAGAGACACGATAGTGCCTTACCACTCAGCAAGATCTTAACACCTTATTTGTATGATCTAAATTCATTCTTGAAAATTTTCATTTATGAGATAATCCGAACTACTATCTTGGGATAGTTATCAATTATTCTCTTCATCCTGTAGAAGTACTATCCTGTTTAGGTCCTAAGGATACCATTCCATCATAAACCTTTAAAATCTCTTAAGATTTTCAAAACAAACTCAACATCTATACCTAAGAGTATTAATGTTAAGCATACACTGCACACTTTTGTTCATCAACATAGCACATCATTATCTTCACAACCGTTACAAATACAAGCTCATTAACAGATCTTGATGCACTTTTAAAGCTCAAATCATCCTTAGTTACACCACAAGCACCCTTATCAGCTTTACAAGATTGAATATTCATCTTGTACTTTTGCTACACCAGTATCATCTCGTAATACACTACCTTGTAACTCACCGGCTAAGTATGAATGTTGGGTTGGGAATTCTTAAGTAGTATGATTTATAATTATTTGAATGGATTGGGATGCCTTTTCATTTAAATAAATAAATTGTAAATCACCGAACCATAAGTTTATATTCCCCTATTTACATTGTTTGGGATGCCTCTCTATGTAAATAAAGAATTATAAACAAGTGGGCTTATTTGTATCCGAAATAACATAAGTATGAAGTCAATAAACACTAGGTACAACAACCGATTACCTACTAGGCTATGATTGCAGTTACTATCTTAATTCCTATTAATATTCGACTACTATATCAATTTCCTTTGATATTTGACTATTACCATACCTTTCCTACATAAAAGCAAACCTCATCCTACACCATACACTGAAACGACAAATCAAACTACATCACTGGTAATCTCAGACTTTAGTCCTCATAAGTAACCACACCTTTTCATCGACATCACTCCAACATATGACACACAAAGAACTTCGGGACGAAGTTCCCCGTAAGGGGTAGAGACTGTAACAATTCGCATTTTCAAGATAATTACTATTCCCGGAAAATTTCACTATTCACTTTTACTATTCATTTTTCCCAAAAAAATTTTCCCGAAACTTGATTTTTGTTTCTTGGCCTCGAGTGATAAATCATTTCCATGACAAATTAAAAGTTTGACATTCATAAGCTCATTTTCGTGAAAGTTATTAAGGAATTACACGTTTTAGGGTAAAACGTCATTCAAAAATTCTACGCACAACGAAATTCGACCGCGTTAAGTGACCCCGCATCAGAAAAATGTTTGACACACTCATGATTTATTTGAGAATTAATCGTGACTGAGAAAAACATGACCAAAATAAGCCTCGGCCGTGAAAAACTGGAATTTTCAGTTTTAAGCGTTTTTACTCGGCCGTAACCTTAGCCTATACCTGCACCGCGTTTCTAAAAAGATTTGAGTTTTCAACTTATTACAAAAAGTCAACATATTTTTCCCTCCTCCATTGACCAAAAATCATCCCTTGATTTTATAAGTCATTCCTTGATTTTTAGGCTTACGGTTTGATGTCTAAAAGACATTTAATACCAACCGACACTAGACTGAGCCCAGTCTAGACATTATAAGTCATTTTAAATCATTTTTATCCTATTAGAAAAGTAACATTTTACTTTTCTCAATTTTACGCAATATTCGTATATTTTACGTATTACGCGTTTTAGACCCGTGTTTCCAGTTTTAGCAGGGTTTTACCACCCAATGGAACCTATCACTCATTTTATATTTTATTATGGAGTATTTTGACATGTTTAACCATTCTTCCAAGTTTCGTATTTTTACGATACCCGGTTTTACGTTTTGTGACGTAACAACTTACGGTTAGCATTTTACGGAGTCGAAACTAGCTCCATAAGTAGGATAATATCAACTAGACCAACTCATTCTTCTTATCCTCATCCAAACCGACTTAGGGGGGGGGGGATTCACCACCCTTGTGGCTTGATCTCCTTCCTTGTGCTCTAAGATGATTACATGTGTCCAAACTTGCTCACCAAGTGTTGACAAGTCAACCTAACTAACCTCCTCATTTCCTTATAAGATCAAGACTCACTCTCTTCCATTTCTCTCAATACCAACGACCCAAAACAACCATAACTTACCATTTTGATCATGATTTAGCTAGTTCATTCCATTAGAGTTGAAGGTTTAAGTTCCTTGCATGATCCTTAACACCTTTCAACCATAAAATTACCATAAAACACCACAAAAACTCATCAAATTTCCAAGTGTTCTTAGTGAAGATTTTTACTAAGGCTTGTTTTTGTGATAGATTAGTGTTTATCAAGGGATTATAAGATAGGGTTTTTGATATGGAAGCTTGGCTATGGTTGGAAAATATTTGAAAGATTAAGTAGTAATTCTTGGTTTTGATCTTGGATCTAGTTAGTTTCTTCACAAGTTGTAAGCAAACTCTAATACACTTCCTTGCTTAAATATCATATTCATGCTATTTACATATCATTCATGCTATATATTGTCTTGTTATCATGTCCATGATGTATAAAAGTGAGCAAAACAAGTTATTGTTATTGATTGTTAAAACAAGTTATTAAAACAAGTAAACTAGTGATTTTCTTGGTAAGACCTGATCAAAATGGTAAAAATATGATATTGGATTATTACATATTGTAGTAGAGGACCTAACAAGGAAACCGTAGCAACTTGAACCACCTAAAACGAGTATACGAGTCAAAAGTTATGGCGATTTGAAGTTACCAAAACTTTCCGGCAAAACTGCCAAAATAGTTTCTGTGACAGAACCTAAAACACGCAAAAAGAGGCCTTTCTGGTCCGTTTCATGAAAAAGTTAAAACACGAAAGTTGTCCGGAATCACGTTTTCATTCAGGAAGAAAGAAGCTTGAGCCTTGAAAACGCATTCCGAGTGAGATATTTCTCAGTTTCTTAACAGCTATTTACATATATATAAGTCACTATATATTGGTTATACTTTATAAAGACCAAGAGGTCTTATGACCTAGATTCAAGACCACAACCATGGCTAGAGCCAAGGTTGAGACTCAATACCATAGAACAATGACCAAAGGTCATGGCAAAGCCATGGCTAAAGACCATATATACATACCAAGGCGAAAACATGAGCTAACGACCATATACACTTACCAAGGCAAATACATGAACTAGAGAGTTAGCAATAACTTAAACATACAACTTGGATATACTTCATCTAAAGAACCATGAAATATTACGAGTATTTGTCATACAAGTTATAAGAACTTACCCTAATAACAATCTTCATGTAAAGATAAACTTTCCTAAGTTTATTCAAGTACTTGGACATGTAACTTTTCGGATCAAAACTTATATACATATATATTTTATCAACTACTACAATAGTAGGGAGCCTCATGTGAGGAGTTCATTATGTAAGCCGTCGAGATGAGTTGTGGATTTACGAATTAAAGTGTCCTGGCTCCTCGAACGTTTACTACATGACTTCTGAATTATGTCGGCCCGAACGGTAGTAAACGATATATAAACATACATGTTTCATGAATCATTTCTTTCAAAGACTTACACTATACATCATACCACATCATGGACTACGTGCAAGACACATATATTGGCATGTTTATGTTTCCTTAGACATTATTCCAAACCTAAGTTGCAACAATTATTCTAGGTTGCCCGTAGAAGTTCTTACGGCATATCCATCATTCTCTTTATACATCATCCAACTCAAGGTGAGTTCATAGCCCCACTTTCCGTTACTTAATTGTTTTACAAACCCTTGGGGGGAATACATGCTATTTTTTAACCGAGCACAATGTTTTTAAATTGTATGCTTGCCTGATTGTTTTATTATCACTAAGTACCAGCCTTGCTAAACCGAGATCCTTTATTATGAACCATTTAATCACTAGCAATAGTGAGCGCGAATATTGTGAATAGGCCTATTGGGATTGACGAATCCTATTTGTATTGACTAAGTTCAAACAAATGCACTAATATTTGAGATTTAGGTATGTTAGCAAAGTACCTACCGGGATAAATCTACCGATCGATATTGGTACACGTTAACGTTTTGGTGTCATAAGCTTAGTGTATAATACATTTTATGGGCGTATAATAACGTAGCCTACCTGTTTTGTTTTCCAAACATTGGTGTGAGTCTACAGCTCACACTACCAACATATTGTGTTCAAACATTAAACAAACTCTATGAATATCACTCAACCTTTGTGTTGACCTCTCAAGCATGTATTTCAGGTTCATGACGATCAAGGATGGCACGGAAGGACACGGATACTCAAGAGGGCTATAAATTTTATTATCATTCAAAAACTCATTTAATGTAAATTGTAAACATGGAACCATTTGGGACCTCATTTTGTAATCTCTGATATTTATATATTTTGAATGATACATCTTTTAAAACGACTCAATTGGAGTTCGTTTTCTATTATTGTGACTATTGTGCCGTCAAGTAACACCCAGTTCGAATTCCGCTGCAACCATGAATTGGGGGTGTTACAGTATTGAAATGAAACTTTAATATTTGCATATTTAACTAAATTGGGATTTATCAACTTAATAATAAATAACCTATCTTTTGATTAAGGGACATTTACATATATTCTAAAAAAACTTTAATATTTGCATATTTTCTAAAAACGTGCTTTAATATCATTGTAAATCATTCACTAAAACTTTGTGTTTTAGAAAAATATGTACAGTAATTTTTGAAGTTTCTTTAAAGATATAATGATATATGTAATTCTCCCTTTAAAAAATGTATAATGTTAAAAAGAAGGAGAAAAAAAAAGTGACTGCTTTAGTTGGTATTTATTTTGCAATAATACTTTTGGAATATTAGTCTTCTTTTAATGGTTTTTTAAGATGGCAGTTGATAACCTCTCATTGTCGTGTAGTTTGGTTGGCCGGCAACATGATTACTAATTTATGCAAGCATTGGATGGATTCATACACATGAAAACAACTTTGCAATTTAAAACCAATTTCTGAAACCACCTACTTTATTTTTTATACTTTCTCCTTGACAATATCACTTTCAAGGTTTTGGCCAAACCCACACACCACTTTCTTCATAATTGAAAAATAGGTAGTTTTTGTCATTTTAGAGCGTAGAAACCCCACAAGTTTAGAAAAATGAAACTCCACATGATCTTCCGATCCACAAAGTTGACAAAAACTACCTATTTTTCATAATTGAAAAATAGGTAATATGTTGTCATTAACCAAGATGCATGCTCCAAGGGAAGGTTGGGGTTAATGTCACGTTATGTGTTAATGTATTATGTAACACTACATCAATGCCATATCGATCACTGCAACAAAACTAAGCAATCTCATTAAAAAAAAATAATAATAATATAAAAAAAAAAAAAAAAAAAAAAAAAAAAAAGCACTAGGCAAATGCAATGGTCAAAAGGAACGGGTTAAATTATAAACTTGATATTGCAACCACCAAAGGAACGGGTTAAATTATAAACTTGTTTTTTGCAACAAATTTGCAAACATTATCAATATAGTTTTAAGAGAAAAGTTAAATACAGAATTTTTTTTTTTTTTTTTTTTTTTTTTTTTTTTTTCCTTCCTTCTTCTAAAGAACAAATGGGTGTATTTTATGCACTCATTTTTTTCATCAAATTAAACCAACCACTTTTCATCATTTTTTTAAAAATTAAAATATCTCGCAAACCGTTAATAGTTACGCGAAATTAATTATACAATTGCGACGAGAATCAAAATATCTTTGTATAAATATTCACTTTTATATACTTTCGACGATTTTTTTTTCAATGTTTTGTCCCAGAAAAATCACATGTATTTATTAATTAAAAAATCACATGTAAAATGGAGAAATGGGGTAATGAAACCCTTGATGGTACAAAAGTAAATGGTTCTACAATAGACGAAGCATTGACGAAAAACAGAGAGGTACGGAAAACACATAATTGCCTTTTAAATTTAAATTATTTTAACGAGTGATCAATAGTTTGATATTAATTCAATATTGTTTGCTAACTTATTTCTTTTACAGTGGATTAATGAGTTATGGAAAAAACAAGAGCAGGATCAAAGATTAGTCTCAACTGAGGAGGGGCCCACCTCTGTTTGTGAGGATGAAGATAAAAAATGTACGAATAAATCTCATGGATTAAAATTTCAATTAGAAAAGAATACTTTTTACGACTCCGATCAAGGCGGCCGAGTTTAACTTTTTTTACATAAAATGTGAAAATACAAATGTTACTAACTAATTAACCAACTTTCATATTTGTTTTATTTTATTTATTTAGTGATCGTATAAAAGAAGGAAAATAATTTGGTGGCCAAAATGTTTGTCTAATTTTATGCTTAAAGTGACGCGGAAGTGTTTTGTTTGTTTATGACGGAAGTTAGTCCATCTACTATCCCTAATAAAATGATATCACATAAGATTAGACATATTATTAAATGTCAATCAATGCTCATAAAAAAAAATCGTTGATATCACTAACTTTCATATAGTTGACATCTGTTCCAGAGACTTCATGGAGCTAGTGCAAAGAAGTTGGAGTGGTTATGTGTAGGCTTGAGGTACTTCAAACTTCAAAGTACGTTGGAATATTTCATTCATATATCGTGTTGGCAACGAATTGGAACTTAATTGCAAATCCTTGTATGTTTTTATTTGGTCTATGATTTCTTTTCTAAAAGTTAGTTGGAATGTAAATAACAAGGACGAAAAGCTCAGACTTCGTGAATTTTTCTTTATGTTATATATGCTACTAGCTAGCCTATGATGATTCGTGTGCAAGAGATGGTATTATTGGCCCATTGCTTTTTTTTTTATTGATATTTTACAAATATTGTTTTTAATGGTAAATTTTTTATTGATATTATACGAAAATTATTTTTAATGACAAATCTTGTTATTGTTTTTTATTGATATTTTATGTATTTGTTTAATACTATTACAAAACCAAAAACACTAAAAAGTGTTGCTATGTCCTAACTGTTTATGTGGATAAAAAGCTATATGTAATGTGAAATGCAGTTTGTATCTCAGTTGCACAAACAAGGCTTTGATGTAAATTAAGTGGCAATAATCCACAGTCGCATGAACCGATAACCTAAATAGTAATTGTTGATAGCGTATGGGAGTTCTAGCTCAAATAGTTAGAGCCCATACACTCGAAACAAGTCCAAAACAGTTCTACAACCAACACACTCTGTCTGGGAAGCAAGTTCTCAGGCTTGATGACAGACAAGACATGTTTGGATGGACACATCCAGGCAAAGGCCAGACTAGGATCTTATCCCAAAATGCCATTACAACTAAAATGAAATACCCGGCAAACCATAAGGACCAAAAATGTAGTTAACTCTAACTTTTATATGATGCTCTTTAGAATATTTGTGTTGCTTAGAGAGTGGTCACAATACTTCGAAAGATCCCATCTTGGTGCCTACAATGGCTATGGACCGAACTTCAATATGGTTTAAACATGAGTCATGTGGCGCGTTGATTAGCTTCTATCACGTCAATTGTGCATTTTCAACAGAGGAAAAGACTGGCTTTCGTTCACACCTCATTCTTGTTCAGGAGCTTGTTTTGTCAATGATACAAATACAATACTTAACAAGTACGACTAATTTAACTAGACATAGGTTTGTTTCTTTCAGTAACCATAACTTTTGACATTTTTGTCAACTAAGTTCAGAAGTTTAACCACTGGGTACACTACAATTGTGCAATGCCTACTCTTGGGGGAATTGACAAACTGTGGCTTACTAATGTCATCATATACAATGTTTAGGTTATTAAATAGTAATTGGCATTCTCTAATGTACCGTTTTAGTAAGTGTTTCACTGAACGTTACGAACTTTCAAAAATTGTTTCAATATGAATATCTTATTGACGTGTTCACATAAAAAACCAGCAACACGTGTCAAATTTTAAAGCATGACACATCATTCAAAAACACATATTGAAACACTTTTGTAAAGTTTATAATATTTAATGAAACACTTATTTAGTTCACTTGCCAAACATTATTTTTGAAAAAGTTCATTGTTATTTAATGACCTGAACCCTACAAAGATGTGCTTAGAGTAAAAAAAAATTGCAAGTATTTTTAGAATGATAGAATTAAAAAGATTAAAATTTGAAATCTCATGACAACCCTAAAATAAGTAATTGTGCAAGTTAGGTGATAGTTCCAGCTTCAACAAAGCAAGATCACTAAATCAACACCATATGATAATTTTTAAAACCCACTTTATTAACAACCAAAGCCATACAATCAATCACAAGAAACAACCAAAAGTTCATTACAACCTTAAACAAGAAGTTTATATCAACTTATGTCACAAACATTACAACGTAACAGCAGAAATAAAAACTGGCTTAGCTATCGGAGCTGTAGGACCCATCTCATCATACGCCCATTCAAGACCATGACAGTATTGGACTTGTGGAATAAACCTAGTGTCCTCGATGTTATATGGCAAAAACACCTCGTTTTCAACTAGAAATCTAATTGCCCTCCGGTTTTTCTCTTTTGCAACAATATGGAGCGGTGTCCCTGCAATTGAAAATAGATCATCACAACACAAGTACTTTTTGGTCCAATTTCTTATAGAAAATGTCTTATTAAGCATTTTCTGATGATTAATTAAAGTTTTTATTATGACTGCGACTCTATGTATAAAGTGATCTAAGAAGTTGTATGCATTATTAAAAGACTATACTACTTTCGAGTTTTGAACAATTCACGCAAATTAATCCATTCATGAGTATACTAAAAGGTCAAAAGTCAAAACTCACAATTGCAACCTACAATATAATCTAAAGAATGATTATGTCTAGGTATTGAAATGAAAGAGAGATTACTTATCTAACCCTTTTTTAGTAGATTCTATAAACAAAAATGTACTACTATACAAATTTAAACAAAAACAACGCAATAACTCATTAACTCGAAAAAGTATATGAAGAATTCAAAAATTAGCAAAAATAATGCGGGATTTTTTTAGAAAACAATTTACATTTTTTGGGTGGTTTATGGACTTCAAAGAAGCAGCAACTTTTTTTTTAAAAAAAATTATTGGATAACTTTAGTATAAATTTCTAAAGAGTAGGATAATTTGTTGTAATTTCCTTAAAAGGAACAGCGGCCCACTAAGTCCAAGCTTAGGTGATCAAGCGAAATAACTCAACCAAAATAGGTCAATGTGTTTTAGGTCATGAAGATATGAGAGCATATTATAATGAACTTACAGACACAAGCAGTCAAGCACCCTTGGTTCGTGCATCAATATTAGTACCATGCTCAAGGAGTTTATCCATGACCTTTATGTGACCACCTTTTGCAGCAAGATGGTGTGACACCATGCGATTTGGGACCAAACGCGGCCACATTTGCATCCATTCATTCGTCAAGAAGCCTTTTCACCTGCCAACAGAATACCAAAATCAGTTAAAACATCATGTTATATAAGCCACTTAACCTCATTTTTTTAACTGTAAGAATGGAACCTTAGATGCTTCACAATCAAAGTATTTAAAACCTTCTTTCACCAGCTGTTAATGGTGGTTTTAATCGCACAATAAACAACACCTAAGACTAATAGCATTAGAAACAAGCTATCCATAATAAAAGGGTACTCATGTTAACATCTAAGGAAGTGCATAGCATTTTTTTTCCTTCCTTCCTTCTGTCGTTAAGTGATTTAGTTGTAGCAAAACGAGGTAATAATGTCTGCATGTGTTCATGTTGTCTAATGTTGTGATAATAAGATAGTCGGAATCACATTTCTTGCAACTACTCTCAAACTGTTATCCACAACGGAATGTTTGATCACATATTCAGAATAGAAAACACTGTACCTAAATACTAAAAACAGAATATAAACATCTTGAAAACACAATAATCGGGTAATCACTTTCCAAATCTGTCTTATGAGTGTTCTGGATTGCTTATAGAAAAACTACTTATTACTTTTTGAAATAAGCAGTTTGGAAAAAATAATTTTAAATATTTTATTCAAATATCTTATTTCATCAAATTAAAAAACTTCTTAGATATATAAGAAAAGATGTCTTACTGTATGGTTGTGAAGGTAGAAGTGAGATTAATATAGAACTAATATTTGTTATAAAACCAATGAACTAATCACACCATTTATTTTTTTATCTAAATTAATATAAAATAATTTTTCACTTTTTAAAAAAAAAACAACATATCTTGCAAACGGTAAATCTTCAATCTACAAAAACTACACCATCGCGACGAGAATTAAATTATTTTTCTATAGATATGCAATTCTATATACTTTCGATGAACTTTTCTTTTCGACGAACTTTTTTCTTTTAAATTTCCGCCCAGAAAAATCACAAGTGATTCGTAAAAATCACATATGATTTGATTCTTACAAATCACATATGATTCTTACGAATCACATGTGATTCGTAAAAATTACATATGATTTGATTTTAACAACTCACATGTGATTTTTACAAATCACATATGATTTTTCTGGGCGAAAATTTTGAAATAAAAAAGTTCGTCGAAAATATATAACAATGCATATCTATATTAATCTTTTGTCTGTGAAGGTATTGACAATATTTTACTATGATATAAATTGGGATTTATCAACTTAATAATAAATTACCAATCTTTTGATTAAAGGACATTTACATATATTCTAAAAAAAACTTTAATATTTGCATATTTTCTAAAAACGTGCTTTAATACCATTGTAAATCATGCATTAAAACTTTGTGTTTTAGAAAAATATGTACGAGTAATTTTTGAAGTTTCTTTAATAATATAATGATATATGTAATTCTCCCTTTAAAAAATGTATAATGTTAAAAAGAAGGAGAAAAAAAGGTGACTGCTTTAGTTGGTATTTATTTTGCAATAATACTTTTGGAATATTAGTCTTCTTTTAATGGTTTTTTAAGATGGCAGTTGATAACCTCTCATTGTCGTGTAGTTTGGTTGAACGGCAACAGGAGTACTAATTTATGCAAGCATTGGATGGATTCATACACATGAAAACAACTTTGCAATTTAAAACCAATTTCTTAAACCACCTACTTTATTTTTTATACTTTCTCCTTGACAATATCACTTTCAAGGTTTTGGCCAAACCCACACACCACTTTCTTCATAATTGAAAAATAGGTAGTTTTTGCCATTTTAGAGCGTAGAAACCCCACAAGTTTAGGGTGGTGGGAGTACCGGTAAAAGATATCTATAAGTGGAACCAAAATTTGAATCCCTGATCCTTTCTTTCAAACTCAACTACTCGTAGTGGTCGAAAACAGTTCCTTAAATAGACCACTCACTCCCATTTCCTTCACTCACTCTCAACCAATTCCCTTGCGCCACATCATTTTTCACTTTTTTCATCACTCACCCTTCACTCACTTCTTTTTTGGAGGCGCTACTTCACTCACCTTTCACTCACTCTTTTTTTTTTCTTCCCCTTTTTTCTTTTTTAAATTCTATTAAACTTTATTAAAAACTAAAATTTCATTAAAATTAAATAAACGTTACATAACATTTTTAAAAAACATAAAATAACATTACATAATACGAAAATGCTAAATTTAATAATACTAAAAAACTAATCTTCATCGTCCACCTGGAGGTATGGTAATTGTTGAGCGTTAATATGCTCCATAAGATCAAATCGGAGATGAAAATGTGTGTTCTCATTTCGTATCTCGTCCAAGTCTGCTTCGTCAAACACCGGTTCGATCGGAGGATCTCTAATATGAACTGGGCAGATTGCGTTACCGGAGTCATGTAGAATCATGTTGTGCAATATCACACACGCATAAACTAGTTTGCTAATTCTGTCTACTGTATACGGCCGTAAAGGTCGTCTCAGTATACCCCATCTAGCTTTGAGAGCACCAAATACCCGTTCAACATCTTTTCGAGCCGACTCTTGTACTTTCTTGAATTTTTTCTCTTTCGGGTCGGTTGGAAATTTGAAGGCTTTTACAAAAGTAGACCATGTAGGATATATGCCATCGGTTAGATAGTATCCACGCTTGTACGTATGGCCATTCACAACAAATGGGCACTTAGGTGCCGTACCATTACGCTCGGTGAGGAATAGCGGCGATTGCATCACAACATTCACATCGTTGTTTGAACCCGGCGGTCCAAAGAACGCGTGCCATATCCACAAATCTTGAGACGCCACTGCCTCCATCATAATCGTGGGGTATTGATGATCACCCCTTTTATATTGACCCCTCAATTCGACTAGACAATTCCTCCAATCGAAATGTGTGCAATCTAGGCTACCGATCATACCCGGAATGTGATGTCGAGCTTCGTGTGCTTCGTACAAACATGCAATATCATGGCTTGTTGGCCTACGTAGGTAAACTCGACCGTATATATAATAGCGTCACAAAAAAATTGAAGGCATACACGTGACGTTCTTTGAGCCATTTATAAATATTCGTCAAACTCATCCGGTGGATTACCGGTTGCAAGTTGTTTAATGGCAGACGAACATTTTTGTATGGCTGTGAAACTTTTTCTTGCTCTAGCATCGTAACCATCTTGAAAATACTCAAATCTAGACTCAATATCATGTGTGATTTTCAAAAATAAACTTTTACGCATACGATACCTATCTTCAAAAGTTTGAGCGTTGTATCTTGGTTCTTCACAAAAATAATCACGATGCAATGTTTGTGCAGCTGAGATCCGATCGCGTTTTACTGATGTTCGTGACGACCCTGCCGTATCTTCCTCCTCATCTGCATCAATCGCGTTAGCAAAAAACTCAAGACTACTATCGTTAGACCACTCAAACGAGTCGTCTAACAATAAAGTCGAACCAATTCTTCTAGGCTCCATATTCTTGATTTTTTTTAAAAACCGTGTATGGTTTTTTTTTTTTTTACTCGGTGTGTGTTTTTTGTTTTGTGATTTCAACCTACAACAAACACCTCTTTATATATATATATATATATATATAAAAAAAAAAAAAAAAAAAAAAAAAAAAAACTCCTCCAACACTCCTCCAACGGCTCTTTTCTTTCTTTCCCGTGCGTGGTTCACTCACCCAAATCCTCAAACCGTGCGGTGTATAAGTAGTGGCGGCGGTGTTACCGTGAGGGGTAGCCCACCGCACCGCACCCTCATTCAGGTACTCCCAGCTCTCTTAGAAAAATGAAACTCCACATGATCTTCCGATCCACAAAGTTGACTGGTAATATGTTGTCATTAACCAAGATGCATGCTCCAAAGGAAGGTTGGGGTTATAATGTCACGTTATGTGTTAATGTATTTTGTAACACTACATCAATGCCATATCGATCACTGCAACAAAACTAAGCAATCTCATATTAAAAAAAAAAAAAAAAAAAAAAAAAAAAAAAAAAAAAAAAAAACAAAAAAAAAAAACAAAAACTAGGCAAATGCATTGGTCAAAAGGAACGGGTTAAATTATAAACTTGGTATTGCAACCACCAAAGGAACGGGTTAAATTATAAACTTGTTTTTTGCAACAAATTTGCAAACATTATCAATATAGTTTTAAGAGAAAAGTTAAATACAGAACTTTTTTTTTTCTCTCTCCCCTAAAGAACAAATTGGTGTATTTTATGCACTCATTTTTTTCATCAAATTAAAAAAACCACTTTTCATATTTTTTTTTAAATTAAAATATCTCGCAAACCGTTAATATTTACGCGAAATTAATTATACAATTGCGATGAGAATCAAAATATCTTTGTATAAATATTCACTTTTATATACTTTCGACGATTTTTTTTTCAATGTTTTGTCCCAGAAAAATCACATGTATGTATTACTTAAAAATCACATGTAAAATGGAGAAATGGGGTAATGAAACCCTTGATGGTACAAAAGTAAATGGTTCTACAATAGACGAAGCATTGACGAAAAACAGAGAGGTACGGAAAACACATAATTGCCTTTTAAATTTAAATTATAACGAGTGATCAATAGTTTGATATATAATTCAATATTGTTTGCTAACTTATTTCTTTTACAGTGGATTAATGAGTTACGGAAAAAACAAAGGCAGGATCAAAGATTAGTCGATCTCAACTGAGGAGGGGCCCAGCTCTGTTTGTGAGGAATGAATATAAAAAAGGTACGAATAAATCTCATGGATTAAAATTTCAATTAGAAAAGAATACTTTTTACGACTCCTATCAAGGCGGTCGAGTTTAACTTTTTTTTTATATACATAAAATGTGAAAATACAAATGTTACTAACTAATTAACCAACTTTCATATTTGTTTTATTTTATTTTTTTAGTAATCGTATAAAAGAAGGAAAATAATTTGGTCGCCAAAATGTTTGTCTAATTTTATGCTTAAAGTGACGTGGAAGTGTTTTGTTGGTTTATGACGGAAGTTAGTCAATCTACTATCACTAATAAAATGATGTCACATAAGATTAGACATATTATTAAATGTCAATCAATGCTCACAAAAAAAAACTCGTTGATATCACTAACTTTCATATAGTTGACATCTGTTCCAGAGACTTCATGGAGCTAGTGCAAAGAAGTTGGAGTGGTTACATGTAGGCTTGAGGTACTTCAAACTTCAAAGTACATTGGAATATCTCATTCATATATCGTGTTGGCAACGAATTGGAACTTAATCGCAAATCCTTGTCTGTTTTTATTTGGTCTATGATTTCTTTTCTAAAAGTTAGTTGGAATGTAAATAACAAGAACGAAAAGCTCAGACTTCGTGAATTTTTCTTTATGTAATATATGCTACTAGCTAGCCTATGATGATTCGTGTGCAAGAGATGGTATTATTGGCCCATTACTTTTTTTTATTGATATTTTACAAATATTGTTTTTAATGACAAATTTTTTATTGATATTATACGAAAATTATTTTTAATGACAAATCTTGTTATTGTTTTTTATTGATATTTTATGTATTTGTTTAATACTATTATAAAACCAAAAACACTAAAAAGTGTTGCTATGTCCTAACTGTTTATGTGAATAAAAAACACCAAAAATGTAGTTAACTCTAACTTTTATATGATGCTCTTTAAAATATTTGTGTTGCTTAGAGAGTGGTCACAATACTTCGAAAGATCCCATCTTGGTGCCTACAATGGCTATGGACCGAACTTCAATATGGTTTAAACATGAGTCATGTGGCAAGTTGATTAGCTTCTATCACGTCAATTGTGCATTTTCAACAGAGGAAAAGACTAGCTTTCGTTCACACCTCATTCTTGTTCAGGAGCTTGTTTTGTCAATGATACAAATACAATACTTAACAAGTACGACTAATTTAACTAGACATAGGTTTGTTTCTTTCAGTAACCATAACTTTTGACATTTTTGTCAACTAAGTTCAGAAGTTTAGCCACTGGGTACACTACAATTGTGCAATGCCTACTCTTGGGGGAATTGACAAACTGTGGCTTGCTAATGTCATCATATACAATGTTTAGGTCATTAAATAGCAATTGGCATTCTCTAATGTACCATTTTAGTAAGTGTTTCACTGAACGTTACGAACTTTCAAAAATTGTTTCAACATGAATATTTTATTGACGTGTTCACATAAAAAACCAGCAACACGTGTCAAATTTTAAAGCATGACACATCATTCAAATACAAATATTGAAACACTTTTGTAAAGTTTATAATATTTAATGAAACACTTATTTAGTTCACTTGCCAAACATTATTTTTGAAAAAGTTCATTGTTATTTAATGACCTAAACACTACAAAGATGTGCTTAGAGTAAAAAAAATTGAAAGTATTTTTAGAATGATAGAATTAAAAAGATGAAAATTTGAAATCTCATAACAACCCTAAAAGAAGTAATTGTGCAAGTTAGGTGATAGTTCCAGCTTCAACAAAGTAAGATCACTAAATCAACACCATATGATAATTTTTAAAACCCACTTTATTAACCACCAAAGCCATACAATCAATCACAAGAAACAACCAAAAGTTCATTACAACCTTAAACAAGAAGTTTATATCAACTTATGTCACAAACATTACAACGTAACAGCAGAAATAAAAACTAGCTTAGCTATCGGAGCTGTAGGGCCCATCTCATCATACGCCCATTCAAGACCATGACAGTATTGGACTTGTGGATTAAACCTAATGTCCTCGATGTTATCTGGCAAAAACTTCCCGTTTTCAACTAGAAATCTGATTGCCCTCCGGTTTTTCTCTTTTGCAACAGTGTGGAGCGGTGTCCCTGCAATTGAAAATAGATCATCACAACACAATTACTTTTTGGTCCAATTTCTTATAGAAAATGTCTTATTAAGCATTTTCTGATGATTAATTAAAGTTTTTATTATGACTGCGACTCTATGTATAAAGTGATCTAAGAAGTTGTATGCATTATTAAAAGACTATACTACTTTCGAGTTTCGAACAATTCACGCAAATTAATCCATTCATGAGTATTATAAAAGGTCAAAAGTCAAAACTCACAATTGCAACCGCCAATATAATCTAAAGAATGATTATGTCTAGGTATTGAAATGAAAGAGATATTACTTATCTAACCCTTTTTTAGTGGATTCTATAAACAAAAATGTACTACTATACAAATTTAAACAAAAAGAACGCAATAACTCATTAACTCGTAAAAGTATATGAAGAATTCAAAAATTAGCAAAAATAATGCGGGATTTTTTTAGAAAACAATTTGCATTTTTTGGGTGGTTTATGGACTTCAAAGAAGCAACAACTTCTTTAAAAAAAATTATTGGATAACTTTAGTATAAATTTCTAAAGAGTAGGATAATTTGTTGTAATTTCCTTAAATGAACAGCGGCCCACTAAGTCCAAGCTTAGGTGATCAAGCGAAATAACTCAACCAAAATAGGTCAATGTGTTTTAGGTCATGAAGATATGAGAGCATATTATTATGAACTTACAGACACAAGCAGTCAAGCACCCTTGGTTCCTGCATAAATATTAGTACCATGCTCAAGGAGTTTATCCATGACCTTTATGTGACCACCTTTTGCAGCAAGATGGTGTGACACCATGCGATTTGGGACCAAACGCGGCCACATTTGCATCCATTCATTCGTCAAGAAGCCTTTTCACCTGCCAACAAAATACCAAAATCGGTTAAAACATCATGTTATATAAGCCACTTAACCTCATTTTTCTTTAACAGTAAGAATGGGACCTTAGATGCTTCACAATCAAAGTATTTAAAACCTTCTTTCATCAGCTGTTAATGGTGGTTTTAAGCGCACAATAAACAACACCTAAGACTAATAGCATTAAAAACAAGCTATCCATAATAAAAGGCTACTCAGGTTAACATCTAAGGAAATGCATAGCATTGTGTGTGTGTGTGTTTTTTCTTTTTTTTCTTCCTTCTGTAGTTAAGTGATTTAGTTGTAGCAAAACCAGGTAATAATGTCTGCGTGTGTTCATGTGGTCTAATGTTGTGATAATAAGATAGTCGGAATCACTTTTCTTGCAACTACTCTCAAACTGTTATCCACAACTGAATGTTTGATCACATATTCAGAATAGAAAAGACTATACCTAAATACTAAAAACAGAATATAAACATCTTGAAAACACAATAATCGGGTAATCACTTTCCAAAACTGTCTTATGAGTGTTCTTGATTGCTTATAGAAAAACTACTTATTACTTTTTGAAATAAGCAGTTTGGAAAAAATAATTTTAAATATTTTATTCAAATATCTTATTTCATCAAATTAAAACACTTATTAGATATATAAGATAAGATGTCTTACTGTATGGTTGTAAAGGTAGAAGTAAGATTAACATAGAACTAATATTTGTTATAATACCAATGAACTAATCATACCATTTATTTTTTTATCTAAATTAATAAAAAAATCATTTTTCACTTTTTTTTTGTAAAAAACAACATATCTTGCAAACAGTAAATGTTCAATCTACAAAAACAACATATCTCGCGACGAGAATTAAATTATCTTTCTATAGATATGCAATTCTATATACTTTCGACGAATTTTTTTTTCGACGAACTTTTTTCTTTTAAATTTCCGCCCAGAAAAATCACAAGTGATTCGTAAAAATCACATATGATTTGATTCTTACAAATCACATATGATTCTTACGAATCACATGTGATTTTTACAAATCACATGTGATTCGTAAAAATCACTTACGTTTACGATTTAATGTTGCATTAATACATTTAAAAGAATTTACAAAATTCAATTTTAGTATTTTCGATAATCAATTTTCAAGAAGATTAAATACCCATGGAAATATTCATATAACCAAATAATTTTCTTGAAAACCTAGGATCCAACTTTTTATAAATTTCACTACATCAGTTAAACTGCTAGTAATGAAAGTATAAAAGATGGTAATCTGTCGAACAATAATTGGCAAACCATTTCCAATTCCTAGATCATTTTGAGAATTACATCAAATTAATTCATCAATTTGCAATGTAAGCATGTTTCATCCCATCTCATGCCTTAAGTTCTAGGTCTCACGCACAACTTAATTAAGTCGTCTAATTTAGAAACAGTAAAATCTCCATATATGGTCTCACGTATTAACGAAATTTTACCTTGTCATTAAAATTTAGCATAGGTCTCACGCATACCAAATAATAAATTCAAGTATTTCTTATAGTTAGATGGCATGTAACTTAAATTTTAGGGTATTTAGTTTGATGTGTCAATCAAAACATGTACGAAGATGCATGCACTCATCTTCATAATATTAGTTTTCAAAACCATTTTAGTTCACCGTTTTTAAGCTAAGATTAAATCAAAAACTTGTTACTTGATGTATTGGGTTCACTAATTAAAGAAGAACCTCCAATTATCGCCCACTATATCCAACTGCTGCATGAGCCATAAAGACCCAAGTTATTCGGATAATTACCACAAAAGTGGCGCGTGGAATTGAGGTAGATCACCCTTAAGATGATATTGTACTTGTAACGGTTGTTCGGTAAGTCTAATTTGATGCACAAGCAAGCGTGGAAACCCGGTAGGAGCGAATCTCTTAGAGAACCCATTTCCACTTACACCCACCTTATAGTTTGTCAAACTTCGGTCGAGCCTAGTTAACCACTACGTACAAAAACATCCATCAAGAAAATGTTTATGACCAGTCTTAAAAAAGATGTAATAAATTATAAAACTTGCTAGTCTTGCCTGGGAGCCAATTACCGTGCGAAGCGAACCACTATCGGCACATAAGACCTTGCAAGAATTATAATTTATCACAACAAGTTTCAACATTATTAGTTTAATTAATTTTCTTTTCATAAAAATTACCATTTTATTGCTTACAAACATGCCAAACAATGAACAATAAAACAAGTAACAATAAAGAAAAATTAAACAACTAATAAACATAACTATTAAAAAGTGAAATAATTAGCCACATGCATACTTGATTAGATAAACCCTAATCAAATCAATTCTAGGTTTTCCAATATGCATGCAATTAACTAAGGCCTTCCCTTCAAAGGAAGTAGAGCCATATACATTGACGAATCAATTACGTAGGCCATAGTTAATTACACTCCACATAGCACATAAATTGATTTATAACAATTGAGGTCTTCCGAAATTTTAGATCTATCTAAAAAATTACATGTGATAAAAAATAATTCAAACAAGTAAACAATCAAATAATCCATGACTAACATGTATGTTTCATCATGGATTCTAGCATAACAATTAGCAATTAGGTCACAAGATACATCCATGAACACATAAACATGTTGACAACATAGGGTTTCTAAACCAATTAATATTTAAACCACAAACCCTAATTTGAATAAAGGAGGTAATCGCCCCCCCTCCAAATTTTAAGGGTTTCGAAAATTTAAAGAACTCTAGTTCTATAATAATCAATCAACATGTAACAAAAACAATAAAGATTCATTTTTATGTGTTTTTAGTAATCAATTACATGTTATAGAAAGCTCGTGATGCTACTGTCAGAATTTAAATACCATCACAATCATATAATTAAACTAATTATCAAGTAATCACATATGCGGAAGCGTACGATCATATATATCATATAAAAGATTAACTAAAGCATAAACATGAACGTACCTTTGTGATTCTAGCAAGAACAAGAATCAACTTCAATAACCTTGATTAAGTGATGAACTCTAATTAGGGTTTGAATTAGGGATCTACGAATAACCCATTACCGTTTTGTTATTCGATCCAAGATAACTACTATAATGAGTAATTACCACGTTCTTGTACACACGAACTATAACCGAATTAATGTTAATGTTAGTTAATGAAAACACAAGAGTTTGTTATATAAAACAAACCAATCAAAACCCTTGACGGTTATTTGTTCGATCAGCCTCAAAGAAAAGAAAACAAGGAAAACCAATTAGGGTTATAGCTTGTGCACAAAAGATACAAAAAATGAACCCCTAAGCCTTGTATTCATAGTAAGTGTAGTATATGATATTAAGTCACAAACATATAAACCTTGGTGGTGGTTGTGATTCGTGAGAGTAGAAGAGAAAGAGAGGAGTTGGAACCTTTAGAAAGAATGAGAGAAAAACTAGAGAGTATTAGATTGATATGAATGAAGGTCCAACCCTCTCCACATGTGGAGAGGGGTATTTATACTATCCTAACAAATAAATGATAAAACGCCCACACCCGGGCTGTGGATCAGGCATACAGTGGGTAAAGACCCGTCCTTCTTCCACGATGTTACTTAATCTACTACTAACTAACTAATAACTAAACTAACTACGAGCTAACTTAATGCTATTACAATAATTAGGTGACCGAGACTTTTACAGGAATATTTGTATTCCTAACAATCTCCCCCTAAGCGAGGTCACCTTGGAAATTAAGCTCTTTGATCTTTAAGCATTCATTAGTCTTTGTAGCTCGTAGGTTCTGATTCTTCACTTTTCTGCACACTTTGTACTTCAAGCAATGAACTTGTGATTTGGATTCCTTTGTCATATGTGATCTTTGAGCTTCTTTGAGATCATCAGCCATAGTAAATCTCCAAGCTCATCCACAGTAGTATCGCCTTCATGTGATGTAGTGACTTAAGGACCATCATGCTCACACCCTTCTGGATCAGGAGACTATACATTAGAGTTGTGGATCAGGAGACTTTTTCATCAGAGTTGCAGAAACGTTGTTGGTAGTCTCTCAACATTTGTTGTAGCAAGTCTCTCATCGTCATTGATAGTGTGGAGGATGTGTGAGCAAGTATGGATTGACCCGATTCAGCTGGAAATAGGAGCCATCAACGCCATCTTTATATGTGTCCCTGAAATAAGACAGTTAGCAATAAAGATAGAGAACGAATATGGCTTTGTCATTCGTTCTGCGAGGACAGACTACCCTCCGGTTTTGTGAAAATCGACCTGTGATCAGGTAGAGTCTCTTTTAAAGAAGACTCTCCTTGACAGGAATTTCCAGCTTGTAGTAATGAATATTCCAAAGAATCCACTTTGTAATCTTCATACTAAGCATGTTCTCATAGCGGAACGTCTCAAAGCAGACAGCACGATAGAGTGAATCGGTGAATTGATATTCACGAATTGATGAGAAATTGATTTATAGAAATCACTCGCGTGTCATATGATAAACATTTTTGAGACACGACAAGAGTTTTATACTTTGAATCACATTTCCATCAAAAATACTTTTGTTTGAAAGATTTTACTCAATCAAGGTGCTCGAAAGTAAGTTTGAGAGCACATTGAAAGGTTTTGCAAAAGTATCCGTCAATCCATATCCTGGAACAAGTTTGATTCAGTTATGAATCACACCATCGTTGCTTTCCAGTTGTCACTTGATCATTGATCCAAGATGGATCTCACATTTCACCTACCAAGAGCATGAAAGATGTTCGCTCTAGAAGGATTTCCATCTTCATTGTGAATATTTTCATATCACTCGGATGTTCTGGCAATACCACAAGGATAATGTGTAGGACTCTAAATATTTTATCTTATTTTCCACATTGTGTGAAACAATAAGCATATTTGGAATGTGTCCTATCGAGATTTATGGATGATCTCATGGCTCTAGACTCAATAGTGCGTTTTGATCCGCTCCTGGAGACTGGGGAGGCGTCTCCTATTTAGGTATCAACATAGCTCGCAATGAGCGGTCGATACATCGCACAGGGTTCCCCGTGAGAATGAAACAAGCTCTTTTAAGAGAACTTGAGTGGTTGGGAAGTTTAGTGCAGTGTGTCACTGGGTCCATGACGTCTTGTCTTCAATACTGGTGTTACCTTAGTAACCACCAGTAGATTATGAATTGAACCCGGTTTCTGCCCTAAGGTTGAATATATGGAGGGCTATTTCTTTTCACCCTTTCTCATTTCATTTCTTTTTCATTCTTCAACCCCTTCAGTGCTTACCAAGACTTCACCACTTCCAGTCCTAGCTCTATCTCAGTCCGCACTCTTCCCTTTCTCACTTTTCTCCTTTTTTTTTTTCTCAATCATTCCTAAGGACTTCTAATCTATCTATGGATTGTCCCTGGGAAGATCCTTCCAGTTCTGGTGGATCATGGGAACTCATACCTAACCTTAACCATCCTTATAACTCCATGCATAAAGATAAATGGTCGGTCTTAGGTATTACATCCACAAACGCTTTTGCTCCCCCTCAATATGTGCATCGATATTCGAAAGTGTTTAGCACATATGTGGGAGCCTATTTATTGAGTCCAAAAGATCACTTTTGATTATCAGATTTCATATTTAAATCACATTCTCTCCCCCGATCAAAAATTTCAAATCTTTTGAGATTTTGGATCCCAATTGATTTAAATAAGTTAGAAAACATTTAGGAGAGAAATGCGGTCAGTTTTAATATTTTCTGATAAAAAGAAGAACCTTTTCTTACTCCTCCTCAATCTGTGAGGGAGGTTGTTATGTGTCAGATTTGATAAGTTTACAAAAGATTTGAAGTTTTAATGAAAACTCTTTGAAAAATGTTCTCATTCTGACACATAACCATCACAAATTGTTTTATTGCAAGGTTTTGTACAAGATGTGGAGAGTTTTGACGATACATAAAATTTTGAGAAATCACTCTCCCCCTTAATCAATGACGGGTGTTAAAGCTTAAATAAATGATGTCATTGATTAAGTGAAAAATTTTATCAAAATTTTGAGTGCAATTTGATTTTCAATCAAAATCTCATGGTACCACCAAGTTTTGCTCAAATACTTTCTGGAAAAATCATAGAAGAGAAAGTATTTGGTGATAAAAAGAAGACTTCTCTTCTTTATCAAGAAATAATGCACTGAAGCGTACATTAGATCGAGGGTGCAAGAATATAAAGTAATTCACGCTCGGATGAACGGCACCCTTTGCTAGGAACAACCGTCTTTTTGGCGACGTGTTTTCCTCATTTTGAAGAACGGGTTGCTATCTTAAGTAATAGCAAGCCATAGTTTTGAAGTCCGGGTTACAGCCTGAAGTGACTATAAGCCCTAAATTGAAAGAATGTTTTGAGAAACGACATGTTTTAAAAAAACTTTATTTGAGACCGAAAAACTCTTGCTCAAGCATATGTAAGAATCCGTGTAATTATTGAATGACATTTCTAGAAACGTACATAATATTGATTACACAAGAGACATGTCGAGAGAAGAATATTTTTGGATTTTTGTGATTTTTCAGATTTGTATGGATTTTATAAGTTTTATATTTTTCTATTTTCTTTTAGATATATTTTATGTACAAAGGATATGTGAAGCCAATCCTTCAATCATCATTCTCTTCTTGGAGAGACTTAAGAGTTTCTGGAGGGAGGCTCTTCATTCCAAGACGTGGCAGAATGAACTGAAATCTTTCCCGTGAAAGAGCCTTTGTGAATATGTCAGCCAGCTGAAACTCCGTTCTCACAAAGTAGAGTTCCACTATCCATTTCCCCACTTGTTCTCTGATGAAGTGATGACGAATGTCTATATGTTTGGCTCTGGAGTGCTGGACATTGTTGCAACATAGGGCGATGTGATGCGTAGGGATGGCACCAGGCTTTACCTCTCGAGGGATCTCAAGAAGCTTACAACCCCCACTTGGCAGTGTACCTGATCGATGTAGTATAGTATAATGACAAGTACCGGGGGATTGATCGTTCAGCTAGGAATAGTGTCGCTAGGATTAGAAAACCTAAAGACTAGGTCTAGAGATGAATGCTGATTCTTTTTGTATTTTTATATTTTCATGAAAGCAAGTAAAAATCTCGGTTTTGAAGGAGTTTGGCGGAATTAGTTGCTAGTCAACTAACCCAATACTAAAATGCAATCAAAATAAAATACTAAAAATGAAAATAAACTAAATTATACTAGAGTTGTGAGCAATATGTGGGAGAATTGTGTTTACTTAGATTTCACTACTCCCTAGATATCTTTTACAGGTTAATTACTTGTTATAGTTGCGTGGATGACGGATTGTATTCCTTAATACCATTCATGGGGTGGCGTACTTACTTCCCCAATCTTATGAGCGCCTACTTCACTCCTATGTCAAGCCGGCTAAGAAGCTCCTAACATGGGATCACTAGAATTTGCTCATGCATTAAATACAACCAATAAAACCTAGTACACATCGGTTCATGTTTCCTAAGACGTTCAAGCATGTTACACAATGGAGATCTGCCAGTTTTCTTAAGCCTAACATTGAAATCATTCATCCATTACAACAATAAACAAGTAATCAACATATAATTAACATCTAGGTTTCATTACATCTAAGCAAACACAAGATAGATCTAGCTTAGCATGTTGAAATCAAGACAAGCATAAGATATATTCAAACAACACATAGGCATATTGAATGAATTAAGAGAAGACTTATCTCAATTGAACATGAAAGGATTCAAGGGGTGAAAACCCTTGAAAATACTATAAAATATGACCTAGGGTTTATAAAGTTCGGCCCTAGTTTTCTCCATACAAGTTCCTCTTTTTATGAATGAAAAATAGAAAACTATATATAGATTCTGATAGGTGACGGCGTCAAGAACAAAATTCTAACGCCGTCATCTCGCCGCCAAATAGTTTCTCAGACTGCCTAGATCTGGGTCTGACGCCGTCATGTATACTCCTTATGCAGGCCGTCACCAAAAATAGTCTTGATGCCCTTGTTGTGACGCCTTCAGGTTTTCACTGGGTCGTCATGGATTTTACTCTTGACGCCGTCATGATTTTCTTCTTGACGCCGTCAGGTACTGTTCTCAGCATGGAAAATTAAGTCTTTGCCGTTTTCTTCACTTTTATGCTCCAAAAACGTCCGAATTGCTTCCTTTTCCAGATTTCACTCCCAAAGTACCTAAAATCACAAAAAGAACGATTTAGGGCAATATTTGATCAAATAAATTCAATTCCGGGCTTAAATGACCCCCTAAAAGTGGTTCATTTTTCGCCTCATCATATACCCTTTCAATTGATGTAACATCCCGAAAATCGAACTGAAACAGCAGAAGTCTAATCGGAGTATTACTTCATAGAAACATAGCCATAATCATAGGGAACGACACAAAAGAGTCGTTTTGAGAAAATTCGTTATCATTCATCAAACAGAAAAATTAGAGAAGCCACAACGGTTTAATGAGTTTAGAAATACATAAGGAAAATGTCTTGAATAAAAATGAATGATAACAATTTTAAGAGTGGTTCCAAAAGAGTGACCTGACTTCCACTCCGTGCCACAGTTGCAATTTAGTTACCTGAGATAAAACATGCTAAAAAGGTCAACACAAAGGTTGAGTGAATCCACAACGTTTAAGTTGTAATAAATGGAACACAAGCCAAAGTAGTAATAAAACAGTAACATCATAATGTAGGATATTGCACTAAGCCTCATGACACGCAAACCTTAACATTGTACTGCAGCCATAAGAGATATATAAAATCTTATGGGAAGCCTACACATAATAATATGATGCAGGTAATAGTGCCCTCGGATACTAGGAGGTTGCCAGATTCCTATGATATTCAAATATAGTGCATTCGGTTACCATTCCAGGCTAACTTCAAATGGGGCGTCAACTGCCAATAGATCTATTCACTATATTCGCGTTCACTCGCAAGTGATTAATGGTTCATGAGATGAGGGACTTTTGGCAACAGCGGTAACTTAGGCAATATCAATCAGGATAGCATACAGAAAATACTTGTGTTCAGTTTAATAGCATGTATCTCCCCACGGGATTTGAAAACATAGTAAAAGGTGGGACTATGAACTCACCTCAACAAGTAGTAGTAATCCGAAATGCAATGTAGTCAAGTAATAGATGGTAGCTCCGGCGCGTGACCTAGATAAGTATGGCATAGTTTAGTTCATATTCCTAGCTTAGGACTCAATAAATTTTCAAAACGACATTGTTGCCTGTGTGGCATAGATTTAAGTTTGAAATTATTTTTGTAAATATTGGCTCTTGGAGGTGTACACGGACATAAGTAGACGAAAGACGAAAAGCGATGGCATTACATATTTGGCTTGATAATGACCGAAAAACGAGAGGTACGGAAGGTGGCGATAGGTGAGGTTGGGTCTTTAGACGTTGTTTAAAGGTGTATATATGTGCTTGTAAAGAAATAGTTTCACTAGAGAATATTTGTACTTAAAATTTTCTAATAAATTGTATGTATAAAAACTTTAGAAAAATCGGCATGACTTACGTATAAATTTTATTAAAAAGTTTGTATTTATCAGTATTTAAATGTATTTACGTATTTACGAGTAAATATAAGTTTAATATAAAAGTGTGTAAGTAAATGTATTTTAATAAAAGTTTTAAGCAAAATGTTTGTAGTTGAACTAAAATAAAGTTGAACTTGTCATTTTATATTTTTATCATCTTACGTAAGTTTTTATAAAAACATATCAAGTTACATAAAAGGTGAATGGTCGGCGTAAATCAATAATTTTACACGTACGTGTAACATTATAATTTTTGTTTAAGCTTGTTTTACAGTTATAGTGTCATGCGTAGTAGTATTAGATTCTAGTTTATATTGTAGTATTCATTTGTAAAATGAGCATAGCAGTTTAGCGTAAGGCGAACGGGTCGGGAAGTGTCGTGAATAAACAAGTCAGATTTTGACTCGATAAGTTGGGAAGACGAGTCGTGTACCAAAACAACATTCAGCGTCTGCTTTCACGTGTGGGCTTCGGCCCAAGATGAACCCACTTAGTTTGGGCCTTACTGGCTGGGCTCAGCACTCCAAATCAAGCAGTAAGCTTGGGCAAGAGGTCCATACATACTACTAAGTGAGCGGTTTTAAAATTTACAAGGGTTGGGTCAGTTTTAGGCGCAAGGGAGATAATCAAACGCAAGGTTTTAAGACCTTTTTCGAACTTGTAACATGAGCAGTCCCTAATCTTCTTCCGGGCTATCGTTAGGCAATACGGCACAACACACTCGGGGCGTCTCGTTATGGATGGTACAACGCCCATGTGTACTCAGTTGGTGCTTGTTGAATGTCGGGTAAGAAACTCAATATATGGCAACATATAGTGGAATGTACCAAGCTAAGTTTGACTGAGTCGGAATTGGTACTAAAGAAAAATTATGGGATCGACACTATCTTCACACAAAGCGAACAAGGCTGGAAGATAGACCAAAATATACACCTCGCATATTTGAGCCGATACTATATCCGGTTTAGTTTAGTTTCAGGTTTAGCCATACCACAAACAAACATCAAAGTTTAACATAGAATCCAAATCGACAAACAATAGTTACTACCAACGAGTCAAAACCATCACAAAACTAAATGGGTATTAACGAAGCAGTTACAGGTTTCATTGAATAAGAATAAGAACAACAAACAAATCCTTACAACAAGTGAAGCTGATCCGATGAAAACAGAAGATGATACGGGTGACTGGAACTCGATTCTCCATAAGCAAATCCACACACTCTTTGAAGTTCTTTAGCCGCTTATCTCCCAATACCAATTAATGTCCTGATTGTGGAGCGTTTGAATGTATGGAAAAACTCATGGAAATCAAGGGGTACAAATAGATCAATACAAAGGAGGTTTGACTCCAACTTTCGTCATGGTGGTTTGACCTTGTAGCTAAAGAGGGAAAAGGTTACTCACGGCCTAGTCATCCATCGGGGCGAGAGTTTGACTCTGAGGTCTGGACAAAGGAGACATCTCGTGAGTGATGGGGACTGTGAATCGAACCCATCAGTCAATCCACGCGGAGTCTATGAGGTGAAAGTGATGTTAGGTTTCATAGGAGCGGCTTGGAGGAGAGTAGAAAAGGATGAAGTATGGATTTGGGTGGTGTTGTGATATGTGTATAGGAAAGAAAATGTTCGCATATCCTCATATGGCTGCCTGGGTTTCATCGACTAGAGGGAGGCAGAGAAAGAAACAAGAAGTATAGAAATTCTAGGTTAAGGGATAAGGGAGGAGTACTTGCTTGGGGTTTATTTATTCATTTTCATTTGTATGCTTTTATAAAGTGTAGGTTTACTTTTATTTTTCTTAAATAGTCGAGTAGTAAATAAAGTGTAGGAAGAAAAAAAAATAAAAGTGAGTGTTTAAATTAAGGTGAGGTGTGGGATACAATTTGATTTCGTAGTACTTGAGGGAAATTAAACGGGCCTCGGGTTTTATTGACTCCCGGTATTTGGTTATAAATTCTTATGCCATATTATCGCGGTGTAGATACGCGTGGGTTTTTAGTGAAATAAAAATACGAGTTCACCACATTATTTGTTCGACAGTATTCGTTTGTTGATTTACAATAATAATGAAAGTTAGAATTTAGATGCGATGATATATTGAAACTACTGAATGTCACATTCATAAAGAAATTTTTCGGTCTAACAGGAAATTAGTAAATGGGAAAATGTCGGGTTATTACAGTACCTACCCCTAATTCTGAATTTCATCCCGGAATTCTTAGTCCGTGGTAGTGGTCGGGGTTGTCTCGGTGAAAAGGTGTGGGTATTTTGCACGGATTTGGTCTTCACGCTCCCATGTGTACTCCGGTCCTCTATTAGAGTTCCATCTAACCTTGACGATAGGAATACGGCTTTGTTTTAGTTGTTTCACATCTCGGTCCATGATTTCCACTGGTTCCTCTATAAAGTTGAGTTTTTCGTCGAGTCGAAGTCCTTTGAATGGGATGACTAGAGTTTCATCCGATAAACATTTCCTCAAATTTGACACGTGAAAGGTATTGTGCACTTTACTGAGCTCCTCAGGGAGTTCAAGTTTGTATGCTACTGGACCAACTCTTTCCAGGATCTTGAATGGTCCGACGTATCTAGGGTTGAGCTTTCCACGTTTCCCAAACCTAATCATTCCTTTCCAAGGGGATACCTTCAGCAGAACCTTATCCCCAACTTGAAATTCCATAGGCTTTCGCCTCACATCAGCATAGTACTTTTGACGGTCCCGGGCAGCCTGCAAGCGTTGTCTGATCTGTACAATCTTCTCGGTGGTTTCCTGAATAAGTTCGGGCCCTGAGAGTTGAACATCTCCAACTTCTGCCCAACATACTGGTGATCGGCACTTTCGTCCATAAAGTGCTTCAAAAGGTGCAGCTTTGATGCTGGCATGGTAGCTGTTGTTGTAGGAGAACTCTGCTAATGGTAAGTGCTTATCCCATCCTTTCCCAAAATCGATCGCACATGCCCGTAGCATGTCTTCCAAGGTCTGGATGGTTCTCTCACTCTGCCCATCAGTCTGCGGATGATACGCGGTGCTCATATCTAATCGAGTACCCAAAGCTTTTTGCAAGGACTGCCAAAAGTGTGACGTGAAACGGCTATCTCGATCCGATATAATGGAAATTGGCACACCATGTCGCGAGACTATTTCCTTCACATATAATCGTGCCAAAATTTCCATGTCGTCAGTCTCTTTGATTGGTAAGAAGTGGGCGGACTTGGTAAGACGGTCCACAATAACCCATATGGTGTCGTATCCTCCTGACGTCTTAGGTAGTTTTGTGATGAAATCCATTGTGATTCTCTCCCATTTCCACATTGGAAGTTCGGGTTGTATCAATAGGCCGGATGGTTTTTGGTGCTCAGCCTTTACCCTTGAGCACGTCAGACATTTCCCGACATATTCGGCGATGTCAGCCTTCATGTTAGGCCACCAATAAAGTTTCTTGAGATCCTGGTACATTTTGTCAGAACCCGGGTGAATGGAGTATTTGGACTTATGGGATTCGTGCATGATAAGGTCACGTGTTGGGTTTGAAACTGCTGCTAAGTGAAACTGCTGCTGTGAATGAAACTGCTGCTAGTGGTAATGATTCTGCTGCTAATGTCAAAGTGCTGCTGAGGTTAAATGCTGCTGACAGAATCTACTGCTGATGGGATAAGGATGTAAACGGTTTAGATAAATATAGAATAGATTGTGTAAATATTATATTTATCTAGAATATTCTTATCGTGTAGAGAAAGGTATTGTAAACCTAGTAGGATTCCTCAGTCTATAAAAGGAGGATCCTAGGGTTAGTTTATGTACGTATTATTATTCACTTCAAGGTTGTAAAACCCTAGCATTGTTGAGTGCTCGTATTAATAATATTGAAGTGTTGAAAGTGAATCATTATTTTCTTAAGTTAAGCTTTTATATTCCGCATATTAGCTTAAGTGTTTAATCAAGTTAACTTCTATATAAGATCGTTTAAGCTCAACTGGGATCAACAAGTGGTATCAAAGCTTGTGATCTAGAAGTTATTATCAAGAAGATTTTGTTTCTTAAAAATTTGCTGTTCCAAATCTATTGCTAAGATGGGTGATGAAACTCATATGGTGACTGCTTCAAGGGTACCAATGCTAAATCCTTCTGAGTATGAGCTATGGAAGAGAAGAATCAGACAGTACATTCGCATGATTGATTTCAACATGTGGAATGTGATTGTTAATGGTGACTCTGTACCAGAGAAGAGTGCTGATGGGAAGGAGATACCAATTAAGTCTGCTGAAGCTAACACAGTAAGGAAGATGGAAATCAAAGCACACAGTATTCTCTTAATGGGAATACCTAATGAATTCCAAATGGACTTTGATGACTGTGAATCTGGAAAAGAATTGATGGATGCTGTTGAATTCAGGTTTGGAGGGAATGATGCTACTAAGAAATCCAGGAAAAACATGCTGAAGCATCAGTTTGAGAATTTTACTTCTGAAAGTGGAGAGAAGATAATTGGCACATACAACAGGCTAAACCAACTTGTTAGTCATCTAAAGCTTGTTGGCTATGTAGTTCCACAAGAAGATGTAAACCTAAAGTTTCTAAGAAGTCTTGCACCTGAATGGAGTATGCATACAGTTGTGTGGAGGAATAAGCCTGATTTTGAAACTATGAAGTTGGAGAGTCTCTACAACAATTTAAAAGTGTATGAATCAGAACTATCTACCTCTTCTACTTCATCTTCTGGTACTCAAAATCTTGCCTTTGTATCCTCTAAAGGAAAAGGATCTCAAGAATCTCACTCTGCTGCTCATTCTACTGCTTATGGAGTATCTGCTGCTGATGGATCTGTTGCTAGTTCAAATGATAAGATTTCTACCAGTGATATTGCTTTGTGTGCATTCTTGGCTGAGCTCACAACTACTATAAGGTCACATGTCATTAATTAAGACTTGGATCATATTGATCCTGATGATCTTGAAGAAATTGATCTTAAATAGCAAATGGCTATGTTGACCTTGAGGGCAAGAAAGTTTTTGAAGAAGACTGGAAGAGAAGTCAAGTATAAAGCTAAGGACAGTCCTGGCTTTGACAAATCTAAGATAGAGTGCTACAATTGTAACAGGAATGGACATTTTGCCAAAGAGTGTAGAGCTCCAAAGAAGAATGCTGATGTTACAAAGAAGGTTGCTGAAGAATCAAAGACTGCACTGGTATCTTGTGATGGACTGGGAGATTATGATTGGAGTGATATGGCTAAAGAAGAACCAAATTTCTCTTTGGTAGCTGTTGCTCAACCCAAGGTGCAGAACTTTGCACTTATGACCTATGGTTCATCATCAGGCTCTGACTCTGAGGTATCCAATGATTCAGACTTATCTGTGTGTTCTTTTAAATCTTGTGCTGATACTATAGAAGAACTTAAGTCTAGGAATGAGAGTTTAAATAGAGAAATTGAACACCTAAAACTTGATAACTTAGGTTACAAAGTAGGTATTCAAAATGTTGAAAGAAGGTTAGAATATCTCAAAGAGTGTGAGAAGGAATATGTAGATCAACTTAATCTCAGAGATATAGAAATTTTTAAGAAAAACAGTGAAGTAGAAGTTCTTAAAAATAAGTTAGAAGAAGCAGAAAAGGAGAAAGAGGAAGCTCTTGCTGATAAAGATAAACATGTATTAAGAGTACAAAAACAACAATATGCTTCTGATTTGGTTCATAAATCTATAGAGAATACCTTGATGAGAAAAGGTAGTGGAATTGGGTATAATGAAGTGGCTCCTCCAGCCAAAAGTGCTTTTGCTCCACCAGGAAAAGAACTATCATTCATTAGTGAGCTAAACATTGAAAAACCTATAGGTGAATGTAGCACAAGAGTTAAAGAAACACCTAAGGTTGAGGTTAGAAAATTTCCTGAAGCTCCTATTATAGAAGATTGGTATTCTGATAGTGATAGTGATGAAGAACAGGTTAAACCAGAACAAAGTGTGAAAAAGGAAGAAATTCCTACAATGCTTAAGCCTAAAATTGAACAGGTTAAGTTTATCAAACCTGTGTTAGGAAATAACATCTCTAGGAAAATGGTAGAGTACAATGAGGTACCTAGAGAACAGATGGAAAGGTTCAACAATAAGCCTAGGGGTAACCAGAGAAACTTCAACAACCTAGTTTCACATAGATTAGGTAATCAGTTTCAATTACAAAAGAAGGCTTGTTATAAGTGTGGTAGCTTTGACCACTTGATTGTTAGATGTCCTGAACACCAAAAGCCTGTTTGGAATCAATACACTAGGGTGAATCACAAATATGTAACTAAACAAACTCACCCACATCCTAATAGGAATATGGTTCCAAGAGCTATTTTATTAAGATCTGGTGCAACTAGATCTATTTATGCTGCTAAATCAAATGGTGTTTTCAAAACCACAACTGGTTCTTCTACTAGCTCTACTGCTAGTATGCATTCTGCTGCTAACAAGCAATCTGCTGCTAGTACAAAATTTTCTACTTCTGGGCCAAAAGTTTTAACAAATACAGTTGTTGGTAATCACTTTTATGCTGTTAAGGCCTCAACTTGCTGGACTTGGAAACCAAAAACTATTGGTTCAAATTATGTTTCCAAGAATAGTAGTGCATCAAGTGATTTAAAGAAATTTGATTATGTTGATGCACAGGGCAGATCCAAGTCAGTAATGGCTTGGGTCGTCAAGAGGAACTAATGTCTCTACTTTTCATGTGCAGGTCAATCTACTGGATGAACTTAAGGACATGGTTATTGTTGACAGTGGACGTTCTGGACACATGACAGGAGATGAGTCTCAACTTGAAGACTTTGAGGCTTTTGATGGTGGTTATGTTGCTTTTGGGAATGATCCAAAAGGTGGAAAGATTGTTGGATGAGGAACTCTAAGAACTGGAAATTTGGACTTTGAGAAGGTGTTTCTTGTGAAAGGACTTAAGTTTAACCTTTTTAGTGTCTCACAAATGTGTGACAAAAAGAACTTTGTTCTTTTTACAGACACTGAGTGTATGATCCTTTCTCCTGACTATCAGTTGCCAGATGACAAATCTGTGCTTCTGAAGGTCCCTAGAAATGAGAATATATACAGTGACCATATTAAGAACATTGTTCCTAAAAGGGCTTTGACTTGTCTAATTGCAAAGGCCACTGTTGATGAGTCCAAATTATGGCATAGGAGATTGGGACATCTGAACTACAAGACCATGAACAAATTGGTAAAAGGAAACCTTGTCAGAGGAATGCCTACAAAGACTTTTGAGAATTGTGAAACTTGTGTTGCCTGTCAAAAGGGTAAACAACACAGAGTTTCATTCAAGTCCAAGACTGTGAACACAAATACTGAGCCGTTACACTTACTACACATGGATTTATTTGGGCCTGTATTTGTAAAAAGCTTGAACAAGAAGTCATATTGTCTTGTTGTCACTGATGACTTTAGCAGGTTTACTTGGGTATTCTTTCTAGCCACCAAAGATGAAACTCCAGAAATACTCAAGGCATTCATTACAAGAGTAGAAAACCTGCACAATCACAAGGTGAAGATAATCAGATGTGACAATGGTACTGAGTTCAAGAACAGTGTGATGAATCAATTCTGTGTGGGGAAAGGAATTCTTAGACAGTATAGTGTAGCAAGAACTCCACAATAGAATGGTGTTGCTGAAAGAAGAAACAGGACACTTATTGAGGCTGCAAGAACAATGTTATCTGATTCAAAACTACCTATACCTTTTTGGGCTGAAGTTGTGAACACTGCATGCTTTGTGCAGAACAGAAGTAAGGTAGTCAAGCCTCACAATAAGACTCCATATGAGTTATTTCATGGAAAGAAGCCACTGATTGATTTTCTCAAACCATTTGGATGTCTTGTTACAATTTTAAACACTATGGATCAACTAGGCAAATTTGATGAAAAAGCTGATGAAGGAAATTTGGTTGGTTACTCTGTGATTAGTAAAGCTTTCAGGGTATACAATAAGAGAACCAAACATGTAGAGGAGAATTTGCATATCAAGTTTTCTGAGAATACATCTAATCCTGAAGGGAGAGGACCAGAATGGTTGTTCAATGTTGATATGCTTACCAAAACAATGAATTATGTACCAGTTATTGCCAGTATTGACAATAACAAACCACAAGAAGAATTTGCTTTGGTTGAGAAACTAAAAGTTGGTCCTACTTTACTACCCTTTCAGACTGATCTTAGTCCTAAAGAAGATGATGTTACTCAAGAGAAAACTAAGGAAACTGAAGAAGGTATTGAAATACCTATTGAAGCAGAAAAAGAAACTAATGAAGTTCCCAAAGTAGTTGTTGATGTCTCTCCTACAAAGCCAGAAGACTCTGCTGCTGACTCAGAAGACTCTACTGCTAGGCCAAAAGATACAATTACTGCTCCACCAAATTCTGCTGCCAAGCCTGCTAACTCTACTGCTACTTCAATGTTTCCTAATTTGGACACTCAGGGTAGACCTATTGATGATGCTATCTATCCTGATGATCCAAATATGCCTGCTCTTGAGAATATTTACTATGACACAAATGATGATGCACTTGATGGTAAGTTATTTAGAGCTGATGCAGACATTACTAATTTAGAACTCAATATTCCTGTTAGTCCCACACCTACCACAAGAGTACACAAGGATCATCCCAAAGACCAAATTTTGAGTGATCCACAATCATCTATTCAAACTAGGCAGATGACTAAAGCACTGAAAGATCTTCAACATCAAAGTTTCTTTGCCAGATCTCTGCATCAAAGAAATAGTCATAAAGATCTTCAGAATTGCCTGTTTGCATGTTTTCTTTCTCAGATTGAACCCAAAAACACTTACAAAGCCCTACAAGAAGCAAGTTGGTTGGAAGCAATGCAAGATGAGCTTCTACAATTTAAGCTACAAGAAGTTTGGACTTTGGTTGATCTGCCAAATGGAAAAAGAGTGATTGGCACTAAATGGGTTTTCAGATGCAAAAGAGATGAGAGAGGAATTGTCATAAGGAATAAGGCAAGGTTAGTAGCACAGGGATACACACAACAAGAAGGTCTTGATTATGATGAAGTATTTGCTCCAGTGGCAAGAATAGAAGCAATTAGATTATTCTTAACTTATGCTTCATACAAAGATTTTGTGGTATATCAAATGGATGTAAAGAGTGCTTTTCTGTATGGGACCATTACAGAAGAAGTATATGTGTCTCAACCACCAGGATTTGAAGACCCTGATCATCCTGATAAAGTTTACAAGGTAAATAGAGCAATGTATGGTTTACATCAAGCTCCTAGAGCTTGGTATGACACTTTGTCAACATACTTGCTAGAGTCTGGGTTTAGTAGAGGAAAGATTGATAAAACTCTGTTTCTCAAAAGACAAAAGGATGATATTTTGCTGGTTCAAATCTATGTTGATGACATCATCTTTGGGTCTACAAACAAAGCTATGTGTGTTAGTTTTGAGAAGCTTATGAAGGAAAAGTTTGCTATGAGTTCTATGGGAGAACTCACCTTCTTCTTAGGTCTGCAAGTTACACAGAAAGAAAATGGTATATTTATTAGTCAGGATAAGTATGTCAATGATATTTTGAAGAAGTTTGGCTTTGAAGATGCTAAGCCTGCCAAGACTACCATGGAAACCAATAAACCATTGCTGAAAGATGAATATGGAAAGGAAGTGGATATTCACTTGTACATGTCTATGATTGGCTCATTGATGTATCTCACAGCATCAAGGCCTGATATCATGTTTGCTGTGTGTGCCTGTGCAAGATTTCAAGTGTGTCCCAAGGAATCACATCTAAATGCAGTGAAGAGAATTTTTAGATATCTGAGGCATCAACCTAACTTGGGCCTTTGGTATCCTAAGGATTCACCTTTTGATTTGGTTTCATATTCAGATAGTGACTATGTTGGAGCTTCTTTGGATAGAAAGTCTACTACAGGGGGTTGTCAATTTCTAGGAAGCAGATTGGTGTCATGGCAATGCAAGAAGCAAACTGTGGTGGCTAATTCTACAACTGAAGCTGAGTATGTGGCTGCTTCAAGTTGTTGTGGACAAGTTCTATGGATGCAGAATCAATTATTGGATTATGGGTACAATTTCATGAATACCAAAATTCATATTGATAACAACAACACACTTTGCATAATTAAAAATCTTGTTTTTCATTCTAAAACAAAACATATTGAGATAAGACATCACTTTATCAGGGATTGCTATGAAAAGAAGTTGATTCAAATTGTTAAAGTTCATACTGATAACAATGTTGCTGATCTTCTCACTAAACATTTTGATGTGGGGAGGTTTCAATTTTTAATTGCAAACATTGGTATGATAAATCTTTGAAAAACTTATCTCTTTGTTTTTGTAAAAGTATGTAAAGGAATTATGCTGCTTGTTACTCTGCTGCTTATCTTTAAGCATAAGTTTGTGATGGGATGTACTATGCTGTTGTTTCTAACTCTACTGCTAGTACATATACTTGTTTGTTCTGTGGTGTTTGGTCTAACATTTTGCAGGTACACAAATGGTGTTAGTTGATGATTTGCAAGGAATTAACACAAGGAAGTAAACATCTTTCATTCATCACTAACAAAGTACATGAGATCACACATCAAAAGAAAACAACAAAAGATGGAATCAAAAGACTAACATCTACAACTAAATCACTTCCTAGGGCATGGAAGCCCAAGGACAATCTTTTTCTCCTTAGGAAGAGGAGGGTTTGTCTTCTTTGTCTTCTTTGTCTTGGTGGATGTCTTGGGTCTTTGCCTTGATGATTGTGGCCTCTCAGGAGTGGAAGGTGGTTCAGTTGGAGGCTCATCCTCATCTGATGAAGTGTAGATGAAAGGGGAAACAAGCTCCCTTGGAGATGGTTGCCTGATAGGGATCCAAGCTGGGTCTTCTAATGATTCTGAAGACAATGGAGACTCAGGGGACATCACAGCTTTACCTCTGGAAGTGCTTGGGGTTTGATTCAAATGAAGAAGATCTTTGAACAGAGGGAGATCATGCTTTCTCTTTTTGGCTTGCTCTTTGGTTCTACAACCATTATGAGGAGGACGGAAGGGAGGCACATATGTTTCAAAAGGGGTTTCATCTTCAGATGATGAATCGGATGAGATATTGATGATTTCAGGTGTTGATTTCATGATTATTTGATTTGATTTGGGTGAATTGAAGTTTTGATTTGGTTGATTGGCGTTTTGATTGCGATTAGGGTTTGATAGTGATGATTTAGGGAAAATATTTAGTCCGTTTTTATAGGGATTACGGAATATCATCACATTAATTGCTGAGGATTCTTGACTTTTTGACCAAGCTTATTTTGTCAACTCTGCTGCTGGATTATTTCACTCTGCTGCTAGTTATATAACTCTGCTGCTAGTGTTATTGTGCTGCTACGGTTGAAAGTGTAAGGGTGGGATGTGTAACTTCTTCAATCAGTTTAAAACCTAATTGATCTTCCTAATTGGTTTTCTCATGTTTCAAATTGAAGTTATCACAAACCCTAACACTCCATTTTTCTCAAAGTCAATTATTCCCAATTTCCCTAAACCCTAACTCATGGATTGCGTTCGTACCTGGGCAAAGCAACACAACAGTGTGGTTGTTCTTGATGCAGAATCAGTTAATGAAGATTTCACAGACATGGTAAAATTTTTGAATGCTACTTCTCTTAGGTATGCACTCACTGTGAATCCTACAATATTTGCTTCCCACATCTAACAGTTTTGGCTTACCGCTAAAATCAAAACTATGAATGGGAAAAAATATGTTAGTGCCTTAGTAGATGGGCAAAAGGTTCGTGTAACTGAATCATTAATACGAGGAACCCTTCTCTTAGATGATGATACAGAGACCACTTGTCATGCCAATTCTGCTATTTTTGCTGGGTTAAAAGATTTGGGATATGAGGGGAATCATACAAATTTAAAATTTCAAAAATCTCTTCTCTGTCCTCAATACAAGTTTTTGGTACATCTTCTCCTTCATTGTTTGAGTCCTAAAACTTCTGGATGGCATGAGTTTAGTACTACTATTGCTTCTGCAATGGTATGCTTAAGCAAAGGTCAACCATTCAATTTCTCTAGAATGATATTGGAAGGGATGTTTCAAAGTGTTAAAGAGTCTGGTTCCTATTTGCTTTATCCAAGGTTTATACAACTCTTTGTTCAAAATCAACTTACAACGTTTAGAGGACATGTTGCTACCTATAATGCTCCAAAATTGGTTTCTAAAACCTTTACTTTCTTGGTTAAACATGGTAAAAGTTTTTCAGGCACACATACAAATCTTACACCTTACATGGTGCAACTTGTGCAAAATAATCAGGGTGAAGGATCAGGAAATCCCACTGACTCCCATCATACACCCAATTTTACTGCATCTGCTACACAACCTAAAATACTCTATACCCGTAGGAAAACCAAAAAGAACACTGATCTACCTCAGGATAGTGTTAGTATGGCTGTACCAGATGAGGCTGTCCTAGGTGATGGAGAGGACATGTTGGCAAGGGCTGTCACTATTGCTTCTAGCTTAGCAGCAGAGCAGGATAGTGATAACATCATTAAGACCCAAACCAAGGCAACATCTAGAGATGATGATTCTTCTGAATCAAATTCTCAGGATGGTAACCCTAGCCAAATGGCAAATACAGGGGGCTCAGCTGATCAAACTAGGCTTGATACTGAGTTTATGTCCCAAGATTCACCTCTCGGACCAGGTTACACAGGTCGAAGTGATGAGGACATGCCAGTGACCAATGAATTGACGGAAACTCTTGTACATGATGACAATGTCCATGATTCACCTCTCGGACCAGGTAACATAGGTCGAAGTGATAAGACTATTATGAAACTCATTCAGGAATTGACGGTTACTTGTACCAACTTGGGGGTGAAATGTACTACATTGGAGGACAAAATTCTTAGTCTCTCATCTGTTGTTGCTGATCAGGACAAGACTATCACCAAATTCCAAAAACAGATTAAGAACTTTCAGAAATCAAGATCTTCAACCTCTTTGAAAAGATTGAAGAAAGTGGGCACTTCTCAGATTGTTAGTTCTCCTGATGTCTCTACTCACTTGGAAGAGGATGCTTCCAAACAGGGGAGGAATGAAGAGGCAATGGGTTCAGGGGAGGCAAATTTGGAAAAGATTGATAGTGCTCTGGGTATGAATGATGAAATGGTTTCAGGGGAGGCTCCAGTGATTGGTGATATGGATGTTGAAAGTCCTCAGGATGCTGAAAATTTTGTGGTTACTGATAAATCAGGAAATGAGGTTGTTATGGAAAAAGTGATTACTACTCAAGAAATGCTGGTAGAACAACTTAATACTTTGGAGCCTGAGCAATTAGTGAAGGCAACAGGGTTGATGGGTGAAACATTGATGAAGTTGGGAGATTTGGTGAAAAACAAAAGTCTTGACTCTGCTGCTCAAGATTCTGCTGCTCAAGAAGAATCTACTACTAAGGATCTTACTAACTCTGCTGCTAGTGGATCTGCTGATGCACAAGACTCTGCTGTTGGGTCTGGTGACAATGCTGCTGCTGAAGCTATGGTATTGTTGAGCAAGAAGACTACCCCATTATCAACTTCTTCACTACCACAACAAACAACAACAACAATCACATCATCAGCACCTAGAAAACCTGAAAAAGGGATTGTTATTAAAGAACCTGCTGCTCAACAAAAGAAGGTTATTTCTTCATCTTCTACTGATAAAGGCAAGGGCAAGCAAGTTGAAAAACCAAGGATTATGTATAAGGGGATTGATTTTACTGATGTACCTTTTGAGTCTTGGCCAAAGGCATTACAAGTTGAACATGATACAGCTGCTGCACTTAGAGCACAAGAGTTGATTAACATGGAAGATCAACAGTTAGCTGAGAAAGAGGCTGAAGACTTAAAAAGGTATGATGAATGGATAAATGAGAAGATCAGAATAGATGCTGATATTGAACTCAATAAGCTGATCAAGATTGAAGAAAATGAAGTTTCAACTTTTGATGTGCCATCTTGGTTAAGAGAGTTTGCTAAAAAGAAGAGAAAAGAAAATGCTACTGCTAGAAGAAAGATAAAGATACTTAAAGGTCCAACTGTTAAACAACAAAGAAGAGAATATGAAAGGTATCTAAAGAATATGGCTGGATGGACATTGGTACAGTTGAAACCTTATTCTGATAAAGAAGTTTTTGACTTATATCAACAAGCTAAGAGGAGAACAGATACTTTTTATTCTATGGGATGTGCTGAGGATTTGGAACAAATTGCTCAGATGAACAAGAAGTTGGTACCTGAAAAAGTAGTTGAAGCAGAGTATGTTCAAGAAGTTGATGTTGTTAAGCAGTTTGATGATGCAGCTAAGACTACTTCTTCTGTGCAAAGTGGTAAAAGAAAAGGTGTAGTTCATAAATCATTTGCAAAGAAGAAAAGGAAAACAGGGGAAGAAAGCAGTTCTAAGCCAGAAGGAGATGAGTTCAAGAATGATTGTGATCATATTCCTTCTGAGCATTTAAAAGAACAATTGAAGGTTTGCACTATGTTTGGCAAGATGGAAGATCCTGAAGTGGTTGATGCCAAACCAATAGGAGTCAAATATCCTATTATCAAAGTAACTACAGGATATGAAACTAATATTGGAGCATTTCATGATATTGAGAGATCTGATGGAAAAACTCACAGGTTTCTTAGATTTCAACAGATGCTATACTACTTTGATAGAGAGGATGTTGATGACTTGTGGAAGTTATACAAGGCAAAGTTTGGAGCAGAGAAGTTTGATGGTAAAAAGTATGAGAAAGATCAAATTGATCATATCATAACTATGACTGATAATGTTCTATGGAGAGCTCTAAAACTTATGTATGAACCTTCATTGGATTATTCTGAATGGACAGAGATAGTAGAATACAAAGTAATAAAATGGAGACTCTTTCAAGATTCTGGAGTTCATATGCTAGAGATTGGACCAATTACTTTGTATATGCTAGCTGAAAAGGATTACCCAGTGGTAAGATACTGGAATATTGTCAATTAGATGGTTAATGGTAATAGATCACTTAAGTTGCAGAAAGACTATGATTCTGATGACAGGCATTCAATTTGCTGTCAAAGTATAAGAAGATATTTGATCAACTGAATTCTCAAGGTTTGAAGTGTTTGGAAGCATCCTCCTAGTGATTAATTGTGCTTAGAAGAAACTTATTTATTTAGAAATAAATAATAAGTTTAGGGGAGGATTGTTGGGTTTGAAACTGCTGCTAAGTGAAACTGCTACTGTGAATGAAACTGCTGCTAGTGGTAATGATTCTGCTACTAATGTCAAAGTGCTGCTGAGGTTAAATGCTGCTGACAGAATCTACTGCTGATGGGATAAGGATGTAAACGGTTTAGATAAATATAGAATAGATTGTGTAAATATTATATTTATCTAGAATATTCTTATCGTGTAGAGAAAGGTATTGTAAACCTAGTAGGATTCCTCAGTCTATAAAAGGAGGATCCTAGGGTTAGTTTATGTACGTATTATTATTCACTTCAAGGTTGTAAAACCCTAGAATTGTTGAGTGCTCGTATTAATAATATTGAAGTGTTGAAAGTGAATCATTATTTTCTTAAGTTAAGCTTTTATATTAGCTTCTATATAAGATCGTTTAAGCTCAACTGGGATCAACATCACGAATCCCTCCATAGAGTAGAATCCAGCTTCGGTCCTTGAAGCACAATCTCTCGTCTGATTTCTTCACGAATCCATTCTCACTTTCAGGCATACCATGGATCTTTTCCTTTGGTCTGTTCTCTTCTTTGAGGGCTTCAGCCTGAGCTTCTATGATTTTTGATGGTAACGGCGACCTGATTGTCATCCCCAAAGATCGGACTCTAAGGGGTCTGATTCGCTCCTTTCGACTTAAGGCATCGGCTACGACATTTGCCTTCCCAGGGTGATAGCGAATCTCACAATCGTAGTCACTGAGCAACTCCAACCATCGGCGTTGTCTCATGTTCAATTCCTTCTGATCTAGAATATGTTGGAGACTCTTGTGATCTGTATATACCGTGCACTTGGTGCCATATAAGTAATGTCTCCACATTTTAAGAGCAAATACCACTGCTCCTAGTTCCAGATCATGGGTGGTGTAGTTCTTCTCGTGAGTTTTGAGCTGTCGGGAAGCATACGCGATCACTTTACTCCTTTGCATTAATACGGCACCTAAGCCCTGGTATGATGCATCGCAGTACCATACGAAGTCTTCACTTCCCTCCGGTAGTGCTAAGATTGGAGCTTCACAAAGCTTTTGTTTCAAGAGTTGGAACGACCACTCTTGCTTTTCTTCCCAGTCAAACTTCTTCTTCTTTTGGGTCAGCTCTGTCAAAGGTTTGGCGATCTTTGAGAAGCCTTCGATAAATCTTGGGTAGTAACCAGCAAGACCTAAGAATTGACAGATCTCCGTAGGACTTGTAGGAGATGCCCAATTCCTAACAGCTTCAACCTTTGCGGGGTCAACATGAATGCCTTTGCTGTCGATTACGTGTCCCAGGAATTGCACCTTCTTGATCCAAAACTCACACTTGGAAAATTTTGCATACAACTTCTCCTCTTTGAGCAATCCCAGAAGCGTCTTCAAATGTTTCACGTGCTCTTCTTTACTTCGGGAGTAAATGAGGATATCATCAATGAATACAATTACAAACTTGTCCAAGTAAGGTTTGCACACTCGGTTCATTAGGTCCATAAACACTGCTGGTAGTTAGTTAAACCGAAGGGCATCACTTGGAATTCGTAGTGACCATATCGTGTCCTGAAAGCTGTCTTGGGAATGTCTTCTTCCCTAACTCTCAGTTGATGATACCCCGACCTTAGATCAATCTTCGAGTAAACGCTCGATCCTTGCAGCTGGTCAAACAAGTCGTCGATCCTGGGTAATGGATATCGATTCTTTACAGTAAGTTTATTCAACTCACGATAGTCAATACACATCCGGAAAGATCTATCTTTCTTCTTGACAAATAGTACCGGAGCTCCCCAGGGTGAAGAACTTGGCCGAATGAACCCTTTCTCCGACAACTCTTGTAATTGTTCAGACAATTCTTTCATTTCTGATGGCGCCAACCGGTATGGTGCTCTAGCCACTGGCGCTGCTCCTGGTATTAAGTCAATCTAGAATTCTACCTGACGAACTGGTGGGAGACCAGGCAACTCCTCAGGAAATACCTCAAGGAAATCCCTTACTACCGGCACATCTTCCGGGTGTTTTTCTTCCGACTTTTTCTCCGTCACTTGTGCCAAAAAGGCGTAACATCCCCTATCGATATATTTCACCGTCTTGACGAACGATATGATGCTGAGACGCGTCTTACTATGCTCGCTGTGAACGATTAGTGTGCTACCTTGAAACGGAATGTGGACAGCCTTCTCATCACAAATGATCCTAGCATGGTTCTTGGATAACCAATCCATTCCTATGACTACGTCGAAACTACCCAGCTTAACAGGCATAAGATCGATTTCGAAGGGCTGGTCAAGTAAGAGTAAGGTACAACCTCGTACTATGGTGTTAGTGCTTTCAAGTTCCCCGTTGGCTAATTCGATTTCGTAAGTGGTGTCTAACTGGGTTGGGGCGCGGTTAAGTAAAGATGCAAATTCAATGGAAACGAAACTTCTATCGGCTCCAGACTCAAATAAAACTTTAGCAAGGTGGTTATTGAGTGGAAACGTACCCGTGACTATATCTGGACCCTGCTGGTCATTCCCTTCTCCCATTACATAAGCCCGTCCACGAGCATTGTTGTTCTGGTTGGCAGTCAGTTTTGGGCACCGGTTCCTGTAATGCCCTTTCTCGCCACACTCATGGCATACTACGGCCACTGGTTGCAAATTAGCGCCGGTGACCTTACAGTCTCGAGTCTGGTGTCCGGTTCTCTGACACTTCACGCACTTAACGTAACAGGGTCCATTGTGATGCAGTTTACATCGGTTACACACAGGAGCGAACCCAGCGTAGCCTCTAGCCCTAGTGGGTGCGGCAACATAAGCCCTGGCGGCTTTCTGTCCGCGATTTTGCTGGTTGTGGTGATGGTTTCGGTTTTGTTGATAGTTCTGGTTGTTGTAGCGGTTGTAGTTGTTATTGTTGTTGTTATGGGGAAAGTTGTTGTTGTGCGGGTTATGGGTATGAGAGTTGTGGTTGTTTCTTCGGTCATCAAATTTTCGTTTCTGATTGTTATTGCCATGGGTTTGATTGTGCTTGATCTCTCTCTCCAATAGTCTCTGAGCAATTTCCATAGCCTCTTCTAGTGTCTGAGATTTGGATGCAGTGACAACCCCTTCTATGCTCCTAGGCAGACCTTCCACATACTTTTCCAGTGTTTTCTCAAGGTCTGGTACCTTGGTGGGGCATAGCACGGCTAGTTCCTGAAACCTTCGATCATAAGCCTTAATATCCACTCCTTTCACTACCAAGCGATCAAACTCATCTTCCAGTTTCCTGATTTCAGTGCGGGTGCAGTACTTTCTTAGCATCCTTTGCTTGAAGTCAGCCCAAGTGATTTGGTAAGCTTCCTCTATGCCCATGTTCTGTGCGGTAGTGTTCCACCAGGACAAGGCATCTTCTAGTAGTGTACCAGTAGCAAATGAGACCTTGCAGTCATTTGTGCACCCGCTCCTTGGGAACACGGTTTCAGTGCGCTCAAACCAACGAGCAAGTTCAGATACTCCCTCAGTCCCTTTGAAGTATGTAGGTTTGCAAGCCATAAAATCCTTGTAAGTACACTTGCGTGTCCCAGATGTCTCGCCCTCTCCATTTGGCCTGTTCGTACTGCTGGAACGCGCCATGGCCGCAGCTTGCTCTCCTAACGCAGCTACAATACTGTCAGCAATCAACTTTTGAATAGCAGCTGGAGTCATAGGGGTTGTGGGGGTTGTAGGGGTTGTTGTTGTTGCCTTCTTACGAGGAGCCATCCTTCTAAAAACAAAATATCACAATACACACTTGAGAATTTGTTACCATAATCAACACAATACAATGAATCATTACAATCAATTCCACAATAATCGAGGTCATAATGCTATTCAATCATACAATGAGTACCTCATCACCAGCACAACCATATCTATCATAATAAGTATCACGACATGCTTGAGAAAAAAATAATATATCATTTCACAACATACATGACATTCATAATGAATCACAACATGGTGGTACAAGAGAGTATCATAACATAAGATCAAATACTAGAACAACATAAATCAATATCCATACAATACAATCGTAACCAACACAAGGTTTTAATAATCTGATACATTGTTCAAAATAACAAGATACAACATTATTAATGCCACATAGGGCAAGCTAGATGTCTCTGCATGCAGTGATATGTCATAGATCTATGGGGCTCCAGGTGCGCCTCCCAACCTCCTCTCCAAGTCTCGAATGATACGTATCATCCCCAACATCTCTACATCTCTCGCTCGCTCTCTGGCTCGCACCTCCTCAAGGGATACTCTGAGTGCATGGACTGTAGCAATGGTAGCAGCTAACTCCTGTGTCTAATGCTCCAGCATCTGCTGCGTAATCACTGAAATCTCTCGCTGATCCTGCATCTCATGACTCTGAACGTCCAACCTGTGACCCATCTTAGTAATAGTATCCATGGTCTCCTCCAACTCAGTGCCCATCATCTAAAATACCTGCTCCAAAGCCACCTTATGAACCACGAGGTTAGTCACCTCCTCCTCCATGTTCTCTACCCGCTCAAGAGAAATCTCCTCCACAACACCTACAATATCATCGATCCTATCCTCATGTTTAACCAGTCTAGCTGCTAGTAGTGGAACAGTGTGGTGCACCGGCTCTCCGGTGACTGGTAGTACGGGTGTAGAACTCTCCCCAAGCTCAGATACTCTCGGAGATCCCTCCAAGAATCTCCAGCGACGAATAGCCTCTGGCAGATATGACCAACTCTGGGCATCATCCCCCTCATGGGTATCAGGTGAGGGAACAGTATCAGTGGCAACTGCTGGGGGTGTGGGGATAGGAGATGAAATGGAAGGTGGTACAGGTACAGTAGTAGTCTGAGAGTAAAACACAGTAGGTGGCGGCATAGGTGGAAAAGTCTCAGTGGTGAAAGTAGGTAGCATGTAGGGGGGAGGCGGGGGCAAAGGAGATATTGGTGAAGCTAGTGGTGATGGTGAGGATGGTGGTGATGGAGAAAGAGGTAGGGGTAGTGATACAGCAGCAGGTGGGGCACGTGCTCGCTTACGAGCGGTGAAACGGTAGGTAGGTCCATCTGGTCGGTACTTGAACCTTTTTCCAAAAGGCTCAGGCTCGAAAGGCTCAAGGACATGCACGCGCTTGCGCCGACGAACCAGGGCAGGCGGTGGTGGAGGCGGAGTGGATGCAGCAGTATCTGAGTTAGATGACTCGCTATCAGCATCAGATCTGGAGTGATGGCTAGGGAGTGGGGTGGGGCAATCATCGGCTGCCAAGAACTGCTGATACTGAAAGTACTGGTCCTGGAGATACTGATCATAGGTCATGGGTCCAATGAGGGGACGGTAAAGTGGTCCATCAGCAAATGAGTCATGGGTTGTTGGAGCGACTTCACCCTCCTCGAAGGGCTCTGTCTCTCCAGAAGCATTCCCGGATGGGACATCAGAGGGGATAGCAGGGGAAACAGGTAAGGTAACATCAGACAGTATGGTGGTGGGGACATGGGGTGATGCCAGAGATGCGTCGTCACTGTCAGACAAGATAATGACTGGGGGTGCCATGGTACTGTAACATCCCAAAAATAAGATAAGGTAAAATGAACCCAAAGTAAAATTAAGTAAGATAAGCTTTTCTAGTATGAGTAATGTTAAATATTTACTAGTCATGATGTTTATAACTTATGCATCATCTGCTAAGCAAATCTCTATGCATGATATTCATAAAGTGTGGGCACGGAGGGCACAAGGTAGTAAGATGTAAAATAGTTTATTTTGAAATGTGGTTATAGCCCAGTGTTTTGAAAATACACTTGGTTCTCTATAACCATGGCTCTGATACTAATCTATAACACCCCGAAAATCGAACTGAAACAGCAGAAGTCTAATCGGAGTATTACTTCATAGAAACATAGCCATAATCATAGGGAACGACACAAAAGAGTCGTTTTGAGAAAATTCGTTATCATTCATCAAACAGAAAAATTAGAGAAGCCACAACGGTTTAATGAGTTTAGAAATACATAAGGAAAATGTCTTGAATAAAAATGAATGACAACAGTTTTAAGAGGGGTTCCAAAAGAGTGACCTGACTTCCACTCCGTGCCACAGTTGCAATTTAGTTACCTGAGATAAAACATGCTAAAAAGGTCAATACAAAGGTTGAGTGAATCCACAGCATTTAAGTTGTAATAAATGGAACACAAGCCAAAGTAGTAATAAAATAGTAACATCGTAATGTAGGATATTGCACTAAGCCTCATGACACGCAAATCTTAACATTGTACTGCAGCCATAAGAGATATATAAAATCTTATGGGAAGCCTACACATAATAATATGATGCAGGTAATAGTGCCCTCGGATTCTAGGAGGTTGCCAGATTCCTATGATATTCAAATATAGTGCATTCGGTTACCATTCCAGGCTAACTTCAAATGGGGCGTCAACTGCCAATAGATCTATTCACTATATTCGCGTTCACTCGCAAGTGATTAATGGTTCATGAGATGAGGGACTTTTGGAAACAGCGGTAACTTAGGCAATATCAATCAGGATAGCATACAGAAAATACTTGTGTTCAGTTTAATAGCATGTATCTCCCCACGGGATTTGAAAACATAGTAAAAGGTGGGACTATGAACTCACCTCAGCAAGTAGTAGTAATCCGAAATGCAATGTAGTCAAGTAATAGATGGTAGCTCCGACGCGTGACCTAGATAAGTATGGCATAGTTTAGTTCATATTCCTAGCTTAGGACTCGATAAATTTTCAAAACGACATTGTTGCCTGTGTGGCATAGATTTAAGTTTGAAATTAGTTTTGTAAATATCGGCTCTTGGAGGTATACACGGACATAAGTAGACGAAAGACGAAAAGCGAGGGCATTACATATTTGGCTTGATAATGACCGAAAAACGACAGGTACGGAAGGTGGTGATAGGTGAGGTTGGGTCTTTAGACGTTGTTTAAAGGTGTATATGTGTGCTTGTAAAGAAATAGTTTCACTAGAGAATATTTGTACTTAAAATTTTCTTATAAATTGTATGTATAAAAACTTTAGAAAAATCGGCATGACTTACGTATAAATTTTATTAAAAAGTTTTTATTTATGAGTATTTAAATGTATTTACGTGTAAATATAAGTTTAATATAAAAGTGTGTAAGTAAATGTATTTTAATAAAAGTTTTAAGCAAAATGTTTGTAGTTGAACTAAAATAAAGTTGAACTTGTCATTTTATATTTTTATCATCTTTTGTAAGTTTTTATAAAAACATATCAAGTTACATAAAAGGTGAATGGTCGGCGTAAATCAATAATTTTACACGTACGTGTAACATTATAATTTTTGTTTAAGCTTGTTTTACAGTTATAGTGTCATGCGTAGTAGTATTAGATTCTAGTTTATATTGTAGTATTCATTTGTAAAATGAGCATAGCAGTTTAGCGTAAGGCGAACGGGTCGGGAAGTGTCGTGAATAAACAAGTCAGATTTTGACTCGTTAAGTTGGGAAGACGAGTCGTGTACCAAAACAACATTCAGCGTCTGCTTTCACGTGTGGGCTTCGGCCCAAGATGAACCCACTTAGTTTGGGCCTTACTGGCTGGGCTCAGCACTCCAAATCAAGCAGTAAGCTTGGGCAAGAGGTCCATACATACTACTAAGTGAGCGGTTTTAAAATTTACAAGGGTTGGGTCAGTTTTAGGCGCAAGGGAGATAATCAAACGCAAGGTTTTAAGACCTTTTTCGAACTTGTAACACGAGCAGTACCTAATCTTCTTCCGAGCTATCGTTAGGCAATACGGCACAACACACTCGGGGCGTCTCGTTATGGATGGTACAACGCCCATGTGTACTCAGTTGGTGCTTGTTGAATGTCGGGTAAGAAACTCAATATATGGCAACATATAGCGGAATGTACCAAGCTAAGTTTGACTGAGTCGGAATTGGTACTAAAGAAAAATTAAGGGATCGACACTATCTTAACACAAAGCGAACAAGGCTGGAAGATAGACCAAAATATACACCTCGCATATTTGAGCCGATACTATATCCGGTTTAGTTTAGTTTCAGGTTTAGCCATACCACAAACAAACATCAAAGTTTAACATAGAATCCAAATCGACAAACAATAGTTACTACCAACGAGTCAAAACCATCACAAAACTAAATGGGTATTAACGAAGCAGTTACAGGTTTCATTGAATAAGAATAAGAACAACAAACAAATCCTTACAACAAGTGAAGCTGATCCGATGAAAACAGAAGATGATACGGGTGACTGGAACTCGATTCTCCACAAGCAAATCCACACACTCTTCAAAGTTCATTAGCCGCTTATCTTCCAATACCAATTAATGTCCTGATTGTGGAGCGTTTGAATGTGTGGAAAAACTCATGGAAATCAAGGGGTACAAATAGATCAATACAAAGGAGGTTTGACTCCAACTTTCTTCATGGTGGTTCGACCTTGTAGCTAAAGAGGGAAAAGGTTACTCACGGCCTAGTCATCCATCGGGGCGAGAGTTTGACTCTGAGGTCTGGACAAAGGAGACATCTCGTGAGTGATGGGGACTGTGAATCGAACCCATCAGTCAATCCACGCGGAGTCTATGAGGTGAAAGTGATGTTAGGTTTCATAGGAGCGGCTTGGAGGAGAGTAGAAAAGGATGAAGTATGGATTTGGGTGGTGTTGTGATATGTGTATAGGAAAGAAAATGTTCGCATATCCTCATATGGCTGCCTGGGTTTCATCGACTAGAGGGAGGCAGAGAAAGAAACAAGAAGTATAGAAATTCTAGGTTAAGGGATAAGGGAGGAGTACTTGCTTGGGGTTTATTTATTCATTTTCATTTGTATGCTTTTATAAAGTGTAGGTTTACTTTTATTTTTCTTAAATAGTCGAGTAGTAAATAAAGTGTAGGAAGAAAAAAAAATAAAAGTGAGTGTTTAAATTAAGGTGAGGTGCGGGATACAATTTGATTTCGTAGTACTTGAGGGAAATTAAACGAGCCTCGGGTTTTATTGACTCCCGGTATTTGGTTATAAATTCTTATGCCATACTATCGCGGTGTCGATACGCGTGGGTTTTTAGTGAAATAAAAATCCGAGTTCACCACATTATTTGTTCGACAGTATTCGTTTGTTGATTTACAATAATAATGAAAGTAAGAATTTAGATGCGATGATATATTGAAACTACTGAATGTCACATTCATAAAGTAATTTTTCGGTCTAACAGGAAATTAGTAAATGGGAAAATGTCGGGTTATTACACTTGAGATTTGCTTGTCCTCAAGCAAATGCGCTTTTATTCTAGTCAAAATACAAGTTAGGGGTCATTTAACACTAATATAAAAGTAATTACAACAAATAATCGTTCCACTAAAGACCAAAGACAAGCGCGGAGGTAATACACTAGCACATCACAAATAGTGTTTAGATACTCACATCTCTCGGGTGTAATAAAGTAATATCACATTATGGGAATGGAAAACATCTCTCACTACCTGTCATAGCAAAATAGATTACCATAGGCTTGGGAAAGGATCAAACCTCCACCACATGGCGTAAGCACCTAGGATAAACTATCAAAGAGGTCTTTTAAAGGGTTGTAACGTTAGGTGTAGGGATATGGAATACACGGTTTTGTTGGATATAGGCAGTCTTTACTGGTGGCGAGTTAACAATCTTGGTTAATTACATGTACAATATGACGTTGCTAAGCCAAGACTAGACTTGACTTAAGCTAATAAATCAAAAATAACAAAAACATAAAATGAACATAGAATGAAAAGGGATGGTAGTCCGTATGTTTTTTCTCTTTTTTCTTTTTCTATTTTTTTTTTTTTTTTTTTTTTTTTTTTTTTTGCATACACTCTTACCCTACCATCCAAAATAATACATCATAGGGAATGAAAATTCCCCTTATACTTGAATTTTTACATACTTTACAAATAACTAATCTAATGACTCGAATTAAGAAAAATAAAACACTTGGAGTACTTTTAAGATTAACGTACATATGAGGGTAATATATGATGTTCTTCCCCATTACTCCATAACATTAGTACTTTACCCATGAGTCCCAATCGTCCCAAAACAATATGTACAAGGATATGACTCGACTTAGCAACCATGTAATCAATTAGATAATTAGCTTAGGGTTTAACAAATAACAATAATGCACTAAAGATGAGTGCATACACGGAAGGCTAAGGCGATTTGGTTGTACATTTAAGTGGGGTGTAACAAATTCTTCCTTTAAGTAAGATGCTTAAAGTTAGAAACGAAAAGATAGGCTCGGAGGGGTGTACTAGGGGTTTCGTGTACTAAAAATGAGTACAACGCTAAGGTGTGGGAAAAATTAGTTGACTTAACTAGCCAAGTAATATGACTTAAATGGTCAAGTAATTATAATACGGGTTTAACACAAGGGTGATCCTAATGCCTCTTATCATGTAGTAAATCCTACTACACGAATGTAGTCTCACTAGCGGTCTCGGGATGCATCACTAACGCAAGTTCTAGAATCTAAATGCTACCGGTACACTCATAAGCACTAATAGTAAATGCTTTTCCTATCAAATCTAAAAGCGAACCTCACATATTTGGGTGGAAACTTTTTCTGAATAGTACGGTTTTGTGCTAGTCATACAATCTTCTATCCATGAGACGCTTGCTATGGCTAAAGTTTCACTCCTAAATGTTGTAAAAAAATTTAAATTTGGCGCTAAAATTGCACTAACAAGTATTTCTCATAGCTTTATTACACATCTACTATCAAACAAACAAACTCAAGCGAAAGTGTATCTGTAAGGTATCATCATTTTACCCTCCCCTTACAGTTAGGATGAACATTGTCCCCAATGTTCAAGTAAAGAATGTAAAAGTGAAATAAGTAAAACAATTGAAATCAAATACTTCCCTGATTCGCTCGGTATGGATAATAAGGTGACCAGGTTAGATCTTCCTCCAAGAAAATGAACAATCAAAGCTTCCCTTCCAGAATAATAATCATCTTCTTGTCATACATAACCTGTAAAACCTGAGAAAACAGACAAGGCAACCTCGCATAAAATCGGCGGCAATCTACATATGCTAATAAATCCTAGAAAACAAAATAAGATATAATGCTTGTGGAATGATGTTTGCAAATTTCCTGGAGATTATAAAACTGATAATTCAACAAAAACTTTAAGACTCCGTTAGAAAAACAAAACTGGTAAAATTTCCAGAATTTTACACATGACGCCGTCAGGAATTAATTCCTGACGCCGTCGGAAGTGACCTGCAGAAATTCTTATGTTAAGTTTCCGGAAAATTTCTGGAAAAACTTCGTCCTACTTCCTGGAAAATCCTGCAAAACATCATTATGACTCGATACAAGCATTTGACTCTAACAAATACGAATATACATGTTCACTTAATATTGTGGAGAATCATGATCGGTTTTGTTTCTTAAAAACATATTTGGGGTTTCCCCTTACACTTATCTTTTGCAAAAATACCTTTGGATGAAGTTAAGACTAGGCCAAACAACAAAATAAAGTATTTTCACTATTTTAGTTTTGAAACATGATCTACCAACAATAAAAATAAAGCACGCATACGGAAGCAAATAACAAACAAACAAAATAAAAATCACATAAAACATGGGTTGCCTCCCAAGAAGCGCTTTTCTTTATTTACGAGTCTTGTAGCTAGACTCAAGGTCATGGGTTACTACGTGACCTCATTATTGGTTTCACTCTCTAGGTCGTCTTCTATGCTAGTTTTGTATTCCGGACCTAATTGCAAGCACTCTTTGTAGAAACCAAGCATCCTATTCATCACATACTCTACTCCTCTACGTCTATCCTCATCATTCCTATAGTAAGCTGCTTGTTTGTGTTCCTTTTCTATATTAGAAAGGAGGCGGTATTGCTCAATCTTGTAGGGCATTTGGTAGGCAATCTCATCATTCTCTTCCTTGAACCTAACTATCCCTAAAGTCGGATCATAACTCATCTTAGTAGTCTCAACAAATGGTTTCCCGAATACTACTTGGCTTAGACAATCATCTATCACCGGGCGAGTATCTTCTACTATCATAAAATCGATCTCATAGGTGAAATTACCTATAATCACATGCAATCCCTTCACTCTTCCTACAAAATTACTTATCAAATTCTTATTGGGCATCATCCTATAACCAAGTTGTTTCTTCATCACCCAATTATAATAAGTCCTAGTCATGATATTTATAGGAGATCTAGGATCGATATAAGCTTTCCATATATGCATATGTCCGATGTTGCATGGTATGTTGATGTTAGAGGGGTCTCCCATTTTGATAAGGGGTGTGCCAAGGATATATGGTGTCTCGGGGCCATCGAATAAATCCTTATGGTATTCCCGTTCTTCTTTGGTGGGCAACTTATCAAAGTGCTTTTCTATAGTCTCTACTTCCTCTAACTCCTCTCCCTTATTAACCTCAACTTCCCTAATTTCATCCCTAGTCTCGGTTTCTACTTCAACTTCATCTTTGTCACTTTCTTCTATATCCTCATCTTTTGGCTTAATGGTGACAACATTGACAAAGTGGGCATGTTTGGATGATGAGGGGTCCTTAATTTGGATTCCGTTATTGGCGTCCCTATTGTCCTTCCTAGGTGTAGTTAACGCTTGGTTGTTGACGGCCTTCAAAAAGTTGTCTATCTTGTTGGTCATCTCCGTTTGTTGTTGGTTGAATTCGGTTTCAAACCTAGCTATGCGAGCCTCTTAAGATGCCATGAACTTAGACATCAATCCTTCAAGATTGTTGGTACTGCCATAGTTGTTAGAAGGATTGTTGTTGAAAGTACGGTTGGAGGGTGGACCGTTTGGTTGGTAACGATTAGGCGGATTGGAAGAATTGGCTTGATTTTGTTTCCATCTAAGGTTTGGGTGATTTTTCCAAGAGGGGTTGTAGGAATCACCGTAAGGGTTTGGCTCGGGTTTGAAAGTGTACCACTTATCTCCCGCTTCGTCGGTACGCGAGGATGCGTAGTCCGCAAAAGCTGTTCCGGGGAGTTCCACACAATCACGAGTGTCATGGGGACCACTACATAATTCGCATGAAGAAGTGATTTTGTTCACTTGGCTTGAAGGCTTAGGAGCTTCGTAAGATTTCATGAGAAACTTGACTTGGTCCTCCAGTTCCATGATCCTATGGTCGGGAGTGCTAGAATTGTTCGAAGGCAAAGATATTGCCTTGACCGTTTTGTTCAAATCACGGGGATCATTCCAACTTTCGTTGTCATAGAGAGCAAGATCTTCTATGAGTTCCCATGATTGTTCCGCACTTAGATCACGTAGCTTACCACCGGCCGATTGGTCAATGGCTCGCCTTGTGGAGAGATCGATATGGTCATAAAAGATTTGGACTTGGAGCCAAAGATCTATGCCATGATGAGGGACTTTTTGGAGTAAGTCCTTGAATCGAGTCCATGCTTCATATAGAGTTTCACCTTGACGTTGTTGGAACATCAAGATATCATTTCTAAGCTTGGTAGTTCTCCCCGGTGGGAAAAATTGAGCAAGGAAACGAGTGGTGAGATCATCCCATGAGGTGATGGATCCCGCGGGTAAACGCTCAAGCCATTGACTAGTTTGATCTCGTAGAGAGAATTGGAATAGGCGTAATCGGGTTGACTCTCTAGTTGTAAAATCAAGGTCTATAGAATCTACGATTTTAAGGAAGTCCTTGAGATGTTGATTTGGATCTTCGGAATGAAGTCCATGGAATGCACATCCGCTTTGCACCAACCGGATGGTGTCGGATCGCAAGGGGGTCACATTGGCTCCTTGGGTGAGCTCAATGGTGTTTCGATAGCCTTGGTGGCTAGGTCGGGAATACTCTCCTAGGATTCGGGGCCTAAGAGGTTGGTTATCTAGTGGTGGGTTTTGTTGTGGTGGAATGACGGGTTCAAAGATGTTACCATCGTCCATGATGTTGGATGGCAAAGAGTTACGAACAAAAACACGAAGAAATAAGATAGACTAAAGAGAACCTAAAAAATAAAAATAAAATCTTATTAGAAAGGAATCTAGCAAGTAGACCTAATAAAAAGAGATTCTAACCTAGACAATAACTATTCCCCGGGCTGCGGTGCCAAAAACTTGATGCGTAGGGATTGCACCAGGCTTTACCTCTTGAGGGATCTCGAGAAGCTTACAACCCCTACCAGGCAGTGTACCTGATCGATGTAGTATAGTATAATGACAAGTACCGAGGGATTGATCGTTCAGCTAGGAATAGTGTCGCTAGGATTAGAAAACCTAAAGACTAGGTCTAGAGATGAAGGATGATTCTTTTTGTATTTTTATATTTTCATGAAAGCAAGTAAAAATCTCGGTTTTGAAGGAGTTTAGCAGAATTAGTTGCTAGTCAACTAACCCAATACTAAAATGTAATCAAAATAAAATACTAAAAATGAAAATAAACTAAATTATACTAGAGTTGTGAGCAATATGTGGGAGAATTGTGTTTACTTAGATTTCACTACTCCCTAGATATCTTTTACAGGTTAATTACTTGTTATAGTTGCGTGGATGAAGGATTGTATTCCTTAATACCATTCATGGGGTGGCGTACTTACTTCCCCAATCCTATGAGCGCCTACTTCACTCCTATGTCGAGCCGGCTAAGAAGCTCCTAACATGGGATCACTAGAATTTGCTCATGCATTAAATACAACCAATAAAACCTAGTACACATCGGTTCATGTTTCCTAAGACGTTCAAGCATGTTACACAATGGAGATCTGCCAGTTTTCTTAAGCCTAACATTGAAATCATTCATCCATTACAATCATAAACAAGTAATCAACATATAATTAACATCTAGGTTTCATTACATCTAAGCAAACACAAGATAGATCTAGCCTAGCATGTTAAAATCAAGACAAGTATAAGATATATTCAAACAACACATAGACATATTGAATGAATTAAGAGAAGACTTATCTCAATTGAACATGAAAGGATTCAAGGGGTGAAAACCCTTGAAAATACTGTAAAATATGACCTAGGGTTTACAAAGTTCGGCCCTAGTTTTCTCCATACAAGTTCCTCTTTTTATGAATGAAAAATAGAAAACTATATATAGATTCTGATAGGTGACGGCGTCAAGAACAAAATTCTGACGCCGTCATCTCGCCGCCAAATAGTTTCTCGGACTGCCTAGATCTGGGTTTGACGCCGTCATGTATACTCCTTATGCAGGCCGTCACCAAAAATAGTCTTGACGCCCTTGTTGTGACGCCTTCAGGTTTTCACTGGGTCATCATGGATTTTACTCTTGACGCCGTCATGATTTTCTTCTTGACGCCGTCAGGTACTGTTCTCAGAATGGAAAATTAAGTCTTTGCCGTTTTCTTCAATTTTATGCTCCAAAAACGTCCGAATTGCTTCCATTTCCAGATTTCACTCCCAAAGTACCTAAAATCACAAAAGGAACGATTTAGGGCAATATTTGATCAAATAAATTCAATTCCGGGCTTAAATGACCCCCTAAAAGTGGTTCATTTTTCGCCTCATCACGATGGCACTTTTGTTATCACAATACATTGGGATTTTGTTGAAGTCATACCCATAATCTGATAATTGTGATCTCATCTACAAAATTTGGGCACAACACGAGGACATGGCTATGTATTCCACTTCTGTGGATGATATAGAAGTGCACATCTGCTTTTTGGATGACCAGCTGACAAGTTTCTCACCCAAGAATTGAGCACCTCCGAAAGTACTTCTACGAGTGTCTTGACACCCTGCATGATCAGTATCAGAGTAGGCCGTGAGAGCCATTGCATTGTCTTTAGGGTACTAGAGACCCATGTGGATTGTCCCTTGGAGATATCTGAAGATTCTCTTGACAGCTTCCAAGTGCTTTTTGGTAGCCTTGGATTGATATCTGGCGCACATGCATACGGCAAAAAGAAGGTCTGGCCTACTTGCTGTGAGGTACATGAGAGATCCAATCATGCTTCTGTATTTGGTTTGATCAATTGTTACACCAGCTGAGTCGTCATCGAGTTTGGATCTTTCAACCATGGGTGTATCAACGGTGTCACTTGAATCAAAGCCAAACTTCTTGAGGATGTCACTAGCATCCTTGGCTTGATTAATAAAGATGCCTCTCGGATTTTGTGAAACTTGTAACCCCAAGAAGAAAGGCATTTGTCCCATTATAGAGATTTGAAACTGGGAACTCATTTCTGTAGCAAAGCGATCACATTCCTTGGAATCAGACGATGCGAAGATGATATCATCAACATAGATTTGAACGTGAAGGAGGTTGTTCCCAGTCTTTCTAGTTAACAAGGTAGGTGATTCGCCTCAAACAGTCAACTAAGTTTACCAGGTCATGGTCAACCAAGTCAAACGTCTAAAACAACTGCTTCCGTGGAATACAGTGTTTCCCCGGGTCGTAATGTCCCAACGAGGTTGTGATGGTATTAAAAACGAATCTGTGATCAAGTGAATGTGAACAGGAAAGGTATAAAAGTGTGTGTGAGTGATTACACTAGGGTTTTATAAAATAAAATACCTTAGATAAACTATTTTAACGATTACGTGAAATCTTAGATATCTAAAACATATAAACGTAAACCAAATTAAAAATCAGACGCGATTGCGTGCTGAGAAAAAGGTGAGTTTTAAGAAAAATAAACTACAGGGGTTAAAAATAAAAATTCTATAAACTTAAACTTAAAAGAAAATTAAATTAAAAAGATTTTTTTTTTTATTTAATATTATTTATTTAATTAAAAACTATTTAACTATTTAATTAAAACTAATTTATATTAACCTAAAAAATGATAAACACTACAATTTAAACTAAAAACTTGTAAAAATAATTTCTAAACTTAAAAATGAACTTGAAGAAAGTATAAAAAATAAAAATAAATATTTTTGTCTTTTTATGGATTTTCTATTAATTAAAAACTAATTATCTTAATTAAACTATTTAAATTAATTTAAATTATTAATAATACTAAAATGACTTAGAAAATTATGAAAAAATTTATAAAACTATTTTAAAACATTTAAAAGCTAGGAAAAATATAAAAACTAGGTGTTGCCTTATAAAAATTAATTATGCTATTTATAACTTAATTATTGATTAATTATTAATAAAACTATTATTAATTATAATTAATACTAAAAGACAGAATTAAAATCTGAGAAAATAATTAAAAATACTTTAATATAAAAGGAAATTAATAAAAATATAAAAATACAACTTACTTAATAAAAATCTAAAAATGAAAATTAAAATTAAATTATATTAAATAGAAACTATCACTTATTTTTATATTTGTTTTTCTGGATTTTTCTTTTACAAAACTATATTATATCTAAAAATAGACAACTTTAATAAAAACAACTTTTTTATAAGCTAATAATAAGCACTGTGGGGGCTTATTAACTCCACAGTTGACTATGGTTGACTAAAGAAGCAATTAAGCTAAAACTGACTTGTGTGGCACCCACTATCGTAAAATCTAGTTCAGCTAAGTTAATTAAACAAGTATAAGCTAGAAAAAATGCATATGGTACACTGAATAAGCCAATAAGCCACAATAAGCACTTGCTTATTGTGGACTGAGACAGAAAATGGGACAAAGATCAAGGGCAAATCCAAGTGGGGTCCACAATGATTCAGGTCAAACTATAGGTCAAAACTTAGAGACTGGTAGGAGGGGGGTTGGGAGAACCTAATTTTATGGTGTGGGACCCATTGTGGTGACCACAAATCACCACCAAAGTGGTGGTAATGGACTGTGGTGCTGGTGCAGGGGAAGGAGTCTTCACTGCAGGTGTGTTTGGCCAGATGTGGGGCCCAGGGAAAAATTGCTAAAAATCAAAGGATTATGGAATCTCAAAGAGGAGGTGGTAGGCTACAATTAGGAATAAATTTCAACCTCTGAAAGCAAACATAAAATTCTACATAAATCCTTAAAGTTTTGAGATTTTCTGCAAAAGTGACATTTTGACTTTTGATATTTTTGATTACTTTGACTTTGGTGAGATTTGATCTTGCCTAATGTACTGAGATTGAAGTAATAAGCTATATTAAAGCTGAAACAAGCTACCTAAACAACTTATGAAAGCATGAGATGTGATTATACAACAAATATCCTAACAGTGAATGAAATCAAGGACTGTGAAGGTGATTTTGACTTTCTAACTAATAAGGCCTAAGTATTATGACTGAAATGAGTTCTAATGACCTAAACTAAGTTGTCTAAACCTATTCTTACTACAAACAACAACTTGATAATAGTGAACAGGGCAATGCCAAACACCCCCTTATGAGACAGTTTAGAGAATTTATAGAGCAAATGGTTACATATGATTATGAAATTACTTTTTATTTATCTATTAAGGTAAAATAAACTTAAATGAACATATAAAAAACAGGTTACAAGCTATTTTTAATAAAAAGCAAAAATTACAATTTTCACTTACAAATGAGCCCAAGCTGAGAAACAAAGAACCATGAACCACAAACAAATCCTATAGCCTCCCATAAGGCACTAGTACCCTGGCAATCCAAAATTCACCCATCTCCAAGCTTCATTCATTCTAAACACTAATTTTTTATTTTATAGATATTTATTTTTTATTTTTCTTATATTTAGTAATTTTTGAGTAAACTGACTGCAAAGCTGTGAAAACTTTTTGAAAACTTGCAAATAAAATTAAATAAGCTCAATGGAACAAGAACAACAAGAAGTTAAGAAGTTCCAAGTGAAATTGTCAAATTCACCTAGAAACTGCCAAATCTAAATTTGATGGAACAAGATTATAATTAAAGGATCAAGAAAGATTGAAATACATTAAAGTATCTTAGTACAATTGATTGAGATCAAAATTACAACTAAACAAGAAAGTTTTACTACCTACGTTACACTAGTTACTCTACTCCTAGATATATTCTTCAATTCTGCTTCATTCTCCATATATAGAAGATATTTTGAGCTTCTTGCAGTCTTTGAAGACTTTCCCATCTCATCTGAACCCTTGAAATGGCCAAATGAATCACCACCCTTCAAATAACTTTTTGGCGGGAAAAGGGGGTTTTGGCAGCTGTGGTTGCGTGTGAGGAAATTAAGGCATTTAATGGTTTAGGGTGAGGTGTAGGAAGTTGTTACACAGCTGGGGGTTGAGGTGGAGGCAAGTGGTGGTGAAACCACTGAGGTGGTGGGTGGTTTTGGTGTCTGTGTGGAGGGGGTGGTATAGAAAAGGGAAGAAGGGTGGGTTTGACCAGGGTCAAACCGGTATTAAATACCAGGGTACGTTTGGTTTGTATTTTGGGCTTAGGTGGGAAATGGGCTTGGGTAGTATTAGGATAGTGGGTGGGCTTTATTTGTTGTTTGGATTTGGTTTATAATAATAACATAGGGTCCGTTTGGTTTTTATGGTAATAATTCACAAGGACCAAAAATGTATTTCAATGAAAGTTTAGGGGCTGATTATACTACTTTCCCAAAGTTCTCATAAGGACCTATGTTGCCATAAATAAATAGTACAAGGGTATTTTTGATGTTTTTCATTTTTTAATTACCCGGGGACTATTTTTACCAAACCTTTAAAGTCCAGGGACCAAACATGTAATTTTACCAAACTTCACACCAAGGACCATTCCTGCAAAAGATTAGTAATACAAGGACCAAAATTGATTTTCTCAAAGTTTTTAACATCCCAGGGACCATTTATGTCAATTTCCAAAGTATAGGGACTAAACTTGTAATTTTATGAAACTTTGCACCAAAGGACTAAATATGTAACTTTATGATTAAAAAGGACCTTTGGTGACTTTTTCATGTTTTTAGAATAACCAGGGACTAGTTTTGACAACTTTTGAAACTTGAGGGACTGAAACTGCCAAATATGCAAACTTTGTACGTTTTTCATCTGTTTTTGCATAATTTGCATTAGAAACATATAAAACACACTTCTAAGATATTTTCAGTATTTTGATGCATATTTGAATGTTTTGGCAGCTCAGATTGGTATAAAATGATGAGTATTTAGACATTCATCAATCCCCCACACTAAACTATTGCTAGTCCCTAGCAATCTTTTGAGAAAAACTTAATGGATTTGAAAAACTCTTTACCAAAAGCCATCACTTCTGGAGTAGCCAGATGTAAGAACTGTGGTACATCTGATAACCGTGTGATTTTGAGCAAACCACCAGCTGTCAACGGATTTGATTTGTCTTTACCAAAAGCCGTTTGCTTCTGGACTAGCCAACTCTTGATGGAATAGTCAACATCTTGGTGAGCTGATTACCAATTATGGATTTTCCACTGCCTTTACCACAAGCCATAATCTTGTGGGCTAGCCAACTCATTCACTTTTTAGGATATGGCGAGTTGAGGTACCATACAATTTTGGGCAAATTGCAAGCCATCAACGGGTTTGAGTTATCTTTACCAAGAACCGTTTGCTCCTGGATTAGCCAATCCTTATGTGGGTTAGACATGGCGGACTGATAACCATTTATTGCGTTCTAAGTGAGAAAAAATTTTAAAATTTTGGGCTAAAATGGGGGTTCTTGATGGAACATGTGTTTAAATTCGTTAGAATAACGAATCTCCCCCCACACTTAGAACTGAATATTGTCCTCAATATTCAAAGTACCGGGTGTTAAACCAACACTTAGAACGTAAGAAAGAAAATATTCCATAGCCTTTATTTAAGTTTATGTACACATTTTTTTTTAGAGGATATATACATATATACAACATGTGGGTTAGTATTTCCCCCACACTTAGGGTGAAAACCCTAAGTACATGCTACTGTTTTTATTTACCGAGTCGCTAGCTTGACTCGACCCTGAATTCATTTGTCCATGGGGAAACATGATGTGGAAGAGACAATCTGCATCGGACTTTCATTCAAGATGTTTGGATAAACATTTGAAGCACGTGAAAGTTCCACACCGATGAGATAAGTACCCGGCTCAAAATTTATAAATGAGAATGCCGGGGTCAAAGATAATGTCCTCACTCCCGAAAGAGTGAAGAACAGGAGAAGCCACAGGATATATGAAGAAAAGAAAGAAAGTCATGATGAAAATCATAACTAACTCCTCATCTTCAATAGGAGAATTCATTGTTTCATGAATCTCCTCTTTTAAGCTCGTTTGATCAAGACATATTATGGGTATGTCTAGATCAAAATAGAAATTATCATACTCCGGTGGAGATATGATATGAGTGAGTTCATCGGAGAACTCCTCAAAGGTGAATGATTCATATTCGGGATTGATTTGAGTGAATTCACTGGGGAACTCCTCAATAGTAAATGATTCATAAACGGGAAGAGAATTATAAGAATGAGAAGTGGTGATACCACTTATCTTCTCTTCCGTTTGATCAAAATGGAACGTTTGCAATTCCGGAATAGAATCATTGATCAAAATCTCATTATCCTTGACGGGGATAGGAGATGAAATAGGCTTTTCATTAAAAGCCTCGATTCTTGAAATGAGAAGATTAGCATTTAATAATGTAAGACGAAGAGCTTCGTCTTGGATTACTTCTTCATCATTCTCTTCTTCTGAGTTGACAAGCTCAGAAGGTAATTCCCCCACATAACTTATGTCTCCACAAGATAAAGAATAGTCCTCATCAGAATCAGAGAACATCTCAATATGATCATTTGGAAAGACAAGAGGGGGAGGGATATCACACATATGATCAAGAATTCCCTGTGACTCACTTGGGGATTGAGACAAGGTTCTTAACACTAGACTTTATAAATTCGTCCGATTCCTTTGCAGGAATAGTGTCAAGATGCTCGTCCCCCATGCTCAAAGAGTGAGTGGGAACCTCGGGTGTGATAACAGCAGACTCAGGGAGATGAGAAGGACTAGCAGTTATGGTTTCTACAAGTTCCATAATTTCTACTGCTAGTGATTCAGTTATATTCTTTTCTCCCTGCATTTCTACTGAAGTAGCTTCAACTGAAGTTGAATCAAAAGGTTTCTTAGATATCTTTGGGATTGGAACAAGGACATTTATTTCCTTAAGAGGAGTTACTTTGAATTGCTTGTCCCCCATTATTAAGATATCTGAAGGGTCCTTTGAGTTTTTGTCTTCAATTGGTTCGTCCTCGTCACTTTCATCCTCAAGATGTAATGAGTTAACAAGAGGTTTTTGTTTCTTAAGAATTAGATCCTTAATTCTGTTTATTCCATCTTGAATGTTTTGGTTGAATTGAGTTTGATTAATCATCATTTTAGTAATCAATTCAGCTTTAGCTAACTCGTCCTGAGGAAGTGGTTGAGGGTTTGTATACTGTGAAGGCTGGTTAAAACCAAATTCATGATTGTTACAAGGAACCTGTTCATAGATAAACTGATTCCTAGTTTGACAATCAGAGCCGTAGTGAGGGCCTCCACAATACTCACAACAGTAAAACTGTTGGGTCTCATGGTGTGGAAGCTGATGGTAAGAATCAGTTGTGTCATAGTAGGAATAGGGATTCTGGTTATAGACAGACCCGTTTCCGAACTCTACCATGCCACAACTGGGGCAATTACCACCATTATAAGGACTACCACACCATTGACAGACAAGAGGGTGAGAATAAGACATAGAAAGAATCAAAGGGTTTAGGGGATGAGAAATGAAGAATCAAATAGGTAGAAGTGTAAAGGTGAATATTTTTGGTATTTTTGAAAATTTTTGTAGTACTAATAAGAAGGAAATTTTTTTTTTGGGTTTTTGTGTTCGTTGAAAACTGATTTTAAAAATTTTTCGGGAACAGTTTTGGTTTTATATGATAATAGTATGAACAAGGATGGATAAATGTACAATGAGCGTGTATTCAGGTTCACTAATACGCAAAATCGTTTAGAATAGGCGCACAACCTCCCCGGCAGCGGCGCCAAATTTTGATTCGCCTCAAACAGTCAACTAAGTTTACCAGGTCATGGTCAACCAAGTCAAACGTCTAAAATAAATGCTTCCGTGGAATACAGTGTTTCCCGGGGTCGTAATGTCCCAACGAGGTTGTGATGGTATTAAAAACGAATCTGTGATCGAGTGAATGTGAACAGGAAAGGTATAAAAGTGTGTGTGAGTGATTACACTAGGGTTTTATAAAATAAAATAACTTAGATAAACTATTTTAACGATTACGTGAAATCTTAGATATCTAAAACATATAAACGTAAACCAAATTAAAAATCAGACGCGATTGCGTGCTGAGAAAAAGGTGAGTTTTAAGAAAAATAAACTACAGGGGTTAAAAATGAAAATTCTATAAACTTAAACTTAAAAGAAAATTAAATTAAAAAGAAAATTATTTTTTTTATTTAATATTATTTATTTAATTAAAAACTATTTAACTATTTAATTAAAACTAATTTATATTAACCTAAAAAATGATAAACACTACAATTTAAACTAAAAACTTGTAAAAATAATTTCTAAACTTAAAAATGAACTTGAAGAAAGTATAAAAAATAAAAATAAATATTTTTGTCTTTTTATGGATTTTCTATTAATTAAAAACTAATTATCTTAATTAAACTATTTAAACTAATTTAAATTATTAATAATACTAAAATGACTTAGAAAATAATGAAAAAATTTATAAAACTATTTTATAACATTTAAAAGCTAGGAAAAATATAAAAACTAGGTGTTGCCTTATAAAAATTAATTATGCTATTTATAACTTAATTATTGATTAATTATTAATAAAACTATTATTAATTATAATTAATACTAAAAGACAGAATTAAAATCTGAGAAAATAATTAAAAATACTTTAATATAAAAGGAAATTAATAAAAATATAAAAATACAACTTACTTAATAAAAATCTAAAAATGAAAATTAAAATTAAATTATATTAAATAGAAACTATCACTTATTTTTATATTTGTTTTTCTGGATTTTTCTTTTACAAAACTATATTATATCTAAAAATAGACAACTTTAATAAAAACAACTTTTTTATAAGCTAATAATAAGCACTGTGGGGGCTTATTACCTCCACAGTTGATTATGGTTGACCAAAGAAGCAATTAAGCTAAAACTGACTTGTGTGGGACCCACTATGGTAAAATCTAGTTCAGCTAAGTTAATTAAAAAAGTATAAGCTAGAAAAAACACATATGGTACACTGAATAAGCCAATAAGCCACAATAAGCACTTGCTTATTGTGGACCGAGACAGAAAATGGGACAAAGATCAAGGGCAAATCCAAGTGGGGTCCACAATGATTCAGGTCAAACTATGGGTCAAAACTAAGAGACTGGTAGGAGGAGGTTGGAAGAACCTAATTTTATGGTGTGGGACCCACTGTGGTGACCACAAATCACCACCAAAGTGGTGGTGATGGACTGTGGTGCTGGTGCAGGGGAAGGAGTCTTCCCTGCAGGTGTGTTTGGCCAGATGTGGGGCCCAGGGAAAAATTGCTAAAAATCAAAGGATTATGGAATCTCAAAGAGGAGGTGGTAGGCTACAATTAGGAATAAATTTCAACCTCTTAAAGCAAACATAAAATTCTACATAAATCCTTGAAGTTTTGAGATTTTCTGCAAAAGTGACATTTTGACTTTTGATATTTTTGATTACTTTGACTTTGGTGAGATTTGATCTTGCCTAATGTACTGAGATTGAAGTAATAAGCTATATTAAAGCTGAAACAAGCTACCTAAACAACTTATGAAAGCATGAGATGTGATTATACAACAAATATCCTAACAGTGAATGAAATCAAGGACTGTGAAGGTGATTTTGACTTTCTAACTAATAAGGCCTAAGTATTATGACTGAAATGAGTTCTAATGACCTAAACTAAGTTGTCTAAACCTATTCTTACTACAAACAACAACTTGATAATAATGAACATGGCAATGCCAAACACCCCCTTATGAGACAGTTTAGAGAATTTATAAAGCAAATGGTTACATATGATTATGAAATTACTTTTTATTTATCTATTAAGGTAAAATAAACTTAAATGAACATATAAAAAATAGGTTACAAGCTATTTTTAATAAAAAGCAAAAATTACAATTTTCACTTACAAATGAGCCCAAGCTGAGAAACAAAGAACCATGAACCACAAACAAATCCTATAGCCTCCCATAAGGCACTAGTACCCTGGCAATCCAAAATTCACCCATCTCCAAGCTTCATTCATTCTAAACACTAATTTTTTATTTTATAGATATTTATTTTTTATTTTTCTTATATTTAGTAATTTTTGAGTAAACTGACTGCAAAGCTGTGAAAACTTTTTGAAAACTTGCAAATAAAATTAAATAAGCTCAATGGAACAAGAACAACAAGAAGTTAACAAGTTCCAAGTGAAAATGTCAAATTCACCTAGAAACTGCCAAATCTAAATTTGATGGAACAAGATTATAATTAAAGGATCAAGAAAGATTGAAATACATTAAAGTATCTTAGTACAATTGATTGAGATCAAAATTACAACTAAACAAGAAAGTTTTACTACCTACGTTACACTAGTTACTCTACTTCTAGATATATTCTTCAATTCTGCTTCATTCTCCATATATAGAAGATATTTTGAGCTTCTTGCAGTCTTTGAAGACTTTCCCATCTCATCTGAACCCTTGAAATGGCCAAATGAATCACCACCCTTCAAATAACTTTTTGGCGGGAAAAGGGGGTTTTGGCAGCTGTGGTTGCGTGTGAGGAAATTAAGGCATTTAATGGTTTAGGGTGAGGTGTAGGAAGTTGTTACACAGCTGGGGGTTGAGGTGGAGGCAAGTGGTGGTGAAACCACTGAGGTGGTGGGTGGTTTTGGTGTCTGTGTGGAGGGGTGGTATAGAAAAGGGAAGAAGGGTGGGTTTGACCAGGGTCAAACCGGTATTAAATACCAGGGTACGTTTGGTTTGTATTTTGGGCTTAGGTGGGAAATGGGCTTGGGTAGTATTAGGATAGTGGGTGGGCTTTATTTGTTGTTTGGATTTGGTTTATAATAATAACATAGGGTCCGTTTGGTTTTTATGGTAATAATTCACAAGGACCAAAAATGTATTTCAATGAAAGTTTAGGGGCTGATTATACCAATTTCCCAAAGTTCTCATAAGGACCTATGTTGCCATAAATAAATAGTACAAGGGTATTTTTGATGTTTTTCATTTTTTAATTACCCGGGGACTATTTTTGCCAAACCTTCAAACTCCAGGGACCAAACATGTAATTTTACCAAACTTCACACCAAGGACCATTCCTGCAAAAGATTAGTAATACAAGGACCAAAATTGATGTTCTCAAAGTTTTTAACATCCCAGGGACCATTTATGTCAATTTCCAAAGTATAGGGACTAAACTTGTAATTTTATGAAACTTTGCACCAAAGGACTAAATATGTAACTTTATGATTAAAAAGGACCTTTGGTGACTTTTTCATGTTTTTAGAATAACCAGGGGCAAGTTTTGACAACTTTTGAAACTTGAGGGACTGAAACTGCCAAATATGCAAACTTTGTACGTTTTTCATCTGTTTTTGCATAATTTGCATTAGAAACATATAAAACACACTTCTAAGATATTTTCAGTATTTTGATGCATATTTGAGTGTTTTTGGATGTTTTGGCAGCTCAGATTGGTATAAAATGATGAGTATTTAGACACTCATCAGTAGGATCAACTACACCCTTGGTAAATCTATTTGCAAGAAGAAACTTGGAAAGTGTGTCGTACCATGCTCTAGGAGCCTGTTTGAGACCATAGAGTGCCTTCTTTAAGCGATATACATGATTTGGTCTTTCTGGGTCCACAAATCCTTCAGGTTGAGAAACATAAACCACCTCTTTTAAGTCTCCGTTCAAGAAGGCAGTCTTAACATCCATTTGATAAACAATCATGTTACTGCTGGCAGCATTGGCAAGAAAGATTCTAATGGCCTCGATACGAGCGACTGGTGTAAATGATTCTTCAAAGTCAATGCCCTCTTGTTGACTATATCCTTTTGCAACTAAACGAGCCTTATTTTTCAACACATCCCCATGCTCATCAAGCTTAACTTTGAAAATCCATTTGAGAGCAATGATCATCGCACATTCAGGTGGTGGTATTAATTCCCATACATCAAGACGATCAAACTCATGGATTTCTTCTTGCATTGCGGTGAACCAAGACACCTTTGTAAGGGCATCTTTGAATGGGCACTACTTTAGATAAGACTGAGTTGAAGAAACACCACAAGGCATCAGTGGCAAGTTGTTGTCTGGTGGATACAGGTCTTGAGGGGTTTCCTATGATGTTGTCAATAGGGTGATCATTTGTCCATTTTCTGAGATGTTCATGAGGTTGAGGATAGTGAACTGATATTGCATTGTTTGAATTTTCTGAGGAAGTTGCTTCATTGGAGGATTCAGGTGCAAAGACATTTTCAAATGGTTCTTCCTCAGGTGATGCAAAAGGATTGACTTCCCATGTGTTATCAGAAGTAACTCCTTGATGTTCAGAAGACGATTGTTTATTTGATTCAATTTGAGTGTTGCTACATTCTGGTGCCTCCGGACCAAGAGAGATGGAGACTGAAGGACCATTTGTATCATGAGGTGCATTCACAGCCATAATAATAGGTTTAACAATTGGCTGTACCGGTTCATGAGATAGCTATGACTCAAAGTACTCATCAAACATGGGATCAAATAACTTTTTCAAGTCTTCACTCGTGGGAGGAACATAAGGAGTGACATGATTGGAGTTATGTACAAGTCCCGAACTTATTGGTCCAGGAGATAAAAGATTTTGTGAGGGTCCAGAACTGGTGTGTCCTGAAGCCGTAAGCTCTGTCAGCTCATCAAACGTGACATGGATTGTTTCCATGATTTGTCGGGTTCTTTTGTTGTAGATTCGGTACCCTTTTCGATCTGCTGCATAACCGACGAATACCCCAATATCAGCTTTAGCTTTAAGCTTCCCTAATTCTTCACTGTCGTTAGTTGGGTAGCACAGGGCACCAAATACACGAAGAAAGGAGAGATCATGCTTTTTGAGATGCACCAGCTCATACGGTGTCTTGTTGTGGAGAGGATGAATTAATGACCGATTTTGAGTGTAACAAGCAGTTGCAATGGCTTCAGCCCATAGAAACATTGGTGTTTTTGAAAATATCAGCATAGTGGGAGCCGCTTCAACTAGTGTGCGATTCCTTCTTTCTACGACTCCATTTTGTTGAGGAGTTCGAGGAATACTCTTCTGATGACTGATGCCGACATTTTCGTAGAATTTGGTGAGTTGTTGGTTAACAAACTCAGTTCCATTGTCTGTGCGGATGATTCTAACAGTTTTGTTGAGCCTTACTTGCAACTGCTTGATGATTTTGATGATAATATAGGGAGTTTCATCCTTGGATCTTAAAAACTTCACCCATGTGAATCTTGAATAGTCATCCACAATAACAAGAATATATCTTTTCCCATTGAAGCTTTGCACTCTCATGGGTCCACACAGATCCATGTGAAGGGTATGGAGTACTTCGGTGTTGGAGTTGATGGCTTTCGGTTTATGAGTTTGTTTCTTGCTTTTACCCAATTGACATGATGAGCAGAGATGATCCTTTTCATACTTCAGTCTGGGCATGCCTCGAACAAGATCTTTGCGAGAGTGCTCGTTTATGGTGCCGAAGTTCAAGTGGTTCAAACGCCGATGCCATAACCATGATTTGATTTTTGAGGCCTTAGAAAGTAAGCAAATGGGAGAGGACCGCATCATGTCTTCAATAGAGGTGGTATACAGATTTGTACCACGACTTCCTTTAAGGAGATCAACTCCGTCCAATTCTCTAACGAAACATATGTGTTTTCTGAAGGCCACTTCGAGATCAGAATCACAGAATTGTCCAACAGAGAATAAGTTGTGCCCAAGTCCTTCCACATAGTAAACTCTTGAAATCACGCTATCACCAAACACATAATCACCATACCCCATAATAGCTCCAAAGTGGACGTTACCGAATCTAACTATCCCGATAAACTTTTTCACGAAATTTCTGAGCCGAGAGCGATCCCCAGTCATATGTTTTGAGCAGCCTGAGTCCAAATACCACAGGACGATTTGTACGACCTGCATTTGAAACCAGACAGATATGGATAACTGAAAAACATGGATCCCCAAGTGTAATTGGGATCCAATAGGTTAGCACATGCATACTTAAGAGATACAGGATCAGTATTTTTATTGGTTCTTACAGATGAACCGATACTAGTGGAAACTGTTGTCTTACTATCAAGGCATTGGGTCACTAAAGGAAATCTTCTACCAGTAGCCTTCCATCTCTTAACCTCTAACGACTTAGGGTCGGGTATGTGAGTCAATGGGCACTGGCTTCCTAGAGTGAATTTTCTTCCAGTAGGTTTCCAATGATATCCTACACTGTTAAAAACTTTTCCTGTAGCTTTCCAAGTATTGTTATCCTTAGCAGATTTAACAGGGGATTTATAAGATGATTGCAAAAATGACACAACACATTCATCAAGATTACCAGAAATTAAACATCCATTACAAGTCTTACAAGTCGCATTAGAATTCGAATTAATTACAGTACGCTTAACGCAAATACTAGAATCAACACGATTCTTTTCATTTAAATCAATCTTATTGTTCCTAAGGTGGTCTTCTAGTTTCTTCCCTTGATCACTCTTAGCAAGCGAAGTCCTATCATTCCTTGTATTGCCTTTAGGCTTTGACCCGCTAGCTTTAGTGACATTGATTACTCCTGTAGAATTGACGATGGGAACATTAGATTGTTGCACAGTTGTTTGGTTTCTAGGTGGTGATGTGCTATGCACAGAACTAGCCAAGGGTTTATCAAAAGTAACATGCTTCTTCAAATTCCTAGATGAGGATGTACCAATTTTATCACGCATGTTGGGAATCTTGGGACATGTACCTATGGCATATTCTAACAACTCTTGTGACCGCTTAGTAAGAAAGCAAACATCCGATATGGTCTTATCAGATGGTCTTACCATTCTATCTTCTTCTATGGTTTCACGGGTCATGTCAAGGCAGTTCTTAAGATTTCTAAGATAATCACTATGGACTAGCTCATTGTTCTTAAGGGGAAGAGGAATAAAAACAGTCTCACATGCATACTTTTTACAATTACAAACCACAGAATTGATATTGTCACTTACATTCAACGGCATTTTCCCTTTCACTTTTGTCTTTAGATTCTCAATTTCATTAAGCAAAGAAGTTATTTTTTCATTGGTTTTATCACGAGTGATCTTGATAGAATCATATAACTCTTTGTAATGTTGTTTAACTTTAGAATTTTCAGGTTGAAAACAATAATTTTCATGTTTAAGTAAGTTGATTGTATTTTGAAGTTGAAAATTATGAGAATCTGCAGACATTGGTTTATGGGAGTTGATCACAGCATTCATGGGAGACTTCAATTGGGCAATTTGAGCCCTTAATAACCTAATCGTGTTCGTGTGAGCTTGAATTTTTTCATCCCTTTTTGCTAATTCAAAATATGCATCAAATTCCGAAGCATCAGAAGATGTCTTGGCCTTTGATATTTTCATTTTTTCTTCTAAATGTTGATATTTTAATTGTAAATTAAGATTATCAACTTCTAGTTTAGAAAGATGCTTGACCATGTTGTCATGATCATCATTTTGAATTTTTTCAAGCAATTTCACATTCTCCCCCTCAAGCTCAACAACACGATTGTGAAGGTTATTCAAAGCAATAGACATTTCATGAAATTGACAAGCATTAAGAGAAGAATATGTAGCAGTGTAAAACACATCTTGTGTAATACATTTAGCAATCAAGTTATCATTCATGATGAGAATATTTTTCTGGCAATTTCACTGTGCTGAAGATCTATTGCTTTTTGTTTACACTCGTTTTCCACATCTTTAAACACTTCTTTCATTTCTTTAAGCTCAACATCAAGGGATTCTCGTAAACCCTCAAAATGTTCTTTGATTTGTTTAAAAAATGGGATGACTTTAGTTATGTAACACTCTTTAGTTAACTCAAATCCCCTTTCACCCTCAGTAATTCCCGTTGGTGTGATTATCTTTTTGCATGTTTTCTCAAAATCAGTAAACATTTGACACAGGACATAAATGCTAATAAGAGTTTTACATTACGTGGGAAGTGACAACTGAACTAAGTGCATCGGTGTATTGGGGGGATACACCGTTGGGGCAGCTAACTTTAGGGATGTTTTGGCCTTAATTTCCTCAGCTTTTAGTTTCTCAATGTCTTAGGGCCAAAATACCTATTCTGGTGTTAACTTAGTTTGCGGTGCAAAAACAGTCACTCGGTTTTGTTCATAATAATCATGGGGCTAAACAGTGGCTCTATGTTTGATGCACTTTGGATCCTTCATTTTTTTTTATCAAATCTCTCTCTATTGGCAGAATCAAGTTCATCCAATTCTTTATCGGACGAACTATTTGGGGGATCGTGATTGGGAGTAAGCATAACCTTAGCATCATAGAGGGCAGGTTGAGAGTCTCTAACGCTCTTAAGAAAATTTGTTTTAGGCAACCCTAAATCCTTATCACTATGCTTATCCCGTAGTTTCATGTGCTTTTCCATCATTTGAGCTATTTGAGGTGTTTGGCCAAGAACATACAACTTGTTTTCAAGTTTGTTTTTCAAATGCTTAAGGTTGGAAAATTCGTTTAACAGTTTAGTTTCCTTTTGTTGAAATTCACTTTTTAGGAGATTTACACTATCCTGAATTTCCTGTTTTTCCTTAAAAGCACGTTCAAGTTGATTTTGGAAAGATTTAATCTCTTGTTTAAAGGCCATTTCCTTCAAATTTTGTTCAGTGATGTAGGCATGCATTTGCAATTCCATTTTTTGTTCATGTTCTGTAAGCTCAAATTTAGCACGCTGTTCATAAAACCTTACTTGATCCCTAAGAGTATTTATCCTAGTGGTTAGGGTGTCATCTGGTGCAACAACAGTATACTCATCTAAATCACACATTTCTTCATCAGCAGAGGATATATCACTTGGTACAACAGACTCGACGTTGTGCTTCACATATTGTTCAAATGGGACAATATTGCTATTCCCCAAATTTGCAGTATCTAATTCAGCAACGTTTGTTTGTTGTACATCGTTACATATCATTTGCTCATGCATCACATCATTATCACACACAACAGAAGACTTTCCACAAGATACGTCAGAATTACTATTGCGATCCGAATGTTGCTCAGTTGGGAACACTTTGATGGTTTCCAATTCAGCCTCATTTGAATCACAAACATTATTTCGTCGTATATCATAGAAGGTCTTTTGTTCATCATTAACAGCGCATTTATCATATAATTTTAGTACCTCAGATATGATGGATGATTGGGATCGATCAGATTGTTGTGTAGGTGAGGCAACAGATGATAAATTAGCCATGAAGATTGTCTGAGCAGTGGGTTCGTCATCAACATCTGAGTCGAAAGCATCACAATCTTCTGCTTGGAAGATGTTTGGATCATTAAGAGCTAAATCCTGAACTGGTTGTTCATCCACTTCATCATCGAATGTCTTTCCATCATCCCCAGCAAGAAATGCCAATTCATCCTCATTAAGTACCACTCCATTCTCTTGAGCTTGCATGAGCAACATTTTGTCCTTAAAGTAATCTGAGTTTTGAGGACGTTTTGGTTGAGTGCAGTTTCTGGCAAGGTGACCTAAACCCCCACAGTTGTAACATTTTGGTTGCCTTCCTTGTCCCTGATTCACGTTTGCACCTCTGTTCTGAAAGTTACCCCTCACAGCATTCCTTTGATTCACATTCTGTCTTCCCTGAACGTTTTGCACCACAACTTTTCCGTCTTCCACAATACCCTGATTACGTGGATTGGAAGAAGTTCTGAGTTGATTGTTGGAAGATGGGAGTGCAGCCCTGAAATGTTGAACTAGCAGAGATACTTGATTGGAAAGATTGTCAATCATCTTGTCGGTATGAGAGTATCCTGAATCGAGGTGAGTATTCATGGCAGCCGATGATTGTAGCGATGAGTGATCCATTGATGACACAGGTTGATTAGTTGGCACCATGCTACTCATGAAAGCAAGTGAATCATTGGTGACAGTTGGATTGAGCTTCTCTCTTAGTTGACGATCATAAGCAGCATGCTTCTCATGTTGTTGCAAATAAGCAAACAATTGCTCATAGTTCGTATTTCTCAATCCTTTGTTGAGCTTAACAGTAGTGACAAAACGATCCCACTCAGGTGACATGTTGTTCACAAAGTTAGATTTGAGTTGAATGTTGGGCATTGTCATTCTGATCATTCTCATGTCATTAACCAGCTTGTGAAATCTGACATAGTAATCGGTAATGTTTTCACCAGGATTCATTTTGAAATCCTCAAACTCATCATATAATTGAGATTCACGGTCTTCTTTGGTCAGCTCTAAGCCAGACAGAAGCATTTTGACATTGTCCCACACCGCTTTGGCTATAGTGTTGAAGTTGATTAGCTTGTACACATCTTTGGGTAACCCTTGTATTACTATGTTGGAGGCACGAATGTCAGCATCATAGCGCTTCTTTTCAACATCAGTGAGATCATTGTAAGTGCGTGGTCTATCAATTCCCTGAACAACAAAGTCATCCTCAGCCTTGGAGATAGCATCTCTGGTTGTACCCATCTGCATAGGACCTTCATCGATAGATCGTAGAATGTTCTCACCATTTTCTTTACCCAAGCAGTACAATCTGATTCTTTGTGCCCATGACTCATAATCTGTCCTGTCTAGCATCGGAGGTCGGGTGTCGGACCCAGCAGCTTGAATGTCATCTGATACTGTCGACATCTCAAAGTCTTCAAACGGGATTTTACAGCTTTAGTGACTTAAACCGAGAAATGATTCTTTCTAGGGATTTTACTAAATCAACAAAAGAAACTAGAAGATATATTCAGCGGATTAAACTAATAGAGAGATACCAGATGAGTCACAGTTTGCATAAAGTGTTAAGTTGTGACAAGTCAAGTTGCAATATATCCAATTGAGATTAGTCAAGTCGTAAGGATTAACTCACAACGTCATATCACAATTAGATCAATTGAAACGACTAAGGTTACAACAATTCACGAATTGCAAAATGATTACCCAATCAAATGAATCTCATCACTTAGTAAATTGCCAAATAATTTGAGAACGTCGCAACAATATGCACAAATTGCAGTAGGAGTTAAACGCAAGGTGAGCAAATCGCAGTGGAAGGTAACCGCAAGGTAGGTAACCACAGAGAAAAGTAATCACAAGGTGAGTTAACCGCAGGCAGCAACTAACCGCAGAGTACACAAACCACAAGATGGGTTACACGCAAATCACTAACCACAACAAGCAGCAAACCGCAGAAACTAAAACGCAGACCACTAAACCGCAGAAGCTAAACGTAGTCAGCTAGCCACAGATACTAACCGCAGACCACCTAACCGCAGGAGCTAGTCGCAGTTGACAATAATCCAAAAATGTCACTTTCCTTGCGATTTGTTTGTATTCCCAAAATAGTAATCGCAGACAAACTAACCACAGAGATCAGGAGCTAACCGCAGATAAGCAATGAAATAGTGGAGCTAATCGCAACAAGGAATTTCGACCTAAACTCAATCCAAACTTCAAATAGGCTTATGATATAGTATAACCAACTGAAACACAATGTTGTACTAATACCAAGGATCATAAAAGTACATCTCTAACACATCAAATAACACAAGAAAGATCAAACCAAGATGTTTTCAATAGAACTCTTCTAACTCACAAAAAACTACACAAAACCACACCAAATCCGATTTTACAAGGCCCTATGATGAAACCTTGGCCCTTGATACCATTTGTAGTATATGGTATTAAGTCACAAACATATAAACCTTGGTGGTGGTTGTGATTCGTGAGAGTAGAAGAGAAAGAGAGGAGTTGGAACCTTAGAAAGAATGAGAGAAAAACTAGAGAGTATTAGATTGATATGAATGAAGGTCCAACCCTCTCCACATGTGGAGAGGGGTATTTATCCTATCCTAACAAATAAATGATAAAACGCCCACACCCGGGCTGTGGATCAGACATACAGTGGGTAAAGACCCGTCCTTCTTCCACGATGTTACTTAATCTACTACTAACTAACTAATAACTAAACTAACTACGAGCTAACTTAATGCTATTACAATACTTAGGTGACCGAGACTTTTACATGAATATGTATTCCTAACACTAAGTGAAACTTGGAGGACAAGTTGGTTTGGGAATGGGTTTCCCCTCCCTACCACGACCGGCCACAAGGCCCAAGGATCTTTCCGGATCTTTCTCGTGTCCAATTTTCACTCTAGTCCGTTATCTTTGATATTTAATAATCATTAGTCAATACTTGCTAATTACTAACATCCATTAAACATTTACTTGTGTTTTAAATAATTAAATATATAACATTTTATATATTAATTATTATTATTATTCATTAATTCCTTTATTCGTAACGTGTGCAATCCCGTGGTATCGAGTTCGATTCTAGACATATACTTATTAATATTTATCCACAAACTCTAACACAAGTCACACGACCCAGTCGTGCAAACAACCGAGTATTGCTTTCTTTCCATGCAGGACGCGTCTTACTGAGGGAGGTGTAATAAGGGTGATCAAATGTGATGCGATCATGGTGGGGAGGACTCGGTCGTCTGACCCTCTTGGTGCGAATTATACAACACTACACATATGATATTGTATGTACCACATCAATGGTATCCAATTATAAACAAATCCTTAACTAAACAATATATTAATCAAATGATAAAGAAAAGTATTAAACTGTTATTTTTTTGTGTAATAAGAGTAACTTTTGTGAGATTATCAAATAATATGATTACACATGTCAACATTTAAATGTTAAAACGCAAAAGAACCCGGCTGAATACATTTTGATCGTTTTATATTAAGGAAAATGATTTGCACATTCTATGTACTATGTATAGGATGTTAAAACAGGATGTCAATATGAACAAGTACTTAATGCACGAATTAAAGCATCACAATTATGTGCAAATCAATTTCCTTTTACGTTGCTTATAAATTGGGTAACTTAAGGGTCAAACAGTGACAACAGACTTTTAACTATTCACTAAAGTGCGGGAGGTTCAAGTTCCTAGGTGCAAGAAAATATTAAAGGTATATTTGGCAAAAATAGATGTTGCTGGTGATGGTGATGATGTAGATGCTGATACTGATGCTGGTGTTGTTGCTGAAAAAGAATAAAATTGTAACTTTTTTGTAGTTGTGTTTGACAAACTTGCTGTAATTGTAGATTAAACGTGTAAATGTGAAATATAATCTCCAACATCTTTTTAAAAGTGTTAATGTAACTTATTTTTTGGGAATTTATTTTTCAATAATAATCCACAATATTTGTCATCCAAACAGATATTATTTTTCTAGTGTAGCATCTTTTTTAGCAAAATAATTTTAAGCTATTATAATCTTTTATTATCTGCGGCGTCAAACACACCCTAAGTGGTCATGTCAACCTCTTGAAAAGGAATTATTTACTCAATTTTTATCTATATGATATTGAGTTCAAATCCTGTAATTCGATGAGTAAAATATCAGAAAAAAGTAGTTAATGAAAGAAGAAGAAAAAATAATTGAAATTTAAGGAATCCACACTTTGAAAAGTGTCAAAAAAATGACACTTTGAGAGTGTATTACCAAAACGACACATCGCGCAAACACGTTGCAAATTTATTACCAAAAACAACATGACACGCAAAATAATAATAATAATAATAATAATAATAATAATAATAATAATAATAATAATAATAATAAAAAAAAAAAAAAAAAAAAAAAAAAAAAAAGATTGCGCACACACATAGAGGGCCAGATTATAGAGCAAGATCTGATAAGTAATAGTCAACAAATTGGGATTCATTTATCAATAGATTTTTTTATTCCGTTTGAATTTATCACTAATTCTTTTAGTTGCGTTAATCGGTGCAATTCATGTAGCTCGTCAATAATAACTCTTTAGAACCGGAAAACCCTTGTTATGAGCTATCACATGCATTTCCTTTTTCTATTTGACTTTGGATATAAAAGAGAAAATCTTTATTAGTTTGATCTATTCCCAATATATTCCTTTATTTCATTATTCTAGTCAATCCAATTGGTTATTGTTGTTCATATTGAAATGAATCAAGATTGATGAGGAGTTGGTTAATGATGCTCGAACATGTACTTGTTTTGAGTGCCTATTTATTTTCTGTCAGTTTATATGGATTGATTACAAGTAGAAATATGGTTAGGGCGAGCAAAGCCTTGCACGCATTAGTTGGTTACTCGTGTCTTAGTTTGGTTATTTAGGTTAAACGGGAAGCTAATACATACACATGCCTATCATATTTTAGTTTTTGATTTATTCCTATTATTCCAAGCAGCATAGATTGAGCAAACGACTCTTTATTTAATTTAAGGGAGGAAACATAATTTTTATAACACCCTTAAACTATGATATCTATACCCTTTACACTTTAAAAAAAAAAAAAAAAAAAAAAATTATAATTATGTTTTATTATAAAGCCGCGAAAAATAAGTTACGGAATATAAAATATAAGATTTAACAAGCCAAAAATAATAGAGCACAAAAAATACGAACCACAAAACTATAGAAAATTGTTTTATCGTGTTAACAAAATAGGAAAAACTATTGAAAAAAGAACAAAACACAAAATATATAATTTACCTAGTTAAAAGCAGGAAAGTATTAAAAAAAAATACAAAAGAAAAAATATAAAAGATTGTCGTAAATAAAATAGCTAAAAGGTAAGTTACATGCGTTTATGTTTAAATTCTTGAATACTTTGTACGTAACACCAATCCTTATCAATTGTACGACATATAAACTCACCATCGGATCATGAATAATGTTTGTAGTGTACGACGTATATACATTCACCATTGGATCATGAATAATGTATCTAGTGTTATGTTTATTACTTTTTCCTTTTACCCTATGACTGTATTGTCATTTCACTCTTTAATAGTCAACAACCCATTATATAGTAACACTCACATGCTATTGGTCATTCATTTCAAACTCTCTTTTGTTCAACCACCAGAACTAGTGTTTTTGTTGTTGTTACTCAAATTAACCTGTTGAGATCATTCAAATCTGTATGATCTGTCGCTAGATTTAGAAACCTTTTGTTGTTTTGAATCATTTGGTGTAACTTTTGTTTCATACATTAGAAAAAAAAAAAAAAAAAAAAAAAAAACATTAAAGAATGGCAGAACAGGTTGCTAATAAGCTTGTTGAAGAAGTAGTGTGCTCATTGTTAACTAAGGTTAAAAAAGATATCGGTTACATGTGGAGTTCCAAGGACAATGTTGAGAAGTTAAGGAGGGAAAAAATAAAGCTCGAGAATATGAAGAAGACGGTTGAGCAAAAACTAGAACTAGCTCGTGAAAATGGTGATGAGCTCGTGGCTGGTGCGAAAGAGTGGGTTAATGAAGCGCTTGCTCACATATCCACAACGGAAGAATTTCTTCAAGAAGAAGCTAGTGCCAAGAAGACGTGCTTCAACTTACCGATGTGTGTCAACTTGAGCACTCTCTATCGCTACGGTAAGGAGGCGACAAAAAAGGTTCCTTCCCTTGAGCAACAACAAAAAGATGGTGAGGCCTTTAAAGTTGAGATCTCCATTCCTACTAATCCACCCGGAATCTTAGAGCTCTTACCAAGGGGGAATATTGATGATCTTGAAACCCATAAGTCACTTCTTGAAAAAATCATTGAATCTGTCAACAGTACACAAATCACTGGAATCTATGGTATAGGAGGTGTAGGAAAGACTACACTAGCCACTGAAGTTGCGGCAACAGTGAAAGACCTATTTGATCTTGTTGTTTTTGTAACTGTACGTCTCGAAACCTGTGGATGCTAAAAAGATTGAAAAGATTCAAAAAGAGCTTGAAATTGCAGCAAAGCGAATCATAAAACGTGAGAAGGTTCTTATAATCCTCGATGACGTGTGGACGAAATTGAAGCTACATGAAGTGGGCATTCCATGTGTAAAGGACTTCCCAGGATGTAAGATTTTGTTAACATCCAGGAAAAGAAGTGTGTGTTCCGCTATGGAAGCTCTCACCCCAATATACGTAGATTGTTTGAAAGTAAAAGAAGCATGGGCTCTTTTCAAACGCGTGGTTGGTGAAAGAGTAGAAACCGATGCTAATTTGCAAAAAGTTGCGGAGGATATTGTTAAAGGATGTGGTGGATTGCCACTAATCCTTCAAGCTGTAGGAAAAGCTTTGAAAGGCAAAGAGAACATCGAAGCATGGATAAAAGCACGTGATAGCATAAAGAAACATAAAACTTTGGATATTGATGAAGATGTAAAGGTAGAATTTGCACATTTGAGGCTAAGCTATGACTACCTCGAAAGCGAAGAAGCAAAATCAATCTTCTTACTATGCTCTATGTTCCCGGAAGACTTTGACATCCCATTAGAACGGTTGGCATATTATGGAGGATGCAAAGACCTCGATAGTTTGGAGGATACAAGAAATAAAGTTCATAGTGCAGTGGAAAGCCTAAAATCCTCTTGCTTGTTATTAGATGGTCGCAATGAATCTACAACCAAAATGCATGATGTTGTTCGGGAAGTGGCCCAAGATGATAATAAATTTTTGGTGCAGGCTGGGGAAAATCTGAACGAATGGCTACCAAGAAGTGGAAGTCTAAGCTACACAGGTATCTCACTCATGGAAAACGATATTTGTAAGCTTCCAGCTGGTTATAAGCTTAATATTCCATCCCTTCAGATTTTCCTCATACAAGAAAATCGTAAATTGTCAGAAATTTCTGATGAATTCATCCAAGCCGTGAAAGAAGCTAAAGTTATAGATTTTGAGGAAAATGACATCATTTCCCTCCCAGAATCACTGAAGGAGCTCAAAAGATTGCGTATGCTCAATCTTGGTGGAAATAAACATCTCTGTGATGTTTCTATACTTGGGGAGCTAGAAGACCTTGAAATTCTAATTCTCAATGAGACTGGAATTAAAAAAATTCCTCAAGAGATTGGAAAGCTAGACAAATTAAGGTTGCTTCATGCTGCACGGTGTCCTGACCTGTCTCATATTGAACCAGGTGTACTATCAAAGCTTCGTTGGTTGGAAGAATTGAGCATTGGATACTATCAAGTGGAAGAGGGGGAAAATAACAGTCTTGTGGAGATAGGTGAAATGAAGAAGCTCACATATCTACATTTATGGGTCCCACATATTTGTCTTATCCCCGAAGGTGATTATCTGAAGAGATTGAAAGCATTTTGCATTCAAATTGGTGGCAGTCGCGAATATTTTAATGATGATATCCTAGCTGGTAATAAAACTTTAATTCTAAAGACGCTTGATGATGATATCTCACACTTGATGCATGTTAGAAAATGGACTGAGGTATGCAATGGTATAGTTCTTCGATCGATAAATAATCTTGATAAACTTGATAAAATAATGCCTATGGTGTACTGTGAGGGTTTTAGTATCAAGTATATTAATATCGGTAACTGTGCCAATCTTCTGTATCTGGTGGACTCTTTGGATGAGATGCAGACTTCTTTTATTTCATCCATAAGAAACCATGAAGGGGTCAAAGAGAATATTCTCTCGGAAGTGGAAAAACTAACTTTATCTGACTTGAGTAGTTTGAAAGTGATATGGAATTGTCGAGATAAATATATAAGCCTTAACAACCTGGTGACACTTAACATTTTTGAGTGTCCCAAGTTAGAAAAGCTATTCAGTATTAGTGTAGCACAAGGGCTTGTCAATCTGCAAAAGCTAACAATTTGGTGGTGCAACAGTTTGAAGGAAGTGATCTCGGATGGGGATGGGGAAGCAAGTACAAGTGAGATTGATCCGGTTGTACCACCTAAAAACATCGTGTTCCATCGCCTTGCCAAGATTCGGCTCATCCGTATGGAGAGTCTCATGAGCTTCTATCCTGGGAATGCTACAATCGAATATCCTTCTTTGGTGAAGGTGGAGATCGAGGGTTGTATTAAAATGGAGAAATGGGGTTATGGAACCCATAATACACCCAAGCTCCAATTTGTGGATATCAATTTTAGTAGAGTAAATGGTTCTACAATAGACGAAGCATTGGCGAAAAACAGAGAGGTACGGAAAACACATAATTGCCTTTGAAATTAAATTATTTCAACGAGTGATCAATAGTTAGATAAATTAATATTGTTCGCTAACTTATTTTTTTTACAGGTCTATGAGTTAGAGCAAAAACAAAGGCACGATCAAGGATTAGTCTCAACTGAGGAGGGCCCTAGCCCTGTTGGTAGTTCCGAAGATGAGGAATGAAGATAAAAAGGTACGAATAAATCTCATATTAAAATTTCAATTAGAAATGCAATTATGTTTAATTTTTACAACTTTTTAGTTTTTACAACTTCCAATCAAGTCGGTCGAGTTTAATTTTTTTACATAAAATGTGAAAAGGGTGATTCTTTTTTTTTAGACACCCATAGATTTAGAGAAAATTCTCAAAAATGTACAAAAACGTAGTAACATTTTTCAAAACAAGGTACAAAAATAATTCTTTTCTCAAAACGGTTATGTGCGAATGTGAGAATGTGCGACTCAAATGGATGTGCGACACGTGTCCACTTATTTATTATGAATGTTGACAATACTTTATCAATGACTGATTATATGACCAAATAAAAATGATCATGAATGACAGACGTTACTATTAATTAGCCAACTTTCATATTGTCTTTTTTGCTTTATTTATAGTGATCGTATCAAAAAACTCATTGATATCACTAAACTTTAGCCCCTATTGTTTAGCCAACTTTCATATTGTCTTTTTTGCTTTATTTATAGTGATCGTATCAAAAAACTCATTGATATCACTAAACTTTAGCCCCTATTGTTGTTGAGTTTGTTCCAGCGATTAGAGTTCATGGAGCTAGTGCGAAGAAGTAGGAGTGGTTACGTGCAGGCTTGAGGTACTTCAAAGTACGTTGGATCTCTCATGTATCGTGTTGGCAACAGATTGGAACTTAATCGCAAATCCTTGCATGTTTTTATTTGGTCTACTATTTCTTTTTCTAAAAATAAGTTGGAATGTAATAACAAGAACCAAAAGCTTAGACTTCGTGAATTTTATTTTATGTAATCTGTTGGTTGTTTAATACTGTACTATGCTACTAGCTAGCCTATGTTGATTTGTGTGTAAGAGATGGTATTATACTATTATTGGCCTATTGCTTTTTTTATTGATATTTTACGAAAATTATTTTTGAATAACAAATCTTGTTATTGTGATCAGTTGGAAAAAATATACATGTCAACTGATATGGGATTAAAGTTTGACCGAGTATAATGTGAAAATCAAATAGGACGTACTTGTAGAAAGTGAGAAACAAACTGGTTCAATCCATTTTGTCTGTAATCTGTACTCCGTAATATTTCGAAAGATCCCATATCGGTGCCTATAATGGCAATTGACCAAACTTCAATACGTTTTAAACATGAGTCATGTGGCACGTTGTTTGGATTTGTCGCACCAATTGTGTATTTCCAACAGAGGAAAAAACTGGCTTTCTTACACGCCTCGTTCTTGTTCAGGACCTTGTTTGTAAATGATAGAATGCTTAACAAGTTCGAGTACTGCAGTTTTCAAGAATGATTGAATCCCATGATAACCCAATATAAGTAATTGTTCGGAGTTATGATTCCAGTTTCAACAAAACAAAAACAAATCAATCACAAGAAACAACCAAAAGTTAATTACAACCGTAAACAAGAAGTTTATATCAACTTATGTCACAAACATTACAACGAAACAGCAGAAATAAAAACCGGCTTAGCTATCGTAGCTGTAGGACCCCTCTCCCGAGGATGATGACCCACTCTCTTGTTGAACACGCTTCATCTCATCATACGCCCATTCAAGACCATGACAGTAATGGACTGGTGGATTAAACCTAGTGTCCTCGATGTTATCGGGCAAAAACGCCCCGTTTTCAACTAGAAATATGATTGCCCTCCTGTTTTTCTCTTTTGCAGCAGTGTGAAGGGGTGTCCCTGCAATTGAAAATAGATCATCACAACACAAGTACTTTTTGGTCCAATTTCTTATAGAAAATGTTATATTAAGCAATTTCTGATAATTCAACTCCATGTATGAATGATTTAAGAATTCACGCAAATTAATCCATTCATGAGTATAAAAGGTCAAAACTCAAAATTCACAATTGCAACCTACAATATAATCTAAATAACGATTATGTCTATGTATAAAAATGAAAGAGAGATAACGTATCCAACCATTTTTTAGCGGATTCTATTTAAACAAAACTGTCTACAAAAATAACCCAATAACTCATTAACTCGTAAAAGTATATAACGAATTCACAAATTAGCAAAATTATTCGGGATATTTATTAAAAACAATTGGCCTTTTTTGGGTGGTATGGAATTTAAAGAATCCGCAACTTTTTTTTTTTTTTTTTTTTTATTATTATTATTATTATTATTATTATTATTATTATTATTATTATTTTTTACGAATGATCGGATAATTTTATAAAAATTTCTAGATAGTAGAATATTTGCTAGATAAAAAATTTCATAAAAACGTTAGATTAGTAATATCCTTAAAATGAACAGCGGCCCACCAAGTCCAAGCTTAGGTGATCAAGGGAAATATGTCACTCAACCAAATAGGTCAATGTGTTTTCGGTCATGAAGATATGAGAGCATATTATAATGAACTTACAGCCACAAGCACCCTTGGTTCGTGCGTCAATATTAGCACCATGCTCAAGGAGTTTATCCATAACCTTTACGTGACCACCTTTTGCAGCAAGATGTAGAGGTGTGACACCATGCGATTTGGGACCAAAAGCGGCCACATTTGCATCCATTCCTTTGTTAAGAAGCCTTTTCACCTGCCAACAGAATACCAAAATCAATCAACACATCATATTATATAAGTGACTTAACCTCAATATACCAACTATTATATGAAATGTAATTCAAAGACACTGAATCTAGCAAACAAGACACGCCATTTTTCTTTAACATAGTAAGAATGGGACCCTACAAATTGGAGATGCGGAGATGCTATTGAAGTATACAAAATAACTGCCCCTAAGAATAATATCATTGAAAACGAGCTATCCAAAATAAAGGCTGCTCAGGTTAACTAAGGTCTAAGGAAGTGTATAGCATTGCGTTGTTTGCATATGCTCGTGTTGTTTGCAATTGAAAATAGATCATCACAACAAAAGTACTTTTTGATCCAATTTCTTATAGAAAATGTTTTATTAAGCAATTTCTGATGATTAATTATAGTTTTTATAATGACTGCAACTCCATGTATAAATGATTTAAGAAGTTGTATGCATTATAAAAAGACTATACTACTTTCGAGTTTTGAACAATTCACGCAAATCAATCCATTTATGAGTATAAAAGGTCAAAACTCAAAACTCACAATTGCAATCTCCAATATAATTGAAAGAATGATTATGTCTGTATCAAAATGAAAGACGGATCGCTTATTATTATTATTATTATTATTATTATTATTATTATTATTATTATTATTATTATTATTATTATTATTATTATTATTATTATTATTATTATTATTATTATTATTATTATTATTATTATTATTATTATTATTATTATTATTATTATTATTATTATTATTATTATTATTATTATTATTATTATTATTATTATTATTATTATTATTATTATTATTATTATTATTATTATTATTATTATTATTATTATTATTATTATTATTATTATTATTATTATTATTATTATTATTATTATTATTATTATTATTATTATTATTATTATTATTATTATTATTATTATTATTATTATTATTATTATTATTATTATTATTATTATTATTATTATTATTATTATTATTATTATTATTATTATTATTATTATTATTATTATTATTATTATTATTATTATTATTATTATTATTATTATTATTATTATTATTATTATTATTATTATTATTATTATTATTATTATTATTATTATTATTATTATTATTATTATTATTATTATTATTATTATTATTATTATTATTATTATTATTATTATTATTATTATTATTATTATTATTATTATTATTATTATTATTATTATTATTATTATTATTATTATTATTATTATTATTATTATTATTATTATTATTATTATTATTATTATTATTATTATTATTATTATTATTATTATTATTATTATTATTATTATTATTATTATTATTATTATTATTATTATTATTATTATTATTATTATTATTATTATTATTATTATTATTATTATTATTATTATTATTATTATTATTATTATTATTATTATTATTATTATTATTATTATTATTATTATTATTATTATTATTATTATTATTATTATTATTATTATTATTATTATTATTATTATTATTATTATTATTATTATTATTATTATTATTATTATTATTATTATTATTATTATTATTATTATTATTATTATTATTATTATTATTATTATTATTATTATTATTATTATTATTATTATTATTATTATTATTATTATTATTATTATTATTATTATTATTATTATTATTATTATTATTATTATTATTATTATTATTATTATTATTATTATTATTATTATTATTATTATTATTATTATTATTATTATTATTATTATTATTATTATTATTATTATTATTATTATTATTATTATTATTATTATTATATAAAAAAAATGTCCTACTTTACAAATTTATACAACAAGAACCCAATAACTCATTAACTCGTAAAAGTATATGAATAATGCACAAATTAGCAGAATTATGCGGAATTTTTTTGGAAAACAATTGGAGTCTTTTGGGTGGTTTATGTAGGGGTGTTCACACTTCGGGTAATAACCACAGGAACTGAAAACTGAAACCGAACCAAACTTGAAAAAAAATAAAAATAAATAATAAATAAATAAAAACAAACAAACAAAAAAACAAAAAACAAAAAAAAAAAAAAAAAAAAAACAAACCGAATTTGTAACCGAACCAAACCAAATTAGATATTCGCTTTTCGGTTTGGTTATGGATTTGGCAAAATGATATCCGAATCGAACCAAAAACCAAATTCATATAAATATGTATATTTTTTAAATGTTTATATACATAAAAAGACCATTAAAATTTTTTCTTAGTATGAATAAAACACTTTTTAAGCTTGAAGTTTTTTTATTATTTTTTTTTTCTTTCTGAAATCTATATAATTAAATTAAAAAAATAATAAATTATGTAATTCTGGTCAACCCGAAAACCGAACCTAATTCAAATTCGGTTTTTGGTTCGGTTAAGTACAATTTGAATTCGGTTCGGTTTGGTTCGGTTTTCGGTTTTACCCAAATTTTTTTTAACTGAACTGAATATACCAAACAACCCGATAACCGAATCGATGAACACCTCTAGGTTTATGGACTCTAAAGGATCCGCATTTTTTTTATTTACAAATTATTACATAATTTTATACTCCGTATAAATTTCTAAAGAGTAGGATAACTTATTATATACCCCCGCAAGAATAGGTTAGATTAGTAATTTATTTAAAATGAACCGCAACCCACTAAGTCCAATATTAGGTGATCAAGCGAAATATGTCACTCGACCAAATAGGTCAATGTGTTTTAGGTCATGAAGATAAGACAGCATATTATAATGAACTTACAGCCACAAGCACCCTTGGTTCGTGCGTCAATATTAGCACCATGCTCAAGGAGTTTATCCATAACCTTTACGTGACCACCTTTTGCAGCAAGATGTAGAGGTGTGACACCATGCGATTTGGGACCAAAAGCGGCCACATTTGCATCCATTCCTTTGTTAAGAAGCCTTTTCACCTGCCAACAGAATACCAAAATCAATCAACACATCATATTATATAAGTGACTTAACCTCAATATACCAACTATTATATGAAATGTAATTCAAAGACACTGAATCTAGCAAACAAGACACGCCATTTTTCTTTAACATAGTAAGAATGGGACCCTACAAATTGGAGATGCGGAGATGCTATTGAAGTATACAAAATAACTGCCCCTAAGAATAATATCATTGAAAACGAGCTATCCAAAATAAAGGCTGCTCAGGTTAACTAAGGTCTAAGGAAGTGTATAGCATTGCGTTGTTTGCATATGCTCGTGTTGTTTAAAGTCGTGATAATAAGATAGTCGGAATCACTTTTCTTGCAACTACTCTCAAACTGTTATCCACAACTGAATATATGATCACATAATCAGAATAGAAATGACTCTACCTAAATACTAGTAGCAGAATATAAACAACTTGAAAACGCAATGATCGGGTAATCACTTTCCAAAACTGTCTTATGGCGTGTTCGGGATTGCTTATATAAAACTACTAAATTTCTTTTTGAAATAAGCAGTTTGAAAAAAAAAAAAAAAAAAAAAAAAAAACTTTAAACACTTTATTCAAATAGCTTATTTCAGTCACAAAATAAAGTTTTGGATAAGCAAATCCTGAAACCTGAACACCCACAAAACTGTTAATTGTTGCATCAGAACACAATAACCAGAGATAAGGGAGTTTCTGATTGCCTATTCAAGTACTCCTCTCTTATTGCATTTTCTAAAGGTGAGTTTGGGATTGCTTATTCTAAAATGCCTACCTGCTTTTTAAAAGAGAGCAGGTACCAAAACTACCTGATTGCTAATTTACTCTAATCTAAATATTTGTATCCATACAGCCAGAACTCCTTATGTGTTTCAAAAATAAGCAATAAGCACTTAAGTAAGCAATCCTAAAAACACTCGAAGCACCTAAATACACATGTTAGTTATACTACCATATAAAACGTACACATGTTCTACTTGAGCAAACAACTTATCGATAATATATCCCAAACATTCCCTAAAATTCGATAACTTCATAAACCTAAACATACCACAACAAATTCACATAAAATCAATACAGCTAATTCTCACTTTTTTATAATCACCTTTTCGAGCACCAACATGAAGCAAAGTCCATCCTCTATCATCTCTATCATTCCCATCACCAATCAAACTAACCGACCGCCTAAACCGCTTACGATTCCCATTTGAATCCAACGACCAATCCTCACCCATCATCCCACTTTCCTCAAAAACAACCCAAAACACAAACAACCTTAAAAATAACCTTAAGAAACCAATACACCACAAGAACCTTTAAAAAAACCTTAAATCTAATCTAACGAGAATAATTAGTCATATGGGGATTCAATCCAGGTCCAAATAAGCATAAAGATTGAAACTTTATAACGAAATATGATAAAGAAGCTATTTGGGTATTGAAAATATTAAACATATTAGCAAGTTAAGCAAAAAGATTTGATTTTTATTGATACTTGATGAAATCTAAAATCTGGGTATTGGAATTTAAGGGGTTTAGAGTAGGAATTGAGATTTGTTTGGTGGTTTCATATGGGGATTTGTGTTAATTTGGATTTGGGTTTGAATTTGAATTTGGGGAAGAACACAAACAAGCCCTAGATTTTGTTTAACGTGTTTTGTTGGGTTTTTTTTAATAAGGGTAGATTTTTGTCTTGGATTTTGTTGGGTTTTTGAGTTTGTGTTTTTGTTTAATTACTGTACTAGGATAAGAATTATGGTTTTGAGAAGTTGTAGATTTGGTCCTTTGTGTATGAAGAGTTATGGTTTTGTTAGAAAAAATCAAAGTGCCTAAATGGTTATTTAGTGAATTGTTTATTTTAAAGAACTAGCAGGGTACTCGCGCGATGCGGCGGCGAGTACCCAGTGACTATATTTTCTGACAACGTAATATTATGCGGCCATACTTTTGTTAAATAATTAACTTATAAATAACAATAACTTTAGTTAATACAATGATATAATTTTATCTCCTATTAACAAAAGTTACCACAAAAAAATCTTGATTATTTCATTCATCACAATCATCCTTCGTCAATAAATTTCAATTTTCGTGGTTTTGGACCTTCAATGGTTTGATATAACTTGTGAATACCACAAAAAAATAAGTTGAACAAACGAACAAAGACACGAAGAAATAGATAGACTAAAGAAAACCTAAAAATTAAAAATAAAATCTTACTAGAAAGGAATCTAGCAAGTAGACCTAATAAAAAGAAATTCTAACCTAGACAATAACTATTCCCCGGGCTGCGGAGCCAAAAACTTGATGCGTGGGAATTGCACCAGGATTTACCTCTCGAGGGATCTCGAGAAGCTTACAACCTCCACCAGGCAGTGTACCTGATCGTTGTAGTATAGTATAGTGACAAGTACCGAGGGATTGATCGTTCAACTCAGGAATACTGTCGCTAGGATTTGAAAGCCTAAAAACTAGGTCTAGAAGTGTTGTGTTACAAGTAAATTATTAAAGCATTCTTGAAATTTTGAATCTTTAATCTTGAATTTTAAAACTTAAATTCAATTTGCTTAAATTATTTATAAGTATATTTTAATACATTTTAAACTTGATCAATTTTATATTTGACAATTTTTCAAAAAACATTATATTAATTTAATAAACACATGTTTTGTATTTAAAAAAAGTGAAACACGCACACTTTGCATCAAGGGTCGAACCAGAATCATGATTTCTAAAGTATAAATATTTGTCGTGATATACCGTCGCTTTGCGCAGGTATTCGTCTAGTTTTTGTTAACGTGAGATTGAGAAGCATTAGAATTTTACAAAACACAGAATCAAATTATCAAACTCGCGGTCATAAACTCATAACCAATAACTACATTATTAGTTTAAAGCAAACAACTTTTAGATTAATTTAAATTATTTATAATTAAATTAAATCATTTATAATTCCTTTAAATAATTTATAATTAAATCAAATTTAAATTATTTATAATTATTTCAAATTATTTATAATTAATTTTTTATAATTTTTAAATCTCTTATAATTAACCTAAATAATTTATAGTTAGTTTAACTCATTTATATTTAACTTAATTTCAGTTATAATTAATTTAAATCATTTATAATTACAAAAACTTTTTTAATTAATTTAAATCATTTATAATTAATTTAAACTAATTTAAACAATGAAATTAAGTTACCCTCACTTGTCGTCACTATAGGTTTGGTCTGTTTATTCCATTGTCACGTGAAACTAAATGTTGATCAGCTGAAAACTAAATTTGACTGTCCCCATAATTATATGGCGACAATATGTTGTCGCTATAGGTAACAGTCAAAGTCAAATATTTGAGATGCACTCGTGTTGTCGTCTAACTAACCTTTGGCGACGACATTGTAGTTGCTAAAAGTTTTGGTCAAAGAAGATGCCAAGAAAGTTGGTTTTTTGTCATCAGTAGACCTAGTCGTCGCTATATGTACCATCGCGAGAAGTCTAAATTAGCTTAGTGCGTTACTATATATTTAGACTAAACTAATTAAAAAAAAAAACATATTGAAATATATTACTACAACTTGAACTAGGGATATGAAAAAACTTCACAATGTCTAAGTGTCACATTTGATGTGTAAATCCTAGATGTTGAAAACTCATTTTCTTCCACACATCCTAATGTATGCTAATGTGATTTATTTCACCTTGTGTGTTTTATGTGAAATTATCATAAAGGAATGGTTGAAGTAAAACACAATTTAAGACCCAAAGTATGGTGTTTAAGAATGTTGTTTTACAAAGGTTTGTTTTGCAAGCATCACAAAAGGGTTAGACATTTTATCACTTAGGAAATTCTTAGTTAGCTCACTTGTAAGCAAGAGTTGAGTGAGACTCACTCAAGAGTTTCTCGTGTTTATCTCTTAACAGTTAAAGAACCGAAACACCTTATATCTCCTACTAGTACTAATGACGAAATTCCTTGTCGCAGAGAGGGATGATTCTTTTTGTATTTTTATAAAAGCAAGTAAAAAATCTCGGGTTTTAGAGGAGTGGGCGGAATTAGTTGCTAGTCAACTAACCCAATAACTAAGATGCAATCAAAATAAAATAACAGAAATGAAAATAAAACTAATTAAACTAGTGGTGTGAACAATAAATGGGAAAAATGTGTTTACTTAGATTTCATTACTCCCTAGATATCTTTTACAGGTTGATAGTTTGTTACAGTTGCGTGGATGACGGGTTATATTCCTTAATACCATTCGTGGGGTGGCGTACGTACTTCCCAACTCTATAAGCTCCTACTTCACTCCTATGTCGAGCCTGCAAGAAGCTCCTAACATGGGATCACTAGAATTCGCTCATGCATTAAATACAACCATAAAAACCTAGTATGCATTGGTTCATGTTTCTTAAGACGTTCAAGCAAGTTACACTATGGAAGTCTGCCAGTTTTCTTAAGCCTAGCATCGAAATCATTCATCCATTACAACTATAAACAAGCAATCAACCTATAATCAACATCTAGGTTTCACTACATCTAAGCAAACACACAATAGATCTAGCCTAGCATGTTAAAATCAAGACAAGCGTAAGATATATTCAAACAACACATAGACATATTGAATGAATTGAAAGGATACTTATCTTAATTGAACATGAAAGGATTCAAGGGGTGAAAACCCTTGAAAATACTGTTAAAATCGAGCTAGGGTTTATTCAAGCCGTCCCTACTATTGTCCTCTTTATGAATGAAAATTGCAAAACTATATATAGATTTTCCAAGGTGACGGCGTCAAGAAGAAAATTCTGACGCTGATGAGGCGAAAAATGATCCGTTTTTAGGGGGTCATTTAAGCCCGAATCCGAACTTATTTGATCAAATATTGCCCTAAATCGTTCCTTTTGTGATTTTAGGTACTTGGAGAGTGAATTCTGGAAAAGAAGCCATTTTGGACGTTTTTGGAGCATAAAAGTGAAGAAAACGGCAAAGTCTCAAATTTCTATGCTGGGAACAGTGCATGAAGGCGTCAAGAAGTGTTCATGACGGCGTCAGAGTCCCAAGAATAAAATACCGTGGTTGGTGACGGCGTCACATAGGCCGTCATAAGTAGATCAAGGCCGTCCGAGGAAGTATTTGGCGGCGAGATGACGGCGTCACACCATTGCTCTTGACGCCGTCACCTCGGTTTTCCTATATATAGTTTTCTAGTTTTTACATTAAAGGAGAGAAGTTTTGGTGAAACCCTAAAGACGAATTTGGTGCAACTTTTACAGGTTTTTCAAGGGTTCCAAACCCTTGATACCTTGCATTGTAATTGAGATAAGTGTTCTTCTAATTCAATCAATATGTCTATGTGTTGGTTGTCTATATCTTGTTCTTGTCTCAATTCCATTATGCTAGGCTAGATCTCTTTTGTGTTTGCTTGGATCTAATGAAACCTAGATATTGATTATGTGTTGATTACTTGTCTATTCTTGTCTTGGATGAATGATTTTATATGTTAGGCTTAAGAAAACTGGCAGATCTCCAAATGGTAACATGCTTGAACGTCTTAAGAAACATGAACCGAGGCGTACTAGGTCTTTATTGGTTGTATTTAATGCCTGAGCCACTGTTTACAATCCCTATAGTTGTACTGGGTCATGGTGTAGGAGGAGATAAGAGCTCATAGAATTGGGGAGTTATGTATGCCACCCCATGAATGGTATTAAGGAATACAATCCGTCATCCATACAATTATAACAAGTAATTAACGTGTAAAAGATATCTAGGGAGTAGTGAAGTCTAAGTAAACACAATTTCTCCAATTACTACTCACAACCTTAGTATAAATTAGTTTAATTTCATTTTTAGTATTTTATTTTGATTATATCTTAGTTTTGGGTTAGTTGAATAGCAACTAATTCCGCCCACTCTTCCAAAACCCGAGATTTTACTTGCTTTCATAAAAATATAAAAATACAAAAATAATCATCCCTCACCTTTAGAACTAGTAATTAGGTTTTCTAATCCTAGCGACACTATTCCTAAGCTGAATGATCAATCCCCCGGTACTTGTCACTATACTATACTACAACGATCAGGTACACTGCCTGGTGGGGGTTGTAAGCTTCTCGAGATCCCTCGAGAGGTAAAGCCTGTTGCGATTCCTACGCATCAAGTTTTTGGCGCCGCAGCCCGGGGAATAGTTATTGTCTAGGTTAGGATTTCTTTTTATTAGGTCTACTTGCTAGATTCCTTTCTAGTAAGATTTTTATTTTTATTTTTTAGGTCTTCCTTAGTCTATCTTATTTCTTCGTGCCTTTGTTCGTAACTCTTTACCATCCGACATCATGGAAGGTGGTAACATCTTTGAACCCGTCATCCCACCACAACAAAACCCACCATTAGAACCCCTTAGGCCTCGAACCTTAGGAGAGTATTCCCGACCCAGCCACCAAGGCTACCGAAACACCATTGAGCTCACCGGAGACAATGTGACCCCCTTGCGATCCGACACCATCCGATTGGTGCAAAGCGGATGTGCATTCCATGGACTTCGTTCCGAAGATCCAAACCAACATTTTAAGGACTTTCTCAAAATCGTAGATTCCATAGACCTAGGTGTTGAAACTAGAGAGACTACCCGTTTACGTCTATTCCAATTCTCTCTACGGGATCAAGCTAGTCAATGGCTTGAGCGTTTACCCGCGGGATCCATCACCACATGGGATGATCTCACCACTCGTTTCCTTGCTCAATTTTTTCCACCGGGGAGAACTACTAAGCTTAGGAATGACATCTTGATGTTTCAACAACGTCAAAATGAATCTCTTTATGAAGCATGGACTCGTTTCAAGGACTTACTCCAAAAAGTCCCTCATCATGGCATAGATCTTTGGCTCCAAGTCCAAATCTTCTATGACCATATCGACATCTCCACGAGGCGAACCATTGACCAATCGGCCGGTGGTAAGCTACGTGATCTTAGTGCGGAACAGTCATGGGAACTCATAGAAGATCTTGCTCTCTATGACAACGAAAGTTGGAATGATCCCCGTGATTTGAACAAAACGGTCAAGGAAATATCTTTGCCTTCGAACAATTTTAGCACTCCCGACCGTAGGATCATGGAACTTGAGGACCAAGTCAAGTTTCTCATGAAATCTTACGAAGCTCCGAAGCCTTCAAGCCAAGTGAACAAAATCACTTCTTCATGCGAATTATGTAGTGGTCCCCATGACACTCGTGATTGTGTGGAACTCCCCGGAACAGCTTTTGCGGACTACGCATCCACGCGTACCGACGAAGCGGGAGATAAGTGGTACACTTTCAAGCCCGAGCCAAACACATACGGTGATTCATACAACCCCTCATGGAAAAATCACCCAAACCTTAGGTGGAAACAAAATCAACCCAATTCTTCCAATCCGCCTAATCGTTACCAACCAAACGGTCCACCATCCAACCGTACTTTCAACAACAATCCTTCTAACAACTATGGTAGTACCAAAAATCTTGAAGGATTGATGTCAAAGTTCATGGCATCTCAAGAAGCCCGCATAGCTAGGTTCGAAAACGAATTCAACCAACAACAAACGGAGATGACCAACAAGATTGACAACTTGTTGAAAGCCCTCAACAACCAAACATTAATCACACCTAGGAAGGACACTAGGGACACCAATAGTGGAATCCAAATTAAGGACCCCTCATCATCCAAACATGTCCACTTTGTCAATGTTGTCACCATTAAGCCGATAGATAAGGAGATAGAGGAGAGTGAAAAGGATGAAGTTAGAGTAGAAGCCGATAGTAAGGATGAGAGTAGGGAAGTTGAGGTTAATAAGGATGAGGAATTAGAGGAGGTAGAACCTATAGAAGAATACTTTGATAAGTTGCCAACCAAGGAAGAACGGGAATACCATAAGGATTTATTCGATAGTCCCGAGAAAACATATATCTTTGGCGACCCCCTGATCAAAATGGGAGACCCCTCTAACATTAACATCCCATGTAATATCGGGCACATGCATATATGGAAAGCTTACATCGACCTTAGATCCCCCGTGAACATCATGACTAGGACCTATTACAATTGGGTGATGAAGAAGCAACTCAATTTTAGGATGATGCCCGGTAAAAATTGGATAAGTAATTTTGCAGGAAGAGTTAAGGGAGTACATGTGATTATAGGGAATCTCACCTATGAGATTGATTTTATGATAGTGGAAGACACTCGTCCGGTGATAGATGCTTGCCTAAGCCAAATAATATTCGGAAAACCATTTGTTGAGGCCACTAGGATGAGTTATGATCCGACTTTAGGGATAGTTAGGTTCAAGAAAGAGAATGATGAGGTTGCTTATCAAATGCCCTACAAGATCGAACAATACCGCCTTCTCTCTAATTTCGAAAAGGAACATAAGCAAGCGGCTTATTATAGGAATGAGGAGGATAGACGTAGAGGAGTAGAGTATGTTAGAAATAGGATGCTTGGTTTCTACAAAGAGTGCTTGCAACTAGGTCCGGAATACAAAACTGGTTTAGAAGATGACCTAGAGAGTGGAACCAATGATGAGATCACGTGATAACCCATGACCTTGAGTCTAGCTACAAGACTCGTAAATAAAGAAAAGCGCTTCTTGGGAGGCAACCCATGTTTTGTGTGATTTTATTTGTTTGATTGTTATTTGCTTCCGTATGCATGTTTTATTTTTATTGTTGGTTGATCATGTTTCTCAATTAAAATGTGGAAATACTTTACTATGTTGTTTGGCCTAGTCTTAACTCCAACCTAAAAGTATTTTTGTAAAAGATAAGTGTAAGGGGAAACCCCAAATATGTTTTTAAGAAACAAACCGATCATGATTCTCCACAATAATAAATGAACATGTATATTCGTATTTGTTAGAGTCAAATGCTTGTATTGAGTCATAATGAAGTTTTGCAGGATTTTCCAGGAAGTAGGACCAAGTTTTTCCAGAAATTTTCCGGAAACTTAACATAAGAATTTCTGCAGGTCCATTCTGACGGCGTCAGGGGTTTACTCTTGACGGCGTCAGGAGTTAAAATCTGGAAATTTTACCGGTTTTGTTTTTCTAACGGAGTCTTATGGTTTTTGTGAATTATTAAGTTTTATAATCTCCAGGAAATCTGCAAACTTCATTCCACAAGCATTATATCTTACTTTGTTTTCTAGGATTTAGTAACTTATATAGGATGCCGCCGATTTTACGCGAGGTTGTCTTGTCTATTGTTGTCAGGATTTACAGGTTATGTTCGACAAGGAGATGATTTATATTCTGGAAGGGAAGCTTTGATTGTTCGTTTTTTTGGAGGAAGATCTAACCTGGCCAACCTATAATCCATACCGAGCGAATCAGGGGAGTATTTGATTTTATTCTCTTTACTTTTTCACTTTTACATTCTTTACTTGAACATTGGGGACAATGTTCATCTTAAGTGTAAGGGGAGGGTAAAAAGATGATACCTTACATATGCCCTTTCGCTTGAGTTTGTTTTGTTTGATGGTAGATGTGTAATAAAACTATGAGAAATACTTGTTAGTGCAATTTTAGCGCCAAATTTAAATTTTTTTACAACATTTAGGAGTGAAACTTTAGCCATAGCAAGCGTCTCATGGATAGGAGGTTGTATGACTAGCACATAACCGTATATTCAGAAAAATTTTCCACCCAAAAATGTGAGGCTCGCCTTTAGATTTGATAGGAAAAGCATTCATTATTAGTGCTTATGAGTGTACCGGTAGCATTTAGATTCTAGAACTTGCGTTAGTGATGCATCCCGAGACCGCTAGTGAGACTACATTCGTGTGGTAGGATTTACTACATGATAAGAGGCATTAGGATCACCCTTGTGTTAAACCCGTATTATAATTACTTGACCATTTAAGTCGTATTACTTGGCTAGTTAAGTTAACTAATTTTTCCCACACCCTTAGCGTTGTACTCATTTTTAGTACACGAAACCCCTAGTACACCCCTCCGAGCCTATCTTTTCGTTTATAACTTTAAGCATTTTACTTAAAGAAAGAATTTGTTACACCCCACTTAAATGTACAACCAAATCGCCTTAGCCTTCCGTGTATGCGCTCATTTTTAGTGCATTATTGTTATTTGTTAAACCCTAAGTTAACTTTCTAATTGATTACATGGTTGCTAAGTCGAGTCATATCCTTGTACATATTGTTTTGGGACGATTGGGACTCATGGGTAAAGTACTTATTTTATGGAGTAATGGGGAAGAACATAATATTATTACCCCCATATGTACGTTAATCTTAAAAGTGCTCCAAGTGTTTTGATTTTCTTAATTCGAGTCATTAGAATAGTTCAATGTAAAGTATGTAAAGATTCAAGTGTAAGGGGAATGTTCATTCCCTATGATGTATTATTTTGGATGGTAGTGTAAGAGTGTATGCAAAAAAAAAATAATAAAAAAAAAATTTAGAAAAAGAAAAAAAAATAAAAAAAGGAAAAAGAGAAAAAACATACGGACTACCATCCCGTTTCATTCTATGTTCATTTTATGTTTCTGTTATTTTTCATTTATTAGCTTAAGTTGAGTCTAGTCTTGGCTTAGCAACGCCATCTTGTACATGTAATTAACCAAGATTGTTAACTCGCCACCAGTAAAACTTCCTTTATCCAACAAAACCGTGTAATTCATATCCCTATACCTAACGTTACAACCCTTTAAAAGACCTCTTTGATAGTTTATCCTAGGTGCTTACGCCATGTGGTGGAGGTTTGATCCTTTCCCAAGCCTATGGTAATCTATTTTGCTATGACAGGTAGTGAGAGATATCTTCCATTTCCATAATGTTATATTACTTTATTACACCCGAGAGATGTGAGTATCTAAACACTATTTGTGAGGTGCTTGTATATGACCTCCGTGCTTGTCTATTGGTCTTTAGTGGAACGATTATTTGTTGTAATTACTTTTATATTAGTGTTAAATGACCCCTAACTTGTCTTTCGAGTAGAATAAAAGCGCATGTGCTTGAGGACAAGCAAATCTCAAGTGTAAGGGTATATGATGAGGCGAAAAATGATCCGTTTTTAGGGGGTCATTTAAGCCCGAATCCGAACTTATTTGATCAAATATTGCTCTAAATCGTTCCTTTTGTGATTTTAGGTACTTGGAGAGTGAATTCTGGAAAAGAAGCCATTTTGGACGTTTTTGGAGCATAAAAGTGAAGAAAACGGCAAAGTCTCAAATTTCTATGCTGGGAACAGTGCATGAAGGCGTCAAGAAGTGTTCATGACGGCGTCAGAGTCCCAAGAATAAAATACCGTGGTTGGTGACGGCGTCACATAGGCCGTCATAAGTAGATCAAGGCCGTCCGAGGAAGTATTTGGCGGCGAGATGACGGCGTCACACCATTGCTCTTGACGCCGTCACCTCGGTTTTCCTATATATAGTTTTCTAGTTTTTACATTAAAGGAGAGAAGTTTTGGTGAAACCCTAAAGACGAATTTGGTGCAACTTTTACAGGTTTTTCAAGGGTTCCAAACCCTTGATACCTTACATTGTAATTGAGATAAGTGTTCTTCTAATTCAATCAATATGTCTATGTGTTGGTTGTCTATATCTTGTTCTTGTCTCAATTCCATTATGCTAGGCTAGATCTCTTTTATGTTTGCTTGGATCTAATGAAACCTAGATATTGATTATGTGTTGATTACTTGTCTATTCTTGTCTTGGATGAATGATTTTATATGTTAGGCTTAAGAAAACTGGCAGATCTCCAAATGGTAACATGCTTGAACGTCTTAAGAAACATGAACCGAGGCGTACTAGGTCTTTATTGGTTGTATTTAATGTCTGAGCCACTGTTTACAATCCCTATAGTTGTGCTGGGTCATGGTGTAGGAGGAGATAAGAGCTCATAGAATTGGGGAGTTATGTATGCCACCCCATGAATGGTATTAAGGAATACAATCCGTCATCCATACAATTATAACAAGTAATTAATGTGTAAAAGATATCTAGGGAGTAGTGAAGTCTAAGTAAACACAATTTCTCCAATTACTGCTCACAACCTTAGTATAAATTAGTTTAATTTCATTTTTAGTATTTTATTTTGATTATATCTTAGTTTTGGGTTAGTTGAATAGCAACTAATTCCGCCCACTCTTCCAAAACCCGAGATTTTACTTGCTTTCATAAAAATATAAAAATACAAAAATAATCATCCCTCACCTTTAGAACTAGTAATTAGGTTTTCTAATCCTAGCGACGCTATTCCTAAGCTGAACGATCAATCCCCCGGTACTTGTCACTATACTATACTACAACGATCAGGTACACTGCCTGGTAGGGGTTGTAAGCTTCTCGGGATCCCTCGAGAGGTAAAGCCTGTTGCGATTCCCACGCATCAGACGCCGTCAACCCGCCGCCTATAATAAAATCGGATTGCCTAGATCCAGATCTGACGCCGTCAAGAGCATTTCTCCTCTGGGCCGTCACGTGTTAAGAGGCCATGACGGCCTAGCGTGACGCCGTCATGCCTTAGTGCAAAAACATTCTGGACCGTCATGGACTCCATCCTCTTCACCTCTTGTTTTTCCTCTTGACGCCGTCATTAAGAAACTTGTGACGCCGTCAGATACTGTTCCCAGCAAGGAAAATTAAGACTTTGCCGTTTTCTTCACTTTTATGCTCCAAAAACGTCCAAAATGCTTCCTTTTTCAGAATTCACTCCAAAAGTACCTAAAATCACAAAAGAAACGATTTAGGGCAATATTTGATCAAATAAATTCAATTCCGGGCTTAAATGACCCCCTAAAAACAGATCATTTTTTGCCTCATCAAAGGCATGTTCCTCGAATACTTGATTGAGCCTGATGGCATTAAGCCATGTCCAGAAAAAACAAAGGCTGTCATCCAACTCCCTTCACCACGCACGTTGAGAGAAGTCCAGTCCTTGAATGGAAAATTAGCTGGGTTGAACAGATTCCTGTCCAAATCAGCATATAAGTCACTTCTTCTCTTTAAAACACTCACGAAGTGCACAAAAAAGGGAGACTTTCGTTGGACAGCGGAAGCGGAATAAGCTTTTACACAGCTTAAGCAACATATAGCAGCGCTTCCCACACTAGTCGCACCCCGACCAGGGGAAGAGCTAATTATGTACCTGTCTGCAACTCATGGAGCAGTCAGCGCAGTGCTACTGACAGATAGGAACTCCGTACAAACACCGATATATTTTGTAAGCAAAGCACTCAAGAAGACAGAGATTAACTATACCGCAATGGAAAAGTTGGTCCTGGCGTTAGTATTCATAGCCAAAAGACTGCGTAGATACTTTCAAGCACACCCAATAGCAGTGATCACGGACCAGCCTATCAAGCAAGTTATCTCCAAACCCGACGCATCGGGGCGATTACAAAAATGGAGTGTGTTGCTAAGCGAGCATAACATCTCTTATAGACCACGCACTGCAGTTAAGGGGCAGATACTAGCAGACTTCATCATTGAGAAACCAAATACTGATGCTCCACCTTCAAGAAACGAGGTAGAACTACAAGAACCATGGGTCTATTCACGGACGGATCTTCGTGCGTGGACGGGTCAGGCGCAGGCCTTATCCTCACCAGTCCAGAAGGAATGGAATTCACTTACGCACTGTGTTTTGAATTCACAGCCACGAACAACGAGGCAGAGTGTGAAGCCCTAATTGCTGGATTATGCATTGCAACTCGAATGGGTGTACGCAACCTAGAAGCAAATGTTGATTCCCGATTAGTAGCCAATCATGTGTTGGGCAAATATGTGGCTAAAAAGGATAACATGGTCCAATACCTTGACAAAACCAAGTCCCTAATCCAAAGTTTCGACAGGTTCACCATTAAACAAGTTCCTAGAGTGGAAAACAGGAAAGCGGATGCACTAAGCAAGATCGCATCTACAAGCTTTGCGCACCTGTCAAAACAAGTATTAGTAGAGACCCTGAAAAACAAATCCATCTCGGAGATGGAGATATACACGGTGATAGAAGAGCAAGATCCTACGTGGATGACCCCTATCATCGAATTCATAAGCAAGGGTATATTACCCCATGAGCAGAAGGACGCTCGACAGATACGGCGCACAGCGCAGAGGTTTGAACTTCTAGATGGTATCCTATATCGACGCTCATTTCTACAACCATGGCTTCGGTGCGTCAGACCTCTTCAGGCAGATTACGTACTCCGAGAGATTTACGCCGGTTCATGCAATATGCACTCAGGACCACGGTCCATTGTAGCACGAGCCTTGCGGTCAGGATACTATTGGCCTACTATGCATCGCGATGCGCGGGATATGATAAAGAAATGTAGCGACTGCCAAGTTCATAGACCCATCCCGCGCCAACCACAACAAGAGCTAACGCCTATCACTTCTCCATTGCCATTCTACAATTGGGGTATCGATATCGCAGGCCCCTTCCCCGTTGCAACAGGGGGACTAAAATTTCTTATTGTGGCTATAGACTACTTCACTAAGTGGATTGAGGCAAAGGCAGTGGCAACAATCACAGACAATCAAGTAAAACGATTTGTTTGGCAGTGGCAACACAAAGGAAGATGGGTGGATGAATTATCGCACGTCATGTGGGCGCACCGCACGACAATCAAAGTCAGCACTGGAGACACCCCCTTTTCTCTTGTCTATGGAATAGAAGCTATCATACCAGCTGAAATTGGGATGCCAACTATTCGTACGGCAAAAGTTAATGTCGCAACCAATGATGACGAACGACGCATAGATTTGGATCTATTGGAAGAAAGGCGCGAACGTGCAGCTATATGTGAGGCAAGAGCTAAGTCAAAAAATGAAGGGATACTACGATGCTAAAGTTAGAAGCACCTTATTCAGAACAGTCGACTTTGTATACCGCGCTAATGATGCAAGCCACGCAGAAGATACAGGAAACTTGGACCAAAGTGGGAAGGACCCTATGAGGTCACAGAAGCACTAGGAAAAGACGCATACAAGCTGCGTGATATGGATGGCCGTGAGCTACAACACACATGGAATATTTGCAATCTCAAGAGATGCTATCTTTAGGAAAGGCTACGGCCCTGTGCACAGACACCTCCACACTTTAGTAAGTGCCCAATAAATGTCCGTGTATTTACATTTTGTTTTATATAGACAAATGTTTTTTCTTTTCCCAAAATCTTGCAAGTATGAATTAAATGTCGCGGTTTCTAGCTAACTCCGTGACACACTTCACTTTGTTATTTATATATTATTTACATCTCAACATTGTTGTTATATTATCTTTTGCCTACATGGCGTGCATGCACTTATTAAAACCCACGATGGTAAAGGATCAGTAAACATACTAAATAACTCATTGAGTAAGAGGGTTGCAAACCCATCATCATTGGATCATGTATCCTTGTTAAACACCTTACTCTCTAGACGTTGGATTAAGTTCAATGCGCATCCCACGATGGATACGCAACAATGCACACTGTGCGCGTTTAACAAATTAGGAGTCAAGACTCTTGATTCCTTGATATGGTATTTGCAGTACGCTGCATGTTAACCCATACACTTGTGAATTTTATATTCGAATATACATTAAGTTATGGACTTCATACACAATTATGTTATAAGTGATTATAGATTCTGTAATCTCTTTTAAGTGCGTTTAGATAACAGTTTGATTCTTGGAGATAACATGGATGTCTTTTACGCAAAGACAAAATAACTAAGTACAAACTTCATGCGTACAAATTTGATGAGTGTGTAAATACGCATCATTTTTACCTTTTCTGAGCTGCCAAAACATCTAAAAACACTCAATATTGAATCAAAATAGTGAAAATATCCCAGGAAAGTGTGGTGAGTGCTTATTCACTCACTATTATTTGACCAAAAACCGACCCAAAATGACTATTTGAGCTAACAAATGCCAAGAAAACACTTGTTTTTATGTTTGTGATATGCAGGTACGGATAAATCATAAAAAGCTGAAAAATCACAAGAAAACCGGAAAACGAGCACGAGAATTGAAGTTGGTCAAAACGTAAATGCCGGGGATCCAAGATTCAGTTTCAGTCCTTCGTTTATACAGACTTGGCAAGATTAGCCCTTGGATATATTTTTCAAAGAAAAGCAGAATTTACCCTCGGAGTTTGGAAGTTTACATAAATGGTCCTTAAACTTCCTTTTTATATCAAATCTGAAATTGGGATTGAAATTTAGGCCTGGTACATTTTCTTATCCAAAACCAATCCACAAACATAAAACAACTCAAGCCCAACCATCAATAAAAATCCCAAGCCCATGTTGTAGATTATTACCCAAGCCCACACCCATTACCCGGTCAACCCACCTAATAAATTCTAGTCAAATCAAAATAACAAACCAAACGCGCCATAAGTTCTTCCCCAAAACACCCCGTACCCAGATATTATGAACCCTAACCACCAATTGCATCAATTGGCTCAAACCAACCTGACTTAGCCATCAATTAAGCTATTATTTAGACCTTCTAGAACCCCACGTGACCCTGCACATGTCAGAGAGTGCAAAGGGATCTATCAGGGTCACGTGTTAGACACCCATTGGTTGAGGCACGTCATTCCAATCATTTGGGAATGCTTCTAGAAGCGGCTAACACCTCTCTGACACGGAGAGAGAAAGTACAAGCTTTAATGGGACAGATGGAGCTATATGAGTGGACGGGACACCTCATTAATCATCATCTAAGGGCTCACATCAATTTGAAGAAACACAAAATGTATCCAAGGGCTGAGAGGTCTAGTAAAGAAGCACAGATAGTCGCGGATTGCCAGCTTGGCATTTGAAGACCCAAGCCTCTCACTTCAGCTATAAATAGGTGTCTAATTCAGCTCATTTGTATGTAGGATTTGGGTACTGTTATGCTGCTAGATTGTATTTAGAATAGTAATTGTAATAGCTTAGTTGAGATTTCTAATAAAATTCTGCATTTCCTTTTTAAATTGTCAGCTTATTTTTCATCCTTATTGCTTATTCTGTTTTCTTCTTTAGCTTATTATTATCTTATATCAATCAATTTCGGCTTTATTTCTTTTCTAAACACTCTTCTTATTTCAAATAAAGCTTTTATTAGTCATCTTTTCAATTTAGTCACAATTTGTTTCACATTTAGAAAATATAAAAAAAATCAGAAAATTAAAAAAAAAATAAAAAAAATGTTTCAAACTTTGTTTTCATTCTTCAAATAGCTCAGTTTAGTTACTTATATCATTATCAAGTTTAAAAAGTTCAAGTTAGTGTGTACTGTTTCATTCAAAATCCAAGTAGAGGTGTTTCACATGAAGCTGAGGTGTGATTTTGATAGTTGATTCAGACAAGCTAAGATATCAGCCTATCCTAAAGATAGGCTACAGTGAACTCCCTCTGTTCTAGCTGAGGGAGAGTTGTGGTAAACTTTGTTCTCATTCTCAAATCTTAGCATAAAAATAGATTGATAGTTGTAGTGGTTAATTGTCTCATATATAGAAGTAGCTTAATCTGCTTTGTTTGAGAGTGATTGAGTATAGATTAGTGTAGGTTTGTTAGCATAATTGTTAGTATTGATCTGTTTCAGTATAGCATTATAGAGTTGTGTTGATTTTAGCTTGGATTATTGATAGTTTATATTCTGAGTTTGCATAGCTGAGTAGTATTATTGATAATTGTTCATCTGTCATTCTAGTAGTTGTGATATTGATAGATCTCATCTCTGTGTAACTTTCATTTTGTGGTTATGATGTTGATATTTGCTTGTTGATTGAGTGTGAATTGATCTGAGTTGTTGCATTTCACTATCTGAGCTCATCATTGTAGACCTGTTAATTTGTGGATTAGAGAATTTGAGTTTTGTATTGATTCAGTAATAACTTGTTGATTGACATAGCTTCTTTGATGCTTTTAGAAGCTGATTAGGACAGGTGATTGTGATTTGAAGCATAAATCATATAGTTACTTAGTAATAATCATCATTTAGGAGTGTTTGGTTTTAGTGTATTTGTTGAGTAGTAGAGATAGAAGGTTAAGTTTTATTGCATTTATAGCTTACATATATCAGTAGTAGTCTAAGTAGTGCATAAATTTGGTAATTAGATCATTAAAAGTCAACTATAGCTTATTCACTTTTTTAACTGTCACTTAAATCAGTTTTAGATTGCATAATTTGAATTGTGGGTGTAATTTAGAGTAAGGTAGCTTAATTCTAGTTCATTACAGCTTAATATTACATGATTCAGCATCTAGGAGTAGTACAATTTCACAAAAGTCAAATTAGATTTTCATATCAAAAAGTCAAAAAGTTTTTAGTACTCATTTTTGGTCAGATCTTAAAGGTAACTTGTAAGCTTCATTTTTCATTGAAAATTAAATTGGAAAGCTGATTTAAGTAGTCTGGTAGTAGTAGATTAAGTATCCAAAAGAAAATCTGGTTTTGAAGTTATTTAGCTTATTGAATTTTTAGCTTGAAGCTGCCTGATCAGTCATACATGTCCCCTGCACCACAGGTTGAGACCTGATTTCTAAGCATCATTCAAGTAGGTTATTGATGAGGCGAAAAATGATCCGTTTTTAGGGGGTCATTTAAGCCCGAATCCGACTTTATTTGATCAAATATTGCCCTAAATCGTTCCTTTTGTGATTTTAGGTGTTTGGAGAGTGAATTCTGGAAAAGAAGCCATTTTGGACGTTTTTGGAGCATAAAAGTGAAGAAAAAGGCAAAGTAATAAATTTCCATGCTGAAGATACAAGGTGACGGCGTCAAGAGTAAAGTCTTGACGGCGTCAGACATGAAGAATTAAATACCGTAGGTGGTGACGGCGTCAAACGCCTTCATGACGGCGTCAAAGTGGCAAGAATAAAATAGCGTGGTCGGTAACGGCGTCACATAGGCCGTCATAAGTAGATCAAGGCCGTCCGAGTAAGTATTTGGCGGCGAGGTGACGGCGTCACATGTTACTCTTGACGCCGTCAGCCTACTTTTCCTATATATAGTTTTCTAGTTTTTTCATTAAATGGAGAAAAGTTTTGGTGAAACCCTAAAGACGATTTTGGTGCATCTTTTACAGGTTTTTCAAGGGTTCCAAACCCTTGAGACCTTGCATTGTAATTGAGATAAGTGTTCTTTCAATTCAATCAATATGTCTATGTGTTGGTTGTTTATATCTTGTTCTTGTCTCAATTCTACTATGCTAGGCTAGATCTCTTTTGTGTTTGCTTAGATCTAATGAAACCTAGATGTTGATTATGTGTTGATTACTTGTCTATTCTTGTTTTGGATGAATGATTTATATGTTAGGTTTAAGAAAACTGGCAGATCTCCAAATGGTAACATGCTTGAACGTCTTAAGAAACATGAACCGAGGCGTACTAGGTCTTTATTGGTTGTATTTAATGCATGAGCCACTGTTTACAATCCCTATAGGTGTGCTGGGTCATGGTGTAGGAGGAGATAAGAGCTCATAGAGTTGGGGAGTTATGTATGCCACCCCACGAATGGTATTAAGGAATACAATCCGTCATCCATACAAGTATAACAAGTAATTAACGTGTAAAAGATATCTAGGGAGTAGTGAAGTCTAAGTAAACACAATTTCTCCAACCACTGCTCACAACCTTAGTTTAATTTAGTTTAATTTCATTTTTAGTATTTTATTTCAATTATATAATAGCTTTGGGTTAGTTGAATAGCAACTAATTCCGCCCACTCTTCCAAAACCCGAGATTTTACTTGCTTTCATAAAAATATAAAAATACAAAAATAATCATCCCTCACCTCTAGAACTATTAATTAGGTTTTCTAATCCTAGCGACACTATTCCTAAGTTGAACGATCAATCCCCCGGTACTTGTCACTATACTATACTACAACGATCAGGTACACTGCCTGGTGGGGGTTGTAAGCTTCTCGAGATCCCTTGAGAGGTAAAGCAAGGTGCGATTCCCACGCATCAAGTTTTTGGCGCCGCAGCCAGGGGAATAGTTATTGTCTAGGTTAGGATTTCTTTTTATTAGGTCTACTTGCTAGATTCCTTTCTAGTAAGATTTTTATTTTTATTTTTAGGTCGTTTTTAGTCTATCTTATTTCTTCGTGCCTTTGTTCGTAACTCTTTACCATCCGACATCATGGAAGGTGGTAACATCTTTGAACCCATCATCCCACCACAACAAAACCCACCATTAGAACCCCCTAGGCCCCGAACCTTAGGAGAGTATTCACGACCTAGCCACCAAGGCTACCGAAACACCATTGAGCTCACCGGAGACAATGTGACCCCCTTGCGATCCGACACCATCCAGTTGGTGCAAAGCGGATGTGCATTCCATGGACTTCGTTCCGAAGATCCAAACCAACACCTTAAGGACTTCCTCAAGCTAGTCAATGGCTTGAGCGTTTACCCGCGGGATCCATCACCACATGGGATGATCTCACCACTCGTTTCCTTGCTTAATTTTTCCCACCGGGGAGAACTACTAAGCTTAGGAATGACATCTTGATGTTCCAACAACGTCAAAATGAATCTCTTTATGAAGCATGGACTCGTTTCAAGGACTTACTCCAAAAAGTCCCTCATCATGGCATAGATCTTTGGCTCCAAGTCCAAATCTTCTATGACCATATCGACATCTCCACGAGGCGAACCATTGACCAATCGGCCGGTGGTAAGCTACGTGATCTTAGTGCGGAACAATCATGGGAACTCATAGAAGATCTTGCTCTCTATGACAATGAAAGTTGGAATGATCCCCGTGATTTGAACAGAACGGTCAAGGCAATATCTTTGCCTTTGAATAATTCAAGCACTCCCGACCGTAGGATCATGGAACTTGAGGACCAAGTCAAGTTTCTCATGAAATCTTACGAAGCTCCAAAGCATTCAAGCCAAGTGAACAAAATCACTTCTTCATGCGAATTATGTAGTGGTCCCCATGACACTCGTGATTGTGTGGAACTCCCCGGAACAGCTTTTGCGGACTACGCATCCACGCGTACCGACGAAGCGGGAGATAAGTGGTACACTTTCAAGCCCGAGCCAAACACATACGGTGATTCATACAACCCCTCATGGAAAAATCACCCAAACCTTAGGTGGAAACAAAATCAACCCAATTCTTCCAATCCACCTAATCGTTACCAATCAAACGGTCCACCATCCAACCGTACCTTCAACAACAATCCTTCTAACAACTATGGTAGTACCAACAATCTTGAAGGATTGATGTCAAAATTCATGGCATCTCAAGAAGCCCGCATAGCTAGGTTCGAAACCGAATTCAACCAACAACAAACGGAGATGACCAACAAGATCGACAACTTGTTGAAAGCCCTCAACAACCAAACATTAATCACACCTAGGAAGGACACTAGGGACACCAATAGTGGAATCCAAGTTAAGGACCCCTCATCATCCAAACATGTCCACTTTGTCAATGTTGTCACCATTAAGCCGAAAGATAGGGAGATAGAGGAGAGTGACAAGGATGAAGTTAGAATAGAAGCCAATAGTAAGGATGAGAGTAGGGAAGTTGAGGTTAAAAAGGATGAGGAATTGGAGGAGATAGAACCTATAGATAAATACTTTGATAAGTTGCCAACTGAGGAGGAACGGGAATACCATAAGGATTTATTCGATAGTCTCGAGAAAACATATATCTTTGGCGACCCCCTGATCAAAATGGGAGACCCCTCCAACATTAACATCCCATGTAATATAGGGCACATGCATATATGGAAAGCTTACATCGACCTTAGATCCCCCGTGAACATCATGACTAGGACCTATTACAATTGGGTGATGAAGAAGCAACTCAATTTTAGGATGATGCCCGGTAAAAATTGGATAAGTAATTTTGCAGGAAGGGTTAAGGGAGTACATGTGATTGTAGGGAATCTCACCTATGAGATTGATTTTATGATAGTGGAAGACACTCGTCCCGTGATAGATGCTTGCTTAAGCCAAATTATATTCGGGAAGCCATTTGTTGAGGCCACTAGGATGAGTTATGATCCGACTTTAGGGATAGTTAGGTTCAAGAAAGACAATGACGAGGTTGCTTATCAAATGCCCTACAAGATCGAACAATACCGCCTTCTCTCTAATTTCGAAAAGGAACATAAGCAAGCGGCTTATTATAGGAATGAGGAGGATAGACGTAGAGGAGTAGAGTATGTTAGAAATAGGATGCTTGGTTTCTACAAAGAATGCTTGCAACTAGGTCCGGAATACAAAACTGGTTTAGAAGGCAACCTAGAAAGTGGAACCAATGATGAAGTCACGTAGTAACCCATGACTTTGAGTCTAGCTACAAGACTCGTAAATAAAGAAAAGCGCTTCTTGGGAGGCAACCCATGTTTTGTGTGATTTTATTTGTTTGATTGTTATTTGCTTCCATATGCATGTTTTATTTTTATTGTTGGTTGATCATGTTTCTCATTAAAATGTGGAAATACGTTATTATGTTGTTTGGCCTAGTCTTAAATTCAACCTAAAGGTATTTTTGCAAAAGATAAGTGTAAGGGGAAACCCCAAATATGTTTTTAAGAAACAAACCGATCATGATTCTCCACAATATTTAATGAACATGTATATTCGTATTTGTTAGAGTCAAATGCTTGTATTGAGTCATAATGAAGTTTTGCAGGATTTTCCAGGAAGTAGGACAAAGTTTTTCCAGAAATTTTCCGGAAACTTAACATAAGAATTTCTGCAGGTCCATTCTGACGGCGTCAGGGTATTGCTCTTGACGGCGTCAGGAGTTAAAAATCTGGAAATTTTACCGGTTTTGTTTTTCTAACGGAGTCTTATGGTTTTTGTGAATTATTAAGTTTTATAATCTCCAGGAAATCTGCAAACTTCATTCTATAAGCATTATATCTTACTTTGTTTTTCAGGATTTAGTAACTTATATAGGATGCCGCCGATTTTACGCAAGGTTGCCTTGTCTATTGTTGTCAGGATTTACAGGTTATTTATGACAAGAAGATGATTTATATTCTGGAAGGGAAGCTTTGATTGTTCGTTTTCTTGGAGGAAGATTTAACCTGGCCAACCTATAATCCATACCGAGCGAATCAGGGGAGTATTTGATTTCATTCTCTTTACTTCTTAACTTTTACATTCTTTACTTGAACATTGGGGACAATGTTCATCTTAAGTGTAAGGGGAGGGTAAAAAGATGATACCTTACATATGCACTTTCGCTTGAGTTTGTTTTGTTTAAAGGTAGATGAGTAATAAAACTATGAGAAATACTTGTTAGTGTAATTTTAGCGCCAAATTTAAATTTTTTTACAACATTTAGGAGTGAAACTTTAGCCATAGCAAGCGTCTCATGGATAGGAGGTTGTATGACTAGCACATAACCGTATATTCAGAAAAATTTTCCACCCAAAAATGTGAGGTTCGCCTTTAGATTTGATAGGAAAAGCATTTATTATTGGTGCTTATGAGTGTACCGGTAGCATTTAGATTCTAGAACTTGCGTTAGCGATGCATCCCGAGACCGCTAGTGAGACTACATTCGTGTGGTAGGATTTACTACATGATAAGAGGCATTAGGATCACCCTTGTGTTAAACCCGTATCATAATTACTTGACCATTTAAGTCATATTACTTGGCTAGTTAAGTCAACTAATTTTTTCCACACCCTTTGCGTTGTACTCATTTTTAGTACACGAAACCCCTAGTACACCCCTCCGAGCCTATCTTTTCGTTTCTAACTTTAAGCATCTTACTTAAAGGAAGAATTTGCTACACCCCACTTAAATGTACAACCAAATCGCCTTAGCCTTCCGTGTATGCGCTCATTTTTAGTGCATTATTGTTATTTGTTAAACCCTAAGTTAACTTTCTAATTGATTACATGGTTGCTAAGTTGAGTCACATCCTAGTACATATTGTTTTGGGACGATTGGGACTCATGGGTAAGTACTTATTTTATGGAGTAATGGGGAAGAACATAATATTATTACCCCCATATGTACGTTAATCTTAAAAGTGCTCCAAGTGTTTTGATTTTCTTAATTCGAGTCATTAGAATAGTTAAATGTAAAGTATGTAAAGATTCAAGTGTAAGGGGAATGCTCAAACCCCTATGATGTATTATTTTGGATGGTAGGGTAAGAGTGTATGCAACAAAATATATATATATATATATATATATATATATATATATATATATATATATATAGAAAAAGAAAAAAAAAAGAGAAAAAAAAAACATACGGACTACCATCCCGTTTTCATTCTATGTTCATTTTATGTTTTTGTTATTTTTCATTTGATAGCTTAAGTCGAGTCTAGTCTTGGCTTAGCAACGCCATCTTGTACATGTAATTAACCAAGATTGTTAACTCGCCACCAGTAAAACTTCCTTTATCCAACAAAACCGTGTAATTCATATCCCTATACATAACGTTACAACCCTTTAAAAGACCTCTTTGATAGTTTATCTTAGGTGCTTACGCCATGTGGTGGAGGTTTGATCCTTTCCCAAGCCTATGGTAATCTGTTTTGCTATGACAGGTAGTGAGAGATATCTTCCATTTCCATAATGTTATATTACTTTGTTACACCCGAGAGATGTGAGTATCTAAACACTATTTGTGAGGTGCTTGTGTATGACCTCCGTGCTTGTCTATAGGTCTTTAGTGGAACGATTATTTGTTGTAATTACTTTTATATTAGTGTTAAATGACCCCTAACTTGTTTTTTGAGTAGAATAAAAGCTCATTTGCTTGAGGACAAGCAAATCTCAAGTGTAAGGGTATATGATGAGGCGAAAAATGATCCGTTTTTAGGGGGTCATTTAAGCCGAATTCGACTTTATTTGATCAAATATTGCCCTAAATCGTTCCTTTTGTGATTTTAGGTGTTTGGAGAGTGAATTCTGGAAAAGAAGCCATTCTGGACGTTTTTGGAGCATAAAAGTGAAGAAAAAGGCAAAGTACCAAATTTCCATGCTGAAGATACAAGGTGACGGCGTCAAGAGTAAAGTCTTGACGGCGTCAGACATGAAGAATTAAATACCGTAGGTGGTGACGGCGTCAAACGCCTTCATGACGGCGTCAAAGTGGCAAGAATAAAATACCGTGGTCGGTGACGGCGTCACATAGGCCGTCATAAGTAGATCAAGGCCGTCCGAGGAAGTATTTGGCGGCGAGGTGACGGCGTCACATGTTACTCTTGACGCCGTCAGCCTACTTTTCCTATATATAGTTTTCTAGTTTTTTCATTAAATGGAGAGAAGTTTTGGTGAAACCCTAAAGACGATTTTGGTGCATCTTTTACAGGTTTTTCAAGGGTTCTAAACCCTTGAGACCTTGCATTGTAATTGAGATAAGTGTTCTTTCAATTCAATCAATATGTCTATGTGTTGGTTGTTTATATCTTGTTCTTGTCTCAATTCTACTATGCTAGGCTAGATCTCTTTTGTGTTTGCTTAGATCTAATGAAACCTAGATGTTGATTATGTGTTGATTACTTGTCTATTCTTGTTTTGGATGAATGATTTATATGTTAGGCTTAAGAAAACTGGCAGATCTCCAAATGGTAACATGCTTGAACGTCTTAAGAAACATGAACCGAGGCGTACTAGGTCTTTATTGGTTGTATTTAATGCATGAGCCACTGTTTACAATCCCTATAGTTGTGCTGGGTCATGGTGTAGGAGGAGATAAGAGCTCATAGAGTTGGGGAGTTATGTATGCCACCCCACGAATGGTATTAAGGAAAACAATCCGTCATCCATACAAGTATAACAAGTAATTAACGTGTAAAAGATATCTAGGGAGTAGTGAAGTCTAAGTAAACACAATTTCTCCAACCACTGCTCACAACCTTAGTTTAATTTAGTTTAATTTCATTTTTAGTATTTTATTTCAATTATATAATAGCTTTGGGTTAGTTGAATAGCAACTAATTCCGCCCACTCTTCCAAAACCCGAGATTTTACTTGCTTTCATAAAAATATAAAAATACAAAAATAATCATGCCTCACCTCTAGAACTATTAATTAGGTTTTCTAATCCTAGCGACACTATTCCTAAGCTGAACGATCAATCCCCCGGTACTTGTCGCTATACTATACTACAACGATCAGGTACACTGCCTGGTGGGGGTTGTAAGCTTCTCGAGATCCCTTGAGAGGTAAAGCAAGGTGCGATTCCCACGCATCAGTTATAGAGTTTGGAATTCCAAGTTCTTGGTTGTTTTGTGATCTCTGACTAGTAGGGAAGCTGTAGAAACAATTAGCTTGTCATTTTTAGCTTATTACATAAGCTGAATTAACCCTTTTAATTCATTGCTTATAGCTGAAATCTGATTGTGAATTGTAGACCTGCTAGTTTGATCTTGAGCTTGTTTCTGGTTTTATCTAGTGAATTGTGCATCTTCTGAGTAGTTTTTGCTCTGAGTTTGGTTTGTAAGCTTCTGAGTATACTAGTGCTAAGTCTGCATAGCTTATTGAGTTCATAACATAGCTTATTGTTTGATTTCTGAGCTTCTGTGTGAATCTGAGTTAATTTTTGATCATCATCTGTTACAATTGAGCTTAAACATCATACTTGGCCTATTTTCAAAGTTTCACAAAGTTTAGATCATAAATGCTTATAAATAAGCACTTGTGATAAGCTGATTTAGCCAGAAAAAGCTCTTAATAAGCTGATCTTAACTTCAAAATTTTTATTCTGAGTTTCTTTTTATATTTTTGATTTTCTGGAATTTTTCCAGATTTTTCCAAAGCTTTTTACTATTTTTCTTATTTTACTTTGATATTATTCATTTTTAAATCAATTTTTTAAATACCAAAAATCCATAAAAATTAGAAAAAGGTTCTGAAAAATACAAAAATATTTTTATAATTTCTTTTATAATATTTTAGAATTTTTAGAATTTAATTTTCATTTTTCCAAGTTATTTTTCTATTTTTCCTTATTTTTAATTCATTTTTAATTCTAAAAATAGGAATTTAATTCTAGAAAATAAAAGAAAAGTCTAAAAAATATTTTTCTTTTTCTTAAAATTCTTTTTATTAGTTTAAATCTTTTAGAAAATATTTCCAAGTTCGTAGGATCATTTTTAGTCATATGTTACATTTTAAATTTTACGGTTGCGTTTCCGTTTTTACGTTTTTCATTTTGGTGCATAATTAGCTTGTTATCTTTGCATATTTGATGCGTGGGAATCGCACCTTGCTTTACCTCTCTAGGGATCTCGAGAAGCTTACAACCCCACCAGGCAGTGTACCTGATCGTTGTAGTATAGTATAGTGACAAGTACCGGGGGATTGATCGTTCAGCTTAGGACTAGTGTCGCTAGGATTAGAAAACCTAATTAATAGTTCTAGAGGTGAAAGATGATTATTTTTGTATTTTTATATTTTTATGAAAGCAAGTAAAATCTCGGGTTTTGGAAGAGTGGGCGGAATTAGTTGCTATTCAACTAACCCAAAGCTATTATATAATTAAAATAAACTAATGAAAATGAAATTAAACTAATTAAACTAAGGTTGTGAGCAGTGGTTGGAGAAATTGTGTTTACTTAGACTTCACTACTCCCTAGATATCTTTTACATGTTAATTACTTGTTACACTCGTATGGATGACGGATTGTATTCCTTAATACCATTCGTGGGGTGGCATACATAACTCCCCAACTCTATGAGCTCTTATCTCCTCCTACACCATGACCCAACACAACTATAGGGATTGTAAACAGTGGCTCATGCATTAAATACAACCAATAAAGACCTAGTACGCCTCGGTTCATGTTTCTTAAGACGTTCAAGCATGTTACCATTTGGAGATCTGCCAGTTTTCTTAAGCCTAACATATAATATCATTCATCCAAAACAAGAATAGACAAGTAATCAACACATAATCAACATCTAGGTTTCATTAGATCTAAGCAAACACAAAAGAGATCTAGCCTAGCATAGTAGAATTGAGACAAGAACAAGATATAAACAACCAACACATAGACATATTGATTGAATTGAAAGTACACTTATCTCAATTACAATGAAAGGTCTCAAGGGTTTGGAACCCTTGAAAAACCTGTAAAAGAGGCACCAAAATCGTCTTTAGGGTTTCACCAAAACTTCTCTCTTTAATGAAAAAAAACTAGAAAACTATATATAGGAAAAACAGGCTGACGGCGTCAAGAGTTACTTGTGACGCCGTCACCTCGCCGCCATATACTTTCTCGGACGGCCTTGATCCACTTATGACGGCCTATGTGACGCCGTCACCACCCACGGTATTTTATTCTTGCCACTTTGACGCCGTCATGAAGCCTTCTGACGCCGTCACCACCTACGGTGTTTAATTCCTCATGTCTGACGCCGTCAAGATGGTGGTCTTGACGCCGTCACCTTGTATCTTCAGCATGGAAATTTGGTACTTTGCCGTTTTCTTCACTTTTATGCTCCAAAAACGTCCAAAATGGCTTCTTTTCCAGAATTCACTCTCCAAACACCTAAAATCACAAAAGGAACGATTTTGGGCAATATTTGATCAAATAAAGTCGGATTCGGGCTTAAATGACCCCCTAAAAACGGATCATTTTTCGCCTCATCATATACCCTTACACTTGAGATTTGCTTGTCCTCAAGCAAATGAGCTTTTATTCTACTCAAAAGACAAGTTAGGGGTCATTTAACACTAATATAAAAGTAATTACAACAAATAATCGTTCCACTAAAGACCAATAGACAAGCACGGAGGTCATACACAAGCACGTCGCAAATAGTGTTTAGATACTCACATCTCTCGGGTGTAATAAAGTAATATAACATTATGGAAATGGAAGATATCTCTCACTACCTGTCATAGCAAAATAGATTACCATATGCTTGGGAAAGGATCAAACCTCCACCACATGGCGTAAGCACCTAGGATAAACTATCAAAGAGGTCTTTTAAAGGGTTATAACGTTAGGTGTAGGGATATGAATTACACGGTTTTGTTGGATAAAGGAAGTTTTACTGGTGGCGAGTTAACAATCTTGGTTAATTACATGTACAAGATGGCGTTGCTAAGCCAAGACTAGACTCGACTTAAGCTAATAAATGAAAAATAACAAAAACATAAAATGAACATAGAATGAAAACGGGATGGTAGTCCGTATGTTTTTCTCTTTTTTTTTTTCTTTTCTATTTTTTTTCTTTTTCTTAATTTTTTTCGATCTTTTCCTTTTTTTTTTTTTTTTTTTTTTTTTTTTTTTGCATACGCTCTTACCCTACCATCCAAAATAATACATCATAGGGGTATGAGCAATCCCCTTACACTTGAATCTTTACATACTTTACATTAAACTATTCTAATGACTCGAATTAAGAAAATCAAAACACTTGGAGCACTTTTAAGATTAACGTACATATGGGGGTAATAATATGATGTTCTTCCCCATTACTCCACAAAATAAGTACTTACCCATGAGTCCCAATCGTCCCAAAACAATATGTACAAGGATATGACTCGACTTAGCAACCATGTAATCAATTAGAAAGTTAACTTAGGGTTTAACAAATAACAATAATGCACTAAAGATGAGCGCATACACGGAAGGCTAAGGCGATTTGGGTGTACATTTAAGTGGGGTGTAACAAATTCTTCCTTTAAGTAAGATGCTTAAAGTTAGAAACGAAAAGATAGGCTCGGAGGGGTGTACTAGGGGTATCGTGTACTAAAAATGAGTACAACGCTAAGGGTGTGGGAAAAATTAGTTGACTTAACTAGCCAAGTAATATGACTTAAATGGTCAAGTAATTATAATACGGGTTTAACACAAGGGTGATCCTAATGCCTCTTATCATGTAGTAAATCCTACCACACGAATGTAGTCTCACTAGCGGTCTCGGGATGCATCACTAACGCAAGTTCTAGAATCTAAATGCTACCGGTACACTCATAAGCACCAATAATAAATGCTTTTCCTATCAAATCTAAAGGTGAACCTCACATTTTTGGGTGAAAAATTTTTCTGAATATATGGTTATGTGCTAGTCATACAACCTCCTATCCATGAGACGCTTGCTATGGCTAAAGTTTCACTCCTAAATGTTGTAAAAAATTTTAAATTTGGCGCTAAAATTACACTAACAAGTATTTCTCATAGTTTTATTACACATCTACTATCAAACAAAACAAACTCAAGCGAAAGTGCATATGTAAGGTATCATCTTTTTACCCTCCCCTTACACTTAAGATGAACATTGTCCCCAATGTTCAAGTAAAGAATGTAAAAGTTAAGAAGTAAAGAGAATGAAATCAAATACTCCCCTGATTCGCTCGGTATGGATTATAGGTTGGCCAGGTTAAATCTTCCTCCAAGAAAATGAACAATCAAAGCTTCCCTTCCAGAATATAAATCATCTTCTTGTCATAAATAACCTGTAAATCCTGATAACAGTAGACAAGGCAACCTCGCGTAAAATCGGCGGCATCCTATATAAGTTACTAAATCCTAGAAAACAAGATAAGATATAATGCTTGTGGAATGAAGTTTGCAGATTTCCTGGAGATTATAAAACTTAATAATTCACAAAAACTATAAGACTCCGTTAGAAAAACAAAACCGGTAAAATTTCCAGATTTTTAACTCCTGACGCCGTCAAGAGCAATACCCTGACGCCGTCAGAATGGACCTGCAGAAATTCTTATGTTAAGTTTCCGGAAAATTTCTGGAAAAACTTTGTCCTACTTCCTGGAAAATCCTGCAAAACTTCATTATGACTCAATACAAGCATTTGACTCTAACAAATACGAATACACATGTTCATTAAATATTGTGGAGAATCATGATCGGTTTGTTCCTTAAAAACATATTTGGGGTTTCCCCTTACACTTATCTTTTGCAAAAATACCTTTAGGTTGAAGTTAAGACTAGGCCAAACAACATAATAAAGTATTTCCACATTTTAGTAGAGAAACATGATCAACCAACAATAAAAATAAAACATGCATATGGAAGCAAATAACAATCAAACAAATAAAATCACACAAAACATGGGTTGCCTCCCAAGAAGCGCTTTTCTTTATTTACGAGTCTTGTATCTAGACTCAAAGTCATGGGTTACTACGTAATCTCATCATTGGTTCCACTCTCCAGGTCATCTTCTAAACTAGTATCGCTTTCATAGTGTAAGTACTTCGGATCTTCGAATTCGAAAACATCCCGTCGATACTTAGAGCCAAGCTTACTAACATCCTTAAAGAACCCACAAGATAAATCAGAAATATTTCTACACCCTCTCCTAACATCGTCATCACACAAGACAAGTTGGGAGCTCATCACATCGAGCCCGTCGCAATCTATCTCCCTAAGGTCTCTTCTTTTGTATGGCGTTTGGTATGAAATCCTCCTAATCCCGTCAGTGAAAGTCATGATTCCGTTCAAGTCATCCACTATCAACTTAGTGATTTCACAAAAGGGTGCTCCAAAGACGACTTGCGATAGCCTAGGGTCCACAAAGTCCTCTATGTTGTCCACAATCGTGAACTCCATAGGGAATACCATATTTCCTATGAACACTTGGATTTCATGATCCTTACCAACCACTTTCTCTCCCTAGTAAATCATCCCCCATCTGCAGATATTGTTATAATGAAACAATGACATGAAATTCTTTGGCAGGAATACATTAATGTATATGTTTTCGAAGTACTTATGACCGATCATGCAAGGGATTTTTAGGTTATTCGGATCACGTCGTTTGATCTTTCTCAACTCTCCATCCTTTGACCCATATAGATTCCCCTCATGGGAGGGACGATACTCATAAACCTCCTCACCATCCCTACGAAAAATTACCGTTCTAACACCATTGGTGAGTAATACACTACCATCTTTCTCGTCAAGGATTGCTCCCGATTCATTGATGAATGGCATCCCAAGGACAAGGTTGGTTAATGTTTGATTGGCGAGAGGGTCCATGTCATCAACCACGGTGAGGTCAGTATTGTAAACAAGCTCTCCAATCCTAATTGACAAATTTTCTACTACCCTTTCACACGCAATGTGTTCTGGGAAAGCCTTGTGATATAGGGAAAGTGGGATTACGTTGACTGGGAAGCTAGGATCTATATGACTATCAATTAAGACCTTTCCCTCAATGGTACAGGAGATTTTGAAAAGTTTAGAGCCGCTCTCCTTGGTTTGATTGCTACCTATACTAATAACATCCTCTATGTCGGATTCTTCAATAACAGATTTACTCAAAATGGTTGGGTCTTTCTCCTGTTCCTCCGATGTCTCGTTCCTTTCATCCGGTTTGTCGGATTTCTGCGCGGTGCACTGCTCGGGTGAGTTGGTAGGTTTCCTTGCCGAAGCGTGGTCAACCTTTGAGGTCTCATCCTTCGCTGTCTGACTGAGTTTGTCAGTTTGTTGTTGGGTTGGATTGGATGCTGCAGCTGATATTGTGGTGATGGTGTTTACGAAGTGGATTGGTCCAGGGGGGTTGATACGTCCTTTTTCGTTAGGAGATAGATGTTTGAATAGCTTGCTAGGACTTTTTATTTTTACAGGGGAGGCTGGTGGACTCATGACGGTAGCAGACTTAACCTCATCAACGTGAATGGGCTTATTATCAATATGCTCTTTGATAGCAGTCAACAGATTATAAATCTTGTTGTTCACGTCAGCCTGCTGTTGTTTGAATTTTGTCTCGAGTGTAGTGAGCTGCAGTTCTTGAGAAAGAATGAATTTTTTTAAATCATCTTCACAGCTTCGCCTAGGGGTACTTTGCGACGGAAAATGTTCGGACCAAGTGAGTGGTGAGGAGTCATTGAATGATACACTTCGTGTTTGGTACCCTCTAAAATTAGGTTTATCCTTCCATGCCTCATATGCTTCGGCAGAAGTTCGAGGACCCTGCCCTACGTGTGATGATGTGAATTCGTTATAAGCACGTTTTGGAAGTTCCATGCAGTTGTAGGTCTCATGAGGGCCATTGCACAGTTTGCATGTAGAAGCGATTCTGCTTACTTGGCTTGAAGGCTTATGAGCTTCGTAAGATTTCATGAGAGACTTGACTTGACCTTCAAGTTCCATGATCCTACGGTCGGGAGTGCTTGAATTGTTCGAAGGCAAAGATATTGCCTTGACCGTTTTGTTCAAATCATGGGGATCATTCCAACTTTCATTGTCATAGAGAGCAAGATCTTCTATGAGTTCCCATGATTGTTCCGCACTAAGATCACGTAGCTTACCACCGGCCGATTGGTCAATGGTTCGCCTCGTGGAGATGTCGATATGGTCATAGAAAATTTGGACTTGGAGCCAAAGATCTATGCCATGATGAGGGACTTTTTGGAGTAAGTCCTTGAAACGAGTCCATGCTTAATAAAGAGATTCATTTTGACGTTGTTGGAACATCAAGATGTCATTCCTAAGCTTAGTAGTTCTCCCCGGTGGGAAAAATTGAGCAAGGAAACGAGTGGTGAGATCATCCCATGTGGTGATGGATCCCGCGGGTAAACGCTCAAACCATTGACTAGCTTGATCCCGTAGAGAGAATTGGAATAGGCATAAACGGGTAGTCTCTCTAGTTTCAACACCTAGGTCTATGGAATCTACGATTTTGAGGAAATCCTTAAGGTGTTGGTTTGGATCTTCGGAACGAAGTCCATGGAATGCACATCCGCTTTGCACCAACCGGATGGTGTCGGATCGCAAGGGGGTCACATTGTCTCCGGTGAGCTCAATGGTGTTTCGGTAGCCTTGGTGGCTAGGTCGGGAATACTCTCCTAAGGTTCGGGGCCTAAGGGGTTCTAATGGTGGGTTTTGTTGTGGTGGGATGATGGGTTCAAAGATATTACCACCTTCCATGATGTCGGATGGTAAAGAGTTACGAACAAAGGCACGAAGAAATAAGATAGACTAAAGAAGACCTAAAAAAAATAAAAATAAAAATCTTACTAGAAAGGAATCTAGCAAGTAGACCTAATAAAAAGAAATCCTAACCTAGACAATAACTATTCCCCGGGCTGCGGCGCCAAAAACTTGATGCGTGGGAATCGCACCTTGCTTTACCTCTCGAGGGATCTCGAGAAGCTTACAACCCCCACCAGGCAGTGTACCTGATCGTTGTAGTATAGTATAGTGACAAGTACCGGGGGATTGATCGTTCAGCTTAGGAATAGTGTCGCTAGGATTAGAAAACCTAATTAATAGTTCTAGAGGTGAAAGATGATTATTTTTGTATTTTTATATTTTTATGAAAGCAAGTAAAATCTCAGGTTTTGGAAGAGTGGGCGGAATTAGTTGCTATTCAACTAACCCAAAGCTATTATATAATTAAAATAAACTAATGAAAATGAAATTAAACTAATTAAACTAAGGTTGTGAGCAGTGGTTGGAGAAATTGTGTTTACTTAGACTTCACTACTCCCTAGGTATCTTTTACATGTTAATTACTTGTTACACTTGTATGGATGACGGATTGTATTCCTTAATACCATTCGTGGGGTGGCATACATAACTCCCCAACTCTATGAGCTCTTATCTCCTCCTACACCATGACCCAGCACAACTATAGGGATTGTAAACAGTGGCTCATGCATTAAATACAACCAATAAAGACCTAGTACGCCTCGGTTCATGTTTCTTAAGACGTTCAAGCATGTTACCATTTGGAGATCTGCCAGTTTTCTTAAGCCTAACATATAATATCATTCATCCAAAACAAGAATAGACAAGTAATCAACACATAATCAACATCTAGGTTTCATTAGATCTAAGCAAACACAAAAGAGATCTAGCCTAGCATAGTAGAATTGAGACAAGAACAAGATATAAACAACCAACACATAGACATATTGATTGAATTGAAAGTACACTTATCTCAATTACAATGAAAGGTCTCAAGGGTTTGGAACCCTTGAAAAACCTGTAAAAGAGGCACCAAAATCGTCTTTAGGGTTTCACCAAAACTTCTCTCTTTAATGAAAAAAAACTAGAAAACTATATATAGGAAAAACAGGCTGACGGCGTCAAGAGTTACTTGTGACGCCGTCACCTCGCCGCCATATACTTTCTCGGACGGCCTTGATTCACTTATGACGGCCTATGTGACGCCGTCACCACCCACGGTATTTTATTCTTGCCACTTTGACGCCGTCATGAAGCCTTCTGACGCCGTCACCACCTACGGTGTTTAATTCCTCATGTCTGACGCCGTCAAGATGGTGGTCTTGACGCCGTCACCTTGTATCTTCAGCATGGAAATTTGGTACTTTGCCGTTTTCTTCACTTTTATGCTCCAAAAACGTCCAAAATGGCTTCTTTTCCAGAATTCACTCTCCAAACACCTAAAATCACAAAAGGAACGATTTAGGGCAATATTTGATCAAATAAAGTCGGATTCGGGCTTAAATGACCCCCTAAAAACGGATCATTTTTCGCCTCATCAATATTTCATCATTGTTTGTGATTACGTGAATTATTTGATTGCTAGTTTTCACTTTCTCACTTTACAAATCACGATTTCACGAATCGATATTCTCGATTCCATTCGCCTTCGTTGGAAAACGACTCGGGTGATCCGTATTTTACGCGGATCACTTCGATACTATACTATAATAATTATAATTGGTTTTTACACGAATCAATTTTTGGCGCCGCTACCGGGGAAGGCCGAAGTGAATTTTTGAATATCAATTTTTGAAAATCGTGTTTTGTTTAGCCTTCCTCTACTTTGTATGTATATCTCTTATAAAAATTAAAAAATCAAAAACACTTTTACTAATGTGTTTTCAAAATACCAAAAATAAAATAAAAGTTACAGCCTCGTTCCGATCGAAAGAAAGGGCGTTGTAAACCAAATAAGTCTCGCAATATAACGAAAGCGTGAAATTGATTAATTATCGGATTATTTCATTTACTACAACCGATTAAGCGGGAAATACGGAAGCTAAGACATTAAATTGCTAGCTGAAGAGAGAAACACTCTTCTTTCCCGTCCCGTCGCGCGTGGTTTTGAAAGAAACGGTTTTTGATTAACGTAACGTTTCAATAAAAAAAAACAAAAGAAATAAAAAGTTTTTTTAAAAAGAAAATATATATATATATATATATATATATATATATATATATATATATATATAAAACAAAATGATTTTCTTTTCTCTTTTCTTTTTCATTTTCTTTTTAATTTTGTTCGTGGTGTATGCACACCCGATCTTCGTTTGAGAGTCTTACGTCTCCATTCTCTAACCCCGAGCGGGTTTTACGACATACGAGTCGGGTTCATTTCCTTGACGAGGAGGAGATGAACCAAAACGAACACAACGAACCCCCGCCGATGGGTGGTCCGCAGCACAATGTGATCCCTCCGGTGGGACCACAACCGGCATTTGATCCACGTCCGATGGAAGAACAACTCCAATCACCATTCAATGGTGTGAGGAGGGCAATTGTGATTCCGGACATCAATGCCAATTTTGAGATTAATCACGGATTACTCAACTTAATCACGGGTATATCATTCCACGGGTTTGATAACGAAGACCCCTATGCACACATCCAAAATTTCACCGACATCGCTGAGACGATTAGAATGAACCAAGTGCCTCACGATGTGGTGAAATTGAAGTTGTTTCCTTTCTCCTTAAAAGGAGCAACCCGGACTTGGCTGGAAAAGGAACCGCCTAATTCAATTCACACTTGGAATGATCTTGCTTCCAAGTTTGTGAATCATTTCTATCCTCCCTCTAAAACTTCTAATCTCCGTTCCCAAATCTTTCGATTCCAACAAGCTTTTGATGAATCGTTTAGTGAAGCTTGGGATCGTTTTAAAGATTTGTTGGAAAAATATCCTAACCATGGGTTCACCGACCTTCAGCAGATTGATACTTTTTATAATGGGTTGTTTTATATTGATCAAGATTCACTCAATTCTGCTGCGGGTGGTAACTTGTTGGCCAGGAATACAAATGATGCCTTCATGATAATTAAAAATAAGGCTTGTGTTAGAATGTCGAGAAATAAGCTTCAAATGCCCAATAATGAGAAAAATAATGATGAAGTGAAAAGTATGATATTGGCCTTAACAAAGAAAGTCGATGCAATATCTATGGAAAAATCAAGTCATCAAGTCAATGTCGTTAATCAAGGTTGTACTACTTGTGGTGGTCCACACCCGTATTATGAATGTCCGACTACCGGCTCTTTTGCTCAAGAGAACGTGTATGCTGCGAATATGGGTGGCAACGGTTACCCACCTCTTCAAGGAGACTGTAATCTCCTCAGCTACCGTCCGAGCCAACATCATGGACCACCCGGGTTTAATCAACCTAATCAAGTGAATCAGAACAATAATGTGCAAAACCGTAATCATCAATTCAACAACAATCAAAATCACAACCGTGGAAATAATGGTTTTCAAGGACAAAATCAGAATTTTCAACAAAATCAAAACCGGGGAAATTTTCAACAAGGCCCGCCTCAAGGGAATAATTTTCAAAACAATGGCAATTTTCAAAACCGTGGGCAAAGTTTTAATAATCAAAATCAAGTTGTTGTTCCGAATCCGTCGCCCACGAAAGATTTGATTAAGCAATTGCTTCAAAATCAACAAGCTTTTATGACAAAACAAGAGGAAACAACAAGGTTTTTAGCTAATCAAATCAATGATCTCAACAAGCGTTTAAATGATCGACCCTCGGGCTCTGGAACTTTGCCTAGCAACACGATCGCTAACCCGAGGGGCGATGCTAAAGCGATCATTACGAGGAGTGGTGTTACTTACGATGGACCGACGACTCCGACTACCTCTTCTTCTCTACCTCCCAAGGTAGTCGTCCGTGAACCAGAGGTGACAACGGATACGGAAATTCCTAGTAATAATGGAAGGACCGAAAACATCCAACCTCCGGTGGTCCCAACGTCTAAAGGAAAAGAAAAGGTCGTTAATGATAATGAAAACGAAACACCCGTCAAAACAAAGTTGCCATATCCGTCACGCTTGAATGAACAAAAGCACCGCGAGAAGGATAAAAACCAAATGGAGAAGTTTTATCAGATTTTTCAAGAATTACACTTTGATATAAGTCTCGTGGATGCTATACTTTTGATGCCTAAATTTGCTTCAATGCTAAAAGGTCTTTTAAATAATAAAGAAAAGCTTTTTGAAATGTCAAGGACTCAAATGAACGAGAATTGCTCATCATTGTAGACCTGTTAATTTGTGGATTAGAGAATTTGAGTTTTGTATTGATTCAGTAATAACTTGTTGATTGACATAGCTTCTTTGATGCTTTTAGAAGCTGATTAGGACAGGTGATTGTGATTTGAAGCATAAATCATATAGTTACTTAGTAATAATCATCATTTAGGAGTGTTTGGTTTTAGTGTATTTGTTGAGTAGTAGAGATAGAAGGTTAAGTTTTATTGCATTTATAGCTTACATATATCAGTAGTAGTCTAAGTAGTGCATAAATTTGGTAATTAGATCATTAAAAGTCAACTATAGCTTATTCACTTTTTTAACTGTCACTTAAATCAGTTTTAGATTGCATAATTTGAATTGTGGGTGTAATTTAGAGTAAGGTAGCTTAATTCTAGTTCATTACAGCTTAATATTACATGATTCAGCATCTAGGAGTAGTACAATTTCACAAAAGTCAAATTAGATTTTCATATCAAAAAGTCAAAAAGTTTTTAGTACTCATTTTTGGTCAGATCTTAAAGGTAACTTGTAAGCTTCATTTTTCATTGAAAATTAAATTGGAAAGCTGATTTAAGTAGTCTGGTAGTAGTAGATTAAGTATCCAAAAGAAAATCTGGTTTTGAAGTTATTTAGCTTATTGAATTTTTAGCTTGAAGCTGCCTGATCAGTCATACATGTCCCCTGCACCACAGGTTGAGACCTGATTTCTAAGCATCATTCAAGTAGGTTATTGATGAGGCGAAAAATGATCCGTTTTTAGGGGGTCATTTAAGCCCGAATCCGACTTTATTTGATCAAATATTGCCCTAAATCGTTCCTTTTGTGATTTTAGGTGTTTGGAGAGTGAATTCTGGAAAAGAAGCCATTTTGGACGTTTTTAGAGCATAAAAGTGAAGAAAAAGGCAAAGTACCAAATTTCCATGCTGAAGATACAAGGTGACGGCGTCAAGAGTAAAGTCTTGACGGCGTCAGACATGAAGAATTAAATACCGTAGGTGGTGACGGCGTCAAACGCCTTCATGACGGCGTCAAAGTGGAAAGAATAAAATACCGTGGTCGGTGACGGCGTCACATAGGCCGTCATAAGTAGATCAAGGCCGTCCGAGGAAGTATTTGGCGGTGAGGTGACAGCGTCACATGTTACTCTTGACGCCGTCAGCCTACTTTTCCTATATATAGTTTTCTAGTTTTTTCATTAATTGGAGAAAAGTTTTGGTGAAACCCTAAAGACGATTTTGGTGCATCTTTTACAGGTTTTTCAAGGGTTCCAAACCCTTGAGACCTTGCATTGTAAAGGGTTCCAAACCCTTGACACCTTCCATGATGTCGGATGGTAAAGAGTTACGAACAAAGGCACGAAGAAATAAGATAGACTAAAGAAGACCTAAAAAAAATAAAAATAAAAATCTTACTAGAAAGGAATCTAGCAAGTAGACCTAATAAAAAGAAATCATAACCTAGACAATAACTATTACCTGGGCTGCGGCGCCAAAAACTTGATGCGTGGGAATCGCACCTTGCTTTACCTCTCGAGGGATCTCGAGAAGCTTACAACCCCCACCAGGCAGTGTACCTGATCGTTGTAGTATAGTATAGTGACAAGTACCGGGGGATTGATCGTTCAGCTTAGGAATAGTGTCGCTACGATTAGAAAACCTAATTAATAGTTCTAGAGGTGAAAGATGATTATTTTTGTATTTTTATATTTTTATGAAAGCAAGTAAAATCTCAGGTTTTGGAAGAGTGGGCGGAATTAGTTGCTATTCAACTAACCCAAAGCTATTATATAATTAAAATAAACTAATGAAAATGAAATTAAGCTAATTAAACTAAGGTTGTGAGCAGTGGTTGGAGAAATTGTGTTTACTTAGACTTCACTACTCCCTAGGTATCTTTTACATGTTAATTACTTGTTACACTTGTATGGATGACGGATTGTATTCCTTAATACCATTCGTGGGGTGGCATACATAACTCCCCAACTCTATGAGTTCTTATCTCCTCCTACACCATGACCCAGCACAACTATAGGGATTGTAAACAGTGGCTCATGCATTAAATACAACCAATAAAGACCTAGTACGCCTCGGTTCATGTTTCTTAAGACGTTCAAGCATGTTACCATTTGGAGATCTGCCAGTTTTCTTAAGCCTAACATATAATATCATTCATCCAAAACAAGAATAGACAAGTAATCAACACATAATCAACATCTAGGTTTCATTAGATCTAAGCAAACACAAAAGAGATCTAGCCTAGCATAGTAGAATTGAGACAAGAACAAGATATAAACAACCAACACATAGACATATTGATTGAATTGAAAGTACACTTATCTCAATTACAATGAAAGGTCTCAAGGGTTTGGAACCCTTGAAAAACCTGTAAAAGAGGCACCAAAATCATCTTTAGGGTTTCACCAAAACTTCTCTCTTTAATGAAAAATAACTAGAAAACTATATATAGGAAAAACAGGCTGACGGCGTCAAGAGTTACTTGTGACGCCATCACCTCGCCGCCATATACTTTCTCGGACGGCCTTGATCCACTTATGACGGCCTATGTGACGCCGTCACCACCCACGGTATTTTATTCTTGCCACTTTGACGCCGTCATGAAGCCTTCTGACGCCGTCACCACCTACGGTGTTTAATTCCTCATGTCTGACGCCGTCAAGATGGTGGTCTTGACGCCGTCACCTTGTATCTTCAGCATGGAAATTTGGTACTTTGCCGTTTTCTTCACTTTTATGCTCCAAAAACGTCCAAAATGGCTTCTTTTCCAGAATTCACTCTCCAAACACCTAAAATCACAAAAGGAACGATTTAGGGCAATATTTGATCAAATAAAGTCGGATTCGGGCTTAAATGACCCCCTAAAAACGGATCATTTTTCGCCTCATCAATATTTCATCATTGTTTGTGTTTACGTGAATTATTTGATTGCTAGTTTTCACTTTCTCACTTTACAAATCACGATTTCACGAATCGATATTCTCGATTCCATTCGCCTTCGTTGGAAAACGACTCGGGTGATCCGTATTTTACGCGGATCACTTCGATACTATACTATAATAATTATAATTGGTTTTTACACGAATCAATTTTTGGCGCCGCTACCGGGGAATGCCGAAGTGAATTTTTGAATATCAATTTTTGAAAATCGTGTTTTGTTTAGCCTTCCTCTACTTTGTATGTATATCTCTTATAAAAATTAAAAAATCAAAAACACTTTTACTAATGTGTTTTCAAAATACCAAAAATAAAATAAAAGTTACAGCCTCGTTCCGATCGAAAGAAAGGGCGTTGTAAACCAAATAAGTCTCGCAATATAACGAAAGCGTGAAATTGATTAATTATCGGATTATTTCATTTACTACAACCGATTAAGCGGGAAATACGGAAGCTAAGACATTAAATTGCTAGCTGAAGAGAGAAACACTCTTCTTTCCCGTCCCGTCGCGCGTGGTTTTGAAAGAAACGGTTTTTGATTAACGTAACGTTTCAATAAAAAAAACAAAAGAAATAAAAAGTTTTTTTAAAAAGAAAATATATATATATATATATATATATATATATATATATAAAACAAAATGATTTTCTTTTCTCTTTTCTTTTTCATTTTCTTTTTAATTTTGTTCGTGGTGTATGCACACCCGATCTTCGTTTGAGAGTCTTACGTCTCCATTCTCTAACCCCGAGCGGGTTTTACGACATACGAGTCGGGTTCATTTCCTTGACGAGGAGGAGATGAACCAAAACGAACACAACGAACCCCCGCCGATGGGTGGTCCGCAGCACAATGTGATCCCTCCGGTGGGACCACAACCGGCATTTGATCCACGTCCGATGGAAGAACAACTCCAATCACCATTCAATGGTGTGAGGAGGGCAATTGTGATTCCGGACATCAATGCCAATTTTGAGATTAATCACGGATTACTCAACTTAATCACGGGTATATCATTCCACGGGTTTGATAACGAAGACCCCTATGCACACATCCAAAATTTCACCGACATCGCTGAGACGATTAGAATGAACCAAGTGCCTCACGATGTGGTGAAATTGAAGTTGTTTCCTTTCTCCTTAAAAGGAGCAACCCGGACTTGGCTGGAAAAGGAACCGCCTAATTCAATTCACACTTGGAATGATCTTGCTTCCAAGTTTGTGAATCATTTCTATCCTCCCTCTAAAACTTCTAATCTCCGTTCCCAAATCTTTCGATTCCAACAAGCTTTTGATGAATCGTTTAGTGAAGCTTGGGATCGTTTTAAAGATTTGTTGGAAAAATATCCTAACCATGGGTTCACCGACCTTCAGCAGATTGATACTTTTTATAATGGGTTGTTTTATATTGATCAAGATTCACTCAATTCTGCTGCGGGTGGTAACTTGTTGGCCAGGAATACAAATGATGCCTTCATGATAATTAAAAATAAGGCTTGTGTTAGAATGTCGAGAAATAAGCTTCAAATGCCCAATAATGAGAAAAATAATGATGAAGTGAAAAGTATGATATTGGCCTTAACAAAGAAAGTCGATGCAATATCTATGGAAAAATCAAGTCATCAAGTCAATGTCGTTAATCAAGGTTGTACTACTTGTGGTGGTCCACACCCGTATTATGAATGTCCGACTACCGGCTCTTTTGCTCAAGAGAACGTGTATGCTGCGAATATGGGTGGCAACGGTTACCCACCTCTTCAAGGAGACTGTAATCTCCTCAGCTACCGTCCGAGCCAACATCATGGACCACCCGGGTTTAATCAACCTAATCAAGTGAATCAGAACAATAATGTGCAAAACCGTAATCATCAATTCAACAACAATCAAAATCACAACCGTGGAAATAATGGTTTTCAAGGACAAAATCAGAATTTTCAACAAAATCAAAACCGGGGAAATTTTCAACAAGGCCCGCCTCAAGGGAATAATTTTCAAAACAATGGCAATTTTCAAAACCGTGGGCAAAGTTTTAATAATCAAAATCAAGTTTTTGTTCCGAATCCGTCGCCCACGAAAGATTTGATTAAGCAATTGCTTCAAAATCAACAAGCTTTTATGACAAAACAAGAGGAAACAACAAGGTTTTTAGCTAATCAAATCAATGATCTCAACAAGCGTTTAAATGATCGACCCTCGGGCTCTGGAACTTTGCCTAGCAACACGATCGCTAACCCGAGGGGCGATGCTAAAGCGATCATTACGAGGAGTGGTGTTACTTACGATGGACCGACGACTCCGACTACCTCTTCTTCTCTACCTCCCAAGGTAGTCGTCCGTGAACCCGAGGTGACAACGGATACGGAAATTCCTAGTAATAATGGAAGGACCGAAAACATCCAACCTCCGGTGGTCCCAACGTCTAAAGGAAAAGAAAAGGTCGTTAATGATAATGAAAACGAAACACCCGTCAAAACAAAGTTGCCATATCCGTCACGCTTGAATGAACAAAAGCACCGCGAGAAGGATAAAAACCAAATGGAGAAGTTTTATCAGATTTTTCAAGAATTACACTTTGATATAAGTCTCGTGGATGCTATACTTTTGATGCCTAAATTTGCTTCAATGCTAAAAGGTCTTTTAAATAATAAAGAAAAGCTTTTTGAAATGTCAAGGACTCAAATGAACGAGAATTGCTCAGCGGTTCTTCTTAAAAAGCTACCCGAAAAGCTTGAAGACCCTGGCAAATTTCTTATACCATGTAATTTTCCGGGTATGGTTCAATGTTTCGCCTTGGCCGATCTTGGTGCTAGCATTAACCTTATGCCGATGTCGATTTGGAAAAAGTTGTCTCTTCCTAACTTGACACCGACGCTTATGACCCTCGAGCTTGCCGACCGATCAACGTCTCGTCCAATTGGCATAGCTGAGGATATTTTTGTCAATGTTGGGAAATTTCATTTCCCTGCAGATTTTGTGGTTGTTGATTTCGATGCCGATCCACGGGTTCCTCTTATTCTCGGGAGAGGTTTCCTAAGGACCGGTCGTGCTTTGATTGATGTTTATGACGAGAAGATTACTTTACGTGTTGGAAACGAAGCCGTCACTTTTAATCTTGATCTAACCGTGAGATACTCCTCCGATTACGATGTTTCTTCCGTTAACCGTATCGATGTTATTGATGAGACTATGGAGGAGTATGCTCAAGAATTTCTTGGTTTTACCGATAATGCTTCGAGTGGCAATCCCACTCCTTCTTTTGAACCGATCGTCTCCGATTCTTCCCCTTACCCCACTCCGTTTGAGGGAAGTGATCTCGCTTGGGAAGAAATCAATGCTTGTCTTACAAATGAATCATTTTCACCGGAATTTGATAATAACAATTTTGATCCGGAGGGGGACATTTTATTAATTGAAAAATTGTTAAATGAAAAACCAATTGTTTCTTCCCCTCCGGTTGATTTAAAAATGGCAGACGTAAAAGAAGTTAAGCCGTCTATTGAGAATCCTCTGGAGCTCGAGCTTAAGGATTTGCCTCCTCATCTCGAATACGCATACTTGGAAAAAAATGATAAATTACCGGTCATAATATCAAAAGGTCTTAAAGATGAGGAGAAGTCACGACTCTTAGATGTGCTTCGGAAGCATAAAAGTGCGATTGCTTGGCAAATATCCGACATCAAGGGAATCGACCCTCGATTTTGTACTCATAAAATTCTTTTGGAGGATAATCACAAAGCTTCTGTTCAGCAACAACGATGGGTTAATCCACAAATCCATGAAGTGATCAAAAAGGAAGTTATTAACCTCCTTGACGCTGGAATGATTTATCCAATCTCGGATAGTTCATGGGTTAGTCTGGTTCATTATGTGCCGAAGAAGGGCGGAATCACTGTTGTGAAGAATGACGATAATGAGCTTATACCGACTTGACTTGTGACCGGATGGAGAGTTTGTATCGACTGTCGAAAATTGAATGATGCGACACGTAAAGACCATTTCCCGCTTCCTTTTATGGACCAGATGCTTGAACGTTTAGCGGGAAATGAGTTCTATTGTTTTCTGGATGGCTTTTCTGGGTACTTTCAAATTCCCATTGATCCCCCGGATCAATAAAAGACCACTTTTACTTGCCCGTATAGAACGTTTGCCTATCGTAGAATGCCCTTTGGCTTATGTAACGCTCCAGGCACGTTTCAACGGTGTATGATGGCCATTTTTTCGGATATGATTGAAAAAACCATGGAAGTGTTCATAGACGACTTCTCCGTCTATGAAGATTCTTTCGACTCTTGCCTTTCCCATTTAGAAAATATGCTAGTTCGGTGTGAAAACACTAATTTAGTTCTAAATTGGGAAAAATGCCACTTCATGGTTAAAGAGGGAATAGTCCTCGGCCATAAGATATCCAAATCTGGGATTGAGGTGGATCGGGCAAAAGTCGATGTTATTGCTAAATTACCACACCCGACTACCGTCAAAGGAATCCGAAGTTTCCTTGGTCATGCCGGCTTTTATCGACGTTTTATTCAAGACTTCTCCAAAATAGCCCGGCCTCTGACCCACCTTTTAGAAAAAGATGCTCCGTTTAACTTCACGAATGAATGCGTCGATGCATTTAATATTTTGAAGAAAAAGTTGACGGAGGCACCGATCTTAGTTGCCCCCTATTGGGACTTACCATTTGAGCTAATGTGTGATGCAAGCGATTATGCCATTGGTGCAGTTCTGGGGCAACGTAAGAACAAGTATTTTCAGCCTATACACTATGCAAGCAAGACCATGAATGACGCCCAACATCATTACACTACCACCGAAAAGGAGATGTTGGCGGTCGTCTATGCTTTTGAGAAATTTAGACCTTAGTTGTTGCTTAAAAAGTGCATAGTGTATACGGACCACTCAGCCCTTAAGTACTTAATGGCGAAGCAAGACGCTAAGCCACGTTTAATGCGGTGGGTTCTTTTGCTCCAAGAATTTGATGTCGAAATACGAGACAAGAAAGGAGCTGAGAACCTTGCTGCCGATCACCTTTCTAGACTTGAGAACCCCCACCAAAGTGTTCTCGAGAATAAGGAAATTACGGAAACATTTCCTCTTGAGACACTTGGGAGTGTGACTAAAATAGACCAAAGTACCCCATGGTTCGCCGATTTTGCGAATTACCATGCGGGGAAATTCATTAGACAAGGGATGTCGTCCCAGCAAAAGAAGAAATTCTTTAAAGATGTTCAACATTATTTTTGGGACGACCCCTACTTGTTCAAAGTCTGTGCGGATCAAGTGATCCGGCGGTGTGTTCACGGTACGGATGCCGTTGAAATACTTAAGGCATGTCATAGTGGACCCACGGGGGGACACCATGGTGCCAATTTCACCGCTAAGAAGGTTTTCGATTCCGGCTTTTATTGGCCGACGACATATCGGGATGCCCATGAATTGGTGAAAACATGTGATTCATGCCAACGTCAAGGGAAAATCTCTCAAAAAGATGAAATGCCACAAAATGCGATTCAAGTTTGTGAGATTTTCGATGTTTGGGGCATCGATTTCATGGGGCCATTCCCGTCGTCTAGGGGTAACAAATATATCCTCGTGGCCGTCGATTACTTATCAAAATGGGTTGAAGCGAAGGCGCTCCCCACCAATGACGCCCGAGTGGTTGTTAAGTTTTTAAAGAGTCTCTTTGCCCGATTTGGTGCACCTCCAGCCATCATAAGCGATCGTGGGACCCATTTTTGCAATGATCAATTTGCGAAAGTTATGCTTAAATATGGTGTCACACATCATCTTTCCACGGCTTATCATCCACAAATGAGTGGTCAAGTTGAGGTCTCCAATCGTGGTTTAAAACGTATACTTGAAAGGACAGTAGGAGAACACCGTGCCTCTTGGGCCGACAAATTATAAGATGCATTATGGGCTTTCCGGACCGCTTACAAGACCCCAATTGGGTGTACACCATATAAGCTGGTTTATGGGAAAGCTTGTCATTTGCCCATTGAACTAGAGCACAAGGCCTTAAAACATGCCAACTTTGATTTGAAAACCGCGGGTGATCACAGAAAAATTCAATTGAATGAGTTAGTAGAACTCCGTGATCAAGCTTACGAGAATTCTTTGATTTATAAAGAGAAAACAAAAAGACTTCATGATGCCAAGATCAAAGACCGCGTTTTTAACGTTGGTGATCAAGTGCTACTTTTCAATTCTCGGTTAAAGATATTCTCGGGGAAGCTTAAAACCCGTTGGTCTGGACCATTCACAATAACCCAAGTTTTCCCTTATGGAACCATTGAGTTAGCTCAACAAGATGGTCCTAATTTTAAGGTGAATGGTCATAGGTTGAAACATTACTTTGGAGGGGATGTACCGACTATGGTAGTCCCGGATCTCCAAACTTTCCCCAAGGACAATTGAATTCGGGGATCGAGTCAAGCTCATGTGACTCGGTGAACAAAAACAAGCGCTTCGTGGGTGGCAACCCATGCTTATCCAATTTCATCTTCTTATTTACTATTTTCTAACAAATAATGTGAGGAGGGGTGCCTCTTCTACTCTTGTGTTTCGTGGTTGTTTGTGATGTTTGTTCAGGATTGTTCATGATTTATGATGACTCTCGTGCTCGTTATCTCTTCACTTGGAGTCTCATTTATCGGTGCTACTTGGAAATCCTATATCCGTTAAATCTTATCGACTAACGTTTTCTTTGGCATAATTAATAAACGGCCTAGAATTTTGTTAGGATTGCCTTAACCCATAAAACATTGAGGACAATGTTTCGTTCTAGTCGGGGGGAGGGTGAATCTTCGATTCGATTTTGACCTTGCATGTTTCACAAGTCGTGCACTCTTGCAACTCCGTTTTTCCACCAAAAATAAAAGAATTGAAAAAATTGAAAAGTTTCAAAAAATTTTGATGAAAAAGCAATGAAAAAGTACAAAAAGATGTGAAAAAGTTGTGCAAAAATATAATAAAGTTTGAATAAGTGTTTTGACACCTTGTTGACTTTCTTATTGGCGAGAGTAGGAAAAAATATTTTGACTTGACCGGGCGTGTTGAGCCCTAGCTTGTTCCCTTAACCAATGATAATCACATAAGCTTGTGCTAGTTTTGTACACAAGGAGCTATAAAATGCGAATTCTTTCTAAAGAATCTGCAAGTTCCCGTACTTGACTTTATACATGCGCAGCTTAAAAGCTTTTGCTAGTCTTTTACATCAGGAGCTAGAAAACGCGAATTCTTCTTCTAGAATTTGCAAGTTTCCGTAACTGACTTTATATATGCGTGGCTGATTATCGGCTAAGTATTCGCGGGTTTCATTACTTGGAATCTTAAATTGCGAAGAGCGAGAAATGATAGAGTTTATTTAGAAGTTAGATGCTAAACGTGGAGTAGTGGTTCTCTTTAGAGCTCATAAGAGGTACTTGTGGCTTTTTACTCCCATCAGAAACGTCACCATTATATAAATAGATGTTCTAGGTTAATTAGTGGTATTTCGGTTTGAATAATATTTAGTTCTTTGTTTTCTTAAGAGAATTTTTGCTTTAAAAAATTGGGTACATATCAAGGAACACCAAAAATAAGAGCGAAAAGTTAAAAAATCAAAAGTCAAAAGTTGATTATCTATGTGGTTTTGGAGCTACCCGTTAAGCTTCCATTGTTGTTAGAAAAAAGTCAAGAAAGAAAGAAAGAAAAAAGTGAAAAGTATGAAAAAAAAAAAAAAAAAAAAAGAAGTGAAAAATGAGAAATGAGAAAAATGAAAAAAAGTGAAAGTTGAAGTATTGTTGAATAAGAGCTATGTATGTATCAATAAGTTGTTGGCGCGTGAGGTGCATGTGATACGTGATTAGTAATCAGTCAAATGAGGTGCACGTGATCGTACTCCGCAACTTATATTCTTGATATTGTATGTACCCCTAATTCCTTGAAATGGACCGAATTTCTATTGCAGTGGTTCTTAAGAGAAAATGAATAACTACTTATCGTTTTAACTTAGGTATCACTATCGGACTAAAAATTATCGAAACGAGAAAATATGAAGCAATTCATTTCTCAACAAAATAAAAATATTGAGATACAAACCTAGGAAATGGGAGTAAGGAGTTTCCACAAGTAACTGTTATGAGTAGTGTTAGCATCTAATTTGTAGATAAGCTGTGATCTCGTTTGTACGCTTAGTTTCGGGGCTCGTGAAAAATCAAGGATGACTATTTTTATTCGTATGGTCACTTCTTTAATAGAGGTGTTTCTACTCGTTGACCCTAATAATTATTGCAAAATAATGAAAGTTCAACAAACCGTCACAAGTATGAATTATGGAAAAGTCCAAAAATAGAAAGTATAAGTGGAATAAAGGAATAAAGAAAAATTTTGGAAAACGGAGCATTTTTGAGAATAAATGATTTTATAACTTCTTTCGAACCGCCTTGCTACTTTTCAAAGTTAGTAAAAAGAGTTTTGAAATTATTTATCCGAAAAACATGAATTGATCACATTGCGTGAGGACACGGCAATACCTTAGTCGGGGGGATTTTGGTGAGTGCTTATTCACTCACTATTATTTGACCAAAAACCGACCCAAAATGACTATTTGAGCTAACAAATGCCAAGAAAACACTTATTTTTGTGTTTGTGATATGCAGGTACGGATAAATCATAAAAAGCTGAAAAATCACAAGAAAACCGGAAAACGAGCACGAGAATTGAAGTTGGTCAAAACGTAAATGCCGGGGATCCAAGATTCAGTTTCAGTCCTTCGTTTATACAGACTTGGCAAGATTAGCCCTTGGATATATTTTTCAAAGAAAAGTAGAATTTACCCTCGGAGTTTGGAAGTTTACATAAATGGTCCTTAAACTTCCTTTTTATATCAAATCTGAAATTGGGATTGAAATTTAGGCCTGGTACATTTTCTTATCCAAAACCAATCCACAAACATAAAACAACTCAAGCCCAAACATCAATAAAAATCCCAAGCCCATGTTGTAGATTATTACCTAAGCCCACACCCATTACCCGGTCAACCCACCTAATAAATTCTAGTCAAACCAAAATAACAAACCAAACGCGCCATAAGTTCTTCCCCAAAACACCCCGTACCCAGATATTATGAACCCTAACCACCAATTGCATCAATTGGCTCAAACCAACCTGATTAGCCATTAATTAAGCTATTATTTAGACCTTCTAGAATCCCACGTGACCCTACACATGTCAGAGAGTGCAAAGGGATCTATCAGGGTCACGTGTTAGACACCCATTGGTTGAGGCACGTCATTCCAATAATTTGGGAATGCTTCTAGAAGCGGCTGACACCTCTCTGACATGGAGAGAGAAAGTACAAGCTTTGATGGGACAGATGGAGCTATATGAGTGGACGGGACACCTCATTAATCATCATCTAAGGGCTCACATCAATTTGAAGAAACACAAAATGCATCCAAGGGCTGAGAGGTCTAGTAAAGAAGCACAGATAGTCGCGGATTGCCAGCTTGGCATTTGAAGACCCAAGCCTCTCACTTCAGCTATAAATAGGTGTCTAATTCAGCTCATTTGTATGTAGGATTTAGGTACTGTTATGCTGCTAGATTGTATTTAGAATAGTAATTGTAATAGCTTAGTTGAGATTTCTAATAAAATTCTGCATTTCCTTTTTAAATTGTCAGCTTATTTTTCATCCTTATTGCTTATTCTGTTTTCTTCTTTAGCTTATTATTATCTTATATAAATCAATTTCAGCTTTATTTCTTTTCTAAACACTCTTCTTATTTCAAATAAAGCTTTTATTAGTTATCTTTTCAATTCAGTCACAATTTGTTTCACATTTAGAAAATATAAAAAAAATTAGAAAATTATAAAAAAAAAATAAAAAAAATGTTTCAAACTTTGTTTTCATTCTTCAAATAGCTCAGTTTAGTTACTTATATCATTATCAAGTTTAAAAAGTTCAAGTTAGTGTGTACTGTTTCATTCAAAATCCAAGTAGAGGTGTTTCACATGAAGCTGAGGTGTGATTTTGATAGCTGATTCAGACAAGCTAAGATATCAGCCTATCCTAAAGATAGGCTACAGTGAACTCCCTCTGTTCTAGCTGAGGGAGAGTTGTGGTAAACTTTGTTCTCATTCTCAAATCTTAACATAAAAATAGATTGATAGTTGTAGTGGTTAATTGTCTCATATATAGAAGTAGCTTAATCTGCTTTGTTTGAGAGTGATTGAGTATAGATTAGTGTAGGTTTGTTAGCATAATTGTTAGTATTGATCTGTTTCAGTATAGCATTATAGAGTTGTGTTGATTTTAGCTTGGATTATTGATAGTTTATATTCTGAGTTTGCATAGCTGAGTAGTATTATTGATAATTGTTCATCTGTCATTCTAGTAGTTGTGATATTGATAGATCTCATCTCTGTGTAACTTTCATTTTGTGGTTATGATGTTGATATTTGCTTGTTGATTGAGTGTGAATTGATCTGAGTTGTTGCATTTCACTATCTGAGCTCATCATTGTAGACCTGTTAATTTGTGGATTAGAGAATTTGCGTTTTGTATTGATTCAGTAATAACTTGTTGATTGACATAGCTTCTTTGATGCTTTTAGAAGCTGATTAGGACAGGTGATTGTGATTTGAAGCATAAATCATATAGTTACTTAGTAATAATCATCATTTAGGAGTGTTTGGTTTTAGTGTATTTGTTGAGTATTAGAGATAGAAGGTTAAGTTTAATTGCATTTATAGCTTACATATATCAGTAGTAGTCTAAGTAGTGCATAAATTTGGTAATTAGATCATTAAAAGTCAACTATAGCTTATTCACTTTTTAAACTGTCACTTAAATCAGTTTTAGATTGCATAATTTGAATTGTGGGTGTAATTTAGAGTAAGGTAGCTTAATTCTAGTTCATTACAGCTTAATATTACATGATTCAGCATCTAGGAGTAGTACAATTTCACAAAAGTCAAATTAGATTTTCATATCAAAAAGTCAAAAAGTTTTTAGTACTCATTTTTGGTCAGATCTTAAAGGTAACTTGTAAGCTTCATTTTTCATTGAAAATTAAATTGGAAAGCTGATTTAAGTAGTCTGGTAGTAGTAGATTAAGTATCCAAAAGAAGATCTGGTTTTGAAGTTATTTAGCTTATTGAATTTTTAGCTTGAAGCTGCCTGATCAGTCATACATGTCCCCTGCACCACAGGTTGAGACCTGATTTCTAAGCATCATTCAAGTAGGTTATTGATGAGGCGAAAAATGATCTGTTTTTAAGGGGTCATTTAAGCCCGAATCCGACTTTATTTGATCAAATATTGCCCTAAATCGTTCCTTTTGTGATTTTAGGTGTTTGGAGAGTGAATTCTGGAAAAGAAGCCATTCTGGACGTTTTTGGAGCATAAAAGTGAAGAAAACGGCAAAGTACCAAATTTCCATGCTGAAGATACAAGGTGACGGCGTCAAGAGTAAAGTCTTGACGGCGTCAGACATGAAGAATTAAATACCGTAGGTGGTGACGGCGTCAAACGCCTTCATGACGGCGTCAAAGTGGCAAGAATAAAATACCGTGGTCGGTGACGGCGTCACATAGGCCGTCATAAGTAGATCAAGGCCGTCCGAGGAAGTATTTGGTGGCGAGGTGACGGCGTCACATGTTACTCTTGACGCCGTCAGCCTACTTTTCCTATATATAGTTTTCTAGTTTTTTCATTAAATGGAGAGAAGTTTTGGTGAAACCCTAAAGACGATTTTGGTGCATCTTTTACAGGTTTTTCAAGGGTTCCAAACCCTTGAGACCTTGCATTGTAATTGAGATAAGTGTTCTTTCAATTCAATCAATATGTCTATGTGTTGGTTGTTTATATCTTGTTCTTGTCTCAATTCTACTATGCTAGGCTAGATCTCTTTTGTGTTTGCTTAGATCTAATGAAACCTAGATGTTGATTATGTGTTGATTACTTGTCTATTCTTGTTTTGGATGAATGATTTATATGTTAGGCTTAAGAAAACTGGCAGATCTCCAAATGGTAACATGCTTGAACGTCTTAAGAAACATGAACCGAGGCGTACTAGGTCTTTATTGGTTGTATTTAATGCATGAGCCACTGTTTACAATCCCTATAGGTGTGCTGGGTCATGGTGTAGGAGGAGATAAGAGCTCATAGAGTTGGGGAGTTATGTATGCCACCCCACGAATGGTATTAAGGAATACAATCCGTCATCCATACAAGTATAACAAGTAATTAACGTGTAAAAGATATCTAGGGAGTAGTGAAGTCTAAGTAAACACAATTTCTCCAACCACTGCTCACAACCTTAGTTTAATTTAGTTTAATTTCATTTTTAGTATTTTATTTCAATTATATAATAGCTTTGGGTTAGTTGAATAGCAACTAATTCCGCCCACTCTTCCAAAACCCGAGATTTTACTTGCTTTCATAAAAATATAAAAATACAAAAATAATCATCCCTCACCTCTAGAACTATTAATTAGGTTTTCTAATCCTAGCGACACTATTCCTAAGCTGAACGATCAATCCCCCGGTACTTGTCACTATACTATACTACAACGATCAGGTACACTGCCTGGTGGGGGTTGTAAGCTTCTCGAGATCCCTTGAGAGGTAAAGCAAGGTGCGATTCCCACGCATCAGTTATAGAGTTTGGAATTCCAAGTTCTTGGTTGTTTTGTGATCTCTGACTAGTAGGGAAGCTGTAGAAACAATTAGCTTGTCATTTGTAGCTTATTACATAAGCTGAATTAATCCTTTTAATTCATTGCTTATAGCTGAAATCTGATTGTGAATTGTAGACCTGCTAGTTTGATCTTGAGCTTGTTTCTGGTTTTATCTAGTGAATTGTGCATCTTCTGAGTAGTTTTTGCTCTGAGTTTGGTTTGTAAGCTTCTGAGTATACTAGTGCTAAGTCTGCATAGCTTATTGAGTTCATAACATAGCTTATTGTCTGATTTCTGAGCTTTTGTGTGAATCTGAGTTAATTTTTGATCATCATCTGTTACAATTGAGCTTAAACATCATACTTGGCCTATTTTCAAAGTTTCACAAAGTTTAGATCACAAATGCTTATAAATAAGCACTTGTGATAAGCTGATTTAGCCAGAAAAAGCTCTTAATAAGCTGATCTTAACTTCAAAATTTTTATTCTGAGTTTCTTTTTATATTTTTGATTTTCTGGAATTTTTCCAGATTTTTCCAAAGCTTTTTACTATTTTTCTTATTTTACTTTGATATTATTCATTTTTAAATCAATTTTTTAAATACCAAAAATCCATAAAAATTAGAAAAAGGTTCTGAAAAATACAAAAATATTTTTATAATTTCTTTTATAATATTTTAGAATTTTTAGAATTTAATTTTTATTTTTCCAAGTTATTTTTCTATTTTTCCTTATTTTTAATTCATTTTTAATTCCAAAAATAGGAATTTAATTCTAGAAAATAAAAGAAAAGTCTAAAAAATATTTTTCTTTTTCTTAAAATTCTTTTTATTAGTTTAAAACTTTTAAAAAATATTTCCAAGTTCGTAGGATCATTTTTTGTCATATGTTACGTTTTAAATTTTACGGTTGCGTTTCCGTTTTTACGTTTTTCATTTCGGTGCATAATTAGCTTGTTATCTTTGCATATTTCATCATTGTTTGTGATTACGTGAATAATTTGATTGCTAGTTTTCACTTTCTCACTTTACAAATCACGATTTCACGAATCGATATTCTCGATTCCATTCGCCTTCGTTGGAAAACGACTCGGGTGATCCGTATTTTACGCGGATCACTTCGATACTATACTATAATAATTAGAATTGGTTTTTACACGAATCAAAGTGTTTTACATGTTTCAAATGCAAAATAATCAAAAACAAGATGAAAAACGCATAAAGTTTGCAAAATTGGCAGTTTCAGTCCCTCATCTTTCAAAAGTTGTCAAATCTGGTCCCTGGCTGTTCTAAAAACTTGAAAAAGTCACCAAAGGTCCTTTTAAATCAAAACGTGACATAATTAGTCCTTTGGTGCAAAGTTTCACAAAATGTCAAGTTTAGTCCCTAAACTTTGAAAATTGTCAAAAATGGTCCCTGGGATATTAAAAACTTTGAAAAAACAAATTTTGTCCTTGCACTAATCTTTTATGGCAGGATTGGTCCTTGGTGGAAAAGTTTGGTGAAATTACACAATTGGTCCTTGAAGTTTGAAAGTTTGGCAAAAATAGTCCCTGGTGAAATTAAAATGGAAAAATCAAGATTGGACCTCATATTATTCATCACTTGGCAAGAAACACCCTTGTGGAAATTATGGAAAAATGCCAAATTACAACCTTAAACTTTCAGCTATTTTCAAGTTTGGTCCTTGTGAACTTAAAAACCAAACCGGACCTAATCTATTAATCCGATACTAAAACCAAATCCAATCCATAATCTACCCAACCCACTTCCCTTGTCTAGGCCCAATCAACCAACAGCCCACCACCCACACCCCTTTTACTAATAAAACCGGGGTCAAACCTTTGACCTCGGTCAAACCGAGTCAAACACCATCCCTTTCCCTCTCCCAGCCTCCCCCACACCCAACTTGCCCATCCCATCACCACCATCCCACCATCCATGTCCAATCCACCGCCCAAACCACTACACTCCACCCTCACCTCAGCATTTAATGCACCCCCCCCCCCCCATTTGTCTGATTACCAGAGCAATTTGCAAATATCTCTTTCCCGCCAAAACACGTGGCACATGATTAAGGTGTTTCAGTGATCCAATGGCCTCAATTACTGATGGGAAATGCTCAGAGGCTCAAATGAACCCTAATGGATGGTTATATAAAGGAGAAGAATGCAAGGAAGACACATGTAGTTATTTATAGTAAAATTGTAAGTCGAATTAACTTGTTTTTCAAATTCAGTTGTACTTTTCTTAATTCAAGCATTGTAGTAGCTATCTCAGTGTACTTTAAGTCTTTTTAAGTTATACAATTCCAAGTTTTAGTTCTGTTTTGTGTTATTGCAGTTTACTCAAATTTTTGAATTTCTCAATAACATTAGTAGTCAATTATATTAAGGATCATGGACTGAGATAGGATCACTTAGGTTCCCTTAAAGCTTGATAAAGCTTGTAGAGACATTAAAACTCAGTACTAGTAATAAAAACCAAAAATACAAAAAAGTCAACAATAGTCAACTGTGTATGTTTTGAAGTTGTTTTCAGGTTTTGAGAAGCATTGAAGAGCAAGATTGGAAGTGGAATAGCCTATCTAAAGATAGGCATCTGTGGAAAATCCCTTGTTCATGCTAGGGGTGATTTGTAAGATTTGCTCATTTTGAAATTCCTCTCAAATCTTAATATCCTTGTAATTTCTGTGTTTGTTTGTTATTCTGTGTTTGTTTGTGCTCATTTAGTGTTATTTAGATATAATATAGCTTAATATAGGGACCTTGTTCATTAAATATTGTAGTTACTAAGAATCTTAGTCATACAGTCAAATTAGTATAAGTGGTCATTTGTGGTATAACTTGTTAATTATTGTTTCTATTAGTTCATCTCAGTTTATTTAATCAAAACAAGTGCCTATAAGTAAGATTGGTGGTCTAAATTTCAAAATCCCTTGGGAATTAAGAGTTCAATCTTTGTAAAGTAGTGTTTGGTTTAACGCTGCCTTGGGTGATCTTGTGGTTGTGTTGTTGCTATTTGGGTATTAGTAGATTTCATTCACCAAGTTTAGGTCTAGTAAAGTCTTAAATTCCAGTTTCAAGCAGTTAAAAGTCAAAATCACTTAAATCCTCTCTTAACTGTCCATTGTGTGGAGATTAGTATCCACAATCCATCATTTCATTGCACAAAGTGTTGATTTAACTTGGTTTGGTCTTGTTTTAGCTAATCACATCCATTTCAGTCAATAAATAGGAATCTAAACTCAGAAAAGTCAAAGTATCAAGTTTTCTAAGAAAGTCAAAAGTTGCATATCTCAGTTTTTCCAAAAGTTGTGGGATTTTTCTTGAATTTTGTGTAGTGAGTTAGGACTTGAAATTTGTTGGGTGTAAAATATATCAGTAGAACTTGAGTTTCCCATGATTATTTGAATTTTGAGAATTCTTATTATTGGCCTTTTAGTCCCTTGAACTGAGTTGCAGGGCAAACCATTGCCCTGTGCATCAGCAGTCCATCTCACCACCATCACTTTGGGTCCTAGTGAACCATTTTGGCTTTTGCCAACCCCCCTCCTACCAGGGATCATAGCTTGACCAATTGTTTGACCTAGGAGCTAGTGGACCCCACCTGGATTTGTTGCCAAAGTTTGTCCCAAGTCTGAGTTGAGATTCAAATTGTCAAGTGCTTATTTTATTGCTTATTAGCTTATCAGTGCTCATTGCCTGTTGTTTTTAGCTTATCTAAGTCACTTTAGCTTATTTGTACCTAGTTTCATCATTGTGGACCCCACATTCAGTCATTTGTGCTTATTTGCCTACTTGGTCAATAAAAGTCAAACTGCTTAGGTCAAGGGGGTGCACACAGCTTATTTTTAAGCTAGATTAAAAGTTGTTTAACAAAAGTTTCTCATTTTCATTATATCTTTAGCTGTCAAAAAGAAAAACTCCAAAAAACCAAACATAAAAATAGTGATAGCTTCTATTTAATAGATTCTATATTTTTCATTTTTCATTTTAGCTTATTTATAAGCACTTTTCCATTTTTATAATTTTCTTAATTTCCTAGTACCTTTAAGTATTTAAAATAATTTTCTTAGATTTTTCCTAATCAGTTTACTATTTATTAGATTTAAAACTAGTTTAAATAATTAAATAAGTAATATTAGTTATTAATTAGTTTTCTTAAATTTTTAATAACAACAGTAGGTTTTTATAATTTTTCTAGGTTTTATAAATTATTTAAGACTTTTAGAAAATATATTTTTAGTTTCTACTGTTCATTTTCCATTTTTCTTATTTTAATTATTTTAATTAGATTTAAGTTAATTAAAAGGTAATTAATTAGTGGAATAGCCTTAAATATAATTTTTAGAAGTTTTTATAATTTTCTAGGATTCCTGTGATGGTTAAGTAGTTTTATAAATTTTTACATAATTTTCTAAGTTAATTTAGTATTAATTGTAATTTAAAATATTTTAATTAGTTTAATTAAGTTAATTAGTTTTTAATTAATAAAATACTCATAAAAAGACAAAAATATTTATTTTTATTTTTTATACTTTCTTCAAGTTCTTTTTAAGGTTTAGAAAATATTTTTGCAAGTTTTTAGTTTAATTTGTAATCCTTGTAATTTTTAGTTAATTAAAATTAGGTTTAAATTAGATTTTAAATAGTTTTATTAATTAAATAATATTTAAATATTAAAATAATCATTTTTATAATTTCATTTTCATTTTCAATTTTCTTTTAATTTTAAGTTTTCAAAAGTTTCACTTGAACCCCCTGTAGTTTGTAATTGTTCAAAACCCACTTTTCCTGTCTATTACGTGATTCCAATTTGTGAATTTGTGCATATACCTGTATATCTGATTTTTGTGAATATTATCTCATTGTACAAATACCAAAATATCAGTAGCAAAATCAATTCCATATCATCTTGGCTACTGTCCTCAGTGCCACTCATTCATAAACGATTCCCAAAAGCACCATTTCAATCTCGTTGGGACATAACGACCCGGGGACACACTATACTATCACCAGAGAATTGGAACTGAGCTGTCTTTGACTTATTGACCTTGGTCAATAATATCTGACTGCTTTTACCCCAATCAAAATTACACCTTTAAAATAAATATTTTATTATAGACTACGAGTTTATACAAAACATAGATTTAACATGCACATGTGCAACAAAAATGTTAATCTATTACAAAACAAAACCAAAACAACCTACATACTATGGGAACGCTCAAGCTCTGAGCTGCCAACCCGGTGCACATCACTCCTAGCTTCCTCAAGCTTCTTTAGCAGATCACTATCCCTTGGTGACACCGTCGCCACACGAACAGGTACTCCATCAGACCTCGGAATATGTGCTGCACCGAGACCACAAAGGATGGCTTTCCCCTTCACACCCTTATTCCTAGCAAGTCTCATGGCATGTGCTTCTAAGGATTCCTTTAGAGGGATCTCCTTCTCAAGGGCAAAAGGGTTGAGGATGTCACGCGGACGTGCAAAGATAGGTACCTGCAGCTGCGACACATCAGGCTTAAGGAAGTAATCAGGTTGTGCCTCAGCGTCCTCTGCTGCGTGCCTCGCCAAGGTTAACCCCTCCATGATAACACCTATGGGGTAGTCTTGGTCGCGCTCCAGTTGAGCAATATGAGGAAGCTCTAACATCTTCATCTTCTCTATAGCAGCGACAACCTCAGCATAGGTATCGCCATTGTAACCTGGCACTTGGGCGATAGGCACCGTCAACATTTAGCTCTCGTGCAGCTCCTATACAGCCTCCGCCTTACCACGTGCCAAGGCGCATTGAACAAAATTCCCAAATGCTTCTCTAACTTCTTGGGACTCCAAAGTCCTCAAAGCAGCAAGACGAAGACCATGGCTAATAAACCACCTGCGCTCAGCAATGGATGACACTAGGTGTGGGTATAACTCCTCATCATACTCAATACTGAGCTTGCGCAACTTGACCTCCTGCTTCTCCAGCGCATCCTCCACAGTCTTGCGAAACTCATCCAACTGAGAGAAGTGTTTGCTCTTGTTCTGCTCCATGTACTTCAACACCCAAAGACAAGTGGACTTGTACTGATTAAAAGTAGAACGCTCCTTGCTCACAATAGTGACATCTTCTCTTCAGCGAGCTTCTTGGCATACACATTTGTTGACTCTACTGCAGCATGAGCACTAGCCAACTGCGCCCTCAGTATCACAATTTCTTCATCTTTCTGCGCACTGCTGCTCCCTTCACCAGCATACCTTGCCTTGAGTTGAGCAACTAACGTCGCCTGGTGCGCAACAGCCAAACTTAACTCCTCTATCAGCTGATCCGTAGGCGCATCCTCAAAGGCCTTCGAAGGCTCTTCAAGATGAGGAAGGCTCGCCTTAGGTGGCAATCCCCCTGTATGCGCAGCATCACCCCCAACAGCTACAACACTGCACGCAAAGGACAAATGTTCAAGGTTATTTTATATCAATGGAAGATATGAAATGCAAATAATAAAAAAAAAAAAGCGAGAGGCAAATGTTTAATTACTTACTTGGGGGGAGGAGTTTCGGTTGTATCTTGGGCAGCAGTGGAGGGCGACGCATCCTCCTCTGATGACACATCCACAGTAATAATATGGCGTCTTCGCTTGGATGTCAGCCTGATGACACATCCACAGTAATAATATGGCGACGCATCCTCCTCTGATGACCATCGCTAGAAGCTTTCTTGCGCTTCACTCCCTGGCTCGCCTCTTCCGGCTCGCTGTCAGCCTTAAGGATCCCCATACTTTCTAAGGAATCCGTGCGCGATAGTTCTGGGGATGGCACCCTCTAAGTTGGAACACTGCGCATTGAGGTCGCCTCCAGAACTACGGGGGAGGCATTTTCCGGCTCCTCCTGCACAAACTCCATGGTGCGCCCTACAGTAGACTCCAAAATTGGTGTCTCACCATCTCTCAGGGGGCGCACCCCTACGGTTACCTGTGTGGGCTTCGCCAGCTTCACTACGCTGAATAGATCCGTCTCTGCGCAATAAACAACAAACAACAAACAAAACGGAGTTACATAAAGTTACAATACAAGAGAGGGCTTACGCTACAGATGCGAAGGAAAGGAAGGACAAGCACCCACCCCGGTTATTCTCATCCAAAAAGGTTGGCACCTCATCAGGACTTTGGAAGTAGTTGCGACTGATGCCCATATGCACAAAAAACTCTTCTGGGTAGCAGTTTATGGGGATGCGGTTGGCATTTATCGTCGCAGCATCATCTGCGCTGTACGTCCTGGGGTTTGGGCGCTCATCCTTTGGTAACGACCCCTGGGTATAGAACTCAAATGCCCAAGGGAACACTATATCATCAACCAGAAAAACCTCTCCCTCCAATTCCTAAGTGCGTCTAGCTTTTCTGTGTAACATTGCAGCCGCCCTGCGGGCTTGAAAAAGGACACCCACCCGTTTGACCACGTCGTGTGGTAAAACGCGCGGAAGAGATTGATGGTAGGATTAATCGGCAGCAAGCGACAGTTTATTTCAAAATTGGTTATTTTAGCTGCGCCTATGCAGTGCAGCTGGGATATATGAAGGTGATAATAATTAAGGAAATCGTACAAGAATAGTGAAATGGGCACGCGCTGATTCACAAATTCGAAAAAGTGCATGTATACCCCTACTTTTCCCTTAGGGAAATTAGCCATGGACGCAGTCGCCACCGGTACTACCGGGTGCAATGCAAGAGGGATATAGTAATCCGAGGTGAACTCAGGAAGTTCATCCTCGGTTATATCGGAGGTAAAATCGGATAATTTGAGAACCATTTTTAAATTTTGATAGATGAGGACGCGTACTGATGAGGCTAAAAATGAACCACTTTTAGGGGGTCATTTGATGAGGCGAAAAATGATCCGTTTTTAGGGGGTCATTTAAGCCCGAATCCGACTTTATTTGATCAAATATTACCCTAAATCGTTCCTTTTGTGATTTTAGGTGTTTGGAGAGTGAATTCTGGAAAAGAAGCTATTTTGGACGTTTTTGGAGCATAAAGTGAAGAAAACAACAAAGTACCAAATCCAAGCTGAAATTACAAGGTGACGGCGTCAAGATATTACTCTTGACGGCGTCAGAAAGGGTGAATATTTTACCGTAGGTTGTGAAGGCGTCAGATGAAGATATGACGGCGTCAAAGTGGCCAAGAATATTTTACCGTAGGTGGTGACGGCGTCACCAAGGCCGTCACAATTGGATCTAGGGCGTCCGAGGAAGTTATTGGCGGCTGGCTGACGGCGTCAGAATTAACTCTTGACGCCGTCAGGACGATTTTCCTATATATAGTTTTCTAGTTTTTTCATTAAGAGGGGAGAATTTTGGTGAAACCCTAAAGACGATTTTGGTGCCTTTTTTACAGGTTTTTCAAGGGTTCCAAACCCTTGATACCTTACATTGTAATTGAGATAAGTATACTCTTAATTCAATCAATATGTCTATGTGTTGGTTGTTTATCTTTTGTTCTTATCTTAATTCTACTATGCTAGGCTAGATTTCTTTTGTGTTTGCTTAGATCTAATGAAACCTAGATATTGATTATGTGTTGATTACTTGTCTATTCTTGTTCTTGGATGAATGATATTATATGTTAGGCTTAAGAAAACTGGCAGATCTCCAAATGGTAACATGCTTGAACGTCTTAAGAAACATGAACCGAGGCGTACTAGGTCTTTATTGGTTGTATTTAATGCATGAGCCACTGTTTACAATCCCTATAGTTGTGCTGGGTCATGGTGTAGGAGGAGATAAGAGCTCATAGAGTTGGGGAGTTATGTATGCCACCCCACGAATGGTATTAAGGAATACAATCCGTCATCCATGCAAGTGTAACAAGTAATTGACATGTAAAAGATATCTAGGGAGTAATGAAGTCTAAGTAAACACAATTTCTCCAAATACTGCTCACAACCTTAGTTTAATATTAGTTTAATTTCATTTTCATTAGTTTAATTAGTTATAACGTAGTTTTTGGGTTAGTTGAATAACAACTAATTCCGCCCACTCTTCCAAAACCCGAGATTTTACTTGCTTTTATAAAATATAAAAACACAAAAATAATCGTCCTTCACCTTTAGAACTATTAATTAGGTTTTCTAATCCTAGCGACACTATTCCTAAGCTGAACGATCAATCCCCCGGTACTTGTCACTATACTATACTACAACGATCAGGTACACTGCCTGGTGGGGGTTGTAAGCTTCTCGAGATCCCTCGAGAGGTAAAGCAAGGTACGATTCCCACGCATCAAGTTTTTGGCGCCGCAGCCCGGGGAATAGTTATTGTCTAGGTTAGGATTTCTTTTTATTAGGTCTACTTGCTAGATTCCTTTCTAGTAAGATTTTTTTTTATTTTTTATTTTTAGGTCTTCTTTAGTCTATCTTATTTCTTTGTGCCTTTGTTCGTAACTCTTTACCATCCGACATCATGGAAGGTGGTAACATCTTTGAACCCGTCATCCCACCACAACAAAACCCACCATTAGAACCCCTTAGGCCCCGAACCTTAGGAGAGTATTCCCGACCTAGCCACCAAGGCTACCGAAACACCATTGAGCTCACCGGAGCCAATGTGACCCCCTTGCGATCCGACACCATCCGGTTGGTGCAAAGCGGATGTGCATTCCATGGACTTCGTTCCGAAGATCCAAACCAACACCTTAAGGATTTCCTCAAAATCGTAGATTCCATTGACCTAGGTGTTGAAACTAGAGAGACTACCCGTTTACGCCTATTCCAATTCTCTCTACGGGATCAAGCTAGTCAATGGCTTGAGCGTTTACCCGCGGGATCCATCACCACATGGGATGATCTCACCACTCGTTTCCTTGCTCAATTTTTCCCACCGGGGAGAACCACTAAGCTTAGAAATGACATCTTGATGTTCCAACAACGTCAAAATGAATCTCTTTACGAAGCATGGACTCGTTTCAAGGACTTACTCCAAAAAGTCCCTCATCATGGCATAGATCTTTGGCTCCAAGTCCAAATTTTCTATGACCATATCGATATCCCCACGAGGCGAACCATTGACCAATCGGCCGGTGGTAAGCTACGTGATCTTAGTGCGGAACAATCATGGGAACTCATAGAAGATCTTGCTCTCTATGACAACGAAAGTTGGAATGATCCCCGTGATTTGAACAAAACGGTCAAGGCAATATCTTTGCCTTCGAACAATTCAAGCACTCCCGACCGTAGGATCATGGAACTTGAGGACCAAGTCAAGTTTCTCATGAAATCTTACGAAGCTCCGAAGCATTCAAGCCAAGTGAACAAAATCACTTCTTCATGCGAATTATGTAGTGGTCCCCATGACACTCGTGATTGTATGGAACTCCCCGGAACAGCTTTTGCGGACTACGCATCCACACGTACCGACGAAGCGGGAGATAAGTGGTACACTTTCAAACCCGAGCCGAACACATACGATGATTCATACAACCCCTCATGGAAAAATCACCCAAACCTTAGGTGGAAACAAAATCAACCCAATTCTTCCAACCCGCCTAATCGTTACCAATCGAACGGTCCACCACCCAACCGTACCTTCAACAACAATCCTTCTAACAACTATGGTAGCACCAACAATCTTGAAGGATTGATGTCGAAATTTATGGCATCTCAAGAAGCCCGCATAGTTAGGTTTGAAAACGAATTCAACCAACAACAAATGGAGATGACCAACAAAATCGACAACTTGTTGAAAGCCCTCAACAACCAAACATTAGCCACACCTAGGAAGGACACTAGGGACACAAATAGTGGAATTCAAACTAAGGACCCCTCATCATCCAAACATGTCCACTTTGTCAATGTTGTCACCATTAAGCCAATAGATAGAGAGATTGAGGAGAGTGACAAGGATGAAGCTAAGGAAGAAGCCAATAGTAAGGATGAGAATAGGGAAGTTGAGGTTAAACAGGATGAGAAATTGGAGGAGATAGAACCTATAGAGAAACACTTTGATAAGTTGCCAACCGAGGAGGAACGGGAATACCATAAGGATTTATTCGATAGTCCCGAGAAAACATATATCTTTGGCAACCCCCTGATCAAAATGGGAGACCCCTCCAACATTAACATCCCATGTAATATAGGGCACATGCATGTATGGAAAGCTTACATCGACCTTAGATCACCCGTGAACATCATGACTAGGACTTATTACAATTGGGTGATGAAGAAGCAACTCAATTTTAGGTTGATGCCCGGTACAAATCTGATAAGTAATTTTGCAGGAAGAGTGAAAGGATTGCATGTGATTATTGGGAATCTCACTTATGAGATTGATTTTATGATAGTAGAAGACACTCGTCCAGTGATTGATGCTGACCTGAGCCAAATAATATTCGGGAAACCATTTGTTGAGGCCACTAGGATGAGTTATGATCCGACTTTAGGGATAGTTAGATTCAAGAAAGACAATGATGAGGTCGCTTATCAAATGCCCTACAAGATCGAACAATACCGCCTTCTCTCTAATTTCGAAAAAGAACACAAGCAAGCGGCTTATTATAGGAATGAGGAGGATAGACGTAGAGGAGTTGAGTATGTTAGAAATAGGATGCTTGGTTTCTACAAGGAATATTTACAATCGGAAAATGGAACCAACGATGAAATCACGTAGTAACCCACGACTTTGAGTCTAGCTACAAGACTCGTAAATAAAGAAAAGCGCTTCTTGGGAGGCAACCCATGTTTTGTGTGATTTTAATTGTTTGATTGTTATTTGCTTCCGTATGCATGTTTTATTTTTATTGTTGGTTGATCATGTTTCTCAATTAAAATGTGAAATACTTTATTATGTTGTTTGGCCTAGTCCTAACTTCAACCTAAAGGTATTTTTGCAAAAGATAAGTGTAAGGGGAAACCCCAAATATGTTTTTAAGAAACAAACCGATCATGATTCTCCACAATATTTAATGAACATGTATATTCGTATTTGTTAGAGTCAAATGCTTGTATCGAGTCATAATGATGTTTTGCAGGATTTTCCAGGAAGTAGGACAAGGTTTTTCCAGAAATTTTCCGGAAACTTAACATAAAGATTTCTGCAGGTCCATTCTGACGGCGTCAGGCAATTGCTCTTGACGGCGTCAGGAGTAAAAATCTGGAAATTTTACCGGTTTTGTTTTTCTAACGGAGTCTTATGGTTTTTGTGAATTATTAAGTTTTATAATCTCCAGGAAATCTGCAAACTTCATTCCACAAGCATTATATCTTACTTTGTTTTCTAGGATTTAGTAACTTATATAGGATGCCGCCGATTTTACGCGAGGTTGCCTTGTCTATTGTTGTCAGGATTTACAGGTTATTTAAGACAAGAAGATGATTTATATTCTGGAAGGGAAGCTTTGATTGTTCATTTTTTTGGAGGAAGTTTTAACCTGGCCAACCTAAAATCCATACCGAGCGAATCAGGGGAGTATTTGATTTCGTTCTCTTTACTTTTTCACTTTTACATTCTTTACTTGAACATTGGGGACAATGTTCATCTTAAGTGTAAGGGGAGGGTAAAAAGATGATACCTTACATATGCACTTTCGCTTGAGTTTGTTTTGTTTGATAGTAGATGAGTAATAAAACTATGAGAAATACTTGTTAGTGTAATTTTAGCGCCAAATTTAAAATTTTTTACAACATTTAGGAGTGAAACTTTAGCCATAGCAAGCGTCTCATGGATAGGAGGTTGTATGACTAGCACATAACCGTATATTCAGAAAAAATTTCCACCCAAAGATGTGAGGTTCGCCTTTAGATTTGATAGGAAAAGCATTTATTATTGGTGCTTATGAGTGTACCGGTAGCATTTAGATTCTAGAACTTGCGTTAGTGATGCATCCCGAGACCGCTAGTGAGACTACATTCGTGTGGTAGGATTTACTACATGATAAGAGGCATTAGGATCACCCTTGTGTTAAACCCGTATCATAATTACTTGACCATTTAAGTCATATTACTTGGCTAGTTAAGTCAACTAATTTTTCCCACACCCTTTGCGTTGTACTCATTTTTAGTACACGATACCCCTAGTACACCCCTCCGAGCCTATCTTTTCGTTTCTAACTTTAAGCATCTTACTTAAAGGAAGAATTTGTTACACCCCACTTAAATGTACAACCAAATCGCCTTAGCCTTCCGTGTATGCGCTCATTTTTAGTGCATTATTGTTATTTGTTAAACCCTAAGTTAACTTTCTAATTGATTACATGGTTGCTAAGTCGAGTCATATCCTTGTACATATTGTTTTGGGACGATTGGGACTCATGGGTAAGTACTTGTTTTATGGAGTAATGGGGAAGAACATAATATTATTACCCCCATACGTGCGTTAATCTTAAAAGTGCTCCAAGTGTTTTGATTTTCTTAATTCGAGTCATTAGATTAGTTTAATGTAAAGTATGTAAAGATTCAAGTGTAAGGGGATTACTCAAACCCCTATGATGTATTATTTTGGATGGTAGGGTAAGAGTGTAAGCAAAAAAAAAAAAAAAAAAATCGAAAAATTAAAAAAAAAAAATAGAAAAGAAAAAGAGAAAAACCATACGGACTACCATCCTATTTTCATTCTATGTTCATTTTATGTTTTTGTTATTTTTCATTTATTAGCTTAAGTCGAGTCTAGTCTTGGCTTAGCAACGCCATCTTGTACATGTAATTTACTAAGATTGTTAACTCGCCACCAGTAAAACTTCCTTTATCCAACAAAACCGTGTAATTCATATCCCTACACCTAACGTTATAACCCTTTTAAAAGACCTCTTTGATAGTTTATCCTAGGTGCTTACGCCATGTGGTGGAGGTTTGATCCTTTCCCAAGCCTATGGTAATCTATTTTGCTATGACAGGTAGTGAGAGATATCTTCCATTTCCATAATGTTATATTACTTTATTACACCCGAGAGATGTGAGTATCTAAACACTATTTGTGAGGTGCTTGTGTATGACCTCCGTGCTTGTCTATTGGTCTTTAGTGGAACGATTATTTGTTGTAATTACTTTTATATTAGTGTTAAATGACCCCTAACTTGTCTTTTGAGTAGAATAAAAGCTCATTTGCTTGAGGACAAGCAAATCTCAAGTGTAAGGGTATATGATGAGGCGAAAAATGATCCGTTTTTAGGGGGTCATTTAAGCCCGAATCCGACTTTATTTGATCAAATATTACCCTAAATCGTTCCTTTTGTGATTTTAGGTGTTTGGAGAGTGAATTCTGGAAAAGAAGCTATTTTGGACGTTTTTGGAGCATAAAGTGAAGAAAACGACAAAGTACCAAATCCAAGCTGAAATTACAAGGTGACGGCGTCAAGATATTACTCTTGACGGCGTCAGAAAGGGTGAATATTTTACCGTAGGTTGTGAAGGCGTCAGATGAAGATATGACGGCGTCAAAGTGGCCAAGAATATTTTACCGTAGGTGGTGACGGCGTCACCAAGGCCGTCACAATTGGATCTAGGGTGTCCGAGGAAGTTATTGGCGGCTGGCTGACGGCGTCAGAATTAACTCTTGACGCCGTCAGGACGATTTTCCTATATATAGTTTTCTAGTTTTTTCATTAAGAGGGGAGAATTTTGGTGAAACCCTAAAGACGATTTTGGTGCCTCTTTTACAGGTTTTTCAAGGGTTCCAAACCCTTGATACCTTGCATTGTAATTGAGATAAGTATACTCTTAATTCAATCAATATGTCTATGTGTTGGTTGTTTATCTTTTGTTCTTATCTTAATTCTACTATGCTAGGCTAGATTTCTTTTGTGTTTGCTTAGATCTAATGAAACCTAGATATTGATTATGTGTTGATTACTTGTCTATTCTTGTTCTTGGATGAATGATATTATATGTTAGGCTTAAGAAAACTGGCAGATCTCCAAATGGTAACATGCTTGAACGTCTTAAGAAACATGAACCGAGGCGTACTAGGTCTTTATTGGTTGTATTTAATGCATGAGCCACTGTTTACAATCCCTATAGTTGTGCTGGGTCATGGTGTAGGAGGAGATAAGAGCTCATAGAGTTGGGGAGTTATGTATGCCACCCCACGAATGGTATTAAGGAATACAATCCGTCATCCATGCAAGTGTAACAAGTAATTGACATGTAAAAGATATCTAGGGAGTAATGAAGTCTAAGTAAACACAATTTCTCCAAATACTGCTCACAACCTTAGTTTAATATTAGTTTAATTTCATTTTCATTAGTTTAATTAGTTATAAAGTAGTTTTTGGGTTAGTTGAATAACAACTAATTCCGCCCACTCTTCCAAAACCCGAGATTTTACTTGCTTTTATAAAATATAAAAACACAAAAATAATCGTCCTTCACCTTTAGAACTATTAATTAGGTTTTCTAATCCTAGCGACACTATTCCTAAGCTGAACGATCAATCCCCCGGTACTTGTCACTATACTATACTACAACGATCAGGTACACTGCCTGGTGGGGGTTGTAAGCTTCTCGAGATCCCTCGAGAGGTAAAGCAAGGTGCGATTCCCACGCATCATCATTTAAGCCCGGAATTGAATTTATTTGATCAAATATTGCCCTAAATCGTTCCTTTTGTGATTTTAGGTACTTTGGGAGTGAAATCTGGAAAAGGAAGCAATTCGGACATTTTTGGAGCATAAAAGTGAAGAAAACGCCAAAGTCTTAATTTTCCTTGCTGGGAATAGTAGGTGACGGCGTCAAGAGCAACATCATGACGGCGTCAAGAGTAAATTGCATGACGGCCCAGTGCAAATGTGAAGGCGTCACAAGTAGAGCGTCAAGAGTAAAACACGTGACGGCCTGGAAGACCCTAACACATGACGGCGTCAGTTTGAGATCAAGGTAGTCCGAGAATTATTTTAGCGGCGAGATGACGGCGTCACCTATTTGGTCTTGACGCCGTCAGCCTCAATTTCCTATATATAGTTTTCTAATTTTCATTCATAAAAAAAGAGAAGTTTTGGAGAAACCCTAAGGCCGAACTTGTTACGAATTTTACAGGTTTTTCAAGGGTTTTCAGCCCTTGAACCCTTTCATGTGTAATTGAGATAAGTGTTCTTCTAATTCAATCAATATGTCTATGTGTTGGTTGTCTATATCTTGTTCTTGTCTTAATTCCACCATGCTAGGCTAGATCTATCTTGTGTTTGCTTAGATCTAATGAAACCTAGATGTTGATTATGTGTTGATTACTTGTTTATGGTTGTATTGGATGAATGATTTCGATGTTAGGCTTAAGAAAACTGGCAGATCTCCAAATGGTAACATGCTTGAAAGTCTTAGGAAACATGAACTGACGTGCACTAGGTTTTATTGGTTGTATTTAATGCATGAGTAAATTCTAATGATCCCATGTTAGGAGCTTCTTAGCCGGCTCGACATAGGAGTGAAGTAGGCACTCATAGGATTGGGGAGTTAAGTGCGCCACCCCATGAATGGTATTAAGGAATACAATCCATCATCCACGCAACTATAACAAGTAAGTAACGTGTAAAAGATATCTAAGGAGTAGTGAAATCTAAGTAAACACAATTTCTCCACTTATTGCTCACAACCTTAGTTTAATTTAGTTTTATTTTCATTTTCTAGTATTTTATTTTGATTGTATCTTTAGTATTGGGTTAGTTGACTAGCAACTAATTCCGCCCAAATCCTTCAAACCCGAGATATTTATTTGCTTTTAAAAAAAATATAAAAATACAAAAATAATCATCCCTCATCTTTAGAACTAGTATTTAGGTTTTCTAATCCTAGCGACACTATTCCTAGCTGAACGATCAATCCCCCGGTACTTGTCACTATACTATACTACAACGATCAGGTACACTGCCTGGTGGGGGTTGTAAGCTTCTCGAGATCCCTCGAGAGGTAAAGCCTGGTGCAATCCCCACGCATCACGTACGCGCTATTACCTTAGTAAACGATTGAGTTCTTGATTGGTGTTTGAGAAACTTAACAATGGTGGTAATGAGGCTCTTTTTTACTGTGGTAGTCACAGTGAAAGGGAGGATACCCTTTATACAGGGTTACATAAAGTCTTAGATGCTTGACAAGTGGATCCCACTAGTTTTAATCGTGTGGCTAGGAGATCAAGAGGTGAGGTACTTTTCACCCACTTTTTCACGATTTTCGAGAGATATTCGGGACTAGTTTGGACTAGATACACCGTATATTTCTTTTTGGCGGGAAACACTTGAAGCTTCCCCGCCACGTATTCTGGAATATTTTTGGCTGCAGTTGTTAGTCTAGCATCCGCGGTTACACCTTGCGCATACTAGACTGGGGGGGGACATGATGACGTATAGTCCGCACTTGGGTCACGAACTCAGCCAATGGACACTACTAATATCTAAGCCCATCACGCATGGGCTATCATAATAAAGATTTGGGCTCACAAGGGCCCGAATTCGTAACTATTATTTATGGTCTTGATATGGGATCTCTTATTTATGGTATAAGGATCAATGGACCGAATATATTGGGATACGCCGAAGGGATTGCACCAGGCTTTACCGCCAAAAAGAAATATACGGTGTATCTAATAACCCTAACTCTTCATTAAAACCCTAAACCGATTACTTACTCTCAAGGATTTCCTTGTTGATTTCTTTTTGGCGGGAAACCTTAATAAGGATTTCTTTTTGGCTAGGAGATCAAGAGGTGAGGTACTTTTCACCCACTTTTTCACGATGCCCTTTAGATATTCGGGACTAGTTTGGACTAGATACACCGTATATTTATGGTCGTGTATATATAAAGGGCATCTCGGCCCTTATTAAGGTATCATCTAATAACCCTAACTCTTCATTAAAACCCTAAACCGATTACTTACTCTCACGCCGGAGGATAATCGTGGGAGACAATCCCATGATAAGCCTAACGGTGTTGTTTGCTTTCTTAGTGCGCAGGTCTCAAGCATTAAGATCCAATTGATACGAGAACAGGAATCCAAACAAGGAACACCCAACTTTTGTATCAACAAGTTAATATACAAATGCGTATAGAAGCCGTATGTGTTGTTAGTGCTAATATGTTGTTAATTATGCATTAGAGTTCTTTAACTAAAGATGTTAATGAAGACTTTTGTTATAATTAATAATATGTAAAGCTCTTAACTTTTTTATGTATATAACTATATTTTTTTTTTTACTATAACTTCAAGTGTTACACTTATATGTGTTAAACTCATGTATAATGACATTAGTTATTATAATTCTCCTTTATCCTCTTTTTACTAATTATTTAAATCTACTTAACAAAATTCAATAATTATTTTGCAGGTCTGATATTGTTCAACTTTGTTTCGACTTGATAATGTATACTTGTAGCATACACTTGAAAATCAATTTGCTCCATTGTCTCCCTTCTCATGAAGTTAAGATTTGGCATTTCATAATCCATATGTACTTAAAACAATGAAATGTGTGATGTAGATTAAACTGGTTCAGTATCTTGACCGTTACATGATTCTTTATGTAAAAGCAATGTTCTTTATGAAATGAGTGAATGTAGATCAAACTCGTTCAATATCTTGACCGTTACTTGATGAACTCATGTACTTAAAGACCGCAAAAGAAAAAATCTTCTACTGATCTTGAGCTAGATCGGACCGAAAACCAGCCAAACCGTAATTTGTTTGTTCTGGTTTGATATTGTCTGGTTCACAGGTTTTGTCTGCTCAATCCACTCATAAACCCCAAATGCAATCAAACTTGAAACAAAACTAGTAACTAGTAAAAATAAATAAATAAATAAATAAAAAATAAAATAAAAAATAAAAATAAAAAAATGGCTGCAAGTCCTCAATGAAACATACACCGTCAGTACAAGTGCAGAATATTAGCTCACATTACTACTTTAATACTAATACCAAAATTCTCCCGATCCCCAATCTCTGAATACATAACAACAAAAAACAAAGATTCATCAAGGGCTCGTTAAATCTTGCAAGCAGATCAACCAAAATGTTGTAAGAGCAAATCTTTCATGACCATGCCCGTATGTCACCAGAAAACCTTAGCTTCAAATCCAAACACCCCTTTAACTAGCAAAAGCTACGAGATATTGTAGTATATGGTTTATAAGATAAAGGGTGAATAAAACCAAACAACGATAGTTAGCATACATAGCATCTAATCTTATTTTTTGTTAACTGTATGTTCTTTTACCAAGATATATGTACGATAGACAGCTATAATGTAGGACGCTACCTTTAAAAGATTAGGATCATTGCTCGTGAACAAGCTTGTTGAGTAGTAATGTCAAAAGGGCGTCTCTTCTTTTAGGCCGACTCTCTTCTCTGATCTTTCTCTGTTCTTCTTTCTCCATTGATTGATGCTATTCTTGGTCAAACAACTGTCAATCATACGCAAGTTTATCCATTTACTCTCTCCATTGATTATCGATCATTTGTTGTTGTTGGAAGAAATTTTGAAGAATTTCTTGGATAGAATTGTTTCCCGAAATCAGTGGTTTTGATGTCTGTGGATGTTTTTCCCTTTACGGTTTTTTTCTTGCTAGTTTTGTAATGTTCTTCTCGTCTTAATCTTCAGAAATTTCTTCGAGTTATTGATAAGAATCTGTTCTTTGACCCGTTTCCTTGATTTTGACTGGCTAGAAGTGGCTTCAGGGTCAAAGGGTGTTGGTGGCGTGTTAGCTGGTGTTCTTGTAAATAGTGTGTGTAGTTCGTCAAAGAATGGGAATGAACGGGTGTTATCTGGGTCTGATGTCTCCTTACCCTGATTAAAGAATTGACAATTATTAGACTATAACACAACTTTCAAGCTTGATATAAGAACAATAAGGAAGAGAAAATTTACACCATAAACACACCCGCTCCTTAAATATTTCTTGTTCATAATAATCAGCTTATCGCTGTATCTAACATAAGCAATTTGAGTTTATGATATTGTACTTAACAATATGAATTTTGGCTTTTCTTTTAGAACTTAAACTTAAACTTAACTGAGTATCTTAATTTTCTTTTAGAACTTATTTTTAAACCAATGATATTTTGACTTGAATATGACATGGCATTTATCTATACCGTTACCAGTTATCACACATCGATCAAAGAAACGAAATTTGGCTAGTTAATATACAATTGCGTACATAGAGCTTATGTTTGTTAGTCTACATGAGAGTAGTGTAATTGAACATGTTACACTCCCTCTCTTGTACGGTTCATTAGCTTATATTGATTTTTGTGAATATAATTTTTGTATCACAGTAAACAACTACTTTTGGTATTTTTTTTTATATTTTATTTTTTTTAAAGGTAGAATTATATTGAGAAAAAAACTACTAGTAGAAACTAGAAGCTAAAGAGTACAAATACAAATCTAGAATAATCTAATCGAGCCGATCTCATAACTAGTATGTGACATATAACAGCATAATACTATGACTATGATTAAATGGACATAAGAACAAGATGTGAACTGACAATTTTTGGTTTATGTTGCATGTCATCAGAGGCGGAGGGGATGGGGTGACTAGCAGGTGCTAGGCCCCTCCCAACTAGCCCGGTGGATACAATATTACATTGGTTGAAAGCCAATTATTTGAAAAAGAATAAAGGTCAGCCCCTCTCAATATGCCAGCAACTCAAATTTGTGTTTTTAAGATAAAAGAATATTATTGCGTGTACGAGTTACGACGGAAAATCCAAACAAACAAATTTAAAATATGCATAATTTTCGCATCAGCACCAGGTGTTGAATTATCTAGTTCTTTATTTTTCATTATTAATCACGGTTGGTATTTTCTGTTTTGTATTAATCGAATCGTTGATCACTTTGTCACTATCAAGTGGTTTACTCCTTAACTGCTTTGTTACTTGTTACGTGTTGTCAATTTTTATTTTCTTTTTGTTAGTTCTTCAATTTACCGCATTAGATTGTTAATTTATTATAGGATTTACAAAGACATGATACACTACTTAACTAGGGGTTTTTGGTCTGATTTTTGTTAGATAAGTCTTGGGTTAATTATTCATTGCTTTACATGTTCGATAAGCGTTGATATAAGTCCCACTACATACATGGTTTTGACGTAAGTCAAATATAATGGATATTCGTGCACGCATGGGTTATTAATAAGCGTTTGTTGTCAAATTTGTATTATTTTATTTATTTTTTTGAAACGTGTTGTTTGATTGCGAAAATGTATTCAAATTTAACAATATATTCAAAGTATCAAAACTACAAATATTTGAATCAAACTAATCCAACCAACACATATGATGACACACCGACACCATAAACACTAGACTTATAGATGTTTATTTAACTAACAGTACAATAAATTCGTAAAGTTAATTTTCATTCTTTCTTATATTTTCACACATCTCATCTTTATATACACGTTATGTAATCTTATTATTTTTGATAAAATTTTTAACTTACTTTCTATGATTTCTTGATTTAGGTTGTGGGTGTACAAAAATATTCGTATTTGGATATCCAAAAATTTGACCAAAATTTATTAAAAAGTTGGGTTTTGTGAAATGTAAGTTTTGGAACTCATGTAAAAATTTTCCAAAAATTATAGATATTTGGATATTTAGATATATAAAATTGTTCTCCGAAATTTCGGATATCCAGATATATAAAATCTTTTGTAAGTTTTAGAAACTAAATTTCGGATATCCGGATACATAAAATCTTTTGTAAGTTAGCGTCTTACGACTACGTTCGGCCCCCTTAACTTGAAATCCTGGCTCCGCCCCTGCATGTCATCCAACATTGAGCTATTATAGCCGAAATATGACGTTAAATTAACTTATTGTATGAAAAGTATACACGACGGGCATGTTTGACATACGAGATTATTGAGAGATTATACTTATTTAAAAAAAATAATAAATAAATAAAATAAGCTACTTAAAATGTAAGCTTTGTTTGATAGATAAAATATAAAAGATTATAAAAAAATAATCTTCTATAATTTCTCAAAATCAAATTTTAAAATGTTTTATAATCTCACTCCCCATCTACAGTTTTATTTCGAGTTCTAACAAGAGTAATTTTTGCCAAACATACAATTTGTTACAGAAGGTTTAAAAATTGTATGGATTAGCATATTTAGACGTTCACTAGGGGTTTCCAAATTTGGAAACATTATGAGTTTTTTATGTTTAACTTAAGTTGCTAAACTACTGAACCAAATGAGCGAGTTTTTGACTTTCCTTTTTAACTTCAAATAAATACATAAGCCCGATTAGTAAACTAATCCAAACTACCTATTAATGGCTTGGCGATTTCCGATCTTCCACCTCCGGCGGGTTCAAACGCCATTCACCATCCCTTTTCATCATCTTTTTCACAATCATAACACAATCAATTATCATTTAACAGATCACATTCTAATCCTAGATCTCCCTTCAATCCAAATACTTTCATTTAACCCTGATTCGAATGGAATATCAAAGTTGGGACACTAGAGTTGGGACGTCATAGGTGGTACACCAGAGGCGGGACAAAAGAGGTTGGGACGTCATAGGTGGGACACCAGAGGCGGGACAACAGAAGTGGTACAACATAGGTAGAACTTTCAATCAGGGATTTTGTTTAGTCTTTATTGATCTAGGTATTTCAATTAGGAGGCGATACAAGGCCAGGCATGGCGGCAAGGGAACGATACAAGGTCAATAAGTGGTACGATGCTCCATCTAAGAAGGGTAGGGATAACAAAAACAATCATCGATCTAATGTTTCAACCGGGGGAGTGAAGTTCTTTGTATCAAATCTGCCACAAGGTTGTTCTTCGGCAGATCTGGCTGGGGCTTTGAAGGGATACGCAGAGGTGCAAGGAGCGTACATTGCTAGAAAACTGGATCGTCTAGGCAAAAGGTTTGGATTTGTAACGTTCAAGATAGACAGAAACATGTCCGATTTGGAGTATCGGCTAAAAGACGTATGGATTGGAAGTTACAAATTATTTATATCACCGGCAAGATTCGTGAATGATTCTGTGGAGAAAAAGTCATCTGATAGAGTGTGGCAACCAGTGAGGAATGATCAAGAGGAGGACGGTATAGAGATGGAGGTGGAAAAGGATAAAGGCAAAAATAACGATCAACAAGTGAATGTGGTAAGTGATTCGCGTTCTTTCTTGGATACTCTATTGAATAAGGAGGTTGGGGTTGGGATACCGGAAATAAATATTGAAGGTGATATTGGTGCCTTTGGTGAGTATTATGAATGTGGATTAGTGGTAAAGGTGAAAGGGTATACAGAATTGATGAGTTTGAGGAGTCTTTTGAGAGCGTGGTCTCAACTGAGTATTCAGATTCATTATGTTGGTGGTTTTAATGCTTTATTAGTGTTTCGGGACAAGATGGAGAAGGATTCTTTTCTGGAAAATAAAGTGGGTTGGGAGGATTTCTTGGAGTCTTGTGTTGCTTGGAAGGGTCAGATTGTGGAGTTTGAGAGAATTGCATGGTTAAAAATCCATGGGGTGCCTCTAACGCTTTCGAAACCCCAAGTGTTTGATGTTATTGCTTCCAATTTTGGTAAAGTAATACAGTCGGCACAATTTGAAGAGGAGGGGAAGGATTTATCTTATGCAATGGTTGGGGTTCTAGTTAATAAGGTGGAAAGGATTAAACATACTTGCGTTATTAAATGGCACAAAGTTATTTGTAAGGTTTCAGTAGAGGAGGAGGAAGCGGGTTGGATTCCGGATTGCATTATTAATTTAGAGGAAGAGGATGATTGTGATGTGGTTATGGAGTCACCGATAGTTGACAAGGAGCAGAATAATGGTACGGAGGAGGGGGAGATAATCATGGAGAATCAAGGATTCAATGAAGGTGGTAGAGGGCTGCATGAAAGTGATCACGTGAACAGTAAAGTGCAAGTGAATGAGGAGTCCAACAGTCAGTCGGCTGAAGGGTCTCGCTCAACTTTTTCTAAGAAAAAGAGGAGAATGGGTTCTAAAAAGAAGTCGTCATTGGGTAGAGATAATTCGAATTCGAATCCGGATAGGCCGAAGAAACGTTTACGAGATGGGAATGATCCTTTTGATATAGATAGGTTCATTTTTTCGGATGTGAGTACACCATTGAAAGTGGTGGAGGTTAGTGTTCAAGATGGGGAGTTCTTGACACCTGATCTTAACAGAGAAGTACAGATGAATAATGAAGAAGGTGATATCGAGAACTTAAATGAAGGATTAGGCATGCCGATTAATGTTGAAGCTAAGTTCGTCCAGAATCGTGAAGTTAGGGAAACTATAGCTTTGGCTAAAGTTTTAGGAGTTGAGAATATGGATAATTTTGAAGATTCTATTGTGCATGAGGTATCGAAAGAAGGCGTTCAATTGGGTGATCAATGAATGTGATCTCGATTAATATTAGAGGACTGGGGAATGACCGTAAAGGTGATTGGATTCGTAATATTCGGATTCAAAACACTGCAGCGTTTGTTCTTTTACAAGAATCTCAATTTTCTAGTATGGATGGGGTGGATGTGAGTAGATTTTGGGGGTAATGATAATTTTGGTGTGGATTGGGTTGAAGCGTCTGGGAGATCGGGTGGTTTAGTTTCGTTATGGGATAACAAGAAATTTGATTTAGTTTCGGTGGTGAAACAGCGTTATTTTCTTTCTATTCATGGGGTGATAAAGGATAGCGGAAAAGATTTATGTGTTATTAACGTGTATGCGCCACAGAAAAATCTGGACAAGAAGACGCTATGGGTTGATTTGGGGAGGCTCCTTGGGAGCGTGAATGGTATGGTGATTCTTGGAGGAGATTTCAATTGTGTTCGTGATAAAGAGGAGCGTCGAAACTCTAAATTTAATTTGGCTATGACTAATGATTTTAATGAATTCTTGGAAGAGGCAGGCTTACATGAGTTTAATCTTCGAGGGCGCAAATTCACTTATGTTGTTGGAAATAAGTGTAGCCGAATAGATCGGATTTTTGTTTCTTGGTGTGTGATGTCCGAATGGCCGAATGCGGAATACCGTGCTTTATCTAGAGATTGGTCGGATCATAGTCCGTTAGTGTTGAAGGTGGAGGATCGTAATTACGGTCCTAAACCGTTCAAGTTTTTTAACTCTTGGTTGCAACGTAACGATTTTGATGAGCTTGTTAAATCTACTTGCTCGAAGTTCATTGGAAAAGGGCCTCCGGATGTGCAGCTAATGAATAAGTTAAAAGTTTTGCGGAATGCGATTAAGGTGTGGAAAGAGCGAACGATGAAAGATGAAGCTGCTGAGTATGCTACTCTAGCGCAAGACTTGAATGATTTGGATGGTATCATAGAAGAGCGGGATTTTACGGAAGCGGAGCAGTGGGTTTACGAAGAGTCTAAAGCTAGAATGAAAGAGTTGGAAGAATTTAAACAAAAAGATCTTAGACAAAAATCGAGGGCGAGATGGGCAAAGGAAGGGGATGAGAATACTCGATATTTTCATGGCATTATTAATAAACGTAAAGTTTCGAATTCTATTCCCGGGTTAATGATCAATGGTGAATGGGTAACCAAGCCTTCTCTTGTTAAAAAAGAAGTCTTTGGTTTTTTTAAAAACAAGTTCGAAGAGGAGATGAAGGTGCGGCCGAAAATGGATTGTTATGGTTTGCGGGAGATTTCAGACGACATGGCGGGGAGATTGATAGCTCCGTTTCTGGAAAAGGAGATAAAGGAAGCGGTTTTTGATTGTGGGAGTGATAAAGCTCCCGGACCTGACGGATTTAACTTCCGTTTTGTCAAGAAATATTGGCCTTTATTATCTAACGATTTTGTGCAGATTTTTCAGTCCTTTTCTGATTCGGCCACTATTAATCGAGGTGCGGGGTCGTCGTTTATTACTCTTATTCCCAAGATTTCGGATCCAGTCTCTCTTAGTGAGTATAGGCCTATTAATCTTATTGGGATGATCAGTAAGGTTATTTCTAAGGTACTTGCGAACAGGATGAGAATGGTTATGGGGGAGGTTACACATGAAACACAATCGGAATTTCTAACAGGGAGATATATTCTGGACGGACCGTTGATGATTAATGAAATATTGTCTTGGGCAAAACGGAAAGAAAAAGAATTATTCATGTTCAAGATTGACTTCGAGAAAGCTTACGATAATGTCAATTGGGAGTTCTTGATTTCGGTCTTGAGACAGATGCGGTTTCCAGATATTTGGTGTAGATGGATTCAAGGTATTCTATCCTCGGCTAGATCTTCTGTTCTCGTCAATGGTTCACCGACATTTGAGTTTGGATGTGGTAAAGGTTTACGCCAAGGTGATCCCATTTCTCCGTTTTTATTCATTGTAGTCATGGAAGCCTTTTCTGGTATGGTTAGAAAAGCTTGTGATTTGGGAGCGTTTCATGGTGTGAAGATCAAAGATGGGAGTCCGGTTATTTCTCATTTACTCTATGCGGATGACGCCATGGTTATGGGTGAATGGTCTCAATTTAATTTTATCGCTTTAAGAAGAATGCTTCGTATTTTTCATATGTGCTCGGGCTTGCGTATTAACATTAACAAGTCTACTCTTTTCGGCGTGGGTGTTAGTGACGATAATGTTAAAACCAAAGCAGATGTTTTGGGGTGTAGACCGGGTAGCACTCCATTTAAATACTTGGGAATTCTTGTGGGTGTTAATATGGGTCGAGTTAATAATTGGGAGCCGGTTATAAACGTGTTCAAAAAACGGTTATCAAAGTGGAAGGCCAACGCTCTTTCGATGGGGGGTAGGGTGGTGTTGATTAAATCGGTTTTAGAAAGTCTCCCGACTTATTATTTTTCGCTTTACAAGGCTCCGGTGATGGTCATTAACAAGCTTGAAGGTATTATTAAGAGATTTCTATGGGGGGGGGGGGGGGGGGGGAAGTGACGAAATAAGGAAAACGCATTGGGTAGCTTGGGAAGAGGTGACAAAATCGAAGGAAGAGGGAGGTCTGGGCTTAAGTAAGTTGGATGTGATCAACAATGCTATGCTTTTGAAATGGTTATGGAGATATAAAGTTGAACGAAACGCTCTTTGGAGAAGGTTGATTGATGCGATTCATATGACAAGAAGGAAATGGGATGCTTTTCCGGTTTGTGCTAACATACGTGGTACATGGTCAAAAGTGGTGAATATTGGATATCGAACCAAGGTTCAAGGGATTCAATTCGTGAACATGGTGAGGGGTGTTATTGGTAGGGGCACGGAAATAAAATTTTGGATTGATCCTTGGGTGAAAGATGTTCCGTTACGTGATTTGTTTCCTAATATCTTTCGACTTGATAAGGATAAATGGTGCAGTGTGAATGATAGGATTGAGAATTCAGCAGGTGGCGTGATTAATTGGAATTGGAGAAGGAACCCGGAATCGCAAGCGGAAGTCCAAGAATTGTTGGAATGTTATCGGGTCCTTACTGATGTTCGGCTTTGTAACAGACCAGATGATTGGGTTTGGAATACAAGAGATAAAAAAGGTTTTTCGGTGAAAGAAACTCGAACATGGCTGCTTCAAGAAATGCACCGCTCTAACGCAAAAGTCTACAAATGGTGTAAGTGGCTTCCTAATAAATGTAACTTATTCATGTGGAGGGCGAACTTAGATAGAATTCCGACATTGGTAGCGTTAACCAGGAGGAATATTCTGTTTGGAGATAATATTTGTTCGATGTGTGGAGATACGGAAGAAACCACGGATCATATCTTCACAGCGTGTATCATCGCTAATGGAGTATGGGACGCGATTTGTACCTGGTGCAATATCCCGAAAGGTTTTTTGTTTTCCTTTCAAGATATCATAGAGATGGCTAACAGGGTGGATGGCTCTAGTGTCCGGAAACAAGTGGTATATGGAGTGAGTGTTTTGACGTGTTGGTGTATATGGAAAGCTAGAAATGAGAATCGTTTCAATAACGTGGAGATCAAGGTGCCGAAGATTGTGACTGACGTAAAATCGTTGGGTTATTTGTGGTATAGGAATCGGTTCAATGGAGGGAAGGTAGATTGGAAAGGATGGAATTTGTTTTGTATTGATATAGTGTAATTGTTCGAGTGGGTTTCTCCGTCTTGGAGATGCCTGGCTCGTGTTGTTTTTAATGAAGTTTGAGTTTCAAAAAAAAAAAAAAAAAAAAGCCCTATTAATGAATGAAAATCTATTTTCTTTGGTTAAATTATTAACTGAGTAGAAGTTTGAAAAAGATGATAAGTGTAAATTAACTTATAGCACAGACTTAACAATCAATTTCTTAAATCAGTCTTTGAATTCATATATACTGAACACAATGGAATGATTAGTGTAACTTAAACTTGTCGAGTATCTTAATCATTACTTGCTTCTTTATGTATACGCAATGAGGAGAAAGGGTTTTCTCATATTGAGCCCGTTATCTATTAAAACTTACTTTTACACTCTAATGATATGATTTATTCCACATCGATCCGAGAGACAAAATTTGGCTACTTAATATACCATTGTATACAGGAGCCTTAAGTGTTTTGATTGCTATTATGTTATCGACCATAATATTAGAGTTCTGTAATTAAACATGTTGTAATCTCAGGAGAGTGATACTTAGCTAAGCTCTTAGCTTTTTGTTATCCCATATCGATCAAAGAGACAAAAATTGGCTAGTTAATATACAGTTGCTTACGTGTCACATTTGTGTTGTGATCTGCAATTATGTTGTTTACTGCTACAGGTTAGAAATACGTAAAGGTTACGTAATTCGTGTGGTGCTGTAACCATCTTATATAAGATCACAACCTTTTGTGAATATGATTTTGATACCATAGTAAACAACATTGTGTGAATGTAACTAGACAAACTAATAAGATCTTAACTAGCTGTGACATTAATTGGTCATCAACATTATGTAGTTTTAATTTGTGCAAATTCATGGAGTAAAACACATGTTAAACCTTTTACGCAACTCCGAGAATAATTCACTAAACATGGATCGAGTATCATTCACTCATGAGTCATAAATTGAAAAAAGAACCATTTTATCCCATGTCAACGCATCGTACTATAATTTATTCGATTGACATGGTATTGTATAAAAATCAGACTGGTTTTGTAGATGAACAATGACAGATACTTCACCCATTTCCAGTTTGTCATATGCAATTATGCATCCGTAGAAAAAGGAAACAAATACCCCCTAAGTTGTGCTCTTGCAAAAATTCCAACACTTGATCAAATACACACCTTTGATGAGCTCATGTACTTTAAAGACCGCAAAAATGAAAATCTTCTACTGATCTTGAGCTCGATCGGACCAACCAGCCACACCGTCTGGTTGGATATTGCCTGGTTCATAGGTTTTGTCGGCTCAATCCACTCATACACCCCGAATGCAATCAAACATGAAACAAGGCAAGTAACCAGAAAAAAGAAAAACTCAATACAAATAGCTGCATTAAATCTTAGCTTACAGCTTACATTACTACGTACTTTAATACTTATCCCAAAATTCTCTCGATCCCCAATCTGAATACATAACAACAAAAAACAAAGATTCATCGAAGGCTCGTTAAATCTTCCAAGCACTTTTCAGAAATAATGTCGTGCAATAAAGATGTCCACAAAAATAGTGTCTTCAGATATAACTGAAAAGACCCAAATGATTTGTTTCCTCCTTTCTAAACCTGCCTTGGTGAGATCTAAATGAAGACACTAATCGCAACAAAAAGGTTATACGTAATTTACTTGTCCTTCTATCAGTTTTGTTTGGCACCAAGTATTTTCCACCCATATAAATTGCAGTATAATTCTAGGCTTTACCGAGACACTTAAAAAAACTAAAGACCCAATAATCACATAATCACAATTAGGAGTAGCAACGGAATACAACCATACCATCTGAAACAATTTAACAATCATATAATCAGACAAAAATGTAAAGCTATACGTATCTATTCTCGAAGTCACAATAATCACTTTGCACATCGAAATGCCCCCATAACTAGAATTCTAATATCACATTCCAGCAAGTAATCGGAAATTCTGAGGGTGTTTGGAAATGAACATATCTATTTTGTTACCAGTTATCCCACATCGATAAGAGACAAAATTTGGCTAGTTAATATACAATCGCGTACAGCGGCTATGTGTGTTGTGATTGCTGTTATGTTGTTTACCGTACATGACGATCGTGTAAATAAACATGTTACGTGATTATCATAGTAGGGTGACAACTTATTTAAGTTCATAACTTTTTGTGAATATAATTTTGGTACTAGTAAACGACCTTTTGTGAATGTAATCAAACGAGATACGGGCAAAGCCCGAACATATATAAGTTGTTGCTACTTGTTGCTAGATGCCAAAACACGCCACTAGCAACCACCATGGCACCTATGCCTTCTCGGGCCACCATTGTTAGCGAGAAAAAGGTATGATGAACACTCGATATGCCTTACTAAGGGTTGAGAGAACGAATCAAGCTTCTATATATCTATCGTATGTATATGAGCTTTTGAAGTTATTAAAAAATGTAGGTTAAAACAAACTATATTTTGGTTTCGTATCAAGCTTTAATTTGTTAGATACAATATATGCCTTTTGTGAAATTGATAACGTGCGAATAATATGTGTTTTCGATTTACTACAAAAAACCCTCAATACCAAGTGCAGTACTGAGTACAAAGTATAATTTGAAACTGCAAAGTTTAGATCGTTAACTGATACATAAAACAAAACAAGAAAAAAACCTAATACAAGTATAATTAACCTTGCTGACACGTGGAATCATTTGAAGCCGACAAATGGGTCTTGGCCGGATATGGCCGGGTCTAACCGGGTCTTGGCCGGATATGTCTAGGTCTAACCGGTTCTTGACAGGATATATGGCCGGGTCTAACCGGGTCTTGGCCGGATATGTCTAGGTCTAACCGGTTCTTGACAGGTATATGGCCGGGTCTAACCGGGTCTTGGCCGGATATAGCCGGACCTAGCCGGGTCTTGGGCGGTATAGCCGGACCTAGCCGGATATGTCTAGGTCTAACCGGTTCTTGACAGGATATACGGCCGGGTCTATATTTCTTCAATCTTTGCCTAGTACCTATTGTAAATATATGTACATGTCTACATGAATGTGTTGCCATTTTAACACAACTATTTCACTAATATGTACTACATGTCTATTGCAATTCTTTTTCTGTAGCAACTGCAACAAATGTGTTTCTGCAAGTTTGTTTTTCTTTAAGTTTTTTTTATAATTTTAACTTTCAAGTTTAAACACCAAAATTATATAATTGTAAACGACCGAGACCCGAACCCAACTAACCCGAATTCTAAATAGGTTCAGGTTCGGGTATTCATTTAAGCCTTGACCCGAATTGACCCGACCCAAAATGACCCGAACCCGAGTGATCTGACCCGATTAACACCCCTACTTCTTATAACACATCCCAGCAGTCTCTCTCTCTCTCTCTCTCTCCTTTTTTTTTTTTTTTTTTTTTTTTTTTTTTTTTTTTCCCTATGTTTTGGTCACTACACGATGGTGCAAAAAGTAGCACCAACACGCGTTGTGGTTGCCTGGGTGTAGCAATGAGCCCCCATGTTCCAAGGCTTTTCACATGTGAAAGGGGTGTCTCAATAAAGCTGGTCTTGAAAATCAAATTGCACAAGATGATACAGTTTCTTAGCTTTACAAAAGTTTGAACAAGATGATAGTGTACAGACTTGTAGCATAGACTTGAAAATCAATTTTCTTCTTTATATCCATTCTCATGAAGTCAAGATTTGGCATGTCATAATCTTTATTTTTTTTAACTCAATCTTTTAGATCCATGTGTACTTAAAACGATGAAATGAGTGATGTAGATTAAACTTGTTATGTATCTTGGCCATTACTTGATTCTTTATGTATAAGCAATGTTTGAAAGCTGTTTTTTTTATCGGCGGAGTTCAGAGTGATCAAATGGTTGGAACACAAGAGAGACAAAGCCTTTCAAACCGTGCAGTTTTAATTTTTGCTAATTCATACAGTAAAACACATGGTTAAACCTTATGCAACTCCGATGATAACTCACTGAACATGGATCGAGTATCATTGCTATCAATCTTAAGTCATAAGTGAGAAGAAGAATCTATAACATATCATCATCATACTATAACATATCAGTTTTGCATATGAGCAATGACAGATACTTCACCCATTGTCTTAATGCATCTTTAAAAGGGTAGCAAATGCCACCAATGATTTGTTCTGGTACAAATCCAAACACTTAATTAGATGCATGGCTTAATGCGATCATAAATTTACAAACAGAAAAATTAGAACATCTTATAGCAGACATTAAATTGCTTTCGATGAGACTGATCTTGGGCTCAATCAGACCAGGAACCAATGACCAACAGCCAACAGCCAACAACCAATCAAACAGTATGTTGGTTCTGGTGTGACCTAGTCTGGTTCATTGATTTTGTCGGCTCAATCCACTTATTAACACCCAAATGCAATTAAATGTGAAACAAGACAAGTACCCAGAAAAAAGAAAAACTCAATACAAATGCCTGCAAGTCTTCAATGAAACATACACCATTAGTACAAGTGCAGAATATTAGCTTACAGCTTACATTACTATAACACTTATCCCAAAATTCGCCCAATCCCCAATCTGAATACATAACAACAAAAAACAAAAGATTCATCGAAGGCTCGTTAAATCTTGCAAGCAGATCAACCAAAATGTTGTAAGAGCAAATCTTTCATGACCATGCTCGTATGTCACCAGAAAACCTTAGCTTCAAATCCAAACACCCCTTTAACTAGCAAAAACTACGAGATATTGCAGTATATGGTTTATAAGATAAAGGGTGAATAAAACTAAACAACGATAGTTAGCATACATAGCATCTAATCTTAAGTTTTGTTAACTGTATGTTCTTTTACCAAGATATATGTACGGTAGACAGCTATAATGTAGGACGCTACCTTTAAAAGATCAGGATCATTGCTCGTGAACAAGCTTGTTGAGTAGTAATGTCAAAAGGGCGTCTCTTCTTTCAGCCCGACTCTCTTCTCTGATCTTTCTCTGTTCTTCTTTCTCCCTCCATGACTGCTCCATCCTCATCCTCTCTATTTCTAGCTTCTCCATTGATTGACGCCATTCTTTGTCAAACAGCTGTCTTTCATACGCATGTTTATCCATTAATTGTCTCCATTGATCATCGATCGTCTGTTGTTGTTGGAAGAAATTTTGAAGAATTTCTTGGATAGAACTATTTCCCGAAGTCTGTGGCTTTGATGTTTGTGGATGTTTTTCCCTTTCGGGTTTTTTTCTTGGTGGCATGGGGAGTTTTGTGATGTTTTTCTCGTCTTCATCTTCAGAAATTTCTTCGAGTGATTGATAAGAATCTGTTCTTGTGACTCTTTTCTTTGACTTTGATTGGCTAGAAGTGGCTTCGGGGTCAAAAGGTGTTTGTGGTGTGTTAGCTGATGTTCTGGTGAATAGTGTGTGTAGTTCGTCAAAGAATGGGAATGAACGGGTGCTGTCTCCTGATGTCTCCTTCCCCTGATTCGAATGAAGACCATGAATGAGCCATAAACATAAGAGACTTATACACCATAAACATACACAATTATCAAATTATCGTTGTATCTAACATGAGCAATTACAATATTTAGTAACAATCAGCCATGAGAATTCAAGGATTGATGACAGTTCTACACTAAAGCCTCTTTAGCTTTGATGTGTGTTCTGGCCAATAACACAGATCTTTTTGTATGAAGTATAGCACAAACAAAGTTTTAAATTATGTAATTCTAGGCTCCCAAATACAAGAAAAAACCGAAGAACCAATAATCACATAATTACTCTTAGAAGTAGCAGCGCAATACAACCATACCATCTGAAGTAGGGCTGAGCAAAATCAACCGAAAACCGAGCCGAACCGGGCCGAACCGAACCGACCTTATTAGGTTCGGTTTTCGGTTTTGTATAATTATTGCGGTTTTACTCGGTTCGGTTCGGTTTCGGGTCAAACACAACTATTCGGTTCGAACTAGCTAAAAAGAACCGAACCGACTTTATTTGGTTCGGTTTTGGTTTCGAAAGGTTTTACTCGGTTCGGTTCTCGGTTCATGTTTTACCCTTAATCAGTTATTGGGTCGGGTCGTGTTTGACCCATTGCTCAGCCCTAATTCTGAAGCAACGTAATGGCCATATTATCAACAAAAAATATAAAATTATGTATCTATTTGATGCTTTTAATCACTTAATTGTGCCTTTATCAAACCTATTCTCGAAGTCATATTGATCCTTTTGCGCATCCAAACACCCCTAAACATGGTGTTTGGAATTGCTTGCCTTTTCTGTTAATTTAAGCAGATAAGCAGTTCTGAATGTTCATATAACCCAAAATGCTTCTGCTTATTTGCTTATTTCGAGGTACAATAAATAGTTTTCAATATTAAGGTTAGGACCAACTTTAAAATTTGTTTTTTTACCTTCTTAACCAACACAGAAACCCCCACAAAGGGATATGCAGCCATTCAATGCTCTTATTTCTACTCCTCAAAAATTCATACAAGACAAACGTGAAATCAGCAAATCCAAAGTCCAAATATTATTTCCCGAAAATGCTTACTTTTAAGCAGCTTATCTCCCTTATAGGCACAAGCACAAGCAGAAAAAACTTAGAAAACATCATCTCCGCAAAAGATGTTGAAAATTTAGAAACTCGTTCAAATGATGTTGTATTTTCCATTTTGAAGAAGGAAAGTGGAGGCTATCAGTTACAAAGGAAACGCTAAAAACGTCGCAAATGTGTTTTGCAGTTTTCTTCAATAAGTTAGGAAATAGATATTTCCAGTAGAAAACTTTTTGGGAAAATAGCCAATTTGAACGCTATCTACTTATTTTCTAAAGAAATTCTTTCCCTTTTTTTCTTAAGACAAGTTAACAATGTCACAATATTTACAAATATCCCACACAATTGTCACATACAGGACTCGAACCACAAGCACCTGGTTTAGGAGCATCTCACGGATACATCCGGGCTACAATCCGTTTGGAATTGTACAAAACTTTTTTGTCGAAATGAGGGATGTTTGCCTACGACTAAACACACCCTAAGCAATCCCAAACACCCTCTTACATCTAAATCACAAAATGCCTAATAAACCCTAAAATCATTTTACAAAAAAAAAAACACAAAATCGATAAGAAAACGACCAACCGTATACCTTATACCGCGTAACGAGATTCTTCCACTTACACTTACACTGATCACCACTCCTAGAATACCCCAACTCCTTCATCTTACTCCCCACCACTTCCCACAACCCTTTATTCCTTTTGGAAACCACAAAATCCCCCTCCAACTCCCCTCGAATCGCAATCAAGTCCCTCGTCTCCCTTTCGCTCCACGCGGCAACTCTTCCATACTCCTCCACTTCTCCTACACCACCAGAAATGAGAACTGGCTGTTGTTGTTCTTGGGGTATGTTCATCATCATCATTTGGGTTAAGTGAGCTAAGGTTTCGTTGTTGTTGGGGTTCATGTCTGAACCTGTGGTGCTGTTGAACATGGTGGTTTGTGGGTTTGGTATGTGATGAAGGGGATGAAGAGTTTTGATAAGGGTTTTGAATGTTGGTTTTGACTGTGGAAGACAAAGTCATGAAAGTGCTTTTTGTTGTTTGACTATGGTGGGAAAACTAAAGTATAAAACATGACTTTATTTTCTCTAGCACATTTGAAAGAAAATGGTAAAAGTCAGTGTTTTGCAACCCGGGTCGACCTGGCCGGGTTAACTGGTTTGACCGGTTCTAGCCAAAAAAGGGGTAAAAACCTGGGTTTCTAAAACCGGGTTAACCGGTTGAACCCGTCGGGTTTTGAGTGACCTGGGTCAACCATGTTTTGCGAAACCCGGCCGGGTTTGGTTTTTTTAGTTTTTTTTAATAAAAACCCGGGTTGACTGGAGGTCGAACCGGTTGACTCGGTAAAAAAAATAAAAAATAATAAATTAAAAATCGGGTTGACTCGGTGCTCGATGACTCAATCGGGTCGATTTAAAACCCAGTTTTTAAAACATCGGTAAAAGTCATACATGTTTTAGGTACTGTTGAAGTAAAAGTTTGCTTCTACTTCGGACAAGCGAGGTGAATCCTTCGGACTATAGATTGGTCCTCCGGATTCAGGGTGATCCTTGTTGATGACTGGTTGCTTCGGATATCTGCAAAACAGGTACGTCCGTTAGTCTCGCCCCGGGAATGTATCCCAGGACCAACCTCCGGCGTGAGAGTAAGTGTATGTTCTTAGAGAAAGAAAGTGTAAATAATAGTAGAGAGTGAGAGAATTAGTTAACCTTTAAGTGGAGATTTCTTTCTCTATTTATAGGCCTTCAATATGGAGTGTCAGGCTGGTATGTACTTAGTTCCTTAATGTTTGCTAATTTATGCTCCATTATCATATACTTGATGTACTTGTTTGTACTTTAACTCATGTACTTACTGATTTACCCGAATGGCTCTGATCTCCGGAGGGTTGAGGTCATGCGGACATTCTCAACCCTTCGGATATAGGTATAGATAATTTAGATACTTTTGTGTATGTCTTATTTGACATAGATCCGGAAGGTATTTGATCGTACGGCCTCAATCCGGAGGGTACATACGCCAACATGTCCCCCCCCCCCAGTATCATAGTATTGGTTATGCCAATGGTGTGATACTTTAGTTTGTTTTGTAATTTTTCGGAACGCGAGTGGTAGCTTCGTCGTTTGCCAACAGTCGTGTACAAAATGCCAAAAGTGATTAATGTGTCGTTTAAGGTGTGCCGTCATTTTTTACTGCGTGTTTGGGATGGGGACACGTGTGCATCATTCTTGCTTATACGGTTTGGATGGGGACACGTCTGCCCTACGGGTGACGTGTCGTTTCGCGCCCATTTTTACTGCCTATAAATAGTCCTCATTTATTCATTTTTACTACTGTAATTTTTCTGCACACACAGACTTCTGACACATTTTCTTCCTTCCGTATTCTGAACGATTATTCTCTTCATCTTTGAGGTACGTCCTAGTCCGTTTAGTTTTTTGTTGTTTGGCTATACTCTTCTCCCTGTCGGACCCATTATGCCAGAATCTACTGCGTCCTTTGAATATGAGGATGTGTCCATGCCGGAGGGTTCACACGTTAAGAAGGATATACACCTGAGGCCGTCTACGATGGATGATGGTGAGGTACTTGTGGTAGTGGAAACTTTTAGGATTCCAAAGGATTTACATCCGAGGGCGCCTCCGTCGGGTATGACGATGGACCGACTACCTGCGGATGCCATTGGCTTATACGCGGAGTATTTCTTTGACGGAGGTCTTACCATCCCTTTTTCTACCTTTCTCTTAGATGTTATTAGATATTTTAAGATTCACATATCTCAGTTGGTTCCGTTGGGCATGCACCGTGCTACTCTTTTTGAGGTGTATTGCCGGAGCATGCACATTCCTCCTACTACTCCTCTGTTCCGTGTCTTTTACAAACTTAGCAAACAAGGTTGCTGGTTTTCCTTTGAAAAGCGTGTGCACAAGGATAGAAAAATTTGTTTCAGAGAGTTTCCTTCCTGTCTGAAGGGCTGGAAGTATCACTTTTTCTTGATCGATAGGAGAGCCATTCCTTTTGCTATGCCTTGGAGGCATTCGGACTCGGATGTGTCCGATCCATTTCCCAAGAGGGGTGAATACGATGTTGCTCATGCCGATAGGTTGGCTGAGACGATCATTGAGCCATGCCAAGTTCCCCAGTCTTTCTTATATGCGCTGGGTCTTTCGGATCATTGGGAATTTACCGGCTTCCGTCTGGCTTTGAGGGATGAGTAGGGGAGGGGTATAGCCTTTATTATAAATATGAATTTTTAAGTTGTGCCTCTTTCTTTTTTATTTTTTATTTTTAACTTTTAACAATACGCCTTATTTGTCCGCATGTATAACTATGTCGAGCTACTTGAAGAAACCTCCTCTCCGAAAGACGGTGAATGTGGTCAAGGGGGACCCGCTGCCGCAGGGGCAAGGTCGTGAGATGCACATCACTCGCCCCCTGGCCTCCAATGCTGAAGTTCCGGAAAAGGATAAGGAGTTGAAGAGGGTTGAGGTGCCGGATGACAAGGTGCTGGCTGCCAAAGATAAGAAGAAGGAGCGGGCAGTGAAGTTGGGCTCCAAGAAACCTCCGTCCAAAAGAGCCAGAGGGAGTATCTCCTCAAAGGTTCATAAGAGGTCCAAGCAGTCTGCTGACCATGTTATTGACCTGGATGCTACGGAAGAAGTTGAGGAGCCGGAGCCAATCCGCTCGTTGCATCCGAAGGATATCCCCTCTGGTATGTCCGTAAACATTCTATTCATAACTTTTTCTTGGTTTGTTTTTGTCATTTATTTGACGAATGTTCTTTATTTTCAGGGAGCTCGAAGGATGGTTCCCGTCGTCCGGGTAAGGGACTTGTTGATGAGGAGGATGTCCAAGTGGATATAGAAGGAGATGATGATGATGATGATACTTTTGTTCCAGCCTGGGTGGTGAAGAGGGGGACTCGCATGAACAATGCGAACATTTGCCGAGACATGCTGATTAACTTGGCCACCCCGGCTGAAGAGAGACATTTAGATGGTCAAGATGACACTGAGGCTATTCGAAGGTCTTGGTTACTACTGGGCAAGCATGCTACGGCTCAAGCGGACGTCATTTTCCGCTTTGAGTCTCTTAAGCGTGAGTATCAGAAGTTGTCCGAAACTCATCAAGGGTGTGACCAGGTTCTGGAGGATAAATGCAAGAGGTTGGATGAGGTGGTTGGGGAGTTGAATGAGTTGAAAGATAAGCATGCGGCATGTGCTGAGATGAATCTGGAGGGGATTCAAAAACTGCGTGCTGAGAATGCTGGTCTGGAGGATAGGGTCTCCCAACTTGTGGTGGAGAAGGAGGAGTGGAGAAAGGTTTTTGCTGAGCAGGCTGAGAGGATAAAGTTGTTGGAGGGCAGTTTGTCCGATGCTAAGTTGAAGTTAGCCAATGAAGAAAAGGCTTATAAGGAGCTTCACCAAGAGAAGCAAGAAATTGCTATAGCTGCCGGAAATGCAGAAGTGGAGAGGAACCGCATTGTTAATGAGTTCGTTCCGGAAGCTATTCATCGTTTCCTTGGTAGCCATGAGTTCCGGTCAGCTTTGGCAGAACCGTTCAATTTATATTATCAATCCGGACTGATAGATGGGGCTGGATTATTCGAGGAGCCGGAGAAAGCGGCCAAACTGTTAGGGGAAGTTGAAGGGATGGATTTCGAGGCCGATGAGAAATACCGTTCGTTATATGATCAGGCCCTCTCCCAAGACTATCCTTTCATCCAGAAGATCCGCCAAACCATTTATAGGAAGTTTGATGAGTTAATTGCTTTGGTTCCGGACCCCGCTCCTATTCCAGTAGTTGAAGAACCGGTGGTTGAATCTCATACCGAGAATCCCTCCGGTAATCCATCTACGGATCAGACTGCCTCGGCCTTTCTTTGAGTGATGTTTTTAAGGGTTTGCATATCTCCATTTTGACTATGGGTATAGGTATTGCAAACCCTTTGTGAAGCTGTTGTTACTACATTTTTTCTGTTGTGAACCGTGTTTCGGAGTCCGGGTACCTCCATTTTGACCATGGATTTAGGTATTCCGGACTCTCCGTGAAGCTCTTATTTCTTCATTGATGCAGATGTAATAGTATAGGGTATTTGATGTTCCGTTATTTTGTAGGATAGTTTCTTCAGAACAATTTGATGTATTTGGTGGCTCTGTAATAGAATCATTCTACCTTTTGTTATTCCGTTATTCCGGAACACCTAGTGTAACTAATTTTTGATTGGATGAATATATATCGCTTATCTTTGTTATTTTTATTATGTATATGCTTTGTGTTATGTACGTTCTGGGACATTTATGCCTTTCAACTATTGGTTTTATATCGTATCCGTCTGAGCTTACTTTACGGATCAATCATGGTTACTTTCGTATTTTTACCTTAGTCAATACTCATTTGGAGTTTTATTATATCGGACAACTTGTGCCCTTCGGTTTTTGGCCTTGGATAACATCCACTTGAATAATGCCCACTTGGGGTTTTGTTACTATGGACAGCTGGTGCCCTTCGGACCATGGCCTTAGATTATGCCCACTTGGGGTTTTGTTATTACGGACAATTTGTGTCCTTCGGCTCTTGGTCTTAGATTATACCCATTTGGGGTTTTGTTATTACGGACAACTTGTGTCCTTCGGCTCTTGGCCTTAGATTATACCCACTTGGGGTTTTGTTATTACGGACAACTTGTGTCCTTCGGCTCTTGGCCTTAGATTATACCCACTTGGGGTTTTGTTATTACGGACAACTTGTGTCCTTCGGCTCTTGGCCTTAGGTTATACCCACTTGGGGTTTTGTTATTACGGACAGCTTGTGTCCTTCGGCTCTTGGCCTTAGATTATACCCACTTGGGGTTTTGTTATTACGGACAACTTGTATCCTTCAGCTCTTGGCCTTATATTATACCCACTTGGAGTTTTGTTATCACGGACAACTTGTGTCCTTCGGCTCTTGGCCTTAGATTATACCCACTTGGGGTTTTGTTTCATGCTAAGTAGTTTTATATTAAGACAAGAACAACTTTTCTTTCGGCCCAACTGCATAATATGCTTTATTGATAATAAGAAGATGGCTCATGCCTTACAATAAGTCTATTGGAACCACTGATTACATAAAACATTTTTTCAAATTGATTGCATGCCAGGTTCGAGGTACTTCTGTGTCGTCCATGGTTTGCAGCTTGTACGTTCCGTGTTGGTAGGCTTCCGTTATCCGATAGGGACCTTCCCAATTTGGCCCTAATTTTCCTTGATCCTCAACTCTGCTTGCCTCGTTCTTCCGATACACAAAGTCCCCTACCTTGAACGCTTCGGGTCTAACCCTTCGGTTGTAGTATTGTTCCACCTTCTTTTTGTATTTGGCTTCCCTTATTGCGGCCATCTCTCACCTTTCTTCCAGCAAATTTAGGTTCAAATTGATCTCATCATCGTTGCTTTCTGCATTTGCCATCATGGTCCGAAAGGTGGGCATACCTATTTCCGCTGGAATGACCGCTTCGCTTCCATAAGTTAGGCTGAAGGGAGTTTCTCCATTGCTAGTTTTCAGAGTGGTGCGGAATGCCCATAATATGTTTGGCAATTCGTCTACCCATCCGGACCTTTCCCTTCCGAGTCGTGACTTGAATCCTTTCATTAGGCTTTTGTTTGCTCTTTCCACCAATCCGTTGGCCTGAGGATGAGCTACGGCCGTGTTGATTTGTTTAATATTCAATCTTTCGCACCAACTTTTGAATGGATCTCCCACAAAATTGCTTCCGTTATTCGTAACGATTATCTTAGGTAATCCGAACCTGCAGACGATGTTATCCCACACAAATTTTTTCACTTCTTTTCCGGTCGTCTTGGCCAGGGGCTTTGCTTCCATCCACTTAGTAAAGTAATCAATGGCTACGATCACATATTTGACCTTCCCTAGAGCTTCGGGTAAGGGTCCCAACACGTCTATTGCCCATTGGAAGAACGGCCATGGAGCCATGACGGAGGTTAACACTGTTTTTGGCAATTTAGGAACCGGAGCGTGTATCTGGCACGAGTCACATTTCTGGATAACTTCCCTGGCGTCTCGGTGCATGGTTGGCCAATAGTAGCCTTGCCTCATTAGTTTGGCTACAACAGATCGTGGTCCGGAGTGCATGCCACATGCTCCCTCGTGCACCTCTCGGATGATATAATTGGCCTGGAGAGGTCCAACACATCGTAGCATTGGTCCTAGATAGGGTTTTTTGAATAGTACATCACCGATCAGTGTGTAGTGACTTATTTTCATACGAAGGGTTCGGGCTTCATTTAGGTCTTCCGGCCATACTCCTTCTTTTAAGCATCGGAGTATGGGCGACATCCAGTTTTCCTCCTCTTCTTCTACTACTGCACTGATTATTTCTTCCTCGGTGGATGGTTTCTCCAACACTTCCACTAGGATTTCTTTCGTTAAGTGGTTGAATGCTACGGATACCAATTTGCTTAGTACGTCTGCTTTTTGGTTTTGTGCTCTCGGAATATTCTTTATTTTAAAATGTTTGAAGCAAGCAATGTATTCTTTAGCCTTAGCGAGATATTTGGTCATGCTATCCGTGTATGCAGTGAACTCTCCATTGATTTGACTTGCCACGAGGTTTGAGTCCACCCTTACGTCCAGCGCTTCTATATGCATTTCCCTTGCGATTCGTAGTCCGGAAAGGAGGGCTTCGTATTCTGCTCCGTTGTTGGTGGCATTAAAGTTCAACCTGAGGGCATAAGTATATTCTTCCTTTTCCGGACTGATTAGTACTAGCCCTGCTCCGGAACCGTTTTTGCTGGAAGCTCCATCAGTATACAAGATCCATTCTTCGGTTTGGGAGATATTACATATCTCCTTGCTCCCCCTTTTTGGATCCGGATAGATGGTGCCGATGGGTACCTCATTGATGAAATCAGCTAACACTTGTCCTTTGATGGCATTTCTGGGTACATAGGTGATGTTGTAAGCTCCTAACTCCACCGTGTATTTGGCCAACCATCCGGAAGATTCAGCTCTGTTTAGTACTTGCTTGATAGGGTAATCCGTTATGACCTTGATAGGGTGAGCTTCGAAATATCGCCTTAGTCTTCTAGACAGATGTAGTAGTGTTAAGGCCAGTTTTTCAACCGGAGCATATCTTTTTTCGGCATCATGCAACGTTCGGATTACGTAGTGAACAGGGATTTGTCGTCCTTCCCTTTCAACCATCATTACCCCGCTGATTGCCTCCGTTGCTGCCGATAGGTATAGGTACATATCTTCTTTTGGCTTTGGCGTTGTTAAGCACGGTAGTTCTAGGATCATGTTCTTCATTTCTTGGAAAGCCTTTTCAGCTTCCTCCGTCCATTGGTATCTTTCTCTGTTATCTTTGGTAATGTTCTTCAAGGTTTCGAAGAAGGGTAAGGATCTTTCGGCGGATTTTGATAAGACGCGGTTTAGTGCAGCCAACTTGCCACTTAAACTTTGCATTTCCTTTAGTGATTTTGGGGATTGCATATCGGCAATTGCCCGGGTTTTTTTAGGATTTGCCCTAATCCCTTCGGAAGTTATCATGTACCCGAGAAACTTACCTTCTTCAACTCCAAAAGAACATTTCTTAGGGTTTAATTTCATATTGATTTCCCGGAGATTGTTAAATGTTTCTGCTATATCGGCCAGAAGCTCTTTCTCCGTTTGGCTTTTAATGACCATGTCATATACATATACCTCCAAATTTCTGCCAATTTGCGTCCGGAATGCTGAGTCTACCAGCTTCTGATAGGTTGCCCCGGCATTTTTCAATCCGAACGGCATTTTGACATAGCAGTATGTCCCATGATCAGTATAGAAGGCTGTTTTCTCCTCGTCTTCCTTTGCCATTTGTACTTGGTGATAACCTTTGTAAGCATCCAGGAAGCACTTATATCGGAATCCCATTACTGATTCATTCTTCCAATCTATCTCCGGAAGTGGATAGTAGTCTTTTCGGCAAGATGAGTTGAGATTTTTGAAGTCGATACACATCCTCCAACTCTCGTCCGGCTTTTTCACTAACACGGGATTGGATATCCAGGTTGGGTATCGAACGGGCCTGATTATCCCTGCTTTTAACCATTCTTCTACGTCCTTGTTTATAGCCTGATTCTTTTCTTCTGAAAAGAATCTCTTCTTTTGGGCAACAGGTTTGTCTTGGATATTCACATTGAGTTTGTGTTCCGCCACCCATCGAGGAACACCAGTCATATCCGAAGGTTCCCATGCGAAAACGTCTTGGCTGTTTTTGAGCAACGTTATTAGCTGCCTTCTTCCTTCTTTTGAATTTTTTTTTCTATTGTTACCAATTGCTCTGAGTAAGCCGGATGAACCAACACCTCTTCGGTTTCCGCTGTTCCTTCTTCTATCGCGGGGTCTGGAAGACCTTCAACCTTCATTTCTTTTTCCATCAAGAATTTTTCTTCTAGCTTCCTGCATTCCGATATGATGACAGATCGGGTGACCAAAGTGGCAATACCTCTTGGTGTTGGGAATTTCATCATGGCGTGTATTGTGGAAGGGATAGCTCTTAACTTCATTCCGGAACGTCCCAGTATTATGTTATAGGGAGAGGGGGATCTTACTACTGCGAATACCATAGTCGTCCGGCGATACAGTCCTTCGTTTCCGAAGCACACCTCTAGCTCTAGTTTACCCAACGGATTTATCGCTTCTCCGGCGAATCCGACTAGCGGTGTGTTCGTTCTTGTCAGTCGAGACTGGATAGAGGGGTTAAGGTTTAGAAAACAATGTTCATACATGACTTCTATTGAAGCGCCTTGGTCCACGTATATCCTACGTACAGTATACCCTTCGATCTCTGCCTCCACTATCAATGGTTCTTCTGAAGCATCTCCGGGGAGTATGGGAGGGAAACTTATAGGAGTGTTCATCCATTCCTCTTCCTGATCCCTGATCTTTCGTTTATATTTTCCTGCCGGATATCGAATCATATTGATGATTCGTCCTTGGTTGGTGTGATTGTTATTTCTCTGGGGTACTCTCTCTCTTTGCCGAACATCTCTGATCAAGTGGTCCAGTTTGCCCGTCTCCATAGCTTTTTTGAGTTGTTCTTTTAGGTTGTGACAGTCGTTGGTGAGGTGACCCTTTTCCCCATGATAGTCACAATACTTATCCATGTTTTCTCTGGCAGGTCTTCCTCTCAACGGAGGTGGTGCCGGAAGTCTAAGATGGTGTTCAGTTGCGAGGATTTCTTTGGGGGCTTTCGAGAGTAAGTTTAAGTCTAGGGGCCGGACATCCCTCCGATTTACATCATTGCGGCGGTAATCCATTCCGTACTCGTTCCTGTTTGGATTTTCATTCCTGGCTTGCCTGTAAGGTGCATAATGATCATTTCGTCGGGGTCGGAATTCTTCCCGGTGATTATCTCGCATGCGATTCCCTCGGAAGGAAGATCGCTGCATGCTCTGGTCGGTTCGGTTATATGAGTTAGGGTGGTAATCTTTTCTGTAGCTATCTGCTCGTTCTCCTCTCGGCACTTCGGTCAACCTATATGCTCTCTCGGATCGAATGAAATCATCTACCCTCATCATCATCTCGGTTACCGTCCGGGGGATCTTTTCAGAGAATCTCTTTGCCAGCTCCGGACATTTGCAACCGTCCATAAAAGAGGATATTTGCATCACCTCCGGAACTTCGAAAATACGACTAGCTTCATCGGTCCACCGTTCCTTAAATTCAGATAGGGCTTCGTTAGCTTTCCGGACAATCTTAGTTATCTCCATAGGGTCTCGGATACATTTCCTTCGTAGAGCGAATCTTTGCACGAATTGCTCACATAAAGTGTCCCAGTTGTCGATATTTCCTCGGGGAAGGCTATCGAACCATCCTCTAGCTGCATCAACTAAGGTTTGTTGAAACATCATACACCATATGGGCATATGCCAAGCACCTTGGTTGGCAGCTCCTTCGAACCTTGTGATGTGATCATCCGGATCGGTGGATCCATCATATAACTTTATGTGAGAAGGTGATGAGTGTCTAAATACTCATCATTTTATACCAATCTGAGCTGCCAAAACATACAAAAACACTCAAATATGCATCATAATACTTAAAATATCTTAGAAGTGTGTTTTATATGTTTCAAATGCAAAATAAGCAAAAACAGATGAAAAACGTACAAAGTTTGCATAATTGGCAGTTTCAGTCCCTCAAGTTTCATAAATTGTCAAAACTAGTCCCTGAAGGTTTCAAATAGAATAAAAGTCAACTTAAGTCCTTGGGAAACCAAAAATATTCACAAATGATCCCTGGATAAAAGTTTACATAAACTGGCAACTTTTACCCCTCAAGTATCAAAATTGGCAAAAATGGTCCCTGGGTGTTATAAAACTTGAAATTTCACAAAAATACCCTTGTACTATTCATGAATATACAAAATGGAACAATTTGATAACTTTTGGGGAATTTACACTTTTACCCCCTCAAAATCCAAAAATGACATAAAAGGTCCTTTAAGTTTCAAATAAAATGAAAAATACAACTTTGGTCCTTGTGTTATTATTATATGACAGGTTTGGTCCCTTGAAGGAAGTTTGGAATGTTGACAATCCAAGTCCCTCAAGTTTCAGTTTGTACATGATTGGTCCTTGGGCTTTGCTACTATTAAAACCAATCTGGACCCTTAATAAATAAAAACAAACCAAACAAGCCCACCACTTTGGCCCAAAACACAAACCAACCCACCCTTAATATATACCAGGGTCAAACCAGGTCAAACCCCGCCAAATACCACCAACACTATTCACTCTCCTCTCCCACACCACTGAGTCACCAAAACCACTCCACCTCTCTGGTTTCACCACCCCCAACTCTCCCACCTTTCACACCATGTCCCCTCCACCTCCACAACATCCCAAGAAGCATTAATTGTTAAACTTTGGCCCCAAGCAATCAGAATGACTTTTGGTGCCAAAAGTGCATTCAAAGGCTGAGATCATCTCTGCACATCCAACGGCCAATAATAGTGATGGGATTTGTTAAGTGGGCACCAAGGAACTCAGAGGGTATAAAAAGAAGAGAAGGAGCAGAGGAATACTCACTTTGGCACTAGGCCATGGTCACGTAGTGTAATCTAAATTACTGCTTTCTAGTTTAAAATGTCTTTTTACATTTCAAATGTTGTCTTTATCATTAAATTAGTGTAATGGATACTTTTAATTTCAGTTTAATGCAAGTTACCTTTAAATTCTTGTTTTTCAATTCGTACCAATTTAATGTTTCAAGTCATTTACTTTTATGTTGATTGATGTTGATTAATGGACTGCCCTAGGCTCATGTAGCTCCTGACAAAGCCATTTGAGTTTTTAGAAACCATTGAATCAGTTTCAATTTTTAAAATCTCAAAAATAGTAAAAAATGTAGAAAATCAAAAATAAATAAAAAATCATGTGATCTCAGCTTGGAGCTTGGCAATTCATGGATGGCCATGGTTTAGGGCTTCATGGGAAGCTATAGGATAGTTAGAGTTCATTGGTTCCATGGTTTGCAGCCTTGCTCATTTGTAAGCCTCATTTTACCATTTTGCAATTTACTTTTCTGTTTACTTTGTTGTCTTAATTTGTATGTTTCTGTGGTATTTGGATGTTAGTTAATCGCTTTCTAGTGTAAACTTTGTGTGTTATGTTATGAAATTTAATTGTGTATTGAATTCCATGTAATTGTCCATTTTCCTAAAACTTGAATCTCCTAGGTCTAAATGTGATTAAACACCATGTTTACACGAAATAAGGGTTTACTGTGCTTAGTATAATCCCTGGAAAGGATTGGTTAGGTCTATACAGTTGGGTGGTATGCAATCTCAATTTAATCTCATTTTTAGCCATTTTCTTAGTTTCTAAAATTTTACTGTTTCAGTGTTTGATCTTTGTTCATTTCTTCTTTTCTGTGTTTATTTGTTGTATGTTCATGAGTATCTAGTGTAATTTTTAGGTGTTATGTTTTGGATTTGGATTATGGCTTTAATTCTCATCTAACTGCCTATATGTGCATTCTTGATAATCATGGGGTCAAGCTTTTGTGACTACTTGTTTGACCTGAAAAAGACCCATTCTGACAAAGTGGGGTCACTGGATTGGATTTGGCATGTTTATGCAGTTAGTTGTTTTGAAAATCATGAATTGAGTCCATTAAAGGACTGTTTGGATTTTATTGTTAAGATGGGTTATGGATTTGATTGGTGCTGTTCTTGTTTGATTGTGTGCTGTTCATGACCTAAGTAATTCATTTCAGCTTTGATGAAACAGTACTACATGATAGATAGTCAAAATTGACATTTGATTCTATGCTATCTGTTAACTGAGAAGTCATTTGATCCTACAATCTTGCATATCTTTTTAATCTTTGTTTATCTTGTTATATTTCATGTTCTTTTAGCTTAATCTTTCATAATCAGTTAGTAGTTTAGGATCTAAATTCAGATTAGTCAACCTTTGAGTTCTTAGTTTAAAGTCAAAATTAGTTTTCTCAGGTTTTTGATTAAATGTCTTATTTTCCTGTAGCTTTATTAGTTAATTTCTTGCTAAGTGCTTTCAATATTTTGTTGCTAATCTGTCTTATAGTATTTTTCTTTGTTTTTGTTATGCTTTTCTTTTAGCTTATTTTAGTGCTTATTTGTACCTCTTTTTGCCCTGTCTCACAGCTGCAAGTTCAATTCCACAAGCTTACAGCTTGTTGGATATTTGACTTGAGCTTGTGTGATTGGGTGCTTTGTGTTGACCATGTGGCATATTTATTATGTTCATGCTTGCTTTTCCATTTCTAGATGAATTAGATAGCTTAATTCACCCAATCTTTTTGTTACATTAAACTCACCATACAGTGGCAAACTGTATGGTTGAGTCTATTTCATAGCTTCTCAAAAGTTCCCCTTTAAACCTTAGCTTATGAAGATTGGCTTCCTGTGAAGCCAATCCATCAAACTTTAAGGTTCAATGTTGGTTGAGCTCTTTGAAGCTCCTTTGACAAGTTTATATGAGCTTATTTGTTTGCCCTATTTTCTGAGTACACATTGATCACTGTGTATTCAGCCTAATTTCATAAGCTCATATTAAGCTCAATAATGGTCAAGAGCTTGTGTGGATTGGTTTTTCTTGAAGCCAATCCACCAAAGTCCTTGATCCTGTACCCCAATCTCACCTTGCAGCCCATCTGCTAGGGCTGCAAATAGGCTTATAGCTTGTCCACTTTTGTGAGTTGCTGGGAATCCAGTCAATTCAGCCAATTTCATAAGTCCTTAATAAGCTACTCAGTGGGCCCCAATCATTGTGAATTGGCTTTTTGAGAAGCCAATCCACCAAAATACAAGGCTTAGCTTCTTATTTTCAATTTCAAGCTTATTTGATAAGCTTGATCCTAGCTTAGAGATTGTCCCATGTTTCTAAGTATGCTGAGAAATCAGCATACTCAGCATGGTGCCTTTTTAACAAGCTCCTCAAAAGCTCAGCTGTGGACCCCACAGCTTAAGCTTTGGCTTTTTGGAAAGCTAACCAGCCCAGCTTGCTACTTCCACTCTTATTTTGTCTTTTAGAGCTTGTTCACCAAGCTTAATTTGCCAATAGATTAAGTTGCAGGGTTGTTTGGATCTGAGGTATAAGGGAGTTGCTTATTTGCTTATTATAAGCTTATTTGTTGATTCCATTATACAATCTTGTATATATATGATAATTATACTTGTACATATATATTTTTACCTTTATTTACACTGTATAGCTTTTTCAAGCTTATTTTGAGCTTATGAGTCCACTGTGAGCCTAATGGCTTAACTGAATGACTCATAAGCCCACGATTTGCTTATTTCTTAGTTTGTAAAGCTTATAATTCCTTAAACTTATATAAGTACTGTATATATATAGTTCTATAAACAGAAAAACCCAAAAACCAAACCTTAACACTAGTGATAGCTTCTATTTAAGAAGCTTTAAGCTTAAAAAGCAATCTGAGGTAGAAATAAGCTCCCACAGAGCTTATTTCCAAGTTTTGAAAATGATGTCTTTGTTAAAGTTTAATATTTTAGCTTATTAAACAGTTTTGCAAAAAGAAAAATCCAAAAATAAAATAAATACCAAAAATGTTGGGTATGGGATTCGAACTCAGGACATCAGGCTAGTATAACATGCATAACACCCACACCCCTTCCATCTGCTCTGGGGCACCAGTTCCGTTTATACATGCAACCTTAATATACTTAAGTTGGTTTTAGTGTTTAAGCTTATTTGGACTGTTTGGCTTATTCCAGCTTATTGGGATAAGCTGGTGACCCAATTTTATTTTTCCTAGCTTCTTCATAAGTAAATATACTTTCCATAATTTTTTCATAATTTTTACTGTTCATATAGTATTTTTAATAATTAATATAGTTTAAATACCTTTTAGTAAATAATAAGTAATATATTTTTAAAACAGCTTATTTATAATTTTTATAAACTTTTTATATTTTTTATGGATTCCTGAGATGGTTAGGAAGTTTTATAATTTTATAAATCAGTTTAGTATGTATAATAATTAAATTAGTATTAATTAGTTTAATTAAGTTTAATTAGTTTTTAATTAAGTTTTCTTATTTTTGTTAATAATATATAGTTTTTATATTTTTCTTAGCTTCTTATAATTAGTTTAGAATTATGTAAAAAGTTTTAGATTTTTGTTTGCTTATTTAGTATTAATAATAATAATTAAATAATAGTATTAGTAATTAGATAAATAGTAAATAATTAATAATAAATATAATACTTGTATAATAAATATATTTTTAGTTTCAAAATTTCTTTTATATTATTTTAAACTTTTCTAAGTTTTTAGTTTATTTATTTAGGCTTACTTTAAGTTTTCTTTATTTTTAAGTAATTATTAAATATTAAATAAATAGTTTTTAATTAATAGTAATTACATAAGTACTTGTAAAAATCATTTTAATTTATAATTAATTTTCTTTTATTATTAGGATCACAAAAATATAAATTTCACATTTGTGGGATTTGTATTGATCAGTTTTCAATTTTATTTTAGTACGTAGACATTTAATTTAATTTAAACGTACTTTTTTATTACTTTTCACATTTTTAGGTTTTCTTAATATTTATATAAGTTTGTAATTAATAAATAAATATTTTAAGTTTGTTTAATTTGCATTTAAGCCGCTAAGGCATGCAAATCCATCTTTTGTTATAATTCCCACTTTGTTTTTGTACGTTTACGCTTATTTTAAACTAAACGTACATTTGTAAATCCTTTTACATTTTAGGGTTTCTGATTGCACGTTTTTACTGAAATAGCTGTGACAAGAGCTATTTACTATTCACATTCCTAGTGTTAGTCAGTCAGATTCCTGTTTTTATATTTAACTTCACCTAGACACAGATTCGTTGTATTACAGAATTCACACCTCGTTGGGACATAACGACCAAGGAATATCTATACTCCCATGGTTTTAAATGCTTTAACTCCCGGGCTGCTCAGGGCCTTTGTTACGGTTGACCGTTCACAAGCGGTTGGCTTGTGTGATAAAACCTGACGGTTCGGGAGGAATCAGAAGGCATTGAGTATTTTGTATTTTTAGGTCCGATGAAATCGATTATCCTTCGGGTAAATGGGCTCTTGGACGCTGCCTTGAAAGGCTTGGACAGATCGTCCATCCCTTCCTCTTCTGCTTTCTGAGCTTCGATATCCTGATGTTCTTCGTCCTCAAAATCGAGCTGAATAGGTTTGATCGGTGTTACTCCTGTGGCGTTGTGTTGCTAGATTAGAGCTTTCAATGCAGTGAGTTGGTTATGGATTTGTTCAATGCTACTTGGAGTTACTTCTGAGTTTTTCCCACTTCCTTCAGGTGTTGTTAGAGCAGGACCTGTCATTTCTAAGTTAGGGTAGAGTGAATGACGGATCCCACGGATGGCGCCAATTTGTTGAAGTAAAAGTTTGCTTCTACTTCGGACAAGCGAGGTGAATCCTTCGGACTATAGATTGGTCCTCCGGATTCGGGGTGATCCTTGTTGATGACTGGTTGCTTCAGATATCTGCAAAACAGGTACGTCCGTTAGTCTCGCCCCAGGAATGTATCCCAGGACCAACCTCCGGCGTGAGAGTAAGTGTATGTTCTTAGAGAAAGAAAGTGTAAATAATAGTAGAGAGTGAGAGAATTAGTTAACCTTTAAGTGGAGATTTCTTTATCTATTTATAGGCCTTTAATATGGAGTGCTAGGCTGGTATGTACTTAGTTCCTTAATGTTTGCTAATTTATGCTCCATTATCATATACTTGATGTACTTGTTTGTACTTTAACTCATGTACTTACTGATTTACCCGAATGGCTCTGATCTCCGGAGGGTTGAGGTCATGCGGACATTCTCAACCCTTCGGATATAGGTATAGATAATTTAGATACATTTGTGTATGTCTTATTTGACATAGATCCGGAAGGTATTTGATCGTACGGCCTCAATCCGGAGGGTACATACGCCAACAGGTACTTGCATTTTTTATTTTTTTTGAATCATTTATTTTCATAACATATTCATTATGAATAAGCAAATATTATTCGTAATGAATAAAAATGAAACTATGCTATGTTTAATAAGATTTTTTTCGATCGTTATTGAAAATGAATAAAAAATATAAGTACATAGAGCGTATTTGGTCATAACGAAGAACTTCACGTGAAAATCAAAATTAGTGTTCTTGATCGTCATTGTGCCAATTGATATGAAGAAAATGATTATGTTTAATTAACTAAACAGTTAACTAGTGATTACTTGGTTAAAATAGGAAAGCAAGGGTAATGAGCTTTTATTCCTATCAATTTGTTAAAGAATGAGTTATTACCTGACGGTGAGCATCGCAGACTTAAAATCGACAAAAACCAAAATGACCGATCAGACCGACCAAAACCAACCGAGCCCTTTGCAAGATTTCACAAAGTTCAACAAAATCATAACTCTTCATACCCAAAGGACCAAATCTACAACTTCTCCAAACCAAAATCCTATCCTAGTAATTAAACAGAAACACAAATAGCAAACAAAATCCAAACAAAACTCTTTCCTTAAAAAACAAAACATAAAAACACCTTTAACAAAATCCAGGGCTAGTTTGTGTTCTTCCCCAAATTCAAATTCAAACCCAAATCCAAAATTAACCCAAATCCCCATATGAAACCACCAAACAAATCTCAATTCCTACTCTAAACCCCTTAAATTCCAATACCCAGATTTTAGATTTCATCAAAAACCAATAAAAATCAAATCTTTTTGCTTAATTTGCTAATATGTTTGATATTTTCAATACCCAATTAGCTTCTTTATCATATTTCGTTATAAAGTTTCAATCTTTATGCTTATTTGGACCTGGATTGAATCCCCATATGGCTAATTATTCTCGTTAGATTAAATTTTAAGGTTATTTTTAAGGTTGTTTGTGTTTTGGGGATTTGGGTTGTTTTTGAGGAAAGTGGGATGATGGGTGAGGATTGGTCGTTGGATTCGGATGGGAATCGGAAGCGGTTTAGGCGGTCGGTTAGTTTGACTGGTGATGGGAATGATAGAGATGATAGAGGTTGGACTTTGCTTCATGTTGGTGCTCGAAAAGGCGATTATAAAGAAGTGAGAATTAGCTGTATTTATTTTATGTGAATTTGTTGTTTAGGTTTTATAAAAGTTATCGAAGTTTAGGGAATGTTTGGGATATATTATCGATAAGCTGTTTGCTTAAGTAGAACATGTGTACGTTTTATATGGTAGTATAAGCAGGTACTAACATGTGTATTTAAGTGCTTAGAGTGTTTTTGGGATTGCTTATTTAAGTGCTTATTGCTTATTTTTGAAACACATAAGGAGTTCTGGCTGTATGAATACAAATATTTAGATTTGAGTAAATTAGTAAGCAGGTAGTTTGGTACATGCTCTCTTTTAAAAAGCTGGTAGGCTTTTTAGAATAAGCAATCCGAAACTCACCTTTAGAAAATGCAATAAGAGAGGAGTACTTGAATAGCCAATCAGAAAATCCCTTATCTCTGGTTATTGTGTTCTGATGCAACAATTAAACAGTTTTGCGGGTATTCAGGTTTCAGGATTTGCTTATCCAAAACTTTATTTGTGACTGAAATAAGCTATTTGAATAAAATGTTTAAAGTTGTTTTTTCCAAACTGCATATTTCAAAAAGAAATTAAGTAGTTTTTTTATAAGCAATGCCGAACACCTCATAAGACAGTTTTGGAAAGTGATTACCCGATTATTGCGTTTTCAAGTTGTTTATATTATGTTTTTAGTATTTTAGGTATAGTCTTTTGTTTTCTGATTATGTGATCAAATATTCAGTTGTGGATAGTAGTTGCAAGAAAAGTGATTCCGACTATCTTATTATCACAACTTTAAACAACACGAGCACATGTAAACATCACTACCTGGTTTTGCTACAACTGAATCACCTAATTACAGGGAAAAAAAAAAAAAAAAAAAAAAAAAAAAAAAAAAAAAAAAAAAAAAAAAAAAAAAAAAAAAACGCAATGCTGTACACTTCCTTAGACCTTAGTTAACCTGAGTAGCCTTTATTTCGGATAGCTCGTTTGTAATGCTATTAGTATTAGGGGCTGTTTATTGTGCGTTTGAAACCATCATTAACAGCTGATAAAAGAAAGATTTTATATACTTCAATTTTGAAGCATCTCCAATTTGTAGGGCCCCATTCTTACTATGTTAAAGAAAAATGGTGTGTCTTGTTTAGTAGATTCAGTGTCTTTGTGGTAAAAAGGCTTATATAACATGATGTTTTAACTGATTTTGGTATTTTGTTGGCAGGTGAAAAGGCTTCTTAACGAAGGAATGGATGCAAATGTGGCCGCTTTTGGTCCCAAATCGCATGGTGTCACACCTCTACATCTTGCTGCAAAAGGTGGTCACGTAAAGATTATGGATAAACTCCTTGAGCATGGTGCTAATATTGACGCACGAACCAAGGGTGCTTGTGGCTGTAAGTTCATTATAATATGCTGTCATATCTTCATGACCTAAAACACATTGACCTATTTGGTTGAGTGACATATTTCGCTTGATCACCTAAGCTTGGACTTAGTGGGCCGCTGTTCATTTCAAGGAAATTACTAATCTAACATTTTTGTGAAATTTTTATCTACCAAATATTCTTCTATCTAGAAATTTTTAAATAATTATCCAATCATTTGTAAAAAAATAAAAATAAATAAATAAATAAAAGTTGCGGATTCTTTAAATTCCATAAACCACCCAAAAAAGGTCAATTGTTTTTAATAAATATCCCGTATAATTTTGCCAAATTTTGAATTCGCTATTTACTTTTACTAGTTAATGAGTTATTGGGTTATTTTTGTATAAATCTGTAAAGTATGACAGTTTTGTTTATAGAATCCACTAATAAACGGTTGGATACGTTATCTCTCTCTTTCATTTTGATACATAGACATAATCATTCTTTAGATTATATTGTAGGTTGCAATTGTGAGTTTTGAGTTTTGACGTTTTATACTCATGAATGGATTAATTTGCGTGAATCGAAACTCGAAAGTAGTAGTCTTTTTATAATGCATACAACTTCTTAAATCACTTTATACATGGAGTTGAATTATCAGAAATTGCTTAATAAAACATTTTCTATAAGAAATTGGACCAAAAAGTACTTGTGTTGTGATGATCGATCTATTTTCAATTGCAGGGACACCCCTCCACACTGCTGCAAAAGAGAAAAACAAGAGGGCAATCAGATTTCTAGTTGAAAACGGGGCATTCCTGCCAGATAACATCGAGGACACGAGGTTTAATCCACCAGTCCATTACTGTCACGGTCTTGAATGGGCGTATGATGAGATGAAGCGTGTTCAACAAGAGAGTGGATCATCATCCTCGGGAGAGGGCTCCTACAGCTCCGATAACTAAGCCAGTTCGTATGTCTGCTGTTGCTTGTATTTGCTGATTGCACAAGGATATAAACTTCTTGTTCACGGCTGTTATTAAACTTTTGGCTTTTTCTTGTGATCAAATGCTGGTGTGCTACATGGATTTGATTGTTGATACAGTTGGTTTCTGTAATTATCATATAGTGTTGATTTGATGATCTTGTTCAAAATACCGTTTTGGTAAGTGAACTAAAAAGTGTATTATTGACAAAACAAGCTCCTGAACAGGAATGAGGCGTGAAAGAAAGCCAGTTTTTTCCTCTGTTGAAAATACACAATTGACGTGACTGAAGCCAATCAACGCGCCACATGACTCATGTTTAAAACATATTGAAGTTCGGTCCATAGCCATGACTCATGTTTAAAACATATTGAAGTTCGGTCCATAGCCATTGTAGGCACCGAGATGTGATCTTTCGAAGTATTACGGAGTACATATTACAGACCAAATGGATTGAACCATGTGACCACTTTCTAAGCAACGCAAATATTTAAAGAGCATCATATAAAAGTTAAGAGTTAACTACATTTTTGGTCCTTATGGTTTGCCGGGTATTATTTTAGTTGTAACGGTATTTTGGGATAAGATCCCGGTCGGGCCTTTGCCTGGGTGTGCCCATCCAGGCATGTCTTGTCTGTCATCAGGCTTGGGAACTTGCTTCCCAGACATAGTGTGTTGGTTGTGAGCCTGTTTTGGATCCGTTTTGAGTGTATGGGCTCTAACCATTTGAGCTAGAACTCTCATACGCTATCAACAATTACTATCTAGGTTATCAGTTTATGCGACTGTGGATTATTGCCACTTAATTTACATCAAAGCCTTGTTTGTGCAACTGAGATACAAACCACATTTCACGTTACCTGTAGCTTTTTATTCACATAAACAGTTGGACATAGCAACACTTTTTAGTGTTTTTGGTTTTATAATAGTATTAAACAAATACATAAAATATCAATAAAAAACAATAACAAGGTTTGTCGTTAAAAATAATTTTCGTAAAATATCAATTAAAAAAAAAAAGGCCAATAATACCACCTCTTACACACGAATCATCATAGGCTAGCTAGTAGCATAGTATTAAACAACCAACAGATTTTACATAAAGTAAAATTCACGAGGTCTAAGCTTTTCGTTCTTGTTATTACATTCCAACTTATTTTACAAAAAAGAAATAGTAGACCAAATAAAAACATGCAAGGATTTGCGATTAAGTTCCAATCTGTTGCCAACACGATACATGAGAGATCCAACGTATTTTGAAGTACCTCAAGCCTGCACGTAACCACTCTTACTTCTTCGCACTAGCTCCATGAACACTAGTACCTGGAACAAATGTCAACAACAAAAGATATGAAACTTTTGTCGTTCATGATAATTTCTATTTAGTCATATAATCAATCACTGGTATAGTGGTATGGTTGTCTAATTGAAATTTTCATTTAAGATTTATTCATACCTTTTTATCTTCATTCCTCACCTTCGGAACTACTGACAGAGCTGGACCCCTCCTCAGTTGAGACTAATCTTTTATCATGCCTTTGTTTTTTCTCCAACTCAACGGCCTGTAAAAGAAAAAAGTTAGCAAAACAATATTAATTTATCAAACTAACGATCACTCGTTAAAATAATTTTAATTTCAAAGGCAATTATGTGTTTTCCGTACCTCTCTGTTTTTCGCCAATGCTTCGTCTATTGTAGAACCATTTACATTTGTGCCATTGATATCCACAAATTGGAGCTTGGGTGTATCATGGGTTCCATAACCCCATTTTTCCATTTTCTCACAACCCTCGATCTCCACCTTCACCAAAGAAGGATATTCGATTGTAGCATTCCCAGGGTAGAAGCTCGTGAGACTCTCCATACCGTCGAGCGAAATCTCGGCAAGGCGATGGAACACGATGTTTTTAGGTGGTACAATCGGATCAATTTCACTTGTACTTGTTTCCCCATCCCCGTCCGAGATCACTTCCTTCAAACTGTCGCAGTCCTCAATTGATAGCTCTTTTAGATTGACAAGCCCTTGTGCTACACTAACAATGAATAGCTTTTCTAACTTGGGACACTTAAAAATGTCAAGTGTCACCAGGTTGTTAAGGCTTATATATTCATCTGCACAATTCCATATCACTTTCAAACTACTCAAGTCAAATAAATTTAGTTTTTCCACTTCCGAGAGAATATTCTCTTTCACCCCTTCATGGTTTCTAATGGATGAAAAAAGAAGAAGTCTGCATCTCATCCAAAGAGTCCACCAAATACAGAAGATTGTCACATTCACCGATATTAATAGTCTTCAAACCAAAACCCTCACAGTACACCATAGGCATTATTTTTATCAAGTTTATCAAGATTATTTATCAATTGAAGAAGCATACCATTGCATACCTCAATCAATTTTCTAACATGCGAGTGTGAGTTGATATCAGCATAATCAAGCGTGTCTAAAATTAAAGTTCTACGAGTGTCTGGGATATCATAATCACTCCAATCTGCCTCGCCACCAAATTGAATGGAAAATCTTTTCAATCTCTTCAGATAATCAACTTCAGGGATAAGACAAATATGTTTGACCCATAAATTTAGAGATGTGAGCTTCGACAGTTTACCGATCTCTGCAAGACTGTTATTTTCCCCCTCTTCCACTTGATAGTATCCAATACTCAACTCTTCCAACCAACGAAGATTTGCTAGTACACCAGGTTCAATATGAGATAGGTGAGGACACCGTGCAACATGAAGCAACCTTAATTTGTCTAACTTGCATATAAAAACCCAAACCGAAAAAATTGAACCGCCTGATACTAATATTTATAAAACTTATAAAATGTATATAGATATTAGTTTTGATACAAGTAATCATCAAAGTTTAAAAATTAAGAAATACGTGTATCAGATATTTGTAACATATATTTAAACAGTACAATAAATTTGTAAAGTCAGTTTTCTTTATTTCATATATGTTCGCACATCTCATCTTTGTATACATGCTATGTAATCTTAATATTTTTCAACAAAATATCCATCTTACTTTCTAAGATTTTGTAATTTAGGTTGTGGGTGTTCAAAAAATATCTGTATTTGGATATCTAAAAATTTGATTAAAAATTTATTAAAAAGTTGGATTTTATGGAATGTCAATTTAGGAAATCAAATAAAAGCTTTCCAAAAATTATAAATATTTGGATATCTAAATGTTATCCAAAATTTCGGATATCCGAATTACAAAAAAAAATGGATCTAACATAAAACCATCCACACAAATTTCGTATATCCAAATTTGTGATATAACTATTTATTGACAAGCCCCTTAAATTATCTAAATTAACAACAAAAAAATATTGTTGATAATGTCTCATTTCGTATTTTCGCTTTAGGCCTCAAAAAACTATGAGACGCCTCTGATACCATTATAATCGTATTTACCTATTTGACAAATATTTGTCTTCTGAATAACTATCTTTAAGATCATGCGGAACAATTTGCGAAAGTGATTTCAAACTTGTAGAAAAGATGGCCCTTCAAATGAAAAAAAATAACCAAAAAAAAAAAAGAAAACTAACTGCAAAAGGCTAAACCGAATATTTGGTGCGGGGTTTGGTTTTAAAAAACTTAAAACCGAACATTGGTTCCAGGTTTGGTTTTAGGCAAAAACCGCTCCAAACCACCCCATGGTCACCCCTACACAAAAGCGAAATCTTCAAATTAAATTCCAAAATACAAAACCTCCTAGCACGAGCGGTACATCTTATCGTCTCCTCACATTCAAAGCTCAAAGTTCTTCTCATTTACAATATCCTACATCAACATCTGAGTCTCAATGGCATTTAACTCAATCAAAGATGCGGTACCATTTTTAGGTACATACTTTGCTACAACGATTTCTATTTGTGTACTTTTAGTTACAGCTGATATTATTACTAGATGTGAGAAATGTAAGTTGTGATTTTCGGCCGGTATGTCAATGGAACGTCATCTCCATATCACTCATGTCATCAAGTCTAACTATTTTATTAGATCTATCTTCTGATGTGGAAAATGATAGTGCCAATAAATCCACTTACACTGGACTCTTGCTTATGGGCGTCATGGTTGCCTATCTTCATTTGTCGTTAGCAACAAAAAGTCCAAAAGAATTATGGACTAGAACTTCTTCCCTCATTGTACCATCAATCATGATTATTTTCAACAAATCTATCATTCTCTTTGTTCACAATTATGCTCCATTCAGTCCCAGTTTCGTGCTGCTTGTCATGGTGTTCATCTCGCCTGTTACTGTTTCCCTCATCGTCCTTGCTTTAATTTAGAAAGAAAAATTTAGATACAATCACTTAGAAATGAAGAGTAACCCTTATTCTCAACCTCAAACATGTAACTTCTCCCCACGAATACAAGAACAGACATTTGAAAAAAAAAAAAAAAAAAAAAGGTTATGGCTCAAACCACCGATCCTATGTTTCTATTAGCATGTTGTCCGATTTCTTATTTTGTCTCACTTAGCTCGAATTTGTTATGTTACGTACTACAAGTGAGGAATCAAACTACTACTGCTTGCTCTAGCAGTTGGTTATTTGGTAGTATCAATAGCGTTATTTTTAAGGTCATTAGTTTTGACATACCACTCAACCCCATCAAAAAGGTTTATCACCCCTTTCTAAATAGAAAGACATTGGATTTTCAAGAGCTTGAAGAATGAAGAGTAGAGTACTCTCTCGTTGCTTATCTTCCTGGAGAAAACACAAAAATATCTTTTCATTTTCTACAAAAGTGTTTTTTTTTTTTTTTTTTTTTTTAATGTAGTGGAAGCTTTCCACAGACTTTTTGTGTCTTACATTATGTTTTTCATTCAAACACTCTTGTTTAGACCCTTGCTAAGAATATGTTATAAAACATCGTTAACTATTCTTCGAATACAAGGTAATTATCGAAACAACACTAACAACGATGATGAAGTATATTTTAGGTTTGCTATACACATAGACGAAATAATACCTTAAAAGAGATACATAAAAAAATGTTTCAACCAGATAAACCAAGTCATTCGGGGGTCTCAAAGCGCACGTCAAGCGGAATTTCTTTCATTGCTTTTGTGGTTATGTATTAGATCTCATTGGTGTTGATAAGTATGACTCATATATTGATTCGGGAACCAACCATACATGTTGGAGCCTAGTTGTGGCAACATTAACCGGAGTTGAGGATTGCAAGTCCTGCCATTACATAACTGACTAAAGATTTGTTAACAGCCACTGTCAGGAAGGGTTTAAAACTTGTTGCAGCCATCGAGAAATAGCTATGTACAGATCATGCATCGGTTTTAGCTCAACGTGCTGGCACACAAATATGGTCCCAAGTCGATCTATTTCACAATAGTGTGAATCTGATATTAAAATTTTCCAAAAATTTATTAGAAAGTTGGTTTTATGAAATGTCAATTTAGGACCTCATGTAAAAGTTTTCCAAAAATTATAGATTTTTGGATATATAAAAATGTTATCCGAAATTTTGGATATCTGAATTGAAAAAACTTAGGTAAAATAATGTGTCTAACATAAAACCGTCATCGTAAATTTCAATATAACTAGTTATTGACAAGTCTATTAAATTATCTAAACTAACAACAAAAAAATATTGTCGATTGTAACCCCCGGTACTTTTCTAAACTCATTTCTAGCCAAAATATTTATTTTCGTACCTGAGACACATTAAAGCTTTTATTTTATGATTATTTGGGCTTGAGAAACGTGAGATATATTGGAAACGAGAACTTCATTCCTTGATTGACTCAGCACAACCTAGAACACTCGAACTTATTGCATTTTGCCAAGTTATTTGAATTATTTTGAGTTTTGGAAAAACTCTTAAGTTTATGCTTGATTTTATTGGAAAAATTATTTCGTGAACAATGGCGCAAGTTTTGTAATTTTTCGAGTCCGTTTGCTATGTCGTTCCAGCCCCGAAGCGTTTATTGTAATAAGTTTGCTACATTGGCGATATTAGTCCTCGAAGTATCACCCTCCATTTACCCAACACTTTTTAAAACTCACAATTCTAACCTGACCCCCACTATATATATAATAATAATAATAATAATAATAATATCAATTATTTTATTTCATTTTCTCATCTCCTCTCTCTCTAAAAACACACACTTCACTTTTTCTCCCTCCCTTTCTCTCTCTAAATCCGGCCAACCACCACCACCACCGACCTCCGGCGTACTTTTCCGGTCACCGGAATATTTTCCGGCCAAAAATATTTTCTTTCACCATCTTGTAGATCGGAACGTGCTCGTTCCAAAAGTACAAGCCGTTTCAATCAAAGCCATCCCGAACACCCCCAAACCACTACCACCGCCGCACCCTATACCACCACCATCAACACTACGAGCCACCACCACTTTCTATTCTTTTTACCCATCTTTTCTTGCTCGGTAAACCACCCAAACGCACCTTATTTATTTATTTTTATTTATTTCGAATTTATTACATTTTATTTATTTAAAAACATTAAAAATATTAGTAATTTTATTTTCGTATTTTTATTTATTAAAAATAATATTTCCGAAAATATTTTAATTAAATCCGAAAATTTTCGAAAATGATTTTTATAAAATTTATTTTATAAATTTTTATTTATTTACTTTTATTCCGAAAATAATTTTAAAAATAATGTATATTTTTAGTTTTCATCCTAAAATATTTTTAAAAAATTGTATATTTTTATTTATTTTTTTTATATATGTCGATCGATATATAATTGTATATATATATATAGAGATGAGATCAAATAAAAAAAAGATTTTTGGTAAAAAGAATAAGAAGAATTTTGGACCTTTGATTTAAAATCAATGGATGAGATTAACTATAATCCTAACTAACTATTAAGGGTATAAAAGTAAATTCAGAATCTAACTATAATCCTAACAACCTATATTATAAAACCCATGTTCTTCTAAACACACAATTTCCATCTCTATATAATAAAACCCAGCTCCTTCTAAACATACAAGTTCCATATCTATATAATATATCATACCAGTAGTCTGTTAGCTGTTAGAAACTTAATTCTACTTTGGTGATAAACCTGATATTAGCAACAAGTTGCTTACTTGTAATCGTTGATGCAAAAGGTTTTTTTTTTTTTTTTTTTTTTTTTTTTTTTTTTTTATTATTTTTTTTAAATGAAAATAAGCAGGTAAGTTCGACTACAAACAATGACTTGCAGACTTTGATAGCAACACAATTTTGAAGACGTGGTTTACAATTCATTGAATATTTAGATTAGTTGTACATACATATGTACACTACAAAACTCAAACCTACTCATACACCATAATTTCCTTTGTTGAAATACAAGGCAACCAACAAGTGAGTGCCGCTCAAGATGATCAATGATCACTCATCTATGGCTCTGGTTTTATCTTCGAGATGAACTTGGAAGAAACTGTCGACAATATGAAGTTTCCATAATCATCTTCTTTACCATAGGATGTAAGGCTAGGAGCCATCACGATCTTGCATTTGCTTGATGTATCGCACCCCATTCCAACACCAAAATAAGTTAAATGATCTGATATATTGTTTCCAGAGAGAGAGACTGATCTGAAATATTAAACAAGTAGTTTTAGATATTAGTTTGCATGATAAAAATCTTCTCAGAAAAAGATACAACGAAGACAATACTTACAGGTGGTGCATTCGATCTATATACTCTGGAACATGTCAACTCAAAACTACATCAAGTCAACTCAAAATCCTAGTGGACTTGGAAATAAAGGTGGTCGATCTCGCTCAAGGATAATTAGACATTTTTAATGCACAAAATAGTGTTATTTCAAACAACATAGTGCAAATTACCTTAGCATGTCAGCTTTTCTAAATTCTTTTGAGAACATATGCATATTCAGACCATTTTTAATGCACAAAATAGTATTATTTCAAACAATAGAGTACTAATTACCTAAGCATGTCACTTGTACTATCCCTGATGAAAAGTAACATACATTTAACATGTTATTAATGTAGAATAAAACATTATTTCAGACCATTCACGATTATCCTAACTTGTCACTCTTTTACTAACTTTCAAGAAAAAGTAATGCACATTTAGAGCATTTTTTAGTGCATAAAATAGTGTTATTTCACGCAATTCACAATTATCCAACCGTACTGACTTTACTAGCTTCCTACAAAAATTAATGCACATTTAGAGCATTTTTTAGTGCACAAAACGGTGTTATTTCACACAACTCATGGATTATCTAAACCGTTTCGCACTTATACTATCTTCCTACAAAAATTAATGCACACTTAGAACATTTTTTAGTGCACAAAATAATGTTACCTTCACACAACTCATGAATTATCCAACCGTGTCACACTTTTACTAACAAGAAGAAAATCCCAAGCACCTTTATAAGTCTAAAAAGTAGATATTATCTTATAGAAGAACATTTTCATTCCTTTAACAGTAGACTTCTCTTACGAAAGAGTCATGTTTTCAATTGGAAGTGGACTCAAGACCCAATCATACATTAGAAGCTATTGTCCTTAACAAAGAGATTCTTTAAACAATAAACTTGATGTGTCACGCTTCATAGGCAGTGTCCCGTCGGCAAAAGATTGAACCCAACTGAACGTGCCTCGCCTGAGCATGTTTAAGTCGACATGACTTCCGGAGCCTGAGATGAGACACTGGGCGACCCAGTCACTATATTTGTACTACGTTTAGAAAAGCACAGTATAAAAGGCTACGTTTATGGGTATGCACTGATATGAGAAGTTTCTAGTTTGAACTTTGTTTGTGACAAATTTTTCCAGGTTTATAATGTTTATGGCTAAGCATGCTTCCTCTATATGAAGTTGCTGCTGCTCCTAAACCAATTATCCAAAACTGATTATTTAATCAGTATGTAACCAGAATCAGTTTCACTATACCCAAAAAGTAATAGGTGTTTAGATCTGCTTATTAAACACGTAAGGTATTTAAATTGAGCAGATTTACACCATTTTTAATGCACAAAACCATGTCTTTTCAAACATTAGCATGCTCGTTAACTAAGTAGGTCACCTTTAGTAACTTCCTATGAAAATTAATATACATTTAGACAATTTTTAATGTACAAATAGTGTCATTTCAAACAATAGTGTATTGATTTCCTAAGCATGTCGCCTTTTCTATATTCCTATGAACACAGATGCACAATTAGACCATTTTAGTATACCAGCAAATAGCATAAATCGTATTGACTAATAAGACACATGTATTGTCAAAGAGTACAAGCTTCTATCTGTTTCAATTAATTATTTGTAGAACAATAAGAAGGAAAGTGACGATACACAATGCGAGTTTAGTCTATTAGTCCTCAATGACTACTCACCTTTAGCCTCATCACAGCATTAACAGCCAAGGTTGCAAAATGTTACATGTCTTGTGATAGAATTTTAGAGTCATTGCAATCTTCATCAAGTCTGATCTGAATTTTCTGCATGAACAATTAAACTGACATTAAAATGCAGAGTACACTTTCATAATTGCAACCCAAAATCAATTTCAGAAAGTGCTTCAGATAGCACACTAAATCAATTTCAAGTAACAGTAAAACAAGTAAACGACCCAAACAGTTAGTATACACACACATGTTTATCGGCATTGGTATTAAAAACTTATCTGAAAGAGTATTGTTTTGGTTATTATCAATGATCAATAAACATACAGATTAGACTTACCCCTAGTGGTTGGGCCGCATTGTGACCATGCCAATATATCTTAGGACCTAAAACAATTGCACCGGTTCAGTCATTCTGAATCATTGCAGCTTCACTTTTCTATACACCAATCATAAAGGTGGATAGTTCAACTTAAAGAGCTACAACTATGCAGACTCCAAGTCCTATTACAACCCATATTCTAAAACTTATTTTCTTATAAACACATTAACATAAAAAGACAATAAAGGGGTGTTTGGCAAACTATAACAACAACACTTTTGACCCGTTAACCCACTGTGACAATAACTTAAAGGACTTTTATTTTCAGTCAACTTTAGAAAAAAAAAAAAAAAAAAAAAAAACTAGTTTTGGCCTGTTAACCCACTATGACAACAACATTTTTCTAGGTAAAATGGACACTTTTCGATACATTCTGTGTATATATAACAGTTGCCAAAATGTGAACTTCATGTAGTTTTGGTTAGAAGTCAAAAATCACAGTGACAAAAAACAGAGGTTTAGTTGTTACAGAAGGTTTTGGGATGGTTTGATATGTGGGCTTTTTTTGTTTGCATCATTACAGAATATAAGAGAACTGAATAAGATTCTTTGATTTCCTAAGCATGTCACATTTTCTAAATTGCTATGAAAACAGATGCACAATTAGACCATTTTAATGCACAAATTAGTGTTAATTCACACAAGTGCCGATTGCCAAAGCATGTCACCTTTACTAACTTCACAGTTAGACCATTGTAATGCACAAATTAGTGTTAATTCACACAAGTGCCGATTGCCAAAGTATGTCACCTTTGCTAACTTCGTATGAAAACGAATGCACGGTTAGACCATTTCAATGCACAAATTACTGTTAATTCACACAAATGCCGATTGCCAAAGCATGTCACCTTTACTAACTTCGTATGAAAACGAATGCACGGTTAGACCATTTCAATGGACAAATTATTGTTAATTCACACAAATGCCGATTGCCAAAGCATGTCACCTTTACTAACTTCATATGAAAACTTCAATGCACAATTAGACCATTTTCAATGCACAATTAGACCATTTTCAATGCACAAATTAGTGTTAATTCACACAAGTGCCGATTGCCAAAGCATGTCACCTTTACTAACTTCGTATGAAAAGAATGCACGGTTAGACCATTTCAATGCACAAATTACTGTTAATTCACACAAATGTCGATTGCCAAAGCATGTCACCTTTACTAACTTCGTATGAAAATGAATGCATAATTAAACCATTTTCAATGCACAATTAGACCATTTTCAATTCCGATTGCCAAAGCATGTCACCTTTACTAACTTTGTATGAAAACGAATGCACAATTAGACCATTTCCAATGTACAAATTAGTTCAATGCCGATTGCCAAAGCATGTCACCTTTACTAACTTCGTATGAAAACGAATGCACAATTAGACCATTTTCAATGCATAAATTAGTGTTAATTCACACAAGTGCCGATTGCCAAAGCATGTCACATTTACTAACTTCCTATGAAAATGAATGCGCAATTAGACCATTTTGCAATGCACAAATTAGTGTTAATTCACATAAGTGCCGATTGCCAATGCATGTCACCTTTACTAACTGCGTATGAAAACGAATGCACAATTAGACCATTTTCAATGCATAAATTAGTGTTAATTCACACAAATGCCGATTGCCAAAGCATGTCACCTTTGCTAACCTCGTATGAAAATGATGTGTGGGAATCGCACCTTGCTTTACCTCTCGAGGGATCTCGCGAGGCTTACAACCCCCACCAGGCAGTGTACCTGATCGTTGTAGTATAGTATAGTGACAAGTACCGGGGGATTGATCGTTCAGCTTAGGAATAGTGTCGCTAGGATTAGAAAGCCTAATTAATAGTTCTAGAGATGGAAGATGATTATTTTTGTGTTTTTATATTTTATGAAAGCAAGTAAAATCTCGGGTTTTGAAGGAGTGGGCGGAATTAGTTGCTAATCAACTAACCCAAAAACTACTTTATAACTAATTAACTAATGAAAATGAAATTAAACTAATATTAAACTAAGGTTGTGAGCAGTGGTTGGAGAAATTGTGTTTACTTAGACTTCATTACTCCCTAGATATCTTTTACATGTTAATTACTTGTTACACTTGTATGAATGACGGGTTGTATTCCTTAATACCATTCGTGGAGTGGCATACATAACTCCCCAACTCTATGAGCTCTTATCTCCTCCTACACCATGACCCAGCACAACTATAGGGATTGTAAACAGTGGCTCATGCATTAAATACAACCAATAAAGACCTAGTACGCCTCGGTTCATGTTTCTTAAGACGTTCAAGCATGTTACCATATGGAGATCTGCCAGTTTTCTTAAGCCTAACATATAATATCATTCATTCAAAACAAGAATAGACAAGTAATCAACACATAATCAACATCTAGGTTTCATTAGATCTAAGCAAACACAAAGGAAATTTAGCCTAGCATAGTAGAATTAAGATAAGAACAAAAGATAGACAACCAACACATAGACATATTGATTGAATTAAGAGTATACTTATCTCAATTACAATGCAAGGTCTCAAGGGTTTGGAACCCTTGAAAAACCTGTAAAAGAGGCACCAAAATCGTCTTTAGGGTTTCACCAAAACTTCTCTCCCTTTAATGAAAAAAAACTAGAAAACTATATATAGGAAAATCGTCCTGACGGCGTCAAGAGTAAAATCTGACGCCGTCAACTCGCCGCCATCTACTTCCTCGGACGCCCTAGATCCAATCGTGACGGCCTATGTGACGCCGTCACCACCCTCGGTAAATTAATCTTGGTCACTTTGACGCCGTCATCTCTTCATCTGACGCCTTCACAACCTTCGGTAAAATATTCATCCTTTCTGACGCCGTCAAGAGTAAATCCTTGACGCCGTCACCTTGTAATTCCAGCTTGGATTTGGTACTTTGTTGTTTTTTTCACTTTATGCTCCAAAAACGTCCAAAATAGCTTCTTTTCCAGAATTCACTCTCCAAACACCTAAAATCACAAAAGGAACGATTTAGGGCAATATTTGATCAAATAAATTCGGATTCGGGCTTAAATGACCCCCTAAAAACGGATCATTTTTCGCCTCATCATATACCCTTACACTTGAGATTTGCTTGTCCTCAAGCAAATGAGCTTTTATTCTACTCAAAAGACAAGTTAGGGGTCATTTAACACTAATATAAAAGTAATTACAACAAATAATCGTTCCACTAAAGACCAATAGACAAGCACGGAGGTCATACACAAGCACCTCACAAATAGTGTTTAGATACTCACATCTCTCGGGTGTAATAAAGTAATATAACATTATGGAAATGGAAGATATCTCTCACTACCTGTCATAGCAAAATAGATTACCATAGGCTTGGGAAAGGATCAAACCTCCACCACATGGCGTAAGCACCTAGGATAAACTATCAAAGAGGTCTTTTTAAAGGGTTATAATGTTAGGTGTAGGGATATGAATTACACGGTTTTGTTGGATAAAGGGGATTTTATTGGTGGCGAGTTAACAATCTTAGTTAATTACATGTACAAGATGGCGTTGCTAAGCCAAGACTAGACTCGACTTAAGCTAATAAATGAAAAATAACTAAAAACATAAAATGAACATAGAATGAAAACGGGATGGTAGTCCGTATGTTTTTTCTCTCTTTCTTTTCTATTTTTTTTTTCTTTTTCTATTTTTTTTTTTTTTTTTTTTTTTTTTTTTTTTTTTTGATTTTTTCGATTTTTTTTTTTTTTTTTTTTTTTTTTTTTTTTTTTTTTTTCATACACTCTTACCCTACCATCCAAAATAATACATCATAGGGGTTTGAGCATTCCCCTTACACTTGAATCTTTACATACTTTACATTAAACTATTCTAATGACTCGAATTAAGAAAATCAAAACACTTGGAGCACTTTTAAGATTAACGTACATATGGGGGTAATAAGTGTTGTTCTTCCCCATTACTCCATAAAATAAGTACTTACCCATGAGTCCCAATCGTCCCAAAACAATATGTACAAGGATATGACTCGACTTAGCAACCATGTAATCAATTAGAAAGTTAACTTAGGGTTTAACAAATAACAATAATGCACTAAAAATGAGCGCATACACGGAAGGCTAAGGCGATTTGGGTGTACATTTAAGTGGGGTGTAACAAATTCTTCCTTTAAGTAAAATGCTTAAAGTTAGAAACGAAAAGATAGGCTCGGAGGGGTGTACTAGGGGTATCGTGTACTAAAAATGAGTACAACGCTAAGGGTGTGGGAAAAATTAGTTGACTTAACTAGCCAAGTAATATGACTTAAATGGTCAAGTAATCGTAATACGGGTTTAACACAAGGGTGATCCTAATGCCTCTTATCATGTAGTAAATCCTACTACACGAATGTAGTCTCACTAGCGGTCTCGGGATGCATCACTAACGCAAGTTCTAGAATCTAAATGCTACCGGTACACTCATAAGCACCAATAATAAATGCTTTTCCTATCAAATCTAAAGGCGAACCTCACATTTTTGGGTGGAAAATTTTTCTGAATATACGGTTATGTGCTAGTCATACAACCTCCTATCCATGAGACGCTTGCTATGGCTAAAGTTTCACTCCTAAATGTTGTAAAAAATTTTAAATTTGGCGCTAAAATTGCACTAACAAGTATTTCTCATAGTTTTATTACTCATCTACTATCAAACAAAACAAACTCAAGCGAAAGTGCATATGTAAGGTATCATCTTTTTACCCTCCCCTTACACTTAAGATGAACATTGTCCCCAATGTTCAAGTAAAGAATGTAAAAGTTAAAAGTAAAGAGAATGAATTCAAATACTCCCCTGATTCGCTCGGTATGGATTTTAGGTTGGCCAGGTTAAATCTTCCTCCAAGAAAACGAACAATCAAAGCTTCCCTTCCAGAATATAAATCATCTTCTTGTCTCAAATAACCTGTAAATCCTGACAAAAGTAGACAAGGCAACCTCGCGTAAAATCGGCGGCATCCTATATAAGTTACTAAATCCTAGAAAACAAAATAAGATATAATGCTTGTGGAATGAAGTTTGCAGATTTCCTGGAGATTATAAAACTTAATAATTCACAAAAACTTATAAGACTCCGTTAGAAAAACAAAACTGGTAAAATTTCCAGATTTTTTTGACTCCTGACGCCGTCAAGAGCAATTGCCTGACGCCGTCAGAATGAACCTGTAGAAATCTTTATGTTAAGTTTCCGGAAAATTTCTGGAAAAACTTTGTCCTACTTCCTGGAAAATCCTGCAAAACTACATTATGACTCAATACAAGCATTTGACTCTAACAATACGAATACACATGTTCATTAAATATTGTGGAGAATCATGATCGGTTTGTTTCTTAAAAAACATATTTGGGGTTTCCCCTTACACTTATCTTTTGCAAAAAATACCTTTAGGTTGAAGTTAAGACTAGGCTAAACAACATAATAAAGTATTTCCACATTTTAATTGAGAAACATGATCAACCAACAATAAAAATAAAGCATGCATACGGAAGCAAATAACAATCAAACAATTAAAATCACACAAAACATGGGTTGCCTCCCAAGAAGCGCTTTTCTTTATTTACGAGTCTTGTAGCTAGACTCAAAGTCGTGGGTTACTACGTGATTCGGGTGAGTTCCTCATTGAGGACATCTTTGGGATCGAACTTAGGTTTCAACTCTCTATCGGTTTCCTTAGTATGGTACGACCTCTCGAACATCTCTCCATCCGGATCATATAAAGTCATTCTCATGTGCCATGATCCGTCTCCTTCTTTAGGTGGCTTGTCCCACCTCCATTCATACTTATCTCCATCTCTTTTCCATTTATTCAACTCTATATTAATAGGCATTACGCTTAAGAACTCAATCATTTTTCTAAAGACTAAGGGGTCCTCAAAGGGATCTAGCTCCTCATCTCTAGCTATGAGTTGTTCAACCGAATGTGTTCTCTCAACGAAATCCTTTTCTAGATAAAATGGGCATTGAGGTCCTATGAAGTTCCTTTCTATCCAAGGTCCATATCTAGATGGTCTCCTATTCATCTCTACCCAATGCGGTGTTGGTTCATCATCACAATCATAACTATGCTTCTTAACATTATACACCGACCAAGTATCGCCTTCACCTACCGCTATCTTAGATTCCTTGCAATCTATCATGGCACTAGCGGTTGCTAAAAATCCTCTTCCAACTAATAATGGGCATGTAGTGTCACTAACCATGTCTAGGACGTGAAAATCCGCTAATATAGTCAACTTTCCTACGTGAACAACTACATCCTTAATCATCCCAACCGGGTGAGCTATACTCCCATCCGCTAGCCCTATCAATACCTCCGTTTCTTCTAACTTTCCTAGCTTAAGAGTGGTGAATAAGGATAAGGGAATCAAGTTGAGGCTTGACCCTAAATCGGCTAATGTGTCGAAAGCTTCGGATCTTCCTATCTTACAAGGCAAAACAAATATACCCGGGTCATCAAGCTTTTTAGGTAACTTGTTTTGAACGAAAGCGGTCCCATTTTTGCCTAGCTTACACTTCTCATATTTTTCTAGGAGGGCGCTATAGTATGGAGCACGCGCTAAGACATCAATGACGGGGCGTTCAATGTGAAGTTCTTTGAATTCATCGTCAAGGTCTTGCGTAAGAGGTGTTTCAACAATACTTTTGACCGGTTCTATAGTGGGAGTTTTAGTTGATTGGTCCTTTTGGGGAACTTGGTTTTGCTTGAAACACTTGCTCGTTGATTTGACCGAATAATATTGTGGACACAAAGCGGGTGACGAAACGGATGATATGGAATTAACGGTTAGTTTCGGATTCTTGATCGTGTCACTTGGGAGTGCTCCCATTTCTCGGTCATTGAGAACTTTCAACAATGTGTCAATTCTATTGGTCATCTCATTTTGATTTTGTTTGAAATCGGCTTCAAACTTAGCTATGCGGGCTTCTTGAGATGCCATGAACTTTGACATCAATCCTTCAAGATTGTTGGTACTACCATAGTTGTTAGAAGGACTGTTGTTGAAGGTACGGTTGGATGGTGGACCGTTTGATTGGTAACGATTAGGTGGGTTGGATGAATTTGGTTGATTTTGTTTCCACCTAAGGTTTGGGTGATTTTTCCATGAGGGGTTATATGAATCACCGTATGTGTTTGGCTCAGGCTTGAAAGTGTACCACTTATCTTCCGCTTCGTCGGTACGCGTGGATGCGTAGTCCGCAAAAGCTGTTCCGGGGAGTTCCACACAATCACGAGTGTCATGGGGACCACTACATAATTCGCATGAAGAAGTGATTTTGTTCACTTGGCTTGAATGCTTCGGAGCTTCGTAAGATTTCATGAGAAACTTGACTTGGTCCTCAAGTTCCATGATCCTACGGTCGGGAGTGCTTGAATTATTCGAAGGCAAAGATATTGCCTTGACCGTTTTGTTCAAATCACGGGGATCATTCCAACTTTCGTTGTCATAGAGAGCAAGATCTTCTATGAGTTCCCATGATTGTTCCGCACTAAGATCACGTAGCTTACCACCGGCCGATTGGTCAATGGTTCGCCTCGTGGGGATATCGATATGGTCATAAAAAATTTGGACTTGGAGCCACAAATCTATGCCATGATGAGGGACTTTTTGGGGTAAGTCCTTGAAACGAGTCCATGCTTCATAAAGAGATTCATTTTGACGTTGTTGGAACATCAAGATGTCATTCCTAAGTTTAGTAGTTCTCCCCGGTGGGAAAAATTGAGCAAGGAAACGAGTGGTGAGATCATCCCATGTGGTGATGGATCCCGCGGGTAAACGCTCAAGCCATTGACTAGCTTGATCCCGTAGAGAGAATTGGAATAGGCGTAAACAGGTAGTCTCTCTAGTTTCAACACCTAGGTCTATGGAATCTACGATTTTGAGGAAGTCCTTAAGGTGTTGGTTTGGATCTTCGGAACGAAGTCCATGGAATGCACATCCGCTTTGCACCAACCGGATGGTGTCGGATCGCAGGGGGGTCACATTGGCTCCGGTGAGCTCAATGGTGTTTCGGTAGCCTTGGTGGCTAGGTCGGGAATACTCTCCTAAGGTTCGGGGCCTAAGGGGTTCTAATGGTGGGTTTTGTTGTGGTGGGATGATGGGTTCAAAGATGTTACCACCTTCCATGATGTCGGATGGTAAAGAGTTACGAACAAAAGCACGAAGAAATAAGATAGACTAAAGAAGACCTAAAAATAAAAATAAAATCTTACTAGAAAGGAATCTAGCAAGTAGACCTAATAAAAAGAAATCCTAACCTAGACAATAACTATTCCCCGGCAGCGGCGCCAAAAACTTGATGCGTGGGAATCGCACCTTGCTTTACCTCTCGAGGGATCTCGCGAGGCTTACAACCCCCACCAGGCAGTGTACCTGATCGTTGTAGTATAGTATAGTGACAAGTACCGGGGGATTGATCGTTCAGCTTAGGAATAGTGTCGCTAGGATTAGAAAGCCTAATTAATAGTTCTAGAGATGGAAGATGATTATTTTTGTGTTTTTATATTTTATGAAAGCAAGTAAAATCTCGGGTTTTGAAGGAGTGGGCGGAATTAGTTGCTAATCAACTAACCCAAAAACTACTTTATAACTAATTAACTAATGAAAATGAAATTAAACTAATATTAAACTAAGGTTGTGAGCAGTGGTTGGAGAAATTGTGTTTACTTAGACTTCATTACTCCCTAGATATCTTTTACATGTTAATTACTTGTTACACTTGTATGAATGACGGGTTGTATTCCTTAATACCATTCGTGGAGTGGCATACATAACTCCCCAACTCTATGAGCTCTTATCTCCTCCTACACCATGACCCAGCACAACTATAGGGATTGTAAACAGTGGCTCATGCATTAAATACAACCAATAAAGACCTAGTACGCCTCGGTTCATGTTTCTTAAGACGTTCAAGCATGTTACCATATGGAGATCTGCCAGTTTTCTTAAGCCTAACATATAATATCATTCATTCAAAACAAGAATAGACAAGTAATCAACACATAATCAACATCTAGGTTTCATTAGATCTAAGCAAACACAAAGGAAATTTAGCCTAGCATAGTAGAATTAAGATAAGAACAAAAGATAGACAACCAACACATAGACATATTGATTGAATTAAGAGTATACTTATCTCAATTACAATGCAAGGTCTCAAGGGTTTGGAACCCTTGAAAAACCTGTAAAAGAGGCACCAAAATCGTCTTTAGGGTTTCACCAAAACTTCTCTCCCTTTAATGAAAAAAAACTAGAAAACTATATATAGGAAAATCGTCCTGACGGCGTCAAGAGTAAAATCTGACGCCGTCAACTCGCCGCCATCTACTTCCTCGGACGCCCTAGATCCAATCGTGACGGCCTATGTGACGCCGTCACCACCCTCGGTAAATTAATCTTGGTCACTTTGACGCCGTCATCTCTTCATCTGACGCCTTCACAACCTTCGGTAAAATATTCATCCTTTCTGACGCCGTCAAGAGTAAATCCTTGACGCCGTCACCTTGTAATTCCAGCTTGGATTTGGTACTTTGTTGTTTTCTTCACTTTATGCTCCAAAAACGTCCAAAATAGCTTCTTTTCCAGAATTCACTCTCCAAACACCTAAAATCACAAAAGGAACGATTTAGGGCAATATTTGATCAAATAAATTCGGATTCGGGCTTAAATGACCCCCTAAAAACGGATCATTTTTCGCCTCATCAGAAAACGAATGCACAATTAGACCATTTTCAATGCACAAAATGGTGTTATTCCAAACAATCGCGCACATATTGCCAAAACAAAACGCTTTTACTAACATCTTATGAAAACTAACACACATTTAGCGGATTATTAATGTAGAAAACAATATTATTTCACATGACTCATGATTATCCCAACATATCACTATTTTACTAATCTCCTGCCAAAATTAATACACATTTAATCCACTTTTTAATGCACAAAATATTGCTATTCCACACAACTCACAATTATCCAATCGTTTCACATTTTACTAATTTCCTACAAAAATTAATGCTTATTTAGATCATTTTAATGCACAAAATAGTGAATTCGACACAACTTAATGCTTATTTAGATCATTTTAATACACAAAATAGTGAATTCGACACAACTTATGATTATCCGATCGTATTACACTTTTACTATCTTCCTACAAAATTGATGCACATTTAGCCCTTAACTAATGCACAATACATGTTCAATCAAATCTCCTTCTTATGCTTATTATTGCACAAAGCAATCAAATCTGATGCACATTTTTTCAAACAAAATTGTTATTAACAAAGAAATTTTACACTTAATTACATCAATACCTATAGATTTTGGAGTTTCGGAGGGACGATCATGGAACAACTTCCTCTGCTTATTATCTTTGATTTGTAGTTGGATGTAAAATCAACTTCGAGTAGATTTGTAGTTGGAGCCAAAATCAGATCATTATTTTCATCTTTGATTTGTAGATGATTTTATGAAAGTGAGATTTGATGATCAGATTTTAGATGTTTAGATTTTATTAGAGAGAAGTTGTTGAAGGAGAGAGAAAGTGAGCTGTAAAAATGATCGGATATTATGAGAGAGAATGGTGATAAGACATTTAAAATGTGTGTTTTTGTACTTTTATTAAATGACGTTTTTGCCCTTTCAGCCTTAATTAAGTTTATAGTTTAATCTCATCCATTGATTTTAAATCTAAAGGTCTAAAATCCTTCTTATTCTTTTTACCAAAAACTCTCTTTTTATTTTAACTCACCCCTATATATATATATATATATATATATATATATATATATATATATATATATATATATATATATATATATATATATATATATTGTTTTATTATTTATTTATTGAATATATGAGATATAAATGATGTTTTTGACTTATGTGGGCCCCTCCTTTGACCGACAGTTGACTGGTCAACACCGGGTCGACCCGGTGTGACCCGGTTAATTTTTGTATTATTTGTTGATTCTCGTGATTATTTGATATTGTTATATATTTTAGAACTTGTTTCGGCTAAATTTAAATGAAACGGATTAATAATTATGAAACTATAAAATAAGTTGGATATAGTTAAGGGATTTGGTTATCGGACATTATTTCCGTATTGTAGTATTGTGAGCTTGTATTGGACGTATTGGATTTACGGCCTTGGTTATTTGGATGTTATGGACCCTTTGGTACATGAGAAGGTAGGGTACGTTAGGCCCGTAAAGATCTTAACGTACCTGGAACCCGAACAATACAAAATGGTCTATAAAACTAAACAACTAAAGGACTACGCGAATGATATATCCAATCATATTTACTTATATATATAGTAATATTGTTTAGAAACAAAGAGTCGTTGACTCGGGAAATGTTGTATAAACGGCATGTCATGCCGAAATTTCGTAAAATCTTTTATAAACTTTTAATATTAAAGGATTGTATTATATTTGAAAACCTTTTTGACTATATTGCTTTCAACGTTTCATTTTTGGAAAAATAGGTAAAATAGCCGAAACTAGTTTCTTTAGCATATTAATTTATTTTCATTTCGATTTCTTTTCTTCGAGTTATTCTTTCGTTTACTCTTGACTTTCTCGAATTGACGTACGCTCTCAACGACCTATTTTCTCTTTCTTTCTCGTCACCCACGCGAGACTTTTAAAATCCTTTTTCTTTCAAATGCCATTGTATTTTTACAAAATCTTTTATTTAAGCATTGTTTATTGAGATGTTCGAGTTTAGTTCTGAGTGATGCCTTTTATATTGATTAGGTTGTGCTGAGGTCCCTTTTGCTGTGACGCGTCATTGATTGATTGCTATATCTCGTTTCCTGCTGCTATTGTTAAGGTGTGATTCATAGCCCCGCTTTTATATTTTAATTGTTTTCAAACCCTTGGGGTGAGACACATGCTTTAAATGTTTTCTGAGCACAAGTATTTTTTATATGCTTTTCCTAATGATATATATATTTCCTGACGATGTACTAAGTAGCTTATCTTGCCTGAAAGACCCTCCGATCATGAGCCATTAGTCACCTGCGGGTGAGCGCGAACTTAGTTTATAGGCCTATAGGACTGTCCATCCCACTCGTAGTTGTCAAGGGCTTGACATGCGGGTGTACTATTTGTCGTTTTTGCCGGGTAATTTGGCAAGTGCCGGCCTTGGGGGGGGGGGGGGGGGGGCATTTATTAATATGAAATTCCACGGTTATTATGTATGTCAGTACAGCGTACTGTTGATTGGTTTGGTTAACGTTTTGTGTGTCATGAGCTTAGTATCATCAACCGTATGTATGCACGTGTTGCCTCTACATATTGGGTGTTACCTTGATTACCCTGGTATTTGCATTTGTTGCTTATATCATATGATTATAAACTCTTGTGCTCAACCTTATTACTTTAAACCTATGGATTACACTCAACCTTTGCGTTGACTTTTAAGAATGTGTTTCTTAGGTACTGCTACAAATTAAGTTTTGGAATATCATGGTCTTGGGAGTGGTGGAGTGGCTGGACGAAGGAAGCTTTCTATCAAGGCAGCTTTATCACTTTTACTATCTTTATTTTTCATGTCATTCGTAAAACCTTGGTGTGTCTTTAATATTTTCCGCTGCTAAACTTATTTACTTTCCGCTGCTAAACCTTGTATTTCTACTACTAAAACTTGATATTTCCGCTGCTAAGCTTTGTCATTTTCCGCTGCAAACTTTTATTTATATTTCGCTGCTATTTGTTAAAGAGCCTATGTGTTCTAAAATGGTTTGTAAAATGAATGATGTGTTTTGAGGTACTTTTAAACGTCCCGTGTTGTGGTCGTTAGCTATAAAGGTGCCTGGTTTCGGTTCACGTAGCGCCCCCAGCATGTCGGCTGCCGTATTTTGAGTTGGGGGTGCTACATCGATAATGTCTCATTTTAGACAACCATCATCGCAAATTTGAATATAACTAGTTATTGATAAGTCTCTTAAATTATCTAAATTAACAACAAAAAATTATTGTCGATAATGTCTCATTTCATATTTTCGCTTTAGGCCTTGAAAAACTATGAGACGGCTCCGATACCATTACAATCCTATTTACATGTTTTATGAATCTTTATCTTTTGAATAACTTTGTCTGAATTCATGCGGGAACTATTTTTGAAAGTGATTTTAACTTATAGAAATGATGATCCTTTAATGAAAAAAATGAAACTGAACAGCAAATGTCCAAACCGAAATTTTGGTGTGAGTTTGCTTTTAAAAAACTAAAAAGCGAATTTTTGGTTCGTTGTTTAGTTTTTACCAAAAACTGCTCCAAATCGCCTCATGCTCACATCTAAAGTTAACTGAGCTTATATAAGTTGTTTTGCCTACCTGAGCTCATGCAACATGTTTATATACATGACACTCATGTAAAGCTAAACAACATAATAGCAATTATGACACATATGCTTCCTATATGCAATTACATTTTAACTAGGCAAAATTTGTCTCTTTGGTCAATGTGGGATAACTGGTAACAAATTAGATACATACAGTGTAGCAGAGGTGCCTAAGCGAACCATATCTCACGGAAATTGGTCGTTTTATATTAGGGTGTTGGTTGTTAGGAGTTCGGGATAAATTATGTTTACACAATAAGTTAGTCTAAACAAGTACTTCAAGTTTTGTGGTAAATCAATGATTTAGGACATGCAACATAAAGTGAAGGTTTTAAGGTCACATTTTGTCCTTATTGTTAGTCTAGCCCGTATTGTGTCTATTATAATAGGCTCTAGCCCATAATCTAGAATAGTCGGTATATGGTTATATATGTACAATGTAATGTTAGTTTGGAGAATCAATCAAATTACAATATTTGGTACGCTACGCTACTGTGACAATGTTAGTACAGTCTACTTATCATGTAATCCGGTTCAGCATCAGCGAACAAAGCACATAGAGATTGATATTCATTTTGTTCGTGACTTGGTTGCCACTGGTTAGGTTCGGGTTCTCTATGTTCCCTCACGTTACCAATATGTAGATATTTTCACGAAAGGCTTACCGTCTGCACTGTTTGAAGAATTTTGCTCTAGCCTCAGCGTCCGGTGTCCTTTCGCTGCGAATGTGGGAGAGTGTTAACCTAGCCCGTATTGTGTCTATTGTAATGGGCTCTAGCCCATAATCTAGAATAGTCGGTATATGGTTATATATGTACAATGTAATACTACTTTGGAGAATCAATCAAATCTCAATATTCGGTACCACAATCATTCATTTATACTACTAACACTTATATCCCTTTGATCACAGTGAAAGATTTATTCACATGTTAGTTTTGGGATCAATCGTGATAAATTAATTTATTGAATCATCAAATTTTAGGAACATGAAAAAGGCCTTGATATTAGCCATATTTTTAGTGTCAAATTATCTTATTTATGCACAAATAACTAGCAAATTAAATGTTGGAAAATGATTATGATAACTAATTAATATGACTAATATTATACTTATAAGAAATTCAATGTTTGACAAGTGTTTACACAATTTATCACTCATAACGAGGCAGCATGGCCCGTGTGATGCACGGACTTCGATTACCATGAAGTAGCATCAGTTAAATAGGTGTGTACTTGGTCAGCTTAATTATCATAATAGGGTTGCTTAGCTTATACCATTAATGTTAACATTCAATACATGCCGCGTTGTATGGTTATATTGTAAAATCTTCATTCATCATGTATAACATCAAATAGTTGATGTTGCTCTCCCATTTACCCTAATTCGCATTCCCGTTACCTTGAATTGTATAGTGTGGAATTGTAAGTAATTTATTTCATCAGCTTTGCAAGGGTTGTGTGTATTTAGTTACTATGCTTTTGAGGGCCCAATACGAAATTAAATAATTAGGTCTTTCGATAAAGAATGTTACTCCCTCCGTCCCTTATTAAATGTCCTGTTTGAATTTTCAAAGTCTTTCTTTATCAACTTTGACCTTAAATAATTTTGTTTGTGTAATATAATATTTGATACAAAATATATGAATGAATTAAGTTTTAAATGTATTTTCATTGCGTATAATTTTTATCAAATACTATATAACACAAGTAAAAATATTCAAGGTCAAAGTTGATAAATAAAGACTTGAAAAGTCAAACATAGACATTTAATAAGGGACGGAGGGAGTATATATAAAGTGTCACCGTTTATAAGATATAATGCAATTAGTTGTCGAAACGTTTACTCATTTAAGATATTTTCTCATTTAAATACTCTTTTCTTCGTGAATATGTGTATACATACATATAATTATTAACGGGACAAATTTTGGGGCCCTTGAGCGGTCGCTCACCTTGCACACCCTCAAAGAAGTCCCTATTAATCGGGGACAGGTGGGCTCGCTTCGCGGTGGGTTACAAAGAAATAGACATTTGTAAAAACTTTTTAAAAATTATAGTATACAAACAAAATATTGTACATAACACTGTTGCTTAGCTTACTATAAGAAAAACTTTCAAATCAAACAAATCCTTTATAAATACTATACAAAGTTTTTCCAACTTTTGAATGAATAACTTAGTAATCAAATGCTTTCGTAATATAGTAAAAGAGTATTGGTAACACTATTAGATGGCTAACATGGTTATTTCATGAGAATATAATGGTCAAGTATATATATATATATATATATATATATATATATATATATATATATATATGTATATTATTTGATGGCTAACATGGTTATTTAATGGGGATATAATGGTCAGGTATACATCTCGTTAAGATATCTAGTGTTTGGGCTAAGCGATTTATACACTATCTTGAACAACTAACTTGAGGAATCTGTTGGCCGTCGAGTCTATGTTCTTTGCAGTGAGTAACATCTCAGTTAAAATTTTGGTTTCAGCCTTTTAATATGATCGATAATCGTACTAATACTCCTATCCTTTATCTATGAATATTTGGCTATATAAGGAGGGCCATGAATCAGCTACTCTATGACAGAAAAATTTCATCTTTTAAGAAAAAGGCCCAAAATCAAAACTCATGTGAGATAATCATGGGGCCTTGGCTAGTCCACAATAGATTATAACAATGGTGAACACCTTCACTCTTCTTATTAACATCTCAACTCCTAGAGGTCTACTACATAATTCAAACAGAAATACGAATAACATCTCAACTCTTATGCATCATATACATGCAAACACCCTTGAAGCAAACAAATCAATGCATATCATACCTTTGTTAGTTTAGTACTTGAACAGCTTCTTAAAAATACAACAAAAAAATAAAATATATCTTTGAAAAAGGGCAAAAAAAATCGTGCACCACAAAGCTGCACCACAACTGGTTATAAAAACAAAACCAATCTGCTGTAAAATAATTCATCGAGAGAGAGAGAGAGAGAGAGAACATGAATCTTCATCGATATTTATACTCAAAGGCTTTGCATCTTCAAGATCAGTTGTTTGAGGTGCCACTGACTCAATACTTTTGTAACTCAACCCTCAATTTTTCATTTTTAATTCTCAGTTCCTCTTCAACATTGTCATTTTGAAACTTTTTTAAGTCAGCGATTCTCTTATGCAACTCTCTTTGATCACTGTTTGCTGATGCACTCGAGGGAGTTATATATTGATAGACGAATCATGAGATTCAGATTCTGAATCCAAGGTAGATGTCTCATCTCTTCTTTCATGTGCAAATAGGAACTACTCCCACCACTTTTAAGATACACATCAAACCCCGCAACTCGAGTCCCCGTCCGGGTTTTTGGTTTCGAAGACTGGATTATCGAAGGTGGTTCAGAACCCACATCGGATATACCCAACCCTTGAGATTGAAGATCTGAAGGGATGTATTTCCTTAACTATGTACATTCGGTAAAAATCATCTACGTGGTCCAAGAGCTCAGGCCTCTTTTGGTAATACATATTGGCTTTCTTGGAAAATGAATCACCACCCCCTTCGATTAGCTACCCATTCTAAAATTGGCAGCAACAATTCCAACCCGTTTTGACCCGTTACTCAATCCAGTAGACCATTCCATCTAACCGCGACATGCAATCCCAAACACCCTACGAAAGTCCCGACAACTTCTTACATGTGCAGAAAAAGCTACAAATAGATAATCAAGTTTAATAAGCAATCCCAAACATGCTCATTTGTCATATTCTGATTATTTATGGATTTCAGGCAAAAACAAACACCACAATTAAGGCATACCGAGAAAAACTTACTTTGCGCAGTTTCTCTTCAGCTATTTCCTTCCTTATTTGTTCAAGCTCTGCCATAAGTTTCTTCTGTGTAATCCTCATCGTCATCCTCATCTGAATCAATCTATGGATCAACCAAGAATGGACATTTAGATGCACTTGCACAGACTTTGTGGGAAGACACATAAGTGATCTTCATTGGATTATCAACATTAGTTCCACATTCTGGGTGAAGGACCTCTGTGGCTACCATCATGAGCAGATACATAGAATGACAACATTAACAAAAATTACGGTATTAATGACTTTTCAGCCTAATTTCAAATAAACCATATCAAAAGAATGAGAGTCCCATAAACCTTTTGACACAGGTAAATCTTGATCCAAATAGAACACTAAACAAAGTATATCCATATTGCAAGAACGTTATCGTTTACCCTCAAAATTATTTTCTAACATGGGAGTGTTTGGGATTGCTTATGCGCACACAAACATACTATTAAAAAACAAACACACATGCACACACATACACGAACACATATACACACTTACACGGACACATACCTATAACCTATAATGTGTCTAGATACCTCGAGTAGAGAACTTGGGTACAACCAAGCTGTAACTCATCAATAACTTCATACATTTGCCTAGTATTTCAAATTTAATTTGTTTATGCAACGATTCCTGTAAAGTGGTTTTGAAAGAATGATAAATAAAATACAATTTAAAAACACATATACACACTTACATGGACACATACATATAACCTATAATGTGTCTAGATACCTCGAGTAGAGAACTTGGGTACAACCAGGCTGTGACTCATCAATAACTTCATACATTTGCCTAGTATTTCAAAGTTAATTTGTTTATGCAACGATTATTGTAAAGTGGGTTTTGAAAGAATGATAAATAAAATACAATTTGAAAAAACGGGTAGTATAATTATTGTTTTTAAAAACATATATCGGGTATGATAACTCACCATCTGCTCTTCCTCGTTTTTCAAATCATTAAGCGTTTCTTCACTGATTATAGGTGTCTCGGACTTACCCTTCTCAATTTAACATCCTTTTCAGTGCATTCAGAATATGCAGCTGCATTTTCCACCATCATCATTTGATCATCCAATGAAGATTGGATCTTAAGGGGTACATAATCCATTAATTTGATAAAGGTACTGGCAGTGACAGTGTTGGCTTCATCTGGCAATGTAACAACACTATCAATATAACAACCCCGCACACGTTGAAGTTAAGACTCTAATCAAGTTAGAATAATTATCAGTTTACTGTTTGTATATAGCATTTATTCATGTTGGATAAAACCTCGACAACAAACCTGAAGTTCGATCGCGGAACGCTAGATCGCGAGTTGTATTGAGCACAAGTAGCAAACACGAGAGACTACAAAGAACCGACTAGAACATTGCACACGATATACCCTCAACGAGCCCTTTATTAATACCAATAAAGCTTACAATTTGAGGAAGAAGAATGAAAACTAGCATCCCCCTCATCTCTATTTATAGAGTTGAGGAGGTGGAAACCTAAGCTTGCCTTGCACTCCAAGCTATCTAATCCTAGTTCTAGTCTACCACCTAATCTAATTACAAAGTACTCTTTAGTCCCTAATCTATGTTTAAGTTACTACTAATATTTAACAATTTCCACCTTAGGAGTAACACTTAAACATAACCGATACTTAGCATCTTTTCCTCGTGCTGGAACCTCGGACCGGGGACCACCTTGTCGACCAGGCATTGTACTTCAGTAATTTTCCAAGATTAGCTTTCGTAGACTCCTTCACTTTCTTCTTTTCAGCAACATTACCCTCTGCACCCTCTTGACCAGGTACTCCGGTTACCGTAATGTCTGCCCCCACCTTTATAACAAGGTGTACCTTTTCCTGCTCATTTACCAAGTAGCCCGTGTTTGTCTTTTCTTCAAGTTGCTTGTCCTCCAATTTTCTTTGAGCCACTGCAGCATCATCGTTACTATCCTGAACAACCTCAGCTTCACGATTTCCCTGAGCTCCCTGCAGTTCCACCTCAAACCAAACACGTTTAGCAACCTGTACTCCATGGACTCCTGTTTTAACACCAGGACCAAGTTGTTTGAACCCAACTTGTTTATGACCAAGTTGTTTGAACCCAAATTGTTTTGTACCTCCATGCTTTTGTACACCAAAAGTCGTCACTTTTGCTTCAAGAGTATACACACAGTTCTCTTTCCTGATCCCAGTCATCATGACCCGACAACCTTTGATCACCTTGACTCTACCCATCTGCATCTTCACAGTATAACCCTCTTTTTCAAGAGTACCCAATGAAATCAAGCTTTTTGTTAACCCTAGAACATACCTGACATCTTCCAGTATAAAGCTTGAACCATCATGTAACTGTATCTTCACTTTTCCTGACCCTCTGATAGTGCATGTCCTGTTATCACCTAACTGAACCGAACCACCATCAACATCTTTGAAGTCATACAAGAAGTCCCTCCTAGGTGTCATGTGATAAGACCCACCTGAATCCATTACCAATTCAGCCATCTCATCATTCCCGACTACCACCAAGGCTTCTTCAAAGTAGGCGCTACCCTCGTCATCAAAAGAATCAGAATCCTGATCATGCTTACCCTTCCTGACGAACCCACTTGACTTCTTCTTTGGACAGTCTCTCTTTAGATGACCCTCTGAATGACATATGAAGCACTTGAGTTTACCAGTTTCACCCCTTGATTTAAACCACGAACTTCCACCAGAATGAGCTTTCCTTGAATGATCTGACCCTCCCCTTACATATAACCCGTCACCAGTTTCTTCCTTTGTGCCTTCAGTTCTTTTCTTCAACTCCCTTGAATTCAGAGTCGCCGGAACATCCTCCATTGTCAAGGATTCCCTCCCATACAACAATGTCTCCACAAAGTTTTCGTAAGACGATGGCAACGATGTAAGTAACATAAGTGCTTGATCTTCATCCTCAATCTCGATATCAATATTCGCCAAATCAAGTATCAACTTATTAAACTCATCTATATGATCACCCAGTTTCGTCCCTGGACTCATATAGAATGTGTACAGCGTCTTCTTCAGATACAGTCTGTTTGCTAAGGACCTAGTCATATACAGACTAGTTAACTTCGCCCAAATTCCTGCAGCTGATGTTTCCTTGGTAACTTCCCGTAAAACCCGGTCTCCCAAGCATAGAATCAAGGTACTGTATGCCTTCTTCATCAAAGCAGCCTTTTCACCTGCTTCCATGTCCGCGGGTAATGTCTCTAATGCAGCATCACATCCCAGCTGTACCATTAAAGCACGCATCTTTATTTGCCATAACCCGAAGTCATTATTCCCATCGAATTTTTCGATGTCAAACCTAGTTATAGAACTGGCCATTCTTCTTATACCTTGCTAAAAACCTTGTCAAGTTGTTTCTTAACCAACTTTACTGACAAGCCTCACAAGCCGTGTGCAATATCCCCCCTTGTTGCTATAAACCCTTCTTGCAAATCGAATTAAATAGAATAAACCTAAACCTTCGATCTCGAACAAGCAAACCCGATCGTAAACTTGAACCCCAAGCAAACCACGATCAAAACTTGTACCACAAGAAAACCCGCAACAAGAAACCTTCAAACTTAATCGATAGTAAACATCGAACCTGTTTGAAGTCGTTTTTGTTACCAAAAACCGAAAAAACAATTTCACCTTTAGATATTAACTATTATAAAAGATGAAATCTCTTGTCAAGTTTTGTAGTAGTCTTAAACCACGTGCTCGATATAAATATATCAAATAATAGCCAAAACCTTTTAATATATTACTATTCTTTGTTTCTGAAAAACAAACAATCACGTATGTGACTTTGATTACATGCACTTCGCACTTCGTCTTCTCTTACTATACCTCTCATCTGTCGATCGCTACTACTTGCCGAAACCAAACCTTGATACCTCGAATAAACTCGGAACCTCGATCTAACACTAGAACTTCAAGACCACACTAACCGCGGCTTTTGATACCACTTGTAGGATTCCTACGGCCCAACATCTCACCAAGTCCAACATATAAGCCCAACTGAGGTTCCATTCTAAAACCAATTGGTGATAGAAGGAGTAGCCCACCAAGCTTATATGTTAACATTGAGATTATAATTCAACCGATGTGGGATTGGGTTTGTACACCCAACAATCCTCCCCTCAAACCCAAACCACCATGGGCCTCCCCTTCGACTATAGCCATGATCCCACCTTTTTCATACCGCCGACCTTTACCATCGGAACACACCGCCTTTTACCGGCTTCCTTTCGGTACAAGGTTTACCGGGATCCACTAATACCGTCAAACCGGGGTCTAATCGAGGGAACACCATCCACATCATCACTGGGCCCAACCTGGCTCTGATACCACTTGTTGGATAAAACCTTGACAATAAACCTGAAGTTCTATCGCGGAACGCTAGATTGCGAGTTGTATCGAGCACAAGTAGCAAACACGAGAGACTACAAAGAACCGACTAGAATATTGCACACGATATACCCTCAAAGAACCCTTTATTAATACCAATAAAGCTTACAATTTGAGGAAGAAGAATGAAAACTAGCATCCCCCTCATCTCTATTTATAGAGTTGAGGAGGTGTATACCTAAACTTGCCTTGCACTCCAAGCTATCTAATCCTAGTTCTAGTCTACCACCTAATCTAATTACAAAGTACACTTTAGTCCCTAATCTATGTTTAAGTTACTACTAATATTTAACAATTCACAGATAAATTAATTAATTTTAGGCTATTTTGACCCATTTACTTATGAATGGGTTGCATTTTATCTCAAGCGGATCAACTGGGCTCAAAGACACCCAAAGTATATTCTTGATGCACAAAACATTCTTAATTGTTTTTATTTGAATGTTTCATAAAAAGGAAGAAATTGAGACCTGAAAAAAGCTTGCTTCAAGAGTCGTTGCAAGATTAGTGCAGCCTTCAAGATATATTTCTGCCCTGGCATTAACTGCCCCTCAATTTCTGCTATTCTTATCTGCTCAAGGCGTTGTTCATGTTCAATGATGCTCAAATGTAGACCTGATTGCAGCAACCCTACATAACAAAAAGAATAGATCCATTAAGAAAACTGGCTCACACTTGATTGTTCATAGTAACGATGAATAGTGTTAGAAACAATAGCTTTGGAGTTGATATAAATAAAAAACGGTACACATAATAAATGAATGATTTCATACCTGAAAATCAATGGGGATCTTAATCTTGTTGTATGTGCATCCACAATCCTCGATGATGTTAACTTCCAGAATAACATCAAATGGTTTGGTACTCCAGACGTCCGTCTTTAATTTTAGAAAATATAAACATCAATGTACATGGAGTTTGCCCATTTTACCCATTAGAGAGAAAAGAAAAAAAATACAACTCTCTTAATACTTCATATCCATAAATATAGCAATTAAACGATGAACTAATATCATGTCTGAGAGTGCTTCTTTAATATAAGCTGCTTAAATTAAATACCAAAAAAAATTAGTGTCTTAATTTTCTTGTGTTGTAAAAGTTGAAATAATACCTGATGAAATAATAATTTGTTAGACATTATCACATAAACTGCTTATTTTATTGCAAAATAAGCAAAGGCACATTGGATGAAACAAAACTAAGCAATCCCAAACACACCCTAATCATCAAACTCATAGAGTCAACAGTTCTCAAACACAATTACACTCAGATAAATACAACAAACAATATAATCTGCTAAAAAATATAACTTACCTTGAAGATAAGAAATCCCCAAATTACACTGACCGGCAGGATCACCAAGTTCAGCAGCCTTTTTATACATCCTTACACATTCTTCCTTTTTCCCAATCTCCCAATACACCAACCCTGCATCCACCATTATCGCCAGCGTCGACCCACACACCGCCCGTTTCAGAAACGAAACAAAAAAAAACTTTTAGCACACAAAGGTAACAAATATTTAAAATGCTTGAATCTTTAGTGGGCATCTGGGATTACTTATTTCTTCTACTCCCATCCCGAATAATATTTAATATTGCACAAAAATTTCTAAAATTTCCCAAAGTATATTCAAATGCTTGCAACCTCTTCAATCAGTTTATAGAATTGAAGATTTTTGCTTTCACAACATTGTTACTGTTATCATATATAAAGATTGAAAACACTCCAATTGGAAATCCACATGTTATTATCTAGCTTTATAGGAACAATACCATCATTTTCGCCAATTTTAATGAGCCCAGATGCTACTTTTGTATCTTTGTATTGTTTACAAACTAATGGTGTAAGACAGTCAATGAGTCTTACTGTAAAGCAGCCTTCCTATCCCTACCGGCCTCTTCTTCACAACGTCTTGTGCAATATCCTATTTCAAACAATAAAAAAACGTTAACAAAAAAGAATCATCCGAAAAAAGAGCACTTGAAGTTTACTTTTAATGGTTTACAACTGCAACAGGACTTGTTAAAAGTAACAAAGCAACGTGACCAACCTGTCATTAAAACATTTAATCAAACACATGATATGCAACGTCAACAAATTAGCAAAAAATTTCAATTCCATTAAAACAATACATCTAAAAACCAATACATAAGCATCTTAATCCTAACAAATCTAAACTTTTTTATTAAAAAAATTAAAAATTATAAAAGAAATAAAAAAGCCTTACTTTTTGGAAGATCAATATCATCATCATCATCATCCTCAATCTTTTCAACTTTTGGTTCTACAGCTTGTTCTTCAACCCTTACGCCGTGGCCTTGGACTCCCCGTGATGCCAACCCAGGAAACATTCGTGTTGTTGTTGAATATTTGGAAGTATGTTATTTCTAAGATCCATGGATGATAAATCGATACATTTAATGGTGAGCAAGTGAAAGGACCTGGAATGGTACTTGAAAAGGTTTGGTGATAGTAGTTCATTCCTTGCATCTAGAGGTGATTAATATGGCATCTTTTTAACTACAAATGAGTTGATTTATTTGTATAGAGACATTAATGCTTTCATGTATGCCATGAAACTCATTCCTGTATGGCTTATAATAAATCTATGGAACTTTAAAAGCACTTTTAAAGCTTGTATAGAGACCATCGGCTTCTCTTAGCTTAAAAACTCATTAAAACTTCAAAATAAGCTCGAGCTTGACGAATTTATGAGCTTAAACTTCATATTTGAGTTTCTTTGCTTATAACATAAATGCTTACATTCAATATGGGGAACTTATTCTTTATATATATATATATATATATAGATATAGATATTTACACTTGATATTGTTACGCGTCATCATCTTTTTTTTAGGTACCGATTTAGACACATGATTGCAACTATTATGCTAATTTATAGCTATTTGCAAGAAAATAAGAAACTAAACAAAGATTATATAAAGATTAGGGAAGAATTAAGCTAATAGCCTAATATGAATGAGTGAAATAAAAAATTCAAAAGAAGTCCAACATAAATAACGTGCCTTTTATTATTATTATTATTATTATTATTATTATTATTATTATATTGGCTACAATTTTCTGTAGCCAATTGGCTACAATTTGATGCTTTAAATGTGGACATTTTAATTTTTCTGTGGGGCCTTGATTCTTTTTTGTGGTCTCTAACTCATTGCTTGTGTATTTTAAATGAAGGATTGTAGCCAATTAGCTAAAATAATTTTAGCCAAGCTATCCCTTTATTATTATTATTATACTTTCGAGCAATGTTGCAAAAATCGTGAATCGGTCCTGAGACGGTCGGGGGCCGAGTTGCGTTTTTTAGCCGATTAATCAGCCCAAAACCTTGTAATCGCCGATTAATCGGCCGACTTCCTTATAAATGTCTCCAAGTTCCAGAGCCTTGTAGCTTGGAATCGGCAATTACAAGGCCTTGTAGGCCGTTATTTGCAACATTACTTTCTAGACAGACATTTCTTTATGTCTTGAACAACAAAGGACTCTTTGAGTGCAAGATCTACTAGGTCACACCAAATTTTAAATATTTTGTAGTATTAATGCTATGCATGTTTCCGATGTTGTCGAATAAAAAATAAGTCAAACCCCAAGGTGTGAGAAGCTTTTCAACAAATGGTTGTGGGTTCAAGTCCTGCTTAATACACTAGTTATAATACATGTGCACGCACAGGGTTTTTAAATTTTCGTTTTAATTATGTATTTTTATCGATTAAGAAATGAACCACTTAACATGTTTCAAATTGTTTTACTTGATGTACTAAAAAAATCATATGTATATGTTATAACCTACCTATTATTTTAGGATAATGCTTTTGGATTAAAAATTATATTTCATTATTTAAGCAAAATCACATGAAGATACTTGACTTGCATGAGATATTAGTGATATATGCTTTTAGTTTTGCAAACCTGTGCTATCAATTTACGATGTGTTTTATAATTTTGGTATTTCTTTTACTTATATTTTCGTTAAAATATGTAGCATATTTAGATAGTTTTTAAGATTGATTCATTTCCTTGATTATGAATAACTATCATATCATTTTACTAATTTACCTTTTTATTTGGAAAGTTGTATTTTCATAAGTTTGTGTTATTTACTTCTCATGTTTGATCATAAAATTACTAAATTACCAAATTACCATAGATGCTTACACTATAGCTTCTTTATTACATAAAGAGAAACAAAAAAGATGTAATGGGTAAAACTCAAATTTAATCTTACGTTTATGTATAATGTATAAGAATAATTTTTCTCTAAGCCCGAACTATATAAGAAAATTATTATTACTTGTATAAGTAAATTATAAATGCATGAAAAAATGACAAATAGTACATTCGTAAGTCTTTTAGGATTATTTGAATCCTTACCAACCTTTCACTTTAATGCAACTTTGTTCACAATTGGCCTAAATCATGAAGGTAAAAGACACCCATATTTTAGACCGTTGGTTGACACCCATAGTGTTATCAATAACAGCAAACACATGCTAAGTTTCATTAACTCATTCAAAAATAAATTACACCCCGAAAAGAATTCCTACCATAAAAGTCCCTATATACGCACTAAAACACATCTTTAGTACATTAAAATACATTCATGTATTGTCTAAATCAACAACTCAACTAAATTATACATTCATACCTTGAGCAGGCGTAGAAAATCCTTCCACGATAATCATGTGTTGATACTTAATCTTCCTCTAAAAAACGCACACAACAAATTGGATTACACTTTAGTGTGTGCGATAAGATGATAAACTGCAAAAACCACTAACATGTTGCATTATAGTGAGGATAACAACAAATTTAGTCATAACATCAAATAAGAAAACTTTAGATTAGAACTAAAGGGGTGTTTGGTTATGCTTATTAAAGGTGCTTATTGGCTTATTTAATTACCATAACACAATAAGTGTATGATAAAGCTATAAGCTTTTTTAGAAGCTTAGTAAAAAAACCCCTGAACTCACAACTAATTCTATTATAACTTAGTGTGTTTATAGTAAAAACACAAATATTAAGTGTAGAAGTTTTCAATAAAACATAAAAAATAGTTACTAAAAGTTGGTGTGTATAACAAAAAAGTTAAACTATAAAAAAGGTTACTAAATACTATCAGCTAGATAAGGCATAAGCCAAAGTTCTGTTGAGGTCTCTTTCGGATTCTATTTATAAGCAAAAAGATTTACACATAAATCATAAGTATAGAATAATGGTTGTATCTCACATCCGTGATTACCAACTCAATAACATTATCGCAGTATTATAACGTAATAACCTGATTAAAACTATATATTCTTGCTGAATAATTCTCATGTACATACTTTTAGTTCGTTTACAACGGCCAACTATTTTTTTTTTAGGCGGTAATTGTTATCAGATAAGGATTGTGATGCGTGCATTTTTTTTATATATATAATTTACGGAAAACACCTTATATATTAAACAATGACTATCTAACCCATGTCTTTGTTTGTTTTTTTTTAATAATTAGCTTTGTAATACATTTTTAACTAACAAACATGTTGAGGTTGAGGTTGATTTTGTTGTTTAACTTTAACTATTGATATCATGTTGTACAAAATGTGTTAATTTAGTAGCACATAATGAGCGTTGATTAAGTTAAAATATGCTCCGTAAAGTTTTTAAAATGTTTTTATGGATATCCAGATACAAATTTTAAATAACAATTTCTTGAGTTGTTATTATAAGTAGAATCGCATATATTAATTATTATATCACAGTATCTTGCTTACCATTTGATATTTATATTACTAATAATTTAGCCGTATTTCAAACTCGTGTACACATAAACTAAACTTTTAAATAGTAACATGAGTCCTTATTTTAAAAAAAATCTAATAGTTGAAAGTTTAAAACTAACATTAGTTTAAAAAAATTATTTAACGTATATTAAAATTAATTCGCATATTTACTGATTTTTGTAATTTTAATAGATGAAAGTCTAAAAACTAATACTAATTGATGCGTGGGAATTGCACCAGGCTTTACCTCTCGAGGGATCTCGAGAAGCTTACAACCCCCACCAGACAGTGTACCTCATTGTTGTAGTATAGTATAGTGACAAGTACCGGGGGATTGATCATTCAACTCAGGAATAGTGTCGCTAGGATTAGAAAACCTAAAAACTAGGTCTAGAGGTGAAGGATGATTCTTTTTGTATTTTTATATTTTTATAAAAGCAATTAAAATCTCGGGTTTTTAGAAGAGTGGGCGGAATTAGTTGCTAGTCAACTAACCCAATGACTAAGATGCAATCAAAATAAAATAACAAAAATGTAAATAAAACTAATTACTAATGTGGTGTGAACAATAAATGGGAAAATTGTGTTTACTTAGATTTCATTACTCCCTAGATATCTTTTACAGGTTGATAGTTTGTTACAATTGCATGGATGACGGGTTATATTCCTTAATACCATTTGTGGGGTGGCGTACGTACTTCCCCAACTCTATAAGCTCCTACTTCACTCCTATATCGAGCCAGCAAGAAGCTCCTAACATGGGATCATTAGAATTCGCTCATGCATTAAATACAACCATAAAAACCTAGTACGCATTGGTTCATGTTTCTTAAAACGTTCAAGCATGTTACCCTATGGAAGTCTGCCAGTTTTCTTTAGCCTAACATCGAAATCATTCATCCGTAACAATTATAAACAAGCAATCAACCCATAATCAACATCTAGGTTTCGCTACATCTAAGCAAACACACAAGAGATCTAGCCTAGCATTTTAAAATCAAGACAAGCGTAAGATATATTCAAACAATACATAGACATATTGAATGAATAGAAATGATACTTATCTTAATTGAACATGAAAGGTTTCAAAGGGTAAAAACCCTTGAAAGAACTGTAAAAATCGTGCTAGGGTTTCTCCAAGTTATCCCTCTAATTGTCCTCTCTTTAATGAATGAAAATTACAAAACTATATATAGATTTTCCATCGTGACGGCGTCAAGAAGAAATATCTGACGCCGTCAACTCGCCGCCCATAGTAATATCGGATTGCCTAGATCCAGATCTAACGCCGTCATTTGCAACACTTCTCTGGGCCGTCACATGTAATGGGACCATGACGGCCTATGGTGACGCCGTCATGCCCCTAGTGTAAAAACTCTCTGGATCGCCACGTACTCTATCCACTTCACTTCTTGTTTTACTCTTGACGCCGTCATGTAGAACTTTGTGACGCCGTCAGGTACTGTTCCAGCAAGGAAAATTAAGACTTTGTCGTTTTCTTTACTTTTATGCTCCAAAAACGTCCAAAATGCTTCCTTTTCCAGAATTCACTCCAACAGTACCTAAAATCACAAAAGGAGCGATTTAGGGCAATATTTGATCAAATAAATTCAATTTCGGGCTTAAATGACCCCCTAAAAACGGATCATTTTTCGCCTCATCATATACCCTTAAACTTGAGATTTGCTTGTCCTCAAGCAAATGCGCTTTTATTCTAATCAAAATACAAGTTAGGGGTCATTTAAAACTAATATAAATGTAATTACAACAAATAATCGTTCCACTAAAGACCAAAGACAAGCACGGAGGTCATACATTAGCACCACACAAACAGTGTTTAGATACTCACATCTCTCGGGTGTAATAAAGTATATATCACAATATGAAAATGGAAAACATCTCTCACTACCTGTCATAGCAAAATAGATTACCATAGGCTTGGGAAAGGATCAAACCTCCACCACATGGCGTAAGCACTTAGGATAAACTATCAAAGAGGTCTTTTAAAAGGGTTATAACGTTAGGTGTAGGGATATGAAATACACGGTTTTGTTGGATAAAGGCAATCTTTACTGGTGGCGAGTTAATAATCTCGGTTAATTACATGTACAATATGGCGTTGCTAAGCCAAGACTAGACTCGACTTAAGCTAATAAATGAAAAATAACAAAAACATAAAATAAACATAGAATAAAACGGGATGGTAATCCGTATGTTTTTTTCCCTTTTCTTTTTCTAATTTTTTTTTCTTTTTCTTGATTTATTTTTATTTTTATTTTTTATTTTTGCATACACTCTTACCCTACCATCCAAAATAATACATCATAGGGAATGTACATTCCCCTTACACTTGAATTTTTACATACTTTACAATAAACTAATCTAATGACTCGAATCAAGATAATCAAAACACTTGGAGTACTTTTTAAGATTAACGCACATATGGGGGTAATATATGATGTTCTTCCCCATTACTCTATAACATACGTAATTTACCCATGAGTCTCAATTGTCCCAAAACAATATGTACAAGGATATGACTCGACTTAGCAACCATGTAATCAATTAGATATTTAACTAAGGGTTTAAACAAATAACAATAATGCACTAAAGATGAGTGCATACACGGAAGGCTAAGGCGATTTGGTTGTACATTTAAGTGGGTTATAATAAATTCTTCCTTTAAGTAAGATGCTTAAAGTTAGAAACAAAAAGATAGGCTCGGAGGGGTGTACTAGGGGTTTCGTGTACTAAAAATGAGTACAACGCTAAGGGTGTGGGAAAAATTAGTTGACTTTACTAGCCAAGTAATATGACTTAAATGGTCAAGTAATTATGATACGGGTTTAACACAAGGGTGATCCTAATGCCTCTTATCATGTAGTAAATCCTACTACACGAATGTAGTCTTACTAGCGGTCTCGGGATGCATCACTAACGCAAGTTCTAGAATATAAATGCTACCGGTACACTCATAAGCACTAATAGTAAATACTTTTTCTATCAAATCTAAAGGCGAACCTCACATATTTGGGTGGAAAATTTTTCTAAATAGTACGGTTTTGTGCTAGTCTTACGACTCCTATCCATGAGACGCTTGCTAAGGCTAAAGTTTCACTCCTAAATGTTGTAAAAAAATTTAAATTTAGCGCTAAAATTACACTAACAAGTATTTCTCATAGTTTTATTACACACCTACCATCAAACAAACCAACTCAAGTGCAATTGTATCCTATAAGGTATCATCATTTACCCTCCACTTACACTTAGGATGAGCATTGTCCCAAATGTTCAATTAAAGAATGTAAAAGTAAAACAGGTAAAAGAATGAAATCAAATACTCCCCTGATTCGTTCGATGTGGATAGTGTGGTAACAAGGTTAGATCTTCCTCCAAGAAAATGAACAATCAAAGCTTCCCTTTCAGAAAAATTAAATCATCTTCTTGTCATACACAACCTGTTAAACCTGAGAAAACAAACAAGGCAACCTCGCGTAAAATCGGCGGCAATCTATATATACTAACAAGTCCTAGAAAACAATGTAAGATATAATGCTTGTGGAATGAATGTTTGCAGATTTCCTGGAGTTTATAAAACTAAAGAATTAACAAAAACTTTAAGACTCCGTTAGAAAAACAAAACTAGCAAAATTTTCAGAATTTTACACATGACGCCGTAAGGAATTAATTCCTGGCACCTTCAGAAATGACCTGCAGAAATCTTTACGTTAAGTTTCCAGAAAATTTCTGGAAAAACTTATGTCCTACTTCCTGGAAAATCCTGTAAAACATCATTATGACTCGATACTAGCATTTGACTCTAACAGATACGAATATACATGTCCATTGAATATTGTGGAAAATCATGATCAATTTTGTTTCTTAAAAACATATTTGGGGTTTCCCCTTACACTTACCTTTTGCGAAATACCTTTGTGTGAAGTTAAGACGAAGTCAAATGACAAAATAAAGTATTTTCACAATTTTATTTTTGAAACATGATCTACCAACAATAAAAATAAATTATGCATACGGAAACAAATAAAAATCACATAAAGCATGGGTTACCTCCCAAGAAGCACTTTTCTTTATTTACGAGTCTTGTAGCTAGACTCAAGGTCATGGGCAATTACGTGATATGGGTGAGTTCCTCATTGAGGACATCTTTGGGATCAAACTTGGGTTTCAACTTCCTATCGGTTTTCTTGGTACGGTATGACCTTTCAAACTTTTCTCCATCCGGATCATACAAAATCATCTTCATATGCCATGATCCATCACCTTCCTTAGGTGGCTTGTCCCACCTCCATTTACACTTATCCCCCTCTCTTTTCCACTTGATCATCTCTATGTTAATAGGCATTACGCATAAGAACTCAATCATTTTTCTAAAGACTAGGGGGTCCTCAAAAGGGTCTAGCTCCTCATCTATAGCTATGAGTTGTTCCACCGAATGTGTTTTATCGATGAAATCTTTTTCTAGATAGAATGGGCGTTGAGGTCCTATAAAGTTTCTTTCTATCCAAGGTCCATATCTAGATGGTCTCTTGTTCATCTCTACCCAATGTGGTGTCGGTTCATCCTCACAATCGTAGCTATGTTTCTTAACATCATATACCGACCAAGTATCGCCCTCACCTACCGCTATCTTAGACTCCTTACAATCTATCATGGTGCTAGCGGTTGCTAAAAATCCTCTTCCTACTAACAATGGGCATGTAGTATCACTAACCATATCTAGGACGTGAAAATCTGCTAAAATAGTTAACTTCCCTACGTAAACAACTACATCCTTGATCATCCCAACCAGGTGGGCAATACTCCCATCCGCTAGACCAATTAATACCTCCATCTCCTCTAACTTTCCAAGCTTAAGAGTGGTGAAAAGGGATAAGGGAATCAAGTTGAGGCTTGATCCTAAATCGGCTAGTGTGTCGAAAGCTTCGGATTTTCCTATCTTACAAGGAAAAACAAATATGCTCGGATCATCAAGCTTCTTAGGCAACTTGTTTTGAACGAAGGCGGTCCCATTTTTACCCAATTTAAACTTCTCATATTTTTCTAGGGGGGCACTATAGTAGGGAGAACGGGCTAAGACATCAATGACGGGGCGTTCAAAGTGGAGCTCCTTGAATTCATCGTCAAGGTCTTGTGTAGGAGGTGTTTCAACTATGCTTTTGACCGGTTTGATATTGGGTGTTTCATTCCATTGGTCCTTTTGAAGAATTTGGTTTTGCTTGAAACACGTGCTCATTGATTTAACCGAGTAGTATTGCGGACAAGAAGTGGATGACGAAACCGATGATATGGAATTAACGTTTAGTTTCGGGTTCTTGACCGTGTCGCTTGGGAGTGCTCCCATATCTCGGTCATTGAGAACTTTCAACAATGTGTCAATTTTGGTGGTCATCTCGCTTTGCTTTTGTTTGAAATCGGCTTCAAACTTAGATATGCGAGCTTCTTGAGATGCCATAAACTTGGACATCAATCCTTCAAGATTATTGGTACTACCATAGTTATTAGAAGGATTGTTGTTGAAAGTACGGTTGGAGGGTGGACCGTTTGGTTGGTAACAATTAGGCGGATTGGAAGAATTGTTTTGGTTTTGTTTCCACCTAAGGTTCGGGTGTTTTTTCCAAGAAGGGTTGTAGGAATCACCGTAAGGGTTTGGCTCGGGTTTGAAAGTGTACCACTTGTCTCCCGCTTCGTCGGTACGCGAGGATGCGTAGTCCGCAAAAGCTGTTCCGGGGAGTTCCACACAATCACGAGTGTCATGGGGACCACTACATAATTCGCATAAAGAAGTGATTTTGTTCACTTGGATTGAAGGCTTAGGAGCTTCGTAAGATTTCATGAGAAACTTGACTTGGTCCTCAAGTTCCATGATCCTACGGTCGGGAGTGCTAGAATTGTTCGAAGGCAAAAATATTGCCTTGACCGTTTTGTTCAAATCACGGGGATCATTCCAACTTTCGTTGTCATAGAGAGTAAGATCTTCTATGAGTTCCCATGATTCTTCCGCACTTAGATCACGTAGCTTGCCACCGGCCGATTGGTCAATGGTTCACCTTGTGGAGAGATCGATATGGTCATAGAAGATTTGGACTTGAAGCCAAAGATCTATGCCATGATGTGGGACTTTTTGGAGTAAGTCCTTGAAACGAGTCCATGCTTCATATAGAGTTTCACCTTGACATTGTTGGAACATCAAGATATCATTTCTAAGCTTGGTAGTTCTCCCCGGTGGGAAAAATTGAGCACGGAAACGAGTGGTGAGATCATCCCATGAGGTGATGGATCCCGCGGGTAAATGTTCAAGCCATTGACTAGCTTGATCATGTAGAGAGAATTGGAATAGGCGTAATCGGGTTGACTCTCTAGTTGTAACATCAAGGTCTATGGAATCTACGATTTTAAGGAAGTCCTTGAGATGTTGGTTAGGATCTTCAGAACGAAGTTCATGGAATGCACATCCGCTTTGCACCAACCGGATGGTGTCGGATCGCAAGGGAGACACATTGGCTCCTTGAGTGAGCTCAATAGTGTTTTGATAGCCTTGGTGGCTAGGACCGGGAATACTCTCCTAGGGTTCGGGGCCTAAGAGGTTGGTTTGCTAGTGGTGGGTTTTGTGGGTGGTTTTGTTGTGGTGGGTTGATGGGTTTAAAGATGTTACCACCTTCCATGATGTCGGATGGTAAAGGTTACGAACAAAGACACGAAGAAATAGATAGACTAACGAAAACCTAAAAATAAAATATTACTAGAAAGGAATCTAGCAAGTAGACCTAATAAAAATAAATCCTAACCTAGACAATAACTATTTCCACGGGCTGCGGCGCCAAAAACTTGATGCGTGGGAATTGCACCAGGCTTTACCTCTCGAGGGATCTCGAGAAGCTTACAACCCCCACCAGGCAGTGTACCTGATCATTGTAGTATAGTATAGTGACAAGTACCGGGGGATTGATCGTAAAACTCAGGAATAGTGTCGCTAGGATTAGAAAATCTAAAAACTAGGTCTAGAGGTGAGGGATGATTCTTTTTGTATTTTTATATTTTTATAAAAGCAATTAAAATATCGGGTTTTTAGAAGAGTGGGCGGAATTAGTTGCTAGTCAACTAACCCAATGACTAAGATGCAATCAAAATAAAATAACAAAAATGTAAATAAAACTAATTACTAATGTGGTGTGAACAATAAATGGGAAAATTGTGTTTACTTAGATTTCATTACTCCCTAGATATCTTTTACAGGTTGATAGTTTGTTACAATTGCATGGATGACGGGTTATATTCCTTAATACCATTTGTGGGGTGGCGTACGTACTACCCCAACTCTATATGCTCCTACTTCACTCCTATGTCGAGCCTGCAATAAGCTCCTAACATGGGATCATTAGAATTCGCTCATGCATTAAATATAACCATAAAAACCTAGTACGCATTGGTTCATGTTTCTTAAGACGTTCAAGCATGTTACCCTATGGAAGTCTGCCAGTTTTCTTAAGCCTAACATCGAAATCATTCATCCGTAACAATTATAAACAAGCAATCAACCCATAATCAACATCTAGGTTTCACTACATCTAAGCAAACACACAAGAGATCTAGCCTAGCATGTTAAAATAAAGACAAGCGTAAGATATATTCAAACAACACATAGACATATTGAATGAATAGAAAGGATACTTATCTTAATTGAACATGAAAGGTTTCAAAGGGTAAAAACCCTTGAAAGAACTGTAAAAATCGTGCTAGGGTTTCTCCAAGTTATCCATCTAATTTTCCTCTCTTTAATGAATGAAAATTACAAAACTATATATAGATTTTCCATCGTGATAACGTCAAGAAGAAATATAAGACGCCGTCAACTCGCCGCCCATAGTAATATCGGATTGCCTAGATCCAGATCTGACGCCGTCATGTGCAACATTTCTCTGGGCCGTCACATGTAATGGGACCATGACGGCCTATGGTGACGCCGTCATGCCCCTAGTGTAAAAACTCTCTGGATCGTCACGTACTCTATCCACTTCACCTCTTGTTTTACTCTTGACGCCATCATGTAGAACTTTGTGACGCCGTCAGGTACTGTTCCCAGCAAGGAAAATTAAGACTTTGTCATTTTTTTTCACTTTTATGCTCCAAAAACGTCCAAAATGCTTCCTTTTCCAGAATTCACTCCAAAAGTACCTAAAATTACAAAAGGAACAATTTAGGGCAATATTTGATCAAATAAATTCAATTTCGGGCTTAAATGACCCCCTAAAAACGGATCATTTTTCGCCTCATCACTAATACTCACGTAATTTTAAACAAATTTAATATTATAAAGTATAGGGGGTATAAAGTGTAAGGGGTTATTTGTGTTTTTTATAAAGTTATTAAAAAATATGAAAACTTATAATTTTACACTTTACTCTATATAAATTATTTAATATTCAATCACCAAAGTTTTATTAATTACTTCCTCTTTTTTTAAGTTTTTGTTTTCATAAATTTGACACCTATATTTTTATGCATTCTTTTTCTTAACCAAATTTCTTCACAAAATTTATTAAGTTTGACCAAAATCAACTTAATTTTAACCTTTTATTGATCAATCACGTTGCTTGATTTCGCCTACATGGTAAAATCAAGCTCTGCTATTGGTCCATTTTTTTTTTCAATGAGAAGGGATTTGTAAAAACACTCCAAAATAATGTAATTATTTTATTATATAAATATAAAAGATGTGAGATAGATTTGTAATGTAAACATAGTAAGATAGTTAAATTGTCGTTCTTTAAAAAAGAACAATATTGGCCCACAAATTAATTATTAAGTTTTTTTTTAAATAATAAATAAAAAAGGATAAAGGAGAATTATAAAAACTAATGTGTAATGTCATTAAACATGAATTGAATACTTATAATCGTAACACTTGAAGTTACATAAACGAAAAATAAAAGTTCGGCAAAGCGCATATCATAACTATAGTCGTTTAATTACATTCACAAGAAAAATAAAAGTCCGGCAAAACACGAATCGTAATTGTACTCGACTATTCACATTCACAAAAAGTTTCAAGCTTCTATAAGTTTTTGACCTATTTGGAGAGTTATGTAACATGTTTTTTTTATGTAACTTTCAAAATTGGCTACAACATAATAAGAACCACAACACATGTAGCTCATGCACACAATTGTATATTAACTAGCTAAATTTTGACTCTTTGATCGATGTGGGTTAGCAGGTAACAATATAGATACACGCAATGCCATAGTCAAGTGAAAATATCATTAGTGTGTAAAAATAAGTTCTCATGGATACTCAGCAATTCAAAATTTCTTCAAACAACAACAAACAATCGATGATTAATGGAGACAATTAATGGATAAACATGCGTATGAAAAACAGCGCTTTGACCAAGAATGGTGTCAATCAATGGAGAAGCTAGAAATCGAAAAGATGAGGATGGAGCAGTCATGGAGGGAGAAAGAAGAACATAGAAAGATTAGAGAAGTGAGTCGGGCTGAAAAAAGAGACGCCATTTTGACATTACTACTCAACAAGCTTGTTCACGAGCAATGATCCTGATCTTTTAAAGGTAGCTGTTAGATTATGGACATTATTTTAATAGTCGTATGTTAGGATCGAACTCGAGATCGTGGGATTGCATACTTTACGTATGAAGAGTAAAAGAATAATTATTTATAAATGTTATATATAATTATTAATAAACACAAAACTAGTAACGACCATTAGTATTCAACGGAGAATGACTAACGACCGTTAGACGAAGATTAGGAAAGTAATACTTGTAAATAATTGGAAACAAGAGAAGGTTCCGGAATCCCTTGGGGGAAGCCTAGACCGATCGGCCAAGGGGTGGTTTCCACCTCCTCTTTGCCTTGTGCTCCAAGTAAACTCAAGTATATAAACAAACCCAAGATTGATTGTTTTCATATAACTTGTACACACACATCTTGGTGTTTTTCTCTCCTTATCTTGTCCTTTGTCGATCCAAACTTAAACCCTCTAAGGGTTTTCGATTTTCATAAGATCTAAAGTTTTGTGTTTAATTTACTTGCATAAACTTTTACTTGAATTAGTACGTGTGTACAAGAACATGATTCAAACACACTATTGTTTGATTCTTGGATTGAATTACAAAAGAGGTAAGGGGTAATTCTTATAATCCACTTAAACCCTAATTAGGGTTCTTGAATTGAAGACTGCATTTGATTCTTGTTCGGGCTAGAATCACAAAGGTACGTTTACTTTTATATTTGATTAATTAATTACATGTTATATGATCTTGTTATAACGCTTCCGCATATGCTCTCTTGATGTGTTTGGTTTATTTTATATGATTGTCATGATATCATAATTCCAACAGTGGCATCTAGAGCCATTATAATGTGTAATTAATTATCGAAACGCATAAAAATTGAATTGTGATTCGTTTAATTACATGTTTTTAGGGTTTTCATATTCCTAACCCTAATTTTTTTATTTAGGTCGATTGACCTTATTTAGATATTTAGGGTTTTGATTTTAATTTTTAATATGATTAGAAACCCTAGGATGTCATGTAATTGCTTATGCGTTTTAGTAAACGATCTTGGTGCAATATGTTAATTGTTAAGCATAATCCATGAAAAGTGCATGTTTGCATGGATTTTATTTTGTGAAAATTTAAATGGTTTAAATTGGATATATGAATTAATTGTTAAGCTATATCGAAATATGTAAATTTATTAATAGATGTCGAATTGGGGAAGACTCCAATATTAAGTAATCAATTATGTGCTAAGTGCTGTTTGTTCAGTTTTGGCTTACGCAATCGATTTATCGATGTATGTGGCTCTTTTTCCATTGAAGAAGAAAGCCTTAATTGAATAAATGCATTATACACCTAGACTTGATTATTAATAGGACTATTGAATAAAATTTGCATGTGGCTACATGTTTATACATATTTAATTGTTATGTTATGTATATGTTTATTTGGTTGTTTATTTTTTTATTATGTATTATTTGTTTTTTGTTTATTATTATGTGAGACATGTTTATAAACGAAAAAGGGTAATTTATTGAATATAAAAATAATATGGACTAAATAAATGGCAAAATTGTTTTGTTTAAGAGTCAAAATTTCAAATGATTGGTTGATTGATGTTTTTGTACGTAATGGTTAAATAGGCTCGACCGAAGTTTACACACTAAGATGGGTATAAGGTTGAATTCGCATTAAATTGTGGCCTTAGATAGACAACACTCTGTCTTAACGCTCGTTTGTGTGTAAATTAGACTTACCGAATAACCATTACATGTACACTGTTATCTTAAGGGTGAATTCACCACAATTCCACAATGATTATCCGAAATACTAAGCCTTAGGGCTTATGCAAAAGTACGATATAAGTGGACAATAATTGTTGGTAATTCTTTAATTGGTGAACCCGATACCTCAATCAAAACTTTGCTATTTTACTCTTAGTGAATTGGTAATAAAAATGTTTTATAAAACCAATGTTATGAAGTTGTATGCATGATTCTTCATACATTATTTTGATTACACATCAAAATTAATACCCTTATAAAATTAAGTCAAATGCCATCTAATTAAGAACACTTGAAGTTGTAATTTGCGTCATGTGAGAACTTGGCGAGATTGCAATGGAGAGGTAAATTTCATAAATTCATTGCTAGCAGATCAACTGATGTGATGGATTTGTGAGTTTGCATTTTTTAAGTTAAACGACTTAAATTGAGTAGGAAGTGAGATCTTGGACTCAAGGCATTAAGATGGGGATGAAACATGCTTACATTACAAAGGTTTTGTGAATGTAAATCCCATAACGATCTAGGAACTGCAATATGATATTGGCAATTATTGTTCGACAATTACCTAGTTGAATACTATCATTACTAGCAGATCAACTGATGTAATGGTACTATGTCAATTTGGATCCTAGCTTTAAGAAAATACTATGGTTTATATGAATATTTACCAATGGGTATTTTATTTTCTTAAAGACCAATTATCGAAAATACTGAAATTGAATTTTGTAATTCGTTTTAATGTATTAATGCAACGTACAAACCGTAAACGCACTTTGGGATTTGGTAAATTGATATCGTTTTGTTTTCAAACAAATGTTTGATTAAGAATAATTTACTTAAAAGACAAAAGAAGTCTCCTTTCTATGAAAGAAGAGTGAGATACAATCCTATTCCTTTTCATGAATGAGAAAGGATAATAGGAATATTAGATATGTCTAAATTCTAATATATAACTCATAGCAAATTTTTAATAGTTAAGAAAATTGCGAATATTTTCCATAGGGATTTCATCATCCTTATTCGGTGATTAAATTTTTAGTAACAAATATGATATTTGGTTAACAGAAAATTATGTATGACATTGTATGAGTTATTATATTTAGAAGCTAGACCAATTACAGCAAAATGTTTAAAGACAAATTAGTTGTTTTGACTATTTTAAAGGTGCTACATACATTGTAGGATGGTAGACCTATTAAGGAAGAAATTGCATGCTCAATTTTTCAAGTTAATCGCATTTGGTGGATAGTCCATCATTTATGTAGTAGGATACACTCTTTAGTGCATAAGTAATTGTTACGTATGGACATTCAAAGGTGTAGGAAAGTTAAAAGCACAATATTTGTTTTCACTGGATATGAAACATTTACAATGTTGTCAAATTCAGTGGGAGTATTGTGTACTCATTACTGAATAAGGAATTATTGTAATAATCTTTAATTCAGTGGGAGTTACAAGCTTTGACATCTTGGTAGCTAAAAAATAATTACTTTCCAAATGTAGACACTCATACTTTTAAGGATAGTCTTGTACGTTTCCTTACTAGACATTGTTGTTCTACATCTACTTGTTATGCTAAGATCTATGACACAATCATATTTATCACATAAACAAATGCATGGCGTGTTGTTTATCAACTATATGAGGTTGTTCCATGCACAAGTGGGAGAAATGTTATCTTTAATGTGTGCAAGAAACAACTCATAATGATATGATTTAATGGATTCTCTTGACTACAAGGTAAGAGAATAACGTTCTAATATGACTTATACTAATCTAATTCAAGAAACACTTTGTGTTACAGTTTATGTTATGTGAGAGCTTAGCTAGATTGCAACAACAAGGTGAATTTCATATTTTCATTACTAGCAGATCAACTGATGTAATTGAACTATGAGAATTTGCAGTTTCTAAATTAGATACCTATTAGAATTTGTGTCAATAAGATATCAAGACTACTTTAATTTGTATATTTATGAATTCTTGGAATGACATAAATTAATAAAGTAATCTAATACTAATTCAATCTGAATATTTATGTGTTCTTAGAATGACATAAATAAATGAAGAAATAATGTTATTTACATTATTGTGAAGTAATATATTAACTTGAAATTGCTATTGAAACCAAAAGATGGTGTTCATAATTACTTTAGTTAAACATGTTATGTTTCATTGTAAAGATATAAACATAAAGTCTTTTAATTGTTACAAGACTTATAATAAAGTAAGACGTTATCTTGTTATGTTTTCTAATTAAGACATATATATGAAGTCATTAAATTGTTGAATGACTTATAACGTATAGTGAGATTATAACAGTTTATGTTTTCTTGTAGAGACATGAACATGAAGTGACTTTGTCAAAAGTACTTGTGTTATAAAGCATGTAATTGACTTGAAAATACTATTATACCATTAAAATGACTTAGTTGGTAAATAGACAAGCCAAAAGGAAATATGGTTATCTTAAATATTGTTAGATTGTCTTACAATATTAATACTAATGAAATACCAAATGTTTATGGTATGTTCAGTTAGGAAAATCAAACTCTAGTTATACTGTTTGATTAAAAATAACTATGATTTCTTTTCTTCCAAAAGTTATCAAGGTTAGAATATTGAGTATGACTTGGACATATTTAATAAAACTCCAACCTAGAAGATTAATAAGACATTATCATATGATGGAATGTGATGAATTACATTAAGTCTTAAATTGAAGTTCTAAATTTGTTTAACTGCTTATGAAGAGGTTATTAACAAAGTAAAGTCAGAACAGTCAATAAGTATTTGTAATATCCCAAAAGAGAACATTGTATTGTTGCTTTATTTGCTAAATATTTAAAGATAGTTTTTAAATTACTAAAAGCAAGTGGGAGTTTTGATCTTTAAAAGATAAAATTACAATATACATAATCTTCTAAAAATACACTAGTAAATATCATGATGAAGTTTGACAGTTGAATGTTAAATCTCAACATGATAATAAAGTTTGACATTTAAATGTTAAATCTCAAGATGATGGAATTATCATTCATAGAATATATATCTCAGATATCTTACTATATTATAAAGGAGGAATGCCTTCTAATTTTAGCATGCTTAATTTTAAGCCTTACAAATTAATAAGCTTAAAGTAAAAGTGATGAAAATATAATTAGACATTTACAAGTTAATAAGTTTAAAGTACACACCAATTTTCCCCTCATTTAATTCTAACATACCATTAATACTAACATTAAATATAATAAATAAAACATTATGTACATTAAATACAATTAATTAACCGATCAATAAATACAGTTAAAGCACTTATTAAAACACCTCTTACATAAGAAATACAAATTATCAAGCATATTGTACAACCAACTTAAACACAATTCCTGCATTAAATGTCATTAATACAAATAATAAAGCACATTATACAAATATTCAAGTCCGAACGGGCAACGGATCAAATGGGCTCGAGCCCGAACGGGCATGGGCCAAACGGCCTCGAGCCTGAACGGACACGAGCCAACGGGCTCGAGCCCAAACGGACACGAGCTAAACGAAATTTTGATATCCGTAAATTTATTGTCAAAAAGAACATAATAAACTAAAATTACACGATTCACCGGAAAATTTTAATTTAGGGTACCCGCCGCTGCAACGCGCGGGTACCCTGCTAGTTTGATTAATATGCTGAGGGCTATGATTTACAGGATTATTGTAAACCTGATAATCATTGTGATACATTACCAAATATGTAATTGGGTAAAGTATACATGATATGAATGATTAAGATGTTGTCCATAAAGATAATCAATTTTAGAAATGTGGTTTATCTTAATAGTTAGACTAGAAAATAAAGACGAGTTTCTTGAAAGATTAGGTAACCCTTGTGGTTTAAATCTTTGTATAGAAATCATATGGACAATATTGTGTACGTATTTAATGCATGTCTTATGACAAGATTATTAATCACACTTAAGCAATTAACTGTGATTGAATTTTTTTCTTTTCTAAACACATTAAATATATAAAGATTATGATTGTCATATTTATGAAATTGACAATGGAATATCAAAACTCTTTCTTGAGTGATTATTTGAGCGAGGACGATAAGTAATCAAAAGGAGTTTATGAATTCAAATAAATCTTTAGACATGTACAAAGTGCAATAATCTATGGATGGATAAATGCATGCATCTAGAAGATTATTCTTATGTTTAATTATTAAATCCATGTTTTGATTTATAATTAAAATAAGATAATTTCTAAGTATTCCTAAAAGCTAGTGGGAGTATTATGTTTAATTTCTTAAATCATAAATGTTGTAGAACATATAAAAAGTAACATTTCATATAAGTTAAAAGTTAAGTCTTAGAATGGAATGAAACTTTACTTGTAAGATTTAGAAAATAAGACATACAACCTTGGAATGAATGTTTATTGTTGAAACATGTGCGGTAAATAAATCTAATATAACATGATATATCTTTTAGAAAGTCTAAATGTATATGTATAACATGAATAAAATCTAAGTATGACTCAAAATTTTTTCATGAATATCATGTTTTGTTGTATCATGCTTAATTACAAGATGATATGGCAATATTAATATATAATTAAAAGTTATTAGATAACTTGTGTAATATTCTAAATGAATATGTTTGATTGTAGAATCACATCCTAAATCTGGAATAGCTTCCAAATTCTATAGATGAACAATTTTTCAATTGTTGTACAAATTGTCATAGCCAACAAACTTGAAAGTTTGAAGGACATCAAATATAACACAATAGATATTAAAATTTATGGGAAATTTAATAGCATATTGTTGTTGCATACAATGATGCTAATGAAATTGAGATGACACTCAATACTAGTCATGGTAAGGATTTCATCCTTGGCTATATGTACTAGTTGTGCTTACTAAAAGCATAGTTGCATTATCCATTAAGAGAATAAGAATACTTCAAATTTTAAAATGTTTGGAAGTTTGATTATCATAAATTGATGGTTAAGGATGTCACACATTTTATGAAATATGGCATTATCAAAATAGTTGAGTATGCACATACAAGAACTTCAATAGTTGAATTCTTGAAACAAGTATTCTTAAAATTCCGATAGATCAAAGTTGGATGATTTATGCCTTGTCAACAAGTATGAATGTCATTACTTGAGATATAATTCATCAACAAGAGTTATCATGCATTGATCTATTTAGTATTTGAATAAGGGATGTTAAACAATTATTATAATAAATTTAAATACATGGTATGTTTAATTTATAATAAATTGTATCTTATATTTGTATGTTTAATCCATGAATAAATGTTATTCTAAATTGTCCGTTGTCAGTTAATAATATGGGAATATTATTAAATCAAGACAAATTTGAAAGTTGGTATAATATACTTAAAGTATATTGATGCGTAGTCATGCCATTTCAGATGATATTCAATGATACATAATATATGACTTATCCCAACTACATGATGTTACTTTATGGATTTTGTTATTAAGTAAATCATGAGAAGTTATCCTCAGACTTGAGATGCAAGATAAGTGTCATGAATGTAGTACATTTTTGTGGAACAACTTAACGCTATACGTAACTGGTAGTCATAAGGGTTGTTTTCGAAAGTGTTACAAAGTTTGTGGGTTTTGCTTGTAGTCAAGATAGAATTTGTTCCTTCAAATTTATTTTTGGAGTTTAATACGGTTGGGCCCCTCGTAGGGTTGGTAAGATGTATGTGCGGCCGCACTCAAGATCTCCCCTGAATATGTTCAAAAGATTTGGTAATCTTGATCAATCATAAACAACGAGAAACAGAATGGTTAATTAAGGAATGACTTTAATCCATATCCTTATTAACGTGGTATTAGAAACAAAAGGATAATAATAATGAGAAATCATTAAAAGGTTTGTCCAGGAGCCTTACTTGAGATCGTACTAGAGGCATCAGCGTGTTGCAAGACGCTAACTGATGTGATATCACTATTAAAATATGTCCAAGTGGGAGCTGTTAGATTATGGACATTATTTTAATAGTCGTATGTTAGGATCGAACTCGAGATCGTGGGATTGCACACTTTACGTATGAAGAGTAAAAGAATAATTATTTATAAATGTTATATATAATTATTAATAAACACAAAACTAGTAACGACCGTTAGTATTTAACGGAGAATGACTAACGACCGTTAGACGAAGATTAGGAAAGTAATACTTGTAAATAATTGGAAACAAGAGAAAGTTCCGGAATTCCTTGGGGGAAGCCTAGACCGATCGGCCAAGGGGTGGTTTCCACCTCCTCTTTTCCTTGTGCTCCAAGTAAACTCAAGTATATAAACAAACCCAAGATTCATTGTTTTCATATAACTTGTACACACACATCTTGGTGTTTTTTTCTCCTTATCTTGTCCTTTGTCGATCCAAACTTAAACCCTCTAAGGGTTTTCGATTTTCATAAGATCTAAAGTTTTGTGTTTAATTTACTTGCATAAACTTTTACTTGAATTAGTACGTGTGTACAAGAACACGATTCAAACACACTATTGTTTGATTCTTGGATTGAATTACAAAAGAGGTAAGGGGTAATTCTTATAATCCACATAAACCTAATTAGGGTTCTTGAATTGAAGATTGAATTTGATTCTTGTTCGGGATAGAATCACAAAGGTACGTTTACTTTTATCTTTGATTAATTAATTACATGTTATATGATCTTGTTATAACGCTTCCGCATATGCTCTCTTGATGTGTTTGGTTTATTTTATATGATTGTCATGATATCATAATTCCAACAGTAGCGTCCTACATTATAGCTATCTACCGTACATATTTATTGGTAAAAGAACATACAGTTAACAAAACTTAAGATTAGATGCTATGTATGCTAGCTATCGTTGTTTGGTTTTATTCACCCTTTATCGTATAAACCATATACTGCAATATTTCGTAGTTTTTGCTAGTTAAAAGGGTGTTTGGATTTGAAGCTAAGGTTTTCTGGTGACATACGGCCATGGTCATGAAACATTTGCTCTTACAATTTGGTTGATCTGCTTGCAAGATTTAACGAGCCCTTGATGAATCTTTGTTTTATTGTTGTTATGCATTCAGATTGGGGATTGTGAGAATTTTGGGATAAGTATTAAAGTAGTAATGTAAGCTGTAAGCAAATATTTTGCACTTGTACTGATGGTGTATCTTTTATTGAGGACTTTGCAGTCATTTGTATTGAGTTTTTCTTTTTTCTGGCTACTAGTTTTGTTTCATGTTTGATTGCATTCGGGGTGTATAAGTGGATTGAGCCGACAAAACCTATGAACCAGACAATATCAAACTAGAACAAATAATTTATGGTTTGGCTGGTTGTTGGTTCGATCTATCTCAAGATCATACAAAACCAATCTGATTTTTATACAATACCATTGTCAAGCAAATATAAATTATGGTACGATACGTTGATATCAGGTAAAATGGTTCTTATTTCATGAGTGATAGCAATGATACTCGATCCATATTCAGTGAGTTATTCTCGGCGTCTTGAGTTGCATAAGGTTTAGCCATGTGTTTTACTCCATCAATTAGCAGAAATTATAACTGAAAATGTTGATACCAATGTCACTGAAAGTTAAGATCTTATTACTTTGTCTAAATTCACACAAATGGTATCAAAACCATATTCACAAAAAGTTACGATTTTATATAAGTTATGCACCTCAAACATGAGATATGTAAATTTATTTACATAATTCTAGTGTTGTGGCGCACAACATAATAGCAATCATAACACAAATGTGACACGTACGCAACTGTAAATTAACAAGCCAATTTCTATCTCTCTGATCGATGTGGGATAACTCAGTACAGATACATGCCATAGTCAAGTCAATATCACTACAGTGTAAAAGTACGTTTTGAAAGTTAATGGACTCAATATGAGAAAACCCTTTCTCCTAGTTGCTTATACATAAAGAAGCAAACAATGGTTAAGATACTCAACGACTTTAAGTAATAGACATGACCAAATCTTAACTTGATGAAAAGGGAGATAATAGAGCAAATTGATTTTCAAGTTTACACTAATCATCTTATTCAAATTTCATACAATTAATAAACACTATAGTTTGACCAAAGTGAACAGAATTTCATTCACTAATACTCCCTCCGTCTCAAAATAATATTTCACATTTTCTTTTTAAAATGTCTCATAATAATTGTCCACTTACCATTTTAAGTAAGAAAAAGAGAATTTAGTAAATGAATATTATATTTGAGTGGTTGATATTTATAGTGGTTCTACTTTTATTAAACTTTGTGATTATTGTCTCCTAACAATAATTTTGAGATGCAGGGAGTAGGTTGTATGGATTAGTTTATTTATTTGGCTTATGTATTTATTTATTTGAAGTTAAAAAAGAAGTCACAAACTCGCTTAATATAACTTGCGTGGTTTGGCAACTTCAACTTACAATCAAGTCAATAAGCTTATTGTTGAAATAAATAACTCAACCTGGAATTATAAGTTGAGGGACTAATTTGTACTTGTTGTATTTTCAGTTATAGCTATTTGGTATCTTTGGGTTGAGTTGACTAAAGCTAAGGAGTGCAAGGGCTGAAGTTGACAAGTCTTGAAAGATGCTGAGAGGAGCTATATATACTATTTTCCGTGCTAGGGTTTCTCCTTCTTCAACACATCAAATTTACACAGTCTTATCTTTTGTTATTCAATCAAAGTTAGTAGAGATCTGTTGTTAGTATTCATTGTGAGATAGAGTGTTTTGTATCAAACTATTGGCAAGATAGTCAATAGACTTGCACCTGAGTAGCAGTGGAAAGTTGTGTGATTCATTCTGGTTGTTGTACTGATTGAGATCAGTTGCTTTCTGATCTTGTGATTGTTTTGGTTGAATAATAAGTTTGACTTGAATTGAGATTCAAGTCTTGTTTTCTGGATTCATTATAAAATTTTACACTTATTATAAATAAATAAACCCACACACCTCTTTAACCTCCTGCAACACCTTTATTCATTGCAGCGATGGTAGCTCAATGATACAAGATATGCAATATACAGTGATAAATTTCTTGTCCTCGTGTCCCTTTCAACATAGTCATATTTGTTACGCTATTTATGTATCAAATGTTAGCCGTGAGAACGGTTCGATTAACTCAGTTTATCAAGTGATCAACAGTTAAACCAATGGGCCTTTGGTGTAGTGGTATGGAGGTTTTACCTTTCTAGGAAAGGTCTCAAGTTCGAGTCTTGTCTAGGGCGATAGGGGTTTCCTTCCGCGTGCGTAAAGGAAAGGGTGTCATTGTCTTCTGGGCTGGATCCAACCTGGTTGTGTGGGCTCGCTACGTCTTCTGAGCTAAGAGCCATGTAGCCACAATTGCCGTAAAAAAAAAAAAAAAAAAAAAAAAAAAAAAAAAAAAAAAAGGTCATCAAACTTTAAAGACGTCAAAAGGCCATATAATGTTTATTTTGAAACAAACGTTACACTTCTTCGGTATTTTCATCTATATGGTAAGCAAAATTTTTCTCCTCATTTTTGTCGCCGCATAGTGCGAGCATTAAGCTAGTCTATATAAATGAAAAATAAAAGTCCGATGAAACGCGTGTCATTGCAGTTTACTAGTTACATTCACAAAATGAAGTTTACTATGGTATCAATTATCAAAAATATATTTTGAAAAAGTTAAGAGCTAATATAAGTTATTAACTACACGCGTGAGATACTTAAATAATATGTTTAATTAACTCTCATGTTATAGTAAACAACATAATAAGCCATCATAGCACATATCTGCCATGTACGCAATTGTATATTAGCTAGATAAATTTCGTCTCTCTGGTCGATGTGGGATGACGGGTACAAAATAGATACATGCCATGTTAGGGGTGTAATCGAGTCGAGCCGAGCTCGAGCTTAACAAGGCTTTAGCTTGGCTTGAAATTTATAAATTAGGCTTGAGCTTGGCTTGATAGCTTGACGAACTTTAATCATCCAGACTTGAGCTTGGCTTGAAAAATTCGAGTAAAGCTTGAGCTTGGCTTGAAAAGCTTAAACATATATAAAAACATTGTATCTAATAGCTTAACTCATCAAAAAATATATCTATAAAGTAAAACAAACTTAAACCATAATAGCCAAACTCACTAGTGTTTTACACAAATAATGACTCTATAACAGTCGACAACCCAAGAAGTGTGAAGAATACATAAGGTAGGATACAAAAGGTTTGGATTAATTAGCTTTAAATGACCTTCTACAATACATGTTCAATTATTTACAAATTAAGTCGTTATAATTATGTTAATACTCAAAATTATCCCTAGTTAGTTATATAAATTTATAATGAAAATATATTTATATTAAAGCTTAAAAAAGCTTGATAGGAGCTCGAGCCGAGCTATCAAAAGCTTGAGCTTGGCTTGTTATATGTTTCGAGCTATTTTTTGGGCTTGAGCTTGATAAAAGCTTGACTCGATCGAGTCAAGCTCGAGCTCGAGCTCAAGTTGCGTGATAAAAGCTTGACTTGATTGCAACCCTATGCCATGCCATACAGTTAATAAACAATCTAATATAACCAAAGTGAATAAAATTCCATTCATTAAGGGTTTTAGCCTTCTAAGTTTTATTTTGTATGTAAGAGGGTGTTTGGGAATTGAGATTGCTTATGTAACAGCACTTACCACATTGGATAAACCTAAAAGTGCTTGTGGCTGTTAGGAGGATAAGCTGCTAAAAAATTAGCAATCTTTTATGTTTGGATATACGCCCTATTCTTGAGTCTAAATTTTAAATAATGAAAGGGAATGGAATTGGAATGGCAAAATAAGGGATGACATTGTGAAGAAAGTGATTATTGCAATTTGTGTTCTTGAGTTTGTATTTTAAGTAGAAAGGAAAGAAGAACATACAAGCTAGCAAAATTACAAATATACCCTTGAAATTATATAAAGAAGAACAGGAATAATTTATATCCACACATTTCAAATAAGAGAGAGAAATTTAAGGGAAAATGCATCTATTTTTGTAGGTGCATCTAAAATGAGTGGTTGTGATTTCTTCTTATCATTTTTATTTTTATTTTTTTTCTTATTTAATCTTAACTCAACAAGCTAGGCAACAATATAATTATTAATTCACAGTCACTATGAATGTACGTTTATTTATTTATTCATAATCGCTAGGATGCCATGTAAGTTGATTACAGTTTGTTTATTTATCCATAATTTGAAACTCGTTTACTTAACCTATCTGAATAACGATGAATGTACGTTTAGTTAACCTATATGAATTGAACTTGTATGAATGTTGTGGAATTAACGCTTAAGTTTCTAACAATATTTACAGAAATGATGTTTGCCATTAATTAATTACTAACGCAATCACTTTACAAAAAGTTGTTAAAGTTGGATTTCATTCAAGTAATGTTTCTTATTGCTCGATCACTCACATGGACCTTCATTACCTACATAGCTATCTTTTTATTATGATGTGTCATTACTGAAAGACGAGAAATGATCAGTAAACAAAATGGCGTTGTATGAGTTAACCTAATTGATTAGGTTAAGTTTGAGCAGTTATGCAAGGAAAAAAAAAGGATATAATCGTAATTTAACACAAGCCCATGATGATAGTGGCCCCTTTTGTTCCTAAACCTCCCAATTTTGGAATAAAACTACACAAAAAAACCAATAATTTCCCTCCCTCACCCCTTCTTGTGCTTTTCCACCTAAAAAAAACTTAAGAACACCGATATTTGTTATTTCCCTTTCCATCCCTTACCTTTCCATCTAAGATCAATTTTATTTAAAATAAATAAAATAAGCACATAAGCTAGTCCAACCTTAATGCTGAAAACAGTTTCTTTTACCCGATAATAAGGAGATAAGCATAAGCAGTTTGAAAATCCAAACATTCAAAACTAGTTATCTGCCTAAGAATGAGCTGGACAAATAAGCTATTTCAAACACCCTCTGAATTTTTTATTACTTGCTGGAGTGTAATATTAGAATTCTAATTAGGGGGCATTTCGATGTGCAAAGTGATTATTGTGACTTAGAGAATAGATATGTAACCTTACATTTTTGTTAATAATATGATTGTGACTTAGAGTGTAAAAATGAGTTCTCAATGATATTCGACTCTATGAGAAAGCCCTTTCTCCTCATTGCTTATACATAATTAAAGAAGCAAATAAATATTAAGATACTCACCAAGTTTAAGTAACACTAATCAATCCATTGTGTTAAGTATTTATAGATTCAATGATTGACTTAATAAATAGACGTGCCAAATCTTAATTTCATGAAAAGGGAGATAAGGGAGCAAATTGATATCTAGGTCTAGTAAGTCTACACCCATTGTCTTATTACAACTTGTATACAAATAATTTTTTTTTTTTTTGGAACGGCTTATTATTAATAGAAAAACTAGCAAGGAGCTAGAACATTACAAAGAAACTAAATGAGGATTCTTTAACCAATCAACCCAACTAAACGACGCTTTACATCTAGAACGAATCCAATAAAAAGAAAACGACACAACGTCTTCAAAGATAGCCGCCTTGGAAGGATGCTCCTCATCAAAAACCATCTTGTTTCTATAAGCCCAAATACGCCACCATAAGCCGAAACAAACCCCCTCTAACAATCTCTTATGCTTCGCCGATAATCTAGTATTATTGAACCAAGACACCCATTCATCAAAAGAACAAATCTCCATAAAATTCACATTCCACCAAAGGCAAATCTTGCGGAAATTATCATTGGCAACACTACACTCAAAGAAAATGTGTCTCGCCGATTCCGTCACGACACCACAATTGGGACAAAGAATAGACGATATATCAATACCTCTACGAGAAAGGTTCAACCGAGTTGGCAACCCATCTAATCGAACCTTCCAAGCATGAATATTGACCTTTATAGGAACCTCCTTTATCCAACGAGTTTTAGAAGATACAATAGGAAGCCGAATATCATCAATAGCCTTTCTAACTGAAGAAACGGAAAACTCACCCGAGCCTTCTAAAGACCATCGCCATCTATCATGCACGGGGCCTAAAACAACACCATCAATCATCTCCATTAGCTCCTCCATTTGAGTTTGTTCCGCTCCACTTTGCAGGTTCCGTCTAAAAGAAGATATGATACTCTCTTGCCTAAGTTTCGAAGCTACATCAATCGACTTGTTGTCCTCTATAGCGTATAATCTAGGGAATTTACTTTTAAACGGTAAATCGCCGCGCCATACATCCTCCCAAAAACTCGTATCCGCCCCGGTTCCTATTCTTCTTTGCATGAAACTACAGAAATCAAAACCATACTCCTTTACAACCTCCAATTCCCGAATAATGACTCGCCAAATAGAGTTATACGTACCATTCGAAGCAGCCCCAATCTTACCATTTTCCCCATGAATAGCTTTAATCACCCTAGTCCACAACAAGTCTTTTTGAGTAGTAAACCTCCACACCCATTTAAACATTAGAGCTTTATTTAACGCATAAAGGCTAGACACTCCAAGGCCGCCTTTCTCTTTAGAAGACAATACTTTATTCCACCCCACCCAAACTGCTTTCTTACTTTTAAGATCCGCCCCATTGAAAAAATGACTCCGAATGCATTCCATACGATGAATAACTTTCATTGGAACCTTAAAAATGGACATATGATAAATAGGTATAGACCCTAACACCGCTTTGAGAAGAGTTAATCTTCCTCCTATAGAAAGAGTTTTCATCTTCCATTTTGAAAAACGAGCCACCAATTTGTCCATAATTTCATCCTACGCACGAATTCTAGACATATTATCCCCTACTCTCGAACCGAGGTATGTAAAAGGAACCTTAAGAATACCACATCCAATCCTACTCGCCGCATGTTCCACATTCTCATTATTCACCGCAATACCCATTAACTTGCTTTTACTAACATTTATGCTTAACCCCGAAGCTCGTTGGAAGCATTTCAATACATAAATAATAGTATCAATATTTTTCGTATTCCATTGCCCCATAAACACCACGTCGTCCGCAAAAAACAAATGGGACAAATTTGTCGAAGGATTTAATGCAATACCTTGGAACATTCCCGCATCCACAACTCTAGCAAACGAAAGATGTAAACTTTCCATAATCAAAATGAAAAGAAATGGAGATAAAGGATCACCTTGTTTTAGGCCCTTGAAAAATTGAAATTCTTCCGTAGGACTTCCATTCACTAATACCGATCCATAAGATGACCGCAAGCATTCTTGAATCCAACCACACCATTTATCTCCAAAACCAAAATTCCTCAACACATCATCTAGATAGTCCCACCGCACCGAATCATAGGCTTTCTCAAAGTCAATTTTCAATATAAATGAATGTTTGTTTTTCGACTTACACCATTGAATTATCTCGTTAAGAATAAAAGGACCATCTAGGATTTGTCTATCCGCAACAAATGCCGATTGAACTTCATTTACAATATCACCCAACACCATCACAAGCCTATTAGCCAAAATTTTGGCTATAATCTTGTAAAGACTCCCAATTAAACTAATCGGTCTAAAATCTTTAACCGATTTTGCGTCGGGAATCTTCGGAATCAAAGCAATAAAGGACGAATTACCACCTTTCGGAATGCTTCCAAATGTAAAGAACCATTTAACCGCCGCCACAACATCACTTTCAATCAGACCCCAAAAATGCTTGTAAAAGCCAAATGTGAATCCATCTGGTCCCGGCGATTTATCAAGGCCACAATCCCACACCGCCTTTTTAATTTCTTCCTTAGAGACCTCGACTTCCAAGTCCGCCCTTTGATACGAATTTAGTTTATGTGGAAACTCCATGTCTAAAATAGGCCGAATACTTGTAGGTTTCTCAAAGCGTTTCTGAAAATGGTTACGAAACTCGTTCTTCACCACATTCGGATTCTCCACCCATGTACCTTCCAACAACACACCACGGATAGCAAGTTGACTACGTTTTTTGTTTAAGATTCCATGATAATATTTGGAATTTTCATCCCCTTCAACTGCCCATTTAATCTTTGCTTTTTGAGCCACCTCCATCATATGCAATTTTTCCAATTCTTGAATAGAGTTACAAACTTCCCTTCGTTTTACCAAAATATCCTCCGACGCGTTTCCAAGATCAATTTTCTTATCTAAATATCCAAGTTCCTGTTGTAAAGCACACTTACTGTTTTTTACACATTTCCTATTGCTGTTCCACAACCGAATTTGTTTCTTGATATATTTCAGTTTTAACATAAAATTCATCAATGCATTCGTCGAGTACACAGGAGCTGCTGCCCACGCGTCATTAACAAGCTTTACGAAACCCTCCACTTCAAGCCAATAGTGAAAAAAACGAAAAGGTATTGGTCCATAATCATGAGTGGATTCTCGCAACAAAATAGGACGGTGATCCGATAGAAATCTATCCAATGTGATAGCTGAAATACTAGGATGCTCTCGTAAAAAACTCTCTGATATAAGGAAAAGGTCAAGCTTGCTCATCTTGGAGGCGGATCGATGACACCACGTAAAAGAGCACCCACCAAGATGAATCTCCTCAAGATTGGACTTTGCAATAAACGAATTAAACACCTTCGCCCCATAATTGTTAAAATTGGAACCAAACCTTTCACTTTTATAGCGCACTTCATTAAAATCACCCATGATAATCACCTCACCATCCCAACTAGCAATAACATGACTCAAGTAATCCCAAAGCATTTTTTTTTTCTGAAAAATCCTGTGGTGCATAAACCGAAATAAGAAGAAGTAATTTCCCATTTGAAATCCAATTCCCCCGAATCATAATGAAGGGGGTTGGCAAATAAATAGTATAATATAACCAAAGTGAATAAAAATTCTATTCACTAAGGGGGTTGGCAATGCACCCCACACCCCATCACCCTTCACTCACAAACTACCAATCCCCTTATGCCACATCACCCTCCCACTTTTCCCTTCACTCACTCATTTTTTGTTGGCGGCACACCCCTCACCCTTCACTCAGTTCTTTTTTTTTTTTTTTTCCTTTTTCTTTTTTCTTTTTTAAATTCTATTAAAATTTATTAAAAACCAAAATTCATTAAAATTAAAATAAACATTACATAATATTATTAAAAAACATAAAATACCATTACATAATACTAAAAATCTAAACTTCATCGTCCACTTCGAGGTATGCTAATTGTTGAGCGTGAACATGCTCCATAAGATCAAATCTGACACGAAAATGTGTATCCTCATCTCGTATCTCGCCTAAAGCTGCTTCGTCAAACACCGGTTCAATTGGAGGATCCCGAATATGAACTGGCGAGATTGCGTTACCGGCGTTATGTATAATCATGTTATGCAATATAACACACGTATAAACTATTTTTCTAATTCTTTCTATCGTGTGTGGCCGTAAGGGTCGATTCAGTATACTCCATTTACCCTTGAGAACACCAAATGCCCGTTCAACATCCTTTCGAGCCGACTCTTGTAATTTCTTGAACTTTTTTTACTTCGGGTCGGTTGGATATTTGAACGCTTTAACAAACGTAGACCATGCCGGATATATGCCATCACAAAGATAGTAGCCACGCTTGTACGTATGGCCGTTCACAACAAATGGGCACTTAGGTGCCGTACCATTACGCTCGGTGAGGAATAGCGGAGATTGCATCACAACGTTTATATCGTTGTTTGAACCCGGCGGTCCAAAGAACGCGTGCCATATCCACAAATCTTGAGACGCCACTGCCTCCATCATAATCGTGGGGTATTGATGGTCACCCCTTTTATATTGACCCCTCAATTCTATTGGACAATTCCTCCAAACAAAAATGTGTGCAATCTAGGCTACCGAGCATACCCGGAATGTGATGTCGGTCTTCGTGCGCTTCGTACAAACATGCAACGTCATGACTTGTTGGCCTACGTAGAAAATCTCGAGCATATAACTCAATAATAGCATCACAAAAAAATTGAAGGCATTCACGTGAAGTTCTTTGCGCCATTTCCAAATATTCGTCAAACTCATCCGGTGGTGCACCGGTTGCGAGTTGTTTAATGGCAGACAAACATTTTTGTATGGCCGTGAAACTTTTTTTCATTCTAGCATCGTAACCTTCCTGAAAATACTCGAATCTAGCCTCAATAGCTTGCGTTATTTTTAAAAATAAACTTTTAGGCATACGATACCTATCTTGAAAAAATTCTTCGTCGAATTTTGGATCTTCACTAAAATAATCACGATGCAATCTTTGTGCAGCAGAGATCCGATTGCGTTTCACTGATTTTCATGTCGACCCAGCCGTATCTTCTTCATCTTCGTCAATTGCGTCGGCAAAAAATTCGAGACTAGTATCGTTAGACCACTCGAACGGCTCATCTAGAAAAAAAGTCGAACCAATTTTTTTGTGCTCCATAAACTTGCGGTTATTTTTCAATCGGATGTTTTTTTTTTTAAGAACCGGAATTTTTTTTTTAAGATGGGTTGTTGTTTGGTTTTTTTTTTTTATGTTTGTCAATGTACCAACTATATATATACACAACACAAAAAAGTATCCGTTGCCCTCTCCCAACGTCCATTTTTTGATTTCCAAGATTTCCAACGTTCACATTTTAGCTCGGTAAGCTTCCCCGAATTTGGACCTAACCGCATGGTAAATTGGGGAGGGCGGCGGTGTTCCCGTGCGGTGGGGATGCCGCACCGCACCTCCCCGCATGCATTGCCAATGGCCTAAGGGGTTGTTTGGACTTGTTTATTTAACTGGGTTATGTATTTATTTGATTTTAAAAAGATTCATAAACTATAACATTGCTTATTAGCTTATAATTTGAACTTACAACTTGTTTAAGTTCACAATACCAAGTTGATAAGCTCGTGTATCTAGTAAAAGAGCAAAATCATAATTTATTCAAATATGAATAACTAAGTGAACCATTTAAGTAAGCTAATCCACATACTTCTTGATGCGTGGGAATCGCAACAGGCTTTACCTCTCGAGAAGCTTACAACCCCCACCAGGCAGTGTACCTGATCGTTGTAGTATAGTATAGTGACAAGTACCGGGGGATTGATCGTTCAGCTAGGAATAGTGTCATTAGGATTGAAATTAATTTAATTAGATCTAAAGGTGAAGGATGATTCTTTTTGTATTTTTATATTTTATGAAAAGCATGTAAAAATCTCGGGTATTGGGAGAGTGGGCGGAATTAGTTGCTAATCAACTAACCCAAAAGCTACTAATTAAACTAATAAACAAGAAAATAAACTAAGGTTCTACAAGATAAGTGAAGCATGTCTACCCATGATATGTTACTCCTTGCTAGCTATCCAATCCTACCTATTGAATTGTAACCTTGTTTTAATTGACAGGTTGTATTCCTTAATACCATTCATGGGGTGGCATACATAACTCCCCAATTCTATGAGCTCTTATCTCCTCCTACACCATGCCCAGCACAACTATAGGGATTGTAAACAGTGGCTCATGCATTAAATACAACCAATAAAGACCTAGTACGCCTCGGTTCATGTTTCTTAAGACGTTCAAGCATGTTACCATTTGGAGATCTGCCAGTTTTCTTAAGCCTAACATATAAATCATTCAATCAAAACAAGAATCAATAGGAAACAAGGATTATAAACTAAACCAACTAGATCTATTGAAGTTGTCATGCCTTAATTGATGGAGATAGACACAACATCAACAAGAAATCAATGAGATCTAATCAATTATGTACAAGTTTCACACAATCATAAGTAGACACAAGGTGAATTAGCAAAACATGATCAAAGAAAGACAATCAACAAGAATAATGAAAGACATAGTTGAGATAGAATCATCAAACCAATACATGATGTTTATGGAGTGATTGAAACCCTCTAAGTTGCTGGAAAAACACCCACCTAAACCCAGGAATCGACCTTAGGGTTTAGGGCTTACAAAAAGTGAAGTTATGAAGTTATATTTATAGGCATGTTTTCTGTCGGCCCTTCGTGACGGCGTCAGCCCGTACTCTTGACGCCGTCAAGACCATTTTTTCACCAAATTGTAGATCTCTTCGTCCTCTTCGCGTGGGCTTTTGAATCACCTCAATTCGAGTTTGTATGCAAAAGTTATGACCAAAACAATATCAGCTATTCCGCGCGCAAGTTTTGACAAGTTTACACGTGACGGCCTTGGTGACGCCGTCATCTACCACGGTATTTTATTCTTGATGTCTGACGCCGTCAGGATGTAACTCTTGACGCCGTCACCTTGTGTCTTCAGCATGGAAAATTGGTACTTTGCCGTTTTCTTCACTTTTATGCTCCAAAAACGTCCAAAATGGCTTCTTTTCCAGAATTCACTCTCCAAACACCTAAAATCACAAAAGGAACGATTTAGGGCAATATTTGATCAAATAAATTCGGATTCGGGCTTAAATGAGCCCCTAAAAACGGATCATTTTTCGCCTCATCACTTCTTAAACTTCCTAATTAACAGGGGACATTGTTTTTTCATACAATAAGCTAACTCAAACAACCACAAGCAATAGTAGTTCAATTAAGGATGACATACACTTCTACATTATGTGACATAATTTTTACTCCTATATAATAAGCTCATTAAAACTATCACATCATGTTTCAGAAAGCTCAATGATCAAAGACATGTAACATAACCGCAAAATATTGAGCGAGTTTTTTTTTAGTAAACTTAAACAATAAGAATATCGGCATTGCACAAAAATATTAATGACTTTTACTAGATTAAACATTAATTATTCCATTTAATTTCTTATACAGAAAACCTTTTTACAAAATCTTCTCCAATGCAAAAATGTCTTGCAATAGCTTTTTTATGCCCAACTTGTGTCATTTAAGTCTTCAATTAATGAAATCACTCTGGTAGTTTTATGTCAAACTCTTGCTATAGATCAAGTCATCCTCATACAAGTCTTTAGTAAAGTTTTTGTTACAATTCACCAAGTCATCTAAAAAGCTTATTAAACAGTAAAAAGTCTTTTATAAAACGATGTATTTCAATTGCTCTAAGTAAAAAGAGTATAAAGGAGACCATGAATTGAATACTTATAATTGTACCATTTAAATCTATATAAAGCACGAATCATAACTACACTCGTTTTATTGTATTTACAAAAGGTTGCTTACTAGTATAGTACAAAAGTTGTATTAACTATCGTTTTATAATATAAATAAAAAGTTAAGAGCTTATATAAGTTGTTCAACCACATGATGTTTCTAGTAACATGTTTATTTACAAGACACTCATGTTAAGCGGAGCAACATAATAGCAATCACAACACATATAACATCGGTACGCAATTCTAAATAAATTAGCCAAATTTTGTCTCTTATATGGATGTGGGATAAGAGGTATGTTACATACCATGCCATAGTAAAGGATAATCGGCTGAGTATGGAAAAACCCTTTCTCTTCGTTGCTTAACCAAAGTGTATAGAATTTCATTCATTAATATTTAATAGGTTGTTTGAATTAGTTTGTTTAATCGGCTTATGTATTTATTTGAAGTTATAAAAGAAGTCACAAACTCGCTTTGTGAATTGGTGGGAACATCCTGACCCCGAGTGTTTTTTGGCACCAGCCATTGTTCACCACACAAGGAATAACTTCGGCAACTCTCTTGACCCAGTGGGGCACCAACTGCAGTGAGTACAAGCCGTGACTCGAACCCATGACCTTTTATCCTCAAAATCTCTCTAGTGAGTCCATGGATTTTTCGGAGGTGGGTACCAAGTACCAACTGAGCCAAAGCTCTTTCGTAACTCGCTTTATATAACTTACACAGTTTGGCAACTCCAACTTACAATCAAGTTGATAAGCTTATAAACATTAGATAATATTTTGTTTGTAAAATGATTTTGGACACAATAGAATTAGGGGGTGAAGTATCTGTCATTGCTCATCTTTAAAACCAGTCTAATTTTTATAAGATACCATGTTAAGCAAATAAATTATAATACCTTAATATGGGACAAAATGGTTCTTTTCACTTATGACTCATGAGTGATAGCAATGATACTCGATCCATGTTCAGTGAGTTATTCTCCGCATATGGTTTAGCCATGTCTTTTACTCCACGAGTTTGCACAAATTAAAAGTGCATGGTTTAAAATGCTTTAACTCTCGAATGTTCCAACCATTTGAACACTCTGAACTCGACCGATTAAAAAACGGCTTTCAAACATTGCTTATACATAAAGAATCAAGTAAGGGTCAAGATAATGAACAAGTTGAATCTACATCACTCATTTCATTGTTTTAAGTACATATGGGTCTAAATGACCGAGTTAAAAAAGATTATTACATGCCAAATCTTAACTTCATGAGAAGGGAGTTAAGGGAGCAAGTTGATTTTCAAGACCAGTTGTGTTGAGACACCCTTCACGCGTAATGGGCCATGGACCATGGGGGGTCATTGCTACCCAGGCAACCATAACACGTGTTGGTGCCACTTTTTGCACGATCGTGTAATGACCAAAACATGGAGAGAAGGAAGGAAGGGGAAAAAAATTAAATAAATAAATAAATAAATAAATAAAGACCTTTGAGGTGTGTTATTAGAAGTAGGGGTGTTAATCGGGTTAGGTCACTCGGGTTGGGTCGGGTTAATTCGGGTCATTTCAGGTCGTGAGGCTTAAAAAAATACCTGAACCTATATAGAATTCGGTTCGTCAGGATTGGGTTCGAGTCTGAGCCGTTTAACAGAGGATGTAATGCAAGAGCTTCTTAATGTTTTTTAGGCATGTATTTTTATATGACCAAGAAATGTTTATATGTATATAAAGTTGTGTGCTTTTTGTGATTGCTGATGACCCAATTGGGAAATTTTTAGTGAAATGGATTGTTATGAACTTGGAAAAGTGAATTAAATAAAAAGTTTACTACTTTATTTGGTAGATTTTTTGTTGCTGTTTTTGTTAAGATATAAGATCATTTGAGTACCAAACTTTTTTTACATATCAAGGGACTAATCTCCACCCTCCATTTTCCCTCAATCTTTATTTGATCTAATGGATGAGGATTAATCCCAACAATTTAAAAAACTCACTTTCATCAATTTTTTTCAAATATTAATATCTTTCAAACCGTTAATCGTTAAGCAAAAAAAAAAATATATCGTTACGACGAGCATTTAATTATCTTTCTATAGATAGGCTATTTGATATATTTTCGACAAAATTTTTTTTTTTTTCGTTTTTTTCACGTTTTTTTTCGTGGCCGAAAAAATCATATATGATTTTTTCGGCCACGAAAAAAAACGTGAAAAAAATGAAAAAAAAATGTCGAAAATATATCAAATAGCCTATCTATAGAAAGATAATAAAATGCTCGTCTCGATGGTGTAATTATTTTCGCTTAACTATTAACGGTTTAAAAGATATTTAAATTATAAAAAATGAGTGAAATATTAAAATGCTTTTAATCTCAACCATTGATTTCTTTTTAGATGGATGGTGGGGATGAGTCCTGTAACTCTCCTCTTTCGTTAATGGAAAATATTGTTAGGTTTTGAAATATTTATTAGAGTTAATATATATATATATATATATTTTTGATCTTTTATTAGAGTTAATCTACTACACATGTAATAAATATCAGGAACTTATGAAAAAAATATTAATAATGTTTTAATTAATATGTGCTAAATTGAGATAAAAAGAGTCTCGAGGGTAAAATTTAATGAAAATTTGGACGATCTTAAAATATTTTTGAGTCGTTTTAAAACTGTACAACAACTACAATACTTCTTCGATATTTTCATCTATCTGGCAGGATAAAGTTACCCCCTCACTTTTGTTGCCGCATAGCGCGGGCATTCGACTAGTTTATATAAACAAAAAATAAAAATAACGCGTACCATAACCAGGCCCGGTCCTGACATTTTTGATGCCTGGGGCAAGATGTTCAGAAAATGCCCCCGTTAAATATTGTATACTAATATTGAGCATATATACTTAATAAGACTAGGCAAAAACATGTATATAGACTTAATAAAACTTAAATAATGTCAAAATTAATAACATCTAATTCAAATTCAAAATCATTTATATTTAACGGTGTATATTTGAACACTAGCAGTATCTAGATTATCCTATTAGATCTCAAGTTTATTGGTTGTAAGAGCAGTAGGTGCCCAGGGCACATAGTGTTATTGCAAAAAATGTTGTAGTGACAACATTTTTTTATAACTCATAACCTATAACCAAAAAACATACTTCCTTTATCACTTAAGTTAGATACAACACCCTATGGCTCACACTTAACCCAATAAAATACAAATAAAAAAAATGTTGTATAACACGACTTGTGAATTTAGCGCGAGATGCTATATCTTGGGGTGAGATGTGGAGTAGAGTCATAGGACTCGCGTTATAAGCAATCTATAACGCTCGACACCTTATCCTCTAAATATTTAGAAATTCACAAATTTATTGACTATATGTCCAAAACAAAAACAGAATACTACGTACTACGTAAAACCGTAAGGAGCTATTTGGTACAGAGAAATAGAGGCAAAGAAATGGAAATGGGCTGATTTCTATTCTCTATTTCATTTCTATTCTCTGAAATTCTCTCTACCAAACAGCCCCTAAGAGAATATAGTGAAAAGTTTTAAAATAAAATGACATAGTTAAACTAAATTTTCATTTCCTATGTTAGCAACACGTGTCAGTTAAACAAAAGGGCATCTTTTTACTACACCCTCACACAACCAATCACAAAAAAGATTTTTTACCCTTCTTCTTCCTCACAACTTCCGGCGACTATTCCTTTTTCCGGGAACTGTAACATATTTCTCCCACAAAACCTGTATTAAAACTGAATCATTTTTCTACCGTTCATTTTTTTTTAGTTCACAACACCATCATCATCATAACATAAAACCGTTTCACAACACCAAAAATTTGATGCCCCCTATTCGTTTGATGCCCTGGGCGGTCGCCCACCACGCCCACCCCCAGGGCCGGCCCTGAATTCATAACTACACTTCATCTAGCTCACAAAAAGTTTTTTTTGGGTAAAGGGAGTGTACCCGGTGAATATATTAATAAAATGAATATTGTACATGAAAAGAGCAACTATGAACCACTCTTGACAAATACGAAACAACATGCTATGAACATATTCAAAAGCATGACAACCAAAAACTAGCTAGAGAAACGGAAAGAAAAAACAAAGCAAGCTTAAACCTCTAGCACCAAAACACGACTAAAAAGCCATCAGCCTCCATAACTCAATTTCCACGTCTCCATAAGCTTTTTGACTCTCGCATTCTTTTTAAACTTGATAGAAGCTAACTTCAATCTTACTGAATCAAGAGCATACCGAGCGACTTGTCCTGAAGTCTGACCTCCTTTACCATGAATTATGTAGTTACGTTCACGCCAAACAAAGTAAGACGTTTCTGCCAGAATTAAACGCCCCACAATAGTTTTCACAGATTTTCTTTTGGATATAGGCAAAATCCAATGCATTATATCATCCCAGTTCGATGAAACACCTGAAACACCAGCCACATCCAAGACTAACTGCCATACATTAGACGAGAATGAGCATTCGAAAAACAAATGCTCGTGAGAGTCTTTTTGCGTTTTGCATAGCGGACAAGTAAGTAGGCTGATATCAACATCCTTTCCCACGTCCCATTGCTTAAGACGGTCTTGAGTTTTGAGTCTCCTTCGCAATACTAACCACAGGTGAATAGCATGTCTAGGAATTCCATAACTTGACCACACAAGATGAGACCATTCTTTCTCATTACCACGCTGCCGTATGGTATGCCAAACTTTACGCGTAGAAAAGTCTTTAAGAATACCATCATGTGATTTCCAAAAGATTTTGTCGACCTGATCTTCATTAATAGTAGGAACTGTAAGCTGAAATAAGTTCGGAAACCGGTTGAACCAAGCTATGGGCCACGTCCATTCACCATCAGAAATAACATCACTAACCTTAGCATGAATGTGAAAGCCTGCACTTGAAATTGCACGATAAAAGACATGGTTTATAAGAGGGCAGTGAGTGTTCCAATTATCAAACCATATAGAGGTATTTTGACCATTCCCAATCACATGCCAAAAATGGGGCCAAAGTACATTACGGATTTGAAGCAGCTTACGCCAACCCCAACTCACATTAGAAGCCAATTTGACGTCCCAAAAACTCCTATTGTTTAGTTTGTACGCGTGAATCCATTTTACCCACAAGGATTCCTTGTGAGTTATAAGCTTCCACACATGCTTAGACATCAACCCAGCATTAAAATTGTCCAACTTACGAATGCCAAGGCCTCCTTAAATTTTAGGAAGACAAACATCGTCCCAAGAAACTTTAGCTTTACCTCGCTTCATGTCGCCTTGACACCATAAGAAGCCACACATTAGTTGTTCAGTATCATTCATAATACCAATGGGAAGGATGAAGACGGATGCCCAATATATATGCATAGAAGATAATACTGAAATGACAAGTTGACGCCGCCCTGCAAAAGAAAGCCATTTATTCTTCCAATCACCAATTTTCTTATGAACTCTTTCAACAAGAATCTTGCAATCCTTATAAAGAAGACGAGAAGATATAAGAGGAACACCAAGATACTTCATGGGGAGAGAACCATCTTCAAAAGGCATGATGTGTAAAATAGAAGTTCTCACACGATCACTTACATTACATAAGAAAATCGTGCTTTTCGGGATACTTGGAGCTAGCCCCGACACACCTTTAAATTCCTCAAGAGACTCCATTATGACTCTAGCCGAATCAACATCACCACGAGCAAAAACTATGAGATCATCCGCAAAACAAATGTTGATAATTTTCTGTATGCAACACCGATTATGATATTTAAAACTATCATCTTCTCGAACCCTACGTTTCAAAATAAGCGTTAGAACTTCCATAACCAAAGTGAATAAATAAGGAGACAAAGGATCTCCTTGCCGAAGACCACGCTTTCCTTTGAAATACCCATGTAGATTACCATTAACGTTAATGGAGAACGAAGTGCTTGTGACAAACGCCATTACCCACTTAATCAATGTCGAATGAAAACCAAATCCTTTTAAAATACCTTCCAAGAAACTCCAACTAACCGTGTCATACGCCTTTTGGATATCAATTTTAAACACACATCTAGGAGGACCTCGATTCAAAAGATAGTTATGCATTAATTCCTGAGTGAGAAGGATATTATCCGATATGTTACGGCCCGGAACAAAAGCGGACTGATTATTACTAACCACATCATCCAACCCATCCTTGATCCGATTTGTAATAATTTTACTTATACACTTGTAAATTACGTCGCAACATGAGATATGACGAAATTCAATAACACAAGTGGGATTGGATACCTTCGGAAGCAAGGCAATAATCGTGTGATTGACCTCTTGAAGAAGCTTCCCATTAGTAAAGAAATCCCTAACCGCATTACACACATCTCCACCTACAACGTCCCATGCTTTCTTAAAAAAAGACCGATGTAAAACCGTCCGGACCCGGAGCTTTATCATTACCAATGGAGAACATAGCACTTTTAATCTCAGAATCCAGAACATCACAAACCATATTGTCGGCTTTTTATCTGACTCACACGTTTGACAAAAAGGCCATCGTCATTTAAAACGTCAACCTGTTCTTCAACACCAAAAAAGTTGATATAGTGATTAACAAAACATTAGGTACATCAGTACCTTCATGAATAACGTTATTATGGTCCGTAATGCAGTCCACACGCCCTCTACTCACTCTAGCTTTTACCGAACGGTGAAAGTAAGCTGAGTTAGAATCACGTACTTGAAGCCATTCAATTTTCGCCTTTTGTTTTAAGAATCTCTCCTCATCTATAGAAGCTTGATTAAACGCCCTTAAGTATAGAGCTTCCTCATCACGAAGAACAATAGAAGTAGGGTCCTTATCAAGCGCTTTTTGAACCTCATCCAGCTCATGACGTTAACGAGTAACACGCTCATGAATATTGCCTTGCAAAAGAAGAAGTTTTCGAAATGGTTTCTTCAACAACCTCATTTTCTTGACAAGTTGGAACATATTATAACCACTAACAGTGATATTCCAATGCTCGTCTATCACCTTCAAGAACTCCGGTTTATACGCAAGAAAATTGAAAAATTTAAACGGCTTAGGCTTTTGCTTCGACACCTTGTGAATTTTCAACATTGCAGGAGAATGATCTGATATTCGATACGGTTGAAAGATAGCATAAGAACCCGGATACTCTTCACTAAACCCAAGATTACACATAACTCGATCAATCTTCTTTAGGATTCCAAACTCCCCCTTAGGCTTTTGATTCCATGTATAGTGCAAACCCGTACTATTTACGTCCTCAACTTCAATAGAATTAACGCACTCATTAAATTCACGCATGGATATGTTGATATTCTTGGAGCCATAATATGTATCTTCAAGAAACAAAGCCGCAATGAAATCGCCCATAATGGCCCAAGGACGACCATGCACGAACTGATGATACACTTTAAGACTCTCCCACAACTCACGCCGAGCATCATATGAGTTGGACGCATAAACAAATTAACAATAGAGAGCTTTACCATAAGCTTTCAGGATTACCTGAGTATGTATTACTTGGCTTGAAAGTGACAATACCATAAGGTCTACAATATCGTCATTCCAACCAATTATAATGCGAGACCCTTTTGTGCAAAAACTGCCATTTGAAATCCATTTCCACTTCATACACACTTTGTTACAAATACGATCCAACGTCCCAATATCAACATGCGATTCCAAAACTGCACAAACATTCAACTGATTATCCTTAATTACCTGACGAACCTCCTTCTGTTTAGGGGTGCGGTTCAGACCCCTGATGTTCCACAATGTGATGCTATACATTTGAAACTACAGGTGAGGGAGTGCTTGCCCCCTTTTAATTTACGTCAGTTTCATCATAAATGGTCTCCACATAGTCTTCATCTGATTCCTCTTGATACATTTCCACTTTATCTCCATTCCTTTCCTCTTCTGTTAGGCCACTTTCATCCTTATTCCCACTTGTACCTTCTTGATCCAATACTGCAAAAGTATTAGACATTTTAAGACCATCCTTTCCCTTATTAGCATTACTAGTACTACTATTCCTGTTAACAGGAAGGTACCGAAGTGTAGTTTTCTTCATTTGCACACCTTTTCTAATTTGTTTCTTACCTTTGTTCTTGTAACAATTCGCAATTTCAGGTTAATTACTATTCCCGAAAAATTTCACTATTCACTCTTACTATTCACTTTTACTACTCATTTTTCCCGAAATTTGATTTTTATTTCATATTCTCGTGTGATAAATCATTTCCATGGCAAATTAAAAGTTTGACACTCATCAGATCATTTTCGCGAAAGTTATTAAGGAATTACACGTTTTAGGGTAAAACGTCATTCAAAAATCTTACGCACAACGAAACTCGACTGCGTTAATTTTCCCCGCATCAAAAAAATGTTTGATACACTCATGATTTATTTGAGAATAAATCATGACTGAGAAAAACGTGACCAAATAAACCTCGGCCGTGAAAAACAGGAATTTTCGTTTTTCATGCATTTTTACTCAGCCGTAACCTTAGCCTATACCTGCACCGCGTTTCTAAGATGATTTGAGTTTTCACATTTTTGGAATAAGTCAACATATTTTTCCCTCCTCCTTTGACCAAAAATCATTCCTTGATTTTTAGGCTTACGGTTTTATGTCTAAAAGACATTAAATACCAACCGACACTAGACTGAGCCCAGTCTAGACATTATAAGTCTTTTTGAATCATTATTATCACATTAGAAAAGTAACATTTTACTTTTCTCAATTTTATACAATATTCGTACGTTTTACGTATTATGCGTTTTAGACCCGTGTTTCCAGTTTGAGCAGGGTTTTAGCACCCCAATGGAACCTACCACTCATTTTATATTTTATTATGGAGTATAATGACATGTTTAACAGTACTTTCAAGTTCCACATTTTTACGATACCCGGTTTTACGTTTTGAGGCTTAATCATTTACGGTTAGCTTTTTACGGAGTCAAAACTCATCCAATATCTTGGATAATATCAACCAAAGGCACACCTCACCCCCTAGCTTGTGTGAACCGCCAATATGGGGGGGGAGTCATCCCTTGGTGTGGCTTGATCTTATACAAAGTTGTCTAAGATGATTACATGTATACAAGCTTGTCATGAAAGCCTTTGACTACTCCTAATCTTGTAACCTCCTCAAACCCATATAAATACCCCCCTCCCCCTTGTTGCCGTCCACCATCACACACCAAACCACTTCACACTTAGCTAAATTCCTTCTAGTTACAAGCAAGATTCAAGTACTTCATCAACATAGAAACCCTAGCTTGGTTTTAGGTAATCAAAATACTTCCAAACCTTATAAACTTTGGTGATTTCTCTTGAGTTTGAATCCACTCAAGTCACCTCAACTTTCATCATCTCTCTTTCAAGAATACAAGGGTAGAAAGATTGCATGAAGTGAAGTAGGGTGAAGCTAAAGTCTATCAAAGTCCTTACCTTATATGTTAACTTCATTTCTTAATTGAAAGCCAAAAGTTGTAAGCAAAACCCTAACATACTTCTTGTTAAATATCATATTCATGTTATTTACATATCATTCATGCTATATTTTGTCTTGTGATCATGTCCATGATGTAGAAAAATGGGTAAAACACGTTATTGTAAATGATTGTTAACTTATGTTATTTAAACAAGTAAACTAGTGACTTTCTTGGTGAAATCTGATCAAAATGGTATAATTATGATATTGGATCATTACATATTGTAGTAGAGGACTTAACAAGGGAACCACAGCAATTTGAACCACTTAAAATGAGTACATGAGTAAAAAGTTATGACCATTTGAAGTTACCAAAACTTTGCGGCAAAACTGCCTAAATAGCTTCTGTGACAGAACATAAAACACGCAAAAAGAGGCCCTTCTGGTCCGTTTCATGAAAAAGTTAAAACACGAAAGTTGTCCGGAATCGCGTTTTCTTCAAAAACTCAGGTGCACTTATCCAGAAAACCAATAACTAATGAGATTTTTCTCAGTTTATTAACAGCTATTTTACATATATAAGTCACTATATAATGGTTATGGTTTAAAAAGACCAAGAGGTCTTATGACCTAGATTCAAGACCACAACCATGGCTAAAGCGAAGGTTGAGTTTCAAGACCATGGAACAATGACCAAAGGTCATGGCAAGGCCATGACTAAATGACCATATAAACTTACTTAGGCGAAAACATGAGCCAAAGAGTTAGCGATAACTTGAACATACAATTTGGATCTACTTCATCTAAAGAACCATGAGATATTACAAGTAATTGTCATACAAGATATAAGAAACTCACCCTAATAACAATCTTCATGTAAAAATAAACTTTCCTAAGTTTATTCAAATATTGGACATGTAACTTTTCGGATCAAAACTTATATATATATATATATATATATATATATATATATATATATATATATATATATATATATATATATATATATATATATATATATATATATATATATATATATATATTATCAACTACTACAATAGTAGGGAGCCTCATGTGAGGAGTTCATTAAGTAAGCCGTCGAGATGAGTTGTGGATTTACGAATTAAAGTGTCCTGGCTCCTCGAACGTTTACTACATGACTTCTGAATTATGTCGGCCCGAACGGTAGTAAACGATATATAAACTATACATGTTTCATGAATCATTTCTTTTTAAAGACTTACACTATACATTGTACCACATCATGGACTAAATGCAAGACATATATATAGGCAATTCTTCATATTCTTTACTCCAATCCTAAGTCGCAACATTCTATTATAGGTTGCTCCTAGAAATCTTCACGATTCAACCGTTACATTCACTACTTGCTATTTAATTTAAGGTGAGTTCATAGCCCCACTTTACATTACTTCAATGTTTTACAAACCCTTGGGGGGGAATACATGCTATTTTAAACCGAACACAATGCTTTGAAACTGTATGCTGCCTGATTGTTTTATTATTACTAAGTACCTTCCTTGCCAATCCTAGGCCCCATATCGTGAACCATTTAATCACTAGAATTAGCGAGCGCGAGTATTGTGAATAGGCCTATTGGGATTGACGAATCCCATTTGTTTGACTAGATAAGTTCAAACGAATGCACTATATTTGAAACATTAAGTATGACGGCAAAGTACTTACCGGGGCAACAAAACCGCCGATTGATATTGGTACCCGTTAACGTATTGGTTGCATGAGCTTAGTATATAATAATAACTGTTTTGTTTTCCAACCATGAGTATGAGTCTAATTAACTCATTCTACCAACATATTGTGTTCAACCGTTAAACAAACTCTATGAATATCACTCAACCTTTGTGTTGACCTCTTAAGCATGTATTTCAGGTCCATGATAATCAAGAATGGAGCGGAAGGGCACGGACTAAAGGAGAAAGGCTATAAACTACTTTGTCATTCGATAAAACATCAAAAGACTTTATATTGATGTATTTTGAAACATGGAACCTTTTTGGGACCTAACTATGTAAACTCTGATATATTTGAATAAATTCGAATGATAACTCTTTTCAAAGCGACTCGGTTAGAGATCGTTTTCTATTATTATGACTGTTGTGCCTCCGAGTAACACCCAAGTTGAATTCCGCTGCATCATAGATTGGGGGTGTTACAGATTGGTACCAGAGCCATGGTTATAGAGAAACGGGTCTAAGTGATACCTAAACTATAACTACAATTACAAGCAAAAACATTTTTATAGTCTTCCGCTCTTTGTGCCTTCCATCCTCCAGAAGATTATGGACTTATTGCGCATGTTATGCTACATGAACATATTAGTATATTGTTATATACACATTGCCATAGTTTGAGCATTTTCCATAAACATTAGATTTATTTTGACATAAGAATACTCATTGTAGACATCATGTCTGTACCTCCATCTCCCGATCATCTTCCTGCTATGCCCAATTATTTACCAATTCTTCCCGGACCCAATGATCCTTACTTTGAAGCACTTGACTACGACGACGAGGAAGAACCTTACGAGGATCTAGTCGATGGCAATGAAGAAGATCCGGATGAAGATCCTGAAATGGACATAAACATTGATGATTACGAAGAAGATCCTGAAATGGACATAGACATTGAAGGCATCGACGACATTGAAGAAGTTGAGGAACCAATGGTGGTGCGACCACTATCACCATTAACATCACCACCTCCTATTTCACCAAACTCATCCGAATCTAATCATACTACTCTAGCTCAAGTTCCAAAGTCCACTTATGAAGTCGGCGGAACATCCACATTTATACCTATGTTCGTGAACTCTGCTCAATATGAAATATATTCCTTGAAACAAGCCCTCAACCTAACTCAACTCAAAGTTCAAAGCATGACAAGCCAAATGAATGACTATATATCCAAGGTTAATTCAGCCAAGATGGATGCCATGAACGCACAAGAAGACCTCTATTGGTTTAAACTTGATATGAGTTATGTGAGGAGAGACTTGACTCATGTTGGGGACATAGTCTTGGATCCCTTGACCGGCTTGGATGACATCAAGGATAGACTTACATTGGTTGAAAGAGCTCAAGAACAAGATGCGGCACAAATTCACAAACTACTAAACCGCCTAAATACAGCAGAAATCCGATTAGATGTTGCTAACTTTGACCGGTATCAACTCAAGAATGAGATGTATGGAATGCAATCTCAAATGTGTGCCATACAACAAAGGCTAAACCAGAAGGATGTCAAAGAAAACCGCCCCAATGAGAGTGTGGATGTGCTAGCAACATACGGAAACAATAATCCTTCCGGACTACAACAACCTTCCAACCGATGTTAGACTAGTGTTATAGTACTAGTTATCTTTTGTACTTATGTTATGAAATCTGTTGAGCAATAGACCTTGATAGATCTTCTTGAGCACTCTGGAATCGTTAGTAATGTCACTGTAATCAATAACACACTAATAGACAATCTCTGCAACTTGTATTTATAAAGCGGAAACAAAACACAAGCTTGATACTAAGAACTTCTTGATCCTCTATGGATCTTTTAATAATATTAAGAATTCTCTAAAAGTTATTCAATACATAAACCGTGTTTTCCTTTTATACTCAAGGAACCCTAAACCGTTTCACAAGAAACGTATATTCTAAAACTTCTAAAAGATATGCATTATCACTTCCTAAATAAACTCATGCATATCCAAACTACATTACATAAAATACGGAAATACTATATCCACAGAAACTAATAAAGCTGAAACTAGTCTTCAGCAGATACACTGCTTCAGCAGAAACCAACTCTTCAGCAGAATCCTTTCAGCAGAATTCTTACTTCACAGAATTCCCAACAATCCTCCCCTAATCTTGAATTTGACCTGGTTAAGTTCAAGATTCTTGATAGATCTTTAAAATAACATACCAAGAGGATTGTAACATAGCACCAGCAAAGAATAATCTTCAGCATAATCTCTATGAACAGCACATACATGAAAGCTCCATTCTTTGCAGCAACAAATGACTAAATGTACATCAAAACAAATTAGTTTCATACTATTCTCATCACTTCCAGGTGTGTTAACTCCTGTGAGAGGTGAATCATTGAAAATAATGGATTTGATGTCTCTTTACCAATAGGCATCACTACTGGAGTAGCCAAGTGTTCAAAGGTACACTGATAACCACATGATTTTTAGCAAATCATCAGCTATAAACGGATTTGAGATGTCTTTACCTGTAGCCGTTTGCTCAGGACTAGCCAATTATTTTGATGAAAATCATCTTGGTTAACTGATTACCAAATATGGTTTTCCACTGCCTTTACCACAAGCCATATACATGTGGGCTAGCCAATTATTTGGAATCCATAAAGGAAAAATCCATGGTCAATTGACAACCATTTCAACTACTCAGCAACAAAGCATGGGTGAGTTGAAAACCCTATGGTTTTGAGCAAACCATTACAGCTATCAACAGATTTGACATGTCTTTACCAAAGCTGTACCCTTTGGACTAGCCAACTTTATGATGGAATAGTCAACATCAGGTAAGTTGATAACCAAACCTGCAGACAAATACTATACAACAACATGTTAGGGTTTTTTTTTTTTTTTTTTTTTTTTTTTTTTTTTTTTTTTTAATAATAAACTAAAACAAATATACAATATAATATCCCTATTCAGATCCTGCTCTGGAAGTCTTAATCTTTTGTTTGAAAACCTTCACCAAAGATTCAGCAAACAATCTTGTATTACCAACTGGATCAGGAGGAATTTCTAACTTCTGTTGTAACATTTTCTCCATCAAAGATACCTTCAGTGGATATTTGTTGGTAATATCCATGATAATCCTCAGACCAGTGGTAGTTTCCAGCACATGAACATAAGACATAGGATAGAACTTCCAACTCTGAACTTTCCATTTCTGATTGTTCTTCCAGATATCATAACTTGCACTAGTGGGAGTAGAAGAATCAAACAACACTTGAAGATCACCCAACAAATACAATCCAGAACCTTCAGGAGTATGAGTGGCATAATACTTAGTAACCAACTCATATAGAGTGACCAAATCTTGATAATTTACAAGATGAAGAATCTGCTGAAGAAATGCAAAGGATATGGAAGTATTATCCAATCTGTAAATGGTATTGATTTGACCATCTTTACTTAACTCCCAACTCACCAGAACAACTCTAGTTCCTTCTGCCCAATCATCAGATGATCCTTCCCTTATAAATGAAGCATCAGAATCATTCACATTAATTAGACTTTGTTTTGAATGTGATGATCCTACTTTAGCCATTCTCTTTCCTCTTCTTCCAGGAACATAAATAGCATCATGAACTGCTGCTTCAGCAGAATCACCTTCTGCAGCATCAATATCCACTGATGGAGTATCCAATTGTTCATCAGCAGAATCTTCAAAAGATTCAAGTGCAGCAGAGGCATATTGTTCATCCATAGCCTTCCTGATTTGTTTGTTTCTAGCAGCTTGAATTTCAACTTCTCTTGTCTTCAGTTCATGAAATCTGGCAAGCTCAGCCCTTTGTTCAGCTTCTTGATCTTCAGTCATCTTTCTAGCAGTTTCTTCACCTAATATTTCTTGCTCCAATTGTCTCCTAGTTCTCTTCATAGCTGGAGCATCTGATGTTGTCACTTTGGCTTTACCTTTATCCACAGAAGCAGCAACATGTGATAAACCAGCAGAAGTATCAGGTAAAGATACTTGTTCAGCAGCAATATGAATATTCTCAGATGAACCAGCATCAACATTGAGAAGAGGAATATTCTTTGAAGCACCCATTCCAGCTTTGGTATTCCTAGCCTTGATCTTATTATAAATCTCAACTAGTTTTTCAAATGGAAGTCCCCACACATGTTTCTTAGACCAAGCAGTATTATATAATGAGCTGCTCTGATTTTTCACATATGTTCTCATATACTCTGTTTGCTGTGCTTGAGTCATGGGTTTTTCCCTTTTAGCTTTAGCTTTTAATTCATCAGCTGCCTTCTTCCTCATCTTTAACATTTTCACAATTTCAGATTCATAATCTTGTTCCTCTACTTTTTTGCCAATAAATTCAGCAGCTACAGTAGGATTAGCAAGGATTTGTTTTCCAATCAGCTGCCAGTCTGACTCATCAAACTCTAGAACAGCTGCATCCAATTCCCTTTGTCTTGCAATAGGTAAGGTAGAAACATATCTTTGAGTCTCTGAATCTAATTCTGCATCAAACTTAGCTTGTACTTCCTCAGCTAGATTAGCACTCTTCATATAATTTTCCCATTCTTGTAATAATTTACCTTGTCCAGCTCTATCTTCAGCAGTTACAAGCTCATCCAAACCATCATGAGGAACATTAGCTGCAGCAACATCATCATTAGACACATTCACATCTGCCATAGGTTCATCATGTACATCTTGAACCTCTTTATCAGAAGAAACTTGTATATTCTCAGATGAATGATGAACAGGAGAATTCAAGTATTCTCTCCCAGCTACAAAGTATGTTTCTCCTGATGTATTTCCTTTGTCAGCAGATTGATCAGCAGCAACCCTACTCAATGATTGTTTCTCCTGAAGTATATCCACAGCTTCAGTCATCAGCACATCATTATCACCACCAGATACTTTTGAAGCTTCAGAAGCTTTCCTTGCCAGATACTGTCTTGTACTTCTTCTTTGAACTAGTATTATTGGTTTAGATTGAGGTGCTGCAGCAGCTTTAGGAGGAACAACATGAGACTGTCTAGCAACTTCAGCTAGAATCTCAAGAGAATCCAAATTTGCCTCCTTTGCTACTTCAGTAGAATCCAATCCATCTTTGCTTTGCTTCTGCTTACTTAGCTATGCCTCCAAATCTTTAACTTTGCTTTTCAGATTTTGAATTTCATTACCAAGAGTAGTCTTGGTCTCAGCAAGTTCTTTCTGGAGATCTTCAGTCATTTTCATGTACCTGTTAAGAGATTCATATACAAATGTGAGAGTAATAGGGTCCTCTGCTCTACCAGCAGATTGCTCAGTGGTATGAGGAGCTTCATTGAACCCAGCAGGAGAAACAGACTCATGTACAACATTAGGAGAACCTACATTAATTTGCTCTCCCAAAGAACTGGGTGAAGGTAGTCTAGTAAGATCAGGTTCAAAAGTCTGTAAGTCATCTTCAAACTCTTGAATTTGCTCAACTGGAGCATCCTGAACTGGTGAAATGGTAGGACTAGTTGACATAAGTACAGGGGTAGGTGGTAGTAAGTCTGTAGAATCAGGTAAAGGTTCAGCAGTTGTAGCTGGCTCTTCCTCCATTACCACTGAAGGATTACCATCAGCAGCAACACCAGAAGATGATGGATTACCATCATCAGCAGCATTAGGAGCAGGCACATTACCAGCATCATCACCCTCAACTACATTGGCATTGCCTTGTGGCAACATAGCTTCCAACATAGGGTGATGTTCCCCAGTATAATTAGTTTTCATTGAGGCAAACAACTTAGAACCTAGACTTTTAATGGGTATATGGGTTATATCTTCAGTGGTTATGTCTAAGATTATTTGTAAAAATCTAGGGTACATTAAAAACTTATGCTGTTCCTTATCTATATTTTCTAGCATATTTTCAAAAATAAACTTAGAAAAATTATAAGTTTCACCCTTAGAAAGACAAACAATACCACAACCCAATTGCAGAGAGAACTGATTCCATCCACCACACTTGTTGCTTATACATTGAAGCAGCAGATGCACCAAATACCTCCACTTTGGACAAAATTGATTCTTGTGCCACTTGGATGTATCAGTACTTTGATATCCAGCTTCTCTTAGCCAAACAAGAATCTCTGCAGTGTTGGCATGATACACACCATTTTCATCATCCAACTGAAGCTTTGCCCTTATCAACCCTTCTGTCACCACATATTCTACACCATCTATTTCAGCTACAATCTCTGTAGCAGATCTCTTAGTAGCAGATGCCCAAAATTGCTTCACCAGGGATTCACACACCAAATTGGGACAATAAGTCAAAGCATAATGGATCTTCGACCTTTGTAAAAACTCCACCATCAAATCGAATTCTTCATGTCCCTTCTTTGTTTTCAGAATAGCATATTTGTTATGGTCGCCCTTCAATTCAAGTCGAGCCATTTGACTGAATGTGTGTGAGATGGTTATGAATTACTCCAGAGAATAATGGGTTTATCTGAAGTGATAAGCGAATAATTTTGATTCGAAAAGATATGCAGAGTGAGTTAAATTTGGAAGTTCCCCAATCGTGGTCAAAATTATCGGAACAACTTATTGACCAAGTCTAACAAAACTTCTAATTTGAAAATTAACCCTTCAGCAGCAATGAAAGTCAAATCTGCTGAAGCATAGTCAAACCTCAGCAGAATCAACCAAAGGTAAAAATATCTTCGGTCAATATCTTGGTTTTACTGTGTCACCCAACTCGCATTAAATATCGTAACTCCTAAAATTGCCTTATTTAATCACCCCAAATAACACATCTCATTCATCAAATTTCCCAAATTATCTTTCAAACCCTAATTTTGATTAACCCCAATTCTCCATCCAAATTATGTCTTCACACCCAAAAACCTCAGATCCAAATTCCTCTTCTCCATCAGTAGAAGAAGATGTACCACCATATCCATGGGGGTTTGAAGGTTCTGATTTTGAAAGAGCATTGGAGAACCGATGGGATGCACAAGAAAGACAGTGGAATGCTCATTTGAAGGGTGAACCCAGCAATGTACCCAATCCTGCTGAGAGAGAGCTTGTCTCTCCCTTCATCTATACCTCTGATGAAGACTCTTCAGAGGAAGAACATGAAGATCCATCCTTTCTTCCTCCTTCCACACCAGAGAGATCCCAACCAAGATCAAATACTAGGGATCCATCTCTTCCAACATCACAAAATTTGGTGTTGGATCTTCCTGCTCCAGGACCTGGTCTTGCACATCAAGAACATATTGGACAGAGCAAGAAGACTGAGATCATACGTAAGGGAAAGGAGAAGCTGAAGTAGGTGACTGAGGAATGTAACCATGAGGCAAAGTTCTTGAGTATTCTCTTGACTTTAATTCATGAGCATCTTCCCAGTCTTCTTTCTCTTCTTCTTACATTTTCATCTTCAGCTTCTTCATTGTACTTGTCATAGCCTCAAGTATTTTGTAATAAGTGATAGAAGTTAGTAGTACTGAATTAGCCAATAGTTTAGGAGTGGTCATTGTATCTCAATTGTAACATTGAATGTAAGCTGTAACTTGTTTCTATGAATGAATGAAAAGATCTTATTTGAATTTATCCATTGTGTAAGACCATCCATTATGTAAGACCTTCAGCATGTTTCAATTGATCAGTAGAAACCATGTTCAGCATATTGACCACATTCCTTTGACTCTAGCTCTTGGTGACATTAATCATGGGACTTTCATTCTCAGAACATCTGCAAAACAAACATCAAACAAGCAAATACACCAAACAACTTGCACAACTGTTAGAGGGTTAGTGTTACAAAATCAGAGATAATATACAAACTAATACAAAGTTTACAGGCATCATCCTCCCCTGAGGCATATGCCTCCCCTGAGGCTTATGCCTCCCCTTAAACTTTGCAGTTAAGGGTTTAGCATGCCAATTTGGACCACCAAATATTGAAACCTTGGTCCATCAAATGCCTTGGTTAACAAATCTGCCACATTTTCATCTGTGTGAATTTTGACCACTTTAACCAAATGTTTCTCATAAGCATCCCTTATAAAGTGATGTCTTATTTCAATATGTTTGGTTCTATTATGAAAAACTGGATTTTTAACAATGCAAATGGTACTTTGATTGTCAATGAAAATGGTAGTATTCATGAAGTTATACCCATAATCCAGTAATTGATTCTGAATCCATAGAACCTGTCCACAACAATTGGCAGCAGCAACATACTCTGCTTCAGTAGTAGAGGTAGCAACTATGGTCTGTTTCTTGCATTGCTAAGAAATCAGTCTTCTTCCAAGAAATTGGCAACCTCCAGTTGTATATCTTCTATCCAAATTGGCACCAGCATAGTCACTGTCACTATAAGCTGCTAGCTGAAATGGAGACTCTTTGGGATACCAAAGACCTAAGTTTGGTTGGCCTTTAAGATACTTAAAAATCTTCTTGACAGCATTCATATGAGAAGTAAGTGGAGTGACTTGGTGTCTGGAACATGCACTCACAGCAAATGTAATGTCAGGTCTTGAGGCAGTCAAGTACATCAAAGAACCAATCATAGACCTGTATAAATGAACATTCACAGGAAGATCAGGAGTAAGATTGTTCTTTGGTTTGGGAGCCTCATATGGAGTAGTGGCAGTCCTGACATTTTCCATAGGAAACTTGGACAATATATCTCTTACATATTTCTCCTGATGTATGAATATACCATCAGGTTTCTGCTGAACTTTCAAACCCAGAAAGAAAGTGAGTTCTCCCATGGCACTCATCTGAAATTCTCCCTTCATCAAATCCTCAAACTCTCTACACCATGCTTCTTTGGTAGAACCAAAGATAATATCATCCACATACACCTGCACAAGAATAATATCCCTTGAATCTTTCTTGAGAAATAAAGTCTTGTCAATGGCACCTCTTCTATAGCCATTCTTCAGCAGAAATGTGGAAAGTCTAGAATACCAAGCTCTGGGAGCTTGATGCAGTCCATAGAGAGCTTTGACAACTTTGTACACATACTCAGGATGATCAGGGTCTTCAAATCCCTTGGGTTGAGTCACATAAACCTCCTCTTCAATCTCTCCATACAAGAAAGCACCTTTAACATCCATCTGATAAACCATAAAGCACATGTAAGAGGCATAGGCCAAAAATATCCTTATAGCTTCAACTCTGACCACTGGTGCAAAGACCTCATCATAGTCAATGCCTTCCTCTTGTCTAAAACCTTGAGCCACTAGTCTTGCTTTGTTCTTCACCACAATACCCCGGGCATCTCTTTTATTCTTCAGAATCCATTTTGTCCCAATGGCATATTTCCCATCAGGAAGAGGAACTAAAATCCAAACCTGCTGATGCTTAAATTGCAGCATCTCCTCTTGCATTGCCTCAAGCCAACTTGAATCAGCCAGTGCTTGAGGAACACTAGTTGGTTCAATCTGAGAAAGAAAGCATGCAAACAAACAATGTTTGAAGTCTGTGTGATTGTTCCTCTTTTGATTGTAGACATAAGAGATAAAAGCAACTTCTCCATATTTTGTATTCTTGACAGTGCTTCTAGTTCGAACAGGGTCTTTAGGATCACCAATAATCTTTGATAGGGAATGAGCATTGTGAATCCTTTTGGTAGCTGTAGGTGGAACATCAATGTTGGCATCAATGTTGGTGAGTGTAGGCCCAAACTCAGTATCATATGAAGCTGAGTTAAACAAGCCAGGCTTTGGTTGATAATTTCCAAGATCAGAAGGACTTGGAAATCTGGTAAAGGGCTTATCAAAATCTGTAGAGACTTCAGTAGAGATGGGAGAGTGAGCATCAGCAGAATCAGCATCTTTGACACTATCAGTGGGAATAGGTGTGCCTTCAACAGTATCCTTGTTTCCACTGACTGCTTGTGCTGACTGTTGTAGGATAGCTTCAGTCTCTTGTGTAACCTTGTCATTGAGTGTCTGAGCTTCCTTAGTAGCAGCATATTCCTGCTTCTGCAATCTTGCAAGATCTTCTGCATAATGTGACTCATCAACTTGTTCAACAGCAGAGTGATTACCTACAAAATGGTTAGGTGGAAAAGATGGTACAACAAAGGTATTCTCTTCTGGCTCAGACTCACATTCTGAGTCATCATCCATGGAACCTGCAGGATTAGAACTTGAGTCTTTGGAACCTGCATCAGGATTAGAAGCATGCCTAGTATAACCCAAATAGTCAGTCAGATAGTCTAGGTCAAAATACCAAGAATGGCCTTGTCCCTGAATATTAGGCTGATCTTCAAGAAATCTCATATTAAGGGTCTCTTCAATCTTTTTAGCATTCAGATTATAAACCCTATAGGCCTTGCTATGAGTTGAATACCCAACTATATATCCCTCATCAGCTTTCCCATCAAATTTACCCAGTATATCAGCAGTATTCAAAATAGTCACTTTGCATCCAAAAGGCTTAAGGTAATGTATGTGTGGAACTTTCCCAGTGAGAAGTTCATAAGGTGTCTTGACATGAAGTCTTGTGATGGATACCCTGTTCAAGACATGACAAGCAGTACTGACTGCTTCAGTCCAAAACATTGTGGGTAGTTAGGAATCTGCAAGCATTGATCTTGCTGCCTTAATGAGGGTTCTATTTTTCCTTTCGGCAACCCCATTTTGTTGTGGAGTTCTTGGAGTACTATAGTCCCTTCTAATCCCTTTAGACTTACAGAATTCTATGAAGACAACATTTTTGAATTCTGTACCATTGTCACACCTAATTCCTTTCACCTTTTTATTCAGCTGGTTCTCAACTAAGATTATGAAGTCTTTCAGAATTGGAGTTGTTTCATCTTTAGTTTTGAGAAAGAATACCCAGCAAAACCTGCTATAATCATCTGTGATAACCAGGCAGAAGTACTTGTGATCAATACTTCTAATGGGGGTTGGACCAAAGAGATCCATGTGTAGCAACTGAAGAGGTTCTGAAATGGTGCTCACTGCTTGGACTGTTTTGTAAGAGGCTCTGTGTTGCTTTCCCTTGTTGCAAGCAATACAATTGTGTTCATTGGTGAAGAGTTTAGAAGGAAGGCCCTTAACAAGACCAAGTTTGGATAACTTGTTGATGGTCTTGTAATTCACATGTGCCATTCTTCTATGCCATTTATTAGATTCATCCAGGGAAGCTTTGGCTACCAAACATGTTAGATCACCTTCAGGCTGAACATCATTCAGATTGAATGTGTATAAGTTGAAGGTTCTAGGAACTCTCAGCAATACAGTTGTGTCTTCTGGGAGTTTGAAGTCCTTGGAAAGTACAAGACACTTATCTTCAGAGAAGAAAACCTTATGCTTAGTGTCACAAATTTGTGATACTGAGATTAGATTAAAGTGCTCCAGTTCCTTCACATAGTAAACATTTTCAAAATCTAATGATGCGTGGGAATCGCACCTTGCTTTACCTCTCGAGGGATCTCGCGAGGCTTACAACCCCCACCAGGCAGTGTACCTGATCGTTGTAGTATAGTATATTGACAAGTACCGGGGGATTGATCGTTCAGCTTAGGAATAGTGTCGCTAGGATTAGAAAGCCTAATTAATAGTTCTAGAGATGGAAGATGATTATTTTTGTGTTTTTATATTTTATGAAAGCAAGTAAAATCTCGGGTTTTGAAGGAGTGGGCGGAATTAGTTGCTAATCAACTAACCCAAAAACTACTTTATAACTAATTAACTAATGAAAATGAAATTAAACTAATATTAAATTAAGGTTGTGAACAGTGGTTGGAGAAATTGTGTTTACTTAGACTTCATTACTCCCTAGATATCTTTTACATGTTAATTACTTGTTACACTTGTATGAATGACGGGTTGTATTCCTTAATACCATTCGTGGAGTGGCATACATAACTCCCCAACTCTATGAGCTCTTATCTCCTCCTACACCATGACCCAGCACAACTATAGGGATTGTAAACAGTGGCTCATGCATTAAATACAACCAATAAAGACCTAGTACGCCTCGGTTCATGTTTCTTAAGACGTTCAAGCATGTTACCATTTGGAGATCTGCCAGTTTTCTTAAGCCTAACATATAATATCATTCATTCAAAACAAGAATAGACAAGTAATCAACACATAATCAACATCTAGGTTTCATTAGATCTAAGCAAACACAAAGGAAATTTAGCCTAGCATAGTAGAATTAAGATAAGAACAAAAGATAGACAACCAACACATAGACATATTGATTGAATTAAGAGTATACTTATCTCAATTACAATGCAAGGTCTCAAGGGTTTGGAACCCTTGAAAAACCTGTAAAAGAGGCACCAAAATCGTCTTTAGGGTTTCACCAAAACTTCTCTCTTTTTAATGAAAAAACTAGAAAACTATATATAGGAAAATCGTCCTGACGGCGTCAAGAGTAAAATCTGACGCCGTCAACTCGCCGCCATATACTTCCTCGGACGCCCTAGATCCAATCGTGACGGCCTATGTGACGCCGTCACCACCATCGGTAAATTAATCTTGGTCATTTTGACGCCGTCATCTCTTCATCTGACGCCTTCACAACCTTCGGTAAAATATTCATCCTTTCTGACGCCGTCAAGAGTAAATCCTTGACGCCGTCACCTTGTAATTCCAGCTTGGATTTGGTACTTTGTTGTTTTCTTCACTTTATGCTCCAAAAACGTCCAAAATAGCCTCTTTTCCAGAATTCACTCTCCAAACACCTAAAATCACAAAAGGAACGATTTAGGGCAATATTTGATCAAATAAATTCGGATTCGGGCTTAAATGACCCCCTAAAAACGGATCATTTTTCGCCTCATCATATACCCTTACACTTGAGATTTGCTTGTCCTCAAGCAAATGAGCTTTTATTCTACTCAAAAGACAAGTTAGGGGTCATTTAACACTAATATAAAAGTAATTACAACAAATAATCGTTCCACTAAAGACCAATAGACAAGCACGGAGGTCATACACAAGCACCTCACAAATAGTGTTTAGATACTCACATCTCTCGGGTGTAATAAAGTAATATAACATTATGGAAATGGAAGATATCTCTCACTACCTGTCATAGCAAAATAGATTACCATAGGCTTGGGAAAGGATCAAACCTCCACCACATGGCGTAAGCACCTAGGATAAACTATCAAAGAGGTCTTTTTAAAGGGTTATAATGTTAGGTGTAGGGATATGAATTACACGGTTTTGTTGGATAAAGGGGATTTTATTGGTGGCGGGTTAACAATCTTAGTTAATTACATGTACAAGATGGCGTTGCTAAGCCAAGACTAGACTCGACTTAAGCTAATAAATGAAAAATAACTAAAAACATAAAATGAACATAGAATGAAAACGGGATGGTAGTCCGTATGTTTTTTCTCTCTTTCTTTTCTATTTTTTTTTCTTTTTCTATTTTTTTTTTTTTTTTTTTTTTTTTTTTTTTTTTTTGATTTTTTCGATTTTTTTTTTTTTTTTTTTTTTTTTTTTTTTTTTTTTTTTTTTTTTTCATACACTCTTACCCTACCATCCAAAATAATACATCATAGGGGTTTGAGCATTCCCCTTACACTTGAATCTTTACATACTTTACATTAAACTATTCTAATGACTCGAATTAAGAAAATCAAAACACTTGGAGCACTTTTAAGATTAACGTACATATGGGGGTAATAAGTGTTGTTCTTCCCCATTACTCCATAAAATAAGTACTTACCCATGAGTCCCAATCGTCCCAAAACAATATGTACAAGGATATGACTCGACTTAGCAACCATGTAATCAATTAGAAAGTTAACTTAGGGTTTAACAAATAACAATAATGCACTAAAAATGAGCGCATACACGGAAGGCTAAGGCGATTTGGGTGTACATTTAAGTGGGGTGTAACAAATTCTTCCTTTAAGTAAGATGCTTAAAGTTAGAAACGAAAAGATAGGCTCGGAGGGGTGTACTAGGGGTATCGTGTACTAAAAATGAGTACAACGCTAAGGGTGTGGGAAAAATTAGTTGACTTAACTAGCCAAGTAATATGACTTAAATGGTCAAGTAATCGTAATACGGGTTTAACACAAGGGTGATCCTAATGCCTCTTATCATGTAGTAAATCCTACTACACGAATGTAGTCTCACTAGCGGTCTCGGGATGCATCACTAACGCAAGTTCTAGAATCTAAATGCTACCGGTACACTCATAAGCACCAATAATAAATGCTTTTCCTATCAAAACTAAAGGCGAACCTCACATTTTTGGGTGGAAAATTTTTCTGAATATACGGTTATGTGCTAGTCATACAACCTCCTATCCATGAGACGCTTGCTATGGCTAAAGTTTCACTCCTAAATGTTGTAAAAAATTTTAAATTTGGCGCTAAAATTGCACTAACAAGTATTTCTCATAGTTTTATTACTCATCTACTATCAAACAAAACAAACTCAAGCGAAAGTGCATATGTAAGGTATCATCTTTTTACCCTCCCCTTACACTTAAGATGAACATTGTCCCCAATGTTCAAGTAAAGAATGTAAAAGTTAAAAGTAAAGAGAATGAATTCAAATACTCCCCTGATTCGCTCGGTATGGATTTTAGGTTGGCCAGGTTAAATCTCCCTCCAAGAAAACGAACAATCAAAGCTTCCCTTCCAGAATATAAATCATCTTCTTGTCTCAAATAACCTGTAAATCCTGACAAAAGTAGACAAGGCAACCTCGCGTAAAATCGGCGGCATCCTATATAAGTTACTAAATCCTAGAAAACAAAGTAAGATATAATGCTTGTGGAATGAAGTTTGCAGATTTCCTGGAGATTATAAAACTTAATAATTCACAAAAACTTATAAGACTCCGTTAGAAAAACAAAATCGGTAAAATTTCCAGATTTTTGACTCCTGACGCCGTCAAGAGCAATTGCCTGACGCCGTCAGAATGAACCTGCAGAAATCTTTATGTTAAGTTTCCGGAAAATTTCTGGAAAAACTTTGTCCTACTTCCTGGAAAATCCTGCAAAACTACATTATGACTCAATACAAGCATTTGACTCTAACAATACGAATACACATGTTCATTAAATATTGTGGAGAATCATGATCGGTTTGTTTCTTAAAAAACATATTTGGGGTTTCCCCTTACACTTATCTTTTGCAAAAAATACCTTTAGGTTGAAGTTAAGACTAGGCTAAACAACATAATAAAGTATTTCCACATTTTAATTGAGAAACATGATCAACCAACAATAAAAATAAAACATGCATACGGAAGCAAATAACAATCAAACAATTAAAATCACACAAAACATGGGTTGCCTCCCAAGAAGCGCTTTTCTTTATTTACGAGTCTTGTAGCTAGACTCAAAGTCGTGGGTTACTACGTGATTTCATCATTGGTTCCATTCTCTAGGTCATCTTCTAAACTAGTTTTGTATTCTGGACCTAGTTGTAAGCACTCTTTGTAGAAACCAAGCGTCCTATTTCTAACATACTCTACTCCTCTACGTCTATCCTCCTCATTCCTATAATAAGCCGCTTGCTTACGTTCCTTTTCGAAATTAGAGAGAAGGCGGTATTGCTCAATCTTGTAGGGTATTTGATAAGCAACCTCATCATTCTCTTCCTTGAATCTAACTATCCCTAACGTCGGATCATAACTCATCCTAGTGGCCTCAACAAATGGCTTCCCGAATACTACTTGACTTAGGCAAGCATCTATCACCGGACGAATCTCTTCAACTATCATAAAATCAATCTCATAGGTGAGATTCCCTATAATGACATGCAATCCCTTCACTCTTCCCGCAAAATTACTTATCCAACTTTTACCGGGCATTATCCTAAAATTGAGTTGCTTCTTCATCACCCAATTGTAATAAGTCCTAGACATGATGTTCACGGGGGATCTAAGATCTATGTAAGCTTTCCATACATGCATGTGCCCGATATTGCATGGGATGTTAATGTTAGAGGGGTCTCCCATTTTGATCAGGGGATCGCCAAAGATATATGTTGTTTCGGGACTATCGAATAAATACTTATGGTATTCCCGTTCTTCCTTGGTTGGCAACTTATCAAAATATTCCTTTATAGGTTCTACCTCCTCTAATTCCTCATCCTTATTAACCTCAACTTCCCTACTCTCATCCTCACTATTGGCTTCTACTCTAACTTCATCTTTGTCACTCTCCTCTATTTCCCTATCTATCGGCTTAATAGTGACAACATTGACAAAGTGGACATGTTTGGATGATGAGGGGTCCTTAGCTTGGATTCCACTATTGGTGTCCCTAGTGTCCTTCCTAGGTGTGGCTAATGTTTGGTTGTTGAGGGCTTTCAACAAGTTGTCAATTTTGTTGGTCATCTCCGTTTGTTGTTGGTTGAATTCGGTTTCAAACCTAGCTATGCGAGCTTCTTGAGATGCCATAAATTTCGACATCAATCCTTCAAGATTGTTGGTACTACCATAGTTGTTAGAAGGATTGTTGTTGAAGATACGATTGGATGGTGGACCGTTTGATTGGTAACGATTAGGTGGGTTGGATGAATTTGGTTGATTTTGTTTCCACCTAAGGTTTGGGTGATTTTTCCATGAGGGGTTATATGAATCACCGTATGTGTTTGGCTCGGGCTTGAAAGTGTACCACTTATCTCCCGCTTCGTCGATACGCGTGGATGCGTAGTCCGCAAAAGCTGTTCCGGGGAGTTCCACACAATCACGAGTGTCATGGGGACCACTACATAATTCGCATGAAGAAGTGATTTTGTTCACTTGGCTTGAATGCTTCGGAGCTTCGTAAGATTTCATGAGAAACTTGACTTGGTCCTCAAGTTCCATGATCCTACGGTCGGGAGTGCTTGAATTATTCGAAGGCAAAGATATTGCCTTGACCGTTTTGTTCAAATCACGGGGATCATTCCAACTTTCGTTGTCATAGAGAGCAAGATCTTCTATGAGTTCCCATGATTGTTCCGCACTAAGATCACGTAGCTTACCACCGGCCGATTGGTCAATGGTTCGCCTCGTGGGGATATCGATATGGTCATAAAAAATTTGGACTTGGAGCCACAAATCTATGCCATGATGAGGGACTTTTTGGAGTAAGTCCTTGAAACGAGTCCATGCTTCATAAAGAGATTCATTTTGACGTTGTTGGAACATCAAGATGTCATTCCTAAGTTTAGTAGTTCTCCCCGGTGGGAAAAATTGAGCAAGGAAACGAGTGGTGAGATCATCCCATGTGGTGATGGATCCCGCGGGTAAACGCTCAAGCCATTGACTAGCTTGATCCCGTAGAGAGAATTGGAATAGGCGTAAACGGTTAGTCTCTCTAGTTTCAACACCTAGGTCTATGGAATCTACGATTTTGAGGAAGTCCTTAAGGTGTTGGTTTAGATCTTCGGAACGAAGTCCATGGAATGCACATCCGCTTTGCACCAACCGGATGGTGTCGGATCGCAAGGGGGTCACATTGGCTCCGGTGAGCTCAATGGTGTTTCGGTAGCCTTGGTGGCTAGGTCGGGAATACTCTCCTAAGGTTCGGGGCCTAAGGGGTTCTAATGGTGGGTTTTGTTGTGGTGGGATGATGGGTTCAAAGATGTTACCACCTTCCATGATGTCGGATGGTAAAGAGTTACGAACAAAAGCACGAAGAAATAAGATAGACTAAAGAAGACCTAAAAATAAAAATAAAATCTTACTAGAAAGGAATCTAGCAAGTAGACCTAATAAAAAGAAATCCTAACCTAGACAATAACTATTCCCCGGGCTGCGGCGCCAAAAACTTGATGCGTGGGAATCGCACCTTGCTTTACCTCTCGAGGGATCTCGCGAGGCTTACAACCCCCACCAGGCAGTGTACCTGATCGTTGTAGTATAGTATAGTGACAAGTACCGGGGGATTGATCGTTCAGCTTAGGAATAGTGTCGCTAGGATTAGAAAGCCTAATTAATAGTTCTAGAGATGGAAGATGATTATTTTTGTGTTTTTATATTTTATGAAAGCAAGTAAAATCTCGGGTTTTGAAGGAGTGGGCGGAATTAGTTGCTAATCAACTAACCCAAAAACTACTTTATAACTAATTAACTAATGAAAATGAAATTAAACTAATATTAAACTAAGGTTGTGAACAGTGGTTGGAGAAATTGTGTTTACTTAGACTTCATTACTCCCTAGATATCTTTTACATGTTAATTACTTGTTACACTTGTATGAATGACGGGTTGTATTCCTTAATACCATTCGTGGAGTGGCATACATAACTCCCCAACTCTATGAGCTCTTATCTCCTCCTACACCATAACCCAGCACAACTATAGGGATTGTAAACAGTGGCTCATGCATTAAATACAACCAATAAAGACCTAGTACGCCTCGGTTCATGTTTCTTAAGACGTTCAAGCATGTTACCATTTGGAGATCTGCCAGTTTTCTTAAGCCTAACATATAATATCATTCATTCAAAACAAGAATAGACAAGTAATCAACACATAATCAACATCTAGGTTTCATTAGATCTAAGCAAACACAAAGGAAATTTAGCCTAGCATAGTAGAATTAAGATAAGAACAAAAGATAGACAACCAACACATAGACATATTGATTGAATTAAGAGTATACTTATCTCAATTACAATGCAAGGTCTCAAGGGTTTGGAACCCTTGAAAAACCTGTAAAAGAGGCACCAAAATCGTCTTTAGGGTTTCACCAAAACTTCTCTCTTTTTAATGAAAAAACTAGAAAACTATATATAGGAAAATCGTCCTGACGGCGTCAAGAGTAAAATCTGACGCCGTCAACTCGCCGCCATATACTTCCTCGGACGCCCTAGATCCAATCGTGACGGCCTATGTGACGCCGTCACCACCCTCGGTAAATTAATCTTGGTCATTTTGACGCCGTCATCTCTTCATCTGACGCCTTCACAACCTTCGGTAAAATATTCATCCTTTCTGACGCCGTCAAGAGTAAATCCTTGACGCCGTCACCTTGTAATTCCAGCTTGGATTTGGTACTTTGTTGTTTTCTTCACTTTATGCTCCAAAAACGTCCAAAATAGCCTCTTTTCCAGAATTCACTCTCCAAACACCTAAAATCACAAAAGGAACGATTTAGGGCAATATTTGATCAAATAAATTCGGATTCGGGCTTAAATGACCCCCTAAAAACGGATCATTTTTCGCCTCATCATCTAACAAGGGTGTCTTAATGGTTCCTTTCCCTGTAATTTTGCCATCTCCACCACCAAAGGTTACAGTGCCTCCTCCTTCAACAGGCTCAAAGTCATGCATCTTATCCTTGTTGCCTGACATACTTCTAGAACAACCACTATCAACAATACCAACTTCAGTACTTTTCAAAGGATGTTCCTACAACAACAACAAAATATACAAAATTAGTACACATTGGAGACTCAAGTCATTGCTGACTTGAGCCTGCCTTGTGGATCATGAGTAACAGGCCATGTAGATGTTTTAGATCCACCATTGTTCTTGGGCCTGTAATACATATTAGGTCCCTTCTTAGTCCAAGAACAACATGCTGAGGGCTTCACAACAGTATTCCATTTCCCACCACCATTACACATTGAGTCAAAGTGATTAGGCCAATAACCATTATAGAAGAAAGAACTAGTGGGTCGAACATATGGTCTAGTACTGGTTCTTTTCCATGAAAAATGAGATTCAGCAGAGGTAGGTTTCTGCTGATGTGGAACAAAAGATGGTATTTCACTAACAGTTTTTCACATTTTCCTAGTTTTTCTTTGACTACCACATGCACCCATTCTTTGCTCATGATATGTACAATCCTTAATCAAGTGATATTTACTTCCACACACAAAACACTTCTTCCTTTTAGAAGATGTATTTAAACCAAAAGAATTTCCATAACATGAAAAAGTATTCAAATCACCATGACAAACAGAATTGTTTTTAACAAAGCCAAAAGTATTATTATGCAAAGAATTTAAAAACAAGTCTTCAGTAGAAACTGTCTTGTTAACAGCAGCAACTCTAGAAGGCTTGTGAGGAGTCTTGGGTGATGTCTTTGGTATGGTTTTGGGAGTGGTCTTGGGCATGGTCTTGGGCAGGTCTGGCTTCTCACTTGAATCACAGCTAGCAAATGAGGTAGACCCTTCATCAGAAGACTTGTCACTGTTACAACAAGAGACAAAGTCATTAGATTTCACAATTGGGTCTTGTAAGTCAGTTGACTTTTTGCCATATAAATGATGTGATCCATCAAAGTCAAAAGGTTTGGACAAGTCTATAGGCATGTGTTCCCCTCTTATAGGTCCAGGCACAGCATTCATTCCCCCTTCCTTAACATATTTAACAGGTGTTTGATAAGCTAAGGCTGGTTCAGGGTCAAAAACACTAGACATATCAGGATAGGTTAGCTCTTCAGGGTCAATGTACTTCTCATATCCTAATGCCTTTCTAGACCTAACAGATTGGCGACCATCAATTAATTTACTTAAATTAGATGCCCCTTCCTGCCATTTCATACGCCCAGCTATCTCTTTATCTAATTTAGCTTGTAACTCTTGTTTTTCTTTTTCTAAATCAGACTTCTCCTTTTCAGTACGTTTTAATTCTATCTTAGCAACCTCTAAATCACTTTCTAGAACTCTTATTTTTTCATCATATTTAACTTGATTCTTTTGAAACCATACTTTTTGTTTCTCTAATGTTTTTAAAGCCATTTTATAAGACTCTACTTCAACATAACACTCATTGTATTTTGGTTTCAATTCATCAAATTCTTGTTTAAGCTCATTGTATCTTACACTACATCCAAACACACAGTTGGTTACCTGAGAGATTCCCATCAAGGAGACTTGCTCCTTCTTGTCTTCTGAAGGTGTGAATGCCAGCAGATTCACTTGTGAAGAAGTAGAAGCTTCCTCTCCAGCAGGTTCATGATCAGCCCAATCAATTTGGTGATCCAGAGTCACCATTGCCTTTGAAGGTACAGTCTTGTTATTCCCTGCTTCCAATGGATAAGAGCCATATCTAACTTCATCTCCAGCCTTTCTTTCTTTGCATTCTCTTGAAAAATGTCCCACTTGACCACAAGTGTAGCATTTAACCTTCCTTCTATCAAACCTTGCTGCTTCTTTACCATTAAAACCAAACTTTCTTCCAGACTTGGCTTCAAACCTTCTGATGTTCATTAAGATCATTGCAAGCTCCCATTTCAAGTACATCTCCTCCATTTCCAATGGATCTACCTGTTCAAAGTCCTCATAAGCAATAAACTACTGAGGTTTATATTCAGCCACAAATGAATGAATAAGATCCTCCAACACACTACTTGATCTTGATTTAGGAGCAGTTTGATTATAAGTTTGAGAAGATGCTCCTGATGAACATGAACTTGAGGCTTGATGCACAGGTTTAGTAGAGGCACCAACAAATGCAGAATGAGTGGATGGACGTATGGGACTTCTAACATCAGGCTCAAGTGATTTAAGCCTATTGTAGAGGTCATCAAAAGACATCATGTCCAACCCACCTTTGGTCTTGAGAGCAATACAAACTTGTAACCAAGATGGCGGCAGAGATCTCAGAAATTTAGAATTGCAGTCTTCATTGTCGGGTCTAGCCTTCAACTGATTAAGTTGACTCAATATTCGATGAAACCTGTCATAACCCTTATGAATTCCCTCTTCTTCAGATATCTGAAATTCTTGGAACTTTTGCTTCAACATAGACTTTTGCAGCCTTCTTAATTCCTCATTCCCACTAAATCTTGCTTTTATAGCCATCCAAATGTCCTTGGCATCCTCCATAAAATGGAAGTCACCCATATGGTCATCTGGTATAGCTTGGAGCAAAATAGTTCTGACTTTACTCTCCCTCTGAACAGCCAGAATCTCTTCAGCAGTTTTGGGTCCTACAATAGTAACAACTCCATCAGCATCTGTAACATGCTTCTTCAGACTATTCCCTTTCTTAACAACCTCCCACAGATTCCAATCAATGTTTGTGATCCAGTTCTGCATCTTCATGGACCACAGATGATAATCTTCTGCATTCTTCAAGTATGGAAACTTAGCATTACTGTTGGAGAGATTGAGTTGTTGAAGAGAAGTGGTGTTAATGTTCTAGGTTGTATCTACATCATCATCCGATCCAGGCATGTTTGTTGATTTGTTTGGATTGTAAAGGTGTAAGATTTGTGTTTCTTAGTATGGCAGAGACTCTCTCGAGGCTCTGATACCACTTGTTGAGCTATAGACCTTGATAGATCTTCTTGAGCACTCTAGAATCGTTAGTAATGTCACTGTAATCAATAACACACTAATAGACAATCTCTGCAACTTGTATTTATAAAGCGGAAACAAAACACAAGCTTGATACTAAGAACTTCTTGATCCTCTATGGATCTTTTAATAATATTAAGAATTCTCTAAAAGTTATTCAATACATAAACCGTGTGTTCCTTTTATACTCAAGGAACCCTAAACCGTTTCACAAGAAACGTATATTCTAAAACTTCTAAAAGATATGCATTATCACTTCCTAAATAAACTCATGCATATCCAAACTACATTACATAAAATATGGAAATACTATATCCGCAGAAACTAATAAAGCTGAAACTAGTCTTCAGCAGATACACTGCTTCAGCAGAAACCAACTCTTCAGCAGAATCCTTTCAGCAGAAACAGCAGCAGAATTCTTACTTCACAGAATTCCCAACAAAATCCATGTAATAGCTAGCGATAGTAGAAATGTTGTAATTACTAAACTGAAAGTATCAGTTAGTAAATTTTGAAGAAGCTTGTAATAGGTTTCGATTTTGTAAATCAATCAACGTTATATGAATAAAACTCTTGTTTTATATACTATCATGTGTTATGCTTTTAAATTTCAACATTATTATCCTATCATTCTTATCAAAAATTGTGCTCATTTCACAACTCTCTAATTACGACGTATCTTTTGAACAATAGAATCATGGCGCCAAAGAAGAAGACACCACCAGCAATGACTCAAGCTGCTATTCGCAAACTAGTTAAAGACAGTGTCAACGCAGCACTCACAACGGAACGAGCAACCGTAGCTGCAGCAGCTGCCGAAGCCGCCACAGCTGCTGGCGCTGCAGCAGCCGTTGAAGATGCTACAGCTGTTGATGCTGCAGCAGCTGCTGATGCTGCAGCAGCCGCTGAAGCCGCCACTGCTGCGGAAGTTGCTAGAGCTGCAGAAGCTGCCCGAATTGCCAGCCTTAACACTGGAGGACCAAGCCTAACTATCCCTCCAGTGACAAATGTTGCTTTAGTACCTAAGGGTTGCTCATTCATTTCCTATTTGTAATGCGAACCCATAAAGTTTAAGGGTACTGAAGGAGTTGTAGGTTTGACCCGCTGGTTTGAAAAAGCGGAGTCGGTATTTTTGGTCAGTAAATGTACTGAGAGTGATAAATTTCAGTATGTCACGAGTACACTGTTGAATGAGGCAATATCATGGTGGAATTCAATATCTCAACCAATGGGCATTGAAAATGCTTATATGATTTCTTGGGATAATCTGAAGAAGATGATGATCAAAGAGTACTGCCCCCGCAGTGAAATGCAGAAGTTAGAGGTAGAATTCTGGGATCATTCTGTTAGGGGAAATGACATCATAACTTACAACCGTAGATTCCAAGAATTGAGGATATTGTGTCCAACAATGGTTTCCACAAAAGAGAAATTGTTGGAACGGTATATCTGGGGACTTCCATCAAGTATACAAGGGAATGTAACTTTAGCCAATCCCAAGGAACTTGATGAAGCTATGCGGATGTCTCGCAACCTCATGGATCAAGTGGTGCATACAACAGAAACCCGAAAGCAAAACAATACCAACAACACCAACAATACGAATAACACCAACAACTCCAACTACCGTAACAAAAATAACAATAGGAACAACAACAACAAGAGACCATGGGATGGTAACCGTGGAAGTAACAACAACAACAACAACAACAACAACAACAACAACAAAAACAACAAAAACCAAACCCGAAACAACAACCATCACAATCAGCAAAACAAAAGACAATAAGCCGCGACGGCTTATGTTGCTGCACCAGCCGGAAGTAAATACGTTGGTACTCTACCACAGTGTACCAAGTGCAACTACCATCATTCAGGTCCCTGCCCGGCCAAGTGCAACAAGTGTCTAAAGCCTGGACATCTTGCCAAAGATTGTAGAGGCAAGGGTGTAGCTACTGGGGCTAACACTCAGCCAATAGTTACATGTTTTTGGTGTGGTGAAAAGGGACACTTCAAGAACAACTGTCCTCAAAACCAAGGACCACAAGGCGGAGGTGCTCTATAATACCTAAAAATCTAAAACTCTGTAAAATTACCAAATTGCCCTTACTAGTTTAAAATTTTATAAACTATAATTAAAATACCAAATAAAACCTAAATAAATAACACAAAGTAAATAATAATATTAAAAGTGTTTTGTGTAATTCTGAGTATTTATGGGCCTAATGTGTAATTATTATGGAATTATGATTTAATTAATAAGTTTTGTAAACTTAAGGGACTAATTGTGTAAATTCTGAAATTTGAGGGGCTGAATAGTACTATATGTAAACTCTGATGTGACATTTTGAAATTTAGTAAAATAATATGCTTGTTTGGTAAATATGGACATTAGAGGGATTAAATCATGAATTATGTAAATATAAGGTTTGTTTTGTAAATATTATAACTAGAGGGGTATAAACTGTAAAATTATGAAACAAAAGGGATTATGATGTCATTCTGAATAAAATGAGTATTAAATCAGTAACTTGAAGTATTTTCACTAGATACCTTTGAATTGATGAAATTACAATTAAAACCTTGAACTTTGTGAACTTGTCATAATTAACCTTAGACTTCTGTATCTTGTTAAAATATACCTTTATTCCATCATAATCTCTGAGTAAGGACTTAATCTAATCTAAAATGATAATATCTGTTAATTCTGGAAACCTACTAATTATGGAAAGTTACTAAATCTGAAAAGTTACTAAAAATAGAAAGTTACTTAAAATGGAAAGGTAAACTAAAAGTAATAATCTGAATTGGAATCCTTTGTAATTCCGTCTTCTACTCCTTTAGGTGTGAAGAAGGAGTGACCCTCTATTTTCTGTGGTTCTTGCTTTGGTCTGATTTGCTTTGGAATAAGGTACAGATATTCCGTACTCTTTCAGTAAGAGTGCACACCTCTTCTCTCTCGACGTTGTCTTCGATTTGCTATCATATTTTGATTCCGTTTAAACTCTTATGATCCATTCGATAACCTTTTGTGACCTTAACCTTTGAACCTTTGTGAGACTTTGGGTACTCTTTGGGATATTGTAACGGGAGGTGAGACCCTTGTGACACTTGGAATGTTCTTTTGGGATAATATAATGGGAGGTAAAAGTTCTTTTCTTAAATGTGATATAGAACCTTTTAAAGGAGAAATTATTTATAAAGACACTTTAATATGACTTAAGGCCATTTCTATATGGGACTTCCTATAAATTCATTAAGACCACTTTTAAAGAACACCTCATGACAACCTTTATTAAAGATCACTTTTATAAATTTTATCTTTTGGAAGATCCTTGTTAAATAAACCTTTGTTATAAACCTTTTTGAATGGGGTTGTACTACGAACTTTTTTTAAACAATTGATGGGAACCTGCTAAAATGAACGTTTGTTTTAAACGACCTTTGATACTGAACCTTTGATTTGAGCTTTGAATATGAACCTTGTCAATTGTAAAACTTGACATGAACCTTTGCTATCTGAGCCTTCTGATTTGAACCTTCTGATTTGGACCTTTTTGATATGACCTATGATATGGATTTCTGATATGCTCTGATTATGATGACTTATGATCTGTGTCATTTATGACATTCTGTTGACCTATTCTAGTTTGACACCCGAGCCAAATTTATTTCACTAGGCATGGGGGTTCCATGTCCGTGTCAGAGATGCACCTCTGGCATGACTCCAGGGCAGTGGAGTGATGTTCTGCCATGTCCCCTTTTCTGTTATATGATATGCGCACTTTATGATATGATTTACTATGGCCAATCTGATTTCTGTGGGGGCGTATGGATGCATCCTAGATCTGATTCTGTTTTCTGTTATCTGTTATCTGTTATCTGGTGAATGTGGCTTTGTGTGCAATATACGTCCTTCACAACCCATTGAGGTCACCCCTCTGTTTACATCCGATATTTTGAGGTCTCCCCTCATTATGACTATGATTATGATTATGATGAAGGCATTTATGAAGGCATTATTATATCTGTTTCTGGGCTCGTGGTTGATGACTAACCTTTACCTTACCTTTTACTACTATTTCACACTTACCTTTGATTTCATTGCTGTTATTTTCCTTTATACCTTATTAAGTATTCATTTTCTGTTTCATTATTACTTCGTTGTGGTATCTGTTCACTGGGCTTTGTAAGCTCAGCCGCATTTCTTTTCTGATGCGGCAGGTTTAGTAGAAACGGGGTTATGGAATGAGAGATCTTATTGTGGGCTTAGAAGACTTCACCCTGATTAGCTATTGGATGGACTTAGAGTTGATTAGAATTTTTGATCTTGGGCTTAGTTCATTATTGTTGTTCTTTTGCATTTTGTATTTTGTTTAGTTTTTCCCTTGTAACCTTTGTATAGATATGTATCTCCGTTTGGCTTGTGTTCTGAATTGACTCCATAATGTTACACTTTAGCCCTTCGCGGGTCGGGGTGTTACAATTATGGTATCAGAGCCAGGTTTGAATCGGCGGATGCAACGTCCGTAGAGCTTAGGCTATGACCTGTGTAACAATTCGCAATTTCAGGTTAACTTTTATTCCTGAAAATTTTACTATTCACTTTTTACTATTCACTTTTCACTATTCATCTCAAAAGTTTTTATTTCATATTCTCGTAAGTTAAACTATTTTAACGATAATCCGAGAGTTTGACGCTCGTCGGATCATTTCTGCAAAAATCACAAAGCCGTGTCCGAGATTTACTTTTAGGTTTAAACGTCCTTCCAGCATCCCGATATATCCATAAAACATTATAAACAATAGAAATATGATTTTCTATCATTTTATGACAATTCCAAAAGTTTTGGAATTTTACGTTTTTCAGTTCAGCGTTTTACACGAATTGCGCGTTTTAGACCCGTGTTTCTAGTTTTTAGCAGGGTTTTAGCACCCGATAGAACCTACCACTCATTTTATATTTTATTATGGACTATATTGACATGTTTAACAATACTTTCAAGTTTCATATTTTTACGATACCCGGTTTTACGTTTTGAGGCTTAATAATTTACGGTTAGCGATTTACGGAGTCAAAACTAGCTACATACTTAGGATAATATCATCAAAAGTCCACACCTTGTTCTCCAAGTTCATGAACCGCCACTAGGGGGGGGGGCATTCACACTTGTGGTTAAATCTTGACCATTGATTCTTTAGATCATTACTTAATTACAACTTTGTCACCAAGTTTATGTAGTTTCCTAGTTACCTTCCTAACCTCCTCATTTTTAGTATAAAAGCATGCTCATGTCTTCCTTTCTTCATCACCAAAAACGCCACAACCTCAATACCTTAGCACCATGATCCTTTGATCTTCAATATACAAGTTACACTACAAAGTTCAAGGTCTTAGTATTCTCTACCTAGTTCTTAAGTTTGTTTGGTGATTCCATGGTTGAATTAGGAGCTACACAAGGTTACTAGGGCTGAATTTAAATGGTTTTCACAAGGGTTAGATCAAGGCTAGCAAGGGTTACAAGAGTTATGGTGAAGGGTTTACAAGCTTAGGTTTAGTGTCCTAGTTCTATACTTGACTTCCTTTCTTAAGTGAAAGCCAAAAGTTGTAAGAAACCCTTATACACTCCTTGCTTAATTATCATTTTCATGCTCTTTGTGTTCCTTTCATGCTATATATGTTCTTGTTATTGTGTTCATGTTGTTTAAAAATGGATAAAACGAGTATTGGTATACATATGTTAACTTATGACAAGCAAACAAGCAAACTAGTGATTTTTATGAAAAACCACGACCACAATAGTATAACTATGATATTTGACACTTACTTACTGTTAAAGAGGACTTAACAAGGAAAACATAGCAATTTGAATCACCCAAAACGAGTACACGAGTCAAAAGTTATGGCCATAAGAAGTTAGCGAAACCAAAACGGCAAAACTGCCTAAATAGCATTCTGATCAAATTTTGATTTTGAAAGTCACCCTTCTGGTCCGATTCATCAAAAAGTTAAAACACGAAAGTTGTCCGGAACGACGTTTTCGTTCAGGAACAAAGAAGCTCGAGCCCTGAAAACGCTTTCCGAGTGATAATTTTCTTCAAATTCTTAAACAGCCCATTTTAGACCAAAGTCACTATATTATAGTTATGATTTACTAAGACCAAGAGGTCTAATGACCTAAAGCCGAGACCACAACCATGGCTAAAGCCAAGGCTGAGTCTCAAGACCATGGAAAAATGACCAAGGTCACGGCGAAGCCATGACTAAATGACCATATAAACTTACTTAGGCGAAAACATGAAACAAGGAGTTGACGATAACTTGAACAAACAATTTGGATCTACTCCACCTAAAGAACCATGAGATACAAGTTATAATAAACTTACCCTAATAACAATCTTCATGTACAAATAGACTTTCCTAAGTTTATTCAAATATCGGACATGTAACTTTTCGGATCAAAACTTATATAAATGTTATCAAATACTACAATAGTAGGGAGCCTCATGTGAGGAGTTCATTAAGTAAGCCGTCGAGATGAGTTGTGGATTTACGAATTAAAGTGTCCTGGCTCCTCGAACGTTTACTCCATGACTTCTGAATTATGTCGGCCCGAACGGTAGTAAGAGATGTACAAACTATACATGTTTCATAAATGACTTATATTCAAAGACTTACACTATATACTAAGTACTACATCATGAACATTATGCAAGACATATATAGGCAATTTTTCGTATCCTTAGACGTTACTCCAAACCTAAGTCGCAACGTTCTATTATAGGCTGCTCTTAGAGACTTTCGCGATACGACTACCACTTTCAATTCTCATTACATAAGCTTAAGGTGAGTCATAGCCCCTACTGTTTCATACTTGTTTTAACTCTTTGGGGGGATACATGCACAACTACTTGCTTACTTGTACAAATACTCAAAACATTTATACTTGATTGTTTTATACTTGATTGTTTTATACTTGATTGTCTTATACTTGATCGCATTATACTTGATGTCATATATACATGATTGCATTATACTTGATTGTGAAACTTCCAGTGGCTCCAGATTAAGTTGCTGGATGACCATTGAGACTTCCGGTGGCTCCAAATTAAGTTGTTGGATGACCATTGAGGCTATTGATACATCCTAACATTTGCGAATGTTGGATACATCATAAACGTGAGGTCTTCGGAGATGAAGAGTAGACTCACGACTAATTGCTTAATTGTTTTGATGAACTTATACATGTCTTAATCATACTATATTGTATCAGTGGGTTGTGAACACACAGGTTACAAGTCTCTTATGGCGGGACTTGTAACTGAGTGGATTCACGATGCCTTTGCTGTATGAACATTCTTTTAAGGCTTTTTCAACTGTTTTAAGACAAACTCAATGAACTCACCAACCATTGTGTTGACACTTTAGCATGTTTATCTCAGGTTAGTAAGGCGATAGCTAGTGCGTGGAACTTAGAGTCAAGCTGCATATTCTGAAGACTTACGCTTTTTATCATTTACCATTCAAAACATTTTGTATACATTTATGTATCATACTTTGGAATCTCATGTTTGTAACTTTGAATTCATTAATCGAATGGTAACTTTTCAAAACGTCTCATTTAGAGTTCGTTTTCTATACCTTGTACTTTGTATTATGAAGTAACACCCCAATGACACAGTCTTCCGCTGCGGTATTTTGGGGGTGTTACAACCTGTGAGTTTTGGACCATTAGGCTTCCACTATAGGAACATAGGAAACCACTTTGAGGACTTGCTTTAGGAATCCCCTATATGAACTTAAGTTTTGACCTGTAAGGAATTGGTAGACTTTAAGAGATTCTCATGTATCTTTGCTTCCGCATTACTCTGATTCGTGCCGTACGTTTAGCTATGCCTTTTTGGAATTATCCTTTTTGGAGTTAGAGATTTGAAGGCATTTAAGATTGCATGGTAATGCATAGCGCTATTTTGATTTTTATTTTCGATCCCTCACCTATCTCTTAATCCTTTTGACATCTCTTTGGTCATTCTGAGAATCTACATGGCGATGACGTAATTGATACACTCTATGTTCGCATCTTGCTTTTGGTATATCCTCTGTAAGCTTTCTGGCATTATATGGTCTTGTTTTACTCATCTTTTCCATCTTTGAGAAGTCGGGTAGTGTTTAACCCCGAGTATAAGAGTATTTTGATGATATGATGATTGAAACATGGTTGTGGTAATACTTGTAACACCTTGATGTGATTCGTTGGAAATCAAAACCGGATGTTCTCTTGAATTGATATTTTGGCCACTTCCCTATATTAACCATGGACAAATTCTATTGTTAATTTGATGAATGTTATGTGTTATGGATGCTTGGTTTCATGTGTGGATTGATTTGGTATAACATGTAACTAGTTTGGTTAATTTAATTGATATGAAATTGAATATGGATATATGCATGTCGACTTGTATGCGATGGTAAGATTTCTTATTTGTTTTTGATTTTTGATGATGATAACATGTTTATGTTGATGATTGATGATGATTAGTATGATAATTATGGTTTGTTTTGAGTTATTTGATTTGGGACAGATTGGTTAGCTGAATATGTATGCATCATCAAACGAGTTTGGTAAATGGTTAATTCATAATATTTTGTTTGTAAAATCAGTTTAAGGTCCTAATTAAGTGTTCCAATTGGTTTGGATGTGATTGAGGTTGGTTTGGTTGTGTTTTTGAATTTTATGTGATGATATGTCAAAACTGTGATTGAAGACTTTTATTTCAGTCGTGGTTTATGATTTTTCATTCCCAAACCATAAGGATTCAGAAGCCCTCCTTTTGCAGGAGTTATATTTGGGTTATTTTTGACACTCTGGAATTTTTGTGGATTTTTCTAAGGTGTTTAAATGGGTATATTAAGTGCAAACTTTCTGCATGTTTCTGTAGTTAATTTTCTGGGTAGGTCTGGGAAAACGATTTTTCATATGGAGTTACACTTAAAAATAAATTATGGGAAAATTCATGTGGACTCTCAAGACATATTTGCTTCTGTGAAAATTTTTGTGAATTTTATTTTGGAGTACTAATATGGAATAAAAATTCGTATTTTGGTGACCTGATTGTGTTTAAAAGCTGAAATTCTGAAACATAAGAGATAAATGATGATTAGAAGGGTTATATGGTAAATATGATAACTAGAAGGACTAATAATGTAAATATGACTAAAGTATGCATGTTTGGCTGTAAGAATGTGTTAAGGGCTGTTTGTGACTCTTTGAAATAATTATGGGCCTTAAATGTTTAGTGTTTGCCATAGCGACATGTTTCTTTTGATGATGAGTGTTTGATTTTGTTACGCCTTTCCGAGCTTCGTTTATTTTGTTCGACATCGTTTCAATATTGATCTTTGATTAGGTCTAACCTAGGAGTTAGTTGGACTGTTAGGTGGATTTGTAGATTTGTTTCACTGATTGAGATAGAGTATGATCATCATGGGGGCATATTTATATGATGCTAGTATTATGACGTCTGTCCAACGTGATAATACTTACGTCATATAAAGTGCACTTGTTGTGTTCATAGGATGTCTCGAGAAGTGCCTTAGTGGAGACTTAGATTTCTGTTTTTGTTTGCAATGATCTGCGAATAGTGAGACTTTAGGATTCTTTCGATCGGTGTGTTTGATCTGCCTTATCTCCGTGCATTTGACAATGTTTGGATACGCGTCACGCGATTGTTTAACTTCTATGTCTTGATATATCCTAAGTTCCGTTGTAGAACTTCCTGACGTTTGATGTTATCGAGCAACTTATCCTCTGCCTGTATGGGTTTGATTTGTTACTATGAAGAACTACACCTATGCCTTGCTATGTATACACTTCTCACATTCGATGAATCCGTTTCATGATGATTTGTTATGAGTTAAGATATGAAGTTTTGGATTCTGAGAGAATCAAGATCTGTCGGTTTACGAAAATACTTTTGGAAGGTTGTTTTGAAGACGAAACTATTTGTGAATCTGAAGAGTTAGACTTATATGTCACCTTCATCGTGCAATCTTTCGATACATTCTCATCTGATTAGTTCGATTCCTTGTCCGCGAATGGAATACTCACCCAATCCTACATCATCCTTTGGATATCTTTTAAAGGGATATGATTGTCATCGGTACTTTCGATATGTGATTCTTTTGATTTGGATTTTGTGTGATGTGCCTTCTATGGGGAAACCGAAACCACCTTTGAATCGTTAAGATCAAGTCTTGGGAAACAAGGTCACTCTGTTCATCGAAATCCTTTAAGTTTGAATTTGTGCGAATTAAACTACTCCTTTTTTCTGTTCATAGTTTGGTGTACATTCGTTTAAGCTCTGCCTCCTCAGTTATCGCATGTTCATGATGTTTTCCATGTATCTCTTCTAAGGGGATACAACTATCATCCGTTACACATTGCGTCTTATCCGTTTGATCAAATTCAGCCTGATATGCCTTTGCCTGAGGAACCTGAGGCTATATTAGATCGGCAAGAAAGAGTCATGAGAAACAAAGTCATTCCGTTCGTTAAAATTCTTTGGAAGAATCACCCAGAGCGTAAAGCTACCTGGGAGACCGAAGAATCGATGTATGCTAGTTATCCTTATTTCTTTTCGTAGTCCAGTATGTTTTCGTTTCGTTTTTCATTCCGTTCTCTTTTCAATTTCGCGGACGAAATTTCTTTTTAAAGGGGAAGAAGTTGTAATACCTAAAAATCTAAAACTCTGTAAAATTACCAAATTGCCCTTACTAGTTTAAAATTTTATAAACTAAAATACCAAATAAAACCTAAATAAATAACACAAAGTATTATATGACCACAAATAATTTTGTTAGCATTTTTTTATATCATGAAAATATGTAAAAAAAAAATATTTGGCGCCTAAGGATTTTATATGGGCCGAAATTATTTATTTATTTATGCATAATATGAAAATTAAAAAGAAAATAAATAAGGATATGTACCAAATAATTATAGAAACAAATAAAACTGATTTAGTCTCAATATGGGCCTCCTAATAATCGGCCAAAATCAGTTACAGGCTTCCTATTTATTCTCTAATATACCGTATATCCAAAACATACCAAAATAAAACCCTAAAATCTCTCCAAAAATTATATACGGCCTCTCCAATTTTTCCAGTACCTCCAATCATTTTTCCCAGCCATCTTGAAGGTTTTTGAACGTGAGAAAAATAGCATGGTGTTCCAGAAGTGATCGAGTGAGCCTTGGTGATTTATTTTGGGTCGTTATTTCAGCCGAGTAAGTGAAAATTCATTCTGATCGTTCTAATCATCCACGAATGTTCTGGGTATTTTTGTATCACTTCTTATATTATATAACATCATTATAAAATATAGAAATTAGATCATGCATGCTTGTTGGCTCGTTTGGAAATTATATCGAATGGAACCCTAATTTCGGGTTTAATTAAGAACAATTTGAAAACGAATTTTCTGAGGCACGAAATTATTTTTAGAACATGAAATTATGATGGTATAACACTGTAAAAATGGTATTCGAATTATTGGAAGCTTAGATGTGGTGTTTCGAATTTATTTGTTATATTATTCCAATCGGTAAAATAAAAAGAAAAGGAAAATATGGCAATGAGCTAGGGTTTGGATTTTTTGGTGTTTCTACATGTTAATTAGTTTCATATGATGGGGTAATAATTGCTAAATGATTTGTGGAAAAATAGGTTTAGGGTTTGTGGAATTATTTAGCACCGAATGGATTTTAAAAATGTTAAGGGTTGTATTGAAAATTCTAAAACTTATGGGGCTGTTTTGGGAGACTTATAAACTGATGGGAAAATCATGTAAATATAGTGCACGGGCTGTTTGAATGTCTTTCATAAATAAAAGGGCTTAAATTGTAATTATTAATTATTTAATTATACGGTTTTAAATAAATATTAAATAGAGGGACTAATTCTGTAAATATGATATTTTTGTGGTGGTTACTGTATGTTAAAGTTATTGGAGGGATAATAATGTATATTTGATAATTAATTGGATTTTATGTGCAAAATGTATAATTAAAGGATATTAAATATAATTAATTAAATGTAAGGACTAAAAATGTAAATTCTGGAAACTTGAAGCCATTTTGAGTAAATAATAATATTAAAAGTGTTTTGTGTAATTTTGAGTATTTATGGGCCTAATGTGTAATTATTATGGAATTATGATTTAATTAATAAGTTTTGTAAACTTAAGGGACTAATTGTGTAAATTCTAAAATCTGAGGGGCTGAATAGTACTATATGTGAACTCTGATGTGACATTTTGAAATTTAGTAAAATAATATGCTTGTTTGGTAAATATGGACATTAGAGGGATTAAATCATGAATTATGTAAATATAAGGTTTGTTTTGTAAATATTATAACTAGAGGGGTATAAATTGTAAAATTATGAAACAAAAGGGATTATGATGTCATTCTGAATAAAATGAGTATTAAATCAGTAACTTGAAGTATTTTCACTTGATACCTTTGAAATTGATGAAATTACAATTAAAACCTTGAACTTTGTGAACTTGTCATAATTAACCTTAGACTTCTGTATCTTGTTAAAATATACCTTTATTCCATCATAATCTCTGAGTAAGGACTTAATCTAATCTGAAATGATAATATCTGTTAATTCTGGAAACCTACTAATTATGGAAAGTTACTAAATCTGAAAAGTTACTAAAAATAGAAAGTTACTTAAAATGGAAAGGTAAACTAAAAGTAATAATCTGAATTGGAATCCTTTGTAATTCCGTCTTCTACTCCTTTAGGTGTGAAGAAGGAGTGACCCTCTATTTTCTGTGGTTCTTGCTTTGGTCTGATTTGCTTTGGAATAAGGTACAGATATTCCGTACTCTTTCAGTAAGAGTGCACACCTCTTCTCTCTCGACGTTGTCTTCGATTTGCTATCATATTTTGATTCCGTTTAAACTCTTATGATCCATTCGATAACCTTTTGTGACCTTAACCTTTGAACCTTTGTGAGACTTTGGGTACTCTTTGGGATATTGTAACGGGAGGTGAGACCCTTGTGACACTTGGAATGTTCTTTTGGGATAATATAATGGGAGGTAAAAGTTCTTTTTCTTAAATGTGATATAGAACCTTTTAAAGGAGAAATTATTTATAAAGACACTTTAATATGACTTAAGGCCATTTCTATATGGGACTTCCTATAAATTCATTAAGACCACTTTTAAAGAACACCTCATGACAACCTTTATTAAAGATCACTTTTATAAATTTTATCTTTTGGAAGATCCTTGTTAAATAAACCTTTGTTATAAACCTTTTTGAATGGGGTTGTACTACGAACTTTTTTTAAACAATTGATGGGAACCTGCTAAAATGAACGTTTGTTTTAAACGACCTTTGATACTGAACCTTTGATTTGAGCTTTGAATATGAACCTTGTCAATTGTAAAACTTGACATGAACCTTTGCTATCCGAACCTTCTGATTTGAACCTTCTGATTTGGACCTTTTTTATATGACCTATGATATGGATTTCTGATATGATCTGTTTATGATGACTTATGATCTGTGTCATTTATGACATTCTGTTGACCTATTCTAGTTTGACACCCGAGCCAAATTTATTTCACTAGGCATGGGGGTTCCATGTCCGTGTCAGAGATGCACCTCTGGCATGACTCCAGGGCAGTGGAGTGATGTTCTGCCACGTCCCCTTTTCTGTTATATGATATGCGCACTTTATGATATGATTTACTATAGCCAATCTGATTTCTGTGGGGGCGTATGGATGCATCCTAGATCTGATTCTGTTTTCTGTTATCTGTTATCTGTTATCTGGTGAATGTGGTTGTGTGTGCAATACACGTCCTTCACAACCCATTGAGGTCACCCCTCTGTTTACATCCGATATTTTTAGGTCTCCCCTCATTATGACTATGATTATGATTATGATGAAGGCATTTATGAAGGCATTATTATATCTGTTTCTGGGCTCGTGGTTGATGACTAACCTTTACCTTACCTTTTACTACTATTTCACACTTACCTTTGATTTCATTGCTGTTATTTTCCTTTATACCTTATTAAGTATTCATTTTCTGTTTCATTATTACTTCGTTGTTGTATCTGTTCACTGGGCTTTGTAAGCTCAGCCGCATTTCTTTTCTGATGCGGCAGGTTTAGTAGAAACTGGGTTATCGAATGAGAGATCTTATTGTGGGCTTAGAAGACTCCACCCTGATTAGCTATTGGATGGACTTAGAGTTGATTAGAAGTTTTGATCTTGGGCTTAGTTCATTATTGTTGTTCTTTTGCATTTTGTATTTTGTTTAGTTTTTCCCTTGTAACCTTTGTATAGATATGTATCTCCGTTTGGCTTGTGTTCTGAATTGACTCCATAATGTTACACTTTAGCCCTTCGCGGGTCGGGGTGTTACATGCTCGCAGTAGAGCCTATGTCATGGGAAATGGAGAACCACACCAAGACCCGAACGTGGTTACCGGTACGTTCTTACTCAATAACATTCCTGTTAAAGTCTTATTCGATTCTGGTGCTGATATGAGCTTTATATCTACTAGAATTGTGCCTTTACTTGATATTCCATCAATCACTTTAACCACTAGTTATAGTATTGAACTAGCTACCGGTGACTTAGTAAATACTAATACCGTAATCCTAAACTGTACCCTTAATCTCTTAGACCACCCCTTTAACATCAATCTTATGCCAATCGAACTCGGAAGTTTTGATGTTGTCATTGGCATGGATTGGTTGTCTAAACATCAAGCTAACATCATTTGTGGTGAAAGAGTTGTGCACATTCCACGTGACAATGAAACTTTGATCATTCGTGGTGATCAAAGTGGAACTCGAATAAACATCATCTCATGTATCAAAACCATGAAGTACATTGAGAAAGGATGTTATGCTTTCTTAGCCCACGTAACCGAAAAGAAATCCGATGAAAAACGTCTCGAAGATGTTCCTATCGCCCATGAGTTTCCTGAAGTCTTTCCGAAAGATTTACCCGGACTACCACCAAATCGTCAAATAGAATTCAGAATTGATTTAATACCAGGAGCGGCGCCAGTTGCCCGCGCACCCTACCGGCTAGCACCGTCAGAGATGCAAGAGCTATCAAATCAATTACAAGAACTTTCGGACAAGGGATTTATTCGACTCAGTTCCTCACCTTGGGGAGCTCCAGTTTTATTCGTGAAAAAGAAAGATGGGTCATTACGAATGTGTATTGACTATCGTGAACTAAACAAATTAACCATAAAGAACCGATACCCATTACCAAGAATTGATGATTTATTCGATCAATTACAAGGTTCAACCTATTACTCAAAAATTGATCTACGCTCAGGTTACCATCAAGTTAAAGTTCGTGAAGAAGATATTCCAAAAACAGCCTTTAGGATACGATACGGTCACCATGAATTCCATGTGATACCATTTGGGTTAACTAATGCACTGGCAGTATTCATGGATCTCATGAATCGAGTGTGTAAGCCATATTTGGACAAATTCGTGATCGTATTCATAGACGACATTCTCATATATTCCAAAAACGAAGAGGAACACAAAGAACACCTGAGAACAATTTTAGGATTACTCAAGGAAGAGAAATTATATGCTAATTTTTCCAAATGTGAATTTTGGATTCAATCGGTACAATTCCTTGGGCATGTGATTGACAAGACTAGTTTACATGTCGATCCTGCTAAGATTGAAGCTATCAAAGATTGGCCAACACCTACCACACCTACAGAAATTCGACAATTTCTGGGTCTAGCCGGGTATTACTGAAGGTTTATTGAAGGATTTTCCTCAATAGCAAAACCTTTGACCAAGCTAACTCAGAAAAACAAGAAATACGTGTGGGATGAAGACGAAGAAAAAGCTTTCCAAACCCTCAAACAGAAAATTTGTAGTGCTCCTATTCTAGCATTTCCAGATGGGATCGAAGATTTTGTAGTCTATTGTGATGCATCGTACCAAGGTTTAGGTGCCGTGTTGATGCAACGTAATAAGGTCATGGCTTATGCTTCAAGACAACTCAAGGTTCATGAAGAAAATTACACCACTCATGACTTAGAGTTAGGAGCTGTAGTCTTTGCACTAAAAATCTGGAGACACTATCTATACGGTACTAGATGTACTGTGTTCACCGATCATAAAAGTCTACAACACATTTTGAACCAAAAAGAACTAAACATGAGACAACGTCTTTGGTTGGAATTACTAAGTGATTATGACTGCGATATTCGTTACCACCCAGGAAAGGCAAACGTAGTAGCCAACGCCCTAAGCCGAAAGGAACGTGTTAAACCACTACGAGTCCGAGCCTTAGTTTTAACCATAAATTCAAACTTTCCTACTCAAATCCTTCACGCTCAAGCTGAGGCGGTGAAACATGAAGACATCAAAAAGGAAAAGTTGGATGGCATGATACAAAAGAAATTCGAAACCCTTTCAGACGGAACTCTGTGCTTCCAAGGTCGAAGTTGGTTACCACTTTATGGTGGCCTACGAGACTTGATCATGCATGAATCTCACAAATCTAAATACTCCATACATCCAGGATCTGATAAGATGTATCATGATCTTAAACTACTCTATTGGTGGCCAAATATGAAGGCCGATATTGCAACATACGTTAGCAAATGTCTTACATGCTCCAAAGTAAAAGCCGAACATCAAAAACCATCCGGTCCATTGCAACAACCAGAGATTCCTATGTGGAGATGGGAAAGAATTACTATGGACTTCATTACCAAGCTTCCAAAGACATCAAGCGGTTATGACTCCATCTGGGTCATAGTTGATCGTCTCACAAAATCCGCACACTTTATACCAATCAAAGAGACTTACAAAATGGAACAACTTACTCGACTGTATGTCAAAGAAATAGTCTCAAGACATGGTGCTATATCCATCATATCTGACCGAGATGGTAGATTTACTTCCAATTTCTCGCAGTCACTCTAGGACGCCTTTGGAACAAATCTAGACATGAGTACAGTGTATCATCCTCAGACCGATGGTCAGAGTGAACGAACCATTCAAACACTTGAAGACATGCTTCGATCTTGTATAATAGACTTTGGAAAAGGATGGGATACTCATCTACCATTAGTCGAATTTTCATACAACAACAGCTATCATGGAAGTATTAAAGCAGCTCCATTTGAAGCACTTTACGGTCGAAAGTGTCGTTCACCTGCTTGTTGGGCTGAAGTAGGAGAAGTTCAACTCACTGGTCCAGAACTCATTCGAGAAACAACGGATAAGATTGTACAAATCAGAAGTCGACTACAAACCGCAAGAGATCGACATAAAAGTTATGCCGACACACGACGCAGACCCCTAGAATTCCAAGTTGGAGATAGGGTTATGCTAAAGGTATCGCCTTGGAAAGGCTTGATACGATTCGGTAAACGAGGAAAACTAAACCCAAGATACATCAGACCATTCAAAATACTAGCCAGGGTTGGCCCTGTGGCGTACAGACATGAGCTTCCATCAGAACTCAGTAGTGTACACCCCACTTTCCATGTATCTAACCTAAAGAAATGCTTGTCAGATGAATCACTCATTATTCCACTCGATGAAATTCAACTCAATGATGATCTTCAATTTATCTAGGAACCCGTAGAAATCATGGACCGAGAGGTCAAATAACTCAAGCAAAGTTCGTTAGAACTCACGACATGGTCCTGAATACACATGGGAACGAGAGGACCAGATACGTAAGAAATACCCACATCTTTTTACCAACGAAGCTTCTACTCCCAACGCAAATTGATCTCCGGGACGGAGCTCTCATATGGGGTGGAGACTGTAACAATTCGCAATATCAGATTAATTACTATTCCCGAAAAATTTCACTATTCACTCTTACTATTCACTTTTACTATTCATTTTTCCCGAAATTTGATTTTTATTTCATATTCTTGTGTGATAAATCATTTCCATGGCAAATTAAAAGTTTGACACTCGTCAGATCATTTTCGCGAAAGTTATTAAGAAATTACAACGTTTTAGGGTAAAACGTCATTCAAAAATCCTACGCATAACGAAACTCGACCGCGTTAATTTTCCCCGAATCAGAAAAATGTTTGATACACTCATGATTTATTTGAGAATAAATCATGACTGAGAAAAACGTGACCAAATAAACCTCGGCCGTGAAAAACAGGAATTTTCGTTTTTTAAGCATTTTTACTCAGCCGTAACCTTAGCCTATACCTGCACCGCGTTTCTAAGATGATTTGAGTTTTCACATTTTTGGAATAAGTCAACATATTTTTCCCTCCTCCTTTGACCAAAAATCATTCATTGATTTTATAAATCATTCCTTGATTTTTAGGCTTACGGTTTTATGTCTAAAAGACATTAAATACCAACCGACACTAGACTGAGCCCAGTCGAGACATTATAAGTCTTTTTGAATCATTATTATCATATTAGAAAAGTAACATTTTACTTTTCTCAATTTTACACAATATTCGTACGTTTTACTTATTACGCGTTTTAGACCCGTGTTTCCAGTTTTAGCAGGGTTTTAGCACCCCAATGGAACCTACCACTCATTTTATATTTTATTATGGAGTATAATGACATGTTTAACTGTACTTTCAAGTTCCACATTTTTACGATATCCGGTTTTACATTTTGAGGCTTAATCATTTACGGTTAGCTTTTTACGGAGTCAAAAGTCATCCAATATCTTGGATAATATCAACCAAAGGCACACCTCACCCCCTAGCTTGTGTGAACCGCCAATATGGGGGGGGGGGGGGGGGGGTCACCCCTTGGTGTGGCTTGATCTTATACAAAGTTGTCTAAGATGAGTACATGTATACAAGCTTGTCATGTAAGCCTTTGACTAACCTCCTCAAACCCATATAAATACCCCCTCCCCCCTTGTTGCCGTCCACCATCACACACCAAACCACTTCACACTTAGCTAAATTCCTTCTAGTTACAAGCAAGATTCAAGTACTTCATCAACATAGAAACCCTAGCTTGGTTTTAGGTAATCAAAATACTTCCAAACCTTATAAACTTTGGTGATTTCTCTTGAGTTTAAATCCACTCAAGTCACCTCAACTTTCATCATCTCTCTTTCAAGAATACAAGGGTAGAAAGATTGCATGAAGTGAAGTAGGGTGAAGCTAAAGTCTATCAAAGTCCTTACCTTACATGTTAACTTCCTTTCTTAATTGAAAGCCAAAAGTTGAAAGCAAAACCCTAACATACTTCTTGTTAAATATCATATTCATGTTATTTACATATCATTCATGCTATATTTTGTCTTGTGATCATGTCCATGATGTATAAAAATGGGCAAAACAAGTTATTGTAAATGATTGTTAACTTATGTTATTTAAACAAGTAAACTAGTGACTTTCTTGGTGAAATCTAATCAAAATGGTATAATTATGATATTGGATCATTACATATTGTAGTAGAGGACTTAACAAGGGAACCATAGCAATTTGAACCACTTAAAATGAGTACATGAGTAAAAAGTTATGACTATTTGAAGTTACCAAAACTTTGCGGCAAAACTGCCTAAATAGCTTCTGTGACAGAACATAAAACACGCAAAAAGAGGCCCTTCTGGTCCGTTTCATGAAAAAGTTAAAACACAAAAGTTGTCCGAAATCACGTTTTCTTCAAAAACTCAGGTGCACGTATCCAGAAAACCAATAACGAATGAGATTTTTCTCAGTTTATTAACAGCTATTTTACATATATAAGTCACTATATAATGGTTATGATTTAAAAAGACCAAGAGGTCTTATGACCTAGATTCAAGACCACAACCATGGCTAAAGCCAAGGTTGAGTCTCAAGATCATGGAACAATGACCAAAGGTCATGGCAAGGCCATGACTAAATGACCATATAAACTTACTTAGGCGAAAACATGAGCCAAAGAGTTGGCGATAACTTGAACATACAATTTGGATCTACTTCATCTAAAGAACCATGAGATATTACAAGTAATTGTCATAAAAGATATAAGAAACTCACCCTAATAACAATCTTCATGTAAAAATAAACTTTCCTAAGTTTAATCAAATATTGGACATGTAACTCACCCTATATATATATATATATATATATATATATATATATATATATATATATATATATATATATATATATATATATATATATATATATATATATATATCAACTACTACAATAGTTGGGAGCCTCATGTGAGGAGTTCATTAAGTAAGCCGTCGAGATGAGTTGTGGATTTATGAATTAAAGTGTCCTGGCTCCTCGAACGTTTACTACATGACTTCTGAATTATGACGGCCCGAACGATAGTAAACGATATATAAACTATACATGTTTCATGAATCATTTCTTTTCAAAGACTTACACTATACATTGTACCACATCATGGACTAAATGCAAGACATATATATAGGCAATTCTTCATATTCTTTACTCCAATCCTAAGTCGCAACATTCTATTATAGGTTGCTCGTAGAAACCTTCACGATTCAACCGTTACATTCACTACTTGCTATTTAACTTAAGGTGAGTTCATAGCCCCACTTTACATTACTTCAATGTTTTACAAACCCTTGGGGGGAATACATACTATTTTAAACCGAACACAATGCTTTGAAACTGTATGCTGCCTGATTGTTTTATTATTACTAAGTACCTTCCTTGCCAATCCTGGGCCCCATATCATGAACCATTTAATCACTAGAATTAGTGAGCGCGAGTATTGTGAATAGGCCTATTGGGATTGACGAATCCCATTTGTTTGACTAAATAAGTTCAAACGAATGCACTATATTTGAAACATTAAGTATGACGGCAAAGTACTTACCGGGGCAACAAAACCGCCAATTGATATTGGTACCCGTTAACGTATTGGTTGCATGAGCTTAGTATATAATAATAACTGTTTTGTTTTCCAACCATGAGTATGAGTCTAATTAACTCATACTACCAACATATTGTGTTCAACCGTTAAACAAACTCTATGAATATCACCCAACCTTTGTGTTGACCTCTTAAGCATGTATTTCAGGTCCATGATAATCAAGAATGGAGCGGAAGGGCACGGACTAAAGGAGAAAGGCTATAAACTACTTTGTCATTCGATAAAACATCAAAAGACTTTATATTGAGGTATTTTGAAACATGGAACCTTTTTGGGACCTAACTATGTAAACTCTGATATATTTGAATAAATTCGAATGATAACTCTTTTCGAAGCGACTTGGTTAGAGATCGTTTTCTATTATTATGACTGTTGTGCCGTCGAGTAACACCCAAGTTGAATTCCGCTGCATCATAAATTGGGGGTGTTACAGTTCTTACCTTTTACCACCTGAAAACCCTCATCATTAGTGTCCACAGGACATTTAGGCACCTCTTTAACCGTTTTAGGACACGAGTCGTTTGAGTGACCAAAAATCTTGCAAGTTGAGCAACAAGGAGGCTTCCATTCATATTCAACTTTCACCTTCTCGCACTTGTGATCCTTGCCATCAAGAGTAGGAACAGCTACTATGACTGATTCTTTGAATTCAACCTCAGATGTTATTTCTATCATGGATCTGGCATATGAACTTCTACCCCACGACTCACCAAAAATAGTACTAGTGTATGAGTCTAGCATTAGAGGATTACCAATAGTTGATGCAATTACACTTAAACCAACAGCAGTAAATGCAGGAAGAGGTACATCATGCAACTTGACCCACACGGGGACACTAGTGTGGTTTTCCTTTTTTAAGATAGATGATGGAGTCCACTTATCAAGGATAATAGGGACGGTTCTTATCATCCAAGGACCATTCTCTAAGACATCTTCAACGCCTTTTTCTGTTGCAAACTTAAAGAAATAGAATCCTTTTGCATTCATCATGATTTTCTGAATTCCTTACTTTGCCCATGCATTAAACACATAATTTTCGACAACAGGAAAAGCAATTCTTTTACCTATAAAGTACCCATAAATCGAATTACTCAAACGCTCATTTACCTCAATAACAAATGAAACAGGAATCAATGCTTCAAACTCCCCATCCGTGGCACCAACGATATCAACTCTTCTAAAATTTAACTTCTTTGACGTTGCTCAGAATTGAGCCTACTTGCAAAAGAAGTTACTGGTTGTGTACTTTCAGACGTCACAACATTCGAAAAAGTTTGAACATTCACATCCCTAGTCGATTCGTGCACCATTTTGTAATCATTCCCACTTATCTTAGCAGCGAGCCTTTTCAAAATTGAATCAAGATCCTCCTCCCCCGCACCGGGTGAATTTAAAGATGAAATATTGGGGTTAGGCTACGGTGGTGGTGGTGGTGGCGATGGAGATGGAGTCATACCACCACTGATATGAGATGGTTATAAATTAGGGGAAATGATGGATTGATGATTCTTAAAATGGGTTTTGAAGGAATTGAACTTTAATATATAAAAGGTGGGTTAATCTAATAATTCAATCCATTATTTTCAAAATTTGACCTAAAAATCAAGATTTTTAATTTGGGTTAATTTGGTGAAATTGAGTTTGGATTTGGTTATGGTGGTGTTGTTACCTAAAAAATTGTAAATTTGGATTTGGATAAGATGGTGATGTTACCTGGAATCCGCATGGGAGTGAGCTTGGGAGAAAAAGTCAACTGCCTTGACCTTTTTGAATGAGCTCACAAAAAGTTAAGAGCTTATATAAGTTACTTCCCACCACTAGAGTTTTATGTAGCACATTCAGTTACATAATTCTCAAGTTGTGGTAAACAACATAATAGCAATCATAACACATATGTGCTATGTACGCAATTGTATATTAACTAGATAAATTTTGTCTCTATGATTGATGTGGGAAAACCGGTACAAGATAGATACATGCCATGCCATAGCCAAGTCAAAATATCACTAGAGTGTAAAAATAAGTTCTCAAAGACTGACTAAACATAGCCAAATCTTTAAGTCTATGATATGAGTCTACACTTATCATCTTGTTCAAACATCCATACGATTAATGAACACTATAATTTAACCAAAGTGAAGAAAGTTCCATTCAGGGGTTGTTTGGATTAGTTTATTTAATCGGCTTATCTATTTATTTGAAGTTAAAAACGAAGTCATAAACTCGCTTTATCTTAACTACATTTAAGATTAAAGTGACTAAGACATTCTTTAATCTTAAATTAAGCACTTGTGGCATGAGTGGCCTTCAACATTCGAGTTGATTAGCAATCATAGCAAGATACTCGTAATATTTACGAGTAATGTAAGATATGTACTATTTGATGTGTTCTCATTGAAATGAAATGTATGCCATGGAATGTTTACCACAATGCTACATGTGATTAGAAGTCTTTTGCAAGTATAATGGAAGTGATTCTGATTTCATATGTAGTTTTTTAAGCGAAAAATGTTTGATCAAGAAACTTGTAACTAAGGTGTCGTTTGTTTTTTCAAATCTGTTACCTCTTCATCTACAAACCATGTCTGTAGAAGAAGAGGTACATTTAAGCTCTTCATTTGCAAGAAAAAGACCGTTAGTTTTTTGTACTATTGAAATGCTTTTTCCTTTTCTTTTGTCACTATTATCTTTTGTGCTATTAAAGTACTTTTTTTTACCAATACTATTTTTTGTGTTATTGAATTACTTTTGTTTTTTCCTTTTTCTTTTTCAACAGTTTTTTTTTTTTTTTAGTTTTATTTTATTTATGTTTTCGTCTGTTTTGGTATGTTTTTTTTACGTTTTCGACCGTTTCTCTACATCTCGTCTGTTTTTTTATGTTTAGTCATTTTTACGCTTTCATCCTTTTTTTACGTTTTCATCCGTTTTTTACGTTTTCGTCTGTCTTTTTATGTTTTCGTTAATTTTTTTACGTATTCTTCCTTTTTCTACGTATTCGTCGTTTTTTTACGTTTCGTCCGTTTTTTTTCGTTTTCGCTTTTTTTTACCGTTTTCATCTGTTTTGTTACGTTTTCATCTGTTTTTTTTACGTTTTCGCCCGTTTTTTTTACGTTTTCGCTTTTTTTTCTCTTTTTTTTTTTAAGTTTTCGCCCAGTTTTTTATGTTTTCGTCTGATTTTTTTATGTATTCGTCCGGTTTTTTATGTTTCCGTCTGTTGTTTTACGTTTCCGTCTATTTTTTACGCTTTAATACGTATTTTTACGTTTTCGACCTCCTTTTTATTTCCATTTTTTTTGTTTGTCCTTTTTTTTACATTCTCATATGTTTTTTACGTTTTTGACCGTTTTTTACGTCTTTGTTTGTTTTTTACGTTTTCGTCTGTTTTGTTGCGTATTCGTCCGTTTTTTATTTTTTTTTATGTTTTCAATTGTTTTTTTCTATTTTTTTTAGGTTTTCGTCCGGTTTTTTTTCTCCGGTTTTAGTCTTTTTTTGCGTTTTTTTCTGTTTTCATATGATTTCGTAAGGTTTTGTACGTTTTCTTAAATTATCTTAGATAAGAAAACGTAAGAAAAAGGACAAAAATGTAGGAAAATGGACAAAAACGTAAGAAAAATATGAAAACATAAAATAACAGACAAAAATGTAAAAAAAGACGAAAACGTAAAAAAAACAGACGAAAACTTAAAAAGACGGAAGAAAACGTAAAAACGTGCGAAAACGTAAAAAACGGACGAAAACGTAAAAAAATGGCAAAATCATAAAAATTGGCGAAAACGTTAAAAAAAAGACGTACACGTAAAAAAAACTGGCGAAAACGTTAAAAAACATACGAAAACGTAAAAAAAAGGGCGAAAACGTAATAAAACGGGCGAAGGCGTAAAAAATGGACGAAAACGTAAAAAAACGGACGAAAACGTAAAAAAAACAGATGAAAACATAAAAAACAGGGGCGAAAACGTAACAAAACAGACGAAAACGTAAAAACAGAAGAAAACCTAAAAAACCGACGAAAACGTAAAAAAAAGGGCGAAGATGTAAAAAAACAGACGAAAACGTAATAAAACGGCCGAAAACGTAAAAAAACTGACGAAATCATTAAAAAAACGAGCGAAAACGTAAAAAAGGATGAAAACGTAAAAAAATGGGCGAAAACGTAAAAAACGGACGAAAACGTAAAAAACGTGCGTAACATTGAATCGCAACGAAGCATGGATCATAACCAATATTTCATAAAAAGTTAAGAGCCTAAACGAAGCATGGATCATAACCAACATTTATTTCATAAAAAGTTAAGAGCCTATATTAGTTGTTGTAGATACATGTGAGAGTTAATGTAACATTTTCAACTACATTAATCTCTCATGTATGCTAAACAATGTAATAGCACTCGCAACAAATGTGCCTCATGTGTGCAATAGTATATTAATTAGCTAAAGTTTCTCACTGTGCAATAGTATATTAACAAGTAGATTTGCTCTCGCTGCGTTGCGGCGGGTCGTTTTTCTTCAAATTGTTTTCCTAGTATCTTTAAATCTTTGTTTTAAAATTTTATGTGTAACTATTTTAAATATGTTATACCTTTTTTTTTTTTTTTTTTCTTTTTTGGTTTTTGTTGTGTATCCTTTTTGTTCGGACTTGTAATATTTAGTTGTTGTTGTGTACAACTTAGTGATTGTTGAAGTATTTTGGTTGAGTTTAAGGTAGTGAAGAGGCAGAGGTAAGCGTTATCCAAAGTTGATGAAGTTGTGTGGAGAGAAAATTGAATATTACTCCGTAATAAGTAGGCACACATATAACAGAAGTAACTGAATAACCTGTTGGGCCAAAGTTTCTCAAAAGACAGAATCCAGTGAAGAAGCCCCAAAAAACTTCTTTTTTAATGTACGGCGCTCAACATTGTATGCTATAATATATAAAAAGAATTAGAGTGTAAAAGTAAGTTCTCAAAGATGATCGGTTGAGTATGAAAAAAAACCCTTTAATTTCTCCTCGTTGCGTATACATAAAGAAGCAAACAACGATTAAGATACTCAACAAGTTTAAGTAATACTAATTGCTTCACTGTGTTAAGTATGTATCGACTGACTTAAAAGATGGACTTGACAAGATGAAGGAGTAGTACGTTGGCAGTAGAGAAAAATATATATATATATATATATATATATATATATATATATATATATATATATATATATATATATATACAATACTTGTGACCTTTTGATAGCACAAGTAACACAAACAATTTGTGTGGATTGAGACCAAGCTCAAATCACCAACACAACAATAAGATAATGGATCGAAAATGGTTAGGCTTTGATACCATGAAAGTTGTAATGATGAATGATATATTGAATGTTTTCTGTGTTCGCTATACAACACAAAATGCCCCATATAAAGGGGTTACAAATGGCTAAATATAGACAAACCCATAAATTACGGGATACACAAATCACAAATTGATTTATACATATCACTAAGTTAATATAAGAGATTTGGACTAATCACAATTATTCGGTTAACACACATATGTGCCATTGTGTATTAACTAGCCAAATTTCGTCTCTTTGACCGATGTGGGATAATAGGTAACAAAATAGATATACGCCATGCCATAGTCAAGTCAAAATATCACTAGAGTGTAAAAATGATTTCTCAATATTGGAAACCCTTTCTCCTCGTAGCTTTATACATAAAGAAGCAAACAAATATCAAGATGCTCAAAAGGTTTAAGTAATGAGTTAATTATAAATGGATTCAAAGACTGACTTAAGAAATAGACATGCCATAGCCAAATCTTAATTTCATGAAAATGGAGATAATGATGGAGCAAATTGATTTTTAAGTCTACACTCATCGTGTTAAAACAGTATAATTAAACCAAAGCGAATAAAGTTCCGTTCATTAAGGAGTACGTTGTTTAGATTAGTTTGTTTAATTGGCTTATGTATTTTTTTGAAGTTACAACAGAACTTAACAAGGACTGCTTTTATTATGACAAGTCGCAACAGAAAATGGATCGATGAGGACTAGATTGTTTAATTGGCTTATGTATTTATTTGACTCACTATGGCATGACATGTATCTATTTTTGTTACCACTTATCCCACACATCGATCAAGAGACAAAATTTAGCTAGTTAATATACAATCGCGTACTGACGCCATACGTGTTGTGATTGCTATTATGTTGTTTCGCCTAACATGATGATCGTGTAAATAAACATGTTACACGATTGTCATAAAAGTGGACAACGTACTTATATAGCCTCTTAACTTTTCGTAAATGATCATCTGAGTTAATGATTAAAAACACAGCTAATGCCATTAAACATGAATTGAATAACTATATTTGTAAATTTTGCATATTACTACGCAGTACTTTATGAAGCATGTATATTTTTGTCTTAAGCGCTACTCAACAAGCAAATTTCGTTACATTTTTAATGCATGTATTAATAGGCCTATTAAGTAGTACAAATTACCATGAAGATGGTACAAGCACTTAAAGCACATTTTCTTAGAATATAAATTTGAGTTAATGATTTTTTGGAGTTATAAAGTAATTATTAATAATTTTTTAATGTTTATTGAAGTCAAATTACTACATGTAATAAATATCATTAGCTTATGAAAAAAATACTAACAATGTTTAATTTCATGTGTGTTATAAAATTTTATGAAAATTTGGAATCTTGAAATAACTTTTGCCATCGCATAGCGCGGGCGTTTGGCTAGACTATATAAATAAAAATTAAAAATCCGGTGAAATGCGTATCATAACTACACTTGACAAAATGTTGTTTACTACGATATCAAAATTACATTACATTTATAAAAAGTCAAAATTACATTCACAAATGTTTTGTTGTTTACTATGATATCAAAATTACATTAGATTTATAAAATGTTAAGAGCTTATATAGTTATTCATTTGTAACATGTCAATTAACAAATTCTCATGGTATAAATAAACAACATAATAGCAATCACAACACACATACGTTCCGTACGCAAATGCATATTAACTAGCCAAATTTTATTATGTTGATCGATGTGGGATAACTGGTACAAAATAGATACATGCCATAGCCAAGTCAAAATATATATACACTCATCGTCTTACTCAAACTTCTATACAGTTAATAAACAATATAATATAACCAGTGAATAAAATTCAACTTGTTTGGACTTGTTTAGTTAACTTTGTTATGTATTTATTTGATTTTAAAAAGATTCATAAACTCTAATATGAGAGACCAATTTACCCTTCACTGTTAATAGATTTGTTAAAAAAAACGTAAAGGTAAAATGGTTACTCCCTCCGTCCCAAAATTATTGTACAGATTGATTTTCAATGTCAAACTAGTTCAACTTTGACTATTAATATATACTATTATCTTTTATTATATAATACTTGATGAAAAATTATAGTATTGAAAAGTACACTTAAAACTCAATCCATTTATATATTTTGCATCAAATATTATATAACACTCACAAAAATATTTAAAGTCAAAGTTAAAGAAGAAAGACTAAAAAAGTCAATAGTGGACAATAAATTTGAAACGGATGAAGTATAAATTACACACAAAATTTGAAATTCAAATGTTCAGGTATACAATAGCAAAAGTAATAGGTGACTATACAGCGGTCGAAAAGATGACAAGTTAAATACATTTTCAGATAATTCTCCCAAAACTCTTAAGTGCCTTACTTTTATAACAAACATTTCTTGAACCACCAAGAATTTAAAGACCCTTTTGAAGTGCAAGATCCACCTCCCAAACACTTCAACATTATTGGACATAATTTTATTCAATAAGCTATTCCAAACTTCTATAGTAACATGTTTCTTTCGATGATGGTAGCTTAATGATAAATGACATATAACGAATAGGACGTGTTTGGTGCAAAGCTTTTGGGGTTTCTAGGGGCTTGAACTGTAAACATAAGCTGGCTTATAAACTAAGTTTTGTTTATCACACAAGCTTATGAATCTTTTTCTGAAAGGACCGTCGGAACCGATAAAAACGAGTGAAACGGCCGGACCGGGATCATTTTCTTCTCGTTTTTCTCAGGTTAACAAACTCATCATCGTTATTTTGTTGGTGCATGGATTTTAAACAAAAGGGTACCCACCGCCACAACGCGTGGGTACCCTGCTAGTATAAATGAAAAATTAAAGTTCGGTAAATCGCGAAAAAAGTTAAAAGCTTGTATAAGCTATTGCCTTTAGAAGAATTATGTAACATCTTTATTGAGTCTATTTACAATTAAAGATAGTTTTGTTATTTTGATATGTTATATTTTAGTTTACTTTCATTTCTTCTCATTTTTTGGAGGAAAGTTATATACTCAATTTCTCCTCAAATTTCATTCATTTACTTTGTTTTCATGTCTTAAAAAGACTGAAGAAGAAAACATTATCACAATTTCCTTTTCTTTTCTTTCGTTTCACCCCAAAATTAAACACGGGAACGTAGCGTTAATGTTGTCAAACCAAAAAGCCGTAACAAAAATGAAAAACAATACCCGCAAAATAGTGAGTGAGTTTTTTTTTTAGTAAACTTAAACAGTAAGATATCGGCATTGCACAAAACTATTAAAGACTTTTACTAGATTAAACATTAATTATTCCATTTAATTTCTTATAAAAAAACTTTTTTTCAAAATCTTCTCCAATGCTAATATGTTTTGCAATAGCTTTTTTTTATACCCCATTTGTGTAATTTAAGTCTTCAGTTAATAAAAATCACTTTGGTAGTTTTATGTCAAACTCTTTAGTAAAGCTTTTGTTACAATGCACAAAGTCATCTAAAAAGCTTATTAAATAGTAAAAGTCTTTTATAAAACGATGTATTTCAATTGCTCTAAATAAAAGTCCGGTGAAGGACGGATCATAACTAACACTCGTTTTAGTGTATTTACAAAAAAAGTTGCTTACTATAGTAGAGTACAAAAATTGTATCAACTCTCGTTTTATTATATTCATTAAAAGTTATGAGCGTATATAAGTTGTTTGCCTAACAGAGCCGCATGTAACATGTTAATTTACATGACACTCACGTTAAGCGAAACAACATAATAGCAATCACAATACTTATAATTTCTGTATGCAATTCTATATAAACTAGCCAAATTTTGTCTCTTATATCGATGTGGGATAACTGGTATATATCATACCATGCCATAGTCAAAGGATAATCGGCTGAGTATGGGAAAACCCTTTCTCTTCGTTGCTTAAACAATATAGTTTAACCAAAATGAATAGAATTTCATTCCTTAATAGGTTGTTTAGATTAGTTTGTTAATTTGGTTTATGTATTTATTTGAAGTTAAAAAAAGAAGTCACAAACTCGCTTTATATAACTTACATAGTTTGACAACTCCAACTTACAATAAAGTTGATAAGCTTATAAACATTAAAAAAATGAAAAAAAAAATAATAATAAATAACAAAAGTAAACTTATAACTTTTTCAAATTCGGATAAACTGATAATCAGTTTAAATAAGCTGATCCACACACCACTTTAACCTCCTACAATGCCTTATATAATTTTTTTTTTTAATTTTATTTTTTTAACGATAGTAGCTCAATAATAAAAGACTTGCAACATATTGTGATAAAATTCTTGTCCACATGTTCCTTTCACAGCGCTAGTTACAATTGGCGTCGTGGGGTAGTGCCATATGAAAAACTGGTGCCAGCTTTGCACTTTTTGCTCATGGCACTAATTTTGGCTATAACACCAAAACGCCTCTCTCTGGCATAACACGCCGTCGTACATATTTTTCCTTTATTTTTTTTAAATAAACAATATATTTAGCTAAAAGTTAATTTAATTAATAAAAAACTATACTACATAAAATAGAAAAAATACATCAAAGAAAAATAATACAATAAAAAAGTACGTAAAAGAAAAATTAGACGTAAAAATAAAAGTAAACTAGCCTTGTGAATAGTATATAAGGCCCGGATTTGTTTTTTTTTCTCCTCGACGATACTCGCATCAACCGGATCCTTCTTGTTCGTTTTGATTGCCAAGACCTTCGTATCTTCGGGCTTTTTTTGAATGTCTTAATTGGATAAAGTGACTTTGTTCCCCTTGTTACATTAACACTTTGTACCCGAGTATAAAACGGAAAGAAGAGAAATGAAGAGAGGAAACAAGAGAGAAAAGAAGAGGAAAGACAAAACAAAAATTATTTTTAATTTTGTGTTCCTTAGTCGGAGATAAAAGAAATGGCACGTAAGAAAAAATGGCTTTAAAACCTCCTTCTCTCCAAATCATCCCAATTTAGGAAGAAGATTAGGAGAGAAGTTTTGGCATAATTTCCTCTCCTATTCTCTTCTCTTCTCTCCAAAAAAAATTTGGGAAGTTAATTTTTTTTTTCAATTTCCTCTCCACTTCTCTTCTCTTCTCTCCAAATAAGAACTCGGAAATATAGTATAAACTAGCAGGGTACCCATGCGATGCGGCGGCGGGTACCCTGTAATAAAATTTGTAGCAATGAATATCTTCAATTTTTGTTTTGGGCTGCTGGATCTCATATTTTTGTTTTGGAAGTTTAATTATATTATACATTGTGGTTAAATAGTGGTACTTTTTAATGAAGGGGTGTTTTTAATAGTGTATTAATTATATTAGATTAGTAGTGTTTTTTTATTTTTATTTGTGGTTTAAATACTTGTAGATAATACTTATAAGGTATGACTAAAAAAAAAAAAAAAAGGGGGGCTAGCGTGAGCTGGTGGCCATGGCGCCAAGACCCACCATCCCACTTCCGGTGTGATGTCTCGCATCATATGGTGGCGCCGAAGGCTATGGCTTGAGCCATCAGCCCTTGTACCGAGCATTCTAAGCATAGTCATATTACGCATCACATGTTAGCCGTGAGAACGCTTCGGTAATTCAATTTATCAAATCATTAAAATTTAAAGACGTCAAAAAGGCCCTATAATCTTTTAAGTTCTTAAACAAACATTTCTTCATTTATTGACCCTTTGAAGTGCAAGATCCACTGGGCCAACCCAATCCGACATCACGGGTCACACTGCCACAACCAAAACAGAAAAGGGTTTTACTTGCAAGAGCTTCATATTGAGTTTGATGTTCAAGGACCATTTTTTATCTTTTTTATAATTTTCTTTTGGCATGATCAAGAAATGTTTATATGTATATAAACAGTAAACTTGTATGCCTTATTATTATTATTATTATTATTATTATTATTATTATTATTTGGAATTATAATTACACAATAAATCTTTTTTGAGTGTAATGAATTACTATTGAACTTGGAAAATGAAAACCAACATGACTTTTATAAAATAACAGGTCGAGTCAATATGTTATAGTACGATAGTTGATATGGGACAAAATGGTTCTTCTTTTCACTTATGACTCATGAAAGCAATGATACTCGATCCATGTTTAGTGAGTTACTTTCGTCGTGTTGAGTTGCATAAGGTTTAGCCATGTGTTTTACTCCATGAATTAGCACAAATTAAAACTGCACATATTGAAATGCTTTCTCCCTCGAGTGTTCCAACCATTTGATCACTCTGAACTCGGTCGACTAAAAAACAGCTTTCGAACATTGCTTATACATAAAGAATAAAGTAACGGTCAAGATACTGAACAAGTTCAAGTTACATCATCACTGATTTCATTGTTTTCAGTATATCCACATTCAAAGACTGACTTACAAATAAGATTATCTCGTGCCAAAATCTTATCTTCATGAAAAGGGAGAAAATGGATCAAATTAATATTCAAGTCTATGCTGCAAGTCTACATTATCAAGTCGAAACAAAGTTGAAGAACAATATCAGACCCGTGATATTCAAGTCTATGCTACAAGTCTACATTATCAAGTCGAAACAAAGTTGAAGAAGAATATCAGATCCGTAAATAATTATTGAATTTTGTTCACTAAATTTAAATAGTTTGTAAGTAGAGGATAAAGGAGAATCATAATAACTAAGGTCTAATGTTATTAAACATGAATTGAATACCTATATATAAACCACAAGGGGTGACTCAGCGGTAGCAAAGGTTCGAATCCAACGGGGAGAAAATTAATCCCCTTGTGGCCACGGAGGTTCACCTGCGATGACTCCGAGCTATCCAAAAAGGTAGTCGTCATAAGATTAGTCGGCTCGCAATGTCGAGTCGGAAACTCATGTTGAACCAAAAAATAAAAAAATACCTATATATGTAACACTTCAAGTTACATTAACGAAAAATATAGATATATACCTAAAAAGTTCAAGTTATATTAACGAAAAATATAGATATACACCTAAAAAGTTTAAGAGATATATAAATTAAAGGAAGTGATACTTACACCATTTTTTTTTATGCACACATCATAATTATGTATATATCATATTGTAATATGTGCATTAATGATGTAACATTGTGGTGTTTTTTTGATGCACACACCATAATTATGCATATATCATGTTGTAACATGTGCATTAATGATGTAACATTGTGATGTTACACCACTTTTTTTGATGCACACACCATAATTATGCATATAGCATGTTGTAACATGTGCATTAATGATGTAACACTGTGGTGTTTTTTTTTATGCACACACCATAATTATGCATATAGTATGTTGTAACATGTGCATTGATGTAACATTGTGGTGTGTGCATAAAAAAAAATGATGTAAGTATGACTTCCCATAAGTTAATTATCTAGACATAGAGAATCAAGTAACATATGTTTAGTTAACTGACAGTCAGTCATATGTCTTGATGAACAACATATTAGCACTAACAACACATATGGCTCAGGTACGCAGCTGTATATTAACTAGCCAAATATTGACTATTTGATCGACGTGGGATAACTGGTAACAAAATAGATACATGCCATGCCACAAGTCTACACCATTAACCTATTAAAACTTCTATACAATTTATAAACAGTATAATTTAACCAAAGTGAATAAAGTTCCATTCATCAAGGGGTCGTTTAGATTGGACAACTTAGTAAAATGTGTAAATAAGCTAATCCACGCACCTCACAAAGCTCCTAGACAAGTGACATCTTATTTTCATACAATAAGCTAATCTAAACTACCATGTCATTTTTCATCGATGATAGTTCAATGGTGGAGGACATGCAACATAAAATGAAGTTTTTCACTTTCCGGTTTGCATTTTGACCACATGTCTCTTTATCACGGTCATAGTTGTACGTCATTTATCTCTCACATGTTAGTCGCGAGATCAATCAATTAAATTAATTTATCAAATCATCAAAATTTAAAAACATAAAATAACGCCCGACAACTTTTTACCTCTAAAACAAACATTTCTTAATTTCTTGACCACCCTTTGAAGTGCAAGATCCATCAGGTCAACCCGACCGGACATTCGGGTCACACTCACACCAACGGGCCAGCCAAAAGGGTTTTACTTGCAAATTGCAAAACCCGAAACGGGGCGGGTAAATAAGATCCCAACATGGGTGGGACAGAGCTTCTTAATATTGAGTTGTAGTTTCAAGATGTTCAAGGTCTAATTTTTAATCTTTTTTAAAATTTTCTTTTTGCATGATCAAGAAATGTTTATATGCATAAATAGTTGTATTATAACTTAACTTGAAATCCATTTGATCTCGGGTAAATTATCATTACACAAAATGTATGATGACACTAAAACCACCAACAATCTACATTATGAAGTCGAAACAAAGTTGAAGAAGAATATCAGACCCGTAAATAATTATTGAATTTTGTTCACTAAATTTAAATAGTTTGTAAGTAGAGATATATACCTAAAAAGTTAAAAGAGATTTATAAGTTACTTATTATGACCAATGAGAATCAAGTAACATATGTTTTTGCATGATCAAGAAATGTTTATATGCATAAATAGTTGTATTATAACTTAACTTGAAATCCATTTGATCTCGGGTAAATTATCATTACACAAAATGTATGATGACACTAAAACCACCAACAATCTACATTATGAAGTCGAAACAAAGTTGAAGAAGAATATCAGACCCGTAAATAATTATTGAATTTTGTTCACTAAATTTAAATAGTTTGTAAGTAGAGATATATACCTAAAAAGTTAAAAGAGATTTATAAGTTACTTATTATGACCAATGAGAATCAAGTAACATATGTTTTGTTAAGTGACACTCACATGACATAATAAACAACATAATAGGACTCGCAACACAAATGGCTCAGGTACCAAGCTGTATATTAACTAGCCAAATATTGTCTCTTTGATCGATGTGGGAAAACTGGTAACAAAATAGATACATGCCATGCCACAAGCCTACACTCATCATCTTATTCAAATTAACTTCTATATACAATTTATAAATAGTATAATTTAACCAAAGTGAATAAAGTTACATTCATCAAGTGGTTGTTTAGATTAGTTTGTTTATGAATTCTAAGATTATTATATGTCACAAATTAATCATGAGATTGGTTAAGTAAGATTAGTTTAGTAAATCATTAAAGTTTATATTTGAAAACTTAGCTCTTATATGTTTTACTTTTGTAACAAACATTTTTTGAACCACAAAATACTTCAGAAAAGTGCAACATCCAATTCCTAAACACTTATTATTATGTGACATAATTCTATACAATAAGGCAATAAGCTAATCTGAACTATTATAGTATCATGTTTTTTTTTTCCTCAGTCGTGGTAATTGTAGATTACATGTAACATAAAGCGAAGATATCTGCTCCACATATTGTCCTCATGCCCTTTAACTATAACGCTGTTTATCTCTCTTATGTAAGCTGTAAAACCGATTTCTTAAATCAGTTTATCAAATTATTAAATTTTATAGTATATAAGCTAATATTCTACAATTGTACTGATGGTGTATGTTTCATTGAGGATTTGCAGCCATTCGTATCGAGTTTTTCTTTATTCTGGTTACTAGTTTTGTTTCATGATTGATTGCATTCGAGGTGTATGAGTGGATTGAGCCAACAAAACCTATGAACCAGACAATATCAAACCAGAAAAAACAATTTATGGTTTGGCTGGTTGTTGGTCCGATCTAGCCCAAAATTAGAAGAAGATTTTTTCATTTGCGGTCTTTAAGTACATGAGCTCATCAAAGCAGCATGTGTATTTAATCAAGGGTTCGGATTTGTGCCAGAGCACAACTTATGGGTTATTTGCTTCCTTTTTCTAAGGATGCATAATTGCACATGACAAAATGGAAATGGGTGAAGTATCTGCCATTGTTCATCTGCAGATTTTTATACAATACCATTGTCAAGCAAATATAAATTATGGTACGATACGTTGATATCGGGTAAAATGGTTCTTATTTCACTTAAAACTCATGAGTGATAGCTTTGATACTCGATACATGTTCAGTGAGTTACTCTCGACGTCTTGAGTTGCATAAGGTTTAGCCATGTGTTTTACTCCATGAATTAGCACAGATTATAACTGAAAATGTTGACAACCAATGTCACTGCAAGTTATTTTTGTCTAAATTCACACAATTATCAAAACCATATTCACAAAAAGTTATGATTTTATATAAGTTATCACCTCAAACATGAGATATGTAAATTTACTTACATAATTCTAGTGTTGTGGTGCACAACATAACATTAATCATAACACAAATGTGGCACGTACGCAACTGTAAATTAACAAGCCAATTTTTGTCTCTTTGATCGATGTGGGATAACTCAGTACAGACAGGGGCGGAGCCAGAAATTTTTGTTCGAGGGGGCATACTTTGATAATTTTTAGAAACTACACTACAAATTGGTTCTCAAGGGGGGCAAATTTCAAAAAAGCCCGATATTTTCAAAATTTTACACTACAATTTTTTTCGCAGGGGGGGCACATGCCCCTTGTGCCCCTCCCCTATCTCCGCCCCTGAGTACAGATACATGCCACAGTCAAGTCAAAATATCACTAGAGCATAAAAGTAAGTTTTGAAAAGTAATTGACTAAATATGAGAAAACCCTTTCTCATCCTTGCTTATATACATAAAGAAGCAAACAATGGTTAAGATACTCAACGACTTTAAGTAGTAGACATGACCAAATCTTAACTTGATGAAAAGAGAGATAACAGAGCAAATTGATTTTCAAGCCTACACTAATCACCTTATTCAAATTTCATACAATTAATAAACACTATAGTTTAACCAAAGTGAACAGAATTTCATTCACTAATACTCCCTCCGTCTCAAAATAATATTTCACACTTTTTTTTAGAATATCTCAAAATAATTGTGCACTTATCATTTTAAGTGAGAAAAAGAGAATTTAGTAGGGGAATATTCTATTTGAGTGGTTGATATTTATAGTGGTTTGGCAACTTCAACTTACAATCAAGTCGATAAGCTTATAAAGATTATTATTAAAAAAAAATGGCCTTATACATATATGTAATAAACCCACACACCTCTTTAACCTCCTGCATTCCTGCAACACCTTTATACAATAAGCTAGTTTAAATAATTTTATTTATTGCAGCGACGGTAGCTCAATGATACAAGATATGCAATATACAGTGATAAATTTCTTGTCCTCATGTACCTTTCAACATAGTCATGTTGTTACGCCATTTATGTATCAAATGTTAGCCGTGAGAACGGTTCGATTAAATCAGTTTATCAAGTCATCAACATTTAAACCAATGGGCCTCTGGTCTAGTGGTATGGAGGTTTTACCTTCCTAGGAAAGGTCTCAAGTTCGAGTCTTGTCTAGAGCGATAGGGGTTTCTTTCCGCGTGCGTAAAGGGAAGGGTGTCATTGCCTTCTGGGCTGGATCCAACCTGGTTGTGTGGGCTCGCTACGTCTTCTGGGCTAAGGGCCATGTAGCCACAATTGCCGTAAAAAAAAGTCCGATGAAACGCGTGTCATTGCACTTTACTAGTTACATTCACAAAATGAAGTTTACTATGGTATCAATTATCAAAAATATATTTTGAAAAAGTTAAGAATGAAGTTTACTATGGTATCAATTATCAAAAATATATTTTGAAAAAGTTAAGAGCTAATATAAATTATTAACTACACGCGAGAGATACTTAAATAATATGTTTAATTAAGTAACTCTCATGTTATAGTAAACAACATAATAAGCATCATAGCACATATCTGCCATGTACGCAAATACGCAATTGTATATTAGCTAGATAAATTTGTCTCTCTGGTCGATGTGGGATGACGGGTATAAAATAGATACATGCCATGCTAGGGGTGTAAACGAGTCGAGCCGAGCTCGAGCTTAACAGGGCTTGAGCTTGGCTTGAAATTTATAAATTAGGCTTGAGCTTGGCTTGATAGCTTGACGAACTTTAATCATCCAGGCTTGAGCTTGGCTTGAAAAATTCGAGTAAAGCTTGAGTTTGGCTTGAAAAGCTTAAACATATATAAAAACATTGTATATAATAGCTAAACTCATCAAAAAATATATCTATAAAGTAAAACAAACTTAAACCATAATAGCCAAACTCACTAGTGTTTTACACAAATAATAACTCTATAATAGTCGACAACCCAAGAAGTGTGAAGAATACATAAGGTAGGATACAAAAGGTTTGGATTAATTAGGTTTAAATGACCTTCTACAATACATGTTCAATTATTTATAAATTAAGTCGTTATAATTATGTTAATACTCAAAATTATCCCTAGTTAGTTATATAAATTTATAATGAAAATATATTTATATTAAAGCTTAAAAAAGCTTGATAGGAGCTCGAGCCGAGCTATCAAAACCTTGAGATTGGCTTGTTATATGTTTCGAGCTATTTTTTGGGCTTGAGCTTGATAAAAGCTTGACTCGATCGAGTCAAGCTCGAGCTCGAGCTCAAGTTGCTTGATAAAAGCTTGACTTGATTGCAACCATATGCCATGCCATACAGTTAATAAAAAATTTAATATAACCAAAGTGAATAAAATTCCATTCATTAAGGGTTTTAGCCTTCTAAGTTTTATTTTGTATGTAAGAGGATGTTTGGGAATTGGGATTGCTTATGTAACAGCACTTACCACATTGGATAAACCTAAAAGTGCTTGTGGCTGTTAGGAGGATAAGTTGCTAAAAATTAGCACTCTCTTATCTTTAGATATACGCCCTATTCTTGAGTCTAAATTTTAAATAATGAAAGGGAATGGAATTGGAATGGCAAAATAAGGGATGACATTGTAAAGAAAGTGGTTATTGCAATTTGTGTTCTTGAGTTTGTATTTTAAGTAGAAAGGAAAGAAGAACATACAAGCTAACAAAATTACAATTATACCCTTGAAATTATATAAAGAAGAACAGGAATAATTTATATCCACACATTTCAAATAAGAGAGAAATTTAAGGGAAAATGCATCTATTTTTGTAGGTGCATCTGAAATGAGTGGTTGTGGTTTCTACTTATCATTCTTATTTTAATTTTTTTTCTTATTTAATCTTAACTCAACAAGCTAGGCAACAATATAATTATTAATTCACAGTCACTATGAATGTACGTTTATTTATATATTCATAATCGCTAGGATGCCATGTAAGTTGATTACAGTTTGTTTATTTATCCATAATTTGAAACTCGTTTAGTTAACCTATCTGAATAACGATGAATGTACGTTTAGTTAACATATATGAATTGAACTTGTATGAATGTTGTGGAATTAACACTTAAGTTTCTAACAATATTTACAGAAATGATGTTTGCCATTAATTAATTACTAACGCAATCACTTTACAAAAAGTTGTTAAAGTTGGATTTCGTTCAAGTAATGTTTCTTATTGCTCGATCACTCATATGGACCTTCATTACCTACATAGCTATCTTTTTATTATGATGTGTCGTTACTGAAAGACGAGAAATGATCAGTAAACAAAATGGCGTTGTAGCGACATATGAGTTAACCTAATTGATTAGGTTAAGTTTGAGCAGTTATGCAAGGAAAAAAAAGGGATATAATCGTAATTTAACACAAGCCCATGATAATAATGGCCCACTTTTGTTCCTAAACCTCCCAATTTTGGAATAAAACTACACAAAAAAACCAATAACTTCCCTCCCTCACCCCTTCTCGTGCTTTTCCACCTAAAAAAAACTTAAGAACACCGATATTTGTTATTTCCCTTTCCATCCCTTACCTTTTCATCTAAGATCAATTTTATTTAAAATAAATAAAATAAGCACATAAGCTAGTCCAACCTTAATGCCGAAAACGGTTTCTTTTACCCGATAATAAGGAGACAAGCATAAGCAGTTTGAAAATCCAAACATTCAAAACTAGTTATCTGCCTAAGAATGAGCTGGACAAATAAGCTATTTCAAACACCCTCTGAATTTTTTATTACTTTTTTTTTTTTTTTTGAACTTGAATTTTTTATTACTTGCTGGAGTGTAATATTAGAATTCTAATTAAGGGGCATTTCGATGTGCAAAGTGATTATTGTGACTTAGAGAATAGATATGTAACCTTACATTTTTGTTAATAATATGATTGTGACTTAGAGTGTAAAAATGAGTTCTCAATGATATTCGACTCTATGAGAAAGCCCTTTCTCCTCATTGCTTATACATAATTAAAGAAGCAAACAAATATTAAGATACTCACCAAGTTTAGGTAACACTAATCAATTCATTGTGTTAAGGAGAAAAGTTCATTTGTGAACTAAGTTTTTGTTACATACTGAGGGACAAATCCTCACCATCCATCTAGTTTGATCTAATGGTGAGGATTAACCTAAGATTTAATATGGAAACCTAAGTCCAAGTTTTGTTCTCGTCTTTATCTCTTTCTTTTTATTCACTTCTTTTTTCTTTTTTTCTTTTTTTTTCTTTGTCTTTTCTAGCCATTCATGTGGCTTTTTTTTTGTCTTTCTTTTTTTGTATTTTTTTTTCTAGTCAAGGTTTGCCTTTTTTTTTTTTTTTTTTTTTTTTTTTTTTTTTTTCACTTTTTCTTTTTTCTTGGTCCCTCATTTTCTATTCACGTTGTTTTATTTTCCCTTTTTTCAAGCTTTTTTTTAATAAACATTTTTTTAATTCACTTCTTTCCTTTTTTCTTTTTAAAAAAATCATGTTTTTTTTTAATTCACGTGTACTTTTTTTTAATTCACGTTTTTTTTTAATTCAAGGTTTTTTTTCACTTTCTTACGTTTTCGTCCGTTTTCATAAGTTTATACACGTTTTCGTCCGTTTTCAGACGTTTTAATTCGTTTTCGTCCGCTTTCATACGTTTATACACGTTTTCGTCCATTTTCATTCGTTTTTATCCGTTTTCGTTCATTTTTCATACGTTTTCATCCGTTTTTAGACGTATTTTTACGCTTTCATGTGTTTTTGTCCGTTTCATACTTATTCATCTGTTTTCTTGCGTTTTCATCCGTTTTCTTGCGTTTTCGTCCATTTTCATCCGTTTTCTTTCGTTTTCGTCCTATTCTTCATACGTTTTCATCCGTTTTTAGACGTGTTTTTACGCTTTCATGTGTTTTTGTCCGTTTCATACTTATTCATCCGTGCGTTTTCATCCGTTTTTTTTTTTTTGCGTTTTTGTCCATTTTCATCCGTTTTCTTTCGTTTTTGTCCTATTTTTCATACGTTTTGTTAATACAAATATCGCCTAAAAACGTTATTTATAGCCGAACCACGATAAACAATCGTGTTGTGGTTTGATCGTTTCTTTCTTTATCTTTGCTTATTACATGTTGTTCTTTAGTTAAAATAGCTAGTTACTTATAAAGTTTCTCAAATAACTAAACAAGTAAAGATGTGTTTATATCTTCAAACAAAAGTAAAGGTTTTCAAAGAACTAAACAAGCAAAGTTAAGATCATCACAAGCAAAGCTTTTCAAAGTATGAAACTAGTAAAGTTAGAATTGTTATTCACATGAAAAGCTTTTCAAAGAATCAAACATATAACATTGCGCTTATATCTTTAAGCAAACGTAAATGTTTTTAAAGATATTCAAGTTAAAAAGAATCGAAAAAGCGATAAACTATTCAACCCCCCCTTCTAGTTTTCCACAATTGGCATCAGGAGCTACGTTACTCAAGATCTTTAAAATAGAATGTATTTTAAAACTTGGATCGATCCATGGATTTTGTAAATCTCAAAGAAGGGCAACCTATTCAAAACCCACCGCTATTTGAAAAAGAAAACTTACTTGAATGGAAAAGTAATTTTGAAAACTATGTGAAATAAATTGATCAAGATATTTGGCATATTATTTCTTTTGGTGATTTCAAACCAAAGAAAACAAGTTTTTTGAAAACCAAGATAACTATCTTAAACTTGATAAAAATACTAAAGCTAAAACAATGTCTTACAAAGCTTTAGTACCAAATATGAAAGAATGTATTTTTGTTAAAAGGCTAATGATGTTTGGAAAAATATGGTAAACTTTAATCAAGGAATATGTCAAGTCAAAGATGATCAATTTGATCTTTCATATGAATTAGAAGTTTTAGAAAAACTAATTGATAAACACTTAGTAGAAGTTAATACATGTGCTACTAGTTTAAATGTTTTAAATGAAGGTACATGTGAAGATGAGCACGTGTATTTTGATGAACCTGCTTGCGTTTCTTGGAATGTAATGGATTTTGACGAAGACAATGATCCGGTAGTTGATTGTCAATTTATTGTAACAACAAGCAAGGTGTAAGTAAAGGTGATTACTCGTGTCAAGCTCGTAGTTGACTTGCTTGCGATTCATGGAATAACACGGATGAAGATGAAGTCAATCATCCGGTTTGTGATTCTAAACTAGATAAAACATCAAGCAAGGTACACTTTGAAACCAAACACTTTTGCTTTGATTAATTTATCCTAGAGTTTTCTAAACTAGAAAATGAGTCTAAACGTTTATGCAACATGGACCTAAAAACTATCTTCAAGAATGAGTCTTCAAAATCTTGTAAGAATATCTTTGAAAAGGAAATCTTATTAGAAGATAAAATGTCTAGAATTGAGAGTAATGTTGAAATTGATCTAGAATGTAAATTATGTCTAGATTACAAACATGAGATTAAAATGCAAAATGAGAAAGGAAAAATCATTAGTTAAATATGATAAAAGCTCAAAATCTCTTGAAAGATTGTTGAGGAGTCAAAGGGTGTTTAATGATAAAACCGGATTAGGACTAAACTCAAAAGCACCATCAACTAATAAAACAAAGCATGTAAAATTTGTCAAACCTCGAAGAAAGATTTAGAGATAATTCAATCTCTAGTGGAAACTCATGATAAAAGGATTAGGATTATCATTTTCTATGCTTTTATATGATTATCTAACCTTCTTGGATACATGAGTTATTGAGTTTCAAAGCGTGTCGTCAAACCAAGATTTTACGCGTAGTGTTTATCCTCTTGATAGCATCTCTATGCAATTTAAAAGGTACGCATTACTTCAACTCGACTTTGATTGTCTCGTGTTTCTATCATTATGTGTTCGAATATGTGTTATTTGTAATACTCTAGAGTGTCTACCTGCTATTTGTAAATAACTAAGATTAGATTCTATGCAACAAGGAATTTAGTCTTTAGTACTAGTAGGAGATATAAGGTGTTTTGGTTCTTTAACCATCAAGAGATAAACACGAAAAACTCTTGAGCAAGTCTCACTAAACTCTTGCTTACAAGTGAGCTAACCAAGAATTTCCTAGGTGTTAAAATGTCTAACACTTTTGTGATGCTTGCAAAACAAACCTTTGTTAAATAACATTCTCAAACACCATACTTTGAGTCTTAAATTGTGTTTTTCCTCAATCACTTCTTCATGATAATCTCACATAAAACACACAAGGTGAAATAAATTACATTAGCTTACATTAGGATGTGTGAAAGAAAATGAGTTTTCAACATCTAGGATTTACACATCAAATGTGACACATAGTCTCATGATGTTGTACCTCTTGGACTTTTTCAAAATAGATAGAGTTCATAGTGTCTTAAGTAAGAAAAACCCAAAGAGTCGAGGAGTCGTTGAATATAACATTTAACGAGTGATCTCCTCCTTCTATGATATCATCTTTGGTAGATGATAACTTAGTCGAAAGTCCAATGATGGCAAGACAAGTATGTTGTGTAAAACATTAAGAATAAAAGTATAAAATAACATCTTCTCACCGTGATACAAACATGTAATCAAGCAAAATTGACATAAGTTATAAAACTTGATTTATAGGTCATAGTTGTGTCTAAACAAATTCAACAAAAATAATTTTTGGAATTTAGAATAAAACAACTAGTGAAACAAAATTGATATTTCAAAGTAATCAAGTGAGTACAGTGTCAATATTTGAAAGACTTTTTGATAATAAAAGCAAGCCACAAAAGCAAGGGATTTTAACTTAAAGACATTCCTAGTTGCTCTCTTGTTCTCAATGGTTAAGTTATTGATGACTTATCAAGAATGAGATTAGTAAATCCGTAGGTAAAACTAAACGTAGAGAAATGTTTGGAAGACTACTTGTTCTCATAACATTTAGATTCAACATTATGTTTAGCTTTTGTCTATGTGCTCGTGTTAAAGAAGATCCTAAAACAACTCTTTAGTTGAGCCTATTTTGATACATCATAAGGTACTACACAACTAGGATTATGGTATCCCAAAAGAACGGGAATAGAAACCATAGTGTGTGACAAATGGAATTATGTCGGTAATAAGTTGATAAGAAAAGCACAAGTGGTACTTGCACTTTTATACTTACTTACCCAATGATTCTCCAAAATGCGTAAGATTCTCAAATTATTATCGAATGGAGAAGCACATCAACAAGCTCCACTTGAGTATGTTAAGTCATATCGACAACGGAATTCATCTCATATACATTGTTATCCCTTCAACAAAGGAAGCATCGACTTCGGCGATAATTCTATCCATTATGTTTCTTAATAGACATATTGTGATCCATCATCATCGCCTTGGTAAGATTGTTCATTGAGGAACGTCTTAACTAAGAAAGTCTTCTACGTTAACTATTTCATCAACGCGTTAACAAAATCTCTTGAATGTGAAGCATTCATAATTCCTAGGCTTAGTCAAAGACTCATAAGACCTAAAACCTTAAGTTTTGAACATTAGGATAAAACCACAAAAATCAAGACAATTTCTTTTTAAGTTTCTCCCTGCAGATCCCACGGCACCTTCAGACCATACGGGCGGAACCCATTTTTTGGTTCCGCCTGGTCCGCCAAAACCTCAGAGTGTTTTATTTGTAATTTCAAAACCAAACACCCTCTTAACCTTAACATAAACTTTCAAACAGCCATCACCCTCTCAAAAACACATATCCTCACGAATTTTAGGGGTTCTAATCCAATCTCTTCAAATCCAACTAACTTTGTAAGTATTCTAATCACAATTGCATTTTTGATTCAATTATAACATTCTTGCTTACAATCATTAACTAGAATCTTAGGATTTTTGCATAAAACTTCTTGATTCATGAAAAACTTGGTGGCTAGTCAATTATGTATTTCATTAGTTAAGAATTGTATCTTTTTATTGTTACTTTGATTTGCCAAACACACCAAGTGCATTATCTTTCAAAAAGTTTCATCCAAAATTAGAACATGATTCATCACCACATTGTTAAAACAAATGAAAAACATCATTTAAACATCACTTGCATACTATCTCTTGAATGCTAAAGGGGATACATAACTAATATGTATTTTCGGGTACATTCAATCGAAGACACATTTAATTAGGAGAGTGTTGGTTATCTTTTGTTTTTACAACAAAATTTGCATAACAAAACAATTTGGGAATCAAAATGAGTCAAGATAACCAAGTCTTCACATTGTTTTGCATATAGGAACATATTAGAACATCCACATTGTTAAAAGTCATTAACATACAATTTTATGATTTCTAGGAATCAACATGCCTCCCGCAAACAAATCCGATCACAAAGAAACCCTTAAGTACATGCCCAAACACCATATGACCAAAGGTCTCAACCCGGTTCAAGTAGAAACCTTTAAGGCATTAGAAAAACGCTATGTTCACGAAGGTAGAACCATTGATCCATCCTTTCTAGAAGGAACATCTATTCGCCAAAACTTTGCCGCAATTAACTTTGATTGTCTCCTTGATATAGATGAGCCAATTTGTCCTAGGTTCATCTTGGAATTCTATGCAACCGTAAACCTTTCCACAAGTGTTGTTGGTAAGATATCATTAAACTTCACAACCAATCAAATACCACATGACATAGATTTAAAAGACTTAGCTATCATACTTGGTGTCCCAAATGAGGGAACTTGCCTCTACACGAATAAGTGGCCCATTTCAAGTCTTGATTCTATTGATCGTTTTTATCCATACGACACACCTCTTGCTATTAAGGAAACTATTAAGGAACACCTCTTTGTTAGAACCTCTACCACTAGGGTGAATCGTTCGGGGAATATTGTAGATAAGGATCCTTTTGGTATGGAGCTCAATGAGCATAAACCGCAATTTAAGAAGTGGGAAGAAATTCTTAGAGCTAACGTCATAAGTACCATAGGAAATAGAGATCACATCAACACATGCATTTGCTACATGCTCTATAGCATTTCCACCGGTCAACCCTTCAACTTAGCCTACTACCTAGCCAAAAGAATGGCCGACATACCCTTAGTTGGAACAACCGCTCTTCCCTATGGAATGCTTCTTACCCGCCTCTTTAGAGCAATCTCACCCATTTCTCCTAACGAAAATGGAATGCGCCTTGACTATTCTCTCGTTCCTCACATCTTTGTTCCTTTAAGTGATAAATGAGTTTTCAAAAATAAGGGCAAACGTACTCGATCACTTACACCATCATCATCATCATCCGGCATGAGCGAGGAGGATAAACTTCCTAACTCTAAGTTACCCCCTTTAGAATACCTTCAAGCACTCCCCGTCATTGACAATGCATCCGAAGAGTTCAAGCAAACCAAAGGAATGTTCAAATGCTTTGGAAGGTACCTAAACAAGCTCAACAAGAAGATAGACCGGTTATGAGGAGATTAAGGAGTGTTTGGCTTATGAATGCTTTAGAATCGTCCTTGTGTTAAAACTACGTGAATTATTTGTTTTTCACTTTCATGGTTTATTATGTTTGTTGGATTATGTTTGTATGAACTTTTATGCACAATGACAATATTTGAGGTGTTTGTCAATTTTTATGCTTATGGTTAATTTCACTAAGTTTAGTGAATATCGCTAGCCCCCGGTCAAAGTCATATGATTTGAGTGTTTACATGTTCAATTTTTGCATTTCCTAACCAGATATGCATTATATTTTTGATTTTAGGAATTTTCGAAAATTTTGAAAATCGTCTCGCGGGTCAAAAACGCGGACTGCCATTTTCTGAACCTATGGCGGATCTGGCGGTACCCAAAATTGGGTTCCGCCAGTGTATTTTCTGGGAATTCCAGAAATGGCCCAACGGACCAGGCGGTACCCTCAAATGGGTTCTGCCAGTGTATTCTGAGGGTTCCGCCAGACACCTGCAGAAATTTTTTCCATTTTTCTTAAGTCCAAAACTTGTAAAGTGTCAAAACCATTATCCTAAGTGAGAAACATCTTCCATTAACTCCAATAACCATATTAAAACAACTTTCACTCACTAAAACAATGAGGAAGCCACTTCCCTCCAAAAATTCAAATTCAAACATAACCAACCCAAGGAACCCTTTTAAAGGATCCTTCAAACCATTGAAACATTTTCAACCAAATCACATCCCATGATCACAAAGCATTGAGTGCATTTGTTGGTCTTTCACTCCACCTTACTTCATTGGATTGACATGCAATGATTTGTCATGTTCATGAAAACTATGTAAATCATTTGAAACCTCAATCTTTGAATGGTAAAACATCAAATCCAAACACCCTTTCCAACATCCTCTTCATCCTATAAATTTGAAAGTTTTGCAACAATCCAAATCACACCATCACCATTAAAACTTCTTCTCTCAAAACATCAAAACCACACCTTTGAAAATGACCAAATCCAACACATCATCCGAGTCATCAAAATCCTTCTCAAAAATCACTAGGATTAGTGTTAAACCTTGTTGCTTTAACAAAACCGTCAAGTCAAGCTCATCTTCTTCAAGTGATGCTTCGCTTAACATTTCTTCACCTATCCAAGATTTCCTTAATCTCACTACCTCAACACAATCCCCAACACATTGTAATACCAATGCAATTACCTTTCAAGAATTGCTAAATCTTGATACTCCAACACCCTCTCCTACACATTGCTACACAAACATGGCAACCATTCCTCCAACAACTAGACCTTCAAGTGATTCATCATCACCTTCTCAACAAGCTCAACTATCAAAAACTTCATCACCTTAATCACCAACAATTTCACCAATGGAACTTTTCCATACACCACCAACATCACCACTACCTTATTTGGAAACTTTAGAAGACCTATCACCCAAATCATCAAGTCCACCATCCTTGTCACTTTTTGACACCATTGCTCAAATGGAAACCCAACAACAACCTAGTGAGCAACTAGATGATGAACCCCATCAACCATCATTAGTAGAACGGTTGGCTTACCGTTATGCTAGACCATCCATTTTTCCAAATGATCAAGGTCATACCCACTTACAATCATTTGTGTTTCACCCAATTTACAAAGACCTTCATGGCAATCCTATCGGCGAACCAAGTTTCCGCCATTTTGTTCAAAACCAACAACCACCACAACAATAACAACCATCACCACAAGAACCTTCCCAACAATTTTAATCTCTACTTTCTTCTTATAAGAAAATAGAAGCATCCATATGGGAAAAACCTCCAAACCTTAATAATGAGATTGACACTCATTTAAACCATCTTCATGCCTTCAAACGTATGGTTGAGTCTCAAATCAACCATATTACGGTTTTACAAACAACACTTCACTCAACAAATGAAGGAAGCAAAAACACTACTCAACCTTCCACCTTTGCTCCTTCAAGTTCAAACCATCCACCACCAACATATCAAACCACCCTTCCACCAAACTTTCCCCGCCATGATTGCAATCATTGCGAAAGAACCGCTCACATTAGTGAAGGGTGTCGAAGGGAAATTCGTGAGCTATCCGAAGAAATGAGGTTTATACTAAACCACATTTTGGATCTTCTACAATCCTCGTCTCACACACCTCAACCTTAGAGTCTCCAAAATGAAACAAAACCGTTTCTTTTGGAAAATGTTTCCCATTTAAACCAACAAACCAAAACCGTGTCATCCCTTCAACCTTCAAAATAAAGCCCGCTACAACCACAACCCACATTTTCATCCTTAAACAACCTTAGCCTTGTTTTTGGAAAATGTTTCTCACTAAGAAAAATGATGATTTCCTTGTCTTAGCTTATTTGTAGTTTTTCTTTATTTTTAGAAGTAGGATGGTGTAATCCAAATTTCTTGTCTTTGACTTTTTAAGAGTCAAAATTTTACATGAAATGAATTTCATTACACTACAAGGTTTTCATTATTTGTTGACCATTTAGGTATAATAAGTGAAATATACCTTGCTATGGTACCATACATATATCTTGTGTTGTTGAAACTAACCTTTCTTTTTGTAGGACCATTTTCCATGTTTTCCTTCCTTGATACTCCATTTAGGGGAGTAATATTCAAGGGGGAGCATGAGTGTTGTACTATTTCACTTCACAACTCTTAGTTGTGTTTTAAACATGAAATGCTTTCATGACTTGTCTTGTCCAACAACTAATTTTTTTTTTGTAGGTTCAAAATCCATGTCTCCTCTCTTGGCACTCCATTTAGGGGGAGTATCGTCCAAGGGGGAGCAAGTGCTTACTTCCGCTTCGCTGCTCTTCTTTTTGTTTCGACAAAAAGGGGGAGAAATTATATATAAACTTCTTTCAAAAATTTTTTTTGCATATCACATCATCTTAGCAAAAACAAGTTTTTATACCTAACTTTATAAGACTTAACACTAAAACTAGTGACTTACTTATAAATAAAGTTTATGTTTTGTCATCAACAAAAAGGGGGAGATTGTTAATACAAATATCGCCTAAAAACGTTATTTATATTTTACGATCTTTGCTAAGTTTTGTTAATGACAAAGTATGAAGTTTAGCTATAAGTAAATCATCACTTTAAGTGTTTAAGTCTTGTTTAACTAAGGTTTATATTTCCTTTTAAACAAAACAGTGTTTTTATTTCTTAAACTAGGAAGAGTCTTGTCACATCACACTTATTTCTTAATATAGTAAGGTCACATCACATTTAGGGCAAGCTTTGTCAATATACATTTATGGTAAGAAGTGTGTTTGACTTACTAAGTGGTTGCTTGCAAGTTTAGTGTTTGACTTGATGTTATGTGATGTGACATTGTTTGGCTTGCTAGAGTAATGAGATGTGACCTTGTTTGGTTTGGGAGATTTATTGCAAAAACCAACTGCAGCCCTGGCGGTACCCTGGGGATACACGGGCGGAACCCTTCTGAGGGGTCCGCCGTATACGCCAGACCTGCAGAATGGTTTGCTATGAATACCAAACCATTTGTTAGTTTTGTGTAACCCTTTTAGGACATATTTTCACATACTCTCTCAACTAACTCGGTAACCTTTTGATTTGTGTGATTCTCTTATGTAGCAAGGGACTTCACAAGATCATTCAAGAAGTTACAAGCTTCAACTCTAAAGTTGCAAGTCTTGGTAGCTTGGTCATGTATAAGCTTTGGTAGTTTATACTTCATTTGTGTCATGTATGTAGAAGTGAGTGGTTAGTATTTTAGGCCTCAAAATACGTAGTGTGTCGGGAGTTGTTGTACCCTTGTAAAAGAACTAACGGGAGTTGTTGTACCCTTGTAAATGAACTAACGGGAGTGGTTGTACCCTTGGTAAAGAACTCGACATTTAGCTTAGTGTCGGTAAAAGTATAAGCGACGATGGGAGTGGTTGTACCCGTGTAAAAGAACTCGACATCTAGCTTAGTGTCGGTAAAAGTGTAAGCGACGTTGTAAAGGTTTTCTCCGCCGGTGAAAGGAGCTTGTTGATTAGTGCTTATAACTCTCGAGTTGGAAACTCGGGGCGTGGATGTAGGGCAAGGAAAAAGAGTCCTTATAGCCGAACCACGATAAACAATCGTGTTGTGGTTTGATCGTTTCTTTCTTTATCTTTGCTTATTACATGTTGTTCTTTAGTTAAAATAGCTAGTTACTTATAAAGTTTCTCAAAGAACTAAACAAGTAAAGATGTGTTTATATCTTCAAACAAAAGTAAAGGTTTTCAAAGAACTAAACAAGCAAAGTTAGGATCATCACAAGCAAAGCTTTTCAAAGTATGAAACTAGTAAAGTTAGAATTGTTATTCACATGAAAAGCTTTTCAAAGAATCAAACATATAACATTGTGCTTATATTTTTAAGCAAACGTAAATGTTTTTAAAGATATTCAAGTTAAAAAGAATCGAAAAAGCGGACTATTCAACCCCCCCCCCCTTCTAGTTTTCCACACGTTTTCTTTATTTTTCATACGTGTTTTTATGCTTTCATATATTTTCTTCCGTTTTCATACATATTCTTCCGTTTTCTTATATTCTCGTCATTTTCATTCGTTTTTGTCCGTTTTTCAATATCTTTGGCCATTCTCAGACGTTTTCATATGTTTCGGAATATCACAAGTGATATTTTGTGATATTCAGAATATCACCCCAGTGATATACTAAATATCACAAGTGAAATTCGGAATATCACAAGTGATTATCTGAATATCACATGTCATATTTTTTGATTTTCTGAATATCACAAGTGATATATTGAGTACCACAATTGATATTCTGTGTTTTTGGCCATTCTCAGATGTTTTCAGACGTTGCAGAATATCACAAGTGATATTCTGTGATATTCAGAATATCACTTGTGATATTCACAAGTGATAGATATTCAGAAAATCACAAGTGATATTCAGAATATTATTAGTGATATTCAGAAAATCACAAGTGATATTCTGAATATCAATTGTGATATTCAAAAATGTATGAAAACAAACGAAAAAGTATGAAAGTGAAAAAAACGTGAATTAAAAAAAACGTGAAAATCACTTGTAATATTTTGAATATCACTTGTAATTTTCTGAATATCACTTGTGATTTTCATGTTACAAAACATTAGTTGAAAATCACTTGTGATATTCAGAATATCACTTGTAAGATTCAGAATATCACTGGTGATATTCTAAATATCACAAGTGATATTCAATTAATGCATTGTAACATTAAAATCACAAGTGATATTCAGAATATCACAAATGATATTCAGAAAATTACAAGTGATGTTCATGTTACAAAACATTAGTTGAAAATCACTTGTAATATTTAGAATATCACTTGTGATTTTTATGTTATAAATGATTAGTTGAAAATCACTTCTGATATTTAGAAAATTTAGAATATCACTTGTGATATTCTGAATATCAATTGTGATTTTCTGAATATCACTTGTGATTTTCTGAATATCACTTGTGATTTTATGAATATCACAAGTGATTTTCATCTTACAAAACATTAGTTGAAAATCACTTGTGATAATCAGAATATCACTTGTGATATTCTGAGTATCAATGAATAATACTTTCGATATTCAGAAACATATGAAAACATCTAAAAATGGCCGAAACATTTAGAAATGGACGAAAACATATGAAAATAGATGAAAACGTAAGAAAACGGACGAATACGCACAAAAACGGACGAAAAGGTTTGAAAACAGACAATGATGTATAAAAACGGACGAGAACGTCCGAAAATGGACGAAAACATCCGAAAACGTATGAAAACGGACGAAAACAGATGAAAACGTATGTAAACGGACAAAAACGTATAAAAAAGGATGGAAACATGTAAAAATGGACAAAATCGTATAAAACGGACGGAAACGTATGAAAACGGACAAAAAACGAAGGAAGACGTATAAAAACCGACGAAAACGTATAAAAGTAGACGAAAACGTCTGAAAACAGTTGAAAACATAAAAAAAACGGACGAAAACGGACAAAAAGGCCTAAAAACATACGAAAATGTATGAAAACGGACGAAAACGTATAAAAACGGTCAAAAACGTATAAAAACGGATGAAAACGTATATAAACGTACGAAAACGGACGAAAACGTTTGAAAACAGACGAAAACGTAAAAAAACGGACGAAAATGTATAAAAACGGACGAAAACGTATTAAAATGGACGAAACGTATGAAAACGGGTGAAAACGTAAGAAAACAGACGAAAACGAGCGAAAACGTAAGAAAACAGACGAAAACGTATGAAAACGGACGAAAATGTATGAAAACGTAAGAAAACTGACGAAAACGTAAAAAACCGACGAATATGTATGAAAAACAAAAAAAACGTAAAAAAAAACGCAAATAAAAAAAAAAAAAAAAAAAAACTTGATTTGAAGGGAAAAAAACGTGAAGTTAAAAAAAAAAAAGAAAAAAAAAAAGAAAAGAAAAAAGGAAAAAAAATGAATAAATAAGATAGGCAAAAAGAACAAGAAAAAAACATGGACTTAGGTTGTCTTATTAAATTTTAAGTTAATCACCACTATTAGATCAAACTAGATGGATGGTGGGGATTTGTCCCTCAGTTTGTAACAAAAATTTAGTTTATAAAATAATTCACCTCTTGTGTTAAGCATTTATAGATTCAATGATTGACTTAATAATTAGACGTGCCAAATCTTAATTTCATGAAAAGGGAGATAAGGGAGCAAATTGATATCTAGGTCTAGTAAGTCTACACCCATGCATCGTCTTATTACAACTTGTATAGAAATAAATAGTATAATATAACAAAAGTGAATAAAATTCTATTCACTAAGGGGTTGTTTGGACTTGTTTATTTAACTGGGTTATGTATTTATTTGATTTTAAAAAAGATTCATAAACTCTAACATTGCTTATTAGCTTATAATTTGAACTTACAACTTGTTTAAGTTCACAATACCAAGTTGATAAGCTTGTGTATCTAGTAAAAGAGCAAAATCATAATTTATTCAAATATGAATAACTAAGTGAACCATTTAAGTAAGCTAATCCACACACTTCTTAAACTTCCTAATTAACAGGGGACATTGTTTTTTTTCATACAATAAGCTAACTTAAACAACCACAAGCAATAGTAGTTCAATTAAGGATGACATACACTTCTACATTATGTGGCATATAATTTTTACTCCTATATAATAAGCTCATTAAAACAATCACATCATGTTTCAACGATGAAAGCTCAATGATGAAAGACATGTGACATAACCGTAAAATATTGAGTGAGTTTTTTTTAGTAAACTTAAACAATAAGAATATCAGCATTGCACAAAAATATTAAAGACTTTTACTAGATTAAACATTAATTATTCCATTTAATTTCTTATACAGAAAACCTTTTTACAAAATCTTCTCCAATGCAAAAATGTCTTGCAATAGCTTTTTTTATGCCCCACTTGTTTCATTTAAGTCTTCAATTAATGAAATCACTCTGGTAGTTTTCTGTCAAACTCTTGCTATGGATCAAGTCATCCTCATACAAGTCTTTAGGGTGGTGGCAGTGGAAGCGGGGTGGCCAACGGTTTGCCCCAAACCGCCGGGGAACACCGCCGCCACCCCAGCGGTTTGGCTAAACGGTTTGGCCCAGCGGGGATGTACACTGCTGCGGTTTGGTGGAATGTATACGTTGGAACATTGAATGCAGAGGAACGTTGGGTAAAAAAAAAAAGACGTTGGGTGCTTGCTTTGGAACAAAAAACAAAAAGAAAAAGAAAAACAAATTTCCTATAAATACTACACTTTAAATCAAACTATATCAAACTCTATTTCATACTTAAAATCAAACTCTATAATCTCTATTTCATACTTAAAAAAAAGTGTAGCATGGATCAAAGAAAATCAAGCTCAACAAGAGGTCGTGGTCGTGGTGTTCGTGGACAATCGTCCGCAAGTTCAACAACACCCTCAATCGGGCTACTATCCCCAACCTCCACCACCGGTTCATCCACAATTCTTTCAAGAGCAATATTATGCACGACCTCCACCACCGTTGAATCCAAGTCAATATAACGTAATTATGACAAATGAGTTCAACCCGTTTTGTGACTACCGTGAAGGTCCTTCACGTCGTGAGCCTAGTGTTGAGCGCGAACTACCTCTGTATGATCTCGATGATGATGATGAGGTTGAGTTTGTTCCCGAAACGCAACCACAAACTCAAATCGGTATTAATTTTTATATTTTACAATTTTATATTTTACAATTTTATGTGTTACAATTTTATACGTTACAATATTATATGTTTTAATTTTATACGTTATTATTTGTTATACTAGATGAAGATGTTCAAGTTGTGAAAGGAAAAACTAAGGCGGATAAAGTGGCTTGGACGACGGCCCAAGAGGTTGCTTTGGCAAAAGCGTGGGTTTATGTCTCGACATGTCGAAAAGTCGGGAATTCACAACGTAGAGAAAAGTTTTGGGAGAGAATTACCGAACATTACACGGAAAACGTGAAAGGTAGTACCCGAACTCATCATTCATTGAACACGAAGTGGACAACTATGAATACCGCCATGGGTGTCTTTAACGGGCTATACATCCAACAAGTAATTTTTTAACTATATACTTGTATTAATTTATATTTTGTTAATTTATATACTTTAGTTAATTTATATTTTGTTAATTTATACTTTCGTTAATTTATATTTTGTTAATTTATATACTTTTGTTAATTGTATACTTGTAGAAGCGTATTCGGGAGAGTGGATGTGGCGATGTGGATGAATTGAAAAATGCCTTAGCCGATTTTAATAAGAAAAATAAAGGCAAATCTTTTACTCATATTGATGCATGGGAGGTTGTTAGGGGAGAACCGAAATGGTTGGAACAACCATGCTTTGTTCAAGCATCTTCGGCATCTAATTCCGACAAACGAAGAAAGTCGTCGGAATCTACCTACTACGAGTCGGGAAGCAATGAGCATGTCGAAACTGTTATTCCCGACTTAAATGACGACACAACTCCCACAAGGAAAAGAAAAGGGAAAAAGACCGTTAGCGAGGCATAGACAAAGAATAGTGTTGTTGAACAATTCGAGTCCTACACGTCAAAGAAAACACAAATGTTGGAGGAGGCGATGAAAAAAAAGACGTTCAAAGGATGCATTGGCCGAACAGTTAATGGTGGCACAACTCGCTAGTGTTAAAGAAAAGCAAATGTTTCGGGCCTTGAAGTTCTTTAACGAACCGCATGATCACATAACCAATCAGGCTATGCGAGATTTCACTCTTGGCAAAAAACGTGAGATCGCGGAGAAATATGGATGGCCTATTGATTTTTAGAATAATTATGTTTTTTTTCCAAGTATTGTGTAATTTTCTTTTTAAGTATTATGTATTTTTATTTTAATTATTAATGAAATATTATTTTTTATTAAATTATTTATTTATAAAAATAAAAAATAAAAAAATAAAAAGTTGGTGGTTTGGGAAGTATGAAAAAGTATGGTTGCCACTAAAAAGGGGTTGGGATGTATGGAAAAAGTGAGTGAGGTGGAATGATATTATTAATTTATTCAGAGGTATGAGGGATTTTCATAGTGACCATTGCCACCACCCTTAGTAAAGCTTTTCTTATAATGCACCGAGTCATTTAAAAAGCTTATTAAACAGTAAAAGTCTTTTATAAAATGATGTATTTTAGTTGCTCTAAGTAAAAAGAGGATAAAGGAGACCATGAATTGAATACTTATAATTGTAACATTTAAATCTATATAAACGAAAAATAAAAGCTCGGCGAAGCACGAATCATAACTACACTCGTTTTATTGTATTTACAAAAGGTTGCTTACTAGTATAGTACAAAAGTTGTATTAACTATCGTTTTATAATATAAATAAAAAGTTAAGAGCTTATATAAGTTGTTCAACCACATGATGTTTCTTGTAACATATTTATTTACAAGACACTCATGTTAAGCGAAGCAACATAATAGCAATGTTTATTTAGAAGTAGGGGTGTTAATCGGGTTAGGTCACTCGGGTTGGGGTCGGGTTAATTCAGGTCATTTCAGGTCGTGTCAAGGCTTAAAAAAAATACCCGAACGTATATAGTGTTGGTAGTTATTTGTAAAACAGTTTCTCAGATTAGGGTTAAGATAATCAATAAAGGTACCGAATATTCACTTGAAATCGTGGTATCACTTTCCAATAGAAACTATTCGACCCTATGTCTGGGTTACACGAATATCTCTATGGGATAAGACAAAGTGATGTTCTTGCTTTAGGCACAAACCAAGAACCAGATGCGTATTGAAGTGTTTAGGGTTTCGTATTATCTATATCCATGCAGAATGATGTGACCTCTATTTATAATAGAGAATACTCAAACCCTAGCCCATGGTATTATGTATAATTAACGGCCCATTAATTATAATAATTTCCATAATAATAGGGATCAGTGGTTAAAACCTAGCAGCAGAATTGCTGATGCTATCAGCAGATTCTCACTAGCAGCAGAATGCTATCAGCAGCAGAATCAGCTAGCAGCAGAATCAGCTGTCAGCAGAATCCTATCAGCAGGATCAGCTAGCAGCAGAATCCTAGCAGCAGATTCACAACACTAGCAGCAGAGTCTGCTAGCAGTACTTTGATCAATACATAACCACTATTGAGTCAGGGGATTCAGTGACCAAATGGGTGTATACTCCATACCTCCAAACCCATTACCAGGTGTAAATTGATCCCTCAAGTGCACTAAATTTTCCAACAATCCTCCCCAAATTTAGTTCACTTCCTTTGCATGAAAAATCAAACACAAAACAAAACAAGTGCATAAATGAAAATATCATGAGGATTGAATTTCCACATTAGTACATATACTTTCAAATATTCGAGAATCAGGGTGTTCTAAGAATTGAACCCTTCAACCCATTTGAATACCTGATGATAAATACACACAAGTTTTCAAACACTAAAATACTCCTGACACTATATAAGCCATGTATCCATATCCAATTCATAAATGTTGTAAAAGCTAAAAGTCCAAAAGCTTCCTGAAGCGGCAAAACTTCAACATCTACATAGGTGGTTCATCTTTAATTCAAGCTCCTGCTTAGCACTTTTTCAAAGAAAATTAACCATTAAGAAGTGAAGACTTCATCCTCCTTTCAGCAGGTAACAAGCACAACCTTGGGATGTTTGTGCTACATGTGCTTCAGTCCACTAAATGATCAGCTTTCCACATTGAACTCAGCTTCCAAGTTTCCTTAGAAGGGAGTTGGGTATCCTTGCATTCAGTGACTAAGTTGGACTTAAACCCATCCCTTTAGCAGACTTCAAAACCAAGTCTCTAGCCAAACCTTTCGTCAAGTGATCAGCTAAATTTTGTTGAGATTTAACAAACACTATAGATACCACTCCATTCATGATAAGCTCACGAATCATGCTATGCCTGACACCTAAGTGTCTAGACTTCTCATTGTACATCTGGCTATAAGCCTTTGCCAATGTAGCAGCACTATCACAACGGATAGAAATAGGTGCTATAGGTTTAGGCCACAATGGAATCTCAAGAAGCAAGTTTTTCAACCATTCAGCTTCTTTACCAGTAGCAGCTAAAGCCACAAATTCAGATTCCATGGTTGAAATGGTAATGCAAGTTTGTTTCTTGGATGCCCAAGAAATTGCACCTCCACCAAGTAGGAATACCCAGCCACTAGTAGACGAATTGTCTTCAGTGTTACTGATCCAACTTGCATCAGTGTAACCTTCTAATACTGAAGGATAACCAGTATATGAGAGACTATAATCCATAGTTCTCTTCAAATACTTAAAGACCCTCTGAATTGCTTGCCAATGATGAGCACTAGGATTACTAGTATACCTGCTCAGTTTACCCACAGCAAAAGCAATATCAGGTCTTGTACAAGTCATGGCATACATCAAGCAGTCAATCACCCTAGAATACTCAAGTTGAGATACAGCCTTGCCAGTATTAGGCATTAGCTTCTCACTTGTATCCATAGGAGTACTCACTGGAGTACAATCAAAGTAATTAAATTTCTTTAACACCTTCTCAATGTAATGAGACTGAGATATAGAAATTTTGTTACTTTCATGTTTAATCCTTATGCCAAGGATAACATCTGCCTCCCCCATATCCTTCATGGAGAACTTTGATGACAAAAATTCTTTTGTAAGATCAACTTGATTTTGGTCAGTGCCAAAGATCAACATGTCATCAACATATAGACAAATGATGACTCCTTTACCAGATTCATCAAATTTGCTATATACACATTTGTCAGCATGATTAAGTAAATAACCACTAGACAAAACCACTTCATCAAACTTTTGATGCCATTGCTTAGGTGCCTGTTTTAGTCCATAAAGAGACTTAATCAGTTTACACACCTTGTTTTCATTGCCAGGCATGATGAAGCCCTGAGGTTGGTTCATGTAAACCTCCTCATCTAAATCACCATTCAAGAAAGCTGTCTTCACATCCATCTGATGAATAATCAGATTGTGAATTGATGCCAAAGCAATTAGCAATCTTATGGTACTGATACGTGCCACTGGAGCATAAGCATCAAAGTAGTCTATTCCTGACTTTTGTTTAAAGCCTTGAATAACTAATCTTGCCTTGAACTTTTCAACAGTTCCATCTACCTTCATTTTCTTTTTGAAAATCCATTTGCTACCTAGAGGTTTGCAACCAGGTGGTAGATCAGTCAACACATAAGTGTTATTGCCCATGATAGAGTCCATCTCATCATTAATTGCTTCTTTCCAGAAAGCAACATCCTGGGACTTGATTGCTTCTTCAAATGTTTTGGGATCATCCTTCACAATGAAGCAATAGGAGTATTGGTCAGAGACCTCACTCCTTGTACCTTCAATTAAGTATAATTGAAACTCAGGTCCAAATGACTTTGGAGTCCTCACCCTATTGCTCCTTCTGAGCTCAGGTTCAGGTTGTTGTTCCACAACCTCAGCAGGAACCTCATCAGCAGGAACCTCTGAAACACCATTGTCATTGGTTCCATTTGGAATCCTTTGACTTGGTCTAGGGATAGATGAAAATCTGTTCTCATCAAAGATTGCATCCCTTGATTCAATTATTGAGTTAATTGAAACAGACTCATTAGGTTCTATAACATAAAACCTATATGCCTTGGAATGCTCAGCATATCCAACAAAGATGCATTCAATGCCTCTTTCACCCAAAGTTTTCTGCTTTGGATCAGGGAGTCTTACAACAGCCCTACAACCCCATATCCTAAGATAATTAAGGTTAGGTTTCTTTTTAGTCCAAAGTTCATAAGGGGTAACTTTGTTCCTTTTGTTTGGAATCCTATTTAATAAATAGCAAGCTGTCAACATAGCTTCACCCCAGAACCCTTGACTCAGCCCTGAATAGGACAACATGGAATTAACCATCTCCTTCAGCACCCTGTTTTTCCTTTCAGAAATACCATTTTGCTGAGGAGTATAAGGGGCAGTTGTTTCATGGATTATACCAACAGACTGAAAATACAGAGTATCCATGTACTCACCTCCCCTATCAGTCCTTAATCTTTTGATCAGGGAACTTTGTTGCAATTCAACTTTAGTTTTAAATACTTTAAATTTATCTAATGCTTCATCTTTAGAATGTAATAAATAAACATGACAAAACCTAGAAGCATCATCAATAAAAGTCACAAAGTATTTCTTATTCCCCAAAGAGGGAGTAGCATGTAAATCACAAAGGTCACTGTGAATTAACTCCAAAACTTTAGTTTCACGTTTGACTCCTTGAAAAGGTTTCTTAGTTATCTTGTTCAACATACAAGTTTTACACTTTTCAGTGTTCATATCAAAAGCTGGTATTAACCCATCCTTGGACATATCTTGCATTCTTTTAAAATGTACATGGCCAAGTCTTGCATGCCATAAGTTTGAATGATAAAGTTTAGAAATAGATATAAAAGCATAATCAATATTATCATGAACAATATTAAGTCTGAACATTTGATTACATAAATAACCAAAACCAATAAACACACCATTTTTAGATAAAACAAACTTATCAGATTCAATAACTTGTTTGTAACCACAATTATTTAAAACACTACTAGAAACCAAATTCTTTCTAATATCAGGAACATGTAAAACATTAAATAAAGAAACAATCTTTCCAGAACTAAACTTCAAATCAACACATCCTTTTCCATGCACCAGGGCAGTTGACTCGTTTCCCATGTGAAGAATAGAACCATCATTCATTGACTTATAGGTCTTGAACCAGCTTCTATCTTTACACACATGAATTGTTGCTCCAGAGTCAACCCACCACGCAACATCATCATCCTGCACAAAGTAAATATCAGATATATATGTAACATAATAAATCTTAAAAGACTTATTAAACACATTCTGACCTTTCAGAGAATTGGTGTTACCATTCCCTCCACTTGTGCCTGATCCATTGGATTTGTTTCCAACTTTACCACCCTTGCAATCTTTCCTGAAGTGTCCAGGTTTCCCACACTTCCAACAAGTCACCTTAGGTTTCTTGTTAAGATCAGATTTGGTGTTATCTTGATGCTTACGCTTGCCCTTGTTGTCATTGTACTTGGAGGAGTTGTTATGCTCTACCATATTGACAACTGATGGACCAGTAGCAGTGCTACTCTTTGGCTTGTCAATGTCTTGAGCTTTGAGAGAATCCTCAATGCGCAAGTGACTGCCCAACTCAACAAGAGTTAACTCCTCCTTCTTATGCTTAAGCATATGTTTGAATTCTTTCCAAGAAGGAGGTAGTTTATCGATGATACAAGAGACTGAAATAGCCTCATCCATGTTCATCTTGTGTTGTGTGAATCGACCAAGTATACTAAGAAGTTCATTGTATTGTTCCATGACAGGTCTAGAATCAACCATTTTGTAATTGTTAAAATTACTTACAAGGAACTTCTTACTTGATGCATCCTCAGCCATATATTTGGCTTCCAAGGAATCCCATAGTTCTTGAGAAGTTTCAACATTCTGATAAATATCAAAAAGAGAATCAGACATACCATTGAGAATTAAACCCCTGCATATGTAGTCATCATTCTCCCACTTGCTCCTTGCCCTCATCTGATCCATAGTAGCATCATCTCCATGATCTCCTGGAATCTCAGTAGTGAGAACATACACCACATTCATACTTGACAATAAGAAGTGCATCTTCTTTTGCCATCTTCTGAAATCAACACCTTCAAACTTTTCCAACTTCGAAAAGTTAGCAGCCATTTGTCTCATAGCAGCAGCCATTGATTATCACTAATAGTTTCTATTGATTGTTGGTAGTTATTTGTAAAACAGTTTCCCAGATTAGGGTTAAGATAATCAATAAAGGTACCGGATATTCACTTGAAATCGTGGTATCACTTTCCTATAGAAACTATTCGACCCTATGCCTGGGTTACACGAATATCTCTATGGGATAAGACCAAGTGATGTTCTTGCTTTAGGCACAAACCAAGATCCAGATGCATATTGAAGTGTTTAGGGTTTCGTATTATCTATATCCATGCAGAATGATGTGACCTCTATTTATAATAGAGAATACTCAAACCCTAGCCCATGGTATTATGTATAATTAACGGCCCATTAATTATAATAATTTCCATAATAATAGGGATCAGTGGTTAAAACCTAGCAGCAGAATTGCTGATGCTATCAGCAGATTCTCACTAGCAGCAGAATGCTATCAGCAGCAGAATCAGCTAGCAGCAGAATCAGCTGTCAGCAGAATCCTATCAGCAGGATCAGCTAGCAGCAGAATCCTAGCAGCAGATTCACAACACTAGCAGCAGAGTCTGCTAGCAGTACTTTGATCAATACATAACCACTATTGAGTCAGGGGATTCAGTGACCAAATGGGTGTATACTCCATACCTCCAAACCCATTACCAGATGTAAATTGATCCCTCAAGTGCACTAAATTTTCCAACATATAGAATTCGGTTAGTCTGGTTCGGGTTCGGGTTCGAGTCTGAGCCGTTTAACAGAGGATGTAATGCAAGAGCTTCTTAATGTTTTTTGGGCATGCATTTTTATATGACCAAGAAATGTATATGTATATAAAGTTGTGTGTTTTTTGTGATTTCTGATGACCCATTGGGAAATTTTTAGTGAAATGGATTGTTATGAACTTGGAAAAGTGAATTGAATAAAAAGTTTACTACTTTATTTGGTAGATTTTTTGTTGCTGTTTTCGTTAATGGAAAATATTGTTATGTTAATAAAAATCAGGAACATATGAAAAAAATATTAACAATGTTTTAATTAATATGTGCTAAATTGAGATAAAAAGAGTCTCGAGGGTAAAATTTAATGAAAATTTGGACGATCTTAAAATATTTTTGAGTCGTTCTAAGACTATACAACAACTACAATACTTCTTCGGTATTTTCATCTATCTGGCAGGATAAAGTAACCCCTCACTGTTGTTGCCGCATAGCGCGGGCATTCAGCTAGTTTTTATAAACAAAACATAAAAATAACGCGTATCATAACTACACTTCATCTAGCTACATGCAGTCACAACACATATGTGCTATGTACGCAATTGTATATTAACTAGATAAATTTTGTCTCTATGATCGATGTGGGAAAACTGGTACAAGATAGATACATGCCATGCCATAGCAAAGTCAAAATATCACTAGTGTAAAAATAAGTTCTCAAAGACTGACTAAATATAGCCAAATCTTTAAGTCTATGATATAAGTCTACACTTATCATCTTGTTCAAACTTCTATAGAATTAATGAACACTATAATTTAACCAAAGTGAAGAAAGTTCCATTCAGGGGTTGTTTGGATTAGTTTATTTAATCGGCTTATCTATTTATTTGAAATAAAAACGAAGTCATAAACTCGCTTTATCTTAACTACATTTAAGATTAAAGTGACTAAGACATTCTTTAATCTTTAATTAAGCACTTGTGGCATGAGTGGCCTTCAATTCGAGTTGATTAGCGATCATAACAAGATACTCGTAATATATTTACGAGTAATGTAAGATATGTACTATTTGATGTGTTCTCATTGAAATGAAATGTATGCCATGGAATGTTTACCTAAATGCTACATGTGATTAGAAGTCTTTTGCAAGTATAATGGAAGTGATTCTGATTTCGTATGTAGTTTTTTTAAGCGAAAAATGTTAAATCAAGAAACTAAACTACATGAAAAATAAGTTTTGGACATGTTAAAAAACTAGTTATTGTTAATGACGATTAAGCATTATTCGTTACCTAATCAAATAATTAATCGGTAATGAAGTTGATTATATATGAAAATGCGTTTTGATTTTGTTAATAGTGTTCGGAATCAAAGACCATATATTTTGAATTCATTTGAAATATTGCTAGCATAGTTACCATATTTTTCTTTCCGGATTAAAGTCCGATCTATTTAACTAAGGTGGACAAGTACAAGTCAAGGTGAGTATGAGTTTGATGAGACGACCTTAGCATACATCTAGCACTCCAGCTCCTTTCGATAGCTATATGATGCATGCTTGATATGTTCCTGATGCGAAGCTCGAGATCAGCTTGAGAGGTAGAATAACTCAAACATATTAGTACAAGTAACCATGCCTTATTATTAAGGCTCGATTAAGTTTGCATGACCACCAAGTCGGAGTTGAGCTTGAACTAAAATAACTTGAAAATTAAGCTCGATTGCTTGTTTGCATACATATACGATAGTACTTGCATTCAGCTTGACGCATTGTATACTTCAAAAATGATTATAACTGAAAAATAATCAAGGCTATAATATGTCTTAAAAAAAATGTAAATTTTCATATTTAATAACCTCCATTTTTTAGTCAAAGTAACATATATTTTCACACTTTTCTTGTATTACAAAACCACAACTCCGCACAAAATCCGGCTATACCTGCCCAAGACCCGGCTAGTTCCGGCTATATCCGGCCAAGACCTGGTAAGACCCGGCCATATCCGGTTAGACCCGGTCATATCAGGCCAAGACCCGGTTAGACCCGGTCGTATCCGCCAAGGACCAGTTAGACCCGGTCGTATCCGGCAAAGAACCGGTTAGATCCGGCCATATCCGGCCAAGACCCATTGTTGGCTTGTATCAGGTTTTTTTTTGTTGTTTTATTGTATGTATCAATTAACCTTTGTCCTTTGTAGTTTCATAATATTATTTGCACGTTATCGATTTCACAAAAGACATATTTTATTTAACTAATGAAAGGCTTGATACGAAACCAAAATGTACGTAGTTTGTTTTATCCCACATTTTTTAATAACTTCAAAAGCTCATATATATACGATAGATATATATAGGAGCTTCAGAGCTTGATTCATTCTCTCAACCTTTAGTAAGACATATCGAGTGTTCATCATAACTTTTTCTCACTAACAATGGTGGCCCGAGAAGGCATAGGTGCCATTGTGGTTGCTAGTGGCGTGTTTTGGCATCATAGCAACAAGTAGCAACAACTTATATATGTTTGGGCTTTGCCCGTATCTCGTTTGATTTACATTCACAAAAGGTTGTTTACTATATATTCACAAAAAGTTATGAACTTAAATAAGTTGTCACCCTACTATGATAATCACGTAACATGTTTTGGCATCATAGCAACAAGTAGCAACAACTTATATATGTTTGGGCTTTGCCCGTATCTCGTTTGATTTACATTCACAAAAGGTTGTTTACTATATATTCACAAAAAGTTATGAACTTAAATAAGTTGTCACCCTACTATGATAATCACGTAACATGTTTATTTACACGATCGTCATGTAGGGTAAACAACATAACAGCAATCACAACACACTTATATATGTTTGGGCTTTGCCCGTATCTCGTTTGATTTACATTCACAAAAGGTTGTTTACTATATATTCACAAAAAGTTATGAACTTAAATAAGTTGTCACCCTACTATGATAATCACGTAACATGTTTATTTACACGATCGTCATGTAGGGTAAACAACATAACAGCAATCACAACACACATAACCCTTGTACGAGATTGTATATTAACTAGCCAAATTTTGTCTCTCTTATCGATGTGGGATAACTGGTAACAAAATAGATATGTACATTTCCAAACACCCTTTGAATTTCTGATTACTTGCTGGAATGTGATATTAGAATTCTAGTTACGGGGGCTTTATGATGTGCTAAGTGATTATTTTGACTTCGAGAATAGATACGTAGCTTTACATTTTTGTCTGATAATATGATTGTTACATTCCTTCAGATGGTATGGTTGTATTCCGCTGCTACTCCTAAGTGTAATTATGTACCGATGTGTTTATGGTGTAAATTTTCTCTTCCTTATTGTTCTTAATTCAAGCTTGAAAGTTGTATTACAGTTTAATAATCAATTCTTTAATCAGGGGAAGGAGATATTAGACCGAGATAACACCCGTTCATTCCCATTCTTTAACGAACTACACACACTATTTACAAGAACACCAGCTAACACGCCATCAACACCCTTTGACCCTGAAGCCACTTCTAGCCAGTCAAAATCAATGAAACGGGTTGTTGATACAAATGTTGGGCGTATCTGGTTGTTGGGCTCCTGCTCTCGTATCAATCCACTTCTTAGCACTTTGTTACCTGCGTACTAAGAAAATAAAACAACACCGTTAGGCTTATCGAGGGATTGTCTCCCCCGATTAGACTCCGGCGTGAGAGTAAGTAATCGATTTAGGGTTCTCTTAAAGAGTTAGGGTTTGTATGTCGTACCTTGAATGAGAATCGTATGATTCTATATATAGGGGCTAAGAAACCGTGTTTCTTGCTCCTTACTCTTCGCACGCGTGGTGCTTATCCAAGGTAAGGATATCTATTCTTTGAATAGATAATCCTTATCGTGTACCCGGTGGGTTGGATTGGGCCTTTGGGCTTCATGAGCCCAAAGCGTTAATACTGCGGCCCATACCATTGTCATGGTAGCCCATTCGTGATGGGCTTAAGTGTGAGTAATGTCTATCATTTGGGCTTGTGGCCCAGATATAGGCTATACGTCATCATGTCCCCCCAGTCTAGTGTGCGCGGCGCGTAGCCGTGGGTACTAGACTTAATACCATCAGCGGTAAGCGTGGCGGGAGATTGAACAAATATTACCGCCTTTTTGTAGGTGCAATGCACCTAATAATTTCAAAATGGATGCCTCGAAAATCGGGGGTGGTGTCCACGTAGCCCTTGGAATTCGGGAAAAAGTGCATGTACCTGTTCAACTTCTAGCCATACATTTACTGTGAGTGGGTTCCACGTGGATAGAAATTAGGGTTTTTACCACCCTATATAAGAGTCACCGCCCCCCCCCCCCCCTTTTTTACAATCACACAGTAAAACACACACTTAACCACTATTCACCTTCTTTGAGAGCGTTTTTTGCAAAGAAACCTTTTCACTTTCGTAGGTAATTTATGTGCGTCCCACTTAGTTTTCAAATGAAAATGCTCAATTGGAGGATTTTCGCTCCGCGATGTCCATTGAGGACGTTACGCAGTTTTCTTCCGACTATTTTGTGCCTTTGGATGTACGTCCAGAGGCTCCAGATGTCGACGCGTGTATAGCTGACTTCCCCGAAGGGAAGATAGGGCTATACACGAAATTTTTTGAGTACGCGAATTACGCGTACCCATATCTATTTTTCTCAGCGATTTGCTCAATCACTATCACCTTCACATCTCTCAGCTGCACTGTATAGGTGCGGCAAAGGTGTTGAATTTTGAAGTAAACTGCCGTTTACTTGCGATAGAGCCGACCGTGGCCCTGTTCCGTTCCTTTTACCACACAACGTGGTCGAATGGTTGGGTTTCTTTTGCGAAGCGCCAGGGGGCGCTTCAGTGCTATACGGAGAAAGTTGACGCCCTCAAGAATTGGAGGGAGTACTTCTTCTGGGTGGATGACGTTGTTTTTCCCTCCCCCTTTGAGTTTTATACTCAAGAATCCTTACCAAGGGATGGGCGCCCCGCACCCGGTTCCTACAGGCTTGCTGACGCGCAAACTTTAGATGCCAATCGACTGGCCATTAACCCCTATCCAGAGGAGTTTTTGGTACATGTGGGGTTGAGCCGCGCTTATTTTGGCGCTGCAGATGAGGTTCCCACTTTCTTGAGTGAGGATGGCCGGGGTAGGTGTTCATCCCTTATACTTCTTTGTAAGTCCTTTATTCTTGTCTTTGCGCCTTTAATAACTAATCCCTTTTGTCTTTCTTGTTTTATTGATGCGCGCAGAGATGGATCTATTCGCGGTGGTCAAGCTGGATAAGCCAAAGCAGGTAACCATAGGGGTGCGTCCTCTGAAGGAAGGAGAGCAGCCCTTGCTGGAGGCGACCGCGGGGCACTTGACCGTCCTGCCTGCGACGGTCCCCGAGGATACGCCACCACTCCAGGTGACGCCCGTCCAGAGTGTAGCGCCCGACGCGGAGGTGGTGCCCACGGTGGAGGTGGTGCCGAATGTGGAAGTGGCGCATGAGGAGGCGCGATCAGGGTCGTCTGACAGCATCCAGATCCTGAAACCTGAAGAGGTGCTGAGGGAGGAGGTTGCGCAGAATTCGAAGCGCAAGGGAGAGGCTGGAGCCAGTGGCACCAGGAAGAGGCGTCGACACGTCATCAGAGACGCAGAGTCGAATGCGGAAGAGACTTCTACCTCTGGCGCACGGTTGAAGGTTGATGATGTTTCTCCGTTTCTGTAAGTGTGCATTTTTATCATCCCTCTTTTTTTTTTTTTTATCATATTACTTGTTGTAATATTTGTTGACTGCTTTTGTTGCGTAGGGATGACGCCGCGAAGGATGATGGGGTCTTCGTGGATGAGGTTTCCTCTCCGCAGAATGAAAACAGGGAGGGGAAGACCAAGGTTGCTGATGGTGGTGAGGCGCAGCAGCTAATGGATGAGCTGGCTGCGACCACTGCACGCCAAGCTGAGCTGGTGGCTCAGCTGAAAGGGAAGTATGTTGGGGAGAGCCGTGCTCTTGCCCAAAAGGAGGAGGAGTTGGTGACACTCCGTGCGCAGTTGGCTAATGCGCAAGTGGAGTTGGAGGCCTCGAGGGCATATGCTGAGAAGATTACTGGGGATAAGGTGAGCATGCTAGCTGACCTTAGGTACGCGAGGGCTAAGCTTGAGCAGATAAAGGCTAAGACTTCTTGGTCGGTGTCGTATCTTGAAGAGAAGAGGGCGGAGCATCATGCCAGCGTCCAGGAGTTTCAGGGGCGCATCGAGAAGGCAATTGCGATGCAAGAGGAAAAACTGTGCGCCCTCAGCATAGAGTATGACGAGGAGTTGTATCCCCATCTGATGTCCACTATAGCCGAGCGCAGGTATTTTCGCTTACTTGTCTTTAGAATTTCTTTATCGCCATGTTGTTTACTTACACAAATTTTCTTTGTGAATGCAGATGGTTGATTAGCCATGGGCTGCGCCTGGCAGCCCTGAGCACACTAGAGTCCGCTGAGGTAATGGAAGCTTTTGGAAAGGTTGTGCACTGCGCGATTGCGCGTGGTCGATCGCAGGCTATGGAGGACCTTCATGAGGCCAAGCTGCTGGAGAAGGACTTGGCGGAAGTCCCTGGTTACAGACCTACGGCCTATGATGAGCTGCTGCAGGCAATGGCGGGGCTGAAGGTTCTTGAGTTGCCGCACATAGGGAAGTTGGAGCGCGATCAAGATGACCCCATAGATGTGCTGATGGCGGGTCTGACTTTGCAGCGCCATCTTGGGGATAACGCGGAAGAGGAATTAGATTATTATCTAAAACCTGATGTCTCGCAACTTCAAGTCCCTGTGTTCGTGCGGCCTCGCGACATCCTCAAGCCTTTTGCTCTTGAGAAGGAAATTCCTTTGAAAGAGGTGCTAGAGCGTCATGAGCAGAGGGTTGCTGTGAAGAAGGGTATCAAGGGCAAGGCCGTGATGTGCGGCATCGGTGCTGCACACCTTCCCAGAGCAGATGGCGTACCTGTGAGCGTTCCGACCGTATCTATGCAGGATGCTATAACTTTGAGGAAGCTGCAGGAAGCGGGGAGTTCCGCCGCCCCGAAGGATGGTCCTGAGCATCGCCATAGTGTATAGGTTTTTTGTATATTGATGTATCTTTCCTTGTAATTTTTATTAATAAGTTTGGAATAAGATGCATTTTTGTTCTAAGTTCGTGACTTAAATATACTTGCATTGTTTGCTAATTTTTAACTAAGTCTTTTAAGTGCGTGACTTTGGAGACTTACACTTGCATTGTTTGCAAAGTTTTTATTATTTGACCAAGTGTCTTGGCTCGTTACATTGCTAAGCTCGTACAGTGTACTTAGTATATGCGCATCCGTCGTGGGGTGCGCACGCGATACTTACTTCGACGTCTCGAGAGTAAGGCGCTTAGCAAGGATGCGTGATCCAATGTTGATGGGTTTGCAACCCTCTTACTCAACGAGTGAATTAGTAGGTTAACTCATCCTTTATGCCTTCGTGGGTCTTTAAGTGGTGCATGCACACCATGTAGGCAGAAATGTAAGATAAACAATATTGACATATATGCAATAAAGTAAAATGCGCTATGGAGTTAGCTAGAAACCATAACATTTTATTGATACTTGCAAGTTATTTGAAAAAATAGAAAATACAATTCCTAGAAAAGAAAAGAAAGATAAACACTTATTGGGCACCACGTAGGGTGCAAGGGTGTTTGTGTAAGGGCCGTAGCCTAAAAGTAACATCTTTTGAGATTGCAGATGTTCCAAGTGCGCGCTAGGTCGTGACCTTCCATATCGCGCAGTCTGTATGCGCCGTTGCCGAGCGCGTCTGTGACCTCGTAAGGTCCTTCCCATTTAGGTCCGAGCTTGCCTGTGTCTTCTGCGTGGCTCGCATCGTTGGCGCGGTAAACAAAGTCTCCTGGTCTGAATGAAGTGTGTTTGACTTTTGCATCATAGTACTTCTTCATTTTTGCCTTAGCCTTTGCTTCGCGTATAGCTGCGCGTTCGCGTCTTTCTTCCAGTATGTCTAAGTCTATGCGCCGTTCCTCGTCATTTGTCGTGACGTTGACCTCTGCTGTGCGTATAGTTGGCATTCCTATCTCGGCTGGTATGACGGCTTCTGTTCCATAGACTAGGGAAAATGGCGTGTCGCCAGTACTGGTTTTGATTGTTGTGCGATGCGCCCACAAGACATGCGAAAGCTCATCCACCCACCTTCCTTTGTGTCTGTCAAGGCGCGCTTTTATTCCTTCGCCTAGACTGCGATTTGCGCGCTCAACTAGGCCATTGGTTTGTGGGTGTTTGACTGAAGCAAAGTGTTGTGTGATGTTCAATTGCGCGCACCAATCTTTGAATGGGTTGTCACATAATTGTTTTCCACTGTCTGATATGATTGCGCCCGGTAGGCCAAAGCGACAGACAATGTTGTCCCAAACAAAGCGTTTGACTTGGTTTCCCGTAATGTTCACCACCGCTTTTGCTTCGATCCACTTTGTAAAGTAGTCTATGGCTACGATGAGGAATTTTACTCCGCCAGCTGCGACAGGGAAAGGTCCTGCGATGTCAATACCCCATTTGTAAAATGGCCATGGTGAGGTGATTGGTGTTAGCTCTTGTTGTGGTCGGCGCGGGATAGGCCTATGTACTTGGCAGTTGCTGCACTTTCTTATCAGATCACGTGCATCGCGATGCATTGTTGGCCAATAGTATCCTGACCTTAGAGCGCTTGCCACCATGGATCGTGGCCCTGAGTGCATACTACATGATCCAGCGTGAATTTTGCAGAGGACGTAGTCTGCTTGAAGGGGTCCAACACATCTGAGCCATGACTGTAAAAAAGATCGTCGATAGAGTACGTTATCGCGTAATTCAAATCGTTGCGCTGTGCGCCGTATTCTTCGAGCGTCTCTATGATCTTGGGGTAGGATTCCCTTGCTAATAAATTCGATGATGGGTGTCATCCACGTAGGATCTTGTTCCTCTATCACCGTTGATATTTCCATATCCAAGATTGACTTGTTTTTAAGGGTTTCTACCAATACCTGTTTTGAGAGGTGTGCGAAGCTTGTGGATGCGATTTTGCTGAGTGCGTCCGCCTTCCTGTTATCTCCTCTAGGTACTTGTTTTATTGTGAACTTATCAAAGTTCTTGATCAAAGATTTTGTCTTTTCCAGGTATTGGATCATGTGTTCATCCTTGGCTTCGTATTCACCTAGCACGTGGTTAGCAACTAGACGCGAATCTACGTTTGCTTCTAGGTTGCGGACGCCCATTTGGATTGCGATGCGTAGTCCGGCTAGTAGGGCTTCGTATTCTGCCTCATTGTTTGTGGCTGTGAACTCAAAGCGTAGCGCGTAGGTGAATTCCATACCTTTTGGATTTGTAAGAATAAGGCCTGCGCCTGATCCATCTACACATGAAGACCCATCTGTGAACAGGATCCAGGGTTCCTGTAAATCTGCTTTAGCTGCAGATGTCGGGCTGTCGCTATCTGGCTTCTCCACGATAAAATCGGCTAAGACTTGTCTTTTGATTGCAGTGCGCGGCCTGTATGAGATGTTATACTCACTTAGCAGTACACTCCATTTTTGTAAGCGTCCTGATGCGTCAGGCTTAGAGATAACTTGTTTAATTGGCTGATCAGTGATTACCGCTATTGGATGCGCTTGAAAGTATCTGCGCAGCCTTTTGGCTGCGAACACTAGAGCCAAGACCAGCTTTTCCATAGCACTGTAGTTAACCTCTGTTTTCTTTAGGGCTTTGCTTACAAAATATATGGGTGTCTGGACGGAGTCTCTGTCTGTCAATAGTACTGCGCTAACTGCTCCATGGGTTGCCGATAAGTACATGATTAGTTCTTCCCCTGGTCGCGGTGCGACGAGTTTGGGAAGAGATGCCAGATGGTTTTTAAGTTGTTGGAAAGCTTCTTCTGCTTCATTAGTCCAGCGAAAGTCTCCCTTTTTTGTGCACTTCGTGAGTGTTTTAAAGAGGGGAAGGGATTTGTCTGCTGACTTAGATAAGAAGCGATTCAACCCTGCTAACTTTCCATTCAGTGACTGGACTTCTTTGAGCGTGCGCGGGGAATGGAGATCAATAACAGCCTTTGTCTTCTTTGGGCACGTTTTGATTCCATCGGGTTCTATCAAATATCCGAGGAACATGCATTCAGTTGCGCCAAAGGTGCACTTCTTGGGATTCAACTTCATGTTTATCCGCCCCAACGTTCGGAATGTTTCCTCGATATCGCGCACCAATTCGTCCTCTGTATGGCTTTTGATGACAAGGTCGTCAACGTAGACTTCTAAGTTGCGGCCTACTTGTTTTTCGAAGGCTGTGTCCACCAGTCGTTGGTATGTCCCGCCTGCGTTTTTCAGGCCAAAAGGCATTTTTGTGTAGCAGTATACTCCTTGACTGGTGTGAAAAGCTGTTTTTTCTTCGTCTTCCAATGCCATCTGGATCTGATGATACCCTTTATATGCATCTAGGAAGCATTTGAAAGGGTATCCGCACAAGGATTCGACCTTCCAATCTATCTCTGGCAGTGGATAGCAGTCTTGTGGACATGCTTTGTTGAGATCCGTGAAGTCCACGCACATCCTCCAACTGCCATGACTTTTCTTTACCATAACTGGGTTAGAAAGCCAGTCGTGATAGTATGCTTCGCGCATGATACCTGCATCCACTAGCTTGTGTACTTCTTCCAGAATAGCCTTTGCACGATCTGGGGCCTGGCCGCGCTTCTTTTGTCGTATTGGAGGGTATCCTTGCCGGATTTGTAACTTATGTTCTGTGATGGAGCGCGGTACTCCGGTCATATGTTTTGGTTCCCATGCGAAGATGTCTAGGTTCTTCTGCAATAGTGCGCATACAGCTGCTTTACCTTTGTCAGATAAGGATCCTCCAATCGAAACTTGTTGTTCCGGATAATCTGGATGAATGGCGACTTTTAAATTTGGCATCTTTTCCGTGCGCTGTTCTGGAATAGCCTCTGCTTCGTTTGTTACTGCGATGCATTCTCTTGGTGGTATTGTTGTGTTATAGAGAGTGACAATTCCCCCTTCCACTGGGAATTTAAGCATTCCGTGCGCTGTGGATGGTACCGCGCGCATGGATGATATTCCCGGTCTTCCAATGATACCATTGTATGGTGAGGGAGACTTTATTACCATAAAGTTTATCCATGCTGCGGTTGAGTGTTGTTCATCTCCTACGACCACCAACAAGCGTAACTGCCCCATGGGCCAAATCTTTTCTCCTGTGAATCCTGTTAATGATGTTGTAGCTGGTATCAGCTGACTTTGGAGTTCAGGTCGCAGTCTTTTGAAACAGTGATCGTACAGGATGTCTGCGGATGCTCCTCCATCAATGTACATGCGGTGGATGTCATGTCCCCCTGTATGTATTTCAATGGTTAGAGGCTCCACGACTGCGTTGTCCGCAGCTATAGTAGGGAAGGATATCTCTTTTTCTGGAGAGAATTTTTGGTTGATTTTTTGCTTTATCTTGCGCTGCCATGATTGTAACATGTATATAGTATCAGCTTTTTCCTTTGGGGTTTCTTTCTTGCCCCCATTTCTCTGTTTATCTTTTCCCTCCTTGATGTTCTTTACGAGGTGGTCCATCCTGCCTTCTCTAACTAGTTTTTCAATTAGTTGTTTTAGTTGGACACACTCGTTAGTTGTATGGCCTTTTTGGCCGTGGTACTCACAGTATCCACTACCTAGGCGCTTTTCCTCTGCGGTGCGCATTGGTGGTGGTTTTGGGAAGTTCGCACCTTCCGTTACAAATATTTCTCTCGGGGTTTTAGTGAGAGGAATATATTTGTCGTTGTCTCTTCCACTGCGATAATTCCTGCTGCGGTTGTTGTTCTGATCATTGGATTGTCTCCGCGGCTGTTCTTGTTGCCTATAGTTTGAATATCCTTTTTTGCTATCCGCAGCAGCTGCTTCTCCTTGTATAAAGGATCTAGTGCGCTTTGTTAACTCGTCAAAAGACTGTGGAACTTTGTCGTTAAGCTTCCGGATGAGTTCTGGGTTATTGATCCCATTCATGAACCCTGAAATTTTTAGGATTTCAGGACATGCCTTGACTTGTATGCACTCATCTTTGAAACGTTCCATAAAAGCGCTGGTTGATTCTCCTTGACGCTGTTTCACTCTTGCTAGCTCCACAGGATTTTTAGCGCACTTTTTTCGCTGGGTGAAGTTGAGGCGGAATGCTTTCCGTAATTCCTCAAATCAACCTATGCTCCTACGTGGGAGTTTGCTAAACCATGTGCGCGCGTTTCCTACTAACGTGGAATTAAACATGTGGCACCACACAGGCTGTGGCCAATTTTCGATAGTTGCGGCTAACTCGAAAATTTTTAGGTGATCGTCAGGATCACTTGTTCCATCATATGTTTTCACGTTAGCGGGCATGCGCCTGCGTTTGTGGTCTGAGTAATCGCTGATGCGCCGTGTAAACGCATCAATTTTCTGGCGTCGCCATGGGAGAGACATATCTTCATTCTCCTCCTCGCGACGTCTTCCTCTTGACTTCCAGTGTCCTGTTTCTTTATCCTCGTTGTCCGAGGAGTCGCTGGAAGAAGGGTAGTCTCTTTTTCGACGCTTGCGCCTGCTTCTTTCAGAAGAGGAGCCTGAGGGATCTCTGCTTGGGGATCTTCTTCTCCCCAATCTGTCTTGGATCCGCCTACTTCCAGGTTTGGAAGATCCTTGGCTTGGCGAATGTTGAGGCCCTAATCGATCATGTATTCCCCGACTGCCAAGTCTGGAGTGGACATTGGTGCGCCTCCCGCTGTCTCCAGAGTATTGTGAGTCAGATACCGTACCCAACCTATCATGGATAGTGGTACGTTCTGCGCGTCTTCCTCGTGGGTGACGCGGTGGTGATGGTTCGCGTTCGGGACCAAAATTGAGTCGGGCTTGTAGGTCCGCGCCTGCTCTTCTTGCTGCTTCCTCTTGCATGAGGGCGGTTAGGGTTTCATAATTTTGGGACACAAAATTTCCTAAAGTTAGATCGCGTGTGCCCTCAGTTGTTGCAAGAATTTCTGCCTCAGTATTAGGCACTCTGTTTCGTTCAGGTGCGCCTGGCGTCGCAGTGTTGTTCACTGCGGGTGTGGTCTGATGAGGAGTGATGAAGAGGGTGCGCTGGAGTTCCTCAATGCTTGGGGACACTGGTGTGACTGTGGTAGTCCTTATAGGCAGTTCTACTGCTAGACGAGGTGGGGTTGTTCCTGCCTCGTGGTGACCTGGTGCGCTGGTTGTTCCAGCAACTTGTCTGGAGGTCGGATCTTGTTGATTCTTCCTCTGATGGTCACGCTTTTCTGACTGCGGAGTCCGCTGGCTTGAATTCTTATGCTTCGTCATTCTAGTTCTTAGTAGGGTCCCACGGATGGCGCCACTTGTTGATACAAAAGTTGGGCGTATCTGGTTGTTGGGCTCCTGCTCTCGTATCAATCCACTTCTTAGCACTTTGTTACCTGCGTACTAAGAAAATAAAACAACACCGTTAGGCTTATCGAGGGATTGTCTCCCCCGATTAGACTCCGGCGTGAGAGTAAGTAATCGATTTAGGGTTCTCTTAAAGAGTTAGGGTTTGTATGTCGTACCTTGAATGAGAATCGTATTATTCTATATATAGGGGCTAAGAAACCGTGTTTCTTGCTCCTTACTCTTCGCACGCGTGGTGCTTATCCAAGGTAAGGATATCTATTCTTTGAATAGATAATCCTTATCGTGTACCCGGTGGGTTGGATTGGGCCTTTGGGCTTCATGAGCCCAAAGCGTTAATACTGCGGCCCATACCATTGTCATGGTAGCCCATTCGTGATGGGCTTAAGTGTGAGTAATGTCTATCATTTGGGCTTGTGGCCCAGATATAGGCTATACGTCATCACGGGTCACAAGAACATATTCTTATCAATAACTCGAAGAAATTTCTGAAGATGAAGACGAGAAGAACATTACAAAACTACACATGCCAGCAAAAAAAAAACCTGAAAAGGAAGAACATCCACAGACATCAAAACCACTGACTTCGGGAAACAATTCTATCCAAGAAATTCTTCAAAATTTCTTCCAACAACAACAGACATTTTATACACGTTTTTATATACGTTTTAATCTATATTTTAATCTAGGCTTTTATATATGTTTTTATATGCGTTTTATCTACAATTTTATCTACGGTTTAATCTACATTTTTATCTAAGCTTTTATATACGTTTTTATATCTACGTTGATAAAAACGTAGATATATAAAATTAAAATAAAATGCATACAAAAACGTATAATAAAACGTAAATAAAAACGTATGTAAAAGCGTAAATAAAAACATAGAGAAAAATATGTGTATAAAACATGTATAAAATTGTGCCTAAAAACTTATATAAAAACGTAGATAAAAGTGTAGATAAAAACATGTATAAAATGTATATAAAAGCCTAGAGAAAAAAATAGATTAAAACGTAGATAAAAACAAGTAAAAATGTATTTAAACATGTGTATAAAAACTATTGGACTAAAAGTGAAACATTCGACAAACCAAAAGGACCAAAAATAATGTAGTTAACTCTTTTATTTAACAACAAAAATGAAAAGACAAAAATGCCCTCAAATTTAACGGTCAAAATTGGTCAAACAAACGGTGGACCAAATTTTGGACCAATAGTGTTACGGGTCGTCAGATCTTGGACTAGATCCGTTACGTTTTAAACTATTGGACCAAAACCGTTATACCCGGTAAACCGCGAGGACAAAAATGTAGTTAACTCTATTTTTATACAATACCATGTCATGCAAATAAATTATAGTACAATACGTTGATATGGGATAAAATGGTTCTTCTTTTCACTTGTGACTCATGAGTGATAGCAATGATACTCGATCAATGTTCTGTGAGTTATTCTCGGAGTTGCATAAGGTTTAGCCATGTGTTTTATTCCATGAATTAGCACAGATTAACACCTCACGGTTTCAAAGGCTTTATCTCTCGAGTGTTCCAACAATTTGATAACTCTGAACTCGGCCGATTAAAAAACGACTTTCAAACATTGCCTATGCATAAAGAATCAAGTAACGGTCAAGATATTGAGCAAGTTTAATCTACATCACTCTTCATTGTTTTAAGTACATATGGATCTAAAAGACCTAGTTAAAAAATAAGATTATGACATGCCAAGTCTTAACTTCATGAGAAGTGAGATAATGGAGCAAATTGATTTTCAAGTCTATGCTACAAGTCTACACTATCATCTTGTTCGGACATTCTTAAAGCTGTATTGCTTTTCAAAATGATTTTCACGACATGTTGTATTGAAACACCCATTCACGCGTGAAGGGCCTTGGACCATTGGGGGTCAATGCTACACCCAAGCAACCAGCACGCACGTGCAGTGGGTGCCACATTTCGCACGATCATGTGGTTGCGACCAAAAGATAGGGGAGAAACTACAACATAAAAGTGGAGGGGGAGAATGCTTATGTAGCACTGACATGAAGATGATGAGACCACTACCACAACACACAACCTAAGATGTTTTTTGAATTAGTTTATTTAATTGGCTTATATGTATATTTTGAACTTGAAAAAAATTTCATAAACTCGTTTCGTTGGTTATTAGCCTATTAACTTGAGCTTACAACTTGTTTAATTTAGTCATATAAAGTTGATAAGCTCATTAAATTAGAAAAAGAAAAAAGACTTGATACTTTTTAAATTTTGAATAACCTAATAAACTACTCCACACACCTCTTATTCTCTTAAACCACTTAATTTTATATTCACGAAAAGTTGTGTATTATGGTACCAAAATTATATTCATAAAAAGTTAAGAGCCAAAATTGTATTCAACAAAAAGCTAAGAGCCTATATAAGTTGTTGCCTACAACCTGAGAATTAGTGTTTATGTACGTAAGTCTCCTGTTAAGGGTAACAACATAATAGCAATGGCAACACATATGGTTGTCGTATGCAATGGTGTATTAATTAGCCAAATTCCGTCTCTCCGACCGATGTGGGATAACTGGTAACAAAATAGATACATTCCATAGTCAAGTCAAAATATCATTAGAGTGTAAAATGAGTTCTCAAATATAATCTGACTCAATGTGAGAAGCAAACAACGGTTAAGACTGAAGATACTCAGCAAGTTTAACTTACACTAATCATTCTGTTGTGTTAAGTATATATGGATTCAAAGACTCACTTAAAAAATAGACATGCCAAATCTTTAACTCTATGCTATACACTCATCATCTTATTCAAACTTGTTTAGAATTAATAAACAGTAGTATAATATAATGAAAAGTGAATAAAATTCTATTCATTAAGGGGTTGTTTGGACTTGTTTATTTAACTGGGTTATGTATTTATTTGATTTTAAAAAGATTCATAAACTCTAACATTGCTTATTAGCTTATTAACTTGAACTTACAACTTGTTTAAGTTGACAATACCAAGTTGATAAGCTCGTACATCTAGTAAAAGAGCACAATCGTAATTTATTCAAATATGAATAACTAAGTGAACCGTTTAAGTTAGCTAATCCACACACTTCTTAAGTACATGGGCTCATCAAAGCAGCATGTGTATTTAATCAAGGGTTCGGATTTGTGCCAGAGCACAACTTAGGGAGTATTTGACTATTTGCTTCCTTTTTTTTTTTTTTTTTTTCTAAGGATGCATAATTGCACATGACAAAATGGAAATGGGTGAAGTATCTGTCATTGTTCATCTGCAAAACCAATCTGATTTTTCTACAATACCATGTCAAGCGAATAAATTATAGTACGATACGTTGATATTGGGTAAAATGGCTCTTCTTTCACTTATGACTCATGAGTGATAGCAATCATACTCGATCCACGTTCAATGAGTTATTCTCGGAGTTGCATAAAAGGTTTAACATGCGTTTTACTCCATGAATTTGCACAATGTTGTTTACTAGTATCAAAATTATATTCACAAAAAGGCACGTATGCAACTGTATATTAACTAGCCAATTTTTGTCTCTTTGATCGATGTGGGATAACAAAAAGCTAAGAGCTTAGCTAAATACCACTCTCCTGAGAGGAGTTAAGTAACGTGTTTAATTACATAACTCTCATATAAAGTGGTCAAATTTCGTCTCTCTGATCTATGATGTGGGATAAATCATATCATTAGTGTAAAAGTAAGTTTTAAAAGATGTATGAGAAAACCCTTTCTCCTAGTTGCGTATACATAAAGAAGCAAGTAATGGTTAAGATACTCGACAAGTTTAAGTTACACTAATCATTCCATTGTGTTCAGCATATAGAATTCAAGACTGACTTAAGAAATTGATTGTTAAGTCTATGCTATATAAGTTTACACTTATCATCTTTTTCAAACTTCTATTCATAATCATAGTGTAACGTCGTTTATCTATCACATGTTAGTCACGAGATATTAGACCTGTAAAATGACAAATTTTAAGTATTTTGTGGTTATAATGCTATAATTGTTTTTGATTTAATGTTGTCAAACCAAAAATCAAGAATAATATTAGACCCCAAAATAACTAGAGTAAGAACTAAGAAGAGGATAATGGAGAATTACAATAATTAATGTATAATGTCATTAAGGATGAGTACCTATGAATGTAACACTTTGAATCGCAATGAAGCATGGATCATAACCACACTCACTTTCACAAAAGTTACAAAAATTATATTCCATAAAAATTTAAGAGCCTATATTAGTTGTTTCAACAAAAAGTTAAAAGCTTGTCTAAGTTCTTCACAGGGGATATGAAGATTATGTAAGATGATTAATTACATAACCTTCATGTTATGGCAAACAACATAATAGCAGTCGCAACATGCTTGTACCATGTAGCCAACTGTATATTAACTAGCCAAATTACACCTCTTTGATCGCTGTGGGATAGCTAGTAACAAAATATATGTATGCCATAGTCAAGTCAAAATATCAATAGAGTGTAAAAATGAGTTCTCAATATTCGAGAACCCTATCTCCTCGTAGCTTTATACATAAAGAAGTAAACACATATCAAGATGCTCAAACAGTTTAAGTAACACTAATCATTTCATTGAGTTACAGATATATGGATTCAAAAACTGACTTAAAACATAAGACATGCCATAGCCAAATCTTAATTTCATGAAAAGGGAGATAACGAAGAAAACTGATTTCATGAAAAATTAAGAGAGTCTATATAAGATGCTAACTAATCTGAGTGTGAGGTAACAAGCAAATCATCTTTATTTACATCACAATCATATCAATTAAACAACACTATATAGCAATCACAACACATATGCGCCCCGTACGCAATTGTATATTAACTAGCTAAATGATCTCTCTATGATCGATGTGGGATAACTATTTAACAAATAGATACATGACATATAGTCAACTCAAAAAATCAATAAAGTGTTAAAATGAGTTCTCCAACATCGACTCAATATGAGAAAACCCTTTAATTTCTCCTCGTTGGTTATAATGTTAGACATGTTCCCGATTTAATGTCGTCAAATAAAAAATAAGTCAAAACAAGAACAAAGAGCAATGTCATCCCCGTAATATAGTTATTGAGTTTTTTGTTTTAAAAGTAAATAATATGTAAGAAGAGGATAAAGGAAAATTATAATAATTTAATTTCTAATGTCATTATATATGTGTTGAATACCTATAATTGTAACACTTAGGGGGCGTTTGGTTCGCCGTAATCCGATGTAATTGGATGTAATTGTAATTTGATTACATTACGTAGTCTGTTTGTTTCGCAGAATGGAGAGAATTGTAATTCAGATTACATTACGTAGGCTGTTTGGTTTGCGTTGTAATTGTAATTCAGCCATTACAATTACATCAAGGGAGGTAATTCAGATTACATAGGATATTGGATGGAAAGTTTTGAATTACGTTGTAATTCAGAATTATTATTATTATTATTATTATTATTATTATTATTATTATTATTATATAAATAATAAAATAATAATATTTATCTAATAATAATAAATAATATTTATTATATTAATATATAATAATAATAATAAAATAATATAATATTATAATAATAACCATATAATAATTATAATAATAATAATAAATATTTATAATAATAATAATAATAATAATAATAATAATAATAATAATTAATAGAAATATTAAAATTATAATAATAATTATTATTTTTATTATATTTATATAATATTTATATTATTATTATTATTATTTTAATTATTTTAATAATAATAATAATAATATATTTTTTATTTTTATTATTTTAATAATAATTATTATTATAATAATATTTATTATTATTATTATTATTATTATTATTATTATTATTTTAATAATAATAATTATTATTATTATTATTATTATTATTATTATTATTTTAATAATAATAATAATAAAATGTTATTATTATTATTTTTTATTATTTTAATAATAATAATAATAATAATAATAATAATGATAATAGTAATAATAATAAATTATTAATATTTTTAATATTTATATTATTATTATTATTATTATTATTATTATTATTATTATTATTATTATTATTATTTATTGTTAATATTTATTGTTATTATTATTATTTATTTAATTATTTCTTATTATTATTATTATTATTATTATTAAGGTTTTTTTTTTTTTAATTTTGAATTACAATTACGTTGAGATCCAACCAAACAAATTGACAGAATACATCAATTACAATTCCGACACATTACAATTACAACACATTCCAACTCTTTGAATTACAATTCATTCAAATTACAATTCCTTTGACAGATTACAATTTCTTTCAAAACATACTGCGAACCAAACGCACCCTTAGAGTTATATGAACGAAAAATAAAAGTCCAGCAAAGGGCGTATCATAACTACGCTGGATTAGTTACATTCACAAAATGTTGTATCATAACTACGCTAGATTAGTTACATTCACAAAATGTTGTTTACCGGCAAAGGGCGTATCATGACTATAGTTATTAAAATTTAAGAGCTTATATAAGTTATTGCCACCACCACGATTATATTCACAAAAGGTTAAGAGCTTATTTTAAAAAATGTTAAGAGCTTATACTCACAAAAAGTTAAGAGCCACAAGAGGTTAAGAGCTGATTTGACAAAAAGTTAAGAGCTTATTTGAATTGTTTACCAATGTAACATGTTTCATTACATAGCTTTCATGTTATGGTAAACAACATTACAGTAATCCCAACACATATGTTGTATGTGGGCAATGGTACATTAATTGGCTAAATTATGTCTCTTTGATCGATGTGGGATAACTCGTACATAATAGATACATGCCCTGGTCAAGTCAAATTATTCTTAAGAGTGTAAAAGCAAGTTTACATGAGTCTCTTGTAACATGTTTGACTTATTTATTATATTATGTGAGGCTCATGTTTAGGTAAACAACATAATAGCAATCACAACCAATGTTATAAATGGCGTGAGGCGAGGCGTGGCGTGGCGGCAAGGCCACGCCTCAAGCTTTACGCTCCATGACGAAGCTATGGCGTTTTTTACGGCGTGACTAAGGCGGCGAAAAAATATTTATATATTTATCATTTATGTTATAATATCATATTTTATATGCATATCGAGTTTACAAAAGGTGAGTTTACAAAAGGTGAGCTTACAAAAAGTGATATACATAAGAAATAAAATGAAAATTTGAACTATGTTTAGAAATTAATAGGCCCAAAATTTAAGCTCACATCATCCCCTTCTAAAAATGGCGCCACGCCATACGATAAGGCGCGCCTTGGCACGCCTTTTCGCGCCTTATTCCACGCCTTTTCACATGACGCCTAGACTTCACGCCTTGGTCTATTTCGTGGCGCCGAGGCCATGCCTCGCGCCTTGGCGACGCCTTCGCGCGCCTTTTAGAACACTGATCACAACACAATGGAGTATTAACTAGCCAAATTTGATCTTTCAACTCATAACCAAATAGATACATGCCACGCAATAGTCAAGTCAAAATATCATTGCCCATTATTCATCGGGTTGACCCGGTTTAAATTGATCCATTATTCAGCCCGAACGGTTCAACCGGTTGAACGACTCGTGTCAAATCGGGTTTCAAAACATTATGTTTAATCCTTAAATCCTCAAACTTTTATTATTTTTCATTTATAACCCATAAACTTTTTTTATCATTAAAACTATCTGCCGCTATAAAATCCCGTTGATATGCACGGGTACTTGTTTATAATAAGTAAGAAGAGGATAAAGGAGAATTATATTAACTAATGTGATAATGTCTAATGCCGTTAAACATGAACTGAATACCTATAATTGTAACATTTGAAATTTAATAAACGAAAAATGAATGTTCGGGCAAAGCGCGTATCTCGTTTAGTTACATTCACAAAATGTTGTTCACTGTAATACCAAAATTATATTCACAAAAAGTTAAGAGCCTATATAAGTTGGTCCGCTATTATGACAATCATGTAACATGTGGTATTAGGCTAAACAACATAATAGTAGTCGCAACACATATGGCCTTTGTACGCCATTGTTTATTAACTAGCCAAATTTTGTCTCTTTGATTGATGTGGGATAACTGGTACATGCCATAGTCAAGTCAAAATATCACTAAAGTGTAAAAATTAGTTCTCAAAGATAATGGACTCAATATGAGAAAACCCTTTAATTTCTCCTCGTTGCTTATTCACAAAAAGTCAGATTGATTTTCTTATGTATAACATATTGGCTCGACATGTTATCAAATCATCAAAATGTAAAAAACTTTAAAAAAACGCTACATAAATCTTTCACTATTAACCCAAACATATCTACATTTCTTGACCACCCTTTGAAGTGCAAGATGCATCGGGTCAACCCAACCTGACATATCGCCATATCGGGTCACGCTCACACCAACGAGCCAACCAAAGCAGAAAAGGGTTTTACTTGCAAATTGCATAGCCGAAGCTAAAAAAAGATCCAAAAATGGGTGGGACAAAGTATGTTATGCAAGAGCTTTTTTTATGGTTGATTTTGAGCTATATCCAGTCATTACATGGTTAGGCCCGGCTATATCTGGCCAAGACCCATTGTTGGCTTCAATGATTCCACATATCAACAAGGTTATTCTTGTATCAGGTCTTTTTCTTGTTTCTTTGTAGTGCATGGTTAGAGTTTCATAATGTTAGGGTTTGAGCTTCAAGATGTTCAAGGTCTAATTTTTATTTTTTTTATAATTTCTTTTGAAATGATCGAGAAATGTTTAAATGTATATAAAGTTTGTTTTTTTTTTTTTTTTTTTTCATTCATTTATGATTACCCATTATATCTTTTTCAGTTTAATGAGTTAATATTGAAATTGGAAAATGAAAATCAATCTGACTTTTATAGAATAACATGTCGAGCCAATATGTTATAGTACGATGGTTGATATGAGATAAAATGAGTTTGCTTTTCACTTATGAATCATGAGTGATAGCAATGATACTCGATCCATGTTCAGTGACTTATTCTCGCCGTCTTGAGTTGCATAAGGTTTAGCCATTTAGCCATGTGTTTTACTCCATGAATTAGCACAAATTAGAACTGCACATATTGAAATGCTTTATCTCTCGAGTGTTCCAACCATTTGATCACTCTGAACTCAGGCCGATTAAAAAATGGCTTTTAAACATTGCTTATACATAAAGAATCAAGTAACGGTCAAGATATTGAACAAGTTCAAGTTACATCATCACTCATTTCATTGTTTTCAGTATATACACATTCAAAGACTGATTTACAAATAAGTATATGCTACAAGTGTACATTAGCAAGTCGAAACAAAGTTGAAGAAGAATATCAGACCCGTAAATAATTATTGAATTTTGTTCACTAAATTTAAATAGTTTGTAAGTAGAGGATAAAGGAGAATCATAATAACTAAGATCTAATGTAATTAAATATGAATTGAATACCTATAATTGTAACAGTTGAAGTCATATTAACGAAAAATATAGATATATACCTAAAAAGTTAAAGAGACATATAAGTTCTTTATCATGATCAAAGAGAATCAAGTAACATGTTTAGTTAAGGTGGTGTTTGTTTTTCATTAAGAGGCTCTTAACAGCCTCTTAATCTGAACTGTTCAGAAGCGGTCAGACATTTTGGTTGTTCAGGTCGTTTTTTTTTTTTTTTTTTTTTTTTTTTTTTTTTTTTTTTCCTGTTCAGATGTGTTCAGAGGTAGTAAGATCTTAATGGTCTAGACTTGACACTACTATACAAAAGGGTATAAACACCTCCAAATAAAGATTGGTTATATAACCCTATTCCTATGATAAAAAACTAGTGGGAACGGAAGGAACTAAAATAGGTTTTCTTGAAAAAACCAGTTTTCATAATACAAAACGCATAAAAACTGGGTTTGCGGGTAAAACCTGTCTTTTTACACAATCAAAGACATTGGTGAGTAGGTAACAACATGTCTCTATGCATTTAGGTTATAGACACCCTTCTTGAAAAAACAACCCGTGTGTGAGTATTCTCTATTTTAAAGAAGAGTAAATTGCATAAATCGTCCATAAACTTTGGCAAGATTGCATGTTTCGTCCCAACCATTACGAAAGTGCAGAAATCGTCCCTGTAGGAAACCTTTGAGCAAATTTCCGTCCCTGGTTGGGACGAAAATTGCATAATTCGAAAGTGCCAAATTGCATGTTTCGTCCCAATCAGGGACGAAAATTTACTCAAAGGTTTTTCACAGGGACGATTTCTGCACTTTCGAAATGGTTGAGACGAAACATGCAATCTGGCCAAAATTTAGGGACGATTTATGCAATTGAAACAACCGGTGTGATCAAAAGATATATACATTTTTATTGTTGCCTTTAAAATGTTTTCCCCAAAATTTTATCTTCCCTCTAAAAGTTTTCTATCATATCCCGCCCTAATTTTTCCCCAAAATCAAAATCTCATTTTTAGATCCCCCTATTTTTTATTTCCGCCCACCTTCCCTTATTCAGTTACACATACTTTTCCCCCAAAATCAAAATAATATCTATCACCAACATACAACCATCTCATGGTGTAGTTTTCCATCTTCACAAGCCAACATAACCAATGTAAGGTGTTCATGGGTGAATTTGTTATTTTTTTGATTTTTTAATTTAGGGTTTATGTAAACCTGAATCTATAAACTTGTAGCATCATTTATATAATAATTATTGCTCATTACATGTCGATTTTTTTTAGTTATACTCGATTTATGCTCAACTTGATCTACAATTAGAGCCATGGGACGAAGCATTCTTTACAAAGTCAATGAAATCATTTGCCTATAACTTGGACTTCTTAGTATGTTTTCTTTTGTGTATTATTTGTTACTTAGTTTCATGCTGTTAATGATATATTTGCGCTACCGTTTACCCCTTGTATAGATATTAAATAATTTTTCATAATATCCTTATTCAGGTTGTCGCATAATATTTTCCTTTATCTCAATGTGTTGAGGGTCTGAAAATTGATAATATTAATGCTTATTGGTTTATTCCATATGATAGTTCTTGCGCCTGGATCACTTTTTGGTTTTGCTACATACAGCCACAAGTTAGGATTGTATGATGTTCAAGGACCTATTCCTATGGCAAAAAATGTTTTCCTAATTGCGGACTCTGATGGAACCCTATCAATTGAGCTTGAAGATGACATGCCATTGTTTTCCTTCCTGGCTCACGTAAGTTTATTAAACCCTCCACATCTTACTATATTTAGTTTTGTAGGATCCATTTTTTAGAAAGCCAAATGATGTGGTCTGTTATGACTGTTATCTTTACTACAGGTAGAAATATGTAAGGATCGACTTGGATCTGCACTTGAAACTTTAAGACCGACGTCATCATGGGAAGGTCCAGGTCTGTACAGGGATTTTTTTTGGGAGGGCGAGGTTTTGGGCTGGCAATGGAAACACTAATTTCATACCTTGTGTTTGAACATGGCAACACTTACACTTTAGGTTTGATAACTTTCATGGCTCTTATTTTAGAATTGCTTTATGGTTTGCTGCTTGCATAACCAAACTATATTTTGAACAAAATGACAATTTTTTTCGCTTCTAACATGAAATTCATTGCAGCCAGAATCTTTACATTTCTGTCTGGACCTCTTGATTATGGACCTGAGCAACTAGACACAAGAAGATATTGTAATCAATAAGCTAGTAGAGGAGAGGATGCTGAGCTTGCCTTACTTCGAGAACAAACATCATTTTACAAAGATTTGGTACTAATCTGCATTTTGATTACCGCCTTGTGTCTTTTATGTGATATGTGTATTTAAGAAACATATATTTTCATGTATGTTTTTACAGGCTGTTGTCGTTGTTCAAGCAGGTGTTTGTATAGACATACTTGCTGTTACAAATGAGTAAACAGATTTGGCATCCTTGAAGTTTTTAGTATTGATAGTGGAGGCTCATTTTTTCTATACCCAAATACTGATGATTCAACACTTCCGCAGGATATATAAGTAATGTTCATCTGAAATAAGTTACAAAATTTTGTATGGATCATCTAAAAAAGAGCTAATTTATCTGTTTTTGAGGTAGTCCGGTTAACTACTCTATTGTATGGGCATCTTATCTCATGAAGTTACTCAAAAGATTGAAATCTTAAGTTATTTTTTTATCTTATACAAGGAAAATTGCTTCTTCCATTGCAGGTATCGGATGTTAAGTCGTCCAAACGTTTTCAATTTTGTCATGCGGCTGAGGACGTCTACTGAGTTTATACCAGAAATTCCGTCCGTGAGTAGCTTTCCGTTCTATTGCTGAACTTTCTTATTGTACCACTTTGATCATGTCTCTAATAAAATAATTCTTTGCCTGCAGTATGGTCATTCTTTCCAGGATCCAATGTATGATAATGTGCAGCATGTTATCTGTTGCGACTCATTTGCTACATATGCTTATGACTTTGATTTTTTAAATAATTATGGGTTTGCCAGGTAGAAGTTAATATTTCACCTGTTCTTTTATTATCCATGTATTTTTTTGCATTTATATGTGTGGAATTCACTATTTCTAGGATTAAGGATGGGTGAGACCTCAGCCATCGAATCATCTTTGGCTAGATCTCACTCTTGATATTGTATCTATGTAACTGTTTGAGTAATTTGGCTAGATCTCACTCTCGATATGCATATATATACGTCCGTTATGTCGGAGGGAGATGTGAGGGAGGCCGCAAGGGTATACGGGATTCCCGAGGATTTACATCCCCGTCTACCACCTCCCGGCATGACTATGGAACGTTTACCGAGGAATGCCATTGGGATCTACGAAGCGTATCTTGAGTTTTCAGGGATTAGAGTTCCATTTTCGACCTTCCTTCTTCAAGTTCTTAATCATTTCCGGGTGCATATATCCCAGCTAGTTCCGATTGGTTTGACGAAGGTCATTTTGTTCGAGGTGTACTGTAGGAGTTTGAACTTTGCTCCGTATGTGACTTTGTTCCGTCTTTTTTATATGTTGCAAAAGCAAGGGCATTGGTTCTCTTTTGCTCGTCGTACCGGTAAGAATGGTCCGGCGAGGATTTTCAATGAAACCTGTTCGAGTTTGAAGCATTGGAAGGATAGGTTCTTCCTTATCGACCGCAGGGCGATTCCTCAAGCCATGCCCTGGAGACATCCGGACTCCAGTGTTTCCGTGCTGCCGCCGGCGGGGGGTTATCAGCTAGAGCATGTGGATGCTTTGACGGCCGCTGTTGTGGATATACAGGCCCTTCATCCTGCCCTGCTCTTCGAGGCTGGTTTGTCCAAGCTTTGGAAGTACCCCGGTCACCGACCGGTTTTTAAGGACGGGGAGGGGAACGGTAACTCTCTTTGTTGTAAATCTAGCGTCTTGTGTTGTTCTTTTGTGCTTTGTTATGCCGTACTTATACTTGTTCTTTCTATGCAGTTGTACCGATGTCTCGCTTCCTTAGGTTCCCAAACACTTCCCTCTCCCGTGTCGGCAAGGGGCCAGCATTGGCCGATGGGGATGCCCTCGAGATGCATGTGACTGAGCCGCTGGGTCCCGAAGATCCTCTTCCCGCCAAGTCAGGACTTCAAAGGGTTGTTGAGAGACCCAACCAACGGGTAATAGATGCTCGGGCAGCAAAGGATAGGAAGAAGCAGGCTACTCAGCCTAATGTGAGCAGGAAGCGTACATCCGTTGATCCCTCTCCTCGACCACACAAGAGGGTCCATCCTTCCAGCGTTGTGGTATCGGAGGATGATGGTTCTTCTGAAGGTGACCGAACTCGATCCCCTTCCCCCATAAACATCAGTCATCCGGACGCCGAGGGGGTCGATGAAGAAAATGTGGCACACCAGGCGGATGTTGAAGATGTACAGGATGAAGAGAATGTTGAGAACGTGGAGATTCCGATAGGCGGGGAGGCTGGGAACACCGAAGCTACCAACCTGGTGAGCGGTTCGGAAAATATTGCCCCGGAAACTGCGGGCAATCATCCTGAAGGAGATGGTCTTGGCTTTGATATGTTTGATCCAGACGAAGATTTGGGAGGCCCAAATGTTTCAGCTTTTGCTCACGGAGGTATATTCTGAACCTGTTGATTATCGTTGTCTGCCAGGGAATCATGTTTTGTTTTTTTTTTTTTGTTCGCAGGCCCTTCCGGATCCACCTCCGCTGATCTTAGCCGTCAGGCATTTCCTCGCAGGGGATCCAGAGGTAAGTTTATGTCTTTTCATCTCTTTTCTCTCACATATCTCTTTTCTCTCCTTTATCTGAAGCAAGTCCTTTGTATATAGAGCGGGATGATTCTTCAGCACCCTGCATTCCCGGATGGAAACTGACCGCTGGGGCCAGTGTGAATGACGCAGAGGTTTGCAGAGACTTGATGGCGCATCTGGCTCCTCCCTCAGTCCGATCGGAGCAGGGCACCTTGACTGATTACCAAGCCACCCAGCGTGCCTGGTTTGAGTTAGCACGCGGGAGCTTGGCTCAAGCAGATGTTCTTCAGCGTTTCGAGAGAACGAGCTACCACTACGCCCAACTTTATCAGGCACATGAGGGTTGTGGTAGCTCGGCCGATCGGATCAAAGAGCTTGAGTCCGAGCTCTCGGAGCAACGTCGCTCAGTTGAGGTTCTGACCAAAGTCAACCAGGAACTTCAGCAGCAACACCAGAATTGTGCTAGTCGAGAAGAGGGGTTGTCGAACCAGTTATCTGCCATTGAGTTGGAAAGGGATGGTCTGTTGGCAAAGATTGGTGAGCAGGACGGAAAGATGCGAGCTTTAGAAAATGTTTTGGCCGTGAAGACAACTGCTCTCGAGACGGCCGAAGCAAAGGCCGCCGAGCTGGGTCAGACGGTGGAGAGACTAACTGTGGAGTCAAGCCAAGCGGAGATACTGAGGTACAACTATGTCCGGAAGCTGGTTCCGTTGGTTATCAAGAGACTTCAAGAGAGCGATGAATATCAGATGGCCTGGGGAGATGTCTTTAATGCAGCCATAGATGCTGGCTGGTTGCAAGGGATCAAGGTCAGTCGGAAGACCGAACAGATTGAAGAGATTGTGAACTCCTCCTCTGGTTTTGATATGTCAGGAGCACTCAACTTCCGGACTGCCTATGATGGCATGTTTTCCAAGCAGTTCCCTTTTGTGGAAAAGATAGTTGCTTCTCATCGTCTTCCCTTGGCTGATCTTATGAACATCTTTCCGGAAGGAACTGGAGTCACCCCAGGTGTTGGCAGTTCCGGGGTGGTTAATGCTGATCAGGAGCAGGATCATTAGATTATTTCGTTGTTCTGCTTGGTCTGTAATATTTGATTTGTGACAGTTGACAATTTATTTTCATGCTTGTTCATTCGGATGATCCTCCTTTTTGGGGTACATTTATATATTTTGCTGATGATTCGTCCGTTTAGATATGTCGTGATTTTGCATTTTTCTTAGCAATATTTTTTTTGTATACACTTCGCTGTTATGATCTTCATATGTGCTTATGTAGCTAGTCAGATTTTCTGGATAAATGATATTATCCCTTAGGCGTCTTAGCGCCGTAGGATTACAAGACGAACCCCTAGGTTTGTTACCGTAGGGTTACGTGACGAACCCCTAGGTTTGTTATCGTAGGGTTACGTGACGAACCCCTAGGTTTGTTACCGTTGGGTTACATGACGAACCCCTAGGTTTGTTACCGTTGGGTTACATGACGAACCCCTAGGTTTGGTACCGTTGGGTTATATGACGAACCCCTAGGTTTGTTACCGTTGGGTTATATGACGAACCCCTAGGTTTGGTACCGTTGGGTTATATGACGAACCCCTAGGTTTGGTACCGTTGGGTCGTAGAAGTTATCCCTTAGGTTTGTTACCGTCGGGTTATATGACGAACCCCTAGGTTTGTTACCGTTGGGTTATAGAAGTTATCCCTTAGGTTTGTTACCGTCGGGTTATATGACGAACCCCTAGGTTTGTTACCGTTGGGTTATATGACGAACCCCTAGGTTTGTTACCGTTGGGTTATATGACGAACCCCTAGGTTTGGTACCGTTGGGTCGTAGAAGTTATCCCTTAGGTTTGTTACCGTCGGGTTATAGAAGTTATCCCTTAGGTTTGTTACCGTTGGGTCGAACGGAGGTAGCTAATCTCCGCTCAAATTTAGGTTTACTTCGTGGCTCATGACGGAAAATTTCCCTCCGTCTGGAGGGTTTCTGATATTTGATTAACAAAATGACTTAGACAAGTCTTACAACCCAGAATTCTGAACAGAATACAAACTATAAATAACACTTCCGGAGGTTAACAGCATTCCACTTCCGGGGGACTTCCTGATCGTCCATCGTATATAACTTATAGGATCCATTCTGATATGCTTCTGTCACACGATATGGCCCTTCCCATTTTGGGCCTAGCTTGCCTTGGTCTTCAACGCGGCTGGCCTCGTTTCTGCGGTACACGAAGTCTCCGGGACGGAAAGTTTCCGGTCGGACACGTCGGTTATAATATTTTTCAATCTTGGCTTTGTACTTGGCCTCTCGGATTGCTGCTTCTTCCCTCCTTTCTTGCAGTAGATCCAGATTCAGACGGACCTCCTCGTCATTCATCCCTTCCCTAACCATCATTGTCCGATGCGTTGGCATCCCTATTTCAGCCGGTATGACAGCCTCACTGCCATACGTTAGACTGAATGGTGTTTCTCCGTTGCTCATTTTAAGTGTTGTACGGTGAGCCCAGAGAACGTTAGGTAATTCTTCCACCCATCCGGCTTTTTCTCTACCCAGCCTAGTCTTGATGCCGTTCATTAGACTTTTGTTGGCGGCTTCAACTAGTCCATTCGCCTGTGCATGAGCTACCGCCGTGTTGATCTGTTGTATGTTTAGCTGCTCACACCATCTTTTGAATGGGTCATTAACAAATTGTGTCCCATTGTCAGTGACTATTATCTGTGGGAGGCCGAATCTGCACACTATGTTCTCCCATGTGAACTTTTTGACCTCCTTTCCCGTTATGCGGACCAGTGGTTTAGCTTCGATCCACTTGGTGAAATAATCGATAGCCACTATCACGTACTTTGCCTTCCCCGATGACTGGGGTAAAGGGCCTAGGATGTCCATTCCCCACTGGTAGAAGGGCCACGGGGCCATTATGGACGTCATTGGCGTTTTCGGAAGTCTGGGGACCCTGGAATGGATCTGGCAGGAGTCACATTTTCGGATTTCATTCCTGGCGTCCCGGTGCATGGTCGGCCAGTAGTATCCCTGTCTCATGGCTTTTGCCACTACCATTCGTGGTTCGGAGTGCATTCCGCACGCTCCCATGTGTATTTCTCTGATTACATAATTGGCTTGCAAATGACCTACGCACCTTAGCATGGGTACCAAGTATGACCGTTTGAACAAAACTCCTTGGTCCATTACGTATTGATTGATTTTCATCCGGAGTGTCCGTGCTTCATTTCTGTCCTCCGGCCATATCCCTTCGGTTAGGCACTTAATGATGGGTGTCATCCAGTTATCTCCTTCTTCTTCCACCACTGCATTCACCTCTCTCTTCCCTATGGATCTCTCCGTCAATACTTCAACCAGAACCTCCTTTGTGAGGTGATCAAACGCCACGGTTGCCAACTTACTTAGCACGTCGGCTTTCTGGTTTCTTGCTCGGGGAATGTTGCTGATGGAGAACTTATCGAAGCTAGCAATCAACCCTTTCGTCTTGGCCAAGTATTTTACCATGTTGGCATTTGCAGCTACATAGTCACCATTTATTTGATTAGCTACCAGTTTTGAATCGACGTACACTCGTACGTTTCGTATGCCCATATCCGCTGCTATCCTTAAGCCGGCCAATAGAGCTTCGTATTCAGCCTCGTTATTGGTGGTACCTTCAAAGTCCAGACGGAGAGCATAGGTGTATTCTGTCTTTGTGGGGCTGATTAGCACCAACCCGGCGCCTGCCCCCTTTTGGTTGGAGGATCCATCCGTAAACAGCGTCCATCTATCAGTTTCGTCTCTGCTTAGCTTTTTCGCTGGTTGTTGGAAATATGAAGGGGAACTATCACCAATGGGAGCTTCGGACAAGAAATCGGCAAGAACCTGTCCCTTGATGGAACTCCGGGGAATGTAGTCGATGTTGTACGCCCCCAACTCCACCGAATACTTGGCGAGTTTTCCGGACGCGTGTGCTTTACTGAGGATTTGCTTGATTGGTTGGTCAGTGATGACCTTAATTGGGTGAGCTTCGAAGTACCTACGCAATCTCCTGGACGCATGCAACAGGGATAGGACAAGTTTTTCTAACGGTGCATAATTCTTCTCCGCCTCATTCAATGTTCTACTGACGTAATGTACCGGATTTTGTTTCCCCTGTCTCTCCGTTACTAATACGGTGCTAACGGCCTCATCGGCAGCAGCGATATACACATATAAAATTTCTTCGGTGACCGGCGTGGTTAAAGAAGGGAGCTCTTCGATGAGCTTTTTCATCCTCTGGAAGGCATCTTCCGCTGCCTCCGTCCACCTAAACTCGTCCTTATTCTCCTTGGTGATATTTTTCAATGTCTCGAAGAAAGGTAATGACCGTTCAGCCGACCTGGAGAGGAATCGATTTAGAGCCGCTAACTTGCCACTGAGGCTTTGCATCTCCTTCAACGTCCGGGGTGATTGCATGTCCAATATGGCTTTCGTCTTCTTTGGGTTAGCCCGGATCCCTTCGGAGGTGACCAAATATCCCAGGAATTTCCCTTCCTCCATTCCGAACGAACACTTTCTCGGGTTAAGCTTCATATTAACCCTCCTCAGGTTGTCGAACGTTTCTGCAATGTCCGCTAGCATTTCTCTCTCTTCTTTGCTTTTGATGACCATGTCATCAACATAGGCTTCCAAATTTCTACCTATCTGCGTTTGGAACGCTTCATCGACCAACCTTTGATACGTGGCACCGGCATTCTTAAGACCGAAGGGCATCTTGGTGTAACAATAAGTCCCTTGGTCCGTATAAAAAGCTGTCTTCTCTTCGTCTTCCCTAGACATTTGTACTTGGTGGTAACCTTTGTATGCGTCCAAGAAACATTTGTATTTGTACCCCATCACGGACTCTATCTTCCAATCAATGTTTGGAAGAGGATAATAATCCTTTGGGCATGCCGAGTTGACATTTTTGAAGTCGACGCACATCCTCCAGGTGCCATCGCTCTTTTTCACCAACACTGGATTAGATATCCATGTTGGGTATCTCACCGGGCGGACAATTCCAGCACGAGTCCATTCTTCCACTTCCTTAAGCACGGCTTGGCTTCTATCCGAAGCGAACATCCTTCGTTTCTGACACACAGGTTCTACTGATGCATTTATGTTCAAGCGGTGTTCTATGATTCTCCGTGGTACTCCTGTCATATCACTTGGTTCCCACGCAAATACGTCCAGATTGCCGGCGAGCAATTCCTTCAGCTGAATTTTACAACCCTTAGTCAATTTTCCTCCTATAGTGACGAGTTGATCTGGATACGCCGGGTTGATCATTACTTCCTCTGTTTTCCCAGCCTCCCGTTCATGTCCTTCGACCATATCCTGCTCTTTCTCTGTCTGACTCTCTTCTATCCTCCGACACTCCAAGACTGCGGCAAACCTGGTGGTCAGCGTGGCGATACCTCCCGGCGTGGGGAATTTCATCATCGAATGAATGGTGGAGGGAATCGCCCGGAGTATCTTGAGCCCACTCCGTCCAAGGATAACATTGTATGGTGAAGGGGCACGAATGATCGTGAATTTCATGGTAGCCTTCCGAGACAGTCTCCCCTTCCCGAATTCTACATCTAGCTCCAACTTACCCAGCGGTTTGGTTATGCTACCTGCGAACCCTAGTAGGTCCGTTCGAGTGGGTCTTAATTTCACCTTGAGAGAAGGATGTAATTGATTAAAGCAGTGTTCGAACATAATCTCAACAGACGCCCCCTCATCTACAAAGACTCTCCGAACGAGGTACCCTTCTATGGTCGCCTCTATGATGATTGGTTCTTCTGACACATCGTCTGGCGATATAGGAGGGAATGTCAGGGGAACATCCATCCATTCTTCCGGTGGCTCTCTGTTCTTCCTCTTTCTGTCGTTCATGTGTGTGCGAATCATGTTGATGATCCTGTCCTTTCGCGGTTCATCCTCTCGTTGCCTACCACCCTTTTGTCGAACATCTTTGACCAGATGATTGAGTTTCCCGGACTCTAGAGCCGTTTCTAGTTGCTTTTTGAGTTGAATGCAGTCATTTGTGTGATGTCCACTGCCCATGTGGTAGTCACAATATTTATCCTGGTCCTCCCTCCTGAGCGGGCGGCCAAGCGGTCTAGGGACAGGGAGCTGCAACTGTCGTTCGGTCGCTAGGATTTCTCGAGGCAGTTTGGTGAGGGAGTTTAATGAGAGCTTTGCAGGGTAGTTTTGGCGTGCGTGATAATCGTTTCGAGGAGGGAGCAACGGAGGTCGTTCCCTAGGTTTGTAGGGAGCGTACCAGTCTCGTCCGGTGGTACTACTTTTATTTTCGTACGGTCTCTTATCTCCCCCGTACGGTCCCCGGTATTGTCTTTCCTCCCGTCTAAAGTTACCGACGGGAGGCCTTCTCGAGGATTCCATTCTTTCTCCTCGAGGCAACTCGGTACTAATGAAGGCCTTCTCTGATCTTACGAAATCATCCACCCGGTTCATCATTTCCTCCACCGTCTTAGGTACTCGGTCAGCAAAGCGTTTCGCCAACTCGGGGTTCTTGCATGCATCCATGAAAGAAGACATCCGCATTATTTCTGGCACCCCTTGGATGAATCCGGTTTCCGTAGTCCACCTTTCCTTGAATTCAGGCAGAGATTCGTTGGCATTCCTGACGATCTTGGTTATTTCTGTGGGGTCCCTGAGGCATTTCTTGCGGAGAGCAAAGCGGGTTGTAAACTGATGACGGAGGTCCGCCCACTCGTCAATACTTCCGAAGGGGAGTTTGTCATACCAACCTCGTGCGCTTCCATCCAGTGTTTGTTGAAACATACGGCACCATACCGGCATGGGCCAGCATCCCTGCATTGCGGCCCCGGAAAATCTAGTGAGGTGATCCTCCGGGTCCGTCGAACCGTCATAGAGCTTGATATGGGATGGCATTCTGTGTTTCGGAGCTGAGAATTCTAGAAGCCTCCGGGACAACGGAGAATTGGCTATCTCCTTGAAGGGTTTTCCCAAATCGTCGTCCGACACCTTTGCCCCCGTTGCAATTCCCCCGGGTGTTCGATCCTTTCGCGCCCTATCTCCGTTACTATCTTCGGTGAAGTCTAACCGGATGGGTTGAACCTTTTCTCTTCGGTTATAATCTTCTACGAGAGCCTTGAGGGCGGATAGGTGTCCCTCAATCTGTTCTTTCAATGCCGGGGAGGTATCATCGTTACCACCTGAGGTTTCGGGGTTTGGACCCGACATGGCGCGACCCTGGTAGATTGAACCCGGGTCCCACGGATGGCGCCAATTTGTTTGAGTAATTTGTTGCAGTCTCCTAGTCGCGAGTCCTGAGAGTTCTTCGGATCTGGAGACACAAGGAAAGAACGCGTTAGCCTCGCCCTGGGGTTTATCCCAGGACCCAGCTCAGGCGTGAGAGTAAGTATAGGGTGTTAATGAAAATATATGTGTGTAAGTGTAATTGAAAGATCCTTTGTTAAAGTAAATGAGAAGTATTTATACTACTTTGGACATGTACCTTTCTACTGTTGGAACACTGTTCGTAGTACCAGTAGGTGACTGTTTCTGACATATAGGGAGTGGCGTACCTCTGACAGGTGGTGCCAGTCGTGGGGGGCACGTGTCATCAAATGTCCGTCCGGACACTACTGATCCGTCCGGCATGATGTGTCCGGATCTTATCGGTCCGTCCGGTCATGTACACAAACAGTAACCAAACACCTTCGACAAGTCCCTACATATACGCACATATTAAAGCCAAGACAACCATAATATAGACATGATACATCACCCTGTTCCTCTCTTACACCACCAGCTCTGGCGACCACTAGATACTGTTAGAAAAATTGAAAAACCTCTAGATAGTAATTTCTGCCACCGCATGCAAGGGTACTGTGCTAGCAAATGTTACTGTACAAGTTTGCCTTGTAGATTTGCAGTTCCCTAAAATCAAATGCCAGTGTTCTGTGTTATGTTATTGCAACTATGTTTGATATTTGAAGCCTAATTTGTTGGATCATATATGCTGCATACACACTTTTGAGCTTCCTATGCTACAATTAGCTTTCCAGTAAACCACAAGCTTAACTTGATAGGCTCATCGAAACACAACAGTTGATGGATCAGTAGGGAAGCATACATGTGGTTCAGCTACCATGACTCAACATAAGCTAAACAAGGTAAACATGTAACCTATCTTTCTTTCTCTCTCTCTCTCTCTCTCTCTCTCTCTCTCTCTCTCTCTCTCTCTCTCTCTCTCTCTCTCTCTTTTCAAGGAAAAAGCAACAGGGGCACCTATTAGTTTTCAAGTTCATTTTGAAAAGTCACTTAAAACTTACACATTGTTGGTTATTTCCTTTTCAGTGTCGTTGGTAGTCTGAGGTGGGAATTCCCTGTTCTGAGTCGCCTGCCGCTTGATTGGGAGTGTGGATTTTATGTGATGAAATCGATGCATGACTTTGTGCTAAAGTATCAAAACGACAATTTCCCGAATATAGTAAGTGCTTGTTAAATAACTTTGCAATTTGTTTCTTCCACTGAAAACCCATTTTATTTGTTGTATTATTGGAAATTGGTTCATGAATTTTTGTGCAAGTGTAAAAAATAATTAGTTTTGGATAATCAGGCATGTTTAGTAAACCAGATACAAGTTGCTTAAGCAAATCTGGCATACCCTCAAAATCACTTAACTGTTGTACTGAAACGCTATAAGCAAAGTCACTTAACTGTTGCGAAATGGTTGACTTATTATTTGGTAACTTTATATGTAAATACCTCAACTTATTTCATTGTAATGACTTTAAAGCAAAGTTAGTTGCAGTGTTTTTTTTTTTTTTTTTTTTTGAAAAATGGTTATTTGATTTCGATTATTTCTATAAGATAATCATTCTCAAAGTATAGTGTCGAGCACCCCTATGAACATAATTGTTTGGACACTTGAAGTTTATCCAAATCATTAGAGTATTCTCTACAATTTTCTTCTTGAATAACTCACCGGATGTGCAATAGTTTCATCCTTTCTAGAACTTTTTGTTTTTAGATTGCTAATATTTTTATTTCCTTAATTAACATATAGGTACTTTTGAAGTCAACTACATAGCCGGAAAGGCAAGTCCATCGCGGGCACTACCCAACTTATTTTGGTGACAGCGTCTCTTAGAGCACAAAGAGTTGAATGCCATCATTGGTGCATTGTTTACAATGTGGTGCAATTAATGCAGATAATGATGTTCAATTATGTTGAATTCTAGTTTCTTTATAGTCTGTTGAATTCTAGTGTTTTAATTTGGATTTTGTCTAGGATTTATGTTTAGTTGAATTGACGTATTATCTTTTACTTTGTTGATTTCGACATTTGTGGTGTATTTTAATCAATTTATATATATTTTCTGGATTTATATATATTTCTTTATTAAAAAAAGTCATTTCTCAAATTTTTCAATTTATTGGAAAATTTTAGAAATGATTCTTTTTTTTTAATAAAATAGATTTACCAAAAAGACAGGCTTTCTGTTAAAAACATATCTTTTTGACTCTATATAAAGATATGTTGATGCTTTTATGGAGATCAATTTTAAGGAAAAATCAGTGTTGGTGCTTCTAATAGAGATAGGTTGCAAAACCGGTTTCTATATATTTCGATCATGGAGATACCCCCCTTCAGAGAGTGGTTCCAAAACCACTCTTCATGGGCCATTTTGACCGGTTTTTGTGTATTTTTTGTAGTAGTGTGAGAGGGGTGTCTGAATGTCTCTTGTTGCTTCTTGCTAACGCAAAAGAAAACCAAAAAAAAAATAGTACAAGCAAGCAAATGTGGGGTTTAAACATGAGTATTTTTTTCCCGTTCAGATGCGGTCAGATTCAGATTCTTTTAAAAAAGAAACACCACCTGACTGACACTCATGTCATAATAAACAACATAACAGCACTCAAAACACACATAGCCCATGTACGCAACTGTACATTAACTAGCCAAATATTGTCTCTTTGATCGATGTGGGATAACCGGTAACAAAATAGAAACATGCCATGCCACAAGTCTACACTCATCAACTTATTCAAACTTCTATTCAATCTATAAACAGTATAATTTAACCAAAGTGAATAGTTCCATTCATCAGGGGTTGTTTGGATTAGTTTGTTTATTTGGTTTATGTATTTACTAGGAGGGTGCCTACACGTTGCGGCGGCGTGTACCGTGTGACGATTAACTGGATAAATAGATTTCGATAAAGCATGGTTCACCCGTTTGTATCGGTTCCAACGGTCCTCTCCGGTGCGTTTTTGGATGGCTTTTATTGGCTAGCCGAACCGGTGTCAACTCCGGTTCCCGGTTGAACTCGTTGGTCCGGTCCGATTTTCAAAACTATATGTACCATCAACTTGTTAGCATGTATGCTTTTTGTGCTTTATTAGTTTGTACAATGTGTATAATAATATGTACTTTTCATTTTAGGGGTGTGTTATAAATAACATAATTAGTGTGTTTAATTAGTTTATACTTTGATTATGTTGTAGCTTGTTTAGATTGTACATTATGAAAATATTATTGTACTTTTTAGTAAGAGAGTGTTTTAATTGGTTGTATTTAAATTGATAGATATGCTTTTAATTGGTTGTACAATGTAAATACATCATTGTACTTTAAAATAATTAAATGTTTTAATAAAAGTATTACTATGCATTAATTTAATGACTTAGTGCATTAAAAAGTTGTACACTATGTATAGATGTTTGTAATGTCTTAGTGTTTAATTTAGTTATACAATTTGCTTTGTTAGTTGTATTGGTGATTTTAAAATTTTATTGTCTTAGTCATTTAATGCCATAAATGCGGTTTGTACTTTATAAGATAGGTAGATTTGAAGTAAATAATAATAATAATAATAACAATAAATAATAAAAAAAATAAAGTTCATAAACTCACTTATTTGGCATAGTAGTTTAGCAAGTTAGGCTTACAATCAGGTCGATAAGCTTACGAACATGAATATAAATGGAAGATTGAGCTCATTATCTTTAAAAATTGGACAACCTAGTAAAATGTGTAAATAAGCTAATCCACACAAAAAAACACGAATTTAAGGTTTTTTTTCCATCCCTATTTGAAACAAGGATTACCATTTCTTCATTACTTGAACCACAAAGGACCCTTGAAGTGCAAGATCCACCAGGTCAAACCAAGATTAACATATTTTGTGGTTATAATGTTGTACATGTTTCTGATTTAATGATTACAATGTCCAGTTGCCTAATGCGTTTGCTTATCTACCTCGAAATCAGAAAATTATGATATTAGACCGGGCAACTGGACATCTCCACCCATATGATGACAAGTGTCCTCTAGTTGCCCAAAAAAATACACAAGTTGTCCAAAAAATAGTCAGAAACGTGACACTTGTCACTTGCAGATTTCAGTTGCCCAAAGTACAGGTTAATATCATAATTTTTTGATTTGAGGGCAGATAAGCGTACACATTAGGCATTTGAGGCATATTAGAAATTATCCCAATAAAAAATAAGTCGAAACAAAAACAAAGAACAATTAGCCCTACAAAATAATTAGTGAGCACATTTTTATTTTTATTAATTAAGTACTGTATTAAGTAAGAAGAGGATAACGGAGAATCATAATAAATAATGTCTAATTTCATTAAACAAGAATTGAATAGATACAATTGTAACACTTAGAAATTATATAAACGAAAAATAAAAGTTTGGGCTATGCTCGTATCTCATTGAATTACATTCACAAAATTGTGACATGTAACTTGTTTATTTACATGAATGTCTTGTAAGGGCAAACAACATAAAAGCAATCACAACACATAAAGCCGTTGTACGCGATTGTATATTAACTAGTCAAAGTGTGTCTCTGTGATCGATGTGGGATAACTAGTAACAAAATAGATGCATGCCATAGTCAAGTCAAAATATCACTAGAATGTAAAAATGAGTTTTCAAAGATAATCGACTCAATATGAAAAATCCTTTCTCCTCGTTGCTTATACATAAGAAATAGACATAACCAAATCTTAACTTGATAAAAAGGGAGATAACATAGCAAATTGATTTTCATGTCTCTGCTACAAGTCTACACTCATCATCTAATTCAAATTTCCACACAGTTAGTAAACACTATATATAGTTTAACCAAAGTCAATAGAATTTCATTCACTAATAGATTGTATGGATTAGTTTATTTAATTCGCTTATGTATACATAAAGAAGCAAAACAATGATTAAGATACTCTCCATGTTTAAGTAACATTAATCATTTCATTCTGTTAAGTATGTATCGACTGACTTAAAAGATGGACTTGACAAATCCTAACTTGATGAAAAAGGAGCAAATTGATGTTATAGTCTATGCTATAAGCTAGTCTACACTTCTCATCTTATTCAAACTTTTATAAAGCTAATAAACAATATAATTGTCTCAATCAAAAATGAATAAAACTTATTCATTAAGGAGCTGTTTGGACTAGTTTACTTATTAGAATTTGAAAAGTTCGTAAACTCATTTACTTTAAGTTAGTAAACTCGTAAACCTGTAACTTTTCTAAGTCTAAATAATCTAATAAACCGTCGAAATAAGCTACCCTTGACACCTCGGAAACAAATATGTATTGAACGACATTATTTTTATATACTCTAAACAACTACGTCATGTTCAAACAATGATACCTCAATGGTGGAGGACATGCAACACAAACAAAAGTTTTCAATTCACATCTTATTCACGCGTTTAATAACGGAAGAGGACACAAAGTGATCAGGTGCATTAAAAAAAACAAAAAAAAAACAGTAGTTTTATGTTTTTATTTTGTTTGTCAAAATAAATAAATTAAAAAAATTAAAAAAAAAAAAAAAAAAAAAAAAAAAAGAGAAAAAGAAGAGTATTTTGATGTTTTTATTTTGTCGAATCCAGGGTATCAATTCCCGAGACGACTTGTGTTGGTGTCGAATTCAAGGTATCAATTCCCGAGACGACTTGTGTTGGTGTCGAATCTGGGGTATCAATTTCCAATACGACTTTTGTTGGTGTCGAATTTGCTTTCTTAGTTTATTTTGGTTTTGGGTTATCCCGTTTTATTTTTGGTTTATTGTTTTAAATTTGCTTTTTTAGTTTACTACTCTAGAACTTTCGCGATTTTGCCGCTCGAACTGCGGGGAGTATTAGATGAATAAGTTAGTTGGCCTAAGCCCGACTTGTGGATTGGGTCCATTAGGGTTTTCAAGTATATTGCTTTATAAATACCTGACGAATAAATATTATAGCCTACGGGTTTCTATTGTCTAACACATTTTAATGCATGTATTAATAGACCTATTAAGTAGTACAAGGTATTATGAAAATGATACAACCACATAAAACACACATTTTCTTATAATATAAATTTGAGTTAATAACTTTTGAGAGTTACAAAGTAATTATTAAGAAATTGTAAGTGTTTATTAGAGTTAATTTACTACATGTAATATATATCATGAGTTTATGAAAAAAAATTATTTTTTTATTTAATGTGTGCTAAATTGAGATAAAATAGTTTGGAGTTCAAAACTTAACGAAAATTTGGATAATCTTAATTCTACATATAGGTAACGAACTTTTCAAAATATTCAATGTTAAATAATTTCTCTCAAAAATACTAAGTTAGGTAATCAAACTTTGTGAAACTAGTTAATATGACCGCTCAAGCTTATGAACCCACATGTGACGTGAGACAAACTCATTATCATCTTTGGAAGAAAGGTAAAAATTGAAAAAACACAAACTCATTATTATCTTTAAACAAGATCTTCATCTTCATCGTCATCAAACCTAGATTCCAACAAACTTTTTCCGGCCAAACTGATTTATTCACATATTGTAGATGAACATTTTGTGTACTAAAAAATGATACAAAACAAAAATTTCCTTGAATAATAGGTACACCAGGAAGAAGTTCTGCAAATACACACCATATACTCCATAAATCAACAGAAGCTTCATAATCAGTTGAACCCAACAAAAGTTCAGGCGGTCGGCACCATCACGTCACAACTCTACTAGTCAAAGGTTGTTTCTTTTCACTAAAAGAATTACAAAAATCGCCTATTTTCATAACTCCTTCATTATTAACCAAAAGATTAGCCCTTTAATAACTCGATGCATTACACCACGCGAGTGACAATGCTCAAGCCCTTCCAACAATTGCTTAATTTTTGGAAAAGAAAAAGTCAAACTTCTTGACTTATTTATCTAACTAGCAGGGTACCCGCGCAATGCGGCGGCGGGTACCCGGTGACTAATTTTGTGGCAGTCACATGGTTTTCATTTATACGATTTTGGCGGCAAGTAATTTCCTTTCGACAAACTGTATGTGTAGTGTTAAAAAATCATGCTCGAAAAGCGTTTTTCTCTAGTGGCATAGTTACGTAGCGACAACAATGTAATATTTTCAATCAATTTTATTTTTGATTGCAGCATGAGATGGAATTCATTAGTCGAGTACTCATGCATAATTGCGAAAACGTATGCGTGTCGCTTCGCAGCTTTTAGGCCCTACCATTTTTTCATTTTTTAAAGAAAACTAAATTTTCATTCATTAAATAAAAATACAACTTGCAATACGAAATATAAGAAAAAAACATATGAAATTAAAAAATTTAATAATAAAAAAAATAATAAATAGTAGAAAATTATAAAAACATGCAAAATATTACCCTTTAAAAGCCCATAATTTTTGGACAATCCAACACAACTTACCCATCTTTTGTCTAACCTAAATTGTAAATATTATTAAGATATAGGAACTCAATAGAAACACAGCCACACACAATTTTTATTGAGGTGTGCTACACCCACTCATAATTTACACAAAAAACCCCACTCGCTGACGTGTCAGCGAGCTGATTGGTTGGTTTTTTGTGGCCCACAAAAAACCAACCAATCAGCTCGCTGACACGTCAGCGAGTGGGTTTTTTTGTGTAAATTGTGAGTGGATGTAGAATTATTCATTTTTATTTCCCCTTTCCTTTATAACACACAAAGTCAACCTTTCATAGCTTATACACTCCTCAGATCCACCAAAACTTTTCTATCTCGGTTTGTATGTGTAAATCGAATCACAAATAAAGCTCAGATATCCCATTCCTTGCTTTCTTTTCGTCAAGCCAAGCACGAACAAAACCAATAATCTTTCTTTCTGCAATTGTTATACGAACACCAACACCCCTTTATCTCGTTTTTATCTTTTTTTTTTCGAAGAACAAAGATCTAAAAGTTTTGGCTTCAAGATCTTGAAAAAGGTCTCGGGTAGGTTCATTGATATTGTTTTTCGTTTTGTGTCTTTTAGAACTATGACGAGTTTGTTAAGGATCTTCAGAGAACTTCTCTTGAAATACAACAAATTGAGATCTTCGATTTTTTTTTTCTTCTTGTATTCGAGTCTTGGTTCTTGATTTGTATATGAAGAAAGGGGAGTAAATGTGCAAATGGCGAATGTGAATTGAGTCATATTTGAAATGGTGGGGAAGCTTACTGGTGTGGTAACGTGGGAATGGCAGCGACATTTCACCCTCCACGTAGGAATGGTGAGGGAGGAATGTGAACATACTCTTCGCTGTGAGGCTTATATAAGCTAGGCTTGGTTGTTAAAAGTTAAATGGGTTTTATGAGTCCTATGGGTGTTACAATAGGAATTTTAAAATATTTAATAGGCTGTTACAAACAAATTGCTGTTAGACACATGCATTTAATTTTCAAGAATAATATTGACCATTTTGAGTGAAAATCGTTTGTGATAATGGGATGAACATGTTACTACGAAAGGCTTTTAATAGCCAAATTACATTATGAATTGATTTATTAGCATTTGTAAAACACTTCTTTCTAATATAAGTAAGATGTTGAATCTGAATTTTTAAGCCTTCTATTTATAGCATGTCCCAAATGTATTATAAAGTAGTATAGATAAGTATCTTTTATATAATAAAATAAAACCTGACTTTTTCATTTAAAAAAAATCAAATCATACCTTATTTAGTAATAATTTTATTTAAAAAAAGATTATTTTCTTATTAAGTAACATTTTATATTTATCCATAACACAAATAGAAAATAAATATAAAAAATATAGATAAGATGCAATTAACAATAGAATTAAAATTTTTGAATAATTATCTTTAATAATAAAAAACTATAATTAAATATCATAAATCAAACAAAACAAAGATTAAATTATTTATTTTTTAATAAATAAAAATATATGATTCAAAAAAAAATTTTAAAAACTCGCGGGTGCGCGGGTATTATAACTAGTTTTATAATAAAAAAAGAACAAATTAGTTCAACTTACCTAAGATTCTGTGAAATTAATGTCGGGACAAGAGAGTAGTCCTGATATATCGTGTTCCATATATTCAAAAACGAGATGTTGATTGATGTCTCATCTGTTTTTTATTTTATTTTTTGCAAGAAAATCAAGGATTGTTTAAATTCCCAAATGGTGTTTTTCTTAATTTCATTAAAAAAAACAAATCTTGATTGATTTCTCATATGGGGTTTTATTGATTTCTCATATGGCGTATGTGTGTTAGTTAAATATAGGGGTTGTGCGGATCTTGTTGATGATGGTGATGGTTGGAGATAAAGGTGTAGGGAAGAAGATTATTAAAATATTTGAAACGACAAATATACCTTTCAACTTACCGGTTTAGCAGGTCATCAGTTGCAAAAATACCTAATATTACCTAACATTGAACAAACATTAAAGTTTCGTTAGTTAACATAGTATTTTTTTAAGAGTAAATTACCTAACATTGGGAATTTTGAAAAGTTCGTTACTTAACAGTAGAATTAACCCTATTTTTTGAGTCGTTCTAAGACAGTACAACTACAATACATCTATCTGGCAAGTAAAAGTTTTCTCCTTACTTTTTCCGCCGCATATCGCGGGCATTTGGCTAGTCTATATGAACGAAAAATAACAGTCCGGCGAAGCAAATATTATGACTACACTTGTTTAATTACATTCTTACTAGTCTTTATAAACAAAAAATAAAAGTCTGGCGAAAAGAGCGTATTACGACTACACTCGTTTAATTACATTCAAAAAACGTTAAGAGGAGAAATAAAAGTCTGGCGCAAGAGGCTATATAAGTGTAGTTAGATTCACAAAAAGTTAAGAAGCTATATAAGTTGTTCACTAGAAAATGAGAGGCATGTCAAATGCTTAATTACATAACCCTCATATTATGGTAAACAACATAATAACAATCATAACACGAGCGTATTACGACTACACTCATTTAATTACATTCACAAAAAGTTAAGACGAAAAATAAAAGTCTGGCGCAAGAGGCTATATAAGTGTAGTTAGATTCACAAAAAGTTAAGAAGTTATATAAGTTGTTCACGACAACAGAAGAGGGGTATGTAACATGCTTAATTACATAACCCTCATGTTATGGTAAACAATATAATAACAATCACAACACATGTGTCCTGCACACAAATGTATATTAACTAGCTAAATTTCGTCTCTATGATTGATGTGGGATAACTAGTAACAAAATAGATACATGCTATAGTCAAGTCAAAATATCACTAGAATGTAAAAATGAGTTATCACAGATAATCGACTCAATATTAAGATACTTGTTTAAGTCATAAACTCGCTCATTTGGTTTAGTAGTTTAGCAACTTAAACTCACAATCAGGTTGATAAACTTGTTAAGTTAAACATAAAAAACTCATAATGTTTCCAAATTTGGACACCCTAGTGAACGTCTAAATAAGCTAATCCAACATTTTTTAAACCTCTTGCAACAACATGTTTGGCAAAAGTTACTGTTGTTAGAAGGGTAAAAGCTATAAAATACTATTGTATTTTTCAAAAATGTACCAAGTTGAACCATGTATTTTTTTTATTGCTTACTTGACCAGCGAACTTTCAAATTTTTATTCGACTTGAACCATATCTTATTTATTAAAAAAAATTACACTTGGATAATTAGAAAAGATATGGTTCAAGTTGAATAAAAATTTGAAAGTTCGTTGGTCAAGTAAGCAATAAAAAAGTACATGGTTCAACTTGATACATTTTTGAAAGTACGATGGTATTTCATAGCTTTTACCCTTGTTAGAACTCGAGATAAAACTGTAGATGGAGAGTGAGATTATAAAACGATATTATTTTTAACATTTGATTTTCAGAAATTATAGAAGATCAATTTTTTGTATAATCTCTTCACTAGTACAAAAACTGGTATTCGTCACACATAGCGTTTTTCGAACTGTCACATGGTAACATATTTACGTGACTAAATGTACCAGAATAAAATAAACAGCTACACTTGATCCGACTTGTGTGACCATTTCGGAATTCTATTGTCACACATTTGAATATTTACGTAACTAGAGGTAACTGAAAAAAAATGATTATTTAGTCACTTATAATTTGGGATGTGTGACAGATGCAAATGAGTTTGAGACATTAGTCACGCTATATATATACGTATGTGACAAATATATGTCACACAATTGAACAGTGTGACCAAAATAGATATATGGTCACATGAAGTAATTGTGTATGTGGCTAAATTATATAGTCAAGTTTGTCACACATTATTTAAACGTGACTGCTATTCTTTGCTGAATATTTAGCCACATAGCGTTTGAAATGTATGACAACTGAAAAGTAAGTTTGAAGCGTTAGTCACGATATGCATTTAAAAGTGACAAATATATATGTCACACACTTTAGGAGTGTGACCAAATGTCATATATGGTCACACTAAACCATAGAAACATGATTAACTGTAACGAAAATTCGATACATATGGTCACGTAAGTTAATATGTGTGTCTAAAGTTTAGTGTGTGTTTGCTTGCCAAATCCCAATGTGTATAGTCACACTTAATTGAAGCACAATCATGTGATTATAGGTTTTACAAAAAAAATAAATAAAGAAATAAAGAAAAAAAATAGTCACATTGTAACTATAGGCTTTACAATAGTCACACCATATCTGAAATGTGTATATGAATGATGTTTATGCCACATCATAAGGGTATTATATGTAACCAATACATTCAAAATAGTCACATTGTGAAATATTCATGTGACTATTATTTATAGCAAAATGTGAAGTCAGTTATCATTAACATTGATATATATTAGTTACATTGAGTTTTAATTTTGGCTCTTTTATACATTTTGAAGATCTCATCATCTGAGTATCGCTTTAATTGAACAAGCTTCCAACCCTTCATATTGTTTAGATAGTGCTCATAGTACTTCCTCTTTTGCTTAACTGTTGGACGACTGAGCACTTTTCTCTTCTTTCTTTGATTGAGATAAAATTTCTTCCTTTCACCTTCATAATTCCTCTTCCATTCATCTTTTTGTTCTTATGTGTACTCTTGCACTTCTTCTTTTATATGTTTCATCAGTGCAATATCAACATCACCTTTAATCCTTTCTTCATCCCAAGAATCCAAGATTGCTTTTGTTTTGGCCTCATCTTCAGCGTGTTTCCTTCTTTGTTCAAGTACCATCTGATTGTCCTCTGCAAACTCAACAACCAATTTTCTTGCAGCAGCTTCATCTACTTCAAGTTTCTTGTGTTTGGGCCAGTACGTAAAAGGAATATCCTTTTAAGGATCATGCTTAGACTCTTCAACCATAATACCTTTGCCTTTGCCCTTATAACTTGGCTCTTGTACACTCTTCTTGATTGGTTGAGTTAGTTCTCTAATCACCACACCTTTGACAGGTACTCTTGGTTGTTGTGGTGGTGGTTGTGATTGTTATGTTGGTAGTGGTGATTGTGGCACTGCTTGTTTAAATTGTGTCTTCAATAGAATCATTGCTTCGGCCAAAGAGTCATCATCATCACTAGCAACATGAACATTTTCCTCAGCAGTAGTATCCTCCTTGGCCATTTCTGCACTTGCACCAGCAGTAGAATCTCCCATGCCTTTGATTGCTGCTTCCATAACAACCTCATTACCTTGATTATCAGCAACCACATACTCATCATCATTTTCACCAGAATCCACATCCATATCCACACCAATGTCATTACCAGCAGTAGCACTATCAACATTTTCCATAGCTTCCCCTGAATCCTTGGTTTCATTCCTCCCCTATTTGGGATCATCCTCCCCCAAACTTATGCTTTCAAATGAACTAATCCTTTGTGTTGTGCCCGCTTTTTTTAGTCTTTTGAATGACCTGGTTCTTGACCCCTTCTGACCTCCCAATTTCTTAACCCTTAGCTTCAAACCTTTAATTACATCCCCCTGAGTATCTGTGATTTGTTGTAGGCCAAGAACCTGTTCTTTAAGTTTGGTACATTTGACCATCATTTCTTTAACAAGTTCCATACTATCCTCACCACTTCTATCCTCATCACTTGCATTGTCCCCCTTGGTTTCTTGGCACCTGCGGTTTCCTTTACCTGAATCAGTTCCATTGGAACTTGATTCATTATAAGTTCCTGAACCTTCACCCTTCTTATGTTGACCTAGTTCCAACATTGCTTGAGACAAGAAAGTCCTTACCCTTTCTCTTCATGTTAGAAAAGACCTTTTTAATATGAGAGTGAACAGGATAAACCTTGTCGTGAACTTTCTTATTTGTAAACTGTTTGTCCATAAGAAGTTGCCACTACCCCCAAATAGAGACTGGTTATATAAAAACCTATTCCAATGATAAAAAAAAAAAAAAAAAACTAGCGGTAATGGAAGGAACTGAGATTGGTTTTCTTAAAAAAAACCAATTTTCATAATACAAATCGAATAAAAACTGAGCTTACGGGTAAAAACCAATCTTTTTACACAATCAAAGACACTTATTTTTTTAGGTAACAACATGTCTCTATATATTTATGTTATAAACACCATTTTTGAAAAAACAACCGGGTTCTATTACTTTAGGCGCTTTTTTTTTCCTTGCAAATGGCGGTTTAATTCAACTTTTCAATTGAGTAAAATTATTTCAACGTTTTGAGTTTCATTATCTTTCATTTACCTTCTTATCTTTTTTTCCCTCTTTCCCATTCACAAACCCTAGTAACCTTTCATAGCCGCTACCCAACTACGAATCCACCTTCACACAATCGGCTGCTACTACACACAAAGCAGGTATAAGTTTTACTTTTGTTTTGAAATTGTTTGATTTTGGATTTTGAACCTTGAATCTGCTTATGCTATGGATACGGAACTGATGTTTGTTATTTTTATATTCTATAACTTTACTACTGAATTAATTGTTTTGCCTTAATTACAGTAACACGTGATTCATTGTAAATATTACTTTTTATATTTGTTTACGCTTTAAGGCAAATTGAGCCTGATGATTGAAACATGATATGGTCAGGTGAAGTAACTAGAATTACTATGTTCAAAATTATCACTATGTATATACAAGATTTAGTTATTTCAATAATTTCACAAAACTAGTTTCATTAACAAAGAGACACAGTTGGATATTTGTTTGGTGTTGTTTCAGTAAGCTTGTTTCAAGTGCATATATAATATCTTTTTAAAGCTACTAAGAACGTTTATGGTGTGTTGGTTAAGCTTATGGTAAAAGAGGTTATCTCTTTTGGTAAGGAAATAAGCTAATAAGCTTGGTTTGGGGATTTTTTGAAACACAAAAGGTTTCAAGCAAGAGCTTACCTAAACATGAACCCCAACCACGAATATCAAAGAAAAAAGAGAGGCGTCTATATCTTAAAAAGGAAGAATCACAAACAACTAAATGGTTCAATAACCAAGCCGTAGATGCTGGAAAGTATAGGTGGCAAAATGGGCGGGCCGGGTGGGTTCGGGCAACGGGCTCAAGTCCATTGGGAATGGGCCAAATGAGCGATTTTTTAAATTGGGTCAAACGGGCACGGACCAAATGGTTACGGGTTAAACGGTCTCTGATCAAATTGACAAAAAGAGACACCAAAAGACTAAAAGTTTCTACAAACAACAAATTTTCCTCGAGCCAAACAACCCCTATGATTTATCTACCCAGCTAGCCGATAAAAGCATGTAGTTACCGTCATTAAGTTATATAGGAAATACCACTTCACTTTACACAAATAATTATGAGATCGTGCTAACTGTGCTAATTCAAAATTAAAAGAATATAATCATATAGTTACTATTTATTTTATTACTTAAGTTGATGCACACAAAAGTAACCAACATAAATGATATGTTATTTCGTTAAAAAAAATTAGGTACGTACAGTTTCAAAAAAGATTAACATCTAGTCACTTGCAAAACTAGCAAAAATAAATTTAATATAAAAAATGATATAAAAAAAAAGAATCAAAAGTAATTCTATATATAGATTAAAACGCAACGTCGACGCCATTTTTATATCAAATAGAATATGATTTACGTTGGACCTAGCATGCTTTTTACCTTGGGCTTAATTTTTTAGCCAATCATTTTGGGGGGGACTGACTGCATAGGAATATAGGATCAAACAAGTGTTAGAAATATTTGACGTTCTACTACTTTCTTGCCCTTTGGTTTCCCTTGCTTGAAGATACCTACTCACTCTCTTGCTGCCGAGGGTTTAGATAGGTGAATGTTTTAGGCGCAGGTAGTAAAAGGTGTAACACATGTACCGGTGATTCAGATACTACCCATGCAGTTTGTGAGGTTAGTGAAAAAGATGCCCGCTGCGTTGAGCACGCCGCCATTTCCACTACTTTTAGCGTCTAAAGGTTTTGACGTTGCTATGAGACCAACAGGTGGTGTCGAATGTGATGTTAGTTTTTCGACTGTTGTTTGTGACAGTGGGCTTAAAAGGAAGGCGTTTAGGAGATGACACTGGTTTGGGCATTCGTACCAAAAGGTGTAATATAGGTGTCACTAATGCACGTGATTCCCGTGTGGTTTGTCACACCACTGAAAAATAACGCTGTTGTAGCTGGTGGTTCATTGGTTTGGCCATTGTTAGAGCCCACTGTTTCTAACGTTACTATAGGATCAACGGGTGCTCTTTCGCAGTCACATGTATTGCAAACAGGTCCTTTGCCAACCAACGACAAAAACTTGAGCAGGACTAAAAGAAAGCAAAAGCCTCGCAATCTAAAACGCAACGCGCCTTAAAAAAAACCCAATATACATGATTAGTACCACGATATACATGATTAGTAAAAAACCCAATCAAAAAAATTAGGATATATGGAATACAGGTGGCACCATATTTGAAGTTCACGTGTCCGCCCAATTCACCCGCTTCCTTTCTAGCATCGCCCATTCAAGCCCATAAAGTGGCCTGTTTTTTTAGTTATGCTCTATTTCTTAGATTCTTGCTTGTTTTCTATTAGTATGTTTGTTTTATTGTAACTTTGGTCATAAGGTTCTTGTAGAGCTGGCTGAGCTTCAAGATAGAGAAGTAGGAGATGTAACAACTCTGTAGTCATTATAGCAGCCGAGTTGCTTAAGGTATTGCTTTCAAGTGCACACATATATGTTTTATTCCGTGTTTGATTCTAGAGACGAATCTTTCACATACGAATCTGACTTGTATCGGAGAATGCTTATTAATTTATTGTTTTGATAATTCCACAGAGAGCAAACGATCTTGTTAAAAATAAGATTCAATCGACATCTGTAATTAGTAGATACAGATCGAGTTAGTGTTGTGTAATATTCGGTTACACGGTGATACTGTTTAAAGGTACTTACAAACATTTACTTTCTCGCTTATTTGTCTTTTATGTTGGCAACTTGCAATGCAAAAATCATGCAAGTATATAGAAGATAAGTTGAAAGTTAAGTTAATGATTATCATAAGATTATATCTCAGAAGCTATTTCTTTCTTGAATTGAAGCTGTGGTATGACATTTTAGTTTTATACTTTAGAATTTTGTTTGATTTGTAGTTTTCTGGATAAAATTTGTTTGATGATTTGGATAAGCGGGCGAAACAATAAGTTACTAAAGCCATGATGCTTCTGGGTTACATGATCAATACACATCTACAATTCATATGTTTGAAGTTTATTGCAGCTTACTTTGATAATTATTAACAATTACTACCATTCATATGTTTGAAGCTCGAAAGAATGGTGAAGTGTGTTTATTTTAGTTTGTGCAGGTGGTCAATGTGGTGTATTGCTATATATTATTGTTATTCGGAGCTTGTACTTGGGTGGGTAAAGTCAAAATTTATGATGTATTTGTCATATGGCCTGATTCTCAATTCTAAAGGGAGATTGGAGATGACATCAACGTCATCAAACCCCATTTGTTTTTGTCAAGTTATTCAATGGCAGTGACAATAACGAGACTTGCGGTGACGTCTATGGTGGACCAGGTTGATAATTTATCGTTGGTCATTTTTACTTTGATCATTATCTATGTCTTAATTTATGCAGGAACTTTGATGATTAGTTTGAGTCATGAACACCTGACACTAATGTTGTTTAAATATGCTCGAGTATCATTATCCAAACGGTCAAACCCCGGGTTTGTCATCACTTTGACTTCGATGTTCTAATTCTTAGTTATCTTTCTTGAAGCTAAAAATGGCACCATTTTTCTTGATTACGGCTACTCAATTAACTTTAATGTGACAGCCTTGATTATGGATGCACTTGACACTAATGTATAGAGCTCATACAATCATCAGATGTACGTGTGTTTTCTGTTTTGTATTTTGAAGTTTTACGATTATGTCTTTTTAGTTAAAAATTGAAGTACAACTTGTTTCTACTTGATGAACCCCCTTATTCACATTGAGGTGTACGTAGTACTTGACAAGTGCACGTGTTTGGATGATAAAAATGAAAACTACACCAAAAGAGCGGGAACTGTTGAGCTGTTGAGGTTGGAAATGAAGAGAAAATTTTGCCAGAGGAAAATGGTATGTAGAGAAGCGAGCTGCTTATATTGAAAAGGAATGGTTGAGCTGTTGAGACGTGCAATATTTTCATCCTTTCTAGAACTTTTTGTTTTTTTAGATTGCTAATGTTTTTATTTCATTAATTAACGTATAGGTACCTTGGAGTGACAAGCATCCGTCAGATAACAAAGAGTTGAATGGTTGAATGCCATCATTGGTGAATGGTTTACATTGTGGCGCGATTAATCCTAGATAATGATGTTCAATTATGTTGCATTCTAGTGTTTTTCTTAGTTTGTTGAATTCTAATGTTTGAATTTGGATTTTATTTAGGATTTATGTTTAGTTGAATTGACGTATTATCTTAATTTACCTTGTTGATTTCAAAATTTGTGGTGTATTTTAATCACTTTATATATATTTGCTGCATATATATATATATATATATATATATATATATATATATATATATATATATATATATATATATATATATTAAAAAAATTCATTTTTAAAATTTTCCAGTTAATGATTTTTTTAAAATAAAATAGATATACCAAAAAGATAGGTTTTGAGTTAAAAACATATCTCTTTACTCTATATAAAGATAGGTTGGATGATTTTATAAAGACAGGTTATGAGAGAACCGGTGTCAATTTCCAATAAAATTATGTTTGTTTACTCTATGATGGAGACTGTTTTAAGGAGAAAACCGTTGTCGATGCTTTGAATAGAGATAGGTTGACAAACCGGTTTCTATATGTTTCGATCATGGAGATACCCCCTTGAGAGAGTGGTTCCAAAACCACTTTTCATGGGTCATTTTGACCGGTTTCTGTGAGATTTTTTGTAGTAGTGTGCAAAAATCTTGGATATAAGCAATGTTGGTTTGAAGAATTATTCAAGGCTTTAACCACATAATCAAAAATTAATTTTGAAAAATTGAATTTTTCTTCATTTTTAGCCAAGCATATAAGGGTAGAAGCCATGTTACTACTAAACTCATTCCAACCAGTAGTCTTTGGATTAAGACACTGTAACAACGTGTGAATTAAGAATTTACACTGTGGGGGAAAGCCACCTTTATTAAATTTCAAAGAATCATTTTTTCTTACAAACCCCATCTCTTGAAGGTTTTCAAAAATTGTGGAGTCTAGAAGATTCTCAATTCTATTAACATCTCCTAGATGAAGAACTTCTCTAACAGATGCCTATGTTACAATAATCTTCTGCCCATCCACACGGGCATGAATCTGTACTTCCTCATCAATAGTTTTGACCTTTGCAGTAGCCCAAAACTGTTTGATGTTAGAAACATATACAGTAGGGTTAACTGTTAATGCATACCTAATATGAATAGCATTGAGAAAATCAAGAACTTCAGTGAACTCTTCATTCTCCTTGGTGGGCTTTTGCAAGAATGCAATTATGTTCTGCTGGTTGGCAAAAGACAGAGTCGACATTGTGAAATTTGAAAATTTGCGTAGGGTTTTACTGGGAATTACAATTAATCGATAAAATCAAGCAATGGTTTTATGTTGATAGAGTTTTGATCAGATAAAAACATTTGTGTTAAACTGTGAATGATTGAAGTGTACAAACCCTTAACCGTTCATATTTCTAAAACAGTACCCTGCACTCTCAAAAATAGCAGAACAACCCTTAGCCGGACTAAGTTAGGCTTAGCAGCACTAAATTATGCCTAGCAACACTAACTCAGTTTCCACTTGAAACAACTTATTTTTCAGGACTCCAGCACTTTTCTCGGCTTATCCTGCAAAATATTATTCCCAAAAACACAAAACCACAAACATAACCCAAATCACAATAATCACATCATTAATAACACTTAGCAATAATATTTATAACTAGCAACATTAACACATCATTTCTGGATTTTAAAATTTTGACATATTGGTAGCAGCTTAAATATGATATTGTGTTTTGGGAATTTGTGTTATTGATTTGTGTTTAGGTTATGGATTTCTGCAAATTATGGTAGATTCATACTCCCTCCGTCTCAAAATAATTGTCAGGAGACAAACAACACAAAGTTTAATAAAAGTGGGGTCACTTTATTTTTCAACCACTCAAATAGAATATTCCCTCATTATATTCTATAGTTTTTACTAAAAAGGGAAAATGGACAATATTTTTGAGACATCTATTTTAGGAAATATGGACAATTAATTTGAGATGGAGGTAGTACTATTTAGACCTCCTACTTTATGAAACAAGGTCTCATAAAAAAATACTGCTTTTATCCAAGAGACCAAACACACCTTTGACAGTTTGACATCACAAGCAACCATAAACAATTAATTAAACATCAAAATTTTCATTGATATTCTTAAAAAGTTACAACCATTCATAAAAGCTGCAAACATAAATATAATTATCCTACCTAAATACTAAAGATACTAAAAACCTAAAAACATCATCATTAAAAATTGCTTCACTCCATTTCACACCAACTTGTTAAAACCAGAGCTCTACTCCCTGCGTTTCATCCTTTTCCTTTCCAGGAGATATTGATACTTAATTTCAAGATCACTAATCCTGTTTTCCAGATTTAATGGGTCTGCAAATGCAAACCCATCTTGTTGACCCTCTGGTTTTGATGCACCACCACATTTTGATGCTCCACTACATTTTGATGGTCTATCACATTTTGCTGCTGATCCTCTTCATTTTGCTGCTCCACCACTCTTCATTTTGCTGCTCCACCACATTTTGTTGCGAATCCTGTTGATCTTCCTCATCCTCTTCATCTTCTTCCTCCACCTCCACATCATTCAGTCCCCAACACTCATCCCAGCAAAAGTCTTGTCTATGCAGCCATTTCAAAATTATTGTCCTCGTCCTCGTATCTACCTGCCTATACGACCCATATTCGTAAACGGGATTATACCCGAAATGATTAAACACTGCGTCCCATAGCAAACTGTTGTTTAATACCCACTCGTACTCTTCTGCATCATTTTGAAAGTTACCATTTGCTGCCATTGTTGAAGTTTTCTTTGAAAGTGATATATGTGTTTGTGCGTGTTCTTTGGTATACAATAAAGAGGTTTAAATTGGCTGGAGAGGTAGATGAACAGTTCCCAAGACTTTTGGCGGTAAAAGGGATCGACCAAAATCGCCTAAATCATACTGTGAATTGAAGATATTTTAAAACTGTTCCTAAAGATAAGGAATTGAGTGTGGTACGCAAAAGTCTCCACTTTCCTTTTACCAAGTACAATGAGTTGATGCAACAACTACTTGTATCTCATGTTTTATGAATAATAACTTCCAAACTTAATATTTCCAACAATGATTTGGGATCGAGTATTGACCCGAGGGAATAAATGTTTGACCGTGACTCGAAAAGAAATAGTAACTAGTTTGTTGCGACTTGATATTGAATCGACTTGGACAACATAAAAGAAATATAAAAACAATCTTTAAATTATAAGTTATAAAGACATTTGTTATTAAATTTGGTTAATAACGAAGTAAGGAAAATGGAAATGTACGTGTCACATTGTGAAATATTTATGCGACTATTATTAATGCTGCTAGGCATAAACTAATGGAAGGAAAAAAAAAACTAGGCAATTTTTTTTTGATTAATTATGTTATGTTGCTTTGTTGACTATGTTATGATGCTTTGTTACAAGTCAAACAAAGATTGTCAAACTTGATTGTCATTTGCAAAAGTCAAAGTCTCCAAGTGAATTTGGGCAATTCCGGGTAATTACTATCAAAAGATAACTAATAGCCAAGCATGATTGTCACTCTGGGTAATTTTTGGTAGTTTTGTGTCTGTACATTCTTGCATAAGGTCAAACAGGATAGTCAAATTGTGCCATTTTGGGTAATTTCTGCCAAAAGATCAAGATCAGTTAAATTTACAAGCAAACGCTTAACCATTCACCAAAAAGATAGGGTACATGAGCCACTACTAACCACACAATCTAGCCATAAACACTATACTACTTCACTACAAGTACCAAAGAAACCACAACTGCAAAAACACAAAGTGTTGACTTCCAAACACTGAATTTCTTTAAGGCATTTTTCAACTCTGCCTCCAATTCTTCAATCCTTCTTTGACGATTAACTTCAATTTGAACCTCACGCCTTTGATTGGGATTCAGTTTGCTATACATCTTAAACAAATGCATCTTGTACCAATCATATTCCTCCTCTGGATCATACCAATCAAAATTTTCACATCTCTTCGTACCCGATTTCTAAAATCAAAAAAAATTAGTATATTAAACATTTCAACTTAATAATCTTTAAACAAAACGTATCTGATAACTTACCCATCGATTTTGGCAGCAAATGAAACGTCCAGCAGGGTTGGATGGTGTCCAAGATGTTACCACCATTGTTGGCCTGTCACATTTGCAATAATCATCACAAAGATAAGACGACATGAGTTAATTTGATTTTGAGTTGGGATTTGTTATGATTTTTTGAGTGTGTTAAATTAGGGTTTATGTATAGTGGGGAATTAATTTGCACACTTTATAAATTGATTGGGACACTCCATCTGTGCATTAAATACGTGTACAGTATTAAACACTCTGCTTCAACTGCTTGTACCTTGAGTGTGCAAACAACTTTTTTGAGTCTGCAAATCATTAGCCGTATGTATAACAGAAGATCGGCCATAGTCAGTCTAAATCCGTTGAAATCTGTCAAAAATTATCAACGTCGGTCGAAAACTAGCGAAATTGATCAAAATCGATTGAAAACGGTCAAAAATGGACAAAAAACGTTACAAATGGATGAAAACGTAAAAAAAAAAATACAAAACGTATAAAATGTTGTATAGTATTTGTCTTAGTTTACAAAATCCAATGTACATGACCCATGACCCATGTTAATTACCCATTGTCGATCACCAATCATGTATTGGTCGCAATCGGTCGTAGTCAGTCTAAATCGGTCTAAATCCGTCGAAATCTGGCGAAAATTCTCAACGTCGATCGAAAACTAGCGAAATCGATCAAAATTGATTGAAAACGGTCAAAAAGGGACAAAAAACATATGAAAACGTATAAAGATGGATAAAACAGTATGACAACGTAAGAAAACGGATAAAAATGAATGAAAACGTATGAAAAACATATGAAAACGTATAAAGACGGACGAAAACCTATAAAAACAAACGAAAATTAAGAAAATGCATGAAAACGGGCGAAAACAATAAAAACCGTGTAGAAAAGAATTTTTTTAAGAAAACCAAAATTTGAGTTAATTAGCAATGGTCGTTAGTATAAAGGACTAACGTTGCAAACAATCGTTTGGTTAATGGACTAACGTTGCCATTTGACGATTGTCTCCTAACGGAGAATATAACGACAGTTAGCGATAAGGAATGACAGCGTGCAATATGTAAACCATAAGGATCAAAAAAGCAAAAAAAATTTAATCAGGGACTACGGTAGTGATTTGGAGCAAACCACATGGGCGAACGGTGTAATTTACTCTATTTCTTTTTAAACAAAAAAAGTTCATTTCGTTCATGCGAACGACCCTGTCTAACCAAATTCATATCATACACGATAGCATACACTACCCGAGTCCCGAGAGTGTTAGTATTTCTTGTGAGACACGGTTTATAAATTCAAGATTTTACACATCACAAATACACAGTACAACAATATAAATCAAGACATGTGGGGTGCACAGTGTTTTTAGTGCTATATAAATTAATCACTACAAAAAAAGAGGTCTTTTAGGACCTTTTTATAGGACACTTTTTATAAAGACGTCCTAAAAAACATTTTATGAGACCAACTCTCATAAGAGTCTTATTATAGTTGTTTTTTATACGACACTTTATTTGCGAGTCCTAATAATCTAATTTATAAAACACAATTTTAGTAAGGTCTTATTAAGATAGACATAATAGGACACTTGATAAAAATGTTATATTAGAGTATGTTTTATCGAACGCTTATTTTTTATGGTCTCATTACAATAAAACTTAATATGACACTTAAAATGTGGGTCCTATCACATATATCTTATATGACGCTTATTTTTTTGGGTTCCATAAAAATTAAAGATAATAGGACACATGAATATATATGAGTCCTATGAAGCAAGATTTTAGTTGTTTGTTACATTTAGATCATAATGAGTTATGTTTGAACAAGCTGATTAGTATTGAATACGCCAATTAACGCATCGAGGATGAGTCAAATTATATTTCTTTTTTACCACATATATTTTCGTATAAATTTATTTGATACTGATAGAATGTCATATATAGCATTTACTAGAAATAATAAATATAAATAATGACATTATAAAATGTATCATTTGGCAGGAGATGTCCAACAACGAGATAATATTTGTACGTTGGAGCAGTGTAAAAACATTGTAACTACGAAATTAGAGCAACCGTAATGTATCAAATTGCAAAAGCTTTTGTTTTTCTAAAAAGTCTTTTAGGAGCGTTTCTTTTTTAGTTAAATTGTCTTAGTGATAATAGGAGTGGACCCAAATAATATATTAATTTTTTTTGAGTGGGGGCGGAGTCCATACAAATATGTCACAATCTCTTACCACAAAGACTTTAAAAAATTTGCACCTCCCCATCTAGACTCATTAACAGACGTGGACCTACATTGGCACCCACATATATATAAGGCTCTGTATGTATCTGGAAACAAACAAGAAACGAAGCGTTATAAGTGTTTTCTTGCATTGCATCAATAGCTCTTTGAAAAACTTTATACAAAGACTTGACATATATCAAGTCTTTCTCAAAAGCTTTAGTTAATAAATATAGAATGCATTAAAAGTATTAAATGCTTCAAGTCATTGAAAACTTTGAGCATTGTGGACGCTCTAACATTTTGATAATAATATGTTTCCTTTGATAAAAAGTTTTAACGATAATAACAAAATAATGTAAATGAATATAATATAGAGTTCAATATTCAATGTTTCTCCAAAATTCAAAGCTCGTTTGAACATTGACCTTTTCTACCATCATAGCTAAAGTTTTAACTTGATCAAAAGTTGAAATTGACAACAAACTTAACGCCTTTTGAATTGCTTGATTCAACCCACTAATATACATGGCAACAGTTTGTTCTTCGGATTCCTTCAAGGTACAACTAGCCTATAACCTCAAGAACTCATTCATATACCCCACCATAGATCTTTTCCATTGAACACAACTATGATATTAACGTTCGGGGGTAAAAACCAACCTCTTATCATCATCTTCACATTTAGCCATGTATTGATTGTACACTTGCCTTGTCTCTTACTGTTCACTTGCTTGTGTTGCCACTAAGGTCCAGCTCCTCCATGTAATTTGTAAGCCACAATCTTAACTTGTTCTTATTAAGGGACATTCATGATGTCAAAAAGCTTATCAACCTCATACAAACAATCCAACACAGCATCAAGATCAAGATTCTAAAGAAAATTATTAATCTCAGCCTTAACATGGTACCTTTGTCGCTCTCTATAACCATGTCGACTCTCAATCCTCCTATTCAAACCCTAGGACCATTAAACCATCCTTTAGGTTTTGCAGCAAAAACTCTATAGCCATCATCTCCTTCCTCCAATGAAAACCCCAAATCATCTTATCTCCAAACATGTTTGGGAGATTGGTTACGCTCATAATTATCAAAGAATCCTTTATTGCTAGAACAGAATTTACGATTACCATGATTGTTATTCTCACGATTTGAGTGCTTTCCACCATCAACCCTGATCGTGGATCGGATCTCTTCAAGCAGAGTGGACATATTCGCGAATTTTGATGCAAGATCATTGATCGCACAATCCATGTGTTCGGTCAACTGTACCCCACCAACAATACGGGGTTTTGGCTATTCACCTTAATGTAGGACGTATAACCAATTTTTGATAAAACTTTAAACATAAAGTTTATCAATAATCAAAATTTAAATTATAATGATAATAAACCTTATATTTGTATGAAAGTGAAACTTACATAAAAAAAATCTAATTAAAAAATAAATAAAATGAACTAAGCAAATAAAAAGAAAATTCTAAAATCGATGCCTCTACGACATACTACCTCCGTCCCAAAATTTAAGTCCATTTTAACTTTTTGCATTCAATTTGATCATAACTTTTTTTGTTAGTATTATATAATACTTGATGAAAATGATACCAATAAAAATACGTTTAAAACTCAATCCATTTATATATTTTGTATCAAGTTATATAACACAAACAAAAATATATAAAGTAAACGTTGAATGCAAAAAATTAAAATGAACTTAAATTTTAAGACGAGCGACTAATAACTTTACGCCTCAAATAAAATCTCATTTAAGAGCACTATGGGCTTGTTTGTTATTTTTTTTTCATTAAGTCACGTTTAATTAAGAGATGACTTAATGCAGACAAGTTCAGTTTTATTACTTAATATTTTCAGTCATATTTCTCTATTAAGTCACAAACAAACAGTTTTTATATGACTTAAGTAACTTGGTTTTTTTCATATTAAGTCACTTAAGTCGAAATCAAACACCCCTATGTTTCTTTATAAAAAAGAGAGTTGATAATTCCACCATATTTTTTGATGCTTGCACCACAACTTGTGCATTACAGTATTGTACCGTATAACACTGCAATGCACAGTTGTGATATTTGCATTAAAAAATGTGTTGACTCCCTATAAAAAAAATATCAATATCAATAATTCCCTCCCACCCAATATTTTTCCCGCTTCTGTAATTGTGACTTCCCACCCAATATTTGACTTCTTCTTGAAACTGAATCCGATAATTTCTCAATCTCACCATTTTCATCGTAACCGACACGTCTCCTTATCCTTATCTCACAAATGACTATGTCTTACCCATGCATCGCAATACCTGTACAACCACCGGTACAAACTACTTTGTCATGAACCCTCGACGTATACCACAATTTAGATCCCACGAAGAAGTGAGTAAAGATGTTTATAAAATCATTGACAATGTAATATAGTTACTGTTTCTTATATCATCTCGTGATTATTGAGTTGGTTCTATGGTGGCTATTTTCTAGTTTTGGATATGCAATGTTAATTTTGTTTTTCTATCGGTATTTTATGTTTTTCATATTTAATGCTATTTTACCATTGAAAATTCTTCGCATTTTATATATCTCGATATGTTCGTCTGTTCGCTGCTAATATATATATATCTTTGGTTTTCAGTTTCCAACTTGGCTCCAATTTGGTACTCGTAAATGGTAAGGTATGTTTCACAAGGACTAATTGGTGTTTGGCTTATGAATATTATATTAATAGAATAACACATAATTCATGATGTCTTGCTTTATCTTTTATACAAGGACATTTAAGGCTGCTGTTGGAGTTATAAAAAGTCAAAGTTACACTTGCTCGAGCAAAGACATTTGGTTCCCTCTTTATGTTTGATCCGAATCACTTTGAAGGACTTGGTGCGTAATTTTTACTCTCTTTGATAACAAATCAAAAGGCTAATGTAACTATGAAATGGGTAGGTTTTTCGAATACAATTGATCATGCCTAGTTACACAAATAAGAGTAACTAAAATTTGATTAGTTACCACGCTAGCTATTGACTTGTTTTAGCATAAGTATATGTATATCATACTCACACTTCTATATATTCTTTTTACCATAGGTGCAAGAATATCTTCAAAGACGTGAAGTTTGGCGAACAATGATAGCTTATAAATCTTGGTTTAGCTTATTGTCATCATTGGATCTATGTACAAATGTTAGAATATTTTATTTTTATATATGTATAGTAGTTTTTTTAGGCTGAAACGTTTTTGTACTAAATGTCTTTTTTGAATGATAATGATATACAATCTCTGTTTATTTTATTGATCATTGTTTAATATATTCGTATACGACGTTAATCGATAATACATTTCAGAGATATCATATGTACCAAGTGTTATGGCACTAAGTATCTCATTTTATGGGATGACAAGAATAGTTTATATAATTGCCTCCTGTGAGGACCTTATATTTTGTCCCATCAAATTTGTTAACTTTCGTTCTATAAAATAAACTTTTAGGACACCAATTTAAGTTCTTAAATGTAATATCAAACCACTCAAAGCACACGCTTTTTGTGACACTATAGAGAGTTCTATATTATAGTTTATTAGGACTCACTATGCATTTCAAAACAATACATTACAAAACCATAAAATTGGTTTTATAAGAATAACACTTTTTAGGTCGCTCAATAGGGTCCCAAACACTTAATAAAACCCTCACATATGGGACACATTTATACTTGTCCTATAAAATCAAATGTCCTATTAAGTATGGTTTTAGGACCTTTATGGATGTCCTCATAAGCCTCTTTTCTTGTAGTGAATGACACGTAAAAACCATATAAATAAATTGAACTAGGAAAAAAAAAATTCTAGTTCTTTGTTGTTTTAGCTCAAAAATCACCATCAATGCCAACTTTGCTGTTAGGGTTTCCTCGACCACTTTCTTCTTGTTGGATTTCTGGGTACTCATGCACTGGAAAATTTGTCTTTGCATTCTTTCCTCTATACCGAATGCTTGCCATGTCATAAGCTCTCGCAGCATCCTCCTCTGTCCCGTATGTCCCTAACCACTTTCGATTTTTCTGAACCATAATCTCAGCAGCCCACTTCCCCGAAGGCTTTAAACTAACTCCTTTATATTTACTATTTTTCTTCCTCCTAGGTCGTCTCATTTCTTCTCCACCACCTTCTTCGAAATATTGACAACCCAAACAACCAGGGATTTGAGTACCGCATAAGCGACAGGTTTCTTGCTCTTGCAACATAGTCTCATTGTAAGTTCGAGGCTGTTCGATCACCAAAGCTCTATCACTTGGCCCAACATCATGTCCGCCACCCCCTATGACAATGCTGAGTGCTGCAACAATGGTGGATTCTTCGTGTTCGTTCAGTTGGAATAATGAAGGGTACTTATCCATTTCTTTACATCGGTTTTGAAATGTAGCGTTTAAATGGTGTTGCATGCGCGGTTATATAGTTGAGCAAGCTACACGCTGATTCCGTACGGGGTGACTGTTGATTGGCGCACGTAACAGCTGACGTACTGGCCGGTTATAAATATCAATAACGTTTTTGGAAAGTTTTTTCATTACCAGTCCTTGAGGTTTTGAAAATTATAAAGATGACATGATGTTTGATATATATATATATATATATATATATATATATATATATATATATATATATATATATATATATATATATATATATATATATATAGTGTATCTTTATTTTCAGAACCCTGTTAAGTGCGGGAACTCTCCAATTTTGCATTAGAAAACATGCATGTTCATATAAAAAAGTATGTTTTCTTATATACACCTTAATACACATAATACATGTTTATATAAAAACTTGTTAAGTGCAATAGATCAATGCAAAATGGTTTTATTTTTAGAACCCTGTTAAATGCGGGAACTGCGAGAACTTCAATTATGCATTAGAAAACATGCATGTTCATATAAAACATGTATGTTTTCTTACACACACCTTAACGCAGGCATGTGTATATAAGAAAACATACATGTTTTATATGAACATGCATGTTTTCTAATGCAAAATTGGAGTTCTCGCAGTTCCCGCACTTAACAGGGTTCTGAAAATAAAGCCCTATATATATATATATATATATATATATATATATATATATATATATATATATATATATACACCAAAAACATCAATAATCGTAAGCATCCACCTATGTTCTTCAATATCATTATGAGCTCATCATCTTTTTTCACAAAAACCTTACCCACGGCCACAATATTGTCGTTGCACGTCTTATAAGAACATACATGCACACCTTCAAAGAAAAATTTTGTATTTTCAATTTATTATCAAATTCTTTAGAACAACTATGTTTTTTTTTAAAACATATGTGTTGTTTTTAAAACATATGTGCAAAAATACAATTATTGAAGGCGTGCATGTATGTTTTTGGTGGTTCTCTCAGTTCTCGCAGTTAAAATGGTTCTCGTTTGAAAGTTACACTATATATATATATATATATATATATATATATATATATATATATACACACACTACCTTATAATGTATTTAGGACATCTATATTTAGAAGTCTTAAAATGTTTAAGACCAAAAACATTTCTTTAATAGGAAAGATGCATACATGCTTATAATTTTTTAAGACTTACAAGAAAAGAAGCATAGGGTACACCACTTTAATGCACATAATTTTCAGACTTACAAGACAAGACAAGAAGCATAGTGTACACCACTTTAATGCATACAATAAAAACACATTAATGCTATTTAATGTAATCAATTAATTAATTGGTTAATAAATACAATTAATACAGTTATTAAAACATTACTTACATAAGAAATACAAATTATCAAACATATTGTACAACCAAATTAAAAACAATTCCAGTATTAAATGTCATTAATACAAACAATAAAGCACATTATTCAAGCCCGAACGGATAACAGGCCAAATGGGTTTGAGCCCGAACGGGTGCGGGCCCAACAGGCTCGAGCCCGAATGAGCTCTGGCTAAACGAAATTCTTGATATCCGTAAAGTTATTATAAAAAAAACATAATAAGCGGGTACCCTGCTATTTCAATTAAAATAATATTTTTTTTTTAATTCCAATAATGTAAGAAAAGTACGCCATCAATCAACCTCTTTTCTAAGATATCATTGATAGAAATGAAAACTAATAATGCTTCAAATGTTGCACCTTATATGGAAAAATCGTAACATTATTACCAACTTGGTTTTTATTTATACTACCTTATAATATATTTAGGACATCTATATTTGGAAGTCTTAAAATTTTAAGACCAAAAACATTTCTTTATTAGAAAATTAAAATTAACAAGCCAACCTTCAAATGTAAATTAAATGTCTTTAATTGTGCCAATTTTAATATTCATAAAACCTATTTACTTGAGTTGTAACAGCCCATTTAATCCATCATCATCATGTAGTAAATGTGTTGATGATTAGTAGTCGGACTATTCAAAAATCTGGACCATTAATGGGCTCATCCACATGGGCTGGGCTGGTAGTTTGATCCCTAAAAGTTATGGTAAATGTGTTTATAGATTAGTAGTTTAGTCATTTTATTTGAAGATTTATTTGTAATGTTTTAAATGTATTTGAATTATTATGTAATGGTTGAAAAAAAAAGTTGAAAAAAAAAGATGTTGATCGGCTTACTATGCTTAAAAGATGACATGAAAAACATTCGTCCGCCATAAAAATAGTCATCGGGTACCCGCAGCCGCATTGCGCGGGTACTCTTCTAGTATATATATATATATATATATATATATATATATATATATATATATATATATATATATATATATATATATATATATATATATATATATATATACTACCTCCGTCCCATAAAAACTGTCCAGTTTGATTTTTCAGAGTCAAACTGGTTCAACTTTGACCTTATCTATTTTTGTGAGTATTATATAATATTTTATGAAAAGTATATGAACGAATTGAGTTTTAAGTGTGTTTTTCATTCGTATAATTTTTCATCAAGTATTATATAACACATAAAAAATATTTAAGGTCAAAGTTGAACCAGTTTGACTCTGAAAAGTCAAACTGGACAGTTTTTATGGGACGGAGGAAGTATATATATATATATATATATATATATATATATATATATATATATATATATATATATATATCCCCACATATATAATAGAGGAACTTGTCAAGTCACATATGCCACATAGCATAAAAAAAACGCCACGCTGTCAACCAAAAAATACGTGGAAGCAAAAAACACACGCCTATCTCACGCCTCCTCCTATCACCCCCAATCATCTCCTTATTTTCAGAAACAAGTCAATTCCATTCGAAATCCACCCAAAAATACACCTACACAATCAGAGATCTTCCAACAAACACAAGCTCGCTTATACCTTTGGAATGCCATCACATATCTTCCAAAACAATTGGAACAAATCAACACAATAAACTTATGATCCTAAAACAATCAAAATCAACAAAAATCCTAAAACAATCCATAATCTCTTAATGATCGCAAAGTCTATTGCGAAAGAATTATCACCAATCATCCAGCTTCAATTTAAGGTAAATTTTTTATTTTTATTTTTTGAGCCGATTGTAATTTAATTAGGTTAGCAATCACTTTTGATGTATAATGAATTCAAGATTATTTTCCTAGGCATTTATGTATTTTCGTTATTGATTATTTGATTTCTGTTTTTATAGATTAAGGTATGTCATATGTTTGGTAAAATGCTAGAATAAATTACATAATTTAAGTGACATTTTATGTGTAAGGAACTTTAGGTTTGATTAGTTTTGAATTGGTTATTGTTATTTTGGGGTAAAGTAATTTTAAGCTTGCATAAAAGGTGTTTGATGAAATGTCTTCAAAGAATTTTATTTACATGATATGATTCTTTCAAGCCCTTTGTTAGAAACATAGTTTTTGATTTTTTCTAATTGTTTCTTATAATGGAGATAGCATTTACTACTTAATTTCAAGTATAAATGATAAACACATTGGAGTTGATATGTGATAGTCTATGGATTTGTTGATTAGCTTATTTCAGAAAACACGAAACCGTTTGGATTAAGTTAGTCCACCAAAACATCTAACTCGAACAGTTTTAATAAGATGATAAGCGTAAGCCCTTTACCTTCAACCAAACACATAAAACTTCTTATTAGCTTTAACAGAATTTCTTATTAGCTTTAACAGAAGTTCTTATTATTTACATTTTTACAACTTATTAGTCCCATGTTACTTATGTTATACTTCAGGGTACTATTATGTGACTCTTGAACCATGTCCTATGTCTGTTGAATCAATCCTTTAAGCCCACATATTTACAATTGTACGGGGAGCTCCAAATAAACTGCTTGACGCCGATGGAAGCTAGATCAGGTACGAAATCTTTGACTGGTTATACTACAGAAGCAAAAAAACTACTATGATAAGTATTGAGCTAACAAGATAACTTATAGATGTGGCAATTTCGCCCTGTTTATATATTGGGTTGATTTGAATATTTTTTTTCTCCAACAAGCGAAATGGGTAAATTTTTTATAGATACAAAGGAAAAGGGCCAATCAGGTCATATGACTCAAAAGTCATCTAAAGTGTTCTCTAAAACTTTAAAAGCCATATTACTAAAAAACATGGACATATATAGTGTTGACCTAACTACCTGTTTGGACATTTACTTAAATGTAAACTCTCTTTGACCCCTCTAATGGCTTAATAAACGTACATTCCTCCAAATATGAAGAAATTAGTTTCATGCTATAACTATAATGCATTTAACTTTGGGTTTAACTTTCATTCGATGTATTTGCAAACTGTTTACTGATGGTGATGGAGGAAATGGGTCAAATAAGCCGCCTGCCCCTATACACCCGTTCCACCCAATCATGACAATAAGAAGAGGGGTATTAATCAGCAGAGTATGCGGATGTTAAGCAAATAAGCTCTTAAATAATATATAATCAATGATAGAAGAGTCAAATTCATTCTGTGATCATTTAGAAGACCATGAGTCTCAATCTACTGCAAGGTCTCCCTTAATCCATAGGAAGGTGTTCAATACACCACAGTTAGAGGTGTCAATTTTGAAAACGGGTTGCCAGAAGTGTGCCAATTCGTGAATCTATGTGCTTTTGCTGCATAATCATTGGCAAAGTGGCGTGGTTAATAAATATTTACAAACAAATTGTTATCAATTTAAAGTATTTAATATACACTTACTATGCTATAAATAATTGTTTAATAACTCAGGCCGGCGTAATACAAGCGAACATGGATGTTGAAGACGCACAATATTTCAACCAAGTGCTTAAGCTGAATGCCGCATATAAAATCTCAAGATTCAGTTGTTAAGAAGCAAGGAAACGGCAATGCACTCTAGACCACAAACCATATATATATGATGAGGCAAAAAATGAACCATTTTTAGGGGGTCATTTAAGCCCGAATTCGAATTTATTTGATCAAATGTTGCCCTAAATCATTCCTTTTGTGATTTTAGATACTTTGGGAGAGAAATCTGGAAAAGGAAGCAATTCGGACGTTTTTGGAGCATAAAAGTGAAGAAAACGCCAAAGTCTTAATTTTCCTTGCTGGGAACAGTAGGTGACGGCGTCAAGAAGAAAATCTTGACAGCGTCAAGAGTAATTTCCATGACGATCCAGTACAGATTTGACGGCGTCACAAGGTAGGGTGTCAAGAGTAAAATGCATGACGGCCTGGAAACACATAACACATGACGGCGTCAAAAGTAGATCAAGGCAGTCCGAGAAGTATTTTGGCGGCGAGATGACGGCGTCGCCGATTTTGTCTTGACGCCGTCAGACCCTATTTCCTATATATAGTTTTCTAATTTTCACACATAAAGGAGAGAAGTTTTGGAGAAACCCTAAGTCCGAACTTGGTACGAATTTTACAGGTTTTTCAAGGGTTCTCAGCCCTTGAACCCTTTCATGTGTAATTGAGATAAGTATTCCTTTAATTCAATCTATATGTCTATGTGTTGGTTGTCTATATCTTGTTCTTGTCTTAATTCCATCATGTTAGGCTAGATCTATCTTGTGTTTTCTTGGATCTAATGAAACCTAGATGTTAATTATGTGTTGATTACTTGTTTATGGTTGTATTGGATGAATGAATTCGATGTTAGGCTTAAGAAAACTGGCAGATCTCCAATTGGTAACATGCTTGAACGTCTTAGGAAACATGAACTGACGTGCACTAGATTTTATTAGTTGTATTTAATGCATGAGTAAATTCTAATGATCCCATGTTAGGAGCTTCTTAGCCAGCTCGACATAGGAGTGAAGTAGGCACTCATAGGATTGGGGAATTAAGTGCGCCACCCCATGAATGGTATTAAGGAATACAATCCGTCATCCACGCAACTATAACAAGTAATTAACGTGTAAAAGATATCTAGGGAGTAGTGAAATCTAAGTAAACACAACTTCTCCACTTATTGCTCACAACCTTAGTTTAATTTAGTTTATTTTCATTTCTAGTATTTTATTTTGATTGCATCTTTAGTATTGGGTTAGTTGACTAGCAACTAATTCCGTCCAAATCCTTTAAACCCGAGATTTTTACTTGCTTTCTAAAAAAATATAAAAATACAAAAATAATCATCCCTCGTCTTTAGAACTAGTATTTAGGTTTTCTAATCCTAGCGACACTATTCCTAGCTGAACGATCAATCCCACGGTACTTGTCACTATACTATACTACAACGATCAGGTACACTGCCTGGTGGGGTTGTAAGCTTCTCAAGATCCCTTGAGAGGTAAAGCCTGGTGCGATTCCCACGTATCAAGTTTTTGGCGCTGCAGCCCGGGGAATAGTTATTGTCTAGGTTAGAATCTCTTTTTATTAGGTCTACTTGCTAGATTCCTTTCTAGTAAGATTTTATTTTTATTTTTAGGATTTCTTTAGTCTATCTTATTTCTTTGTGTTTTTGTTCGTAACTCTTCACCACCCGACATCATGGACGATGGGAACATCTTTGAACCCATCATCCCACCACAACAAAACCCACCACTAGAACCTCTTAGGCACCAAACCTTAGGAGAGTATTCCCGACCTAGCCACCAAGGCTACCGAAACACCATTGAGCTCACCGGAGCCAATGTGACCCCCTTGCGATCCGACACCATCCGGTTGGTGCAAAGCGGATGTGCATTCCATGGACTTCGTTCCGAAGATCCAAACCAACATCTTAATGACTTCCTCAAAATCGTAGATTCCATAGACCTAGATGTTGAAACTAGAGAGACAACCCGATTACGCCTATTCCAATTCTCTCTACGGGATCAAGCTAGTCAATGGCTTGAGCGTTTACCCGCGGGATCCATCACCACATGGGATAATCTCACCAATCGCTTCCTTACTCAATTCTTCCCACCGGGGAAGACTGCAATGCTTAGAAATGACATTTTGATGTTTGAACAACATCAGGGTGAAACTTTCTACGAAGCATGGGCCCGTTTTAAGGATCTCCTCCATAAGGTCCGTCATCATGGTATAAACCTTTGGTTATTAGTCCAAATTTTCTACGACCATGTTGACTATCACACTAAGTGCACAATCGATAGGGCCGTGGGAGGTAAACTGCGTGATAAGAACGCCGAGGAGTCCTGGGCAATTATCGAGGAGCTCGCCGCTGATAATCATGAGATGTGAGAGTTTAATCATACAATAAAAGCGGCCATCAATGCAGTCTCAACATCTGGAGGAACCACCGAAATCCCCGATGAACTCCTATGCAAACTCGAGGCAAAAGTTGACTATTTTGAGGTAAGGCAAAGGAGACCTTTAAGTCCTAGACGAGCTACTGTCAATTCTATCTCGAAACCAACTTCGGCACCATTATCTGAGTCACCCTCTAGAGAAAATGTCGAGACTTTTCAGAACTATGCCCCACCTTGTTCCTCTCCCGAGGAGCTTAGCTCGGAGTTTGAAGCTAGGATGAGAGAATATATGGCAACTCACTCAGATCGGCTTGCTAGATTCGAGGAAGCAGTTTATAAGCAAAAAGATGATATGCAGGAGAAAATGAATGAGATGATGAGTCTATTAGAGGAGTATGCGAACCAGAAAACCCCCGAAAGAATGCTACTAAGGAAAGAAAGCGCCACTCCCACTACCCAATTTGTTAATTCCATCACAATTGTCCACAAGGATAACGAGAACGTAGAAGCCCCTACTAAACAGACCTTAGAAAAACCACCAAAATCCCAACCTTTGAGTCACTACCTGAAACATGATATAAACAAAAACACCATAACAAATTGGATTAAGGGTGACGGGCGTAACCAACCTTCCAAACAAGGTTCTGAGAAAGAGGAAAAGGCAAAATATGAGCATGGTACGTTACCTGGGGGATCAGTATTCAAGAGGCTATTGGTACAAAAAGTAGCTACTAAGCAGATAGCATGTGGGAACTTTGAGATACCAACTAGCATCGGGGATTTAAAATATCTTAGTGCTTTCGCCGACCAAGGATCGGAAGTAAATCTTATGCCCCTAACTATTTACATCCAACTAACGTAAAAAATGCCAGCCCCTACTCGTGTTAGGTTGTCCCTCGCTGGACACTCGTACGTATACCCCCTAGGAATCGCGGAAGATGTATTAGTTAATGTCGCAGGGTTCATGTACCCCGTTGATTTTATGATCATCGATGATAAAGGAGATGGATGCATGCCAATAATCCTTGGGGCACCATTCCTCGCCACCGCTAGGGCTGTCATTAAGTATGAAGGTAGGAAGATTGAGCTTAAATCTGGAAAAAGAAAGATTAGCTTCCCTATGACTCCGCAAAGTGGGCATGAGATTTTGAGTTGGAGAAAGATCAAAAACAACATTGACACGACACCCATTCGTGTTCAGAATAAAATTCTTGCATTGGAGGCAAGAATCAAAAGCTATAAGGAGGCTAAATATGAAAGAAACAAAAGCAATAAGGTTCAGGTCGAATTCGAACATACTCAACCGGCAGAAAATCATGTACCATTTGAGGAAGGGAACTTGGTACTCTTGAGACACTTGGAAACAAAGATACCACCCGATAAACCAAGTCCTTGGTGGTATGGGCCTTTCACAATTGAAGGCGTGAGCCAAGATGGGATAGCTAACTTGAGAAGCGAAGTTGGTGGAATGGTGATTGCAAGTATCGATAGGTTAAGGCACTACCACCATAACAATGATGATCGCAACTACATGGGGTATATCATTTCAAGGGATGAGGTCACGTAGTAACCCATGACCTTGAGTCTAGCTATAAGACTCGTGAATAAAGAAAAGCGCTTCTTGTGAGGCAACCCATGTTTTGTGTGATTTTATTTTATTTTGTTTGTTTGTTATTTGTTTCCGTATGCATGCTTTATTTTTATTGTTGGTAGATCATGTTTCTCAACTAAATAGTGGAAATACTGTACTTTGTTGTTTTGGCCTAGTCTTAACTCCACCTAAAAGTATTTTTGCAAAAGATAAGTGTAAGGGGAAACCCCAAATATGTTTTTAAGAAACAAACTCGATCATGATTCTCCACAATATTAAATGAACATGTATATTCGTATTTGTTAGAGTCAAATGCTTGTATTGAGTCATAATGAAGTTTTGTAGGATTTTCCAGGAAGTAGGACCAAGTTTTTCCAGAAATTTTCCGGAAACTTAACATAAGAATTTCTGCAGGTCACTTCTGACGGCGTCACGAGTTAACTCTTGACGGCATCACGTGTAAAAATCTGGAAATTTTACCGGTTTTGTTTTTCTAACGGAGTCTTATGGTTTTTGTGAATTATTAAGTTTTATAATCTCCAGGAAATCAGCAAACTTCATTCCACAAGCATTATATCTTATCTTGTTTTCTAGGATTTAGTAACTTATATAGGATGCCGCCGATTTTATGCAAGCTTGTTTTGTCTATTTTCTCAGGATTTACAGGTTATGTATGACAAGAAGATGATTTATATTTCTGGAAGGGAAGCTTTTATTGTTCTTTTTCTTGGAGGAAGATTTAACCTGGCTACCTTATTATCCATACCGAGCGAATCAGGGGAGTATTTGATTTCATTCTTTTTACTTTTTCACTTTTACATTCTTTACTTGAACATTGGGGACAATGTTCATCTTAAGTGTAAGGGGAGGGTAAAATGATGATACCTTACATGTACACTTTCGCTTGAGTTTGTTTTGTTTGATGGTAGATGTGTAATAAAACTATGAGAAATACTTGTTAGTGCAATTTTAGCGCAAATTTAAAATTTTTTTACAACATTTAGGAGTGAAACTTTAGCCATAGCAAGCGTCTCATGGATAGGGGATTGTATGACTAGCACATAACCGTATATTCAGAAAAATTTTCCACCCAAATATGTGAGGTTCGCCTTTAGATTTGATAGGAAAAGCATTTACTATTAGTGCTTATGAGTGTACCGGTAGCATTTAGATTCTAGAACTTGCGTTAGTGATGCATCCCGAGACCGCTAGTGAGACTACATTCGTGTAGTAGGATTTACTACATGATAAGTGGCATTAGGATCACCTTGTGTTAAACCCGTATCATGATTACTTGACCATTTAAGTCATATTACTTGGCTAGTTAAGCCAACTAATTTTTCCCACACCCTTAGCGTTGTACTCATTTTTAGTACACGAAACCCCTAGTACACCCCTCCGAGCCTATCTTTTCGTTTCTAACTTTAAGCATTTTACTTAAAGGAAGAATTTGTTACACCCCACTTAAATGTACAACCAAATCGCCTTAGCCTTCTGTGTATGCGCTCATCTTTAGTGCATTATTGTTATTTGTTTAAACCCTAAGTTAACTTTCTAATTGATTACATGGTTGCTAAGTCGAGTCATATCCTTGTACATATTGTTTTGGGACGATTGGGACTCATGGGTAAAGTACTTATTTTATGGAGTAATGGGGAAGAACATCATTTATTACCCCCATATGTACGTTAATCTTAAAAGTGCTCCAAGTGTTTTGATTTTTTTAATTCGAGTCATTAGATTAGTTTATTGTAAAGTATGTAAAAATTCAAGTGTAAGGGGAATTTTCCATTCCCTATGATGTATTATTTTGGATGGTAGGGTAAGAGTGTATGCACAAAAAAAAATCGAAAAATCAAGAAAAAGAAAAAAAAATAGAAAAAGAAAAAAGAGAAAAAACATACGGACTACCATCCCTTTTTATTCTATGTTCATTTTTATGTTTTTGTTATTTTTCATTTATTAGCTTAAGTCGAGTCTAGTCTTGGCTTAGCAACGCCATATTGTACATGTAATTGACCAAGATTGTTAACTCGCCACCAGTAAAAACTTCCTTTATCCAACAAAACAGTGTATTTCATATCCCTACACCTAACGTTACAACCCTTTAAAAGATCTCTTTGATAGTTTATCCTAGGTGCTTACGCCATGTGGTGGAGGTTTGATCCTTTCCCAAGCCTATGGTAATCTATTTTGCTATGACAGGTAGTGAGAGATATCTTCCGTTTCCATATTGTAATTTATACTTCATTACACCCGAGAGATGTGAGTATCTAAACACTATTTGTGAGGTGCTTGTGTATGACCTCCGTGCTTGTCTTTGGTCTTTAGTGGAATGATTATTTGTTGTGTTTACTTTTATATTAGTGTTAAATGACCCCTAACTTGTATTTTGATTAGAATAAAAGCGCATTTGCTTGAGGACAAGCAAATCTCAAGTGTAAGGGTATATGATGAGGCGAAAAATGAACCGTTTTTAGGGGGTCATTTAAGCCCGAATTCGAATTTATTTGATCAAATATTGCCCTAAATCATTCCTTTTGTGATTTTAGGTACTTTGGGAGAGAAATCTGGAAAAGGAAGCAATTCGGACGTTTTTGGAGCATAAAAGTGAAGAAAACGCCAAAGTCTTAATTTTCCTTGCTGGGAACAGTAGGTGACGGCGTCAAGAAGAAAATCTTGACGGCGTTAAGAGTAATTTCCATGACGATCCAGTACAGATTTGACGGCGTCACAAGGTAGGGTGTCAAGAGTAAAATGCATGACGGCCTGGAAACACATAACACATGACGGCGTCAAAAGTAGATCAAGGCAGTCCGAGAAGTATTTTGGCGGCGAGATGACGGCGTCACCGATTTTGTCTTGACGCCGTCAGACCCTATTTCCTATATATAGTTTTCTAATTTTCACACATAAAGGAGAGAAGTTTTGGAGAAACCCTAAGTCCGAACTTGGTACGAATTTTACAGGTTTTTCAAGGGTTCTCAGCCCTTGAACCCTTTCATGTGTAATTGAGATAAGTATTCCTTTAATTCAATCTATATGTCTATGTGTTGGTTGTCTATATCTTGTTCTTGTCTTAATTCCATCATGTTAGGCTAGATCTATCTTGTGTTTGCTTGGATCTAATGAAACCTAGATGTTAATTATGTGTTGATTACTTGTTTATGGTTGTATTGGATGAATGAATTCGATGTTAGGCTTAAGAAAACTGGCAGATCTCCAATTGGTAACATGCTTGAACGTCTTAGGAAACATGAACTGACGTGCACTAGGTTTTATTGGTTGTATTTAATGCATGAGTAAATTCTAATGATCCCATGTTAGGAGCTTCTTAGCCAGCTCGACATAGGAGTGAAGTAGGCACTCATAGGATTGAGGAATTAAGTGCGCCACCCCATGAATGGTATTAAGGAATACAATCCGTCATCCACGCAACTATAACAAGTAATTAACGTGTAAAAGATATCTAGGGAGTAGTGAAATCTAAGTACAACTTCTCCACTTATTGCTCACAACCTTAGTTTAATTTAGTTTATTTTCATTTCTAGTATTTTATTTTGATTGCATCTTTAGTATTGGGTTAGTTGACTAGCAACTAATTCCGCCCAAATCCTTTAAACCCGAGATTTTTACTTGCTTTCTAAAAAAAATATAAAAATACAAAAATAATCATCCCTCGTCTTTAGAACTAGTATTTAGGTTTTCTAATCCTAGCGACACTATTCCTAGCTGAACGATCAATCCCCCGGTACTTGTCACTATACTATACTACAACAATCAGGTACACTTCCTGGTGGGGGTTGTAAGCTTCTCAAGATCCCTTGAGAGGTAAAGCCTGGTGCGATTCCCACGTATCAATGTACATTCCTTCTTTTATTATCTCACTAGTACAAACGAGGCTTTCCCCAGCGACTTTTTTAAGCTCTTTCCGTCGACATGTCGACGGAATAATACATTCCCGTCGACATGTCGACGGCAACATATAGACGGCTGTACTTCGACGGACCGTCGACACTGTGGGTCCCACGTCGTTTTCCAGTCAAAGGAATTTGGTGTCCGTCAAATTTTTCCCGTCGACATGTCGACGGGAACATATAACTAATTAACGTTTTAATTAGTTGATTACAATTATGTTTTATATAATACCGTCGACATGTCGACGGTATAATTAAAATAAAAATATTGTTTTTAATATTATGTCGTCGACATGTCAACGGCATAATATTAAAGTAACTATTCAATAATGGCTTGCAATGTTCAACGAATGCGGCAAGACCATCAAAAAACTCTTTGGAAACACGACTGTCTAAACGGGTCCAACTCTTATCAAGTATCATAACTGCATATTGTTTTGTTCAACTCTTAGTTATTACACATTCAAAATAAAGGAAAGTTGTTTTGTTCACCTAGTGCAACTATGGAAGGCAATCCTAACCCACTCTTTGAATGATTCATCTCATATATGAATGCGTATAACTGATTTACTATCTGAGAAAATTTCGGCAGCATTTCCCCTCAACTCCCCAAATATGTACATTAAAGACATATTCGTAGGAGTAAAGGAGAAACACTGTCGAAATCATCTCAAATAGTAAATCAATTATACGCATCCATATCCTAAATGAGACAAAACATTCAAAAAGCAGTCCCAAATAGGGAACTTTCCGAAATTAATTTCTAATAAATTAATTTCGGACGGGTTTTCTATAGGATGATTAACTTCGGACGGGGACTTTCCGAAATTAATCACTAAAATCCTAAAATATTCACAAAAGTCTAACAATAGCATATATTTTAAGTTAAACACTTAGACTATAAACAATTGTTTGGTTTTCGGTTTATGTTTCATAAAACTATTTTGTTATTTTGAAACTTGTTTTTGTGACTTATTTTTGAAACTATTATGAAACATAAGCCGAAAACCAAACAATATATCTACGGGCTTATGGCTTATTTGGTTTTTGGCTTATGTTTCATAAGCTTATTTTTTTTTTTTTTTACTTATTTTGAAACTATTTAATTTAAAAAGTTTCAAAATAAGCCATAAAAATTAAGCTTGTGAAACATAAGCCGAAAACCAAACATACCATAAGCCCGTTATATAAGCAGAAACATAATCAATCCGCACGCAAAACATAACCAATATATTAAAAGTAGTATACCATATATACTAACCAAACGCCAACTAAGCCATAATAGTTAACCAATACTAACTTCACATTTTTAAAATACTAACCAATATATACTAACCAAACGCCAACTAAAATTTAACCAAACGCCACCCAATATCCTACGGCTAGTTCAATACCAAGTCCCCCAAGGTGCTATTTGCACCGTGGGTACACAGTATCCTACAGCTAGTTCACAATCTGCAACAATCCCTTTTATATCAAAACCTAATATACTAACCAGACTATACATACGGCTGCAAGCACTAAACTAGTAACCAAACGCTACGGGATACGAAACTACAACAAAGCATAAATATGAAAAAAAAAATTAAAAAAAAAAGGAATACATACCGTCTCGGCTACTGTATCGGCTGTGGTATCGGCTGTGGCTCGGCTGTGGTCTCGGCTGTGGCTCAGCTGTGGCTCGGCTGTAGTCTCGTCTTGGGCTCGGGCTATAATAAAAGAGATGCAATATATAATGGTTATATCAAAATTCAAAAAAAAAAAAAAAAAAAAAAAAAAAAAAAAAAAAAACTGTTGTCGTCAACATGTCGTCGGGATACCAAAAGTTAATAAAAAAAATAAAACGAGGCTCTCACCCTGCTGTCTTGGTTGTCTCGGCTCTCACCCTCGGCTCTGACCTCTGCTGCTACTGTATAATAAGTAATAACAAAAATTAACAAAATTTTAATAACAATTTTATTAACAAAATTTAATAGCAATTTTATTAACAATAATAATAACAATTTTTAAACAAATTTATTAACAAAATTTTATTAAAAAAATTACCTGTGTCGAAGAAGAAGAACAAGTGGGGAAGAAGAAGAATTAAAAAATGGAGGGGTAGAGGAGAGAATTAAATAATGGAGGGGTAGAGGAGGAGGAGGTGCACAGTGGTGCGAGTGTCGGAGTGGTGGTGGTGTGGTGAGCTGTGGTGGAGGTGGAGGTGGTATAATGTGGTTGGGGTGGAGGTGGTATAATGTGGAGGAGTGGTGGAGGTGTGGTGGAGGAGTGGTGGTATAATCGCCGGCGAGAGGGGGGGATGGTTTATTTTGATTTTTTTAAGTTATGAGCAATAATTTTGACCAGATCTGGTTTTGGTATTGCTTTTTATTATCCCGTCGACATGTCGACGGGATTAGAAAGGAATTTTTTATATTATTAATTCCCGTCGACATGTCGACGGTAATATTAAGTTATTTTGTCGTTTACGTTTGGCGGGACGTATTAAATTTTCACGAAAATTTTGGCGGTTTTATTCCCGTCGACATGTCGACGGGAAAATAACTATTATTAAAAAACTTTATTTATAGTAAATACTTTTATAAAATTACTTTATTATAAATACTTTTATAAAATTACTGTAATATAATTAAAAATTTTTATTTATTATAAATACTTTTATAAAATATTAAAAAATAAGTTTTATAAAATTAATAAACTAAATTTATATAATTAAAAAAAATTATTTATTATAAATACTTTTATAAAATTAAAAATATATATATATTTAATTAAAAAATATATATATAAATACTTATATTATAATTAAAAAAAATCAATTATTAAAAAAATATATGTATTTAATTAAAAAAAACATATATAAACCTAAATCCCAACCATTAGATAACCTCGAGATCACAACCGGTAAAAATTCAAGTCGAGATGCTATGGTTATACATGAGATGTAATGGTTATACATGAGATGTTAAATGAACGAGTCGAGATGCAATGGTTATACATGAGATGTTAAACGAACGAGTCGAGATTCAATGGTTATACATGAGATGTTAAACGAACGAGTCGAGATGCAATGGTTATACATGAGATGTTAAACGAACGAGTCGAGATGCTATGGTTATACATGAGATGCAATGGTTTTACCTAACAACTTTTTTTCTACCTAACACCTTATCCTCACAATATAAACACACACACACACACACATACTCATCTCACTATATAAACACACCTTATCCTCACAATATAAACACACCTTATCCTCACAATATAAACACACACACACCTTATCCTAACAACTTTTTTTCAACCACTCAACCTCACAACCACAAACATACACTGTTATCATGGTGAAGAAGATGGCGGAATTTGAAGCTTTTCCTTGTCCTTGTGAACGAGGAGATGTGATTCTGCGAGAATCGTGTAAATCTTACTCCCGTGGTAAACTATACTATGCGTGTCCTTTCTCGCAGGTGAACAATTACATATTTTTTCGTGTATTATATAAATAATTTGGTTAGTTGTTAAAAATAATAGTTTTTACTCTTTAACAGCCTGGGACAGAAGACCATGGATGTAATTTTTTTTTATGGAAGGAGGAACGACTCGCCAAAATGATGATCAGTTCTCTGGGAGCTTCAACATCAAGCGGTTCTGGATCTGCTCCAAAAAGGTGCTCAAACTGTCATGAAAAAAATCTTAGAATAAACATGCTGCAAATTTTGATTCGCCTCAAACAGTCAGATAATTATTGATCAGCCACTTGTGAATGGCCAACTGTAATAGTCAAACAGCTGAGGCAAATGCTTCCGTGAAATACAGTGTTTTCCCGGGTCGTAATGTCCCAACGAGGTTGTGATGGTATTTAAAACGAATCTGTGATCGAGTGAATGTGAACAGGAATATGAATAAGTGTGTGTGTGTGTTTAAACTAGGGTTTTATAAAAAAAATGACTTAAATAAACTAATGGAATGATTACGTGAAAGCTAGGTATCTAAAACGAATAAACGTACACCAATTTAAAAATCAGACGCGACTGCGTACTGAGAAAAAGGTAAGTTTTAAGAAAAATAAACTACAAGGGTTAAAAATGAAAATTCTATAAACTTATATTTAAAAGAAAATTAAATTACAAAGAAAACTATTTTTTAGATTATTTTATTATTTATTATTAATTATTTAATTAAAAACTATTTAACTATTTAATTAAAACTTAAACTAAAAATGATAAACAATACAAATTAAACTAAAAACTTATAAAAATAATTTCTAAACTTAAAAATGAACTTGAAGAAAGAGTAAAAAATAAAAATAAATGTTTTTGTCTTTTTATGAATTTTCTATTAATTAAAAACTATTTATATTATTTATACTAATTAAACTATTTTAAATTACAAATAATACTAAAATGACTTGGAAATTAAGAAAATTTTTATAAATCTAATTAACCATCATAGGAATCCTAAAAAATTATAAAAACTTTATTTTATATATTTATAAACTAGTTTACTATTTATCATTCTATTTATTATTTAATTACTATTTAAACTATTTAAATTATAAAAACTATTAAATGAACAGTAAAAATTCTAGAAAAATTACTAAAATTATATTATGACTTATGAAAGCTAGGAAAAATATAAAATATAGATGTTATTATATAAAAACTAATTATACTAATTATAACTTAATTATTAATTAATTATTAATAAAACTATATTTAAATCTAATAAATATCAAATGATATTATAAAAATCTAATAAAATTATTTAAATTACTTTAATATATAAGGAAATTAATAAAAATATAAAAACACAATTTACTTAATAAAAATGTAAAAATGAAAATTAAAATTAAATTAAATTAAATAGAAACTATCACTTATTTTTATGTTGTATTTTCTTGAATTTTCTTTTACCAAACTATATTATACATAAAAATAAATAACTTTTGTGAAAACAAATATTTTACAACTTAAAATTAAGCTAGATATAAGCTAAGATGGGAGACAGTTGACTATTGTTGACCAATATGCAAAAGAAGCTAAAACTAGCTCAAGTGGGACCCACAAGGGTAAATTCAAGTGTGAATAAGCTTATGGGACAAGGATAAGCAAGAATTAAGCAATAAGTTGGCAAGGATAAGCCAACAACTCACAAAATAAGCCCTTGCTTATTGCTTTCTGTCACAGATTGGGGACAATGTTAGGGGCCAAGTAAAGGTGGGGTCCACAGGTCAAAAGGTCAAGGTAATGGTTAACCTTCACTCCCTGGTAGGAGGGGGGTTGAGGGAATCTAATTATGGGAAGTGGGGTCCACTGAGTTGGCTGGAAAACCACCACCAAGTGGTGGTGGTGGTGGTGTAACTGCTGAGACAGAGCAGCTTTGTGCCCTGCAGCTCACTTTGGAGAGCTGTGGGGCCCACAAATAAAATCACAAAAATCTAAGCAATATGGAAACACAAACATGAGCTGGGGGGTTGTAACTAGGAACAAATCATAAGCTCTGAATCATAACAGAAAATTCAAAGTAATTCTCCCAAGATTTGTAAAAACTGAGACAACTATGAAATTTGACTTTTGAAATTTAACAACACTTTGACTTTCATGAACTTTGTTTTGATTCCAATGATTGAATAAGGTTTTATAAGCTAAAGTGAGATGATATTAAGCTACATTACCAAGATCTAAACTGATTTGATGATTATGGGTTGTTAAGAACCCCAACAATTAACTGCCATAAGGATTAAGGTGAGATTTGACTTTCTTCCCTAATGACCAAGTTTTTATTGTTTATTTTACTTATTTAGACCTAAGGTGAGATGTCTGAGTGGCTTTTAGCAAATAATAACAACAACAACACTGGAAGAACAGTAATGCCAAACACTCCCTTATGTAGGCTGTTTGATGATTTTCAAAACATATGAGAGCTAAAACTTATGAAACTGATTTCCAACAATCTATTATGATGTAATAATCTAAAGCAAGCTTAAAAACAATAAGCTAAACACCAAAAGCCTATGATCCAAAATGATTCTGAAATGGCAGTTTACTAAATGGAAGCAGTGAATTACCAATTCTTCTCAGATCATGCAAAAATCAATAAAAGTACTAGAACAACTCTATTAAGTATTACTAAACACAAATAAGCTACAAGCTACAATACATAAGCTAGAATGAAGAAAATGCATTAAACTGAAATAGAGACTTACTTGAAGGATAAAATGAAAATGGAAATGGCTATGAGCTGATGAGATAAGCTCACCAAAGCTATGAGACAGCTTAATGAGCTTATCCAGAGGGAGTTTGAGCTTTTACAAGCTTATGTTTCCCTGATTATTTATATTTCCTATTTATTTTTTTTATTTTTTTTTTTGTATTTCTTTGTACTTATTATGAACTCCAATATACTACTGATCTAAGATCCTTCAAAAGCTTATAGTTAAACTTCTGTGAGCTTACTAACACCTAAACAACAACAATTACCAACTTAAAGTGAATTTGTCAAATCCACTATAAATTACTAAATACGGATTCTTAAAAGAGAACTTGAATTTAAATATTAGAACTGTTTTGGATTACACTGATGAGACTTAATAAGATACTAGATAGCCTTGAATTACACTAGGAATTGAAAAATTACAAATACGAATGTAAGCTAAAACTACCTAATCTAAAATAATCTCCCCTCTGCTCCTTCTCTTTGCTTTTTATATGACTTTTGAGGTTCCCACTAGCATTCCATGACTTTCCCACTTCACTTTAGCCGTTGATATGGTCAATCTCATCCAGGCCGTTTAAATTTACTTTTTGGCGCGAAAATATCTAGAAGCCAGCTATGGGTAGCGTGGAGGGTTTTAAGGACTTAATTGGTGTTTGGAAGGATGTGTGAGGTGGGGGGACAAGGTTGTGAAAGGAGGGTAGTCAAGTGGTGGTGAAACCACCATGGTTTTGGGTTTACAGGCTTGGGGGTAGGAGATGAACAGGGAAGGAGGTATTAGGCGGGGTCAAATGGGTTTGACCGGTTTTTATTTTTAAAAGGTGTGGGCTGGGAGTTGTGTTGGGCCAGAGAAGTGGGGATGGGCTTGGTGTGTTATTGGATTGGATTGCTATGTTGGTTTAATAATAGATAAAGGGTCCGTTTGGTTTATTAGAAATTACAAGGATCAATTTTGTAAATTGCTGAAAGTTTGGGGTCTGAATTGGTATTTTATCAAAGTTTATCATAAGGGTTTAAATTGTCTCATGTTAATAGTACAAGGGTATTTTTGATATTTTTAATTTTTTTAAATACCCGGGGACTAAAACTGACAATACACCAAACTTGAGGGACTAAATGTGTAATTTATTCAAAACTTTCTCCCAGGGACTAATAGTGACATTTATGAATTCCCTAGGACCCTTAATGATAATTTTCCCATTTTGAACACCCAGGGACTGAAACTGTCAAGTTTGAAACTTTGAGGGACCTGTTTTGCCAAACTGTGAAACTTCAGGGACCAATCATGTAAATTCACCAAACTTATCACCCAAGGACCATTCCTGCAAAAGATTATTAGTATAAGGACCAAAATTGATTTTTCTCAAAGTTTTTACATCCCAGGGACCATTTATGTCAAATTCCAAAGTACAGGGACTAAACTTGTAATTTTATGAAACTTTGCACCAAAGGACTAAATATGTAACTTTATGATTAAAAAGGACCTTTGATGACTTTTTCATGTTTTTAGAATGACCAGGGACTAGTTTTGACAACTTTTGAAACTTGAGGGACTGAAACTGCCAATTATGCAAACTTTGTACGTTTTTCATCTGTTTTTGCATATTTTGCATTTAAAACATATAAAACACATCTTTAAGATATTTAAAGTATTTTGATACATATTTGAGTGTTTTTGTATGTTTTGGCAGTTCAGATTAGTATAAAATGATGAGTATTTAGACACTCATCAATCCCCCACACTAAACTATTGCTAGTCCCTAGCAATCTTTTGAGAAAAACTTAATGGATTTGAAAAAACTCTTTACCAAAAGCCATCACTTCTGGAGTAGCCAGGTGTAAGAACTGTGGCACACCTGATAACCGTGTGATTTTGAGCAAATCACCAGCTGTCAACGGATTTGATTAGTCTTTACCAAAAGCCGTTTGCTTCTGGACTAGCCAACTCTTGATGGAATAGTCAACATCTTGGTGAGCTGATTACCAATTATGGTTTTTCCACGGCCTTTACCACAAGCCATAATCTTGCGGGCTAGCCAACTCATTAGCTTTTGAGGATAATGGGGAGTTGAGGAACCATACAATTTTTGGCAAATTGCAAGCCATAAACGGGTTTGAGTTATCTTTACCAAGAACCGTTTGCTCCTGGATTAGCCAATCCTGTTGTGGGTTAGACATGGAGGATTGATACCATTTATTGCATTCTAAGTGAGAAAAAAATTTTTAAAATTTTGGCTAAAATGGGGGTTCTTGATGGAACATGTGTTTAAATTCGTTAGACGAATCTCCCCCCACACTTAGAACTGAATATTGTCCTCAATATTCAAAGTACCGGGTGTTAAACCGAACTTAGAACGTAAGAAGAAAAATATTCCTTAGCCTTTATTTAAGATGTATATACATACAAATATTTTTTAGATAAAACTTCTTAAATAGAAGCTATCACTATATGTACATTTTTTTTTTTTTTTTTTTTTTTTAGAAGATATATATATATATAAACAACATGTGGGGCATCTCCCCCACACTAGGGTGAAACATGGGTGAAAACCTATGTACATGCTACTGTTTTTGATCTCCGAGTCGCTAGCTTGACTCGACCCCGAATTTATTTGTCCATGGGGAAGCAAGTGGAAGAGACAATCTACATCGGACTTTCATTCAAGATATTTGGATAAACATTTGAAGCACGTGAAAGTTCCACTCCGATGAGACATAATGACACCCGGCTCATAATTTATAAATGAGAATGCCGGGGTCAAAGATAGTGTCCTCATTCCCGAAGGAGTGAAGAACAGGAGAAGCCACGGAATATATGAAGAAAAGGAAGAAAATCATAATGAAAATCATGACTAACTCCTCATCTTCAATAGGAGAATTCATTGTTTCATGAATCTCCTCTTTTAAGCTCGTTTAATCAAGACATATTATGGGTATGTCTAGATCAAAATAGAAAGTATCATACTCCGGTGGAGATATGATCTGAGTGAGTTCAAAAGAGAACTCCTCGTAGAGAGAATCATTCACAAGATTTAAATCTGTGAACTCATGTTCCTTTGTGGACTCATCACAATCCTCATTCTGAATACCAAATATTGGGTTATCAGAAATCAAAGTGAATTCAGATTCGAATTCAAATAGAGGATTGGTGATAGTAGTTTTGAATGCTTCAGGAACAATGTGATTAACATTCTCTACTGGACTGTTGGGATAAGCACTGAGTGAAGGATCATTATGGAAGAGACTTTCTATCTCTTCCTGATCGGCTTCAAAGTCAAAGAGATCATCATTACTTACAGATAGAAGTGGAATGATGTGAGTGAGTTCCTCTGTGACATCCTCAAGAGGATGATCAACATCAGAATGAGGCAGTGATGCCTCAACATACTCAATGTCTCCATAAGATATACAATCATCACTGGAATTAGAGACATTCTCAATTTGATAATTTGGATTATCGGGAGGGGTAGGGATATCACACATATGATCAAGAATTCCCTGTGACTCACTTGGGATTGAGACAAGGTTCTCAACACTAGACTTTATGAATTCGTCCGATTCCTTTGCAGGAATAGTGTCAAGATGCTCGTCCCCCATGCTCAGAGAGTGAGTGGGAACCTCGGGTATGATAACAGTAGACTCAGGGAGTTGAGAAGGACTAGCATACATGGATTTTATAATTTTCGTTTGTTCAGCTGCTAGTAATTCTCCCATACTCTTTTCTCCCTGAATATCCATGGAAGGAGTCTCAACTGATGAACTTGATGAGGTATCATCACTTTCATCATCCTCATCGAGAAAAGCAGCATTTTGAAATTTGGTACGTGTTATAGCTGCTTGTTCTAAGACTAGTAATTCTTCCATGCTTCTTTCGTCTCTAGCAGCATGTTCTTCAGCAAGTAATTCCGCGATAGATTTATCACGAGAATATTGAGTGAGTGGAGACTGTGGGGGTGTGAATGTGTCAAAACCGGATATATCAGAACTAGAACAATGTTCAGGTTTATAATACGGTTGACATTTGAAATCATCATGAGGACCCCCACAATATACACAAGAAGAACTTGGTGCATTGTGAAACGACATATTAGCCAACTTCTCCTTAAGGTCTTTAAGTTTCTCAAGAACCTCTAGACAAAGGTCTTGCTGGTTTTGAGGAGTTGCTTGGTTCATTTGGTACTATGGAGGTGGGTCTTGAAACGAATAGTCGTAATTGTTACAAGGAAATGAATTCCTTGTTTGACAATCAGAGCTAAAGTGAGGACCTCCACAGTACTCACAACAGTTGAACTGATGTGTCTGTGAGTCGTATGTGTTTGAGTCATAATTGTTATCAGGAACCTGCTCATAGACAAACTGATTCCTAATTTGACAATCAGAACTGTAGTGTGAACCACCACAGTACTCACAATAGTAAAACTGCTGAGTCTCATGGTGTGGAAGCTGGTGGAATGAATCAGTCATGTCAGGGTAGGAATAGGGATTCTGGTTATAGACAGACCCGTTTCCTGACTCTACCATGCCACAATTGGGGCAATTACCACCATTATAAGGACTACCACACCCTTGACAGACAAGAAGGTGAGAATAAGACATAGAAAGAATCAAAGGGTTTAGGGGTGAGAAATGAAGAATCAAATAGGTAGGAATGTAAAGGTGAATATTTTTGGTGTTTTTGAAAAAATTTTGTAATATTAATAAGAAGGAAAATATTTTTGGTTTTTTGTGTTCGTTGAAAACTGATTTTAAAAAGTTTTCGGGAACTGTTTTTGGTTTTATATGATAATAATATGAACAAAGGTGGATAAATGTACAATGAACGTGTATTCAGGTTCACAAATACGCAAAATCGTTTAGAATAAGCGCACAACCTCCCCGGCAGCGGCGCCAAATTTTGATTCGCCTCAAACAGTCAGATAATATCAACCAAGTAATGGTCAACAAGTCAAACAGCTGAGGCAAATGCTTCCGTGAAATACAGTGTTTTCCCGGGTCGTAATGTCCCAACGAGGTTGTGATGGTATTTAAAACGAATCTGTGATCGAGTGAATGTGAACAGGAATATGAATAAGTGTGTGTGTGTGTTTAAACTAGGGTTTTATAAAAAAATGACTTAAATAAACTAATGGAATGATTACGTGAAAGCTAGGTATCTAAAACGAATAAACGTACACCAATTTAAAAATCAGACGCGACTGCGTACTGAGAAAAAGGTAAGTTTTAAGAAAAATAAACTACAAGGGTTAAAAATGAAAATTCTATAAACTTATATTTAAAAGAAAATTAAATTACAAAGAAAACTATTTTTTAGATTATTTTATTATTTATTATTAATTATTTAATTAAAAACTATTTAACTATTTAATTAAAACTTAAACTAAAAATGATAAACAATACAAATTAAACTAAAAACTTATAAAAATAATTTCTAAACTTAAAAATGAACTTGAAGAAAGAGTAAAAAATAAAAATAAATGTTTTTGTCTTTTTATGAATTTTCTATTAATTAAAAACTATTTATATTATTTATACTAATTAAACTATTTTAAATTACAAATAATACTAAAATGACTTGGAAAATTAAGAAAATTTTTATAAATCTAATTAACCATCATAGGAATCCTAAAAAATTATAAAAACTTTATTTTATATATTTATAAACTAGTTTACTATTTATCATTCTATTTATTATTTAATTACTATTTAAATTATAAAAACTATTAAATGAACAGTAAAAATTCTAGAAAAATTACTAAAATTATATTATGACTTATGAAAGCTAGGAAAAATATAAAATATAGATGTTATTATATAAAAACTAATTATACTAATTATAACTTAATTATTAATTAATTATTAATAAAACTATATTTAAATCTAATAAATATCAAATGATATTATAAAAATCTAATAAAATTATTTAAATTACTTTAATATATAAGGAAATTAATAAAAATATAAAAACACAATTTACTTAATAAAAATGTAAAAATGAAAATTAAAATTAAATTAAATTAAATAGAAACTATCACTTATTTTTATGTTGTATTTTCTTGAATTTTCTTTTACCAAACTATATTATACATAAAAATAAATAACTTTTGTGAAAACAAATATTTTACAACTTAAAATTAAGCTAGATATAAGCTAAGATGGGAGACAGTTGACTATTGTTGACCAATATGCAAAAGAAGCTAAAACTAGCTCAAGTGGGACCCACAAGGGTAAATTCAAGTGTGAATAAGCTTATGGGACAAGGATAAGCAAGAATTAAGCAATAAGTTGGCAAGGATAAGCCAACAACTCACAAAATAAGCCCTTGCTTATTGCTTTCTGTCACAGATTGGGGACAATGTTAGGGGCCAAGTAAAGGTGGGGTCCACAGGTCAAAAGGTCAAGGTAATGGTTAACCTTCACTCCCTGGTAGGAGGGGGGTTGAGGGAATCTAATTATGGGAAGTGGGGTCCACTGAGTTGGCTGGAAAACCACCACCAAGTGGTGGTGGTGGTGGTGTAACTGCTGAGACAGAGCAGCTTTGTGCCCTGCAGCTCACTTTGGAGAGCTGTGGGGCCCACAAATAAAATCACAAAAATCTAAGCAATATGGAAACACAAACATGAGCTGGGGGGTTGTAACTAGGAACAAATCATAAGCTCTGAATCATAACAGAAAATTCAAAGTAATTCTCCCAAGATTTGTAAAAACTGAGACAACTATGAAATTTGACATTTGAAATTTAACAACACTTTGACTTTCATGAACTTTGTTTTGATTCCAATGATTGAATAAGGTTTTATAAGCTAAAGTGAGATGATATTAAGCTACATTACCAAGATCTAAACTGATTTGATGATTATGGGTTGTTAAGAACCCCAACAATTAACTGCCATAAGGATTAAGGTGAGATTTGACTTTCTTCCCTAATGACCAAGTTTTTATTGTTTATTTTACTTATTTAGACCTAAGGTGAGATGTCTGAGTGGCTTTTAGCAAATAATAACAACAACAACACTGGAAGAACAGTAATGCCAAACACTCCCTTATGTAGGCTGTTTGATGATTTTCAAAACATATGAGAGCTAAAACTTATGAAACTGATTTCCAACAATCTATTATGATGTAATAATCTAAAGCAAGCTTAAAAACAATAAGCTAAACACCAAAAGCCTATGATCCAAAATGATTCTGAAATGGCAGTTTACTAAATGGAAGCAGTGAATTACCAATTCTTCTCAGATCATGCAAAAATCAATAAAAGTACTAGAACAACTCTATTAAGTATTACTAAACACAAATAAGCTACAAGCTACAATACATAAGCTAGAATGAAGAAAATGCATTAAACTGAAATAGAGACTTACTTGAAGGATAAAATGAAAATGGAAATGGCTATGAGCTGATGAGATAAGCTCACCAAAGCTATGAGACAGCTTAATGAGATTATCCAGAGGGAGTTTGAGCTTTTACAAGCTTATGTTTCCCTGATTATTTATATTTCCTATTTATTTTTTTTATTTTTTTTTTTGTATTTCTTTGTACTTATTATGAACTCCAATATACTACTGATCTAAGATCCTTCAAAAGCTTATAGTTAAACTTCTGTGAGCTTACTAACACCTAAACAACAACAATTACCAACTTAAAGTGAATTTGTCAAATCCACTATAAATTACTAAATACGGATTCTTAAAAGAGAACTTGAATTTAAATATTAGAACTGTTTTGGATTACACTGATGAGACTTAATAAGATACTAGATAGCCTTGAATTACACTAGGAATTGAAAAATTACAAATACGAATGTAAGCTAAAACTACCTAATCTAAAATAATCTCCCCTCTGCTCCTTCTCTTTGCTTTTTATATGACTTTTGAGGTTCCCACTAGCATTCCATGACTTTCCCACTTCACTTTAGCCGTTGATATGGTCAATCTCATCCAGGCCGTTTAAATTTACTTTTTGGCGCGAAAATATCTAGAAGCCAGCTATGGGTAGCGTGGAGGGTTTTAAGGACTTAATTGGTGTTTGGAAGGATGTGTGAGGTGGGGGGACAAGGTTGTGAAAGGTGGGTAGTCAAGTGGTGGTGAAACCACCATGGTTTTGGGTTTACAGGCTTGGGGGTAGGAGATGAACAGGGAAGGAGGTATTAGGCGGGGTCAAATGGGTTTGACCGGTTTTTATTTTTAAAAGGTGTGGGCTGGGAGTTGTGTTGGGCCAGAGAAGTGGGGATGGGCTTGGTGTGTTATTGGATTGGATTGCTATGTTGGTTTAATAATAGATAAAGGGTCCGTTTGGTTTATTAGAAATTACAAGGATCAATTTTGTAAATTGCTGAAAGTTTGGGGTCTGAATTGGTATTTTATCAAAGTTTATCATAAGGGTTTAAATTGTCTCATGTTAATAGTACAAGGGTATTTTTGATATTTTTAATTTTTTTAAATACCTGGGGACTAAAACTGACAATACACCAAACTTGAGGGACTAAATGTGTAATTTATTCAAAACTTTCTCCCAGGGACTAATAGTGACATTTATGAATTCCCTAGGACCCTTAATGATAATTTTCCCATTTTGAACACCCAGGGACTGAAACTGTCAAGTTTGAAACTTTGAGGGACCTGTTTTGCCAAACTGTGAAACTTCAGGGACCAATCATGTAAATTCACCAAACTTATCACCCAAGGACCATTCCTGCAAAAGATTATTAGTATAAGGACCAAAATTGATTTTTCTCAAAGTTTTTACATCCCAGGGACCATTTATGTCAAATTCCAAAGTACAGGGACTAAACTTGTAATTTTATGAAACTTTGCACCAAAGGACTAAATATGTAACTTTATGATTAAAAAGGACCTTTGATGACTTTTTCATGTTTTTAGAATGACCAGGGACTAGTTTTGACAACTTTTGAAACTTGAGGGACTGAAACTGCCAATTATGCAAACTTTGTACGTTTTTCATCTGTTTTTGCATATTTTGCATTTAAAACATATAAAACACATCTTTAAGATATTTAAAGTATTTTGATACATATTTGAGTGTTTTTGTATGTTTTGGCAGTTCAGATTAGTATAAAATGATGAGTATTTAGACACTCATCAGGCACAAAAACAGGTGCTGGAGGCACAAAAACAGGTGCTAGAGACAAAATTAAGGGTGCTGTAGGCAAAACTTGACATGGTAACGTATCCCAACCACGACCACGCATGTCAGTCGGATGCAATACTCCGTGACCTTTTAGGTGACATGGATAAATTTCATATGTAGTACTGTTATCGTTGTTGTTGCTGTTGTTTGCTGTTGTTGTTGATGTTATTGATGTTTAATAAAATGTTGTTGTTGTTGTTTAATAAAATGTTGTTGTTGTGGAGCAATAATTAGAACTGAAGGAGCAATAATTATCAAACACAAAGGCAAACTATTTATTTAAAATTTGTACGCACAAATAATAGAAATGAAGGAGCAATAATTATCAAACACAAAGGCAAACTGTTTATTTAAAACAAGTAAGAGTTCTTAACCACATGCATTTTTATACAGACTCAAACTAAACAACTCGACAACCAAACTAAACAACTCAACAACCAAAGGAAACAACTCAAACTAAACAACTCGACAACCAAACGAAACAATTCAAACTAAAAAACTCGACAACCAAACGAAACAGCTCAAACTAAACAACTCGACAACTATAACAACAGATCAAACGAAACAACCCGTTTATTTTTTTTGCGGCTACTTCCCGCTTTACTCGAACTCGCACCATCTTTTCCCTTCCTTGCTCTCATTTCCTTGATATGTGCAAACGTAGCTTCAAGATTTGTGACCCTATTTCCCAGATTATCAAGTTTTGTTTCCAACGTACTTTCAGCTTCGTCGTCACCTCCAACAGCAACAACTCAGCAGCAGCCTGAGCTTCAGCAGCATCTAGCTCGTCCATGTACTCTTTGTAGTACGGCTTTTTCCTACACCATTCGATAATCTTGTCTCTCATCCACGGTTCAGCATCCTTAAAAGAACCATATTCCTCATAAACTGCATGACCAAAAGTTAACATAACTTCATTAAAGAGGAGCTCGTGTGACAAGATTTTTTAGTACTCCTCTTCAACTGTGCAACCACGCCAAGTCATGTGTGTCTTGTAAGAATTGACGATTGAATTATTTGTAAGATGTGTAAAATGAGACGGAAATAATTTTGTGAGAATGTATATATTGGTAAAAAATGAGACGGGAATGTATTTGTGAGGATATATATAGCCTGATTTTTGAAGATATATTCCCGTCGACATGTCGACGGGAACAAGAAAGCGGGAAAATATCCCGCCCAATATTTTACCCATTTATTAAAAATATTTATAATTAGTAATATACTCCCGTTGACATGTCGACGGGACTCTTAAAACATAATAATTATTATGCTTAATCACACGTTAATTATGGGATAAAACGTTATTAATATATTCCCGTCGACACGCCGACGGGAATATATTAGCGGGTAAATTTCGCGCCCAACTTTGGTGAATTATTGAGGCTAAAAAAATATGTTAAAATGTTCCCGTCGACATGTCGACGGGAAAATACGATTATGAAAAATTCAACGCAGTGGGGCTCGGTCAAGCGTTTTTTTTGTCGTTTTCTGCCTTATGCCGTCGACATAATGTCGACGGGAAACAGCTCGTCGCCTGTTCTCCTGATCCTTGTAGTGTCTTTACTTGCAGGAATGCGTCATTATTGTTGTATATTTGTTTGTTTTGCAGCAGGTACAATGAATAACACACTTAGACCCGCAATTCCAAACCAATAGAATAGATTGGTGGTGTAGCAATACAGGAAGCAAAAGTTCATGCTACAGAGCGCGTACAGATTTGACCTACTGACGTTGCAGCTAAAGCTCAGGTGGTTGTCTCATAAGACGCCCGAACCATGCAAGAGGAGGATAAAACAAAGCTAGGAGACGTGTTGGCGGTTTGATTTATTTTCCATATTTTTACTGTTGAATAAGCCTTCAAGATTTAAATTGGAGTACCCTCGAAATTTATGCAGGATGTAAGTACAATGCTGCTAAAAGACGAAGTGGTGACGAGGCAAGGCACCGGCAAAGGTTATAGGGGCTAAAATCAGAACTAATTGGAGTTGTCTACGTACCCAGGTGGGGTGACTGTAACCATGGCTGACCGTCAACCGTTAAAGATGCATCAACATCATCCATCCACTAAATCAGTAAGTACATTACTGATATCCATGTACTCCATATGTGGCTTTATGGATGACACTAATATAGTATTTGAGACGACAATAAAGAAAGATACCGTTTCTTGGAATGCTATGATTGTGGCACAAGGATATCATGGCTCAGCTAATAAAGCTTTAAACTTTTGTAAAAAAAAATTGTTACTTAGTCTTAGAGGTGGCAAATTAGGCCAGTGATGGTTCAAAAGCATTTGTTGCTGCCTTTAGCTTCTATTTTTTTGGTTATTGACTTCCCAAATGTACCCTGGAATCTGGCAAGGTGTATTTTCTACACATAAAGTCCCCAATATCATGTGACAAAACAGACTGGCCCTTAAGTGGCGCACATGGGAAAAGTAGCCAACGACATTCCACAAGTTAAGGCAAGTAAATCAAAAAGTTTCTATATGACAAAACAGACCGGCCCTTAAGTGGCGCACATGGGAAAAGTAGCCAACGACATTTTCTATATGACAAAACAGACCGGCCCTTAAGTGGCACACATGGGAAAAGTAGCCAACGAAATTCTACAAGTCAAGGCAAGTAAATCAAAAAGTTTCTATGTACTTGGGTAGCCATTTCGTGACACAATTTATTTTGGTATTTAAATTCCAATTTATTTTGCTTTCAGTTTTTTTTTCTTTTGTCATCTCAGTAAGATCAGTGTCAATTGATTCAATAAACTAAGTTGTTTATCGAAATGTTTTGCTTGGTTTGACCTTTTTAAATTATCTTTTGCTGTAGACGAGTTTAAATATTGTCCGTGTGGGTTCTTAAAAGAAGGCTGCAAAGCTTTTCGACCATCCATCGAGTATATGACGAACATGTAAGGATTAATTTTTACAAGCTACATCTGGGTGTATAGTAAAAAAAATGTTAGGAATACAAATATTCCTGTAAAAGTCTCGGTCACCTAATGATTGTAATAGCATTAAGTTAACTCGTAGTTAGTTTGTTTATTAGTTAATTAGTATTAGTTTAAGTAACACCGTGGAAGAAGGATGGGTCTTCACCCACTGTATTCCTGATCCACAGCCCGGGAGTGGGCGTTTTATTGTAAGTATAAATACCCCTCTCCACATGTGGAGAGGGTTGGACCTTCACTTAATCTCAATCTAATATTACAATTTTTCTCTCAAGGTTCCTCTCTTCCCCTCCTTCTCTCTTATCCAACGCCACCCACAAACTACATCAATCATGTTTCCAACTTAGTTTGTATTCTACAATTGGTATCCAGAGCAAAGGTTTCATCTTAGGACCTTGTAGAATCGAATTTGATGGTGTTTTGTGTGGTTATGTGAATTTGAAGTCATTTTTTTTTGGAAAACATCTTGATTTGATCCTTCATGTGTTATTTCACATGTTTGTGATGTACTTTTATGATCATTAGTGTTAGTTGTGCATTGTGTTTCAGTTGGTTATACTGTATCCTTAATCTACGTAAAGTTTGGATTGGATCTTGGGCGGAATTCTATGTTGCGGTTAAGTATACTGTTCCATTGCTTGGCTGCGGTTAAGTTCTATTATCTGCGGTTAGGTTGACTGGGTTTACTATTTTTGGAATACAAACAAATCGCAACGAAAGTGACAGATTTGGAGTTTTGTGCACTGCGATTAGATCTTGCAATTTACTATTGCGATCAAGTTGTCTGTGGGTAGATTATTGTGATTAACTCTCTGCGATTAAATTCTTTGCGATTAAGTTTTGTGGTTTGGACATCTTGCGGTTTAGGTGTTGCGGTTTGGGTGTTCTGCCTCTGTGATTAAGTGTTCTGCGGTTAGGTCTTGTGATTAGCACATCTTGCGGTTATCTCCTTACTTGTGGTTAGTCTGGTTCTCATATGAATGGTATGCTTCATTTACAAATGAAAGGACCAGTTTCGTATGTAGACCCTTGTGCACAGTCATGCTCGGACCCTAAAGAGAATGCGACTCCTCAGTCATGCAAACTGCTGGAATTGGCAAGAGAATGTCACATTGAATGTTTTCAAACACTTCAGTCACATCTTTCTATGTTACTAGAAGGCAATGGATTCATAATGGGCTTTGAACGTGCATTCATAACGCTATTCGGTCAAGATGTTCAAACATTCACAGAAGTTATGATCTTGAATTTGGATCAACTGAGGCAACAATTGGTCAGAAAAGTAACATCTTATGAGGAATCCTCTGCTGCCCTATGTGTACTCAGCAAACAACTGCACAGCTTCTTCAACTCCAAATCCTCCATGATCTATGATTACGACAGTCAGATGACTATGAAGTGCTTTGCTAACCACACAAAAATGGATGTGGACAACTATAGAGATAAGCTACGTTAAAACTTGAATAAGGTTAAAGAGTACATCGAGAGACAGCAGAGACTTAAACCAGCATTTGATGACAAGGCTGATACACTTGATGGCAAAGCATGTGATAGTCTGGGCGTGGGTTTAACGGTAGATGCAAAGTCAATGGATGGAGAGTGTCTGGATGCAAAGTCTGTCAGCACTAGACTCATGCATTCTGAAGATGATATAAGTGTCACTTCTGATAAAGTGGTGACCCAGACTATAGAGAACACACTCACACCGGACTCAAGCAATGAGATACTGTCAATTGATCAACTCAATACACCATCTAACATAGGTCAACATACAGATCAAAGTAATCCCTGTTATAACACAAATATGTTGAATCAGACTAACAGTGTTTTACCTTTATCTAATTCAACAAATATGTGTTATAAAGGGGGAGAAAATGATCTGTATGATGTCTTTAAAAATGATCTGTTTGATGAAAGCCCTTGTCTCAAAGTTGAGTTTTCCAAGACAATGGACCAGAACATGGTTGATAAAGAGACATTTAATCAACTCCAAAACAAGTTTTCACAATTAAAAAAACATTGCATTGAACTTGAAATTGAAATACAACGTAAAGAAGAATGTCTTCAAAACTGCAAACCGTGTCTAAATCCGGAATTGCCTGATCTTAATGAATATTTTATGATCAACAATCTGAAAACTCAGCTGCATGACAAGGACTCAACTATCAACTGTCTTAAAAATCAGATCAAGATGTATGAGCAACGTAATGATGCCAAATGGAAATACGACGCTTATGATACTAATTGCAAAATGGCAAAATTACGTGCTGAAAATGAGAATCTTAAAGTAAAATGTAATCAACTGTGTGAGTCATTCAAACAGATAAATGCTGAGAACATCAATCTGATTACTCCACAATTTACTAAATACAATGATTTCTTGGTTCAATGTCTGACTTCATGTCCTAGAATTTCCGGTGAGCACACCGTGCCAAGTTATGTTTCAAAAAGTCAAATGAGCCTCAATCTTTCAAAACCATCTATCTTGGGAAAACCTGTCTTAAAAAATGTTGGTTATCAAACTATCATTTGACAACCAAATGCGTTCATTTCTGAAAGACCTAAATTCTCGAATACTCGACGTGTTTCTCAAGTCGATAAAAAACGTGCTTTGACTAAGTCTGTGTGCTCCAAACCCATAATTCATAAATCGAATGGTCTTAAACCTGTAAAACCTTTGAAATATAAACCAAGGAAATATGACCATGGATCAGCTCATCACAAGAAAGTCACTTTGCATGAAACAACATACAGGCTTAGATCCTCTTGGATATGGATACCAACTGGAAGGACATTCATGATGAATGGTCACAAATGGTCACATGTGTGTACCATTGACACAGGTTTTACAAAAGGATTACACAACAGGTCAACTAAAACTTGTGTGTGGCTTCCTAAGACACTGACATCTCCTACGACTGGAGATATGTCTACTCACATGTGAGATGACATCATGTTTACCTACTGACTCACACCCTGTATATACCTTATGTCTGTAGATTGTGTTCATGAAGAGTATTTGTTAATTTTATCACTTTATTTTCATGCTATCTTTCTGTACATATTTTTCTGCTACACTGTGTGTCTATAAGTTTGCTCTTCATGTTATGGGTTGCTTTAGGTAGTCGGTTGTATGACCCCATGGTTCTACATGCACATCATGAAAATCATATTTGGAATCTCTCATAACTTCAGGGACCTATCTTGCGCACATGTTCCTTTGTCTAATGACTAGTCATGAAGTACAAGGACTGGTTGTATCAATAGGTCAAAGTTAACCCATCCCATATTTAAGAGGTTTACTTTTTCTTGTTTTTCTTTTGCGTTTAAGAAGTTAACCACAAACATCTCCTACTATCTAATCTCACTCGCTCCCTCACTTACGTTAATTGCGATTAAGTTTTGATTGTTTCCTGTAATTGCTTGTTGATTGGTAAGTCATGATCCTTACCTCTTTCTCACTAGAATTTTACATGATCTTGTTTTCTCACACGTTGCGATTTTTTAGGTGGGATCTTGCATTACCTGATTTCTCGTGCATATTGCGTTTATTTGTCAATAGGTTAGATCACGCTTGCTTTTCTTTGCACTTAATCACTATTTATTTACAGTTGCGTGATGTTTATGGTTGCTTTTTGTGTGTCTTTGGCATCGATTGGGTTGCGGTTAGGATGGTAATACCTTGCGTAGTACCTTAAGCTTTGTGTAGGGATGTGCAATGTTACTTATCTAGGTTTAGGGTTCTTGGTGTTTTCCATGGTACTAATTGTATGATTTGTCGGGTTGCATCGGAGCTTGTGGTGTTTTCTTTACTGCGATTAACTTGTGTTCTTGACTGCGATTAGTGTGTTCCTGACTGCGGTTAATAAAGGTTATGGACTGTGGTTAGGATATGTTCTTAACTGCGTGTAGAATAGACTCCTGACTGCGGTTAGCTTATATTCTTGACTGCATTTAAGTTATACTCTTGATTGCGGTTAGCAGTTGTTCCCCATTGCGGTTAGCTTAATCTTGCATTTAACCTGCGTCTGCGAATAAATTGATTGAGTTTATCGAATTGCGGTTAAAATTGTTTTGCGGTTACCAGCTCTTGCGGTTAAAATGAAGTGCTGCGGTTAGCGTAGAACCTCAATTCCGGTTTGCCTAATCTTGCGTTTAAATTGCATCTGCGATTAAATTGGTTGAGTTTATCGGACTGCGGTTAAATTGTTTTGCGGTTACCTGCTCTTGCGTTTAAAATGAAATGCCGCTTAATTGTTTGTGTTTATCTTGACTTGTTGTGTTTCAATTGCTTTGAGAATTATGTCTTTGAGATTTACTGGTGTTTGAGGTTAATTAAGTTTGCGGTCAATGGTTCTACTTTTATCTCTAACTGAGAATTATAGTGACCCACTTTGTCTAGTACAAAATTAGGTGTACAATGCTAGTGTGTTAGTAAATGGGTGTTGTATTATCTATGGATTGTTTGACATGATTGGCACTCCGTCTTGGTTGAACTAATTGCTATCTTATGTGATGAACGATTTTCCTCATGAGTGCCTATCATTGGTCTAACAAGGCTCTTGGCCCTACCATTTAGTGACAAGGTCTCACTAGTTACTAACACATTGTCACGTGGTTTGCTTTTCTTGTTGATGTGTGTCAAATGCAGCTAGTATGGCAGAACCCATTCCCGAAGGTCATTTGGCTCCACCCGTTCGATCTGACAACGACATTCTGCCTTTCAACAAGTGGGCACCGATTGGTAAAAGCAATTGCTATGTTAAGACAGATAGACCTCAGAATCATCCTATATTCAGAATGGCACTGGACATACTGAAAAACACCACCTTCTTCAATGCCTTTACCACATCCTCCTCAATCCCCTCCATCTACATCCAACAGTTCTGGAAAACTATGTGCCTTGATAGAGCTACCAACACGTACAAGTGTCAGCTGGATGAGCACTGGGTGAACATCACCATGGAAATGCTTGGTAGTGCACTGCAGATATTGCCAACGGGTGATAATGTTGAATATACTCCCCCACCTAATCCAGCTACTCTTATTGACTTTGTCAATGAACTTGGGTATCCCACTCAAGTGTCTACACTTTCCACTGTTATCACACATGACCACTATCAACCATGGAGAGCAATTGCAAGCCTAATCAATTTGTGTCTGACTGGAAAAACATCAGGATATGAAAGACTTAGAGCTCCATCTCTACAAATTCTCTGGGGCATTGTTAACGGTGTGAACATCAACTTTGCTGAACGAATCTGGGAGGAATTTAGTCAGTCCATTCACTCTTTCTTGGTCTACAAGGCTAACCTTGAAGCAAACCAAGACGGAAAGAAAAGATCAGCCAAGCTCGTGATTCCAAGCATTCGCTTCACTAAGCTGATTATACTTAGTCTTCAACGATCTCTCAAATTCCACCCTAGAGATGAATCCCCTCTTCATCAACCCACTGATGAACATCCAATTGGGTTCCTCAAATATGATGCAAAAAGCACAGGCGAGATCATCTTCGGCATGGACATTCCCACTGCCCTTCTCACTCGTGATACACTGACTGCTCAATATTATGAGGAATACCTCAAACTTCTGAAGACAAGTCGGGAAGCATCAGCTAATGAACCCTCCTTATCCACCAAGTCTGTGAGATCTGTATCCAAGAAACGCAAGGGTGGTACTACCTCGGCTGCGTCCTCTGAAGGCACTAAAAGAGTCAAGCAGACCACAGGAGGTAAAAGAACCAGCACTAAGAATATACCATCAAGTGTTGAGGAACCCAAAGCTGCACCTTGCACCACACAGTTGCCTCTCACAGAAGATGAAATGGTACAAATGGCAACGGCTGAAAGTTTAAAGGATGCATTTATGCCACCTGTCCCACCAGTCAGTGGCGGCAACATTAGAGAACCTGGACCAGACAAAGCTTCACAAATCCAGCACGTGGTAGGAAAAGGCAAGGATGTGGCCAAAGAAGAATTGGCGGCACACACTCTATTGAAAATATCATCTCCTGCCTCCAAGTCAACCACCTCCAAGTATATCTTCAAAAAACGTTCACCAACATCCTCATCTGCGAAGATTTCTTCAGACAATGCTCCATCACCAAGTCTTGGGCAACTCGCTAAATCTAGCAGTTCTGAGACTGACACCAGCTCTGCTCCCAAGGGTGATGAATCAAACTTCGCTACACAAGATGTAACCAGCCATCAACCAGTATAGGACAAACCTGTGGAGTCTGTACCTCCTGTCGATCCACTCGATGACGAGTTTGTTTCTACTACTTATCCAGATCTTCAAGGTAACCTCAAATTGAAAACTGATGATCCTAAGCTCGATGTGGTACCTGACAGCCCCACTGGTACGCTGTCATCGTACAAGAATCTAGATACCTTTGGTTATCAATTCCTCGTGGATAAGCCGGACGATGCTGAAGGTGAAAAGTCTGGTGATGAGCATGGAGAAGTTGTGTCAATGGTTGATGTGCCTATTGAGCAAGACAACTCCACCATTCCTACCAAGTCTGCACCAACTCCTACTGCTGGTCCTAACAACAATGACATCCCACAAGCAGCTGATACACAAGAGAAACTGACTGCATCTGCCGCACCTGCTACCACTGAGAAGAAGTTGGATCTGAACAATTTAGCTGGTATGACGGCTGATATTGTTCAAGATAACCTCACCATCCATGAGAAGTTGGACAAGCATGCCTCCTTACTTCAAACCTTAGTTAACCTTAATCTGCAAAATACTATCACCAATCACGGCAGCAGATTATACAAGCTGGAGCATCTTGACCTTGAACGACAATTATCTCAGGTAATCAACGAACAGGTAGCTGAAGCGGTCAGCATTGCACTTGAAGCTCTGATGGACGTGGGAATCGCACCAGGCTTTACCTCTCAAGGGATCTTGAGAAGCTTACAACCCCCACCAGGCAGTGTACCTGATCGTTGTAGTATAGTATAGTGACAAGTACCGGGGGATTGATCGTTCAGCTAGGAATAGTGTCGCTAGGATTAGAAAACCTAAATACTAGTTCTAAAGGTGAGGGATGATTATTTTTGTATTTTTATATTTTTTAGAAAGCAAGTAAAAATCTCGGGTTTGAAGGATTTGGGCGGAATTAGTTGCTAGTCAACCAACCCAATACTAAAGATGCAATCAAAATAAAATACTAGAAATGAAAATAAACTAAATTATACTAAAGTTGTGAGCAATAAGTGGAGAAAATGTGTTTACTTAGATTTCACTACTCCCTAGACATCTTTTACACGTTAATTACTTGTTATAGTTGCATGGATGACGGATCGTATTCCTTAATATCATTCATGGGGTGGCGCACTTAACTTCCCAATTCTATGAGCTCTTATCTCCTCCTATACCATGCCCAGCACAACCATAGGGATTATAAACAGTGGCTCATGCATTAAATACAACCAATAAAGACCTAGTGCACATCGGTTCATGTTTCTTAAGACGTTCAAGCATGTTACCATTTGGAGATCTGCCAGTTTTCTTAAGCCTAACATTAAATTCATTCATCCAAAACAACTATAAACAAGTAATCAACACATAATTAACATCTAGGTTTCATTAGATCCAAGCAAACACAAGATAGATCTAGCCTAGCATGATGGAATTAAGACAAGAACAAGATATAGACAACCAACACATAGACATATTGATTGAATTAAAAGAACACTTATCTCAATTACACATGAAAGGTATCAAGGGCTTAGAACCCTTGAAAAACCTGTAAAATTCGCACCAAGTTCGTACTTAGGGTTTCTCCAAAACTTCTCTCTTTTTTGTGTGAAAATTAGAAAACTATATATAGGAAATAGGGTCTGACGGCATCAAGACCAAACTTGTGACGCCATCACCTCGCCGCCAAAACTCTTCTCGGACTGCCTTGATCTACTTTTGACGCCGTCATGTATTATGCATTTCCAGGCCGTGATGAATTTTACTCTTGACGCCCTACTTCGTGACGCCGTCAAATCTGTACTGGATCGTCATGGAAATTTGCTCTTGACGCCGTCAAGGATTCCTTCTTGGCGCCGTCACCTACTGTTCCCAGCAAGGAAAATTAAGACTTTGGCGTTTTCTTCACTTTTATGCTCCAAAAACGTCCGAATTGCTTCCTTTTCCAGATTTCACTCACAAAGTACCTAAAATCACAAAAGGAACGATTTAGGGCAATATTTGATCAAATAAAGCCAATTCCGGGCTTAAATGACCCCCTAAAAGTGGTTCATTTTTCGCCTCATCATATACCCTTACACTTGAGATTTGTTTGTCCTCAAGCAAATGCGCTTTTATTCTACTCAAAATACAAGTTAGGGGTCATTTAACACTAATACAAAAGTAATTACAACAAATAATCATTCCACTAAAGACCAATAGACAAGCACGGAGGTCATACACTAGCACCTCACAAATAGTGTTTAGATACTCACATCTCTCGGGTGTAATAAAGTATAAATTACAATATGGAAACGGAAGATATCTCTCACTACCTGTCATAGCAAAATAGATTACCATAGGCTTGGGAAAGGATCAAACCTCCACCACATGGCGTAAGCACCTAGGATAAACTATCAAAGAGGTCTTTTAAAGGGTTGTAACGTTGGGTGTAGGGATATGAAATACACGGTTTTGTTGGATAAAGGAAGTTTTTACTGGTGGCGAGTTAACAATCTTGGTTAATTACATGTACAATGTGGCGTTGCTAAGCCAAGACTAGACTCGACTTAAGCTAATAACAAAAAATAACAAAAACATAAAATGAACATAGAATGAAAAGGGATGGTAGTCCGTATGTTTTTTTCTCTTTTTCTTTTTCTATTTTTTTTTTTTTTTTTTTTTTGATTATTTTGATTTTTTTTTTAATTTTTTATTTTTTTTTATTTTTTTTTTTTTTGCATACACTCTTACCCTACCATCCAAGATAATACATCATAGGGGTTGAACATTCCCCTTACACTTGAATTTTTACATACTTTACAATCAACTAATCTAATGACTCGAATTAAGAAAATCAAAACACTTTGAGTACTTTTAAGATTAACGTACATATGGGGGTAATATATGATGTTCTTCCCTGTAACACCCCGAAATTTGATTAAGCAGCGGAAGTCTAATCGGGGTCATTACAGTTTAGTACACAGTCATACTCATAGAAAACAATTCAAAAGATTGTCAATATCATTCCATGAAAACTCAAATATTCAGAGTTACAAACATTTTTCCAAAATGTTAATTGTTCACAAAAGTGGTGATGAGTTTTTAAAGAATGATATAATTATTGAAATAAAAAGGAAGGTCCTGTGCCCTTTTGCCAGCTCCGTGCCGCCATGCTTGCTAATTTCCTGAGATAAACATGCTTAAAAAGTCAACACAAAGGTTGAGTGAATCCATAGTAGTTTGAATAGTAATAGTGTGAACACAAGTCAAGCATTTGAAATAAACAAGCCAAGATAGACAGGTCTTGACTAAATCGGGTGTAATATTGCTCCTAAGTCTCACGAAATGTAAGCCTTAACATTGATTTGACATATCATAAAGATAATAATAATCATCTACAACACAGCGGATGTAAATGACAAGGGGGCCCTCGGTGACAGGAAATGTGCCAAATTTCCATAATACATCGAATATAGCACACCTCCTGCCAAGTAATCACCTTGACAGAGGCGGGCTGCCATTCCAATAGATCTATCAACTATATTCGCGCTCACTCGCAAGTGATTAAGGTTCGTGATATGAGGGACTTGTAGCACAGGTGTCAACTTAGGCAATATCAGGTGATAACAGCATACAGAAAAATACTTGTGTTCGATGTATAGCATGTATCTCCCCACGGGGTTTAAAAACAATTAAAAATGTGGGACCATGAACTCACCTGACAGGTGGGTGTGAATCACAACGGTGCTCAAAGGTGATGGTGTACTGCTATGACTAGCAATGAAATTCCTCCGACTTGCGACCTAAATAATACATTGTAATCGGTGTTTTAGATTCGTGTGTAAATGACATGTGATATGTCACGTGTACGGTGTTATCCGTTCGGGTGTCTAAAATATAACTCAAATAACTTTACATAGTTATTGTTAGTGTTGCTACGAATCGGTGTTCGATAAATATTAATTCGTTGTGAAAATAATATCGTTTAAAAATATTTATGATTAAATATTTTTAATAAAGTTATATATTTATATATTAAAATTAAAGAAAAATATTTATATATGTTTTTATAAGAATTATATAATTAGTTATAAAAGTATAACTTGTCACAAATTTAACCCTTAACTTTTACAAAATTACACTTTTTACCCTTGGTTGAAAAGTAATTACAATTTGGTCCTCTTTGTACATTTTTCACTTTATTCCTCGAACTTAGGTCAAATGACGGTTTTTACCCTCGATTTCAAAAGAGTTTCGGTATTTAAAAATTTGGTTCAAAAGTTTACTATTTTGATGGTTTTAGTCCCTAACGTAAGACTTTTTGCAAAAATAGTCCTTGACGAAATTTTTTGAAAACCGAACTTTTTGTTACAATATAAGTAGTGTTTATAACTCGTAAAAATCTTAAAAACCGACTTTTTATGCCTCTCGTTGTCTTCAAGTGTTTTGCCGAAAATCACATTTGAAAGGATTTTATGGGCTCGCTAGCCCACTCTAGGCCCAAGTGGGGTTTTGGTTGAAAACGAAATATATATATAGGAGTGCTTCGACATGGGTTTAGTTTAGGTCGTGTTATCGTGTGATAAGGTCGAGTGGGTTTTGCATGTTAAGTTTGTTTGATAAAGGGCGAGTCATAGATATAGATGGTCGAAAAATATAGATGTGTCGTACGTATAAAAACTAAATGGTGAGGCCACATATGAGGGTGTCGAGGCATTTCATAACACAACATACAAGTGTATTGTGAGTAAAAGAAAGGTGTGTCGCGTGTATGCGTGTTCGTGATATGCATGAGTTTAACATATGAAATGAAAAGAGTGAATAACACTTACAACACCAAGAATCGGTGGTGATGAGGTCGTGTGTACGAGCAACGAGAACAACCAAAGTGATACCCTCCTTGTGAAGTGATCTTGTACCAAAATCTAGTTACCCAACTCGTTCAATCCAAAGTCTTGGCTCGTTTCTCTTGGGTCCTCCTCGGTAGCAATACAAGGGAGAATACTGGAGTGTTTGTGGTTAGTATGTTTGATGAGGTTTGAGTGTGTGTGAATACTAGCATTAAATGAGGTTTATATAGGGTGTTCAAGGGCGGTTCGTGGTTCCTAAGGACACAACACTCCTCAAAATGTCATGTCATACTCGACATCTTTGTCTAGTTACCATGGTGTTGTCAAATCGAGTTGTAATGGAAGGAAACAACAAGTTATCTTTTGCATAGATTAGGCCTTTTAGGTGTTTAAACTAAGTGGAATTAGGCTCATGGGTGTAAGTATGTGGGAGGTAAAGAGACATGCGACCCAAGGGATAACAAATCGGGGATGCGTATTGCGTTTGTCCAAAGGGTTGACGGCTCAAAGGTGGTTCCTTGTCTCATGAAACAAAGTCAATGGAAAAGGTGGCATGCTAGTGTTGTGTGATTAGGAAACATGGACTCAAAACATGTGTAATATTAGAAGGACGAAGGAGTTGATCTTCTTCTGTTTTCATGTGGCTTGATACGCAAAGGAAAGAAAATCAAATGAGCCATGTGGGCTTGGCAAGTTTTCGGCCCAAAATGAAACAAAAGAGAAGTAAATCGTGTGGGCTTAGGGAAGGTAGTTCAGCCCAGGTGAGAAAAGAAAAGAAAGAAATAGTGTGGGCTTGGGGTCGGCCCAAAAATGACGGGGTGTCGATGTTCCGTAAAGTTGTGAAATTAATTTCGGTGTCGGTGTCGGTTTGTGAAAACCATAAATATATAAACGGTGTCGTCATTTATATATATATATATATATATATATATATATATATATATATATATATATATATATATATATATATATATATATATATATATATACTCATATATATATAGTAACAATAATTTGTCATAATTATATATACTTCATTATATATAATTAATATTAATATACCGGTGTTAAAATCAAAGTGTCGGGTCGCAAGTGGAGTTACCGGTGTTTAACCTCATTGGGTGATATCGAAGAGTGACATTCGGGTGATATCGGGTGACAAAACATGTTCGGGTGTTAAACAAACGGTGTTTTAAAACACTCGGGTGTCAAACAAACAGTGTTTCATGTAAAAAATTTAAATTGGCCCGCAAAAATGGCCTAGTTAAGAATAATGTTGATAATTAGCATTAATAAATGACCTGGGATTTTACGGTGTATTACAGTACCCACCCGTTAGATTGGATTCGTCCCGGAATCCAAAGTTGAATCGGTGCTCGGGGTTGTCTCATCGAATAGTTGTGGGTATTTGGCACGCATTTGATCCTCGCGCTCCCATGTGTACTCGGGTCCTCTCTTAGAGTTCCATCTGACCTTAATAATGGGAATGCGACTATGCTTAAGTCGTTTGACCTCCCTATCCATAATCTCAACGGGTTCCTCAATAAAGTGCAACTTATCATCGATTCTGATCTCTTTCAACGGGATCACAAGTGTTTCATCCGATAAACACTTTTTCAAATTTGACACGTGGAAGGTGTTGTGTACTCTACTGAGTTCCTCAGGTAGTTCAAGTTTGTATGCCACGGGACCGATCCTTTTAATGATCTCGAAGGGTCCAACGTATCTTGGGTTTAACTTTCCACGTTTTCCAAACCTAATCATTCCTTTCCAAGGTGACACGTTAAGCATAACCTTGTCTCCAACTTGAAACTCTATTGGTTTCCTTCACACATCGGCATAACTCTTTTGCCGATCCCTAGCGGCTTGCAATCGTTGTTTAATCTTCACTATTTTCTCAGTGGTTTCAAGAATCAATTCGGGACCTGAGAGTTGTACGTCTCCAATCTCAGCCCAACAAACTGGTGATCTACAATTTCTTCCATAAAGTGCTTCAAACGGTGCAGCCTTAATGCTAGCGTGATAACTGTTGTTATATGAAAATTCTGCTAACGGTAGGTGTTTATCCCAGCCTTTTCCAAAATCAATCACACATGCCCTAAGCATGTCTTCTAGGGTTTGTATAGTTCTTTCACTTTGACCATCAGTCTGTGGATGGTAAGTTGTACTCATATCTAACTTAGTTCCCAAGGCTTTCTTTAAAGATCGCCAAAAGTTAGATGTAAACGGCTATCTCGGTCGGAGATAATAGAAATCGGCACTCCATGCCGGGAAACTATCTCCTTAAGGTACAAACGTGCAAGAACGTCCATATCATCAGTCTCTTTGATTGGTAAGAAGTGCGCTGACTTCGTGAGACGATCAACAATAACCCAAATAGTGTCCAAACCACTCGATGTCTTGGGTAATTTCGTAATGAAGTCCATTGTAATCCTTTCCCATTTCCACATTGGTAGCTCGGGTTGAACCAAAAGACCGGATGGTTTTTGATGTTCAGCCTTTACTCTTGAGCAGGTCAAACACTTACCAACATACTCAGCAATGTTAGCTTTCATGTTTGGCCACCAATACAACTTCTTTAAATCTTGATACATCTTGTCTGAACCAGGATGAATGGAATATTTAGACTTATGAGACTCGTGCATGATGAGATCTCATATTCCTCCATACAATGGAATCCAACTTCTGTCCTTGAAACACAGCCTTCCATCTGGTTTCTTGACAAATCCAATCGTGCTTTCTGGCATGCCGTAAATCTTCTCGTGCAGTCTATTCTCTTCTTTAAGAGCCTCAGTTTGAACTTCAAGAATTTGAGACGGCAGTGGTGATCTAATTGTCATACCCAATGACCTAACTCTGAGGGGTCTAAGTCGTTCCTTTCGACTCAAGGCATCTGCTACAACGTTTGCCTTCCCCGGGTGATAGCGACTCTCACAATCATAGTCACTTAGCAACTCTAGCCATCGACGTTGCCTCATGTTCAACTCCTTTTGATCTAAAATGTGCTGAAGACTCTTGTGATCGGTGAAAACCGTACACTTGGTTCCATATAGGTAGTATCTCCAGATCTTCAAAGCGAATACCACCGCTCCTAATTCTAGATCATGAGTAGTGTAGTTCTCTTCGTGGGGTTTAAGTTGTCTAGAAGCATAAGCGATTACTTTAAGTCTTTGCATCAATACGACACCCAAACCTTGGATTGATGAGTCACAATATACCACGAAGTCCTCACTTCCTTCGGGTAGTGCTAATATGGGTGCTTCACAAAGCTTCTGCTTCAAAAACTGAAATGCCGATTCTTGTTCTTCTCCCCATTCAAACTTCTTCTTCTTCTGTGTTAACTCAGTCAAAGGTTTAGCAATCCTTGAGAAACCTTCAATAAATCTCCGATAATATCCGGCAAGACCTAAAAATTGGCGTATCTCGGTAGGACTTGTCGGTGACGCCCAATTTTTAACAACTTCGATCTTGGCGGGATCAACATGAATACCCTTACTGTCGATAACATGCCCGAGAAATTGTACCTTCTCAATCCAAAAATCACACTTTGAAAATTTGGCGTATAATTTCTCTTCTCTGAGCAGTGTTAGTATAGCCTTCAAGTGCTCTGCGTGCTCTTCCTTACTACGTGAGTAAATAAGGATATCATCGATGAATACAATCACGAACTTATCCAAATAGGGTTTGCACACTCGGTTCATTAAGTCCATAAATACAGCGGGTGCATTTGTTAGACCGAATGGCATTACTTGGAACTCGTAGTGACCGTATCTTGTCCTGAAAGCTGTCTTAAGGATGTCTTCTTCCCTAACTCTCAGTTGGTGATAACCCGATCTCAAATCAATCTTCGAGTAGACACTTGATCCTTGCAGTTGATCAAACAAATCGTCAATCCTTGGCAGAGGATATCGATTCTTAACCGTCAGTTTGTTCAACTCACGATAATCGATACACATCCTGAAGGTTTCATCCTTCTTCTTTACAAACAAGACCGAGGCTCCCCACGGTGACGAACTTGGGCGAATAAATCCTTTATCCGACAATTCCTCCAATTGTCCAGATAACTCCTTCATTTCTGACGGTGCAAGCCTACAAGGTGCTCGTGCTACAGGTGCGGCTCCTGGCGTCAAGTCAATTTGAAATTCCACTTGACGAGTCGGCGGAAGGCCAGGCAAGTCCTCAGGGAAAACTTCTGGAAAGTTCCTGACTACTGGCACATCCTCGAGTCGCTTCTCTTCTGACTTTTTCTCGGTGACTTGAGCTAAAAAGACTTGACATCCTCGTTCGATGTACTTCACAACCTTGACGCAAGAAATGACGCTCAAACGTGTCTTACTTCGCTCTCCGCGAACAACCAGGGTTTCGTTATTCAGTGGAATGTGAACGACCTTTTTGTCACAAATGATCTTAGCGCGGTTCTCGGATAACCAATCCATTCCTACAACGACGTCAAAACTACCGAGTCTAATAGGCATAAGGTCGATAACAAATTGGGTGTCTAATAGTCGTAGGGTGCAACCTTGGAGTATGGTGTTAGTAATCACTAGCTTTCCATCAGCTAGTTCAATCTCATACGTGGTGTCTAGTTGGGTGGGTGTAATACTAAGCAGGGGTGCAAGTGAAATAGATACGAAACTTTGATTGGCTCCGGAATCAAATAAAACTTTAACGAGGCGATTGTTAAGAAAGAACATACCCGTGACTACGTTCGGATCTTGATGAACATTTTCCATCTCCCAGCACGTATGCTCTCCCACGTGCATTGTTATCCTTATTAGGGCACTGACGCCTGTAGTGTCCTTTCTCTCCACAAGCATGGCATACCACAGCCACGGGTTGCAAGTTAGCTCCTGTCGCCTTGCAATCTTGTGTCTTATGTCCAACGCTTGAACACTTCCCGTACTTAGCATAGCAGGGTCCATTGTGATGCATCTTACACTTGTCACAGAATGGAAGAGGTCCAGCATACCTAGCATCCTTAACTGGTGCAGCGACATAAGCCCTGACAGCTTCCTGTCGTCGGTTCTGTTGGTTGTGGTGGGTGTTTCTGTCATGGTGGTAGTTACGGTTGGGATTACGGTTGTTGTTGTTGCTGCTGTTGTTGTTACTGTTGTGATTGTTGTTGTTGTTTGTCCTTCGATCATCAAACTTCCTTTTATGATCGTTGTTTCCCTAAGCAGAGTTACGCTTAATCTCCCGGTCTAGCAGTCTTTGGGCAATAGACATTGCTTCATCCAAAGATTGAGGCTTAGACGAGGTGACGTTTCCCTCAATGCTCCTGGGTAATCCTTCAATGTACCTTTCCAACAACTTTTCCAAATCGGGGACCTTTGAAGGGCAAAGTGTAGCAAGCTCCTGAAATCTCCTATCGTAAGCCCTGAGATCATTTCCTTTCACAACCAACGTGTGAAACTCATCTTCTAACTTCTTGATCTCGCCTCTAGGGCAGAACTTCTTCAACATCTTTTCCTTAAAATCAGCCCAGGTATTCTGATAGGCCTCCTCCACACCTATCTTCTGAGCAGTTGCATTCCACCAAGACAACGCGTCTTCCAACAATGTTCCAGTAGCAAACGAGACTCGGCTTTCCGCGGTACAACCGCTCCTCACAAACACAGTCTCAGTTCGCTCAAACCATCAAGCAAGCTCTGTTACTCCTTCAGTTCCTTTGAAGTGAGATGGTTTACAAGCAATGAAGTCCTTATAAGTGCACTTCCGAGTCGCAGCGGACTCGCTCTCAGCAGTGGCTCGGTTATTGCTACTAGTTTGTGCCATTGCAGCAGCTTGTACTTCCAAAGCTGCAGCAACACTGTCGGCAACCAACTTTCTGATAGCAGCCTGGGTCATAGCGGGTGACGAGGTAGCAGTAGTGGTTTTCCTTGGGGCCATAACTCTATAAAATCGCAAGTGCATAAGTACAAATCCCAAACATCAATAACAAGAGAAATAGTGTAACCAACTCATAATAGTCGAGATCATCACAAAGTACATATCACAACCACACCATAAATACATACATCAACATAACCATACCATTCATAAATAAACATCACGACATGTAACAACACACATGGAAATTATAATGAATCTCAATATGGGAGCATAATAAAAGAAAGATCAGACAACTAGAACATCATAAATCAATATCAATACGTTACAATCGTAACCAACATAAAGTTTTAATAATTTTTGAATTCATTGTTACAAAACAATAAGTTACAACAATTATTAATGCCACAGGCGGCAAGTTAAGATGTCTCTGTAAGTAATGACATGTCATAGATCTATGAAGGTCCAGGTGCGCCTCCTGATCTCCTCTCCAGCTCGCTGATGATCCGGATCATCCCTAACATCTCCATATCTCTGGATCTCTCACGGGCCTGAATCTCATCAATAGTAGCTGAAAGTGCATGGATGGTAGAACTAGATGCAGCTAACTCCTGTGCCTGATGCTCCATCATCTCCTGTGTAATGGCTGCAATCACTCTCAAATCATCAATCTCGTACCTCTGAACATCTAGTCGATGACCAAACTCAGTGATGGTAGCCTGTGCCTCCTCGATCTCTGTCCCCATCATCTCAAATACCATCTCTAAAGCTGTCCTATGAACCACGAGGTTCGTGACCTCCTCCTGCATACACTCTATCCTCTCCAAGGATATATCCTCAATAACACTCAACAACTCATCAAGACGACTCTCATGTCTAATCAATCTAGCAGCCAAAAGAGGGATAGTGTGGTGTATCGGCTCCCCAGTGACCGGTAACACCGCTGAAGAGCAATGTCCAAGCTCAGCAGCCCTAGGTGATCCCTCAGCTAATCTCCATCTACGAATGTAGTCTAACAAAAACGACCATCGACGAGCATCAACCAATCTATGAATGCCAGGTGAGGTGGGTGTCTCGGTGGGAGCAGGTGATGGTATAGGTGATGTAGCAGGTGATGGGATCGGTACAGTGGTAGTCTAAGAGTAGAAAACTGTAGGTGGTGGCATGGGTGGTAAAGCCTCAGAGGTGTGAGGTGCGGTGTAAGTAGGTAACATGTAAGGATGTGGCTCAGGTGGGGGTGATACAGGTGATGGTGGGGGTGCTGGTGATGCCACAGGTGTCAAATCTGGCATAGAAACAGGTGGTAGCACAGATATGGGTGATGATACAGGTGTGGGTACAGGTGTAGGTATAGGTGGTGTATCAGTAGAAGCAGGCAAAAAGCAGACTCGTTTCCAAGCCGTGCATTTGCGGGTATAGTCTCCCTCATGATATCAAAACAACTCACCGAAAGGCTCAGGCTCATAGGGCTCAAGAATCCTCACTCGCTTGCGCCGACGAATCGGTGCAGGCGGGGATGATGGTGGAACAGAAGCAGCAGTATCAGAAGTATCGGAGTCAGAAGACTCATCATCAGCATCTGAACCGGAGTGGTGGCTAGCAGGTGGTGTGGGACGATCATCAGCCGCAAGAAACTGCTGAGATGTCAGGTACTGATCATAAAGGTACTGTCCCTGTGTCATAGGTCCACAGATAGGACGAAAAAGAGGCTGAATAGCAAAAGAATCAACGGGTGTAGAAGCAACCTCACCCTCCTCAAAGGGCTCAGTGTCAGCAGAGGGGTCTCCAGATGGAACAGGAGATGGTATAGCAGGTGATACAGGTTGGGTGTCATGGTCAGAATCATGGGTGTCATGGGTGTCATAGTCAGATAAGTCAATAGTGGGGTGAGTGGATGATGCTGGTACGACGTCGTCACTGTCGGACAAAATAATAACCGGGGGTGACATGGTACTGTAATATCCCAAAAATAGCAGTGATATAAGTCATTTAGTCTACATAATGCTACATGCACAGTGATCATACTGACATAGTGAACTAAATGCGATGGGTGCTAAAAATCAAACCTTAAAACATAGCGTTGGCAAGCGCTGGCACGGAGGGAACTTCGGTGATAAATAGTTTGTTTTAAAATCCGGTGAGGTTATAGTCCAATGTTTTGAAAAATCATTTGGTTCTCTATAACCATGGCTCTGATGCCAATCTGTAACACCCCGAAATTTGATTAAGCAGCGGAAGTCTAATCGGGGTCATTACAGTTTAGTACACAGTCATACTCATAGAAAACAATTCAAAAGATTGTCAATATCATTCCATGAAAACTCAAATATTCAGAGTTACAAACATTTTTCCAAAATGTTAATTGTTCACAAAAGTGGTGATGAGTTTGTAAAGAATGATATAATTATTGAAATAAAAAGGGAGGTCCTGTGCCCTTTTGCCAGCTCCGTGCCGCCATGCTTGCTAATTTCCTGAGATAAACATGCTTAAAAAGTCAACACAAAGGTTGAGTGAATCCATAGTAGTTTGAATAGTAATAGTGTGAACGCAAGTCAAGCATTTGAAATAAACAAGCCAAGATAGACAGGTCTTGACTAAATCGGGTGTAATATTGCTCCTAAGCCTCACGAAACGCAAGCCTTAACATTGATTTGACATATCATAAAGATAATAATAATCATTTACACCACAGCGGATGTAAATGAAAAGGGGGCCCTCGGTGACAGGAAATGTGCCAAATTTCCATAATACCTCGAATATTGCACACCTCCTGCCAAGTAATCACCTTGACAGAGGCGGGCTGCCATTCCAATAGATCTATCAACTATATTCGCGCTCACTCGCAAGTGATTAAGGTTTGTGATATGAGGGACTTGTAGCACAGGTGTCAACTTAGGCAATATCAGGTGATAACAGCATACAGAAAAATACTTGTGTTCGATTTATAGCATGTATCTCCCCACGGGGTTTAAAAACAATTAAAAATGTGGGACCATGAACTCACCTGACAGGTGGGTGTGAATCACAACTGTGATCAAAGGTGATGGTGTACTGCTATGACTAGCAATGAAATTCCTCCGACTTGCGACCTAAATAATACATTGTAATCGGTGTTTTAGATTCGTGTGTAAATGACATGTGATATGTCACGTGTACGGTGTTATCCGTTCGGGTGTCTAAAATATAACTCAAATAACTTTACGTAGTTATTGTTAGTGTTGCTACGAATCGGTGTTCGATAAATATTAATTCGTTGTGAAAATAATATCGTTTAAAAATATTTATGATTAAATATTTTTAATAAAGTTATATATTTATATATTAAAGTTAAAGAAAAATATTTTTTATATGTTTTTATAAGAATTATATAATTAGTTATAAAAGTATAACTTGTCACAAATTTAACCCTTAACTTTTACGAAATTACACTTTTTACCCTTGGTTGAAAAGTAATTACAATTTGGTTCTCTTTGTACATTTTTCACTTTATTCCTCGAACTTAGGTCAAATGACGGTTTTCACCCTCGATTTCAAAAGAGTTTCGGTATTTAAAAATTTGGTTCGAAAGTTTACTATTTTGACGGTTTTAGTCCCTAACGTGAGACTTTTTGCAAAAATAGTCCTTGACGAAATTTTTTGAAAACCAAACTTTTTGTTACAATATAAGTAGTGTTTATAACTCGTAAAAATCTTAAAAACCGACTTTTTATGCCTCTCGTTGTCTTCAAGTGTTTTTGCCGAAAATCACATTTGAAAGGATTTTATGGGCTCGCTAGCCCACTCTAGGCCCAAGTGGGATTTTGGTTGAAAAGGAAATATATATATAGGAGTGCTTCGACATGGGTTTAGTTTAGGTCGTGTTATCGTGTGATAAGGTCGAGTGGGTTTTGCATGTTAAGTTTGTTTGATAAAGGGCGAGTCATAGATATAGATGGTCAAAAAATATAGATGTGTCGTACGTATAAAAACTAAATGGTGAGGCCACATATGAGGATGTCGAGGCGTTTCATAACACAACATACAAGTGTATTGTGAGTAAAAGAAAGGTGTGTCGCGTGTATGCGTGTTCGTGATATGCATGAGTTTAACATATGAAATGAAAAGAGTGAATAACACTTACAACACCAAGAATCGGTGGTGATGAGGTCGTGTGTACGAGCAATGAGAACAACCAAAGCGATACCCTCCTTGTGAAGTGATCTTGTACCAAAATCTAGTTACCCAACTCGTTCAATACAAAGTCTTGGCTCGTTTCTCCTGGGTCCTCCTCAGTAGCAATACAAGGGAGAATACTAGAGTGTTTGTGGTTAGTATGTTTGATGAGGTTTGAGAGTGTGTGAATACTAGCATTAAATGAGGTTTATATAGGGTGTTCATGGGCGGTTCGTGGTTCCTAAGGACACAACACTCCTCAAAATGTCATGTCATACTCGACATCTTTATCTAGTTACCATGGTGTTGTCAAATCGAGTTGTAATGGAAGGAAACAACAAGTTATCTTTTGCATAGATTAGGCCATTTAGGTGTTTAAACTAAGTGGAATTTGGCTCATGGGTGTAAGTATGTGGGAGGTAAAGAGACATGCGACCCAAGGGATAACAAATTGGGGATGGGTATTGCGTTTGTCCAAAGGGTTGACGGCTCAAAGGTGGTTCCTTGTCTCATGAAACAAAGTCAATGGAAAAGGTGGCATGCTAGTGTTGTGTGATTAGGAAACATGGACTCAATACATGTGTAATATTAGAAGGACAAAGGAGTTGATCTTCTTCTGTTTTCATGTGGCTTGATACGCAAAGGAAAGAAAATCAAATGAGCCATGTGGGCTTGGCAAGTTTTCGGCCCAAAATGAAACAAAAGAGAAGTAAATCGTGCGGGCTTAGGGAAGGTAGTTCGGCCCAGGTGAGAAAAGAAAAGAAAGAAATAGTGTGGGCTTGGGGTCGGCCCAAAAATGACGGGGTGTCGATGTTCCGTAAAGTTGTGAAATTAATTTCGGTGTCGATGTCGGTTTGTGAAAACCATAAATATATAAACGGTGTCGTCATTTATATATATATACTCATATATATAGTAACAATAATTTGTCATAATTATATATACTTCATTATATATAATTAATATTAATATACCGGTGTTAAAATCAAAGTGTCGGGTCGCAAGTGGAGTTACCGGTGTTTAACCTCATTGGGTGATATCCAAGAGTGACATTCGGGTGATATCGGGTGACAAAACATGTTCAGGTGTTAAACAAACGGTGTTTTAAAACATTCGGGTGTCAAACAAACAGTGTTTCATGTAAAAATTTTAAATTGGCCCGCAAAAATGGCCTAGTTAAGAATAATGTTGATAATTAGCATTAATAAATGACCTGGGATTTTACGGTGTATTACATTCCCCATTACTCCATAAAATAAGTACTTACCCGTGAGTCCCAATCGTCCCAAAACAATATGTACAAGGATATGACTCGACTTGGCAACCATGTAATCAATTAGATAGTTAACTTAGGGTTTAACAAATAACAATAATGCACTAAAAATGAGCGCATACACGGAAGGCTAAGGCGATTTGGGTGTACATTTAAGTGGGGTGTAACAAATTTTTCCTTTAAGTAAAATGCTTAAAGTTAGAAACGAAAAGATAGGCTCAGAGGGGTGTACTAGGGGTTTCGTGTACTAAAAATGAGTACAACGCTAAGGGTGTGGGAAAAATCAGTTGACTTAACTAGCCAAGTAATATGACTTAAATGGTCAAGTAATTATGATACGGGTTTAACACAAGGGTGATCCTAATGCCTCTTATCATGTAGTAAATCCTACCACACGAATGTAGTCTCACTAGCGGTCTCGGGATGCATCACTAACGCAAGTTCTAGAATCTAAATGCTACCGGTACACTCATAAGCACTAATAGTAAATGCTTTTCCTATCAAATCTAAAGGCGAACCTCACATATTTGGGTGGAAAATTTTTCTGAATATACGGTTATGTGCTAGTCATACAATCTCCTATCCATGAGACGCTTGCTATGGCTAAAGTTTCACTCCTAAATGTTGTAAAAAAAATTTAAATTTGGCGCTAAAATTACACTAACAAGTATTTCTCATAGTTTTATTACACATCTACCATTAAACAAAACAAACTTAAGCGAAAGTGCATATGTAAGGTATCATCATTTTACCCTCCCCTTACACTTAAGATGAACATTGTCCCCAATGTTCAAGTAAAGAATGTAAAAGTGAAAAAAGTAAAAAGAATGAAATCAAATACTCCCCTGATTCGCTCGGTAGGGATAATAAGGTGGCCAGGTTAAATCTTCCTCCAAGAAAATGAACAATCAAAGCTTCCCTTCCAGAATATAAATCATCTTCTTGTCATACATAACCTGTAAAACCTGAGAAAATAGACAAAACAACCTCGCGTAAAATCGGCGGCATCCTATATAAGTTACTAAATCCTAGAAAACAAGATAAGATATAATGCTTGTGGAATGAAGTTTGCAGATTTCCTGGAGATTATAAAACTTAATAATTAACAAAAACCATAAGACTCCGTTAGAAAAACAAAACTGGTAAAATTTCCAGATTTTTACACTTGACGCCGTCAAGAGTTAACTCTTGACGCCGTCAGAAGTGACCTGCAGAAATTCTTATGTTAAGTTTCCGGAAAATTTCTGGAAAAACTTGGTCCTACTTCCTGGAAAATCCTGCAAAACTTCATTATGACTTAATACAAGCATTTGACTCTAACAAGTACGAGTATACATGTTCATTTAATATTGTGGAGAATCATGATCGGTTTGTTTCTTGAAAACACATTTGGGGTTTCCCCTTACACTTATCTTTTGCAAAAATACTTTTAGGTGGAGTTAAGACTAGGCCAAAACAACAAAGTAAAGTATTTCCACTATTTAGTTTAGAAACATGATCTACCAACAATAAAAATAAAGCATGCATACGGAAGCAAATAACAAACAAACAAAAATAAAATCACACAAAACATGGGTTGCCTCCCAAGAAGCGCTTTTCTTTATTTACGAGTCTTGTAGCTAGATCAAGGTCATGGGTTACTACGTGACCTCGTCGGTGATTCCACTCTCTAGGTCGTCTTCTAAACCAGTTTTGTATTCCGGACCTAGTTGCAAGCATTCTTTGTAGAAACCAAACATTCTATTCTTTACATACTCTACTCCTCTACGTCTATCCTCCTCATTCCTATAATAAGCCGCTTGCTTGTGTTCCTTTTCGAAATTAGAGAGAAGGCGGTATTGCTCAATTTTGTAGGGCATTTGATAGGCAACTTCATCATTTTCTTCCTTGAATCTAACTATCCCTAAAGTCGGATCATAACTCATCCTAGAGGCCTCAACAAATGGTTTTCCAAATATTATTTGGCTTAGGCAAGCATCTATCACCTGACGAGTGTCTTCAACTATTATAAAATCAATCTCATAGGTAAGATTCCCTATAATCACATGCAATCCCCTCACTCTTCTTGCAAAATTACTTATCAGATTCTTATTGGGCATCATCCTAAAATTAAGTTGCTTCTTCATCACCCAATTGTAATAAGTCCTAGTCATGATGTTCACGGGGGATCTAGGGTCGATGTAAGCTTTCCATATATGCATGTGCCCGATATTGCATGGTATGTTAATGTTAGAGGGGTCTCCCATTTTGATAAGGGGGGTGCCAAGGACATATGGTCTCTCGGGTCTATCGAATAAATCCTTATGGTATTCCCGTTCTTCCTTGGTGGGCAACTTATCAAAGTCCTTTTCTATAGGCTCTACCTCCCCTAATTCCTCTTCCTTCTTAGCCTCAACTTCCCTACTCTCACCCTTAGTCTCGGCTTCTACTCTAACTTCATCCTTGTCACTCTCTTCTATCTCCTTATCTATTGGCTTAATGGTGACAACATTGACAAAGTGGACATGTTTGGATGATGAGGGGTCCTTAATTTGAATTCCATTATTGGTGTCCCTAGTGTCCTTCCTAGGTGCGACTAATGCTTGGTTGTTAAGGGCTTTCAACAAGTTGTCAATCTTGTTGGTCATCTCCGTTTGTTGTTGGTTAAATTCGGTTTCAAACCTAGCTATACGAGCTTCTTGAGATGCCATAAACTTTGACATCAATCCTTCAAGATTGTTGGTACTACCATAGTTGTTAGAAGGATTGTTGTTGAAAGTACGGTTGGAGGGTGGACCATTTGGTTGGTAACGATTAGGCGGATTGGAAGAATTGGGTTGATTTTGTTTCCACCTAAGGTTTGGGTGATTTTTCCAAGAGGGGTTGAATCACCGTAAGTGTTTGGCTCGGGCATGAAAGTGTACCACTTATCTCCCGCTTCGTCGGTACGCGTGGATGCGTAGTCCGCAAAAGCTGTTCCGGGGAGTTCCACACAATCACGAGTGTCGTGGGGACCACTACATAATTCGCATGAAGAAGTGATTTTGTTCACTTGGCTTGAAGGTTTAGGAGCTTCGTAAGATTTCATGAGAAACTTGACTTGGTCCTCAAGTTCCATGATCCTACGGTCGGGAGTGCTAGAATTGTTCGAAGGCAAAGATATTGCCTTGACCGTTTTGTTCAAGTCACGGGGATCATTCCAACTTTCATTGCCATAGAGAGCAAGATCTTCTATGAGTTCCCATGATTTTTCCGCACTTAGATCACGTAGCTTACCACCGGCCGATTGGTCAATGGCTCGCCTCGTGGAGATATCGATATTGTCATAAAAGATTTGGACTTGGAGCCAAAGATCTATGCCATGATGAGGGACTTTTAGGAGTAAGTCCTTGAAACGAGTCCATGCTTCATAAAGAGATTCATTTTGACGTTGTTGGAACATCAAGATGTCATTTCTATGCTTAGTAGTTCTCCCCGGTGGGAAAAATTGAGCAAGGAAACAAGTGGTGAGATCATCCCATGTGGTGATGGATCCCGCGGGTAAACGGTCAAGCCATTGACTAGCTTGATCCCGTAGAGAGAATTGGAATAGGCGTAATCGGGTTGTCTCTCTAGTTTCAACATCTGGGTCTATGGAATCTACGATTTTGAGGAAGTCCTTAAGATGTTGGTTTGGATCTTTGGAACGAAGTCCATGGAATGCACATCGGCTTTGCACCAACCGGATGGTGTCGGATCGCAAGGGGGTCACATTGGCTCCGGTGAGCTCAATGGTGTTTCGGTAGCCTTGGTGGCTAGGTCGGGAATACTCTCCTAAGGTTCGGGGCCTAAGGGGTTCTAATGGTGGGTTTTGTTGTGGTGAGATGACGGGTTCAAAGATGTTCCCGTTGTCCATGATGTCGGGTGGTTACGAACAAAGACACAAAGAAACAAGATAGACTAAAGAAACCTAAAAATAAAAATAAAATCTTACTAGAAAGGAATCTAGCAAGTAGACCTAATAAAAAGAAATCCTAACCTAGACAATAACTATTCCCCGGGCTGGACGTGGGAATCGCACCAGGCTTTACCTCTCAAGGGATCTTGAGAAGCTTACAACCCCCACCAGGCAGTGTACCTGATCGTTGTAGTATAGTATAGTGACAAGTACCGGGGGATTGATCGTTCAGCTAGGAATAGTGTCGCTAGTATTAGAAAACCTAAATACTAGTTCTAAAGGTGAGGGATGATTATTTTTGTATTTTTATATTTTTTAGAAAGCAAGTAAAAATCTCGGGTTTGAAGGATTTGGGCAGAATTAGTTGCTAGTCAACCAACCCAATACTAAAGATGCAATCAAAATAAAATACTAGAAATGAAAATAAACTAAATTATACTAAAGTTGTGAGCAATAAGTGGAGAAAATGTGTTTACTTAGATTTCACTACTCCCTAGACATCTTTTACATGTTAATTACTTGTTATAGTTGCATGGATGACGGATCGTATTCCTTAATATCATTCATGGGGTGGCGCACTTAACTCCCCAATTAGCTCTTATCTCCTCCTATACCATGCCCAGCACAACCATAGGGATTATAAACAGTGGCTCATGCATTAAATACAACCAATAAAGACCTAGTGCACATCGGTTCATGTTTCTTAAGACGTTCAAGCATGTTACCATTTGGAGATCTGCCAGTTTTCTTAAGCCTAACATTAAATTCATTCATCCAAAACAACTATAAACAAGTAATCAACACATAATTAACATCTAGGTTTCATTATATCCAAGCAAACACAAGATAGATCTAGCCTAGCATGATGGAATTAAGACAAGAACAAGATATAGACAACCAACACATAGACATATTGATTGAATTAAAAGAACACTTATCTCAATTACACATGAAAGGTATCAAGGGCTTAGAACCCTTGAAAAACCTGTAAAATTCGCACCAAGTTCGTACTTAGGGTTTCTCCAAAACTTCTCTCTTTTTTGTGTGAAAATTAGAAAACTATATATAGGAAATAGGGTCTGATGGCGTCAAGACCAAACTTGTGACGCCGTCACCTCGCCGCCAAAACTCTTCTCGGACTGCCTTGATCTACTTTTGATGCCGTCATGTATTATGCATTTCCAGGCCGTCATGAATTTTAATCTTGACGCCCTACTTCGTGACGCCATCAAATCTGTACTGGATCGTCATGGAAATTTGCTCTTGACGCCGTCAAGGATTCCTTCTTGACGCCGTCACCTACTGTTTCCTGCAAGGAAAACTAAGACTTTGGCGTTTTCTTCACTTTTATGCTCCAAAAACGTCCGAATTGCTTCCTTTTCCTGATTTCACTCCCAAAGTACCTAAAATCACAAAAGGAACGATTTAGGGCAATATTTGATCAAATAAAGTCAATTCCGGGCATAAATGACCCCCTAAAAGTGGTTCATTTTTCGCCTCATCAAGCTCCCCTCAGATCCAGATTCAAAGACCTACCTATCAATGACATGAAGATCATCCTGCAGCACAGCATGTATCAACAGGGTCAACATACAGGACACGATGCTCATGTCAATCTGTATAATGCATTGGAGGCCTCAATTCGACAAGATGATGCTGAGGAACACGCCAGGGATATGGAAATTGAGAGAAAAAGAAAACAGAGGCGTCAAGGTCATCCTAGGCCACCATCTGGATCACCTCCTCAACCACCTCCACCTCCACCACCTGCTGGGGCATCTGGTTCATCAGGCACTCCTTCTCTGCCTGGTGGGTCGCATGCTCCTAGCAGACCATCACCATCTCAAAAATAGCAAACTGACAAGTCAACCAAGTCAGCTCCTTCCAAACAAGCCAAACAAACTAAGTATGCTGCTTGGACTACTATTGACGCTGGTGCAACCTCCATTGCATCTCATGTCCATGATGATCCTGCCGTTAATGAAGCATCCAGTGCTCCTCAACTCACTGATTCTTCAGATGACGATGAAGATGATGCAGCTACAACTCACATCCCTGGGAGACAGTGGTGGAAATCATTTACCAGAAGTGACCCCCATGATCCACCGCATGTTCTCTTAACCAAGGCAGACAAAGAGACATGGTGGAAACCAGATGACAACCAATCACAATCACCTGAACCTGACTGGACGATTCCTTCCACCGACTTGCCCACCAATGATAACAACTGGATCAATGCCATCACCTCCAGTTTCGTCCCTCCTTCAGAAGATTCTCTACTTTCCCAAACTGGTGATATGGGAACATTCATCACATGGTTCTGCAAGAAGCGTGGTCTTTCAAGGCTCACTCAGAAAGACCTGGAAGGTCCGGCCTTCAACATTGTCAAAGCATTTCATCAGGATGTTAATCATCTACAATACCAGATGGAGGAGTGCCACAAAATGTTCAACGACATTGTGGATAAAGGGATCACAAAGTATAATTACAACAATCCACTTCCTTTGGTTGGACCTCTTGGAAATGTTACTATCCAAGCCGAATTCTTCTTCAACAAAGACCTCGAATATCTTAAGCTTGGGAGCAGACAATGCAAGTCGGTCTTGTCCATCACTAAGATGAAAGCTGCCCTCTACTCTAATATCGGGTTGGAACAGCTTGTCCCCGACAGCATGTGGTGTACGCAAGAATATGACTACGACATCTCGGCATCTCTGGGCATCTCTCACTGGTGGCTGAAGAAGCAGCAATTCTACATTGATCGGTTTCAAGCTCAAGGTGATCGAAAGTCTGTTCGTTCCCCTCTTCAAATCATCAGTGTGGTAAAGGTACAGATACATCCCATCTACGGATATGACTACCTCAAGAACATAACACTCAAACGAGCTGACTTCAAGGACTACATCATATCCGAAGGGGACTTCAAACACCTACACCCCAATGACTTCGAAGATCTGTATTTACTCCATCTTCAAGGAAAGCTGCATCATCTACCATCACGAGAAAAGAAGTCTCATGTGTTTGTTGTACTTCACTGGATCAGGGGTATTGTCATCAGAAAACGGGTTGAAGACTTCCAGCTTGGCATCGAAAGCTACCAATCCCAGCTCAACCTCACACGACCTCGGAGGAATGTCAATAGTCTGGATCGGGTTGCTGACTTTACAGTCATAGAATCTCCCCTGGCAACGGTATTTCGTGACAAATACAATGTTCCTATAGTTTTGCGCTTCAACGAAATACACAAGTTCAGTGACGGTACCTTACATATGGTCGAAGAGGCGTTAGACTTCAGAGTGAAAGAATACCATGTCTATGACCATGGTGCTAGACGTTATACCAATCACTGGACTGCCAATGACTTAACACGGAACAAGAGGTTTTTGGCTGGTATCCGCAAGAGATTGAGGCTGCGAAGAATCTTCCGTAGCCTGGAGTGCTTCGTGGGTGGCAGAGTTCGTGATGGGGACTACCGCCTCCTACAATGTACTGAATGATGTGATTCGTGGTGTGGTTCAATGTCATTTATATGTATTTTGGGTGTGGTGATTGTTTTTGTACTGTAATTTGTTTGTGGCTCTCCTTCTGTATCCTTATAAACATTTCTATTCCCTATTGTATATCCTATTCTACATATTGTACATATATCTCTATATATATATGTACACTTCTATATATATAAATCCAAAAACTGCAAAAAATACAAAAATATTCTTCTCACGACATGTCTCTTGTGTAATCAATATTATGTACGGTTCTAGAAATGTCATTCAATAATGATACGGAATCATACATATGCTTGAGCAAGAGTTTTACAGTTTCAAATAAAGTTTTTTCTCTCAAAAACATGTCGTTCCTCATAATATTCTTCAAAATATGGCTTGTAGTCATTTCAGGCTACAACCCGAACTTAAAATTATGGCTTGTAGTCATTTCAGGCTACAACCCGCACTTCAAAAGTATGGCTTGCTATTACTTCAGATAGCAACCCGCTTTTCAAAATGGGGAAAACACGTCGACAAAAAGACGGTTGTTCCTTTTACTGGGTGAAGTTCACCTGGGCATGGATTACTTTATATCCATGTTTCTTCGATCTAATGTACGTTTCAGTACATTATTTCTTGATAAAGAAGAGAAGTCTTCTTTTTATCGCCAAATACTTTCTCTTCTATGATTTTTCCGGAGAGTATTTGTGCAAAACTTGGTGGTACCTTGAGATTTTGAATGAAAATTAAATTGAATCTAAATCTTTGATAAAATTTTTCACTCAATCAATGACATAACATTTATGTTTTCAACATCTGTCATTGATTGAGGGGATAAAGATTTTCAAAAATTTTATGTATCATCAAAACTCCCCACTTTGTACAAAAGCAACAAAACAATTGTGATGATTATGTGTCAGAATGAGTACATCTTCAAAGAGTTTTCACTAAAACTTAAAATCTTTTGTAAACTCATCAAATCTGACACATATCAACCTCCCTCACAGATTGAGGGGGAGTAAGTAAAAGTTCCTTTTTATCAGAAAATATTAAAAATGACCGCATTTCTCTCCCAAAACACTTTCTAAATTATTTAAATCAATTGAGATCAAAAATCTCAAAAGATTTGAAATTTTTGATCAGGGGAGAGAATGTGATTTAAATATGGAATCTGATAATCAAATGTGATCTTTTAGACTCAATAAATGTGCTCCCACATATGTGCTAAACTTTTTCGAATATCGAAGCACATATTGAGGGGGAGCAAAAGGCGTTTGTGGAAGTTATACCAAAGATCGACCATTTATCTTTGTGCATGGAGTTATAAGGTTGGTTAAGGTTAGGTATGAGTTCCCATGATCCACCAGAACCGGAAGGATCTTCCCAGGGACAATCCATAGATAGATTAGAAGTCCTTAGGAATGATTGGGAAAAAGGAGAAAAGTGAGAAAGGGAAGAGAGCGGACTGAGATAGAGCTAGGACTGGAACAAACCCAACAAGGTTCTAGTGGTGAAGTCTCGGTAAGCACTGAAGGGGTTGAAGAATTAAAAAGAATTGAAATGAGAAAGGGTGAAAAGAAATAGCTCTCCATATATTCAACCTTAGGGCAGAAACCGGGTTCAATTCATAATCAACTGGCAGTTACTAAGGTAACACCGGTATTGAAGACAAGACGTCATGGACCCAGTGACGCACTGCACCAAACTTCCCAACCACTCAAGTTCTCTTAAAAGAGCTTGTTTCATTCTCACGGGGAACCCTGTGCAATGTATCGACCGCTCATTGCGAGCCATGTTGATACCTAAAACAGGAGACGCCTCCCTAGTCTCCAGGAGCGGATCAAAACGCACTATTGAGTCTAGAGCCATGAGATCATCCATAAATCTTGATAGGACACATTCCAAATATGCTTATTGTTTCACATAATGTGGAAAATAAGATAAAATATTTAGAGTCCTACACGTTATCCTTGTGGTATTGCCAGAACATCCGAGTGATATGAAAATATTCACAATGACGATGGAAATCCTTCTAGAGCGAACATCACTCAAGCTCTTGGTAGGTGACATTTGAGATCCATCTTCGATCAATGATCAAGTGACAACTGGAAAGCAACAATGGTGCGATTCAAAGTTGAATCAAACTTGTTCTAGGATATGGATTGATGGATACTTTTGCCAAAACCTTTCAATGTGCTCACAACCTAATTTTCGAGCACATTGATTGTGTAATATCTTTCAAACAAAAGTATTTTTGATGGAAATGTGATTCAAAGTATAAAACACTCGTTATGTCTCAAAAATGTTTTTCATAGGACACACGAGTGATTTCTATAAATCAATTTTTCATCAATCCGTGAATATCAATTCACCGATTCACTCTACCGTGCTGTCTGCTTTGAGACGTTCAGGTATGATAACATGCTAAGTATGAAGATTCCAAAGTGGATTCTTTGGAAAATTCATTAATACAAGCTGGAAATTCCTGTCAAGGAGAGTTTTCTTTTAAAGAGACTCTACCTGATCACAGGTCGGTTTTCACAAAACCGGAGGGTAGTCTATCCTCGCAGAACGAATGACAAAGCCATGTTCGTTCTCTATCTTTATTGCTAACTGTTTTATTTCAGGGACACATATAAAGATGGCGTTAATGGCTCCAGTTTCCAGCTGAATCGGGTCAATCCATACCTCATGCTCACACATCCTCCACACTATCAATGAAGATAAGAGACTAGCTACAACAAAATATTGAGAGACTTCTAATAACGTTTCCGCAACTCTGATGAAAAAGTCTCCTGATTCACAAACCCCAATGCAACGTCTCCAGATACAGAAGGGTGTGAGCATGATGGTCCTTTGTCACTACATCACATGAAGGCAATACAACTATGGATGAGCTTGAGATTTACTTTGGCTGATGATCTCAAAGAAGCTCAAAGATCACATATCTCAAAGGAATTCAAATCACAAGTTCGCTTGCTTGAAGTACGAAGTGTGTTGAAAAGTGAAGAATCAGATCCTACGAGCTACAAAGACTAAAGAATGCTTAAAGACCAAAGATCTTAATTTCAAAGGTGACCTCGCTTAGGGGGAGATTGTTAGGAATACAAATATTCCTGTAAAAGTCTCGGTCACCTAATGATTGTAATAGCATTAAGTTAACTCGTAGTTAGTTTGTTTATTAGTTAATTAGTATTAGTTTAAGTAACACCGTGGAAGAAGGACGGGTCTTCACCCACTGTATGCCTGATCCACAGCCCGGGAGTGGGCGTTTTATTGTAAGTATAAATACCCCTCTCCACATGTGGAGAGGGTTGGACCTTCACTTAATCTCAATCTAATATTACACTTTTTCTCTCAAGGTTCCTCTCTTCCCCTCCTTCTCTCTTATCCAACGCCACCCACAAACTACATCAATCATGTTTCCAACTTAGTTAGTATTCTACAAAAAAGTTATTCGTTATTAGGCGACTAAAAGTTCTCGGTATATTATATATACGAGGTGTACTAACTATTAAACGGTGTATTATATATACGAGGTGGGCGACGGGAAATTTGTATGATATATGCGAGGTGTATTGACTAATATTAGGCGACTAAAAATTTATTCGTTATAAGGATTAATTTGTTGTAGACACAAACCTGTGTCACATATCTAAATCCAAAGTTCCCGGTGTATTATATAATTTTGAAAACATTGTATAAATTTCATGCGGCTTCTGATTTTGAAACTCCCAGGAGGAGCCCTGCATCTTGGAATCTACAACCAACAGAAGCCGAAGAGTGAGGAAGAAATGGGGGATTGTTGTCAACTCTTCTATCCTACAATCTCGCAAGGATATTTCCGAAGGATATATCCACAGGAAAATTTGAAGGTAAATCACTATTTTTAAATCTTCTTATGTTCATCTTTTGTGATTAAGATTCTATTCAACCACTTAAAACCTGCTATAACTTTGATAGGTTAATACCTTAATGAATACTCATATGATATCATTAGTTTTTTAGATGACTCATGTGTTAAAGTTGTGATTTATGATTAATAGAGTCTGATTCAATTGTTTATCTATGTGTTTAGTACCTATGTGGTTAAAATTCGGCCTTTTTAGTGGGTATGATCATATTATTGCTTGAAGTTTGAAATAGAGTCAAACACAGTTTTATGGTTGTCTTCTGGCATTTTATTTGAACTTGCATCTTTATTTTTGTTTTTTAAGGGGTGTTTGGGGCTGTTGTAAGATTGGATTTTAGTGTGCTTTGGGTGTATAGTGCAACAGCGGTTTATGTTCCAACAATCAATAATAAGCATGAAATTTATTCAACACATTGAGGGCACAATTTATTTAAAAATGAACTCTTCACTAATGATATGGTTGATAGGTATTAGTAACACTCGATAGATTTTATTTAAGAACTAAAATTACTTCCATTCTTTTTAATGTGAACCGATATTTGATTTAATGGAATGGTAGTTACTTTCTAAGTCTAAAATGAACATGGTGACCAGAGTGTGTCTAATCTTATAACCAGCTCAAGTTCTTAATAATTAGAATGGCTACATTTGTGCAGGACATTAATCATCAGGTTGGTCAGTCAACGTGGCCCCATTTGGGCTAACTGTGGTAAAAACGGCTTTTTATTGGAGGTTAAGTAAAGCTCATTCACCTATAAATTTCAAGGCCAGGTACAATCAAATAAATTTAACATACTGAATTCAATGTAATCCGTATGTTAGTTGGGTTTCAGTTCACATTTTTAGCAGCTTTGACTTTAAACATGTTGACTTTTGTCAGACATGGCATGTGGAGACCCATTAACTTAGTAGTTACCATTTGAGATTTTAATGAATTTAAGAGTAAATATTAAGAACTTTGTTTTTAAACTAAACTTAATTACTGTGAAATTACTTCGTGATAAACATGATAATGATCATATGGAACTAATATCATAAAGATCTATTGCTTGTGTTATTGGTAATAGAGTTTTGCTATTCAACTAATAGATACGAAGCTAGATAAATTATATACTTTTGTTATGTCAGCCTTGGTGTGTAAACTTTATTTGTGTCACAGTAAAACATATATTTACTTTATTTGTGTAAGCTTTAGTAGTGGTGTAGTCCAGGTTGAACATGATCAGGTAATGTGTTCTACTTGCTTAGTCGGAGAGTGTGAATATCTTTCACCTGTGGCATATTATCCACACCCAAATGCGTGGTATAGAATAGGTTTTTATGAATGTTTGTTGTTTTGCTATTATTTTTGGTTACCTACCATTTTCATTGTGTTTGTTCACTTTGTTGTTTTTTATTCATACAATTTTAGAGTAAGAGGAGATGTCACTATGGTTCTATTTACTTGATATGAGGCAGAAACAAAGATGATGCCAACAAATGGTTACTTAAGTTAGGTTTGATTGGGTTTAGGCTTTGGTTTACAGCATAAACTCTATTTTCAAGGCATTATGGCATACACTCCAGTATAGCCTATAAAAGCACAAATTTTGGTTACTTTTTTTTACAATTTGGGACGTTTAGAGTCTCAGATATACCACTTGGATGAAATGTTACAACAATAAAAAGCCTATTTCAGATAATGCAGTCTTGAAAGCTATAGCACTTGGCTTATGAGGTTTATGTTTATATGTTTATATGATTATTGGATTTTGTTTGTTAATAGGATGAAGATGTAGTATCAAAACCATGCCGAGGGATCGCATAAAGGAGCTGGCAACCGCGATGACGAGGGAAGGGAGAGGATCATGATATGAGAAGCATCCAAGGATGTTACAAGATATCACTTATTACCTACAGCTACTTTTGAAGGTAATTTTTTCCGCCTAAAGTCCAGTATTTTCCCGTTGTACACTACAATTTCATTTGATAAGGAGGTCTTTGGGATTGTTCAAGAGTGATTGGATCTGATCAGATAATAAAAGCAATTTTCGATGATTAGAACATCTGTATGTATACACGTTAATGCCCTTCAATATAGAAGAATGAATGTTGATGAACTCTATCCAGCTGCTTAAAGTGTGTATCAGCTTGAGACTCATGATACTTGGGAAGAACATGTGCGTTGTGCTTAGGAACAATTTGATAAAGATGTGAACCGAGCCATAATGATCAAAGAGCTAGCTACTGTAAGTTAGTCTTTGATCTTCTTTTCTCCTAACTCTTTATACATTTTCTCCACTAGCCATTAACTTTCACAAATTTATGTTATGAGCATCGTTTGGTAGTTGGTTATCAGGCATTTGACGATGATCATTAAATACTGAATAAAAAACGAATAAATTTTCTGTTATTTTTGTGACTCAAGTGTAAAGGTTTGGGATTCTCAGCTGGGCATTGAAACAGTAAAGGATTGGAATGGGATCAATCAAATTTTGCTTCGAAATTTACAAGGGGGTTAAGCTAGGGTTAGTTTTGTAAATACAATAATATATGTTTAGTTTGAAGAAAATATTGCATTGATTCATGTCAATATCTGCAAATTATGTACATGTTAGTTTGCATTGAGGTCAAGTAATTTCATGGCGAAATTAACAAGTCAAAGAACTTCTCTTTACAAGTAGCAAGGCATGGCTTTTTCCGACCACGATGAATTTCTCAGTTTTATAGTTTATAATAAGCCTGTTCTAGGTTTGATTTTTCAAATATCTATTCTCGGTATCGAGTTGGATTAAACTTTTTCCAATTTTCAAACTTGAAACTATAATGCAATATATTTTTTTAGTTACAAAATAATAATGATAATAATAATGAACAAAGTTTGGATTCAGTTTCGTCATATATAATTATTCAATTTGATCTGGTCCTATCCCATTTCATTCAAATGAAATGAACTCCCCTATGCTGGTATTATGAGCATTCCCTGTTGCGTTAACTCATTTGCATGTACCTCTGACCGATATTAACTGATATAATTCCTTAAATAAGTACCAAATATTGGTTTATGATGTTGAATATCATTTGATTTAATTTGCTTTCAGGTATTCTAGAAGCGTAGCCGCCATGAACATGGTAGGGCACATACTTGGTCTTGGGGACATGCATCTAGATTTATTCTTTTGGATTTCCATTATTGTGAATCAGTTCTTGTTATATAAACTTGCTATAATGAATGAAGTTTTGCGTTATGTATTATGTTATGTCTCAACAATATATTTTTTCAATATATGCCTTTTCAGTTAGACTGATTGTTTAGATTTATTTATGCCAGAATATTCATGTTGTACTAATTAGATGAATCCGTTTATGTTCGAAAACTTATTAGATTTAACTAAGTACTTAAATTACGAATCATAAAACAAATATCATAAGTATGGATGCTAATAAGTATGGACCTCATAAGTAATAATATTATCCAATTTATATGGACGGGTCATGCGACTAGTATATATATATATATATATATATATATATATATATATATATATATATATATATATATATATATATATATATATATATATTTTCGTAATCAAAAACATTTCATTAATGGGATATGTTATAAAGACCCACCTCTTAAAACACCATTTGAATCTACCTTGTTTTTTTATTTTCATTTTATTTTATTTTATTTTTTACTTTTTGTTAATTATATAATTTTCTTTTTATTATAAAACTACAAAACTAAAACAACGGAACAGAAAATATAAAGTTTAACACGTCTATAAAATTAAACTAACTAAAAATAAAAATAAAAATAAACTGATAAAAAAACTGTATTTTATTGTTAACAACGAAGTCAAAGGGGAATAGTTTGTACTTTTTTGTACTTTTTGATGTGCCAAGGGAGCACCAATAGTAGCACCCTTCATTAATTATATAAATATATTATACATCATGGATCACCGATAGATTGCCATCATACACCTCATAGTAGATTGACTGAGAGTAGAACATAATTAACTATCATACACCTCATGTACAATGTCATACAATGCTCTCTTAGTTAATTCATGAACCACTTTATTCTCTTCATGTGACATTGGTTAGACATTAGTCGAGTTAGGTAAATCTCTATAAGAGGTTAGGTTTATTTGGGTCTCTTTAAATATGATAATTGGGTTTTATTAGTTATTTGATAGAAAATGTAATTTTATAACAATTACCTAATGGGTCTAGGCGGATCAAAAAAATTACTTTTTTTTTTAACTTTTTCATATTTAACTCAAAATAATAATAATAATAATAATAATAATAATAATAATAATAATAATAATAATAATAATAATAAAGCCACACTGATATTTTGACATATCAGTCGGGCATTTCGGCTCTTAAAGAGGTTGATATTGGGCTTTGTGGGGAAAGGGACAACCCTTTACGTCCAGCTGATATTTTGCTCTACTCATGGGACGGGGGGCTTGATGTATGTGTTGATTTGACGGGGTCATCGCCCTTGACGCAAACTAGTATGGTTGATTTTGTGCCTGGTCGTGCGGTGATTGAGGCTGCACAATGTAAACGCGTCAAGTATGAGGCTAAGTGCGCGGATATTGGATATTGGTTTCTCCCCTTCTCTTTCTCTTCTTTTGGGGAACTTGAGAAGGATGCAATGACCTTACTAAAGCGAATACAAAAGTTCTCGATGACCCAAGACATTGGAGCACGTGCTGCTGCTCATATCTTTAGTAGGATTAGTTTTTCGATAGCTAGAGGAGTGGGAGCCCAGTTAGTATCTCGGCTTCCCACTAACTTCTTATAAATCATTTGAATTTCTAATAAAAAAATAAAAATAATAAAAAAATAAAAATAATAATAATAATAATAATAATAATAATAATAATAATAATAATAATAATAATATAATAATAATAATAATAATAATAATAATAATAATAATAATAATAATAATAATAATAATAATAATAATAATAATAATAATAATAATAATAATAATAATAATAATAATAAAGAGAAAAAACTTTTTTTGATAATGACCAAAACTCATGTAAAACCGGACCCATTTAGATCGATATTTCTAAAAGACAAATCTAGACCCGTTTAGGCCCAAACCCATCTAGACTCGTGACTCGATTCGACCCACATATTTTAGCACATCTAAATAGCACGAAGGACCAAGAACACGAAGTAACGAGCAACATAATCGGCGTATCTGTAGGAAGAGACCCCTAGTATGAAATAACTCCTTGTTATGTAGAAATGTATCAACAAGAATACTTAAATCTGTCTCCAAGATAACCTTTGTGAAACCCTTTGATAGAGACACCTGGATAGCCCAATGAAACCCTTAGAAAGAGCCACCAACACCACCCCTTTATGGTACCTCGTGACACAACCAAGTCCTGCAATGCCATTCATACTTGTTATCCCACCTTCAGCATTAACTCTTATCAAACATCGACAATTCATTTCATCCAGCCCTATATCTTCCCCTCCATAATCTTTGAAGTTTCTTGGATACCCTATTCGCCACATAATCTTCAACATCAGCTCCAAATTTCCATGACCCCTATCCTTAGCCATGGTTATTATTACCTCAATCACTATTTATGCAACATGACCAGTAAGATCAGTCATATTCTTGCAAGCCTATGAATCATGAGCCCAGTTGGAAAGTTAAAGTGCATGTTTTATGCCTTTCATAGGGGGCTCTATAATGAAAACAACTAAGAGATCTTGGTATCAAACATTTAGCCATCAGATTGCTTACGGTTGGTAGAAGATTCATACATACTTTCCATGCAAAAATCTTGATTTTACCGGGAATATTTTCCAACCAGAGCACTTGATGATTCCCTTTCATGCGTTAATAACGAGGCTTGGAAGCCTTCTATTGTTTGAGTAGCAATCCAACATGCAGATTTGCACAAGAATACTCCATTTGAGGAAGCATCCCAATAGAAAGTGTCATGTTCAAGTGTATTATATTTGTACAAGCTATAATATTCATGATCTAATGTGGGAATAATCGTAAAAGTAGAGTATGATTCCATGCATACCACCATCCAGAAAGTCATTGGTGTGTATTAATTTACACACCTTTTATAAGACCAAAACCGGACTCAAAAGACCAAAAACTAACCAATTATGCCAAATTTGTATTGTTTTTGTGTTTGTGATATGCAGGTACGGATATTACGCAAAAAGACGAAAAATCAAGCAAAAACCCGGGAATACGGGCACGAGAGTTGGAGATGGTCAAAAAGTCATAGCTGGATCTAAAAGTCAACTCAAGTCCCTCATCTTTCAAGAATTGACAAGAAATGCCCTTAGATTGTATTTTGAAAAATGTCAAGTTCAGTCCCTAGTTTTCAGATTTGTACAACTTTGGTCCTTGATACATTTCATAATACCAAAAATACTACAAGTCCATATTTGCCTAGCCCATTCATACCACAAACCCAAAAAAAAACCAAAAGCCCACCATCAAAAATAAACCATACCCGAGCCCATACACTACCCGGCCCACCACATCTCTCGGTCAAAATACCCATCCATAAGTCAAACGAGTAAAATGATATTACCCGTACTTCTTCCCTCCACCCAATTCAACCCTTTACCCAGAAATAACTATTCACTGAACAGTAAATAAGAACCCTAATCCTCCAATTCAATTAATTACTACAATTAAAGGTACTATAGTCAAATCAATGGGTTTCTAGAAGGTCAGGGTGTTGTCAGAAGCATGTCAGAGCGAAGAAACACAATAAGGGACACATGGCAGCATATTACTTGTGTGAACGCGTCATATAACTCCATCCAAGGGTGTAAATTGATGGGGAATGATTTATAGATGATCATGTGACTTAGATGAGACTCAAAGAAGCACAAGCACATGGATTGCCAGCTTGGCAATCCGTGACTCCCTCTCACTAGAATCTTCTTAGTATAGCTATAAATAGAGGTTAGGATAGCTTATTTAGAGGGGGAGTTTTCGATTAGCGAAGCTCTACCGGTTTTATTTCATGTATTTAGATTAGACTATTGTAACAATTTTCATTTAGTTTTAATGAAATTCTCAGCTTGTTTTTAAATTTCTGTCAATTGATTGCTATTTTCATTGAGTTTACAGCTTTAATTTCTCTTTATTTAGCTTAATTCAGTTTTAAATTCACCTTATTTCATAATCATTTTCTTATTCAAGCTTATTTCTGTTTAGTACTTATAATAAATTCAGAATTTAGTTTTCTTGTCTTTTGTTACATTTAAATTCAGTTTCAAATTAGCTTAATAGTTTCATAAGAAAACAGAAAATACAAAAAGAGATTTGGCAAAAATCAGTTTTCAAACGTGTTATCTCGGTAGTCAGTGCATCTCATCTTAGCTAAATAGCTATTGAGAGTTTGAGTTTTGAGATTTATATCAGTCTATATTCCATTTTTACTAAACAGTCAAGTTTAGTCATCAGATTTTTTATACAGTTGTAATTTGGAACTCAAAGGTAGATTGAGATAGCAAGGGATGATCTCAGCCTATCTAAGAGATTGGCTAGCATAGTGAACACCTCCCTTTTGAGCTGAGGTGATTTGTGGTGTAAGTCCTTTTCATTTTAGTACCTTTACTGCATAACATGTGATTCTGTGATTCTGCTTTATTTTGAGTTTGTGCATGAGTTTCTGAGTGATTTTGAGTTTATTAGATCTTAGTTGACACTGTGTTGGTGATTTGGATTGAATTGAACACTAATCATAGATTCTTACATAATCTAGTCCTATTTTGTGCTTTACTGTTTTATATTACCATCTGCATAATTGTGATCTTAGTTACCTAGTGTTAGTTTACTGTTAATTTAATCTTTATAATGGTAATGAAATCTGATTTGATCTTTAGATTGGTAGATTTAGGTTGCAATCACTAAATCATTGTGTAACTGCAAGTTTACAGGGGTGTTTGGTTCAGCTAGCTTAACTGTATTCTTGTGGTGATTTTGTAGTTTAACCTGTACTAGTAGTTCACTTTAGGCATAAGTAGTCTGGATATAGCAATAAAACAGTAGGTTATATTCAATATAGTCAAAATAGATTTTAGATTTTATTAACAGTAAAATATAGTAGGCTATAGTTGGTGAAATTCAATTGATAGTTGCAAAATAGTTTTAAGTAGCTTAATATAGTTTTATTTTAGCTTTTATTATAATTAAAGAGTAGAATTTAGCTGTTCAATTTGGGTAAAGTCAAGGTAGAATTAGCAAAGAAAGTCAAATATGCATTAGCTGTGTAGTTCACTGCTGCTGTTTTTTTTTTGGTGGTTTTAGAGTTTCTATTGGGAGGAGAATTAGAGATAGTATTTTAGTTACTTTTAATCTCTGATTGGTAGTGAATAACTTGCCCCAATTGCTTATAGCATTTCAGCTTATTTTCACTGCTAATTGGTACTGCTTATAAGTAGTTCTGGCTTTGATTTCTGTTTTGGACTTTGGGCTGCTTGTTCTTATTTGAGCTTGTAATTGTGATGTTTTGGCTTTTCTGAGTTTGTTTGAAGTTGTTTGAGTGTTGTTTATAATCTGATTCTCCTAGCTTATTCTGCTTTTAGTTTGCTTATTAGTATAGCTTATTCTTAGATTCCTCATTACATTGCATCTTGTGTATCTGAGTTTCCTTTCATATTATTTTAACATATCTGAGTTTATTTTAGCATTTTACTTCTATTTTCAAAGGTTGGATCAATTTCTTTGGCAAGTGCTTATAAATAAGCACTTGCCATAAGCTGAATTGGTCTAAATAAGCACTTCTGCTTAGCTTTTTTATTCTAAAATTTTTTTGCAAGTTCTCAATATTATTTTAGTTTTTCTGGAAATTTTTCATAATTTTGTGAGTTGATTTGATATTTTTCTTAATATTTCTTCATTTTTAATTACTTTTAAATCATTTTTTTATTACCAAAAATCCATAAAAATCAGAAAAAGCTTTGAAAAATACAAAAATATTTTTAGAAATTCTTTTATAATATTTTAGAATTTTTAGAATTAAATTTCATTTTTCCACTTTATTTTTCTATTTTTCTTTATTTTTAATTCATTTTTAATTAAAAAATAGAAAATTAATTCTAGAAAAAACAATAAAAACTCAAAAAAATATTTTTCTTTTTCTTAAAATTCTTTTTAAATAGTTTAAGATTTTTAGAAAATATTTTCAAGTTCGTAGGATAATTTTTCAATAAACGTTGCGTTTTAAATTTTGCGGTTGCGTTTCCGTTTTTACGTTTTTCACTTTGGAGCATAATTAGCTTGTACTTTCTGCATATTTCATACTTGTTTGTGAATACGTGAACTATTTGATTGCTATTTTCTCTTTTTCACTTTTCAATTCACGATTTCACGAATCGATATTCTCGATTCCATTCGCCTTCGTTGGGAAACGACTCGGGTGATCCGTATTTTACGCGGATCACTTCGATACTATACTATATTATATATAATTGGTTTTCACGACGAATCAATTTTTGGCGCCGCTGCCGGGGAAGGCCGAAGTGAATTTTTGAATATCGTTTTGAAAATTCGTGTTTTGTTAAGCCTTCCTATACTTTGTATATATATTTCTATAAAAATTGAAAAATTCAAAACACTTTTCCTAAAGTGTTTACAAAATACCAAAAAAAATAATAAAAGTTACAGCCTCGACTCGATCGAAAGAAATGGCGTTGTAAACCAAAAAAGTCTCACAATATAACGAAAACGTAATTTAGTGTTTATCGGACTATTTCAATTACTACAACCGATTAAGCGGGAAATACGGAAGCTATGACATTAAATTGCTAGCTGAAGAGAGATCCATTCTTCTCTCCCGTCCCGTCGCGCGTGGTTTTGAAAGAAACGGTTTTCGATTAACATTACGTTTTAAGAAAAGAAAAACAAAAGAAATAAAAAGTTTTTGTGAAAAATATAAAAAACAAAAAGATTTTCTTTTCTCTTTTCTTTTTCATTTTCTTTTTGCTTGTGGTGTATGCACACCCGTTCTTCTTTTGAGAGTTTTACGTCTCCGTTCTCTAACCCCGAGCGGGTTTTACGACATACGAGTCGGGTTCATTTCCTTGACGACAAAGAGATGAACCAAAACGAACACAACGGACCCCTGCCGATGGGTGGTCCAGAGCACAATGTTATCCCGCCGATGGGACAACAACCGGCATTTGATCCACGTCCGATGGAAGAACAACTCCAATCACCATTCAATGGTGTGAGGAGAGCTATTGTGATTCCGGACATCAATGTCAATTTTGAGATCAATCCCGGATTACTCAATTTGATCACGGGTATATCCTTTCACGGGTTCGATCACGAAGACCCCTATGCTCACATTAGAAATTTCACCGACATCGCTGAGACCATAAGGATGAACCAAGTTCCTCACGATGTGGTGAAATTGAAGTTATTTCCTTTCTCCTTAAAAGGAGCAGCCCGGACTTGGCTGGAAAAGGTACCGCCTAACTCGATTCACACTTGGAATGATCTCGCTTCCAAGTTTGTGAATTACTTCTATCCTCCCTCTAAAACTTCTAACCTACGTTCTCAAATCTTTCGGTTCCAACAAGCTTTTGATGAAACGTTTAGTGAAGCTTGGGACCGATTCAAAGATTTGAAGGAAAAATGTCTGAACCACGGGTTCACCGACCTTCAGCAGATTGATACGTTTTATAATGGGTTATGTCATGCTGACCAAGATTCGCTTAATTCTGCTGCGGGTGGTAACTTGTTGGCTAGGAACACGAATGATGCTTTCATGATAATTGAGAATAAAGCTCGTGTGAGAATGTCAAGGAATAAACCTCAAGTGTCTAATAATGGTAAAAATAATGATGAATTGGTAAATATGATTGTGGCTTTAACAAAGAAAGTTGATGCAATGACTGTTGAAAAATCAAACCATTAAGTCAATGTGGTTAGTCACGGTTGTGAGACTTGTGGTGGTCCACATTTGTATTATGAATGTCCGGCCACCGGTGCCTTTTCTCATGAGAACGCGTATGCTGCAAACGCGGGTAACAACGGTTACCCACAACCTCAAGGAGACCGTAATCTCCTCAGCTACCGTTCTTCTCATTATCTTGGACCATCCGTTCTCAAACAACAAAACCAAGTCAATCAAGTCAACCAGAATCATAATGTTGTGAATCGTAATAATCAAGGAATTCAAAATCAAAGTCGAGTTAATAACGGTTTTCAAAATCATAATCAAGGGTTTAATCAAAACCGGGGTTTACAAGGTAATTACAATCAAGGCCCGCCTCAAGGGAACAATTTTCAAAACCAACAAAACCATGGAAACCCTGGGAATTTTCAAAACGTTAATCATGGAAATCAAAATCATGGTAATTACCAAAACCGTGGGCAGAATTTTAACAATAATCAAAATCAAGCTGTTATTCCAAATCCGTCGCCCACGGAAGATTTGATTAAGCAATTGATTCAAAACCAACAATATTTTATGGCAAAATATGAAGAGTCGACACGGTTGTTTGCTAATCAAATCAGTGATATTAATAAACGTTTAAATGATCGACCCTCGGGTTCGGGTATTACCTCTTTGCCTAGCAACACGATCGCAAACCCGAGGGGCGAAGTTAAGGCGATCATAACTTGCAGTGGTGCTATATATGAGGGACCCACAGCTCCTACTACCTCTTCTTCTTCGTCTCCGCCTAAGGTAGTCGACTGTGAGACCGAGGCGACAAAGGACCCGGTTCCTCCTATTAATAATGGAGGAGCTGAAAACGTCCACCCTCCGGTTGTCCAAAAGTCAAAAGATAAAGAAAAAGTTGTTTTTGAGAATAATGTTAAATACAAGTCTAAATTTCCATATCCGTCACGATTTAATGATGAAGAGCTCCGTGCAAAGTCTAAAAAACAAATGGAAAAATTTCTGGATATTTTTCAAAAATTGCATTTTGATATAAGTTTTATGGATGCTCTCGTGTACATGCCGAAATTTGCTTCCACGTTCAAAAACCTCATAAGTAATAAAGAGAAATTGCTTGAATTAGCCGAAACACCGATAAATGCTCAATGTTCCGCGATTCTTCTCAAGAAGCTTCCCGAAAAGCTTGGTGATTCGGGAAAGTTTCTCATTCCATGTTCATTGAAAGATCAAGAAGTTTGTAACTCCCTGGCCGATTCGGGTGCGAGTATAAACCTCATGCCATTATCGATCTACGAACAACTTGGAATGGGGGCTCTTAAACCGACGAGAATGACTTTGGAGCTTGCTAATCGATCGATCACTCATGCAGTTGGAATTGCTGAGGACGTTTTTATTCGTGTGAATTCGTGTACCTTTCCGGCAGATTTCTTTGTTGTCAATTTTGAAGCTGAACCGAGAGTTCCTCTAATACTAGGGCGACCGTTTTTACGAACCGCTAAAGCCCTAGTAGATCATTTTGAGGATACTCTAACTTTACGACATGATGACGATATTATGATTTTTAAAGCCGATGCTTCGAAATTGAAGAAGTACTCCGTCAAAAGCATCGATGTTTGTGATTATACCTTTGATGATTTTGTTAAAAATTTCGTCTCCGATTCTTACCCATCATTTCCTCCGACTAAGGAATATGATTCTTTTTCGGAAGAGGTCGATGAATTTCTTGCAACTGAAACGATTCTGATTTTTGAGACTGACGACTCTTACTTTGATTCGGAGGGTAATATTATTTTTCTTAACAATTTGTTGAACGATGAACCGTCAATTCCTCCGGATAAAGTTAAGACAAAGATTGAGCTTACAATTGACGATCCTCTGGAGCCCGAGCTCGAGGAATTTTTACCAGACTTTGAGAGTTTTACCTTCGATACGACTGAGGAGATAAGTGGCAATCCCACTTATCGTCCTGATTTTTCTGATCCGACATTTGAAGCTTTTCATTTCGATCACTCGGAAGAGACGAGTCGTGGCAGTACCACTTCTCATGCTTTTATCTCTCTTCCGGAGTTTGAGTCATTTCGTTTTGATGAATCTGAATGTAAAATGGAAAAGTTTTCTAAATCTGAATATGAAAGTTTCAGTTTTGATCTTGAAGTTGATCATGATCCGGGTGGAGTGTTTAAAAATGAGAGTTTTAATGAAAAGTTTTTCCCCTCCCTCCCACCCAGAAAGGATTTTAAAAGGAGCTTAAATGATAAAAGTCATAATTTCACAATTATGAAGTTTTCTTTTGAAGATGATGAATTTTTCAAGATTGTTATTATGATTTTCTTGCCATTCGTAACATTTGGTGTGGTTTCTCTTATCCTTCACTCTGTGGGGAGTGAGGATGTTGTATTTGATCCTGGTATCGTTTTTCAAAGTTTTCACCATTAAAATACCAACGGTTATCTCTTCGGGATGGAACTTTCAAATAAATCATATGTTTTTCAAAATAATTTTGAATGAAAGCTCGAGTGAGATTATTTTTCCACGGATTTTTCCCCAAGGACGAATTAATTCGGGGATCGAGTCAAGCTCATGTGACTCGGTTAACAAAAACAAGCGCTTCGTGGGAGGCACCCCATACTTATCATTCATCTTCTTAAATTTCTTATTTCTTAATAACGTCACGGGAGGAGGGCGACCTCTTCCATATCTCGTGTTTCGTGTTTATTTGTGTTTATGTCCAGGATTTTCCCGAATAATGAAGACTCTCGTGCTCGTTGTTTTGTCTTCACTCGAGTTTCATCATTCGTTGCTTATCCAAATATCCTAATCTTATCGACTAACATTTATCTTTTGGCATAATTAATAAACGGCCTTAGATTTATGTAGGAGAACCCTTACCTTTTAAACATTGAGGACAATGTTTCGTTTTAGTCTGGGGGGTGATCGTTCGATCTGATTTTTTGCCTTGCACTTTGCTGTGAACTCTCGCAACTCCGTTTTTCCACCAAAAAAAAAAAAAAAAAAAAAAAAAAAAAAAAAATTATTGAAAAAATTGAAAATTTTCAAAAAAAATTTGAAGAAAAATCAATGAAAAAGTCAAGGAAAAGCACAAAAAAAAAATGAGAAAAAGTTGAAAAAGTTGTGCAAAAATATAAAAAAGTTTGAATAAGTGTTTTGATACCTTGTTGACTTTCTTGCTGGCGAGAGTAGGAATAAATATTTTGACTTGACCGGGCGTGTTGAGCCCTAGCTTGTTCCCTTAACCAATGATAATCACATAAGCTTGTGCTAGTTTTGTACACAATGAGCTATAAAATGCGAATTCTTTCTTAAGAATCTGCAAGTTTCCGTACTTGACTTTATACATACGCAGCTTAAAAGCTTTCGCTAGTCTTTTACATCAGGAGCTAGAAAACGCGAATTCTTCTTCTAGAATTTGCAAGTTTCTGTATCTGACTTTATATATGCGTGGCTGATTATCGGCTAAGTATTCGCTGGTTTCATTATTTGGAATCTTAAATTGCGAAGAGCGAGAAATGATAGAGTTTATTTAGAAGTTAGATGCTAAACGTGGAGTAGTGGTTCTCTTTAGAGCTCATGAGAGGTACTTGTGGCTTTTTACTCCCATCAGAAACGTCACCCATATATAATAGATGTTCTAGGTTAATTAGTGGTATTTCGGTTTGAATAATATTTAGTTCTTTGTTTTCTTAAGAGAATTTTTGCTTTAGAAGTTGGGTACATATCAAGGAACATAAAAAAATAAGAGCGAAAAGTGAAAAAAAAAATCAAAAGTTGATTATCTATGTGGTTTTGGAGCTACCCGATAAGCTTCCATTGATGTTATGAGAAAAAAAAAATAAAAATAAAATAAAAGTCAAGAAAGAAAAAAAGTGAAAAGTATGAAAAAAGTGAAGAATGAAGAAAAATGAAAGTTGAAAGTTGTATCGAATAAGAGCTTATCTATAAATAAGTTGTTGGCACGTGAGGTGCATGTGTTTGATTGGTAATCAATCACATGAGGTGCACGTGTAGTACTCCGCAACTTATATTTATGATGTTGTATGTACCAAAATTCCTTGATGTGGACCGAATTTCTATTGCAGTGGTTCTTAATAGAAAATGAATAACTACTTATCGTTTTAACTTAGGTATCACTATCAGACTAAAAAATTAGTGAAACGAGAAAATATGAAGAAATTCATTTCTCAACAAAAGTAAAATATTGAGATACAAAACCTAAGATATGGGAGTAAGGAGTTTTCACAAGTAACTGTTATGAGTAGTGTTAGCATCTAACTTGTAGATAAGCTGTGATCTCGTTTGTACGCTTAGTTTGGGGACATGTGAAAAATCAAGGATGACGATTTTTATCCGTATGGTCACTTTTCTATGAGAAGTGTTTCTACTCGTTGACCCTAATAATTATTGAAAAATAATGAAAGTTCAATAAACCGTCACAAATAAGGAAGAATGGAAAAGTACAAAAAAAAATAGAAAGTGTAAATAGAATAAAGTGGAATAAAGGAAAAATTTTGGATAACGGAGCGTTTGCGGGAATAAATGATTTTGTAATCTCTTTTGAACCTCCTTGCTACTTTTCAAAGTTAGTAGAAAGAGTATCGAAATTATTTATCCCAAGAGCGTGATTTGTTCACATTGCGTGAGGACACGGCAATACTATAGTCGGGGGGATTTTGGTGTGTATTAATTTACACACCTTTTATAAGACCAAAACCGGACTCAAAAGACCAAAAACTAACCAATTGTTGACATAAATAATGTCTTAAAACATTGTTAGCATATTAACAATGTCTCTATGTTTTGATAATTACAAAGCATAAACTAATTAATCTAAAACTTATGACGTAAACAAGTTTTTAGTGCTTAATATTTGTCTTTGCTTTCATATCACTTAAGGTATGAATAAACAAAGGGTTTATTACATTTCATGATCAAAGGAAATTTTTCTAATCACTAGAATTTTTATAAAATGTATTAAACATCTTATAACTTTTACAAAATTACTTTTGGAATTAAAAGAATATGTTTAATTCATTATAAATATATGATTTCAAATTTCCAACCAAAAGTGGCAAATTCTATCCAGAAAAATATTCCTCACTAAAAGACAAGAAAAACTAACGTTCTGAAGGGGCGGCCCCCTTAATTCCTTAGGCGACCCCCTTAATCATTAAGGGGACAGGCCATTAATTAAGGGGACCGGTCACGCTACAGAACAGTGTTTTTCTCCCCTATAAATACTGGATCAGTTCACACATTTTCCTCACCTTTTGCACTTCTAAACTTTCTGATCTAGATCCAAATCTCTATTCTCTTATCCTTTGATCATAAGTGTATAATTCTTTGTTTCAAAGTGATCCAACCTTCATCCTCTCAAGTGCAAGAGAAGAATACTTCTATCCCTCAAGACAAGAAGTATTACAACTTGGTGTGATCTCCACATCCAAGTTGTTGGTGCATCATCAAAGATCATTTACATTATTCTTTGAAAAGATTGTTGTGAATATTTGATTGTAGATAGTTGTGTTAGATATAGATTGTGTGATTAGTTAGTAGCTTGGTGTGAAGAAGAAAAGCTAGGAACTAGATTGGTGTGAAGAAGATAGGTGTGGAGTAGGGCAAGGAAGGTGTCCTTGTAGCCGAACCACTATAAATCTCTTGTCTCGCGGTTCGATCTTTCCATCTCTTACTTATTTCATTACTTATCATTGTAATATATTGTGTAGTGTTAATTGTTTATATTGTACAAGACTTGAGATCACATATTATCGAATCTAAGTTTTTAAAAGCTAAGTAAACTCTAAAACTATTTTTATAACGAATTAAAAAGACGTAAAACTATTCAACCCCCCTTCTAGTTTTCCACAATTGGTATCAGGAGCCACGTCTAGCAAGATTTTTAAAATATATTGTATTTTAAAACTTGCAATGATCTATGAAATCTGAAAAATATTTAGAAGGGCAATCTATGCAAAGACCACCACTATTTGAAAGTGATGGATTTTTATATTGGAAAAATAGATTCGAAACGTATGTGAAATCAAAAGATCTTGATCTACGGCATATTATTACCTTTGGTGATTTTCCTCCTATTTAATATAATGTTGAAACTAAAATGAATGAAATTATATCTTTTGAAGAACAAAATGATGATTTGAAAAAGAAATTAGCAAAAAATAATGAGGCTAAAATGGTAATTTATAATGCGTTACCACGCAAAGAATATGAAAGAATTTTTATGTGTAAAACCGCCAAAGAAATTTGGGATTCTTTACTAATTACTCACCAAGGTAATAGCCAAGTCAAAGATAATAAAATAGATCTTCTTGTACAACAATATGAACAATTTACGATTCCGGAAGAGGAATCAATTGATAATGCTTTTGCTAAGTTTAACACTATCATCACAAGTTTAAAAGCACTTGATGAGACATTTTCTAGTAAAAATTGTGTTAGGAAATTTCTTAGGGCATTGCATCCAAAATGGCGAGCTAAGGTCACGGCAATTGAAGAATCAAATAACTTGATGACGTTATCACTAGATGAACTAATTGGCAACTTGAAGGTTCATGAAGAAATCATAAGAAGAGATTCGGAAACGGTCAAAGTCAAGAAAGAACAAACCAAATCCATTGCTCTAAAAGCCAAAAAGGAACCTAGTGATGATGATGATTCAAGTGACGAAAGTGAAGACGAAGAATATGCAATGGCCGTAAGAGAATTCAAGAAGTTCTTCAAGAGACGAGGAAGATTCACTAGATCATCACGAGACGAAAGAAAAGCATTCCAAAGGAATAGAAGTGACAACTACGGGAAAAGAAAGTGCTTTAGATGTGGAAGTCCAAATCATCTCATTGGTGAATGTCTAAAGCCACCGGGTTATGAAAATCAAGGTGCTTTTGTTAGTGGAACATGGAGTGATAGTGACAAAGAAGAAGTTGAAAAGCCAAGAGACGAAAAGTGTTTTATGGCAAAAGAAACCGACGAAATATGTTTAGGAATTGACTTGAAACCTGACGAATGGATCAAAGATAGCGGATGCTCGAGGCACATGACGGAGAACCGCAAGTTATTTTCTACATACAAGGCATACAATGGAGGTAACGTTATTTTCGGTAGTGACTTACGTGGAAAAATCATTGGCAAGTACGATTTCTCAAGACTCACTTACTATTGAAAATGTAGAGCATGTAGATAAATTAACATATAACTTGCTTAGTGTAGGACAAATATGCGATAATAAATGTAGAGTCACATTTACCGAAGAGGATAGCGAAATAGTTAAGAATGGAAAAATTATAGGTAGAGGAATTAGGAAATGTGGCATATATGTTATGAAACTAGGAAACAAACCTGAGGATAGGATATGCCTAACGACCCTAGATGAAAACTCTACATTGTGGCATAGGAGATTAGGACATGCTAACATGCAACAGATACAATCTTTGGCCTCTAAGGAATTAGTTAGAAATTTGCCTAATCTAAAATATGACAAACATTTTTGTGATGCATGTAAAATTGGAAAACAAGCTCATGCTAGTCACAAAGCCAAGAATATAGTATCCACTACTAGGTGCCTAAAATTATTACATATGGATCTTTTTGGTCCATCCTCTGTGCGGAGCTATGGAGGAAACAAATATACCTTAGTAATAGTAGATGACTACTCACGATACACGTGGACTAGGTTTTTAAGTGACAAAACCCAAGCCTTTGAAAAATTTGAAATATTTAGTAAAATGATTCAAAATAAATTAGGATGCTCAATAGTTGCCATTAGGACGGACCATGGTAGGGAATTTGATAACGAAGTACAATTCGGAAAATATTGCGAGTTAAATGGAATATCTCACAATTTCTCCGCTCCTCGTACTCCTCAATCAAATGGCGTAGTAGAAAGAAAAAATAGGTCACTACAAGAAATGAGTAGAACTATGTTAAATGAACAATCCATCCCACAAAAATTTTGGTGTCACGCCGTAGATACATCAACTTATATTTTAAATAGGGTATCAATTAGAAGAATTCTAGGAAAAACTCCTTATGAGTTATTAAGAGGTAGAAAACCAAACTTAAGCTACTTTAGGGCATTTGGAAGTAAATGCTATATTTTAAACACTAAGGACTATCTCACTAAGTTTGATCCAAAATCATATGAAGGAACATTTTTAGGATACTCACAAAATAGCAAAGCATATATAATACTTAACAAACACTCCATGAAAGTAGAGGAATCACTAAATGTAACATTTGATGAAACACCACCACCTCCTAAAACATTACCTTTAGAAGATGATGATTTAGTCGAAGATGAAGCTATTGAGGTTAGTAAAACAAAACCCATAGGAAATGATAATGAAGACATTCACTTAGAAAATAATGAAACTGTTAATATTAAAGAATCTAGATCACATCCATTAGATAATATAATAGGACATCTTAACCAAAGAACCCTTAGATCACAAGCCCAAGATAAAAACAATTTCTTTTGTTTCCTCTCAGCAATAGAACCTAAGAATATTAGCGAGGCTTTAAAGGATGAAAGTTGGGTTATAGCTATGCAAGAAGAATTAAATCAATTTAAGGCAAATGATGTTTGGGAATTAGTCCCAAATCCAAAGGATATGACCATCATAGGAACCAAATGGGTATATAGGAATAAGTTAGACGAGAATGGAATAGTTACTAGGAATAAAGCTAGGTTAGTTGCCCAAGGTTATAATCAACAAGAAGGAATTGATTATGACGAAACTTATGCCCCCGTAGCTAGACTAGAATCGATTAGGATATTACTTGCCTATGCTTGCGCCCTAGATTTTAAGTTATTCCAAATGGATGTGAAAAGTGCATTCCTTAATGGTTTTATCAATGAGGAGGTATATGTGGCACAACCTCCAGGATTCATTGACTTCGCAAAACCTGATTATGTTTATAAGTTAAAGAAAGCTTTGTATGGACTCAAACAAGCTCCCAAAGCTTGGTATGATCGATTAAAAGCTTTTCTTATTAAACATGATTATTCCATGGGAATGGTAGATAACACTCTTTTCACTAAAAGGAAAGACCCAAATCTCATCATTGTCCAAATATATGTTTGTGGAAAACTAGAAGGGGGGGTTGAATAGTTTTGCGTCTTTTTCGTTTAATAAGAATTTGCTTTTCAAAGAATTAATGGTAATTGTAAAAACCTTTGAAGCTAAAGTATAGATACAAACTAATTCACATATATCATATATACACTACTTATTTAAAGTGTTGAATAGAAATTATAATTTCATATATCTCACTTAATTACAAGTTTGTACTAATATAGATATATGTGTCTTAGTAATTGTTTATACTTATATTTTGCTAAAGTATAATTAATGTTTTAAATGGAACCTAGTTTGATCTTTATGTGAAATCAATATATGCACAACACACAATATTAACAATATATGAAAAGCTAGTAAGTAAGCAAGCAAAGAGTGAGAGATGGAAAGATCAAACCGAGAGACAAAGGATTTATAGTGGTTCGGCTACAAGGACACCTTCCTTGCCCTACTCCACTCCCCGAGCACCGAACTCGAGAGTTTTCTTCACTAAGTCAATAACCTCCCTTATGGCGGAGAAAACCGTACACACCAAAAGCTTACAAAAATTAACGACACAAAGCAAGATGTCGAGTTCTAATCGTAGCTAGAACCAATCTCACACCAAATATCGCACCACTTCTTCTTCACACCTTTGCACTACTTCAATACTTCTTCACACCACAAGTATCTTCACACCTTCAAGGCACTAATGTCTTGACACCTTCAAGTCACTAATGTCTTCACACCTTTAAAGCACTAATGTCTTGACACCTTCAAGTCACTAATGTCTTCACACCTTTAAGCCACTAATGTCTTGACACCTTCAAGTCACTAATGTCTTCACACCTTTAAGCCACTAATGTCTTGACACCTTCAAGCCACTAATGTCTTCACACCTTCAAGCCACTAAAGTCTTCACAACTTCAATCTACTAATGTCTTCTAGTCTTCTTCACTTGGAACCCTCAATATCTTCACAACAAGTCCCTATTGCTACAATCTCCTATCACCAATACTATCTAACCCTTCTTCTTCACTTCAAGTTCCACTTTACACTTACAACAATTCTAGATTCTTCAACTAAATCTAGCTAACTAATACATACACCTTATTCACCAAAGAATGAAAGATTTACAAGAAAATATAAACAAGCAACTTAGATAGCAAGATGATACTAAGTTGTAATACTTCTAATAGAAGTATTCTTCTCTTTGCACTTTGAATGTTGAGGCTTGAATCACTTTGAAACAAAGATCAAAGTATATAAGATCAAAGGATTTTTAGAGAAAGGAAATGGATGTTTAGATCAGAAAGTTTCTAGTGCAAAAAGGTGAGAAAAATATGTGGAATGATCAAATATTTATAGGGCCAGAAAATACTGTTCGGGAGCGTGCCAGTCCCCTTAATTATAGGCCGGTCCCCTTAATGATTAAGGGGGCCGCCTAGTAAAATTAAGGGGGCCGCCCTCCTGAACGTTTGAAAAGTTTTTCTGGATAAAATTTGCCCTTTTTGGTTGGAAATTTGAAATCACATTTTTGTGGTTTAATAAAGCTATTCCAAAAATGATTTACAAATATATATAAAATGTTAAAATCATTTTATAAAATGTTATGTCTTAAGACAAGATTTCCTTTGATCTTATAATACATTAATCACTTTGTTTATTCATACCTTAAGTGATTAAATGGTGAAAGTGAGTATTTACTACTAAATACTTGTTTACGTCATAACCTTTGGTTTGATGAGTTTTCGTTTTGTGATTATCAAAACTTAGAGATATCGAAAGATATGAATAATGTTTTTAGTCAATTATTTATATCAACAATCTCCCCCTTTTTGATGATTACAAAACCTAAACTCATTAAATCCAAAAATTAATTTTTAGACAAGTATTTAGTGAGTTTATATTCACTTCTCCCCCTTTTTGTAGAATCAAAAAGGTTTAGGCCTATAAGGTAAAGGCTCCCCCTTGATGTATGCTCCCCCTCGTTTTAGGGCACCAAGGGTTCGAGATATGGAATTCTTGCAAGAAAAATATTAGAGGCACAAGCAAATACATATAGCATAATAACAACTAATAGTAAGCATGGCAAAGAAGAATTTTAAACACATATAAAAGCATTCATTAATTCAAGATGATTATGTCAACCACATAATCATTGTTACAAAAGCCATAATGATGGAATTCTAATACTAACTAGAATATCCTATTGTGCCAACAAAGAGTGTCATCAAACTTTCTTGAATCCCAAAATGGTTGAGGTGTTTTATTTGAAAATGAGAGAAATAAGCATATAAAATGCTTGGGTTAGAATGGTGAATGGGGAACATGTTGGTGAATTAATGGAGGTAAACTTTTGGTTGCATGGATGTTGGTGAATTTGGAGATGTGGAACTTGGAAGTGGTGGATTTGAAGTTGGGTTTGTTGGTTGAGGGTTTTGATGTTGTTCAAGTGATGGTGTTTGTTGAGATCTAGTAAGAAGATACTCAATCCAAGTGAAGTGCTCATTCAAGGTAATGGTTTGTTGTTGAAGGAAGATGCAACAAGGGCAATTATTGACATGCTTCTCAACTTGGTTGATGTTGTGTGGTGATGATGGTGAGCTTGATTGGGTTGGATCCAAATTACGTTGCGCAAGATGTAATGCTAAAAGAGCACTAAGCTCATGAGCCTCTTTTAGCTCCTCAACGAACTTTAAGTGTTCAGAGGAAGGTGATGATGGTGGAACATGGTAGTTGTCTTGGGTGAAGGTTTGAACATGCAACATAGGAATGGCATGTGAGGTTGTAGGATGTGGTGGTGGTACTCTTGGTGGTGGAGACATGGTTGAGCTTGGGTAGTCATGAAAACATGAAATGGGTGGAAGAGGTTCTCCAAGAGTGAGTGGTGTTTTTGTTGAATGAGCAACATGTGTATTAATTGAGAGATTGGGATTGTTGTTTTGGGATTGAGCATGCTCATCATAAGAAGAAGCATGAATGAGGGAATGAGTGGGTGATAGGTTGTGTGATGAATCATTATTGTGGGTTTGAGGTTTAGTAGTTGGTTGACTTGGAACAACATCACTTGAGTTATGACAAGAATCAAGTTTCCTCCTCCAAACGGGTTTGACGGAGATCCTTGCGGTTCTTGAAATTTTAGGTTTTTGGTTGCTGGGAGATGACATGTTTGGGTGTGATGGCATTAATGATGGGAAGAGGGTATTTATAGTGTATGAGAAATGTGGTTTAGGAAGGTAAATTTTGAGGGATAGCATGGGACAAAATATGTTTGTGAACTTTGGGAAGTATAGGTTGAAATGGTCAAAAAGTGATAAAGAAAACAGTATCCCCGACCATCAGATGGCCGGTCCCCTTAATCATTAAAGGGGCCGCCTTATATAATTAAGGGGGCCGCCCATCTGGTGATTCCCAGAATGCCAGAAATGGGTTTTTGGCAGAAAATTTTCAAAAAGGTTGTGTTTTTGTTTTTGGATTCAAGTAAGTTCAACTCTTTGAGGCAATATAGGGCATACTATTCATGAATGTAGAGAATGATATAGAATTAATTAAAATAGGCAATTAATTTCTAATAATCATGCTATCTATTAATTTATCAATTAAGATATGCAACAAAGGAGACAATAAGCCAAATAAGCTAAATGAGCAACTATATGAAGATGATAACATTTAGCCTAGAGCAAACATGTTGATGATTGTTAACAAGTAACAAATAGGTGGATATGATTATATGGACTTCAAGACTTGTTACAAACAAGATCCATATGGGCAAGTCATGATTCTCATGAAATGATTTGATTAAATTTTGAATGTCATTTCCAATAGAAGTGTATGACACTTGTGAGAAAGTTAAATGTGTTTTAAGTAAAACGTTTTTAGTTTTATTCAACAATGTTTTGAAGTAAATTCAAGTATGCATTACACTAACATAGATTGAATTTTGTTTCTTAATGTGTAACAAAGAAAGAAAAAAAAAATTCAATCTTGTTTTTGATTAAAATAATGGTTATGAAAGAAATTTTAGTCAAATAAATTGTTAAAGAAAATATTTCATTCAAAAAGAGAGAAGTTTTGAACATGATGTTTTGATCATGATAATCAAGAAGTTTCAAGTGAGGGATTTGATATGGAAACTTATCATGCTCAGGAGAATCAATTAAGCCCATCGTCACACATAATCATCTTTAATGATACCTAAAGATATTAAAGTGAAATGATAGATATTTATGATCTAAATGCAATGGGACAGGAAGGAGCAAGGTAAATAGTTCATGAAAACAAGATAGACATGTGTGTGTGTATATATATATATATATATATATATATATATATATATATATATATATATATATATATATATATATATATATATATATATATATATATATATATATATATATGTATGTATGTATATATGTATACAAAGAACATCATAATATCAAGTTGCAAGCAAATATCAATTATAATACATCTATTAATGCAACTAGTAAGATCATATAGCATAAGTGGAAGGGTTCTACTATAGATCATAGAAGATTAAGAAAAATGATAATAGACTAAACAACAAGAAGGTTAATAATGCTAATATCATGTATGCATATATTAGTATTAATAATCTAAAAGCATGGCAACTTATCAGTTAAATCATATTGACACACTAATTAAAACATTCTAAAATATAATGTAACATTGACAAGTTTTTGAAAAGAAAACTTATCTCAGGTCCAGCTTTTCGAAAAGAGTGGGCATGACGGTGATAGAAGAAATCTTAAGAGTTAGTCCAAAACATGTCGAAGTAGCCAAGTAATATTCCCATGAATAGAAATCAAGGGAACTAGATCCGAGATGCTCAATCGATCACACCAATCATCACAAGTCGTGAAGGTTAATAGAAGTAGCACGTAGGAGGCTTCAACTTGAAAAAGTAACGGACACACCATGATACCAATGCTCCAAGAGTGAATAACACAATGCCGAGACAAGAATATTCCCGCAAGAACGTCATAGGCGAAACATTTGCAGAATGTGAAACAACATGATAGAAACCAATATTCGTCAAAGGTAATAGAGCGAGATGAGTAAATCAACACGTAATAGACTCTTCACTCGTTAATTACCTAAACATGATAAACAGCTTGGTACCTAGATTCTCATGGGTCCTAGTTGGTTAGATGAGAACATCCATTGCATTTGAATGCACATGATGGGGATGTCGTCGATAAGTACAAGAATTCATCAATAGTTTGTTTTAATTAACAAACAATGACTTTCTTGACTAGAATAATAAGTAATGAATGTTAATAGTATTAGTTCTAAATTTATTCACTAGATTTAACAAATTTTATTTGTTTTAATGCATTTGTTGAAGGATCATTTACGACAAATCCTAACCCGGTTTTATCATAAAATGGCTTTTGAATGTCGAGAAGATATTTTAAAGATTTAGAGCTATTTTCAAATTTTGCCAATGTTTTTGCTTTTTCATTTTCAATTTTAATTTCATGTTTGTAGTCTCGACATTTTTTACATTCAAGATCGATTTCAATATTACTTTTAAGTCTAGACATTTTATCTTCTAAAATGATTTCTTTTTCAAAGTTGTTTTCAGCGGATGTTGAAAATTCGTTCTTAAAAATAATTTTTGAGTCAATGTTGCAAAAATGTTTGAAGTTGTTTTCCATTTTTAAAAATTCTGATATAAATTGATCATAGCAAAAATGTTTAGTTTTGGATTGTACCTTCTTTGTAGTTGTACATTCCTCACATGCTATACGGTGATCAATTCCATCTTCCATGTCGCTCCATGTTTTGTTTGTAGTTTCACTTGGATCTAGAAACATGTAGTTCTTGCCATCAATACTTGTGTTCTCATTTGTTTGAATATTCTCATAAGCCGTATTATCATCGTCTTCTTTGCACTTGTTGCACCATGATTTATTCACGCTCTTTCTTCGGATTTGGCTCATGTATTCTTCGTTGTAGAGACCTTCAATGATCACATTTGAACTAGTAGTACATGTGTTTATTTCAACTAAATATTTATTTACTAAATTTTCTAGATTAACTATTTCTTGTGCAATATCAAGTTTATCATCTTTGGTTTTACATTCTTCTTGGTGAATCATTAAAAGACATTTCCAAATATCATTTGCCGTTTTACAACGAAATAATCTTTCATATTTAACTTTTGGTAAAGTTTTGAAAATAAGTAATTTGGCTTTAGTGTTTTTATCAATTTTAGTTTGAAGATTATTATTTTGATTTTCAAAATCTATTTTGGTTGGTTTAAGATCACCAATTGAAATGATATGCCAAAGATCAAGATCTATTGATTTCACATAATTTTCAAATTTGTTTTTCCATTCAAGAAAATGATCATTTTCAAATAATGGTGGTTGTCGCATAAATTCCCCTTCTAAATATTTTTCAAATTCCATAGATCGTTACAAGTTTTAAAATACAGTCTATTTTAAAAATCTTGCTAGACGTGGCTCTGGTACCAATTGTGGAAAACTAGAAGGGGGGGTTGAATAGTTTTGCGTCTTTTTCGTTTAATAAGAATTTGCTTTTCAAAGAATTGATGGTAATTGTAAAAACCTTTGAAGCTAAAGTATAGATACAAACTAATTCACATATATCATATATACACTACTTATTTAAAGTGTTGAATAGAAATTATAATTTCATATATCTCACTTAATTACAAGTTTGTACTAATATAGATATATGTGTCTTAGTAATTGTTTATACTTATATTTTGCTAAAGTATAATTAATGTTTTAAATGGAACCTAGTTTGATCTTTATGTGAAATCAATATATGCACAACACACAATATTAACAATATATGAAAAGCTAGTAAGTAAGCAAGCAAAGAGTGAGACATGGAAAGATCAAACCGAGAGACAAAGGATTTATAGTGGTTCGGCTACAAGGACACCTTCCTTGCCCTACTCCACTCCCCGAGCACCGAACTCGAGAGTTTTCTTCACTAAGTCAATAACCTCCCTTATGGCGGAGAAAACCGTACACACCAAAAGCTTCACCAATTAACGACACAAAGCAAGATGTCGAGTTCTAATCGTAGCTAGAACCAATCTCACACCAAATATCACACCACTTCTTCTTCACACCTTTGCACTACTTCAATACTTCTTCACACCACAAGTATCTTCACACCTTCAAGGCACTAATGTCTTGACACCTTCAAGTCACTAATGTCTTCACACCTTTAAAGCACTAATGTCTTGACACCTTCAAGTCACTAATGTCTTCACACCTTTAAGCCACTAATGTCTTGACACCTTCAAGTCACTAATGTCTTCACACCTTTAAGCCACTAATGTCTTGACACCTTCAAGCCACTAATGTCTTCACACCTTCAAGCCACTAAAGTCTTCACAACTTCAATCTACTAATGTCTTCTAGTCTTCTTCACTTGGAACCCTCAATATCTTCACAACAAGTCCCTATTGCTACAATCTCCTATCACCAATACTATCTAACCCTTCTTCTTCACTTCAAGTTCCACTTTACACTTACAACAATTCTAGATTCTTCAACTAAATCTAGCTAACTAATACATACACCTTATTCACCAAAGAATGAAATATTTACAAGAAAATATAAACAAGCAACTTAGATAGCAAGATGATACTAAGTTGTAATACTTCTAATAGAAGTATTCTTCTCTTTGCACTTTGAATGTTGAGGCTTGAATCACTTTTAAACAAAGATCAAAGTATATAAGATCAAAGGATTTTTAGAGAAAGGAAATGGATGTTTAGATCAGAAAGTTTCTAGTGCAAAAAGGTGAGAAAAATATGTGAAATGATCCAATATTTATAGGGCCAAAAAATACTGTTCGGGAGCGTACCGGTCCCCTTAATTATAGGCCGGTCCCCTTAATGATTAAGGGGGCCGCCTAGTAAAATTAAGGGGGCCGCCCTCCTGAACGTTTGAAAAGTTTTTCTGGATAAAATTTGCCCTTTTTGGTTGGAAATTTGAAATCACATTTTTGTGGTTTAATAAAGCTATTCCAAAAATGATTTACAAATATATATAAAATGTTAAAATCATTTTATAAAATGTTATGTCTTAAGACAAGATTTCCTTTGATCTTATAATACATTAATCACTTTGTTTATTCATACCTTAAGTGATTAAATGGTGAAAGTGAGTATTTACTACTAAATACTTGTTTACGTCATAACCTTTGGTTTGATGAGTTTTCGTTTTGTGATTATCAAAACTTAGAGATATCGAAAGATATGAATAATGTTTTTAGTCAATTATTTGTATCAACAATGTTGATGACATTATATTTGGATCGACTTGTCAAGACATGTGTGATGAATTTGCCAAAATCATGCATGATGAGTTTGAGATGAGTATGATGGGTGAACTTAACTTCTTCCTAGGATTACAAATAAAACAATTAGAAGATGGAATATTTTTTAACCAATCTAAGTACATTAAGGAAATGCTTAAGAAGTTTGGCCTAGAAGACTCAAAACCCATGAAAACTCCCATGTCTACGGAGGTAAAGCTCACAAAGGACGATGAAGGTGAGTCCGTAGATAACACCAAATATAGAGGAATGATAGGTAGTTTACTATACTTGACGGCAAGTAGACCCGACATCATGTTTAGTGTTTGCCTTTGTGCCCGTTTTCAAGAGGATCCCAAAACCTCTCACCTAGAAGCGGTTAAGCGTATCTTCCGATACGTTAAAGGCACTATACACTTAGGATTATGGTATCCTAAGGAATCCGGCATAGAAACCATTGTCTATGCAGATTCGGATCATGTGGGAGACTACGTAGATAGAAAGAGCACTAGCGGTATTTGCACGTTTATGGGATGTTGTCTAACGTCTTGGTTTTCGAAGAAGCAAACCGCTCTTGGCTATTTCTACCACCGAAGCCGAATATGTAAGCGCCGGAAATGCATGTCAACAAGCACTATGGATGAAACAAGCTCTCGTAGACTATGGCATTAGGTTAGAAAATGTCCCCATTATGTGTGATAACAAAGGTGCGATAGATTTAAGCAAAAATCCGGTGCAACACTCTAGGACTAAACACATAGAAATACGTCACCATTTTCTTAGGGATAATGTACAAAAAGGAAATATATCTATAGAAAATGTTGCATCAGAAGACAACATCGCGGATATATTCACAAAACCCTTTAAGCGTGAATTATTCAACCACTTGCGTTTAGGATTAGGAATGATGGAACAAGTTGACTAAATTATATTGAATTAATTCAAATTTATACTTGCATGAAATTTATTTTTCTTCCATTTCACCTTTTCTGAGTCTAGGAATCTATTTCGCACAAAACTAAAGATTGAGAAAATTTATTTTCTTTGCATAAACCTTTTTGTAAAACTCAATCAATTTTCTCTAAAAATTATTCTCACAATCTAGGAATCCCATGAAGATCATTTTCCTTGCATTGTTGATGATGCGTGGGAATCGCACCTTGCTTTACCTCTCGAGGGATCTCGCGAGGCTTACAACCCCCACCAGGCAGTGTACCTGATCGTTGTAGTATAGTATAGTGACAAGTACCGGGGGATTGATCGTTCAGCTTAGGAATAGTGTCGCTAGGATTAGAAAACCTAATTAATAGTTCTAGAGGTGGAAGATGATTATTTTTGTGTTTTTGTATTTTTTTATAAAAGCAAGTAAATCTCGGGTTTTGAAGGAGTGGGCGGAATTAGTTGCTAATCAACTAACCCAAAACTAAGATGCAATCAAAATAAAATAATAAAAATGAAATTAAACTAATATTAAACTAAGGTTGTGAGCAGTATGTGGAGAAATTGTGTTTACTTAGACTTCATTACTCCCTAGATATCTTTTACATGTCAATTACTTGTTATACTTGTATGGATGACGGATTGTATTCCTTAATACCATTCGTGGGGTGGCATACATAACTCCCCAACTCTATGAGCTCTTATCTCCTCCTACACCATGATCCAGCACAACTATAGGGATTGTAAACAGTGGCTCATGCATTAAATACAACCAATAAAGACCTAGTACGCCTCGGTTCATGTTTCTTAAGACGTTCAAGCATGTTACCATTGGAGATCTGCCAGTTTTCTTAAGCCTAACATATAATATCATTCATCCAAGAACAAGAATAGACAAGTAATCAACACATAATCAACATCTAGGTTTCATTAGATCTAAGCAAACACAAAGAAAATCTAGCCTAGCATAGTAGAATTAAGATAAGAACAAAAGATAAACAACCAACACATAGACATATTGATTGAATTAAGAGTATACTTATCTCAATTACAATGCAAGGTCTCAAGGGTTTGGAACCCTTGAAAAACCTGTAAAAGAGGCACCAAAATCGTCTTTAGGGTTTCACCAAAACTTCTCCCTTTTTTAATGAAAAAACTAGAAAACTATATATAGGAAAATCGTCCTGACGGCGTCAAGAGTTAAATCTGACGCCGTCAACTCGCCGCCATAAACTTCCTCGGACGCCCTAGATCCACTTGTGACGGCCTATGTGACGCCGTCACCACCTACGGTAAATTAATCTTGGCCACTTTGACGCCGTCATCTACTCATCTGACGCCGTCACCAGCTACGGTAAAATATTCATCATGTCTGACGCCGTCAAGACTCAAGTCGTGACCCCGTCACCTTGTATTTCCAGCTTGGATTTTTGGTACTTTGTCGTTTTCTTCACTTTATGCTCCAAAAACGTCCAAAATAGCCTCTTTTCCAGAATTCACTCTCCAAACACCTAAAATCACAAAAGGAACGATTTAGGGCAATATTTGATCAAATAAAGTCAGATTCGGGCTTAAATGACCCCCTAAAAACGGATCATTTTTCGCCTCATCAGTTGACTAATTCTAAAAACATTGTATTTCAAAATCATGCATAAACTCTCACATAAATTGTCAAGGTATATAATCTAATATATGTCTTTGACATTCATGATCGAGCAAAAATTGAATCAAGGAGATCATTTGGATTGTTTCTTAGGATCGTTATTTCTTTTTGCTTCTAGGAGTCGAAACAATCACAACTCCACATTTGTTGCATATAGACACTCACTAGGATAAATTCACTAATAATGGTGTCATCTTGATCCATCACTAGTTTTTCACTCACTAATTGCCTTTGCCTTTAATCTAAGATAGGTGCCTTAGGAAGCTTAAGTGTGCTTGCCTTTACTTACCTCCTATTGCTTATTATGTGTTGATTATTTGCTCTTTTGCCTATGTGTTTTTGCATGCATGCTATATCTTGATTAGATTAGACTCTATATTGCCTAAGAGAATTGAACTTGCTTGAATTCTAATCCAAACACATAACCTTTCTGCAAATTTTCTGCCAAAAACCTAATTCTGGCAACCTGGAAATCACCAGATGGGCGGCCCCCTTAATTTTGTAAGGCGGCCCCATTAATCATTAAGGGGACCGCCCCCTAATTAAGGGGACCGACCATCTGATGGTCGGGTTTACAGAATCTTTTCTGCTTTTTAGCCCATTTCAACCTACATTTCCCAATCTTCACCAACACAATTTGTCCTAATCTCCCAAACAAACTTTATCAATCCATAAACACACAAATCTTACACTATAAATAACCCCAATCCTCAAAACTCTTTACTCATCCCTTCATGGCTTCTCCAAACAAACCCAAACCAAAAGCCTCAAGGCTTGCAAGAATGACGGAAAAACCCGTTTGGCGAAGAAAAAGCCCTCGAAACAAATCCATCATAACAAATGAAGTTGGAAGTCATTCAACACCACCAACCACTGATGAGGCGAAAAATGATCCGTTTTTAGGGGGTCATTTAAGCCCGAATCCGAATTTATTTGATCAAATATTGCCCTAAATCGTTCCTTTTGTGATTTTAGGTGTTTGGAGAGTGAATTCTGGAAAAGAAGCTATTTTGGACGTTTTTGGAGCATAAAGTGAAGAAAACAACAAAGTACCAAATCCAAGCTGGAATTACAAGGTGACGGCGTCAAGAATTTACTCTTGACGGCGTCAGAAAGGATGAATATTTTACCGAAGGTTGTGAAGGCGTCAGATGAAGAGATGACGGCGTCAAAATGACCAAGATTAATTTACCGAGGGTGGTGACGGCGTCACATAGGCCGTCACGATTGGATCTACGGCGTCCGAGGAAGTATATGGCGGCGAGTTGACGGCGTCAGATTTTACTCTTGACGCCGTCAGGACGATTTTCCTATATATAGTTTTCTAGTTTTTTCATAAAAAGGGAGAGAAGTTTTGGTGAAACCCTAAAGACGATTTTGGTGCCTCTTTTACAGGTTTTTCAAGGGTTCCAAACCCTTGAGACCTTGCATTGTAATTGAGATAAGTATACTCTTAATTCAATCAATATGTCTATGTGTTGGTTGTCTATCTTTTGTTCTTATCTTAATTCTACTATGCTAGGCTAAATTTCCTTTGTGTTTGCTTAGATCTAATGAAACCTAGATGTTGATTATGTGTTGATTACTTGTCTATTCTTGTTTTGAATGAATGATATTATATGTTAGGCTTAAGAAAACTGGCAGATCTCCAAATGGTAACATGCTTGAACGTCTTAAGAAACATGAACCGAGGCGTACTAGGTCTTTATTGGTTGTATTTAATGCATGAGCCACTGTTTACAATCCCTATAGTTGTGCTGGGTCATGGTGTAGGAGGAGATAAGAGCTCATAGAGTTGGGGAGTTATGTATGCCACTCCACGAATGGTATTAAGGAATACAACCCGTCATTCATACAAGTGTAACAAGTAATTAACATGTAAAAGATATCTAGGGAGTAATGAAGTCTAAGTAAACACAATTTCTCCAACCACTGTTCACAACCTTAGTTTAATATTAGTTTAATTTCATTTTCATTAGTTAATTAGTTATAAAGTAGTTTTTGGGTTAGTTGATTAGCAACTAATTCCGCCCACTCCTTCAAAACCCGAGATTTTACTTGCTTTCATAAAATATAAAAACACAAAAAATAATCATCTTCCATCTCTAGAACTATTAATTAGGCTTTCTAATCCTAGCGACACTATTCCTAAGCTGAACGATCAATCCCCCGGTACTTGTCACTATACTATACTACAACGATCAGGTACACTGCCTGGTGGGGGTTGTAAGCCTCGCGAGATCCTTCGAGAGGTAAAGCAAGGTGCGATTCCCACGCATCAACCACTTACTTCCCAAACTTTCCACCACATTCTCAAGGACATTCATTTGATCCTACTTACAAACCATACAACATTGGCCAAACATCTTTCTTCATGCCAAATCACTCACCTCATCCTCAAATCCCTTGTAATGATCCATACAAGGTTGATCAACCATCCCACTACAACTCCAACTACACAAACCCAATTCATCCATATCAACATAATGACTTTCTCTACATTACCACGGAAAAGCAAAAGTTCCGTGATGAAATATCACAAATCCATGATCTTAGTGATATCAATGCCATGCATCTTGCACAACGCAACAAAGGGCAACCTCCATCATCACCCTATAACAATTGCTTTCCTCACTCTCTCAACTTGGATCAAGTTACAAACCACACTCACTATTGCCCTTGTTGCATCTTTCTCTAAAAACAAATCCTTTACTTGAGTGAAGATATTTCTTGGATTGAATATCTCCTCACTCGACCTCATCCCATTCCACCCCTAACACGATACAATATCGTAAGGGCCACCTCTTCCGCTCCATACCTCACTCCATATCCCTCTCCATCTAACAACTAAGCTTTATGCTTATGTTATCCTTCAAGCAAATAAAACAATCAACCATGAGTTGCAAGCAAGTCCAAGTGCTCTTTCTAAGCAATATAGGACTATGTCTTTTCATTTGTTTTATTATGATTAATATGCCTTAAGCATATTAAATGTTGTAATGCTTTCTATGATGCTTGAATGAATCTATTTTTATAACTATTGCTTTGCATGTATATTTGCCTTGCTCTCTTCTAATATTTTGTGTAGCCAAGATTTCCATAGCTCATCTCATTGGTGCTCTCAAATGAGGGGGAGTATACATCAAGGGGGAGCTTTAACCTTTTTGATTTTACAAAAAGGGGGAGAAGAGAATGTTAAACTCTAAATTCTTGTCTAAAAATTATTTTTTAGACCTAATGAGTTTAAGGTTTTGTAATCATCAAAAAGGGGGAGATTGTTGACATAAATAATGTCTTAAAACATTGTTAGCATATTAACAATGTCTTTATTTTTGATAATTACAAAGCATAAACTCATTAATCTAAAACTTATGACGTAAACAAGTTTTTAGTGCTTAATATTTGTCTTTGCTTTCATATCACTTAAGGTATGAATAAACAAAGGGTTTATTACATTTCATGATCAAAGGAAATTTTTCTAATCACTAGAATTTTTATAAAATGTATTAAACATCTTATATCTTTTACAAAATTACTTTTGGAATTAAAAGAATATGTTTAATTTATTATAAATATATGATTTCAAATTTCCAACCAAAAATGGCAAATTCTATCCAGAAAAATATTCTCCACTAAAAGACAAGAAAAACCAACGTTCTGAAGGGGCGGCCCCCTTAATTCCTTAGGCGGCCCCCTTAATCATTAAGGGGACCGGCCACTAATTAAGGGGACCGGCCACGCTCCAGAACAGTGTTTTTCTCCCCTATAAATACTGGATCAGTTCACACATTTTCCTCACCTTTTGCACTTCTAAACTTTCTGATCTAGATCCAAATCTCTATTCTCTTAACCTTTGATCATAAGTGTATAATTCTTTGTTTCAAAGTGATCCAACCTTCATCCTTTCAAGTGCAAGAGAAGAATACTTCTATCCCTCAAGACAAGAAGTATTACAACTTGTTGTGATCTCCACATCCAAGTTGTTGGTGCATCATCAAAGATCATTTACATTATTCTTTGTGAAGATTGTTGTGAATATTTGATTGTAGATAGTTGTGTTAGATATAGATTGTGTGATTAGTTAGTAGCTTGGTGTGAAGAAGAAAAGCTAGGAACTAGATTGGTGTGAAGAAGATAGGTGTGGAGTAGGGCAAGGAAGGTGTCCTTGTAGCCGAACCACTATAAATCTCTTGTCTCGCGGTTCGATCTTTCCATCTCTTACTTATTTCATTACTTATCATTGTAATGTATTGTGTAGTGTTAATTGTTTATATTGTACAAGACTTGAGATCACATATTATCGAATCTAAGTTTTTAAAAGCTAAGTAAACTCTAAAACTATTTTTATAACGAATTAAAAAGACGTAAAACTATTCAACCCCTCTTCTAGTTTTCCACACCAATTATGCCAAATTCGTATTGTTTTTGTGTTTGTGATATGCAGGTACGGATATTACGCAAAAAGACGAAAAATCAAGCAAAAACCCGGGAATACGGGCACGAGAGTGGGAGATGGTCAAAAAGTCATAGCCGGATCTAAAAGTCAACTCAAGTCCCTCATCTTTCAAGAATTGACAAGAAATGCCCTTAGATTGTATTTTGAAAAATGTCAAGTTCAGTCCCTAGTTTTCAGATTTGTTCAACTTTGGTCCTTGATATATTTCATAATACCAAAAATACTACAAGTCCATATCTGCCTAGCCCATTCATACCGCAAACCCAAAAAAAAAAAACCAAAAGCCCACCTTCAAAAATAAACCATACCCGAGCCCATACACTACCCGGCCCACCACATCTCTCGGTCAAAATACCCATCCATAAGTCAAACGAGTAAAATGATATTACCCGTACTTTTTCCCTCCACCCAATTCAACCCCTTACCCAGAAATAACTATTCACTAAACAGTAAATAAGAACCCTAATCCTCCAATTCAATTAATTACTACAATTAAGGGTACTATAGTCAAATCAATGGGTTTCTAGAAGGTCAGGGTGTTGTCAGAAGCATGTCAGAGCGAAGAAACACAATAAGGGACACATGGCAGCATATTACTTGTGTGAACGCGTCATATAACTCCATCCAAGGGTGTAAATTGATGGGGAATGATTTATAGATGATCATGTGGCTTAGATGAGACTCAAAGAAGCACAAGCACACGGATTGCCAGCTTGGAAATCCGTGACTCCCTCTCACTAGAATCTTCTTAGTATAGCTATAAATAGAGGTTAGGATAGCTTATTTAGAGGGGGAGTTTTCGATTAGCGAAGCTCTGCAGGTTTTATTTCATGTATTTAGATTAGACTATTGTAAAAAATTTCATTTAGTTTTAATGAAATTGCTATTTTCATTGAGTTTACAGCTTTAATTTCTCTTTATTTAGCTTAATTCAGTTTTAAATTCAGCTTATTTCATAATCATTTTCTTATTCAAGCTTATTTCTGTTTAGTACTTATAATAAATTCAGAATTTAGTTTTCTTGTCTTTTGTTACATTTAAATTCAGTTTCAAATTAGCTTAATAGTTTCATAAGAAAACAGAAAATACAAAAAGAGATTTGGCAAAAATCAGTTTTCAAACGTGTTATCTCGGTAGTCAGTGCATCTCATCTTAGCTAAATAGCTATTGAGAGTTTGAGTTTTGAGATTTATATCAGTCTATGTTCCATTTTTACTAAACAGTCAAGTTTAGTCATCAGATTTTTGATACAGTTGGAATTTGGAATTCAAAGGTAGATTGAGATAGCAAGGGATGATCTCAGCCTATCTAAGAGATAGGCTAGCATAGTGAACACCTCTCTTTTGAGCTGAGGTGTTTTGTGGTGTAAGTCCTTTTCATTTTAGTACCTTTACTGCATAACATGTGATTCTGTGATTCTGCTTTATTTTGAGTTTGTGCATGAGTTTCTGAGTGATTTTGAGTTTATTAGATCTTAGTTGACACTGTGTTGGTGATTTGGATTGAATTGAACACTAATCATAGATTCTTACATAATCTAGTCCTATTTTGTGCTTTACTGTTTTATATTACCATCTGCATAATTGTGATCTTAGTTACCTAGTGTTAGTTTACTGTTAATTTAGTCTTTATAATGGTAATGAAATCTGATTTGATCTTTAGATTGGTAGATTTAGGTTGCAATCACTAAATCATTGTGTAACTGCAAGTTTACAGGGGTGTTTGGTTCAGCTAGCTTAACTGTATTCTTGTGGTGATTTTGTAGTTTAACCTGTACTAGTAGTTCACTTTAGGAATAAATAGTCTGGATATAGCAATAAAACAGTAGGTTATATTCAATATAGTCAAAATAGATTTTAGATTTTATTAACAGTAAAATATAGTAGGCTATAGTTGGTGAAATTCGATTGATAGTTGCAAAATAGTTTTAAGTAGCTTAATATAGTTTTATTTTAGCTTTTATTATAATTAAAGAGTAGAATTTAGTTGTTCAAATTGGGTAAAGTCAAGGTAGAATTAGCAAAGAAAGTCAAATATGCATTAGCTGTGTAGTTCACTGCTGCTGCTGTTTTTTTTTTTTTTTTGTGTTTTTAGAGTTTCTATTGGGAGAATTAGAGATAGTATTTTAGTTACTTTTAATCTCTGCTTGGTAGTGAATAACTTGCCCCAATTGCTTATAGCATTTCAGCTTATTTTCACTGCTAATTGGTACTACTTATAAGTGGTTCTGGCTTTGATTTCTGTTTTGGACTTTGGGCTGCTTGTTCTTATTTGAGCTTGTAATTGTGATGTTTTGGCTTTTCTGAGTTTGTTTGAAGTTGTTTGAGTGTTGTTTATAATCTGATTCTCCTAGCTTATTCTGCTTTTAGTTTGCTTATTAGTGTAGCTTATTCTTAGATTCCTCATTACATTGCATCTTGTGTATCTGAGTTTCCTTTCATATTATTTTAACATATCTGAGTTTATTTTAGCATTTTACTTCTATTTTCAAAGGTTGGATCAGTTTCTTTGGCAAGTGCTTATAAATAAGCACTTGCCATAAGCTGAATTGGTCTAAATAAGCACTTCTGCTTAGCTTTTTCAATCTAAAATTTTTCTGCAAGTTCTCAATATTATTTTAGATTTTCTGTAAATTTTTCATAATTTTCTGAGTTGATTTGATATTTTTCTTAATATTTATTCATTTTTAATTACTTTTAAATCATTTTTTTATTACCAAAAATCCATAAAAATCAGAAAAAGCTTTGAAAAATACAAAAATATTTTTAGAAATTCTTTTATAATATTTTAGAATTTTTAGAATTAAATTTTCATTTTTCCACTTTATTTTTCTATTTTTCTTTATTTTTAATTCATTTTTAATTCATTTTTAATTAAAAAAATAGAAAATTAATTCTAGAAAATAAATAAAAACTCAAAAAAATATTTTTCTTTTTCTTAAAATTCTTTTTAAATAGTTTAAGATTTTTAGAAAATATTTTCAAGTTCGTAGGATAATTTTTCAATAAACGTTACGTTTTAAATTTTGCGGTTGTGTTCCCGTTTTTACGTTTTTCACTTTGGAGCATAATTAGCTTGTACTTTCTGCATATTTCATACTTGTTTGTGAATACGTGAACTATTTGATTGCTATTTTCTCTTTCTCACTTTTCAATTCACGATTTCACGAATCGATATTCTCGATTCCATTCGCCTTCGTTGGGAAACGACTCGGGTGATCCGTATTTTACGCGGATCACTTCGATACTATACTATATTATATATAATCGGTTTTCACGACGAATCAGTCATTAACGACACGATACTCACAATTTTCTGGCTAGTAATTCATGTTCTAAAATCCTCCAACCAATAGTCTTACAATATTCTAACTTTCATACCATTACCAACATTCCATTATTAACCTTTGCGAATTATATCCCGAGCCGAGCATAAAATTCTCCAGACAAAATTTGGTTGATATCCAACCCTTGCATCTAGAAATGAATCTCTAGGATAATATACGGCTTTGAGGATTCTTTTTCTTTTCTTTTCTTTTACTTGGGTTCCGACTCGACATTGCGAGCCAACTAATCCCAGGGCGACTACCCTTTTGGATAGTCCGGAGTCATCCAAATGAACCTCCGTGGCCACATGGGAATTAATTTTCTCTCCAAGGTTTGAGCATGGGACCTCCAGGGAATTACCCACTTAGGAGATCAATTTGAGGATTCTTGCTGGAAGTGAATCTCCATTATAATTAGTCTCATCCTTGCTTTCCTAGAATAGCCTTATTAAATGCACTAACGTGTCAAAAACCCATTCCATCTCGTGATTGAGAGATACACATTTATTTCCTAAAGGCCCATCTTATCGGGTTATCCTTATTTCCATTTCCCCAACAATAGTAGTTTAAGGCTCAATGGATCTCATTTATAATAAGGCTCAATGGATCTCATTTATAGTTCTATCTGGTGACATGAATATATTCGGAACATACATCAGCATAACTTGAGTCACGGATTTTAGTATCGCCTTTTTGCCTCCTATTGAAAAATTCCTTTCTTTCCATCCTGCAATCTTACGCACAATGTCTACTAAACAACTTGAAACACGCATTTCTTTATTTGTCCAATGATAGAAGGCAACCCTAGCTATGTGGATTGTTGTTTTATATGTACGTGAAAGTAACGTTTATAGAGGCAAAATATAATAAATGAGATTTTGGATCTCATTTCGTTACGATTTCATACATACATGTTTTCTTATTTATCTGCCACTAAGAGTTAAGAAATTAAAACAATAAATAATTTTTAAAGTACTCATATTTAGTTGCTAATTAATGCTCTTAGCTTTCGGATATATATAAATGTTAACTAATCACATTTAGGTTCTTATTAGTAGACTAGTAGTAGCTTTTGAGAAGTTAAAAAGTACTACTACGGTTAGATAACACACACCTTAATTGGTAGATCCCCAAAACACAATAAGCTCTTCTCCAGAAAAAATAAATTAATACTTTTATTTGAAAGTTTTGAGAAAGGTAAAAGAATTAGTGCATGTTGATAGGTAGCCATTGAAGAAACTTATTTGAGTTATTTCCCTTAGTTGTCATGCAAATGGTTTCTCTTCCCAAACTTCAAAGTTCAAATGGCTTCACACCTCCCGGGTCCCGTCAGGAAATATGAAAAAGAATTTTCTGCTTATTTCACTTTACGGTGCCCCGCGTAAGCTTAGCCGTTGCTTATATGTTTGAAACGATTTGATTTTTTTTGTTTTTTTCCCTTCACTTTCAATGCTGATTTTGATTTTATATTTTCCAATGACAAAATGCATGACCAATACACCTAGAGTTTTGGTAATATATCGGATGAGAAGAGATCAATATAAATCTCATATTTGCCATAGAACCAATGAACCAATTATAGTCACCTATTTTTATTTTTCACATTTTTTTAAAAACAAAATATTTTGCAAACGGTAAATCATAAAGCTACACAAAAAAAAGATTATCGCGACGAGAATTAAATCATCTTTCTATAGATATGCATTGTTATATACTTTCGACGAACTTTATTTTTTCGACGAACTTCTTTTTTTAAATTCCGCCCAGAAAAATCATATATGATTTGTAAAAATCATATATGATTCATGTAAAAATCATATATGATTCGCTAAAATCAAGTCACATATGATTCTTACGAATCATATATGATTTTTAAAAATCATATATGATTCGTAAGAATCATATATGATTTGATTTTAACGAATCATATATGATTTTTACAAATCATATATGATTTTTCTGTGCGGAAAATTTGAAAAAAAAAATTATCAAAAAAAATGGTCGAAAGTATATAACAATGCATGTCTATAGAAAGATAATTTAATTCTCGTCGCGATGATATTTTTTTTGTAGCTTGACGATTTACAGTTTGCGAAATATTTAAGTTTTAAAAAAAATGTGAAAGTTTATTTTTTTTTTTATTTTGATAAAAAAATGAGTGACTAAGATTGCTTGATGGGTTCTATGGTAAAAGTTGGATCTATAAAGAACTTTTGCCATATCGGGTAATGTCAAGCTTTTTATTTCATACTTTCTCTCAATATTCACTTTTGTTTTTGACATAATGCTTAAATATATTTACGTAAGAATTGTAGTGGTACGGCCGCGACCGAAATTCTAGAATGAGATTTGTTAAAGATTTAAATAGCACGTTTCCTAATAGAATTTCACCTCGTGAGTGTTGAACATATAAAACTCAAGTACACAAGTACCAGGTGCTAAAATTTTAATCAACCAAAGTTATGAATAGACCCAGCCATTTTCAACACATAAAGTTTATGATGAGAGACACATGGAAGAGGCAGTAAATATGAATTATGTTTTGCATAGTTTATGCTCACTCACTGCCACAAATATTTTAGTTGTTAATTGACCCGATTGATTGATTGAGTTGTCGGTTTATCGGGTTTGAAAACGATTTTATGCATATGTATATTTTTTATAATATCTTGATACTAGGTATTTGTTCAATTTTGATTTTACAATTAATTGAAACGAAAAAAGTAAAATAACACTATTGAGTTTTATTCTTTTATTTAAAGAATCAATTCATAGTCCTAGTTACAACAGATTTATAGTTCTAGTTTATAAATATGAGGATGACTCGATGGTGTTTTTAAAATCCTATCATTATTAATGAACTTTTCAAACCAATCAAATATAATAGCAACATTATTTTATAACTCTAAATTGTTGTTTTATCAAAACTTAACCACATCAGTCACCACCGCTTTAACTTTTTAATTTAACTATAAACTTTCCAAATCGTAATATGTTTGTCTAATATAGAACTTAACACAAATTTTGAGTTTAGTGAAATGAAATGACGAAACAGTTTTGCTAATTTTAAAAGAAAGAAAATGTTTTTGTTGTTTTAACTAAAGAAAAAACATAAAAGTTATAACCCGGCCGAGTTTATCAAACCGGGTCAATAAAAAACCGCGGTTCAATACAGTTCACAAATAAACCATTATGGTTTTTGAAAACAAGTTATAAGATAAAAACAGAGTTTGCTTTCTCAAAAACTAAATTTACCTATTTGTCAATAAAACCTTTACATAGTTTCGTGATATTGGTCATCGTCTACAACTCATTTTGTAAAGTTGGCTCAACACTTGATCAGTATCAAATAAACTGTAAATCAAGTGAAAAGATAAAAAATAAAAGACATTGATAAAGAATGGTAAACTTAACCTTTAAAATATCCAAGTGATAATGATAATTTATCGGATTATATCAAGCTTTTTATTTGATATTTTTTTCTCAATCTTCTCTTGTTTTTTACATGTGCTATAATATATTTACGTATGAATCGTAGTGGTACAACCGCAACCGAATCCTAAAACGAGATTTGTTTAAAGTTTTTTTTTTTTTTTTTTTTTTTTTTTTTTGAAACGAGATTTGTTAAAGCTTTGTTATGATGAGACACAAGAAAGAGTCAAGTTATGAATGGGCCCAGCCGCTTTCAAGACAGTAGTAAGACACAAAGTTTATGATGCGACACAAGAAAGAGGCAGTATCCGAATTGCGTTTTGCATAGTTTTGCTCACTCACTGCAACAAATATTTTAGTTGTTCATAGTATTATTTTATGCTTTTTTAGAAGTGTGTAAACATATTACAGATTATATCAAGCTTTTTATTTGATATTTTTTTCTCAATCTTCTCTTGTTTTTGACATGTGCTATAATATATTTACGTATGAATCGTAGTGGTAGTTTTGTCATTACAAATTGTAGAGAAAATATTTTGCACTTTTAAGTGTAAACAAATATACTGTAAATTGTTTCCACAACTAAAAGCATAGATATCAATTTGTTACACTAAGAATAAGCACAACAGTGAACATAGGTGACCTTCATTTACTTGTCATATCAATTTTCTCTTTCCGATTACCTACAGACGACTTTTTGCCAAGGCAGTGGCGACCTTCATCTTTTTTCCTTTTCTTTTTTCAAATTTTTTTAACAACAAAATTAAGTTTCATTAATAATAAAAACATTACATAATAATTCAAATAACATTAAAACATTACAATAAAATGAGTAAACTAGTTTTGATTTGCACGATGCCAAATGTCTTTCACCAAATCGGCTTTTAGGATTAAATGAGTTGTTATGTTGACTATCTCCCGAGTAACTTCCAACGATTCTTCATGGGTTCTTACAGGATCATAATCACGGTGTTGCTCCTCTCGAAAAATGTAGGAGATATCGCTACTTGTTTGTCCTGAATTATCATATTATGCAATATGATGCATGTGTACATTAAATCTGATAGTCGATTTTGGTCAAACCCTCTAGCTGAATGTTTAATCATTAGTCACTTCTTCTTTAATACACCAAAAGCTCGTTACACATCTTTCCTTGCTACTTCATGCTGATGTGTATATTAAATATATATCCCACTTTGACTAAGAAATAGCCAAAGAAGTCAAACTACGTATATCCCAGGAGTATTAGATATCACCGGGTTTGTTTCCCAACGAGGTTTGAAATAGAACGTCGAATACGATTTGTGGTCGTGCTAATGGTAGTGGTGTTTATGTGCTTCAGGTGCAAGAGGTCCAGGGTTCGAATCTCTTGGACCCTTTTTGCAATTTTTTTTTTTTTTTTTTTTTTTTTTGGAACTTTTAAAACATTGAAAAATAAGCTACTTTAAAGAAGGAATTTTTTTTTAGAAATAAAAAAACAAGCTAGAAAACAGCTTAAAGCTTAACATATTTAAAAGTAAGTTGTAAACACAAAATTTTCTCAACTGTTTGATCAAAATAAGCTCACATAAGCTTGGAATAAATAAAAAAAAAAATAATAAAAAAAAAAAAAAAAAAAAAAAACTACAAGGAACTGAAAATCTAACCTAAATACTAAATCTAAACTAAAATGAGCATTAAAATAAGCAATTAAGCACAAGAGAACTAAATAAGCTATTTGAGAAAAACTATGATAAAACAGCCTAAATGAGTGATTACAAGCCAATTTTTAAGCTACTAGCCAATAAGCAAATGAAAAAAAAAAAAAAAAAAAAAAAAAAAAAAAAAAAAAAAAAAAAAAAAGCTAAAACAAATAAGCACAACCAACCAATGAACATGTGGACCAAGTTTGAGCAATTTTAGAGCTTGTTTGAGCTTGTTATGAGCTTAATAAAACAGCCTGTTGGAACAAACAATAACTGATGAGACAGAACACACCCTAAGGGGCTATTTGCAGCCCAGATTTAAGCTTTCTAATAAGCTCTAAAATCCTAAAAAAAACTAAAACAGATGAAGACCTATCTATAAACTACTTATGCAACAAGAATTGAAATCTAAAACTAACTTAAACTCATCTCATTTTAAGTATGAAAAAGACTGTTTGGACAGGTTATGAGTATGCAAGCCACCAACTTGCAGGGCTGATTTAGGGTACCAAATAAGCACCAAAAACTAGAATAAGATAACAAAGATAAGGACTATACTACAAACAACTTATAAAATGAAATTTAAACTTTAATTCCTACTTTAACTAATCAAGAAGATGAGATCAATTTGGGCCTTTGATGTTGAATTTGGTTTTGACACAATACATGATGATTGAACAAAAAGAGTAAAACACTTCCAACCATTAACCAAAACATGAAACAAGTTTGTTTTAGACCATTTTGAACCATTAACATTGTATAGTTTTTGGTTGTTTTAATATATTTGCCGGGGTGTTGTCCCTTTTACCCAAAAAAAAAAAAAAAAAACCCATAATACCAACTCAAGACATCTTTTGATCAAATTATCACAAAAAGCTATTCAAAACAGTCACCAACCTATGAAATTTTAAAAATTTACTTAAAACCTAAAAAACTTAAGGAAAATGCTCAAAATGGCATTTTTGTGACTAATTTAATGCTTCTAGAACCTGACTCGATGGTTAAACTAGTTTCCACCATAAAATTTCCACTAAACCAAACACCCCTTTATACACTGCCTTGGCTTTTAAGGATATGAAAAACTATTTTTTGAGCAAATTTTTATGATAATAATCTTTCAACTAAGTCTACATATACTTAAGAAACAAATTTCAGATATTAAAAAAGCACTTTTTAAATAAGTTAACAAATTAAGCAGTGAAAAGCTAATTTAGACAGTTATGAAGAGAAAACTAAACAATGGACTCCCAAGCTATAAATTAAGCATGAACTACACTAAATAACACAAATAAGCACTATTGAGCATTAAATAAGCTATAAATAAGCAAGGAACAGTAATAAGCAATGTTAGGAATATAAATATTCATATGAAAGACTCGGTCACCCCGAGAATCTATTTAGCATTTATGTAGCTAATCTAAACTACTTAGGGTATGTTTGGCGAAACGGGCTGGGGCTGGGGGTGGGGCTAGGGCTTTTATTATAAGCCGAAGTTGAAATTTGTATTTCTGTAAATTTGTTTGGCAAATGGGCTTAAGCTTAGGCTTATTATTGCAAAATTACTAAAATGAACATAATTAAATGAGTTTTTGTATATGTTAAATATTTTTGTGGGTAAATAAGTAATTTATTGTTCAAAAGCCTCGGTCTTAAGTTTTTAGCCCCTTTTATGAGGCTAAAGTTTTTAGCCCCTTTTAGAGACTTATGCTTTCATAAGCCCGCATGACAAACGAAACTTATTTTATAAACCGACTTATTTTAAAAGCCTAAGCCCGTATAACTATCCCAAACATACCCTAAGTATCATGTTTTTATAAACGGTAGCTCAATGATAGATGACATGTAACAAAAATTAAAGATTTCCACTCGACACATTATCCTCATGCCCTTTTAATTATAATCTTACGTTGTTTATTTCTCATATGTTAGTTGTGAAACCGATTAGTAAAATCAGTTTATTAAATCATCAAATTTTACAAAACATAAAAAAGTCCTTTATTTTTTTACTCTTGAAACAAACATTTCTTCATAAGGCTAAGCAAAGTAGTTCGAAAACCGAACTGAACCAAAAAACCAGGTCGAACCGGTCCGACCATAATCGGTTTGGTTTTCGGTTCTATATATTTAAAATTTTTGGTTTCGGTTTTGGCTCCAAAAACACACCTAAACCTAATCGAACTGAACAAACCGACACAAAACCAAACGAAGCCAAGTCACTTTGGTTCAATTCTCGATTCATGTTTTCTACAAAATCGGTGTTCGGTTGAGTTCAGGTCTATTTTGGCCGGATACTAAGCCCTAGGGGTGAGAATCAGGTCAAACCCGACCTGACCCGAGAAAACTGAGAACCGAAACTAGGGAAAAACCCAAACCCAAACCCAAACCGAAATTACTCGGTTTTTCTTTGTTCGGTTTCGGTTCGTTTTTGTCGGGTTAGAACCGAATTAGAAACGAGTTTCGGAAAAAACCAAAACCGAGTTAGAACCGAGTTTGACCGGTTTGGTTTCGGTCGGTTCAGTTTTGTCGGGTCGGTTCGGTTTTGCTCACCCCTAGCCCTATTAATTCTTCCTTTCTTGACCCTTTAAAGTGACACCCCGGTCACGCTCACACCAAACAGGCCAACCAAAATCAAGAAGGGTTTTACTTGCAAATTGCAGAGGTAAACGGGGCGGGTAAAAATATCCGGGAAAATGGGTGGGACAGAGGATGTTATGCAAGAGCTTCTTAATGTTGAGTTTGAGCTTCAAGATGTTCAAGGTTCTTGTTTTTTTTATAAATTTTTTGGCATGTACTTTTATATGATCAAGAAATGTTTATATGTTTATAAAGTTGTGTGCTTTTTGTGATTCTTGATGACCCATTTGGAAATTTTTAGTGAAATTGATAAAAAGATTTCTGGTAGAACTTTGTTTTGATACAGTTTTAAATGGGTGTTTGTTTGAGCTTATTTTTGGGCTTATTAGCTTATTTGATTTCGGCTTATATTTCATAAGGTCAAATTTTCTGGCTTATTTTGAGACTTATATAAGCTTATTATGACATAATAAACTTATATAAACCCATAAATATCAAAATAAGCCGTAAAATTCGGGCTTATGAAATATAAGCTGAAATCAGATAAGCTCATAAGCCCATAAATAAGCTTAAACAAACACCCCCTTATCTAGTAAATGAAGAGCAAAATAAGCACTTTTGAATAGTCATCTTGGGAGTGATATGTGTTCAGTATTCCTTGTCCCACATTGCCCATGAAGAGAGGAGAACCTAGATATTTAAAGTATGAACTTGGCGTTAAATTGTGAGACGCGTCTTAGTATAATGTATGGTCATTGTATTTAGAGAACTACCGCGAGGCAGAGGTGCCAAAGCGGACAATATCTCACGATAATTGGTGGGTTCAATCAGGGAGTTGCTTGTTTAGGAAATGCGTATATGATTATTTTCAAAGTAGAATAAGCAGTTTTAATAAGAAAATAAGTACTTAAAATAGGCAATCCCAAGCACCCCCCCAAACTGATCACCTCACCCTGGAACCCGATAGTAAAGCTTAGAATGTTGCATTTGAACACTCAACACGGAAAATCGGCCATTTGGAAACGCAATAATCTAGGATAATCTATTTCTCAACGCAGTCCCAAAACACCCCTTATGTTCCGTGTCCACGCGCTTTTGAACATAATCCAAAAAATGACAGATGCAAATTGCATGATTACTGTAACAGATACTATTATTACGCAGATGTTACTGTTCAGTTTACAAACTCTAGTATAAAGCTCTGGTCTTGTTTGAAGTTCAAATGGGCTAAAGTATTTTCTCGCTATATATAAATGCAAACACATACTTCTATTTTACAGATGAAATAAAGAGGTTACTTGATAAACAAGAGAAGCTCTATGAAAGACAGTCGGAACTTAAGGCAGTGTTGGAAAGTTATCAAGATTTAGAAAAACCTGAACAAGACAATGCAGCTTCTCAAGCAGAGAACTGGTCAGGGTCTTTTGAATGGGATAATGAAGCCGAGGATATTAGATTTAATATTTTTGGCATTCCTAGTTATCGTGCAAACCAACGAGAGGTTGGTGACTGATTATTTGATACATTTTTAACCATAATCAGTATTAATGTTTAGGGTTATTTGCATTAAACACCAACATACTTTTCAGTCTTTAGCTATTGTACTTATGTTTTGTAAATCTGATCGTTATGTATCCCATTTGGGTCATAAAGTAACCCATAATCTGTACATCTTTTTTATAAAAGTTATCATTTTAGAAACCCGGCTTCCATGGTTTTTTTGGGCTACAGAAGGACTCAGATGGGACACAAAGCCATCTTTTAATGACTCATATTTATAAAATAAAGTACAAAGACCTAAACGGGACAAATGAAAAAGTATGTTGTTGTGTATTGGAAAAACCCGCATATTGCTAGATGCATTTTGTTGGATGATTGTTAGTTGCTTAACAGATCATTAACGCGGTCATGAGCGGAAGAGATGTGCTTGTGATCATGGCTGCTGGTGGAGGGAAGAGTCTATGCTACCAACTTCCTGCTCTTTTACGTGATGGAATTGCTCTTGTCATTAGTCCGTTGCTTTCTCTTATTCAGGATCAGGTGCTTTGTTTTGTTAATTAGATGTGTGGTAATTTCGACCATTGCCATACACCCAAAGTGTATTTTTATTACAATAAAGGTATCTATTTGTTTCAGGTCATGGGGTTGACTGCTTTAGGGATCCCGGCGTCTATGCTAACCTCAACAACTAACAAGGAAGATGAAAAATATATCTACAAGGCTCTTGAAAAGGGTGATGGGGACCTTAGAGTATTGTATGTCACACCCGAAAAGGTTTCTAAAAGCAAAAGATTCGTGTCAAAACTTGAAAAATGCCATCATGCTGGTCGTCTTTCTTTGATATCAATTGACGTAAGTTTATTATTTTTGTTATGGGTTAATAATGGTAAAACCGCTAAACTTTTAACTCATGTCAAAGAGGCTGTATCCATCTTTGATGCAGGCCTGCGAGAGGCAATTGAAGACCTTGTTGTCTGTGGAGGACCGCATTTTGGGGACCTTCAGTGGAGGTTGGCTTCTTTCCCTATGCGTTGCGGGGGCTTAGGGCTTATCTCGGCGGAGGACGTCTCCGCATATGCTTTTGTGGCGTCCAGGGCCCAGTCGTGGGAATTGCAGGACCACATCCTGCGAAGCGCTGGTGTGGTGGGGGTGGATCATGACTACTCCCTCGCGCTTGGTAATATTGGAACAACTCTTCCGGACCTTGATTTAGGCGGTTTTACTGATAAGGAGACCGCCCCCAAGAAACCTCAACAGACTTTGGCGAGTGCTCTTTATGGTAAACACGCACGGGATATGGAGGAGCGGTTCGATATGACCCCGCGTCAAAAGGCAGTTTTTGCTTGTCTCAAAGGGGCTCACGCCCAAGATTTTTTGACTGTTGTACCCATTGAAGGTCTTGGGCAACGGATGTCAGCAGTTGAATACAGAGCCATCCTCAAATACCGGCTCATGATTCCCCTTTTTCCGCCAGACGACTCATGCCCCATTTGTAAAAAAGCATGTTTGGATAGATTTGGCGAGCATGCCCTCCACTGTAAGGAATTGCCGGGGTTCAAGTATCGTCATGACTGGGTTAGAGATGTTTTATGGGATGTGCTTAGGCGTGCCGGAATCTCAGCCAAGAAAGAAGCCCCTGTTAACTTTCTGACTGATCCTCGAGAGGGAAGATCGTCCCTGCGTCCTGCGGATGTCCTTGTGTTTGGCTGGGCGGGGGGTAAGCATGCGTGTGTTGACCTCACTGGGGTGTCCCCACTAGCGGGGCTGAGAGATAGTGGATTTGTTCCGGGACAGGCGGTTTTGAAGGCGGAAGCTAGGAAGGTTGCTAAGCACGAGGTAGCATGTTTAGAGAATCAGCATGTGTTCATTCCGTTTGCCTTCGACACCTTTGGATCCCTAGCCCCTGAGGCAGTTCGCTTTTTGGAGCGGGTGCAAAAGGTGGTCCACAGTGACTCGCAAAGCCCGAGGAACCAAGGGTATGTTTTTAGTAGAATAGGCTTTGCGATTCAAAAAGGGATAGCGGCGCAGCTTGTTGCTCGCTTACCCATTATCCAGATGTAACTTGGTTTTTATATATAAAATGTTAAAGATTAAATTTTTTATAAAAAAAAAAAAATTGACAGTTTAATCCTTTTTTCGCATGTTTTAATCTGGTAACTTTTATTTTGATTATTTTTGCAATTTTCTGATACACCATGACCAAAAACATAGTCAAGTGACATCATCAGATTAAATGATGAAAGTTGCTCGCCTAAATCTAACAGAAAAAAAGTTAACGGAACAAACCAATGCAAAAAAAAAAGTTTAGGGCTTAAATCGTCATATGTGATGAAAGTTTAGTGACTTTTTGATTGTTGCTTATAGTTCCTACTTTGACCGTTATTGACTTGCAAAGAAATTAAGAAATGTATTATGGGGTAATTTGCAGGAAGCACACTGTTGTAGTCAGTGGGGCCATGACTTCCGTCCAGACTACAAGAATCTTGGCATATTGAAGACTCAGTTTCCAAATGTTCCTGTTATTGCTTTGACTGTATGTATTTTGTCACATCCATCTCTTTTTGAACACGTTCTTTTCCATGTGTAATTTAGGTTAATATATATTTTTTTTCAGGCAACAGCTACGAAGAAGGTTCAGTTAGATTTGATGGAGATGCTCAAGATTCCAAAATGCGTAAAGTTTGTTAGCACCGTGAACAGACCGAATCTCTTTTATATGGTAAAGGAGCTATCATGGTTTTCAGTAGAAATGGCCGTTTTGACCCATTTACCTAAATAAGCCAATTTGGATTATGTTTTATTCCAACGGGTCACATGGGTAAAATATGACAAGTTTTCTAATAAGGAATTGCGTAGATTTGGGTAATTTTCTATTTTAGCGCACAAGATAGAAAAAATAGCTTAAAAGGTAACAGGTCAAAAGGCAGCAATGATGACATGTTTTGACTGGTTACCAGACCGTCTAAATCATTTTATTCAAAAGGTAGGATTTGGTTAAAGAACAAATTTTTGGCTGATATGTTTTTGGTTGACCCGACTTGTTGCGACCCCTAACAAATGTTACCCGTTTTAACTTGTTCCCTAACCCAAATTGCCACCACTAGCTTCTTGTGATCTACTACCTGTTATGTGAGCGAGAACTGTATTGCTTATGTGGCAGGTTCGGGATAAATCATCAGTCGGAAAGACAGTCATCGATGACATTGCTGACTTCATACAAGGTTCATATACAAACAACGAATCCGGAATTGTTTATTGCTTCTCTAGAAAGGAGTGTGAGCAGGTATGTGTCGAGCTCAACTTTTTTTACCAAGTTTGTTGTCACCATCCTGTTATTATTATCGTTCATTTGTTTGACGTCACTTTGTTGCCTGTGATGTCAAGGACTATAGGTTGCAAAGGAATTGCGTGAGAGAGGGGTTTCAGCTGACCATTATCACGCAGATATGGATGTAAATGCCCGTGAAAGAGTTCATATGCGGTAAATCATAATTATTGTTTCATATGCTGTTTATTATATATTTTTTATTTTATTTTTATCAATGCTTAACAGATACTATGCCGAAAGTAATTTGTAGTATTAAATGAAAGAAATTATGATTTTGTGACAGGTGGAGCAATAGCAAGTTGCAGGTCATTGTTGGGACGGTATGTTTTTCGACTATTCCCATTAACTCTAGTTATAGTTCGAGTTAATTGAGGTAGCTTTGCTTTTTGCGACAGGTGGCTTTCGGTATGGGAATAAATAAGCCAGATGGTTGGTACTTATTCTCTACCTAGTATTTTTTCAGATTTTACCTCATGAATTTGCATAAAATGCCAAGATATTTGTTTATCTGTTCCGTTTTAGTCATTGTACTTTTCATTGTACATCCAAGTCATTAAAAGATGGTTTTTGTGACTTAGATGTACAAAAAAGTACAATAACTATAATGGGACAAATGAAAAAGGACATTGGTAATTCTTGCAAATGAGCGTTAGATAAAATGGTCCTTCGTCTTGAACTTTTTATGATTTTCTTTGTCTTACACGTTATTTTCCTATAGTCAGGTTTGTCATACATCACAGCCTAGGTAAATCAATGGAGACTTACTACCAGGTTTGCACTCTCCCATAAAAGCTTATGTGTGGCATTTAATTTTCTTGTTTGTAACTTATTTAATATTTTCAGGAAAGCGGTCGAGCAGGACGTGACGGGCTTCCTTCTGAATGTCTGCTGTACTTTAGACCTGCTGATGTTCCTAGACAGGTAATAGAGACATGGGCCAGTCAGGCAGGTTGGCTAAAAAGTAAAAATGATAATTTTGTGATTGCTCAGATGTTATTTCTTTCATATATCGGTTCACTCATGGTACAACTTGCTATTACTCTCTCTTTACAGAGCTCCATGGTCTTCTATGAGAATTCTGGGCTGCAAAATCTTTACGACATGGTCCGGTATTGTCAGGTCTACATTAAAACTTACTTTTGTATCTTAACAATTACAAAGGAAAAGAATTTGTTACTGATACATCAAAACTTATGCTATACTTTCCAAGTGCAGTCTAAAAAGGAATGTCGTCGAAGTGCTTTCTTCAAACATTTTGCTGAGCCACTGCAAGACTGCAATGGTAACTTATGCTGCTATTTTGTATTATTTTCAGATATTGAAATATTCGTTCTTTTAGCAGGGTAAGTGATGCCATATCGTACTTTACATTCTTGCAGGGATGTGTGATAACTGTGCTTTTTCATGCGACGTAAAGGAAATTGATGCAACTGGTATGCATCCTGGAATTGAAAATTCGAAATCATTATACTAAAGACGTTAATTTTATTTATTTATTTATTTATTTTTTGAAAATTAATTAAACTTTGAAATCATATTTGATAAACTAATTATGTTATAAAATCATTACAATTTTGACTCGCTACCCAACCTGTTTTGTGAGTATGGTATGCGTACTTACACTCGGTATGAATTGTAGGCCATGCAAAAGCGGTTGTATCGTTGCTGCAAGAAATCCAAGAAATGGATCAGAGAGCGACAATGCTACAACTCGTGGAAAAGTTCAAGGTTAAAAACAAGAAAGTAGGTATGTATTCTCTCATCTTAAAACCTCATTATTCCAATCTGACATTTCAGCCGCCATCATACGAAACTAGTAATACAAACGTGTCTGATAAAAGAAAATTGACTTATGGTTTAGGCTTTGAGTTGAAGAAGGACGAATTAGAGCAACTTGTGTTTCAGCTTATTCTCGATAGAGTGTTGGTAAGAACTAAGTCACCTTTGCATAATTTTATATCATTTAAAATTTCATTTCATTTGTTTTCTAAGTCAGTTATCCTCCATTTCTTATTTGTGTCATTCTTTCAGCTATATTTGTTTTTTGCATGCAGAAAGAAGAATTTTCGCATACAGCTTATGCCACTAATGCTTATGTCACAACTGGACCACTTGCGAAACATGTTTTGCATGGTAAGCGGCTTCACTAACAAAAGGTACTTTTGGGCTTTTGGCAAATAAATAAACGTATTATTATTTGTTCCGTCACACAGGGAAGAAGAATATAACGCTAGAGGTTACTAGTGGGCATAAAAGTAGCACTAGCGTTGCAAAATCCTCCAAACGGAGCAGATACTCAGGATTGGAAGTTGAGCTTGATAATTTGAGGAAGGAACTCTCCTCCTTGCACGGAGGAATATTTCCTCATTCTATTTTGTCTACTCAGCAAATCGGCATGTTGTGCTCTCAAAAACCAGAAACAACAGAACAGGTACCATCCAATCAATTCGAGTGATCAAAATCTTGCAACTTGTAATTATAAAATTATGAACAAAAAGATGTTTTAGGTCAAACCGACCTGACCCGTTTCAACACTACAAAATTACCATTCTGACCCGACCTATTCTGACCCATTACGTTACCCGCCTAGTTTGTCCATTTTTCGATCTCTAGTTGATATCCATTATTGTTCCTTGCAGCTGGAGAAAATAATTGGTAAATTAAAGACTGAGAAATACGGAGATAAAATTCTTGAAGTTATTGGAAAGCACGAACCTGATGAAGAACAACATGGTAATGATCCATCAGAAAAAGAAGAAGAACCGGAAACAAGTGTTAACAGAACTTCAAAGAGAACAAAAAATAACAAGGTGGTTGTGATTGAGAGCAGTGAAGATGACGAATAGCGACATAGATGTCATTTTTGAATTGTGATATAACAAAATAACTTTAAAGCTAAGATATAGCTGACCATTAGTCTATTTGGTATTTTATTATGTACCACTTGACCTATGTAATGATGCGATCTTGGTGGAAAGGTTCGATCAAGTTATGTTAGCGGTAGTGTATCGATTCTGGTTTTCTTGTTTAAGTTGGTTTCTGATACTATATTTTGTGTTCTCGTTTGTTTGGTATTGCATATCATATCACATCATACCATTCCAAAACGACAACCAAACATGATAACGCAATGGTAATGACCAATTCATTTAGTTTGTGGATTTCATTACCTCATCTATTTCATTCCTTTAACATCTCATACCATCCAACCACACAGACTCGTTACTGTGTGTTTGGTACAACGGTTATGGAATGAAGCGTTGGATATGAAAGTGTGCAGTGATGTTTGTTTTGAGCTTAAAGAGCTAGGTGCAGTGGCACCAATAAATGTTATTGGGTTGTCACCTCAGCACACACCAATAACACTACAATAACTAAAACACCCTCTTCAGTTGTAGACGCTGTGGGTCACATAATACATCATCAAAAATAACTCACAAAACAAAAAATAAAAGAAAAGAAAAACATCACTCGTTAATTGCTCGCCGAAGGGGACGAATAACACCAACAGTAGTGCAATTTGGCATGCCATTGTGGTGTCATTGAAAAAGAAATACCAATAACACGCAATTGTGTTATTATACCGTTCAATATTATAATATGAAATAATGAATACAAAACTTTAGGATAAAAAAAGCTAGTATCTCAAATGAAATGGTTAATTGCTTAAAAATTTATCATAATTGTCACTTTTTGTTATTGGGTGTACTATTTATTATTATTTTTTTCATACTAAACTTTAAATTTTGATTACTATGTGTACTTTGTGACTATTCAATCATGTAAACATTCAAATTTTGAAAAAATAAGGTTAAAATGGTCACAAAATAATCGAAATTTAAAAATTTAGTAGACACAATAAGGAAAAAAAATTTAATACACACAATAACAAAAAGCGATAATTATAATATATACTCAAGCAATTAACCCTAAGTTTATACCCTTTGATTATGCCATTGCCTAAAAATATTACTTAAAACTCCGTCAAATCTCAATAAAAATTAGGAAGATAAGTAATTAAACCTTAGCGACAAAGAAATTTATTATTGTAGCTTTTCTGTCACAAAAAATAATATAACATCGAATATTTTATTTTTCTTAAACATTTGTAAATCTTGTTATATTAATGGTTTTGGATAATAACCTCAATAACGGACTGGTTAAATATGGAAAATATCCTATATAGTTATTCACGGCTAAAATTCGAATCATTTACCTATTTTCAGTTTTATTTTTTGGTTTTCCTTTTTTACTGTTACTAATTTCAAATGAAAAAAACAGTCATGTAGTTATTAATTCACAATTTTTCATTTTCTTTTTTTATCATTATATCACACACATATCATTTTTTACTTTACCATAAAAGTAAACTTTAACAGAAATACATATCTCATACTCATATGAACAATTCATTTATAACAAACTTTTTAACCAAAGATATGCTAATGATCTTAAGCAATTATTTATTTTGGAGTTTAATTTTATGAAAATAACATATATAAGATCCTAGTGAATCCATGCATGAAATAATAAGATTTTCCATGCAATCTTTTACGTTATTAAATCTTGTCATAATTAGCACATCCTCTATATATAGTCCATCCCTTCAACAATCTTAATCGACACAAATTCACAACATTGATCCAAAACAATCTTATTCACAAACTTTTCGATTTCGCAAACATGATGATGAACAACATCAATGGCAGAAAGCAAAATGTGTTGATGTTCCCATGGTTAGGCCATGGCCATGTTTCACCTTTCCTAGAACTAGCCAAAAAGCTTATCAACACAAATCTTTTCAACATCTACCTTTGTTCGACTCCTGCTAATCTCGGTTCTGTTAAACGAGCACAAGTGAATGAGTCGATCACTTTCATAGAGCTTAACCTAGAACCATTACCCGATCTTCCTTCAGAACTTCACACAACTAATGGCCTACCTCCCCATCTTATGCCTAGTCTCAAAAAAGCTTTTGACCTTGGAAAACCTCGGTTTTCTGAAATCTTGGCAATCCTAAAGCCCGATTTGTTGATTTATGACATGATACAATCATGGGCCCCAGACGCGGCTAGCGCCTTTGGGATCCCTTCTGTGTTGTTTATCACAACTAGTGCTACCATGGCTTCTAACATGTTTCATCTTTACTTGAAGCAAGATGTTGCTTTTCCATTTGATTCGATTTACTATCGTAAGTATGAGAAAAAGAATGTGAAAGAGATTCTTGAAAGCTCGGCTAATGGGCGTAAAGATAAAGATCGTGTCATGCAAGGTGTTAAAAAGTCGACAAATATTGTGCTTGTGAAATCCTTTAAGGAGATTGAAGGTAAATATGCCTATTATCTTTCTAGTTTAACTAGTAAAAGGGTTGTACCGGTCGGTCCACTTGTGGTTGACCCTGTTGACGTGGACTCGGAGCAAAACCGTGTGATCCAATGGCTTGATAGTAAAACCACTGGATCCACCGTTTTTGTTTCTTTTGGGAGCGAGTATTTTCTTTCTAAGGCCGATATGACTCAAATAGCATTAGGTTTGGAGATGAGCAATGTGAACTTCATTTGGGTTTTAAGGTTTCCTAAAGGAGAAACTAATATGACTATTAAAGAAGCTTTGCCATTAGGGTTTGTCGAAAGGGTTAAAGATAGGGGTTTATTGGTCGAAGGGTGGGCCCCACAAGCCAAAATACTGGGACACAAAAATATAGGTGGATTTGTAAGTCATTGTGGTTGGAGCTCAGTAATGGAAGCTATGAAATTCGGTGTACCAATCATTGCAATGCCAATGCATCTTGACCAACCCGTCAATGCTCGGTTGGTGGTGGAGGTTGGGATGGGGAAGGAGGTCGTAAGGGACAACAAGGGCGTGCTCATGGGGTCTAAGGTAGCCAAGGTCGTGAATGAAGTTGTGGCTAGTAAGGAAGGCAAAAACATAAGAGACAAAGCTAAGAAAATAAGTGTCGATTTAGTGACAAAGGGTGATGAGGAGATCGAGTTAGTCGTGGATGAGCTACTCCAACTATGCACAAACAGTCACAAGCTTCGTCGTGTTGGTGCACTTCAAAAGGCTAAAAGCGATGGGTTTATGATTCATTCATGGCTCGCCGTGGAGACTGAAGTTTGAAATCTCTTTTAATTCGATCTTTAAAAGCTAAACTATACCGAAAAGTAATGTCTAAGGATATAAACTACTTAGACGTATCTCTTCTGAGTATAACTAGAGTTTGTGCTTTGAACCAATATTTTTAACATGGTTTGCAGACATGTTTAGCTTTTTTCTATCTTTTTTTGTTTTTGGTAATTTGAAGATGTTCAAGAGGATTAGGCTACCCTCTTATTGTGTAGCCTAAATATCAAACATCGCAATTTAATCTTGTTTTCATTCTATGTCCAGAATAGCAAAGTTTCTTTAATGTTTTGCATTTTCATATAAGTTCATGAAAATCTGTTTCTTTAGTGTTTCATAATAAGCAAAAGTTCATCCAAGCATTTTGATCGATTTACATCTTCAAGAACTTTCACGATAAAGATCAATATTATTTAGTAGACTCGGGATTGCTTATCGCTATCTTGTGTTGTCGTACGAAAATCCCAACTAAACAAACTTATACGAACTCTCAAAAACTCTAGTTAACAGCACTATACTAGCTTAAGTACTGTGTAACAAGATGAAATGCTGCATGTTACAATGTATACAATATTTGTATTCTTTTTTTTTTTGACAGCAAAATTTTATAAAGAAAACTAGCAAGCCGCTAGAAAAAGTTACATATTACAAGCTATGGCAGGGTTTTGTAACCAAACCCCCCATGACATCTTACAATTTTTCCGCCGATTGCAGAGCCAAAAAAAGGATCTAGAAACAATGTCGTCAAAAATATTGGACTTTCGAGGCTTCACCGAATCAAAATTGAAGGAATTGCGGAAATTCCACAAAACCCAAAACGTCGTACAAACAACCGCATCAAAGCATTTTCGTTGCATAACGGAAAGCTTAGAGTGATCAGCCCAGTTAATAAGAGAAACAACTGATAGGGGAGAAGGAGTAGGGACGTTCCACCACCTACTAATGCTACTCCAAATACCGCGAAGCTCAATGCAATCAGCAAAGACATGCTCTACCGTCTCCAAGGAAAAAGAACACACCGGACATAGATTAGAATCTAAAACGATTCTGCGTAACACTAAATTATCTCTAGTAGGAATACGTGACAAAGCAACTCTCCAAAGCAAAATGTTCAACTTAATTAGAACAAAATTATTCCAGTGAGTTGAACTACCTCCACTAAACAACGAGCGACCGTCCAAGAAATATCTCGCGGACGAGACAGAGAACTCATATGAAGAATCTAAAGTCCAACATAACCTGTCCGGCTGAGGAGAAACAACGAAGGCTTGAATCAGAGCAGAAATAGCCTCCCATTGCTCGGTCTCTACACCACCTCTCGGCTCCCTTCGAAGAGAAGAGGCAACCCAACCAATACGCAACCTATCTGCCACCGAAATAGTCTGCGAATCATCAAGGGCAAAAATTCTGGAAAATCGAGTGAAAAGAGGTGTAGATCCGAGTCACGTGTCCCTCTAAAAGTCTGTAAGCTGCCCATTACCAACACGAATTTGGCAAAAAATCTGCAAACCATCGCCTCAGTCTTTCAGTTGTCTAAAAGCTGAAATAATCCCCTTCTACGGCCCAGAATGAGCTCCAACCGTGGACAGATCACGCAATCTACCAGAGTAACCGTGTAAACATGTTCTTAAATGCTAGATCTAAATGCTAGAATTCCCATTAGCTACTATTGATTCCTTGTAATTTTCTCTAGCTTTTGCTATTTTTAATATAATGCCGCCGTTCTAAAATAAAAAATAAAAAAATTCCCATTATCTGATAAATCCAAATATGACATGACAATGTAAAGAGTTACTATGGTAAGTTGCAAGATGCATATGGTATAAGTTGTTTAATATTCACAAAAGGTATGAATTGGTGGGAACGCCTTGACCTCGGGTGCCTTTTGGCACCGGTTATTGTCTACCACACAAGGAAATAGCTCCGGCAACTCTCCTGGCCCAGTGGGGCACCAACTAGAGTGAGCACGAGTTGAGACTCGAACCCATGACCTTTAATCCACAAAATCTCTCCAATGGGTCCAGAAGTTGTTCAATACCATGTGATCAACTTCTGATTTTTGGCTGGAAGAGTGAAATTTGTGCTTTAAGGGCCCAAAACATAATAAATCACAAAACAATTTTATATATGATTGTTATCAAAGCGACTTTGTTTAGTCATATGCGAGTAGTACAAAAGGTCGTGGTTTAGATTTCAGAATATCATGAGGGATATATGATATAAAGTTATAAACAATGACTTGCAAACCAAAAAAGTAACCAAAAAAAAAACAAAAAAAAATAAAAAATTAAAATAAAAATAAAAACCCCAAAAAAGAAAAGAAAAGAAAGAAAAAAAAAAAAAAAAAAAAAAAAAAAAAACTTGTTGTGTGTAGCGTCGTAAAGAGTTCGAACTGAATAGACAGAACCGAGAAAAGCTACCAAGACAAGGCTAGATTGTACAGGGCTAGTTATGTAGGCCCATTCATATGAATAATTTGGCTTTACGTCAGGGTTAGTTTAAAATTTTCAAGTCTAGTTCAAAATTGCTTAGACATAAAAAGTTACTATCGAAACGAGTCTTGATTTCCAGATTATAAACGAGTTTTGATTCAGTTTGATCCATTCTAATTCTAAACTATTAGTAAAAATGTGAGTTGACTTAATATTATGTGAATGTCTCTACGTCTAAAGAGTTGTATTTTGATAGAACATCTCATAGTTATGCATAGTCTAAAGATAGAACTTATTTATCCTCGAAGTACAGATACATGATACTTATGATGAGGATCCTCAGGTTATATTTCTAGTAAGGGGCAAAGTGATACGACCCGTTATGGTTGTATCGGGATAGGGCACCACTTCAAGCGGGCGTAGACTCCTTAAGAAGAAGATTGGAGAACTAGAATATTATTGATTGAAAACTTATATGATTACATTGATTGCAATTGCTTAAATAGACATGATAAAACCCTAGATACCCACAAACCGGGCTTGAGCCCAAACACTTATTCCTGATAAACATAAACACAAATCCTAAAACAACCCATACATAAAACATAAAACACATGATAGATATCCTTTCCCATGACGAAGTCCCATGCGTATCATTCCTCACTCCTTCAAAACCACCATGCGCTCAAGGTGTTGTCTCAAAAAGCACTCTTAATTCAGGGATCCAATATCCTAATCCCAATCCTAGTCCTATCTTCCACTCCCGTAATTCTCCTGCCTTCCGCTACCGCAACCAACACATTTTTTCTTTTCTGCCTTCCACTACATAGGACATAACACAACACCATTCTTCCGCCTTCCGCTACCCATGCTGTAACATTCCCCACTCCTTCAAAAATCACCTTGGCCTCAAAGTGATACGAAGAATATGCAAATTGGGAGTTTGTTAATTCCTCGCTTAAATCCAAATTTATTTCATCCAAACGACCATCAAATTCACCTCCTCCATCCTTAAGTGTCGATATCACTCTATTCAACTCATCCTCACCAATCTTAAGCGCTTCACCACTACCCATAACCTCTTTAACTCCCATATACTCATCAGCATTCAATGACCCTTCAGCCTTAGGTGAAGCAAATTCACCCTCTAATGGTAGAATGACATCTATTTTCTTTTCAACGATGTGCTCTTTCTTTTCCTTTGCAATTGTCTCAAAACGAACCTCGGTGATACGAGCTTTGAAGAAGTCTTCTCCCAAAGTTAAAGGATTGGACCTCAAAAATTCCTAAATATCTAGGTTCGCGACTCGTGTTTCCGCCACACGGGTCAATGAAAAAGCTTCATCTAGAGTTTTGGGATTTGACCGTAAGAGTAAACATTGTAGATCCAGTTTAAGTCCGGAGATATAAAATGATATAAGTAAAGATTTAGAGATCCTTGTTACTCGATTTGCAAGTACCACAAACTCAATCTCATATTCAGCCACCGTACCCATTTGCAAAAGCTTAGAGAGTGCGCATTCCACGTCCCGATCACTATCGCCCGATGCCATGAATAATAACTCCAAAAAAAAAAAAAAAAAAAAAAAAAAAAAAAAAAAAAAAAAAAACTGATAAATAGTACCCGCGATGAACAGTACACGATGAACAGTGCATTGTGAACAGTACCTACGATGAACAGTGCCGATGAACAGTACTTTTTTTTTTTTTTTTTAAAAATTGGAACCCTAATAAAAAAACCCTCTCAACGAGAGCTCTCAATAAAAGCATCAATTGATACAACCCTTTTTTAGTAGTATAGATAGATTGCACCCTTCAAGCGTGTGCTAGCTCCTTAAGCAAATAGAGAAGAAGAAGAATTGTATTTGACTGTTAACTTATATGATTACATTGATTGCAATTGCTTAAATAGACATGATAAAACCCTAGATACCCACAAACCGAGCTTGAGCCCAAACACTTATTCTTGATAAACGTAAACACAAATCCTAAAACAACCCAAACATAAAACATTAAACACATGATAGATATCCTTTCCCATGACGAAGTCCCAGGCGTATCATTCCTCACTCCTTCAAAACCACCTTGCCCTCAAGGTGTTGTCTCGAAAAGCACTCTTAATTCCAGGATCCCATATCCTAATCCCAGTCCTAGTCCTATCTTTCACTCCCGTAATTCTTCTGCCTTCCGCTGCCGCAACCAACACCTTTTTTCTTTTCTGCCTTCCACTACCTTGGACACAACACAACACCATTCTTCCGCCTTCCGCTACCCATGCCGTAACACAGAGCTTTAAGAGTGAAGCAAGTTGTGATACCTTATTACATTTTAAGCCGCAAGCTATGGTCGGTCTAATGCTTGCCTCCAATGGCTAACCTAGGTTGGGGTGAAAACTCCAAAACTAGGGTTGTAAACCTTTCTCTAATAATTAGGTAAGCTTTCAAACATCTTGACTTTATATTAGATTAGTTTAGTCAAGTGCGATGTAACTATGGTAATCTCATGAGCATGTGACTACATGTTTACAGATAAGATATGCAACAATCACACACAAGACAAAAAGTAACATATGCAACATGTAAGATCATACCGAGTCAGAGATGTACAAGAATGAGCACAAATCCACTAAGAACTTGTGAAAAAGGCTTGGTGTGCATCTAAACTAGGGTGGCAATTTCTGACCCGATACGAAACCCGATCTGAAATCGACACGAAAATTAACACGTTCTGGTTGAGTCTAAATAAATTTCGGGGCGGGTTTGGGTCAACCCATCTAACCCGTTTATTAAACAGGTCAGATTCGGGTTGGGAATAAATTAAGCTGGTCGACCCGCCAACCCGTTTAAGATTTTTTTCATAAACTAAAAATTATTTATAATCATTATACGAGTTAAATGGGTAGACCCACAAACCCGTTTAACCTATTTAACTTGTGTAATGTGCCAACTTTTGTATATAAAACGGGTTGAATGGGTCAACCCGAAACCCGTTTAACCTATTCAATATGTGTAACCTATTTAACCCGCTAACCTAAGTATATATACGGGTTAAATGGGTCAGGTTCATGTTATATGTAAACAGGTTAGGGTTGACATAGCTGACCCGATGATTTAAATGGGTCATGTTCGAGTTGGGGTTTTCTGACCCGCCAACCTGTCAACCCGAACCCGACTTGAATTGCCACCCTAATCTAAACAAGACGACCAAGCTTTTGGTGCTTCTTCATTCCATGTGAAGCTATATTTAATCAATAAATTGGTTAGTGGCTTGCTGATAACCCCATACATCTCTCAAACTTTTTGATAGTGGCATGTTGAACCTAGAAAACATCTCAACCCTTGACAATAGTTGATTGTGATTAGCTCAACATGCTATCAAAATTGGTTTTAGTTGTTGATATCCCTTCATTGCTCACCACCATGCCTGATCGAAAGAGCATTTTGATTTCATCACAAGCAACTTGTGTTGTGTTGTTCTAAAATTTCAGATGCCATTGTTGCAATCATCTACGTTGGGTGTCATTCTAAATCGATAAGTCATAAAAAAGTACAAATTACTTGTATAATTCATGAACACCTATAAACTCATATGGTTATCGACTTATTGTGAATATATATATATATATATATATATATATATATATATATATATATATATATATATATATAGGGTGAGGTTATTTTCAGAACCAAATAAATTGCGAGAACTGCGAGAACCAGCATCAACCAATCAGATTTTTTTGGATATTAATTTATATTATTTAATACAAAAGGGTATATTGGTAAAATTACCTTTTTCATTTACTTTTTGATTTTTTTTAATAAAAAACGTTTCTTAGTCCCTAAAATTTAGGATTTTTTTTTTTTTTTTTTTTTTTTTTTTTTTTTTTTTTTTTTTGCTTTAAAAATGTTTAAAAATACATTATGTGCACATGTGTTTTGTAAAAAGAAGTTAACTACTAACTACATTATGACAATTGTAATTTTCATTTATGCATAAGTGTTTTGTATATGCACATGTATCTATAAGAAATATTACATAAATAAAAATACAAACAACAAAACTTTAACAATAGATTTATGCAATTTCCAAACTTACAAATCGTATTACTCTACTAAATGATATTCAGCTTTATCACAAACGTCAAATTTACAAATCCAATTTTATTACAAATATATGAAGCGTGCACATGTGCATAATCCAATGTCTTTAACTGTTGGTTCGTCTTTTAAGCGTGCACATGTATTCCTTGCCTGGTTCAAGTACTCATGAAATCTGTACATGTGTTGTTAATCCTTTTGCACATGTGTTTTTTATCGTCTCGCTCATCGTAATTGATACAAGCCTGTGCCAGCTTTCACAACGTCAAGTAACCTGCCACAATCGATTATCATTCGACATGTTGCACCCTTAAATCATAGTTGAAAACAAAAACATCCTTATATCATAACTAAAAACTTAAATTCACTTTTAATACATTTAAACTCCGAAGCTGTAAAAACACATGTGCATCACGTTCATCATAAACTGAAAAACATATATGCACTCACAATAACACATATGCACACTCCTTTTATTGATTTTGTATCGACCATAAAACATATATGCATTTCAATAACTATATTTTTTTTAAAAGAAAACAATAACTGCTGTATTAAGACGTATAACTAAATTAATCAATACTAAACAATTAAACAAGAGCTTGCATCATTAACACTTGCCAACCAACAATTCTCAGTGGTTCTTATTGCACTTTCAATTTCAACATAACATATCCAGACACTATTTCCTAATACCGAAGAATCCATTAAGCAATAGATGAAATCTAAATCAAGAATTTAAAAACATTTCACATTACTCAACAAATTAACATACTCTACAAATCTAAAACACAAAAAACCAAAATCCGTTCCATCAATTCTTTAATAGAAGTATAAATCGTTCCATCAATTCTTTAATAGAAGTATAAATCATTACCTCTATTTGTGAGCAGATCTGTACACCAATCGACAAAAGGAGTCTCGAACAAATCATATCAATCTCAGTTTTAACGCGTAAACATGTGAGTCGATCTATAATCCAATTTTATTACAAATATATGAAGCGTGCACATGTGCATAATCCAATGTCTTTAACAGTTGGTTCGTCTTTTAAGCGTGCACATGTATTCCTTACCTGGTTCAAGTACTCATGAAATCTGTACATGTGTTGTTCGTCTTTGTTGTTTCCAAACTTACAAATGTATTCCTTGCCTGGTTCAAGTATTTAACAGTTGTTGATGTCGTGGGTCTATTAAACTTTTTCTAATCAACAATTTTATAGAAACCAATATCATTTAGCTTTCAATTCAAAAAGTAATTTCAGTTTTTCAAATCAATGTTTTTCCAGATCGAATACCATATATGCAAACCAAATCAGATTAGCAAACTTACACAAATTGTAGATAGGATCATAGAAGAGATCGACATATGTTTGGTTGCGGCGGTTGATCGATCTTGTTTTTCCAGATCGACATATTTGTAGATATATGTTTTGTTGCGGCAGTTGATCGATCTTGTTGCTATGGTTGCCGATGGTGTCATCGGTGAGAGAAACATGTGAGATCTTGTTTTCTTGCTATGGTGGCTTGGCTTTTGGGAGAGAAGAAACACATAGATCTGTATTTTTTTCACATCTCTTAACCTAAAATTGTGGATCAGTTATTGAAAAGTTAAACGCGAAATTCCATTATTACCCCTCTGTCATTTATGAAAAGTTACATGACCTTTTATTTAATTACAGTTATGCCACCAGCATTTCTAACCATTGATCAAAAAAATAAAGGGCTTAGATTGGTTCTCGCAGTTCTCGCAATTTATTTGGTTCTGAAAATAACCTCACACTATATATATATATATATATATATATATATATATATATATATATATATATATATATATATATATATATATATATATATATATAATCTAGATCAAATAAGATCAATCTTAAAGTTGTAAAAATAAGATCCAACCAAAATCTGACAAGTGACACTCTCGTTAAAATAAAATTAAATTATTTATTGAGTACAATTAAAATTGTTAAAGTTCCGATGATTTTCTTTTTTAAATTGACGAAACCAAGGTGATACACTTTGATTCGACATGTAATGTATCAGGTTAAGGTGATACACTTTGATTCGACATGTAAATTTATAGTTATGTATCACTAATCCAAACTCATGTATCAATTGGTTATTAGTTGCTAAAATGTTAATTCGTATTAATACTTATTTTTTGTGTATTATTGCTAAAATGGTTATGTATAAAATGGTTTTAATGGTTGTTTAGACTAGATCTTATTTTTAGAACTTTAAGTTTGATCCCACGTTAACCCTCCCCTTCTATATATATATATATGTATTTTTTTTTTTTTTTTTTTTATTTTTTTTTTTTTAATTCTAAAGATAAGAAACTTATAGTAATTAAAATATACAAAATTTGTTATCTATGCCCAATAAGGGTTATTGTTTAAAATGTTTCGACATGCAATAATTGTTTTAGACCGGTTATTTTCGCAAAACAAATAAAACCCCACCCTTTACAAGTAACTATTCACGACCACCCGAAGTAGTATCAAATTTTGTATAGTTCCATTCCTTAAACATAACTGGATCGAACTGAAAACCGATTTGGCCAAAAACACTGGACCAAAGAACAGACCGAAATGTGTTCGGTCATGTTTGGTCCAGTCTGATCCAACAAAGTTGACGGGTTTTGCGTAAAACCGGACCGGATCAAACCGGACTAAAGACCAAAATTGATAAAAAAAAAAGTTGGACGGAAGATCAGACCAAAATACGTTCAATCCTATCCGGTCAGCCTAATCTGAGCCACTTTATCAGTTCCGTCCGCTCCGGTCCATCTTATATTATGCTCAAACCTACTTAGAACATATGTAGTAATTTGTTTCCAAGAATTTAATTTTGATGGTCAAAAGGAAAAAGTCCATTCAAACAAACACTTTCTTTAGCCAAACCAAACCAAAACTAACAAAAACGATGTCGTATGATTAAATATGAAAGAAAAAAAAGTTTATAAAAAGAACCCCCATACATTGAGTTATCTATCATCTTCTTCCCCAAATCAATTCCAAACCCTTATTCTTCCGTTCCCCATCCTCCTCCTTCACACACACACACACTAAAAACACACACACAGAGAAACAAATCGATGACGTCACTAATTATTATCTATTACATATAATAATAATCTTATCATTACGTTCCTCAATTGAATTGTGAAGATATAAAAGCTAACCCTAATAAGGTAACCGTTTTTCAGTTTTGTTTTTTCAGCCCTAGAATGCTTACGTCACCTTTATGTAATCTGTAATGTTGGTTAAAAATCGTTAATTTTGTGATTAGTTTGTGTAATTTTCTATTTTTAACCCTAAGTGATTACGTCATGCTGATGTGTTGCATTTAAATCGTTCTTTGATTATAAATTCTGTTAATTTTTATAAAAAATCGTTAATTTTTATGATTTGTGTTCGTGTTATCCGTTTTTTGTTGTTGCTTACGTCACGTTGTAATTGAATTGCTAGATGTTGGTTAGTTTTTATAAAAATGTTACGTGCAATCCGAAATGCTGTTTAGTGTTTATTTTATGGTTTCGCCTTGTTTGATTTGGGAATTGAGGTTAAATTTTGTATTTTTGTTTATAGGAATGAAATCAAGTGAATAGTAATACAATTAGGAATGCGATTTTTGCTCACTTAGGGGGTCTTTGATTAAGCTTATATAGCGGGATTAAGTTAATTTTCTATTTTGTGTTTGTTTTATGGTTTAATTGCTGGTTTCGTTTTGTTTATTTTAGGTGAAAATTTGTATCTTTTATAGCTATTGAGATTAATGAATCATAATACAATTAGAAATGCGGGAACTTTGTGTTTTTTTGCTCACTTAGGGGGTCTTTGTATCGCCTTATATAGCGGGCTTGTGGCGTATTTGGTTTCCGGCTTATGTTTCATAAGCTCAATTTTTGTGGCTTATTTTGAACCTTATATAAGCTTATCATGTTATAATAAGCTTATATAAGCCGAAAAGTTTTAAAATAAACCACAAAAAGTGAGTTTATGAAACATAAGCCGAAAACCAAATAAGCCATAAGCCCGCTATATAAGCCGGAAAAAAAATACCCCCTGGGTGTTTTTTCAAGCTTATTTTTCGGCTTATATTTCATAACCCATATTTTTTTCTTGAAACTTAGCTAGTGTTTGTTTAAGCTTATATGTGGACTTACGACCTTATTTGATTTCGGTTTTTATTTCACAATCCTAAATTTCCTGGTTAATTTTAGACTTCATATAAGCTTACTATATCATAATAATATAATCCCATAAGTCTCGAAGTAAGCCGGAAAATTCGGGCTTATGAAATAAAAGCTGAAATCATATAAGCTCGTAAGCCCACATATAAGCTTAAACAAACACCCCCTCATTATGACAGTAATAAACTTGTATGAGCCCACAAGTTCCAAAAACAACCGAAAAATAAGATTGCACAAACACCCCTTATGTCACTAAACTTACAAAAAGCGACATCCATTTAGATAATAAGCTGAGTGACCTAAATATCGTGTTTAGTAAGTTTGTGACCTCAACGTATAGTTTTTATAAGATAGTCTAAACTGTCGTGTTTTTTAAGTTCATTAACCTAAGTGAACAAAAGCGCGTGTGTATTGCTCTTTAGAAATGCTGTTAAGTGTTACCGAATGCCAATTAAAACTTGTTACTTTTATTATTTGTATTTTCGTTATTGTTTAATTGTTGGGTTCGATTTGTTTAATCTGGGAAATGAGCAAATTTTGTGTTTTTTGTAGGTATTTAAAGGAATGAAATCAATTGGCTCGGCAGTGAAAAGTTGTATGTTTATTGTTAGTATTATTGATTTATTGGGATTAGAATGATTGATGTTGTAATTTATATAGTTAATAAGAGTTATGGCGCAACAATCCTCTCGGCTTCAACGGCTCCTAACTTTATTGGAGAGTATCCTTTATTTATATAGTTATTTTTATCTACATGTGGTAGACTGGCAGTACTGTTTATATGTGGATTTTGTGAATATATGAAATCAATCAATATGTTGGTAATTATAATTCTTTTGCCTCGTTTTGATATTTACGTTCGTTTGGTGTGATAATTTGGTAATTTAGTGTCCGGGTGACTGGTTTGGTTTAGCCGATCAAATTGCTGACGTGGCATTTTTTTTGTTGACAGTCATTTTATATAATGACGTGGCAACTAAAGGAATTACCAAATTAGCACACCAAATGGAAGTATGAATACCAAAACAGGACATAAATGAAAGTATGAAACAAAAAACGGACAAAGATAATAGTTTTTGCTGATGTGGCCATTTTTTGCCATATCATCGTTTTGAATTGTACTTTGAGTAATTTAGTGTTTAAGTTATCTTATTAGCACACCAAATGAAATCGTAAGTACCATAATGGGGCATATCCACATTAGCTGGTAGTAATTATCTTGGATTATAGTATAAATTCCTGGGCATTTTGGGATAACTTACAGGATATAGAATGAACCTATGTGAAGGAGTAGCTTGGCATGGATAAAAACTGAAACTTGAGTGTCACGTAGTATTTAGTTTGATTTTCTTGATTTTATGTAAGAACACCACGTGAAAAAAAGTACTTGATATCTTGAAAATTTATGAGCTCATAAACAAAATTTAAGGCTACACCATGGCATATGCTTTTTTCCTATATTGCGTTGTTGGTGAAACCAGGTAATGTTCTAATTATAAGTTCATTGTACGCAAGAAATGCCATAAACTAGTGTTAGAGGGTTTCGTACTAAGTTGAAATAAAAAAGCACAAATGAACCCAAGTTATGAATGTGGATATTGAATCAAAACATTCACAGCTACAACAAATGTGTAAATTTTTATGTTCGTATTGGCTACTTGTATATCTTAACCATGTCTAAGCTGGCTCGACACAAGCCACAAGATTCACGGCTGCTCGCCAGATTGGGGAGATTGCAAAGTTACATCCTCAGGACTTGAGCTCTTTGCTACAAAAGGTGTGTATATTGCCGTACTCATATTCGTTATTAGAATCGTAAAAGAGCAGTTTCCATTTTTCGCTATCTAGTTCAATTTCAGAACTTTGGACGCGTCTATGCCAGTTGTCATGGCATTGCTATTTTATCTGGCCAACTACTTGTGTGTTTCAGGTGTCACAGTATCTTCGTAGCAAAAACTGGGATACTAGGGTTGCGGCTGCTCATGCCATTGGAGCAATTGCTGGGTGTTTTAAACATTCATCCGTGATGGAACTCTGTAATCTTGTTGAGGCCAAGATGAAGGAGGCTTGCATAAATTGTTCCGTTGAGGACGTGGTTTTGTGTCCAAAGTCTCAGCCCAAAATAAGTGCAAGCACTTCATTTCAGAGGTTATTCTTGCTTCCCTGCATACACTGGTTCTACTCCCATTTGAGTTATCAATTTAACCTTGTCTTATTTTTTCAATTGAACAGTTTTGAACTCACTAAAGTGTTGGAATTTGGGGCTCTTTTGGCATCTGGTGGACAGGTAAAACTTTTTTTAAAACTTCTAGCTATTTTGTGGATTTATGCAGTCTTGATGTTATTATGTCTCAGGAATTTGAGCTTGCGAGTGATTTTTCCAACAACCCAAAGGAAAGGGCCAAGCAAAAACAAAATCTCAAACGGCGGCTAGGTAAGTCATGAATTATTTTTGCCTACCTTCATTTGTATTTGCCAATTTTAGTGAACCATTTATTTCAGTTAAAACTGACGTATTCAACATCAGTTTATTTTTATTCTTTCTGTTTGTGTATGTTCGTACTTCTTACATCTGATTACATGTATGCAGGGATGGATGGGTGTGAGCAGTTCATGGATGTAAATGATATGATAAGAGATGAAGATCTTATGATGCATAAAACAAATAACACTGGAAGTGGTGCACCTCCTCCATTTTACCTACAAAGAACTGGACGTAACGTCCAGCAGTTTGTTGTAGACGTGGTGCCTGGATACAGACCAAGGAGGCCAAGTGCCCGTGAACGGAATCTCTTGAAGCGCAAAGCCAAAATAAATTCAAAAGACCAAACCAAAGGTTGGTCTAAAGATGGAGAACCTGACGGCTCAAACACTAAAGAATTGATTTCTCCTAAAGGAATGTCTCCAGATGTACCACCTTCCAGTTCGGTAATGGATGTTAAATTTACTGTATTTATTTTCATTATTTATATCAAATTCTAAACGTTCCATTTCGAATATCCACACAGCTTTTTCAGGATGCTAGTCCTGATGAAGACAGCGGTGAGCAAGAAAAAGATGGAGCCTGGCCTTTCCATAATATTGTTGAACAACTTATACTTGATATCTTTGATCCTGGTAAGCTGCTGCCAAACTCATGTACTGTTTGTTATTTGCTATCCTGTATCTTGCTAATGTATGGAATTTTAAACTAATGCCTCCAGTTTGGGAGGTGCGGCATGGCAGTGTGATGGCTTTAAGGGAAATCTTGACACATCAAGGTGGCTGTGCGGGGGTACTTATGTCAGACAACTCTGATGCCGTAGTACAAACCGAGCCTGATGATAAATTGGGAAGTGCTGTAAAGAGAGAACGGGAAATTGATTTGAATATGCAAATGAAAACAGAAGAAAGCGAGCCAAATCTTAAAAGGCAGAAGTCTGAAGATGCATCATTTGACCCGATGCAAGACTTGGTCTCCACCACTAATGATGCTACCTTAGATATGAATAAAATGGTTGCAGATAATGGAAACAGTATGTCTGTTGAACAGACAAATGGTGAAATAGTCGTAAGCTCTGTTAAACTTGAGCCTCAATCAAGTATGGACAGTTACCCACCGACTGAAGCTGCTGACGTATTACAGGCAGCAAATCATTGTGATAATAAAGATTTGGTGGAGAAGGTAGATATATTGGATGGTCTTCCCCAAAATAGTGAGCTTGTTAACTTGATTAAAAGGGCTAGGAATTCGTCAGTCAAAAACTCAGAACTTCTCAAGGATTGTGGAATTCGTTTCTTGTGTGTGCTGTCACTAGACCGGTACGTATTTGTTGATAATCATTGCTTTTGACTTAGGTCTTTTAAGAAATACAAATTACACAAGGAGATTAAATTGCCATTATTTGCAGCTTTGGAGACTATGTGTCTGATCAGGTTGTTGCTCCAGTACGTGAAACTTGTGCGCAGGCTTTAGGAGCGGCTCTCAAGTACATGCCTCCTTTGCAAGTTCATGAAACACTGAATGTTTTGCTGAAAATGCAGGTAAATATCAAGTCTGACCTTTTGAAAAAAAAAATATATATTATTGTTAAGCTTGGTGGTCCAATTGTTGAAGCTTATTTTGTTATTTCTGTTATATCTTATTGGTTCATGCTGCTGATTTCTTCTGCTGATTCTTCCAGCGTAGACCAGAATGGGAGATTCGCCATGGCAGTCTTTTGGGCATCAAATATTTGGTTGCTGTGCGTCAGGTACTCTTCTCATGGCCACAAACATCATAATACTTTTTCTTAATTATCTGCATGAAACATATCTAGTTCAAATTATGTTCTTGTTAAGATTCTTGTCGCTCTGTGTCGATTGAGCTAGTTCTGATATGATGGTTGTTTAAAACAGGAAATGCTTCCTGATTTGCTTGGTCGTGTCCTTCCTGCTTGTAAAGCTGGTCTTGAGGATCCAGATGATGATGTAAGAGCAGTTGCTGCTGATGCCTTAATTCCCACTGCACGCGCCATCGTTTCACTTAGTGGACAAATGTTGCACTCTATTGTAATGCTACTGTGGGATATCTTGCTTGACCTGGACGATTTGAGCCCATCCACTAGCAGGTAATCTTTTTATTTCGTTAGTTCAAATTTTCTTTGATGAGAATTCCAGTTTTGTATTGAACATCTATGTGGATTAAGATGGATAAAGTTATAAAACTGTATCAACCCTAAACCTAAATCACCACTGCTGAAAAATGATTGCCTTTTGATTTCATTGCTTGAATATGGAATGTTAGGATCACATTTATACGGGATGCTTCTACTAGCAGAGATGCCTTATCAATTTATATGGAATATACTTATCAATTTGGTTGGCTATCGACAAGTGTACTAAAGAAAATTTTGCGTATGTTACAGTGTGATGAATCTGCTAGCAGAGGTATATTCTCAGGAAGAGATGATTTCTAGGATGTTCTCAGCCCAGGAAGGAAATCAAGGACTTGACCTGAATGAGATTGTTTCTACTAATGATATTGCACGCACAGTGAATTTTCAAGAAAATCCCTACATGCTGTCAACATTAGCTCCACGGCTGTGGCCATTTATGAGGCATAGTATCACATCTGTTCGTTATTCAGCCATTCGAACATTGGTAAGCTTTTCTCTCCTTTCATCTACATCTTGACATTCCAAATGCTTTTAAGTAGATTACTAGGCCCAAGTTTGTAACATAAACATATACAACCTTTTGGTAGTCTTTATAACTAAATTATACGTGCAGGAGCGGCTGCTTGAAGCTGAATACAGAAGGAGTATTTCTGTATCTTCTAGCTCCTTTTGGCCTTCTTTCATACTGGTTGATACCCTTAGAATTGTTTTCCAAAATCTTCTACTTGAATCGAATCAGGAAATTTTACATTGCTCAGAGAGGGTCTGGAGGCTCCTTCTTGAGGTGAGTGATTTGTCCACGATGCATGGTTTTTATAGATAGTAATTGCAATTAATTTTGTTTTGGAACATGCCTTGAATTTGCTAAAGTTCCTTTTGAATTGATGGTAGTGCCCAGTGAAGGACTTGGAAGCTGCTGCAAGATCATACATGGCATCTTGGATAGAACTTATAACTACGCCTTATGGATCACCACTGGATGCTACGAAAATGTTCTGGCCTCTTGCACTTCCTAGAAAAAGTCATTTCAAAGCTGCAGCAAAAATGAGAGCTGTGAAGCTTGAAAACGGTCTTTACACACACATTGTCTCGGATTCTTCAGAAGGAAGTGTTCCTTATGATAGAAATGGAGATTCTTCAATGAGTTCGGTTAAAATAATAGTAGGTGCAGATAGTGAAATTTCGGTTACAAATACCCGAATAGTTACATCAACAGCATTAGGAATTTTAGCATCCAAATTGCATGAGACTCCTAATCAGTACATTTTTGATCCTTTATGGAAAGCCATTACCTCTTTATCTGGAGTTCAACGGCAGGTGGCTTCAATGGTTCTGATTTCTTGGTTCAAAGAGATGAGAAGCAGAGGCCTTTCTGGAAGCAACTATGAAACCCTCAAGAGCAGGTTGTTGGAGTTGCTGACATGTACAGATCCCTCATTCCCTACAAAAGGTTCACGACTTCCTTATGCTGAACTTTCTAGAACATATGAGAAAATGAGAAACGAGGCATCTCAGCTCGTTAGTGTACTTGAATCATGTGGCATGCCCATGCCCATGGATGTTGATAACTTGACTCCTGATGATGCAATGTCATTTGCATCGAAATTGCCTGTGCCAAGTAATGATGGTGCTTCTGGGGAAGATTCAGTTGGGAAGAACAGTATTGATGAAGTAGAGTCTATAAAGCAGAGACTTTTGACCACTTCTGGCTACCTAAAATGTGTTCAGGTTTGTTTCCATTTAATTTATTTATGAAATTTTGCATATCTATATTCTCTCACGCATTTAAAATTTACAGAGCAATTTGCATGTTACTGTAACGGCCTTGGGCGCTGCTGCAGTTGTTTGGATGTCTGAGCTTCCTGCAAAGCTTAATCCGATTATACTACCTTTGATGGCTTCAGTTAAGAGAGAGCAGGTATTCTTCTTATACAGATTTATCTAATTTTAGTTACTGGATCCGTATATGTTCTTTTATAAATACATTTCATCATTTTGAAGGAGGAAGCACTACAAACTATGGCAGCTGAGGCTCTTGCAGAGCTTATATATCATTGTGTTTTACGTAAGCCTGGTCCCAATGACAAACTAGTTAAAAACCTTTGTGGTTTGATATGTTTGGATCCTTCCGAGACTCCTCAAGCTGGAGTACTGACTTCAATAGAGATAATAGAGGAGCAAGATCTCCTTCCCTTTGGAAGCAATTCTACCAAAGCAAAACCCAAAGTCCACATCCTTGGTAGTGAAGACCGATCAAAAGTTGAGGGATTTATTTGTAGACGAGGATCTGAGTTTGCTCTGAAACATTTATGCAATAAGTTTGGTTCTTCATTGTTTGAGAAGCTTCCCAAGCTATGGGACTGTCTTACCGAAGTATTAAAGCCTATACCTCCTGGAGATGAAGGGAATGTATGTCAAACCATAGATGCTATCAAAGACCCCCAAGTTTTGATAAATAATATACAGGTGGTTCGCTCTATTGGTTCTTTACTAGATGAGACATTAAGAACCCAACTCATGACACTTCTCCCATGCGTTTTTCATTGTGTGCGTCACTCTCATGTTGCTGTTAGATTAGCTGCTTCAAGGTGTATCACATCAATGGCCAAATCGATGACAGTAAACTTAATGGGACCCATAATTGAGAATGCAATCCCTATGTTGGGTGATATGACATCCGTTAATGCTAGACAAGGAGCTGGGATGCTGATGAGTCTACTTGTTCAGGGACTGGGCACAGACCTGGTTCCTTATGCACGTTTGTTAGTTGTTCCTCTTCTAAGGTGCATGAGTGATTCTGATCATTCTGTTAGACGGAGTGTGACACATAGTTTTGCTGCCCTCGTACCTCTTCTCCCTTTAGCTCGTGGAGTCCCTCCTCCTGCTGGTTTAAGTGAAAGCTTATCCAAAAGTACCGATGATGCAGAGTTCTTGGAGCAACTTGTTGATAATTCACATATTGAAGATTATAAGGTCCCGACTGAGTTGAAAGTGACCCTGAGAAGGTAAATATAGAAAGTTAAGCTTGTTTGATTATGTTGATCTATGAACTCAAGTGGTGGTGGCAAAATGGGCGGGTTGGACAGTTTAAAGTAACATGATAAGATATTTTTATAAAGAAATACAATTTAGGGCCCTGTAGGCAATTCAAATACTAGGTTGGGTTTTTGACCTGCTTAACCATTCAACCCACTTGACCTGTTAAATTTTAAGCTAATTCTTCTATATTTGACCTGTTATCAGTAAAATACAATCTGAATTGATTAGTTTCCATATAAATGGGTTGTAATTGCACCTTTAATCTCCACTTGATGTTTACACAATTAAAATCATTGCAAGTACAACAAAGTTCGTTAGAAACTGATTTTCTTGATTAAACTATACTTTTGAGACATCATAAGTTGTTTAGAATAAATACATCTTTTTCAAGGCTTTTTTTCTTCTTTCTGAATTTGTACTGGAAATATACTGTATCTACTTCTGAACGGATCTTGTGTGTATAGGTACCAGCAGGAGGGTATAAACTGGTTGGCATTTTTAAAGCGGTTTAACCTTCATGGAATTCTATGTGATGATATGGGGCTTGGAAAAACCCTACAATCCTCAGCAATTGTGGCATCAGATATTGTAGAACGCCGGGCTTCAAATAATGTTGCAGATTCTACATCATTAATTATTTGTCCATCAACTCTTGTTGGACACTGGGTATATGAGATAGAGAAATTCATTGATGCGTCTGTTATAACTACACTCCAGTATGTTGGTTCTTCACAAGACCGTGCTACACTCCGGTCACAATTTCAGAAGTATAATGTCATTATTACATCTTATGATGTGATTCGTAAAGATGTCGATTATATGAAAGAGCTGTTTTGGAATTATTGTATTTTGGATGAAGGCCACATAATTAAGAATTCCAAGTCTAAAATCACATGTGCTGTGAAACAGCTGAAGGCCCAACACCGTCTTATTTTAAGTGGAACACCCATTCAGGTTCTTTACGTGTTAATATGTTGAATCTCTTCATTGAAGTCAAAATTATTAAGTTATTTAACCATGTGTATTTTATGCAGAATAATGTCTTGGAACTATGGTCTCTTTTTGACTTTCTGATGCCAGGATTTCTTGGAACCGAGAGACAAGTATGTTTCAGTCTTCAATTAGTTACAAGAGTATAGTTTCTGTTTTCTATGAACTAAAATATTGGGGTGGTTCTGCAGTTCCAAGCAACTTATGGGAAACCGCTAGTCGCGGCCCGTGATTCTAAGTGTTCAGCCAAGGATGCCGAAGCAGGTGTACTTGCCATGGAAGCGTTGCACAAGCAGGTTTTCATTTCTTCTTTTTCTTTTTCATTTGTCAGTGATGTGTTTGCATATAGTTTCTGGTTTAAGCCAAGAGATCTTGTTATTTTATTTTTTTAGGTTATGCCTTTCCTTCTTCGACGAACGAAAGATGAAGTCTTGACGGATTTACCTGAGAAAATAATTCAGGATAGATACTGTGACTTGAGTCCTGTTCAATTAAAACTCTATGAACAGTTTTCGGGTTCACATGTAAAGGATGAAATTTCTGGCATAGTTCAATCAAACGAGACAGAACCAGGGGAAGGGGAAGGAAAAGCTGCATCCTCTCATGTGTTCCAGGTAATGTCTTAGCTAAAAACTCTATTATAACAATGAAATCTAATTTTTGAATAAAATGATTTTGGAGTTTTGTACATTTTGGGTGACTTTTGACCTGTTCATTTTGCTTCTGTTTTGACTGATTTTAACTTTACCAGTTTGATCCTTAGACACAAGTATATCTAAATTGGCCCGCTTACTAGTATATGGGTCGAATTGCCTCCTATAGCACGATTAGCTAATGTTTTGTGTCTTCCTTTGCAGGCACTTCAATTTTTATTAAAACTCTGCAGTCATCCTTTACTTGTCCTAGGTGGAAAAATCCAAGATTCACTTCCACGTGTTTTGCTTGATCTTTTCGCAACAAGCTCGGACGTTAGTGCAGAACTCCATAAACTGCACCACTCTCCCAAGTTAGTTGCTCTTCAGGAAATATTGGAAGAGTGTGGCATTGGTGTTGAGGGATCGACTTCTGAAGGTTCAGTTAGTGTTGGGCAGCACCGAGTCCTGATATTTGCACAGCATAAGGTATATTTGTATTATGTGACTCACGCCTTCGTCAGTCTCTTACGTATGCATTCAGCCATGTACTCTAATTTTTACAATCTATGTAGGCCCTGCTGGACATTATCGAGAAAGACTTGTTTCATGCTCATATGAAAAGGTGAGTTAGTATTTCTTTCATCTTAACTTATAGCTTTTAAGGCTTTTAAGTTTAAAGATGACAAGATGGGCAGTGGTTAAAGGGTGAAAAAGGTAGTGGTAACTTTTGTACGGGTCAAAATGGGTCGAGTTGGGAGTCAGGGTTGACCTGAAACTTTTTGTTCAGAAATCACTAGTTATGAAAAGTTAATGAGATAATATGATTATTAAAATTATTTTCTTTCAGTAAGTTTTTGGATAATTTGATTTAGGAGGTTCTATCTACTAACAATACGCTATGAGCAACTTTCTACCCATTTTGTGCTATGCTATTTCTTATTTGATCCGTTATAGATATTATAACCCACATTTGATCCATTCATAATTCTTCATATTGCATATATTGCCTTCTGTGTCCTGATAGTATTAAGCGTACATATGAACAGTAAGTTTTTGGATAATTTGATTTAGGAGGTTCTATCTACTAACAATACGCTACGAGCAACTTTCTACCCATTTTGTGCTATGCTATTTCTTATTTGATCCGTTATAGATATTATAACCCACATCGACCCATTCATAATTCTTCATATTGCATATATTGCCTTCTGTGTCCTGATAGTATTAAGCGTTCATATGAACAGTGTTACATACTTGCGGTTGGATGGATCAGTTGAACCAGAGAAGCGTTTTGACATTGTCAAATCATTCAATTCAGACCCTACTATCGATGTTTTGCTCTTAACCACACATGGTAAGTTGTGTTTATAAATGATCTTGGGAGACTTAGGATATTTGTATAAAATATATTGGTTGACCATTTTTAGCGTTCTATCAATAACTTGTCTTTTGCAGTCGGTGGTCTTGGTTTGAATTTGACATCAGCTGATACCTTAGTTTTCATGGAGCATGATTGGAATCCAATGCGGGATCTTCAGGTACAGTATGACTGTATGAGTTATTAAAGTGGCAGTTTTTACCAGTTACTTGTGAATGTGTGGGTCAGGATTGCCCTAACTTACCAAACGGGTTCCGGTCAAGTGGGTTGAAAAGAATCTATTTTCTAATGCAATACAATCTTTTGAATTATCTTTGCCATCATAATTAACCCATCAATCATTTATAAAAAATGGTAGAAAGTGTTTGCGAGTCAAACCCAACACCACCCTGGTGTGGCCCGTTTTGATCATTGCTGAAAATGAACCATTTCTATGCTCCCAACTTGCCTATCTTACTACCTCTAAATTGATCTATCTGGTGTTACTGATATCCAAAAAAGGAACCACCCGAACCATGCCAGTATAGAATTTGGTGACAAATAATGATTAACATTTTTTTTATACTGTGCAACTTTAGGCAATGGATAGAGCACACAGGTTGGGCCAGCGTAAGGTCGTTAACGTCCATCGTCTCATAATGAGAGGAACTTTGGAAGAGAAGGTGATGAGCCTCCAAAAGTTCAAAGTCTCGGTAGCCAATGCTGTAATTAACTCAGAAAACGCTAGTCTCAAAACAATGAACACCGATCAATTACTTGATCTATTTACTCCAGCAGATACTAAAAAGGTAACCACTCTAACGTTAACCTCATCTTATTTCTACGAAATGACTATTTTACCTCTCATAACATTATACGGTTTTTCAGGGTGCATCCACTTCAAAGGGTTCTGAAAACAATGATGGGTTATCAAAGGTACCAGGTAGCGGTAAAGGGCTAAAAGCCATCCTTGGTGGACTCGAGGAGCTTTGGGATCAATCACAGTACACGGAAGAGTACAATTTAAGCCAGTTTTTAGCCAAGTTGAATGCTTGAGGGGGTAGAGAACGGAAACATTTGAAAAAATCCTTTTCGTTTTGTTGTCAGATGAGCCGGTTCTTGGAACAAGTCTAATAGGGTGAAAGCATAGAGCACATGTACAGTTTACATTTTTTGAGCCTGAGCTCATGATTTTGACAAAGTTTTGGGTAGGTTCTTTCACCCCTTTGGAATTACCTTTTTTGCCCTTAGGCCGTTTATTTAGCATTCATGTCGTATAGAGTAGGGAATAGGGGGTAACTGACGTATCAGTGGATGATATTGTAACAATCAGCTTCTGTTTTGAGTAAGCGCAAAATTTCCTCTCTATAACTATTTTATCTTTTATGTTTTGTATCGGTTCTTTTGGTGCACGCCTTATATGAATTTGGAATGGTTTATGACCCTACTAGTGATGATACCCTGTGCACAAACGAGTTTTTATCTAAAAATTTTATTGTGATAGTATCGATTAATATCTATCATCTTTCGAAACTTCTATTAATAAGTAGTTTTCTAAGTGTATTTACATATAATAGCGACTCTTAATTTTATTTTTTACATGTATTTTTAGTTAATAATTTCTAGAGTTAATTACATAAATGGTCCTTGTGGTTTGGTACTTTTTACGGATCTTGTCCCTGTGGTTTATTTTAAGCGGGTTTGGTCCTTGTGCTATTAGAAAGTTACGGATCTGGTACAAATCTTGACCTAACTCAATATCAGTTTTATAAAAGGACTTGAAGTGACATTTATGGAATATGTGTGTTGTTTATGGAATATGTGTGCTTAAAATAAACCACAGGGACAAGATCCGTAAAAAGTACCAAACCACAGGGACAAGATCCGTAAACTGTTATAGAAAAAGATACACCAATATCACAGTTTGATGACAAACTTAACACATTACTACCATTACTAGCATTAGTCCAAACTAACATAAGACCATTACTACCATTTAGTTTACCACAGTTTGGAGAAACACAAAAAACCAAAGTTTGGACACCAACTGTTAAAGTTGGGACAAAATAAGCATACACCAGGTAAGCCATTACACAACTTTTTCTTTACCCTTGTGCTTTGGATCCTTATTTGCATTTCCTTGATGATCTTGTATTGGCAGATGGTGAATCCCTTATGACAATACCTTGAGATGCTCTTGCAGTTGGTGAATGTGGAGCAGTTGGTTTTGTTGCAGCTGTCTTCCTTTTCTTGTTTGGTGCAGCTGGTTTTGGTCCCATTTTTTGACCTTTGCATGACCTTTTATTGTGTCCTAATTCCTTGCATAACATACATCTAACAGTCTTTCCAGCCCTACTTAACTTTCCACCCTGCTTAACCATTTCTTCTACTTCAATAACACTCTTTCTCTTTTTTTTGGTGGTCTCCCTATTTGTGGATGATGAACAGGTGGAAGCAATTTGATTGGAGCTTGGTAGTTTGGCCAATGCTCATGTCCATTGACACAAGAAATTTTGGAGCTATACATCTGTTGCCATGTTTTGAGCCAATAGGAAGAGTGAACCCATGACTCTGGAATACCCACCATCTGTCCATTGCTCCCCATGTCATTAAAAGCAGCAACAACATGCTTGCAAGGAATGTTTGTTAACTCCCATCTCCTGCATGCACACACCTTTGTCCTTATGTTGACCACACACTGATCTCCCCAAGGTCCAGTTACCTGATATTGATCATCTCCATTCCAAACAACCTAATGTATCATGCATAAAAAGTTACATATATTAGACTGATATAATTGAAACTTCAACAAAGCATAATAGATACATAAAAAATTAATATACAGAACCTTATATTTAGAAGATTCTTCTTTGATTTTGTTAAACAGTTTAGTTGCATTGGGGGTGAGAGGTCCATCACACTTAGCAATCACCTTCTGGACATTCACAATCTTCTTCATCAGATATTCCCTTATATACTCTAAGCATGTGATTATTGGCTTATCCCTTGCATCAAGCAGTTGCCTATTTAGTACCTCACACATGTTGTTCAATAGCACATCACAATGTGCTCTCCCTGTAGTAACAGTCATATTCAACCATATATAAGCTTCAAATAATCTTAACTTTAATTAATCTTAAACTTAAAACTTCAAATACTCTTAAAACTTAAATTTACCAGAGAAGTGAGACCTAGACCAATGCTCTGCTGGAATTTTATTCAACCATATATAAGCCTCATTTTTTATGCCCTTTAACTCTTCCATATTCCTTTTAAAAGAAGTAATTGTTGTTGCAGTAGCACATTTCCACAAAGCATTTTTATACAATTCACCCTTCCATTGTTGTTTCATGTTGTCATGTATATGCTTAAGGCAATATCTATGCTCAGCACTAGGAAAAATGGCCTTGATGGCTGGTATTATGCCCTATAATAAAAAAAAATAATATTTAACATTAAAACAGATACAATAAAGTAACAAACAAGTTAAATAATTAAAATAATACAATTAAAAAGCATCACCTTTTGCCTATCTGATATGAAAGTGAAATGTGAGTCAGACTGCAAATCCAAATCATCCTTTAAGTAATCTAAAAACCACATCCAAGAGTCTTTAGTTTCAGCGTCCACCACAACATAAGCAACTGGATAAGTTCCATTGTTACAATCAACACCCACTGCTGTTAATATTTGACCAGGCCAAGGTCCAGACATAAAACATCCATCTAAACTCAATAGCTCCCTATTTCCAGCCTTAAATCCTTTCTTCAGAGCCCCTAAACAAACATATATCCTCTTGAATTGTCTATATTTTGTACTCGGATCAATGGCTCTTTCCAATTCTAATTTCACTGTTGTGTCTGGATTTGTTTTCTGTAGCTCTATAACATAATCCTTTAACTGTGCATACTGATTACCATAATCACCAATTACATTATTGCTTGCAATCCTTTTTGCTCTATAAGTTTTCATTTTTGAAAAGCCCATCTGATATTTCTTCATTAGTTGATCTCTAAGTGCATTGGTGGGAATATCAGGGTTAGGAACAATGGTATCCTCAACATCTTTTGATAAGAAGGTGGCTGTGGCTTTTTTGACAGCCCTAGATTGAAGACATGTGTGTGTATCCTCTAAAGTTTTAACCCTCCATGTCTCATCTTGGGTTCCCTTGGACACAAGTAAAGTCCATGGACAAGATTGTTGATCATTGACTGTTGGCCCATCCACTGGCCCATCCACAGGCCCACTTACACTTGCCCCATCCTTACCTGCATTTGGCCCATCCACAGGCCCACTTGCAGTTGTCCCATCTTTACTTGTACTTGCCCCATCCACAGCCACACTTGCATTTGACATAGCATTATCTGTAAACACAGGTGTTTGACCTCTGCACATAACTCTCACTCTTGTCTTATTATTTTTAATTACATGCAATTGTCTTCTTTTCTCCACAGCTAATTTAGCAACCATGTCTAACACAATCCACTTGTCACCAAACTTCCTTCCAACATAGAAACCATCCTTTGCAACCTCAGATAATGACTGTTGTTTTGCTAACTTTCTCAATGCACTGTTTCTAGCTCCTTCAACATCACCATCATCCTGGTCTGATGCACTATCAAAGTCATCTAGGTCAAAATGTTGATCATGTTGGTCTGATTCTTTGTCTGATTCATTACCAAAGTTTCTCTTAAAAGGTTCCATATCTACCTCAACATCATCTATTAAGTGGTCCTCATCTTCTAATACCTGATCATCAACTTCTGTATTTGGGCTATCCTTTTTGTTAGACTTACTAGGTTCACCTATTTTTGTTTCCAATATAGGTTCATCATCACCTCTATTCCCACTAGATTGGCCCCCTTCATTATCCACATTATTAGGATAAAAAGGATCAAAATCCTCCATATCTTTCTCAGTTGGCCAAACTTGTGCACTAACATGTTCTTTCTCAGTCACAACATTATCCTGATCATGTTGTTCATCATCAATGTGGCCACAACCAGGCCATTCTTCAAACTCTAGCATTCTCTGTGCAAGTGCTTTCTTAGTAAGTTTCTTAACAAACTTTTTCTTAGGTTTTACTATAGCTTTTTTCCTAGCAGGCAAAGGGTTTAACTTAGGAACTGGTACTTCCACCTCACACACATTGGTCTTAGTTTCAGGTTGTGACATTGGATGATCTATAACTGACAACCAAAGTTCAGTGAACACCTCAATAACTTTCAAAGAACCTATATGCTTCACCATCTCTATAATATCACTGTCTGATACTAATGGTCTAAGCCCTTCATCTAAACTAGTGTTAGGAATTTTATAATGATAAAATTTCACTTCATTCTTATATCCTAACAAGCCTAGCATGTCAGTAAATTCAATGATAGACCATTCATCACCATCAACCCAATCAAACCAGCTAACCTTACCATTCAAATAACGTCTTCCAGCTCCCATTGTGAAAAAACCGCCATGGTTTACCTTCAATGTGAAAATAGTAGGGTTCTTGGTTCCTGTTAAAATGTACAAATATATAACCTTAAATCAATACATTCCTTCTATACATGACACCATACACGAAAAAGAAAAGAAAATCATAAAAACCAAAATAACACATACCATATTCTTTTTCTGGATCAAAAACTTTTCCTGGTGGTCGCAGACCACATTTGTTTGAATCCACCATTAGATAATCTGTTTTTGTGTCTTAGTTGTTGATCATGAAAGGGATTATTGATTTTGAATATGATTAGATTAGGTTAAAATCCTGTGATTGAAAAACAGGGTGTGGGTGTTTTAGGTGGTATGTGTAATTGTGCATATTTAAGAGGGGAAATAAAAATATTACAATTTCAGCACACATATTCCATAAATGTCACTTCAAGTCCTTTTATAAAACTGATATTGAGTTGGGTCAAGATTTGTACCAGATCCGTAACTTTCTAATAGCACAAGGACCAAACCCGCTTAAAATAAACCACATGGACAAGATCCGTAAAAAGTACCAAACCACAAGGACCATTTATGTAATTAACTCTAATTTCTAGGTGTATTAATTTTTAGCCTCGTGCATACTTTTATGTAAAAGTATGCAAAACAGTTTATAATTATATAGTTATAATACGTGCGCGGGATTTTACACATTTATTATTATTATTTATTAATATCGATTAATACATGTGCTTTAAAGTTAATAATTTTAGTCGTCTTTAATTTTTAAACTCATGTACGCACAAGATAAACATATAAAGAGGAATAACATGAGTCTTTAATGAACATTATAGTAAAAAGTATACTTTTACACGTATCTTAACCTAAACTCATAAAGAGGAATAACATGAATCGTTCGTATATGTACAATCTTATGTATTTATTTACATATCATAGTAACTTATATTTTTCATTTTATATTTAAAATCATGTGCATATGCATCCATTTATTGTCCGCTCCACCCCACCTTTTCCCTCCCTCAAATCAGCACCTATATCGGGAAGTGATATGTACATATACACTTTTACTTTGCACACATAATTAAGCTTGTCCCCACACATCAATTTGCTTGTCATCACACATAAATTTATATGTGCAAAGTAAAAGTATATGTGTACATATCATCTCCCATATCTAAAGCTTTGATTAATGACACGGGTACTCATATTTGTAACTCCCAAATGGAGAAGGCATTGCAAAGGTATGGAGTAGGTATACTTGATACAAATATATCTTTAAACCAAATTTTGGAAACCACATTTTGGAAAGGTCAGTAGGTAATGATAGGAAAGATTGGTCGGATAAACTTGATGACACTATGGCCATTTCGAATTGCTTTTAAAACTCCCTTAGATGCCATTTTATGCAGTTAAGCGAGCTTGCAGAGCTAAGGGAGGATGCGTATGAAAATTAACGAATTTACAAGGAGCGCACTAAGAGATTGTAGGATTATGTGCATGATATAACATAAATAAATACCGATTGTATATGAGATTATGAGGTCACACATAATAACATGAGACTTCCGTTTTATGTATTCTTTGAAAATACATAAATGATCTAATAAGGCGGAATTAACATTGGGCATAATCAGTTGAAAAGATAAGTGTATCTTATTAGATAAGATCATTTCTTTTATTATGGTAATCATCTATTTATAATGTTTAATGTATATTCTTCTATTTAAATAAAAGATATCCTTTGTATTATAAATTGTTCATCCTGGATTCTGATGCATATGGAGTATGGATTGGACCTGTTCTTTCTCAAGAAGGTCGGCATGTTGCTTATTTCAACGAGAAGTGATGCTCGTAAAAAATGGTCGGCTTATTCAAGAACTTTAAAAATTTTATGCGGTGATTCGAGCTATAAAGCATTGGGCGCATTATCATATTCAAGATCAGTTGTTCTATAGATTGATAATCAAGCATTAAATAGCCAAAAGGATGCAAGTAAGATGCATGCTCACATTTTCCTTTTACACTGAAGCATAAATCAGGACATTAAAATTAATTAGCTAATGCATTGAGCATACATGTAACTTTCTTGGTGACTTTGCTCATTGGGTCGCTTACCTACAACAGTTTCCTTTTACACTGAAGCATAAATCGGGACATCAAAATTAAGTAGCTAATGCATTAAGCAGACATGTAACTGCCTTGGTGACTTTGACTCATGAGGTAATTGGTTTTGAAGCATTCGGATATTGTAATGGCTTTGTAAGAATGTCAAATGCATGAAAATGGTAGTGACCATCCAAATTTTTGACTAATCGAATAACGCGCCAGCGATCTCAGGTTCCACCTTAGTGACCATCCGTTGTTTGAGGAATCAAGGATTAGCGCCAACGATCTATTGTGTTTGTGTAGGAGATGTTTGAACAAAGCTAGATACAATACTTAAGCCTAACCCAATTTACCACTTTAGACTTATTACTCCTTAGCTTTAGTGGTGGAGATATGTATCCTTGCCAAGCTTATGATAGAATATTCGTCACGACCGAGCAATTGAGCGAATTACTTAAATGTTACCACATAGATTAGTTGAACGATTTGAGGGATTTCATTTCCCTATTTCGTGAGGTGTTTGGTTGTGCAATTGAGACTAAACGAATGAACGCTTAACTATAAAAATCCTAGATGATGTTTAGGATACATTTTCATAAGTTTGATCTAAAATTTACTTGAGGACAAGTAAAGTTCAAGTGAGGGGATATTTGGTGACATCAAATAACAACATATTATTAGCATCATTTATCCTATGTATATTGCTTGTTTTGTATTATTATTTTATATGAGAATTGATACTTAATCGCTTACTTTTGTAAATCTCATTATAAATAAGCTATTGGTGAAAGTTAGCTATTTTGGATGTAAATTGGAGCAAAATGGATCAAGTTGAAAAAGCCTACTAAACTGAAGACAGATACGCCGTATCATTCTAGACAGATACGCCGTATACCAAGACTTGGATGAATGTGAAGACCATTGCCTGCCTTTGAATATTACGCCGTATGGACTTCTCCCATACGCCGTATATGAAACTTTTGTAAATGAGAAGATCTGACTTGTTCTACTCCAGATACGCCGTATGACAACAACAACATACGCCGTATCTATTCTCAAGACTTCACCAGATTTCCAAGATAAAAGGACAAGATGCGCCGTATGAAGAATGGTGATATGCCGTATCACTAAGGCGGTGTACGAATATTTCAGAATATAATAATCTTGGACCTCACGTGAAGTTACCTAGATATGGCGTATCAGGCTAACGAGATACGCCGTATCGACCCTGCCAGAAAGTATAAATAGATCATTTGCAGCCAAATTTTAGAGACACACAAGAGGCACCAGACGAACCAAACAACTGATAACCACCAAGTAGAAGACCAGGAGCAGTAAGAAGGTCTTGCTAGTTCATAATTTCATAGGAAGATTCGCTTACAAACATGTTATCTTGTGCTATTACAGAGATTATGGGCTAATAACCTGTAAGTATTAGCCGTGTTTATTGATTATATGATGTTCTATTGGAAGCTCATGCGTGTGTTTTGATTACTTTATTACTTCATTAATATTTGCATGCTAATGTAAGCCCTAAGTGGTTAATTAATAATTGATAATCATTAAGGTAGACTTTATGCAGATTTCTGATTAGTCGTGACAAGACTTTTCCATTGAGAAAACTTAAAAACCGAATCTAGATATTTAGGGAGTCTAAACATTGGAATGAGATACGCCACGAAGTGATGCTCCAAAGAGAATAGATTTTAGTACTTATCATATATGATCGAACATTAGGCTAATATGTTTTCCTTACTATTGGCTTGACCTATTATCTGTTAATGTGTCTTTTCTTGCGTGTGTTATTTGCTTATCTGCCTAAGAATTACAGTTTTACTTAATCTAAACATCGTGCTAGTCTCTCAGGCTGAAAACCCTTTTGCTGCGTTAGATTAGGTTTAATTAGAATAACTTTAGAATTAAAATACTGATAGATACTTAAGTGTTAATGTTCCACTCTTAGTGATCGACACTTTACTTATCAACTAGGCTACATTGATCGGGTACACTACCCGTTAATGTTTGTTATAAGTTAAGTTGTCAAAATATAAATTTAAAATTTGATAAACATAATCTATACCTACAACGATAGCATATGAGTGGTCAACTTGAACATCCTAATAGGCATGAATATCTCATCTTTCAACCCACCAAGAAATAGACTCACAGTGTAAGATTCAGGAAAATCAACCTTGTTTAACAGCCCTTCAAACAAATCTTGATAGGTCTGCACATTCCCAGTTTGTTTCAAATTCTTCAAATCAACCATGAGATCTTCAAAGGATCTACTAAACCTTTCTAACACTTCTTGTTCATACAATTACCAAGCGCTTCCTTCCTCATTCCTCCTAATGAACTGTTGATGCCAAGTGAGTGTTCTGGCATATACATGCATGGCTGCCATTTCCACTTTCATCCCTTCTTGGACATTGTCAATTTTAAAGAACTGTCTACATCTGAATACCTAAACCTTTACATCATCACATTGAATTTGGAGAATTCAATCTTAGACATCCTTCCATATTGACAATTTTGTGAAACATCATGTCTGCCTGAATTTTGACTACCACCACTTCCACCATTATTGCCATTACTGGTGCCTTCACCACTTCTGATGTTAGTCAATTCATTTTGAAAGATTCTGAGTTGTTGGGTGTTGTCATTGAGTTGTCTGTCATGATCATAAAGTTTCATGTTCATGCCTTCAAACATACCCCTTATTTCAGCCATGGATTCTTGCAAAGTATCCATTGTAGCAACAGGAGGAGTTGTTCTTGTGTTCACCATTATACTAATATCACTATTACTCATCAACAATGGAATACCAACTATTGATTCTGTTCTTGATTATTCAAAACTAACTGTTGCTGATCATAGGTTTAAGAATAGAGAAATTAACCGCTAATGGGCTATTCTTGTGATCATAGTCGTTTAACACTAATCAGATGTAAAAGAACAGTTGAAGTTAGTGGTGACTAACTTCGCCGAAAAATAGCATATTCTTGCAAGAATTTAACCGAAGAAGATGACCGGAAAATCAAGAGTTTACCAGGATGGTAGCTCTGATACCAATTGAAACGTACATATCTTGAATTCAATTAATAAATGGAAGATATGATCTCAATTGCAACATCATTCACTAAACTATGGTATTAAGAAACAAGATTAGTGAAATGATTGTTATTGGAATTATGAGTTTGTTACACTGATTGAGAGATTAAGAGAGAATGATTGTTTGTAAACTGAATGAATGTGAAATGATTACAATGCTAGGTATTTAAAGATGGTTGGGTAGTTTTGGCTGTAATTGTCTTTCCCGCCAAAACTCTACATCACAGAAGTTGACTTTGAGCTTTGACTTCTTGGTTGTTGACCTTTGTTGACTTTTCCAATTGTGCTTGTATTAGACCTACGTGTCAAGCGTCAAATTAAAGGGACAATCACAAAATACCCACGTGGGTAGGTTCCTGAGTCTATATGGGGAGATTAATCAATGGACTTTGTTCTTGGTTTACCTTGAACTTAACGTGGAGTGGATTCTACTTTCTACTTTCATTGTTGTCGACAGGTTCTAAAAAATGGTGCATTTTGTTCCGTGTAAAAGGACACCAGATGCTTTACATGTGGCTCGTCTATTATTTCGTGAAGTGGTTCAGCTACATGGAGTACCAAATTTCATTGTTTCTGATCGTGATAGGCGTTTCTTAAGCCATTTCTGGATAACTTTGTGGCATATGTTCGACACCGGCCTCTTTGAAGTATAGTAGTTCGACACATCCAAAAACAAGTGGATAGTCGGAGGTTGTTAATAGAACATTAGGCAATTTAATTCGATGTATTTGTAGAGATCGACCAAAGCAATAGGACTATGCGTTGCCTTAAGCAGATTTTGCATTTAATAATGCTACCTACAGTTGACAGTTCTATTGGGAGATCACCAATTTTAGAGGTCAAAAGCCACCATGACATGTCATTGACTTAGTGAACGACATGTCTGTTGCGGCTAAGTTGGCTAATGATTCACAAGATATTCAAGTTGAAGTGAGTCAAAAGTTGAATGATCAACCAATTACCAGAAGTTTAAAAAAGCTACTGACAAGCATCGACGGGCCAGTCAATATTATTGAAGTTGGTGATATGGTGATGGTGCTTCTCCGACGTGAAAGATTTCCAGTATATATGCAAGTATACATAACAAGTTGCAGCCCAAGAAGTATTGACCATACAAGATTAAACATAACATCAATGATAATTTGTATGTAGTAGCTAGATTTGCCTAAGACTAATAATATCTCTAGTACTTTAATTGTGGCTGACTTATCGCAGTGCTTATGAGGTTCCTTGGTATCCAGATAACTCGAGGTCGAGTTCTTTTCAGGTCGATCGAACACAAATAACACATGAACACCGGACATCAGCTATGCATGGTTTCTACACCAATTAACTACATATGCATGGTTTCTATCTATTCTATAAATAGGATATATTATATACGTACATAAGTATTTGTTTTGCTTGTTGGCCAAGAAATTTCCATATTTTAGTATTTCCTTGTATATAGTTTCGTTCTCCTATAAATACATGCATCAGACGATAGTCTTTTTATTCGATCAATATATTCAAGATTTAGTGTTTCTTAATTCTAAAACCCAAACAAAACCCTAAAAAATGTATGATATGCTCAAGCCTTATGTTAGTTTCTACGAATCCAGACGTGGAATTGAAACTGAGTACAATGATGATATGCCTTCTGTTCTTTCACATAATGGCGATATTGGCTTTGATTTTGTTGTTGCTCCATTGGTATGACTGTTGGTGTTTTTAGTTACCCTTTTAAATAAATTTTCAATTTTTTTTTTTTTTTTTTTTGAAATTGTTGAAAGATGGAAGTTGAAAACAATGTAGGAAGCTAGGTAATATGGTTTTTAAAGGGGGTATAGTATTTTGTTTCGAAGTAAAATTCTTTGGATATATGCTTCGAGTGTGTTTTCTGTTTTTTCCCTAGTTTATATATATATATATATATATATATATATATATATATATATATATATATATATATATAAGCCTCATTTTTGGATGACTAAGCACATTGTTAGGGATCGTTGATACGACCCGTTAAGGTAGTATCGATAGTAGCATCCCTTCAAGCGTGATGCAAGCTCCGTCAAAAAAAAAAAAAAAAAAAAAAAAAAAAAAAGAATAGAAGAATGAGATATATTTTGATCTTTAAACTTGATTGATTTTCATTAATGATACGAAACCTTAAATAGACATTAGATAATCTCATATAAACACAAATACTTATCCTAGCATGACTCAAACACATATCCTAAACATTATGATAGTTATCCTAATACGATATCCTTGTGCCATCATCCACATGCGTAACAATCGTTTAGTTGAAGAAAATATTGAAAATCGGGAAATGTGTTAAAACCGTGTATTGTGTTTATAAATTACAAGAAAAATGGAGTTTTGCAGTTGAGTTTGTAATTTAACAAAAGGGAATTCTGTGTTTTGTAAAAATTTCTTCTAGAAACAACCATTTTGAACAGGCATTTTGTTTTCCTTGTTTTGTGCAGAGTTTTTAGCGGAAAACATGGAGTGCTTTCTTCATCTAGACTCACCCTTAATGTTTGAGTTGCTTATACTATATCCAAACGCAATAATCAGTTTAATGAATGTTTTTGAATTTTGATTCGTAAGGACGTGAGAATTAAAATAATGAGTTTGGTATTTCAAAACAGATTAGTTCCCCTTTAAAGTATTATGCTAGTAGTTTTCTTTTTCATTGTCGGGGCTTAGCGCTTTTTGAATAACTTTAAGTCCTGATTTTGTGTTTCAGATGGATCCTAATTATAGGCCTAGCTTGATTGATAGTGCCAGTAAACACTCCAATGTGCTTCCTTTTGCTGGATCAGACTTGGTTTTAAGTCCATCCCAATGGAGTAGTTATGTTGTTGGTATAACCTATATATCCCATTGTTTATTCCAATTTGATTAAAAGATTTTTTAGCTTCTTAATGGATTCCACATCATCTCAGGCAAGATTAGCTCGTGGATCGACTTGGATTCAGAAGACGATGTTCTGCGGGAGGATTCTGAAATTGCTCTGAAACAAGAGTTAGCTTGGGCTTCTCATTTGTCGTTAAAGGTTTACAACTTGCATTGATCCATTAGAGATTTATAATGAACAAGTTATTTGCATAAATATTATCAGCGTCAGTTTTCTAATGTGTTGTAATTCAGGCATGTCTCCTTCCTACGCCTAAAGGGAAATCCTGTGGTAATTATGCCAGATGTGTAACTCAAATTCTACATAACCTTGATAATATGAAGGATAAGATGGAGGTATTTGTGGTTATACTTACACATCAATGTTCTCATTCCTGTTTTGTATATACTGATGCTTCGTTTCAATTCTGAAGTTGTGGCTTAGGATTCCTCTGGCGAAGTCTGACGATGATGATGCCACGATTAGTTCTTCTGATGGCACGGTGAGTGATGTGATCTCCATTCTTAGCCGACGAATTTTGTTCAGTATACTCATTAATTTATCAGTTGTGGTTTTACAGGTATTAGAGGTTACTGATTCTTGGGAACTGTGGAATTCTTTTCGTCTTTTATGTGAACATCACAGTCAGCTCTCAGTTGCCCTCGATGTTCAGTGAGTATTCAAACTTTTGATCTATGATATAAAAATCAATTATACTTTATATTGCAAGGTGAAATACTATTTTTTTTCCTTTTTTTATTTTTTTATTTTTTTATTTATTATTTTTTTTTTAACAAGTATTGATTTAAATGTATGCATGTTACTTACTGGTAGGTCTTCGCTACCTTCAATAAGTTCAATCGGGCGATGGGCTGACGAGCCTGTCAAAGCAGCCCTTTTACATACTGAAGTAAGTATATTCAAACAATTATTTATTTATTTATTTATGATATAAGTCAAATTTTATATTCGAAATTAACACGTTCTTCAACTATTTCAGTGTTACTTAACCGATGCACAGGGCGACCCATGTCTATCTATTCGTCATCAGAACTTGTTGAGCGGTTTCTTTTACTATTCAATACATGTATACTATTAGTCTTGCTTCCAATGTTCTTATTTGTCGATTACTTGAATATCTATAATCTTTCCTTTTTCTGATTATTATTTGAAATACACAAAGAGTGATTATAGCCATCGTTTTAATGTTTTCAGATAGTCCTTTCTGAGAGCTCACAATCTGCTGCTAACCAAACTGATACTGTTGCCCAGCGTAAGTTTCTCAATTTAGTGAACGTATTTATATTTATGCTATGATAAAAATCATGTAGTTTCCCACAGTAGCAAACATCCAGATGTAAGATCAAATTATAATGGTTATCTTCTATCCAACAGCTCATGAAAATTTCTTGGTTCTTTTTACTGATTCACAAATTAATAAGGATGCTTTTTTTTTTTTTTTTTTTTTTTTTTTTTTTTTTTTTTTTTTTTAATGTTGCATTAATCAGAAGTACCGAGACATGACTTAGAGCCGTACTTGGACTATGTTGAACTTTTATATCTTAAAAAGGACAGTGTTACCAAAAAAGAACTAAATGAGGTGAGATTATCAGCCTATACTTCATACTAATCTGCCGGTGTTTTGTTACAATGTTGTGTTAATTGATCCTTTTCATTTTGGCAGCTTGGTTTCAGAGATACATGTCAATATGGTTTCAGAGATACCCGTCAATATGGTTTAAGAGATACCCTTCAATATCCTTTGCAAGTAAGTTATTTGTGTATTCCTTTTTTTTAGCAAATAGTTATTTGGCTTCGCTGTCACTTATTGCAGTTATGCGCTATTTTGTTCATTGCGGCCTCTTGATGATACTGATTTTACAGCAAAAGTTTATGAAACGTTTGAAAAAGACAGTGTCAAATATATCCAGGTATCACATTAACTTCTGGGTTGGATTATATTTTGACTATATATGTAAAATATATATTCATGATTAAACAAAAACATAAAATGTATATTAGAAAAACACTAAATCTGTAAAATATATATGCATATATTCATAACTAAATCTTTATTCATGAACTTTACTTTTATATATTATTTTTTGTGTGCTTCAATCATGATATAAAGATTTTGTTATTAGCTGTATGTATTAATATTTAGCGCATGTCTTTTACCTTCTTTACATCTTTCGATTTATGTTTGTTCATGGCAGTACCAAAGGGCAGTCAGTAAGGCGTTGATGGATAGGATCCCTGATGATATGGCATCTATGACAACCACTGTAAGCTTTATTATGCAACATCCTCCGTTGTACATCAACTACTGTTTTATTATGCAACTACTTTATTTTGCAAAATTATCTATTTTGACCTATTACGCAACCTACCCTACACGCCCATTTTGCCATCTAGCTGCTTTGGTTTTTTTTTTTTTTTTTTTTTTTTTTTTAATTTTATTTTATCAAGATATGTAAATCTTGACAACATTTCAATGTTGTTTTGTAGGTATTGATGGTTGTAGGTGCTGGACGAGGACCTCTTGTTAGGGCATCTTTACAGGTATGCATATGCAACATCCTTTATTATGTGTTAAAATGTCACTGTATTTATCGGCATTGTCTTTTGTGATAGGCTGCTGAAGAAACCGGGCGTAAATTGAAAGTTTATGCGGTAGAAAAGAATCCAAATGCTGTTGTAACACTTCATGTAAGTTTGTATTATTAAGTTTTATCTTTTTACTTTTTTAATTAGTTCTACCTCTTAACTTGTATCATTTTTTTTTCTAATAGAGCTTGGTTAAAAAAGAGGGTTGGGAAAAGATTGTGACGGTAATTTCATGTGACATGCGATGCTGGGATGCTCCTGAACAAGCCGACATTTTGGTATGCAAGTTCTGAGTAAACTAGTTGCATAAGTTTTATCAACAATTTGGTTACTTGGATAACCTTTTTTTCTGTATTTTAAATATAGGTCAGTGAATTACTTGGTTCTTTTGGTGACAATCAGCTCTCACCCGAGTGTCTTGATGGAGCTCAACGATTTTTAAAGCCAGATGGGATCTCAATTCCGTCATCGTATGTACATTATGTTTAATTGTTGATTTAATCTGTTGATTTATAACACCCAATTGGTGTTATAAATCTTTAAAAAAAATTGGCAATGCTTTTATCAGCAACTTCTTTTCTTGGTGGCACGTCATCCTCTAACTTTTTTTATTTAATCTAAACGTATATTTATAATTAAAAAATCTAGCATTAAATGTAAAAGAATGAAGAAAATATGTCTGAATTCAGTTAAGTGAAAAAAGCAAAGGGACAAAAACAATGCAGAAGAAAAAAGCTAAGGCTGCAACTATTACCAAAACTAGTTTAGGGTTAATCCGCTAAACGGATGAGAATTTGACTGTTATCTCATTAGTAACCCTTTTGGCTATCATGTATGCGATTTTCATGGTGGTTGAGTTATGCCTATTATAAATGTAACTTATATTTGCTTGCTTTGTGTCAGGTATACAAGTTTCATACAGCCCGTGACTACAACAAAGTTGTATAATGATGTAAGTTATTTCTATTAACGATTTTACTTTTCCATAATCCTTTTAAAAGTATACATCATTTACTTGTTCAATTGCAGATCAAATCGCATGAAGATTTCGAAGTTGCCCATGTTGTAAGGATGGACCGTTTTGCTCAACTTTCACCATCTCAAACTGTGAGTTGATTAATAATAGCTATTTGACTTGACACAAAACTGCATATTTTTTTGTACACTACATGATGTCTCTGATTTTTTATTTTTGTTTAGGTCTTTACCTTTAATCATCCAAACTACTCGCCTAATAAAAGCAATCAACGGTACAAGAAGCTTCGGTTCAGTATCCCCATTGAGACTGGATCAACTATTGTTCATGGTATGCCATGCTAACTATATGAAAAGCAATATAGTGTAAAACATTTGTTAATTTGAATGAAGTCTTAATTAGTTTTATCAACTAAGATTATAATTGTCGACTCATTAATGCTTTTACGATTGTATATATAGGATTTGCCGGTTATTTTGATGCAGTACTTTACAAAGACGTACACATTAGTACTGAACCAACAACCGCAACACCGAATATTTCTAGCTGGTATGCCTTTATATATAATTATACGTAATGCTTTTTTTTTTCCCTTGTATTTGGTATCAGGTTTATTGCACATATGATCTCATAATTTTAACGTTGTAGGTTTCCACTTTTCTTCCCACTAAGGTCACCTGTATATGTGAAAGCGGGCTCTCCCATAGATTTTCATATTTGGCGGTGTTGTGGAAATATCAAGGTAAATTATGTAGATGTGTTTTGTACAAATTTGCTATGTTCATAAGTTTTTATAATGGATTAGGTGGGTTAGATTAAAACATCTAGCTAAAAAGAAAACAATCCAAAACTCCCTCAAAGTGTTCTCTTAATTTAATACAAAAAGCTAGATTAATTACTGTAATCGCATAGTTAACACATTTCTAACTTTTTAAATAATCAAAATGTTTTGACAAACGGTGTCATTGGTCAACCGAACTTTATATGACCCATCACTCACTCAACTCTTTTCATTTGGATGTAGGTTTGGTATGAATGGTGTGTGACCTCCCCAACTAAATCCCCTGTACACAACTCAGACGGACGATCAAGTGGGATCTGGTTATATAACCAAAAGTTGGGCCAAACAGAATGATGCAAAGTCTGTAGAACGGTTATATGATCAGAGTTACCTTTCTTTTGATGCTTTGTATGTTTAGTTACTGTAGACTTCTACATTACTCAACATGATGTGGCTTACTGGCTCTTATTACACAGAGATCGTCCCAATTGTTTTTTCAAGATTTTATTATTAAGCCTGCTTGTTAATTACTTGCTATATATATATGTGGCTGTACAAACTCAGGACAGTTGTTCACGACTGTGATCAAGCGTCAAATATCACACCTACTAGCTAAAATATACCCGTAAAATTCACCGGTATTTTAAAGGATGTAGTTTAAATATTAAATAAATACATGAATAATGCTGATATAGTAAGCAATAAAACCAAAAAACGCAATAAAAAAGCATTTCAGGTAAGAAAAATAACTTGTTTGCAGATAACGAAATTGTCAAATACGCGTAAAAGAACAAAAGGGTATATAAAAGCATATTATATTGGCTTTTTCTAACTTGTGCCATCATTGCATTTGTTAAACACAATTAATAAACTTAAATTAATGGTAATCAACTTGACGATCAACAATTATTTGTCTATATTTGTCTAGTTGAACATGTGGCTACGTGATGATCACAGATAATAAACAAAGTATTAATAAAAGCGCTAGCAAATTTTAGCATGATAAACATGTAAAAGCTAATCGAATGCAAATAAAAATAAAATATAAAACTTACTTCTATTGTTTTGATAATGATGATAGTTGTTTATGTGAGTTTTGAATGTTGAATGATCTTGGAATGTTATTAGGTTTAGATTAATTATTAATTTGTGAATGTTTCAATGAATTAAATATTAGGGTTTAGAGTGTTTGGCTTTAATTTTCTGAAAGTAGTCTGCTAAGGTTTTTTTAATGCTACATGTGATTCGATATTTTTTCATAAGTAAAAAAATTACATATTATTATAATTATTGGTTCTTTGGTTATGGAACCGAGAACCGGTGAAACCGAACCGAACCGACCCAAGAACCGAAAAATCATAAAATCGAGAACTGGAACAGGAACCTTTGGTGCTGGTTCCAGTTCGGTTCTTCATGTTTCGGTCCGGTCCGGTTCTTTGGTTCTTTTGCTCATCCCTAATTCCAACTACTTTATATACTAGTGGACAGTTAATTTGAGACAAACCGAAAAAAATAATATGGACAATAAAATTTGGATGGAAGGAGCATTACTTTATATAAATAACTTACATTACAGGAAAAAGGTCCTCTTTAATCTAAAGAGGCCTCAAAAAGATCTCGTTGTAAACGAGATCAAGCTTTCGACGTTTAATTGGATCTCAAGTAGAAGTAAAAACATTTCTTTTAGCTAGCTAGACTAGTTTAGTGACCCATGTAACACTCTTAATGTAATCTTGTAATTGTTCCTTCTAGCTTTTTGCTAGTCTTTTAATATAATTATACTGTTAGAAAAAAAAAAACCTTACATTACAGGAAAAAATTGATGACAAAGAGCCCGTTGCTTATTTGTGAATTACCTAAAAAAATCATGGTTTAAAAAAATTGTACATATTTATATTGTATAAATTATACCTGTTAACAAAAGGGATAATTACCAAAATGGCCCGTTTTCCTGTGGTCTAGGCATTTTTAGCCCGATTTTGAAATATTCTTTATTTATCCCGGGTTGCCCTGGGCAACAAGCGTATAGCCAACCGCATGATGACACGTGTCCTTCAGTTGCCAAAAAACACAAAACCTGCCCCAAAAAATGACACTTGTCATCATGCGGGTGGCTATACGCTTGTTGCCCAGGGCAACCCGGGCTAAAACGGGAATATTTCAAAATCGTGCTAAATATGCCTAAACCTAGAGCAACCGGGCTATTTAACTATTTATCCCTTAACAAAACAAATATAATAACTTTGTAAAATGAATATTACCTTGCCAGCACTTGACCTTACAGAGCTGAAGTATTATAACTACCACTCTGTTCTTTAGTTTAAATTTGAAGAGGAGGTGAGAGGAAGGGAAGAAATGAGAGAAAAGCGAGTGAAAGGGGAAGGAAGTTACAGCTTTATTTTTGTGTTCTTGAATAACAAAGATAGAGATGAATGTGAGAGAAAATACACCTATAAAATAATAATAACAAATGCATCGTAAAAAGAGAAGCTAAAAAGTCAAAAATTTACATATGTTGCAACCGAATAAGTACAAATCTATAATGGTGTATAATATTTTTTTAATAAAAAAGGTACAACTCCTTTCCTTTTCATCCCAATATTGGGCGGTAGATTTTTAGGCAAAATTATACATACTTCCATCCAGTTTCACTCCTCACCACTCATTTCCTCTCCTATAAAATATTCTTGAGAACATAAATTTTTTTAGTTCCTCTCATCTCCTCTCACCTCCTCTCCAAATTTTTACTGGAGAACAGAGTCTACATAGTCCATGGATTCACAGTTCTCAGTCAATTCATCAAACTTGTCTGACCAATTATCCCAGAAACAACTCTTTAATTTTACACCACTGCATGAAAGTTTAATAATGATACAACATCAGTAGGTGATGAAAACTTATTCAACATCTTGAATATGAATTAAAGCTTACTCAACATTTATACTAATTTATAATGAATTTGGGACTTTCTATAAAATGAAGACTTAAAAGAATAAGACTACTCTTTGCAAGGCTGGAGGTCATTTTCTATCTTTGGTAGAACCGGAAGCAACCTCTCTATCTCAGGTAAGGGTAAGGTTGTCTATATCTCAACCTCCCCCATATACGGTGGAAGACGGTATTGAGATCGAGTTTGAGACAAATAACCATAGAAGACGGTATTAGGAGTTACTTTACTTTTTTACTTGATAATCTATATTTATACTACTTTATAATGGATTTGAGACTTTTTATAAAAGGAATGCTTAAAAAATAAGACTAAACACTTGCTAATAAAATTAACCCACTAAACTTGTAACCATCATTCTAATAGTTTTCTGAAAATTTAAACATCGAACATTAATTATCTGAAAATTTAAACATCAACCATTAATCAACTTGTAACATTCATGTATATTAAAGATAGAATTTCAAAAATGAAACTGCTATCCATTTACTATATTATTAATTTAAACTTTTTGCTTTAGAAAAAGAAATCTTTAACTCCAAACCTAATATTAAGGGTTCGTTTGGTAGGAAGGAATGAAATATCAATTGAATGGAATAAACGATGTAATGTAATGAATGACACAATGTAATGATTCATTAATGTTATTAATCATGTTTGGTTGGTAAGATTGACGTAATGGAATCGATAAAAAGAAGACTAAAATGGCCATTGATTATAGAAAGTTTATTTATTGGGGTTACTTAATGATGGACTTTTTTGTAATTTTCATTCTATTACAAGATGTAATGGAAAAAAATGAGGGGACCCCTAAGGAATGAAAATGGTGTAATGAGTCATTCCTTGCAATGAATTATTATATTGTAAATGTGTAAACAAACAAGATTTCTTCATTCTACTGTAATAACCTTTTGCATTCCCACTTTGATTACACCATACCAAACGCTACGTAAGTAATACACATCCATACATGTACCATATAAAAGTCGAACCTTTACACATCTGAAAAAACACACACCAAACCAACACAAAAAACAAATGCATAAAAATATGTTCTTTACAATCTCTCTCTAACCTAAAACATAAACTAGCATCTCACTCTGTCTCTATATATATACAACCATACACTGCTCCCACTGTAACTTCATCACACTCCTATTTCCAAATCCGCCACCATCTCGGTGATCTGGTGGTTTCAGGTGGTTACAGTTGGTAGTTTTGGTTTTGATTTACGATTAATTTTTTGGTTGTTTATCAAAGACAATAACAACAAGGTTTATGATTGTTTGGTATTTTATTTTTAAGTCTTAAATATTTCGGTAAATAGGATCTTGTGATCATATTAGGTCTTAGATTTTTTGTTTATGATGGTGTTAGTGCAAAAAGTGTCAATGGGTTAGGATTGGGCTTAGTTCGATGTGGGTCGTCCTAGATTGATCGTCCCCTATGTGGTTCATGCACTAATCCAAGTGGTAGGTTGTATTTTCTGCACAATCAAAGGTAAACCGTTAGCCTTATCGTGGGGACGGACCCCACGATTAAGCTCCGGCGTGAGAGTAAGTACTCATGTTGTCAGAGAAATATTTGTGTATTGGGATGAGTGAGAAAGTTATACCTCGTAAATGTGACTTGGGGTTGCCTTTTATAGGTGGACGAAATACTAGGGTTTCCTAATATTTTGTATCTTTGTAGTGGCCGATGTGGGACCTTTGTAAGGCAAGGATATATATTTTAATCGATGATTGTGGACGTGGATCACTTTCCGGACCGTGGGCCGGTCCGTGAGCGTACTTCGGGAGTGTCACTCAAGTGGTGCGTACATGTCCTTGTATGTCCGGATTGTGCCATGCTCGTGGCTTGGGCTTTAGTCATATCCGGTTTGTTGGGCCGGGGCCCAGTTTGTTTGTTTGTTTGTTGGGCCGGAGCCCGGTGTGTTATAATACGGTCCAGGCCCAGTAAGCCTTCTATCCGTATTATACGTCATCAAGTCCCCCTAGTCTAGCGTATTTATTTCTCGCATGCTTTTGTAGCGTGCGGTGAATGTTGCTAGACTTAGATTCTTGATGCTCTGCTCTGGGCGCGAGGCTTCTCCGCGACGGATCTTTCGTGGTCAACGGATAAGATCGTGGGGGAACGTGGGCCGTTACTAGCCCTTTTACCTTCTGGCATTTTGACCATTTGATTCTTCTACTTAGCTGTCATCCTTATCTTTTACTATTGATCATAACCGTTGATTGATGCGTTCTTGACACACGTCGCGTGTCAAATTTCTTGGGTGTACCGCAGGTATAAATACCTAGTTTAGCGTGTTGCTATTTTTTCCTTTTTCTCTCTTACTCTTCCGCTTTTCAGAGAATTCTTCCCAGCTTTATTTTTCCGTTTCCTTGATTTATTGCATCCCACACGTGTCTTTTAAGTTTTTCGTGTGACAATGGTTGAAATTACGTAGGTTACGTCACATCTTATGGAAGGAAAACTTGACGAGTTGTGTTATCAGTGTCATATTTCGTCGTTTGTCCACCCCGTTTTACCTGATCCCGGTCAGATCATCAGCCAATATCCACCTGGGAAGATTGGTCTTTATAGTCATTTTTTTTATTATGCCGACTTTCGTTTACCGCTCTGCGTTTTCTTCGTTGAGGTTTTGAAACATTACCGCATCAATATTTCTCAGCTTTCCCTTTTTGGGAAGTGCAAGGTTTCTCATTTTGAGGTTTTATGCTGTGCTCATAATTTTGCCTCAATAGTAGCATTATTTCGTTGTTTTTACGTTAATTCCATAAAGAATGGCTGGCTTTCTGATGCGTGGGAATTGCACCAGGCTTTACCTCTCGAGGGATCTCGAGAAGCTTACAACCCCCACCAGGCAGTGTACCTGATCGTTGTAGTATAGTATAGTGACAAGTACCAGGGGATTGATCGTTCAGCTAGGAATAGTGTCGCTAGGATTAGAAAACCTAAATACTAGTTCTAGAGATGAGAGATGATTCTTTTTATATTTTTATATTTTTTAGAAAGCAAATTAAAATCTCGGGTTTGAAGGATTTGGGCGGAATTAGTTGCTAGTCAACTAACCTAATACTAAGATGCAATCAAAACAAAATACTAAAAATGAAAATAAAACTAATTTAAACTAAGGTTGTGAGCAATAAGTGGAGAAATGTGTTTACTTAGATTTCACTACTCCTTAGATATCTTTTACACGTTAATTACTTGTTATAGTTGCGTGGATGACGGATTGTATTCCTTAATATCATTCATGGGGTGGCATACTTACTTCCCCAATCCTATGAGTGCCTACTTCACTCCTATGTCGAGCCTGCAAGAAGCTCATAACATGGGATCATTAGAATTTACTCATGCATTAAATACAACCAATAAAACCTAGTACACATCGGTTCATGTTTCCTAAGACGTTCAAGCATGTTACCATTTGGAGATCTGCCAGTTTTCTTAAGCCTAACATTGAAATCATTCATCCAATACAACCATAAACAAGTAATCAACACATAATCAACATCTAGGTTTCATTAGATATAAGCAAACACAAGATAAATCTAACCTAGCATGGTGGAATCAAGACAAGCACAAGATATAGACAACCAACACATAGACATATTGATTGAATTAAAAGAACACTTATCTCAATAGCACATGTAAGCATTCAAGGGTTGAAAACCCTTGAAAAGCTGTAAAATTCGTATATGGTTCGGCCTTAGGGTTTCTCCAAAACTTGTTCCTCTTTAATGAATGAAAATTAGAAAACTATATATAGATAATAGAGTCTGACGGCGTCAAGAACAACCTTGTGATGCCGTCATCTCGCCGCCAAAATAATCCTCGGACTGCCTTGATCTACATCTGACGCCGTCATGTATTCCATATTTGCAGGCCGTCACGCATTTAACTCTTGACGCTCTTCCTTGTGACGCCTTCATTTCTGTACTGGGTCGTCATGATCTTTACTCTTGACGCCGTCAGGAAAGTACTCTTGACGCCGTCACACACTGTTCCCAGCATGGAAAATTAAGTCTTTGGCGTTTTCTTCACTTTTATGCTCCAAAAACGTCCGAATTGCTTCCTTTTCCAGATTTCACTCCCAAAGTACCTAAAATCACAAAAGGAACGATTTATGGTAATATTTGTTCAAATAAATTCAATTCCGGGCTTAAATGACCCCCTAAAAACGGATCATTTTTCGCCTCATCATATACCCTTACACTTGAGATTTGCTTGTCCTCAAGCAAATGCGCTTTTATTCTAATCAAAATACAAGTTAGGGGTCATTTAACACTAATATAAAAGTAATTACAACAAATAATCGTTCCACTAAAGACCAAAGACAAGCACGGAGGTCATACACAAGCACCTCACAAATAGTGTTTAGATACTCACATCTCTCGGGTGTAATAAAGTATAAATTACAATATGGAAACGGAAGATATCTCTCACTACCTGTCATAGCAAAATAGATTACCATAGGCTTGGGAAAGGATCAAACCTCCACCACATGGCGTAAGCACCTAGGATAAACTATCAAAGAGGTCTTTTAAAGGGTTGTAACGTTAAGTGTAGGGATATGAAATACACGGTTTTGTTAGATATAAGCAGTCTTTACTGGTGGCGAGTTAACAATCTTGGTTAATTCCATGTACAATATGGCGTTGCTAAGCCAAGACTAGACTCGACTTGAGCTAATAAATGAAAAATAACAAAAATATAAAATAAACATAGAATGAAAAGGGATGGTAGTCCGTATGTTTTTTTTCTTTTCTTTTTCTATTTTATTTTTTTTCTTTTGCTTTATTTTTTCGATTTTTTTTTTTTTTTTTTTTTTTTTTTTTTTTGCATACACTTTTACCCTACCATCCAAAATATTACATCATAGGGAATGGAAATTCCCCTTACACTTGAATTTTTTACATACTTTACAATAAACTAATCTAATGACTCGAATTAAGAAAATCAAAACACTTGGAACACTTTTAAGATTAACGCACATATGGGGGTAATAAAATGATGTTCTTCCCCATTACTCCATAAAATAAGTACTTTACGCATGAGTCCCAATCGTCCCAAAACAATATGTACAAGGATATGACTCGACTTAGCAACCATGTAATCAATTAGATAGTTAACTTAGGGTTTAACAAATAACAATAATGCACTAAAAATGAGCGCATACACGGAAGGCTAAGGCGATTTGGGTGTACATTTAAGTGGGGTGTAACAAATTCTTCCTTAAAGTAAAATGCTTAAAGTTAGAAACAAAAAGATAGGCTCGGAGGGGTGTACTAGGGGTATCGTGTACTAAAAATGAGTACAACGCTAAGGTGTGGGAAAAATTATTTGACTTAACTAGCCAAGTAATATGACTTAAATGGTCAAGTAATTATAACACGGGTTTAAAACAAGGGTGATCCTAATGCCTCTTATCATGTAGTAAATCCTACTACATGAATGTAGTCTCACTAGCCGTCTCGGGATGCATCACTAACGCAAGTTCTAGAATCTAAATGCTACCGGTACACTCATAAGCACTAATAGTAAATGTTTTTCCTATCAAATCTAAAGGCGAACCTCACATATTTGAGTGGAAAATTTTTCTGAATGATACGGTTATGTGCTAGTCATACAATCTCCTATCCATGAGACGCTTGCTATGGCTAAAGTTTCACTCCTAAATGTTGTAAAAAAATTTAAATTTGGCGCTAAAATTGTACTAACAAGTATTTCTCATAGTTTTATTACACATTTACTATCAAACAAACAAACTCAAGCGAAAGTGTATTTGTAAGGTATCATCATTTTACCCTCCCCTTACACTTAGGATGAACATTGTCCCCAATGTTCAAATAAAGAATGTAAAAGTGAAAAAGTAAAAACTATGAAATCAAATACTCCCCTGATTCGCTCGGTATGGATAATAAGGTAGCCAAGTTAAATCTTCCTCCAAGAAAATGAACAATCAAAGCTTCCCTTCCAGAATAATAATCATCTTCTTATCATACATAACCTGTAAATCCTGAGAAAACAGACAAGGCAACCTCGCATAAAATCGGCGGCAATCTACATAAGTTACTAAATCCTAGAAAGCAAAGTAAGATATAATGCTTGTGGAATGAAGTTTGCAGATTTCTTGGAGATTATAAAACTTAATAATTCAGCAAAAACTTTAAGACTCCGTTAGAAAAACAAAACTGGTAAAATTTCCAGATTTTTACACGTGATGCCGTCAAGAGCAAGCTCATGACGTCGTCAGAAGTGACCTGCAGAAATTCTTATGTTAAGTTTCCGAAAAATTTCTGGAAAAACTTGGTCCTACTTCCTGGAAAATCCTGCAAAACTTCATTATGACTCGATACAAGCATTTGACTCTAACAATTACGAATATACATGTTCACTTAGTATTGTGGAGAATCATGATCTGTTTGTTTCTTAAAAACATATTTGGGGTTTCCCCTTACACTTATCTTTTGCAAAAAATACTTTTAGGTGAAGTTAAGACTAGGTTAAACAACAAAGTAAAGTATTTCCACTTTTTAGTTTAGAAACATGATCTACCAACAATAAAAATAAAGCATGCATATGGAAGAAAATAACAAACAAACAAAATAAAAATCACACAAATTGAAATATGTCACCATAAGCATAGTCAATTATTTCTAAATAACGTAAACATAGAAAATTAAAATTGTTCAAGGCCAACAGAGGCCACATCCTACACTATTACAATACCAATTGTTTCGAATTACATGACCATCAATAAATTGTTCAGAAATAACAGATATCAAGAAAGATCACTGGGGAGGAGGACCAAAACGGTAGTCATAGCCAGGAGGGAGGTGTCCTGTGTACCCGTAGGGAGGGTAGTCTGTCTCACGACCGGGGAATGAGTCAATCTGCAGGTGAGGCTCAAGCTGATCACGGGTGGAGAGGCGCTACATCTGGCGGATGGTGTGATCATACATCCAATCAAAGCGCTGGTCAGTGGTGGTCCGCCATGCGTCCACCTGACCCATCCAGGCTCCCTGGTGTGCCTGCCAGTCTCCCCGACTCATGTGTCGGTAGTAGTCAGCTGTCCCCTCCTCATAACCCTCAAACTGATGTTGCTGGGGCGCTCCCTCATCATCATCATCCTCATCATCAGGTCCCCCTGCCTCATACCAGTTATAGGTCCCATTCCTCATCAGCATCACGATGCTCATCTGCCTGAGGGATTTAGCCCTCACTACCCTACAAGCCCCACAGTCGCTGAAGTATCCCATGATAGGGGGAGTAAGAAGATCATAGGAACGAGCCAACCGGGTCATGAACATCCCCCCATACACCTTATCGATATCCCTCTCACCCACACCGGTCCTCAAATAACTAGCTACCCAAAATGGGATGTTGTAGTAAACATCCGCTGAGAAGATGGTATACAGGTAGAAAAGATCTGAAGCAGTGACACGGTGAGTGGTGCCATGACGTCCTGACAGGCTATATGTGATGCATCTGTGGACCAACCTAGCCACGGGGTCCCTGATTGATGTTGCCCCAGTAGTCGAGGTGTACACCCCGCCCCCAATGGTCGGCCAAAAAGTGACACACCTCATATCACTCCTCAAAGTCTCCCCATGCAACAACCTCTGCATAAAACCTCCATCAACAGCCTCCTCCCTAGTAGACAAACCAATCCTCCAACCAAACTCAGTAACCGAACATGATCGCACTTCCCCTCCTAACCTAAAATATATAGTGGTACCCCCCATGTCCATCCTAGCCTCAGCCTGATCAAAATGGAAGGTCGCAAAGAACTCCCTCACCAACTCACTATACACCGTTTCTCTCTGTAACACCCCCAAAATTTGATACAGCGGAAGACTCAACAAGCTTTCGGGGTGCTAGGGGAATTGGTATCCAACACAAGACATAATAGAACGAGATAAAGTAAACATAATAAAAACGCAACCAAAACGGGGTTTTAAAGTTTACATTTATCCCGACATCATTCAGAGTCAGGCCCAAAAATAACATAACAGTAGGTCCATAAGTAATTATCAGAGTTTAGAAAAATAGATCCATAAACCAAGAGCCTTAGCCAAGCCTTCCATTCCAAGCATCCATATCATCACTTAATTACTTGAGAAAACGTGCTAAAAGTCAGCTTTCGCTGGTGAGATCATAGGTTTAAATTCATCTAACAATATAGTGGACATATACGCAAAACGCTTGCTAGCTAGACTAACGATTCACTAAAAGCCTGCGGATACCCTCCGCTCCAATTCTAACACACGGATGCCCTCCGTTTCAACATAGATAATCGGGTAACCCCCGCAATACCAATAAATACTCGGATAACCTCCAAAGTATCAAATAACCTATAGGTGCACGCTACAGTATCTAAATAAGCCAACCTTGAATAATACACATGAACCGTGTGACTAAAGCTGACAATAACAAATAAGCCAACCTTGAATAGTACACATAAAATGTGACTAAAGCTGACAATACATCCTAGTCCATACGCATAGCAAGTTTTAGAAAGAATATAGAAGCGATAAATAGTCCACATAAAATAATTTGCACGTTTCTCACCCCAAGTATTGAAAACATAGTTCAAGAGTAAAAGTGGGGCTATGACTCACCTCAAGTCCAGAAAATAGTAAGAAGAAGTCGGTAGAAATAAGATGTATAGTAACTCACGAAACAGCAACTACGGACTCGGCACGACCTAATAATATTAACTCGTTCAGAAATTATTTCCTCAAATTCAAAATATTCCCAGACCCGGACGTAATCCGTTTTATTTTCCGAAAATCCATTTCGTATTAGTTTGGTGTATTTACGTTTGGTATCCATACGGGTGGTGGGTCGACACAAAACAAACCAAAAAGGTCACACAAAGAATAATAAAATGAACTATAGATCTAATATTAGCTCAATATATTATTTAAATAAATCGCCGAAGTTTATTAAATCCGTCGATTTGATAATCCTCGTATTTATTTACGTAACATACCGTTCCAAGATTACACCCAATCCTAAAGCACATAGCACATAAATACTATATAGTATATATCGTAGTTTAATAAATTCCTCATATACATCGTCAAATTGGCAAGATTTCCCGATATATATATATATATATATATATATATATATATATATATATATATATATATATATATATATATATATATATTCGTAATTTATTACCCTTTACATATACCACAACCTATGGGCGTCGTAGGATACGATGCCCATTAATATATTCATTTCATATAGCCAAATAACTCGGTTCAACCCTACGGTTAAGTGGTTATTTAGTTATAGAAAACGTTTATATTAATCGTCATATATCCGTGACAACACGAAAGTCACAAATAAAACTTACCTGAACTCGAGTGACTACGACTCCGCATAACTCGATAAGTTTACTCGTTATATATATAAAATGACATTTTTATTTAATATTTAGTAATTGTCGAGAGTTTCTCATTTTATAACACATTTTTATAATAATAATACGTTCAATAATATTACGCCACTTTCGTAGCCTAATATATATCTAGTCGTATTATTTATAATATGACTCGTGATTATTATTATTATTAATATACGCGCTTATATAATTATATATCCGTTATTCACATCTATATATTCACATAAACGTTTATATTATAAATAATTATTATTACGAGTTTTATTACTTATGTTTTATTGTAAATAGTTATCGAGTCATACGAAATGGTCACATGTCCGAGTCATGACTCTCGGCTCATTGTCCAAGTCCAAAGTAATAAGCAAATGTCATAAAAACAAAAGTATCTCCGTCCAACACAATCCCAATCCACGTGCTACAACAATAGGGTCCGACTACGGCACCCGACTAACCTATCTCCGTCAATCTAAGTGACCGTCTCACAATCGGTCCTCAATAACACATTTCGTCAACAACTTCACAATACCAAATATCCATTGCCGAGACCAAACGTGGTCTCGACCCACAAGTATTCGGCCAAATAAATAATCAACCAAGCCAATACCAACACCAAGTTAACAACCAAAATAATAAAGAAACATATAACCAAGGTCACATTCGGGATGGTTTACCAAGCCAAACCCGAGTCCACTTGACTCGACTGAGTCGTGGTAAACGCCACAAGCCAAGAGGCTCGAACCAAGTCTCAAGGGTCACAAGAAATGGCTCCAAGGAGCACTCCAAAAATACCCATTCGACCCATAAGGGTCTCGGCAATAACAACAACAATACGGCTTCGAGCCGCGACTCCAATGAGTCGAACCAATATTCCAACGAGAGCAAGAATACAAGAGTCATAACATCAAGACTCAAAGAACAAGAAATCGAGCACCATGGCTCGGATTAACACCTAAGCCATGAGTCATAGACTCACGGTTCGAACCAAAACCCACAAGAAACAACCCGGATACCAAACATTTCAAGAAAACGAGTTTCCATCATAAACCCATAAGAAATTTCCCGTTTTTAATATAAACCCATTCGGATCTAAACATGTCGTGACCAAGGGTCCCGTTTTTATCAAAAATGCGAGTAACACTCGCCTCACCTTCGATCTAAAAGCCTCAAACCGTGAAAACCCTTCGAAAATAAATGATTGGTGGTAAAAGTGATGGTGATTCGTGATGAAAAATGGGGTTATAGGGCGCGTGTGGTGGTGGATCTAAGAGATTAGATGATGGGGAATAAGAAAATAGTGGTGATGTTGAGCGGTGGCCGGCGGTGGCTGTGGTGGTGGCCGGTTTTGATAGGGGCGGCTAGGGTTTATTAAGAAGGAGAAATGAGAGAGAGATGAGTGGGAGTGAGGGTGATGTTGTGTGTTTGTGTGTGGTATACCCACAAAGACGATTTTTGTAGTTTACGTACAAAAAAAAAAATTATTTTCTTTTTAAAAGAAAAATAATAATAATAGTAATAATAATAATAATATTACTAATAATATGAGTGAGTAATTAATGGGTAAGTGTAAAACATACGGCCCGAAACCCGAACTCATTTCAAACTTTCAATATCTCCCGAAAACATCCCGTAAATAATTAAATATAATCGGACTCGTAAAACGAATCGTAAAATTTCCCGTTAGGTAAACCTAGTGCCGGAGTCAACGTAGTACTAAGTGAGAATTTAAGAATACATCACCGAGCATAATATCAAAATGAATTATTAAAATAATTCACGAATTCCATAACGTCATTAAATATAATTATCCATAAAATAGGTCTTACAAGTTCGTTGTGAATAAAAATTCCAAATAAAAATTATAAACGAACTTTAACGTAATGCGGGTTTTCAAAATAACTCCCTAAATTGCCGGTTGTCACATCCTCCCAGTCTCAGAAGAAACCCGTCCCGGGTTTCACTCGGAACAGTTCATCTACGAAGTGAAAAGCTTCGGATATCTCTTCCGGAACTCGTCCTCACGTTCCCACGTAAATTCTGGTCCGTGTCGTGAATTCCAACGAACCTTGACGAGCGGAATGCGACTTCGCTTGAGTCGTTTAACTTCACGATCTAAAATCTCAATTGGTTCTTCCACGAAATTCAATTTCTCATCAACACAAATATCCTTCATTGGAATAATAGGCATCTCATCAGAAAGACATTTCTTCAAATTACTAACGTGAAACACGTCATGAACTTTACTCAGTTCATGTGGTAATTCCAACCTATAAGCCACGGCCCCAATTCTTTCTAAGATAAGAAATGGTCCAATGTAGCGTGGGTTGAGTTTTACACGTTTCCCGAAACGTATCACACCCTTCCAAGGCGAGACTTTCAGCATCACTTTGTCTCTAACCTGGAACTCTAGGGGTTTACGTCTCTGATCGGCGTAACTTTTTTGCCTATCTCTGGCTGCTTGTAACCGATCACGAATCTGAGCTACTTTCTCTGTAGTTTCCAAGATAAGTTCAGGGCCTGTGAGTTGGCTATCTCCAACTTCTGCCCAACCAATAGGCGAACGACACTTTCTGCCATACAAAGCTTCGAATGGTGCAGCTTTAAGACTTGTGTGGTAGCTATTATTATAGGAGGATTCCGCGAGGGGCAAGTACTTCTCCCAGCCTTTACCAAAGTCTATGATGCATGCACGAAGCATATCCTCTAACGTCTGAATGGTCCTCTCACTTTGACCATCGGTTTTGGGATGATATGCAGTACTCATATCAAGTCTCGTCCCCAAGGCCGTTTGAAGTGATCGCCACAAATCTGACGTAAAGCGGCTGTCGCGATCCGAAATAATGGATATCGGGACTCCATGACGTGAAATAATTTCCTTCGCATACAACCTCGCAAGTTTATCCACACTATCATCTTCACTAATTGCTAGGAAATGAGCAGACTTTGTCAGACGATCCATAATTACCCAGATAGCGTCACAACCGCTAACTGTCCTCGGTAATTTGGTAATGAAGTCCATTGTAATCCGCTCCCATTTCCAGACTGGAAGTTCTGGTTGCGTTAGTAATCCTGACGGTCTCTGATGTTCGGCTTTAACCTTAGAACATGTCAAGCACTTACTAACGTACGATGCTATATCTGCCTTCATGTTTGGCCACCAATATAACTTCTTAAGATCTTGATACATTTTGTCAGATCCCGGATGAATAGAGTACCTTGACTTATGCGACTCATGCATAATTAACTCCCGAATTCCTCCATATAAAGGTACCCAAATCCGATCTCCGAAACATAATAATCCATCAGAACGCTTAACAAATCCTTTCTCATTCTCAGCCATCCCAAATATATTCTCAGCAGATCTGTTTTCTGCTTTTAACGCTTCTGTTTGAGCTTCAAGTATTTGAGACGGTAATGGCGATACGATAGTCATTCCCAATGACCTAACTCGTAACGGTGGTATTCTTTCCTTTCAGCTAAGAGCATCAGCAACAACGTTTACTTTACCAGGATGGTAGCGAATTTTGCAATCATAATCGCTTAGCAACTCAATCCAACGTCGTTGTCTCATATTGAGCTCTTTTTGATTCAAGATGTGTTGTAGACTTTTATGGTCAGTGAACACAACACACTTTGTTCCATACAAATAATGTCTCCATATCCTTAAGGCGAAAACCACAGCACCTAACTCCAAATCATGGGTGGTGTAGTTTTTCTCATGCTTTTTGAGCTGTCGGGAAGCATAAGCTATCACCTTCTCTCGTTGCATTAACACGGCTCCCAATCCTTTATGTGAGGCGTCACAATAGACGACGAAATCCTCGTTACCTTCAGGTAATGCTAAGATAGGAGCACTACACAACATCTTCTTAAGCAATTGAAATGCTTCCTCTTCTTTATCTCCCCATTCATACGTAACACTCTTTTGAGTCAATTTGGTTAATGGTTTAGCTATCTTCGAAAATCCCTCAATGAACCTTCGGTAATAACCGGCTAAACCTAAAAATTGACGAACTTCGGTTGGGGTCGTAGGTGCAGCCCAATCTTTTATTGCCTCAATCTTAGTAGGATCCACATGGACTCCTTGTCCATCAATCACATGACCCAAAAATTGTACCGTCAGAATCCAAAATTCGCATTTCGAAAACTTGGCATATAGTTTCTCCTTCCTGAGCAATTCTAAGATGAGTCTTAGATGCTCCTCATGCTCCTTCTCACTCTTCGAATAAATTAGAATGTCATCGATGAACACAATCACGAACTTATCTAAGTACGGCTTACACACCCGATTCATGAGATCCATGAATATCGCCGGTGCGTTAGTCAACCCAAACGGCATCACCTGAAACTCGTAATGCCCGTAACGGGTTCTGAAAGCCGTTTTCGGAATATCTTCCTCGCGAACTCGAAGTTGATGATATCCCGATCTCAAATCGATCTTCGAGTACACACTCGATCCTTGGAGTTGATCGAACAAGTCGTCGATCCTCGGTAACGGGTATCTATTCTTCACCGTTAACTTGTTCAGCTCTCGGTAATCAATGCACATACGGAACGATCCATCTTTCTTCTTCACAAATAAGACTGGGGCTCCCCAAGGTGAAGAACTTGGTCTTATGAATCCTTTTTCGGCTAACTCCGCCAATTGTTTTGACAACTCTTCTAGCTCGGTAGGTGCAAGACGATAAGGCGCTCGTGCTACAGGTGCAACACCAGGTATCAACTCAATCTGAAACTCCACTTGTCTAGTCGGCGGGATTCCCGGCAAATCATCGGGAAACACATCAGGAAAATCACGAACTATAGGCACATCTCCGATGCACCTTTCCTTTTTCTTCGTCCCTCCTTTCTCAGAAATTTGAGCTAAGAAAAGGTAACATCCCTTCTCCATTAGCTTTGGTAACTTAGTGCAAGAAATAACTGCTAATCGGGATGGGCTCCTAGAATCCTTCCGATCTCCTAATATATTTAGGATTTCCTTTCCGTATGGTACACGTACGATCTTCTCGTCGCAAAGTATGTGAGCACGATACTTCGACAACCAATCCATACCAATGATAACATCGAAACTTCCTAACGTGACGGGTAGAAGATCTATGTTGAAAGGGTGGTTCAAGAAATTTAACGTGCAACCGCGAATGATGGTATTAATCCTTTCTATATTCCCATTTGCTAACTCAATATCATATCCAATTCCTAAGGCCATCGGGGGTTTCTCTAGTAAGGGTGCAAACATAGTGGACACAAAACTCCTATCGGCACCAGTATCAAATAGTATGGAAGCATAACGATTATTGAGAAGGAACGTATCAGTAACGACGTTCGGATCTTCTCCTCTCTCGTTCCCGAGTGCATACACTCTTCCCTGAGCAGCTCCAGCTTCCACACGTTGGTCCCCATTATCTTGTCGTCCACGGTTTCCTCCAGCTCCACGGTTTCCATGATTGTACCCATTACCACCCGAGCCTTGATTTCCACGGTTCCACGATTCTCTACACTCGTTCCTATAGTGTCCCTTCTTTCCACACCCATAACAAGTAACATCTGCCTTGTTTCTCATCTCAGGAGCAGCCTGAACCATAGCAAGAGGTCGAGCTCTACAGTCCTTAGCTGTGTGTCGTTTCTTTGAGCAGTTCTGGCATTTCACACTACACCATCCAGTATGATGCTGGTGGCAACGACCACACTTGGGTGCATCACCGTTTTGGTTTTTCTTATCTCCATTCCCAATAGCATAAGCCTTAGCTTGTTTCTTGTTTCGTTGATCATTACCCTTAGAGTGTTGGTCCCTCTTTCTCTTTCCATTCCTCTCCTTAACAGCTCCTTCTAATTCCAACGAATCCATAAGTTGTTGAGCAATAGTGATTGCCTCATGGATGTTTGCAGGCCTAGCAGAAATCACATCATTCCTTGTAGCTACAGGCAACCCATCAGTATACCTCTCGATCTTTTGAGTCTCGGTTTTTACCATATCTGGGCAAAGCAAGGCTAATTCCTGGTAACGACGATTGTAAGTCGTCATATCATTACCTTTCACCTTGTGGTTCCAAAACTCAATCTCTAGCTTCTTGACCTCATTCCTTGGGCAATAAGTCTGAATCAGCAGAGACTTAAATTGCTCCCAAGTCATGGCATAAGCTACATCACTCCCAACTGAATTTCGGTAATTGTTCCACCAAGTTAAAGCTTCATCCTTGAAAGTAAAAGAAGCAAACTTTACCTTCGCATTCTCCGTACAACCACTGACATTGAACACTGACTCAGTCTTCTCAATCCATCTGACTAAATAAACCACTCCTTCAGTTCCACCAAACTCAATGGGTCCACAAATCTTGAACTCCTTGTATTGACATCCATTAGCACGAACAGGTGGAAAAGTTCCAGCAGAATTGTTGGAATGATTTGACTCAGCTAGCAGTTCAGCAACTCTTTGCTCCATAAGTTGATTGATCATTGCTTGATCCACAGTAGGTGCATTAAGTGGAACATGATCATTGTCTCCCTGACCATCAACATTTTGATTCCTGTTGTTGTGGTTAGTAGTGTCCAGGTTGTCAGGAGTAGGGGTTTCAACATTTCAAGTAGGTCGGCGTCCTCGGCGACCAGGGGTAGTCACTGCCGGACCAGTTCTGGTAGCTCTAACAGGGTTTCGTCGTGGTGCCATTGATCTGTAACATCATACAAGTTCATGAGTATCCAATAGAACATATCAATATGCTCAACAAAATAATTCAACGAAGCCAAGTCATGGAAAGAATAGCAACAATACACCATGAAACATCAATAAAACGGATAGAGACTCAATTTCCATAACACCCAAAATCACATAATACCATATACTAATGACCATCAACATACAATAGCGATCTAACATCGTTCCAACTACTGGAAAACCCAAAACATACTAATCGTTCCAAAAGAGATGAATACTGAACAAAATACATCAAAATATGATAACTAGCTTTTCTAACCGAACACTCCTCGGTGTAGAAAGCAACATGACAACATAACCAAGTAACTAGCCATGCTACTGGCGGAGGCTCCTCAACTCCTGCCTCAAGCCATCAAGATCCCTCCATAACGATCCTAGCTCTACACTGTGGGTGTCGCTATCTCTCTTGAGGTCTGCCACCTCTTTCTCTAGCTCGGTGTTCCGCTGCCATAGCTTGCGGTCGGCCTCTCAAGCTGTGACAAAACCTCGCTGTAAACTCGCAATCTGCTCATGAATCTCCATCAAAACTCTCCTCATCTCAATCGACCTGCCCTCAACAACAGTCATGTCAACTCTCAACTCCGCTAAAAACTCTCCAATAACTCTCTCAAGTCGATCAGATACCCGCGAGATCTTCTCGCCTTGGGCAGTAATCTGAGCCCACAACCTGCCACTCTCCCCTAACTCGGCCTGCTCAGCAGAAACCTCAGATGACGTATATGTGCCACTGGGCTACCAGGTGGTGAATCTAACAGAAACGGATGAGCAGGTGAGACAGGCTCAATCGGGTGTATAGGTGAATCAGGCTCCTCAGCCTGAGCTGGTGGTACTAACACATCATCATCATCAGGCATCTCATCCTCCTGAGGGTCATCCTCCTCCCCAGGGTCATCATCATCACCCTGCTCAGCCTCCTGAGGGTCATCCTCCTGCTCAGGGTCATCAGCCTCATCATCACCCTCGTACTCCTCCTCATCCTCATCAGAAGAGTACCTCATCAATCGTCGTCTCCTAATAAGTGAACCATGTGGAGATGTGGTAGGTGATCTAGGACGACGACGCCATGATGTGGATGGCGCCTCAGACAGAAGAGAGTGAGCATCAATCTGTAAAGGTGATGGAGTAGGGCGTACCGACATGCGTGCCGTAGCTCGGTGGGCAAAGCGTGGGGCCACACGAGCCAAAGCCTGATGAAGAGTAAGCTGCCTCGATGTACCAGGGAGCCCTAGAGAAGATGAGGGTCCCTGCGTAGATGCAGCAGGTGGTGCTGAAGTAGAAGCTGTCTGCGGCACAGTAGCTGAAAGCATGGCCATCTGGTAAGGATCATCAGATGCCATAGTGAACTGTGCAGGTAAAACCGGTGCAGTAAGAATATCCTCGACAACATCGGGCATATGGGAGGCCATGGTCTGTGACAACGGCGTAGGGTAGGTGTAAGTGTTTCAAAACAACTAAATCACAACTCAAAATACCATACCAAAAATCCTCATTAAATAATTCAAACATATAATCTCAATAAAGAGTTTCAAACACCGCATTACTAAAATGTTTATAAAACATTTAGACCATATAATTCCTCGAAACGCCATCTTACTACTAAATCCATAAACCTCAAATCATCTCAAGAAATCCCAAATCTAACAATTATCTCAAATATCTCATAATACCTCAAATAATAGAAGATGCTTCGGCTTGGCGGGCTGGCGGGCAGTGGTCAAGGATCATTTTCTATAAAAATTCGGTTATAGTTTAGGCGTTTATTTACCTAGTTCTCTATAACCTTGGCTCTGATACCAATCTGTAACACCCCCAATATTTGATACAGCGGAAGACTCAACAAGCTTTCGAGGTGCTACGGGAATTGGTATCCAACACAAGACATAATAGAACGAGATAAAGTAAACATAATAAAAACGCAACCAAAACGGGGTTTTAAAGTTTACATTTATCCCGACATCATTCAGAGTCAGGCCCAAAAATAACATAACAGTAGGTCCATAAGTAATTATCAGAGTTTAGAAAAATAGATCCATAAACCACTTAGCCAAGCCTTCCATTCCAAGCATCCATATCATCACTTAATTACCTGAGAAAACGTGCTAAAAGTCAGCTTTCGCTGGTGAGATCATAGGTTTAAATTCATCTAACAATATAGTGGACATATACGCAAAACGCTTGCTAGCTAGACTAAGGATTCACTAAAAGCCTGCGGATACCCTCCGCTCCAATTCTAACACACGGATGCCCTCCGTTCCAACATAGATATTCGGGTAACCCCCGCAATACCAATAAATACTCGGATAACCTCCAAAGTATCAAATAACCTATAGGTGCACGCTACAGTATCTAAATAAGCAACCTTGAATAGTACACACGAACCGTGTGACTAAAGCTGACAATAACAAATAAGCCAACCATGAATAGTACACATAAAATGTGACTAAAGCTGACAATACATCCTAGTCCATACGCATAGCAAGTTTTAGAAAGAATACAGAAGCAATAAATAGTCCACATAAAATAATTTGCACGTTTCTCACCCCAAGTATTGAAAACATAGTTCAAGAGTAAAAGTGGGGCTATGACTCACCTCAAGTCCAGAAAATAGCAAGAAGAAGTCGGTAGAAATAAGATGTATAGTAACTCATGAAACAGCAACTACGGACTCGGCACGACCTAACAATATTAACTCGTTCAGAAATTATTTCCTCAAATTCAAAATATTCCCAAACTCGGACGTAATCCCTTTTATTTTCCGAAAATCCATTTCGTATTAGTTTGGTGTATTTACGTTTGGTATCCATACGGGTGGTGGGTCGACACAAAACAAACCAAAAAGGTCACACAAAGAATAATAAAATGAACTATAGATCCAATATTAGCCCAATATATTATTTAAATAAATCGCCGAAGTTTATTAAATCCGTCGATTTGATAATCCTTGTATTTATTTACGTAACATACCGTTCCAAGATTACACCCAATCCTAAAGCACATAGCACATAAATACTTGATGCGTAGGAATCGCAACAGGCTTTACATCTCGAGGGATCTCGAGAAGCTTACAACCCTCACCAGGCAGTGTACCTGATCGTTGTAGTATAGTATAGTGACAAGTACCGGGGGATTGATCGTTCAGCTTAGGAATAGTGTCGCTAGGATTAGAAAACCTAATTAGTAGTTCTAAAGGTGAGGGATGATTATTTTTGTATTTTTATATTTTTATGAAAACAAGTAAAATATCGGGTTTTGGAAGAGTGGGCGGAATTCGTTGCTATTCAACTAACCCAAAACTAATATATAATCAAAATAAAATACTGAAAATGAAATTAAACTAAATTATACTAAGGTTGTGAGCAGTAATTGGAGAAATTGTGTTTACTTAGACTTCACTACTCCCTAGACATCTTCTACACGTTAATTACTTGTTATACTTGTATGGATGACGGATTGTATTCCTTAATACCATTCGTGGGGTGGCATACATAACTCCCCAACTCTATGAGCTCTTATCTCCTCCTACACCATGACCCAACACAACTATAGGGATTGTAAACAGTGGCTCATGCATTAAATACAACCAATAAAGACCTAGTACGCCTCGGTTCATGTTTCTTAAGACGTTCAAGCATGTTACCATTTGGAGATCTGCCAGTTTTCTTAAGCCTAACATATAAAATCATTCATCCAAGACAAGAATAGACAAGTAATCAACACATAATCAACATCTAGGTTTCATTAGATCTAAGCAAACACAAAAGAGATCTAGCCTAGCATAATGGAATTGAGACAAGAACAAGATATAAACAACCAACACATAGACATATTGATTGAATTGGAAGAACACTTGTCTCAATTACAATGCAAGGTATCAAGGGTTTGGAACCCTTGAAAAACCTGTAAAAGATACACCAAATTCGTCTTTAGGGTTTCACCAAAACTTCTCTCTCTTTAATGAAAAAAACTAGAAAACTATATATAGGAAAACTGGGCTGACGGCGTCAAGACAAGCATGTGACGCCGTCACCTCGCCGCCAAATACTTCCTCGGACGGCCTTGATCTACTTATGACGGCCTATGTGACGCCGTCACCAACCACGGTATTTTATTCTTGGTACTTTGACGCCATCAGGATGACTTTTGACGCCGTCATCAACTACGGTGTTTTATTCTTGATGTCTGACACCGTCAGGGTGTAACTCTTGACGCCGTCACCTAGTGTCTTCAGCATGGAAAATTGATACTTTGCCGTTTTCTTCACTTTTCTGCTCCAAAAACGTCCAAAATGGCTTCTTTTCCAGAATTCACTCTCCAAACACCTAAAATCACAAAAGGAACGATTTAGGGCAATATTTGATCAAATAAAGTCGGATTCGGGCTTAAATGACCCCCTAAAAACGGATCATTTTTCGCCTCATCATATACCCTTACACTTGAGATTTGCTTGTCCTCAAGCAAATGAGCTTTTATTCTACTCAAAAGACAAGTTAGGGGTCATTTAACACTAATATAAAAGTAATTACAACAAATAATCGTTCCACTAAAGACCAATAGACAAGCACGGAGGTCATACACAAGCACCTCGCAAATAGTGTTTAGATATTCACATCTCTCGGGTGTAATAAAGTAATATAACATTATGGAAATGGAAGATATCTCTCACTACCTGTCATAGCAAAATAGATTACCATAGGCTTGGGAAAGGATCAAACCTCCACCACATGGCGTAAGCACCTAGGATAAACTATCAAAGAGGTCTTTTAAAGGGTTGTAACGTTAGGTATAGGGATATGAATTACACGGTTTTGTTGGATAAAGGAAGTTTTACTGGTGGCGAGTTAACAATCTTGGTTAATTACATGTACAAGATGGCGTTGCTAAGCCAAGACTAGACTCGACTTAAGCTAACAAATGAAAAATAACAAAAACATAAAATGAACATAGAATAAAAATGGGATGGTAGTCCGTATGTTTTTTCTCTTTTTCTTTTCTATTTTTTTTTTCTTTTTTCTTAATTTTTTCGATTTTTTTTTTTTTTTTTTTACATACACTCTTACCCTACCATCCAAAATAATACATCATAGGGGTATGAACGTTCCCCTTACACTTGAATCTTTACATACTTTACATTAAACTATTCTAGTGACTCGAATTAAGAAAATCAAAACACTTGGAGCACTTTTAAGATTAACGTACATATAGGGGTAATAATATGATGTTCTTCCCCATTACTCCATAAAATAAGTACTTTACCCATGAGTCCCAATTGTCCCAAAACAATATGTACAAGGATATGACTCGACTTAGCAACCATGTAATCAATTAGAAAGTTAACTTAGGGTTTAACAAATAACAATAATGCACTAAAAATGAGTGCATACACGGAAGGCTAAGGCGATTTGGGTGTACATTTAAGTGGGGTGTAACAAATTCTTCCTTTAAGTAAGATGCTTAAAGTTAGAAACGAAAAGATAGGCTCGGAGGGGTGTACTAGGGGTATCGTGTACTAAAAATGAGTACAACGCTAAGGGTGTGGGAAAAATTAGTTTACTTAACTAGCCAAGTAATATGACTTAAATGGTCAAGTAATTATGATACGGGTTTAACACAAGGGTGATCCTAATGCCTCTTATCATGTAGTAAATCCTACTACACGAATGTAGTCTCACTAGCGGTCTCGGAATGCATCACTAACGCAAGTTCTAGAATCTAAATGCTACCGGTACACTCATAAGCACTAATAGTAAATGCTTTTCCTATCAAATCTAAAGGCGAACCTCACATTTTTGGGTGGAAAATTTTTTTGAATATACGGTTATGTGCTAGTCATACAACCTCCTATCCATGAGACGCTTGCTATGGCTAAAGTTTCACTCCTAAATGTTGTAAAAAATTTTAAATTTGGCGCTAAAATTACACTAACAAGTATTTCTCATAGTTTTATTACACATCTACTATCAAACAAAACAAACTCAAGTGAAAGTGCATATGTAAGGTATCATTTTTTTACCCTCCCCTTACACTTAGGATGAACATTGTCCCCAATGTTCAAGTAAAGAATGTAAAAGTGAAAAAGTAAAGAGAATGAAATCAAATACTCCCCTGATTCGCTCGGTATGGATTATAGGTTGGCCAGGTTAAATCTTCCTCCAAGAAAATGAACAATCAAAGCTTCCCTTCCAGAATATAAATCATCTTCTTGTCATACATAACCTGTAAATCCTGAGAACAATAGACAAGACAACCTCGCGTAAAATCGGCGGCATCCTATATAAGTTACTAAATCCTAGAAAACAAAGTAAGATATAATGCTTGTTGAATGAAGTTTGCAGATTTCCTGGAGATTATAAAACTTAATAATTCACAAAAACCATAAGACTCCGTTAGAAAAAAACAAAACCGGTAAAATTTCCAGATTTTTAACTCCTGACGCCGTCAAGAGTAATACTCTGACGCCGTCAGAATAGACCTGCAGAAATTCTTATGTTAAGTTTCCGGAAAATTTCTGGAAAAACTTTGTCCTACTTCCTGGAAAATCCTGCAAAACTTCATTATGACTCAATACAAGCATTTGACTCTAACAAATACAAATATGCATGTTCATTTAATATTGTGGAGAATCATGATCGGTTTGTTTCTTAAAAACATATTTGGGGTTTCCCCTTACACTTATCTTTTGCAAAAATACCTTTAGGTTGGAGTTAAGACTAGGCCAAACAACATAATAAAGTATTTCCACATTTTAATTGAGAAACATGATCAACCAACAATAAAAATAAAACATGCATACGGAAGCAAATAACTATCAAACAAATAAAATCACACAAAACATGGGTTGCCTCCCAAGAAGCGCTTTTCTTTATTTACGAGTCTTGTAGCTAGACTCAAAGTCATGGGTTACTACGTTTTCCTATCCCGCAAAATGAATGCGGTCTCAAACATCTTAACCAGTCTCTTATCCTTCCTATACTCGGGACCTAAAGCTAAACATTTCGAGTAATAGATCTCTTTCTTTGCGTAACCTCCAATGTCTCTCTCTTCCTCACTCTCAACCTTAATCACGGGGATGTTGTCAATATCGAGATCCTCAACCTCTCTAAACCTCTCTTCTTTATGGGGCATCCTATATCTAATGTTCTTCTCTTGGGTTGCGAATGTGATAATGCCCGTATCATGGTTGTAAGTCATCTTAGAGGTTTTAACAAAAGGTTCTCCTAAAACAATCTGACACAAAGATTGATCAATAATCCCCCTAACATCTTCTAAGATCATAAAGTCGCACCTATAGACAAAATTCCTAATGAAAACATGTAACCCTCGAACCCGCTCAACAGAATTACTCATGCGATTAGGGTTGTAAGGGTCCCACCTAGGTTTCAACTTTTTGTTCATGATCCAATTATAATAAAGCCTAGACATGATGTTCATTGGTGCCTTTAAATCGATATAAGTGTGTTCTCGAAACATATGACCAATCATGCATGGAACCTTAAGATTCATAGGATTGTGTTTCCTAATCCATGGGTGTTTTCGGTACTTTGCGGGGCAAGGGCATTTTAAAAGGAACTTATGGTACCTCAATTCCTCAAGGGTTGGTGTGGAGTTCCTAATTATTCTATCATCATCCCATGGCCCTTCCCTACAAGTGTTACTCCCTAGCTTGATTTCACATTTATTCATCTCATTGACCTTCATTATTTCATCATTTTCCGTTTTAAGTTGGTAATGTTGCAAAATAACTTCCTTGGGTAAGATGAATCTAGTTAAGAAGTAGGAAGCAAGATCGTCCCAAGAGGAGACGGATCCTTCGGGGAGTTGGAATAACCATTGAAGAGCCCGACCACGTAAAGAGAATTGAAAGAGGGCTAAAAGTCCCTCTTCTTGGTTATCAACACCTATTCCTATAGAATTGGTAATTTTTAGGTAGTTTTCAAGGTGTCGGGTCGGGTTTTTGAAAAAATACCCATAGAATGCACACCCGTCTTGCACCAATCGAACGGTGCTGGATTGCAAACGGATGGTCCTTATAGGTGGTTGGATTGGTTGTGGTAGGTTTTGTGGGTGGCTTCGTTGCGGTGGGTTGATGGGTTCACGGATGTTACCACCTTCCATGATGTCGGATGGTAAAGAGTTACGAACAAAGGCACGAAGAAATAAGATAGACTAAAGAAGACCTAAAAATAAAAATAAAATCTTACTAGAAAGGAATCTAGCAAGTAGACCTAATAAAAAGAAATCCTAACCTAGACAATAACTATTCCCCGGGCTGCGGCACCAAAAACTTGATGCGTGGGAATCGCAACAGGCTTTACCTCTCGAGAAGCTTACAACCCCCACCAGGCAGTGTACCTGATCGTTGTAGTATAGTATAGTGACAAGTACCGGGGGATTGATCGTTCAGCTTAGGAATAGTGTCGCTAGGATTAGAAAACCTAATTAGTAGTTCTAAAGGTGAGGGATGATTATTTTTGTATTTTTATATTTTTATGAAAACAAGTAAAATCTCGGGTTTTGGAAGAGTGGGCGGAATTAGTTGCTATTCAACTAACCCAAAACTAATATATAATCAAAATAAAATACTGAAAATGAAATTAAACTAAATTATACTAAGGTTGTGAGCAGTAATTGGAGAAATTGTGTTTACTTAGACTTCACTACTCCCTAGACATCTTCTACACGTTAATTACTTGTTATACTTGTATGGATGACGGATTGTATTCCTTAATACCATTCGTGGGGTGGCATACATAACTCCCCAACTCTATGAGCTCTTATCTCCTCCTACACCATGACCCAGCACAACTATAGGGATTGTAAACAGTGGCTCATGCATTAAATACAACCAATAAAGACCTAGTACGCCTCGGTTCATGTTTCTTAAGACGTTCAAGCATGGTACCATTTGGAGATCTGCCAGTTTTCTTAAGCCTAACATATAAAATCATTCATCCAAGACAAGAATAGACAAGTAATCAACACATAATCAACATCTAGGTTTCATTAGATCTAAGCAAACACAAAAGAGATCTAGCCTAGCATAATGGAATTGAGACAAGAACAAGATATAAACAACCAACACATAGACATATTGATTGAATTAGAAGAACACTTATCTCAATTACAATGCAAGGGTTTCACCAAAACTTCTCTCTCTTTAATGAAAAAAACTAGAAAACTATATATAGGAAAACTGGGCTGACGGCGTCAAGACAAGCATGTGATGCCGTCACCTCGCCGCCAAATACTTCCTCGGACGGCCTTGATCTACTTATGACGGCCTATGTGACGCCGTCACCAACCACGGTATTTTATTCTTGGTACTTTGACGCCGTCAGGATGACTTTTGACGCCGTCATCAACTACGGTGTTTTATTCTTGATGTCTGACGCCGTCAGGGTGTAACTCTTGACGCCGTCACCTAGTGTCTTCAGCATGGAAAATTGATACTTTGCCGTTTTCTTCACTTTTATGCTCCAAAAACGTCCAAAATAGCTTCTTTTCCAGAATTCACTCTCCAAACACCTAAAATCACAAAAGGAACGATTTAGGGCAATATCTGATCAAATAAAGTCGGATTCGAGCTTAAATGACCCCCTAAAAACGGATCATTTTTCGCCTCATCAATACTATATAGTATATATCGTAGTTTAATAAATTCCTCATATACATCGTCAAATTGGCCAGATTTCCCGATATATATATTCGTAATTTATTACCCTTTACATATACCACAACCTATGGGCGTCGTAGGATACGATGCCCATTAATATATTCATTTCATATAGCCAAATAACCCGGTTCAACCCTACGGTTAAGTGGTTATTTAGTTATAGAAAACGTTTATATTAATCGTCATATATCCGTGACAACACGAAAGTCACAAATAAAACTTACCTGAACTCGAGTGACTACGACTCCGCATAACTCGATAAGTTTACTCGTTATATATATAAAATGACATTTTTATTTAATATTTAGTAATTGTCGAGAGTTTCTCATTTTATAACACATTTTTATAATAATAATACGTTCAATTCGTAGCCGAATATATCTCTAGTCGTATTATTTATAATATGACTCGTGATTATTATTATTAATATACGCGCTTATATAATTATATATCCGTTATTCACGTCTATATATATTCATATAAACGTTTATATTATAAATAATTATTATTACGAGTTTTATTACTTATGTTTTATTGTAAATAGTTATCGAGTCATACGAAATGGTCACATGTCCGAGTCATGACTCTCGGCTCATTGTCCAAGTCCAAAGTAATAAGCAAATGTCATAAAAACAAAAGTATCTCCGTCCAACACAATCCCAATCCACGTGCTACAACAATAGGGTCCGACTACGGCACCCGACTAACCTATCTCCGTCAATCTAAGTGACCGTCTCACAATCGGTCCTCAATAACACATTTCGTCAACAACTTCACAATACCAAATATCCATTGCCGAGACCAAACGTGGTCTCGACCCACAAGTATTCGGCCAAATAAATAATCAACCAAGCCAATACCAACACCAAGTTAACAACCAAAATAATAAAGAAACATATAACCAAGGTCACATTCGGGATGGTTTACCAAGCCAAACCCGAGTCCACTTGACTCGACTGAGTCGTGGTAAACCCCACAAGCCAAGAGGCTCGAACAAAGTCTCAAGGGTCACAAGAAATGGCTCCAAGGAGCACTCCAAAAATACTCATTCGACCCATAAGGGTCTCGGCAATAACAACAACAATACGGCTTCGAGCCGCGACTCCAATGAGTCGAACCAATATTCCAACGAGAGCAGGAATACAAGAGTCATAACATCAAGACTCAAAGAACAAGAAATCGAGCACCATGGCTCGGATTAACACCCAAGCCATGAGTCATAGACTCATGGTTCGAACCAAAACCCACAAGAAACAACCCGGATACCAAACATTTCAAGAAAACGAGTTTCCATCATAAACCCATAAGAAATTTTCCGTTTTAATATGAAACCCATACGGATCTAAACATGTCGTGACCAAGGGTCCCGTTTTTATCAAAAATGCGAGTAACACTCGCCTCACCTTCGATCTAAAAGCCTCAAACCGTGAAAACCCTTCGAAAATAAATGATTGGTGGTAAAAGTGATGGTGATTCGTGATGAAAAATGGGGTTATAGGGCGCGTGTGGTGGTGGATCTAAGAGATTAGATGATGGGGAATAAGAAAATAGTGGTGATGTTGAGCGGTGGCCGGCGGTGGCTGTGGTGGTGGCCGGTTTTGATAGGGGCGGCTAGGGTTTATTAAGAAGGAGAAATGAGAGAGAGATGAGTGGGAGTGAGGGTGATGTTGTGTGTTTGTGTGTGGTATACCCACAAAGACGATTTTTGTAGTTTACTTACAAATATATATATATATATATATATATATATATATATATATATATATATATATATATATATATATATATATATATATATATATATATATATATATATATCTCTATATTATATATAACAGGAGGCGTTACACGTAGATAATGCCACGTAAACGCCACCTCATTGCCCAGTAATTCATTATGTGCCATGTCATCACATTGTCGCCATGTAAGCAATTTTTATAATTTATTTTGTATTTTTATAATTAATTTCAAAAATCTCTACATTTTATGAAATTCGGAGCTGATTGTGTAAAAATAGTAGCCCTCGCAAGATTCGAACCTTGGGTTGTTCGTTCAGTAACAAGATCCTCAACCATTAGACCATGTCACAAGTTGTGGTATACCATTGCAAAACAAAACCTATAAACCTACTCAACCAATTATTGACCATCCATTCCTTAATTTAGTTTCAGAATTATAAACTTTAACCTAAATATCAGTCGTACCTCTCAAACCCTAATATTATTCATTCATCATCCATAATGATCAAACGTTTTTCTCAAACCCTAATATTTTTCATTCATCCTCCTGCATAATGATCAATTATTACACTTATAAAGTTCATGCAACTAATGATGTCTCATCACCCTTCCATGAGGTTCATACCAGCCATATGATCTTTCGTTACTTTGCTAATATGTTCTTTTGATAATTATTATTGTGTATGTTCTTTATAACATGTTAGGCTATGTTTGTAATAATTCTAGGTCGTGCACAACTTTTCGAATTATTGTTAAAAACTTAGAGGTGATCGTTCCAAGGTAATATTTTTGTATATAATCTTTGAGTTTTGATTTATTTGATATTAAATTAATGATTGATTCTTGATTTTGACATTAGGGTTCTTGATAAAAGTAATTTTTTGAATTTATACCAGATTTTTTTGTTTAAAGTTCCATTTTTTTTTAAAGTTTTTTTGTTTATTCAGGTTATGAAGATTGAATTGCATTCATGGTACTGAAAGATATAGAAGACCTGACCATCAAGAGGTTTTTTTTTCTCTTTATTCATTTTATGTTTCCTATAAAAAGATTCAAGGTAGTGTTGTTTTTTTAATGTTGTGTAATTTTTTGATGTTTAAACGGCTTTAATAGCGCGGGTACAGCTTCCGTTTATTGTCAAGTTTAAAGAAGCTTAGGTTGATAAGGTGTGGCTTCAAGAGGTGGAAATAGTGGTGCGTCTGCCATGTGCTTTAGGTGTAATCAACCGGGCCATTAGGTACGCGATTGCCCTGCTAACTGACTTTGAATGTACGGGTCAGTTTCAACATATTTTTCTTGATAGATATTTGAGTTACATAAATTGTTTGTGTTAAATTTTCATTATAAAATTGTCTATTTTCTTAGGATACGGTGATTGTGTATGAGAAAGAAAGTAGTTACCATTGTCAATGTGATTGTGCCTGAATTTAAAACTGGCTTTCAAGTATGGTTCATAGTGGCTGAAAACGTTTTGATAAACAGGAAATGCTAACGAGATGTATCTGGTATTTTATCATGCTAACTAAGAGATGCTATTTAATGTATTCATTGTTAATTTCTTTATTGCTTGGAGTTAATTTGTCTGTTAAGTGTTAACTTACTTGCATGTGATACACATTTACGACTATACATGGAAGTTATGCGGTGCAGCCATGCTTTTAGTTACCAATGTATTAAGCATAAGAATTAAGTTTTGTGTGCGGCCATGTTTAGGTTCCTTAGGCGGAAAAAGGTACTTTTAGCTGGAGATTGGACTGCCCCGCCAAATGATAAAGAGTATTAGGTTGTTCACTCTTAATGATTCACCAAATTTTGATCATAAACACTGTCTTATGGAGGTTGACCAACTTTCAGGTTCAAGATCTTAGATTATGTTTGTTAAGAGGGGTGTTTGGAACAGGCACCTGTAGAAATAAAGTGAGTTCAGACCAGCCAATTGCCCCAATAAGATGTACTTAGATTAGGTTACTGCATCAATAAGGTGAGTTTGGATTAGGCTACATCAACAACAAGGAGTGTTCGGATCAGGTTATAAGCCTCTTATTGTTTTTGTTTTACATTCATTAAAAAAAAGTTATTTCTATTATTAGTATGAGTATAGAAGTTACCTTTTTATATGCTTTTACAATTGTTTTTGTTTATAACTAACATGCTAATGTATTAATTTTGATGCAGTTGCTACTGTAACAACAACTGGCAACACTAAGCAATGAAGAACGTTAACATCTTGCAACAATTGTATTCTGGTGTGAGTACACTAATTTATATGCTTTTTTTCTATTGTAAGAAGGCAAAATGGGCGGGTAAGATAATGGGCCAAAATGGGTAAATGCTTACATTTGATTCTTTGGAGTCTCAAAATTATAGAAAGAAAATACTTACGTCACCTAGAAGACAATCTTCACTTATGTGTGTGTTCCATTCCAAATGCAGTTGGATGAACTAAGGAAAATATATGAGTAGCTAGAATATTTTGAAGAGGTAAGACCAATTTCCATTATTAGATAGTCCACCAATTGCTTCTCAGTATCCAGATTGCTAATTGAATGATCATGTAATATGAATCCTTACACCTTGCGATTTGTTTTTCCTATACGTGGTTTCATTGTGTTGCTAATAGATATTAATTGTATAGAAAAGTCATGGTATTCCCGAATCACTTATTAAAGAGGTTAGAGATATGACACACCAGTTCTTCAATCTACCTTACGAGGAGAAACTCAAAATCAAACTCTCTAATGCAACTGGATACAGGTTATTTCCAAATCACATTAACTCATTCGCTTGATCAATTATAAAGAAGTTATATATCCTATAATAAGTAGAGTTTTATGATGATATCAGCGAGTTGGTGAAAATATAACTAAAGTAATACCTAGATGTACTGCTAGATTGATGTACTATTTATTTAATACCTTTTATTCTGTTAAATTGATGTTGGGTGGTAATTCAATTACATCTGGGTAGGGTCAAGCAGGCGGGAACGAGAGAGCCCCAAATCTGTTCACTTATATGTAAAGACTAAAATTTATGTGTAATTAATATACAATGATTTCTTTTCGATGGCCAAAATGTGATTGAGAAGATTTAACAACATACTGTAAATGTTTTTTCCCTTCTGCACGACGGCTCAGCCGTTGCACAGTTGCAGTATTGCAACATATTTGTTTTAGCTAATGAGTTTCCGAATACAAAGGAAATGACGCGCTTTTTTCCTCATATCATCATTGAGCAAAAGACCACCTACCAAAAACTCTTTTTAGCAGCTGCTACTAAAGAGCCCCAGATTTCAAAAGCTTTTGAAAAGAGGTAGTAATTTTTTTAAATATCATTATTATGTTATATGATTTAAGCACTATTGGACCTAAGATCAATCTTAATTCTCTTTTTCAGTCCGGATGAGGCTTCTAAAGATCTAAAATCACCATCCAATCTTCCAGTTGATTGTCTCTCTAAATAAGTAAGAAGTGTTACTGTCCTATATATATAGCCTCACCAATCGTTGAATTATAGCCAACAATATCGAGTTTAATAAGGAGATTGGTTCAGGCACTGAGGAGGACGTCAAATTACGAGCTTGCTCTATATATACAGTGGAAAAGATGAGGGATTTCATGCAAATAAGAACCTGGAAACAGGTTGGTTTTGTTAATTTATTGTGAGTGCTATATTTTAATTTTGTTGGTCGTGCTACTGGAACTAACAAGAATGTTTAGTTTTCAGGTATTGAGCGTGGAATTGGATATTTGGTTATGGGCATACGGCATTTGACATCCTTCTGTTCAACATCATCGTATGCTGTATATTAATTATTTAGCTAGGTTTCATTGCTGCTAGCTATAGCTACCGTTGATGCAAGACGCACGAGGGTTCAATAATCTAAAGTAGATAAGCAGTTTCGACAATGTTTGAGGATTTTTTTTGTGGATTGCTTATCTGAAATTTCATTGCTCACGCCATTATCACTGCCATAAAGAACTCAAATCCCGCTCAAGTAATTTTCTTCCAAAGGTGCGTTGCTAATGCAATCCAAGCTTCTGTTCTTGTGTGTCTTATTTATGATAATATCTATTTTTTTCTGATTTATATCATAACGTTGAAAATGTTTTAATGCAGTCTAATGCTCTTCGTGTACACAACATCTGTTGGACAAAGGCTGGGTGAAGAAAGTAGAAGATATAGGTTACGCCGCTTCTGTTTTGCATCGTGTTTGTTAGAACAATAATCTTTATCAATTTGGTTCTTTTTGGTGGGTACAACAACAATAAATATTTTCTTTTCTTTATCCCCTTAAAGGATGTAATGGTCGTGCTAATCAAGATCTTTGCTTTCTTATTCCATGTTAGTTTTGAATCTTTTAAAGATCACTGCTGCTGTTGGACTCTGTGTTGGACTGTTGTTTCCCTTTGAGTCACTTCTCTATTGATGTTTGTCCGCTGTAGCAGGTAATCTTCAATTGAATAGCCATAGTTAGATGGAACAAACTGGGTGGACTGTATAAAAGGTAGAAATTGCTTAAGGTCAAAATTGAACGGGGTTGGGTTGACTTGCCAACACTTCTTTGTCCATTTCCTTAGAAAGTTATAGATAATGAGTGCTTGCAGAACTATTTTGTTACCTGTAAATACTCTAACAGGCTGACTTTTGACACTCTCGAACCATTTGACCAGTTCCTTTTTTAGTTGTATCATATTGACCTACTTGCTTTTGACTTTGACATTTTGGTTTGCAGAATATCTAACAGTATCACTGTAATTCCTTCTCAGTTCTCATCAGGTAGATATGGGTGGCTTGAACGTGGTAAATATGAACACACTACTATTACGGATGAATATGACATCAATAGACACAAACACACCAGAGTTCCTCAAACTAAATCGGTAACTATTGTTTCTTTGTACATCTAAATTAGCACCAAAGCATCTATAATCACGACAGATAATGCTAAAATACCAAATATGCATTCTTAAAAACATGGTTTCTTCCCGTGGATATCCTATTTTTTCTACTTTCTTCAACTTGAACTTCTTTGGGTCGATCAGTAACAATGTCTATTCTTAATGCATCCTCATGCTCATTTAAAATGAATTTGAATAACCATTGTTCTCACAATAAGACAATTACATGAAAGTCCGTATAAGTTTAAATATGTTTTTTGGACCATGTATAAGTTCTATTAGGACTACCTTAGAAGAACATGTATAAGGTTTCAAGATTCACCTTTTTATCATTGGTAATCCCCTTTTAAAGGTATCATACATTAGTTTTAAAAAATATATGTATGGTACTTCAATTTTCTTTGACGAAGTTGTACGTAAGCATTTAGCTGACCGTCAAAGACACCAGTCATTTGCTCTCTCTCCAACAGCAACAACAGCAGGTATTTTTCTTTGATTTTGTTAACTATCTTTGTAAATACATTAAGCAAAATTAGTTACATACTTGAGTCTTGAGGGAAAAATAGTGAAAGTATATAATATTTCTAGGCGCCATCTCCAAAAACTATAATGGCCAGAGACGAATTCGTAATTTTGAGCAAATTGGGGGTATTATATATTTGAAGTTTACTCTAAAAAGATAGTTGGCAACCTGAATTAGCAACAAAGTGATTACTATACCATAATAACCGTAAACACTAATTTTTTTCTCATTAGTAACCCATGTTTATGTGACTTTGTTAGAATGAGAACTCTCAATTCTCAAATGTGGGTTCATGGAGGTGGTTCTCGAACTATGCTGGCTGTTCCAGCCAGTGCATATTACAACTTACAGAGTCAGAACCAGCATCAGCCAAGTGGGTTCAGGCAAGGCCAACAGCCTTCACAAAGTTACGGTGGAGCAGCGCATACCCAGACTTCTTCCAATCCCAAACTGGGATATCACAGGAGCATTAGCTACAATAGAACCCTAGGGATGGTTTACACGTTGGTGGATCCCAGGGCCAACCGAAACTCCATTCACAACATCAGCTATGGAAAAATGTTGGATACTGTGGATGATATCCAATCAAGGCTTTTCAGGGTCTTTTCTATGCCTTGAGAGGTTATATCTTAGTAACATGGCAATATATACAAACAGCCGAGTAGAAAAAAGTTAATACAAAAACAGTGTTTTTGTACTCAGGGAGCATGGCTGCTCATAGAAACAATGTTTTTATACCGAGGTTGTATCTTAGTGTTTGCTTAAATGTGGCATGCTCGATGGGATCCCAAATACACCTTCCACAAACAGCCGAATCAGTTGGGTCTGTGGCACAGGGCGGGCACACATGTCAGGATATAACACGTTCTTTGAGTCCCAAGAAATGTCATCTTGAAGGTGATGGTCACACACAACAAGGCCAGTGCATTGAGACGACTTCTGTTGCTTCTAGCCATATGGATCAACCAACATACATGGAAGAAGGGATGTCACAAGCAGGTACTATATGTCCGATATTTGTATTTTCAGCCATTCTCGATACATTAGTACATGTAACTGTATGATGAATATGGATTTCGGACATATACAGGTTCATCTACTTTTTATTTTCTTCTATTAACTAATGGATGACACTTATCTCTAAACCTATGTAACCAGTTTGATTTTGGTTTTTATTTTCAGCTAGGTGGATCGTGATTTATTTTTGAAGTAAGAAGTACAATTTCTATCTTGACTGGCCATTAAATATATAAACCTTTAAAACATAATTTTCATATTTGGTTTCTAAACTTGAATGTTATTTATAATTCTTATTCACGTTCTTTTTATAGGAGGATTGCAGCTCACAATTTCTACGCCTTATATACATCAGTCTTCAAGTCGATGAGGCTAGAACAATGGCAGCTAAGTATAAATCTTCATTTATCGTTTTTCAAAATAATAGATAGACAAGTGCAAGAGGTTTGGGTTTTCCAGGTTTTTATAAGAAACCGAGCTGATTAGTCGTGCACTCTTTAACTCAATATAAGTTTGATCGTACATAGAAGTGTGAAGAATAATGAGGTAAACATGTATAAATCCTTGATTCGACTTATTAAAATAGTTCAATTCTTATAGAATTCTTGAATCCAACATACCTCTTATATGGATATAACTATGATTTTGGTATATATATTATACTCATGCTTTTAATCAAGGCTATTTATTCTATGTTATAGTCACACTTTTAATCGAGATAATATAATTTCTTAATCCAAAGGACCTGTTATATAAATAGATAAATTAGTATAAAATAGTATAATGCACATGATAAATTAGTATAAAATAGATAAACCACTATCGCAATGTGTAACTTGGTATATTATAGGATAAAAGGATATATACGTATCTTAAATTTACTATTTGTGCCGATTTAAGATGTCAATTACATCATTCTGATCTTTTTAATTTATAATTAGGTGACTTATAATCATTAAAATGCTACTTTTTTGTAGTGTTATAAAGTTCTGGGATACAAGAAACCTTAAAACTCCCATTACTCAAGCATGTTGTTGAAATAATCCTGATGATAAGCTTAAGTGGGTATGTCTTCATGTTGAAAATTTTGCTAAACCATATATATCAGTATTGGGTGTAGTCACAAAATATACATGGGTTTGAATAAGTTTTATTTTTTTAATTTGGTATTTCGTTTTAGGTATTTCCACTTCCAGCAGACCAATCCTGATGCTTATCTTTTGGTCGAGATATGGTCCATGTTAAACAATTTGTCGGATTTTTAAGGTAAATATATGATATTTGAGTACAAAGTATTTTAGTTAAAGAGTTAAACCTGTTACAAAATGATCTCAGTAAACTCATTAGTGTTGAAAGATTTATATACAATTCTACTTGACCAAAACACAACTTATAGAGTCAACCAAGTAAAGTGTGAAATCCCACTGTTAACTTGATTAAATATAAATAACCAATAACATTTGCATATGGATTAATAAATACCAAAATCATATGTTAATGTCAGTCAGCAAACTGAGAAACTAATTTAAGAAAGTTTATTGTTTTTCGAGTTGTTTTAGGACTACAACAATACGCTAGCTCAGTAAGTGTTTGTTTGTCATGAAATTAATCAAAAATAGATATTATGCAGCATAATTTATTACCAAAGTGACCATTATCAGCAAGGAAACCCTCACAAAGAAGAACGTAGAGCTCCTTTTTGGTGGTGTGGTTCAAAGGTTTGTCCAACATCTCAATAAAATGTTGATAGCCATCTGGTAACTTTTTCTCCCAGTATTCATCATCATCATTATCTATGTCCTTTTCATCTGATATTGATAGACTTTTAAATCCTTCAATATCTTCATTCTGCAATTTTTAAGTACAATATGCAAAACAATTTTTACTATTATTCACAAATAGACCATTAGCTCCAAACAAAAGACCAAGTAATTATCATTCGTTCTAAAAGATAGAAACTTGCCATGTCTATTGGCACAAAATCAACTCCAGAAATCAAGAGACCGTTATAAGAGATATTAGGAAATTTTGGATATGAAAGTCCCTCAATCAGCATGTCAAATTAAGCATTCGGCCCATGATTAATAAAACGCCACATTTCAACCCAAAACCAGTTGCCTGGTCTCAGTTCTTCGGTATTTGTAGAGCACATACTACTTAACTCTTCTTTTCTCCATTTAACCGTTATCAACTTTGCTCATCTCGAACAAATGTGGTATCAGCAGCCCACGTTCTGATGTTGGTGTCATGGAAATTGAGCCATCAAATGCTATGATTCTCAATCATGGAGAAGTCTATTATTGGTTTTAAAAAATTGCGAAAATGTTGGGTAACAAGGATGTTATATCATGGTCATCTTATTTAATGCGTTGTTATGCTTTCAACAGCGCAACAGGAGCACTCCTTGCAGCAGCGTAAGCGTTTCCATACCCCTCCAGCAGTTGCAACCGGACTCGCCTGAATTTGATCCGTATGAGCAGAAGCGTAACAGGATGTAACTTCCATTTATTTCAAACCAAAACCACCAGGAGGGGAAGAGAAATGGCAGGGGTTCAAAGGATAAGAATTGAGGGGAATCGGTTAAAGACCTGTGTCATGGCGTGGCAAGCCTTGCTGATTTGGCGAGTTTGCAGAAGTGGAAGGAAATTGGTGTGTGTTTTTTGGGTGTGTCTTTAATCCGCTTGATGGTGATCACACTTCCAGCCAACTTCTTTGTTGATGCTTAGAGCGTGTTTTGCTTTGCTGATGCACTGCAGCTGTGAACCTTACACAAGTTATTAGATAACCTTTGATAATTTTAATTATTTCTTTGCACTTATTTGTGATGTTCGTACCATTGATTATCAGACTTGACTTGAGCGATTGTTAAATTTGCGGAAACTTATGAGCAGGGGGAGAGTTTGAAGTGGCAGAGATGACTCCAACTATCTTATTTCTTATGCAGGCCTTATGGAATTGTGGTGCGGTAGTTCGTTACACCTAAGTAGCGTATCAATGGTCGAGGTAATTTCATACATATTTGTTTCGATTGCATTTATGAATGGTTCACACACTTGGAGATGAAAAAGGGGTGTTTGGGAGTTGGGACTGCTAAATAAAAGTAGTCATTGTCTTTTCAAATTAGCTGTTTGGAGTTGCGCATTATAAACTGCTTATTTAACTCACATATCATCACATAACCAGTTTCACTGAGCAATCCCAAACTGCCTCAAAACAACGTATCTGTTATATTGAACCGTAATCATCATATTTAATAATCGATCCTGAAACTAGCAAACCCGGACACTATTTTTGAAATAATTTTTAAGTTGCTTATGTGCGTATGCTTATAAGTGGAAAACAAACAATAATTCCATGCACGACCTGATTTTCCAAATAGCTTATGGTTTACATGTTTATTTGTGTCAAATAAGTTTTAGGTTGTTAATAAGTAGAGTGTATGGAGCTCATAAGCTAATAGGCTCAAAAGCTTTTAAATAGGGGAACCAAATTTTTTTGATAAGACAAAATTGATGAATAAAATATTGATATTTTGTTACTTGACAAACAGTAATCTAAGTTCTTATAAGGCAGGTTCGTGATGGAAATACTATGCCATAAACTCAATTTAATAAGCACATAGCCTAAGTACTAAGTTTTGAGCTTATTAGCTACTCAAAGTTTAATAAGCCCACAAGCCCAAAAAACAAGCTAAAACAAACATCATCTAGGATGTTAATTCTCAGTGTAGAAGATTTTCTTTTTATGAGGGAAACGTTTGGACATTAGAATCTGAAACAACAACTTATTTTCTATTTTTACTGATTGAAATTATTTGCACGTAGTGTAATCCAAACACCTCTTTAGGACCTTAACTTAAACCAAGTAAAAAAGTGCAGCAAACATCCATCTTTTTAATTAGTGGGTTGATGTGCATTCCACATTTGTTATGTATTAATTACTTTAACTTTTTGTTAATTGAAGGTGTTCGTGGTAGTTTTTTTTTAATAAGCATCAAGCCTTCTAAGTGTGCAAATCTAAATCTCTCTTGCTTCATGGACGCCAAACTGAGCTGCGTGATTTTGATTCCACTATATCAGATTATACGACTAATCTTCATCATACTGAAACGTTCAGGTAATCAACATTGAACATCAAATGGTTTTTGAATATTATTTCGAGCCAATTTTATATCTTAGATTTTACGCCCTTTCAGTTGAATTCACTAATAAATGAGGCTCTTTTAAGCATTTCTGACAAAAAAAATAATGATATTCAAAATGAGAACCCTACTAATCATCTTGCTAAATTCATTGTTGATCCCTATATATAAAGTCATAGTTATGCTCCATTTTGATTAGCATATAGACATCACAGGTTCTTAGACAAAGCATGTACAAACAACAATAAGGAAACAACCAAAATGCAACTCAAAGCCGATGGTGAGTGTGTACAGTGAACCAAGTTGAGCAACTGAAGATCCTTTTGCATTGTGAAATTATAGAGGTATAAAATTTGACCCGTTAAATTACATCGATGGGTTGAATGACATGTACTGGTCGTTGGAATCTCAGATATTGAATAAGATATAGTAATTAAATTTTAGAGATACTAAGTATGAAATTTGACCCGTTAAATTACTCATCGATGGGTTGAATGACATGTACTGGTCGTTAAATTACATCGATGGGTTGAATGACCCGTTAAAATTTGACCCGTTAAATTACTCAGCACTCCGATTTGGTAGTTGGTTTGTTGTGTTTTGAAATACTAAGTATGAGGATGGTAATGTTATCTTGCTGTGTATTGAACATGATTATGTGATATTGAATAAGATATAGTAATTAAATTTTAGAGAATATTTATGTGATGTAATGCAGTTTGAAGGTGTGATGATACGAGTATTTGAGGATTTAGTGGTAGATAATTGGATAATGTGAATTAGTTTTGTTGTAGATAATACTACTTTGGTTATCAAGAACTAATTATTCGATAACCCACCCCAAAGAAGGTGGAATTGTAGTAGACTGACATTAAATCGTTAGAATAAGATATTAGATTCACGAGTATGTGCTGTTGTGACGTTTTAAGGTGTGATAATATGAGTGCTTAAGGATTTAATAGTAGCTAATCAGATTATATGAATTAGTTTTGTTGCAGATGATGCTAAATTGGTTATCCAAAACTGATTATTTGACCGGCAAACCAGAATGGCCATAGAATTGTAGTATTATACAGTTTTCCAATACCTTTTGGGAAGTATAAGTTTTGGGATGGGTTAATCTGATACGGGGATAAAAGACTTAAATTATCTGATAGGATCGGCAGAACTTTGTTTACACAGAAAGATAGTCCTAATTAGTAGAATGGACTGAAAAGAAGTAAAATTACCAAAACGGATCAAAAGCGTAAGTATATTGTTATTTTTTAGCATTTTCCCTTATGAATGCCTAAGAATTTGATAATCACTTATAGCAAAACACTAGAAATTGATTACTTGTGAACTGAAATGCAAGTTTTCAAATAGCTTTAAATCTCACATTGCCAATACCACTCTTAGTAAGGCTTTACAATTTACGTGTACACGATGTAGTAGTTGGTTATCCTGCCCTGTGTTTTATTGAATTTTATGACCCTCCAATTTCAACATTGTACATATGAGCTTAGATTCACATATGAAATCGATTTTGACACAAAAAGTTAAATGATGAAAGTTGAAGTATGATGCTTCTATGCATCCCAAGGTTGATACCATCAGATCGTATGAAGTCTCATATCTATCATCCTCATTAGATCGTGTTTATAGTGTTCTTATAAAGGAAACGAATTGAATTTTCCATACTGATTGAAAGTGGTCTACATTCTATTAAGAATGATACACAGCTGTTGATTTTTGCGGTTAACTCTCGAGATAGGGTTTTCTTGGATGGTGTTTAGTAGTCTTCTATGACTTTTTGAAATGCTTGAAGCATTGCTATGCAACGGGCATTGCTCAACATTATCTTTCCAGCTAAGAAGTGTAAACCAACCTAGGGAAAAAACCATCGTACAATATTTAGTATTTATAGCATGAATTAAAGTTCATGGATGAAAAAGGTAATAATATGGGTGGGTCAAGCAACAGTTGGAATGGGTTCGAAACGAAAGTCGTTTTCTGTCCATTTCTTTCACACATTTTTAAATACATATAGTGTTCAGTATGATTGCAAGAAAAATTGTGATATATTTTGAAGAGTTTCGATAGATTAAACTTAGACTTTTCAGTCTTCAGATAATTCTTTTTGACTCATTTGAGATTAAAGCAAAACCCAAATACACCCATTTATAAATGGGTCTAGATTGCTATCAACTAGGTTCTTCTATACTTAGTAAATGGTATTCATACAAAATTACCCATATGACCCATTAGCCCGCTGATTCACCAAGTCGGCATCCTCTAACTTTAGGTGTAAGTGATAACATTAATGTATTTTCAACATATGTGTGGGCATGCAGATGTATGGGGTGTTGGAGTTGTGCCATAAGTATCGACTCATCTCGAGGGTGCTTTAAACATTAGTTTTGAGGGAGTGCACTCACCTGTTGGTTGAGATGCGAAACAAGAACTTGGTATGGCTCACCGACCATTGTTGAGAAGTGGGTACATATTTCGCCCACGTAACAAATGCAAGTATAAAGGTTAGTTTGACCTCAATTTTTTTCAAATTATACCATAGGTGCAAGTAATTTTTTTTTTTTTTTTTTTTTTTTTTTTTTTTTTTTTTTTTTTTTGCGAGTTTTTTAGAAACCGGATCTTACATATCATTGTTCTTTTTTTACAATATCGAATTATGAAAATCGGATCGATCTCTTACGATCATACTAAAATTTTAATTTCTTAATAGTCATTATAATAATATTCATGAAATATTGTTCTTTTTTTATTACAGTATCGAATTACTAAAAACGGATCGATCTCTTGCGATCATTTTAAACTATAATTTATTATGTTAAATAATATTGAATTGCTTAAATTCATAATATTAAAGTTCCTTTGATTATTACCTATGTCTAAGGCGTTAATGGACTATTCTTACTACACTTAACCTGTTATGGTAACAGTTCTAAATTTGATTAATGATACATATTACAATACTTTGCTAAAAGTTGGACCAACATATGTTCCTAATATATAACTTTTGTGTAGTTTTTAGATCAATTTGAGCCAACTTTTGAAAAAGGATTTGGTGTTGTCACTTTATAGATATTGAAGCTTGTCTTCTGAGTTGAACCCTCCACCATCATTGAAAAGGAAAACAACTTTAGATTAATTTGTGGAGCCTTCAACATAGTCCACATTTACTTTCTGCGCCATGGATGTTGATAAACGTGATCTATAAAGCATATATATTGTTTGATAAACTATAGTTGGAATTAAATAATTCAGCTTTTATACAATTACCATTTATTTTGTTCATGCTCTTTGTCCTTCAATATTACAAGTCATGGATTGGAAATTGTGCCCATTTATGTCCTAAAGCTGGCGCAAATCTACTTGATAAATGACATTGCTATTATACATATTAACACAATTGTCTTGGTTTATTTATGCATACAGGTTTTAGTCATTTTATTTGAATCCCCTAATTTTTCACGTCGAGTTAGGCAATATTGTTATGCATATATAGATACAATCTGGGGGTAATTTGTGGCGCCCTATGATGAATAACAGTTTAGCCTACATTGTATGTCTGATTTTCCAGTGTGAGAAGGAAACTATAGAATTCTGAGGCATGTTTAAAAAACATAGATTTTCTATATATACACATGCCTATGCGTAAGACAGTAAAGACACACATATAGCTAAGCAATCGTTTTAGATGATTAGGAGTTTGGTCTACACTGTTTAATTGTTTACGGCGAAGAGCAAACTGACTTCTTGGGGGTTTATTAATATTGCTATATTTGACCTCCAATTAGTATACAAGTATTTGACCTTCTTGGTCCTCCCTGCTGTAAGTTATAGATAAGACCCATTAAACACAATCTTCATACAGTATAACAAACATTAATGAGAAAAGATTGTGACCTTTTGTTCAATTTAAAGAAATTCTTAAACAAATTTATGCCCATAATTCAAAAAATGAAGGTAAGAATCTACACTGGATCACAAGTTGAAAATGTATACCCATCATTTAAAATAGATTGTTCATGATCCCGTTGCTACTACGTGGTATGTATCGTTAAAAACACTATTGGAAATAAACCCATACAAAAACCAGATATATCCTAAATCTGCATTAATAGAATTCCACATATTAATTTGCTACTTTGTCTTTTGTCCATGTAATAGCGAGTCAGATTCACTTCAGAGGCAGTTATACTAAAAATTAAAAAAAGGAAGATAAGGCATTATAACAGATGTCGGACAATGTGAGTGCCCCTCTACCAGGTTTTTTTCCCATCGATATATATGCATTAAATTGTATATATGCATGTCTCTTTATCAATACATAACAAATAACTATAAAAGATCACTTATATCCGTACATGGTTGACTTAAAATGTAAAATATACAAATCATGGCCGCCCATTGAGGAATACATAAAAAATAACTATAAAAGATCACTGATATTAGTACAACATTAAATTAAAAATACAAGTCATGTCCACACGTTAAGTGAATACATAAGAAATAACTATAAGAGATCACTATTATCCGTACATGATTAACTAAAATGTAAAATTACAAGTCATGCCCGCCCATCGGGCGGGCTTCGAAAACTAGTATATATATATATATATATATATATATATATATATATATATATATATATATATATATATATATATATATATATATATATATATATATATATATATATTCTTTTTAAAAGAAAAATAATAATAATAGTAATAATAATAATATTACTAATAATATGAGTGGGTAATTAATGGGTAAGTGTAAAACATACGGCCCGAAACCCGAACTCATTTCAAACTTTCAATATCTCCCGAAAACATCCCGTAAATAATTAAATATAATCGGACTTGTAAAACGAATCGTAAAATTTCCCGTTAGGTAAACCTAGTGCCGGAGTCAACGTAGTACTAAGTGAGAATTTAAGAATACATCACCGAGCATAATATCAAAATGAATTATTAAAATAATTCACGAATTCCATAACGTCATTAAATATAATTATCCATAAAATAGGTCTTACAAGTTCGTTGTGAATAAAAATTCCAAATAAAAATTATAAACGAACTTTAACGTAATGCGGGTTTTCAAAATAATTCCCTAAATTGCCGGTTGTCACACTCTCATCCTAAACAACCTCTCCCATTGAGGTCCCGCGAACCCATCAGTGTGGATCCTCCCCAGAAACGCAGCCTCCAACCCTTGGGACCTAAGAAACTCCCAATCAATCACGGCTCCAGCATCAATGTGGTGATTACAAAGTTCCGCATACTTGGTGGTGGCGGCAACATTGTCAAATTCACCCCAACTATGGACCAATTCCCCATAGTTGACCCTTTGGGACCTAGAGGAGCTGCCACGGTGTTAGCGAGATCGCTTGCTCATTTTCCTGGAAAAAGATAGAGTGAACGGAAACAATTAGAACGAGAATTTTATTGATTTTTGCTGTCAGACACATCTGACGCCGTCAGGAGGAGGTCCTGACGCCGTCAGACCTAGCAGAATCCGAATCGTGCAATTACGAGGGAAAAATCAATTTTCAAACTCTTAACCCATTACCCAAACACTCCTTTAATCAGAAAACATGGGTGGGGGGTCAAAAAATCCGTGGCATGAAGGGCTTTTCCTAAATTAACACATGATTCGAGTGGGACAACATCATCAAAGGGTAACCCCATGATTACAAATCACCAAATGGATGGCATTACGATTTGTCAATGATGGGTCAAAAATGGGGTTTCGGGTGAAAGGGGTTTTCAAAATTGATTGATCCTAAGGACAATTGAACAAAAAAGAGTGAAGAAAAACTACTTACCAAATGGAGATTAGTCACGGAAGATGTCGAATTGGAGGATGGGGATTCGGAGTGGTAGCAGCACTTTGGGTGAGATTTGTGGGGTATGAGTTGAAAGTGATAGAATTTGGGTTATTATTGCTGAACTAGTGAGGTGACGGCGTCAAGAGTTATCCTCTGACGCCGTCAGATGCCCGTTTGAGGTGTACAATGAAGTAATTCCACATTTAGTCCTTGCACTTAGTGTGAATAGCTAAACATAAGTAAAAACCATGAGTAGCTATTCCATTAGTGAAGTCCACCAGGGTCGAACGTTTCATTACTGTCACGGAAAGAGGTGTGGTTGTAGAAAGGAGTGGGTGATGTTTTAGTTAAGTTGTAACCTTCGCACGGGTCACCGGTGGGTACAAAGAGGTGTTGTTCCATAGAGGGTCTCAAATCTGTGGTGTTTTTGAGGTGTAACCTCTTCACACCAGGTTTAAAACCAAAAGAACGTCTCTTGCACAAGTTTGGGAGCGTGGTTTGCAAGCATCCAACGAAAATGTTATGAAATTGTGAATTCTTCACTTCCTGAGGATGCTCACAAAAGTGGGAGGTGATTGACGGTGAAGCACTTGGGGAAAATTTCTTGTTATCCTCTTGGTTAAACACCAAAGGAGTTGAAACCTCGAAGACTTTTTCGATTTTTCTTGGTTCGGATTTTTCCTCAATCTTTTCTTTGATCCTTGATATGAATTTGTCTGCTAAATCCATAAAAGCATTGCGAGTACTTTCCATGCGTGCTTCAAGGTGCTGGATTTGTTTTTCCTTATTATTCATGAAGGTTACCATTATCCCTTCGAACTCCTCTTGCCGTAAACGTTCAGGAAAATTATGGTTGATAACCGCATTCCTACGTAAATTAGGATTCCATACGGTTTCAGCAGCATGTTTCTCAATCCTCATTAATTCTTTTACCTGCTTCTCGATACTTCCTAATAACTGCTCTTGGGTGGCGTATGCGTAATCAAGTTTTCCCTTGCTTGGAAACATCGGGTCCTCCCATCCTTCTTCTTCGTATCGTGCCAACCCCTCAAGAACTTTCCAGCATTCGTCAATGCTAAGTCTGTTTAGCCTGCCCTTGGCTGCGTAATCTATAGCTCTCCTTGTTTGATAGTTAACTTTATCGTAAAAGATTTGAATCTGGAGCCATGGTTCAATGCCATGATGAGGGACTTTTCGGAGCAGGTCTTTATATCGAGTCCATGCTTCGTAAAAGGTTTCACCTTGACGTTGTTGGAACATCAAGATGTCATTTATAAGCTTAGTAGTTCTCCCTGGTGGGAAAAATTGAGCAAGGAAATGAGTGGTGAGATCATCTCATGTGGTGATGGATCCCGCGGGTAAACGCTCAAGCCATTGACTAGCTTGATCCCGTAGAGAGAATTGGAATAGGCGTAATCGGGTTGTCTCTCTAGTTTCAACATCTAGGTCTATGAAATCTACGATTTTAAGGAAGTCCTTGATATGTTGATTTGGATCTTCGGAACGAAGTCCATGGAATGCACATCCGATTTGCACCAACCGGATGGTGTCGGATCGCAAGGGGGTCACATTGGCTCCGGTGAGCTCAATGGTGTTTCGGTAGCCTTGGTGGCTAGGTCGGGAATACTCTCCTAAGGTTCGGGGCCTAAGAGTTTCTAGTGGTGGGTTTTGTTGTGGTGGGATGACGGGTTCAAAGATGTTCCCATCGTCCATGATGTCGGGTGGTGAAAAGTTACGAACACAAACACAAAGAAATAAGATAGACTAAAGAGAACCTAAAAATAAAAATAAAATTTTACTAGAACGGAATCTAGCAAGTAAACCTAATAAAAAGAGATTCTAACCTAGATAATAACTATTCCCCGGGCTGCGGTGCCAAAAACTTGATGCGTGGGAATTGCACCAGGCTTTACCTCTTGAGGGATCTCGAGAAGCTTACAACCCCCACCAGGCAGTGTACCTGATCGTTGTAGTATAGTATAGTGACAAGTACCGGGGGATTGATCGTTCAGCTAGGAATAGTGTCGCTAGAATTAGAAAATCTAAATACTAGTTCTAGAGATGAGGGATGATTCTTTTTATATTTTTATATTTTTTAGAAAGCAAATTAAAATCTCGGGTTTGAAGGATTTGGGCGGAATTAGTTGCTAGTCAACTAACCCAATACTAAGATGCAATCAAAACAAAATACTAAAAATAAAAATAAAACTAATTTAAACTAAGGTTGTGAGCAATAAGTGGAGAAATGTGTTTACTTAGATTTCACTACTCCCTAGATATCTTTTACACGTTAATTACTTGTTATAGTTGCGTGGATGACGGATTGTATTCCTTAATACCATTCATGGGGTGGTGTACTTACTTCTCTAATCCTATGAGTGCCTACTTCACTCCTATGTCGAGCCTGCAAGAAGCTCCTAACATGGGATCATTAGAATTTATTCATGCATTAAATACAACCAATAAAACCTAGTACACATCGGTTCATGTTTCCTAAGATGTTCAAGCATGTTACCATTTGGAGATCTGCCAGTTTTCTTAAGCCTAACATTGATATCATTCATCCAATACAACCATAAACAAGTAATCAACACATAATCAACATCTAGGTTTCATTAGATCTAAGCAAACACAAGATAAATCTAGCCTAGCATTGTGGAATCAAGACAAGCACAAGATATAGACAACCAACACATAGACATATTGATTGAATTAAAAGAACACTTATCTCAATAGCACGTGTAAGCATTCAAGGGTTGAAAACCCTTGAAAAGCTGTAAAATTCGTAAATGGTTTGGCCTTAGGGTTTCTCCAAAACTTGTTCCTCTTTAATGAATGAAAATTAGAAAACTATATATAGATAATAGAGTCTGACGGCGTCAAGAACAACCTTGTGACGCCGTCATCTCGCCGCCAAAATAATCCTCGGACAGCCTTGATCTACATCTGACGCCGTCATGTATTCCATATTTGCAGGCCGTCACGCATTGAACTCTTGACGCTCTTCCTTGTGACGTCTTCATTTCTGTACTGGGTCGTCGTGATCTTTACTCTTGACGCCATCAGGAAAGTACTCTTGACGCTGTCACACACTGTTCCCAGCATGGAAAATTAAGTCTTTGGCGTTTTCTTCACTTTTATGCTCCAAAAACGTCCGAATTGCTTCCTTTTCCAGATTTCACTCCCAAAGTACCTAAAATCACAAAAGGAATGATTTAGGACAATATTTGACCAAATAAATTTAATTCCAGGCTTAAATGACCCCCTAAAAACGGATCATTTTTTGCCTCATCACTTTCGTTTAGCAAACGCGCTGGAGATACTGGTACTTGCTATGATAAACACTTGGATTCTGTGAAAGGTTGGAGCGACCATTTTTTCTGGGTTGATGTGTTTGTCTGTCCAAGTATCTTCCCTTGGCATACGGGCGATAGTGTTGAGGCGGACTTGGTTCTTGAGCCTCACAAGTATAGTGAGGAAGAGTACCGTATCCTCATTGGCCAACCATCTCCGTTTCGTAGGTATCCGGAGGCTTTTCTTTATTGGGTCGGCCTGAGCCGCTATTACCCATTTACGGAGAACGATTATCCCATATTTCGTCTCAATGGAGAAGGTTGGTGTTTTATTCTTGTTTTCTCTTGTTCTTTTTTTTTTTTTTTTTTTTTTTTTTTTTTTTATCTCTTTCTCTGCTCTTTCTTTGTTAACTTTTCTTTTTTACCTTGTGTAGAAATAAGCGCGTACGCTTTTATTACTCATGTTGATCTAAGTGTGGTGAAGGTTGAAACGAGACAGCGGGTTGGGGATGAGCCCTATTTTTTAGACACTACTGCTGATCGAGTTGTCCCGCTTTCTCCGCCTTCACATAATCAAGCAGAAGGTGAGGTAGAAGCTGACGGAGGTGAATTACCGGGTCAAGGTGGTGGCGCGGGGACGGGTGGTTCTGGTATTCGTGGTAACATTGATGCTCAAGTTGGTAAGCGTGTTGGTAATGCTTATCCTCGGCGTACCATTATATCTCTTAAACGGAGAAGGAAAGAGTTAAGTAAGGTGGCCAATGCGAGTGCCTCCACTCTTCCACCAAAGAGATTGAGGGCGGATTATGGCTCCTTGAATAGGTCTACTGCTTCTGGTAAGTCCAAGGCCGCTTTCCAAAGTAGGCTGACTACTAATATCAGAGGTTTGTATCATACATTGCAGTCGTCATCCCATATGCCTTCTTTACCTTTTGTTTCAGAACACGGAGTTGATGTTCAGCTTGATACGTCTGCCGGACCTCTTCTTCGTACTGTGCATCATGCTGAGAGGTTTTTCGTTTCCTCTGACTCTTCATCTTTTTCTAGTGCTCGTGATATTGAGGTCAGTTCTTTTGTCAGGCTTTCTATCCCTTCAACGCTAGTTGCTGCGACAAACACTATTTCCGCTGCTTATGCGTTATCGAAGGGAAAGGGTAAGGATGACGTTTTGAAGGTTATTCTGAAGACAGCCAAGAAGGTTGTTCCGGAGATGGTTTTCCATGTGGTCGTATCCGCTCTACTACTGATGTAGATTCCAATGTCTTTGGTGAGGTCATTATTCCAAAGTGGAATGTGCCTTGCGGCTCTCGCTTGGATACTGCTGCTGATTGCCGCGAGGTGCTTGATTGGATTACCCCTCCTAAGTTCTTTTCTGAGCTCCATAGTATGGGGCATAAGCAATTTTTTGAGGAGTTCAACTATCTGACGGCTTGTCAAATTTCCTTTTGTTCGGAAGCGCGGTCATGTGCTAAACATAATATTGCCTGGAAGCAAAAGTTGTCTGCTTTTTATGACCGCCAAGCTGGTTAGCTAGGGGAGAAGGATGCGGAGATTGAGAAGTTGAAGACGGAGGTGTTGTGTCTCCGTACTAAGATATCATCCTTGAAGTTATCCGATAATCCCTATGCTGCTGAGACCTCATCTTTGATGGCAGAGAATTTGAAGCTTAAGGGTGAGCGTGATTCACTCAAATTAAAGTTGGTGGAGTTGCGCTCTTCTACAGATGGCCAAGCTGCGTCTTTTGAGGTGGAACGGGCCGTATTTTCAGCAACACTTGCGGAGCTCTGATCTTCCTTGGAAGATAAAGAGCATGAACTCATAGACTTGGGCACCACCACTGTGGAGGCAAGGCGCCAGAACAAGTGGTCTGCAGATCGGGTATGTTCTGTGCTATGTTTTTTCCTTCATTTTTGTTGTTCCTTGTTCTTATCCTTTCATCTTCTTTATTTTTAGAACAGGCTCGCTTGTTTCAAGCCACTATTGACACTTTGGAGAGTCTCTTTAAAGAAAGTTAGGATGCTCAGATGGAAAGGATTACTAATAGGTTGAGCCAGTTGGATGTCCGCCATGCGGATATAGCTGCTTGTCTTGATGAGGAATTTTATCCCCGCTTCCTTACCGCTATTGCTAGCTATAGGTGGCTGCTCGAGCGCGGCATGAAGTTGTTCCTTACTAAGTGTTTAAACTCTTCGGAGTATGGCGTAATGCTTAGCAGACTATTGAGTTGTGCTGTCAGGAAAGGGATGTAAGCAGGTTTGGATGCTGGTATTGAGCATGGTAGGGAAGGTAGGGCCGTTGCGAATATTGTTGCGAATAATCCTACTACGGAGGCGGATTATAAGTCCGCCTATCAGGCATTCCGTGAATTAGATTTTTCTCTTTTGGCGAATTTGCCTTCGCGCAAGGATTCCGATATCGAGGATGTGATGCACCTTCTCCAGCTTGAGGCTGATGTTGAGGAGAAGCTTGGATTGTCTGATTTGCAACCTAACTTGGAGCAACTTTTCGTGCCTCGTATTGGAGGTGACTCAGTTATTGGAGAAGTTGCCTTATCGTCTTCCTTAACCTTGTGCGCCAAAGAGTTAAGAAGATTAGAGAAAGCGTTTCTGCTGGTCAGCCTGTCCTTGCTAATGTTTTTGCCTCTCTAGTTGATCCTTTATCTTCTGATCTTTTGTTGGGTTCAGGGACCGCTTCTTCTAGTAAGTCCATTAGTGTGAAATGATTGTTATTGGAATTATGAGTTTGTTACACTGATTGAGAGATTCAGAGAGAATGATTGTTTGTAAACTGAATGAATATGAAATAGGGGTAGCAATTCGGGTCGGGTTCGAGTTGGCGGGTTCGGGTTGTCAGGTTGGCGGGTCAGAAAACCCCAACCTGAACCTGACCCATTTAAATCATCGGGTCAGCTATGTCAACCCTAACCTGTTTACACGTAACCCGAACCTGACCCATTTAACCCGTATATATACTTAGGTTGACAGGTTAAATAGGTTACATGGGTTGAATATGCTAAACAGGTTTCGAGTTGACCCATTTAATCCGTTTTATATATAAAAGTTAGCACATTACACGAGTTAAATGGGTTAAACGTGTTAGTGGGTCGATCCGTTTAACCCATTTAACCCGTATAATTAAATATAAATAATTTTTCATTAAGAAAAAAAACTTAAACGGGTTGCCGGGTCGACACGTTTATTTTATACCCAACCCGAACCTGACCTATTTAATAAACGGGTTAGATATGTCGACCCAAATCTATTTAGCTCAACCCGAACTTGTTAATTTTCGTGTCGGTTTCAGGTCGGGTTTCGTGTCGGGTCAGAAATTGACACCCCTAATGTGAAATGATTACAATGCTAGGTATTTAAAGATGGTTGGGTAGTTTTGGCTGTAACTGTCTTTCCCGCCAAAACTCTACATCACAGAAGTTTGACTTTGAGCTTTGACTTCTTGGTTGTTGACCTTTGTTGAATTTTCCAATTGTGCTTGTATTAGACCTGTGTTAAGCGTCAAATTAAAGGGACAATCACAAAATACCCCGTGGGTAGGTTTGTGAGTCTATATGGGGAGATTAATCAATGGACTTTGTTCTTGGTTTACCTTGAACTTAACGTGGAGTGGATTCTACTTTCTACTTTCATTGTTGTCGACAGGTTCTAAAAAATGGCGCATTCTATTCCGTGTAAAAGGACACCAGATGCTTTACATGTGGCTCGTCTATTATTTCGTGAAGTGGTTCAGCTACATGGAGTGCCAAATTTCATTGTTTTCGTCTTTCTGATCATGATAGGCGTTTCTTGAGCCATTTCTGGATAACTTTGTGGCATATGTTCGACACCTCTTTGAAGTATAGTAGTTCGACACATCCAAAAACAAATGGACAGTCGGAGGTTGTTAATAGAACATTAGGCAATTTAATTCAATGCATTTGTAGAGATCGACCAAAGCAATGGGACTATGCGTTGCCTCAAGCAGAATTTGCATCTAATAATGCTACCTACAGTTGACAGTTCTACTGGGAGATCACCAATTTTAGTGGTCAATAGCTACCACGACATGTCGTTGACTTGGTGAACGACATGTCTGCTGCGGCTAAGTTGGCTAATGATTCGCAAGATATTCAAGTTGAAGCAGTGGCGGAACTTGAACATATATTTTGGGGAGCCGAATTTAATTATGAAAGTTTAGATACACTAATGAAATGAAATTGAATATGATATTTACATTTAAATATCCTTTGCGAACCAAAATATTTAAAACAACAAAAGATAATGCATATAGTAAATAAAATAGTAATAAAAATTATACATGGTCAAAGATACTTGAAAAGTCAATAAAGTATTAAACTCACTCTTCCTTTTTTACAGTTCTCTCTTTCTTTTTTCATCTTCTTCACTTATTTCTCTTCTCCATGAACATGATTTTTTAAAACAAAAAATTAACGGGTGCTGTCAAAATCATACATTTTAACATTAGTTGCCATAACTTTTGGGGGGGCCGAGACCCTCCCCTGCCTCTTAATAGTTCCGCCGTTGAGTTGAAGTGAGTCAAAAGTTGAATGGTCAACTAACCAGAAGTTTAAAAAAGCTGCTGACAAGCATCGACAGGCCGGTCAATATTTTGAAGTTGGTGATATGGTGATGGTGTTTCTTCGACGTGAATGATTTCCACTTGGTAAGTATATATAATAAGTTGCAGCCCAAGAAGTATTGACCATATAAGGTTACACATAACATCAATGATAATGTGTATGTAGTGGATTTGCCTAAGACTAAGAATATCTCTAGTTCCTTAAATGTGGCTGACTTATCACAGTATCATGCTTATGAGGTTAATTCCTTGGTATGCAGATAACTTGAGGTCGAGTTCTTTTCAGGTGGCCGGAGGAGACTGGCGTGGAACACAAATAACACATGAACCCCGGACATCAGCTATGCCTATGCATGGTTTCTCACTAACTATATATGCATGGTTTCTATCTATATATTCTATAGGATATATTACATACGCAGATAAGTATTTGTTTTGCTTGTTGGCCAAGAAATTTCCGTATTTTAATTAGGATTTCCTTTTATATAGTTTCGTTCTCTTATAAATACATGCATTAGACGATAGTCTTTTTAGTCGATCAATATATTCAAGTTTTAGCGTTTCTTCTAAAACCCTAACAAAACCCTAAAAAATGTCGTTCGGTGGCGACTACTCCAGACGTGGAATTGAAACTGAGTACAATGATGACCTGCCTTCTGTCCTTTCACATGATCGCTATATTGACTTTGATTTTGTTGTTGCTCCATTGGTATGACTGTTGGTGTTTTTAGTTACCCTTTTAAATAAAGTTTCAAACTTTTTTTTTTTTTTTTAATGGATACATTTTGATTGTTTTTATATTGTGTTTGTGTGTGTGTGTGTGTGTGTGTGTGTGTGTTTTTATTAAGTTTGTTGATTTATGATAATTTATGTGTTTATAATTTATGGATACATAATTTAATGTGTGTTGCTTTGGAGATAAGTGAATTGAATATGAATGGTTAATTAGTTTTGTACTGTTTGTTGGAAACGTATGATATGAAAGTGTTGAAAATTTGCAAAACATGGAAGTCGAAAACAATGTAGGAAGCTAGGTATTATGGTTTTTAAAGGGGGTATTTTGTTTCGTAGTAAAGTTCTTTGGATATATATGCTTCGAGTTTTCTGTTTTTTCCCTTGTTTTTTTAAAAGAGCCTCGTTTTTGGACTACTAACCACATTGTTAGGGATCGTTTAGGTGAAGAAAATATTTCTTAGTGTTTTTTTTTTTTTTTTACTAAATTTGTAATTAACTATAGGAGTGTTTAATTTGTAGAAAATAGTCAAAAATCTGGAAAACTTGTTAAAACCGTGATTTGTGTTTATAAATTACAAGGAAAATGGAGATTTTGTATTATAAAGGGAAATGAGGAAAACTCAAAAAAAGATGTTTTGCAGTGAGTTTGTAATTTAAGAAGGGGAAGTCTGTTTTGTAAAAATTTCTTCTAGAAACAACCAATTTGAACACGCATTTTGTTTTCCTTGTTTTGTACAGAGCTTTTAGTGGAAAACATGGAGTGTTTTCTTCATCTAGACGCACCCATGTTTGGTTGCTTATACTATATCCAAACGCAATAATCAGTTTAATTAATATTTTTGAATTTTGATTCAAAAGGACGCGAGAGTTGAAATAATGAGTTTGGTATTCCAAAACAGATTAGTTCCCCTTTAAAGTATTATAGTAGTTTTCTTTTTTATTGTCGGGGCTCAGTGCTTTTCGAATAACTTTAAGTCCTGATTTTGTGTTTCAGATGGATCCTAAATATAGGCCTAGCTTGATCGATAGTGCCAGTAAACACTCCAGTGTGCTTCCTTTTGCTGGATCAGACTTCGTTTTAAGTCCATCCCAATGGAGTAGGGATGTTGTTGGTATAACCTATATATCCCATTGTTTATTCCAATTTGAGTAAAAGATTTTTTAGTCACTTCTATTAATGGATTCCACATCATCTCAGGCAAGATTAGCTCGTGGATCGACTTGGATTCAGAAGATGATGTTCTGCGGGAGGATTCTGAAATTGCTCTGAAACAAGAGTTAGCTTGGGCTTCTCATTTGTCGATACAGGTTTACAACTTGCATTGATCCATTATAGATTTATAATGAACAAGTTATTTGCATAAATATTATCAGCGTCAGTTTTCTAATGTGTTGTAATTCAGGCATGTCTCCTTCCTACGCCTAAAGGGAAATCCTGTGGTAATTATGCCAGATGTGTAACTCAAATTCTACAGAACCTTGATAATATGAAGGATAAGATGGAGGTATTTGTGGTTATACTTACATATCAATGTTCTCATTCCTGTTTTGTATATACTGATGCTTCGTTTCAATTCTGAAGTTGTGGCTTAGGATTCCTCTGGCGAAGTCTGACGATGATGATGCCACGATTAGTTCTTCTGATGGCACGGTGAGTGATGTGATCTCCATTCTTTGCCGACGAATTTTGTTCAGTATACTCATTAATTTATCAGTTGTGGTTTTACAGGTATTAGAGGTTACTGATTCTTGGGAACTGTGGAATTCTTTTCGTTTTTTATGTGAACATCACAGTCAGCTCTCAGTTGCCCTCGATGTTCAGTGAGTATTCAAACTTTTGAACTACGATATAAAAATCAATTATACTTTATATTGCAAGGCGAAATATTTTTTTTACAAGTATTGATTTAAAAGTATGCATGTTACTTACTGGTAGGTCTTCGTTACCTTCAATAAGTTCAATGGGGAGATGGGATGGCGAGCCTGTCAAAGCAGCCCTTTTACATACTGAAGTAAGTATATTCAAACAATTATTTATTTATTTATTTTTTATGATAAGTCAAATTTTATATTCGAAATTAACACGTTCTTCAACTATTTCAGTGTTTCTTAACAGATGCACGGGGCGACCCATGTCTATCTAAGCGTCATCAGAACTTGTTGATCAGTTTCTCTTACTATTCAATACATGTATACTATTAGTCTTGCTTCCAATGTTCTTATTTGTCGATTACTTGAATATCTTCTGATTATTATTTGAAATACACCAAGATTGATTATAGCCATCGTTTTAATGTTTCAGATAGTCCTTTCTAAGAGCTCACCATCTGCTGCTAACCAAACTGATACTGTTGTCCAGCGTAAGTTTCTCAATTTAGTGAACTTATTTATATTTATGTTATGATAAAAATCATTTAGTTTCCAACAGTAGCAAACATCCAGATGTAAGATCAAATTATAATGGTTATGTTTTATCCACAGCTCACGAAAATTTCTTGTCTTTATACTGATTTACATATTAATAAGGATGCTTTTTTTTATGTTGCTTTAATCAGAAGTACCGAGACATGACTTAGAGCTGTACTTGGACTATGTTTATCATTTATATCGTAAAATGGGCTGTCTTTCCAAAAAAGAACTAAATGAGGTGAGATTATCAGCCTATACTTCTAATCTGCCGGTGTTTTGTTACAATGTTGCGCTAATTGATCTTTTTCATTTTGGCAGCTTGGTTTCAGAGATAATCAATTTGGTTTAAGAGATACCCTTCAATATCCTTTGCAAGTAAGTTATTTGTGTATTCTTTTTTTTTAGCAAATAGTTATTTGGCTTCGCTGTCACTTATTGCAGTTACCGACTATTTTGTTCATTGCAGCCTCTTGATGATACTGATTTTACAGCAAAAGTTTATGAGTGGTTTGAAAAAGACAGTGTCAAATATATCCAGGTATCACATTAACTGCTGGGTTGGCTTATATTTTGACTATATTTGTAAAATATATATTCATGATTAAACAAAAACATAAAATGTATATTAAAAAAACACTAAATCTGTAAAATATATATGCATGTATTCATAACTAAATCTTTATTCATGAACTTTACTTTCATATATTATTTTTTGTGTGCTTCAATCATGATATAAAGATTTTGTTATTAGCTGTACGTATTCATATTTATTCCTTTACATCTTTCGATTTATATGTTTGTACATGGCAGTACCAAAGGGCAGTCAGTATAGCGTTGATGGATAGGATCCCTGATGATATGGCATCTACGACAACCACTGTAAGCTTTATTATGCAACATCCTCCGTTTTACATCAACTACTTTATGCAACTACTTTATTTTGCAAAATTATCTGTTTTGACCTATTACGCAACCTACCCTACACGCCCATTTTGCCATAGAGCCGTTTTTTTTTTTTTTTTTTTTTTTTTTTTTTTTTTTTTTTTTTTTATGAAGATATGTAAATCTTGACAACATTTCAATGTTGTTTTGTAGGTATTGATGGTTGTAGGTGCTGGACGAGGACCTCTTGTTAGGGCATCTTTACAGGTATGCATATGCAACATCCTTTATTATGTGTTAAAATGTCACTGTATTTATCGGCATTGTCTTTTTTGATAGGCTGCTAAAGAAACCGGGCGTAAATTGAAAGTTTATGCGGTAGAAAAGAATCCAAATGCTGTTGTAACACTTCATGTAAGTTTGTATTATTAAGTTTTATCTTTTTACTTTTTTAATTAGTTCTACCTCTTAACTTGTATCATTTTTTTCTAATAGAGCTTGGTTAAAAAAGAGGGTTGGGGAAAGATTGTGACGGTAATTTCATGTGACATGCGATGCTGGGATGCTCCTGAACAAGCCGACATTTTGGTATCCAAGTTCTGAGTAAACTAGTTGCATAAGTTTTATCAACAATTTGGTTACTTGGATAACCTTTTTTTCTTTCTTTCTGTATTTTAAATATAGGTCAGTGAATTACTTGGTTCTTTTGGTGACAATCAGCTCTCACCTGAGCGTCTTGATGGAGCTCAACGATTTTTAAAGCCAGATGGGATCTCAATTCCGTCATCGTATGTACATTAAGTTTAATTGTTGATTTAATCTGTTGCTTTTTTTCTTAGTGCTTACTCTTACCCAATTGGTATGGCAATCTTTTTATCGGTAACTTCTTTTCTTGGTGGCACTTCATCCCCTAACTTTTTTTATTTAATCTAAAAAGCATATATGACCCCAATCAAACCATTTACAAGTAAAAAGCATATATGTTTGAATTAAGTAAAAAAAAAAAAAAAAAAAAAAAAAAAAAAAAAAAAAAAAAAAAAAAGGGCAAAAACAATGCAAAAGGAAGAAAGTTAAGGCTGCAACTATTGCTAGAATGAGTTTAGAGATGAAAATTTGACTGTTATCTCATTAGTAACCCTTTTGGCTATCATGTATACGATTTGCATGGTGGTTGAGTTATGCTTATTATAAATGTAACTTATATTTGCTTGCTTTGTGTCAGGTATACAAGTTTCATACAGCCCGTGACTACAACAAAGTTGTATAATGATGTAAGTTGTTTCTATTAACGATCTTACTTTTCCATAGTCCTTTTAAAAGTATACATCATTTACTTGTTCAATTGCAGATCAAATCGTATGAAGATTTGGAAGTTGCCCATGTTGTAAACCTGCACCGTTTTGCTCAACTTTCACCATCTCAAACTGTGAGTTGATTAATAATAGCTATTTGACTTGCTGTTCAAAAAAAAAAATTAGCTATTTGACTTGACACAAAACTGCATATTTTTTGTACACTACATGATGTCTCTGATTTTTTATTTTTATTTAGGTCTTTACCTTTAATCATCCAAACTACTCGCCTAATAAAAGCAATCAACGGTACAAGAAGCTTCGGTTCAATATCCCCATTGAGACTGGATCAACTATTGTTCATGGTATGCCATGCTAACTATATGAAAAGCAATATAGTGTAAAACATTTGTTAATTTGAATAAAGTATTAATTAGTTTTATCAACTAAGATTATAATTGTCGACTCATTAATGCTTTTACGATTGTATATATAGGATTTGCCAGTTATTTTGATGCAGTACTTTACAAAGACGTACACATTAGTACTGAACCAACAACCGCAACACCGAATATGTCTAGCTGGTATGCCTGTATATATTATACGTAATGCTTTTTTTCCCCTTGTATTTGGTTTCAGGTTTATTGCACATATGATCTCATAATTTTAACGTTGTAGGTTTCCGCTTTTCTTCCCACTAAGGTCACCTGTATATGTGAAAGCGGGCTCTCCCATAGATTTTCATATTTGGCGATATTGTGGAAATATCAAGGTAAATTATGTAGAGGTGTTTTGTACAAATTTGCTATGTTCATAAGTTTTATAACGGATTAGGTGGGTTAGATTAAAACATCTAGCTAAAAAGAAAACAGTCCCATCACTCACTCAACTCTTTTCATTTGATGTAGGTTTGGTATGAATGGTGTGTGACCTCCCCAACTAAATCTCCTGTACACAACTCAGACGGAATATCAAGTGGGATCTGGTTATATAACAAAAAGTTGGGCCAAACAAAATGATGCCATGTCTGTAAAAGGGTTATATGATCAGAATTGCCTTTCTTTGTGAATCAGTCAGTTAGTTTGATTGACTTTCCAAATTTATTTTAGCGAACAACACGATCAAAGATTAACATTGAGGATTTTGATGGAGAATTTTTCTTGAGATATGAATACAAAGGTGGAGCTTTTTTTGCCTGATTTCACTCCAACAAAGTGGAATGTGATACGTTTAGTTACTGTAGTTCTACATTACTCGACATGATATGGCTTACTGCTATATATATTGTCCCAATTCAAGATTTTATTATTAAGCCTGCTTGTTAATTACTACACTTGCTATATATATGTGGCTGTACAAACTCAGGACAGTTGTTCGCGACTGTGATCAAGCATCAAATATTACACCTACTAGCTAAAACACCCGTAAAATTAACTGTTATTTTAAAAGATGTAGTTTAAACATTAAATAAATACATGAATAATGCTGATATAGTAGATTAGTAGGTAATAAAACCAAAAAACGTAACTAAAAAGCATTTCGGGTAAGAAAATAACTTGTTGGCAGAAAATGAAATTGTCAAATACGCGTAAAAGAACAAAAGGGTATATAAAAGCATATTATATTTTATGTTGTTGTCCATTCTTTGTATTGTGAAAACACGGTCTGATAAATATTCGGTAGAATTTTGTATAAACTTTATTACCATTAATTACATATTTTGTGGGATCTCTTTCATATTTCATATGACCTCTTAACAAAACGAATTATATAACTTCGTAGTACCTTGCCAGCACTTGACCTTACTGAGCTGAAGTATCAAAACTACACAGCCCATGGATTCACGGTTCTCAGCCAATTCATCAAAAGCTTGTCTGACCAATTATCCCAGAAACAACTCTTTAATTTTACACCACTGCATGAAAGTTTAATAATGATACAACATCAGCATCTTGAATAGGAATAAAAGCTTACTCAACATCTATACTACTAGTACTTTATAATAAATTTAGGACTTTCTATAAAAGAAAGGCTTAAAAAATAAGACTATTGATCCTTGCAACTTTGCAAGGCTGGAGGTCCTTTTCTATCTTTGGTAGAACCGGAATTAGCAGCCCCTCTACCTCAAGTAGGGGTAAAGGCTGTTTACATCTCAACCTCGCCATACACTGTGGAAGGCAGCATTGGAACTCATAACTGGTGAAAGATGGTATTGGGAGTTATTTTACTTTTTACTTGCTAATCTCTATCTATACTACTTTATCATGGATTTGGGACTTTCTATAAAAGAAAGGCTTAAAAAAAAGACTATACACTTGCTAATAGAAGTAACCCGGCCACTAAACTTGTAACAATTATTCTAATAGTTTTCTAAAAATTTAAACATTGAACATTTATTAACTTATAACATTCGTGTATATTAATGCTATAATTTGAAAAATGAAACTGCTATCCGAACCTAATATTAAGCAATAAACACCCATACATGTACAATATAAAAGTCGAACCTTTACACGTCTGAAAAAACACACACCAAACTAACACGAAACACAAACGCACAAAAAAAATGTTCTTTACAATCTTTGTCTAACCTAAAACATAAACAACATCTCTCACACTCTCTCTCTCTCTCTCTCTCTCTCTCTCTCTCTCTCTCTCTCTCTCTCTCTCTCTCTTTGTATATACCATCGACTGTTCCCACTATAACTTCATCGCCCCACCTATTTCCAAATCCGCCACCATCTCTCGGTGGTCTGGTGGTTTCAAGTGGTTACAGTTGTGTGACAACCGCCTATTTTAGGATAGCAAACAATAGCACTTACGACATATTTTAGCTAGTTCTATGATTATAAAGTTGGTATTAAACTTGTCAGGTCACTTTTGTGCTACTTGTTATTTTTTAGGAACACTCACTTTACGAACGTGCCTTCGACCTACGATTTTATTTAACTTGTACATTTCACTTCAAGAGTTAAATTAGTGTCATTAACGATATGCTCAATTCTCATTTTAAATTAGTGTCATTACCCTTAGAAAAATTAGTTTAACTAACTTATACATTTCACTTCAAAAGTTACGTTTTCTCAAGCTTATGATTTAATTTAACACTTGCTATTTATACACTATACATTTAACTAACTACATAATACATTATATATAGAATTACTCACAATTAAAATAATACCCACCTTTTACTCATAAAATCTGGTCTCCCCTCCCCCTTTTTTCACTACTTTTCTAGCCAATCACAATTTTGGACACATTTACATTCTTTGCTTCCCCATAAACACTCCACCACTTACATGCTCCACCCCACCTCCTCATACACCAATCCTTCTCATTTCATTTCACCATTTCACACACACAACACTCAAAACTCTCATCTCCCTCTCTGAAATCCGGCCATCAACTTAATCACCACCAAAACACCATGAAAAATCATCAAACTCAAAGAAATAACATTACTAAAAGCCTCCTATCATCATATATAACAATCACCCTGATATGACCCGGTTAGGGGTTGTATCGGGGTAAGGCACCACTTCTAGCGTGTGTTAGCTCCTTAAGAAAATAGAGAGAAATAATTATTATTTGTTTTAAAATATTTATTATAAACAATTAAAATTAACAAATAAAAAAGTCTCATAAATCAACAAATGGAAGTTTAAAAAACAAAAAGGTTTCAAAGCTTAACATGAACAAATAAAAGCAAAACAAGATAAAATTTTCTTCAACAAAAGTTTAAGAAGTCTTATTAGCTTGAATATTCCATCTTCAAGCATTCCAACCCGGTTGAATATCATGATTATTAGTTAAGATGATAAGATAGAAAATATATACATATGTAATTATTATTATTATTATTATTATTTTTATTTTTAAATGCAGATTCGGTTTATTCTATTCAGTTTGGTTATATTTTTGTCAAACCATAAACCAAACCTAACACCAATTAAATACTTCGGTTTGGTTTCAGACCAAACCATGCACAAATTAAATTTTTTTGTTCAATTTTATTCAGTTTCGGTCTGATTTAATTTTTTTGTTTGTTCGGTGTCAAACCATACATTGAACACCCCTAATTAAGATGATAAGATGAACACATGTCACCATGCTTTTTTACTTTTTTTCTTTCTAAATATGATAATCACTCTTGTGTTTTATATACGGGTAACTGCGTATATACCCAATGAAATTTATATATATGCGTATTTTTCCAAAACACAAATTTTTAATGTATAATGTACAATGATATTTTAGCATGTTTTTGAGAAAATATGCAAATATGTTAATGAGTAACCAACTGACTTAGCTCAGTTGGCCATCTGAGTTCCTTCTGGAGCTTGGGGAGGGGTTTTACCCGGGTTCGAGTCTCGCAAGTGACAAATAAAATCCGGATTTTCCTCTTAGTGCGAAGCCGTGAGTTCTAGGGGTTTCCCTTCGCGGGTCTCTCCTAGTGCTTCGGGTCCCGGGGCCTGTCCGTTTGGATGGTTTAACTCGGGGGATCGGATTACAAGTGTGGTGTTATTCTAAAAAATATATATATGTTAACGAGTATATATGTAATTACCCCTTTTATATAGGTGAGGATGTTTAGAAGAAACTTTTCATTACACTAGGGGTGATCAAATGGACCGGATGGACCGGACTGACCGACAAAACGGACCGGACCGGACCGACCACATTCGGTCCGGTCCGGTCTCGGTCTAGGGTTTTTTCATAATTTCGGTATCGGTCTGGTTCGGTCCGATCCGGCTTAAAAACCAGACATTTAGCCTATTTTGACCGAGACCGGACCGGACCGACCACATTCGGTCCGGTCTCGGTCTATTTTTTTGCTGGATTCAGTCTCGATCCGGTCCGATTTTGGACCGATGAGCAGCCTTACATTACACTAACCAAGTTTGAAAAAAAATATATAAAAAGAAACCAATTCTCAAAGGACCAATTTTGCACTTGACTCAAACCATCATTTACAAAACCATAAACCCTAAAAACCCAAATCACAATTCCCCCAAATTCAAACCCTTAAACCCTAACAAAACCCTAATTAGAAAAATGCCGTTGGGTGAGAATCATGGTGACAAAAGTGATTCAAGATACTGTGGAATTGAAACCGAGTTCAATGATGACATGCCTTTTGTTCTTTCTCATAATCTCAATGGCGGCTTTGATTTTGTTGTTGCTCCATTGGTATCAATCTTGTTCTTTTTAGATACCCTTTTCGATAAAGTTTCGATCTTTATAATCTTTTTTTGTTGATTAGTGGATACATTTTATATAATTTGTATGTTATTGCTTATTACTACTATTTCTTAGTGGGTGTTTGGGGTTGTTAATTTTTCTGCTTAAAAATAAGTACTTAGAGCTCCGGGTAATACAAATTCGGCGTTATGGTTATCGATTTTGCCACAGCAAGACTGTAATGGTGTGTGTTTTACTGTGTCCAGTTTTTAGTGTTATGACTTGTGATTGCGGGCAAAATGTGGTTAGGTGTTATGCTGATGTGGCAACACCTTTCACAACTTTTGCGTTATGCCATTGTGTCTTTTGACGCTGATCAAGCAACATTGTAATGGTGTGGGTATTTGTGTGTGTTTTAGTGGGTCAAGTTTTCAGTGTTATGCCGATGTGGCAACACTTTTTCACGTCTTTGGTATGAATCTTGTTGTGTTTAGATACCCTTTTCGATAAAGTTTCGAAATTTATCATCTTTTTTGTTGATTAGTGGATACATTTTATATAATTTGTATGTTATTGCTTATTGTTATTTCTTAGTGGGTGTTCGGGGTTGTTAATTTTTCTGCTTAAAAATAAGTACTTAGAGGAGTTAGAGCTCCGGGTATTACAAATTTGGTGTTATGGTATCCATGTTGTCACATCAAGACTGTAATGGTGTGTGTATTTGTGTGTTTAGTGTATGACTTGTGAGTGCGGGTAAAATGTGGTTAGGTGTTATGCTGATGTGGCGACACTTTCACGTCTTTGGTATTACCATACCATGAGCTCTAATAAGTTGCTTAGAAATAAGTACTTTTTGGAAGAGTGTTTGGATTTGCTTATTTTGTTTTAAATGCAAGAATTCTCGAATAAATAGTAATTTGATGCGATTTGTTTAATCAAATTCATTTGTTAGAGATTTTTGGTTAAGTATGAGAGTAGAAACTATTTTTGATTGCGTAAAATCGAATAATTAAAAAGTAACTTCTTACGTGCATATGAAAAACTCCTTTTCTTCTGAGCAATCCCAAACACCCACATAGTTTTGGATCATAATGCTTATTATAAAAGTGTGCATACTTTTTGTAATAGTTCAAGTAAGATAATTCGATGTAAGAAATTGCAATGTGGCAGGCGTTGTTTGGATTTCTACTCTTGGACAAATTTTTATTACTTAAAAAACTGATTATATGATGTCATAATTGGAAGCCGTTTCAACTTTTTAGTAAGAAGAGGAGTTTGGATTAGCTTGTTTTGTTGGTTTATTGGAATTTTTGGATATGGAAAAGCCAAAAAGCTCAAATTTGCTTGAGCTTGTGGGCCTAATAAGCCTTAAGCTCATAGTCACTTATTCACTTTTTAATAAGCCTATTAGCCCTTAAGATAAGGTATGTTATAGTTATACACCCTTAAGTGAGATGGTTTTAGCAAAGAGCGTTTGCTTCAAGCCATATTGGATATGATGAAAGTGACTGCGTTTAACCGGATTTTTAGTCATGTATGGTAATATGGTATCAAATTCATGTTTGAAAAGATTGTGAAAGCTGGTCAATTCTGATGAATAATGATTGCACTTTATGGCATACTAGATTTCTTTTTCATTGTCGATGCTCGGTGTTTATTTGAATAACTTTTAAGTCCTGATTTTGTGTTTCAGATGGAACCTAATTATAGGCCGAGCTTGATTGATAATGCTAATAAACACTCCAGTGTGCTTCCTTTTGCTGGATCAGACTTGGTTTTAACTCCAACACAATGGAGTAGTCATGTTGTTGGTATAACCTTATCCCATTGATTATTCCATTTTGATTAAGAGATTTTTTAGTCACTTGTATTAACGGATTCCACATCATCTCAGGCAAGATTAGCTCGTGGATCGACTTGGATTCAGAAGATGATGTTCTGCGGGAGGATTCTGAAATTGCTTTGAAGCAGGAATTAGCCTGGGCTTCTCATTTGTCATTACAGGTTTATAACATGCGGCGTTTTTTTGTTCTACTTGTTTTTATTTTTATTTTTTTCTTTTCTGAATACATTAATTGCAAAAACGTATATCATTTTAACTTTTTATACTATGTTCATCTTCAGGCATGTCTCCTTCCTATGCCTAAGGGGAAATCTTGTGGTAATTATGCCAGATGTGTTAATCAAATTCTACAGAATCTTAATAATATGCAGGTATTTGTGATTATATTTACACATCAATGTTCTCATTATTGTTTTTATTTATTCTTATGCTTCGTCATTATTCTGAAGTTGTGGCTTAGGATTCCTCTGGCGAAGTCTGACGATGATGATCCCATGATGACTTCTTCTGATGGCACGGTGAGTGATCTCTTATTCTTAGTCGACCAATTTTGTTCAATATATACCTTTTGTTTCAATATACTCATTTATCAGTTGTGGTTTTACAGGTAATAGAGGTTACTGATTCTTGGGAGTTGTGGAACTCTTTTCGTCTTCTATGTGAACATCACAGTCAGCTCTCAGTTGCCCTCGACATTCAGTGAGATACAAACTTTTTCTCAACAATTATATAAATCAGTTATACTTAATATTGCTATTTCTACGTTGGAATTTTTTTTACTAGTATTGATTTTAAGTTATGTATGTAAATGGTAGGTCTTCGCTACCTTCAATAAGTTCAATCGAGCGCTGGTATGGCGAGCCTGTCAAAGCAGCCTTTGTTCATACTGAAGTAAGCATAATCAAACAATTTTTTTTATTTTTTTATGATAAGTTAATTCTTATATTCGACATTAACACTTAACCATTTCAGAGTTACTTAACGAATACACGGGGCTACCCATGTCTTTCTAAGCGGCATCAGAACTTGTTGAGTGGTTTCTTTTACTATTCAATACAGGTATATTAATAGTTTTGGTTCCAATGCATTGTCGAATATATATGTCTTTACTTTTTCTGATATTATCTCGAATGCATCGCTTTAAATTTTTTCAGATAGTCCTTACTGGAAAACCTGTGCACAACGTCCCTGCTAAGAGCAAACCATCTGCTGCCAACCAAACTGATACCGTTGCCCAGCGTAGGTTTCTCTATTTGGTGACTTATCTATATTTATACTATTATAGAAACCGCGTAGTTTCCCACAATCGCAAAACATTCAGATATAAGATCAATTTATAATGGCGATGTTTTATCTAACAGCTCAAAATGGTTTCTTGTCTTCATACTGATGTACTTATTAATAAGGATGTTTTTTCTATGTTGCATTAATCAGAACTGCCGAGACATGACTTAAGGCCATACTTGGACTATGTTGGTTATTTATATCAGACTATGGAACCTCTTTCCGAACAAGAACGGTTTGAGGTGAACTTATTAGCCTATACTTCATATTAATCTGCTGGTGTTTTGTTATTATCTTGTGTTAATTGATCTCTTTCATTTTTTCAGCTTGGTTATAGAGATTTTCTTCAATCTCCTTTGCAAGTAATTTTTTTTCGTATTCTGGTTTTTAAAAAAAGACTGTTATTTGGCTTTGCGGTAACTCATTGCAGTTATGCACTATTTCGTTCATTGCAGCCTCTTATGGATAATCTAGAAGCGCAAACTTACGAAACATTTGAAAAGGACAGTGTCAAATATATCCAGGTATCACATTAACTCCTGGGCTGGCTTCTAGTTCGACTATGTTTGTTAAATGTATATTCATGAGGAAAAATAAAAAATAAAAATTAATTGTATTTTGAAAGTAGCATTGGAGCATACGTGAACTTTTACTATTATATATTATTTTTTGTGTTCTTCAATCATGGTATAAAGATTTAGTTTTGAGCTGTATATATATTCATATTTAACGCATGTCTTTTACGTTCTTTACATCTTTTGAATTCTGGTTGTAATGACAGTACCAACGGGCAGTCAGTAAGGCGTTGATGGATAGGATCCCTGATGATATGGCATCTACTACTACCGCTGTAAGCTTTATTACACAACATCCTCCATTATACATCAACTGTTGTGTACCAACTGTTTTTACGGCTTGAGGTGGCAACCCACCCGGTCTGCCCATTTTGTCATCTACTTGCATATGTACATTTTAACAACCTTTTTATGCTGTTTTGTAGGTATTGATGGTTGTAGGCGCTGGGCGAGGACCTCTTGTTAGGGCATCTTTACAGGTATATGCATATGTAATATCCTATACTTCTGAACTTGTGTTAAAATGACACTGTTTTTACTATCATTGTCTTTTGTGATTAGGCTGCTGAAGAGACCGGGCGTAAATTGAAAGTTTATGCTGTGGAAAAGAATCCAAATGCTGTTGTAACACTTCATGTAAGTTTGTATTATTAAGTTTACCTTTTTAATTAGTTTTTTATTAGTTCTACCTCTTAATTTGTATAAATTTGTTTTTGTAATAGAGCTTGGTTAAAATAGAGCGCTGGGAAAAGATTGTGACGATAATTTCATGTGACATGCGTTGCTGGGATGCTCCAGAAAAAGCCGACATTTTGGTATGCATGTTTCTTATTAAAATTGTTGCATAAGTTTTATCAACCATTTGGTTTTGTGGATTAAATTTGGTGTCTATTAATTACAGGTAAGCGAATTACTTGGTTCTTTTGGTGACAATGAGCTCTCACCAGAGTGTCTTGATGGAGCACAACGATTTCTAAAGCCAGATGGGATCTCAATTCCGTCATCGTATGTACACTATGCTGGTTTTTTCATAGTTTATCGATATTTTTTTGTTATTGTTAATAATGTTACTTATATTTGCTTGTTTTGTCAGGTATACAAGTTTTATACAGCCCGTGACTACAACAAAGTTGTACAATGATGTAAGTTGCTCCCATATAAGATTTTACTCTCTCATTGACTCATCGTCTATTACATCATTTGCCTAATTTATCAATTGCAGGTCAAATTGCACAAAGATCTTATACACTTCGAAACTGCCTATGTTGTGAAGCTGCATCGTTTGGCTAAACTTTCACCATCTCAAACGGTGAGTAGATTAATCTATAGCTATTTTAATAGTGCACATTGTTTTTAATAAGCTGCTATGTATTTGATTTGTTATTTTTGTTTAGGTCTTTACCTTTACCCATCCGAACTACTCACCCAATAAAAGTAATCAACGGTACAAGAAGCTTCGGTTTGATATCCCCATTGAGACTGGTTCAACTATTGTTCATGGTATGCCATACTAGTAACTATATGAAAAGCAATACAGTGTGAAAAATTATATGAATTTGGATTAAGTATTAAATTATTGTGTCATCTAAGATCATAATTGTCGGACCATTAATCCTTTACAATGGTATGTAGGTTTTGCCGGTTATTTTGATGCAGTACTTTACAAAGATGTACATCTTGGTATTGAACCAACAACTGCAACACCAAATATGTTCAGCTGGTATGCCTTTTTTTTTTTTTTTTCTTTTTTTTTTCCTAGCGATTTTTCATTGTTTGCATATGAATTTGGTATCGGGGTTATTTCAGATATAATCTCATAATTGCATTTTGTATGCTAATGGTGTAGGTTTCCAATATTCTTCCCGCTAAGGTCACCCGTGTATGTGAAAGCAGGCTCTCCTATAGATTTTCACATTTGGCGGTGTTGTGGAAATACCAAGGTACCTATTAATTGTGTTTTAATAGTGTTGATGATCTTTTTAACGGATTAAATGGGATAAATAAAATATTAGCTAAATTGAAAACGGGTCTTGAAGTGTTTATTCAATGCATAAAACCTTGTAAATCTTCTCTCAAAAAGTTGGATTAACTACTGTAAAAGTTTTGACTTTTCCTATTTACATTTAGCGCAATATCTAACTTTTTAGAAAATTAAACTGTTTTGTGAAAAAGTTTCATTGGTCCGACGAATTCTTTTGACCCGTCACTCATTTGCGCTTTTGTTAAATTTGGATGTAGGTTTGGTATGAATGGTGTGTGACTTCTCCAACTGAATCTCCTGTACACAACTCAAATGGACGATCATATTGGGTTGGGTTATAACCCAAAGATAGGTGCCTAAATGGCATGATGTTATGTTTGTAAAACGGTTAGGATCGGACTTGCCTTTCTTTCAACAATCTTTGTGTATCAGTTGAATTTTCAGTATGATTCATTTTCAATCCGGGTCTTGATGCACTCTGCACCACTTATTTAAGCGAACAACACAATTGAAAGGTTACCATTGAGGCACTATTTCGATGGAGAAATTTTGTTGAGTTATGAATACAACGTGGAGCTTTTTTTTGTTGTCTGGTGTCTATTTAAATTGTTTCTGATTTCACTCATAGAAAGTGGGACGTAGACTTTCGAGTTGAGAGTTAACTTTTCATGCTTACGATTACAAAGTCAACTCCTAGAAGGCATCAGTGGTATTTTTCCTTTTTGCGTTGCTGTTCTAACACTTTTTGGTTCATCTGATATTCGTTCTAAATAATCACTCAAAATAATGTGGCTCCCTGACTTCAAATTTACCGAAGTAATTCTATGTTAGCATTATATGCGACTGTACAAACTCATGCAAGTTGATCCTATACGACTGTGAAATACCAAGCCTACATGAATTACTAGTGAATCAAGAATATACTGAGCAAGACTCGGGATCTAATCCAAAAATGTAGAGTTTTTGTTTGTATCCATTTTGCTGCCTTGATGGAAGTTTTTCTATGTGATCCAGTCCCATCGAAGTTCAACATTCAGATGTATACCAGATTCTGTCACAAAATTGTTGATCTGCAGTCTGCTCAACGCAAGGCGAGCTATAAAAAGCAGGGCATGCTGATATAAACATAACTGGTAATGTTTTCACAAACAAAACAACAATGGGGCCTACCGAGAGACCCAATTTTCTTTTATATTGTGGAAGAACATTTCCAGTCATGTTCATATCAACTTGAAAAAATCTCAACCGAGTTGCAAAATATAGTTAAACACTAATTCATTTGCAATAATATATCTGTTCTTTGCTTTATATAGTGGATCATTGGTTTTACACAAAACACATCTTAAGTAAATATATCGGTTACAAACTCCACATTTTTCCACTTCCAGAAAAAAAAACGACGAAAGTTGCTATTTTTGTGTGGCTGCTTCTTCAATGTAAATTAGTTTGGAAAGTAAAAGCAAGACCAAAACATATGTGCAACAAGTAACATGAAAAACTGGTCAATGCGATTGCTAAGGCATTGCCGCTAATAGGTACATTATATATAGGCCTCCGTAGCAAAATAACAGACTGTTCACTGAATCACTGAATGTACCAAAATGACCAAAACCAATGGTCTTTTCAAGATCAGAATTTTACACACTCATAGAAAACGGGCCCATGTACGAGATCGGTGGAAGATCTTCAACAAGTGAGTCAGGATTCACATAACTTGCGAGCCTCCTGAAACAAATTGAACCAATACAAGTTTAAGTTAAAACCTTTTTATGACAATTTAAAGGGAAAAAAAGAGTCTAGATGTTACCTCCGAATATATACCAAAATGTGCTGCTTTCTCTTCCGATATACAAAATACCAAAAGTCACAAAATGTTACAAAAGATCCTCCTTAGTTGTAGCATTCTTGTGACATGACCTGACTAGGGATATTTGATGTCAAAAGTGTTCCTCGAAAACCTCCTTGCTCCTCCATCCTTGTATCAGAAAGCTCATCTAAAAAGGGCGATAAACGCAGAGAAATTGTTTTAAAAATAAGCAAACATATTATTGATCATACAAGAAAAGATGGTTTTGCACAAAATACCAACATATTTTTTCGATTGTCCCATTTTTTGTCATTGTACTTTTATGAGTAATTAGAAGATGATTTTCTGTCCAGTTTAAGCCACTTTGTTACCAAAAACCCTTAAAACAGGCTTTCAAGAATGAGAACTTTTATATACAGTATAAAACTTATGTATAATTTTGTTAACAAAAAAACTACTTAATGAAATTACCTGCAATGTTACGGTTCTCATGGATCTCTGAATCAGTCACCCACATAACATCTCCCGGGAATATACACATATCAGCAAGAGTAGCAGTTTCACCATCAACGATCATATCTTTGAACCTTTAGGAAGTATTTAGTTTTCCTTCACAACAGTACAACAATATTATCAGACTTTTGTTGTTCAAATATTTTTATTTTATTGTTTTTTTTTTTGGTTTAAATGTGGTATCACAAAATGTAAAATGACAGTACACAAAATATAACTGCTCAACAGAGGTATTTTGTTCATTGTGTGCATTCATCGCGAAAAGTAAATATGAAAAAAAACTTGTTGTCCTTACACTTGAGTCTTGCTTTTTAAAAAGAATGAATTTAAATGGGTCTAAGCTCAATGCCATCTACCATAAGCCCTCGAAGATCCTTGTTATCCGGATGGCATACCATAAGACCTAAAGAGATCGTTTCACTAGTCGTTTGGGTTTGAAATTCATATACTTTTACTTCCATCCAACTATCACTTCTTTGTTGTGGAATGATATTTAGTGCATCGGGTCTATTCACCATGTTGCTTGTGTTTTCATCAAGCTTTGGTCCAATAACAGGGGTACGAGGGCATACTAAGTAGGCAAAGCTACCATAACCAACTTCCAGAGGAGCCTTGAATGTGGATTGGTCTTCTGGTAATCTGTAGACAAGGTAAACTGCATATGCTGTTTCAAGTGATACTATTGTCGATTCGATTTTTCTCTCAATTCCAAATCTGTCGCCGGCTGTTATCACAAGCGCTTCTCCAAATCTGTAGAAATATAAAAACTCGTCATATATGTAATTGATTCAAAAAAAGTGTTTAATGGTTGTATGTAGCAGAAGCCAACTAATAGATTGAACGATTGGTCAAAATACATGCCATCACACACAAAAGCAAACTCCTGCGATGCTTTGGATACTGTGGGATGGGGGGGGGGGGGGGGGGGGGGGGGGTACAAAATCCAATGTTTTAAGCTCTGATTTCAAGCGAATCATAATTGATGGTTTAAGCTCATATTCATGCTTCCTAAAACAGTTATAAAGAGATGAACAGGATTTTGAAAGGTTTCCTATGGTGTCAACGACTCACTAAGGCCTGAGCAAAAGTGGCACGGAAAGATATTTGTAGACAGAATCAAGGAGGAAAGATTTGGATAAATTGAATACAACAAGGATTTATGGAATATGGAGTGTAATAAAGTGTCTTTCTTAGACTAGGACTCCAAAAACGCAGTGGATATACTCGTAGACATACATTTGTCTTATGGATGGCAATTCAAAAGGGTTGTAAACACAATATAAGTTGACTAGATGGGGTTAAGCACAGTGATGGTATGTGCATTATACTAATAACTCTGAAGCACATTCTCATCTTATTTTTAACTGTTCATTTGCACATAATATATATGGGTCAAGTTGCAGATAACGATGGGTGGTATACTTCATATATACAAAGGACATAAACATGTTCAATAAAAATGCAAGAAAATCGAGAGTGGAACCTTGATTCGGGCAAAGAACACCAAGTAGAGTGACCTTTCATTGTTGAGCAAGTCGCTCTCGCTGATAGCATTAAACATTTGTTCCCATTTTCATCAAGATAAGACCACTATCAATAAAAAAATGTGAATAAATATTTAGAAATTCTGCAATACCTCCTTTTAAACCAGTAACTGCGTTCATAGGCTACACAACAACTACATATGAGATATAATATACCTCTTGATTATTAAATCGGAACCATTTTTCAATAATTGAGTAGAGATTCGTCTCCATTGTCTGATTTTCTATATAACTTGACAATCTGCGTATGCCTGAATCTGATATGGTTTGCATATCTTCTACCTGTCAAATTTAAACATATATCAGACATTGACTAGTCATTTTTGACCCAACCTTCAATTAAAAAACGGTGAAGTAGGTGCAAGCCGTGGCAAACCCATTAAGAAGAATGCATCTAACATCTTGCAAGCTTCCAATGTGCCAACTATATATTAAAATCAATTTTTTTTAGCAGTACAGTTTGTTAGTTTTAACCAAATTTCAAATTCTTTTAGCAGTTCAGCAGATTATTAGAAAATAACCAACATTTTGGATCATGATTGTCGATACTGCGTCCTTTTAAAATGGAAGGTCAACCCACCCCGTGTGACCCATTTTGACCAGTTTTGTTTTTAAAGTGACCCGTTTTGACCCGGACAAATTTCTACATGTTCCCGACCCAACCTGATCTTGATAATTGGTATTTGTCAGCTTACTTTTTCCAGGGGCTGAAACAAGATGCCTTCTACTCCTTCTATATTGGTTCCATGATCGTCAAAACTAATTTCAAGATCAACAATACTCCCATCGCTAGTGAACTGATACAATTCAGCCATAAACAAACAATCATCTTTTCTTCGATTTGCAAGGTACACAGTAGAAGTTGTTGTCTCCCCTCTTAATCTGTACTTGAGGTCTACATATACTTGTGTAACACTTGAGGAACTCTTAAATACAAGGTTGACGGTGTATGTGATTAATGGAGACAATAATTGAGTCTTCACATGTGTTTTGAATCCCTTATTGTTGGTTTGATAAAGGCCCGTTGGGAATCTGCATGAAGAAGCAGAAAAGGCAAAGAATGATACATTAATGTACTCATGAAACAATAGTTGATAAGTCAGAGGAGAACGACAAATCACCTTGACTTGTAATGAGACTCATATCGAGAAGTGAAATCTTCATCCGAAATCAAGCATTCTGCCATGGATATCATGTGACATTGTTCTCCATTCTTATTTAGTGAGAGCCACTGTATAATTAATTTGTTGGGAATTAGTTTTAAAACTAATAAAAATACCTCAACGATATGATAAGACCGTATATATAGATAGACGTAGCCAATTAAATACCGTCTTGTATCCGTTGAGGTGGACTCCTTTGGAGAGAATCTCTTTCAGTTCCTCGAGGGATTGGTAGACCAAAGACTGTGACGCAGCCTTGACTATGTCTTGGTACTCTTCTACTACTTGATGTTCCACCTATAGAAAACATATCCATAGCAAGTGAGCCATACATATATATTTGGGTTATCTTGCATTTTCTAGAAAAGCTTTTAAAAATATGATAGAACTATTAATAACTATAAAGAAAGAAAAATGACAGTAAACCGGTATTTTTGGGATTACTTTTTCTTCAGAGGGTTGGAACTCGATGCCTGCTACTAGTAACATCTTCCAACATTCTTCAAACGTAATATCAAGATGTAGAGTTGTGTGTTGGCTTGTAAACTGATATAAAGGAACCACAAACCATCCATCTTCTCTCATATGTGAAGAAGGGTAAATTATGAAAACTCTTGTATCATCCTCCCCATCTATTTTGTATTTTAGGGGGTTATATGAATGGACGTTATGTTCCCATCTATATCGGAAAACAAGGTTCACCGTGTATGAGATTTCAGGTGACAAGTATTCAGCTCTCACACGTGCGTTGAATTCAAATTGATATACGTAACAGAGCCCCCCTGGAAATCTGCAGCAATTTAAAGACAAACAAAAGAGATGTTACACATTACCCTATTGAACTTTCACTAACAAAGAACAGGATAAGTCACCTTGAATTAACATAGTCATCAGACGGATGTTGTAAACTGTCATCTTTAGTTTCCATTGGGTTCAAACAGGATTCAATGTATATCCTTTCAATGTGTTCTCCTTTGTCATTTATAGACTGCCGCTACAAGTACATTGAAACCAGTTTTTATTTTTCTAGAGAAACAATATGATAAAAATAATAATAATAATAATAATAATAATAATAATAATAATAATAATAAATACAGTATAACTATAACATATAGAAAGAAGAAAAAAAAAACGTAAATCACAATTTACCAAAATTAAAGCAAAGTATCTTACCCTTTTGCCCGCGCTGCTAAGGATGACCCCGTTAGAGAATAGAACTTTTAGTTCCTCTAAGGATCCATACTTCAGAGGATCTACTGCTACCTTAACCATCTCTTCATATTTCTTTAATTGATCATGAAGCTCTTGAACTTGAAGTACATTCTCAAGTATTTCCACAACAAGGGACATTTTTGGTCTTTGAGTACGAGATTTCTTCTTTAAACATTGAAATGCAATATTTGAAAATATTTCCAACGCACTCGGGTCCATTTGGTGCTTGAGCTCTTGAAAAATAATCTCATCTAATTTTTGTTGTTTGTATCTATTTTTCCAGAATTGCACCATATTTCCGCCATGTTTCTTCTCAAAGCATAGTCTTCCACACAATACTTCAAATAAGACAACACCGAAAGAGTATACATCGGACTCTTTTGTTAGAATTCCGTTCTCCAGATACAATGGATCTAGGTACCCAAGTGTACCTACAGTAGTGGTGAAAAGAGCCGTGTGTTGCTGATTAGCGGGTCCTATTTTTGCGAGTCCCAAGTCAGATACCTTAGCGTTCCATTTCTCATCCAACAGGATGTTGGAACTTTTTATATCTCGGTGGAGAACTCTTTGCTGAGTACCCTTGTCATCATGTAGGTAGCTTATTCCCCTTGCAACATCAAGGCATATCTTGATGCGTCGAGTCCACGTGAGAGTAGTGGAACTCAAATGGCGATCTAGGCTACCATGTGATGCATGCTCGTACATCAATATCTTCTCACCACCCTCGTTGCAAAATCCGAGGAGAGAAATGAGATTTTTGTGGGTGTAACGGGAAAGCATCATGATCTCCTTCCAGAATTCTGGATCTCCTTGCCCAAACTCGCGATCTAGACGCTTAAAAGCAACCACGCTTCGTCCCTTAAAGTGAGACACTTCTCCTTGATATACCTTTCCAAAACCACCCCTTCCTATAACTTTGTTTTCATTAAAGTTGTCAGTGGCTGATTTGATATCATCCAGTTTGACTACAAGATGTTCAAATTCCTTCATTATGGAATCCATTATATGTTGATGAAAGACTAACTAATTAATGAGAAAAATTAAATCAAAGTTTTCAAGTAATTTCAAGAGCACAACTCAACTAATAACGGAGACGTTAATATATAATAGCAAGATGAATTCCCTTACTATTCTTAAATAATTTTTGTCAACTGTTTTTTGGGTGGTTAGCAACTTCGCATGTCAATTTACTTGACTAGGTCTTTCTTGGATTTTATGCAAAAGACTAAACATAATAAAAGACTTGCGGTCGTTGGGAAGACTCCAAAGGCACACTCAAATTCTTACACGATGTTTAGGCCCGTTTGGTTTGTAGATGGATTTTGGATTTGGATTTGGATTTTGATTTGGATTTGTGAGCAATGAAAATTAAGAGAGATAAAACCTACCATATTTTATAGTGGAATGAAAAAGTCATGGGTACACGAGTTTGAAAGGATTACTTAATCAACCAAACATCATCTATTATGTGTAATACCCGAATCCAAATCTCACACCACTCAACCAAACGGGCCCTTTAGTGTTGTACATTGAAGTGAGCCAATCAAATTTTTGAATGTGCAAATCACCTCTCATCTAACAAATACCGGGTACTTTATTCTATTTTATAATACAATTCTTTGTTTTCTTTAAGATATATAATCTTACTATCTTATAAAGCATAAAGACTTTTTAGGCATTTAATGCTTTAAAATTCAGCATTACTAATATCTATACATAATGTACAAGTTTTTAATGCATTAGGACATTACAAACTTGAAAAATCAAACATACAAACAAAAAAACATATTATATTGTACAACTTTTTAATGCATTGAGACATTTAATTAACACATAATTAATACTCCTATTAGAACATCACATTACTTAAAAATACAATGATTTATTCATATTGTACAATTAATTAAAAACATATCTACCAAATTAAATACAACCAATTAAAATACCTCTTTACTAAAAAGTACAAAAAAATTTTCACAATATACAATCTAAACAAGCTACAACATAAATATAAAATAATTAAACACACTAATTAATGTTATTTTTAAAACACCCCTAAAATAAAAAGTACATGTTATTATACACATTATACAAACTAATAAAACACACAAAGCTTCATACAAGCTAACAAGTTCATGGTACATATAGTTTTGCAAACTAGACCGGACCAACGGATTCAATCGGGAACTTGTGTCGCCACCGGTTCGGCTAGCGAATAAAAGCCATCCGAAAATGAGCCAGAGAGGACCCGTTGGAACGGATACAAACTGGTGAATCAGGCCTCATCGGAATCAATTTCTTCAGTTAATCGTCACAGAGTACCCGCTGTCGCAACGCGTGAATAACCTGATAGTATTAGATTAAGAGTAAACTCCAAAATTCATTCATGTGATTTGTTTAATTTTAATATTGATAAGCCAAATTCTTTGGCGAGCGTCATCCATATTTACTCCAAAAAAAAAGGTATCATCCATATGATTTACTTCAATTCCTAGTCTCAAAATAAAAATGTTCATGTTTTTATTTTGAAATGTCTTAAAATAAATGTGCATTTTATGTTTTAGCCAAACAAATTGGAGTTTAATGGGTATGAATGATATTTAATTGATACATAATGTAATTAGTAAAATTTCCTAAGATTTTGTGTAATTTGAAAGTGAACATTTATGTTAATACAAATGAACCATAAAAACGTTTATTTATATTTTACGATCTTTCTATGTTTTTTTTTTTTTTTTTGAACGGCAAATTATATAGAAAAAAACAAAACCTCTAGCAAGGAGCTAGAAATTACAAAGGATACTTTAACCAATCATCCCAACTATGAATTTTAGCACCTCTATACTTGATCCAAGAAAAAGAAAATAAACGAATACAATAAAAAATATCACTTTTCCGCATGGATTGTGAATTGAAGACGATATTGTTTCGGTACCGCCAAATAGTCCAAAGCAACGTAGCAGAGATGACATACATGCGATCTCTTTTATCATTCGAAACAGACCAATTGATCAACCACTCAGACAGATGTGAAAGCGAAACAAGCTGAGGCACAACCCCATCACACCAAACTCGAACACGATGCCACACCTGAACAGCCATATCACAAGAAAAAAAAGATATGGTCGTTAGATTCCACATTACATGCGCAGATCGGACAAGCAATGTCTTGAATCTCCGTGCCACGAAGAGAAATGTTCAAGCGATGAGGGAGACGATCCGAAATCAAACGCCACATAAACACATTTACTTTCCGAGGACGCACTTTGTGGCATCTAGTACTTGGCTCCATGGATGGAAGATAATAATCATCAATGTGTCTCCTAGTAGAACCCACTGAAAAATTACCGTCTTCAGAAATCTCCCATATGCACGAATCTGATGAAGAACCCACCTGCACATTACCAATCTCCAACAACAAGTTTGTAAATGAGGCTAAGTTCTGACCGCCAAGAATCTGTCTACTCCAATCCCATGTCCACTCACCGTTACCTATACGATCACGAATGAGGCAATCTTTATTATTCGCCAAACGAAACAATCTGTTGTATCGAGACTCCAACGAACTATCCCCTAGCCAAACATATTTCCAAAACCGGATCATCGATCCACATCCAACCTTGAATCGTAAAGTATCATGAGGAATAACATTACTCGAATGAAGATGGTTGATAGTACCTACAATCGTAGCCCATATACCTTTAATTTTATAGCCACTTTGATTAAAACCTGCGTCTTCCCCATGCACCGATTTGATCAATCTAACCCATAAAGCATTTGGATTTGTAACCAACCTCCAACGCCATTTTTGTAAGAGAGCAAGGTTAAAAGCTTTCAAACTACCGATACCCAACCCTCCTTTATCATGAGACGCCAAAACATTAACCCATTTTAACCACGCGATTTTTTTAGAATGCTGATTACCACCCCAGAAAAACAATGCCCGCATGCTTTCTAATTTATTAAGAATGGATACAGGAGCCTTGAATATAGACATATAAAATATCCCGAGGCTACCTAAAATAGATTTAAGAAGGGTTAAGCGGCCTCCACTTGACAATAAACTAACCTGCTAGGAGGAAAGTTTGGCTTGAAACCGGTCAAGTAACTTATTCCAATTAACCATATGATTCATGTTTGCACCTATAGGAAGTCCAAGGTAAACAAACGGAAATACACCTGCTTCACAACCTGTTACATTTGCCATGCTATTCACCTCTTCCGATGAGACCCCAACTCCATAAACATTAGATTTATGAATATTTATCTTGAGGCCTGATGCTAAGAAGAAAAGTTGAAGAACACGGATGATATTCTCCATATCAAGCATACTTACACGGATGAATATTTATCTATGTTTTGTTAATAACAATTGTAAAATCATTTTAACGAAATATATAAAATACGTAAGCTTTAAGCCAATAAGTTTTTCTAACTTACTTTGCTAAAATAAATCACTAAACACATTTTATAAAACAACTTATAAGTAAACACCTTTACTTACACTTTTATAAAATACTTAGTTAATAAACATGTTGGACTATCCATAAACCCAAAGTCCATGTCCAAAGACTCATGACTCATGAAGCTTGATCCAAAACCCATGACCCATTGCATGACTTCATAATAGGTAAAACCCATTACCCATGACCCAAAGTCCATAACCCATGACCCAAGATGTCTTTGGCATCATTCATGACATCACATGACCCATAGACCTTAACCCATAACCCAAAACCCGAAATTGTAACCCAAAATCTGGACTGGTACTACCAGATAGCCGGATCCCTTTGGGAAGGGATCCGTCGGATCCGGGTGAACAATGCTCAGAATTGCCTATAAATAGTGAGTCATTCCTCTCTTGTTTCTCACCCCACTTAGATACATCTTCTCTCTATATTCTAAGTTCTCTAACCTTATATCTAAATATCATTCTTGTAGCTTTCTTTCTCTTGTGTTCTCAAGGTTCTTCTTACAAGACAAGATCACGCTTTCTTTCATACAAGCCATTCTTCTCTTCAAGTTTCTCGGACTCTTCATCACCTCAAGACCATTGAGTTGTCTCTTGTTGTTGATACTTCTTCTTGTATGTGTTGGATTGGTCTTCCGTGTAAAGGACTCGATATTTAGCTTTGTACAAAAAAAAGTGTAAGCGGCGTTGTGACGTTTCTCCACAGGTTGAAGGAGCTTGTTGACACAGTGTTTACGAACTCTCAAGTTGGGTACTGGGGGAGTGGAGTAGGGTAATGAAGGTGTCCTTGTAGCCGAATCACTATAAACTATTGTGTCATGCTTCTATCCTTCTATCTCTTTACTTTTATCGTATTTATTTCTTTTCAAAGTAACTTGAATTATCCATATCTCAACATCCAAAAGTTTCACATACTATCGATCTAAAAGTTTTATAAACTAATTTTAAATCGGTAAAAACTATTCAACCCCCTTTCTAGTTTTCTATAATTGGAATCAAGAGCAGGTTTTATAAAAAGTTTTTAAGTAAATTGTATTTTAAAACTTTTTCGATCAAATGGATTTCGAAAAATATAAAGAAGGGCAATCTATGCAAAGACTACCACTTTTTGAAGCTAATAGTTTCAAAGACCTACACATACACTTGTGATACTGAAATAAATAGTTATACTAATTAACAAACACATATGAAGACATATTAATCAATGTGAGAATGTGTAAGTAGACAAAATATAAAAACGATATTTTATGTGGGAAATCTGTGGGTATTTACACACGTATTTCCTATGGATTTATTAAATTGGTAGGTAATCTGTGGGAAAGTACACACATATTTCCCACATACCGGTTAAATAGTTACTTTATAAAAAAAGATCGTGTGAAATCCGTGAGTAATGGAGCTAAAATTTGCCACATACTTTTAGCCGTGGCTAATATGTGTGAAATGTGCCACAAGTTTCCCACGGACGTCTAATAAACACAAATAGTGTGAAAATGGTCGCAAATCTGTGGGAAATTTACGACGGATTTCACACAAAAACTTGGTCAACAATTTAGTGTCTAAAGAGTGAGAAATCCGTGGGAAATTTACGACATATTTCCCACCGAAATTTGGTCAACAATTTGTTGTGTAATTTGTCGGTATCCCGTGTGAAATTTCACACAGTTTGCTTTTAGTGGGAAAATTTTTGTGGGAATAACAAGTTTTTATAGTAGTGGTCGACAATTTGTAATATTCATACGTGTAGATTCTTAAAAAATTCAGAATCTGCAATATTCATACTAGGATCCATGCAATATGTCGACAATTTGTGGGATTAACGTGTTGAAATTTAAGTCGATGCATATTTTTGTGGGAAAAACAGTTTTTGTAGTAGTGGTCGACAATTTGTAATATTCATACGTGTAGATTCTTAAAAAATTCAGAATCTGCAATATTCATACTAGGATCCATGCAATATGTCGACAATTTGTGGGATTAACGTGTTGAAATTTAAGTCAATGCATGGCGATCCTATCATTTTAGTCCTCATAACCCATCTCATGCATGGACACTTTATGAGACCAATTCCTCACCAAGCAAACATTCTACTTCTACCCCACACATGTAACGCTTTCACAAAACGCTAAACAACTATTGACTGAAATGTATATCGAGTCAATTCACATATTGAGAAAAGTTCAATGTAAAATCAAAATTATCTAAAAATCCAATGAACCAATTTTGGTCATCTATTTTTTGATTAAAATAAATAAAATAAACTTTCGATCTTTTATGAAAAATATTAAATATCTCGCAAACTGTTAATCGTTACACAAAACGAATCATACCATCGCGACAAGAATTAAATCATCTTTCTATAGATATCACTTCTATATAATTTCGACGAATTTTTTTTTATTTTTTTTTCAGTTACGTCTGGAAAATCACATGTGATTTTTCAGACGTAATTGAAAAAAAAAATGTTATTCGAAAGTATATAAATGTGTCCATCTATAGAAAGATGATTTAATTCTCGTTGTGATGGTTTATTTTTTTTTTCACTTGACGATTTACTATATTTTATTTTTAAAATAGTTTATTTCTTTTTCTTCTTTTTTTTTAAATGAAAAAATCGGTGGCTAAAATTGATTTATTGAATTTTTTTGGTTTTAGTTGATAGTCAAGGCCGTGTAATTAACACTTGGGCTGATATCATTAACCGTGCTAACCTTTGTATGGAAGTTATGCATATTGATCTCAACTCCATCCTAGTAGTGCTATGCAACTTAAAAGTTATATCCCGAAAACAATTCTTTAGATATTTCGATTATAAGGATATTGCTCTCTATTTAGCTTTTTAAGTAACTGATAGCACATTTGACATTTTATACTTCTTCGTTCTTTATAAAAACTATGCGAGTACCCGTGCATAGCAACGAAAATTCTTAGATGCAGACAATTAACGATATGCGATATTGTAGTAAGCGTTTCGTGTAACGTTTAAAATAGAACGTGAAAATATCAAAATGTAATTCAAATGATTGTAACATGCGATAATTCAACTCAAGCAAAAATTCTTAATATGTATCAAAGAACATATAAAAACATTTAATGAAACGGAAAATAAAACATTACATCAATTATGAGATAATAACTAACGATTCAAGTTTTTGCAAACATTCATAAAAAGGCAATAAAAAGGCAATAAAATTTGAACCATGAAAATTTACAGATCAATAAACAAATATTGTATCTAGCAAATGACACCTGAACTTCTTGCAAAATCGCTAAAAGATAAATCCAACCTTGCAATTTGAGAAAGCAGCTCGAACAGTGTGAACCTATTCCTATGCTTCGTATATAATCCAACCTACAATTTAAGTACTTAAAACATAATCCATCAATTGTTATACTATTAATTGTTATACTTGATACATGTATTTGAATACGTTATAATCCAACCTATTCCTATGCTTCGTATACATGTCTCTTGGTTTGTGCAGGTTGGCATACATATTTTTCGACCAGACCCACCATTAAAAAAGCATAGAATGGTTTGTACTTGATTTAAACGAGATTTTTAAGCCCGCGCTTCGCGGCGAGACGTTTGTATACAGAATTATTACTTCCGTTATCATATCATACTATATTATAAAGCATGAATGCCTACTATTAATAGAATACTTAAAATTAAGCATTACACATTTCAATGCTAAAAGTACAAGTGATTCAACATAATTAGACATTTTTTGCCATTAAAGTTTAAAATTAATGACTTAAAATTGATCATTATGTATATTAAATACAATTAATTAAATAGTCAATAAATACAATTAATACACTTATTAAAACACCTCTTACATAAGAAATACAAATTATCAAGCATATTGTACAACCAACTTAAACACAATTCCTGCATTAAATGTCACTAATACAAATAATAAAGCATATTATACAAATTTTTAAGCCCGAACGGGCAATGGGCCAAATGGGCTCGAGCCCGAATGGGCACGGGTCAAACGGGCTCGAGCCCGAACGAACACGAGCTAAATGAAATTTTTGATATCCGTAAATTTATTGTCAAAAAGAATATAATAAACTAAAATATGTTGACATATTGTACAAACCAAGCAAACTACTAAACAAAAACATAAAATAAATAATAAATAAAATAATACAACAAAGCAAAATTTTATCAAACTTTTGCCATAATAAACTAATCAGTAAAGCTATTGCCAAAAAACGTACAAATAAAATAAATTGTTAATCGAAAAAATTAAATTACATGGTGCCCGCAGCTGCATCGCGCGGGGACCCTACTAGTTACAGATATAATACTCTAAGCAAACTTCTTTTAAAAGTAAAAATACATAAAGAACAAATACAACAAATGACTAATATAGCTTTAAACATCATTTTTGTATTATCAAAGGACTTGTGGTCTAGTGGGTGGGGCTTAACTTGTTAAGCGAGCCACAAGTGGGAGTAGTACCGGATGGGTGACCACCCGGGAAGTCCTCACTTGTGGTCCACTCGTAGACCATATTGTTCCGGAGATATATTGCAATGATAGTGATGAGGCGAAAAATGAACCGTTTTTAGGGGGTCATTTAAGCCCGGAATTGAATTTATTTGATCAAATATTGCCCTAAATCGTTTCTTTTGTGATTTTAGGTACTTTGGGAGTGAAATCTGGAAAAGGAAGCAATTCGGACGTTTTTGGAGCATAAAAGTGAAGAAAACGCCAAAGACTTAATTTTCCATGCTGGGAACAGTATGTGACGGCGTCAAGAAGACATTCCTGACGGCGTCAAGAGTAAAGTCCATGACGACCCAGTACAAACATGAAGGCGTCACAAGTAGAGAGTCAAGAGTTAAATGCGTGACGGCCTGCAAAAGAGGACTACATGACGGCGTCAGATGTAGATCAAGGCAGTTCGAGGAATTATTTGGCGGCGAGATGACGGCGTCACACCTTTGTTCTTGACGCCGTCAGCCTCTAAAATCTATATATAGTTTTCTAATTTTCATTCATTAAAAGGAACAAGTTTGGAGAAACCCTAAGGCCGAACCATATACGTATTTTACAGCTTTTTCAAGGGTTTTCAGCCCTTGAACCCTTACATGTGTAATTGAGATAAGTCTTCTCTTAATTCAATCAATATGTCTATGTGTTGGTTGTCTATATCTTGTGCTTGTCTTGATTCCACCATGTTAGGCTAGATCTATCTTGTGTTTGCTTAGATCTAATGAAACCTAGATGTTAATTATGTGTTGATTACTTGTTTATGGTTGTATTGGATGAATGATTTCAATGTTAGGCTTAAGAAAACTGGCAGATCTCCAATTGGTAACATGCTTGAACGTCTTAGAAAACATGAACCGATGTGTACTAGGTTTTATTGGTTGTATTTAATGCATGAGTAAATTATAATGATCCCATGTTAGGAGCTTCTTAGCCGGCTCGACATAGGAGTGAAGTAGGCACTCATAGGATTGGGGAGTTAAGTACGCCACCCCATGAATGGTATTAAGGAATACAATCCGTCATCTACGCAACTATAACAAGTAATTGACGTGTAAACGATATCTAGGGAGTAGTGAAATCTAAGTAAACACATTTCTCCACTTATTGCTCACAACTTTAGTTTAATATAGTTTTATTTTCATCATTTTAGTATTTTATTTTGATTGCATCTTAATATTGGGTTAGTTGACTAGCAACTAATTCTGCCCAAATCCTTCAAACCCGAGATTTTTTCTTGCTTTCTAAAAAATATAAAAATACAAAAAGAATCATCCATCATCTCTAGACTTAATCTTTAGGTTTTCTAATCCTAGCGACACTATTCCTAGCTGAACGATCAATCCCCCGGTACTTGTCATTATACTATACTACATCGATCAGGTACACTGCCTGGTGAGGGTTGTAAGCTTCTCAAGATCCCTTGAGAGGTAAAGCTTGGTGCAACCCTACGCACATCAAGTTTTTGGCGCCGCAGCCCGGGGAATAGTTATTGTCTATGTTAGAATCTCTTTTTATTAGGTCTACTTGCTAGATTCCGTTCTAGTAAGATTTTATTTTTAATTTTTAGGTTTTCTTTAGTCTATCTTATTTCTTTGTGTTTTTGTTCGTAACTTTTCACCACCCGACATCATGGACGATGGGAACATCTTTGAACCTGTCATCCCACCACAACAAAACCCACCACTAGAACCTCTTAGTCCCCGAACCTTAGGAGAATATTCCCGACCTAGCCACCAAGGCTACCGAAACACCATTGAGCTCACCGGAGCCAATGTGACCCCCTTACGATCCGACACCATCCGGTTGGTGCAAAGCGGATGTAGATTCCATGGACTTCGTTCCGAAGATCCAAATCAACATCTTAAGAACTTCCTTAAAATCATAGATTCTATAGACCTAGATGTTGCAACTAGAGAGACAACCCGATTACGCCTATTCCAATTCTCTCTACGTGATCAAGCTAGTCAATGGCTTGAGCGTTTACCCGCGGGATCCATCACCACATGGGATGATCTCACCACTCATTTCCTTGCTCAATTTTTCCCACCAGGGAGAACTACTAAGCTTAGAAATGACATCTTGATGTTCCTGTTAATACAAATATCGCCTAAAAACGTTATTTATATTTTACGATCTTCGCTAAGTTTTGTTAACGACAAAATGTAAACTTTAGTTTTTAAGCAAAACATAATCTTAGTTTTTAAGACTTGCATAAACTAGACTTTTGCTACATTTTACATTTCATAAAACACAACACAAGTTTATTTCTTAAATTAGAAATAGTCACATCACATTTATGACAAGTTTTGTCATTATGCATTTATGGAAAGAAATGTGTTTGACTTGCTTTGATGTTGCTTACAAGTTTTGTGTTTGACTTGATTTAAGTGATGTGACATTGTTTGGTTGCTAGGAGTTATGAGACAAGACCTTGTTTGGTTTGAAGAGTTATTGCAAAAACCTACTGCAGACCCGGCGGTACCCTGGGGGTACACGGGCGGAACCCATCTGAGGGTTCCGCCTGATCCGCCAAGCATGCAGTGTGGTGTGCTATAAATACCAAGCCATAACTTGATTTTTGGCCAACCTCTTGAGATCATATTTTACACACACACTCATCTTTTCTTCTAACCTCTTAACATTGTAAATGTGAAGTTTCCTTTTGTAGCAAAGAAGCTCACAAGGTCATCAAAAGTTACAAGTTTCCAACACAACGTTGCAAGACTTGTTAGCTTAGTATTGTGTAAACTCTTATTGTTTACACGTCATTTATTTGTGTATATTCTGTAGTGAGTGGTTAGTATTTTAGTCCTCAAAATACAAAGAGTGTTGGGAGTTATTGTACCCTAGTAAAAGAACTAAACGGGAGTGGTTGTGCCCTTGTAAAAGAACTCGACATCTAGCTTTATGTCGGTAAAAGTATAAGCGACGTGTAAGGTTTTCTCCGCCGGTGAAAGGAGCTTGTTGACTAGTGAAAGAAACTCTCGAGTTGGATACTCGGGGCGTGGACGTAGGACAAGGAAATAGAGTCCTTGTAGCCGAACCACGATAAATACTCGTGTTGTGGTTTGATCGTTTCTTTCATTTACTTACTTGTTATATATTGTGTTTGTGCATATATCTTTGATCAAACGGAAAGTTTCAAAGCTAACTAAACAAGTTAGAAAGATTTTAAACGGTAAACTATTCAACCCCCCTTCTAGTTTTCCACAATTGGCATCAAGAGCTACGTTACTCAAGCTTTTAAAATATATTGTGTTTTAAAACTTGAAACGATCCATGGATTTTGAAAATTACAAAGAAGGGCAATCTATGCAAAGACCACCACTCTTTGAAGCAAATGGTTTTATATATTGGAAAAACCATTTTGAAACTTACGTGAAATCTAAAGATATGGATTTATGGTATATAATTGTTGATGGTGATAACATAGCTACTAACATTAAAGATGATGATCAAAAGAAATTGATTGGTAAAAATAATGAAGCTAAAATGATGCTTTACAATGCTTTGCCTAAGAAAGAATATGAAAGAGTCTTTTTGTGTAAAACCGCCAAAGATATTTGGCAATCTTTAATTGTCACTCATCAAGAAAACTCACAAGTTAAAGATAACAAAATTGATCTTCTTGTTCAACAATATGAACAATTTGTTATTTCCGAAGATGAGATTATTGATAATGCTTTTGCTAGGTTTAACACTATTATTACTTCACTTAAAGCACTTGATGAATCCTTTTGTAGTAAGAACTTTGTCAGGAAATTTCTTAGAGCACTCCATCCGAAGTGGAGAGCAAAAGTGACGGCAATTGAAGAATCCAAAGATCTTTCAAGCATGTCACTTGATGAGCTTATTGGAAACCTCAAAGTTCATGAAATGGTAATGGAAAAAGATTCGGAACTAGTTAGAGGCAAGAAAGAAAAAGTTAAGTCCATTGCCTTGAAAGCTAGAGTCCAATCAAGTGATGATGAAGAATCTACTTCGGATAGTGATGATGAGGAATATGCTATGGCTGTGAGAGACTTCAAGAAGTTCTTTCGTAGGCGAGGGAAGTTTGTAAGGCAACCTAAAGATGACAAGAAAACCTTCCGGAAAGATCGTGATGATCGAAAAGGAAAAGTTGAAAGAAAATGTTATAGGTGTGGAGACACAAGTCATCTTGTAGCAGAATGTCCAAAACCACCCAAGAGCAAACCTCAACAAGCTTTTGTGGGTGGTGCTTGGAGTGACTATGAAGGAGATGATGATGAGCCAAAGAATGATGATATTGCTCTCATGGCTCACAACTCAAATGAGGTGTGCCTCAAAGTTTGTTTGGATCCGGATGAATGGATTAAAGATAGCGGTTGTTCAAGGCACATGACGGGTAATAAAAGCCTCTTCTCAACATATCACAAATGTGATGGAGGTAATGTTACGTTTGGTAGTAATGCTAAGAGCAAAATCATTGGAAAAGGTACAATTTCTCATGACCCCCTTTCTATAGATGATGTTGCTCATGTTGATAATTTAGGATTTAATCTTCTTAGTATTAGTCAACTTTGTCGTAATAAGTATAATGTCCTTTTTAGTGAAAACGGTAGTAAAATACTTAAAGATGGTATAACCGTAGCCAAAGGTGTCCTTAAGAACAACGTATACGTCATGAAGTTGGATTCAACATCTAGAGACAAACTTTGTCTTACCTCATTAGATGAATCTTCAAATTTATGGCATAGACGTTTAGGACACGCTAACATGAGACTAATCCAAAACCTCTCCTCCAAAGACTTAGTTCGAAACCTACCCAAGTTGAAATATGACCAACACTTTTGTGATGCTTGCAAAGTCGGTAAACAAGTCCATAGTAGCCATAGGGCTAAAAACATGGTGTCTACATCTAGGTGTCTAGAACTTTTGCATATGGATTTATTTGGTCCATCCGCTATACAAAGTTATGGAGGTAACTTCTATACTTTGGTCATAGTAGATGATTACTCACGTTATACTTGGACAAAGTTTTTGAAAAGTAAAAATGAAGCTTTTGATAAATTTGAGATTCTAAGTAAGAAAATTCAAAATCAAGTAGGGTCTAATATAGTGTCTATTAGAACGGATCACGGTCGTGAATTTGATAATGAATTTCAATTTGGAAACTTTTGTGATAAAAATGGAATTACTCATAACTTTTCGGCTTCACGTACTCCTCAATCTAATGGTGTAGTAGAACGTAAAAACCGGACATTGCAAGAGATGAGTAGAACAATGCTTAATGAACAAACTATTCCACAAAAGTTTTGGTGTAATGCCGTTGACACATCAACGTACATTCTTAATCGAGTCCTAATTAGAAGATTTTTGAATAAAACTCCTTATGAACTTTATAGAGGTAAAAAGCCTACATTAGGATACTTTAGAGTGTTTGGGAGTAAATGCTTCATTCTTAACACCAAGGATTATCTCACCAAATTTGACCCAAAGTCTTATGAAGGTGTATTTCTTGGATATTCACAAAATAGTAAAGCTTACATTGTTTTGAACAAAGAAACCTTAAGAGTCGAGGAATCGTTAAACGTAACATTTGACGAAAGTCCACCTCCCTCTAAGACATCACCTTTGGTAGATGATGACTTAGTTGAAAGCCAAGCAATTGAATGTCAAGAAATCTTAGGTAATGACAAGGAAGATGAACTATTAAACAAAGAACTTGTCAATGTCAAAGAATCTAAAAGTCATCCATTAGACGGTGTCATAGGCAACATTAACGAAAGAACACTTAGATCAAAAGTTCAAAATGAAAGCAACTACTTTTGTTTCGTGTCAACCATTGAACCGAAAAACATTAATGAAGCCATTAAAGATGAATCTTGGGTAATTGCAATGCAAGAAGAATTAAACCAATTTGTTAGGAATGATGTATGGACATTAGTTCCTCAACCAAAGAGTCAAACAATAATTGGAACAAAATGGGTCTTTCGTAATAAAATGGATGAAAATGGAATTGTGTCTAGAAACAAAGCTAGGCTAGTAGCACAAGGATATAATCAACAAGAAGACATTGATTACGACGAAACTTTTGCTCCGGTAGCTAGGCTCGAGTCAATTAGAATATTACTTGCTTATGCGTGTGCACATAATTTTAAACTCTTTCAAATGGACGTCAAAAGTGCATTTCTAAACGGAGTCATTAATGAAGAAGTGTATGTTGCTCAACCACCGGGCTTCATCGATTTTGAAAAACCTAATTATGTTTACAAACTTAAAAAGGCTCGTTACGGACTTAAGCAAGCTCCAAAAGCATGGTATGATCGACTTAAAACTTTCTTAGTGGACCATAAGTACACCATGGGCTTAGTTGATAATACTCTCTTCACTAAGAAGAAAGATTCACATATTATCATAGTCCAAATCTATGTTGATGACATTATATTCGGATCAACTTGTCAAGAATTATGTGTGGATTTCTCAAAAATCATGCATGATGAGTTTGAAATGAGTATGATGGGAGAACTCAACTTTTTCCTAGGACTCCAAATTAAACAACTTGAAGATGGTATCTTCTTTAACCAATCTAAATATATTAAGGACATGCTTAAGAAATTTGGATTAGAAGATTCGAAACCAATCAAAACTCCCATGTCCACGGAAACTAAACTCACCAAGGATGAGGAAAGTGAATCCGTAGATAGCACTAAATATAGAGGTATGATTGGTAGTCTACTTTACCTAACGGCTAGTAGACCCGACATTATGTTTAGTGTTTGTCTATGTGCTCGTTTTCAAGAAGATCCTAAAACTACCCATCTTGAAGCCGTTAAAAGGATATTTAGGTATATTAAGGGCACTACACATTTAGGTTTATGGTATCCCAAAGGAACGGGAATAGACACCATAGTGTATGTCGACTCGGATCATGCCAGTGACTATGTCGATAGAAAAAGCACAAGTGGTATTTGTACTTTTGTTGGACATTGTCTCACCTCATGGTTCTCTAAGAAGCAAACGGCTCTTGCTATCTCAACAACGGAAGCCGAGTACGTTTCGGCCGGAAAGGCATGTCAACAAGCTCTTTGGATGAAGCAAGCTCTTGTCGACTACGGAATTCAACTCAACGACATCACAATTCTTTGTGACAACAAAGGTGCCATTGATCTCAGCAAAAACCCGGTTCAACATGCTCGTACCAAACATATTGAAATCCGTCATCATTTCCTTCGTGACAACGTTCAAAAAAGAAATATCTCAATTGAGAAAGTTTCTTCCGAAGACAACATAGCCGACATTCTCACCAAACCTCTTAAACGTGAACCTTTTAACCTTCTTAGGCTAGGCTTAGGACTCATGGAACCTACATTGTAGTTCTGGACTTTAGACAAAATCACAAAAATCAAAACAAATCCATAACCATTTTTCTCAGCAGGGTCGGCGGAACCCTCACACACAACGGACGGAACCCAATTCTGGGATCCGCCGTGTCCGCCGACCTGCAGAATCAAAACATTTGTTTACATTAAACCAAACACCCATTATCTCATACCACCACTTCCAAAACTGTTACTATTCACCATTCCTCTCATCCATACCCACGAAATTCTGGCCTTCCATTCAATCACATTACTAATCCATCATCATTGTAAGTATTCTAAACTTGATTACAATCCTGATCTGAGTCTAGGAATTATATTTTTGCACAAAAACAAAAACTTGGGGTTATGCATTAAACTTAACAAACTCATGCATAAAAATTAGGTGTTTAACAAAACTAATCATGTTCCCCATAGTTTGGAATTGCATTCTCACTTAGTGTAAACATGTTTGCTAAATCACCCCATGTCAAATTTTTGCAAAAATTTCTCACAAGTAGGACAAATATTTTTTTGTCTCACATTGAGAATACAAAATCAAAACGTTATGTTCAAAACATCACTTGCATAATGTCTCTTGAATGCTAAAGGGAATACATAACCAATATGTATTTTCGGGTACATTCAAACGAAGCTACATTGAACTAGGAGTGTTTTGGGTTATCTTTTGTTTTATAACAAAACTTACATTATAAAACCTTTTGATGCATCAAAATGAGTCAAGATAACCGCACCTCCACATAGTTTTCATATAGGCACACACTAGAACATCCACATTATAATAAGTAGTTTACTTAAACTAAAATGTGAAAATTTTGTTGTTCTAGGTATCATCATGCCTCCTCTAACCCACTACGACCACAAGGACACAATTAAGTACCTACCAAAACACCACAAAACCAAAGGCCTTACCCCAAACCAAGTCAACATTTTCAAAGCCTTAGAAAAACACTATGTCCATGAGGGTAGAACCATTGACCCGTCTTTCCTAGAAGGCACAAACCTTTATGCCGAATTTGCCGCAATCAACTTTGAGTGTCTTTTGACTATTGACGAGCCTATTTGTCCTAGATTCATCCTAGAATTCTATGCTTCCGTCACCCTCTCCACGGGTGATTATGATTTCATATCCGTCAACTTTAGGGCTAGTGGTAACCAATACTCCTTCACTCTCGAGGAGTTTGCTCAAATCCTAGGGGTCCCAAACCATGGTACTTGTATCTACTCCGATTTGCACTCCCTCTCAGCCCTTGACACCCTCGATGACCGTTTCCATCCTTATGACACCCCTCTTGTGTCAAAAGATGTACTTCGTAACCACCTCTTTGTTAGGACAACCAACACTAGGAGAACCCGTGGGGGGAATGAGGTCGAGAAGGATCCATATGGAATGGAACTTAATGAACTCTTGCCCCAATTCAAGAAATGGGAGGAAGTCCTTAGAGCTAATGTTATAAGTACCATAGGAAACCGAGACCATATCAACCTTTGCCTATGCTACATGCTCTACTCTTTGTCCGTTAGGTAACCTTTCAATCTTGCCTACTACATGGCTAAGAGAATGGCCGACATTCCCGTGCATGGCACAACGGCTATGCCGTATGGAATGCTCTTGACCCGTCTCTTTAGATTCATTTCACCCATTCCACCAACTCCTAACCGTCTTTGTCTTGACTACTCTCTCATCCCTCACACCTTTGTTCCACTTAGTGATAAGAGAATGTACAAGGCCCAAGGAAAACGCCCACATCCTCCTACCTCATCTTCCTCTTCCTCAATGAGTGAATATGACAATTTGCCAAACTCTAGGCTCCCACCTCTAGAATACCTTTCCCAACTTCCGGATATTCCAAATGAATCGGAGGAGTTCAAGCAAACAAAGGGGATGTTCAAAAACATCGGGAGATTCCTCGGGAAGATGAAGAAGAAGATGGACCGTCAATGAGTGCGGGTGTGTTAGGAGTGTTTGGCACAAGGTTCTATTGAAACAATTTGGTCGTTTAAACAATATTTGTGATGTATTTGTGTGTTAGTACAATGTTTGATACACTTTGGAACATGTTTGAGCTAACACTGTTGCAGGAAAACAACTTTTGGCAAGTTGTTAAATTTTCATGCTTATCAAATTTTCACTAAGTATAGTGAATGTCGTTACCCCCCGGTCAAAGTCTTATGATATGCGTCTTTACATGTCTAATTTTTGCATTTCCTAACCAGATATGTATTATATTTTTGGTTTTAGGACTTTTCGAAAATTTTGAAAATCGTCTCGCGGGTCAAAAACGCGGACTGTCTACTTTTGCAGCACTGACGGATCAGGCGGATCCCAAAAATGGGTTCCGCCAGTACAAAATCTGGGTATCCCAGATTTGGCCCAACAGACCAGACGGAACCCTCATTTGGGTTCCGCCTGTGTATTCTGAGGGTGCCGCCAGTAGCCTGCAGAATTTTTGTTTTCGTTTTCAACATTTCAACATCCAAACACCAAAATCCAATCCTTTTAGCTAGATATCCATTACCTGCAATGTGTTTAGCTTACTAAGGTACTTAGCATTCCTTATAACTCACCCAAAACCATTTCCCGCCAAAATTCAAAAATAGCCATAACCACCTCAAGTCTTCTTCACACATAAAGGAAGGATCCCTTCTAAAGGATCCTTGAAATCCCTGAGATTTTTCCATCAAACAAACTCACCAAAACCACTAAGCATTTAGTGCAAAACTTGTCTTCTCACTTCACCATTTTCATTGGATTGACTTCCATGACATGACAACCCACAATTAAGTTTTCCAAATCATTAGGAACCACCATTTTTGTATGGACTAACATCAAATCCAAACACTCCTTCCCACAAACCTTCATCACTATAAATTAAACCATCCTAAACACTATCAAACCACACCTTCTTCATCAAAATTTCTGAAACTTTAAACCATTTTAACCATGACCAAGTCAACAAACACCTCTCAACCATCACGACCCATCTGGAGAACCGCCCGGATAAGTGTGAAACCACTATGGTCAAACCAATCCATCAACCTTAGCTCCTCATCATCGGAGGAATTCACATCACCCATAAAAAATGAACAATTTTTGAATCTTGCATCTCCATCTCCATCACCCAAACAACCAAATGCGCACACTCCACCACCTACTAAATCACCTATTGACCCAACTCCACCAAGTGCTCTAACCCAACCATCAAAGACTCCATCACCATCACCATTACCAAAAATTGAACCTATGGAGCTTTTCGGGTCTCCTCCAACATCACCACACCCGTATGTCCAAGATTTAAATGATCTTCCACCAAGACATACCCAACCACCACCTTTTGCAAATCAATCACCAAGGTCAATTCTTGACCTTGATGAAGATCTTGAACTTACCCAACCACCACAACAAGTGTACCAACCACCCAAACCGTTGTTATTTCACCCAATCTACCGTGAAATCCATGGTCCTCTTTATGGAGAACCAAATTTTGAACACCATGATCACCCAACTCCACCACCTTTTCAACCCCAAACCTTTGAGTCTTTCTTTCCCTCTTATGAGGAAATACAAAGCATGGTTGACAACCACCTTCATCAAGCAATGGAATTTCAAACCACTTTGCTTGACTCAATACCAAATCCATCCTCCACCCAAGAACCAAAACCAAACCAACCCCTAAGCCAAGAAACCAAAACCAACCCATTTTCACCCACCCATCCACATGTTTGCTCAAATTGTGAGCAAATGGGTGAAAGCATCAAAACCTTGCTTCACCAATTCCAAAATGAAACCCGGTTTGCACTCCAACATGTCATTGAACGTTTGGATGCACTTTCCCACCCGAACAAATCCTAGACAACCCTTGGAGGCCGTTTTGCCCCAATTTAGGAATGTAGGATTTTATCTTTTTTTTTATTATTTTTCTTGGTTATTTTTTTTTACAAAGTAGAAGAATAGTTAACATTTCTTGTCTTTTGACTTTTATAAGTCAAAATTTTACTTGGAATTATATTTCTTTCTACTTACTTTTGTGCATTGTTGGTTGATCATTGTTGTGTTGTCAATGTGGTTGCAATGTGTGTGGTAACTACAAGCTTGACTATATATATATATATATCACCAACTAACTATTTTTTTGTAGGTCTCAAAATCCATGTTTCCCATATTGGTACTCCATTTAGGGGGAGTATCGACCAAGGGGGAGTATGGCCATTATTCCGCTTCGCTACTCTACTTTTTGTTTCGACAAAAAGGGGAAGAAATATATTAAACCTTCAATACTTGATGTGCTTCTCGTCTCTTAAGTAAAACAAGGTTAATATAATTTTTTTTAAGTCTTGAAAACCAAGATTTTGCGTGTTACTTAAAAACAAAGTTTATGTTTTGTCATCAACAAAAAGGGGGAGATTGTTAATACAAATATCGCCTAAAAATGTTATTTATATTTTACGATCTTCGCTAAGTTTTGTTAACGACAAAATGTAAACTTTAGTTTTTAAGCAAAACATAATCTTAGTTTTTAAGACTTGCATAAACTAGACTTTTGCTACATTTTACATTTCATAAAACACAACACAAGTTTATTTCTTAAATTAGAAATAGTCACATCACATTTATGGCAAGTTTTGTCATTATGCATTTATGGAAAGAAATGTGTTTGACTTGCTTTGATGTTGCTTACAAGTTTTGTGTTTGACTTGATTTAAGTGATGTTACATTGTTTGGTTGCTAGGAGTTATGAGACAAGACCTTGTTTGGTTTGAAGAGTTATTGCAAAAACCTACTGCAGACCCGGCGGTACCTGATTGAGCCCGAACCACCTAACTTATATTGACCAAATAATGATCAACAAAGTCAAATAGCCTAGGTCAATGCTCCGGGTAATATAAGGTATCACCAGGTCGTTAAGTCCTGTTGAAGTGTGAATTGTAACTTTAGCGTATTCGTGATCGGGTAATTATTCACAAGAAAAGGTTATGATCAGAATTATTTGTAATTTATTAACAAATATAGCTTAGGAAAGCTACGTGATTGATTACGGGAATTTAGATTACGAAGATTTGAGCTAAAAACTAAAAACGTACGTTTTAATCAAAAAACGTATACAGACGCACAAAACAAAAAGTACAACTGAAGGACTGGAAGGGTTAAAAGTGTAAAATTGATATTTTTACAATCCTAATAATTAAATAAAATTTTAAGAAAAATAAAAATTATTTTTACACTATTTAATTATTTATTATTAATTAATTACTAATTATCTATTTAATATTAATTAAACTAATTAGAATTATTAAAAATACTAAAAAGACTTAGAAAATTAAGACAAATTTTATAAACCTAATTAACCATCATGGGAATCCTAAAAAATTATAAAAAGTTAATTTGATGTATTTTTAAACTAATTAACTAATTATTATTCTATTTATTAATTAATATCTACTTAAACTATTTAAATTATGAAAACTATTAAATGAACAGTAAAAATTCTAGAAAAATTTATAAAAATGTTTTAACTAAAATAAAAGCTATAAAAATTATAAAAACTAGGTTATACTATATAAAATCTAATTATACTATTTAACTGATTAATATTAATTAAAACTAAATTAAACTAAAATTAATTAGAAATACCACTAAAAGACAAAATAAAAATCTGGAAAAATTTGTAGAATTATTTTAACCTAAAATATAATTTCTAAAAATATAAAAGTGATATATTACTTAGAAATAAATTAAAAAGAAAATTAAATTGATAAATCCTATTAAATAGAAGCTATCACTATTTTTAAATTTGGTTTTTTTGATTTTTTTCTTTTTCTAAACTAATAATAAACTAAAAACAACTATTTTTAACAAAAACACTTTTGATTTAACCCAAAGAATAAGCACTTGAAGTGCTTATTATACCCACAGTTGACTTTTGTTGACTGTGGAGTATTTTAAGCTCAAATGAGGAAATGTGGAGTCCACACTGATCAAACTTGGTTTCTCTGAGTGTGATGATCAATAATAAGCAACTTTTGATTAATTGATTGGCCTGAATAAGCCAAAAAGCACAAAAATAAGCACAAGCTTATGGTGACTGAAGCAGATTATGGGACAAAGTTTGGGGACAAAATCAAGTGGGGTCCACTATCCTAGGGGTCAAACAAAAGGTTCAAACTTACTCCCTGGTAGGAGGGGGGTTGAGTGGTACCAAAAACAATAGGCCTAGACCACTGTAGTGGCCACAAACCACCACAAAAAGTGGTGGTGTGAGGGTGGTCTGCTGAGAACAGGGCAGATGTATGCCCTGCAGGTCACTTTGTGGCCTTGTGGGGCCCAGTAAACAAAATTCTAAAAATCTGAGAAAATTCTCAAAAATTAACAAGGTGGTAAAGATTAAGCATGCCAAATCTTAGACCTTAGAACCTGGTATCCATCAATTTACAGACCTCCAAAGTTGGTGTATTTTGACTGTGACAGCTTTTGACCTTTTTAAGAAAACAAAGGACTTTGACTTTGGTGAGTTTTGATCCAACTAAACTTATTGAAAATGATGTATTAAGATATAATGAGGCTAAATTAAACTAGATTAACAACTAACAACCCTGTATGATGATTATGGAAGTTCAAAATCCAACAGTGAATTCATAAGATGGAATCAAGCATGAATTTGACTTTTTAGGCTATCAATTAGTGTTCTAATGGTTTATATGATCTGTTCTATACTAAATTACCATGCATCAATCAAATATTACAACCATAACACAGGTTTACACTAAGCAATAAACCAATCCAAACACTACTTAAAACCAACTGTTACACTAATTAATGAAGCAATCTATTTTCAAATTCCAATTTTAAACTCTAACTAGTTCTAATAACTATAAATGAACCTGTTTTGACACTAAAATGCAACAAAAACTACCCTGAACTCAGAATCATGAATAATGCAAATTTTATAAAAAAAAATGAAACAACTTACAAAAGATCTCATTCCAGCATGAAAAGGAATGTTTCACTCAGCTTGCCTATCTTTAAGATAGGCAGAGGTCTTCCATTAGCTACCTCAGCTTATCCATAGCTCCATAAATGCCCCTCCTTTGACCTGCATTGACTTTTTAGAAATTGTTGCACTTTCTATTCTATTCTGGATTTTATAGTCTCTAACAGCTTTAATAAGCTTTTGGGAGCTTAAGTGAGCCTAAAGAAGTCCATGATATCAGATCAATCAAGCTTTTGGATTTATTGAAATAAGAATAAATTGCATTAACCAAGATAAGAACTTGAAACTGATTTTATTACTTGAAAAGGATTTAAAGTACAATAAGAGAGATACTACAATGCTTAAAAGCTTCTGATTACACTTAGAATTACTTTAACTAAAAAAAACGACATGAAAATATTACTAAAAATCTAACTAGCTCTTCAATGCTCCACTTCTTCTCTTTTATAGTCCCCAATTAGGGTTTTGGGGGCTCTCTGATCTTTTCCCACCTTAATTATGAACCATTGGATGATAATCTTGCATCTTAGCCGTTGGATGGATTTTGGCGCCAAAAGCTAATTTGGATTTTAGCTTCTGAAACCATGTGCTAAGGAAGTGGTATTTGGGTGGAGTGTATTGGAGAGGTTTGTATGACCTTAGATATATCAACTTTAACACAAATATAAGCACTAGAAGAAGGAAAGATGGTGACTTGATGCATGTATATGTATTTCGTATAAGAGAGAGAGAGAGATGAAAAGATGAGAGCTTTTATTCAAGAACACACACAATACACACACAAGCACACACCTCAAATGAGCCTTTGAGGTGTTTAAATAGTAAGATACATGAGATGCCCTATGGGCTTTCTATGGGCTTGGGCTTGGACTTGGTTGCATGATAAGATAATAAGGCTTATGAAACATAGCACATAACATATTAGCTTGCCAAGTCCAAAGCCCAATGACTAAACTATTACTAAACTTAACAAACGACACAAAGTTACAATATGAGAATGACCATCACTTCTATATATATATATTTTTAATGCTAAAAATCTCCCCCTAAGGGGTGGTCATTCGAATGATGCTCCACGTGAGTGGGTCTTCCGTGTTCTTTGTCTTTAACTTTGTGTGTCGTTGTAGAATAGTCTTTAGTCTTTGTTCCTTCATGCTTTGTGATCTTTGATAACTGATTTTTCATCGTTCTTTGCTCCTTTGTGATGTGGAGTTATCTGCCTTTCGTCACTTCTGCGTCTGTGGTGGTTGTTTGCCATTCCAACATGCTCATACATCTTTGGACTTTGATATTCATATGCACGTAGTTCCCTTTCTTTCACTTTGATCTTTAGTCTTTATACTTTGTAGATTCTTCTTTTTGGCGTAGAATCTTTCTTTGAACTTTGTGTTGTATAGATCTTTGAGGGAGCTTTCTTTAACTTCCAGATGTATGTATGAGCATGTGGAATCTGTCACCATGGAGATGAAGTGTCCCTGCATATAAACAGTTAGCAATAAAACATCCGGTACTTACAGATAAGAATTAGAGATCGTCAACAGCATAGTGTGAAGACTCCTTCTAACCCTTACCAAGGCCGTTCCCATGTCAGATACTCTCGAGAGAGCTTACAAGACATACTTAGTAGCTCAATGACTGGGTGAGTCGCTGGGGATCACTCCACGACTGTAGACCGTTTGAAACCACCGCGAACACTAAGCGTAACCCATAAAGAATTACCGAAGAGACCTGCTGTCAGGGCTGCTTGATGTTGACCCTGGCAGGAATTTCCATTCAATCATTGAGAATCACAAAAGTGAATCCTCTCATAAATGTTCTGGCAGATTGCTAAGATCTGCGTAGGACTCTTAAGTTTACATCTGGCATCCTTATTGTTGGACAACCAGTGTAGAAATATCATGTGTTCCTATGAGATCTTTTGATGAATCTCGGGGCTCTAGACTCGATAAGTGCACATTTGGTTTCTTATGCGGAGATTAGGGAGAGGTCTCCTGCTTCAATATCAACCATCTCTAAGAGACAGGTCGATAGATTACACCGGTTCCCCGTGAGAATGAAACAAGCTCTTTTAAGAGAACTTGAGTGGTTAAGAAGGTTTAGTGCAGTGCGTCACTGGGTCCATGACGTCTTTATCTTCAATACCAGTGTCACCTTAGTAACAACCAGTAGCATATGAGTTGAACCCGGTGTCTGCCCTAAGGTTGAACATTTGGAGGGCTATTTCTTTTCACCCTTTTTCATATCTTTTCTTTTTAATTCTTCAACCCCTTCTTTCTCCTTTGTCATTTTCTCCTTTTTTCAGTCATACCTAAGGACTTCTAATTCTACTCTATTGGATTTGTCCTTTGGTAGATCCCTCCGGCTCTGGCGGATCATAGGACGGTTTTTCCTAACCTTAGTCACCTTATAACTTCATGACTATCCTATCATTGCCATGAAACCATTTATTGAAAATCTCTCAAAGTGTTTATGATAATAAAATACATTGTTGTTACCACTTTGAGAGTTTTGCATTTCATTTGAAGGACTCCCCCTTCGCATGTGCTCATGTAATTTTTTAAGAAATTTGCACATGTGGGACGAGTTTGCACTTTTGAATTGATCCACTTTCAGCGAACATGACCGATTCGAGACACGCTTACATCACTAGTTAGACTAGCTTGAAATTATTACCCGTCCTGGTCAAGTCCAAAGAAAGTCTCTCGATACGGTACACTCTACTCAGACAAGTCCTATTCGAGACACGCTTACATCACTAGTTAGACTAGCTTGAAATTATTACCCGTCCAGGACAAGTCTTTTCGATTACTGACATTTTAAGCTTCGTCAATTCATTGGTACTTACTGAGTCGAGCTCTTCTGAGATTCAGCCACAATCTTTAAACATCTTTGATCACATTTTAATCATGTCTTCTCCCCCTCAAAAATAGCATATCGTGATATTTTTGATATCAACAGATTAAGAAAAAGCTTTTGGAGAGAAAGACAGATTCTGCATGAATTTGGAACATTTTTCTTTTTGTACTCCCCCTTAATGATAGCATATTTTAAAATTAATTAGGGGTTTTGAGGGAGTTATCTTGAGCACTAATTTTGAGAGATTTTGAGAAATCTTTTGAACAATCTTGAAAAAGTGCTCAAGAATTTTGTTTGAAAACGAGTTTATGCTTGAAATCTTTTTCATTTGTTTAGACTCGAATTTTTTGAAAAAGAATTCGTCATTGAACGTACGAGTCCTTGATTTGAAAATAATCAGAAGTCATCGTTTAAGTACGGGTTTCGTACTGAAGTATACGAAAGCCATTGTGAAGAAACTTGTGAGAAACGACATGTTTTAGAAAAAATATTTGAAAGAACTCCCTCTCAAGCATCTGTACATGTCCGTATCATTGTTGAATGACATTTCTAGAAACGTACAGAATATTGATTTATACGAGAGACATGTCGTGAGAAGAATATTTTTGGATTTTTTGATTTTATATTGTTTTTGTATTTTTTGAAAATTTTATATTTTTGTATTTTGTTTTTGTTGGTTTTTCAAATTTTGTATTATGTTTTTTCAAAAATATTTACAGCGAAGCGATTTTGAAAACATTTTTCAAGAAGATTCGAGAAGACGTTCTAGCTCCTCAGGAGTTAGGCTTCGCATGCCAATTCGTCGAACTAAATAGTCAAACCTTTCTTTTGGAAGGGCTTTTGTAAATAGATCGGCGAGTTGATAATCAGTCTTAACGAAAAATAATTCAACAGTACCCTCTTCCACGTGTTCTTTGATGAAATGATAGCGGACTTTGATATGCTTCGTCTTAGAGTGATGTACGGGATTGCACGAGATGGCTATGGCACTTTTTGAGTCACAATACATAGGTATTCTGTCAAAAGTAAAGCCATAATCTGTGAGCTGTGTCCGCATCCGAAGAACTTGGGCACAACACGCAGATAGAGACACATACTCGGCTTCGGCGGTTGATAGCGCAGTACAGTCCTGTTTCTTTGAAGACCAGCTTACAAGCTTTTCACCCAAAAATTGTGCTCCACCTGATGTACTCTTTGCTGTAACTTGATCACCAGCATGATCTGCATCTGAAAATGCTGTTAGATTAAACCCCGAATCCTTCGGATACCAAAGTCCCATGTTAATGGTGCTTCGTAGGTACCGAAAGATCCGTTTAACCTCTTTGAGGTGAAGTTCGGTAGGCTTTGCCTGAAACCGTGCTAACAAACAAACAGCAAATTGAATATCGGGTCGGCTAGCAGTTAGGTACATGAGAGAACCGATCATGCTCCGATATTTCTTCGGATCGATGGGTTTCCCAAACAAATCAGCACCTATTTTTGGTGAAGAGACCATTGCTGTACCAACATAATCACAGTTTTCCATACCATGTTTTTTCAAAATCTCTATTGTATATTTAGCTTGATTGATAAAAATTCCATGAGGGGATTGATGTATTTGTAAACCAAGAAAGTATTTTAGTTCCCCCATCATGGACATTTCAAATTTGCTTTTCATGAGATTTTCAAAATGTTTTGAATGATTCGGATTAGTGGACCCAAAGATAATGTCGTCCACGTAAATCTGAACAATCAAAATGTCATCTTTGAATTTTTTGATAAACAAGGTGTCATCAACCGTTCCTTTGGTGAAATTGTTTTTAAGCAAGAAAGATGATAGTTCGTCATACCACGCTCTTGGAGCTTGTTTTAAACCATAAATGGCCTTTTTAAGCTTGTAGACGTAGTCTGGATGTTCCTTATCAACGAATCCTTCTGGCTGATTCACATACACTTCTTCTTTCAGAGTTCCATTCAAGAAAGCGGTCTTAATGTCCATCTGATAGACTGTGATGTTTTTGTGAGCTGCATAGGCTAAGAAAATCCGGACTGCTTCAAGTCTAGCTACAGGCGCGAATGATTCTTCGAAATCTATCCCTTCTTCTTGTGGATAACCTTTAGCCACGAGACGAGCTTTGTTGCGAATAACAGTCATTTCCTCATCCAGTTTTTTCTTCCACAACCACTTGAGGTCAAGAACACGTTTATCAAGTGGTCGTTCAACAAGTTCCCAACTGTCATGTAACAGGTATTGAAGAAATTCCTCCTGCATCGCTTCAATCCATGGGTTTTCTGCCATTGCTTCCCGAATGTTCTTAGGTACTTTGGTGCTTATTGAGCAAATGTAAATGCACAATTCGAGATCGGTGGCAAGTTGTCTCCTCGTCTGAACTGGCATTGAAGGATCACCAATAACATGTACTAACGGATGGTCTTTTGTCCATTGAAACGTAGAAGGGTACCTTGGGTGTAACGAATGTGTGTTAGATGGTTCTTGTAACCTTGAAGAAGATTCAGCAGAGTCTGTTGCAAACGGGTTTTCAAATACTTCTTCTTCTTCTTCTAACGCAACATCGTTTGAATTATTTGTTGGTTCTTCTTGAAAATTTGTGTTTTGGTTTTGCTCATCAACGTTTGGTAGAACAGTTTCAAGTACTGGAGTTTCTTGAGTAGATGTAGATGATGTTGATGTAGTTGGTGCTTCAGCTTCGATTGTGGTGGATGCATCTTGTGATGGTGGTGGTGGTTGATGGTTTTGAGCGGGTGCAGCGGAATGTTGTTGAGATGCATTTGTCGAAGTTCCACCATAATATTCATCAAACATTAACTCGAAGAAGTTTTCCAGTTCTTGTTCTGAAGGTTTATTCGTGTTTGTTGACTGAGCTCCTTGAGGTACGAGTCCTGAACTGATGTGTCCAGAAGTCTGCTGGTTTGGTGCGGGTCCTAATCCGTTTTGATTAGAAGCCATTGGATTAAGCGCGGGTTCTAGAGCGTATCTCTCAGAAGCCATTTGTGAAATTTCGTCAAACTTCACATTCATCGTCTCCATTATCCTTTTTAGACGTCTATTATACACCCTGAATGCCCTCGAGTTTTCTGAATATCCAATGAAGATTCCAATATCACCCTTAGCTTTCAACTTTCCTAGATCTTCTCTGTCGTTCGTCAGATAGCATAAAGCGCCAAACACGTGAAGGAAAGAGATGTCTGGTTTACGGTTGTTCACTAGCTCATATGGGGTTTTATTGAATCTTGGATGTACTAGGGATCGGTTCTGAGTGAAACAAGCAGTGGCAACAGCATTAGCCCATAAGAATAGTGGTGCACTAGAAAAGATCAGCATTGTGCGAGCAGCTTCCACAAGAGTTCTGTTTCTTCTTTCAACTACCCCATTCTGCTGTGGAGTTCTAACAGCTGATGTTTGGTGTGTTATTCCAACATCTTCAAAGTAGGTTCTTAACTCCTGTTTAGTGAATTCTGTGCCATTATCGGTTCTTACAATCCTTACTGGAGCTTGAAGTAGAACTTGGATACGCTTCAGAAAGGTGATGATGGTACCTGGTGCTTCGTCTTTTGACCTCAGAAACTTTACCCATGTATATCTTGAATAATCATCGACAATAACAAGAATATACTTCTTCCCATTAATGCTTTCAACTCTCATTGGGCCACATAAGTCCATGTGCAACATATGTAACCTTGCTTCCGAACTAGGTACGGTTTTGGGTTTATATGATGCTCTTTTGCTTTTTCCTTGTTCGCATGATGGACAAAGGTGTTCCTTGGTGTATTTGAACGTAGGAAGTCCGGTGACGATGTTGTCTTTGGCTAATTTGTTGATCGTGTCGAAATTGAGATGGGATAAACGTTTATGCCACAGCCAGGACTTAGTTTCGGTTGCCCTTGTCATAAGACAAATTGGTAATGTAGAAGCCATTTGGTTGATGTCGATAGCATACAAATTTGTACGACGATTACCAGTTAAGAGATCATCACCAACCAAATTTCTAATAAAAACCGTGTTTCTCCTGAATGCAACTTCTAAATCTGCATCACAAAACTGCCCGACTGAAAAACAAGTTGTGTCCCAACCCTTCGACGTAGTAAACTCGAGTGATTAAAAAATTCTCAAACCGAAGATCTCCATAACCCTGAATAGCTGCTACATGATCATTTCCAAAGCGTACAGTTCCCATGAATTTCCAGACGAAATTGATCAGCAGCTTTAAATTCCCGGTCATGTGCTTGGAGCAACCCGAGTCGACGATCCAAAGACATATTTCGATAACCTGCCAAGAACAGAAGAGTTTGTATTTGGAAACCGTTTTGAATTTGGTTCCATGTGGTTAGGAGTAAAAGCAGAATCACACTTATCAAAGATTACAACATTTTTATTTTGAACAAATTCCAATTTGCCATCCTTAAGAGTGAACTCTCTACCCGTTGGTATCCACATACAAAACTTAAGGTAGTTCCTAGGCATTCGACTACCAGTGGTAGACCTAAAGCGTGCAACTAATCTTTCTATAGATCTAGATCTAGCACTAGTTCCCTTTGGAACATACTTCTGTTCAGGCGTAACATTCACATTCTTAGAAACACATTCATCATGAACATCATTAGTTAAACATTTCTTGCATATTAAACAAACAGAGTCATTACATGCATTAGAACCAGTACTTTCGACATTACATTCAGATGAATCATGTTTCTTATTACAAAGCGATAAATTCCTAGGGTGTTCTTCTACTTCTTCAACTTTATTCTTGCTACTACTCGTAGAAACAGGCGAGACTCTATTGTTCCTTGTATTGCTCCTAGGCTTTAGTCTGCTGCTCCTAGAGGTGCATTCTAATCCTGTAGAAGGTAAGGCACACACATTAGGATTTATATTGTTGTCCTTTTTAGCATCACTAGACTCTTTAGAATTATCCTTTTTGCACGCATTTGTCTTAGAAGTGGAGGTAGACGCATTAGTGGGACTAATCCTAAAAAGGCCAGGTGCTATCACTTTTGGTGTTTCGACAACCGCTTTTCCTTTATCAACAATCTTATCATTTTGACTTTTCTTGGGCAAGGGTGTTGGAGTGACTTGTTTTGTCAAATTCTTTTTCTCATCGACTTTTGGAGCAAACCTTGAAATTGACATCTTTGGTTTTTGAACCGTGTTTGAAACATTTGGTTTCTTCGAAGTTGACGGTTTTGCAAACTTAGTTTCCTCACCCTTTCCTTTTTGACTTTCAAGCTGAGCCCTCAAAAGATCATTTTGCTCTTTCATGTTCTTTAAGGCACGCTCATACGACAATTTGTCATACTTGCATTCTTCCTTTTTTCGATCAAGTTGTTTAAAATATGACACATTTTCTTTTTCAAGCTTTATAAGAGCATTTTCATATTTTGAAACAATTTCGGAGGTCTCAGCTCTCAGTCTTTCATCGTCTTGAACAGAATATGTTTGTAAAATGATGGACATAATGTCAGTGGTCATAACAGCTTCGAAGAGAGAATCATTTAGGTTTTCCAAAACATTCATGTTTTCACGAGTATCATTAGCTTCGTTTACCAGGGATTTGTGATCCTTGACAAAGTCGGCCGTTTCTTTTAAGAAAGCTTGTTCAAAATGGATTACCCTCGCACTGATGTTATTCAGTGGGATAGTAATTTCGTTTTCAAAAACTTTTTTATGCTCAATATGAAAACTGGAATGCCAGTTGTTAATATTGATTGTAGTTTTAGAAGCAACAATATTTTGAAGTTCTTGAATTCTCTTTTTAACGTCATCCAAAATTTCTCTAGCCTCACTTGTATTAAAAGTGTTGTTAGAAGAAATTTGTTCCATTTTTTAAAGAGATTTGGAAACAATTACTTTCTTAGAAAACATTTTTGAGAATGGTCGTTTTATGGAAAACACAGATGGTTCTTTTTGTGGAACAAAAGTAATTCCCGAAAGTTTGTTCAATTTGTTGTAATCAATGGGTTTCAAATTCTTTTGTTTCATTTTAGTAATGCTCTCTTCGACATGTTCTATCGTTTGCACAGAATCCCGAACGACGGGAGGATCATGTTTGGTGTAAATCATATTACCATTATACAAAACATTCTGTTCTTGCTGAGCTTTCTTGAGATTACTGGGGGTGTTGTTACCAAGAGCCACTTTATGTTTCGTATGGTAAACCGGATTAGTTTGATTTGAAATCATTTTCATTGTTTGACTTGACTGACCCGATTTAACCACTAATTCTTCTAAATGAGCAATCATGTGTTCTGACTCTACGATTTCGGCCAAAAGTTTGTCTTCTTTCTTTGCAAAGTCCTTTTTCAGCTCGTCCCTTTCTTTTTCAAGATTGGTATAAGCTGATTTTTGTTTAGAAAGTTGGTTTTGTAAATCAGAAATTTCCGCGTTTAATGATTTTATCTTTTTGAAAGAGTTAACATCAAGTGTATCAAACTTGAGTTGCAATTGTTTTTCCCTTGAAACGGAATTTTGATAACCAGTTTCTAATTCAGACAATCTTTTGTTATGAAATTCAAAAGCTTTAACATTTTCTTTGTAACTCTCAAGCTCAGCGGTCAATTTAACATTCGCGGCGTTAACATCGCGATTGACCTTTTTCACATTCTCAATTTCAATACGACAATTATTCAATAATGATTCAAACAAAGCACGTGTTTCCTCATCATTCTCAGCATGCTGTGAAACGAAGCCTCCATTATGATTCACATCTGGAGTTGCTGAAGGAGTATTGCTACTACTTGGCGTGTCCAGGTATGTATCATAAGTGGGTGCTAGCTTCTCTGAATGCTGTTCCTCATGAGGAGACATATCAAATATATCATTATTGTGACATGTGTTGAAGTTTGATACCTCAGATGGTGCATTGGTGTCATAAACAGGAAGTGTATCAAAATCCGTGTCATACTTAGCTTCCTGAAGATTTGCCATGAATATGCAGTTCGCATCGATATCCTCTCTATCTTCCATGTCATCCATAAGAGCCATAAAATCATTCTCCTCTGCGTTTAACTGAAACCCTGCCTCATTCTTTTGTGCCAACAGTAATGCTTTCTGCAAATACGCTGTGTCTTTCTTGTTCGGCTTAGTAGGACAGTTCCTTGCCATATGACCTACACCCTGACAGTTAAAACACTTTACCGAATTACCCTGATTCACATTTCCCAAATTCCCAACTACTGGAGCTGCAACATTTCTATTCTGATTACCCATTGCCTGATTACCAACATTCTGGCCCCTCTGATTTCCAACAAACTGACCCAACTGATTCCCTGCATACTAACCATACTGATTTCCTGCATTCTGATTCCCCATGTTAATTCCAGTGGCATATCCTTGCTGATTCCCATAAATTCCAACCATTTGGCCTCCATTGCCCATATTGAAACTCGGGTGAGCAATCTGCTTGTTGCGAGTGTTCGATGAAATCCTTTGGTTGTTGTTAGTTGGTGTAGAATAGCGTCCTTGGAATGCCTTTGACAGAAAAGCAAACGCTTGGGTCAATGCTGCAGTAGCTTCATCATTTTCAGTGAATTCTGGTTCTTGGAATTGTTGGTATTGCTGTTGTGGAATAACATGTTGTTGTTGCTGTGGGTAGAACTGTTGTTGGTAGACCGGTGTTGGTTGTTGAATGTATGATGGTTGCATGTAGTTGTTAGTGGAAGATGATGATGGTTGTTGTGTGTTCACTGGTAGCGGTGTTGGTGTAGTAGCAATTAATGCGAGAGGATCATGATTCTTTGCCAATCTTTCTTTCCTTACTTCATTAGCCTCAGCTTGGTTTTGCTTCAAAAAGTCATAGAGTTGATCATAATTCACCTTATGTAAATCCTTTGTTTGATTGACAATTGTAACATAACGACCCCATTCTTCTGGAAGGTTATTGATGAATTTGATGTTTGTTGCAATTGTTCGAGGTGTCAACTTGTTTCTGATTAACTCATTCATCAAAGTGCAAAACCTTGTGTAGTAAGATTCAATCTGTTCACCTTTAGTGGATGTAAAGTTCTCCCATTCAGTAAGAAGTTTGTTCTCAACGTCCTGTTGTCCAATCTCTGTTCCATGACATATCCTTCTGACACGTTCCCACATAGCATAAGCAGTTTCACAGCTGTCGACCGCAGCAAAGATCTCCCGTGGTAATCCAAGTTGGATTAAATGCATTGCCATATCATCAGCGGCGATCTGCTTCTTGTCTTCCTATGTGTAATCTGCTTCTGTTTGTTCACGCACGAATGGTTGAGTAGGAGGTGTTGCGTTTGGATTACCTTCAATTTGAACTTGTCGTGGCTTGAATGGACCATTTGTAATGGAGTTGATCATTAATTTACCATCAGGCTTTGTTTTGATGTAACGAAGCATGCGGCTTGTCCATGGGAGATATCCACCTTTTTCGAGCATCGGAGGTCGGTTTTCCGCACCGGCTGCATGAATATCTTGCTGAGTAGCCATTGATGAAGTGTAGATGGATAAAGTTGATTCTCGGATCGTTTCAACGAAGTAGGAGTTGTGTTTAGTGTAAGTTGATGCAAGTTTTTATGGTGAAAAATTTGATCTGGAACCTTAAAACCTCAATAACTTCCGTTCAGAGTGGATTTGGGCCTCAAAGCTTGGCTTGAATAATCTTTAGATTATTCAACGTGTCCTTCTTCTCGGTCTCGCGGTCGTTTTGACAGCTGATTCGTCGAAAACGGAGTTACGGTTCAAAAGTTATGGCCGTTTGAAGTTTGGTTGTCAAAAGTCAAAAACTTACGCGTAAAGCTTGATTTTACGCGTAAACCTTGAATAATCTTACGCGTAAAATGTTATGCGTAACCTTTAAGTTATGCGTAAGATCTAAGTTATGCGTAAACAATATTGTTTATGCGTAGACTTTGATTTTACGCGTAAACTTAGAGTTTATGCGTAAGAATGTTACGCGTAAGGTTTTTTCAACCAAATTGATCTCTCAAACTTATCCAAGCTTGAAAGATATCCCGTGTCGAAGTATTCCACAAACTTATCCAAGTCAGGGAAGTACTGAGTCACCGTAGCACGAAGAGAAAACCTTTGAATGAAGTTATGCGTAGGATTCAGAAACTTACGCGTAAGATATGATCTTATGCGTAAGAGCTGATCTTCTGCGTAGGATTTGATCTTACGCGTAGGAATTAGGCGTAGACTTCCAAGTTAAGCGTAGAAAGAGGGTTTTGACTAAAGTTACGCGTAGGAAAAGGGTTTTGACCTCAAACTTACGCGTAAACAGTACTTTTTATGCGTAGAAAGGACAGAAAGTACTGTAGACAGCTAAGAAATCGTATTATTCACCCAACTTACGCGTAGGATGACCAGAAAACTTCAAAAATACAATTTTTTCACCCAAAAACTCCTTTTTCACTTGTTTCTAATGATCAAATCTTTCCCAAAACACTTAGAATCACTAAAACTTCAATAAAGACAACAACTTTAACACCAAAACTTGTAAAATCAAACCTTTTTTGAAGAAAAAGTACACAAATAAATGAAAAGTGTAACTTTTTAACAAAAAACTTGATAAAAACACTCCTAAATCTTTGTTGGGCGATTGATACCACTTGTATGACCTTAGATATATCAACTTTAACACAAATATAAGCACTAGAAGAAGGAAAGATGGTGACTTGATGCATGTATATGTATTTCGTATAAGAGAGAGAGAGATGAAAATATGAGAGCTTTTATTCAAGAACACACACAATACACACACAAGCACACACCTCAAATGAGCCTTTGAGGTGTTTAAATAGTAAGATACATGAGATGCCCTATGGGCTTTCTATGGGCTTGGGCTTGTACTTGGTTGCATGATAAGATAATAAGGCTTATGAAACATAGCACATAACATATTAGCTTGCCAAGTCCAAAGCCCAATGACTAAACTATTACTAAACTTAACAAACGACACAAAGTTACAATATGAGAATGACCATCACTTCTATATATATATTTTTAATGCTAACAAGGTTAGCAGTGATTAGGGGTAATGATGGAGAGGAGGGGGGAGGCTGCTTGTAGGGTGATGATGGGGGTAGCAGGGTGTCACGGGGTTGTGTTGGGGATGGGTTTGACCAACTTGTTGACTGGGGGAAATTATTTAAAACGGTTAAATGTTTTTGGGTGGGCTAAGGGTAATTTGGGCCTGGTTTTAGTGGTGAGGATGGGCTTGGTATTTTGGGTTTGGTTTTGGTAATAAAAAACAAGGGTCCGTATGGTTGTAGCAAATTACAAGGACCAATTGTGTAAAAACTGAAAACTAAGGGATTTGATTTGCCAACTTTCAAAACTCCTTCCAAGGATAAAACTTGCCAAATTATAATTCCACAAGGATTTTTGATGCAATTTTCCCATTTTAAACCATCGGGGGTATTTTCTGCCAAACCTTCAAAGTTGAGGGACCAGAATTGCAATTTCCTCAAACTTTCACCCAAGGACCAATGTTTCCAACCTGTGATTTCCCAAGGATAAAATATGATTTTCCATACAAAAATATTCCACCAGGGATCAATTCTGCCAAAATCTAAAACTCCAGGGACCATTTATGTCAATTTTGGATTTTAAGGGGTAAAAGTGTAATTTTCTCAAACTTTTTCACCCAAGGACTTATTTTGATAATTTTTGACTTTTCTTTGCCTTGAGTTGACTTTTCTTTTGTTTGAAACTTCCAGGGACTAGTTTTGCCAAATTTTGAAACTTGAGGGACTGAAACTGCCAATTGTGCAAACTTTGTTCGTTTTTCATTTGTTTTTAAACATTTTGCATCTAAAACATATAAAACACACTTTTGGGATAAATTGTGTATTTTGATGCATTTTTGGGTGTTTTTGGATGTTTTGGCAGTCCAGATACGATAAAAATGATGAGTGTTTGAGCACTCATCAATCTCCCACACTAAGCTATTGCTAGTCCCTAGCAATCTTTTGAGAAAAACTTAATGGATTTGAAACTCTTTACCAAACGCCATCACTTCTGGAGTAGCCAGGTGTAAGAACTGTGGCACACCTGATAACCGTGTGATTTTAAGCAAACCACCAGCTGTCAACGGATTTGATTAGTCTTTACCAGGAGCCGTTTGCTCCTGGACTAGCCAGCATCTTGATGGACCTAGTCAACATCTTGGTGAGCTGATTACCAATTATGGTTTTTCCACGGCCTTTACCACAATCCATAATCTTGCGGGCTAGCCAACTCATTTGTTTTCGGGGAGTTGATGACCCATACAATTTTGGGCAAATTGCCAGCCGTAAACGGATTTGAGTTGTCTTTACCAAGAGCCGTTTGCTCCTGGACTAGCCAATCCCTTTTATCACTTGGACAAGGCGGACTGATTACCACAAAAATTTTGAAATAAAGTGAAAAATTTTTGAAAATTTTGGCCAAAATGGGGGTACTTGAAAGTATTTTGCGATAAAATTCGCTAGAATTTCCCCCCCACACTTAGAAATAAATATTGTCCTCAATATTCAAAGTCCCGGCTATTATGCCGAATCTATGAACGTAAAAAGATAATATTCGAAGCTAACTGTGGAAATTTGTTTTGTATTTTTCACTTTATTTATCTGTACATACAATCACACTTTTTTTTTTTTTGAACTTATATACATATATACATTTTCAAATTAGCGGGGGGTTGGCCATTCCCCCACACTAGGGTGGTAGAAAGTAGAAAGAAGTCAGAAATACAGGTGAAAACCCGTATATGTTTGCTAATTTTTGTTCACCGAGTCGCTAGCTTGACTCGATCCCCGAATTTAATTGTCCTTGGGGAAAGTTTGGAGATCCGGGACAACCATGGATGGTATGTCCCCCCCAAAGTAGTGCTTTAGGCGATGTCCATTCACTTTGAAGTTAGGGCCGTCATTTTGTGATAACTCGACGGTGCCATAAGGATAAACCTTAACGATAGTGAATGGACCAGTCCATCGGGTTTTGAGCTTTCCCGAGAAGATCTTGAGTCTAGAGTTGAAAAGAAGGACTCGATCACCAACGTTGAAAACGCGGTTTTTGATTTTTAAGTCATGAATCTTCTTTGTCTTTTCTTTATAGATCAAAGAGTTCTCGTAAGCTTGATCACGAAGTTCATTTAATTCATTCAGTTGAACTTTCCTATGATCACCCGCAGTTTTGAGGTCGAAATTGGCATGCTTGAGAGCCCAATAGGCTTTATGCTCAAGCTCGATCGGAAGATGGCACGCTTTCCCGTACACAAGTTTATAAGGCGTACACCCAATGGGTGTTTTATACGCTGTACGGAAAGCCCAAAGTGCATCATCTAATTTATCCGACCAAGATGCACGATTTTCCCCAACGGTTCTTTCCAATATTCTCTTTATGCCTCGATTGGAAACTTCTACTTGTCCACTTGTTTGAGGGTGGTACGCAGTAGAAAGACGGTGAGTTACACCATATTTTTGCATGACTTTATCAAATTTGTCATTGCAAAAATGCGTACCACGATCACTAATTATAGCACGTGGAGTTCCAAACCGAGCAAAGAGAGCTTTCAAAAATTTCACAACTACTCGGGCATCATTTGTGGGTAAAGCTTTTGCTTCAACCCATTTTGACAAATAGTCAACTGCCACGAGTATATACTTGTTTCCATGAGAAGATGGAAATGGCCCCATAAAATCGATGCCCCATACGTCAAATATTTCACAAACTTGGATTGCATTTTGTGGCATTTCATTCTTTTGTGAGATATTCCCGTGACGTTGACAAGCGTCACAGGATTTGACCAATTCTTGGGCATCCTTGTAAATCATGGGCCAAAAGAAACCGGAATCAAACACCTTTTTGGCGGTGTAATTTGGATTGTGGTGGCCCCCCGTGGGACCAGCATGGCAAGCCTTAAGAATTTCAGTGGCTTCTTGACCATACACACACCGCCGGATGACTTGATCCGCACAGATTTTGAACAAGTAGGGGTCGTCCCAGAAGTAATGTTTTACATCTTTGAAAAATTTATTTTTTTGTTGGGACGACATCCCTTTTACAATGAAGTTACCCGCAAGGTAATTTGCAAAATCGGCAAACCAAGGGGTAACAGAATCTCCACGAAAGGTAACCGCATTAAGTGTCTCGAGAGGGAATGTTTCATTAATTTCTTTCCTCTCGAAAACATCTTGATGGGGGTTTTCCAAACGGGAGAGATGATCAGCAGCTAGGTTCTCAGCTCCTTTTTTATCACGAATAATGATATCAAATTCCTGAAGGAGGAGAACCCAACGAAGAAGTCTCGGCTTTGCATCTTGTTTTGCAAAAAGGTACTTCAAAGCCGAGTGATCCGTATACACTATGCTTTTTGTCAGGATCAAGTATGGCCGGAATTTTTCAAAAGCATACACCACAGCTAATAATTCTTTTTCGGTGGTGGTGTAATGGCTTTGAGCCTCGGTCATAGTTTTGCTGGCATAGTGTATAGGCTGAAAATGTTTTGTTTTTCGTTGCCCCAAGACTGCCCCAATAGCATAATCACTTGCATCACACATGAGCTCAAAGGGCAAGTCCCAATCGGGGGCAACAAGAATTGGTGCCTCGGTAAGCCTTTTCTTTAATGTTTCAAAGGCTTCGATGCACTCAGGGGAGAAGATAAAAGGAGCATCCTTTTCGAGGAGATGGGTCATAGGCCGGGCGATTTTAGAAAAATCTTGAATAAACCTACGGTAAAAGCCAGCGTGACCCAAAAAGCTCCTAACACCTTTCACAGTTGTGGGATGAGGTAATTTTGCAATGACGTCCACTTTGGCACGATCAACCTCAATCCCGTTTTTTGAAATTTTATGGCCGAGGACAATGCCCTCTTTGACCATAAAGTGACTCTTCTCCCAATTTAGACATAACTTTGTGTCTTCACAACGTTTTAGCATATCGTCTAAATGGGAGAGGCATGACTGAAACGAATCCCCAATGACCGAAAAATCGTCCATGAAGACCTCCATAGTTTTTCCAATCATGTCGGAAAAAATGGCCATCATACATCTTTGAAACGTGCCCGGAGCATTACATAAGCCAAATGGTATACGTTTATATGCGAAAGTTCCATAGGGGCACATAAAAGTGGTCTTTTCTTGATCTTGCGGATCAATGGGAATCTGAAAGTAACCCGAGAAACCATCGAGGAAGCAATAGTACTCATTCCCCACTAATCTCTCGAGCATCTGATCCATAAAGGGCAGAGGAAAATGATCCTTACGGGTGGCGTCATTTAACTTACGATAATCAATACAGACGCGCCAACCCGTAACCAAACGAGTTGGAATTAACTCATTCTCCTCATTTGTGACAACAGTAATGCCACCCTTTTTTGGAACACAATGGATTGGGCTGACCCAAGGACTGTCTGAGATAGGGTAAATCAATCCGGCATCAAGAAGTTTTAAAACCTCTTGTTTGATAACCTCGTGAATTTTTGGATTCACCCTTCTTTGTTGTTGGACTGCAGGTTTGAAGTCGTCCTCCATTAAAATTTTATGAGTACAGAATTCAGGGTCAATGCCCTTGATGTCGGAGAGACGCCATGCAATTGCTTGTTTATGAGACTTCAAAACCTTTATGAGAGCAGCCTTTTCCTCATCACTTAAGTCTTTGGCAATTATGACGGGTAATTTATCATCACCCTCCAGAAATGCATATTCAAGATGAGGCGGTAAGTCCTTAAGTTCAACCTCAGGGAAGTCATCAGTTTTCTCAACATTTTTGACCTCCTCTTTATGAAGTTGTTGTGGTAGAACAGGAAGAGGAGAGGGATCTTCGTTTAACAATTTTTCAAGTATGAGAATATCCCTCTCGAGGTCGATCTCTTGGTTATCAACTCCATCAGGAATCGAATCACTTTTGAGAAACGCCTCCATTTCTTCTAAGATGAAGTCACTTCCCTCAAACGGAGTGAGGGAAGGAGAAGAATTGGCTATGATGGGGTGAGAAGACTGAGTGAGGTTTTCACTCGAAGAATCATCAATGAAACCTAAAATCTCTTGAGCATACTCCTCAGCAGCAACATCGATGACATCAATTTGATTCACTAACTCACAATCATAATTGGAGGAGTATCTCAAAGTTTGATTTAGGTTGAAGGTTATGGCTTCCGTTCCAACACGTAATGTGATTTCATGCTCAAATACATCGATAAGAGCTCGCCCAGTTCTAAGGAATCCCCGCCCAAGAATGAGAGGGACCCTTGAATCGGCATCAAAGTCAACAATCACAAAATCTGCCGGAAAATGGAATTTCCCCACTTTAACGAATACGTCCTCGGCAATGCCAATGGGACGAGAAATCGAACGATCGGCAAGCTCTAAAGTCATGCACGTGGGGGTAAGTTCGGGAAGAGAGAGTTTCTTCCACACAGAATATGGCATTAGGTTAATGCTAGCACCTAGATCGGCCAAGGCGAAGCAATCAACCATACCCGGGAAAGTACAAGGAATAAGAAATTTCCCGGGATCTCCAAGCTTTTCAGGAAGCTTTTTCAAAAGAACCGCAGAGCAGTTCTCATTCAGAGGAGTTCTTGCCATCTCAAATAATTTTTCTTTATTACTCAACAGATTTTTGATTGTCGATGCAAACTTGGGCATCAAGAGAATAGCATCCGCGAAGCTGATATCAAAATGCAAATCTTGGAAGATTTGGAAAAATTTATCCATTTGGTGATTAGCTTTTTCGCGGAGATTTTGTTCACTGAGACGTGATGGATAGGGAATAGAAGTTTTGGATTTAGGTTTGTCCACTGGAGTTTCTGGTGGTTCAAAGACAACTCCAGGCTTACATATGGTTTCAGGAATAACCTGAGGTTGGACGTGTGCTGTACTTCGTGGGCTAGGATTTTGCACTTTGTCCTTTGTCACCTCAGGTTCACGATTCACTACCTTTGGAGGAGAAGAAGAGGTAGTAGGAATCGCGGGTTCATCATATGAAGCACCACTTCGTGTTGTGATCGCCTTAGCATCGCCCCTCGGGTTAGCGATCGTGTTGCTCGGTAAAGTAGTACCTGAGCCCGAGGGTCGATCATTTAAAGACTTCTTGATGTCAGAAATCTGGCTGACCAGCAACTTGTTCAACTCTTCTTGGGACTTCATGAATTGTTTTAACAACTCGTCAGATGAAGGCCCGGTTGGAACAATGGCTTGATTCGGATTAGGAATATTTGGAGCTCGATTGTTCGGATTGGGACCTTGATTTTGAAAATTACCCTGATTAGGGTTGTTGTTTCCATGAAAATATCCCTGATTGAAATTACCCTGACCTTGGTTCCGATTAAAGTTTCCTTGATTTTGTTGTTGGAAACCTTGATTTTGGAACCCTTGGTTTTGATTTTGAAAACCGTGACCATGATTGAAGTTACCTTGGTTTTGATAACCTTGGTTCGCTCTATTTTGATTTTGGCCACGGTTTTGGACATTTTGGTTTTGATTAAAACCAGGAGGTCCAGGATAATGATGTTGAGGACGATAGCTAGGGTCCATAGGAGGGCGATATTGATTGCCTCCTTGATTTTGGGACCCCGCTAAAGCATGAGCTTCGTATGGAGTACCATCAGTAGCTGTGCAATTGTAGTAGGCATGCGGCCCACCACAAGTTACACAGACTTCCACTTTTTTAACCTCAGCAGGGGGAGGATGTTGTGGAAATGAGACTTTCTTTGTTTGGGTGAGAACCAAAGCTTGGATCGCTTCAGTGAGCTTGTCAATCTTAGCATCCGTACTAGATTGACCCACAGAAGATGAAGTAGAAGGACCCGCATTAATTTAGGAAACAATCGGTTTGCTTCGTATAGAGCGGACCTTAGACTTGTTTTCTATGATTTGCAAAGCTTCTTTCGTTGTTCTACTCAAAAAGTTACCTCCAGCGGAGGCATTGAGAGAATCCTGATCAGCTTGGCTCACGCCATTGTAAAACGTATCGAGTTGCATCAACTCAGAGAAACCATGATGTGGACACTTGCGAAGTAATTCTTTGAAACGATCCCACGCTTCACCAAAAGATTCATCATATTTTTTAGTGAACTTGGTGATTTCGTTCTTAAGACTCGTGGTCTTGGAAGGTGGGAAGAATTCATTCACAAACTTTTTGACAAGATCTTCCCAAGTCTCAATAGATCGTGGAGGTTGTTTTTCAAGCCAAATCTGGGCTTGTCCCTCCAATGAGAATGGGAAGAGAAGAAGTTTTATTGCTTCACATGGGACATTCTTGTACTTGATGGTTGATGTGATTTTATTGAACCATCGAATATGAGCATGAGGATCGTCCCTCTCAAAACCGTAGAATTGACTTGAGGTTACAAGATTGAGTAACCCGGTTTTGAGCTCAAAACTATCAGCCACGATGGCTGGGACAATAATGGCATCTCCGTAACCCTCGATGGGTGCTTGGAGAAGTTCACACATGGGACGGTCTTCCGCCATGGTGACAGTGGGTGTGGCAACAGTACGGATCTCAGATCCGACTGTTGGTGCTGAACGTCTACGAGGTCTTCTAGGTTTTCGTACAAGCTCACGTAATGGGCTAGTAGACCTAGAAGAACGAGTGCGCATGCACTAAAAACTCACTCAAAACAAAATCGAGGCAAAACGACAGTGAACTTAAACCAATAATCGCAAGCAAGTGGCTTCTTTAAGAAAGGTACACCACTCACAAGGATACAAAGGCAAGTTTTAATCTTTTTGGTTTGGGAACTTATTTGTTCACACCCCCAGTTGGCAGGTGTTCTGTCTTGGTTTTAGACGGTTTATTTTATGTAGAATTATTATTCACAAGAAAAGACGGATGTTTTTGTGTTTTGTGTATGGGTTTAAAAACTTTTGGAAAATATTTTTGGTATCGTTTCGTTTACCAAAATTGTTTCTCTTTAAGAATCACCTTAAAAGAAAACCGAATCAGAAAACGTTACGATTTGTTTTGTTGTTTTTAATTTTTTTTTGGTGTTTTAACACTTTAGGAAAAGTGTTAATGACTTTTTTGTATTTTGATTATGAAAATATACACAAGTGGTGGTATTTATACAGTGAGTGAGGTGAGATAACACTAATCTCAAATAACGCTAAAGAAACGCGCACACTTCCCCGGCAGCGGCGCCAAATTTTGATTGAGCCCGAACCACCTAACTTATATTGACCAAATAATGATCAACAAAGTCAAATAGCCTAGGTCAATGCTCCGGGTAATATAAGGTATCACCAGGTCGTTAAGTCCCGTTGAAGTGTGAATTGTAACTTTAGCGTATTCGTGATCGGGTAATTATTCACAAGAAAAGGTTATGATCAGAATTATTTGTAATTTATTAACAAATATAGCTTAGGAAAGCTACGTGATTGATTACGGGAATTTAGATTACGAAGATTTGAGCTAAAAACTAAAAACGTACGTTTTAATCAAAAAACGTATACAGACGCACAAAATAAAAAGTACAACTGAAGGACTGGAAGGGTTAAAAGTGTAAAATTGATATTTTTACAATCCTAATAATTAAATAAAATTTTAAGAAAAATAAAAATTATTTTTACACAATTTAATTATTTATTATTAATTAATTACTAATTATCTATTTAATATTAATTAAACTAATTAGAATTATTAAAAATACTAAAAAGACTTAGAAAATTAAGAAAAATTTTATAAACCTAATTAACCATCATGGGAATCCTAAAAAATTATAAAAAGTTAATTTGATGTATTTTTAAACTAATTAACTAATTATTATTCTATTTATTAATTAATATCTACTTAAACTATTTAAATTATGAAAACTATTAAATGAATAGTAAAAATTCTAGAAAAATTTATAAAAATGTTTTAACTAAAATAAAATCTATAAAAATTATAAAAACTAGGTTATACTATATAAAATCTAATTATACTATTTAACTGATTAATATTAATTAAAACTAAATTAAACTAAAATTAATTAGAAATACCACTAAAAGACAAAATAAAAATCTGGAAAATTTTGTAGAATTATTTTAACCTAAAATATAATTTCTAAAAATATAAAAGTAATATATTACTTAGAAATAAATTAAAAAAAAAAATAAATTGATAAATCCTATTAAATAGAAGCTATCACTATTTTTAAATTTGGTTTTTTTGATTTTTTCTTTTTCTAAACTAATTATAAACTAAAAACAACTATTTTTAACAAAAACACTTTTGATTTAACCCAAAGAATAAGCACTTGAAGTGCTTATTATACCCACAGTTGACTTTTGTTGACTGTGGAGTATTTTAAGCTCAAATGAGGAAATGTGGGGTCCACACTGATCAAACTTGGTTTCTCTGAGTGAGATGATCAATAATAAGCAACTTTTGATTAATTGATTGGCCTGAATAAGCCAAAAAGCACAAAAATAAGCACAAGCTCATGGTGACTGAAGCAGATTATGGGACAAAGTTTGGGGACAAAATCAAGTGGGGTCCACTATCCTAGGGGTCAAACAAAAGGTTCAAACTTACTCCCTGGTAGGAGGGGGGTTGAGTGGTACCAAAAACAATAGGCCTAGACCACTGTAGTGGCCACAAACCACCACAAAAAGTGGTGGTGTGAGGGTGGTCTGCTGAGAACAGGGCAGATGTATGCCCTGCAGGTCACTTTGTGGCCTTGTGGGGCCCAGTAAACAAAATTCTAAAAATCTGAGAAAATTCTCAAAAATTAACAAGATGGTAAAGATTAAGCATGCCAAATCTTAGACCTTAGAACCTGGTATCCATCAATTTACAGACCTCCAAAGTTGGTGTATTTTGACTGTGACAGCTTTTGACCTTTTTAAGAAAACAAAGGACTTTGACTTTGGTGAGTTTTGATCCAACTAAACTTACTGAAAATGATGTATTAAGATATAATGAGGCTAAATTAAACTAGATTAACAACTAACAACCCTGTATGATGATTATGGAAGTTCAAAATCCAACAGTGAATTCATAAGATGGAATCAAGCATGAATTTGACTTTTTAGGCTATCAATTAGTGTTCTAATGGTTTATATGATCTGTTCTATACTAAATTACCATGCATCAATCAAATATTACAACCATAACACAGGTTTACACTAAGCAATAAACCAATCCAAACACTACTTAAAACCAACTGTTACACTGATTAATGAAGCAATCTATTTTCAAATTCCAATTTTAAACTCTAACTAGTTCTAATAACTATAAATGAACCTGTTTTGACACTAAAATGCAACAAAAACTACCCTGAACTCAGAATCATGAATAATGCAAATTTTATAAAAAAAATGAAACAGCTTACAAAAGATCTCATTCCAGCATGAAAAGGAATGTTTCACTCAGCTTGCCTATCTTTAAGATAGGCAGAGGTCTTCCATTAGCTACCTCAGCTTATCCATAGCTCCATAAATGCCCCTCCTTTGACCTGCATTGACTTTTTAGAAATTGTTACACTTTCTATTCTATTCTGGATTTTATAGTCTCTAACAGCTTTAATAAGCTTTTGGGAGCTTAAGTGAGCCTAAAGAAGTCCATGATATCAGATCAATCAAGCTTTTGGATTTATTGAAATAAGAATAAATTGCATTAACCAAGATAAGAACTTGAAACTGATTTTATTACTTGAAAAGGATTTAAAGTACAATAAGAGAGATACTACAATGCTTAAAAGCTTCTGATTACACTTAGAATTACTTTAACTAAAAAAACGACATGAAAATATTACTAAAAATCTAACTAGCTCTTCAATGCTCCACTTCTTCTCTTTTATAGTCCCCAATTAGGATTTTGGGGGTTCTCTGATCTTTTCCCACCTTAATTATGAACCATTGGATGATAATCTTGCATCTTAGCCGTAGGATGGATTTTGGCGCCAAAAGCTAATTTAGATTTTAGCTTCTGAAACCATGTGCTAAGGAAGTGGTATTTGGGTGGAGTGTATTGGAGAGGTTAGCAGTGATTAGGGGTAACGATGGAGAGGAGGGGGGAGGCTGCTTGCAGGGTGATGATGGGGGTAGCAGGGTGTCACGGGGTTGTGTTGGGGATGGGTTTGACCAACTTGTTGACTGGGGGAAATTATTTAAAACGGTTAAATGTTTTTGGGTGGGCTAAGGGTAATTTGGGCCTGGTTTTAGTGGTGAGGATGGGCTTGGTATTTTGGGTTTGGTTTTGGTAATAAAAAACAAGGGTCCGTATGGTTGTAGCAAATTACAAGGACTAATTGTGTAAAAACTGAAAACTAAGGGATTTGATTTGCCAACTTTCAAAACTCCTTCCAAGGATAAAACTTGCCACATTATATTTCCACAAGGATTTTTGATGCAATTTTCCCATTTTAAACCATCGGGGGTATTTTCTGCCAAACCTTCAAAGTTGAGGGACCAGAATTGCAATTTCCTCAAACTTTCACCCAAGGACCAATGTTTCCAACCTGTGATTTCCCAAGGATAAAATATGATTTTCCATACAAAAATATTCCACCAGGGATCAATTCTGCCAAAATCTAAAACTCCAGGGACCATTTATGTCAATTTTGGATTTTAAGGGGTAAAAGTGTAATTTTCTCAAACTTTTTCACCCAAGGACTTATTTTGATAATTTTTGACTTTTCTTTGCCTTGAGTTGACTTTTCTTTTGTTTTAAACTTCCAGGGACTAGTTTTGCCAAATTTTGAAACTTGAGGGACTGAAACTGCCAATTGTGCAAACTTTGTTCGTTTTTCATTTGTTTTTAAACATTTTGCATCTAAAACATATAAAACACACTTTTGGGATAAATTGTGTATTTTGATGCATTTTTGGGTGTTTTTGGATGTTTTGGCAGTCCAGATACGATAAAAATGATGAGTGTTTGAGCACTCATCAGTACCCTGGGGGTACACGGGCGGAACCCATCTGAGGGTTCCGCCTGATCCGCCAAGCATGCAGTGTGGTGTGCTATAAATACCAAGCCATAACTTGATTTTTGGCCAACCTCTTGAGATCATATTTTACACACACACTCATCTTTTCTTCTAACCTCTTAACATTGTAAATGTGAAGTTTCCTTTTGTAGCAAAGAAGCTCACAAGGTCATCAAAAGTTACAAGTTTCCAACACAACGTTGCAAGACTTGTTAGCTTAGTATTGTGTAAACTCTTATTGTTTACACGTCATTTATTTGTATATATTCTGTAGTGAGTGGTTTGTATTTTAGTCCTCAAAATACAAAGAGTGTTGGGAGTTGTTGTACCCTAGTAAAAGAACTAAACGGGAGTGGTTGTGCCCTTGTAAAAGAACTCGACATCTAGCTTTATGTCGGTAAAAGTATAAGCAACGTGTAAGGTTTTCTCCGCCGGTGAAAGAGGCTTGTTGACTAGTGAAAGAAACTCTCGAGTTGGATACTCGGGGCGTGAACGTAGGGCAAGGAAATAGAGTCCTTGTAGCCGAACCACGATAAATACTCGTGTTGTGGTTTGATCGTTTCTTTCATTTACTTACTTGTTATATATTGTGTTTGTGCATATATCTTTGATCAAACGGAAAGTTTCAAAGCTAACTAAACAAGTTAAAAAGATTTTAAACGGTAAACTATTCAACCCCCCTTCTAGTTTTCCACAGTTCCAACAACGTCAAAATGAATCTCTTTATGAAGCATGGACTCGTTTCAAGGACTTACTCCAAAAAGTCCCTCATCATGGCATAGATCTTTGGCTCCAAGTCCAAATCTTCTATGACCATATCGATCTCTCCACGAGGCGAGCCATTGACCAATAGGCCGGTGGTAAGCTACGTGATCTAAGTGCGGAACAATCATGGGAACTCATAGAAGATCTTGCTCTCTATGACAACGAAAGTTGGAATGATCCCCGTGATTTGAACAAAACGGTCAAGGCAATATCTTTGCCTTCGAACAACTCTAGCACTCCCGACCGTAGGATCATGGAACTTGAGGACCAAGTCAAGTTTCTCATGAAATATTACGAAGCTCCTAAGCCTTCAAGCCAAGTAAGCAAAATCACTTCTTCATGCAAATTATGTAGTGGTCCCCATGACACTCGTGATTGTGTGGAACTCCCCGGAACAGCTTTTGCGGACTACGCATCCTCGCGTACTGACGAAGCGGGAGATAAGTGGTACACTTTCAAACCCGAGCCAAACCCTTACGGTGATTCCTACAACCCCTCTTGGAAAAATCACCCAAACCTTAGGTGGAAACAAAATCAAGCCAATTCTTCCAATCCGCCTAATCGTTACCAACCAAACGGTCCACCCTCCAACCGTACTTTCAACAACAATCCTTCTAACAACTATGGTAGTACCAACAACCTTGTAGGATTGATGTCTAAGTTCATGGCATCTCAAGAAGCTCGCATAGCTAGGTTTGAAACCGAATTCAACCAACAACAAACGGAGATGACCAACAAGATAGACAACTTGTTGAAGGCCCTCAACAACCAAGCGTTAGCCACACCTAGGAAGGACACTAGGGACACCAACAACGGAATCCAAATTAAGGACCCCTCATCATCCAAACATGTCCACTTTGTCAATGTTGTCACCATTAAGCCAATAGATAAGGAGATAGAAGAAAGTGACAAGGATGAAGTTGGAGTAGAGACCGAGACTAGGGATGAAAGTAGGGAAGTTGAGGTTAATAAGAGAGAGGAATTAGAGGAGGTAGAGACTATAGAAAAGCACTTTGATAAGTTGCCCACCAAGGAAGAACGGGAATACCATAAGGATTTATTCGATAGTCCCGAGAGACCATATATCCTTGGCACACCCCTTATCAAAATGGGAGACCCCTCTAACATCAACATACCATGCAACATCGGGCACATGCATATATGGAAAGCTTACATCGATCCTAGATCTCCCGTAAACATCATGACTAGGACTTATTACAATTGGGTAATGAAGAAGCAACTTGATTATAGGATGATGCCCAATAAGAATTTAATAAGTAATTTTGTAGGAAGAGTGAAGGGATTGCATGTGATTATAGGCAATATCACTTATGAGATCGATTTTATGATAGTAGAAGACACTCGTCTGGTGATAGATGATTGCCTAAGCCAAATAATATTCGGAAAACCATTTGTTGAGGTCACCAGGATGAGTTATGATCCGACTTTAGGGATAGTTAGATTCAAGGAAGAGAATGATGAGATTGCCTACCAAATGCCCTACAAGATTGAGCAATACCGCCTCCTCTCTAATTTAGAAAAGGAACACAAACAAGCGGCTTATTATAGGAATGATGAGGATAGACGTAGAGGAGTAGAGTATGTGAAGAATAGGATGCTTGGTTTCTACAAAGAATAGATGGAGAAAAGAATTGATAGCTTTAAATGCTTCTTCTGATCTATCCAGTTGTTTTATTGCTGCTGCCATGTCTTTTAAAACATAATCAACTTGATCACCTAAATTCATCGTAGCCCAAAGCATTAATATAGTGTTGCCTGGGTTGTCTAGCATCTGTCAAGAGAAAAACATGAAAAGATCACAAAATAAGCCTAAAAAAACCAAAAATCTTAGCTCTCAGACATATAACAATTACCACAACAACGTAAGTTATGATGGTGGCAACATGATCTTTGAATGAACAGCAGTAACATAGGGCATACTCTAACCCAAAGGCTACTCACCTGTTACCAAAAGAACATGTAGTTCTTGTTTTGTTCTTCGTGGAGTATCTGCAAAAACGGAAAATAGACATGCGTCACTCAGTAGAACTCAGTTTTAGACCTATTTAGTTAATATTGAATCTGGATAAATACGGGTTATTAAATTTGAACTTATGTAAACCAATAAGCTCAGGTTGATAAGCACTTAAGCCTGATGGGAACTTATGAACTTTTCTAAGTTAAAATATGTTCGTAAAACAACAAATTTAGCTAATTCAAAGAGCCTCTCTATTGCAACACATTGCAATTGGCCAATGAGATTCAGTATACAGAGTCGAGTTGTTATTAAAAGGAAGGTATATAGAGTTATATGATACCTTTGTATGTGTATGCAGGGTGAGACGAGAGATACCTCCCATTGCTTTTGTAGGGTCCGTGAGGATCAAATTAGCTCCAAATAACAATATTGTTACCCTCCTTTCTAAACTCATGTATGAAGGCATTGTCAACACCATCTTGTTCCCTTTGAAAGCGACCATGAACGCCATACTAATTCGCATATACCCTGATGTGGGCTCAATTAACACCGTCTGGTACAATCATCAATTTATAATTTAAGTACACATGTTTATCAAACGTTGATAGTATGTATTCCACAAATCTCAATGGAAAAAGTACCTTTCCGGGTGTTTATCAAACGTTGATAGTATGCATATGAATCTTGCCATTCCTTCACCCATTTTCATGGTAATATCCTCGATTGACTCCTGATAACTGCAGAATAGTTGAAGACTTTTGGCTCAGGATGAAAATATAAGATACTTAACTACAAACAGTAGTTAAAAATATGTATATGCGACCTTTCATTAAGCTCTAAAAAAGAAGTAGAAACATGATGGAAGTGGACCATGAGAATCTTGTATTCCTTTGTACCACCTTTTAATAAAAGAAACGACTACATTCATAAAGTAAATCATATATATTGAATGACACAAGATTAGAGTAAGGTGATACATCCAGTACTCACATTCAAAATGCTAATCAGGATCATATATATGATCATGGAATTCCATCAGAATAGGTATCTTAACCATAGTATATATGCTTGTATCATCCTCTGAACAAAAGGTAAGATGATAAACTTGTTTAAATTAGATAGTAAGAACTCATGTTTCATATATAGTAAATGAATATATATCACAAAAACAATTAATCACAATATGCCATGAGGGTTAATAACAAGTTTCACTACATATTTATCAGTAACTTAAGAAACACCGCAATAGGTTGTGGGTCATAAAAACCTTTACATTAAAGGCTCAAGTATCCTTATTGACTTTTTATGTAAAAGTTAGTTAACTACAAAAAACCCTGCAATAGAAGAATGGAACATACCGATTGTGTCACTGCAACGACAGGCGGATGCTGAAAAAAAAAACAAAAAAAAAAAAAAAAACAAACTACTCAAAACTTGTAATCCCTTTTGTGATGTAGACGCTTCGATGGTGGTTAGTCTCGGTGTTTGGGGTTTTCTAGTGGTGTGGGTTACGGTGGTGGATGTGGCGTTCGGTGGTGATGGGAATCTGGTGGTGGTGGAGGAGGTGGTTGTTAGACTTGAGATGTGAAGATGAGAGAGTTTTTTAATTAGGTTAAAGATGAGGGGGGAAATTGTTGAAAGATAATCAAGAGGCTGTAGACAATCAAGAGGCGTGTAGTTTAATATTTCTCTCTCATTTTACCATTTTTCAACACTCAACATTTCACTTTTGACCATTTTCTCTTTACATGTAGTTAAGATATTGAGATTTTAGCCAGCTGCATGTATTATATATACATGATTTGACTATGTGTTTGAAATTTTATTTAGTTGTGCGAACTTTGTATCATACCCAAAAAGAACAATGAAAAAATATTGCAATTGTCACTACACGTCCTTACCTGTTTATCACCATTGGCTTTACTACAAAGTACCAATCAGTACTTTTAAGAGAGCTAGGTGCAATCGTTCTTTATAAATTTTATAGAACACGCCACATATAACTTATAACACCACTATAACATAAATAATAATAAAAAGGATGTCCTTAACAACGTGAGTGCGTAATAAAAAGGGTATACAACTGTTATCAAGTGTGAAATACCAAGCCTAATACACGAATATCAATGAATCAAGTAGGGGCGAGCATCGGTCCAAACCCGACCTGACTGACCCGAAAACCGAAACTCGATAAAAACCCAACCCGAGAACCGAACCGAAATTACTCGGTTCGGTTCGGTTCGGTTTGGTTTGGTCGGTTTAGGCTCGAACCGGACCGACCCGACCCGACCCGACCCGACCCGAACAGAAACTCGGTAAAACCCTAACCCGACTTAGAACCGAGTTTGGTCGGGTCGGTTGGTTTCGGTCGGGTTCTCGAGTCAGGTCGGGTTCTCAGTCCAAATGCTTAGCCCTAATTCAATCAAGAATATACTGAGCCAGACTCGGGATCTATTCCAATAATATTTGTATCCATTTTGCTGCCTTGATGAAAGTTTTTTATGCGTTCCAGTTCCATGGAAGTTCAACATTCGAGATGTATTTGTAATTTAGAAGCTTCATATACCAGATTCTGTCACGAAATTGTTGATCTGCAGTATGCTCAATACAAGGCGAGCTATAGTTGAACACTAATTCATTTGCAACAATATAACTGTTCTTTACTTTGCTTTATATGGGCGGATCGAAGGTTTTCAAGACTCATGATCGTTTTTGTTTTTGTAAAATCAAATCGAAATCTTAATATCCTACTATAATGCTATTTTCTTAATAGTCTTTGTAATATTATTTAAATTTACAAATTATTATATATCATACGAGTTTGGACCAAATGAGAAATAAAAGTAAAATGAGAAAAATGAAAAGTAACCCTGACCATTTACTCCCATGAATTTTATATCATAAACATAAATTATGTAAATGTTGTCTTAAATTAAGAATATGAAATGTTTAAGAAAATTAACATGCTTTTTAAATTCTATAAAACATAATCCATAAATTTGAAATTTTTTTAAATTGCAGTTCGAGAAAAGTATGATGAGATCAAATAAATCTTAAGATCCTATAGTCAGCTTGCTAAGATCCTACGTAGAATCCACGTCGTTTTTGCTTTATAGTATCGTGAGAACCTAAAATCATGATCAGGATCTTAGTAACTATATGGGTGGATCTTAGTAACACCAAATCCATCTCAAGAAATATATCGGTTTGACCCGACTATTTAGCCTGTTACAAATCCAAAAAATTTCCAGTTTCGGAAAAGAGGGAAGAAGAAAAAAAAAAAAAAAAAAAAAAAAAAAGGGACGAAAATTGCTATTTTTGTATGGCGGCTGCTTCAATGTAAATTAGTTTGGAAAGTAAAAGCAGGACCAAAATATATGTGCAACAATTAACATGAAAAACTGGTCAATGCGATTGCTAAGGCATTGCCGCTAATAGGTACATTATATATAGGCCTCCGTAGCAAAATAACATGCTGTTCACTGAATCACTGAATGTACCAAAATGACCAAAACCAATGGTCTTTTCAAGATCAGAATTTTACACACTCATAGAAAACGGGCCCATGTACGAGATCGGTGGAAGATCTTCAACAAGTGAGTCAGGATTCACATAACTTGCAAGCCTCCTGAAACAAATTGAACCAATACGAGTTTAAGTTAAAACCTTTTTATGACAATTTAAAAGGAAAAAAAGAGACTAGATGTTACCTCCAAATATATACCAAAATGTGCTGGTTTCTCTTCCGATATACAAAATACCAAAAGGCACAAAATGTTACAAAAGATCCTCCTTAGTTGTAGCATTCTTGTGACATGACCTGACTAGGGATATTTGATGTCAAAAGTGTTCCTCGAAAACCTCCTTGCTCCTCCATCCTTGTATCAGAAAGCTCATCTAAAAAGGGCGATAAACGCAGAGAAATTGTTTTAAAAATAAGCAAAGATACATTTACTAATCATAAAAGAACAGATGGTTTTGCACAAAATACCAACATATTTCTTCGATTCTCCCACTTTTTGTCATTGTACCTTTTTTGTACATATGAGTCATTAAAAGATGATTTTCTGTCCCGTTAAATCATTTTGTTACCAAAAACCCTTAAAACAGGCTTTCAAGGATGAGAAAATGCTGGTATTTTGTTGGAAAATAAAAATAAAAACACTACTTAATGAAATTACCTGCAATGTCACGGTTCTCATGGATCTCTGAATCAGTCACCCACATAACGTCTCCCGGAAATATACACATATCAGCAAGAGTAGCAGTTTCACCTTCAACGATGTTTGAACCTTTATGAAGTATCTGGTTTTCCTTCACTATCTGTAACTCACACAAGTCGTCAATAAAACAAGCTACACGTAACAAGCAATAGGTATTTATATTTAAAAATGAAATAATACCCCAAACGATTGCCAAATCATCATCTTGAGATCATAAAGAGTTGTGGAGCCAGAAACATTTAGATTCACTGAGTTCCCATAAGGTGTCCTTCTAGAGCGTTTAGATATTCGACGATTATTTGGCTCTAACATATTTGCAGATCCTTCTAGAATGTACTTTGGCGGTTCTTTACCGCGAACAAAACAAATACATATATCTTCATTAGAGTAGTTTAATTTCCTCACAAGTTCAAAGCTTTCTCTTTCACCGATGCATTCTTCACAAACCTATCAAAAGTTCCATAAAAAACCCATAACTTAGCAGATGGCATTACACCAAACTTTATACAAAAATTTGTTACTTTTGAATGGATTTTTCGGATAAATACCGATATACTTGTTAAATCGTCCCACTTTACATCTAATACTTCTTTTTTACATCTAAGTTATTAGAATATGGCTTGGTGTCTCATTAGGGTAATTTTTTATATAAAAAGTATCAAATTTGAAAGCCGGTTGAAGGATTTGTGGCTACATGATGACTTAAACGGACCGATAGTCATCTTTTTTACTTGACACAGAAGTACAAAAAGTAGTACATTGACTAAAAAGGAAGTTCGTATTTTATGCAAATAATCTAAGAAAATATACCTGCGGAAAAGTTTTGATTGTTGGCACTTGAGAGTCGGTCTCACCATTTGCATCATCAGAAGAATTACCATTCTCCTCTGTAATTATCGGCATCTCTTCGGATGTCCCCAACATAGTAACGTCAGAGGAGACTGTTATATCAAGTTCGGCAGATATACCATTTTCCTTGATACCATTCCAATCTTTACAAAACAATATCCAGTCATTTTCAGTAACGATTGTTAGTTCGTCTACCTGAGAAATCATCATACAGAATAAAGCAACTTTATTGCACATGCATACAAATTACTAACTTAATATTTATTTCTCCTAGAGCATGATCACATCAAAGATAAAATTAAAGGTTTTTTACGTAATACTATTTTGCCCCATCTTAGCCGTACTCTTTTTTGTAAGTAATTGTAACATTGTATATAAAGTCTAACATAAGTACAAAGATATAACATGTTTGAATATGAATTAAACATTTTTAGATAAAATATTACACTTTTCACCAAAAAAAAAAATGATGAAAAGTTGGGTTTAAGGGTTATTTTTGTTACAAAATGACCCAAATGGGACAAAAGGCCAGTTTAAACGACTTAGATGTACATAAATAAGGAATTATGTCCTTACAGCAGAAGCCTTTTGGAGAAATGTATCACGTTTACGTATAAGAATAGGAGGTCTCTGAAGAAGTCCAGAGTGCTGTTAAGGATACAAAAAGTTAGTTAATGAAGCTCACTGTCGTCAGAGTGCCAATGCTTTATAAAATAATCTATAAATAGTAAAAATGTTATACAATATATTAAATACAATGTGGATCAAAACTTTCTGAACCTGTTGACATTTCAGTGAGTCAATTAAAGTATTCAGGTCTTCTGGTTGTTCAATAGAAGATGCATTCTTGCCAACTGCTGTGACGTAACACCGCCACTTTGTAAGCCAAGAGGTCGGCATCAAGTAATATCTGTTTTCAGGAAAAAGTGGTACACTTTTTCCAAGTGCTAGCTTTTCATGAGACTGGCGTTGTTTTATCTTAAAATCCCTGCACATTGAGAACATACGTCAATAAAAAAGTCAAACAAATCTTTATTTCTTTAAGAAGGTTTTCGTATTTGGACAACCTTAGGCTATCTTCTTGGCATGTCACTTCTGAGAGTTCATCATGGCACTGAGGGCATATATCAGAATCAGAAGGAAAAACTGAACAGCCAATCATGTCATCGGGCTTTACTTCATTGGCAGACTTGTATATGAAAAGCCACAAATTTTCTGGTACTAGAGTCCGCTTAGCTCCAGCCGCATGCTCAGGCAAAAGTGCTCCATGTGGACACCTGATTGCTGCAGTTGGTCCGGTATCAGCTTCAGATGGTGAGTCAATGTTTCGTCTTCGTACCCATTGGCTCAACCTACATGTTAAAAACACAGATAAATTACAAATGTGCACATTTTTCTGTCAGTAAATTTGAATGGTTACCAACATACCATGATTTGGAAACGTAGTACAATTCTCCATCCCGACATTTACCGGCAAGTGCTGATTCAGCAAGTTCTCTCATTGATGTTCTTCCATCTCTATAGCTATCAGCACTAACTGTAGAGCGTGCTGTTTCCGTAAGGCACTCGATGCAGCAATCATCCTCGCCCAATTCTGGCCCACCTTCACACTTGATTTACAATTGTCACAAGTCAGATATGAGAATGCATAAATTTAATAGTAAAGCAAGAAAAAACTGATGCAAATTGTTAAACGCATCAGATAATCACAGTCTAGCAGACATAATAAATGTTCCCAATAGTATGAAAGATTAGATGTAGTCCAAGGTCTCAAGTCTCAACCATTCCCTAAACAACATGTGTCACAGAACATGCTTTTGTTTAAGATTTATACAAAATACACTCGTAATTTTTGTGAATACAAAATCACTAAGAAAGTTGTGTAATATGCTCAAATACCTAGAAGATTTAAGAATGCATATTATAAGCGTATATTGGCTTATTGCTCTTTTTAATTTTTATAAGAGACAAAAGCCCTTTTAAAGTGTTTTAGTTTGCAAGGAGGTACATATTTACTGTAACATGCATAATAGAAAGAAGGTAAAAGAATACAATCCCAAACACCCTTTTAGATGTGTACAAATATTTACTATCATATGCTTTCACGTGATGAACATAAGTAGCATGGCAAGAAAACATAATTTATAACAATTTCACTGCACTCGCATGCATACGAAAACTACAAAGTATTACATGCAATCAAACTAGATATGCTTTCTTAGATCAAATATAAAGAAAAAAAAAATTAATTTGTGAGACGTACATATTTACTGTAACATGCATAATAGAAAGAAGGTACCTTGGAAAGTATAGTATTCCAGGCCTTGGTCGATAACCGTTTCATGGAACTAATCTTCGAAACCGGTACTTTCCCATGCTTACATTGAATTGGTTTATTGTCAATTGGCCTGCAGAGCAATTAAACCATCAAAAACTGAAGCCTCAGACTGTTTAACATTCATTCCATACTTTCAGCAAACATGAAATTATAATGGATGGCAATGAGAATACAATAAAAATTGAAACTTACATAGGCGTGATTTCATCTGCCCACTTGCGTAGCCAGTCAGTCGAAATCCACCTAAATGACTCCGCAGGCGACTGAACAGGTGCTTCAGAGATAAGTGATCGTACTTCATGTCGTCTCCCCTTAACAAGAGCCTCCGTGGCCTCTTTCTCTTTTGTGTATTGCAGACAAGATTCACTATATGACTTGTTCAACTCATTAACTTCCTTCAAAAGATGAGGCGGAAGATACTCGCCATTTTGCAAAGAAACAGAATTTTGATCTTCTAGTTTCAATTCACCAGATCCCATCTGTGTGTTTATATGACCATTCGTTTGATTCCTAAGAGAATACATCAGCATATATGCATCGGTTGAAGAGAATGTTTGTACATGAGTAGCAGTTTCACAGGCACCAGAAATATCCATATGGTTTCCATTTACAGCAGCTTCGGGTTCTGATGAGCCCGATTGTCCAGCTGGGACAGTCTGTAATGGTTTAGCAGATGATTTAGAAGAATTGCCACCGAAAGGGTGATGACCCAACTCAGTAACAACGTCGTCATCAAACTCCCACCATAGCCCGGTATCTTGATCTTTAATATGAGCAACATAATGTCCACTGTTAACAGTAGAACCCTTGTGGATCAAAACCGCTGATAGATCATATATCAGTTCAGATTTACTTTGCTCGGATAACCATCGTGCCATATCCACTTGTCCAGGGAAAGAAAATGCAGATGTTATCTTCTTCTTTGTTGTAGTCTATGGACCGTATAAGAAAAAGGTCAATATGGTAACTTGAGTATATCTAATACAAAGGCAGACATAAAAAGTTTATAAAGTAGGGTTTTTGTTATAAAGTACCCCATTTAGTCGATGGTATGATCATCTGTGTACCAGTAGGTCATTTTATATATGATCGTCTTAAGGTATGTTTTTCAACACTTTATATACAATTTAAATTTGTATATAACTCCATTTTATACATAGATTCAACATTTTTATATATTACGTTAGTATTTCATGACAAAACCGAAGAGTAGTAATAATTATATATATTTAAAAAAAAAAAAAAAAAAACCTAAGAACATAAGAACATAAGTTCACTTACATTTGGAAGGAAAATACAACGCTTAAGCTGGAAAATAAGAACAGGAGGCAGCGACTGCAGCTTGATGCTACGAGTAGCATCTACACGAGTTGTGCATGAACTACAAAAATACTGATTATCTCCTTGAAGCTCTTCAACAGAAAGATAATCATCTAAACTTTCATCCAAACTCTTTAGACCCTTAACGTTTAACTCCACCCCATAGAAGTCTTCAACATTTGATGAGGCTTCCGATTGGTTCCCACATTTTGAACACCTAAAAAGAAATAAGGGAACATTCACTATGTCTTTTAGTTACAATAATATTAAGCTTAAAAAAAATATTTATCGGCCAGTTGCATAAAATACCAAATGGAACACATAGCCATATTTAACCTTTTTTACATAATGTATTGTTTTTTGAAAGCTGGTTTTTGAGTGTGTTTGTATCCAAAATGACTTAGACCGGGACACATTGCCATATTTTAAGTTTAAAACTAAGTACAGTAACTTTATACAATATGCCCAAACATAATATATTGCACTTTATGCAATATGCCCAAACATTTATACGTAAACTTACTTGGTAACATGTGACACGCCTCCACGAAACAAATTTTGAACAACACTTCTGGCCTTAGCAACTTTTGAATAGCTCAAACATTGCTCGAGCAATGAAAAAAGCAATGTAAGAAACTCGTGACTATCTTGCTGAATACCATTATCTAACGCCAGTGCTTCAATGAAACGAGCTGAATCAATAGACGCCTTATTACTACTGTGAAGTTGTGCAAAGAGTCGAGCAATTTGGTCCAATACCGGCTGCTTTTCAAGGACTTCTGGTTCAATTGATAGCACACCCTCTCTAAAAGACTTATTCATGTATAAAAACTGAAGTATACTGTTTGCATAGCATGTTGCTCCAAGATTTGATAAGCCAGCTGGGGTGTCGAGGGAATCACGGAGTTCTTTAGAAGGATCATCACCCAGTGGGGCCATAATTTCAGACATCTTTTGCCATAACCCAGATTTGCGGTTACCGTTTGGAGGTGGAATTAGGCCACAAAAGCAGTTGGGGTTATCTTTTGTGTTTACTCGACAACCTGGATAACAAAGCGGCTTCTCCAGCATATATAGCTGTTTTATATCATCCTTCGACACTTCACCCGACAAGTGTATTTTCCTATCCAAGAATGGAAAGTTTGAGTTTAAGATAATAAATTAACTAACCTTTACAAATTAAAGCATACAAACTACCATGATCAAGTAAAACCAACATCGTTTAATTAAAAAAACAACTTAAATCCCTTCAATTGAACTAAATGAAACTACAGGTCTACAGCATTTGCTGCCTTTGCAAGATAACAGCCACAGAAAGATCAGGCAATACAAAGATACAATATTAATTCCCCAATAAACTTTTGGATTAAAAAAAAAAAAAAAAAAAAAAAAAAAAAAAAAAAAAAAAACTGCCTTTTAACTCCAATACAATACTAATTCTACAACTTTTATCAGATAGAAGTCGTAATTTATAGAAATACCACGAAATAGCAAAATGTTTATCTTTAACTTGTATGTGGTGACATTCCATCCCAACTTTGCACTTCAAGAGACCAACTTTAAGGGTGCGTTTAGTCAGAGGAAAACATCCATATTTTTCACAAAAAGTTTGTCAAGAATAAGGAAAAAGGAAATCATGTTCAAAATTGATGTTTTTCCAAGAATTCTCCACAAAACTCAAAATTTCTATAAAAAAAAAACTACAAAACGCATTTTCTATGTTCTCCTTGTTTTCGATTGTAACCCAAAACCCCCACTTTCCATCTTCAAAAAGAAACTACAAAACCACCTACACGTGTTTTCTAAAAAAAATCAACTCTTTTATGGAAAAATACCCCTTCCAAATTCCTACAAAATTACAAATAGAAAAAACGAAAATGTTTCCTCCAACTAAACGCACCCTAAGGTATCTCTCCCTGTACATTTTCACTTTCCAAACAAAAGTTACACATGGTGGACATTCGAGTAATCGACACTAATTAATCAAATTCCAACTGATTTTAGAGTTCCTACAAAACTATGCTCGATATTATAAGAGTTTCTATTTCGCGCCCTAATTCACATAATCCTAGAGAATACACTCAAAGTTTACGCCTTTTACACTATATCAATAACCCGAACCCTAAACACCGATTACACTCTTTCCTTCACAGAAATGACTTTCACAAGATTTTTTTCTCTTACATCAGCTTACACTAAACACAAAACTCTTCAACCAAAAACCAAAATTTTCACATTCAGGAAAATTATCCCAACAAATCTTACACATGGTCAAATTCCGACATTATATAACTATAGTCAATCTGCTTTTAGAATCCCTCATTTACTAAGCTCAAAACCATATATGAGCAGTTATCATTCCGAGGCTCAAATCCGCATACAATGAGGAAAAAAAACTCAAAGTTAAAGCCCTTTATGCTCTCCTAATCAAGCAGACCCTAACACGAAAGATTCACACTTTCCATCACAAAAAGGCACTTACACTACCAGATGTTGTGTGTCTAATTCATTACATCTTTTTTCGGATTTTTAATAGCTTATTGATTTTATTTAGCTTATTAATCAAGTTTGATAAACTCTTACTATTTTCCTCCTCTCTTAATCATTTAAAATACCCTTCTAATCAGTTTTAACTGAACCTCCTAAAAAGCTTAATTTCAGCTTATTAACTGCTTATCAAGTGCTTATTTCACGTTAGAAACTTAAAATCACTCTCAAATCATCTTATCACTAGTTTTTCTTTATAAACCAAGGGTAAGGATCCAATGAGAAGAAAACTTAAAATGAGAAAGATGAGAAATAATTATAATCACACATTTGAGATGCATCGACTTGATTTAGATGCATCTCTATTCATTTAGATGCATCCCAATTAGTTTCGAAAGTGATTTTGAAGTGAAAACGATGCAAAGTAGTACTAACAACATATTTGACCCACAGAGGACGAAAAATGTATAGGATTCGTCTAACTTGATGAAATGCATCTAATATATGTATATGCATCTAATTTTTTGCTAGAAAATATATTATGGTGCATCTAAAAGACTAGGGATGCATCTAATTCAAGTCGATGCATCTCAAATATGTAGTTATAATTATTTCTCATCTTTCTCATTTTAAGTTTTCTTCTCATTTGATCCTTAATCTATAAACCAAACCCAAACACACTTTCCAGTTTCCACTAAACACAACTTTTTCACAAACAAAAAACGTAACTTTACAACTTCTACGCATACGAAACACCAAATGTACATCCTAATCAACCAAAAACACAACTTCTCCGCAACAACAAAAAAGGTAACTTTTCAACTTCTACGTAACAAAAACACAAAATGTACATCCTAAATCAACCAAAAACACAAAATTAACATCATCAACACAAATTCAAACTTCAATAAGCTATATAACGCCGCAATAACTTTAGCTTATTAACTGCTTATTCACGCTAAAACTGAAAATCATTCTCAAACCGTCTTATTTGTAGCTAAACACCAAACTTTTTCAATATGGAAAAACCGTAACTTTCGACTTCTACGCAACAAAAACACAAAATGTACATCCAAAATCAACCAAAAACCACAAAATCAACATCATTAACATCATATAACCAAAATTTCAAACTTGGATCACCTATACAATGCCGCAACAACTTCGGCATTATTATCGGACCGAAAACGCTTATTCTTATTACGCGTATTAGCTCGATTACTCATCTTTCACATCAACCTGCAAAAACCAACATCAAAAACACCTTCAATTCACATAAAAATCAAAACTTTGACAAAAATAACACCAAATTCAAAAACTAGGGTTTTAAGCTCAAAAAGGGGGCTAAAAAATTGGGGGTTTTTTTATTTTGGTAAAATTAAAGATTCGAATTGGGTTTTGATGGGTTTTTTGTACCTTGATTGGTGTTGAAATTTGGTGATTTGATGATCGGTTTTTGATTTGGATTTAGGGTTTGATTGTTTTTGTGAGGGTGTGAAATTTGTTGATTTTTTTTTTTTTTTTTTTTTGGTTATAAAGAGGGAGAAAGAAAGATTTTGTAGCTATCATTTACTTGTTTCTATTTATTCTAGACTAGATTGCTTCTATTGGTGTTGAAAAACCATTATTCTAGATTGCTTCTATTGGTGTTAAAAAAACCAGCGTTCTAAAAAGCGCGCCAAGGTATCGTCAAGGCGCTAGACGTGGCTTCGTCGCCACGAAATTGACCATGACGGCTGTTCTAGGCGTGGCGTGGAAAAAGGCGAGATAAGGCGTGAAAAGACACGCATTTTGGTAAGGTGTGGCGCCACTTTTAAAACCAATTTTTTTAATAACTTTTTTGAACCATCATTTGAAATTTGGGCTATTTAGTATATATAATAAGTAGTAGTCTAAATGTCTAATATACTAGTCCAAATTTATATGAAATATAATATTATAACATAAATAACACATCTATAAATATTTTTTTGCCGCCTTAGTCACGCCTTAAAAAATGTCATGGCTTCGCCATGGCTCATAAGGCTTGAGGCGTGGCCATGCCGCCACGCCACGCTCACGCCATTTATAACCTTGTGAAAAAACAAAGTCATGCAACCCCAATTAATTGTTGGTTAGCCGCTAATCGATCACCGATATTTTTGGTTTGTGCAAGTCGGTTGAATAAATTGGTCAATGATGGTTAATGGTGATCAATGTTGGTCAATGGTGGTCAAATTTACCGGAAAACTGTAAATCTTGTTCGAAATACTTAAAACTCGCTTTAAACTTGTTTTAAACACATATATTCGTTGTTTATATCTATTACAAGTTAATTTCTAATGAAAAAAACATTGTTAGAAATACTTAAAATTCGCCGGATATGCCCAAAATTTGCCGGAAGTGTGAATCCGATTAATCCCGCCTAAACCGATTATAAACTACAAAGAGATCAACTGACCGACTATCGATTTACGATTTTTGCAACCTTGGTTTTTATAAAACGGGTAAACCTCAAATAGTTTCTCGTTCTAGTTATGGTTATCTGGGATGTACGCGTTTTCAACGAGTTAATACCAGATCTTTTTTAAACTTTCTTGACCACCATCAAGGTTTGAACTCGAGCATTACCACCCATTCGTTGATGATTTAGATTATTTTTATAAAAATCTTTTAAAAGAAAAAATAAATAAATAAATAAATAAATAAAAAAGTTAGACAAGTACAGCTAGAAAACACCTAATTCTTTAGTAGCATAATATTACTAACGTAAGATGTAGATAGATCATTACTTCAGGGTAAACCTAAAAGTAAGAAGACTGCTTCTGACAAATATATAAGTTAAATGATAAGTACCAAAACACAATGATAGGATTAACAACCAGGATTACTCGAAGTTGTTATGAAATCAATCAGGATCTATCGAAATGAGAATCAAGATCGAAATGTGATTTCTGGTATTATTGTAACTGAATTGTTAATAATGATGAATGAGAGAAAAGAAGAATTTTATTAATCAAGCTACTTTACAACTAAACTGTTAACAACCATTTAAAAAGGAAAAAGGCGGGAAAAGTGGTTAAGGCTCACAAGTGGTAAGAACACGTGCACCTCACGTGTCACTAGTAAACACTTAATCACTAATCACTACTTATCAATCCATCCCTCTTAAAAGAATTCTTGTCCTCAAGAATTGATTTGAAAATCTGGAAAGTCCTAGAGCAGCTTATCCAAAGGCTCCCAAGTTGCATCCTCCACAGCTCCATTGGTCCATTGAATCAAACCATATACTGCAACTGCATTGTTTTTCTTGACCATCTTTCTGTCCAATACTGCTTAGGGTTGAGCTGACAACAAACCATCTTGATCACAATGCGGAATGGTAACTTGCTGATCAGCTGGTACCTCACCTCTGTGCTTCTTTAGTTGAGAAACATGAAAAACATTGTAAATCTGAGCTTGTGGGTTTAATGCCAATTGATAAGCTACTTGTCCAACCTTTGCTGTCACCTTGAAAGGACAATAATATTTTGGAGAAAACTTATCTTGTTTTCCCAACCTCACTATCACTTGCCTGTGTGGTTGCAGCTTCAATAGTACCTAATCTCCAATCTCAAAGCTCCTTTCAGACCTTCCCTTGTCAGCTTGTTGCTTCATCCTATTCTGGGCTCTCAACAAATGGAATTTCACAACTTGAATGGCATCTTCTCTCGCCTTCATGGTTCTGTCTACAGCTTCCACTTTACTCATACCACCCAAGCAAGGAACATGTATTGGAGGAGGTAAACCATATACAATCTCAAAAGGAGTTGATTGTGTAAAAGTGTGGAAATTGGAATTGTATCATAGCTCAGCCAATGACAACCATTTAGTCCATGCTTTTGGATTCTCGCCAGTCATACATCTCAAGTACCCTTCCAAACATCTATTAAGCACCTCTGTTTGTCCATCAGTTTGAGGATGGTAAGAGGTTGACATTAACAACTTCACTTGCAACAACTTGAAAAGTTCTTTCCAAAAAGTACTCAAAAAGATCTTATCTTTGTCAGAAACTATGGATTCAGGCAACCCATGCAATTTGTAGACATTGTCTAAGAAAGCTTGAGCTACTTGTATGGCTGTGAAAGGATGTGACAATTTAATGAAATGGCCATATTTACTTAATCTGTCCACCACCACCAAAATGACACTTTTGCCCTAAGATTTTGGTAACCCTTCTTTGAAATGCTAGTCCAAATGTTGTTTGGAATTGGTAATGGCTACAAAAGACCTGGATAAGCTGCCAAATCAGGCTTATTCTTTTGACAAACCAAACATTCTCTCACAAATTGCTTGACCTGTTTTCTCAGTCCTTTCCAATATAACATTGAGCATATCTTGTGACTTGTAACTTTGACTCCTGAGTGACCACCCACAGCTCCTCCATGGAACTGTTGCAACAAATCTTGTCTTAAGGAAGCATTATTACCCACCACAATCTTTCCTTTCCTGTGTAATTGAGCATTTGACCACATATAATGTTTCTTAGTAGGCTCCCCTGCCTGCAATTTCTCCACTATAACTTTCAATTTCTCATCTTCCATCCAACTATCTGCAATTCTCTTAGCTAAATCAGTAGTAACCATTGTAGTAACCAAACTAAATAGCTCAGAATTCTGTACTCTAGATAGGCATCAGCTGCTCCATTGTCACTACCTTTCTTGTATATCACTTCATAATCAAACCCCATAAGCATAGGTAACCATTTCATTTGAGTAGGTGATGAGGCGAAAAATGATCCTTTTTTAGGGGGTCATTTAAGCCCGGAATTGAATTCATTTGATCAAATATTACCCTAAATCGTTCCTTTTGTGATTTTAGATACTTTTGGAGTGAATTCTGGAAAATGAAGCATTTTGGACGTTTTAGAGCATAAAAGTGAAGAAAACGGCAAAGTCTTAATTTTCCTTGCTGGGAACAGTACCTGACGGCGTCACAAGCTTCTTAATGACGGCGTCAAGAGGAAAACAAGAGGTGAAGTGGATAGAGTCCATGACGACCCAGAATGTTTTTACACTAGGGCATGACGGCGTCGCCATAGGCCGTCATGGTCCCTTTACACGTGACGGCCTAGAGGAATTTGCTCTTGACGGCGTCAGATCTGGATCTAGGCAATTCGATTTTATTATGGGCGGCGGGTTGACGGTGTCAGAATTTTCTTCTTGATGCCGTCACATTGGAAAATCTATATATAGTTTTGTAATTTTCATTCATAAAGGGAGGATAATTGTAAGGACGACTTGGAGAAACCCTAGCACGATTTTATCAGTATTTTCAAGGGTTTTCATCCCTTGAAACCTTTCATGTTCAATTAAGATAAATATCCTTTCAATTCATTCAATATGTCTATGTGTTGTTTGAATATATCTTACGCTTGTCTTGATTTTAACATGCTAGGCTAGATCTTTTGTGTGTTTGCTTAGATGTAGTGAAACCTAGATGTTGATTATGGGTTGATTGCTTGTTTATAGTTGTTACGGATGAACGATTTCGATGTTAGGCTTAAGAAAACTAGCAGACTTCCATAGTGTAACTTGCTTGAACGTCTTAAGAAACATGAACCAATGCGTACTAGGTTTTTATGGCTGTATTTAATGCATGAGCAAATTCTAGTGATCCCATGTTAGGAGCTTCTTGCAGGCTCGACATAGGAGTGAAGTAGGAGCTTATAGAGTTGGGGAAGTACGTACGCCACCCCACGATTGGTATTAAGGAATATAACCCGTCATCCACGCAACTGTAACAAACTATCAACCTGTAAAAGATATCTAGGGAGTAATGAAATCTAAGTAAACACAATTTTCCCATTTATTGTTCACACCACATTAGTAATTAGTTTTATTTACATTTTTGTTATTTTATTTTGATTGCATCTTTAGTTATTGGGTTAGTTGACTAGCAACTAATTCCGGCCACTCTTCCAAAACCCGAGATTTTACTTGCTTTTCATAAAATATAAAAATACAAAAAGAATCATCCCTCACCTCTAGACCTAGTTTTTAGGCTTTCTAATCCTAGCGACACTATTCCTGAGTTGAACGATCAATCCCCCGGTACTTTTCACTATACTATACTACAACGATCAGGTACACTGCCTGGTGGGGGTTGTAAGCTTCTCGAGATCCCTCGAGAGGTAAAGCCTGGTGCAATTCCCACGCATCAAGTTTTTGGCGCCGCAGCCCGGGGAATAGTTATTGTCTAGGTTAGAATTTCTTTTTATTAGGTTTACTTTATAGATTCCTTTCTAGTAAGACTTTGTTTTTATTTTTAGGTTTTCTTTAGTCTATCTTATTTCTTTGTTTTCTTTGTTCGTAAACTATCTCGATGGATAACAATAGCATTGATCGTTTGATACCTGTTATTCGTGTTTTTCGTTGTAGGATTTTCCAAATGCCCGCCCCAATCCCTTTAGTGGAAAATGAGAACCCACCTAACCTCTCGCCTAACCACCACTTTGGCAATAATTCTGAAATGGAGGAGTCTGACCATGATGATGACCATAGGGCTAGCCCTTTTTACTATTCAGACTCCGATGAGGATCTAGATGATGGTGATGTGATTAATGAGGATAGGATGGAAGATGAAGTGAACCCTCTTAGGTATGTCGGCCCTAGAACAAGGATTGAGAGTGATAGCTCATTCAATATGCAATTTCCTTGTAAGATTGGATTTAGGAGCTTCGATACCTACCTTAACTCATCTCTCCCAATGAACATAATCTCGCGTAGTGAATATAATAAAATCATGGTAGATGAGTTATAATACAAATGAGATAATATTATTGCTAGGGCAATGTCATTGCATGCGTTTGTAGGAAGCTTTGTTTATCTTGTTGAGTTCATGGTTATGGAGAATCTAGGAGAATTTATCGATAGTAAGTTAACTCAAGTTGTGTTTGGGAGACCTTTCAAAAGGTTGACCAACCTTGATGAAAAACTTATGGAAGGGTTAATTACATTCTCGGATGGGGACGAAGATTTTGTTTACCAAATGCCCCGTGCACACCCTAGGTTCAAGGATTTTTCTATGGAGAAGTGTAGCAGGTATCCGCCCCTAGAAATGCTAAGTGAGAAAGATAAAAGAAAAGGGCTTAAATACCCTCATGAAAAAAATAAAAGGTATTATCATGGATGTTTAGAGCTAAGTGATGATTATAAGAAAGATGAGGCGACTATTAGATGGCTCACCCTTGGTTATGTGAGCATAAGCGACACACGATAGCCCATGACCTTGAGTCTAGCTACAAGACTTGTAAATAAAGAAAAGCGCTTCTTGGGAGGCAACCCATGCTTTGTGTGATTTTTATTTGTTTGATTGTTATTTGTTTCCATATGCATACTTTATTTTTATTGTTGGTAAATCATGTTTCAAAACTAAAATAGTGAAAATACTTTATTTTGTCGTTTGACTTAGTTTTAACTTCATCCAAAGGTATTTCGCAAAAGATAAGTGTAAGGGGAAACCCCAAATATGTTTTTAAGAAACAAAATTGATCATGATTCTCCACAATATTAAATGGACATGTATATTCGTATTTGTTAGAGTCAAATGCTTGTATCGAGTCATAATGATGTTTTGCAGGATTTTCCAGGAAGTAGGACATAAGTTTTCCAGAAATTTTTCGGAAACTTAACGTAAGGATTTCTGCAGATCACTTCTGACGGCGTCAGGAATTAATTCCTGACTGCGTCATGTGTAAAATTCTGGAAATTTTGCTAGTTTCGTTTTTCTAACGGAGTCTTAAAGTTTTTGTTAATTCTTAAGTTTTATAAACTCCAGCAAATCTGTAAACATTCATTCCACAAGCATTATATCTTAATTTGTTTTCTAGGATTTGTTAGTATATATATATTGCCGCCGATTTTACGCGAGGTTGCCTTGTTTGTTTTCTCAGGTTTAACAGGTTATGTATGACAAGAAGATGATTTATATTTCTGGAAGGGAAGCTTTGATTGTTCATTTTCTTGGAGTTTGATGAGGCGAAAAATGATCCGTTTTTAGGGGGTCATTTAAGCCCGAATCCGAATTTATTTGATCAAATATTGCCCTAAATCGTTCCTTTTGTGATTTTAGGTACTTGGAGAGTGAATTCTGGAAAAGAAGCCATTTTGGACGATTTTGGAGCATGAAAGTGAAGAAAACGGCAAAGTCTCAATTTTTCCATGCTGGGAACAGTAGATGACGGCGTCAAGAGTAATTTCCTGACGGCGTCAAACCTCAATAATAAAATCCGAGAGTTCATGAAGGCGTCAAGAGTTTTCCTGACGGCGTCAAAACCCCAAGAATTAAAATCCGTAGCAGATGACGGCGTCACACACAGGGCGTCAAGAGTAATTTGTGTGACGGCCCAGGCCTTGACGGCGTCAGAAGTAGATCAAGGCCATCCGAGGAAGTATTTGACGGCGAGATGACGGCGTCACACCTTTGTTCTTGACGCCGTCATCCCTATTTTCCTATATATAGTTTTCTAATTTTTCACATTAAGGGAGAGAAGTTTTGGAGAAACCCTAAGTACGATTTTGGTGCATCTTTTACAAGTTTTTCAAGGGTTCCAACCCCTTGATACCTTGCATTGTAATTGAGATAAGTGTTCTTCTAATTCAATCAATATGTCTATATATTGGTTGTCTATATCTTGTTCTTGTCTCAATTCCATTATGCTAGGCTAGATCTCCTTTGTGTTTGCTTAGATCTAATGAAACCTAGATATTGATTATGTGTTGATTACTTGTTTATTCTTGTTTTGGATGAATGATTTATATGTTAGGCTTAAGAAAACTGGCAGATCTCCAAATGGTAACATGCTTGAACGTCTTAAGAAACATGAACCGAGGCGTACTAGGTCTTTATTGGTTGTATTTAATGCATGAGCCACTATTTACAATCCCTATAGTTGTGCTGGGCATGGTGTAGGAGGAGATAAGAGCTCATAGAATTGGGGAGTTATGTATGTCACCCCATGAATGGTATTAAGGAACGCAATCCGTCATCCATGCAATTATAACAAGTAATTAACGTGTAAAAGATATCTAGGGAGTAGTGAAATCTAAGTAAACACATTTTCTCCAATTACTGCTCACAACCTTAGTATAAATTAGTTTAATTTCATTTTTTGTATTTTATTTTGATTGCATCTTAGTTTTGGGTTAGTTGAATAGCAACTAATTCCGCCCACTCTTCCAAAACCCGAGAATTTTAATTGCTTTCAAAAAAATATAAAAACACAAAAATAATCATCCCTCACCTTTAGAACTAGTAATTTAGGCTTTCTAATCCTAGCGACACTATTCCTAAGCTGAACGATCAATCCCCCGGTACTTGTCACTATACTATACTACAACGATCAGGTACACTGCCTGGTGGGGGTTGTAAGCTTCTCGAGATCCCTCGAGAGGTAAAACCTGTTGCGATTCCCACGCATCAAGTTTTTGGCGCCGCAGCCCGGGGAATAGTTATTGTCTAGGTTAGAATTTCTTTTTATTAGGTCTACTTGCTAGATTCCTTTCTAGAAAGATTTTATTTTTATTTTTAGGTTTTCTTTAGTCTATCTTATTTCTTTGTGCTTTTGTTCGTAACTCCTTACCATCCAACATCATGGAAGGTGGTAACATCTTTGAACCCCTATCCCACCACAACAAAACCCACCATTAGAACCCCTTAGGCCCCGAACCTTAGGAGAGTACTCCCGACTTAGCCACCAAGGCTACCGAAACACCATTGAGCTCACCGGAGCCAATGTGACCCCCTTGCGATCCGACACCATCCGGTTGGTGCAAAGCGGATGTGCATTCCATGGACTTCGTTTCGAAGATCCAAACCAACATCTTAAGGACTTTCTCAAAATCGTAGATTCCATAGACCTAGGTGTTGAAACTAGAGAGACTACCCGTTTACGCCTATTCCAATTCTCTCTACGGGATCAAGCTAGTCAATGGCTTGAGCGTTTACCCGCGGGATCCATCACCACATGGGACAATCTCGCCAATCGTTTCCTTACCCAATTCTTTCCGCCAGAAAAGACTGCAATGCTTAGAAGGGACATTTTGATGTTTGAGCAACAGCGGGGTGAAACTTTCTACGAGGCTTGGGCCCGTTTTAAGGATCTCCTCCACAAGATCCCTCATCATGGCATAAACCTTTGGTTATTAGTCCAGATTTTCTACGACCATGTTGACTACCACACTAAGCGCACCATCGACAGGGCCGCGGGAGGTAAATTGCGTGATAAGAACGCCGAGGAGTCTTGGGCAATTATCGAAGAGCTCGCTGTTGATAATCATGAGATGTGGGAATTTAAACATACGATAGAAGCGGCCATCAATGCAGTCTCGACATCTGGAGGAACCACCGAAATCCCCGATGAACTCCTATGTAAACTTGAGGCAAAAGTTGACTATTTTGAGGAAAGGCAAATGAGACCTTTAAGTCCTAGACAAGCCACTGTCAATTCTGTCTCAAAACCAACTTCGGCACGATTATCTGAGTCACCTTCTAGAGAACATGTCGAGACTTTTCAAAGGTGCACCCCACCTTGTTCCCCTCCCAAGGAACTTAGCTCGGAGTTTGAGGTAAGGATGAGAGAATATATGGCAACTCACTCAGATCGGCTTGCTAGATTCGAAGAAGCAGTTTATAAGCAAAAAGAGGAAATGCAGGAGAAAATGAATGAGATGTTGAGTCTATTGGAGGAGTATGCCAACCAGAGAACCCCCGAACGAATGCTACTAAGGAAAGAAAGCGCCACTCCCACCACCCAATTTGTTAACTCCATCACCATTGTCCATAAAGATAACGAGAAGGTAGAAACTCCTGCTAAACAGACCTTAGAAAAACCACCAGAATCCCAACCTTTGAGTTACTACCTGAAACATGATATAAACAAAAACACCATAACAAATTGGATTAAGGGTGATAGGCGTAACCAGTCCTCCGGACAGATTCCTGAGAAAGAGGAAGAAGAGGAAGATGAGTATGATACGCTTCCTGGAGGATCAGTATTCGAGAGGTTACTGGTACAGAAAGTGGCTACTAAGCAGGTAGCATGTGGGAACTTTGAAATACCAACGAGCATCGGGGACTTGAAACATCTTAGTGCTTTCGCCGACCAAGGATCGGAAGTAAATCTTATGCCCCTAACTATTTACATCCAACTAACGTCAAAAATGCCAGCACCTACTCGTGTTAGGTTATCCCTTGTTGGACACTCGTACGTATACCCCCTAGGAATCGCAGAAGATGTATTAGTTAATGTTGCAGGATTCATGTACCCCGTTGATTTTATGATCATCGATGATAAAGGGGATGGATGCATGCCAATAATCCTTGGGGCACCATTCCTCACCACCGCTAGGGCTGTCATTAAGTATGAAGGTAGGAAGATTGAGCTTAAATCTGGAAAAAGAAAGATTAGCTTCCCCATGACCCCGCGAAGTGGGCATGAGAATTTGAGTTGGAGAATGATCAAAAACAACATTGGCGCGACACCCATTCGTGTTCAGAATAAGATTCTTGCATGGGAGGCAAGAATCAAAAGCTATAAGAAAGCTAAGGATGAAAGGAGAAAAAGCAGTAAGGTTCAGGTTGAACTCGAACATACTCGACACGAAAAAAATCATACACCATTTGAGGAAGGGAACTTGGTGCTCTTGAGACACTTGGAAACAACAATACCACCCGATAAGCCAAGTCCTTGGTGGTATGGGCCATTCACAATCGAAGGATTGAGCCAAGATGGGGTAGCTAAATTGAGAAGCAAATTAGGTGGAATAGTGATTGCAAGTATCGATAGGTTGAGGCACTACCACCATAATAGTAATGATCGCAACTACATGGGGTATATCATTTCAAATGATGAAATCACGTAGTAACCCATAACCTTGAGTCTAGCTACAAGACTCGTAAATAAAGAAAAGCGCTTCTTGGGAGGCAACCCATGTTTTGTGTGATTTTATTTGTTTGATTGTTATTTGCTTCCGTATGCATGTTGTATCTTTATTGTTGGTAGATCATGTTTCTCAACTAAATAAGTGGAAATACTTTACTTTGTTGTTTAGCCTAGTCTTAACTCCACCTAGAAGTATTTTTGCAAAAGATAAGTGTAAGGGGAAACCCCAAATATGTTTTTAAGAAACAAACCGATCATGATTCTCCACAATATTAAATGAACATGTATATTCGTATTTGTTAGAGTCAAATGCTTGTATTGAGTCATAATGAAGTTTTGCAGGATTTCCAGGAAGTAGGACCAAGTTTTTCCAGAAATTTTCCGGAAACTTAACATAAGAATTTCTGCAGGTCCATTCTGACGGCGTCAGAGTTTTACTCTTGACGGCGTCAGAGTTTTACTCTTGACGGCGTCAGGAGTTAAAAATCTGGAAATTTTACCGGTTTTGTTTTTCTAACGGAGTCTTATGGTTTTTTGTGAATTATTAAGTTTTATAATCTCCAGGAGATCTGCAAACTTCATTCCACAAGCATTATATCTTATCTTGTTTTCTAGGATTTAGAAACTTATATAGGATGCCGCCGATTTTACGCGAGGTTGTCTTGTCTATTTTGTCAGCTTTTACAGGTTATGTATGACAAGAAGATGATTTATGTTCTGGAAGGGAAGCTTTGATTGTTCATTTTCTTGGAGGAAGATTTAACCTGGCCATCCTATTATCCATACCGAGCGAATCAGGGGAGTATTTGATTTCATTCTCTTTACTTTTTCACTTTTACATTCTTTACTTGAACATTGGGGACAATGTTCATCTTAAGTGTAAGGGGAGGGTAAAAAGATGATACCTTACATATGCACTTTCGCTTGAGTTTGTTTTGTCTGATGGTAGATGTGTAATAAAACTATGAGAAATATTTGTTAGTGTAATTTTAGCGCCAAATTTAAATTTTTTTACAACACTTAGGAGTGAAACTTTAGCCATAGCAAGCGTCTCATGGATAGGAGATTGTATGACTAGCACATAACCGTATATTCAGAAAAATTTTCCACCCAAATATGTGAGGTTCGCCTTTAGATTTGATAGGAAAAGCATTTACTATTAGTGCTTATGAGTGTACCGGTAGCATTTAGATTCTAGAACTTGCGTTAGTGATGCATCCTTAGACCGCTAGTGAGACTACATTCGTGTAGTAAGATTTACTACATGATAAGAGGCATAAGGATTACCTTTGTTTTAAACCCGTATTATAATTACTTGACCATTTAAGTCATATTACTTGACTAGTTAAGTCAACTAATTTTTCCCACACCCTTAGCGTTGTACTCATCTTTAGTACACAAAACCCCTAGTACACCCCTCCGAGCCTATCTTTTCGTTTCTAACTTTAAGCATCTTACTTAAAGGAAGAATTTGTTACACCCCACTTAAAATGTACAACCAAATCGCCTTAGTCTTCCGTGTATGTGCTCATTTTTAGTGCATTATTGTTATTTGTTAAACCCTAAGTTAACTATCTAATTGATTACATGGTTGCTAAGTCGAGTCATATCCTTGTACATATTGTTTTGGGACGATTGGGACTAATGGGTAAGTACTTATTTATGGAGTAATGAGGAAGAACATCACTTATTACCCCCATATGTACGTTAATCTTAAAAGTGCTCCAAGTGTTTTGATTTTCTTAATTCGAGTCATTAGATTAGTTTATTGTAAAGTATGTAAAGATTCAAGTGTAAGGGAAATTCTCATCCCCTATAATGTATTATTTTGGATGGTAGGGTAAGAGTGTACGCAAAAAAAAAAAAAAAAAAAAAAAAAAAAAAAAAAAAAAAAAAAAAAAAAATCGAAAAAATCAAAAAAAAAAAAAAAAAAAAAAAGAAAAATATATAGAAAAAGGAAAAAGAGAAAAAACATACGGACTACCATCCCTTTTTATTCTATGTTCATTTTATGTTTTTGTTCTTTTTGATTTATTAGTTTAAGTCGAGTCTAGTCTTGGCTTAGCAACGCCATATTGTACATGTAATTGACCAAGATTGTTAACTCGCCACCAGTAAAACTTCCTTTATCCAACAAAACCGTGTATTTCATATCCCTACACCTAACGTTACAACCCTTTAAAAGACCTCTTTGATAGTTTATCCTAGGTGCTTACGCCATGTGGTGGAGGTTTGATCATTTCCCAAGCCTATGGTAATCTATTTTGCTATGACAGGTAGTGAGAGATATCTTCCGTTTCCATATTGTAATTTACACTTTATTACACCCGAGAGATGTGAGTATCTAAACACTATTTGTGAGGTGCTTGTGTATGACCTCCGTGCTTGTCTATTGGTCTTTAGTGGAATGATTATTTGTTGTAATTACTTTTATATTAGTGTTAAATGACCCCTAACTTGTCTTTTGAGTAGAATAAAAGCGCATTTGCTTGAGGACAAGCAAATCTCAAGTGTAAGGGTATATGATGAGGCGAAAAATGATCCGTTTTTAGGGGGTCATTTAAGCCCGAATCCGAATTTATTTGATCAAATATTGCCCTAAATCGTTCCTTTTGTGATTTTAGGTACTTGGAGAGTGAATTCTGGAAAAGAAGCCATTTTGGACGATTTTGGAGCATAAAAGTGAAGAAAACGGCAAAGTCTCAATTTTCCATGCTGGGAACAGTAGGTGACGGCGTCAAGAGTAATTTCCTGACGTCGTCAAACCTCAATAATAAAATCCGAGAGTTCATGAAGGCGTCAAGAGTTTTCCTGACGGCGTCAAAACCCCAAGAATTAAAATCCGTGGTAGATGACGGCGTCACACACAGGGCGTCAAGAGTAATTTGTGTGACGGCCCAGGCCTTGACGGCGTCAGAAGTAGATCAAGGCCGTCCGAGGAAGTATTTGGCGGCGAGATGACGGCGTCACACCTTTGTTCTTGACGCCGTCATCCCTATTTTCCTATATATAGTTTTCTAATTTTTCACATTAAGGGAGAGAAGTTTTGGAGAAACCCTAAGTACGATTTTGGTGCATCTTTTACAGGTTTTTCAAGGGTTCCAACCCCTTGATACCTTGCATTGTAATTGAGATAAGTGTTCTTCTAATTCAATCAATATGTCTATGTGTTGGTTGTCTATATCTTGTTCTTGTCTCAATTCCATTATGCTAGGCTAGATCTCCTTTGTGTTTGCTTAGATCTAATGAAACCTAGATATTGATTATGTGTTGATTACTTGTTTATTCTTGTTTTGGATGAATGATTTATATGTTAGGCTTAAGAAAACTGGCAGATCTCCAAATGGTAACATGCTTGAACGTCTTAAGAAACATGAACCGAGGCGTACTAGGTCTTTATTGGTTGTATTTAATGCATGAGCCACTGTTTACAATCCCTATAGTTGTGCTGGGCATGGTGTAGGAGGAGATAAGAGCTCATAGAATTGGGGAGTTATGTATGCCACCCCATGAATGGTATTAAGGAACGCAATCCGTCATCCATGCAATTATAACAAGTAATTAACGTGTAAAAGATATCTAGGGAGTAGTGAAATCTAAGTAAACACATTTTCTCCAATTACTGCTCACAACCTTAGTATAAATTAGTTTAATTTCATTTTTTGTATTTTATTTTGATTGCATCTTAGTTTTGGGTTAGTTGAATAGCAACTAATTCCGTCCACTCTTCCAAAACCCGAGAATCTTAATTGCTTTCAAAAAAATATAAAAACACAAAAATAATCATCCCTCACCTTTAGAACTAGTAATTTAGGCTTTCTAATCCTAGCGACACTATTCCTAAGCTGAACGATCAATCCCCCGGTACTTGTCACTATACTATACTACAACGATCAGGTACACTGCCTGGTGGGGGTTGTAAGCTTCTCGAGATCCCTCGAGAGGTAAAACCTGTTGCGATTCCTACGCATCAGAGTTAGATCTAACCTTGTTACCGCACTATCCACACCGAACGAATCAGGGGAGTATTTGCTTTCATTCTTTTACCTATTTCACTTTTACATTCTTTAATTGAACATTGAGGACAATGTTCATCCTAAGTGTAAAGGGAGGGTAAATGATGATACCTTATAGGATACACTTTCACTTGAGTTTGTTTGTTTGATGGTAGGTGTGTAATAATACTAAGAGAAATACTTGTTAGTGTAATTTTAGCGCCAAATTTAATTTTTTTTTACACCATTTAGGAGTGAAACTTTAGCCATAGCAAGCGTCTCATGGATAGGAGATTGTATGACTAGCACAAAACCGTATCATTCAGAAAAATTTTCCACCCAAATATGTGAGGTTCGCCTTTAGATTTGATAGGAAAAGCATTTACTATTAGTGCTTATGAGTGTACCGGTAGCATTTAGATTCTAGAACTTGCGTTAGTGATGCATCCCGAGACCGCTAGTGTGACTACATTCGTGTAGTAGGATTTTTCTACTTGATAAGAGGCATTAGGATCACCCTTGTGCTAAACCCGTATCATAATTACTTGACCTCATTTTTAGTACACGAAACCCCTAGTACACCCCTCTGAGCCTATCTTTTTGTTTCTAACTTTAAGCATCTTACTTAAAGGAAGAATTTGTTACAACCCACTTAAATGTACACCCAAATCGCCTTAGCCTTCCATGTATGCACTTATCTTTAGTGCATTATTGTTATATGTTTAAACATTTAGTTAATTATCTAATTGATTACATGGTTGCTAAGTCGAGTCATATCTTTGTACATATTGTTTTGGGACGATTGGGACTCATGAGTAAAATACTTGTGTTATGGAGTAATGGGAAGAACATCTTATATTACCCCCATATGTGCGTTTATCTTAAAAGTACTCCAAGTGTTTTGATTTATCTTAATTCGAGTCATTAGATTAGTTTATTGTAAAGTATGTAAAAATTCAAGTGTAAGGGGAATGTTCATTCACTAAAATGTATTATTTTGGATGGTAGGGTAAGAGTGTATGCATAAAAAAAAAATTAAAAAAAAAAAAAAAAAAAAAATCGAAAAAATAGAAAAAAGAAAAAAAAAATAGAAAAAGAGAAGAGAAAAACATACGGACTACCATCCCGTTTCATTCTATGTTTATTTTATGTTTTTGTTATTTTTCGTTTATTAGCTTAAGTCGAGTCTAGTCTTGGATTAGCAACGCCATATTGTACATGTAATTAACCAAGATTATTAACTCGCCACCAGTAAAGATTGCCTATATCCAACAAAACCGTGTATTTCATATCCCTACACCTAACGTTGTAACCCTTTAAAAGACCTCTTTGATAGTTTATCCTAGGTGCTTATGCCATGTGGTGGAGGTTTGATCCTTTCCCAAGCCTATGGTAATCTGTTTTGCCATGACAGGTAGTGAGAGATGTTTTCCATTTCTATATTGTGATATATACTTTATTACACCCGAGAGATGTGAGTATCTAAACACTATTTGTGAGGTGCTAGTATATGACCTCCGTGCTTGTCTTTGGTCTTTAGTGGAACGATTATTTGTTGTAATTACTTTTATATTAGTGTTAAATGACCCCTAACTTCTATATTGATTAGAATAAAAGCGCATTTGCTTGAGGACAAACAAATCTCAAGTGTAAGGGTATATGATGAGGCGAAAAATGATCCCTTTTTAGGGGGTCATTTAAGCCCAAAATTGAATTCATTTGATCAAATATTGCCCTAAATTGTTCCTTTTGTGATTTTAGATACTTTTGGAGTGAATTCTGGAAAATGAAACATTTTGGACGTTTTTAGAGCATAAAAGTGAAGAAAACGGCAAAGTCTTAATTTTCCTTGCTGTGAACAGTACCTGACGGCGTCATAAGCTTCTTAATGACGGCGTCAAGAGAAAAACAAGAGGTGACGTGGATAGAGTCCATGACGACCCATAATGTTTTTACACTAGGGCATGACGGCGTCACCATTGGCCGTCATGGTCCCTTTACACGTGACGGCCCAGAGGAATTTTCTCTTGACGGTGTCAGATCTGGATCTAGGCAATCCGATTTTATTATGGGCGCGGGTTAACGGCGTCAGAATTTTCTTCTTGACGTCGTCACATTGGAAAATCTATATATAGTTTTGTAATTTTTATTCATAAAGGGAGGACAATTTTAGGGACGACTTGGAGAAACCCTAGCACGATTTTATCAGTATTTCAAGGGTTTTCACCCCTTGAAACCTTTCATGTTCAATTAAGATAAGTATCCTTTCAATTCATTGAATATGTCTATGTGTTGTTTGAATATATCTTACGCTTGTCTTGATTTTAACATGCTAGGCTAGATCTTTTGTGTATTTGCTTAGATGTAGTGAAACCTAGATGTTGATTATAGGTTGATTGCTTGTTTATAGTTGTTACGGATGAATGATTTCGATGTTAGGCTTAAGAAAACTGGCAGACTTCCATAGTGTAACTTGTTTGAACGTCTTAAGAAACATGAACCAATGCGTACTAGGTTTTTATGGTTTTATTTAATGCATGAGCAAATTCTAGTGATCTCATGTTAGGAGCTTCTTTGCAGACTCGACATAGGAGTGAAGTAGGAGCTTATAGAGTTGGGGAAGTACGTACGCCACCCTACGATTGGTATTAGGGAATATAACCCGTCATCCACACAACTGTAACAAACTATCAACCTGTAAAAGATATATTGGGAGTAATGAAATCTAAGTAAACACAATTTTCCCATTTATTGTTCACACCACATTAGTAATTAGTTTTATTTACATTTTTGTTATTTTATTTTGATTGCATCTTTAATTATTGGGTTAGTTGACTAGCAACTAATTCCGCCCACTCTTCCGAAACCCGAGATTTTACTTGCTTTTCATAAAATATAAAAATACAAAAAGAATCATCCCTCACCTCTAGACCTAGTTTTTAGGCTTTCTAATCCTAGCGACACTATTCCTGAGTTGAACGATCAATCCCCCGGTACTTGTCACTATACTATACTACAACGATCAGGTACACTGCCTGGTGGGGGTTGTAAGCTTCTCGAGATCCCTCGAGAGGTAAAGCCTGGTGCAATTCCCACGCATCAGTAGGAGTTGTAATTCTCTGATCCAACAGATATTTCAAACTAAAATGATCTGTTTTGATAATGAAATGTCTATCCAATAAGTATCCTCTCCATTTGTCAAGAGCCAACAACACTGCTAAGAACTCTTTCTCATATGTGGATAGACTTTGGTGTTTAAGTGACAAGGTTTTACTCATATAAGCAATTGGATGGCCTCCTTGTTGCAAAACTGCTCCTATACCTACCCCTGAAGCATCTGTTTCCACCACAAATGGTTGTTTGAAATCAGGTAAGGCTAGGACTGGTGCTTTCATCATAGCTTCTTTAAAGTTTCAAAGGCCAACTGAGCATCAACACTCCATTTATATCCTCCTTTTTTAAGTAACTGAGTTAGAGGTCTACTAATGGAAGCAAAGTTTTTGATAAATCTTCTATAGTACTCAGTGAGACCCAAAAATACTCTCAATTGCTTTACATTTATGGGTACTGGCCAATTTTGCATTGCACTAATCTTAGCTGGGTCAGTAGCTACTCCTTGAGCAGAGATAATGTGGCCAAGATACTCAACATGAGTTGTACCAAACACACGCTTACTCTTTTTTGTAAATAACTTGTTCTGTCTCATAGTAAGTAGAACAACAGACAAATGTTGCACATGCTCCTCTAATGTAGTACTAAAGACTAGAATGTGATCAAAAAATACCAAAGTAAACTTCCTGAGAAATGGTTGGAATACCTCATTCATCAAAGCTTGGAAAGTAGATGGAGCATTGGTTAACCCAAAAGGCATAACTAGAAACTCATAGTGACCTTGGTGAGTTTTGAAAGCAGTCTTCTCAATGTCATCCTTGTACATTCTTATCTGATGGTAGCCTGACCTGAGATCCAGCTTTGAGAAAATAGTTGCTCCATGTAGTTCTTCTATAAGCTCTTCTATAATGGGAATTGGAAATTTGTCTTTGACAGTGTTTTTATTCAATTTTCTGTAGTCTACACACATTCTCCATGTATTATCTTTTTTCTTCACCATCACAATAGGAGAGGCAAATGGGCTGCTGCTAGGCTTAATCACCCCTGCATCCAAAAGTTCTTTGACCATAACCTCTATAGCATCTTTCTGCATTGGTGGATGTCTATAAGATCTGATGTTGACTGGTTGAACATTTGGAAGCAATGGAATTCTGTGGTCATGCACTCTTTGTGGTGGAAGTTCAGTTAGCATTGCAAACACATCTTCAAAATTACCCACAACTTCTTACAAAACTGGTTGGATTGCAGTCTCACCTCCTTAACCTTCCACACTCATCAACTCCAAACTAGTTGTTGGGTAAACACAAAACATCAACAACTCAACTCCACCACTTGTTTCGATCTCCTTATCTTGTTGCTTCCCATCCATCCATTGCATCATAGCAGGTTTCGGAGTACCTCTAAGTGTCATTTTCTTATTGTTGTATTTGAACTTCATTCTCAAGTGCCTAAAATTACACTTAATGGTTCCAAGTGTGGCCAACCACTGAATTCCTAAAATCATCTCACAAGCACCCAGTGGTAAAATCATCATGTCAGTTTTGAACACTTCTCCTTGTAGTTTCCATTCAAAGTTTTTACACATGTAATTACTTAACAACTTTCTTTCTCCACCCACAGTTACAGCCAGAGGACAAGTACTTGTCAATTTACACCCTAACTGTTTGGCTACACCAGCATCCAAAAAGTTATGTGTTGAACCACAGTCAATCAACATGTGTAAATCATTCTTCCCAACCTTACCAGTGACCCTCATTGTTTGATAAGAATTTGCCCCGTTCAAAGCATTTAAAGAAATCTGTGGTACCTCATCTTCCATAGTAAACTCCTCTTCCTCATCTTCCTCTGTATACTCCATTTCATCTTCAGCCAATACAAACAATGAAAACATTTGACCACTGCATTTATGGCCTGGAGTATATTTCTGGTCACAATAGAAACAAAGATTTTGAGCTCTTTGTTTTCAAACACCAAATGTTCAACCAATCAACACATATGAGAAAGAGTTCTTAGCAGTGTTGTTGGCTCTTGACAAATGGAGAGGATACTTATTAGATAGACATTTCATTATCAAAATAGATCATTTTAGTTTCAAATATCTGTTGGATCAAAGAATTACAACTCCTACTCAAATGAAATGGTTACCTAAGCTTATGAGGTTTGATTATAAAGTGATATACAAGAAAGGTAGTGATAATGGAGCAGATGCACTATCTAGAGTACAGAATTCTGAGCTATTTAGTTTGGTTACTACAATGGTTACTACTGATTTAGCTAAGAGAATTGCAGATAGTTGGATCGAAGATGAGAAATTGAAAGTTATAGTGGAGAAATTACAGGTAGGGGAGACTACTAAGAAACATTATCTCTGCTCAAGGACTTTCCAGATTTTCAAATCAATTCTTGAGGACAAGAATTCTTTTAAGAGGGATGGATTGATAAGTAGTGATTGGTGATTAAGTGTTTACTAGTGACACGTGAGGTGCACGTGTGTGGGTTTAACTCAGCCACGTGAGGTGCACGTGTTCTTACCACTTGTGAGCCTTAACCACTTTTCCCGCCTTTTTCCTCTTTAAATGGTTGTTAACAGTTTAGTTGTAAAGTAGCTTGATTAATAAAATTCTCCTTTTCTCTCATTCATCATTATTAACAATTCAGTTACAATAATACCAGAAATCACATTTCGATCTTGATTCTCATTTCGATAGATCCTGATTGATTTCATAACAACTTCGAGTAATCCTGGTTGTTAATCCTATCATTGTGTTTTGGTACCAGAACTACCAGTACTAGTTGTGACTCTAGCAGTTGGTGCCATTGTTACTTTGTTTGCTATCTTCTTGATCATCAAAGATATTTTGCTTTCTTGTTATCAATTGCTTTTTGTTTTCACCAATGCAACAGTATCGTTACCACTCATCAACTATGGGGTAACAACTACTTGCACTTGTTCTTGACTACCCAAACCAACTGCTGCTGCTGATCATTTGTTCAAAGCTAGAAAATTTAACGAGAATTTCGGCTAGCCTCGTGACCGTATAGCTGTTTGGCACTAGTCTAGTGTAAAAGAACAAGAGAATCAGTGGTGATTGATTCTTGGCCGGAAAATCTCTGTTTTGTTGCCGGAATTGACCGGAGAAGATGACCGGAATCAAGATTGTCAGTTTAACAATCTTGAAGATGAGTTTGCCAGAAAAGAGGCTCTGGATACCACTTGATAAGTACCAAAACACAATGATAGGATTAACAACCAGGATTACTCGAAGTTGTTATGAAATCAATCAGGATCTATCGAAATGAGAATCAAGATCGAAATGTGATTTCTGGTATTATTGTAACTGAATTGTTAATAATGATGAATGAGAGAAAAGAAGAATTTTATTAATCAAGCTACTTTACAACTACACTGTTAACAACCATTTAAAGAGGAAAAAGGCGGGAAAAGTGGTTAAGGCTCACAAGTCGTACGAACACGTGCACCTCACGTGGCTGAGTTAAACCCACACACGTGCACCTCACGTGTCACTAGTAAACACTTAATCACTAATCACTACTTATCATTTAACAAGTGATAATGCTTAATTACGAGTAGTTCATGTATCATGTTACGAGACAATATGTGAAAATGCAAAGTTTTTTCGTAAGTTCTCGTTGTCAGTTATTATATAACTAGCATGATAGCTGCGCAAAACAATAACGGTAGCAAATATATTGTGATAACAATTACTATTATATAACAAACAAGATAAAATCTCACTAAACTAAGATCTATGTGATTATCAATGCTAATTAAACACAACCATATCTAGTGTGTTTACATAAGTACCTCAATGATTTTGATACTTTTATACACTCTGTTCCCGAGTTTAAAACGGAAAGAAAAGGTATGAAGAGGAAAAAAGGAGTGAAGTAAAGAGAGAGGGATAAAAAATTATTTTTTTATCTTGTGTTCCTGAGTTGAAAAGAAAAGAGAAGGAAGTAACAAAAAAATAGCTTTAAAATCAACTTCACTCCATTTCATCCCAATTTGAGAAGTAAATTAGGAGAGTAATTTTGATGTAATTTACTATCCTTTACTTTCCTCTCCCCTCCTAAAAAATGTCAGGAACACAATTTTTTTTATTAACATCCCAAACCTTTCCCTTTCACTCCAAAAAAATAACTCGGGAACAGAGTAAGTGTTTAACTGATGACACAAAGATGAAGCCTGTTAAAAGAATCAACTGAAAAATGGCGGATTAGTGAAGCTGGTAACTCTAAACAACTTCTCCAGCCACACATGTTTAAGTATTTGTTGTGTGTAATACGCCCAATGGTGCAATATTTGTGTTCATTTATGGTTAATAGATGAGACCAATAGTCAAGATTAAATTTGATCACAGCCTTGAGCACGTCAGTTAGCTAGCTCATTAGTTCAGCGCGACATGCTTACAATGATTCCGTGATGATGAAGCAAATTATTGGTTGGTCCACGTGTTAGCATAGTACATTTAAGCAACGTGTCGAGCCTAGAGCCGTCCTATTGATTTGGGTGGTCCGGTGCAAAACTACGAATATGGCCCCATAAATCACCAAAAGCTTAACATTGGAAAATAAAAATGAGGCCCCGCAAATCTACCTCTTTCCTTTTTTTTTTAAGTATAGTATGAGACTTTATTAGATCAAGTTTGATAGTATTTAAAACGGCAGCAAAAATTCAAAACAAAATATACTTAACATGTGTATAAAACTATAAACACTAATCGACAATATACTAAATTAGATGCCCCTCACAAATGGTGGCCTTGTATAGCTGTCCTACTTGCACATGATATTCACCGTCTCTGGTCGAGCCTTAACTCAATCTTTAAATGTGTACCTGTGCAAACAAACATTTCATCTAGTTGGAAAATTCATTCAATGATTAATCATCATCATCAGATGTTTGCGCAGTAAAGATATGTGTAACAGTCATTAGAGAAATGTACGTTCAATTAGATGCCGATATATTTTCTGTTTGATAATGTAACCATATGAAATCTGATGACATTAGGAATGTCATTAGATTGTTGTACTCATGCAAAAATAATCCTATACATAGTTCATGAATATATAGCTTTGTAATGACTCTATGAAACTAACAAAAAGAGCAAAAAACTGTCATTATTGTTTAAGTAAACAAAGAATACAATGGAGTTGCACAACTTATTGATATTTTCTATAATTGCTATATCATGTAACCGGCTCGTGAACCCCAAAGTTTTTTTTGCTCGTTAAAGCTTCCAATCACAGCCGACTGTTTCCTATCAATAAGATGATCTGCATAGATATCGTAGCATGACACATTGTTGAAGTCCTTTAATACTTTGATACCTTTTGTTTTATTTGTGTCGATAATAATTTCTCCATCCTTAGATATATTTCCTTGTGCATACACCATTAGATGCTCAATTTCAAATGTTGGTTTTAGAATGTTTGGATCACTAGCGACAACAAGCGCTCCTAGGATCTCTCCCAAAAACATATCCTGCAAAATGTGTGTAAAGAAGTTATAGTAAAAAGTTTGTAAAACATACAAGTAATGAAGGTAGTTCAGTGTCATACCACATGTCGATATAAGTGACTCTTTTGCTGTAAGAGATAAAGCCTCATCAGCAAGCGTCGAGTGAAAATAGCTTCTGCCGTCGTGTTCTTTGTGAGTAATCTGTTTAGGATCTTTGGAATTTCGCTGACTTTACGTTGCATAGATAGAGGGATGAGGGTGATGTCTAGTGATGACTCGAATATTGTCTTTGCAGCTAAAGGGTCGAGAAACATGTTTAGTTCTGCATACTTGTTTGACGGAACATTGACCACATTTCCTTTGTCTTGGTTTTTGTTGTAGTTGATATGTCCTCCTAGTATAACCACTTCCTGTGATTACATGTTAATTAGATCATTAAATATAAGTTAACACAAAGGACATGAAGCTGAACTAGACTAATCACCTCAATGATTGAGCTAGAATTCGTGTCGGAGAGTAAGATGTTTGCTAAATTTGTTAATGGGCCATTAGTCAAGACTGTAACTTTTGATCCATCATCAATGGACTTCACTAATGATCTCCAAACTTCTAATGCTAATGGTTGTCTAAGTTGAGGAAAATCAGTGTTACGAGGAGCACCAAACTCTACTGAATTTTCTGCTGTATACCTACAAACAAACCAATGTAAGCTTCAGGATCAAATTTTTTAGTCAGTTTGCCTTGTTATACAAATGAACGCATACCTTCTTGGGCTCCTTGGTAGATCACGAGCAAGTCCATAGAGCGTATCTGAGTCTAAAAGGCCACCACTTCCATGTGATATCGCCTTTAAATACTTACAATCCCCGACATTTGGGTTATCCGGATACGACTGGTTCAATGCAAATGAAACACCTAAACCAACAACGATATCATCACGACCCATCATATGTAACAAATCGTACACCACATCTATTGTTGCTGCATTTGCCCAACCACTTCCTGTTACTAGTATCGCCTACATTGAAACAAAACAAAAATCACAACTTATTAAAGTTTTGTGCTAAGTTAATGGCTAGCTATAGATTTAGAAAGTAAAAGTAAAAAAAAAAAAAAAAAAAAAAAAAAAAAAAAAATCCAGTTACCTTAAGATTAATTTCTTCAACCGGTACTTTGAGCAGGTAAAAAAGTGCCAAGAAATCCCCCGCACTCATATCCATATCATACACAACAATTTTTCCTAGTTTTTTCCCTTTAAAATTCGGTTTGTAGAGAACTTCTTTGTAGTTTGGAAATTCGGTGGTGAAGTTAAATCGTCCTTGATGTTGAGGTCGATTTAGTACCTAAATTGTAGCAAAACTTCTATCATGTCTCATATCCTATGTAATTTGAGATGTAGATTAATCATAGATGAACTTCAAGAAGCTTGATATCAACTTACATCGAGAAAACTAACAAAATATTCCCTATCCAAGGCGCTTGTGTTGTCGACATTAGGCTTTGCTCTTGTAGCGACATGTACATGCACTGAGTCGGGTCCGGTAACTTCTTCTGTATAACCATCCTATGGAGTTGAAAAAAAAAAAAAAAAAAAAAAAACACTTTATAACATTACACAATATTAGGTTAAGGATCACAACATAATAATATCATGTGTTTATGCGTGTTTAAACACGACTGATCAAGTTACCTTACATATCCCTGTACCATTCTCACGAAGGCAAAATGGATCATGAATGCTTGTTTGAACATGGCCGCTATGAACTCCATTTTTTGCCAAACCGAACTTTGGGATCTTTTGTCCATCAAATATCGTATTTGAGCCATCTGATATCCCATAAGGTTGATTGGATGTAATCACAGTGATATTAATGTACTCCATTTCCGCAAACTCATTTTCTTCGTCCCCATTGTGTATGCTACGTATAGCTGATGTTGCAACACCCGACATAAATGAATCCCACATAAAGTAACTCTACAAAACATCAAATATTTTAGTTATTAGAAGATGATTTAGTGTCCCATTTGAGTCATTTTGTAGCAAGAAAGTTTCTGTAACCACCGAACTGATGTTCTTATTTCGATAGAAAATTTTAAGTTATGCTAAAATGAAACAAATATAGATGTAACTATGTAAGTCAATATTTAGACCAAAAAAAAATTGATCAAGAACTTATTTTATACCGTAAAGAATTGATCATCAAACCAAGTATCACGAGCCATCTTCAAAGACTTAAAAATGTATTGTGCCTCATACGTCCGTTGATTCTTCTCAAACGTTTCAAAAAACTCTTTAGTAATGGGAATGGTATTGGTTGCATCTAATCCGACAAGAGTGATAGGTATCCCCGAATGAATAACCTGAAAAAATATTGAGTTAATTAAAGTATTAAACAACAAAACTCATATAGCTGATGGCATTTTTGTTTATCATCAAGTTCATTACCTGGTATGCAGCGAAAGGATCACCAAAGAAGTTAAACTCGGCGTACGGGTTACTTCTAAAGGTTGTGAACATGTTACCATGGTTACCACATTGTTGAGGTATGCAAGATGATGTTGCATTTTTGGGACAACAACCAGTTGGATTCTTTGATCTCACACCACCACCCATGATATATATATGCTTAATATTTTTCTTCAAATGTGGATTTTTCATAAGGAAAATGCCCAAATTTGTATGTATTCCTGTTATGAACACATTAATAGGACCTTTTGATATCGCCTTGATTAGCACTTGTTGTGAAGTTGGTTGTCTAAGAGGTGAGTATCGTCGACTTCCCTAGCATATACACATTCAAACCACATGAAATGCAAGTGCAACTAACAACCAATGACTTATATAAACAGGCTAGACATGCTAACAGATGCTTATGAAGTCTGACCAACTTCAATATTGGACAATTCTCGTGTTGTGTCAAATATTATTGTCGAAGGTACAAAAACAACAAAAAAGCGGCAAGTACCTGTGGAAGAAAGCTTCTTCGGAAGCCAAAATTTGTATCGATATCTAGTCTTCCTCCACTTATGACAGGAATAGACTGTCTATATCTACAAGGTCCAGATGTGCCACTTCCCTGCACGCTAATAAACATTTAACGACTCATACCATTTGTAAACGAAAATCTAGCATGCACCAAGTGTATCGATAATTATAAACCTGGTCAATAATAGGAATATAGCCACCAACATTTGGTTGTATTGTACCATTTTCAAGTATTCCACCATCACCTCCTACACCAACGTCAATATCATCTCGACCCATCATGTAAAGGATATCGTATATTTGGTTTACCGCATGCCCGGCATTTGTCCATGAATTTGTATTTATTGTTATTGCCTGCACAAGCATGGTCATAATTTAAAATGAAGAACCTTGAATTAGTGGCACCGGGTATAATCCCTTTACCAAAAAAATATATATAATCACAATGACTATGTTATGTATGTGAATAAAAATCTATGGAAAAAAATAAATAAATAAATAAATAAATAATAAAATGGATAACTCCATATTTACCGAATAACTTTTAACTCCACGTATAAACGCACGTTGATTTTTCATATCTTTTTCTAAACTTCAAAGAAGTAGGCGGTTATTAATGTTGTGTTATAACTCATGCATATGTTCTTGACCATGTTTTGTGAACAAAAAAATCTATGTAAAAGATTCAAAAAATAATAATAATAATAATAATAATAATAATAATAATAATAATAATAACATCTACATGGCTGATAATTGGATATTTGATTATTAAAATTAGTTTTTAACCACACATATAAATCGGGTTGTAAAAGTTATAATTTTTCATATTACATCTTTTCTAAACTTGAAAGAAATAAACAACTAATATACTTGTCATATGTTGCATTATAACCCGTGCATACACGGAATTCTTGGTATTATTGTCAGTTTAATTCATAAATAATACTACGTAATTATAAAAGTTTTTTTATAGACTCATGAAAATCACAGGTAATACGGGATCTTGTTATTGAAAAAACTACTAGTAATAATTTAAGACACGTGCTTTTGTTTGGATATTTATAGCCCAATGAATATATAAATTTTTTGGTGTTGCAGTCTGTTGAATATCATAAAAATCAGAATTATTAAAATAACAAAAATAATAACAATAATAAAGCTCATGCAAAATTTCTTAAATTTATAAATTTATAAAATAATATAACAAATTATATATAGTTTTAAACTTAAAACCTTGAATGTAAGACTAACTTCTTTTCTAATGTTTTGGATTTAACTGAAAGTAATATTTACCATAATACTATTTATGTAAAAGAGAAAAAAAAAAAATGCATTGGTCCAATTTGAGATTAGTTTTTCTTTCTAAAATGATATAATGTACCCCTAAGTAAATTTATTTTGTTTTCATCTTTTTATCTCATGCTCCCTAAAGTTATAACATTACCCCTATGTAAATTTATTTTGTTTTCATCTTTTTAACTTTTTTGTCATTTACTTTTATATTTTATTATAATATTACTCCCGTAACTTTAATTATTCATGCCTTTTTATTATTTTGTCTTGTTATCTTAAATATTTATGACTAAACTTTTACCCATTTGAATTATGAATGTAACACATTTCATTTTAAGCTTTTTCGTCATTGTGTTACTAAAATAGTAAAATACAATGAAAACATAAGGTTATAAAAATAGACATATAGACAAGATATGACACAAGAGAAATTATGATATTTTGTCATAGAGGGTAACAAAGTCAAGGTGGGATCATAGGTATGTATATGCTCCCAAAAGATAATAGAAAAATTGTTCTTAAGTCAAAAAGACCAAAATACCAGTTGTATGGGTTTTTTTTTTTTTTTTTTTTTTTTTTTTTTTTTTTTTTTTTTTGAACTTGGAAAAAGTTCTATGTTATTAAACAACTATTGCTAGTAGTTATTTCTTCTCCATATATAGTAATTTAGGTCAATGGTTCAAAAAGGTGTTATTAATTAGAGATAAATGAGTATATTTAATGATTGGGACAAAGACTAACTAATTAACAACTATCTAATATACAATCAATATTGACAATAAATGACTACATGTTTATAGGTATTGTATTATTAAGCATGCATCACACCATCGTGTGAAACACTAACAAGTTGGAGAAAAAAGATTCAATGACTTAATAAGTGAACGAGAGAAATACGCCTTGGAAACACGAAAGTTTCAACCATGACGGCTTAATATGTGAAAGGCTAATAATCCTTCTGAAGACACAACTAACTTCAGTTAAACGAATTGACAAGTCATCGAAAATCAAGTTACTTATATACGTCGTGTTTCTATAATTCCAAACTGGGTGCGTTTAGTTGTAAGGAAATTTTCTTAATTTTTTCTATAGTTTTTTTAAGAATGGAGTAACTGTTCTTTCTCCAGAGAACCTTTTGAAAGCTGGAAAATTCTAAATTCAAGTTCTTTAAATCATAGTTTTAATAGCAGAAAACATTTTTTTTAAGTAGAAAAACTTCAGAAAATACTCATTTTGAACACGTTTTCTGTTTTTCAGTGTTTCTTAGAAAACTTTTATTAGGAAACTTGTCATTTTCCAACAACTAAACACAAGTAACTAATTTATTATTATTTTTATTTTTTATTTTTTATTTTGTTTTTTAATAAAAACATTGATAACCAACAACATTGATATAACAAATTTGTTTTCTTGAAAAAACACACACTAAAAGATCACTTTTTACATGTATTATAGAACTAGTCTATCAAATTCCAACAAAACATTATTTCAGAAATGAATTTTAGATTCTTGATCACTAACAAAAACCATGAGATTTGACGACAAATTCATCACCTAAATAAAGTGAGATCGATGGATTGAGATGATAAATGCATGTAAAGAGGAAAAAAAAATACCTCTAAACTGAATTCGGATCGGTTAAGCTTCAAAAGGTACAATATAGCAAAGAAATCATCCGTATCAACGTCCGTATCCAATAAAATTCGATGAGGAACGTCGCCATAAACATTCGAGCTAGCAGCAATACCAGTTATAGCTATGATCAAAGTACATATCAAACTTGACCATAGCCATGAAACCTTCATTTCTCCAAAGAACACACACCAACCTTATGGCAACTAGAATGTTATGAATGCTATATATATAAGAAATAATATCTCAATGACTGAAAATGAGGTGTAAAATATACTCTGGCTTTTTATTAAGTCAATGGTCCTACCTACTTGTTTGTTCACTTAAAGAGGTCTAGGTGTAGTGAAGAGACTAAGCCTCTTCATTCGGGCCCCATCCCTGCCATATCACCAAACACCTTAACTTCAACTAACCACAACAAACCCCTCCTCATCAAACAACAAACCTCAACTTCCCCATTAGGGCCCATCTCTTACACATTTATTTTTTATTCATTTCATTAAATAAATTAAATTAATTCACAAATACTAAAAAATAACAAAACATACTAATTTTATTTCATCAAATAAAAAAGTTACAATACAAAAAAAAAAAAAACATACGATTTGCGGGAAAAAAAAACATACGATACGGCACGAAAATAAATAAACCGATAAATACGATATGCAACATCATCAATAATTTATAAAGCCTTATAATTATCGATGAGTGCTGACTTTTCTTCCCAAACTTGCAATACTTGTTCTCTGACCATTCTCAAAGCGACTTGAAGTTCCAAATCTGTTTCATCATTTCTTAAAAGGGTTTGTACACCGACCATGACTATTGGATGGTCTTGAGGTAGCTCACGTAACCTTTCGACCTCTGGAGCACGAGACTCCCTCTGTCGAATAATTCGAGCTATCTCACCCAACAAGTTGTTAATCAACTTAAGTTCATTTTCTTGTTCATTGCGCAATCGGGTAAGTATTCTTCTTTGCACCTCAGCTGGTTGGTTAGCCATAGTGTATGTGTGGAATTTAGTTTCAGTTGTTTGATAATAAGAAGTTGAGTAAAGCTGGTATTTATACTGAAACTAGCCGTTAGATATTTTTATTGGAGAAACTAGCCATTAAGCATTTTATTCAAACTGAAACGTACACTAACATAACATCACAAACGAAACGGAAATACTTAACATAAACCAACAAACGATACAATAATACAAATGCGATTAATTGATAAATCGGTTCCAGATGTGTTGCTCTTCAAAATCAACCAAACTTGAAAATATTTGAAATCTCTCCCATTATGGTGTTCTTTGTAAACATTCAACGCATCTTCAACACGATTATCTGGCTCACGTGTTGGCTGCAAATTCAAGAAAATTTCATGAAACTTTTGGCAATCAGAGTTCATTCTTACCCACTTACCCATTAGCTGGCTTTTGCTACGAGTTGGACCGTCAGATTGTTCATTGAACTTTTCTGTTACAACTTGCCAGAAAGGTCCTTCGCTGGCATGGAATTCGTGAACGTTTTTCCACATCTCGGCTAGCCAGCATTCTTCATCAATAGACCAACGAGTTGCCATTGTGAATTTTTTTGAAAGTGAAGTGTGTGCAAAGTTGTATGATAATGTATGGTTTATATAGGAGTCTATAAACGTTTAAGATTCAAAACCTGAGCGGGATAATATTCAAATTTCAAAATTTCAAAAAAAAAAACAAATAAAACGTGTGTAATAAACATGTAATATTAAAACTTGTTGAATTCAAATTCAAATAAATTGGCGGTTAAAACGTTTAAAATTTGAATTCAAACGTTTAAAATACAGAAAAGAAATACACATGATACATAATTAGTTAACATAAAATACATAAAAGAAATACACCATTACTCATCGAATCTGTCCCATGCAAACGTGTTTCTCAGAGCGAACCACACATGTTGATATTTAATCCCTTTCCCATATCGTTCATGATAAATACGGTTTGCATTGCTGAGACGATTAGGGTCTGCACTTGTACGCTCCAACTCTTTGTAAATAGAATTATACTTACGACATTCAAGGTTCATTCTATTCCATTGAGCCGTAATACTATTTTTATTACGGTCCTGACCTTCTGTCTGATTGTTGAACCTTTGTATAACTGCATTCCAAAAAGAACGTTCATTCACAAGTTCTTCAGAATCGTGAACTTCAAGCCATACAGTTGCTAGCAACCGTTCTACTTCCACTGACCAACGATTAGCCATTGTAAAACTGAATGGTAAATATTGAAGTGTGTCGAAAGCTGAATGGTATAATATGGTATTAATAGGGGTTTTTTGAAAGCGGGATAATTTTAAAATTTGAATTCAAATTGAAAGAGGGATAATTTTAAAATTTGAATTCAAATTGAAAGAGGGATAATTTCAAAATTTGAATTCAAATTGAAAGCGGGCTAATTGCAAAATTTGAATTCAAACCAGAGAGCGGGATTTTTTCAAAATTTGAATTCAAACCATATAGCGGGATTATTTGAAAATTTGAATTTAAACCACAGAGCGAGATACTTCCAAAAATCATTCTATAAATACATATCCAAAATCTGAATACACACACAATTCCCACAATCATCAAACAATTCTCCTTTCATCTTCCAGCAATATGTCTCACAACGCATCACCTGAAGATAATTCCCAACAAAACACACCGCCGGAAGATATATTTCCGGTGTTTCAGTACGATAACCCACCACCTCCAACTCCACCAGAAGTTATGTTTCCACCGCCAAACAACCAACCGCCAAACAACCAACAACCAAACAATCAACCTGAAAACCAGCCCATCATTCGTCAATTGACTGAGGAAGAACAGTATGAGCTGGATATGGAAGTGCTACGGGAGTATCAAGCTGACCAAGCACGTCAGGAAAGGGAGCGTGAGGCGTACCTCAAAGGAAAACAGGATCGCAGGAACAGAAGAGCAGAATGGCATTGGGCTCAGGGACTTCCACCTGTGCCATCGAGTGAGGACGACTCAAGTGCCTCCTACTCGAGTCAGGAGGGATATGTGTCGGATGATTCATTTTATTGAATCATAGTTTTTATTATCGTATGGTAGTTTATGGTTTTTAATTTCCGTTTCTAAGTTTAATGTTGTTATCGTATTTGTAAAATAATTGTATGTTGTTTCAAGTTATTTTAATCCTATGTTTAATATAGTTGTATTATTCAAAAAAAACATACGTACTAAAACATACATATACATATACATATACATATACATATACATATACATATACATATACATATACATATACATTTTACAAATAAAAACATACATATACATATACATTTTACAATTTCACTATTCAAAGTGAAAAAAAAAAAGAAAAAAAAGAAACGAAAGTACATGCATGTCAGAATTTCCATCTCGTCGTCACAACGGGGAGTTTGGCTATGGGGAAGAACGGCGAGCCCCTCTTGGTGTAGTGAAGAGGAACGGCTCGCCGTTGACGACTCCACGTCGGACGGCGAGCATGCATTCTTCGACTGCACCTAGAGCTCTAAGTTACGTATGGATTATAAAAATGTTATTTATTGAATGTAGCACAAAAATTAATGAGTTATTTGGATTTATTTATAGCATTAAAATATGATTTTTTAATTTACCAAAAAAGGCATTAAATACACATTAAATGAACTTATAAATTAATATGTTTGAACATGATTTTCAATTAAATGAACTAAAATATTCCTTTTATAAAGATGTTAACTCATGCTCACTGGACAGAGGATAGCAAAACCCATATTTATTTATTCCAACGGTAGATAGTTATGTCTAGTACGTATCTTTTTGTTTGACTATATTGTGATTTAATTTTATTTCTTCCATGTTTTATACAACCAAGACAAAAATTATAAAAGAAAGAAAAAAAAAAATGAATTTTAAAACATCCACGTGCTTTTCATAAAGAAAAGAAAATATATAGTCTCGATTAAATAATGACTAATGTAAGATATATAACGATAACACTTTTTAAGTTTTAACCATAGTTTGAATGATGATATATAGTCAATCATCAATCAAGAAAATCTAAATGATAACCCCATCAATTCTTAAAGTAGACAATATGATCATTTTGTAGAATGCAATGTTTTGAAAACCGGTTTGAAATTGACTCGGTTGAGTCATCGGGTCAACCAGTTCGACCGCCGGGTCAATCCGGTTTTCAATTTATTATTATTTTTTTATTTTTTCGACCGGGTCAACCGGTTCGACAACCGGGTCAACCCGGGTTTTTATTAAAAAAATTTGAGAAAACAAACCCGGCAAGGTTTCGAAAAACGAGTCACTCAAAACCAGACGGGTCTAACCGGTTAACCCGGTTTTAGAAACCCGGGTTTTTTTTACCTGTTTTTTTTAGCCGAAACCGATTAACCTGGTCAGGTCGACCCGGGTTTCAAAACACTGGTAGAATGTATAAATAAAAATATTTACAAATCATGTCTAATTTTACAACCACAGGAACAGGCAACATAAAACACACGGTGTGAGTTCAAATCACGTTCACGTTATCATATATGATTTCGATCATAATGTCACACGATTACACGAGTACTACCACCATAATGTAAGCCGTAAAATCACTTGTTGGAACCGCAAAATAATCAGTTTCCTTTTATATATCAACATGTGATGAGGTTACAATGTTACATGAATACAATTAGAAGATATCTAGTGTGATATACTACACTTGACCATTATATTTTCATACGATTTGTCTAACAAATGTCATGACTCATGAGGGCCTCGGTTTAACCACATTCATTAAAAACAAACTTTTAAAAAAAAATGCAAATTGCATTTAATACACATTAATTGGAATCGTAAATTATAAATCAAATCTGATTTGTAATCCAATATAACCTCACAGTTTTAGTTTTTTTTTTTTTTTTTTTTTTTTTTTTTTTTTTTTTTAATAACGTTAAACCTTCCTTTAAGAGTACTCATTAAACGATTTATTTTTATAATACCATCCTTACCATGGGATTATCATATATATTTTCTTGATTGATGATTGACTATCATCATTTAAACAACGGTATTAAAGTCACAGTTTCCACAAGGGTATCAAGATTAAGGATTTTCCTGTCTCTATGTAAAACACGTGAATGTTTTAATACTCATTTTCCCCTTAGTTTTATATAATTTGTATGATTGTCTTGGTTGAATAAAACATGGAAGATAGAAAATTAAATCATAATATAGTCAAACAAAAAGATACGTACTAGAAATAACTATCTACCCTCGTAATAAATAAATATAGTAATATTAAAATATCATATTTTACTGGGCTAATGGCCTTTAAATATATCATAATTATCATTATTTTCTTCTATATGTAATGAACAACTTTTTTTGTTATTATGTGTACTAAACTTGATTTTTTTGAGTATTTTTGTGTACTTTATAACCATTTTGCACTTCTCATATTAATAAAATGAGGGATAAAATGATTATAAAGGACTCAAGCACGTAGATGTTTTTATAATCTTGAGGTCTAGAAAAGGTGCAAAAATCCTCCTTGAGTCATTTAGTTAAACTTGAGGTCTATTTTTGCAAACAAAGAATTACACAAATAGTACATGTTATCTCGCTTTACATTAACGTCCATAAGTGCAAAGTTACATAGATAGTCCCTGTAAGTAACTCCATTTTACAAAATCAGTCCCAATGCTCAAAAGTTAATACTATCTTTTGTCATGTTTATTAAGTTTTATATAAAACTTTTTAACTTTGTGTGATACTAGTTTTCTTAAAGGCATTATCATTTCATTGGTTGACCCATTAAAAATAAAGACAACTAAATTAACTCTTGGAGAAGTAACTAAGCCACAATTTTTCATCTCAACCTTTTCACTCACAAGAAAATCAGAACATCTCGACCTTTTCACTCACTAAAATTATGTGTATGAAGTAAATCTCCATGTGGAGATATCACTACCCTTTAATTATTGTAATATAATCAATGCTAGATCCAAGATAAAGGGCTGACTCATAAGTCATGAGTCTGATCAAAGTTGAGGATAAGGGAGTGACAATGTTACTTAACCATGTCTCAAAGTATATTGTAATTAGCCAATAAAATGAGTCCAACACATTTCATGTCAAACCATGCCGAAAATTTCATTTTTAGTGGCAATGTCATGCCTAAGTATGACTAAACTTTTTTATTATTTTTTTTAACTCATTCTTTTCTTGCTTGCACTAATCGGCCCACCCACCATTATGGAGCACAAAATGTGGATCTAGTTTTGTTTGGTTCTTAGTACCTTTGTCTTATTAAATCACACGTCACACACACTTGTATTCACACACAAACATTTGACATCCTATTTCTCTCCTTCCTTAGTCACGACCAGATTTCAAACACCTCTAAACCCACCCAACGTGCTAAGATCCAAGCTTAAGTTTCGATCTTCCCTCATTTTGGTTAAGCCTATTTTCTGGCGAGAAGTTTTCAGACAAGGAAAGACCATGTCGTACGTTGTCCCTTATTAGTGTTCATCTCTGGGTTTCTAACTCATACAAAACAACAGAATCGGTAAAACAAACGGTAACACCATTTAAGGTTCAAACGGTCATTTCCATTTAATGCTTGAGTTTTACCGAATCAGTAAAACATACCGAGACAGATGCCGAAAGTATCATGCCGATGAAGTGGCAATGTGATGCCGAGCTTTGCGGATCGATGCCGAGTCCACACCGATCACGTTTCCACCCCCTAAGGATCTCTCATGTTCATTTGAACAAGAGAGGCAATGTTGTGTTTATTGTGATTGTACATTTGAGTTAAAATATAATAAATGTTTTGCAATAATGATAATGTACAGTCAAAGCAAGCACAACATTACCTCTCATTTTTAAATGAATATGAGAGGATCCTTATCCAAAGTTGAAATTTTTTGATTTAATGTTCCAAGAACTTCAATTATATATCTTTCTAACTTATGGTGAGCCAAATGTCCATTTTTATATTCACATGTGTGAACCAATGAGGATTTTTCTACTCGCGTTCCGCTGTAGGGGCGTAGATTTAAATTTAGCTAACGGACTGTTAAAATCGTAAGTAATAGGAGGGTTGTTTTTCTTTTTTATAATTTTTCAAGGACCATTTTTGCAAGAGTCCATAGATTTAGCACTGTTGTAGCAAAGCAAATGAAATACAAGAAAATTTTATGTTAAAAATCGAACCCAAGGGACCATTTTTGCTGGTTTTCAGGGACTGTTTTACATAAGATTGTTTTCGCAAAGCATATGTAACACATGTGCCATTTTTGCCAAACATCAAACTTCAAAGACCATTTTGTCATTTTTCAAGAATGTTTACTGTTTGATGAACAATAACATTATTAAAAATAGAAATGTAGTTAATTAGTTTCAAGTATAATTGGATTAGCAAGTTTTTTTTCTTCTTCTTCTTCTTCCTCCTGCATTTTTTCTTTAAAGTAACTTATAGTAATATAGGCTTAAAAATTTAATATTATTATTTTTTACTTATAATTTAATTGTATATGTTCAAACAGTTTATTTTGCAAATACTAAAACCAATTTTAATGTTATCTTAAAATAAAATATATTTTATTCACGTAAAACCTCGCACTCTGCAGTGGAGCGTGGGTGAAAAGTTCCTTGTTATAACTAATACTACTATTAATATGAAAAATGATTAGGATAGTGAAAGACATGCTTAATATGCGTGTCACTAACTTATTGTTGCAGCGCATGGACATACTTCTTCATAAACCAAAATTTTTTGCTACACAGTTTTATGCATACAGTTAGACATGTTTTTAGTAAGACAATCATTTATCTATTAATATATACTATTTGAACTAAAAAAATGAATTTATTAGAACATCCATTATAATAGTTTAAGAAAATTATGTAGAGGTTCAAAAAAGTTTGTATCATAGTAGAGAACCATTTCAAATCTAAGTGGCATGAAAAGCAAGCATTTGAAAGAGGTTTATAAATTAATATATTACATGAGTTGACAATTTTATAAACACTAGCAGGGTACCCGCGTGATGCGGCGGCGGGTACCCTGTAACTAGATTTTACAGCAAGCAAATGTTATTCGATTACATGCTTTTTTTCTTTAATAATAACCGCACAAATGAATAAGAATTTAGATTAAAATGACTTTAAGTAATAACAATGATATATCATTTCTTAGCATTTGCTAAAAATAATCTCAAATGCTTTAAGTAATTCAAGTTATTTGGTTCGGTTTTCAGTTATTCGATTCGGATTTCGGGTCGGCTTTATCCAAAAAAATTTACATCAAGCATGAAATCGTTTTTTTTAAATGAACTCTGAAAAAGTTATACATGTTTATACTTGTTTTTATTGAAAAAATTATTTCGGACTCAATGGCAAAAGTCCATTATTTTAAAATGTTTGTTTGCTATGTCAAATGGGGCCCACAAGGTTATTATTAAAAGATTTACCAAAGTTACACTTTCTACCCCTTGTCATAAGTTACACCGCCGCCCTCCTTCTTTTCTCTTCTTGACACGTACAGTCCCTGTGGTTTTATATAACACCACACACCCACACACACTCACCCAATTTCTCACACTCTCTTTCTCTCTAACAACACTCCATCGGAAAGTTTTAGGGTTCCGGCGCCGTCACCGAATTCCGGCCAAAATTCCGGCAAGTCATTTTCTTCCATTTATGCGTAGATCGAGGCTAGTCCAGTCCACCATTTTTGGAAAGTTTTGAGCCGAAAGGAGCACGTTTGATCAAACCTTGAACACCACCGTGACACCATCACACCTCCCCTGTCCTCCAGTGTCTTCCCCACCACCTCCTCTCGAATATGTGATTGTAACGGGGGTCTTTGTTAGATGATAATATTTTCACTGATAATATTATTAATCTTATGTTAATCATTCTGTTTGTTAATTATCTTGGACTACTTTGTTAATTATCTTGGACTACTATATAGTATGGTTTTAGTTTGTATGACTCGTATTACCACCATTTGTATTCGGTGTCCGTTACCAATCACCTATTTTATGATCTTTTGTAGGCCAAGCATAAGTTTTTTGTTATTTGTGAGGAATTGTTTGGCCATTTAATTATATTGTACCTTGTGTTTAAATGATTGTAATATTGGGTGTAGGGGTGTTTTTAATGCTATTAATGTATAATTCATAGGATTTTGGTACATATGTACATACTTGTGCTTTAAATCATTGTGCTTTGTGTTTTATGACTTGTATTAATTGGTTTAGGGGTGTATTAATTGTACATATGTAAGAGATATGTTGAACTTAAAAAATCGTGCTTTACATACTTGTATTTTATGTTTTATCACTTGTATTTCACTTAAAATTTAAATATGAGAAAAGGTGCAATATGCTTTATAAGTAGTATAGATACTAAAAGCTTTATCTATGTGATACAGCAGCAGTTACAACTAGGGGTGGCAATTTCTGACCCGACACGAAACCCGACCTGAAACCGACACGAAAATTAACAGGTTCGGGTTGAGCTAAATAGATTGTGGGTCAGGTTTGGGTCGACATATCTAACCCGTTTATTAAACAGATCAGGTTCAGGTTGGGAATAAAATAAACGCGTCGACCCGGCAACCCGTTTAAGTTTTTTTTCTTAATTAAAAATTATTTATATTTAATTATACGGGTTAAATGGGTTAAACGGGTTGACCCACTAACACGTTTAACCCATTTAACTCGTGTAATGTGCTAACTTTTATATATAAAACGGATTAAATGGGTCAACTCGAAACCCCTTTTACATATTCAGCCCATGTAACCTATTTAACCTGTCAACCTAAGTATATATACGGGTTAAATGGGTTAGGTTCAGGTTAAGTGTAAACAGGTTAGGGTTGACATAGTTGACCCGATGATTTAAATGGGTCAGGTTCAGGTTGGGGTTTTCTGACCCGCCAACTTGACAACCCGAACCCGCCAACCCGACCCGACCCGAATTGCCACCCCTAGTTACAACCCATTTTCAATATATATATATATATATATATATATATATATATATATATATATATATATATATATATATATATATATATATATATATATATAATAATAATAATAATAGTTATCATTTAAGGCTCCAAAAAGCCTATAAAAATAATTTAGCGTAACTTTTTCAACCATCATTGATCCACACACAAACTTGTATATACATTCATCCTTTTAAAATTTTATGTTCTTAATTTACTAAAGCAGAGCAACTCATTTTTTTTTAGCTGTTACAAACTTGTAGATCAATGGGTTGTACTATACGCTATTTGAGTTGTACCTTTGTTTAAAAAAAGGATTAGATATGAATCAGTAAACATGGATATGTAATGTACAAAGTAAAAACTACAAAGGTAACCCAACTCAAAATTAATATGGTCTTTTGCATCTTTGACAAAACCAATGGTCACATATATATATATATATATATATATATATATATATATATATATATATATATATATATATATATATATATATATATATATATATATAGATCAATGGGTTGTACTATACGCTATTTGAGTTGTACCTTTGTTTAAAAAAAGGATTAGATATGAATCAGTAAACATGGATATGTAATGTACAAAGTAAAAACTACAAAGGTAACCCAACTCAAAATTAATATGGTCTTTTGCATCTTTGACAAAACCAATGGTCACATATATATATATATATATATATATATATATATATATATATATATATATATATATATATATATATATATATATATATATATATATATATAATTGTTTATGACAAAACCAATGATTCAATCTAATACAAAACATAATAGGAGGTTCATATACCAAGATCAATCATTTACATAGTTATACCAAGATCTACCATTCACTGAATCTGCTGGTGCTTCGCTAGAATCTGCTGCTGCTTGCCGGAAACTACTGCTGCTCACTAGAATCTGATTCTGGTGGTGGTGTTGGTGGTGAAAACGACGGTGAATGTGTGTGTATTTATAGTCTGGTGGTGTTTCTGGTCGGATCTTTAAAGATCTTTGACGATGGGTGTTGGCAGGATTTTGTGGTATCTTTTTACAATGGTCTTTGCTGGATCTTGTGGTGTCTTTTTATGATGATGGTGGCGGCTGGGAGGTGATAGTTGTTGGGGTTATTTTTTTGCCAGATTTTATGGTTGTTATAAGAGAGAGAAAAAAAGATAAGAATAATGAAATATGTGGTGTGTATATGTTTGAGGGTATATTTTTCATTTAAGCTAAAAGTAAACAAATTCCTTACCTAACACTTGTACTTACGAAGACACATGTCATAAAAATAACGGAGTCGAGCAATTGAGCAGTCGAATATGACCAAAATAGGAAATGTGTGCAAATGGTGACCAAGTCATGAAATACCCAAAGGTTTTTGTATCTTTTTGGGAATTTTCTCAAAGCTTTATCTATAGTGATACTAGGTTTATAGTATGGAAATGTTTGTAAATTAATGACATTTCATAAAGTAGTAATTTTATAAACTTTTTAATAGATTCATTATAATGGATTTCTTTAGATATATTTTTGAGGATTTTGCATTGGAAGGTAATGAACTTAGGCCAATTCCTTGTTTAGGTAACCACTTCTCAAAATTATCAATCTAAGACTAACTGGAGTGGGGATGTTTTCCTCTGTGAGTGAGTCAGTCACGAGCGTGACTTCCACAACATCAAGCCTAACTCATGATTATTTTTTTTGTTAATTTGGTGAATTACTCACTATGCTAAATGGCTGACAATGTGGGACCCCACTCCAAAAAGTAATTGTTTTTTACCTGTGTTGTGAGTGTGTGTGAGTATTTAGTGGGGTATATTTTTGTAAAGGTGAGTGACAGTGACCAAAACGGATATATGATGAGTGGAAATCAAGAGGAGAGAGAAAGCTTAGGTAACGGTAAATGACTTACCACCACTACTTTCAGCCTATGTTTCAACTCTCAAATTTTGTTCAACAATGTAATTCTTTTGAAATGATCCAGTTACATGCTGACACATGTCAGCATGACAACATTTAAAAGGTAAGTTAGCATTTAGTGTAACAATTCAAAAGTTAAATACCTTTTTTAGACTTTTGATGAATTTATTTTGCTGTGAAATTACATGCTCAATTTTGATCCAGTTAGCCTCAAGGGATTTGAGCTAAAGCCCAATACACATTTATTTAGTATTTTAATAGGGGGACCAAAGTTGGTTGCACTTTCTCTAACTCCTGCCATAAAAACATGCAAAATATTTATAACAACCCACAAAATCTCATCACTATCATTTCCACTACAAATACATATGTCAGGTATTTCACAGGTAAATTTTTGCTTTTTATGTGCATTCATTATCTGTATTACTCTCTAGACTTGCTCACGTATCCACACAAGCCAAATATCTCTACCCACACATCCTATAAAACTCTGGTATGTCAAGCATAAGATCACAACAACTCCACAATAAGTAATCTACCAACCTAACACACTAAACATATCACAATATCATAATAAACCCTAATCTAACCCTAATTAAGCCCTAATAAGGCCTATGTGTTTACAAAACCTTAATTGCTTATCTAAACCAATTTGAAAGTGTTCAAGGCTTATGTATGAGTTACCTTAGGAACAATAGGATATCTTAGCACCCTTAGAACCTAGTACAACCCCTTAGAGCTTAGGTACAAGTCTCTTAAGCACAAAACCGTAACTAGGTCATAACTTCTCGGAATTAGGTCTAAACTATCCCAAAACTTCACCATAAGCTACCACCACTTAGTATAAGCTTCTTAGGATGTAGGATTAGTCACTAAGCACCCATAGGACCCTAATCTAGGCACTAAACCCTAAGTTAAACCCTAATCTCTTACTAAGAAAGATTAGGTCTAAACTAAACATAAACTATTTAAAACCTAAACATAAGCACCTAGCCTAGCACCTTAGTCACCCTAAGCACCCACCCTAGCACCTCCCTAGCTAGCACATAAGTAGGTGCATCACCTACTTGTCACCACCTTATGTTGCGGCCAAACCACCACCACCAGCCCCTTTTTAGCGCCCCCTACCTACTCACTAGCTCCCATTAGTCATAGATAGCTGCTAAGAGTCACCCCCTCCTCATCTTGCCACCTCGTGTCCCATTTCTTGCTCACTACTCCATTCGACCCTATATAAACCCTCGTACCCTCTTCCTTTTCAAACCACTCCATCACTTCTCTTTACCTTCAATCTTCTGGTCCTAGTAGTAGTATACAAGCCTTAGAATGCATAGGAGTCGAGTAGTGTAGGCCTTGGTCCTTGTCGAGCTTAATTTTGCCCTAGAAAACCCTAAAACCCTCGTTCACCCACTTCTGGTCACGTAAGCTTTCATACTTGCTTCTATTAGCCTTATTACAGTCCTAGGATAGATATTAGATACCTTAGATCACTTAGGAACCCTTGTTTGAGCCTTGATCATTTTCTTTTAAGCCTTTTCATTTTAAAACCCTAATTATAGACTAAATGCTAATTATATGCTATAATACCTTACTATAAGCTAGTTTAAGTAACTTAGTTAAGCTAATAATAGTTAACCATAAGCTAGGAAACCTTTTTGTTTTATAAAAACATGAATTACATGGAATTAGGACTAGTTTTACAAAGTTTTCCATGCATAGGGGTATATATGGTAACTTTCTAAAAATATTAAGTATAGGGACTATTTTTGAGATTTCTTAGAAGTTATAAGTATAAGGACCCTTTTTGCGAAGTTATATAACCTTAGGATAAAAAGATAAATAGTTATAAACTAATAAGGACTAGTTTTGCAAAAGTTATAAAGTAAAGGGTATAAATGGTAAATTTTGAACTTATAAGTCCAAGGGTCATTTCTGCCATTTCCTAAAATATAGAAGTATAGGGACTAATTTTACTAAGTTTAAATAGTTAATAATATAAGTTTATAAGTCTAGGGTAGATTTTGTAAATATATAAACTATAAGGGTATAAAGTGAAAGTATTTTTATAAATATAAAAACCTAATTTAGGTTAGAAGCATAACACAATACTATGGAGCTTCATGTGAGGAGTATCATGTGGATATTTCGTTTTGACGAGTTTGTTGGGTTTACGAATTAAAGTGTCCTGGCTCCTCAAACGATTATTGCATAACTTCTGAATTATGATGGCCCGAACGGTGTTATGTTATAACTAAACTTAATAATAACATAGCTCAATAATAGGGAGCTTCACATGAGGAGTATTAACTTCTGAATTATGATGGCCCGAACGGTATTATGTGATAACATAATACAATAGTAGGGAGCTTCATGTGAGGAGTCATATACTTCTGGATTGTGATGGCCCGAACGGTGTTATGTTATATCTAAAACACTAATAACCCTAAGAATAATTACTTAAGAAACTTAAAGAAGATAACTAAATCTTGACATAAATCCACACCAACAATACTACCAGGATACGTAAGTAGGCAGTCTAGTCTCCGAGTCAGTTTTCACATCAATTAGAATTCCCTAAGCCCAGGTGAGTTTTCATAGCCTCACTTTTAAATGCTTTACAACCCTTTGAGGGGGATACATGCTTTAAATCGAATACAAGTCTTTTTCTTTGGTTGTTGCACGAGTAAACTATTTGCCACCCCTACACAACAAAATTCATGAATCTAATCGCTTGTGATATTTTACACAAGTAAACGCGAATATAATTGATAGATCTATTGGAGTTTGACAACTCCCGTTGGTGCTATGTTTCCCCTCACTATTCCCAAGTAAGGGGTGAGTCCCATGCGTCGGTTTGTGGATCGCGGTCTCACACACTAATCCCTACAGGTCTTTGCATCTGACATTCGTTGGGCTTCCCTCTTCGGGAGCCTGCGTCCCGGCGTTTTTGTGCAATAAACCCCTCCGGCCGATGACATCTCTCACTGGAGGATACCAATAAGTATTATATTTAAACCCTCTGAAGGATTAACTTTGGCAAGTTATCCTTCCCGTCCCATCATGGATTGGTTTGCAGACCCCATGATCTGGACTATTAACGTGTGGTTCATGAGCTTAGTGCAACAGACCAACTGACCAACTCTTGATAATTGTATATGTATTGAAATTATCAGACACGCTACATTTTCCTTGAAGGGTGTGACAACTGAACCCTGAGGAACTTGTATTCACTAACCTAAACATATGACTCTCACTCAACACATAGTCTTGACTTTTTAAGCATGTATCCTAGGTAACAGAGCTCTGTGGAAATTATGGCATGGAGTGGCACGAGATTTGAAAGACTTTCTATTTGGTTATCATTCAAACATAACATCTTACACTTAGATTCACGGGACCTCATCTTATAAAACTCTGATAATTTTCATGAATGGTAACTCATTTTTATAAAATGTCTCTTTTCGAGTCATTTTCTATTACTGTAACTGTGATCCATGAGGTAATACCCCAAACACTTAATCCGTTGCGATCAGTAAAAAATGAGGGTGTTACAATATTCCATTCTATAAAATCCCCTAAAAATATAGTTATAACTCCTTTGCGCCTTGGAGTATTTGTTCCTGAGATGGGCACACATATCATACGACGACTACATGACAGGTAGAATGGAAGAAATGGATGGTATTAGTAGCAACACTATGGATACAAGTATTTACGGGTACAAATTTCAACTTCCCTTCTTATTCAAATGAATTGAAATCTGTATTGAAAATCACTCAAGTGGAGCTTAATTACTTGTCAATGGCATCGGATATTGGTAAGTTGTTTGGATGGTGTTCGGGTGATGTGTTTTCGACCGATATGGGTTGTTGTTTTCATGGCTACTTTTCTTAGATTGTTTGGTTATGGTCTTCAATGGCTTCTTGTTCAAAGACTTTGTTAATACAAATATCGCTTAAAAACGTTATTTATATTTTACGATCTTCGCTAAGTTTTGTTAACGACAAAATGTAAACTTTAGTTTCTAAGCAAAACATAATCTTAGTTTTTAAGACTTGCATAAACTAGACTTTTGTTACATTTTACATTTCATAAAACACAACAGAAGTTTATTTCTTAAATTAGAAATTGTCACATCACATTTATGGCAAGTTTTGTCATTATGCATTTATGGAAAGAAATGTGTTTGACTAACTTTGTTGTTGCTTGCAAGCTTTGTATTTGACTTGTTATTATGAGATGTGACATTGTTTGGTTGCTAGGAGTTATGAGACAAGACCTTGTTTGGTTTGAAGAGTTATTGCAAAAACCAACTGCAAGCCTGGCGGTACCCTGGAGGTACACGGGCGGAACCCTTCTCAGGGGTCCGCCTGATCCGCCAGACCTGCAGAAGGTTTTGGCTATAAATATTGAGCCACAAGTTAAAATTTGGCTCATCACTTGACATTACATTTTACACACACATTCATTCTTTCATCTAACCTCTTAACATTTCATATGTGAAGTTTCTTTTTGTAGCAAAGAGATTCACGAGCTTACTAAAAGTAACAAGTATTCAACACAACGTTGCAAGACTTGTTAGCTTAGCATTGTGTAGACTTGTATAGTTTACACTTCATTTGATTGTGTATTTTCAGTAGTGATCAGTTAGTATTTTAGTCCTCAAAATACAAAGAGTGTTGGGAGTTGTTGTACCCTAGTAAAAGAACTAACGGGAGTGGTTGTGCCCTTGTAAAAGAACTCGACATTTAGCTTTGTGTCGGTAAAAGTATAAGCGACGTGTAAGGTTTTCTCCGCCGGTGAAAGGAGCTTGTTAACTAGTGAAAGAAACTCTCGAGTTGGATACTCGGGGCGTGGACGTAGGGCAAGGAAAAAGAGTCCTTGTAGCCGAACCACGATAAATACTCGTGTTGTGGTTTGATCGTTTCTTTCATTTACTTGCATATTATATATTGTGTTTGTGAATATATCTTTGATCAAACGGAAAGTTTGAAAGCTAACTTAACAAGTTAAAAAGATTTTAATCGGCAAACTATTCAACCCCTCTTCTAGTTTTCCACAGACTTGTATCGTTGCCTTATCTCATAGTTAGTGATTTGATTTCATTTTTTTAATTGCATTTAAACGGTGTTTGAGATTGCTTACAAAAACTATTTATGTGATGTTGTGAAGTGGAACCCACAAAATGAAATAAGGGATGAAAAACCTACAATTTTCATTATTGCAGATTAATGAAATTTTACTTACTGGACTTCGCATGTGTCATATATATTCTCAAGAAGTGATGTTGTAACAGTCTTCCTTATATCCGACACGACCATAAATTCATTAGAAGAAGGCTTTTCATTGAATACATCCTGACTCTTAGTTGCATCCTCAGGTTCCTTTGGTTCTCTTTGACCACAACAACATAAATCTGCAAGCACCATTCCGTGTGATCAAACTTATAAAAGGGTTAACTGCTAAAATGCATTTCAAAATAAAACACATTCAATTTCATCACTATCACCAAATGACCTTTTACATCACTAAATCAAACCCAATCATAAATTGTCAATATACGTCATTCTCACAAAATCCAAGTATGACAATCAGTAACCATATACATTATTAGGTGTTGCAGCAGCTGCAAATAACAAACTGTGATAATAGTTCATTATATCTTGTATGTGCTGAAAATTTTCTAATCACAACTGATATTGTACATTGCGAAAAGAAAGAACAAAAAGTGTCCAATTAGCACTCTTAACCTCCGGCATATCAAATTCAGTATTGATGATGCGACACATTTTTTGACTCTCCAAAAGGCTAAGAATGTGACACTTTGGTTTTGAGACTGAGTAAAACCACATACTACTAATCATATTACGGGATCAACATATTCTGTTATACAAACATAAGTCATTCTTACCACATATATAACGTTATCTTCCACCTTGTCCACCAACTCATGAAAATACGCTAAATGGTGTCAGAACATCTGATAGCCCATGCAATTTGTTATTTTCCTGCTTGTCCTTTCTGGAAAAAAAAATCCAAGCAATTTTCACATCCGAAACCTACACAAAATGCGGCCAGTATCAAAATCCAAACATAATCTCATGACTTCAGTAAAACTCATATATCCGATAAACATAAACATAACTGTTTATCTTGACCCCAAGCATGTTTTGGAATACATTACCCATTTCCCAGGTATGCTGACCCGTTTATATAATCACAACTACAAATGGACAGCAACCGATAAAGGTGTGTCTCTATCCTTCTCTTGTGCCCTTTGTCGTGGACCCGCATGTTCTCTAGAATTGTATCCACACAAATATAGACACATAAGCTTAAATGAGATAACTTTGTATGCCCAAAATAATAAAGCTAACACCAATATTTTCAGATCTTTCAAACATAAAACTTTAAATCAAATGAATACAACGAAAAACCATACATTTAAATGTTGCCAACACGGGCTGATCCAAGAAGTTGGTGCTGGCCCCATTCAACGAACAACCCAATCTCCATTTTCGTTAAACAAAGCTTACAAAACAAATCACATTTCAATTCCAAATCAATCACAAACAATACTTTGTCCGTCTTTTATAAAAGCAGTCTATAAATTTTACGCAGGGTAAATAACATTGTTACAATATTGATCTGTTTAAAAAAGTTGATTCAAATGTGATGTGATTCGTCTAAAAGATGAAACTTTAAATGTGTGTTTGAGCAGTACCGCCCATCAGTAGAAGCGTTTGTAACATATGTTGACTCAATCATTTTATTATCTTTAACCGTATTTAACGATTAATAATTTTTATATATAATACAAAAGGATCTAGAACGTGATTACCTTAGGATGTTTGAAGGCAATAAGAGTCTGTCTCGCTTGCTAAACAATAGCAAACCGTATAAGTCTCAAAAGCAAAACCTATTAAAAAACATGAGTCATAAAATAAATTAGTGACAGAGAAAATACCAAAATGGATCGAACATGGTCATGAACCTATTCTTACTGATTGATAGCAGTACAAAATCTTCAAAACTTACCTACTGACAACCATTGAATAAAACAACTTGGTAATGAACCAAAAATCATAAATGTTATGAATCCATTCACAATCCAAACTTCGACCTCAAGAAATCTTTAGTACGCATTTGAATGGTTCAAAGGCGAGTCTTGCAATAGAGTAGAAGTGTACCCTTGCAATTTCAAGAAAGCATTGACATGGGTCAAATCAGAGTTTAGCAAAAGAGGGAACATGTCAAAAGTCGGCTAAATCTATTTTTTAATGCATTCAACCTCTTAAAATTATTTTATTCAAGTACTTGTATACTTACTATAAATAGATTTTGTTTTATAGAATCAAAGTTAGTAAAAACTAGTCATAACCTAAGCTGATTACAGAAATAAAAAGGTATAGATGTTAAATGTAACAACGCTGCAGCAGCAGGAACAATTCAAAAATTGGCGTTTTTTTTTTTATTTTTTTTTTTATTTTTATTTTTATTTTTTATTTTTTTTTCTGTTGGGCTAACAAAAGTCCTCAAATAGTAACATACTTAAGCTGGAACCAATCATATTCAATATAAGTATTTCACACCATCATATCTATTTCGACTTTTTTTTCTTTTGACTTTGACTTTCTCAGTTATTTGATTTTCTACAGAAACATAAAAACACTAAAAATCAATCTAATATCGTAATAGAGTCAACAAAGTTTTTTACAAAGAAAGCAACACATCAAAATTTCATAGGGCTTCCATACCAAGTACTAACCTCATTCCTTTTATTATTAGTATTACCACAAAAGTTCTGCCGATCAACTTGATGATAAATATACTAACCGCATTCCATGAAAACCAAAAAAAAACAAAAATGTTTTTTTCTTCTAAAAATGAAGTCTCAATAAAGTTCAGTCAATTACCTCTCTTCCAGAAACTTACAACCACCCTTACTAGTCCTTGCAGTCCAACAAAACATCCACAAAGCCGTCGTTGCTTTCTTTCTTAACTTTCCACCATAACCGAATACAACTAAAACAATAACTTCTTCTATACTTAAATTAACCAAACTATAACAAAAAAAAAAAAAATCATTTTCTTTCTGCTGTGTAAAATGTTCACACCTGTCGCACATACCTTGACGCTCTCCGTAATTACAAACACTCTCTTTTGGCTTCAATATTAGTTTTGTCGGTGTTGCCATGTTGTATTTGTTTCATCAGTTTGGTTAGATGGATAAAATCAATAAAAGGCGGTAGACTGAGAAAGCCAGTGGAACTGATATCGCTACTAACATGTTTATCTCAAAAAAAAAAAAAAAAAAAAAAAAAAACGCGTAGCTGCTACTAGATATAATGCCCGCGCACGTGCGGGGTTTTTTCTAAAATTTTTAATAATGTAAATTTTTATCTATTAAAAACAAATAATTTAATTTATTTTTTGTTTGTTTATGCTTTTTAATTTTGTATTATACGATTAAGAGAGGTCGACTATCTGTAATTTTAATGTCGGTTAACACTTGTTTTTTTTAATATCTTGAATAATATAATTTTATATATTATATAATGCCCGCGCACGCGCGGGGTTTTTTCTAAAATTTTTAATAATGTAAAGTTTTATCTATTAAAAACAAATAATTTAATTTATTTTTTGTTTTGTTTATGCTTGTTAATTTTGTATTATACGATTAAGAGAGGTCGACTATCTGTAATTTTAATGTCGGTTAACACTTGTTTTTTTAAATATCTTGAATAATATAATTTTATATATTAAACAACCAATAGATAGTGTATATTTTTTGTTTTTTTTAAATTCATTTTTTAAGCCGGTTTTAATGCACGTGCACACGCGGGGTTGTTTATAATATTTTTATTTATTATTTTTTTAATATTTATTTATTTATTTATTTATTTAAGTATACTTTAGATGGTTTTTTAGGTTGTAATAATTAAACAAATTATTATTTGGTTGTTAATTAAACAAATTATTATTTAGTGGGTTAGTTATAATACCCGTGCATACACGGGGTTTTGACATATACGTAGTATTTTTTATCATATATTAATACCATCTATATTTACTTAAAATGTAATGAACTTTACATTTATTACTTGGGTAAAAGCTATAGAATATCAACGTATTTTAAAAAATGTACCGACTTGAACCTTTTACTTTTTAATTGCCAAATATACGAATGAACTTTTTAATTTTATTTCGACTTGAAGCACTTTCTATATCATTACTCATCATGTGTCAACATTAGTCCTTTTAGTCAACGAACGTTTGCAAAGTTAGTCCTTTTATACTAACGGATGTTTTTAATTAACTAAAAATTTGGTTTTTCTTACGTTTCCATACGTTTTTATACTTATTTGTCCGTTTCTATACGTTTTTCAAATTTATATGTTTTAAAATTTTGAGTTGATCGTTGATGGATAGTTTGGAAACAAACCCCAAAACACAATCAAAATAGGTTATATGATACATCATGGCACTAAAAATATAAGTAGTTTTAATAAGAAATTCAAAGAAACCAAACATGTAAAATGACATCAAAATAATCACTTTAGCCAAACATTAAAAGTTAATTATACTGCATATAATATAAGTATCAATATAATCACTTTTACAACTCAATTCCAAATACCCTTTAAAAAGTTATACACTTTTAGGATGGAAGTTATGGAAAAAAAATTGGCTATTCAACTTTTAAAGTAGTCACCTGCCCAGATCATCCGGAAACATCAAACTCTCTATTATACCTGATTTGATGAATATGCTAATGATGTTTTCGTTTTTGATAATGTTGAAAACTTGAAACTGTTGTTGCTCAAAATTCCTAAACATTTCCTTTTCTCTAGCAACATCAACTACATGATGTTGTTGTGCCTCAAATAACTGATGCTGAGTATCTTTTATAAAAGAGAAAACAGAAGGAGAAGCTTATAAATTACCTCAAAAGTATCTTTTCCAACTAAATCATAGAATACATCAACCCCTTTACCTGATGTCTTGATGTGATCTTAGTAACACGTTCGGTAAAATTTTCTTCTTTAGTGACAATGACATGGTGGCAACCATCTTCCTTGTCTTCTGTGGCCTTCTCTTTGGTCGATAATGTTCCAATGACAATGCCACCAAGTGAATTTGCCCATTGACATAGTAATGATCCAGTTCCACCTGCCGCTGCATGCACAAGGATTGTATGTCTGCATTCCACCTGTTTATTGCACCTAATATTTGAATTTGAATGTCCTTAATATAAGAGTAAACAGATGGTTGAACACAAATGGAATTAACAACACACAATGATTATGAATTCATCCATCTCACACACACTGCAACTATTTCCTTATGGCCATATGGATCATCATTTTTTTAACACAGAGGCGGATCATTTTCTTGTCTATATTTTCATAGCATTCATTTGGAAGTTGGCTTTCTGTATATTGTTGCACCAACTTGGTTCAATAAACTACATATTTACACAAAAAGTTACAGCTCTTAGGCCCCCTAATAAGCAATCCCACACATGCCCTAAATGTTAAGCTATTACTTAAACCAAATCATAACCATTAACCAATCTTTTGCGCATACATGTAACCAATCTAATGCAAGTCACGATTCAAAAACATTAATAGGTATCTTATCAAGTAAATATTTGATTTTACATACCTTCTTCAGGCTCTCTATCATAAGACACTTATATAAGATTCGACTCACTTATGTTTATCTAGAAAAGCTGGATTCATGATTGGCAAATCAATCTTCGAATTTGATTTGGTTTGGTATCTGGGATTGAGATTTGTTTTAAGAAGGAGGATTTCATTGGTTATGTGGTAGGGATGGTGGATTCCGTGACTTTTTTATTAATTTACAAAAGATGCCTATAAGTATGAAAAATAACAAAAAGACCCATGTGTATATTCATTTTTTTTTTATATAAAACGTTTTTTAAATTTTTTTTGGCAAATTTAGAAATAATTGAACTTTTTAAATTTTTTACAAATTAAAATAAAAATTTAATTAAAAAAAATTTACCTAAAAAGGAAATAATATTTTTTTTGAAATGGAAAAGTACCCACTAAGGGTTTTGTTGTATTATATAAAAGATTAGGCTTTTGTTCAAGCGAGTTGGGCTAAACAGAAAGTCCGAAAAAAAAATAATTTTCATGGCACGGTGCTCAACCTTGTGCCCCATAATATATATAGAGAATGTAAGATATATAATAACACTTTTCACCGTAATTTGAATGATGAAAGTCAATCACCAATCAAGAAAATATAAATGATAACCCCATCAAGTGGTAACGATGTTATTATAAAGTGAGATTGTTTGATGGGTGCTCTTAGGGTAAAGTTTAACGTTTTTATATAAAAATAATAATAATAATAATTATGGAATTAAAAATCAGATTTAGTTATGGTAATTTATAGCCTTTGAGTTTTGCCTTCCTTTTCTAATAATGAATACTCGCTCGGCCTGAGAAAATTGGGATAATATCGGGAGGCCACCCAATTTTTATGTTTTTTCCATATAGGTCACTCATTTTTGAAAAATAACTTATAGGCCACCAAACTATGTATTTATCTTTGTTTACATCAATTCCGATCAAATTTAATCTGGATAATTATCAAATGGCAAGAATGAACCTAATACTAACATATTAAACTAATACAGATAAATCACAAGTCGCGAATTTCAGTTTTATCCATATAAATTACTTTTAGGGTAAGGATCCAGTGAGAAGAAAACTTAAAATGAGAAGAATGAGAAATAACTATAACCGCATATGTGAGATACATCGACTTAAATTAGATGCATCTCTATTCATTTAGATGCATCTCACTTAGTATCGAAAGTGATTTTGAAGTGAAAACGATGTAAAGTAGCACTAGCAAAAAATTTGACTCACAGAGGGCGAAAAATACATAGGATTCGTATAACTTGATGAAATGCATCTAATATATGTATATGCATCTGATATTTAGCTATAAAATATATTATGGTGCATCTAATTTAAGTCGACACATCTCTAATGTGTATTTATAGTTATTTCTCATCCTTCTCATTTTAAGGTTTCTTCTCATTTGATTCTTAGTCATTACTTTTAATAGTATAAATTCACACACAAATTAAGGGTATAATCGGTATTTCACATCAAAGTTTTAATTCGCATTACTTGGATAAGTTAGTGGTTGGTTCCTTATTTATATTTTATAGTTTTCGAGCATAAATTTGGTTGGAATTGATATAAATGGAAACAAACGTATAGTTGAGTGGCCAATAAGTTGTTTTCAATAAATAGGTGGCTTATATTTTAAAAGTTACAAACTTGGGTGACTTCCACATACATTATCCCTCTGTATTTTAAAAGGGAAATGATTTGCACACTCATGTTTTTTATTGGCACACTCTAACTTATGCATTAACCTGTTGTACTGTGTATATATCATGCTTTAACTGTTTGTACATTTGAGTGTGCAAATCAAAAAGTAATGTGTGCAAATCATCACCCATTTTAAAAGAAAATTTATGTTTAATTAATGAGCCATGCTAGACCCAGATAAAGAATTAAAAAAAAAAAAAAAAATCACTCGTTGATATTTCAGCGGGTAAATAGTGTATTTTGTAGTAGTTTCTCTCTTTTTTCTATGTTCCCGCTGACACGTTAGCGAGTTGATTTTTTTTATGGGTCTAACATCAACTTTAATTAATGTGGTTTAACCGATTCCCTTTCACTTGTTAGACATATCTTATAAAATATATAATGGTCAAGTGTAGTATATTACAATAGATATCTTCTAATTTTATTCATGTAATATCATAACATGTTGATATTAAAAAAAATCATAAAAAATAAAATAAATAAAACCCTTGATTATCTTGCGGCTCCAACGATTGATTCTATGGCTTACATTAGGGTGGTAGTCGTGTGACATTATGATCGAAATGGTATATGATAACGTCAACGTTATTTGAACTTGTACTATGTGTTTTATCTTTTGCCATGTCTACTAAGTTTTATATAAAAGTTTTAACTTTGTTTGATATTAGTTTTCTAAAGGCATTATCATTTCGCTTGTTTAACCCTTTAAGGATATCTTTGGAAGTAACAAAGCCAAAATTTTCATCTCAGCTTTTTCACTTAAAAAAAATGTAGACGATAAAAAAATATCTTTCAATGAGTGAACTATTTGCTCCAACGGTACTTAAATGCATGGCCACATGTATAGAATTCAGTTATTGCAATATAATCAATGCTAGAACACCCCCCGCCCACCCACCCACCCATAATAATAATAACAATATAATGATAATAATAAATAAAAAATCCATTCGTTGATATGTCAGCGGGTAATTAGTGTATTTTGTGGCAGTTTCTCTCTTCTTTCTATGTACTCGCTGACACGTTAGCAAGTGGATTTTTTTTATTGGTCTAACATCTCTCTTAGTTAATGTAGTTTAATCGATGCACTTTCACTTGTTAGACATATCTTATAAAATATATAATGTTCAAGTGCAGTATAGTACAATAGATATCTTCTAATTTTATTCATGTAATATCATCACATGTTGGAAAAAAAAAAAAAAAAAAAAAAAAAAAACCCTTGATTATCTTGCGGCTCCAACGATTTGACTCTATGGCTTACATTAGAGTGGTAGTCGCGTGACATTATGATCGAAATGGTATATGATAACGTCAACGTTATTTGAAATCATACTGTGTGTTTTATCTTTTGCCATGTCTATTAAGTTATATATAAAACTTTTAACTTTGTGTGCAATGGCGGAACTTGAGCATTTTTTTTGGGAGGGCCGAATTTATTTTGGGGGGGCCGAATCGGAGATTTGTTTGTAACCTCAACTAAATTACCTCTAAAACCTATAATATTTACACTAGGTGCCGTAAATTTTGGGGGGGGCCGGGACCCTCCCCTGCCCCTTAATAGTTCCGCCATTGTTTGTGTGATACTAGTTTTCTTAAAGGCATTATCATGTCACTTGTTTAACCCGTTAAAGATAAAGACAACTAAATCTAACTCTTGGAGAAAGTAACTAAGCTAAAATTTTCATCTCAGCTTTTTCACTGGAAAAAAAAATAAATTAAAAAAAAACCCCCAAAATATGTCGATGATCAAAAATATAAAATATCTTTCAATGAGTGAACTATTCGGGCCAACGGTACTTAAATGCATAAGAATTTAGTTATTGCAATATAATCAATGCTAGATCCAAGACAAAGGGGCTTATGACTCATGAGTCAATCAATGATGAAAGTTAAGAAAAAGCTTCGAGTTAATGTTCCATCAACTTTAATTATATATCCTGTTCAAAAAAAAAATATAAAATAAAATAATAACTTTAATTATATATCTTTCTAACTTATGGTGAGCCAAATGTCCATTTTTATATTCATATGTGTAAACCAACGAGGTATTTGACTATTTTCTGTTCGTGCTTCGGGGTTTATTTAGTTAAGGGATTGTTAAAATAATTGCAAGTAATGAGGCATATTAACAATTTTCTACAGACTATTTTTGCAAGATATGTAAACTGGAAGGACATTTCTGTAATCTTTTGTTACATAAAAGTCTTTATATTTAACAATGGGACTGTTTTGTAATCGCATACTAATACCAGGGATTATTTTTACAATTTTTTTGGTGATTGTTGTCGCAAGCAAATAAAACACAAATAAAAAGTTTTGCCAAAAACCAAACCTAGTTTCAAGGAATTTTTTGCATTTTTAGGTGCTGTTTTTGCAAAGCATATAAAACACATGGGTGATTTTTACCAAACATCAAACTACAATAATCATTTTTGCCAGTTTTAGAAATGTTTACTATTTGGTGAACAGTAATGTTCTTAAGAAATGTTAGGGGGCGTTTGGTTCGCAGTATGTTTTGAAAGGAATTGTAATCTGTCAAAGGAATTGTAATTTGAATGAATTGTAATTCAAAGAGTTGGAATGTTATGTAATTGTAATGTGTTGAAATTGTAATTGACATATTCTATCATTGTGTTTGGTTGGATCTCAACGTAATGTAATTCAAAAGAAATTAAAATAAAAACTTAAAATTAATAATAATAACAAAAAAATATTAATAAATAATAATAATAATAATAATAATAATAATAATAATAATAATAATAATAAACGTTATTATTGTTTATTATTATTATTATATAAATATTAAAATAATAATAATAATAATAATAAATTAAAAAAAATAAGAATAAATAACAAGAATAATATTTATTATTATTAATATTATTATTATTATTATTTTAATAATAATAATAATAATAATAATAATATTATTATTATTATTATTATTATTATTATTATTATTATTATTATTATTTAATATTTATATAATAATATTAATAATAAATAATATTTATTATTATTATTATTATTATTATTATTATAAATAATTAAATAATAATAATAATAATTGTTATTATTATTATTATTATTATTATTAAATAATAATAAATAAATAAATATTTATTTATTTATTATTATTTCTTATTATTATTATTATTATTATTATTTAATAAATAAATATATAAATATTATTATTTATTTATTTATTATTTTTATTATTATAAATAAATAAATAAATAATAAATATTTATTATTATTATTATTATTATTATTATTATTATTATTATTATTATTATTATTATTATTATTATTATAAAGTTCTGAATTACAACGTAATTTAAAACTTTCCTTCCAACTTCCTATGTAATCTGAATTCCCTCCTTTGATGTAATTTTAATGACTGAATTACAATTACAACGCAAATCAAACAACCTACGTAATGTAATCTGAATTACAATTCTCTTCATTCTGCGAACCAAACAGCCTACGTAATGTAATCAAATTACAATTACATCGAATTACGCCAGATTACAGCGAACCAAACGCCCCCTTAGTATTAGAAAATGTAGTTAATTAGTCTCAAGTATAACTGTATAACTAGACTACTAAGTTCTGTGTTTTATTTTCTTTAAAGTAGCTTAGAGTAAAATTGAATATATTTTTTTTATTACTTATAATTTTTTTCTATCTATTACTAGAAAAAAAAAATAATAATAATTTAGTTGTATATGTTCAAAACAATTTATTTAGTAAAAACTAAAACCGATTTTAATTAAATTTTAAAATAATGTATATTTTTTTCACATAATACCTCGATTCCTGCAACGGAGCGCCTGTGAAAAGGTCATTATTATAATTAACATTAATATGAAAAATGATTAGGATATCGAAAAACATGCTTAATCTGACGTGTAGGTCACTTATTGGTTGCAACACATGGAATACTTCTTTATAAACCAAAAACTTTTGCGACATAATTTTATGTATACAATTAGACATGTTTTTAGTAATAAAAAATCATTTCTCTATTAATATATACTACTCGAACTAGAAAAAATAATTTATTAGATATATTTTAAGGATTTTGCATTAAAAGGTAATGAACTTGAGGCCAATTCTTGAGTTAGTAAAAAAAAGTAAACGGTACCCAATATTGTTTTTCACGAGTATGAAGGAGGTGAGATGTAGACAACCTTACCTCTACCCGAAAGTAAAGAGACTATTCCAAATGAGCTCCGACCTATTAACAGAGAGTGAGGATTAAACCCTCGCCTCTCTCAATTTAGGTAATGACCTCTCAAAATTATCAAACTAAGTCTCCAACTCCCAAATTTCGTTTAACAATGATATTTTTTTGTGAAATGATCCAGTTACATGCTGACACATGTCAGCATGACAAAAATTAAAAGCACAATTCGAAAGTTAAATGCTCCTTGTGTCTCAAAATAATTGTTACCCCACAAAAAATATAGTTCAAAAAAAGTATAATCGTTACTAGTGTTGCAAAAAAAGGCCTACAAGGCTGATTAATCACTGCCTATGCGCTACTGGCCACCAACCTTGCCAATTTGTGTAAATCAGTCAAACAAATTGGCCAATCGTGGTCAACGGTGGTCAACGATGATCAAACTTGCCGAAAACTTGCAAATCTCGCCGAAAATACCCAAAACTCATTGTAAACTAGTTTTAATCACTTATAGTCGCTTTTATATCTATTACAAGATGTTTTTTTAAGGAAAATCCTTCCAGAAATACCCAAAACTCATTGCTTGCCAGAAATGCCAATCCAATTATTCACTGATTCGCGATTTTGCAACCTTGAATAAATGTAATCACTTATAGTTGCTGGTTATATCTATATCAAGATGTTTTTTTAAGAAAAATCTTGTAGATAAGATCCAAAACTCGCCAAAAATACCTAAAACTTGCCAACAATACCAATCCGATTAATCATCGATTAATCCTGCCTAGACCGATTACACTACAAGGGGGTCGACCGCCTAACTACCAATTCACGATTTTTGCAACCTTTTCGTTACTGTTTTTTTTTCTCTTACTTTTTACAGAATGACAATTTTGCCTTTAATTAAATAATTACTGTTTATATTAAAGTTTGTGATAATAATACACCTTCTGTCCCAAAAAGAGAGTGCAAAAAATCTAGAAATTATGATATGTGTAATTAATGATAGTTTTGATTGATAAAAAATTATTTTTACCCTCATAGTTATTAAAGAAATAAAAAATGAGTAATTAATGCAAGTTTTAATTAGAATGGTAAAGTAGAAAAACTAGCCATAATTTATATAAAAACTAGACACTTATTTTGGGACAAGGGTTCGATCCTCACTCCCTATAAAAGGCTAGAGGTCCTTTTCTACCTTAGGTAGGGGTAAGGCTGTCTACATCTTAACCTCCCCATATACCGTAGAAGACGGTATTGGGACCCAATAACCCGTGGAAGACGGTTTTTTTTTTTTTTTTTTTTTTTTTTTTTTTGGGACAAATATAAATAGTAATGTGGACACTCTTTTTGGGATGGAGGGAGTATCAAGTAAAGGTAATATTGTAATCTACATCAAATTTACCTATCTATCTTTATCTGTGGATAATTAATTTAGGACATATTAAAAGAAAACGTGGACAATAATATTATGATGGAGGGAATACATTCGTTTTGTTTTTGTTTTTTTTGTTTTTGTTTTTGTTTTTTGTTTTTTGTTTTTGTTTTTGTTTTTGTTTTTGTTTTTGTTTTGTTTTGTTTTGTTTTGTTTTGTTTTGTTTTGTTGTTGTTGTTTTTTTTTTTTTTTTTTTTTTTTTTTTTTTTTTTTTTCATGAATTTATAAATGTGTAATTAGTGACTTTTTCTTGAACATGTTCTTGTGGACTTAGAAGCCCAATTTTGATCCAGTTAGTCTCAAGGGATTTGAGCTAAAGCCCAATACAGAGGGACCAAAGTTGGTTGTACTTTCTCTAACTCCCATATAAACATGCAAATTATTCCATGCTATAAAATCCTCTAAAAATATAGTTATAACTCCTTTGCTCCTTGGATCGGAGTATTTGTTCCTGAGATGGGGCACACAGATCATACGACGACTACTAGACATGTAGAATGGAGGAAATGGATGGTGTTAGTAGTGACGATATGGATACAAGCATTTACGGGTACAAATTTCAACTTCCCTTCTTATTCAAGTGAACTGAAATCTGTATTGAAAATCACTCAAGTGGAGCTTAATTACTTGTCAATGGCGTCGGATTTTGGTAAGTTGTTTGGATGGTGTTCGGGTGTCTTGTTGTTGTGCTTTCCGACATGGGTTGTTGTTTTCATGGCTGCTTTTCTTGGATTGTTTGGTTATGGTCTTCAATGGCTTCTTGTTCAAAGACTCGTTTCGTTGCCTTATCTCATGGTTAGTAATTTGATTTCATTTCTTATTGCATTTAAACGGTGTTTGAGATTGCTTACTAAAACTGTTTATGCGATTATTGCGTTTGATACTACTACTATTACGTAGTTTTAACGGTGTTTGGGATTGTTTATCCAAATTGATTATCGTTTCTTCATTTGATGAAAATATAATTTGTTATGATTAGTGAAGCAACCATGAGCTAAATTAAGTCAAAGATGCCCTTTAATTTGGTGTCCTAAACATATTTCTATGTTTAGTTGTTAGTTGCAGATTAAAGTAGTTATATTAAGTAATGTAGCGTATATATAACTTGTGTGGCAAAGCAAGCAAACATGTTAGGTAGTTTGGTGACTTGTAGTTGAATGAAGATATTATGCCATTAGGTAGATATGTGTCCCTTTACTATAGAATAGACACTTCATAGAGATGTTTTTCACATTAAGAAACACACTTTCATGTCGATCTATACAAGAAATGAGAAACGAGACTACACGGTGAGGAATAGAAATTTAAGTAAACGAACGAACACACTTACATATGGGAAGTTAACAAATTGTTTTGCAAAGAGATTAGGAGCTAAAGAGAATATTTGTGAAATACATCTTACTTGCCCTTTGAACCTTTTATTGACATCCTTATTACTGTTATAAAGTCGCCTTTTATACTATACAGGCGTTTATTTTGTGTTTATCAGCTGGTTGCAGTATCACTTGGTTCAACACGGTCTGTTTCGTTCTGTGCATAAAAAACTTCCCCAATAACTGGCCACTTGCGGTATCACTAAGCCTTAGTTTCAATAGCATAACCGCACCTCTATACAACCTCATAGCCACTAATATAACCTTAAACAATAAAATCAGCACCACTTCTTATCTTATTCTAAACGCCTTTATCCCGTTCATAACATCCATCGCAACACTAGTCCCGATCCTCCAACAACCTTGCCCTCGAAACGACCTTCAAATAGACAGCAAAAATGATGTACATACGTTCGTGATTTTGTATATACTGGCAGCCGTTACTGGTCTCTATCTTTTTGTTTTAGACACATTGTCACAAAATATATTCATTGTGGGAATATTGCTGTTAGTGCTTCCTTTTGTTGCACCCAAAATTGTTTACGGTCTAAAGAGGGTGCAAAATGTTGAAGGATCGTGTTACAATTTAATTGAAATGGATAATTATAACGAGCTTTTGGTAGAGCAGTCAACTTCTGGACGTGCTTTTAATAGGTTGCTAGAAAAAGATCGGCTAACGGAAATTGGTGAGGAACACAGTGCTTGGATGCTAGTGGCTCGATGTGATTTTTGGCTGTATTATATTGCATACTTTTGTGGGGGTACGATTGGGCTCGTTTATAGCAATAACTTGGGACAAATAAGTCAATCACTTGGGTACGGGATCGTGACTGAAGAACTTGTTACAATCTATTCTACGTGCTCGTTTTTTGGCCGTCTTATTTCAGCTGTGCCAGACTTGAGTAGCTGCTTTTACAGACCTCAATCGAATACAAGTAAGTATAAAGTTTATAAGTCCTCATATGCAATAATGATAGAGTTAATAATGTTCAAACCACTGAACTTTCACTATATTATGCAGAAAGGTGTACTACTAGGATTGGGTGGCTAGCACTATCACTCGTGCCAATGCCCATTGCGTTTCTTGTGCTAGTTCTCTCAGATACCAAGGCTAGTTTACGTGCAGCCACAGGGTTGATCGGCATATCCTCTGGGTTCATATTTTCAGCGGCCGTGTCAATCACTAGCGAGCTATTTGGTTCAAAAAGCTCGGGGATCAATCATAACGTCCTAATAACCAACATTCCATTAGGATCATTGTTGTATGGCGTTCTTGGAGGTGTAATTTATGACAGCAACATCAAAAGCTCGAATGAGATGGTTTTTGTAGGAGGATCAAGGGTATGTATGGGTCCAAAATGTTATAACGAGACATTTAGGTTGTGGGGTTGTGTTTCTTTGTTAGGTTTAGGTTCAAGTTTTTTGCTTTTTGCGAGAACAAGAATGGCTTATCAAGAATACTATCGTAGAAGAAACTTGATCTCGGACATTGCTTGTAATCCATGACATATTTACAAATTACTCAAGAAGTAATTGGGCGGATATTCATTAAATATGAGCTACTGGCGTGTCTGATACACTTGGAGCTATAGTTGTTAGAGTTTGACAATCAAATAACACAATATGCGGAAGCTAGGATCAAGTATAACAAATATAAAGATTAATTAAAACATAAATAGTAACGTACCCGATGCACTTCAATAAACCTTGAATCTTGTGTATAATAGATCAATGATAAACCCCTTACCGTTTTGTTTATTAATCTCTTATAATTACTATAGTGAGTAATTATCTCGTTCTTGTACACACAAATTACTAACGAATAAAAGGTTATGCAAGTAACAAACACTTATTTTTGTTTAACACAAAAATCGACCCAAAACCCTAATGGGTGTTTAGAGCCGATCGGCTAGGAAGAAAAAGAGGAAAAGAAAAGCTTTAGGGTTTGTGTGTGTGCACAAAAGATATGAAAGCTTTACCCTAGGCCTTGTATATATACTAGTGATATCTTGGAGGACAAGTTGGAGTGGGTTTGGGTCTCCTCCCACCCTTGTCGACCGGCCATGTAGCCCAAGAGGGATTCTAGATCCTTCTTGGCACTTAGTTTCACTCTAGTCCTTTTCCTTTCGTCCCTAACGATAGTTAGTACTTATAGTTAATCACTAACGATCATTAAGTCCCTTAAGTGTTCATTTAAACATATATTCGATACATATATCATATATATTTAATATACTTTTATTCTTGTTTGTAATGTGTGCAATCCCGAGGTCTCGAGTTCGAAACTAGCCATTTACATATTAATATTTATACGTAACTTTTAACAATAGTGTCTCAGATGGGTCAAAAGAGCGAAACACATTATCGCGATTATTGAGTTTAAGTATGCGTTACCTCATATAGTTAACAGTTAACACGATACATCCTTTGTACATATCACGTAACGGTAAAAGTGTCATTTTTAACAAAATCAAAGTTGTAACTAATGCGCTTCTCTGTGTTTTGTTTTCTATTTCTGATGAACAATAAAATTGAGATAAATGGAGTATAAGTTTATTTTAACACTTTAGTCAATATGATGTATTTTTGATATGTTTGAAACAATGAAATGTAGTTATCAAACACGTTTATTATATCTTAATTTAAGCACATGTGACATGACAACCAAATATTCATTTTCTCCCATGTTATTGCATGAGTAAAGATATGATATCTCTTTTTGGTAAAAGGTTACCCGATGAATATTATTAAAATAAAAAAGAAACAATACAATGATTGATCAGTTGCCAATTTGCCATTAGCCTATCTAATGACAATATATGAAGATCCAAGGGATCAACAGGCAGTCCAAGAGCAAACAAACCACCATCCTAAGTAAACTAGTTGTTCCTATCCAAGTTCCATTGCGTATTCAATCTAGCCACATACATTGATTCTTTAAACTTAATTGTCATAAGTTTTAACCGCGTAGTTGAGAAAATAATTAATGTCAAACACTTGATCTACCTTTCGCGACCTTTTCTTGAAAAGTCTATTGTTTCTTTCATGCCATATAAAGTACACCGTTGCACCAAAGAGAAGTTTTGCCACGACCACCCTTGTGACTCTTTTATGGGATATGTCTTTTATAGCCATAACAAAGCTTAACCATGAGTTACCAACGTTTGGGACCAGCATTAGTGTTGTAACTTTGTGCCACACCTGCTCCGAAAAATTACATTCGAAAAAATGATGGGAATGATTTTCTGGAACACGCTTACAAAGAGGACATCGCATGTCTTGTATGTTAACCGAAGTAGGCACCTCCCATGATTTTAGTTTGTCTTGGGTCTTGAGACGTTCACTGAGAACTCTTTATCTCTAAGGTGGCATAACAAACATACTATGCAAAAAAATTCTTTCACTCGCTAACAAGCTAGGTAATAGTAGATCTAAGGCACTTCTATTACAATTTCTAGGAGGTGGGTGGGTCTGATACTTGATTTAAACTGTGTGAACTAGAAGAGCTTTATTACATGTGATCTTAAGGGAGTGTTGCAATCTTTTTCCCTATTTCATGCTTATGTACAATTCGCAAATAATTTCATATCACTGTTTGTAAAGAAAGAGATCGAGCCTCGATATGTCTCATGCGTATCGAATCATTCATGAACCTATTTCACGCGTATCGTATCTTTGTGCTATTTGTTTTCCTTTTCGTAGATATTCTACTCTCTCCTATTGTTATAGCAGCTACCTTCCTAATAGGCCATGTTGTCGTCGATAACATTTATTTTAATTAGTCTAACTAGATCATATTAATTCAATGCTCATTTATTCATGTTTTTGTACATGTTGCGTAAATATGTATATATCATAGTGTCAACGAGGTATTAAAAATTGGTTGGACATAAATGTTTGTAATGTAAGGTCGATGTAATATGAAGATAGCTAAACGGATACGCAAACAAATGTTTACTTTCTCTCCATATTTTATGGGCAAAAGATATAAAAGAAACACCCAAAATGAATCATGATCGACGAAAATGTTTGTTGAATATAATACTACCTCCGTCCCATTTTAATTGTCCGTGGGCCCGAATTTGACCGTAAATATTTTTGTTTGTATTATATAACACTTGATGAAATTTATATCATTGAAAAGTTCGTTAAACGAACTTTTCAATGATATAAATTTCATCAAGTGTTATATAATACAAACAAAAATATTTACGGTCAAATTCGGGCCCGCGGACAATTAAAATGGGACGGAGGGAGTACATTATTATTGTTATTTTTCAAGCTAAGAGTACACGTAAAGAAATTTATGGGTTTTGCTATTTTGGTGAAAAATATGACGGCGGTATTCGAAAATTTTACTAGTAGTTTCTTAAGTTTAGATAGTTATGTTCATTACTAGCCAAATATAAGTGATGTTAGGGCCCGTTTGGTTTGTAGGTGAGTTTAGGATTAGGATTAGGATTCGGATTTGGATTAAGATTAGGATTTAAAGAAATATAACTTTGAGATGCCAGCGCAAGCACGAAGGAGAAACAACTCACATTGGGGGTCCCTAAGCTTAGCAACAACGTCCATGAGCTCAACAGTTTTAGCAATCCTTTTCATAACAAGTACACTGCTAAACTCAAGGTCTATGCTGGTAGGCCTATCCAATAATTTGACACCATGCAGCGGTGACACCATGCAGTGGTCTAGCAAGATTAGGCGGAAAAACACCTGCAAGCCTGCTTCTGGGGTCTTCCTTTGGCAAAAAAAACTTCAGTTTTATCAACGTTAATGTGTAGGCCACGCCGTTGCCCATCCAACATAATAAGCTCTAAGGCTTTCCCCACGACCAAGGTATCTCCAATAATAGTGTCATCGTCTAGATACTAAGCTTGAAGAGAAAGACTAAAGGAGTCTCTAATGTTACATATCAAAGGATGTAACACGAGAGCAAAAAGAAGAGGTCCAAGCGGATCACCTTGTTGTACACCCTGGTGTGACTATAACGTGTGCTCTCCATAATATAATCTAGCTGGGCTATAGTAACAAAATTCAACCCAACGTGAAATAGTAGGGCAACGCAGGCGAACCTCCTGTAGCATGACCTCATGGTCCACCAAGTTGAAGGCGTTTTTGAAATCCACCAATAGCATCGAAAGCCCTTCCTCGCCACCTCGGTCCTCAATAAACCTATTCACGGCATGAAGGATGGCCTCCCCTCATCCAGGGACACTAACACCAAATTGAAGGTCATTTAAATAACCATCTAGGGAGTGGCCGATCATAGAAGCACCAACCTTGGAGACTAAACGCCTCCAGATAGTCCTCACAGCAATGGGACGGATAACACCTTCGGGCCTGACCAGTGGTGTGAGCGGGGCACTTGCAATATACTCACCCAATGCCCTAGGGCATTTACCATTAAGAAAAAGATTAACCACATGTGTGGTAGAATCGATTAGCTCATCGAAAATAGTCACAACAGCACCACTAAAGCAATCCAAAAGGTGTTGGGCGCGCAAACCATCTCGACCACAAGATGTACCACGGGGGAAACTTTTGATCGTATCGAGGACCACATCAGGAGATGCAATGAGGTTATGGTGATCAATAGGTATATCCGGGAGGGAAGGAACATACTTGAAGGGGTGTTTAGCTTTCAAGTCCTCAAGAGTGGTATCATTATAAGGAGCAACACCCAAAGAAGAAAGAACCCTAACAACCACAGTATAATGGCCATCACAGATCTTCCTCCTACATTGCTTGACATTACGTTCCCCCACGTCCATGTTTTCCTCATCAATATTAGACCATGCCTGGGATGGTTTAGCTAAAACCTCTCTAACAAGCTGCAAACTCCCAACAGACGTACCCCAAGATTGAATAGCTTTATCGATATATTCTTCTTGGCATTGGCGTTTAATGGCAGACCTATACTCCATGTTACTCCTCGGGGAAAAGGTTTTAAGGAGACAAAGAGGCAAGACTAACAGATTAACCCAACAAGAAATGTCCCCAGGTGTGCAGATCAACTTATCAAGAGCTCCTTTCAATACACGAGAGAATTCCAAATGACACTTAGGAGGGATATATTTGACGGTGTGCAACCCCTTAGAAAGCAAGGTGTCAAATAGATGCAGATCAAAACCATAATGCTCCTCCAAAACCTGGTATTCAACATGAGTAATAGAAGAAGGAATTTGTGGCTTGACGAGATCAAACAACACAAACCTAACGACACCATCACCACAATCTGGGGGTGACACCACATAAGATCCATGCCGACACTTAGAACGAAGAGTATGCGTCTTAAACAGGCCCCACATAACCAAATACCCATAAGTTTCAATGTGACCTCAGCCACCTAAAAAACAACAAGGTTAGTGGTTATGGAAAGTTTGTAGTGGTAAGCGCATCCTCATTGAAGTGACGATCACGAAGATGAGAGATCAACGAGGTTTTGGTGAGCCCATTTCCACTACCATCCTGACAACCACTTAAACCAGCAAAAGGACAATGAAACTGTATGTTGGATGGTAGTCTAGACACAAGCTGCGCTCCCACTCCTTTCTAAATACAAAAGCTTATTCTATGAAAGATAAAAACATCACTCTTATCATTATTTGAGTGGCTAATGGCAATAGACTTAATACATGAAAGTGTGTCCAAACCCTCCGTATCGAACTCTCCAAATGTAGGAAAAGCAAATGGTATGAACTTCTATCCGTTTTCATCACATTTGAACGCATATTTCTTCTTTTTCTTCTCCACATCATTGTGCAAGGCTACCTCACGAGCCCATGAAGTCACCCCAATACCAGCAAAAGGAGAGATTCCGGCCACATCCAAACATGCATCTTTGCTTGAGCTAATTAAATAATAAGGAGTCTGCAGGTCGTAGCTCATTTCCATCCTTCGAAAGAAACCCCATTGGAGCCTCCTTACGCACCATGATCCCAACCTTGGAACATATATAAACAAGAATATCACGCACAAGATTATGCTTGGACTTCACACCTACTTCACTGGAGCAATGGACCGTGTGATCTCCCCATTGGTCCATCCGATGCACATTACAACTCGGGCAAAGGCTACCTTCGGAGAGCATAGGTACAGAAAGCCTATAACATAGCACAGATCGGAATTGGCAGTGGTTCATTCTCTGTCCCAAACCATCAATAGGAATGGTGAAAAGAAAATCCTGTGCATGTGGGGCGCGGATGCAACTGAGAATAGCCACCTATCTTGGACTTAGCGAGTACTTAGAAATAAGGTCTTTCTCAATGACACCAAAATAACACTTTGCCAAAGTTTTTATCACTTGGGGGGTAGAAGCGCCAGTGGTGTCAGAGAGCACATCTATGTTGCAAGTAACACTAAAAGTATCAAGAGCTTGCTGAAAAGTAGAACCATGGGAGACAATACTAGTCTTTGACAATATCTTGTCCTGTAGAATGCTCGTTTGCATACGAGAGGCAAGAAAAGCATACTAGATAATATTTCCTGCTGAAAGTATGCCAAGACCACCCAACTTGATTGGGAGAGTGGCTAGCTGCCACTACCAATCACCAAATCCCGACCCTGAAGCAGTAACAATCTTCTCTAAAGAGGCACGCAACATCTGATCAAACTGAACTTGGGCCTCCAACAAATACAAAGGGGAACATTTCCTTAAAGCATAAGATAATTTCGCAACCCCAACACAATTACGAAGAAGGAGGAGCTCATATTGAGGATCATTGAGTTTCTGGATTGCCTCTGGTATGTGTTAATTCACATACCATTTTATGGCCAAATACTGACCCAAATTGACTAAATGTGCTAACAAATGCCAAAGAAATATGTGTTTTTATGTTGTGAACATGCATGTACGGATTTATCACAAAAAGACAAATAATCATGCAAAAACCGGAAATACGGGCACGAGAGTGGGAGATGGTCAAAAAGTCAAAGCTGGGATCCAAAAGTCAACTTCAATCCTTCATATATTCAAGATTGGCAGAATTAGTCCTTGGAAGTTATTTTGCAAAAGTGGCATTTTTAGTCCTTGAAGTTTCAGTCATCTACACAACTAGTCCTTGGATTATTAATATAAACTTAGCCCAAGTTTATTATCAAGCCTAAATATTACAAAGTCCAATCTCGATTTATTTTTAATCCAGAAGCCCAAATTCATATTTCCCAAGCCCAAGCCCACATCAGGTCAAATGGTCAAATATCAAAAGCCTGGTCAATACTAATAAATCAAACGCACTTTATTTCCCCCAAATTCTCTCCAACCCAGAATACCAACACACCATGAACCCTAGTTCATAACCATGGCTCGATTGGTTCAATTCCACTCAATTAACCATAATTATCTAATCATTTGAGCTTCTAGAAGCACACTTCACGTGCACTGTACGTGTCAGAGAGAATATGAGAAGCCATAAGGACACTTGGCAGAGTGGTATTGGGCAAGACGCGTCAAACCCAGCATTGGATATGCTTCTAAATTCTCTGACAAGGACAGAGAAAGAGCACACGAATAGGGACAGATGGCAGGGTATGATTGGTTAGGCCACGTCCTAAAATTTGATCTAAGGGTTGTGGATGATTTGAAGAAACACATAATGATCATAGGGCTATGAATAGAGGGAAAGAAACACATGTTGGTGTGGATCGCCAACCTGGCAAAGGAGACCCCCTACCTCACTCTCTTCGTATAAATAGATGAGCATTTTAGCTAGTTAGGGATGTAGTTTTAGTGTAATAAAATGCTGTCAAATTTTTAATAGAATGTATTTAGTTTAGCCAATGTAATTTTCTATTGAGTTTTTAATAAAATTTTAGTTCACATTTATAATTTTCAGCTTATTCATCATTTTCTTATTGCTTATTATGTTTTAAATCTGTCTTAATATAGCTTTTATTCAGTTGTTATTAGTTTATTTTATGAATAATCATTCAAACTTTACTCATTTACAAAAGAAGAAAAATAAATAAAAATAAGAAAATTTTAAAAAATATAAAAATGTTTAAAAGTTTAGGTGTTTTAGGTTTTCAATAAGCTGCATTCAGCTTATATGCAGTATATTCAAACTCAATAGTTTGTGGTATATCTGTTCCTACTTCATTCATCAAAAGTCTAAAATAGTAAAAGGTGTATGTGATCCATTGGTTGCTGAGGTTGATTGGATAGTTTTGGACAGACCTGGAAGGTCCTGCCTATCCTAGAGATAGGCAAGCTCAGTGAGCTCCCTCTGTTTAGCTGAGGGAGAAGCATTTGGTAAACTAAGTTTCAATCTCTCATTTGTAGAAATTGTTGAATCTGATTCAGATTAGTAGTTGCAATAGATTACTGTTTTATTTGATTTCTAGTATAATTGTTGTTTGAAATTCATAGTTTAGTTGGTTTAAATCTCATTGTTTAAATGTATGCTTAGATCTGTAGTGTTATAGCTTCTTATTGATCATCTGAATTTAGAATTTAGTAGTAAATTTGATTGTCTGATTCAGCAAATTAGTGTTGAGTGATTGTTGTTGTTTAGGATTTGATAGTATAATTGAAGACTGTTATACTAGAAGATTGTAAGTGAGTAAATTTGATTGTAACTGTATTGAGATTCATTGACTGTTTCATTGATAATAAGTCATTTGTCATTTTGTGGAACTGAGCTTTGGAATTTTTGGTTGATCCTGTGGATTTTGATTAACTGTTTAAGCTCATTTTAGAGTTTTGTAATAGGTTTGAATCTGTGTTCAATAGGTTTGTGGATCAGTGAGAACAATCACTGTTTCATTGAGTTGTTAGCCAATAAGGGTGTGTTTGGATTTGACTAATGATGAGACTGTTTGTAATTGCTGAGCTGATTTAGTTTCATTAGTAGATCTCATTAGATAGGTAATTGATAAATAAAGCATAGTTATTAGAAAATATTCAACAAAAGTCAGAATTAGGTTTCCAGTAGATTAACTGTTAGTGTTTAGTAAAATCAGTTGATATAATTAGCTTTAGTAGTTGCAAAATAATTCACCCTAGCTTAGTTTTGTTTTAATTTAGTTTTACATTACTATAATAACTAGATTTAAGAGTTAGAATTTGGATTTGGTCAAAAAGTAGTGAATGCAATTAGTAGTTAACTGTTTCATAACTGTAAGTTCTGATAGCAACTGTTAATAGGTAGATATAAAGCATCATATAGTTGTTGAATATAGTTTAAATTGCTGATTTGGTATCTCAGTTAAGCTTTTATTCTTTTGCCCCCTTTTGTTTGCATGTTGAAGCTTATTAGAATAGTTTTTAGCACTTGTTTATAAGCTAGGTTGAGACTGGGTTTTTGTTTGTTAACTGAGGCTGCAAGTACTTATTTGTGACAGAACTTGTGATTTGAGATTGTTTCTGAGTGTGATTTGAATTGCTCTAGTTATTTGTACATTCTCTTTGCTTCTGAATCAAATTGTGCTTATCTAGCTTATCATTGAGCTTTTAATTTGAGCTTATTGCTGAATACTTGTGATTCTGAGGATTACTGTGCTAATATTCGTTCATACATTGCAAATCTAAGTATTTTACATCATAATAAGCCTGAGTTATAAGTTTCAGTCAGTAGTGTTCACAAGTGCTTATAAATAAGCACTTGTGATAAGCAGTTTTACTATAATAAGCACTTTTACTGTTCATTCAAGCCTCAATATTTTATTTCAAGTTACTTTTATTATTTTTGATTTTCTGGAATTTTTCCAGATTTTTCCAATCATTTTTAGTATTTTTCTTAATTTCCTTTTGATTTTATCCATTTTTAAATAGTTTTTAAATAGCAAAAATCCATAAAAATTCAGAAAAAGCTGTGAAAAATACAAAAATATTTTTAGAAATTCTTTTATAATATTTTAGAATTTTCAGAATTATATTTTCATTTTTTCACTTTATTTTTTCAATTTTCTTACATTTTTAATTCATTTAAAATTACAAAAATCAAAATAAATTCATAGAAATTAAAATAAAAGTAAAAAAAATATTTTTCTTTTTCTGGAAATTCATTTTAATAGTTTAAGATTTTTAGAAAATAATTTCAAGTTTGTAGGATCATTTTTCAATAAAAGTTACGTTTTAATAAACGCGTTTGTATTTCCGATTTTACGTTTTAGACTTTTGTGCATATATAATTTGTACCTTTTGCATTATTCACTATTCTTTTCATAATTTGAATTTCACAATCACTTCTCACTATTCACTTTTCACTACAAGATTCCTAATTCGATTATTCGAAATTCCATTCGAACCTTCGTTAGGAGAACGACCCGGGAAATACTTTCCTAAGTATTTCTTTGGAAAATAAATATATACTATAATTGAGCACACATCAGTCTCCATTAAAGAAATGGTTTTAGAGACCCTTTTCAAAGCCAAATCCCGACAAAAACTTTCATCCAAACTAACTGAGCCGCCAAGAAGTTTGCCACCATTGAGTGGCGAGATATATTAATAGGAAAAACACCCTCCACCCTACTTCTAGGATCCTCCACAGGCCATAAAAGTTCAGTTTTATCAACATTCATAACCAAACCACGAGCCGGACCATCCGTCATGATGATGTCAAGCGCCTTGGCAACCATAAGAGTATATCTAACAATAGTACCATAATCAAGATACCACGCCTGAAGAGTAAGCTCACAAGACTGATTAATAGACTGGACCAAAAGGTGCAAAGCTAGGGCAAACAACAAAGGACCTAACGGATCCCCTTGTTGAACTCCTTGACAAGACCAAAGGATAGTCATTATAATAAAGTCTAGCAGGTCGGGCATAACAAAACTCAACCCAAGGGGCAATGGATGGGCATCGTAACCTAGCTTCTTGGAGCAAGACGCTCCTGTCGACAAGGTTGAAAGCATTCTTAAAATCCACCAAAAACATAGAAAGTCTAACCTCGGTACCCTTAGATTTAAAATAACAATAAATCTGTTTTTTTTAACATTTAAAATACATGTTGTATTTGTAAAATTTACCAAAAAAAAAAAAAAAGAAAAAAAAAAAAAGAAAAAAAGGCTATTGAATTATTTCATTTTGAATCCCTAAAATTGAATTTACGATTAGCTCTTTGTAAAAGTTTTGGACTTATTCTGTCTCAAAATTAGTCTACATTTCCTTTCTGTGATGTCTCAAAATAATTGTTCACTTTCTTTTTTAAGTAAAAACTAGAGAATGTATTAATGGAATATTTTCTTTATGTAGTTGAGATTTATAGTGATCCTATTTTTATTAAACTTTGTGATTTCTCTTTATTGACAATAATTTTGAGACGGAGGGAGTAATATATTGGCAGGCAACCCTATCCCGTGCACTTCTTTTGGGTGCTGAATAACTCTTACTGACGGACCTAACCCGAGGCAATGAACATATGTTCTAGTCACCTTTAATTTAGCCATAAGTTGGAATTGAAATAAGAATGATTTATTATTTAGCTCGCACTCCACAAAACTTGTTCCAAGTAGTCAACCAGAAAAAAGAAAATAAAACGCATTTTAAATGATTACATCACAAGAAATTTACTTGAAAATTTTCCGCCGCAACGCCGAATTAGCATATGCTCGTTTATAACATTCACCTTAATACTATAAATTCTTTCATTTTACGGAGTACCAACTAGAACGAACTAAAATAAGATTCAGGTTACAGTTACAACATATCATATAAAATTCTGCATATCAAAGAGGACTTTGTAGATTCTACATGTCATAGACTAGGCATCGCTAGGTTTATGTTTCCAGAACATGGATATCATCTTTACGCTTGTTACAAAAAAGTACGTACGCCATCATATTGAAAAGAGATTAATAGGTATATTGTCACTAACAACTAGTAAATGGTTGGTTACAATGCAACATGCAAAGTTGTTTGCAAAAAGCACGTTATTAATAAAATTAAATGTTTACCAGAATATGAAAGTACGTACTGTAGTTATCTATGAAAAAATAAATATTTTAATTGCATTCCATCCTTTTTTCTTCATTTAAATAGCATGCATCTGGCCCTCAAAATCATTATCACTTCTATCTTTACATTTGAACAAACATGGCTTGTTACCTTAGCCTATTATGTCATACCATGATTGTTGCAGTGTTGATGCAGTTTCAAATCTTTGTTGCTGTTAGCCAACCACAAGTGCCGTGTTACTTTATATTTGGAGACTCGTTGGTTGATAACGGAAATAACAACGACCTTGTAACAATGGCAAAAGCCAATTACCCGCCTTACGGAATTGATTTTCCACAAGGTGTAACAGGAAGATTCACTAACGGTCGAACCATTGCGGACTTTATTGGTATATATCCCTTTCTCTCTATATTGAAAATCTATATTAACTGTTAAAGATATCCTTATTTATTTATTTATTTATTTATTTATTTTTTAAGGAAAAGGAATGATTCATACTCTATATCCTACTATTGCAAAATTATTCAAGTCAAGTGTGTTAGTTTTCATTTCTAACAGATGGGTTATACAATATTGATGCTCACGATTTCATGCAGGTAAACAACTAGGTTTTCCCAAGTTTATTTCATCATATGCTACCGCAACTAACGAAGACATTAGCACTGGCGTGAACTATGGTAGTGGTAGTGCTGGTATTAGGGACGAATCTGGAAGTAACCTGGTAATGCCTGCTAGCTTGAGAAAAACTAAAACACATCGTTTGTTTTTTTTTGTTTTTTTTTTTTTTTTGTTTTTAATTCTTCTAAATATTATCAAAAGCATGAAAATCACTCCTTATTGCAAATAAGTAGTTTTCTAATGATGTACACGCCTCATTAGCATATAGTAATGCAAATTCAAATACGCAGACTTTAATATGCATTTAGTGTACTGAACGTTTCCCATCGTTTTAGACTAATTTTAATGATTTAACACTATCTCAGGGAGCTCGGATCAGCTTGAATATGCAACTACAAAACCATGCAGCAATAATTTCACGTCTTTTGATCCTGCAACGAAACAGAACATTTACAAATGAATATGTTAAAAAATGCATCTATTTAGTGAATATTGGATCCAACGACTACATTAACAACTACTTGATGCCCGAAAATTTTCCCACCAGCCGCATGTATACCCCCGATCAATATGCAGCAGTCCTTGCAAAACAATTCTCTCAACAACTTACGGTAAACATCCTGATTATCTTCTGTTTTTAGTATGGTGTGATAGAAGCGAACCACGTCAAACTTCTAGGTCTAGTTTTTTGTTTATTTTGTGTGATCTTTAATATAGTGTGTCTCGTGATTAAGTATGTGTTTTGGTTAATAATAATCATATGTATTTAAATCATATGACAGACGTTATATAAATTGGGAGCTAGGAAAGTTGCTGTGAATGGAGTGGGTCTCATAGGTTGCACCCCAAAAGAGATAGCAAGGTTTGGTACAAACGGAACATGTGTAGAGTCAATCAATAATGCGGTTAACCTATTTAATGACAGGCTTAAGCCTCTTGTGGATAGCATCAACAATAATTTCTCCGATGCAAGATTTACTTACATCAACGCTACAAGCATTTCAACACCTGAAGGAGGTAAATAATTAAGTGCACCAATTTCTAATCTACCTTTTTTCATGTTGATTGCATCAGTTTAAAATTTTACAAAATTGTTTTCGTGCTGTTCAGGGGTAGCTTTACCGAATGTTCCCTGTTGTCAATTGAGATCAGATGGACAATGTATTCCAAACTCAACACCTTGCGCTAATCGGGCTTTGTTTATTTTTTACGATGGTTTTCATCCTACTGAAGTTGCTAACTCGGCTTTTGCAAAAAGATCTTACAATGCACAGTCTCCCACTGATGCGTCTCCTTACGATATTAGTCAGTTGGCTGCAATTTCAACTGATGCATCTCCTTACGATAATAGTCAGTCGGCTGCAATTTAATTAATAATTCACAATATCGTATGATTCGAATTGTTTGTGATTCTATGTATGTATAAAAGTTATAATATCTAATGAAGTAAATAAAACTAAATCGTGGAGTTTTGTAACCATGTTAACAAGTTATATTTCTTTAATTACCATAACCAATATAATTGGCTTTGAAATGTAGAAACTGATGTTTTCTGTGAACTGGATCAATGTAGAAAATGACTTTCATAAGTGCATGCATTTCAGCATTTGGATTTGTCTTTGTTTTGCGGCCTTCCAATAACATCTAAGCATTAATCTTCGACATTTGATTTCTCGACTTGTTGCGGGACGCTTGTTGGGTTTGAGTTTGTATTAGCCTGTGTGTCATAATCTGACATGAACTTATATGGCTTATCAAGAATACTATTGCATGTAGAAGAAACTTGATCACGGACGAGACTGCTTGTACTTATTTTGTGATATATATACAAATTATTCAAGAAATATTTGGATAATTCAATAAAATAAGTTGAAGATTGGTTCAATTCGGAGGTGGTCCACTTTATTGAGCTTGGTATAATTAAATCGTTCAACCATGTTTGAAAAGAAGATCGGCAATGGGGAAGTCACTCGTTTTTCGATTGCCACCAGCGACCAAATTAAGCTAATATTATATATATATAAATTCTTTCATTTTATCAACTAGACCGAACTAAAATAAGATTCAGGTTACAAATACAACATATCATATAAAATTCTGCTTATCAATGAGGACTTTGTAGATGCTTAATCTAAAATTCTGTATATAATACTGCATGCCATAGACTAGGCATAGCTAGGTTTAGGTTCCAGAACGTGGATATCTTCTTTAGAGCAATCGGTATATATGCACAATTTATAGGGGAAGTTATAGCCCTATAACTCAGCCCTATGGCTCCACTTCACACTCGAACCTCGTGTCATAGCTCCTTGAGTGACGGAGGGAATATATTTTTGAGTTAAGATGTATGTTCTCAGTTATAAGATAGAAGTCGAGGCCGCATCACTTTTTGCCAAGTTGTTAAATAAAAGTACGTACACCATTATATTGAAAAGAGATGAATAGGGTCTATTGTCACTAACAACTAGTAAATCGTTGGTTACGATGCAACATGTCAAGTAGTTTACAAAAAGCATTAATATCTATCAACAAATAAATATTATTAATTGCATTCCATCCTTTATTCTTCATTTAAATAGCATGCATCTGGCCCTCAAAATCATTATCATTTCTATCTTTACATTTGAACAAACATGGCTTGTTACCTTAGCCTATTGTATAACACCATGGTTATTGCAGTGTTGATGCAGTTTCGAATCTTTGTTGTTGTTAGCCAACCACAAGTGCCTTGTTACTTTATATTTGGAGACTCGTTGGTTGAAAGCGGAAATAACAACGGACTCGTGACAATGGCAAAAGCCAATTACCCGCCTTACGGAATTGATTTTCCACAAGGAGTAACCGGAAGATTCACCAATGGTCGAACCATCGCGGACATTTTCATAGAAAATCTATATCTATATCTACATTAGCCGATAAAGGAATCTTAATTTTAAGAAATGACTCAAAGTCCATGTTTCTATTATTAGAAGATATGTTTTACTCTTAATCAAGTGGTTGTTGGTTCGACAAGTACAAATGTGTTAGTTTTGATTAATGGGAAAAATCTTTAATAATGTATCATACTTGTAAAAAAAAATGACTTGCGCGTACTATATAAAAAAATATCTTTTTCTCTTCCTTAAACTCAACTATTTTGTTCTTTTTGATGTACTGAACTTTCATTTTTTGGCATTTTTTATGTACTGATGACGTATAGTCTATATCTGGGCCGCGAGTCCAAATAATATACACTACTAGCGCCTAAGCCCACCACAAGTGGGCTGCCATGACAATGGTTTGGGCTGCAGTATCATTAGCTTTGGGCCCACAAGGCCCAAAGCCCAACTAAGCCCATTAGTTACACGATAAGGATTATCTATTCATGGGATAGATATCCTTTCCTCGGATAAGCACTACGCGTGCAAAGAGTGAGGAGCAAGAAACACGGTTTCTACGCTCCTATATATAGAATCACACGATTCTCATTCAAGGTACGATATACAAAATCCTAACTCTCTACGAGAACCCTAAATCGATTACTTACTCTCACGCCGGAGTCTAATCGGGGGAGACAATCCCTCGATAAGTCTAACGGTGTTGTTTTATTTTCTTAGTACGCAGATAACGAGTGCTAAAAAGTGAATTGGTACGAGAGCAAGAGCCCAATAACCAGGTACGCCCAACTTTTGTATCAACAAGTGGCGCCATCCGTGGGACCCTACTAAGAACTAGGATGACAAAGCATAAGAATTTAAGCCAGCGGACTCCACAGTCAAAAAAGCGTGACCATCAAAGGAAGAATCAACAAGATCCGACCTCCAGACAAGTTGTTGGTACAACCAGCACACCTGGTCACCACGAGGCAGGAACAACCTCACCTCGTCTAGCGGTAGAACTACCTATAAGAACTACCCAAGTCACGCCAGTGGTCCCAAGCGTTGAGGAACTCCAACGCACCCTCTTCACCACTCCTCATCAAGCTACACCCGCAGTGAACAACACTGCGCCGCCAGGCGCGCCTGAACGAAACAGGGCGCCTAACACTGAGGCAGAAATTCTTGCAACAACTGAGGACGCACCCGATCTAACTTTGGGAAACTTTGTATCCCAAAATTATGAAACCCTAACCGCCCTCATGCAAGAAGAAGCAACAAGAAGAGCAAGCGCGGGTCTACAAGCCCGACTCAATTTTGGTCCTGAATGCAAACCATCACTATTGCATCACCCACGAGGAAGACGCGCAGAACGTACCACTATCCATGATAGGTTGGGTACGATATCTGATTCACAATACTCAGGAGACAGCGAGAGGCGCACCAATGTCCACTCCAGACTTGGCAGTCGGGGAATACAAGATCGATTAGGGCCTCAACATTCGCCAAGCCAAGGATCTTCCAAACCTGGGAGTAGGAGGATTCAAGACAGATTGGGGAGAAGAAGATCCCCAAGAAGAGATCCCTCAAGCTCTTCTTCTGAAAGAAGCCGGCGCAAGCGCCGAAAAAGAGACTACCCTTCTTCCAGCGACTCCTCGAACAACGAGGATAAAGAAACAGGACACTGGAAGTCAAGAGGAAGACGTCGCGAGGAAGAGAATGAAGATATGTCTCTCCCATGGCGACGCCAGAAAATTGATGCGTTTACACGGCGCATCAGCGATTACTCAGACCGCAAACGCAGGCGCATGCCCGCTAACGTGAAAACATATGATGGAACAGGTGATCCAGACGATCACCTAAAAATTTTCGAATCAGCCGCAACTATTGAAAACTGGCCACAGCCTGTGTGGTGCCACATGTTTAATTCCACGTTAGTAGGAAACGCGCGCACATGGTTTAGCAAACTCCCACATAGGAGCATCGGTGGATTTGAGGAATTACGGAAAGCATTCCACCTCAACTTCACCCAGCGAAAGAAGTGCGCTAAAAACCCTGTGGAGCTAGCAAGAGTGAAACAACGTCAAGGGGAATCAACCAGCGCTTTTATGGAACGTTTCAAGGATGAGTTCATACAAGTCAAAGCATGTCCTGAAATCCTAAAAATTTCAGGGTTCATGAATAGGATCAATAACCCAGAACTCATCCGGAAGCAGAACGACAAAGTTCCACAGACCTTTGATGAGTTAACAAAGTGCACTAGATCCTTTATACAAGGAGAAGCAGCTGCTGCGTATAGCAAAAAAGGTTATTCAAACTACAGGCAACAAGAACAGCCGCGGAGACAATCCAATGATCAGAATAACAACCGCATCAAGAATTACCGCAGTGGAAGAGACAATGACAAATATACCCCTCTCACAAAAACTCCGAGAGAAATATTTGTAACAGAAGGTGCGAACTTCCCAAAACCACCACCAATGCGCACTGCAGAGGAAAAGCGCCTAGGTAGCGGATACTGCGAGTATCACGACCAAAAAGGCCATACAACTAACGAGTGCGTCAAACTAAAACAACTAATTGAAAAGCTAGTGAGAGAAGGCAAGATGGACCACCTCTTGAAGAACATCAAAGAGGGAAAAGATAAACAGAGAAACGGAGGTAAGAAAGAACCCCCAAAGGAAAAAGCTGATACTATATACATGATACAATCATGGCAACGCTAGATAAAGCAAAAAGTCAGCCAAAAATTCTCTCCAGAAAAAGAGATATCCTTCCCTACTATAGCTGCGGACAACGCAGTCGTGGAGCCTCTAACCATTGAAATACATACAGGGGGACATGACATCCACCGCATGTACATTGATGGAGGAGCATCCGCAGACATCCTGTACGATCACTGTTTCAAAAGACTGCGACCTGAAATCCAAAGTCAATTGATACCAGCTACAACGTCATTAACAGGATTCACAGGAGAAAAGATTTGGCCCATGGGGCAGTTACGCTTGTTGATGGTCGTAGGAGATGAACAACACTCAACCGCAACATGGATAAACTTTATGGTAATAAAGTCTCCTTCACCATACAATGGTATCATTGGAAGACCGGGAATATCATCCATGCGCGCGGTACCATCCACAGCGCACGGAATGCTTAAATTTCCAGTGGAAGGAGGAGTTGTCACTCTCTATAACACAACAGTACCACAAAGAGAATGCATCGCAGTAACAACTGAATCAGAGACTATTCCAGAACAGCGCACGGAAAAAACGCCAAATTTGAAAGTCGCTATTCATCCAGATTATCCGGAACAACAAGTTTCGATTGGAGGATCTTTATCTGACAAAGGTAAAGCAGCTGTATGCGCACTCTTGCAAAAGAACCTAGACATCTTTGCATGGGAACCAAAGCATATGACGGGAGTACCGCGCTCTATCACAGAGCATAAACTACAAATCCGACAAGGATACCCTCCAATACGACAAAAGAAACGCGGCCAGGCCCCAGATCGTGCAAAGGCTATTCTGGAAGAAGTACATAAGCTCGTAGACGCAGGCATCATGCGCGAAGTATACTATCACGACTGGCTTTCTAACCCAGTTATGGTAAAGAAGAGCGATGGCAGTTGGAGGATGTGCGTGGACTTCACGGACCTCAACAAAGCATGTCCGCAGGACTGCTATCCACTGCCAGAGATAGACTGGAAGGTCGAGTCCTTGTGCGGATACCCTTTCAAATGCTTCCTAGATGCATATAAAGGGTATCATCAGATCCAGATGGCAGTAGAAGATGAAGAAAAAACAGCTTTCCACACCAGTCAAGGAGTATACTGCTACACAAAAATGCCTTTTGGCCTGAAGAACGCAAGCGCGACATACCAACGACTGGTGGACACAGCCTTCGAAAAACAGGTAGGCCGCAACTTGGAAGTCTATGTTGACGACCTTGTCATCAAAAGCCATACAGAGGATGAATTGGTGCGCGACATCGAGGAAACATTCAGAACATTGGGGCGAATAAACATGAAGTTCAATCCCAAGAAGTGCACCTTTGGCGCAACTGAAGGCATGTTCCTTGGATATTTGATAGAACCCGATGGAATCAAGCCTTGCCCAGAGAAGACAAAGGCTGTTATTGATCTCCCCTCCCCGCGCACACTCAAAGAAGTCCAGTCACTAAATGGAAAGTTAGCAGGGCTAAACCGCTTCTTATCTAAGTCAGCAGACAAATCTCTTCCCCTCTTTAAAACACTCACGAAGTGTACAAAAAAGGGAGACTTTCGCTGGACTAACGAAGCGGAGGAAGCTTTCCAACAACTTAAAAACCATCTGGCATCTCTTCCCAAACTAGTTGCACCGCGACCAGGGGAAGAACTAATCATGTACTTATCGGCAACCCATGGAGCAGTCAGCGCAGTACTATTGACAGACAGGAACTCCGTCCAGACACCCATATATTTTGTAAGCAAAGCCCTAAAGAAAACAGAGACTAACTACAGCGCTATGGAAAAGATGGTCTTGGCTCTAGTGTTCGCAGCCAAAAGGCTGCGCAGATACTTTCAAGCGCATCCAATAGCTGTAATCACTGATCGGCCAATTAAACAAGTTATCTCTAAACCTGACGCATCAGGACGCTTACAAAAATGGAGTGTACTGCTAAGTGAGTATAACATCTCATACAGACCGCGCACCGCAATCAAAGGACAAGTCTTAGCCGATTTCATCGTGGAGAAGCCAGACAACAACAGCCCGACATCTGCAGCTAAAACAGATTTACAGGAACCATGGATCCTGTTCACAGATGGGTCTTCATGTGTAGATGGATCAGGCGTAAGCCTCATTCTTACAAATCCAGAAGGTATGGAATTCACCTATGCGCTACGCTTTGAATTCACAGCCACAAACAATGAGGCAGAATACGAAGCCCTACTAGCCGGACTATGCATCGCAATCCAAATGGGTGTTCGCAACCTAGAAGCAAACGTAGATTCGCGACTAGTCGCTAACCACGTGCTAGGTGAATATGAAGCCAAGGATGAACACATGATCCAATACCTGGAAAAGAGAAAATCTTTGATCAAAAACTTTGATAGGTTCACAATAAAACAGGTGCCTAGAGGAGATAACAGGAAGGTGGACGCACTCAGCAAGATCGCATCCACAAGCTTCGCACACCTCTCAAAACAGGTATTGGTAGAAACCCTAAAAAACAAGTCAATCTTGGAAATGGAGATATCAACGGTGATAGAGGAACAAGATCCTACATGGATGACACCTATCATCGAATTTATTAGTAAGGGAACCCTACCCCAAGATCATAAAGACGCTCGAAGAATACGGCGCACAGCGCAACGATTTGAATAACGCGACAACGTACTCTATCGACGGTCTTTCTTACAGCCATGGCTCAGATGTGTTGGACCCCTTCAAGCAGACTACGTACTCCGTGAAATTCACGCTGGATCATGTAGTATGCACTCAGGGCCACGATCCGTGGTGGCAAGCGCTCTAAGGTCAGGATACTATTGGCCAACAATGCATCGCGATGCACGCGATCTGATAAGAAAATGCAGCAATCGCCAAGTACATAGGCCAATTCCGCGCCGACCACAACAAGAGCTAACACCAATTACCTCACCATGGCCATTTTACAAATGGGGTATTGACATCGCAGGACCCTTCCCTGTCGCAGCTGGAGGAGTAATGTTCCTCATCGTAGCCATAGACTAGTTTACAAAGTGGATTGAAGCAAAAGCGGTGGTGAACATCACAGGAAACCAAGTCAAACGCTTTGTCTGGGACAACATTGTCTGTCGCTTCGGACTACCGGGCGCGATCATATCAGACAACGGAAAACAATTCTGTGATAACCCATTCAAAGATTGGTGCGCACAATTGAACATCACACAACACTTTGCTTCAGTCAAACACCCACAAACCAATGGCCTAGTTGAGCGCGCAAACCGCAGTCTAGGCGAAGGAATAAAAGCGCGTCTTGACAGACACAAAGGAAGGTGGGTAGATGAGCTCTCGCATGTCTTGTGGGCGCATCGCACAACAATCAAAACCAGTACTGGTGACACGCCATTTTCCCTAGTCTATGGAACAGAAGCCGTCATACCCGCTGAGATAGGAATGCCAACTATACGCACAGCAGAGGTCAATGTCACAACAAACGACAAGGAACGGTGCATAGACTTAGATGTACTGGAAGAAAGACGCGAACACGCAGCTATACGCGAAGCAAAAGCTAAGGCAAAAATGAAGAAGTATTATGATGCAAAGGTCAAACACACTTCATTCAGACCAGGAGACTTTGTTTACCGCGCCAACGACGCGAGCCACGCAGAAGACACAGGCAAGCTCGGACCTAAATGGGAAGGACCTTACGAGGTCACAGACGCGCTCGGCAACGGCGCATACAGACTGCGCGATATGGAAGGCCAAGACCTAGCGCGCACCTGGAACATCTGCAATCTTAAAAAATGTTACTTCTAGGCTACGGCCCTTACACAGACACCCTCGCATCCTACGTGATGCCCAATAAGTGTTTGTTCTTTTTCTTTCCTAGGAATCGTATTTTTCTTATTTTCTTTCAAAACTTGCAAGTATCAATAAAATGTTATGGTTTTTAGCTAACTCCATAGCGTATTTTACTTTATTGCATACATAATAAATGTCAATATTGTTATCTTACATTTTTATTGCCTACATGGCGTGCATGCACCACTTAAAGACCCACGAAGGCATAAAGGATAAGTTAACCTACTAATTCACTCGTTGAGTAAGAGGGCTACAAACCCATCAACATAAGATCATGTATCCTTGCTAAGCGCCTTACTCTTGAGACGTCAAGGTAAGTTCCGCGTTCGCGCCCCACGACGGATGCGCACATACTAAGTACACTGTACAAGCTTAGCAAATAACGAGCCAAAACACTTGGTCAAAAACCAAAAACTTCGCAAACAATGCAAGTATCTCTTAAAGTCACGCACTTAAAACACTTGGTTAAATAATTTCTGGCAAACAATGCAAGTATATTTTAAGTCACGAACTTAAACAAAATATTATCTTATTCATAAGTTATTTACAACAATTACTAGGCAAAAACATAACATACAACAAGCCTATATGCTATGGCGATGCTCAGGACTCTCCTCCGGGGCGGCGGAACTCCCCGCTTCCTGCAGCTTCCTCAAAGTTAAGGCATCCTGCATAGACACGGTTGGAATGCTTACAGGCACATCATCTGACCAAGGGATGTGTGCAGCGCCAATGCCACACATCACTGCCTTACCCTTAATACCCTTCTTCACAGCAACACTATGTTCATGTCGCTCTAGCACTTCTTTCAAGGGAATCTCCCTCTCAAGAGCAAAGGGTTTGAGGATGTCGTGAGGCCGCGCGAACACAGGAACTTGAAGCTGCGAAACATCAGGTTTCAGATAGTAATCTGATTCCTTTTCCGCATTATCCCCAAGATGGCGTTGCAATGTCAACCCTGCCATCAGTACATCTATGGGGTCATCTTGATCGCGCTCCAGCCTCCCAATGTGCGGCAACTCAAGAACCTTCAACCCCGCCATTGCTTGCAGCAACTCATCATAAGCTGTAGGGCTGTACCCAGGGACTTCCGCCAAGTCCTTCTTCAGCAGCTGGGCCTCGTGGAGATCCTCCATAGCCTGGGATCTGCCACGCACCATCGCGCAATGCACCACCTTACCAAAGGCGTCCACTGCCTCTGGGGACTCTAGCGCGCCCATAGCTGCCAGGCGTAGTCCATGGCTAATCAACCACCTACATTCACGAAGACAATTTGTGTAAATAAAAAGCATAGCGATAAAGTTATTATGAAGACAAGTAAACAGAAATACATGCGCTCAGCAATGGTAGACATCAAATGAGGATATAATTCCTCGTCATACTCAATACTGAGGCCACGCAGCTTATCCTCTTGCGCCTGGATAATCTTCAACATCTCCTCCTTAAACTTGGCGACGCTAGCGAAGTGCTCCACCTTCTTCTCCTCCAAAAAGCGCACAACAAATGTCAAGTCAGACTTGTAATGGTGCAGCTCTCCGCGCGCCTTCACCACCTCAGCCATGGCAGACAGTTTCTCATGGGTTATCTTTTCAGCATGCACCCGCGAGGCCTCCAACTCCACTTGCGCATTAGCCAACTGCGCACGGAGCCTCGCCAACTCCTCATCCTTCTGGGCAAGAGCACTGCTCTCCCCGACATACTTCTCTTTTAGCTGAGCCACCAACTCAGCTTGGCGCGCAGCAGTCGCAGCCAGCTCCTCGATCAGCTGCTGCGCCTCTCCACCGTCAGCAACCTTGGGTTTCCCCTCCCTGTTTTCATTCTGTGGAGAGGAAACCTCATCAACGAAGACTCCATCATTCTTCGCAGCATCATCCCTACGCAACAAAAAATAGTTAGTAAATATTACAACAAGTAATATGATAAAAACAAAAAAAAAGAGAAAGATGATAAAAACGCAGACACTTACAGAAACGGAGAAGCCTCATCAACCTTCAACCGTGCGCCAGAAGTAGATGTCTCTTCCGCATTAGACTCCGCGTCACCAATGACGTGTCGACGCCTCTTCCTGGTGCCACTGCCTCCAGCCTCTCCCTTGCGCTTAACATTCTGCGCAACTTCCTCTTTCAGCACCTCCTCAGGATTAAGGATCTTTATGCTGTCAGACGACCCCGATTGCGCCTCCTTGTGCGCCACCTCCACAGTGGGCGTCACCTCCACAGTGGGCGCCACCTCCGCATCAGGCGCCACGCTCTGGACAGGCGTCACTTTGAGCGGTGGCGTGTTCTCTGGGACCGCCTCCGGCAGGACGGTCAAATGACCCTCCGTCGCCTCCAGTAGGGGTTGCTCACCTTCCCTCAGAGGGCGCACCCCTATAGTTACCAGCTTCGGCTTGTCCAGCTTAACAACAACAAACAAATCCATCTCTGCGTACATCAATAAAGCAAGAAAGAAAAAAGGATTAGTTATTAAAAGCGCGCATACACAAAAAAGACTTACAAAGCTTGAAGAAGAAGGGATAAACACCCACCCCGGCCATCCTCACTTAAGAAAGTAGGCACCTCATCTGCAGCGCCAAAATACGCGCGGCTCAACCCCATATGCACCAAAAACTCCTCCGGATAGGGGTTAATGGCCAGTCGGTTGGCATCCAGAGTCTGTGCATCAGCTAGCCTGTAGGAACCGGGTACGGGGCGCCCATCCCTTGGTAATGTATCCTGAGTATAAAACTCATAGGGAAAGGGAAAGACTACATCGTCAACCCAAAAAAAGTATTCCTTCCAATTCTTTAGGGCGTCTACTTTCTCAGTATAACACTGAAGTGCCCCCTGGCGCTTCGCAAAAGAAACCCAACCATTTGACCACGTCGTGTGGTAAAAGGAGCGGAACAAGGCCACGGTCGGTTCTATCGCAAGTAAACGGCAGTTTACTTCAAAATTCGACACCTTAGCCGCACCTATACAGTGCTGCTGAGAGATGTGAAGGCGGTAGTGATTGAGCAGATCGCTCAGAAAAACAGTTATGGGTACGCGGTAATTCGCGTACTCAAAGAATTTCGTGTATAGCCCTATTTTCCCTTCGGGGAAGTCAGCTATACACGCGTCCACATCTGGAGCCTCTGGATGGACATCCAGAGGCACGAAATAGTCGGACGAAAATTCAGTAACATCCTCAATGGACATCGCAGAGCGAAAATCCTCTAATTGTGCAACCATCTTCATCAAAATACTAAGTAAGACGCACACAAATTACCTACGAAAATGTGGTATTTTCTTTGCAAAAAAGCTTTCAAGGAAGGTGAATAGTGAATAAGTGTGTGTTTTACTGTGTGACTGTAAAAAGTGGGGCGGTGACTCTTATATAGGGAGTGGAAAAAACCCTAGTTTCTCTCCACGTGGAATCCACTCACAGAAAACGTATGGCTAGGAGCTGAACGGGTACATGCACTTTTTCCCAATTACGAGGGCTACGTGGACACCACTCCCGATTTTCGAGGTATCCATTTGAAATATTTTTTAGTTAGGTGCATTGCACTTAAAAATAGGCGGTAACATTTACTTGATCTCCCGCCACGCTTACCGCTGATGATATTAAGTCTAGTATCCACGGCTACGAGCCGCGCACACTAGACTGGGGGGACATGATGACGTATAGTCTATATCTGGGCCGCGAGTCCAAATAATATACACTACTAGCGCCTAAGCCCACCACAAGTGGGCTGCCATGACAATGGTTTGGGCTGCAGTATCATTAGCTTTGGGCCCACGAGGCCCAAAGCCCAACTAAGCCCATTAGTTACACGATAAGGATTATCTATTCATGGGATAGATATCCTTTCCTCGGATAAGCACTACGCGTGCAAAGAGTGAGGAGCAAGAAACACGGTTTCTACGCTCCTATATATAGAATCACACGATTCTCATTCAAGGTACGATATACAAAACCCTAACTCTCTACGAGAACCCTAAATCGATTACTTACTCTCACGCCGGAGTCTAATCGGGGGAGACAATCCCTCGATAAGTCTAACGGTGTTGTTTTATTTTCTTAGTACGCAGATAACGAGTGCTAAGAAGTGAATTGGTACGAGAGCAAGAGCCCAATAACCAGGTACGCCCAACTTTTGTATCAACATGTACTTTCGTGACATTTTTGCCTCTGGATTTATAATAATTTGAGGGGTAAAAATGTCAAAAGTATATCAAAATGGCCAAAAAATGAAAGTTCAGTACACATATAAGGAAAAAAAATTCTTCGCTACACGAAAGTCATTTTTTTAGCAAGTATTGTACATTTTTAAAGATTTTTCCCTTGATTAAACAATATTGATGCTAACAATTTAATCATTTGCATGGTATTATGTCAAGAACTAGGTTTTTCCAAGTTTATTTCATCATTTGCAAACGCAACCAATGCAGACATTAGCACTATGGCACTACTACAAAAACTGGTTTTACCCACCACTAAATCCGTGAGAAAATCAGTGTGAAACGGCCGTTATCCACAGATTTCACACGGATTTGTAAAAACCCCGTGGGTAAATATTTTCCGACGAGAATTCCCACGGGCGTTGACTATTTTCCCACAAATATTACCGTGGATAATCCGTGGGTTTAATTTCCCACAGATTTCTCACGAATTTCCCACGGTTTCTAGTAGCCATTTTCCACACATATCCCTGGTTTTTTTGCCACAGTTTTCCAACGATTTTCACACTACAATTTCTGACGGTTTTATCACAGATTTCCCACAGAAAAATAAATTTTGCCCAAAAAATTATGTGGGAATTTTATGATTAATCCGTGGGAAACATATGGCTAAATTCCGTGGTATTTGTATTATAATAGATTTTCTGAACCTGCAAATACAAAAAACTAATCTTTTTCCTAATACAATAAAACCCCTAGTGGGGACTTTTTCATTTCAAAAAAATCAAATCATACTTTATTTGGTAATAATGTATTTATTTTATTTTATTTTATTTAAAGATGTTTAATTTACAAACCCTAAATATTTCCTTATTAAGCTAAAATTTATAAAAATTCGTTTTACAAGTTTTTTTCAGAAAAATTGTGTATAAAAATATATGTGTCAAAAGTATAATAAATAAAACTTAAAAAAATGGAGTTAATTCACAAATAGCTTAAGGATTAAAGCGAAAATTGGAACAAACAAAACCGCCCTTCTGGCCCAAAACTTCCAAAGCCCTGAACCACAACCCTAATTCCTAAATCATATTGACCAAATCGAATCGAATTGTTTAAAGGTGGAAAAAACAAATCAATTAAAAGAATGAAAGTGTATACCTAACTTTGATTCACTCCTTCAAGAATATTGTCTTTTTTTTTTCTTTTTTTTTTTTAATTTTATTTATTTATTTTTTTTTTGAACAGCAATCCTTCAAGAATATGGTATGTATATCTTAAATTTAATCTTCTCATTGACCAATTTTGAGGTCTTCTATCACACAATTGAGTATGAACCCTAAGCCTTTTTGTGATCCGGTGATTTGCTACTTAACTTGATGTTTAGAAATTCATGTTTCAAAACTCTAATTATTGTATTCAGTTATGTAGAATTGTATAGAGTTATGTGTGGATTAATGAAATCTAATGTTTTATTAATGAGGATTGTGATGTTGTTTATTTATTTATTTATTTATTTTTTGTGTAGGTTGGAAATTTTGAGGATTTGATGTCAATTCAGCATGGGATTGTGGAAAACATCGAAGCAGATTTTAGGAAGTTGTTTATTTGTGAGATATCATGGGGTACGGATGAGGCACCGGATGAAAGAGTATTTTAGTAGTTATGGTGGAGTGGTGGAGGCTCTGATCATGGTCGTGCTCGTGGGTTTGATTTTGTTGTGTTTGTTGATCCTGCTTGGATACACATATGATTGATGGTCCAACGGTAAGTATTTTTTATAAAGTTTGTTACTTTAATTTATACATGGAGTGTTTGGATGTGCATTTACAAGTTGTTTATCATTGATGGGTAATGGTGTCTCCGTTATGTAGAGTTCAACTTCTTTGGTGACTCATCTGCTACACGCGAGGTACATATATGCCTTCTTTGACATTATAAGTAAAAATATCTTGCTAAGGATACGGGTCAAAATGGTAAATTGGGTCAAATGTCATATATTGAAAAATAGCTTAGTACAGTTTATGAATTGATAGAATTTGGTACCTGGGTTTATAATAAATTTATGGTTTGTTGTATGAACAATCATTTTTTTTTTTTTTTTTTAAATTACGAATTAGCTCAATCTAATATGAGTGAGACACTGATCCATAGCTAAACAAGCTAAATCATTTGTGTATTTGTTTATTGTTGCATATTTTGAAGAAAAAAAGTTCTTTTCCCAAAATAGCTATCGTTCCGTCGAGTGTTTTTGACTTTTTGTTATAAATTATGTTTTTGAAACTATTGTAATATTCTCTTTAATCAGCTAAAGTTATGCTATGTCTGCATTGAGATCATAATGTAACATGCATTCTTAAGAAAACTTTGGTCCCTAAATGGGTGTTTCGCATTGCATTTTGAATGTGATTATTGTAAGTAAAAAAAAAAGAAAAAAAAAAGAAAAAGAAAAAAAGGTTGCAATGTTTTAAAGGATAGCAACACGAGAGTATCTCATGCAGTGGAAAATTGGTCTAAAAGATCATATTGTTGTGGTACTGTGACAAAAACAATCACATCGAAAACAAACAACACACTAAACTTACTAAACGAACCATAACCTACAAATAAAGTACCAACTTATAAAAACCAAATGGATGAACACATATATATGGAAAGAACATGTAAAACAAAATCAGAACCCACTCTTAATATTAAAAATTTGGTAGGACTAAGATAGTGTAGTAGTGTTTAAAAAAATTCATTGTAGTAACTTGTGATGAATTATTTTACTTCATATTTTGACTCTCTTTCAGAATGGAACCTTCGAGCGGAGAAACATAAACGTGCAACCATGAGCAACCCTACTCTGGTCAATCTGCATATCGTCAAAATGTAAGATTTATGATTATAAAATCCTGAATTCATGTGAAATTATCTTTGTTTTAATCTCAAGGAGTCAGTGTTTATATTATACTATGTTTGTTTAGGTGCTCTAGTCTCATTATTTGAGTTCCATGCATAGCACATAAAATCAATTGATTTCCATCCTCTTCAATTTCTTTTACAGTAGCAACTTGCTTGTATCTTACAGCAAGGTCAATGGCATTCATTTTTCAATCTTATGTGATTTTCTCATGTTTAAATAGTTGTATTGTCTATTAGTATTTTCATAGTCTTTATGTAGCTAACATGTTTCTACACATGGTATTGAGTGCTGTAAGTTCAATTTATCGATTTCACAAAAGGTCACAAAATGAGCAGGTTGTGTAACAGGTAAGAATGGGTCTGGTTGAAATGGGTCAGATCATGTTAATAAACGAGAGTAGCATAAAAGGGAGTTAAGCTGTTATTTGTTAATTTCATATTCATTTGTTTGCTAAAACTTTTCCAAATATTAGTTTTTGTATATATTATTACTTTAGGTATTTGCTTTGTGTGTGTTATATAGTTACGAGGTTTGTTATTTTAAAGTTTTTATACCAGAAAATAACACTTCGTTTATCACTTCCAAATCCTCTAAAAAATAAATAATATAAATGTGACAGGAATGCATGTTTCTAAAGCATCATACGGTTACGGTTTTCACATATTATGTGTGTACAAAGATGGCATTTGAATGTTAAAGCATCTACATTTGATAATCTATTAACCCGATTTTGTAAGTGAATTGATCTCTCAAACCAAACTGCTATATATTGTTTCCTTATGGACAAACCAGCCATGTGAGGAGATGCTAAAACAAGACATTTTCAAAAGTACATGCTTGAGGTATATATCTATGCCCATACATAATAATTAGCGGTGGTAAAATGGGTGTGGGTCAATATGGTTACGGGCATCCTAAATAAATGATGGTTTTTTTCAATTTGAAAACAACCTTATAATGTAAAAAATATAGAAAATTTGTCTACAAATAATGTCCAGAACATTAACAAAACTTTTCCAAAAAGTAGTCATGAGAAATATTTGACTACATGAAGAAAAATATATATAGGTCAACATGGTTATGGGTATGTTGAATGGGAGTGTTTGTAGTTTATATATAAGGGGTGTTTGGATTATTAATTCTATTTGAAAATTTCCATATTTACGCATATTAATGCTATCTTCACTTGGTTTGACAGGGTTTGGATAAGCTACTTTATGGTCTACTGCCAGCAAAAGTCATAGATGTCGGTTCCCAATCTCTTCATCAGCTACAAATGCTCACGCCACAACATCAACATCAGCTTTTGTTAGCACAACAAACTATGACATCACGATCGGCTAATGATGAAAGCAAAAGGCTCAGAGTGCTTCTTAATAACCGGAGCATAAGCATGGGTAAAGATGGTGTTTCTAACTTGGTGGGTGATGTAGTTCCAAATCTTGGATCATCTATGCATGTATTACCTCGTGGTGATCCAAATATGTTACTCAAGGTGCCCTTTTTTAATCTTTTAGAATGTTGTTTTCTTTATAAAAGTGTTAATTTCTACAGTTCATGTGAAAGTGGGTCAATGGGGTCATTTAATCAATATCCATATCCATATCCATTCTTCAAATCAATTCCTATAGCCATAGTCAATCCATCAACAAACCATACTCACTATAGATAGACAAATTTGATTTGAAAAGATAACATCATAATAAACGCAGAAGATAGAAGTATATTAGAAAATAACAAAATTCCTATTTGCAGTAGCAGGTAGCGATAACACATACAAATGTATACAATAAATTACATGAAACACACTTTTATCATTATAAGTATATACATTTAAATATATTAAATTACACCCTTTAGTCAAAGACCACGGATCCAACTTTAGTCATGAAGAGGTCTAAGCGGTCGAGTAAGAGTGTTCGATCGGGGAAGGGAAGGGAAGTGTTAGTAAGCGTTTATGAGTTGCGAGGACTAAAGATGAGGTACTAATGACATTAGCTCCTGATATGTTTGTTGCATATTTAAAATAATTATGAAACTATAAACCTATAACAAAAGCGTTTTTTTTTTTCTTATGTCAGGTTCATATGAGTAAAGATACCACCAAGTTTTATGGTGCTGTTTCTGATGAAGTAATCATAGAATGCGCATTAAGGTCAGGTAAGCGTAACGGTCCACTTAATCTGTTGTGAAGTATACACAATAACAGTTGCAGACAATTATGAACTACTTCTTAGCGTTCAATAACTCAACATGTTATCTATTGACATCTATTCTGAAATACATCTATGTACAACAACCTATTGACTTCTATGATGAAAGTTGCAACAAAGGTTAAGGATTTCAGGAAAAGTGCAAAGAAGTTTGAAGGGATTTCAATTTTTTTAAAGCACAAGGTTGGGAAGCATGACAAGTTGTTTAAGGACGAGTTCAATGCACACACCCTTGGTAAGGTCTTTTAAGAAGTAATTTTAGAGTTCTAATTTTTGTTTATTATAAACTGTGATCTCTAAAGCGATTATTATAAAGTCTAGCCCAACAAATGCCATTATTGAATTATTTTTATAATTACCAGGATGTTTTGGTTAGGTAATAGGAAGACAATTCTAAAATGCTTAGACTTAATGATACTAATCCTTGACAACACTGTTTCACAAGAACTGACATTCCAAGTTAAATAGATAGAAGAACTAAATCAAGTTAAACAATTTTTTGGATATATCTTGACTTTGATGTATTTTTTTAAGTCAATAAAATGGTTCAAATGGTTGTTCAAGAAGTTCCCATATCACCAATTTCTTTAAGACAAATTCTATAGCTGAAGATGAACTCTGTTGGAAATACTTCTTAATAGGTAAATTTGAATCGAGCACATCAAGACTTGCATAGGTTATTTTGAGCCATGACTCTTCTACAGGGTTAAAATATGGAGAGAAAAAACAGTTGGAAACAAATATATTTTGGAAACAAACAATTGGAAAAACCAAGTAACCAAGTAGTGGTTAACAGGTATTTTCAGTTTCTGTTTAGGATAATGATATTGGTGAACCCAAATTACTTGTCAAGCAGCCATGAACACCCGATTTCATTGAATATGGTTGTCTAATTATGGACACATTCAGGCAACTAATAATGCAGCTAGCATTTATAAAGGGTTTATAGAGGTAAATTTGTTGTGCCTATCGTATCCGTGTTGCGGTATCCGTATCCAAATAGGATATTGATGTTGATAATTTTCATGTATTTGTGTAGGGAGATGATAAAAGAGATTAGCTTAAGAAGCTTCAGTATAGTGTCTTTTGGTTCAACAAACTCTCAAATGTATACCTATTACTCTTTGCGTACCTAAAAGCTATGTGTTTGGGTTAGTGGAACACATGCATCATGCGGTGAGCGTATCTACTGTATTCTATTAACCTTCATTGAAAGTGCAATATGTTAATTTTATAGAATAAATCTTAATATTCTTACCAATAATCAGAGTGCCAAAAGTGGTGGTGAAATGGAGTCTGCAAATAAAATAAAAATCAAGCACTTAAAGATGCAGGGGTTGTTTTCCCCATTTCATAAGAAGCATTTGTAACTTTCATTAAGCAAATGTACGAGAAACTGGTAAGCCTTGATTCTTAAATTTAATGCAAAGTTTGTCGGCCTTTGAAAACTTGACTTATCTGATGGTTTATAGGTAAAGGATGTCAATACAAGGATACACACATAGTGGCGGTTTTTCATCAAGTTATAGATGGTTAGGTGTTTTAACACTAATGAACTTTGGTTTCAACACTAATGAACTCATGAACTACATAAATACTAATGAACTCATGAACTACATAAATACTCTGAGTTTATCCATAGTAGTTTAATATTAGCTATAGTATTAGTTGAGTAAAGTAAATATCGAATACATGAGTTTTGATTTGTTATAATTTTTTGTTTGGTTAATGCTTTGATGTATACATGTAAGAGCAAACATCAGTAAAACCTTTGCTATATAAGGTTAACTGATCCTTTTCAGAATAATACTATGGTCACATGATTCACATCAACATTCAGAGGAGATAATATGTACAGAAGAACAAAAGTGCATGTGCGTTAAATTTGTAACCAGATTTAATCAAGTTTACCTTGATGAATGGTGTTAATTACTTATCTATCATAACAACTAGAAAGTAGTGCAACAGTTGTAGCTTCTATTGAAGTATGACTTTGTATCTTTATTGGTGTAGCTTCTATTGAAGTTTGCCAAGCATAGGCACAGATCATTGCGGCCACCGTTGAGTTGATTAAACACAAAACATTTTGCCTTTGATGTTGTTTTACATGTATCATTTTGTGTACAGTGTTTCTTGGATGTTGCAACTTACCTTTTGTTATTAATTTTGTTGATTGGTCTCCTCATATGATTCATGTCAAAACCCCACGAGGGCACGAGACATAATTAAAACAAAAATTAAACTATTTGATTTTATTAGATCAAAGTACATTATTCGAAAATTTAGAAAAAACCCCGTGCGTGCACGGGCATTATAACTAGTATTTAAAACAATAAAAACCATTAATAGATCACTAAAATAAACAAATACATTATGCAAAATGCATAAATGTGTCGCCAATGGACATAAATCCATAAACCAAAAGACACAGGTTAGCAACATGTTATCAGACAACGCAACATCGAATTGTTTTCCGTGATACTACAACCCAATAGTTCTAACACAAAAACTAAATCCTAATGCCAAATTTGACTAGCTAGGACCAGGATCCGATTCAACAGTTCGGGGAGGATAATTTTGAGCAAAAGACTCCAACCTATCATTGAATGTTTTATGCCAAGCCTGCATGTCCGCTGCTCTTTGAGCCTCCGCAGCTGCCCTCTCATCTTCCATCTTTGTCTTCAAATCATCGTTTTGCTTTTTCAGAATCCGTATATCCTGTTACATCCAATTACACATAACTCAATTAGAATAACAACAATATGAGAAAAAAAACCAAGAACCTAAATGCCAAGAAAGGAAAAAAGAAACCAAGGGCATAAAAGCTTAGCTCATAAAAATGATCACACATTACTCCATTAGAATAACAAAAAGAAACCTGGAAATGACATGCTATAAGAAAAGCCAATGGCTACGAGATCCTCGGAATATGCAAATATAATCACATCAGTCATATTAGGAACTGCTACTGGAACTGCTACAGTAACTACAATTTTTTTGCATCAGTTGTGTTTGGTTCTATTTCTATTTTAGTATATTAACAGGTGTGTTTGGTTCTATTTATGCAGCAGCTGTGTTTGGTTCTATTAACAGGTGGGATATTAATGAGTAAATAGCAGTGGATATAAAGTGATTTCTGTACCAATTTAAGTTTAACGGGTTGGACTTGGGTTGCAGCGGGTCATGAGGCATCTACATTGGTTAGTGGGAGAAACAAATCACATTAAAAAAGAGGAGTGATTGTGAGGACTAATAACAGTGGGAAATCCGTGGAAAATTTACGACATATTTCCCACCAAAATTTGGTCAACAATTTCGTGTGTAATTTGTCGGTATTCCGTGTGAAATTTCACACAGTTTTGTTTCCGTGGGAAAATTCCTGTGGGAAAAACCAGTTTGTGTAGTAGTGTGGTAGTGGTGGTGCTGGTATCAGGGACGAATTCAGAGTAGCCAGGTAATCCCCAACAGAGATGAATCAAAACACAGTGTATTTATTTCCAAATATCATTAACAATATCGATGCAAATCATTCCTTATCGCAAATAAGAAGTTTCCTAATATGCTGTTTGCGCACCATTAGCATATAGTAATACAAATCTATATGTGTAGACTTTAATATGCAATTATTATTGTACGTCATCGTTCTCTATTATGTTAGACTAATTTTGTCTATTGTGTAGCTATCTTGTAATGTACTGCAATTTCAATTACGAAGGACTTCAAGGCAAATTTTCGTCAGGCACAAACTCTGGATTTATTATGATGATGATTTTGGTGGTAATATGTACAAATGCTTTCTGCTAGTTATTCACAATATGTTATTGTTTATATTAATGTTTTTTAGAACTTGATTTTAAAATTGTAACTTAAAATTTATACCATTCTTTATTGATTAGTGAACATCTCCAAACATTGTGCTTTAATATATTTCATAATTTATGTAGGATTGAGCTTAATACGAGGAAACGGCGGATCCAAAAGAGGTAGATTGACAAATGCGTGGTTTATCTACATATATGATCGTAAAGATGCTTGTATGTTGTATCTCAATTATGTTTTTCTCACTCATTCAAATTCATTAGCTTTTTACGATTGCCAGTTTTGCTACAGATGGATGGAGAGAGTTATTACAAAGTAATTAGAGAGAAGCCTACTAGTTGAGTATCATATCAAAGTTGTTAGATGTTGTCTTCACCAATACTCGTAACACTACCTTCTATATTGTCTTCCAACTTTGGTACACACGTTCGCCAATTGGTATGCCATCTATTTTTAGTTTCCATTAACAAAAAGGTTTTTTCAGTTTATAATCCAGGACAAGTTTTGCTGATAATTTAGTTTATAATGTTTCAAAAGCTGTTGACAATTCAGTTTACAAAATTTCAGGACATGTTTTGATTGTTTCAGAACATAGAACTTGAACCTGTTATTTGTTGTGTATGACCTATGATATCTTTTGCATGCTCAAGTATGTAATATAGTTTTTATTTGAATTTTCGGCTAATTTTGTAATACAATGAATTAGGGGAAAAAATGATTTTAACTTGAGTTGCTTGAGAAGATGTGGAAGAAAAATAGACGTGAAGGTGATTGGTGTGATACAAGATCAGAAAATGTTGCGCCCATCCTAATTGCCAATGGTTTCGATGCACCTTTTAATCTTCTTATGGACCCCTAGGCATGAGTAACAACTATTAGTATTTTGTGTATATCTTGTATTTATAACGTAGCTACCTTGATGGGTTATTGTTAGTGTAAACGATTAGTAGATGTATCTTGCATCTTTTCATATATTGGAATGGTTTCTTTTGGTGCAATGAGCTTCTTTATTTTACAGAGTTACACGCTGAGATTGAAATTTTAAACAAAAAAAAAGAAAAAAAAGAAAAAAGACTTAGCAATAACGGTGAAAAAGTCATTGCGATTGGATCTATTGGATTGTTGTTGCTAAAACTGAACTTAGTTGCCAATATCAACAACGATATTACGTTATTGCTAATTGTTAAATTGTAATGAAACTATTTTCGTCGCTACTACTGAAATAGCAACGACTTATCATAGAACTTAAATTAGCAATGACCTAGAAGTTCGAAGTTCGTTGTTAAGTAGCAACGACCTGGCATATTTAGCAACGATCTTCATGTTAGCAACGGGCGATATAGCAATGACCCTAAGTTGTTGCCAATGTCGTTTCTAACGTTGTTTTGCAACGAATTTAGGCCATTTGGCAACGAAATCTGGCCGTTGCTATTGGCACTTTTTCTAGTAGTGCGCATGTCGTTCCCGCCTCGGCGAGATGTGGAAGGTATGTTGTTTTAACCTGGGAAGATACCGAAAGGATAGGGGCGGCTGCTGATGAAGTTCCTGGAAATGTCTGAGCTGGGTCATAAAATTCACCCCCTGTTGGAGCCTAATCTTACTAAAGTAAACTAATCAACTTTAAAATTCCTTCAAAAGATATGAATGATTGATTTATTAGTATTTATAAACTCTTATTATTATTTTTTAAGAACGGCAAATTTTTACACACCTATATATACTACCTATCTTACAATATATCTCACAAATGACTCAAGTGAGGCTTAAACCCATAACTTCTAGGTTAGTGGGCAACTCACATAACAATAGACCAAAGGCCTTGGGTTATAGACTTTTATTAGCTCATGTTGCAAACAAACCTTTCGAAATACAAAACTATGAAGTTACCAACAAATTTACCAATAATGTCATTGTTTTTTTATACAATTAATTCTTCTCAAACCGTATCAAAAACTTGTTGGGTGTTAAGATTTTTTGGTACGAAAAACTACATTGTAACCATACCAGATAATGTTTTTTTATACGGTTTTTATACCAACCTTGTCAATTGACTATATTTTTTTAGATTTTGTACGGTTTCTTCTCAAACCATATCAAATAGGCGTACGTGAAAACGTTTTATATAATAGTGTTCTTTAATTGTATATGTATAAAAGATTTAATATGTTACTCAATAAATTTATTGGATGCAATAATCGGGATGATTCAATTGATATTCCGTTTTTAATCAAACACCTAGTGTAACCAATTTTATACCTGAACTATTGAAAAAGTTAGTACAATATTACTTCTCGAAATGCAAAAATCACATAGCTTTTACAAAAAGTTTTTTACACAATGATGTGCTATGGTGGCTTGTACATCATTGATCAATTAATAAAAATAGGAGAGATGATGATTTTGATTCCAAATATTGCAGGACACATTGACAAACACAAAGACAGAAAAACACAAACTCAAGATGAACAAGTTGGAAAACCGAATGGAAAGGAACGACAAGTGCTCAACCATTAAAGAAAAACGGAGACAATTCCAAATGCACATATGAAGTCATTTTCTACATTGATCCAGTTCACAGAAAACATCAGTCTCTACATTTTAAAGCCAATAATATCGTTTATGGTAATTAGAGAAATATAACTAGTTAACTTGGTTTATGTCATGTATATTGTAAATGTAAGCAAAAAATTACACAATTTAGTTCGTTTTATTTCATTAGTGTATTATGAATTTTACACGTAAAGTACATAGAATCACAAAACAATGAGAATCATACAATATCATAAAACATTAATCAAAGTGCAGCCAACTGACTAATATCGTAAGGAGATGCATCCGTGGGAGACTGTGCAGTGTATGATCTTGTTGCAAGGACCGTGTTAGCAACTTCAGTAGGATGAAAACCATCGTACCAAATAAACAAACCCCGATTAGCGCAAGGTGTTGAGTTTGGAATACATTGTCCATCTGACCTCAATTGACAACAGGGAACATTTGGCAAAGCTACGCCTGAACAACATAGAAACCATTTAGTAAATTAATTAATATAGTTGCATAATTAAAATTTATGTTAGAAAATAAAAAAATTGCAATCAGCATGAAAAACCGTAGATTAAAAACTGGTGCACTTATTTACCTCCTTGAGGTGTTGAAATGCTTGTAAAGTTGATGAAAGTAAATCTTGCATCATGGAAATTATTGTTGATGTTATCAATACATGGCTTAAGCCTGTCGTTAAATAGCTTAACCACATTATTGATTGACTCTACACATGTTCCGTCGTTTGTACCAAACCTTGCTATCTCAGCTGGGGCGCAACCTATGAGACCCACTCCATTCACAGCAACTTTCCTAGCTCCCAATTTATATAACGTCTGTCATATGATTAAATGCAAATTTATGATTGTAAGTAAATAACCTAAGCACTTATTCACAAGACATAATATATTAAAGATCACACATAAAGAGAAGATAATCAGGATGTTTACCGTAAGTTGTAGAGAGAATTGTTTCGCAAGGACTGCTGCATATTGATCAGGGGTATATATGCGGCTTGTGGGATAATATTCGGGCATCAAGTAGTTGTTAATGTAGTCGTTGGATCCCATATTCACTAAATAGATGCATTTTTTAATGTATTCATTTGTAAATGTGCTGTTTCGTTGCAAGAGCAAAAGACGTGAAATTATTGCTGCATGATTTTTTAGTTGCATATTCAAGCTGATCCGACCACCCTGAGAGAGTGTTAAATCATGAAAATTAGTCTAACATAATAGAGAACAATGAAGTACAATAATAATTGCATATTAAAGCTAACTGTGAACAAAACTTCTTATTTGCCATGAGGAATGATTTGCATCCACGTTTATGTTAATGATATTTGGAAATAAAAGCGACACGTTTTAATTAATGTCTCAGTTGGGGATTACCAGGTTACTTCCAGATTCGTCCCTAATACCAGCACCACCACTACCATAGTTTACGCCAGTGCTAATGTCTTCGTTTGTTGCAGTTGCGTATGATGGAATAAACTGGGAAAAACCTAGTTCTTGACCTGAAATCGGTGCAATTAATAAATTTGTTAGCATCAATATTGTTTATCCGTTCTTTTAGCTAGAATGGAAAACTAACATAATTGTCCGTGATAGGACTTGAACCAACAAATAATTTATTGAGGAGCATAAAATATTTAGTAATAGTAGGTTAAATAAAGGATTCCTTTATCAGTTAATATAGATATAGATTTTCTATGTTAAGAAGAAGAGATACCAATAATGTCAGCGATGGTTCGACCATTGGTGAATCTTCCGGTTACTCCTTGAGGAAAATCGATTCCATAAGGCGGGTAGTTGGCTTTTGCCATTGTCACGAGTCCATTGTTATTTCCATTATCAACCAACGAGTCTCCAAATATAAAGTAACACGGCACTTGTGGTTGGCTAACAGCAACAAAGATTTGAAACTGCATCAACACTGCAACAAGCATGGTATAACATAATAAGCAAAAGTAACAAGTCATGTTTGTTCAAATGCAAAATGAGAAGTGATATGGATTTTGCATGTCAAATGCAAGCTATTTAAATGAAGAAATAGGATGGGAACGCAATTAAAAATATTTATTTGTTGATGATCCTTGTAAACATTGAATATTATTAATAACATGCTTTTTGCAAACTACTTGACATGTTGCATTGTAACCAACCATTTACTAGTTGTTAGTGATACACCCATTCATCTCTTTTCAATATGATGGCGTACGTACTTTTTTTTTTTTTTTTTTTTTTTTTTGAACAACCACTTAGTAAAGAAAATTAAACCTAGCGATGCCTATATATAGAATTACCCTAAAGTTAAGGCCGGACCATGAACAAATGTGATTTAACCCTCTATTCCCTCACCATCACAAACTAGAGTAACACCCTCAAAGAATATTGAAAATCAGCGAAAAAAAACATCAGAATTGCATAAACCCAACAAAATAAAAACAACAATAAGCAAATAATACAAATGAGGGTACTTTGTCCGAATTTGGATAGAGAAGATGCATTGGAGACAGTTCTTGACGTACCTATACCAGAAGAGATGTTTACAAGCATGGGAAGCAGTGTCGCTCTTCGATGGCAAAACATGGCTACATGGATGAAAGCTCAAACGTTAGAAAAATGGTCATCTCCAGTCATAGCTAGCCATTACAATGAACTTAATTTTTTGCTTTACATGGTCGGGTCTCCTCTTCTTCCCCTTCAGATTCATCCAGAAACTTGCAGCGCTAGCTCTTTCCGCAATTCCTCTATTGTAAGCAATCTTAAACACGTTTACAATATCCCGCGTTAATTCTTCGCATTAACAGTTAATGGTGTAATGTTGTTGCATGTGTTTTGAAGGAAGCATCAACAGCAAAATATATAGTGCAACAATACATGGCTGCAATCGGAGGACTACAGGCTTTGAATTCGGTACAAAATTTATGTGCAATTGGACAAGTAAAGATCAATGCATCAGAATTTCATCAAGGAGATGAAAGTGTAAAGGCACGGAACAAGGAGGAAACGGGAGGATTTGTTCTTTGGCAAAAGCATCCTAATTTATGGAGCTTAGAGTTACTAGTTTCGGGTTGCAAAGTTATCTCAGGAAGCAATGGCAAGATTTCTTGGAGACAATCTTCAAATCAACTAAGACCTATGACCAAAGGTCCTCCTCGTCCTCTTCGTCGGTTTCTTCAGGTAACTGGTTACACTATTAATTTACAATCTAATTCCAACAGAATGGTCAAGAAAAATTTTAAGATGTATAAAAAATGGCAATCAAAGTTGGGCAACAAATGATGTGAGTGAGTGAGCCGATATCAGGAAAATTTTGATAATCCCGTGTGTACTAAACGATTATATTGTCTATATAGTGGGATGCAAGTGAAATATAACTATAGTCAAGGCGCATATATTAGAACAACTAAAGTGTAACTAGTACTAATCTACTTGCTTGAAGGTTGAATCAACCACCTATGTGAAGAAAATGATTTGTTGACCTATGCTTTTGCAGGGCTTGGACCCAAGATCCACAGGAGATTTGTTTCTTCAAGCAGTATGCATAGGCGAAAAGATAATAAACGAAGAGGAATGTTTTATATTGAAGCTTGACACGAGTCAATCGGATCTTGAGGCACAAGCGAATCCAAAATATGAGATCATACATCATACAATTTGGGGTTACTTTAGCCAACGATCAGGGCTTTTAGTCAAGTTTGAGGACTCCAGATTGCTCACTGTGAATGGTGAAAATGGGGACGGAATATTTTGGGAAACTAGCACAGAATCAGTGATCGAGGATTATAGGTATGTAGAGGGTGTCAATATTGCACATAGTGGGAAAACTACTATGACAATTTTTAGATACGGGGAACAATCATCGAATCATAAGAGGGAGTTTGAAGAGAAGTGGAATATCGAGGAGGTTCATTTTAATGTTTGGGGATTAAATACTAACTTCTTTATGCCTCCTTCTGAAATAACAAAAGAAGAAAAAACAACTTAAAAGCAAATATGACAACTTAAGAGGAGTTAGTTTGTGAATACAGAAAATGGAGAAAGTCCTATGCTTATGAAGCCAATATGTGAAGAACAATTTTTGGGCTACTTATGAACATTAAAGGAATATAGATCCACAACTGAATTTAAGCACAGTTTTGTTTTGCTTTTGTGAGTTTTCGGATCTATCATAACTGATCTTCCAACTTCTACTGAAATGGTGGACATAATCGATCAAGGGTTGTCAAAATGGACTTTTTTTTGTTAATGCTACTTCTTGTTTACTTTTTTCCTTGTGAAATACAAAACAAGGTTACTAAAAAATATGATTTTATTGATGATATTATGTTGACTACACTTTGACCGACATAGATAACTCAAATTCAGCATGAAGTTCGTTTGGCAAGAATTACATTCGTAATATTCGACTTTAAATAATGACCATCACATTCTATAAGACCAAAATGTAGCAACCAGAGGGACAATCCACAATTAGGTGAAAATCGCATTTTAAACAGTAGACAAATCCTGCAACTTCATTTCATAAGTTGAAAAAATTGTTCTTTCTATCAGATTGGCAATAAATAAACAACTACTACACTCATTCATCGTGTTTCATGGAACATATAATATGTGTGTATACTTTCCCTCTCAACTAACTGGGAAACAGCTTGTGTAATATAATTGGTAGATTTGACTTGTATAAAAGAATGAGGATGTTCTTCATAGCTTTGAATTCAGTCTTTCTTCCTATTATAGCCTACTTCCATGTGAACTTAGTTCCCGTAAATTCTGTTGCAAGCAAGAAAAACAATGCATCAGTATCTCTGAAGTCTGAAAGACATGCAACTTAATTTACACAAAAGTCCTTCATTAACTACCCACATAAAATAAACTTCCTATCATCAAAAAGATATTTTAGTAATTTTCTTATTGATCTCATTCCATCCTATCATACCAGGCAAACATGATTAATACTCCCAATGAATCATTTCATGACATCATATATCCCATTACGCCGTTCATTCCATTCATTTAACATTGCATTCCGTCCTACCAAATGGACCCTTAGGCAAATAAAACTCTAGGTCCTATCAAAAGCCAATTCATATTCCTTTTCTTGCACTCTGCTTTCCTGATCAGAAACTCATATCTGTTTTTAAAATCACTACATAGACCTTAACTCACTGTAATTTGTAGGCAATTTCAAAATTAAGTTGTATTAACTGTACAAATTACAATAAATATATATGTGACTCGTTGACCTGCCATCTCATATTCAAATGATTAACTCCTTTCGGATAGACAAAATCTCACCATTTCAGTTCTAGTTAAACAAGTTACTATGATGTGCTAGAACTGAAACCTGAATCTTATTTTAGTTTGGCCTAGTTGGTAAAATGAAAGAATTTATAAATGATAGGGTTAATTGTCTAAAAAAAGCATTAAAGTTGACATCTTTACCTTTTATACGCATCCAACTTTTAATTTTCCTATTGAATGTAAATTCTTTCTTAATTTTCCTATTGTATGCATCTGATTTTCTTAATTTTTCTATTGTATACATATATTTGACGTGGCATGATTTAATCAAAAGTTAATTACAAAAAATTTACATATTCCATATCAACTTTGCAAAAGGTATCTCAAGTAAAATTAAGATGGATCAATATGAGACCTTAAACTTTTTTTTACTTGGATTTTTTACTTGGCATTGCGAGCCGACTAATCATAAGATGGCTACCCTTTTAGAAAGCCCACAATCGGCGCAAATTTGCCTATGCGGCCACAAAAGGATTAAGTTTTTTCTCCGTTAGATTCGAACCTTTAACCTCCTCTTTAAAATACATGTATTTTTAATGCTGGGTCACCCGTGTGGTTAAACCTCAATTTTGTTATGTAACAAATTGAAAATTAAGTCTCATGGTTGGCCAACCAAAAATCAAATTAAATCTTATTTTTGTTATGGGTATGTTTTGTACGGAGCAGTGTGGAGCTTTTTAGATTGGTAAGCAGTGAGTAATGAGCATTTTGATTTTTAGTAATTGTTTGGCAAAAGAGCGGTAAACTTTGTTATTTTCTAGAAGTGCTCATTTTTCCAATACTTTTTTTAAAAAGCGGTGAGCTGTGCCTACTGCTCACAGCTCACTGCTAATATCCACTGCTACCACTTATTGCTACTTTTAACAAACACGCTATATAACTTAATCATATCATTCTAAAATGGTCATTGGAACTATATTTTTAATTATTATACTTGCGCGTAGAATAATATTGTATTGTGATTGGTTTATATAGGTTACAATAAGTCGACAATTAGAGCATTGCTTTAATGGTATCATTCACCCATCGTAAATATCCATTTGACCTGTCAATTAGGGCATTTGAAGAAATAGGTCATTGCTTCAATCCCAAGACTAAAGGTGACTGAAGTATGTGCTCATTGCCTAGGGTTAGGTTCGCTGAGAAAGGTTCCTTGGCCCCAAACGTGGTGCATAGGGCATCATGCTGATTATACCTTTTGAAAAGTTTACAATAAGTCCAAAACTTTTACAAAAGGCTAATCCCAAATTTAATATTATGGACTTGAATGTAACAACTCAATAGCCATAATTTTTTTAGGGAGAATTTTATATATCTCTCTTTTAAATTAAAATTACATATATATCCAATCTAAAACTTAAAATTTTAATATATATATATATACCCAATCTAAAATTGAGTGTAAGTAACAATAAAGGATCAAGATCCTCTCAAGTTCACTTTCAACTTGATGGATCAAGTTGAGGTTTTTGTGAGGAGGAAAAAAGATAGGCCCTCTAAAGTGAGACTTTTATTTTATTTTAATTCATATTTCACACACAACAACGCTAACTTGATATTTCAAGTTGAAAGTGAGCTTGCGAGGATATTGATCCTTTATTATCACTCAACACTCAATTTTCGAGTAGAACCTTGTATAATAAAAGAAAACATTGATTTCATATCAATTTTGCATCCAATAAATTTATTGAGGGACATATTGAATCATCATTTATACAATAAAAGAAAACATTTATTTCATATCAATTTTGTAAAAGGTATCTCTAACAAAACTAAAATGGATCAATATGAGACCTCAAACTTTTTTTTACCTAGATTTTCGACTCAACATTGCGAGCCGACTAAACCCAAGACGACTACCCCAAATGTTAGGGACATTTCTCGCAATTTTCCAGAAATAGAGACATTTCTCGCAAAAATTGCAAAGTTTAAGGATATTGTTTGCAGTTTACTCTAATATCCATCAACAAATAAATATTATTAATTGCATTCCCAGCCTTTTTTCTTCATTTAAATAGCCTGCATTTGGCATTCAAAATTCATATCAGTTCTCATTTTGCAATTGAACAAACATGGCTTCTTACTTTAGCCTATTATGTCATACCATGATTGTTGCAGTGTTGATGCAGTTTCAAATCTTTGTTGTTGTTAGCCAACCACAAGTGCCTTGTTACTTTATATTTGGAGACTCGTTGGTTGATAACGGAAATAACAACGGACTCGTGACAATGGCAAAGGCCAATTACCCACCTTACGGAGTTGATTTTCCACAAGGAGTAACCGGAAGATTCACCAATGGTCGAACAATCACGGACATTATTGGTATCTCTTTTTCTTTTCATAGAAAATCTATATCTATATTGACCGATAAAGGATTAATTTTAAGAAACGACTCAAAGTCCATGTTCCTACTATTACAAGATATGTTATGCTCTTAATCAAATGGTTGTTGCTAACAATTTGATCATTTGCATGGTTTTAGGTCAATTACTAGGTTTTTCCAAGTTTATTTCATCATTTGCAAACGCAACCAACGCAGACATTAGCACTGGCGTAAACTATGGTAGTGGTGGTGCTGGTATCAGGGACGAATCTGGAAGTAACCTGGTAATATAATCCTCAACTGAGATTAACTAAAGCACATCGTTATTATTTCCAAATATCATTAACATAAACACGGATGCAAATTGTTCCTTATTGCAAAGAAGTTTCATAATGATGTTTGCGCACCGTTAGCATATAGTAATACAAATCTATATGTGTAGACTTTAATATGCAATTATTATTGTACTTCATCGTTCCCTATCGTGTTAGACTAAATTTTTTGATTTAAAACTATTTCAGGGTGGACGGATCAGCTTGAATACGCAAATACAAAATCATGCATCAATAATTTCACGTCTTTTGGTCCTGCAACAAAACAGAACATTTACAAATGAATACGTTAAGAAATGCATCTATTTAGTGAATATGGGATCCAACGACTACATTAACAACTACTTGATGCCGGAAAATTATCCCACCAGCAGCATATATACCCCCGATCAATATGCAGCAGTCCTTGCGAAACAATTCTCTCAACAACTTACGGTAAACATCCTGATTGTCTTCCCTTTTTAGTATGGTGTGATAAAAACGATCCGTGTCACACTTCTAGCTAGGTCTAGTTTTTTGTTTATTTTGTGTGATCTTTAATATTTTATGTCTCGTGAATAAGTTTATGTTTTGGTCAATTAATAATAATCATAGATTTGTATTTAAATCATATGACAGACGTTATATCAATTGGGAGCTAGAAAATTTGCTATATTTGGAGTGGGTCTCATAGGTTGCACTCCAGCAGAGATAGCAAGGTTTGGCACAAACGGAACATGTGTAGAGTCAATTAATAACGCGGTTAATCTATTTAACGATAGACTTAAGCCTCTTGTGGATAACATCAACAACAATTTCTCTGATGCAAGATTTACGTTCATCAACACTACAAGCATTTCAACACCTCAAGGAGGTAATTAAGTGCGCCAATTTCTAATCTATGTTTTTTCATGTTGATTGCATCACTTCATAATTTTACAAAATGGTTTTCGTGCTGTTCAGGGGTAGCTTTGCCGAATGTTCCCTGTTGCCAATTGAGGTCAGATGGACAATGTATTCCAAACTCAATACCTTGCGCTAATCGGTCCTTGTCTATTTTTTACGATGGTTTTCATCCTACTGAAGTTGCTAACTTGGTTTTTGCAACAAGATCTTACAATGCACAGTCTCCCACGGATGCATCTCCTTATGATATTAGTCAGTTGGCTGCACTTTGATTAATGTGTTACGATATTGTATGATTCTTATTGTCTTGTGATTCTATGTACTCTACGTGTAAAATTCATAATACACTAATGAAATAAAAAGAACTAAATTGTGTAATTTTTGCTTACATTTACAATATTACATAAACCAAGTTAACTAGTTTTATTTCTCTAATTACGATAAACAATATTATTGGCTTTAAAATGTTGAAACTGATGTTTTCTGTGAACTGGATCAATGTAGAAAATGACTTTCATAATGGTTGAGCACTTATCGGTCCGCCCCATTTGGTTTTCCAACATGTTAATCTTGAGTTTGTGTTTTTCTGTCTTTGTGTTTGTCAGTGTGTCATAACTTTTATAAGAACCCTTTCACAAAATAATGTGTCATGCAATATTTGGATTCAAAATCATTACCTCTCATATTTTTAATTGATCAATGATGTACAAGCCAACATAACACATCATTGTGTAAAAAACTTTTTGTAAAAGTTATGTAATTTTAGGCAATTATAGTCAAAATTGATTAATTGAAACCAGTGTTTACCATTATTGAATCAGATTAGCTTTTATAAATTAAAAAAACAACAAAAATACACGTGGATTTTGAAACTTTTTTTTTTTCAACTTTTGAACGTAAGTGTAAAAGAACGTCATATTCTAATTTGTTAATAAAATTTAGAATCAAATTTAAAACTTTTTAATAGGATCTAATCTTATATTTAGTTTTATGGACTTAAGTATGTAAGATTTTAAATTTCCGTAGTAGAGAATTTATAAATTTAACACATACATGTCTATTAAACTTCTTTCAATATTATTATTATTATTATTATTATTATTATTATTATTATAAACATCACTTTATTGAAAAACAAATAGGTTTTTACAAGAAATAGTGGGGAGCCGAGAGACTAACTGAGCTCCCACACCTCTAGCTATAGCAAAACCAATCATACTAAAAATATGTGGAGCATCACGTGCTCCAATGTTTTGGGTAATAGAGAACCGTCGAATACGCTTTAATAAGGTCACTGCATCCTTTTCAAGCTCTCCAAAAGAAGATAATGAAAAGGGGAGGAACCCATATCCGATATCAGCGCATTTAGCCGCGTACTTGACACGTTTACGTTGTGCGGCTTCAATAACCGCCCGACCGGGCATAAAATCAACCATACACGAACGCATCAAAGGTGACGATCCTGTAAATGTGATTTATATTTTTTATGGGTCCTTGTTTGGGTACTTTTGTATTTTTTTTTTATTTTTTTTTTTGTATTTTTTTTTAAAGAATTGTAGGCAATTGGCTACAATTATTGTAGCCAAGATATCCCATTATTATTATTATTATTATTATTATTATTATTATTATTATTATTATTATTATTATTATTATTGTTGTTGTTGTTATTATTATTATTATAACTAACACTTTATTAGAAATACGTGGGATTAACACTTATTATTATTATTATTATTATTATTATTATTATAAAACCCCGCATACGTATATCAAGCTGATGCATAGGTAGTGAGGTATGCAAGTAATTAAATTAGACCTGAACTTCGGTTATTAAATGGAATAATGTTTATAATATTGTTATGAATTAAATTAGTTTTTATACTAAAATCTCGTGTATATATACACGTGATTAAAACATATCTAAACAAAAATATTCATTAAATTTAACTTATGTCAAAATAATGTGCGTGCAGAAACTTGATCTCGTATGAGAAGGCTTGTAATTATTTGTGATATATTTACAAATTTATTCAAGATATATTTGGATACTCGAGATAAAATGAAGCCAATTTATTTAAGAAGGGGCTGATCCAGAACTCTCACCAGATGCACAAATATATTTTTTTCGAGTATAAATAAAATAAAAATAAACTAGAAGGTACAATTTTATAAATTAAGAAGACATACATTTCTTTTGATATATTAGTGAACTAACTATAAAACATGTATTTATTTGACACAACATTTTGGACCATGTTCATTTCAAAAAATATCATAAATTTTTACATAAATTTACACTAGATATCAAACATCTATCGATTTCCATGAACCCCATAGGTCCGCCCCTGCATTAAAGGCTACGCGTTAGTAAGTTGAAAATTGGTTGGGAGGTGGTCCAATTATTGAGCATGCTATAAATCTTTCAACCATGATTGAAAAGAAGATCGGCAATGGGGAATCCACACGTTCTTGGATTGACAATTGGTTGCGAGGTGGTCCGCTTTGCGAATCATTCCCACGCCATTTTATAGGTTGGACACAAAACAACTTTGTTTTGTGCATGAAAGCAAGAGCTTCCTCTCAATTTCACGTCAATAACCCCTCCTTTGTTCGATCACTCCGTTAGTCTCGTTCAGGTCCATACTGTTCCTTTAAGCCCATATAGGGCTGACTTTCATTTATGCAGCCCGGAGCCCCGAGATGCTTCTTAAGGTCAGAAGGTAAAGTGCTGTAATTAAACAACTTAAGCTGAAGTGGAACAAGCTTCTGCTAGTTAATTAACATCTCTTCTTGAAGGATTGCTAATCAAAGATTACCCACGTGTGTGAACTCAGATTTTATGGGCATTGACTTGAACTTAGTTCGATGCCCCGAATGTGATGATCCTCTAGACGCAGAAGAACATATTTTTGTCACTTGCTCTCTCTCGCCGTTAAGGTATGGAAGGATGTCTTGCATTGGTGGAACATCTCCAATGTCGATATAACATGTATTGATGACGTTTTCAACCTCGTGAGTAAAGCCATGTTCGAAGCTCCACTTCTCCTCGTCTTTGATGTCGCAGTGCATACCACACTTTGGGTCGTATGGCGGTATAGAAATGAGTTCACAGTTGCTCTTAAAAGGCCAAGTACCGAGCTTCTTTTCAATGATACATGTAAAGCTCTTTTCTTTTAACTGGATTAGCAATAGACATAAGAATTTCTCTTAGTTGGATAAAGCAATTTGATAATCGTGTAACACTCTTCTATTCTTATTTTCATTTCCCTTTTTTCTTAGCTCCTTGCTAGGTTGTTAATATCATATTGCCGGTAAAAGTTTTGATTACCGGCATACAGTTTATTTCTAACAGATCCAACCTTCACAAATATACCGCAAAATAAAATGTATCATTTCAAACCATCTATCCTTCTTCCTCTTTCTTTTTTCCACCCTTTATTAAACTGCAATGTTCAATGTTCCATACAGGATTATACACATGTAAATAAGTAACGAATTAAAACACACGTTATAGCCAATGAACACCAAAAAATCTTCTAATTGACTAAAGCCGTCACACTTACAGAATCATTACTCTTCTCTTATCTAGACAATTCACGAATCACTCTATTAGAACAGGAGATCTAATACAAGTCATAATATAAGAATCACTTACACGATTAGCCGCATTGTTGGAATACAGATCTTAGCTAATTTATACCCACAAAAAAAAAAAAAAAAAAAAAAAAAAAGGAAAAAAAGAAAAAAACTTTGTTTATTACACTCTACAATTAGAATAAATACACAAATTGAAGATGGAGTTGTGAAGCGTAAGTACATGAATTTTTACATATTTAGTCCCTCTTTCTTAAGGTGTTCATAAAGGAATTCAGCTTGTTGTGGATATTATACTTCCTATTCCCTATATGAATTACGTGTAGCTTTGGAGTAGACAAATCTCCATTGGTGAAAACCATCATTTTTCGAATCGGATTAATTTGCAAGGTATCCAATGGTGGAAATGAAAAGGCTTCCTTTCCTAAGCAAAATCCCTCGAGACTTCCAAGATACTCAAGCTTTAAGGACCTTAGACAAGGTAACACCAAAATACCATTTACTATGGCATGACATTCTTCTTCTCCCTTCACAATTACCTTCATACTACTGCACCCACTTATATATAGGTCTTGGAGTTGCAATATACTACCAACCACCGAGCATATGTAAACACATATTCCAAATTCTGACAATTTTGAATAGACAGCCGTGTTAGGTTTGGAAAGTGTAGTACTGTCCACTGATTGCTCTTCCATATATACTTGAGTCTGTAAACCGTTTAAGTATACTTCTTTTAAGGTTGGAATTTCAACATCAATTCGTGAAACGGATATCTCATCAATGTCCCAATGTCTACTATGAACGGTTTCAAGCTTTTGCAGTTGTAGCAAGTTATTGGATGAAAAAAGAGTCTGTCCACAACTGGGATTATAATTCACATTCATTTCGACCAAATTATCCAAAGACCAAGGAACCCGTTCCACGGTAGTTGAGAGGTATGAGCTTGTACTCTCAGAACTTGGTAATAGGGTCTACAAGGGCAAAAACGAAACCACGAGCTTATGTCTGAGATAATTGTACGTATAACTTAATTAAATGATAAACTCCATATGTGAGTAAAATAAGCCAACAGGCTCTATATTATTCACATACATAACTGAACAGTTAAATGACAGAACCGTTGGGTTTGGGGATCACATGCATAACCGAACCACTGATATTTGCTTATTATATTACTTTTGATTCGACAACAAAACATACATGATGGTTGTCACGTGAAAGTTAAGGCCACATTAGACAATATGTTTGCCTAAGCTTGAATTTATGAAGATAAGCTTCGGAGCTGTTGACCGGCCACAAGTAAACACAGTTATTTGTGGGCATTAACCGATCACAACTTTTTCCAATGTTGGCCATATGTCCAAATTTCTAGTTGTAAGATTATACAAAAACAAATACCTCATGTTACAATTAATGCAAAAATGAAAAACCCCATCTTCACCCCCCACTAGTCCATCCTCTATTATAAATTTTAATTGAAACCCGTAAAATATAAGTTGATAAAATGTAAATCAACTTTTAAATCTTCAATCCTTCTTAATAAATTTGTCAGCTTCACCACCAACGTTGCTATCTAAATTAGGTGTTTATAGAAATAAATTTGGGTTTAGGGTTTTTGGTGGTTTTGTGGTCGATATATTCCCACAAAAGACGATTTGTAACTAACCCTTTATTAGGGTTGATTATTTTACGTGATTACTTGATTCTTGCTTCCGTTGCGTGACTTGTGTTTATTTGTTTAGATTTATGATTGTCATAGTATTTAAATTCCAACAAATATTAGCATGTTTTAGGGGTTGACGTGTTTTACTTAGCTTAGGATTAGTCGAATATGTGTAACAGTCGGTTGCTTGCTTATCAAGTAATCCATGGCTTCTTTCTCTTTGTATTAGCCGACTCCTAATTGTATTAGGATAGGTATTCTTCCCCCTCATTCTTTATAAATAAAGATGAGGGGGGAGGCTCACATTGTACCGTTCATTCCTTTCCTTTGTGAAACGTAAACATTTGGGTCATACTTGTGGGTTTCTTCTTTAGTTGTGTATGTGTGTCTTTTTATTTACCAGATTTGGATATCCGCATAGTTCGCTTCCGGGTTTGTTGATCACATGTTCAACACTTTACGTCTCCAACTATTAAATAATAACTTAGAGCGAGAGATTCTTTAGTCACTATTCACACTAATGTTGTACTGTTTTAACTGCAAGCTCAACAGACATTCACGACTTGATATTTATAACCATTGAGAACGACTGACCTGAACTCGAAAATAACTTACTAATATGAATGAGACTTTTTACGTTTTAGGGAACGTACAATTCCTTTATATGCACCCTCTTTATTTTCACAGTGAACAATCTGCTAGGAAATGCATTGTTTAAACGAACTTATCCAAAGACAGTTGTCTCTCCATGGATGGTAACTTCTGCCTCTATACAACATACATCCTTCAAAAGCAACCCTCTATTTGTCTGAAAGAAGGTTCCGCGTGGAACAAATTTTGTCCAACCCCATTCGGGTTTTGAAGCACTAAACCAGTAACTAGCTGCAATATTTGCATGCACAATTTTGAGTTTATGATAAAAATAATAGTGGTAAGTGGAATTCAAATTCATAGTATTCTATTTTATTATAGTTGAGTGTTGGGAAACACTTACCTTTGCCATAGTAATGCCTTGTATCCAACTGATCCAAAATACGAAGCGTAAATTCTGCAAGTATCTTGGTTCCAGATGGAAGATTTTCAGGATCACTCAGTGCTAGTTTAAGAGATATATAGCCTCCAATACTACCTTTCCCATTAGGATATAGTTGTATCTTCCTGCGCACACCAAGTATTTTGTAAATATCCGACAGCTGATCAAGTTATGACTATTAATCTATAAAATGTATCATAGTGTAGCCTGGTATAGGCCATTATATTGTAGCTTGACTGGCCCAGTTGTACTTGTATAGTTGTATTTATGTTGGTTATCAATGGGTGGAGATGAAGATTCATATTGTCCCATGTCATATCCACTAATTGCTAACCAACGCAAATGCAACTCGGCAACCTGGGCTAAACTGCGACATACTATAATGACATGCAAATGAATGATTGCTTCTTAAAATGATGGAAGAAAACAGACAGTCATATATTTATGATTTTCGCCATTAATTTATGTGAAAGTAGAACAAAATTAGAATGAACTGTTGGGGAAGAAACATTGTTTACCATTTGTGATCACCGACATGAAATACGTTAGACTGTTCATAGTCTGCATTTACTTTTGAGTAGTTACTGATTTTCCATGTGTATTTGTTAGGAATGGCATCTTTTAGACTTTTACCATTGACAAACATTCTGTTTTGCCTTTACTTCTCTCTTTACAGACGAAAACCTCTGCCCCAAACACACAGTTGTCTCCAAGAAGATAGCCATTGCTAGAATCATTGAATGCTTTAAGACTAACAAAATGATCAAAGCCCCACTCAGTTCTCAACCGATGAAAACGTCTTCCTTTACTTATTGGATCTGGGGTGAGAATTTGATCATACTTTAATTTTAGTCGACGTGCAACATAAATATAAGTTAATATTAGAGGTTGAACTACAACGGGACATTTTGGTTTATGTTTATTTGTAATGGCTTAATTGAATTGAGCTAAAATGTTTAACTAAAAATAGAACGAGTCAAATGAGCTGAAATCATCCAAAATGTATTCTTGATTTTTCGTTAGTATATAGTTATTTTTATATAGCTATCGTCGACATAAGATTAAGAATACTAGTCGTATAATGTTTGTGTTTTGGCCCAGTCCAACGTCACCCATACTAAACATTACAAATGCTCATTTTTACTAGGCCTGTTTCATCTCATTATCTTATTTGCCCATCCTACCCATTTTAGCACCCAGATATTATAAGCTTTATGCATGATGCAAAGAAATCATTTACCTTCAAGTTTCAAATAACTATCATTGTTCTGGTCAAGTAGAAAGATCCTGAAAGTGGCATAGACCTCACAACCAGGTGGGAGTGACGTTGAGTCTGCCATGGCTAAGTATACAGATAGGAATTCACCAGCAGATTTATTCTTGTTGCCATTTGGGTGAATCACCAACTTCCTACAGGTTGTTACAAACATTAGCACTCATAAACCTAGGTACAGAATGAAAAAGAATGTACCATTTATATCCCCCAGCTTCAAATTCGCCTGATTCATATCTTTCAACACTGTTTTTCGTCAATAAAGATAATTGTTGAATGTTGAGAATATAGTGAGTGGGTGGTGCCTCAGATGTTGATCTTAAAACCCCTGAAACATTTCCTTGACCGATGATCAGTTAGAAAGAAAAAAAATCCCAATATTGTTCTTCTGTTGTCAATATCATGGTGATATGATATGCATGATGTGAGAAATGTTTGTCAAAACTTTAAAAACCAACATGCGTAAAGGTTTTCAAAATTGGTAACTTTTTTCGAAAATGTAGGGAGTTGGTCTAGTTTTTCAAGACTTGAATACCAATTAGTTGAATAAAATTTGTGCAATTCATGTGAAAAGCCGAACGTAACCGGAAATAGAAGTTGTTGAGAGTACCATGTTGGTCTCCTTGCATTAGATTTGCGTGTGAACATGATTCTCCACCGGCCATGTGAAAGTGATCGATGCACAACTGAAAGATAGGAAATGTGCCTAAGAAATGGCTTGCTGTAATAAAAGGGAAATTAGAGGACTATATATATGAATATGATTTGTAGGTTGTCCTCCATACCAATTATTCTCTTCTTTGCTTAAACACAAGCATTTAGTTATTTAAATCTCAATTTTACACGAAAGAAAGCAATTCAGGTTTAATGGTTCAAGCAAGGAACCATTACCTATATTTAAAACATAAAGTTCTCTTTCTTTCTTTTTTCAAAGGATTGATTATTCGGCAACCTAACCGGCATTAAGTTTGTTTCTCATACATCCAGTCGACATATTTTCCATAGTTTGCGATAACCAAAATATGTTACTACCTCCGTCCCATTTTAATTGTCCGTGGGCCCGAATTTGACCGTAAATATTTTTGTTTGTATTATATAACACTTGATGAAATTTATATCATTGAAAAGTTCGTTAAACGAACTTTTCAATGATATAAATTTCATCAAGTGTTATATAATACAAACAAAAATATTTACGGTCAAATTCGGGCCCGCGGACAATTAAAATGGGACGGAGGGAGTATATTGGATCAGTTGGTTACAAGGGGAAGGGGTGTCCATGGTACTGGAACCGTCCCGAACCGGAACCGTCCCAAGTTTTTCAGTACGGTTCTGGTACAGTACTCGGTTTGGATACGGGAATTTTTGGTAATTCCCACAAGAACCTAGGTCTTTAAATAATTTATTTTTTTCGTCATCGATCATTAATAAAGAAATGCTAATATATACTACTTATAATGGAGGAAGGACTCTCTCTCAAAAAAATTCAAATGTACACAAAATGATGTATAGTTTACAACACTTTAAAGCAAGCAATTTTCATAATTACAACAACCAAAGCATTGTATACAATAAAAACTAGCATAAATCAAAATTCAGATCACTTTCCTTAAAATTCTACATTAATAGCATTAAAAACACCCCTACACCCAATATTACAATTATTTAAACACAATGTACAGCCCTCATTTTACATTAATAGCATTAAAAAAACATCCCTACACCCAATATTACAATCATTTAAACACAATGTACAACCCTCATTTTATATTAATAGCATTAAAAACACCCCTACACCCAATATTACAATCATTTAAACACAATGTACAACCCTCCATCTTAACCTAGACATGAACCTGTGACCAAGACTCGACTCGATACACAAAGCTGTGACCAAGCAAATTTAAGTGTCGGAATGACATCACGTGATATTTTTATTAATTCCATTGAAAAATTTTATTTCAGGGTACCCGCCGCTGCAACGCGCGGGTACCCTGCTAGTAATACTATAACAATACAAATACACACAAAAATGTCTACAACAATGCAAACTATTACAAATTTCCATTAGTTCAAATTGTTCAAAATAACATAAACATAAACATAAACATAAACACAAAATGTAAATGACAACCCATTATACTCGTTAACTACATATTCATCATTCGTCACATATAGCATTATGTAATTCACTTGATTTTTCTATTATAATAGGTAAGTATCAAATTTACGATAATGATTTCAAGATAAACTTACTTTCATATTTAAGAATGATGATGATGATCTTTGAATGGATTAAAAGTTAGGGTTTTAATTTTATTATGTTTTTTAAGTTTTAGATTTTTTATAGAGAGAACTGCAAAATACATCCCTGTGGTTTACAGGTTTTGCAATCTTACATCCTTGTCAGAAACTTTTGGCGAGGTACATCCCCCGTTAGGTAAACGTCTGCCACTATACATCCCTCGTTTACAATGAGGACTAACGGTGCAATTATTTTCTCCGTTATCTCTTAACGAGACAGAAAATATTACACCGCTAGCCTTTGTTAGCCAAACGTTTGAACCGTTAGTCCTCATTTTAAGTTTTTTTCCCGTTTTTTACGTTTTATCAGTTTTTTTACGTTTTTATCCGTTTTTTTACGTTTCATCTGTTTTTTGTCAATTTTCCCCCTTTTTGTACGTTTTATCAGTTTTTTTTACGTTTTTATCCGTTTTTTGTACATTTAATCCGTTTTTTGCCGGTTTTTTTTTTTTTTCCGTTTTATCAGTTTTTTTACATTTTTATTCGTTTTTTGTACGTTTTATCAGTTTTTTGTCTTTTTTTTTTTATTTTTTATTTTTTTTTATTTATTTTTTTTTCCTTTTTTGCACATTTTATCAGGTTTTTTTTAACGTTTTTATCCCTTTTTTTGTATGTTTTATCTGTTTTTTGTCAGTTTTCCCCTTTTTTGTACATTTTATCAGTTTTTTTTTACGTTTTTATCCGTTTTTTGTACACTTAATCCGTTTTTATCAGTTTTTTCTGTTTTTTTATACGTCTTATCAGTTTTTTTTTTACGTTTTTATCCATTTCTTGTACGTTTTATCCGTTTTTGTCAGTTTTTTCCCCTTTTTTGTACGTTTTATCAGTTTTTTTACGTTTTTATCTGTTTTTGTAGGTTTTATACGTTTTTTGTCAGTTTTTTTTCTCTTTTTTGTACGTTTTATCAATTTTTTTTATGTTTTTATCCGTTTTTTGTACGTTTTATCCATTTTTTGTCAGTTTTTCCCTTTTTTGTTCGTTTTATCTGTTTTTTTTTCCGTTTTTATCCGTTTTTGTACATTTTATCTATTTTGTACAAATCGGATAAAACGTACAAAAATGTAAAAAAAACTGACAAAAACGGATAAAACGTACAAAAAACGGATTAAATGTACAAAAAACGGATAAAAACGTAAAAAAACTGATAAAACGTACAAAATAGGGGAAAAAACCTGACAAAAACGGATAAAAAGTGTGGAAAAGTAGAGGGGGGGTTGAATAGTTTTCCGTCTTTTTCGTTTTATTTGTTTTATAAAAGTTTGCTTCTAAAGAATAGACGTAAATTTCAAAACTATTTAATACAAAAATAAAGATACTAGTTTATTTACAATTTTCGTATAAACACTACTTATATATATAAGGTTGGGAAAGAATTTACAATTTTATATATCATATATTAGCATATATATGTATGTGTGTTTTAATAAGAGTTTATGTACTTGGTTTGTTTTTATAAAATTAATGTTATGAATGAATCCTAGTTTGATCTTTATGTGAAATCAATATATGCACAACACAAGCAATTATAATTATGTATGAAATGCTAACAAGTAAATAATCAAAGAATGAGAGATGGAAAGATCAAACCGAGAGACAAATGATTTATAGTGGGCCGCCCAGCTGTAAAGGCCAGAAACTTTGTCTTTTAGTGGGGAAAGTTTATATGGTGAATAACTAACTGATTTTAGTTAAAAATTCGAATTCATATATTTAGTATGATTAAAACATTTTTCTTTATTACCAAAATTATTTTTTAAAAATATATAATAAGTTTATATATATATATATATATATATATATATATATATATATATATATATATAAACTTTTGAGTAAATTACACGGATGGTCCCTGTGGTTTGTCAAAAACTTCATGTATAGTCCCTCAAAGTTTAAAGTTGCATGTATCGTCCCTCTGACTGCAAAAGAATAACATCTATGGTCCCTCAGACTAACTGTCTTCAGTTTTTCCGTTAGTCCATTTGCACCGTTAGTCCTTTAACCACAGTTTGCAATAAACATTTGCATTGTTAGTCCTTTTTTGTTAAATATCATTTGCACCGTTAGTCCTTTTATAAGTTTTCGCCCACCACCTCCACCCACCACCGCCACCACCACTACCACCACCACCCACCACCACCACCACCACCACCACCCACCACCGCCACCACCACCACCCACCGCCACCTACCAACACCTCCACCCACCACTGCTACCACCACCCACCGCCACCACCACCACTCACCAATGCCATCACCTCCACCACCAACGCCACCACCCACCACCACCACCGCCTCCACCCACTACCGCCACCACCACCACCGCCACCACCACCACCACAAAAAAAAAATTTGAAAAATTTTTTTCAAAATTTTTTTTCTAAAAAATTAAAACAAAATAGAAAAAAAATCAAAAAAATTTTATAAAAAAATCAAAAAAAAAAAATTTGATTTTATTTTCAATTTTTTCAAAAAAAAATATTTTTTTTTCGAATTTTTTGAAAAAAAAAATTCTAAAAATTTTTTTTGTTCGAAATTTCTAAAAAAAAATCAAATTTCAAAAAAAAATATATTTTTTTGTTCGAATTTTTTTTTTCAATTTTTTCAAAATTTTTTTCCAATTTTTTCAAATTTTTTTTTTTCTAAAAAATTAAAAAAAAAAAAATTAGAAAAAAAAATTTTTGTTTGAAATTTCTAAAAAAAATATCAAATTTCAAAAAATATTTTTTTATTTTTTAGAAAAAAAAAATTTGAAAAAAAATCAAAAATATTTTTTAGAATATTTACTCAAAATAAAATCAAAAATATTTTTTTTTTGATTGTTTTTTCTAATTTTTTTTTTTATTTTTTAGAAAAAAAAATTTGAAAAAATTGAAAAAAATTTTTGAAAAAATTGAAAAAAAAAATTCGAACAAAAAAATATTTTTTTTTGAAATTTGAATTTTTTTAGAAATTTCGAACAAAAAATTTTTAGAATTTTTTTTTAAAAAAAATTCGAAAAAAAATATTTTTTTTTTTTAAATTGAAAATAAAATAAAAAAAAAAATTTTTTGGTTTTTTTATAAAATTTTTTTGATTTTTTTTTAATTTTTTAGAAAAAATATTTTGAAAAAAATTTTTCAAATTTTTTTTGTGGTGGTGGTGGTGGTGGCGGTGGTGGCGGTAGGTGGTGGTGGCGGTGGTGGGTGGTGGTGGGTGGAGGCGGTGGTGGTGGTGGGTGGTGGCGTTGGTGGTGGAGGTGATGGCATTGGTGGGTGGTGGTGGTGGCGGTGGGTGGTGGTAGCAGTGGTGGGTGGAGGTGGAGGTGTTGGTAGGTGGCGGTGGGTGGTGGTGGTGGCGGTGGTGGGTGGTGGTGGTGGGTGGTGGTGGCGGTGGTGGATGGTGGTGGTAGTGGTGGTGGCGGTGGTGGGTGGAGGTGGTGGGCGAAAACTTATAAAAGGACTAACGGTGCAAATGATATTTAACAAAAAAGGACTAACAATGCAAATGTTTATTGCAAACTGTGGTTAAAGGACTAACGGTGCAAATGGACTAACGGAAAAACTGACGACAGTTAGTCTGAGGGACCATAGATGTTATTCTTTTGCAGTCAGAGGGACGATACATGCAACTTTAAACTTTGAGGGACTATACATGAAGTTTTTGACAAACCACAGGGACCATCCGTGTAATTTACTCTAAACTTTTTAATAATTAATTAAATACCACTTTGATCTTATAATACATTAGACACTTTGTTTATTCATACCTTAAGTGATTAGATGGTAAAAGTGATTATTTACTACTAAATACTTGTTTACGTCATGATCTTTGGTTTGATGGATTTTCGTTTTGTGATTATCAAAACATAGAGATATCGAAAGATATGAATAACGTTTTTAGTCATTTATTTATATCAACAATCTCCCCCTTTTTGATGATTACAAAACCTAAACTCATTAAATCCAAAAATTAAGTTTTAGACAAGTATTTAGTGAGTTTATATTCACTTCTCCCCCTTGATGTATGTTCCCCCTTGATGTATGCTCCCCCTCGTTTGAGGGCACTAAGGGTTCGAGCTATGGAATTCTTGCAAGAAAAATATTAGAAGCACAAGCAAAACTATAAATCGTACAAATCGCAAATAAGAAGCATGGCAAAGAAGAATTTTAAACACATATAAAGGCATTCATTAATTCAAAATGATTATGTCAACCACATAATCATTGTTACAAAAGCCATAATGATAGAATTCTAAACTAAGTAGAAAATCCTATTGTGCCAGCAAAGAGGGTCATCAAACTTTCTTGCATCCCAAAATGGTTGAGGTGTTTTATTTGAAAATAAAAAACATAAGCATATAAAATGCTTGGGTGAGAATGGTGAATGGGGATCATGTTGGTGGCTTAATGGAGGTAAACTTTTGGTTGCATGGATGTTGGTGAGTTTGGAGATGTGGAGCTTGGAGGTGGTGGATTTGAAGTTGGGTTTGTTGGCTGAGGGTTTTGATGTTGTTCAATTGATGGTGTTTGTTGAGATCTAGTAAGAAGATACTCAATCCAAGTAAAGTGCTCATTCAATGCAATGGTTTGTTATTGGAGGAAGATGCAACAAGGGCAATTGCTAACATGCTTCTCAATTTGGTTAATGTTGTGTGGTGATGATGGTGAGCTTGATTGAGGTGGATCCAAATTGCGTTGAGCAAGATGTAATGCTAAAAGAGCACTAAGCTCATGAGCCTCTTTTAGCTCCTCAACGAACTTCAAGTGTTCGGAGGAAGGTGATGGTGGTGGAGCATGATAGTTGTCTTGGGTGAAGGTTTGAACATGCAACATAGGAATGGCATGTGAAGTTGTAGGATGTGGTGGTGGTACTCTTGGTGGTGGAGACATGGTTGAGCTTGGGTAGTCATGAAAACATGATATGGGTGGAAGAGGTTCTTCATGAGTGGATGGTGTTTTTGTTGAATGAGCAACATGTGAAGTATTGATTGAGAGATTTGGATTGTTGTTTTGGGATTGAGCATGCTCATCATAAGAAGAAGCATTAATGAGGGCATGAGTGGATGATAGGTTGTGAGATGAGTCATTAGTGTAAGTTTGAGGTTTAGTTGTTGGTTGACTTGGAACAACATCACTTGAGTTATGACAAGAATCAAGTTTCCTCCTCCAAACGGGTTTGACGGAGATCCTTGCGGTTCTTGAAATCTTAGGTTTTTGGTTGTTGGGAGATGACATGTTTGGATGTGATGGCATTAATGATGGGAAGAAGGTATTTATAGTGTATTAGAAATGTGGTTTAGGAAGGTAAATTTTGAAGGATAGTATGGGACAAAATATGTTTGTGAATTTTGGGAAGTATAGGGTGAAATGGGTCAAAAAGTGATAAAGAAAACAGTAACCCCAACTATCAGATGGCCGGTCCCCTTAATTAGGGGCCCGTACCCTTAAAATTAAGGGGGCCGCCTTATATAATTAAGGGGGCCGCCCATCTGGTGAATTCCAGAATGCCAGAATTGGGTTTTTGGCAGAAAATTTTCAGAAAGGTTGTGTTTTTGGGTTTGGATTCAAGTAAATTCAACTCTTTGAAGCAATATAGAGTATACTATTCATAAATCTAGAGAATGTGACAAGAATGAATAAAGTAGACAAGTAATTTCTAATTGCAATCTACTTATTGGCCAATTAAGTTAAGCAATCAAGGAAGCAATAAAGCATATTAGTTAAATATGCAACTATATGAAAATGATAATATGTAGGCTAGAGCAAACATATTGATGAGTGCTTACAAGTGACAAGTAGGAAGATATGATTATATGGACTTCAAATCTTGTTACAAACATGATCCATATGGGCAAGCCATGATTCTCATGAAATGATTTGATAAAATTGTGAATGTCATTTCCATAGAAGTGTATGACATATGTGAAATAATCAAATATGTTTTTAATAAAACGTTTTTAGTTTTATTCAACAATGCTTTGAAATGGATTCAAGTGTGCATTAGAATGAAATAGATTGAGTTTTTCTTCATAACATGTTGACAATTTGGATAAGAGAAATTTTTTCAATCTTGATTTTGATTAAAATGAAATTATGGTAGCTTATAGTTAAACATTTTGTTTGAAGAAAGATGGGATAGATATTTGAAAGATTATAATTCAAAGCTAGAGGTTTTAAACATGATATTTTAAGTTTGATAGCAAGAAATTACAAGTGAAGGATTTGAAATAGAAACTTATCATACTCAAGAGAATCAATTGAGCCCATTGTCACATATAATCATCTTTAATGACAACTAAAGATATGGATGAGTGATGGTAGATTCTAATGATCTAAATGCAATATGATTGAGAGGGATAAAGTGATTTATCTACAGATACAATATATATATATATATATATATATATATATATATACTAAACACGTCATAGTATTACGATACTAACAAGTCTTAATTGTAGCACACATATTAATGCAACTAGAATAGTCATTTAGTCCAAATAGTAAGTGTTCAACTATAGATCATAGATGATTTTTAATGTAAATGATAAATAAGAAGAATGGTAACAGACTTATCAACAAGAGGGTTAACTAGCCTAATATCATGTATACATATATTAGTATTAATGATCTATGAACATGGCAACCTATAAATTTAATCATATTAATATATCAATTAAAGCATACTTTAATACAAGTTTTTTGAAAAGAAAACTTACCTCATGTCCAGCTTTTCCTTAAGAGTTAGCATGTAAGAAGACGTCTTTAAGAATAGCCCAAAGCATGTCGAAGTAGCAAGGTAAAGTCCCAACGCAATAAAATTCAAGGAGGCTTGATCTGAAATATTTAATTGATCACAACAATTAAATTAAGTTGTGTAGCTCAAGGATAATTGCGCAAGAATCCTTCATCATGAGGTAGTAACGAACACACCATAAAACCAATACTCCAAAAGTGAAGAACACAACACCGAAACAGTAAATGACCGTAACAACGTCATAAGCAAATCGTGTGTAGAATATGAATCAGAGTAATAGGAACCAATGTTCATCAAATGTAAGAAAGCAAGGTGAGCAATCCAAAAAGTAATAGTCTCTTCGTTCGTTAACTACCTAAACATGAAAAAGAGCTTGGTACCCAGATTCTCATGGGTCCGAAATGGTTAGTTGAGAACATCCATTGCAATTAAATGCACATGATGAGGATGTCGTCGAGAAGTACAAGAATTCATCAAAAGTTTGTTTTAACTAACAAACAACGACTTTCTTGACTAAAGAGAAAAATAATAGATGTAAATAATAATAGTTCTAAATTTCTCCACTATGTTTAACAAATTTTATTTGTTTTGATATATTTGTTAAAGGATCATTTGCGGTAAATCCTAAACCGGTTTTATCATAAAATGACTTTTGAATGTTAAGTAGATATTTTAAAGATTTAGAACTATTTTCGAATTTGGCTAACATTTTTGCTTTTTCATTTTCCATTTTAATTTCATGTTTGTAATCTTGGCATTATACATATATTACAATTAGCGTGGGTTCCTCCAACTTAAAATAATAATTTTCGTTGTAGTAATTTTGTGAGGGAGTGAATAGTAAATTTTTAAAATAATAATTTCTGCTATAGTAATTGACGGTCGTTAGCTACTTAACGACTGTTAACTAACGACCGTTATCTTTAATATTTAAAAAAAATCCGTACAAAATTGGTCTTTCATCTCACAGGTTCGTTGCAAATTTACTCCTCTCATAATTTAAATAATTGGTCCTTCATGTTATACATCTATTGCAAAGTCAGTCCTTCATCATTAACTTGACGTTAAGTAGCTAACAACCGTTATTTTCAACAATTTTTAAAAAAATCCATACGAACTTCGTCCTTCATGTTAGAGGTTCGTTGCAAATTTAATCCTCGCAATGTAATATTGTATAATGCCCGCGGCAACGCACGACTTTACATCCTCGTTTTTTACATTCAAGATCAATTTCGATATTACTTTTAAGCCTAGACATTTTATCTTTTAAAATTATTTCTTTTTCAAAGTTATTTTCAACGGAAAAAAAATTGAAGATCCAATTTTAAAAATGATTTTGAGTCAATGTTGCAAAGACGTTTGAAGTTGTTTTCTAATTTTGAAAATTCTAATATAAATTGATCATAGCAAAAATGTTCGATTTCGGATTGTACCTTATTTCTAGTTGTACAATCTTCACATGCTATAAGTTGATCAATTCCATCGTCCATGTTGCTCCATATTTTATTTGTAGTTTCGCTTAGATCTTGAAGCATGTAGTCCTTGCCATCAATGCTTGTATTCACATTTGTTTGAATATTCTCACAAACCATATTTTCATCATCTTCTTCGTTATTGATACCTTCAATGATCACATTTGAACTAGTAGTACATATGTTTATTTCAACTAAATGTTTATCTATTAAATTTTCTAGAGTGACTAATTCTTGTGCGACATCAAGTTTATCATCTTTGGTTTTACATTTCTCTTGGTGAAACTTTAAAAGACATTTCCAAATATCATTTGCCATTTTACAAAAGAATAATCTTTCATATTCAACTCTTGGTAGAGTTTTGAAAATAAATAATTTAGCTTTAGTATTTTTATCAATCTTTGTTTGAAGATTATTATATTGATTTTCAAAATCCATTTTGGTTGGTTGAAGATCACCAATTGAAATGATATGCCAAAGATCAAGATCTATTGATTTCACATAATTTTCAAATTTATTTTTCCATTCAAGAAAATGATCATTTTCAAATAATGGTGGTTTTTGCGTAAATTCCCTTTCTAGATATTTTTCAAATTTCATAGATCGTTACAAGTTTTAAAATACAATATATTTTAAAAAACTTTCTAAACGTGGCTCTTGATACCAATTGTGGAAAAGTAGAAGGGGGGTTGAATTGTTTTCCGTCTTTTTCGTTTTATTTGTTTTATAAAAGTTTGCTTCTAAAGAATAGACGTAAATTTCAAAACTCTTTAATACAAAAATATAGATACTAGTTTATTTACGATTTTTGTATAAACACTACTTATATATATAAGGTTGGGAAAGAATTTACAATTTTATATATCATATATTAGCATATATATGTATGTGTGTTTTAATAAGAGTTGATGTACTTGGTTTGTTTTTTTTAAAATTAATGTTATGAATGAATCCTAGTTTGATCTTTATGTGAAATCAATATATGCACAACACAAGCAATTATAATTATGTATGAAATGCTAACAAGTAAATAATCAAAGAATGAGAGATAGAAAGATCAAACCGAGAGACAAATGATTTATAGTGGTTCGGCTACAAGGACACCTTCCTTGCCCTACTCCACTCCCCGAGTCACCTACTCGAGATTTTTCTTCACTAGATCAAAAACCTCTCTTATGGCGGAGAAAACCTTACACACCAAATTATACACCACAACTTCGTCACAACTCAATCACAACTTCTACACAACTTCTTCACACCAATCTACTTCACACCAATTCTTCTTCACACCTTTCTACTTCACACCTATCTTCTTCACACCTTTCTACTTCCTAACTCTTCTTCTTTACGTCACTTGTTTCTTCACACCTTCACTACTTAGTTCAATCCACTACTCGAAGATATATACTTCTTCACAACTTCTAGGCATCAAGGTCTTCTCAACTTCAAGGCTTCAACTTCTTTGTCTTCACAACTAATCTCTACTTCAATACTACCACTTCTTATTTCTTCTACCACTAATCCTATGCACCTCTACTTCTTCACTTCTAGTATCACTTCACACCTTCAATAAGTCTAGATCCTATATCTAAATCTAGCTAACCAATGTATACACAATATTCACCAAAGAATGAATGATATACAAGATGAAATGATCAAACAACTTAGATAGCAAGATGATACTAAGTTGTAATACTTCTAGTCTTGATAAATAGAAGTATTCTTCTCTTTGCACTTGAATGGATGAGGCTTTGGATCACTTGGAAACAAAGGCTTATGAATTATATGATCAAAGGATTTTTGAGATGGAAATGGAGGTTTGAATCAGAAAGTTTTTAGAGCAAAAAGGTAGGGAGAAATTCCAGATTTAAGGTGGTATTTATAGGCAAAGATTTCTGACAACTGGAGCGTGTCGGTCCCCTTAAATCATGGCCGGTCCCCTTAATTTTAAGGGGACTGCCCCTTATAATTAAGGGGGCCGCCCAGCTGTAACGGCCAAAAATTTTGTCTTTTAGTGAGGAAAGTTTATTTGGTGAAAAACTAACTGATTTTGGTTAAAAATTCGAATTCATATATTTAGTATGATTAAAACATTTTTCTTTATTACCAAAATTGTTTTTCAAAAATATATAATAAGTTTATATATATATATATATATATATATATATATATAAACTTTGTAATAATTAATTAAATACCCCTTTGATCTTATAATGCATTAGACACTTTGTTTATTCAGATCTTAAGTGATTAGATGGTAAAAGTGATTATTTACTACTAAATACTTGTTTACGTCATGATCTTTGGTTTGATGGGTTTTCGTTTTGTGATTATCAAAACATAGAGATATCGAAATATATGAATAACGTTTTTAGTCATTTATTTATATCAACAAAACGTACAAAAAACGGATCAAAACGGAGGAAAAATGCACCGTTAGTCCTCATTGTAAACGAGGGATGTATAGTGGTAAAAGTTTGCCTAACGGGGGATGTATCTTGCCAAAAGTTTCTGACCGGGATCAGTGTTCTGAAAGGCTCAAGGCGCACTAAGGCGCAAAGGGGGCCAAAGAGCCTCGAGTCGAGGCGCATTTCAAGGCGCGGGATTCATGAATGCGAGGCGCACTAAAAGCATTAAGTTTTTTATAACATATGTGACCATTTATGTAGCTTAAATAATATAAAATAATATTAAAATACTTAATGCATAACACATATTGCCATTATAAATATTAAAATGGATCGGTTGTCACTTCTAGAACGGATCAACTCTTTTGCTCGATAACCTATATAGAAATTAAAATCCTTATCAGACTAAATATGTTTGTGTCCTACACTTGTAGCTTACATCTAACAAAGCTCACAATTTAACCCAAAATATCAAGCAAGCAATATATTAATATTCAAGGCACAATGGTACATTTTCATGATAATATGTCGTAAAAAAATATTTAATGAAACAAAATAACTTCTTAAAGAAAATTTCAATCAATAAAATAAATATAAAATCAATTCAAATTTACAAATTATATAAATACTCACCTATGACTTAAAAGGCCCATGCATTATATCTTAAAAAAAAAAAAAAAAAAAAAAAAAAAAAAAAAAAAAAAAAAAAAAAAAACCCGAGGCGCAAAATATGGCCTAGGCGCAAAAATCCCCCGAGGCTCCAAGGCGCAAAAAGCTCTAAGGCGCGGGCTTTTTTTGGGAGTCATGCATGTCGTGCGCCTCGAGTCAAAAAAAGCCCCAAGGCTAGAGCCTTGTGCGCCTTAGCGCCTAGGCGCGCCTTAGGCGCGATTTTGACAACTTTGACCGGGATGTAAGATGACAAAACATGTAAACCACAGGGATGTATTTTGCAGTTCTATCTTTTTTATATTACAGCTGAATAATGAGTAGGTATTTATTATTATTATTATTATTATTATTATTATTATTATTATCATCTTAAAAGTAGTAGTCGGTTCTTACGGGAAAGTACCGGAACCGGACGGTTCAGACCCGAACCGTCCCGAGAACCTAAAATTTGGAATTTTAGGAACCAAGAACCGTACCATGGTTCTAATATACGGTTCAATTCTGGTACGGTACCAGTACAGTTTGTAACAACCCATAAAATTTCATCAACATTATTTTCACCACAAGGTAATTTCACAGGTAAATTTTTACTTTTCATTACATGTATGACTCTTAATTTAGACCTGCCCACGTATCCACTTATGCCCAACACCACTATGTTTACACTATGTAAACACCCCAGTATGTCAAATATAGGTTCTAAACATCATTACACTAAGTAATCTATCACTCTATTATGCTATATCTATTAGAAATCCTATAACAAAACCCTAATTAAACCCTAGGTGTTTATGGTTATCTTTAAAACCCTAATTGCTTATCTGAACTAGCTTGAAAGTGTTCAAGGCTTAGGTATGAGTTACATTAGCAAATTTAGGATATATTAGACTTCCTAGATCATAGTACAACCCCCTAGAACCTAGGTACAAGTCCCTTAAGCACAAAACCCTAACTAGGTCATAACTTCCTGGAATTAGGTCTAAATTATCCCAAAACTTTACCATAAGCTACCACCACTTAGTATAAGACTCTTAGGACTTAGGATTAGTCATTAGGAACTCATAGGACCGTAACCTAGGCACTAAACCTTAGGAGAAACCCTAATCTCTCACTAAGAAAAATTAGGTCATTTAGGTCCCGAAAATAGGTCAAAACCTTCCCGAATCTTTAGTATAAGCTACCACCACCTAGGAAATGATCCTAAACCATAATACTAGTCACTAATCACTCTTAGAACCCTAATCTAGGCACTAAACCCTAGGCTAAACCTAAATCCCTCAATAGGCAAAACTAGGATAAAACTAAACCTAACACCTAAACTAAGCTACCATAGCACCTCAAACTACCCAACCAAGAAAACTAGCAGCTTAAGAACCTCAATTAGGAACCCTATCACCTCACAAGATAGCAAGCAAGTAGGTGCATCACCTACTTGTCACCTACTTAGTGTTTTGGCTGTTTTACACTACAAACGACCTATACCAGCCCCCTACCCAGTATTAGCTCGTCCTTGTCATTCCCTAGACTCACCACATCGACCACTATCTGCCATGAGTCAAACCCCCCCCCCCCCCACCTTGACACCTAGCACCCCAAAATGACACCTAATGCCCTTGTTAACCCTATAAATACCCCCTCCCTTCACCATTTCACTTCACACCTCTCCTCTCTTTTAACTCACTCATATTCTATAGTAATAAGTCCCTAAGACCAGTAGGACTCGAGTACAATAGCCCTAGTACTGGTCGAGTTGTAGTTTTGGTCTAGAAAACCCTAGTTTTCACTTTAAACCTTACCCGACCTAGGTAAGCCTCAACCTTGACTCTAATAGCCTTATTACTGACCTAGAATAGTTATGATATGCCTTAAACCCCATAGACCAAAGCTAGAGCCTTGATCATTTTCATTTAGAACTTTTCATTTTAAAACCCTAATATTAGATAAATACATGTTTATATGCTAAGTTGCCTTAATATGTGCTATAATCTGACTTAGATGACTTAAATGAGTATATATTAGATTAACATAATCTAGGAAACTTAGTTGTTTCATAAAAATATAGTTTACTTTAATTTAGGACTAGTTTTGCAATAGTTTTCATGCAAAGGGGTATATATGGTAACTTTCTAAAAATCTTAAGTCTAGGGACTGTTTTTGACATATCTTAGAAGTAATAAGTATAAGGACCCTTTTTACAAATTTCTATAACCTTAGGATAGAAAGTAAAATAAGTTATAAACTTAAAAGGATTAGTTTTGCAAATATTGTTAAGTTAAGGGTATAAAGGGTAAATATTAAAAGTTAGTGTAGTTTAAGGACCATTTCTGCCATTTCTTTAAGTTATATAAATATAGGGACTAATTAGGTAAAAGATAGAAAGTTATATGCTTAAATGTTATAAGTTTATAAGTTTAGGGTAGAAAATGTAAATGTGTAAACTTGAAGGGTATAAACGGACTATTTTCATAATAAGCATAAAAACCTATTTTTGAATTAGAAAGATAACACAATACTAGGGAGCTTCATGTGAGGAGTACCATGTGGATATTTCGTTTTGACGAGTTTGCTGGGTTTACGAATTAAAGTGCCCTGGCTCCTCAAACGATTATTGCATGTACTTCTGCATTATGATGGCCTGAACGGTGTTATGCTATAACTAAAACTTAATAACAACATAACTCAATAATAGGGAGCTTCATGTGAGGAGTATTAACTTCTGAATTATGATGGCCCGAACGGTATTATGTTGATAACATAATACAATAGTACGGAGCTTCATGTAAGGAGTCATATACTTCTGAATTGTGATGGCCCGAATGGTGTTATGTTATATCTATAAACCTTAAGAGTAATTACTTCAAAACCTAGACTAAGACTTGACATACATATACACACACACCAAACCCTACTCCCAGGATACGTGAGTCAGCAGGCTAATCCCTGAGTTACTTTTCACATCAATCACAACATCCTTAAGCCCAGGTGAGTTTTCATAGCCTCACACCTTTTAAACACTTTCTAAATGCTTTACAAACTCTGTGAGGGGGATACATGCTACTTGCATTTCTTTAAACCAAATACAAGTCTTTTCTTTGGTTATTGCACGAGTCCCACTCTCTGCCACCACTACATAACTAAAAATTCATGATCCAAAATTGTTTGGGATATTTTACCCACGCGAACGCGAGTATAGTTGATAGATCTATTAGAGTTTGACAACTCCCGTTGGTAGCTCTCTTTCAGGGAGAGTACCAATAAGTACTATACTTGAAACCCTAAGGATTAACTTTGGCAAGTTATCCTTCTCTTCCCCTCATGGTGGGTCTGCAGCCCCCATGACCCGGACTGTTAGTACGGTTTCATGAGCTTAGTGCAATAACACCTCTCTCTTTAGTATTGTACTGATCATACAATACTGAGAGACACAAACTGTTTAAATACGGTTTCTACTACTCTACATGGGTGTAAAACAACGTAGCCCATGCTTTACTAAACTTGTACTCACACTACTACCACTACTACTACTTAAACCTATGACTCTCACTCAACACCTAGTGTTGACTCTTTAAGCATGTATCCTAGGTATATAGCCGTTACAGAGCTATGGCAGGAAGCGGCACTGAACTCGAAGGACTTTCTATCTTGTTATCATTCAAACACTATTTCACACTTAGATTCACGGGACCTCATCTTAATAAAACTCTGATATTTTAATGAATAATAACTTATTTATAAAAACGTCTCTTTTCGAGTCATTTTCTATTATTGTGACTGTGATACTATGGAGTAATACCCCAACCCTAATTCCGCTGCGATCAGTGAAAATGGGGGTGTTACACGGTTACTTGGTTCTTTTGGTTCCTCAGTTCTTTTGGACACCCCTAGGGCATACCAGTGTTATATGAATTTTGAAACATATGTAGGTCCATCTCAAATTGCAAAAGAGATTTTTTTTTTCATAGACCATTTCAATTGCCATTCAAAAATGTTACATCATGTTGTACCCATGGCTTAACCGAAGGAGGCAAATCCATCACACAAGCCATCTATACTATCATTTAACCCTCTTCTAGCTAACTCATGAGCAACTCTATTCTCTTCACGTCTCATAAAAAACCATGTACACAAATCAAATGAGAGGCATAATCAACGTATGTGGAGAAATAGAGCTCTAATGTGAACCAACACTTGGTCATATTTGGATGCCTCCGCAAGTATGCTTGAATCAATCTCTAAAACAACTCTTTTAAAGCCCTTAGCTACAACCAATTGTATAGCCAAAAGAATTGTTGGAAAAGAGAAAATTTTAGAAAAAGTCACATTAGTCCTCTATGGTCAATAAAATGGTAAAAAAAAATAAAGAATAAAAATAAATAAATAAATAAATAAATAAAAATAAAAAATCAATTTTGGTTAAGTTAGATCGTTGTGTGACTCCTATATAATGTTGACACTTGTCGCATTTCGCATTAGCGTCTTCTCATATTTCTCTCTCCTTTCATACTTGCTCACCTTTCACCCGTAATGGTCAACACAACTCTAACCTTTAATTAAAATACCAAATTTATACAAACATTTCATACACACGCACAAACCAAATTAAAAATAATAAAATATATGTACACACTTGGCAAAATGCCAAGAGGTGACTCGCTCACCTTTCACTTCTCTTTTTCTTTTCCTTGGCGCGTGACACATTTTGTGTGTGTGTTAAATACAATTTTTCTACAAGAACTTGACCCTTTAAAACATTCTTAGAGCTCATATTGTGGCCTTGTGTTCCTTGTTTTTGTTTGCCAAACAAAATGGTGCCATTCATGCCATAGTTTGAACACCTTAAAATACAATTAGAAACTATAAATTAGCAACCAACAACTTTGATGATGCAATTTGTATTGGGAAAGGAGGATTCGGGAAAGTGTACATGGGAGAAATCGTCAATCACAAGGGCCATACTATTGTTGATTTAAAACGTCTAGATCGTTCATTTGGACAAGGAAACCCCAAATTTTGGAAAGAGATAATTATGTATTCCAAATACAAACATGAAAATATTGTTTCTCTATAAGGGTTTTGTGATGTGAGCAACGAGAAGGTCCCCATGTATGAGTACGGGTCTAGAGGAAGTCTCGACTTGTATCTCAATAGTGAGGATCTTTCATGGGTTCAAAGGCTCAAGATATGTATTGGTGCGGCTCGTGGACTTGAATACCTACACAATCCTGGTGGTGCCCAACAAAGAGTGTTGCATCACAATATAAAGAGTTCTAATATCTTATTAGATAAGAATAGGAATGCCAAGATATCAGATTTAGGTTTGTCAAAATTTGGTATGCCTGTTAGATATGTTAATTGGCCCAAACCTAATAGTAGTTTTGGTCTATTAGGTTTAGGGTTTGGTTGTTTATTATCAAAGTTATGTATTTAGTATAAATACATATGTTTTCTCATTAGAGTATGAGCACAATATTTGATTGAGGTGTCACTCTGTGATTAGCTTAATCAAAATGAAGAGAGACAAACTATAAAAAATACACCAATCAGTGAATGACACATCATTTTGTGGCTTGTTTTGTGGATTTGTTTTTATTGGTCTAGCATTTCCCTTATTTGAAATTGGTTATGAGTTATGACATGAATAACTAGTTTAACGGTGGACATGAATAAGTAGCTTATATATGCATATTAGTTTCTAGAGGTTTGTTTGATTTGTTTGAAGATGAAGGTATCGTGGTTCCATTCGTAGTAGTATTGGTATTTGTATCGGGTATTGTTGGCTAATTTGGTTTTGGTGATGATGATGTTATAATCTTAACTAATCCGACTATGTTTGAAGTAGTTATATGTAGCATCTCGGCATCAACAACATGTTTTGGTTCTTTCCGGTTTCACCCTGATTCTGCCTTTGTTCTGCATTTGGTTACGTCTGGCTCTGCATTTTTCTGAATCTGCTCTGCCAGCACCTATCTGCCTACATCTGCATGTCTGTCTGCATGTTCTACTCTCGTTCATTTCCGTATTTATGATGCTCTATGCTTTGCACTTGGTTTTTTTGGATTGTATCGGATTGAGACTTTGTCTAGTACTGAGTTTGCATTCTAGGACACTCTGCTTTTGTTTGTTTTTCGGTTTTAGTTTATTTTCTATTTGCCAAACTCTTAATGTTTACTGCTGCAGCATTGTGAATTTGAGAGGGGGTGTTATAAAGGCCTAGGCCCGGCCTATCGAGTTTGGCCCATTTAGTTGCTAGGGTTTTGATTAGTTTGTAGTCCATTTAATATCTTTTAAACTTCATTATTTAGTGAATATGATAATACAGTGTTTTCGGTATTCATTTGATTTTTACATGGTATCAGAGCTTTAGGTTAGATCCACCTACAAAATTTGCTATCCTCCGGTCATTGGCTACTCGTCGATGATTCGGAGGGATCATAGTTATTTTCACTTTATTTTTATTTTTTATTAGGATTTTGTTTTTCATATTCAATGCATAAACCCTAAACCTTGGTCGTTAAACACACAAAATATGTACGTTGAGTTGCCTTCAACCAACCATATTTTTTCCCTTCTTCATCAAATTGTTTTCGTTATTGAAGATCATTGTCATTTTTCGCAAATAGTTGGTCGCAAAATTGCCGCTCCTACCTAAAGGCAAAGCAAGCCATGACGTAAAAAAAACGTCACGCAAAGAAGGAAGTCGCAAGCAATAAACAACTATGCCAACAAATAAAATTATGATTTTGTTCAATCAATCAACAAAGAAGATGAGAAGAAAAGAAGGGGCTTTCAACATATGTTCGAGTTTTTTGGTTCGAAAGTGCCACCCAACAATATACTTTTCTTGTCTCTAACATTGTAGGCACAATTGGATATTGTGATCCGTTGTATGTTAGGACGTGTTTGCTAACAAAAGAGTGATGTTTACTCTTTTGGCGTGGTGTTGTTTGAAATACTATGCGGGAGGTTGTCCATTGACAACAAAAACAATAAACGTCGCTCTTTAACAAGATTGGTGCAAAAGTACTATGAACAAAACAAAATAAAAGAAATCGTTTATGGTAACATAAAGGATGAAATAGATTCAAGTTCTTTGGAGGCATTTACAACAATAGCTTATCAATGCTTGAAGAGAAACCTTAGAGAACGTCCGCCGATGACCAAAATCATAAGAATACTAGAAAATGTGCTTCGGTATCAAGTAAGTTTTGTTTCTCATTATGCTAAAATTCGATATACTATTTGTAATTCAACAATAGGCAATAATGATCATAAAACTACTTGAAATAAGTTTTGTTTGTATGTGTCAATTCATACAATTAGCTTGGTGATGCAAATGATCAAGCAGATTATAATATTTACGATGATTTGGAAGAAGCTAGCTCTAGCAACCAATCCAACCCCGACATCATGAGTGAAAAGGTATGCTTCGCAAATTTACAATGATTTGTTAACTAGTCATTCTAGATTCGCTGACATCCAAACTATACGATCAAGTAAGTTGACCCCGGAACACATTAGTGATTAGCAAAAGCTTTTACATCATTATATGTCCGTCTTAAACTTGATGCAGAAACATGTTTTCGAAGTGGGCTTATCGAGTGAGAGTATCAAAGAAAGGGTGATGAAAGCCGTCTCAGATATCAGTGGTAAGAAAATATCAAGTGACGTAAGTATCTCAAAAGTTAAAACAGATTGAAAATCATGAAAAAGATTGCAGCTTTGATAAAACTTTGGCAAACAGGGGTGGAGTCGATATCAACAGACATGAAGAATAAGACGCTGACAATAACCAGTGACGTAGATCCTATGATGGTCAAGAGAAAACTGAGGATTTGTTATGCATGGATAGTACCAAATGACGAGAAAGCAGACGATGAAAACACAGCTTGGTCACAAGTATCAACTAACGAGAAGAAGAAAGATGAAAAAACATCAGTACCGGATGACGATACAGAAGAGGAGTTGCACGATAAAGTAGTTGTCAGTTATGATGAAAGCAGCTACTGTGTAATCTGTTAATCAAGTGATTAGCAAGCGCTAACTTAAGCAGTTTATTTTATCTTGAAAAATAAACAAATAAGCATACAGCCTTTGAATTACAAGCTTTCACTCTTGACAAAATTTTCATGTTTTCAGAATCTGTATACAGCTACCTAATCGCTAGATGAAATTTTTACCCCAAAACAAGCCTTTTATCCAAAATCATGGTAAACCGCCTTACATATTAATAGAATACCAAGCAAATTAAAACCCATTATAGCAGGTTACACAACGTAAAACATAAAGAGAAAACTGTTTTAACTTATGTTGAGACGGGTGCGTTATTCTGCCTGGCGTACTTTCCGTATTTCTTTGAAATGCTAGCTTCCGATAATGTGTCCCATAACTGCACATAATCGAGCAACAAGTTAATTATACAAACTAAATAACCAAAACAGAATATATTTTTCAACGCCTTGTGATAATGTACATTTTCAACATTTCAAAGTCATAAATTTTAATTGTCGGTAGATCCAAAACTATAGCAATGCTTACCTCCAATTTTCCTTTAGAGCCACCAAGAGCAAGCAAAAATGGACAGTCTTCCGAGAATGACAACGAAAAAACAGCTCCCTGACAAAGTCAAAAACAAGTAAACAATCATGCTTCCGTAATAGTGTATACTAATTTCTTAAGGATTCAACACAAAAGATAATCAGACATACAGCTTTGCGATTCTGTGAGGCAATACACGAGGGTTGGTTATTTGATAAATCCCATAGTTTAACCTGTTATTACAAAAAGAAGAAAATTAGAATAAAAGATGATGCTATGCAAGTGTCACAAATATGAAGTCAATATACTAGAGGTTAAATTACCATTTTGTCTTCAGAACCAGTTGCAATAAGCTGTAAAGACAAAGTGTTAATCAATATGATGCTACTACCAGTCCGTTAAAAGATAAAAAAGATCAAAAAATAAAAATATAAAAGCAAAGGCTTACATTTGGGACCACTGGATTATAAGAAATAGCACAAACATTTTTATCATGTGCGTGGAGAGTGAAAGTTGGCTTTAATTCTGCGGACGGATTGGACGATGCATTTCTGATATCAAAACCAACAACTGTACCGTTCTCAAGACTCACCTGAAAGCAGTAAAATGTAAATTAATGTGAAGTTTTGACATGAACCCATTTCAACCTGTTACGCACCCTGCCCCCATTTTCCGCCTTTCGCGTCAAACGAGTAAAAGATGTAATGATTCATAAACTTTCAAACACTTGAGTGCAAAGTTAAAGGTGTAGCACTAACCACAAACAAGTGTTGATCATGTGGATCCCATGCCACACATTCGACATCAGAACCAACAGACCATTTAAAACCAGAATGTGCAGGAGCTTTTCCATCCCTCTGCAATTTAACAAGAATATCATCAGCCAAGAAAGCACAAGAAATATTCATAAACAATAACTGCACGAGGCAATCTGTTAGGCATGATTTAAAAATGGATACGCGCCATGACTACTGTATGATCAAAGGATCCACTGAGAATAACTTGATGCTCAAAATGATTCCACGCAACAGCTTGAACCTGAAAATATCAGAGACTACCTATTACTTTTATGTTGAAGAAAATACTTGTAAAACTAGGACAGTTTCTGAATAAAATCTGAAGTAAATAGGAGATGATACTTTACAAGTGACATAGTATCCTCCACTAAATGAGCGCTCAAGTTAAACTATGTGTAGAAGTGACTATGTTGACCCATTTAAATAATATTGGGTTTCTTTATGGTTATAATCGATATTTTTCTATAAATGGGTTAAACATGTTAGATTTTAAATGTTAACAACCTCTTTCAATTCTCCTTTTCTTTTTCTTTTTTTTTCTTTTTTTTTTTTTTTTTTTTTTTTCCTCCAATATATTGGCGGGTCAACACAAAACCAAACTGACCCTTTTTGACCCATACTAATAAATACCCGTTCTGACCCGAGCCCATTCTCAAATTCGCCCAAATGAAAAGATAAAGAAGATAAATATTTGAATAAAGCTTGCCTTATCGGTATGGTGTTCCATTGTCAGCACGCATTGGGAGGTTGCCACATCCCAAACCTTCACAAGTTTGTCAGCACTAGCACTCGCAAGAAGATTCCTGTGTAAAAATGTGACAACATGACATCAGCATAGCAAAAAACGCAACTACATATATAATCTGAAGAATGTTAACAAACCTATAGCCCTTGTTCCAAGCAAGAGAAAGTACCGCACCAGTGTGACTATCTACTTTGTACTTCACAGATTTCTACAAGCACAAAATTTCCAAATTTTAATTTATAAATGCAGCAAGATCTTTTCAGCATATCAATAATTTAAAAGCAATTAGTTGGCTCTTGTTTCAAGCCAGAGAATGTCTATATGCAAAGTAGGTGACCTAATGAATACCTCGACCTTCTTTCCTTTCTTCTTTTTCTTCCTCTCAACGACCCCACCTAATATGAGTGATGGTTGGACTTCATCCATCTAAAGATGGTGCAACCGCGTAAGTAAAGATAACTTGTAACTCGTTAACTAAAAAACCAAAATTGATTGAAAAAAGGAAAATACACGTACAACATCAAGGTCCCATATTTCAATTGCAGGTTCCATCGACCCCACTGCTATGAAATTTCCTGAAAAACGAACAAACATCAATGAGCTATAACACGATATGTTAATGGCTTCTTTGTCACAAAACATTAGCTTAATTTTGGTCTGTTTTCTCCCTTTTTAGTCATTAAAGATGGTCTTATATCCTACTCAGAAATTTCGTAACCTGTAAAAACAACATATTCAGGTTACCTTTTTCTCCACCTTTAATGGGGCAATCAAGCCATGCTGTGCATAGAGGAAACGATGGTATAATCATGTCATGGTGAACATACACGTTCGAATCACCATCGGGGTCCTCTACTATATAAACCTGATAAACACACACATAATAAGAACATTAAAACATAAAGTATGACTAAGGTGTTTCATATTGTATACGCTACTAAAAACACATACCACTAGATGACTCATTTCATCTTCATTAGTTGTACAAACTATAACAGCATCGTCCGCTTTGATCATGATGTCATCAAGCTCTTCAGAGTCCTCGTCATCCTAAACAATAGATATTAGAAGAATGTTCGAGGCTGCAGTTTTAACCTCATAAATCAATGAGATACTCACATCTTTATTCTTCATATAAGGGTCCAATGCATTGCTTGGGTAGAAAGTGTCCGCAATCCCCGTACCAAATAAGTCAATAGCTGATGTCAATAAACAAAAAATAAATAACAAGTTAGAACCATATACTAATTAAGCATATTTGCAGTGCTTGGGTAAAACATACATCAAGCATTGTTCTGGTTTAGTAATGTACTAACTTGGTTTTGTCACCCATTTGGGTCATTTTCTAAACCATAATCTTAACATTGCTATTATTAATTTCAACATTGTATATGAATATAAAATTTATATGCATAAATTTGACATTGATATATAAAAATATTCATTGATATGGAGTTGTTGGTTAAAAGATATACACAAATGATTCCGATAGCTAAAATGGGACAAAGGTAATAGTTCATAGTTATATTATGCCTAGCATTAAACATGCCAATTCTTTTAAGTCACAAACTCACAATAATTACTCTAAAACACACATCCAAACACTATCATAAAAGAAGAAAATTAAAAATACAAATGTTTGGTTAATGAAATACCATCATCCTCGTCATCATAGTCATCCATGTTTAGTTCTTCTAAACCATCTGCAATATCATTCGATCCACCACCTTTCTTTATCGAAAGCTTGCCAAGTGCGTTAGCTGCACCTAATGCCTGCTCGATTGCAGCAGGCTGTAACGCTGCATCAACACTCATTTCCTCGTCGTTTTCATCATCGTTTTCATCATCATTTCCCTCATTGATTTCCTCATCATTTTGCTCACTTTCAACATCTACACTGCAACCACCAAACGAAATAAACACACACGTGTCAGCACATCTAACTGACTACAAAAACAAAACTATGCATCAAACATCTTCTTCTCTATTACTTAATTCACTCCATTTAATCCACGAAAAAGTAACCTAAACTAGGGCTCGAAGAAAGCTGGATCAAGCTTGTCCAAAGCTCAAAAATAGTCCAGAACCAAATGAAATAGCTCAAAAACAAAGCTTATAGGCTTTTATTATAAATACCCATGTCACATTTAGTTAGTCTACACCTTTTCGACATTTTTTCACATACTTTTAAGTCATTTTATAGCCAGAAACAGTGTTTATAAACTTTTCATTACAAATGTGACATTTACCTATGATGATGTTAAAAATCACATATAAAGATGATAAATTTACGCCTAATTTCTGTAAAAAGAAGAGATATATCAAAATATAAAATGTAGAATTTATATTTGAGAGTTAGGTTTCGTACAAAAATGATTAATTTACATACTATCAAGGTAAACTAAGTATGGTTATATATAAAATACGAGTATAAACATTTTTTTTTTAAAGCACCGCTTGAAGAAGCATTTCAGTTCTCAAGTTTGAGTAACGAAAAGTAAAGAAATAGGAAGTAAACATTTTCGGCCCAAGTTTGGGAGGAAACATTTTTCTTCAAAATCAACCAAATCACTTTTCTTTTTCAGTCCTTTTTCCTTTTCTTTTCGTCCTTGAAGTGATACTCGAGAACACAACCTTTTTTGTTTCACTTCATTTTCTTTATAGTCACTGATACAACCACTTAGGGGGTGTTTGTTTCGTCTTATATAGCCGGCTTATCGCTTATTTGGTTTTGGCCTTATGTTTCATAAGCTCACTTTTTATGTGGCTTATTTTGAAACACTTCGGCTTATCATGACATGATAAGCTTATACAAGTTTCAAAATAGGCCACATAAAAAAGTGAGCTTAAGAAACATAAGCCCAAAACCAAATAAGCGATAAGCCGGCTACATAAGGCGAAACAAACACCCCCTTAACACATAAAACGCTAAAACTATATACAAAAATGTTAAAATCCACACATAACAATGGTAAAAAAAGTTAATAAAAAGCGCGATAAGCGGGCTATATAAGGTGAAACAAACACCCCCTAAACCTATAAAATGCTAAAAGTATATACAAAAATGTTAAATTTCACACATAACAATGGTAAAAAGTTAATAAAAAGCACGATAAGCCGGCTATTTAAGGCGAAACAAACACCCCCTTAACCTATAAAATGCTAAAACTATATACAAAGTTACAAACATATTAAAATTCACACATAACAATGGTAAAAAAAAACTTAATAAAAAGCGCGATAAAAGGCCGACTCGTTTGATATGAAGTTACCCTTCTAGTTGCTGTTCTAAGGCAAGTTTTTTAATCTCCTCAAGTTCTTCTTTGGAAGGAGGGTCAGCTGGAGTTGGGACGGCTTTTGATGCGCCTTTTGGTACCCATGATATTGATGATATCATTTTTCTTTCTTCTTGTTAATAATTGTTATCAAGAAACTGCAAAAATAAAAACAGGCACACAGTTAATTCAATTCAATTTATAGGGGGTGTATAGATAATAGAGGTGTTTTAGTGTTACGTTTGGGCGGAGAGTGTGATGACGGCGGAAAGTGACGGTGGTCGGAAAATAAAGAGAGGTTTTGGGGGCTGAGGGTTTTATAAAAGAAAGGGAAAAGGAAAATAGAAGGGCACTTGTATTGCTTAGAGCAATTTGGTTACACCTCAGCCTAAACCCACCCTTTTTTTTTTCTTTTTTTTTTTTTCTTTTATTATTATTATTATTATTATTATTATTATTATTATTATTATTATTATTATTATTATTATTATTATTATTATTATTATTATTATTATTATTATTATTATTATTATTATTATTATTAAGATTATTTAGCAAATTCCACAAATACTCCAAATGTACATTTGTATATTTGTGGTTACCCCATATGTCCCAAATTTTTTCTATTTCTTTAAATGCCCTAGGGCGAAAGTTGTCTCGAGTAGGTTTGGGCGACTCCAAACGCCTAAATAATTAAATTAGTAGGACCCAATTGCGTAAAAAATAGGGACACGTGTCATTTTTTTTAGAGGAATCATACAAAACCCACCTGAGGTGAAAGTCGGTATGAGTCATTTGAGAAATGGAAATTTTTAGGGCACATATGATAATCACAAATGTACCTTTTGTGCATTTGTGGAATTTTTTTTTTTTTTTTTTTTTTTTTTTTTTTTCACTCACACATTAAAATACCTCATCTCTTCTAATATGCCAAAAGAATCTCACTCATCATTTTTTTTTCTTTTCCATTTTCCTTTTTATTAGAACAGCAAATTTATTACAATCTACACCACCTATATCGCATTTCTTCGACAAGACTTGAACTCATAACCTTTAAATTGATGGGTCACTCTTATACCATTAGGCAAAGTAGCCTTTGGTAAAATTATATATATTAAAAAAAAAAAAAAAAAAAAAAAAAAAAAAAAAAAAAAACAAACCTGCTTTATGTAAAAAAATTTCTTGTACTATATAGGATCATGTACCACATCTCTCTCTATCACACACAAAAATCACCTTTTTTGTTTTCACACAATCCAGTCAACTGCTCAATAGTTTTTTTTTTTTTTTTTTTTTTTTTTTTTTTTTTTTTTTTTTTTTTACCAAAGGCTTCTTTGCCTAGTGGTATAAGAGCGAATGCCATTTGGGATTTAGCGTGCAAAATAGGTACCGAGTGCTCTTAAGAGTAAATTACACCGATGTCTATTATGGGGTGTTTGTTCAAGGTTAAAATTGACTTATGAGCTTATGCTTTTTTCGACTTGTATTTCATACGTCTAAATTTTCAAGGTTATTTTAAAACTTGTGGATTTATACAAACAAACTTATATAAATCCACAAGTCTCAAAATAAGCCAGAAAACCGAGGCTTATGAAATAAAGCCGAAATCAAATAAGCTTATAAGCCTCATATAAAGCTTAAACAAACACCGTTTAGAGAACTAGTTTTAGATTCCTTAGCACGTGAAGCGAGAGCTTTGACATAAGTCATACATTGAATCTGTCATAGTTCAATCTATTTGTTTGATTGTTCATTTATTCTCTAAATAAATGCGTTATAAACTACTAACAGTTTTTTAAAACACATATAAAGTTTATGAGGTATTTGTTATATAACAATTAAGATTAGATATTTTTACAACGTTTAGGCTTAAATGTAAATCCAATTAACAAAACAAAATATAACATTATTTTAAATTTAATCATTTAATTTTAATTACTATCCCTAATTTTATGTAAGATTTTTTATTGTCAAATTATACCAATTTTTGATAGTTTTTTTCTACATCAAATTACATAATCAATTGATATTTTAAACTTAACCACTAAATTATTATAAAAACAACATTTTTTTTTTTTAATTATTATTACCTTTATTTAGAGGTGGCAAAACGGGCGGGCACGGGCTATGGGCTAAACGGGCTACGGGCTAAACGGGCGCGGGCTAAACAGGCGCGGGTCAAACGGGCGCATGTTATACGAATCGTTTTAGAAACGACCTAAAATAACAAAAAAATTCCTCAAACGTAACACATCATTTAAATTTAAGTAACTAAATATAATATATCCATAAGTTTTTCAATTTAATGTTCTCCAATTGAGAGAAAAATATGCGCCCGTTATGCCCATTTAACTTCTAAATGGGCAATATATGCCCATTTAAAAAAAAAAAAAGGGACCCAAATGTACCCAAATCTTTTAAAAATATGCCCATTTAACCAATTTTTTTGATTTTGGGCACAAATTGCCACCTCTACCTTTATCTTTTACAATTTTGACACGCATAATTTTGTGCCTTTATTTTCACTTGTCAAAAAATTAAACAATGTTGACCAAAAACTGAAATTTGACTTTACAATTGGTCAATAGAAAGACATGATTTTGGAATTGAGCTCTTCTATTTGTTGATGCGAAACAACTATTTTCAATTTTCTCTTTTGCCCTATTATATAAGAGATGACATTGTCTAGGGTATAAGTGAGACAACTCGTGAGTTATTCGAGACTGACACAGAAAAAATTTGAAACTGTTTTGATTTAAACGAGTCCAACATTACATGGCTTGACTTCACACCCTTTAGGTTGGTTACGAGCTTTTTAAACAATGGATCATTATGCCTTAGTCGAAAGCAAAACATCGCCATTTGATACTTTTTCATGGTAGAAGACAATTTAGGCATATTCATGCAAATAATATCGATTGGTGATGATTTGTTTAGTTCCCTAATTTGTTTTCTTTTTAGTGTGCATTGATTAAGTTCGATTTGCTAACAGTAAGACCATGTTCATTTTCAGTTGTTCATAAAAATTATAGCATATCTGATATACTTTGTGTTTAGCTTATTGGCTTATTGAGATTTAGATAAACCCATAAGCTCACATTTTGGGCTTATGTCTTTGAGATCATGGACTTCAATTAACCCATAAAATCAAATTAATAACCTCATGGGCTAATGAAACTGTTTTTCATATAATAGGCAAATAAGGCCCGCATAACAAGCCAATCCAGACACCCTTTAGTGGATGTAAGTGACACATATTATGAAAGTGTTCAATTCATGTTCTGGCCATTGAAAACATCTCTATTCGAGGTTCAAGCATTGCATGCAAACCTAGTATATGACTATATTCAGAACTAGCTTATTAAACTATATGAAGTCACTAATTTTATGCTTATCAAAAGTGAACTTACCATCAACATAACTATATACACACATCCAAAAACATACAAGAACACAATATCTATAAAGACAATGAGCAAATGATGCTACAAATTACAAAAATAAAGACGATACCCGTAAAAAAACAAGCATATATGCTACACACCGAACATTTACAAACTTAAAGGCTACTATACAGTCATATCACAAATTGATTTAGGGTGTGTTTGACAAAATAGTAGTAAGCAACAGCTGTGAGTAGTAACAGTTTTATAAAAACGTTTGGTAACGTAGCTATAGGTGTAATCATAATGTGTAAAACAGCTCTTACATGCCCAACACTCTGCGGTATGCGGATGCATAAGAATTCCTTATAAATACAGACTGCATTTCATCTTCAACAAGCGGTCCCTTTCCAATAAAATGTACTTATACGGTTATACCTCACTTTTGGCAGCTAGATTTTAACAAAAATAAAAATATAAAGGAGTAGATGTTTGTCTTTTTCTTAGCAAGGAGCCAGAAACGTCTCTATGGTTTGCCAAAAATCTTTCAAAAAAGCAAAAGGCTTTTAAACCAACTCAATTAAGCAAGGAAAAAAAAAAATCTAGCCTATGTCGACCCATTGCACAATCCCACACACGTCCATTCTATCACCTCTAATTAATACAGACAAAAAGATCATGAAAGGAAGAAAAGAACACTCATAACAAAAACAGCAGAAAGATCACCCCGGTTATGGTGCTATTTCACCCAACCCACAACCAAATGTTGGCTAAAACAGTGATCCATCACGCAGATCATATACTGATATCAGAGATGGAACTTACACTCACATTTTTTTAGCAATACATACATGATTTTAGGGCACGATTTACTTATCTAAATGAACGGTGCTAATCTTGGAATCCCATTGAGCAAACTACAAACAAACCACTTGAGATACATTACCTGGTGCTAGTTCTCGCACATCTGAAAATCTCCACAGCGTCACAACTGAAAGAAAAAAACTGTAATATCACAAAGGCAATGACTACTCATAAGAAACATGCATCAATACAAGTTGCATAACACTTCAAAAATGCCAAAAAGATAGAAACATAAAGAACCATTAGCAACTAAATAAAAAACCAGCAAAAAGTCGTCGAATTCAATTTTCTCATTGAGGTATAATGCCGAAGTCTAACATAACCACAACAAGTACCAAAAAGACTAAACACCCTAGTTCCATGAAGAAACCACAAAGTAATGAAATATCTAAAACAACTAACTTCAAAAGACAAAATGAACCACATGACAGCTTTCCTCATTCCTTCTTTTCAACCACAGCCTTCTTCTTTGATGACGCCTGCGAATACAAAAACGTACCCAAAATAGCAATAGCTGATCCAAGTGCATTCAAAGGCCTAACAGGGTTCCTAAACACCAACACAGTTGACACAATCACAACAACCCTTTTCATTGTATTCCCAACGGAGAAAGTCAACGGACTAATATCATCCAATGCTTGATACGACGATTGATTATAAAGATGATAAAACACTCCTGATATCAACACCCATAGATAAAAAGTAGACGGCGTCCCAATACTCGCAATCGCCTTATGATACCCAGGAATCCATTGAGACCCTTCAACAAAAATCGCAACAGGAAACAAATAAAAGAACGACAGAATCGTGATCCACCCATACAAATTCAACCCATTCACCTGCTTAAAATTCTGCAAACTCTTCTTCGAGTAAATATTCCTCAACACAAACCCAACATTACTAATCATAGCACCCCACAACCCACCAAGATTAAACGAAACCTCAGTAACAGCAGCTAAAGAACACCCCATAACAATCGGCAAAATCGACAACCAAACAGACAAAGGATAAGTATCACCTAACGCCGACGAAAACACAACACTAAAAACAGGCTCTGCAGACTTAATAACATGAGTAAACGAAACCGCAACTTTGGAAAACGAAACACAAGCCGAAATATGACCTATGGTATGAAACAAGGCAGGACCTAACAACGCGATAATAAAATTCTTATCAATCTTAGGACATGGCTGTATCTTAGTACCCCATAAAACCAACATCCAAATAGACCCAACAAACAACTGAAATGAAGCAAGTAACCATGGATATGGGAATATATTCAAACACTTTTTATTATAAATATTAAACACAATATTTTGAAAATACCAAAACCCAAAAACTATCCCTAGCTGCAAAGTCTTATTAGGTATGATACTTTTTTCACTTTCACCATCTGGGGTCAAATCTGTTTCACTTCCTGACCCTGATTTCACAATCTGCAAACTGGGTTTTGCCCCAAAACTGCAAATTTTCACATTTTTTGAAGTGGGTTTTGCTTCAAGATTCATAAAGTTGCAAACTTGATGGATTCTTGAAGTGGGTTTTGCTCCAAGATTCATAAAGTTGCAAGCTTTATGAGAAACAAGGGTTCTTGAGGCATGATTTGATGGGTATTTTTGATGGGTTTTTGGTAGATTGATTGATGATGAAGTGACAAGATTCAGCATCATGGTTTTAGTTTTAGGGATCAAATGAATCTTGAATTTAGTTTAGTGAAGTTAGGAACATGTTTATCGCAAATTAAAAAGGTGTTTTTGTAGGTCTCGAGGTCAGATTTGTGGTTAGGGAATATGCTTTTTGGGCTTTTGTTACTGTTTGAAATGTTGTCTTTTGGGCCAAATATGAGTCAAGTGTGTTAGGTAAGATGAGGCAATGCTAGGGTGTAAATCTTGACTTTGAGTAGAAGCACATTTAAAGATTTGAGAAGTAGATGCTACATACCTATGCTATAGGTTTGGTGTTAGTTTCGTTTGGTTTGGTTTAGTTCAGTTCGGTTTATAAAATGTTTTGTTTGAAATCGGATTATGAACTATCGAACAATTTTATGTTAATGATTTAGGAAGCGTTTGGTTTGAGGGTATGAGTATTAAGGAATGGCTTTCATTTTAATTATAGTTGTTTGGTTAGTGGGTTTGATAGATGAAAATGAGTATCAATCCCATACCCATAGTCATTCCACATTATAAACCAAACGTCCCCTTAGTATTTATGGTTCAAGATGTTAGTTTTGTTTGATTTAACGAACATTTTTTATGCTAAGGAATTAAGTGTATTTCATAGGTTAAACAATGTTGTTTTATTTAATTAAAGCAAAATGTTTACTTTTGAATTCATTCAAAATTGAACTGTAATATTGTGACAACGAATTAAGAACACCAATAAATTATATCATGGACAAGATCATAACTAACATAGGCAAAACGCGATCACTTTCAATACAATTTGCAGGCTTTTATTTCGAATATGAACATCTCTTAATCGATTGGCTAAAATTTCTCTTATCAAATACAAGATGAAAAAAAGAAACTTACTGCGATCTCGCCACAACAGTGGTGTGGATAGACACCCTGATTTCCTCACAAAATGACTCAGTTTTAAACATCACTAGGTACACGTCTTGGAATGGCCAATGAAAAAGGCTCGTAAACAGTCACGGGATACCCTGTTGGGCCGTGTACATTTTGAGTCAAAAACTCGCTATCGCCTATCGATTTCTTTTGCTAAAAGGAACTAGCACGGCTAACTTCTATGAACGATACATAGAAACTTGCATATTAACATACGTGGGCATACCCTCAAATAAGTAATCAAACCAGCAGACGACATCCATCAATGACTAAACTTATGTCGCCACGTGCACTCGGCCCCTACAAACTGGTAAATTATGAACAAAAGACCTATCAAAATAAGTCAGCCACGCCTTTTACTCTTTTTAGGATGTCCAATTCATCATTTATATGCAAGTAGTTTCACAATTGCAGCAGTTACATCATTTTCATCCAATCTTGACCAGATATGCTAACATGAACAAACTACTTTCAAAGACAAAGATGATTACAAATATAACATGATGAAAATTGCAAATCATTTACTAATACATGTACTTTAATAGTACCTAAATTAAGATGGGGTAGTAGCAACTAATTACGACGATTCTTGATCAATACAATTGGCTAACCCATAAAATCATTCACACAAGTTCATTCAAACAAAATAATATTATCCTAAAAGAGGAGAAATTACCAAAATTAACTAAACAAAGTTTTCAAAACAAGCTTGCATACCATAAGGCCAGAAGACATATAAACAAACATGACCGTTAAAGATTCGATAAACAAGTCAGCTAAGAAATTAATCAACTCCTAATCTAAAGATATGGGATTGTCAGCGAGGTACCCCGGTGCTTTCTCCAGCAATTCAGTTGGGAAATTGTCTTTAAGAAACTGAACTCTAAACTCAATACTGCTACTTTCTGGACTACCCTTCGTCAACTCGAACACACACGCATCTCCAACTTTAAGATTGTTGTCTTTCACAAATATTCCCCATCCTACGCTTTCAAACCTTTTGATATCACCAGAGTAATCAAGGTGCCATGCCTTTCCTCCATGGACGATCTTGACTGGGACCGTATCAACAGGAAGGTTTTCGTGTAATCTACGAGGGATTACCTGTGGTTGCATTGGACAAAAAAAGGGGAAATTACCTAATTGACTCTTTTGGGTGTTCAACCATTACAATCTATATCATTTAAAATATGTATATTCAGGGTCTAGACCATGAAATTAGTATTTTGCAATTCCACCTGAAATTCTCAAATTACTCAAAATCGTCAAAAGCTTGATTATTTCCAAAATTCCTACTAAACTAATCATAGTTTCACGCAAAAATCGCAAAATTCCAACAAAGTTCGTAAATTTATAAAATGCAAATGTCGAAATACTTCAAAACAGTCGCAATATAGGTACTTTTTCAGAAATGTGTTTTTTTTTTTTTTTTTTTCTTTTTTTTTTTAATTCTGTGTATTTGGGATCTAGATCTGCATATACATGTTCAAAAGGTATAAATTGTAATGGTCTCATCCAAAACAGTCATTATCAATGAATGTGAAAGTCAAACAAAGAAACTTTTATGCAGAAGGTTAAATGAGACTCAAAATGTACCAGTCCATGACTGTTTACAGTCGGTGAAATGTGTGGTGCCTCAAGTATCACACAGAAATATGGTTTCGTTGATAGTGGCCAAACATCAGCATCATTTTCAGGTTCAGGCATCTGGGATTGACCCGATGGTTGCTGTCGAGGAATCTTATCCCTTGTGTTTTTATCACTTGTATTGTCTGCTAGCTTTTTCTTTTTGGGTTCCAAAAATCCCGCTGGTGGATCCATGTGAACTGGATATTGTAAATATGACAGACTATAAGAATCAAATGAATAAAATCAGTTTTCTTACGCTACTCTTTATTTGCGCCACAAAATCAGAATCGGAATAAGTTTTGTTCGTCAAACAGAACAAAACAAATATTGGCAATTTTAATCACAGTAATAACCACAACAGATATTTAGTACTAGTTTTTGACTTATTACGAATAAAATATGTTGATACAGGTGAAAAACTTTATAAACTTGCTACATTATTATAGCGGCGAAACTATGAAGGGTTTATTTGGGAACAACTTATATGATCATCGCCTTTTAAAAAATAGATGAGTTGTCGAGTGTTTGGCTAGGGACAAACTGACTATAAATCTATAATGTCTTGGATATTCAGGATAAAACATTTCTGGGGGGCGTTTGGGATAACATATTTTTAAGCCGTTCATCTGTAACCAGCCAGCAGTTTGACAGAAGCACGTATGTACCAAACTGCTAACAAAAAAGCTGTTCCTTTCCTACTAAAAGCAAATAGGTAATAGGTTCTCATCTTATATGCGATCATAAAAAACTAATCAGTTTTAAAAGGCAATTCCAAACACTCTCTTGGTTTTAGTAATCAGTTTCAAAGGGTTTTATTCACACTAATTATCTCATTCTGAAAAAAAAATTGATCTTTTACATTCTAAGAAGGTGTTTGGGATTGCTTATCTAAGTGCATGTGTGCTTATTTCTGAACACTAAGGGGGTGAATGTTTAAGCTTATATGTGGCTAATGAGCTTATTTGTGTTTCGGCGTATATTTCATAAGCCTCAATTTTTTGGCTTATTTTGAGACTTATGGGCTTATACTCGTATAAGTTTATTATGGTATGATAAACTTATATAAGCCCATAAGACTCAATATAAGCCGGAAAATTGGGGCTTATGACATATAAGCCGAAATCAAATAAGCTCATAAGCCCACGTATAAGCTTAAACAAACACCCCCTAATAAGCACTTTTTTTTAGTGTTTGGATAAAAGGGGTGTTTGGTATTCTTTTTGTTTCAAAGTATATACAACCGTCTTTTTTAAAGTGCCTCCTGTCTGCTTAAAAGTAAGCTGTTCATGGTAAATGCCAGAAACTGCTCATCAGCTCAAAGAACCAGATACCCGACCCGACCCGACGCATACCCATAAAAGCTTCAATCTCAGGCTGAAAATTAGCAAATCAATTAGCTTAAAGTCTAAATTTTATTATAAACAAGTCAATTAAAGTAACAAATGTATATAACTTATAAGAATTGATTAGGGTTTCGTACCTTTTAATTTTGTTCAACTTAAGTTGCAGGTTTAATCCCCTTTCTTTTACACTGCCCCTATTTTTTTTCTTTTGTATTCGGTATGTGTAGTCTTTTACAGTATATAATAAAAGAATTTTTTTTTTGAAAAAAAATAAAATAAGAATTAGACCAATAGAATAGTTCGATTTTGTCATGTAGGCGAAATCGAGCAATATGATTGGTCAATAAAAAGTCAAAATTAAATCGATTTTTGTCAAACATAATAAATTTGATGAAGAAATTCGATTTTGTCAAATTTATGAAAACAAAAACTTAAAAAGAAAAGGAAGTAATTAATAAGTTGAATTTTAAATAAATTATATAGAGTTAAGTGTAAAATTACAAATTTTCATGTTTTTTAGTAACTTTAAAAAAAACACAAATAAAACCTTACACTTTATACCCTTATACTTTATAATATTAACTTTGTTTAAAATTATATTAGTATTAGTATTAGTTTTTAGACTTTTTCATCCATTAAAATTACAAAATTGGGTAAATATACGAATTAGTTTAAATATTTTTAGTTTTAGACTTTTTCATCCATTAGAATATTTCTTTTTAATTCTATTTAAAAGTTTAATTTATGCGTACACGGGTTTAAATATTAAATACGGCTAAATTATTTGTAACGGGAATATAAATATTAAATGGTAAGCACAAGTTATTGTGATATGAAAATAAATATACGCGATTCTACTTATAACAACGACTCATGAAATTATTATTTAAAATTTATATATGAGTGTTCATAAAAATATTTTAAAAACTTTATGGAGCATATTTTAACTTCATTAATGCTCATTATGTGCTACTAAATTCGCACATTTTGTACAACATGATATCAATAGTTAAAGTTAAACAATAAAATAAACATCAAGTTCAGCATGTCTGTTAGTTAAAAACGTTATACAAATCTAATTATTCCAAAAAAAAAAAAAAAAAAAAAAAATGCACGCATCACAATCCTTATTTGATAACAATCACCTCCTAAATCTAAAAAAGAAAAGCTACGCAGGTGGTAACCTAAGTTTATTCATTGACGTGATGTTTCATTTAAAAAAAATAGTTGTTGGCCATTGTAAAAGAATTAAAGTATGTACATGAGAATTATTGAGCAATAATATATAGTTTTTAATCAAGTTATTACGTTAATATATTGCGATTATGTTATTGAGTTATTAATCACGGATATGAGATACAACCATTCTTCTATACTTATGATTTATGTGTTAACCTCTTTTTGCTTATAGATAGAATTTGAAAGAGACATTAACAGAACTTTAGCTTATGTCTTATCTAGCTAATAGTTTTTAGTAACCTTTTTTGTTATACACATCAACTTTTAGTAATTTATTTATTTTTTTATTATTTTTTAATTTTTTTATATGTTTTACACTTAATATTTGTGTTTTTACTATAAACACACTAAGCTATGATAGAATTAGTCGTGAGTTCAGGGGTATTTTACTAAGCTTTTCAAAAAAGCTTATAGCTTTATCATAAACTTATTGTAACCAAACACCCCTTTAGTTCTAATATGAAGTTTTTTTATTTGATGTTATAACTAACTTTGTTGTGATCCTCACTATAATGTAACGTGTAAGTGGTTTTTGCAGTTTTTAATCTTATCACACACACTAAAGTGTAATGTGATTTGTTGTGTGCGTTTTTTAGAGGAGGATTAAGTGTCAACACATGATTGTCATGGTGAGAGTTTCTATGCCTGCTCAAGGTATGAATGTGTAATTAAGTTGAGTTACTGATTTAGATAATACATGAATGTATTTTAATGTACCAAAGATATATTTTAGTGCATATATGGGGAACTTTATGGTAGGAATTCTTAGCAGGTGTCTTTGAATTAGTTAAAAAACGTAGCAGGGGTTTGTTGTCATTGATAACACTATGGGTGTCAACCAACGGTCTAAAATATGGGTGTCTTTTACCTTGATGATTTAGGCCAATTGTAAAGAAAGTTGCACTAAAGTGAAAGGTCGGTAAGGATTCAAACAATCATAAAAGACTTGCAAATGTACTCTCTGTCATTTTTTTCATGCGTTTAAAATTTACTTATACAAGTAATTATAATTTTCTTATATAGTTCGGTCTCAGTGAAAATTATTTTATACATTATACATAAATGTAAGATTAAATTTGAGTTCTACCTATTACATCTTTTTTTGTTTCTCTTTATGTAATAAAGAAGGTATAGTGTAAGCATCTATGTTAATTTAGTAATTTTATTATCAAACATGAGAAGTAAATAGTACAAACTTATGAAAATACAATTTTCCAAACAAAAAGGTACATTAGTAAATATGGTATGATGATTATTCATAATCAATAAAATGAATCAATCTTCAAAGCTATCTAAATATGCTACATATTTTAACGAAAATATAAGTAAAGAAATACCGCAATTACAAAACACATCGTAAATTGATAGCATGAGTTTGCAAAACTAAAAGCATATATCACTAACATTTCATGCAAGTCAAGTATCATCATGTAATTTTGCTAGAATAATAAAATATACTATAATTTTAATCCAAAAGGATTCTCCTAAAATAATAGGTAGCTTATAACATACATACATACGCTTTTTTATTTTTAGCCCACCAAGTAAAACCAAATTGAAACATGTTAAGTGATTCATGTTTTAATCGATAATAATATATAATCAAAACCAAATTTCAAAAACCCTGTGCGTGCACAGGTATTATAAATAGTGGTGTAAATAAATAAATTTGTATGTTGTGTTAAAAAGTTGGACCCATAGTCTGACCCGACCCGGACATGACCCAAACCTGAAGCCGACTGAGACAATTTGGGTCGGGTTACTCAGGTCAATAATTTTATTCAGGTTATTTGAGTCAACCTGAATAACTCGAATGCTAAATAAGGTCGGGTATCGCGTTGAATATTTTTGGCTAACTCGGGTCCTGTTTGAACCAAATAAGGATTTTTTTTTTTTTTTTTAATGTTTATAAATTATGTATCTAAACTAATACAAATAAGCAATTTTATGACCGTTTTACTCATATTCGAGTTAAGCTGATCCAGATTGACCTGAACCCGAATTCAAAAAGGGTCAGGTTCGGAAATGTTATATTCAGCCTCGACCCGACTTTGACCTTACATGAATTGGCTTGAACCCGCTCCGATTAACATCCCTAGCTTTAGATAATATTTGATTGTTGAAGATTTTTTATTTTTTTTTTATTTTATTTATTTATTTTTTTTTTTTTTTTCATATTTTGTGAACGAAGAATAATATATTTGAGTAATTTACATAAGTGGTATATGTAGTTGACAACTTGACATAAAATTACAAATTTAGTCCTCTAACACACAAGAGCATCATATATGGTGATGTTAATGTTATTTTTAAGTAATTATCGCATCTGCGCCAAAATGAACACTATCCTAAGAGGCTTCGGTGTGGTCGGCTAGTAGGGTTGCACCGTCGGACCAGCCCAAGGCTAAGGCGCCGAAACCATTCCCAGGCTCGGTTAGTGAGGCTTCGGCTAGTATGGCAACGGGGCGGGTTTGGGGTGGGGCGGGCATCCTCATCCCCAAGCCCGATTACCAAAGTTCTCCCCAAACCCGCCCCATATTAATCGGGGATCTTATCGGGGTGTCCTTTTTGTGTGCAATTCTCGACCAAAGCCGCACCACTTCACATTTATTATTATTTTTAAATCGTTAGCAATAACTTGAAGAATTAAAAACTTATTAATAATCAATTACAAATAAGCCTTAGTTAAGTTTGTTTATGTTTAAACAAAATAGATATCTTAGGAGATATATTAGGGAAGGATATGTACGTATATTGGATATCTTTAGAGAATATACGTGTATCCTTTCACACGTTTTGTAGTATTAGGGTTTCCTTAGTGTATAAAAGGAACCCTATGGCATTATATTATATTATAAGACAAATACACGAACATACAAATAGAGCATGGGAAGATTAGTAAACAATTTGTTACGATTAAAGCACAATCACAAAAACTATATGATCGAGAGATAGAGTTTCTAGATTAATGACTCATATCAGTTCACACGGTAAAGATTCAATTTGACCCTGATCTAACATGCAGCCCGCAATCATTGATGGTTTCCTCTTCTGAATACAAAACCAAGAAACTTTCAAGTATGAACTTTTACATTAGTAAAGTTGCTAGAGTTTCTTGATGCTAGAGAAGAGCATGTATCCATATATGCAACTGTAACGAGTAAAATTTTTGTATACGGATTCACATTGGATAATTTACATCAAGAAGCCATCATATCAAGAACGCAAACATCTAGCATTATAACCCTGCGTCGCATTGGGAACAGTTTCATCTCCTTTAGATCGTATTAAACAAATACGTTTAGATTGAACCTTTAGATCGTATTAAACGGTGATCAATTAGCCTTTCATAATTAAAATCATTTTCATCTCCTTTAATTTCAAAAATATTTTGTAACGGAGAGCTACTTACAGCTTCTACCAAGTAAATGGTACGCAGTTATTGTAAGCCACCCAAAAATCACCATTCTCAACCTCCACAACCTAAATAGCTAACTTTGGCTAACAACCGCCACCACCACCGCCGCCGCCACCACATCCACCACCACCACCGCATCCACCACCACCGCCGCCATGACGTACGTCACCCACAACCATCCCAGGAACAAAACCGGTTACAACCCCGGAATTACTAGCGTACATGGAACTTGCACCAGCAGGATGATAATAAACTGGCGTTAAAATCTTTTTACCAAATTTATACGAAAACCTAAGAGACCCACTAGGTTCATTAGACTTTCTTTGCACTTGATAACCAACAACCTGTATTTCTTTACCTTCATACCTTATACCTTCCATTAGCTCCTTGATTGGCAAACGGACTTCACCCAAACTCTTATCGAAAAACATCCTTTCGGCCTTAAGCTTGATCACCAGCATTAGGCTGTTTCTTAGCGCCTCAGCTTCATTGATAGTGAACTTCATGGGTTGATGATTCCATGTGGGTTCTGAACCTCCTTTTTTGTCGACTGGGGTTCGGAATCTGCCCATTATTCCTGGAATGCAAGCAATGGCATAAACTCGATCTGATTTGTTGGCGGAACTTGGTTTCTTGAGACCTTCTGCCGAGATGATTGAGAGCTCCAAAATTCTGTACGTATTCCATGATTGAATAAGAGACGACATAGTCGTTTATACACATAAACTACATTGTACATTCATTAGACAAACATGCACAATATCCCTCCAAACAACACGAAACTTTTGATACACAGAGATTACAAGAACAATCCCATACCGATTTGCATGGCCTTCTTGGGTTATCACGTAATATTGTAATTTTTAACGTCAACAACGTACAATAACAGAACGAGCCGGCCAACTCGTGAGCTATATTATCGCGTATTGCAATAACAAACATAAAACCACGAGTACTGAGCACTGCACCAATATGGCTAAAAACGTGGCCTTGTGTTTTGAACTTCAAAAACTGAATTATGAATTTCAAATTTTCAATTACCAGCCATGTGTTATAAATGTCAGATTTACTATTAATAGTAATTACTACCTTCTTAATTACCAATAATATGTTCTAAACAAGTAGTGGATGCCCGCGTTTCGCGACGGGTATCAAAACTACACCTAATTTATAGAGACTAACATACTGATAACATAGAACTAATTCCGCAAATTAAAAAACCTAGTTAGTTCAAGTTATAATTTCTTTGTTTAAATTGTACAGAGTATTTCTATGCCACATAAAGCTACTATTTTCATAGATTTAATAGTGATTAGCGATCACATATTTTCATAGATTCTTACTAGTTATAATACCTGCGCACGCGCGGGTTTTTTTTTTTTTTTTTTTTTTTTTTTTTTTTTTAATTTTTTGAATCATATATTTTTATTTATTAAAAAACAAATAATTTAATCTTTGTTTTGTTTGATTTATGATGTTTAATTATAGTTTTTTTTATTATTAAAGATAATCTATATATATATAAAAAATGAGTTCCCTCTCATTGAATGTGAGCATTAATGGCCTTAAGTCCATAAACTCTATTATGCATGATTGAGTTCAATGTCAATTTAATGTGCAAGGAGGGTTGTGCACAAAAGAAAGTACGGTACAACATGCTTAAAGCAACACCTTAAACTCACATCAAAGCTATAATCGAGCCTTCAATTGTCCAGCAACTAGAAAAAAAAAAATTAATGTGGAATATCAAGTAATGCGGAATATGAATTGCTGATGCGGTTTCAAGTATGTGAACCATCTTTGCACTTAAAACACATAATGATCACAATACTATAAATAAAAAATACACAAACCACAATCCAATCTCATCCCATCTCCATCACAAATCTCATCACAAACCCATTTTACAACCACCTTCACCGACCATAACCTATCCCACAATCATATCGACCTCATATCTGTTACATCTCAGATTTAAAGATGAAATTACATATTTAAAAGATCTCAGTTTCGTTTGTGTTTATATCAAAACCTTCAAAGATTCAAAACAAGGAAATCATCATCGATCTTTATAAGCAAATAGCTTCTTTTAATATCCGAATATTCTCAAGAAAAGAACAAAACCAAATGGTTTTCATTCTTACTTTCATTCGGTTTAGACAAGAACAAAATGAATCAAAACAAAAAGCTTCTTATTTTTCGTGTGTTACAACGGACTCTAAGTCCTCAAAGAACAAATACACGAAAAGAACTATCATCATCGATCGATAAGAAGTTTAACTTTTTTTTTTTTTTTTTTTTTTTTTTTTTTTCTATCCGAATCGTAGTAAGAAAGCCAAAACAACCATTTTCATCCTTTCTTTTGATTCAGTTGAAACAAAATGAAAAAAAATAATAAAAATAAATAAATCATAAGTCGACCCTACCTAAGACCCTCCAAAGGATCTTGAAGCCAAAGATTCGAACCAAGCAAGTAAGTTTGTGTTCGGTTTCCAAGAAGCTGAAAAAATATTTGTGTGAGTATCATGTCTACCCATTACTTTCTTTCGTAGTGGTTTAAAGAAATGTGATGATATGTAAAAGAGGATGAGTTTGATAAGAGATTGATGTGTATTGACTGCACAAAGGAAATGTGGGAGGCGTATAAAATGTGTTTAGGGTTAACAAATGAGCAATATTAGGGCAAAATGGTTGTATATCTGTTAAAGTATTGCATGGGCTTGATATTTCGAATATAACTTGGACCTTGAATTGGGCTGTGATCCATATATTTTTATCATTTTCTTGCCACTACTATATACAATATTTTTGGCATTTTGTTTTATGCCAACTTTGTTAATATGATTGTATAATATACGGCCCTATAACACTATTAGTGTGTTCTTTAAATAAATAGTTGTATATTATTTACACATTATATTTCTCATGAATGATACGGAGTACTAATAAATTTGTTAACAGTGAGTCAATGTCAACGCAATGATCACATAATAGAACATACTTTGGAATTACATGGTCAAACAAAGATGTTTGGATAATAACTTCCACTTAGAGCATTTTTTCTTGCAGGAATATGACCAAGAAAATGATGTAATAAAAGCTAGGAAATCATAAATGGTCCAAATTCCACCACTCAAAAAATAAGTTATTCTTTATATTAGTAGTTTTGGATGCTTATAACGGATTTTTGTTGAATTGATGAAGTTTTTTAAATATAACGATTTTTGTGCTTTAGTTCATGTATGGCAAACTCTAAAGCTCGATCAATCAAGTATTAATATTTTTTTGGTTATAATAATAAAAGTTCTAAACAACAATAAGCATACATTCACATATGGTGAACATAGCTAAAATATGCTCGCAAAATAACAAAAAAAAAACTAATAAACGACTTACTTTTTTCAAAGACGTTTGATCATCATGCAAAACATCTCATTTTATACGTTCAAAAATATTTACGACACATTAAACAATGAGAGTATGCAACTAAAACGATAATTACAATTTTGTATATGAAATTGCAACCACTAGGCATTGGCTGCCTTATGTTGTATACAAAAAAAATCAATGTATCAACATTAATCCGGACACTTTTTACCCGAAATACAAGTATAATTTAATCATGGTGAACAAAGCCCGTGCATCGCACGGGCCATGATGTCTCGTTATTTAAAAATTTTAATCCTATTATTAATTGCATATTATCTATATTTTTTGTATTTATCTTCTACGGATAAATATAAAATGTTACCTAATAAGAATTTTTTTTTTAAATAAAATTATTACTAAATAAGGGATGAATGCATTTTTTTGAAATGAATAATTCCCAATAACGGTTTTGTTTTATTATATAAAAGATTATAGCCAAGAAAAACGTAACTCTACTTCAAATGTTCATCCTGATTTTCATGAACATTCGTCTCTTTTTTTCTGTTTTTCCAATTCGAGTGTAAGCATCTATCATATTATTTTTTCCAACTTCACAAATCACATTCACTTATTTGGTATCTAAATATATATTACAACGAGAATGGCGCTGGCCGCCGCGTTGCGGGCGGGCCAGTTTTTTGATGTCTTCGTGTTGATTTGTCGTGTTGATTTTTTAGGGATGCCGATAGTTGTTTCAAATAAGCATCACTGTAAACAGAGTAAAGCATTACTGAATCAAAGTAAAGTACTACTGAATTTGGAATGTAAATTGGTTTGTGCTGAAAAAGAAAGTTATGCGAAATTTTTATACTTGAAAGTATTGATTATGAATTTCCATTAACTCCATTTGCTACACCATCCATGGCTCTAATAGGTGAATCATACAATGTTTTCAACCTATCTATACGACTATACTAGGTCATACATTCCAACAGGGAAATGCATGACTGCAAACATTTTACAATGAATCATGTAATATCTTTAAATTGCCACATCCAAAGTATTTAGTAGTTTGACGTTCTAAGCTCCATTTATCATCTCATCTTAATTTCCAGATCTTCGCCTCTTAACTGAATGCCTGCAAATTGAGCAAACCACAAACACAAATGTATATGTATGTGACACTAATTTTAGGCAATCATGTTTCTCCACATGGTCATTGTGATTAAACTTTCGGCTGGCTTAATAGGTAGTCTGTACATGAGTCCATCGTTTGGAGGTTTTATGGCCAAAGCTAACGTACCTGAAATGCCCATGATTAGGTTCACCCACAGCAGTTTCACAGCAGTAACACACGATCTGGGCATATGGGTTCCTGAGTACCAGAATGAGGATTGGGCATTAGTTTGACATATAATTTAGTGAATAAAAAGCATGGTCACATACGTTATTGTCTTACTGCATTAGGAGAAATGTGACGATTGCCATTAGTCTAAGTGCAACGGGGTGGCGGATGCAAAGTCAGACATAACCTAGTTGACTTTGGTATTTAATGAGACTATCATAACTGTTCAATACGGGTTATTAGTTCTAGCAATCCACAATTACAAAAAAAAAAAAAAAAAAAAAAAAAAAAAAAAAAAAAAAAAAAAAAAAAACGTATGTCCAGAATCACTTGCCTCAGCACATTATGATGCTTCTTAATTTCTACCAAAAAGATGAAGCTTTCACAAATGCAACAAATTGTAGTTGAATATACCTCTAGTCCTTTGTTGTGAACTTTGGCCCTTTAAGCATGCATACTGGCCACCTGTGCGCAACCTCTTATGATTATTGTACCTTGAGTAAGTTGTGCATTTGGAACATTATTGTTTTTTTTTTTTCTTGAGGTAGTTGAGAAATATGGCAGCAGCAAATCAATAAAACATAAATAAATCCATAACATTTGCCGATGTGTATCCCATGGATTGCAACCTACAAACAGAAACATATAAAATAATCAAGAAAAACAATTAAATAGACTGAAGATAGATGCCAACCCAGGTGTGATGTAGTAGTTGTTTAAACAAAGCATTACCACTTACACTCCTCAGTTAGAGCAAGGAGCTTATCCAAAAAACACTTAGAGCAGGTACCATAGCCGAATACAAACACCGCTTGGAAGGTTGCTTATTAGATCCATTTAAGATATTGTTGGTGGACCAATACAAAATAATGCTGCAAAATAAGTAAACATTAATAAGTTTCAACTGTTTCTTCAATTTACTTTTGCGTATGATTAACGAAATATTGGTTGAAACATTATATCCATTTACTTTTTGGTTGAGTCACAAAATTGAAACTGCGTCATTAAGAGTAACATGAAAATCCATTGGGTGAAATAAATTATGAACTACTATTAACCTTTTACAGGGTGAAAGTCTGGATCTTGGCTTATTGCACGGTAATCTTCGTCACCTTCCTATCTATCGACCGAGACATGAGATCCTACTATGGTATTCACCACAGAACTTATCTAAAAATTCTGGGCTTTTCTTGGCACCATATACACGCCTGCACAAAACATCAATAAATTTTTTTAGTAATGACCAACAGTCATTGAATTATTCTTAATAGCTTCAGCTATACACTTTGTATGACTTGATTCAAGTCAAATCTTATTGAATCACCATTTTTTGATAAAACCCCCAAAAATATCACAATAAAGAAAAATGGATCAAATTATTTGATTAATGAAAAGTGGACGAAAAGAAATGACATACCTAAGGTTGGACTTCAACGATATACTGCTCACTATTGACAGTAACAGGTTCGTTTGCCAAGACATTGTACGTTATGTAACATCTCTTTTGCTTGACCCAATCGAAAAGCCGGGATTTGCATCCCAATACTGCCATAGTAACGCGCTTTCCTTAGTTTCAATGGAAGAGCCATCGGTTTGCATCGATAAAAAATCGTTACTCTGGCGGTCTGGCCTTTCCAATTCCACATTTTCGGACCACCTAAAATACATAAAATCCAACATCCGTTGTTACACGAATAAAAAATGACAGTGGGAGTTTAGAGTCAAATGGACAATTCCTTGATTTCTGGAGTAATACTATAATGCAAAAAGCTTCTAAGAATTTGATATATGTACTTTAGGTATTAAGGGAATGTTTGGATGTGCAGCTAAGTGACTATCGTAACTTAAAACAACAATAATCAGTGTCGAGTGTTTTGGTGATTTTCTGATTATTGAGGCCTTGAGGGTCAACATAATTAGATATGTAAAGTTACCTAATGACCCCTACTTTTTTGTCAATTAATTATCTGACTATTCAAATCACAATAATCACTGAGAACACATCCAAACACCCACTAAAACTGGAATGATACCCTTATCAAGTTAAAGTTTGAGGAGAAAAAGTTTTACCACAAACGGCAAAAATGCAACTAAGAAGCTGTAACCTGAAAAAGTAAAGCATTAACCTGATCCGGATGCTGCGAGGCAAGCCCATGGAGACAGTTTCTTCCATAGCATGCCATGTGGTCTCCAAGGAAATGGTAGTGTCAATTCCCAAAACACCATCTGCATCCAAATGCACTTGCAGTTGTACCAATTTCTGTAATAAGAGAGAAAATCAAACAAAGATCAATAAAACCATTAACTTATCCACATAATCATCGAAACATGTCGTGGTCATTGGTCAGTACCAGCATGATTTGTTGCAATTGGGAAGTGAATAAGGAAGAGATCCAAATAGTCTAGCTGAAGCTTTTTCAAGCTGGCTCTACAAGCTTCGACAACATGCCCATGGTCTGAGTTCCACAGCTGGATTTCAAAGAGCGTGTAAGAAAAAGATGTTAGTAACGAAAAGATGTTACCAACGGGCATTTCTATTTTAAATATGATGTATACTTTAACCAGGATTGCAACTGGCTATCCAAAAAAAAAAATGCATATTAAACATGTTTATAGCAAACAGTAAACTATTATTATAGATTATTTATCTGTTTTTTTTTTAAATTTTAGATATGGGGTTCTGAACATTTGAGTACTTTTTGGCGATTTAAATCGGTTCAACCTGTTTCATATTAGTTACCTGTTGCTTATTAAAAATATAACACAAATCGACCCTTTTGCATATGATTGAGTAGTAACTGCCTCTTCTAATTGCAGTAAAGAAAACACAAACCTTTGTAGTAATAAAGAGATCCTCCCTCTTCACCAATCCTGTCTTAAATGCTTCAGCTAGTGCCTCCCCAACTTCAGTTTCATTTTGGTAATCAGCTGCAACAAACAATAGCTAATTTATGTATGTATTTACAGATCTAAGAAGTAGTTATTCAAGAACAGAGTGAACTTTTTACCACCAAAAAAAAAGAGTGAACTGTACGGTGAAGTAGAACTGTAAAAGGAAAGAAGTGGCTATGGTGTTTTTATCTGGGAAGTTAAACATTTTTTTGGTCATATACGGAACTGAAATGTTGAAACAATTAGGAGAATGAACATAATTCCTCTCTTAGCTATTTTAATTTTAGCATAAATAAGCAAAAATAAAAATCAGTCTTTCAAATGCACCAAAACATGATAAACAGATAAGCCATTTTTTATAAGCACTCCCAAATAACCTTAATAAGAAGTCGTGGTAATTGAACTGAACAGTAGAAAGAACCAAAAGAATAGCTAAATATATCTGGCTTAATCAGCTAACTATCGTTAAACTGAGTAAATCTAATTCTGATTCAACATAAGGGGGCATCTAGGATCACTTATATAGATTCATTAACTGCTTACATTTGCTGAATATGAGTTATTCTCTTATTTAAATTAGTAAAAGCTGATAAACTCACCTTTTTTGGTTATGAAAGAGATTATCAAATTTGGTTTATGTACTTTGTATGCAAATACAACCCATAAAAACATCCAAATCCAAATCTCTACACTTAAGTATTCCAAGTACAATTTATTTAATCCATATTTTTCCACTCTTAAAATCGTTCCAAACATTGAACCATTTCTACCTTTCAATACCAAATCGAAATCATACCTGTAATTTGAAGCGGAAAAAAAATCAAATTAAACTCTGGAATTTGTGTTCGAGGCTTCCGAAAGTGATGAGTCATATCCGTGGTATGAATGTGTGAGAGAATGATCAAAAAACACCTCTTGCGGTATGCCAAACTGACCCTTACCTCAGTTGCAACAATTCAGGGCCACCTTTTCACTGCAACCAAATTCGATAGAGCAGCAAGCACAAAAACTGAAACACAAACACAGAAAAGCTGAACCAAAATCACAACAACAAAAAAACAACAACTCAAAAACAAAAAAATAGAAGTACAAAAAAGGATACTTGATCATTGGAAATCATCCACATCTAATCTTACCGCAAGAGGTCCGAGGTTGGTAAGCCATCAACCACTGTAATTAGGGGTGATCATCGGTCGGAAACCGGACCGGACCGGCCAAGACCGGACCGGACCGAAGACCGAGAACCGGAAAACCATAGACCGAGACCGGACCGAATATGGTCGGTCCGGTCTCGGTCCGGTCTCGGTCCGGTCGGTCTTCGGTCGGTCCGGTCCAATTAGGCAAGTTTTTTCGGGTTTTTGGTCGGTCCGGACCGGACCGGACCGGACCGACCGGACCGAGACCGAATTTGGCAAAAAGCTTAGACCGAGGACCGGACCGAATGTGGTCGGTCCGGTCCGGTCGGTCTCGGTCCGGTCGGTTTTGTCGGTCGGTCCGGTCCGGCCGGTCCGTTTGCTCAGCCCTAACTGTAATCGAAGGCATCAAAACTCATCACATCAAAATCCTACAATCAGAACCAAAACAAAACATAAAACAAAACATAGCAACAATATCTTCAAATCATCTAACCCTCCAAAGCTATTTATAATAGAAACCCTAAACCTAACAACTCAAAGTAAAAAATTAAAGATTTATAATCAGCCTCCTACAATCAATATCAAAATCTTCGAATCCTTAATCTCCAATTGATATTTGTAAAAAAAAAAAAAAAAAAAAAAAAAAAAATCATACCCAAACCCTAACTTATCAATTAAAAACAGATAAGAGCATGTGTAAGTGTATCCGGAAGATTCAAGATATGTGGGAGACACAACACCGTACGCAGGTGTGAGTTTTGATGGTAGCTTTGTGAAGATTCTGGATTTCCCTCTACTTATCTAACGATTTTGTTGGAACGGGCCAGGACAGGCCAAGGAAAAAAGGCCACCAAAGCCGGCCAAGTGGGCTAAGCATTGGACCCATGTTTTTGGCGGGAACTATTCACTGAACGACGTCGTATTAAATGACGTTTAATATATATATTAATAATAAATTTATATCTTATATAATAGATGAATAAGAAATTTATTCAAAACTGAAGAAAAGCCGGCCTTTCTCGAATTTGAAGCGATGACTTAAACCTCCTTCTCAACTTAGGGCCTTTAATAGTTTTATGTGAAAGAGCGTGACTACCTTTAATCCTACGAGAAATGCTAGAGCTACAAAAAAATATCCACAAAACATTTACAAAATAAAGCCAACCTATTATATAATAGACAAGCAGGGACGGAGCTAGGGGTTCCCGCGGATGCTCGGGAACCCATGGATTTTTCTATGTAGTATTAATTTTTGAAAAAAACACTGATTTTTCCTAAATGCATTTTAAATGCACACGGTCATTGGAAATGTGTTTATAATATTATGGTTCAAAAGATTTTTTCACCCAGTCATATTTGGTCCTGGCTCCGTCCATGTAGAAAGTCATGAAACAACTCATGTCACGTCATAAAGCCAACCTAAATACACTCATTGATAACATGGTATGATGCATTTTTTTTAAGGGGAATTGCATATTGTCATATATTTTCCTCCAAAGCTTAATAATTGCATATATATCCAAAGTGAAATCATAATTGCATATATATTCTTTCAAATGACTAAAAATAACATATATGCCCAAATAATTAAATTGTATATAAATAAATCTCATTTTATTTAAATTGCATATTATACTTTTTTTTTTTTTTTTTTTTCTAAAACTGATCCACGACCATTTTCTTATCTTCTCTCAAACATGAGTGACTCCATGATTCTTCTATTAACCGTAAGCACTTTTATATTTTTGCATTTAGTAAAAATAACTTATTTTATTAAGATTCCTATTGAATGTTAATCACTAACAACAAGCTTTAACTTTTTCCCCAAAAAAACGTGTACCTACGGCAAACATATTGCCAACAATCTTCAACTGCCGTTGTCTTTTATTACTTTCTTTTCTTATACAATATCTATATTAGTTTGATTTTTTGTAAGTTTGCTTCATGTGCTGCTCTTCTTCTATATGCCTGTGACACATCCGATTACAATAATGGTGGTTTGATGTTTATATTGGAAACATGAGTAGTGGTGAATGAGAAGATGATTAAGGGCATGATGGTCAAAACATATATTAAATAATAATTGCTATTTATTTTTGGTTTTGTTTATATATTATTTAATTATTTGAATATATATGTTATTTTTTATGTTTTGAAAGGATATATATGCAATTATGATTTTAACTTTGATATATATGCAATTATTGAGTTTTGAAGGGATATATATGCAATTACCATTTTTTTTAAAAGGAAGCGATTTGAATAGCTAAAAAAAACGTATGAGAAGGTGAATGTTTGATCAAAATTCAAATAACCTAACATTATGAGGTCTACACTTGAAAATTTTAATCGAAGTTAAAGTTAAAAATGTATCTTATTAAAGCTTTCTCATTAGTTAAATATTTTCAATAGATCCGTATTCATTTACAGACATAAAATTACAAATTTGGTCCTTTAACATTCTAAAAGCATCATGTATAGTGATATCAATGTTATTATAAAGTGTTATCACATCTCCGCCAGACTGAACACTATCGTGATGATAACACCAACCTTAAGACCCATTAAATGGGTGTTTGTGCAAGTTTATTTGATAGGCTAATGAGCTTGTCAAAAAGTTGATAAGCTCATTAGCTAATTTTCCATGCTTACGAGCTTATTCACCAATGCTTGTCAACTTTATTACCTCGTAAGATGAATATGCTCAATAGCCCAAGAAAATAAGTTTGTGAGTTTATCAACTTTTCAATAAGCACATAAACCCATTAGATATGCTTATAGACACAAACTTTATCTTTAAAAGGATATGTAGTGAATAACTAGAGTGATTATAGAGTTGTCGACATACTTCAAAATCGACACTAGAGGGATTATAGAGTTGCCTTGTTTCTAAAGAACTATATCAATAATTAATGTCAAGTTTAGCCTGAACATGTGATTAACACAAATACGTAATTAACACTCACACATTGAAAATATTCCTACCTCTTTTCGTTGAAGAGTAATGTATGTGACAAAAACCATTTAACCATAAAAAGCAAAATCATATTACTGTCACACAAAATCATATTATTGTCAAACAAAAGAACAAATATGATTCATTTGAATATCATTTGGGCAAAAACAAACACCGCAACATAATGCATGTTTATAGTTCTATTTCTTCTTCATCTAATGCATCGACAAAATCCCCCCAAACACCATGCAATCAACCCGGGTGGGCAATAGTTATTACAATCAGGAGCCCTATATTTACAAGGACGTTCTTCATCATTTGGGACGACAACCGTTGTTTTACTCAAACTATCAACATCACCGGCTCCAAATACTGCAAGAACAAAACAAACACGTTATTATGAAACAGACAACGAACGCAATATATTTTAAAATGAGTAGAGAGAATAACCGCAAGTATTGAGCAACAACAAGGTTGCGAGAAAAACAACTTTGAACAAAGTATTAGCCATATATTCTCGGTTGCTAAGTTGAGATGGATTTGTGTTATGAACTCAAAGGTTAGACAACTACAAGGAATTTATAGCCATTAAATTACATTTATGCTATAGGAAACAACACTTTTAATTAATATTAACTTAAAGTTCTTTTCATAAATAGTATGCCATTTAGTACATAATATTATTTGTTTTATGAAATTTACTGTCCCATTTAATTGTTACTCAATATGTTACAGGCATTTATCAATCTACCATATTTTTCATTGTGTGTATCGAACTTTGGCTTTTATAGTGTATGTGTTTAGGTTATGTTTGGTGCAAAGTTTTTAGGAGCCTTTAGGAGCGGTGTTAATGAAATTTGAGCGTTGTGATTTTAGTGTTGGCTTGACAAGCAGCAAATGGCTTTTTTAGTGCTCTTTTTTCAATGTCTTATGAAGTAACAGGAGCGTTGAACAATTAAGAGTCATTTTACACATTATGATTAAAGAAAAAATAGCTATTGTCAATGCATCCTACTACTATCACTATTGCTCACTTGTAACTGCTACTTTTACCAAACACAACATTAAACTAATATTTAAGAACATTTACTATTCTATGGTAGAAAACAAATATAGAAAGACTGGATCGACTACAAAGAATCTATAGCCATTAATGCATTTATGCAATAAAAAAAGTAATTGATTGATATTGATTTAATGTCCTTTTTAATCAATACTACTATGTACATTACATAGTATTTAATTAAATTAAAATTTTAACTTACAAGAAATTAAGCATAGATTACAACACTTTAATGCATCTAATTTTCAGAATTACAACAAAGTAAGCATATTGTACAACAAAATAAAGTTTGGTGTCATTTTATGACCAAAATTCTATCAAACAACATTAATGCTATTAAAAATATCACTTCACCAAAAATCACAACAATTTAAGCACAATGTACAATATCTGCAAGTTACAACAAAAATAAGTATAGTACACAGCAAAATAAGCATGATATAATTTTCAGACTTATTTTCAGACTTATAACATTAATGCTATTAAAGTGGTCAATGTTATTAATGACTACTACTTATAAGAAAAGAAACATAGTGTACAACACTTTAATGCACATAATTTTCAGACGTACAAGACAAGAAGCATAGTGTATAACAAAACACCACATTAATGTTATTTAATGTAGTCAATTATTCAACTGGTTAATAAATACAGTTATTAAAACACCACTTACATAAGAAATACAATTTATCAAACATATTGTACAACCAAATTAAACACAATTCATGCATTAAATTTCACTACTACAAATAATAAAGCACATTATACAAATACTAGCAGGGTACCCGCGCGTTGCAGCGGCGGGTACCCTAAATTAAAATTTTCCGGTGAATCGTGTAATTTTAGTTTATTATGTTCTTTTTGACAATAAATTTACGGATATCAAAATTTGGTTTAGCTCGTGTCCGTTCGGGCTCGAGCCCGTTGGCTCGTGTCCGTTCAGGCTCGAGCCCGTTTGGCCCATGCCCGTTCGGGCTCGAGCTCATTTGACCCGTTGCTCGTTCGGACTTGAATATTTGTATAATGTGCTTTATTATTTGTATTAGTGACATTTAATGCAGGAATTATGTTTAAGTTGGTTGTACAATATGCTTGATAATTTGTATTTCTTATGTAAGGGGTGTTTTAATAAGTGCATTAATTGTATTTATTGACCAGTTAATTAATTGTATTTAATGTACATAATGTTTTATTTATTACATTTAATGTTAGTATTAATGGTATGTTAGAATTAAATGAGGGGAAAATTGGTGTGTACTTTAAGCTTATTAACTTGTAAATGTCTAATTTTATTTTCATCACTTGTACTTTAAGCTTATTAATTTGTAAGGCTTAAAATTAAGCATGCTAAAATTAGAAGGCATTCCTCCTTTATACTCGCATTAAAATTAAACGGGCCAAATGGGTGATGCGTGGGAATCGCACCTTGCTTTACCTCTCGAGGGATCTCGCGAGGCTTACAACCCCCACCAGGCAGTGTACCTGATCGTTGTAGTATAGTATAGTGACAAGTACCGGGGGATTGATCGTTCAGCTTAGGAATAGTGTCGCTAGGATTAGAAAGCCTAATTAATAGTTCTAGAGATGGAAGATGATTATTTTTGTGTTTTTATATTTTATGAAAGCAAGTAAAATCTCGGGTTTTGAAGGAGTGGGCGGAATTAGTTGCTAATCAACTAACCCAAAAACTACTTTATAACTAATTAACTAATGAAAATGAAATTAAACTAATATTAAACTAAGGTTGTGAGCAGTGGTTGGAGAAATTGTGTTTACTTAGACTTCATTACTCCCTAGATATCTTTTACATGTTAATTACTTGTTACACTTGTATGAATGACGGGTTGTATTCCTTAATACCATTCGTGGAGTGGCATACATAACTCCCCAACTCTATGAGCTCTTATCTCCTCCTACACCATGACCCAGCACAACTATAGGGATTGTAAACAGTGGCTCATGCATTAAATACAACCAATAAAGACCTAGTACGCCTCGGTTCATGTTTCTTAAGACGTTCAAGCATGTTACCATTTGGAGATCTGCCAGTTTTCTTAAGCCTAACATATAATATCATTCATTCAAAACAAAAATAGACAAGTAATCAACACATAATCAACATCTAGGTTTCATTAGATCTAAGCAAACACAAAGGAAATTTAGCCTAGCATAGTAGAATTAAGATAAGAACAAAAGATAGACAACCAACACATAGACATATTGATTGAATTAAGAGTATACTTATCTCAATTACAATGCAAGGTCTCAAGGGTTTGGAACCCTTGAAAAACCTGTAAAAGAGGCACCAAAATCGTCTTTAGGGTTTCACCAAAACTTCTCTCTCTTTAATGAAAAAACTAGAAAACTATATATAGGAAAATCGTCCTGACGGCGTCAAGAGTAAAATCTGACGCCGTCAACTCGCCGCCATATACTTCCTCGGACGCCCTAGATCCAATCGTGACGGCCTATGTGACGCCGTCACCACCCTCGGTAAATTAATCTTGGTCATTTTGACGCCGTCATCTCTTCATCTGACGCCTTCACAACCTTCGGTAAAATATTCATCCTTTCTGACGCCGTCAAGAGTAAATTCTTGACGCCGTCACCTTGTAATTCCAGCTTGGATTTGGTACTTTGTTGTTTTCTTCACTTTATGCTCCAAAAACGTCCAAAATAGCCTCTTTTCCAGAATTCACTCTCCAAACACCTAAAATCACAAAAGGAACGATTTAGGGCAATATTTGATCAAATAAATTCGGATTCGGGCTTAAATGACCCCCTAAAAACGGATCATTTTTCGCCTCATCATATACCCTTACACTTGAGATTTGCTTGTCCTCAAGCAAATGAGCTTTTATTCTACTCAAAAGACAAGTTAGGGGTCATTTAACACTAATATAAAAGTAATTACAACAAATAATCGTTCCACTAAAGACCAATAGACAAGCACGGAGGTCATACACAAGCACCTCACAAATAGTGTTTAGATACTCACATCTCTCGGGTGTAATAAAGTAATATAACATTATGGAAATGGAAGATATCTCTCACTACCTGTCATAGCAAAATAGATTACCATAGGCTTGGGAAAGGATCAAACCTCCACCACATGGCGTAAGCACCTAGGATAAACTATCAAAGAGGTCTTTTTAAAGGGTTATAACGTTAGGTGTAGGGATATGAATTACACGGTTTTGTTGGATAAAGGGGATTTTACTGGTGGCGAGTTAACAATCTTAGTTAATTACATGTACAAGATGGCGTTGCTAAGCCAAGACTAGACTCGACTTAAGCTAATAAATGAAAAATAACTAAAAACATAAAATGAACATAGAATGAAAACGGGATGGTAGTCCGTATGTTTTTTCTCTCTTTCTTTTCTATTTTTTTTTTCTTTTTCTTGATTTTTTCGATTTTTTTTTTTTTTTTTTTTTTTTTTTTTTTTTTTTTTCATACACTCTTACCCTACCATCCAAAATAATACATCATAGGGGTTTGAGCATTCCCCTTACACTTGAATCTTTACATACTTTACATTAAACTATTCTGATGACTCGAATTAAGAAAATCAAAACACTTGGAGCACTTTTAAGATTAACGTACATATGGGGGTAATAAGTGTTGTTCTTCCCCATTACTCCATAAAATAAGTACTTACCCATGAGTCCCAATCGTCCCAAAACAATATGTACAAGGATATGACTCGACTTAGCAACCATGTAATCAATTAGAAAGTTAACTTAGGGTTTAACAAATAACAATAATGCACTAAAAATGAGCGCATACACGGAAGGCTAAGGCGATTTGGGTGTACATTTAAGTGGGGTGTAACAAATTCTTCCTTTAAGTAAAATGCTTAAAGTTAGAAACGAAAAGATAGGCTCGGAGGGGTGTACTAGGGGTATCGTGTACTAAAAATGAGTACAACGCTAAGGGTGTGGGAAAAATTAGTTGACTTAACTAGCCAAGTAATATGACTTAAATGGTCAAGTAATCGTAATACGGGTTTAACACAAGGGTGATCCTAATGCCTCTTATCATGTAGTAAATCCTACTACACGAATGTAGTCTTACTAGCGGTCTCGGGATGCATCACTAACGCAAGTTCTAGAATCTAAATGCTACCGGTACACTCATAAGCACCAATAATGAATGCTTTTCCTATCAAAACTAAAGGCGAACCTCACATTTTTGGGTGGAAAATTTTTCTGAATATACGGTTATGTGCTAGTCATACAACCTCCTATCCATGAGACGCTTGCTATGGCTAAAGTTTCACTCCTAAATGTTGTAAAAAATTTTAAATTTGGCGCTAAAATTGCACTAACAAGTATTTCTCATAGTTTTATTACTCATCTACTATCAAACAAAACAAACTCAAGCGAAAGTGCATATGTAAGGTATCATCTTTTTACCCTCCCCTTACACTTAAGATGAACATTGTCCCCAATGTTCAAGTAAAGAATGTAAAAGTTAAAAGTAAAGAGAATGAATTCAAATACTCCCCTGATTCGCTCGGTATGGATTTTAGGTTGGCCAGGTTAAATCTTCCTCCAAGAAAACGAACAATCAAAGCTTCCCTTCCAGAATATAAATCATCTTCTTGTCTCAAATAACCTGTAAATCCTGACAAAAGTAGACAAGGCAACCTCGCGTAAAATCGGCGGCATCCTATATAAGTTACTAAATCCTAGAAAACAAAATAAGATATAATGCTTGTGGAATGAAGTTTGCAGATTTCCTGGAGATTATAAAACTTAATAATTCACAAAAACTTATAAGACTCCGTTAGAAAAACAAAACTGGTAAAATTTCCAGATTTTTGACTCCTGACGCCGTCAAGAGCAATTTCCTGACGCCGTCAGAATAAACCTGTAGAAATCTTTATGTTAAGTTTCCGGAAAATTTCTGGAAAAACTTTGTCCTACTTCCTGGAAAATCCTGCAAAACTACATTATGACTCAATACAAGCATTTGACTCTAACAATACGAATACACATGTTCATTAAATATTGTGGAGAATCATGATCGGTTTGTTTCTAAAAAAACATATTTGGGGTTTCCCCTTACACTTATCTTTTGCAAAAATACCTTTAGGTTGAAGTTAAGACTAGGCTAAACAACATAATAAAGTATTTCCACATTTTAATTGAGAAACATGATCAACCAACAATAAAAATAAAACATGCATACGGAAGCAAATAACAATCAAACAAATAAAATCACACAAAACATGGGTTGCCTCCCAAGAAGCGCTTTTCTTTATTTACGAGTCTTGTAGCTAGACTCAAAGTCGTGGGTTACTACGTGATTTCATCATCAAACATCACATCTTCCTCATTAATCATTTCATTGTTATTTTCTTGGTAATGTTTTACACGTTGTATATTAACCGTGAATTCCCTACCCTCGTCATCAACTAACACTACAGCTCCAAATTTAGAGGAATTCTTCACCGTGAACGGCCCATACCATCTAGACTTAAGTTTTCCTGGAAATAATCTCAACCGAGAATTGTATAACAGGACCTTGTCTCCATCTGAAAATTCTTTTGGTTTTTTAATTCTTTGATCATGCCATCTTTTAGCCCTCTCTTTGTATGTGATGGAGGATTCATAGGCTTCTAATCTAAGCTCATCAAGCTCGTGTAATTGCATAAACCTATTATTCCCCGCAGTCGTGTAATCTAAGTTGCATGCCTTAAGCGCCCAATAAGCCTTGTGTTCTAATTCTACTGGTAAATGACATGCCTTACCATACACCATGCGAAACGGGGTCGTTCCAATAGGTGTTTTGTAGGCCGTTCGGAATGCCCATAAGGCTTCGTCGAGTTTGAATGACCAGTCCTTTCTGTTTTGACTAACCGTTTTTTCAAGTATTCTTTTGATAGCTCTATTGGTGTTTTCGACTTGGCCATTGGTTTGTGGATGATAGGCAGTGGAGAATCGGTGGGGTACTCCATACCTTTTCATTACCTTTTCCATTTGTGCATTGCAAAAATGTGTCCCCCTATCGCTGATGAGAGCTTTCGGAATCCCGAATCTTGCGAAAAGCTTTTTCAGGAAATGAATGACCACTCTAGCATCATTAGTCCTAAGGGCTTGTGCTTCAACCCATTTTGAAACATAGTCAATGGCGACTAAGATGTACTCGTTTCCCCCTGAGGACGGAAAGGGTCCCATAAAGTCAATTCCCCAAACATCGAATACCTCACAAACTTGTATAAAGTTCTGAGGTGCCTCATCCCTACGTGATATATTTCCAGCCCGTTGACATGCATCACACGCTTGTACCATATCTTTTACATCACGGAAAATTGTGGGCCAATAGAATCCTGCATCGAGAATCTTTCGGGCAGTAACATTTATCCCATGATGCCCTCCAGAAGGACCGGAGTGACATTCCCTCATGATTTTTACTGCCTCATTCTCCGAAACACAACGCCTTATAATGTGGTCAGGACACCTTCGGAATAAAAATGGTTCATCCCAGAAGTAATACTTCAGCTGGGAAAAGAACCTCTTCCTCTCGTATTTAGTTAGGTGTTCAGGGACGAGCCTACATCTACTTGCGAAGTAATTGGCAAAGTCGGCGTACCATGGTTCCGAATCAAGGATAGACATTAGTTGTTCGTCAGGAAACGAATCTTTAATCTCACCTCTATCATGTTCATCCAGGGGGTTTTCAAGGCGAGATAGATGATCGGCGGCTAGATTCTCTGCCCCCCTCTTATCGCGAATCTCAACATCAAATTCTTGCAGCAACAAGATCCACCGAATCAGTCGTGGCTTGGCGTCCTGTTTCGCAAACAGATATCTAAGAGCTGAGTGGTCAGTGAAGACGACTGTCTTTGAAAGGACAAGATATTGTCGGAATTTGTCGAATGCAAACACTACGGCTAGTAATTCTTTTTCGGTGGTGGAGTAGTTCTCTTGGGCGGGATTCATGGTTTTGCTAGCGTAGTAAATAGGTTGGAAAAGCTTGTCATGTCGCTGACCTAATACAGCCCCGACAGCGAAGTCGCTAGCGTCACACATTATTTCAAATGGTAACTCCCAGTTGGGTGTGATCATGATTGGAGCTTGAGTGAGTTCCCTTTTTAGGAGGTCGAAAGCATCTTTGCATTCTTGGGAAAAATCGAATGGAGCATCCTTCACCAGCAATTGAGTCATTGGCCGGGTAATTTTGGAGAAGTCCTTGATGAATCTCCGATAAAATCCGGCGTGCCCCAAAAAGCTGCGTATTGCCTTAACAGTCGTGGGGTACGGTAACTTAGATATAGCTTCAACCTTAGCTTGGTCCACCTCTATCCCGTTCCCTGAAATCTTATGCCCCAACACAATTCCTTCCTTTACCATGAAATGACACTTCTCCCAGTTCAACACCAAGTTGGTTTCTTCACAACGTTTAAGCATCTTTTCTAAATTAGCAAGACAGCGGTCGAAGGAGTTTCCGAAGACTGAAAAGTCATCCATGAATACCTCCATGCTGTCTTCCATGAGTTCGTGAAAGATTGCGGTCATGCAACGTTGGAAAGTGGCGGGGGCATTACATAGCCCAAAAGGCATCCTTTTGTAAGCAAACGTTCCATAAGGGCAAGTAAACGTGGTCTTTTCTTGGTCCTCAGGTGCAATGGGGATTTGAAAATAGCCTGAGAATCCATCCAAGAAACAATAGTACTCGTGTCCAGATAATCTTTCTAACATCTGATCAATGAATGGTAAGGGAAAGTGATCTTTTCTCGTGGCATCGTTGAGCTTTCGATAGTCAATGCATACCCGCCATCCAGTGACAGTTCTCTGGGGCACCATCTCACCCTTGTCATTCTTCACTACAGTCATTCCACCCTTTTTAGGTACAACCTGCACAGGACTGACCCATGGGCTATCCGAGATCGGGTAGATTAGTCCTGCATCCAAGAGTTTGATCACTTCTTTCTTCACTACTTCCTTAATGTTAGGGTTTACTCGCCTCTGGGGTTGCACAGTAGGTTTATAATCTTCCTCCATAAGAATCTTATGTGTGCAAAAAGTTGAGTCAATCCCCTTAATGTCGGCCACACTCCATGCGAGTACCCCCTTGTATTTCTTCAGGATCTCTAAGAGTTTAACTTTTTGTTCCTTTTCCAGGGAAGAGTTTATGATTACCGGGAGTTGATTTTCTTCCTGGAGGAAGGCATACTCCAAATGATTAGGGAGCTCTTTAAGATCAACGTCAGGGGGCTCGATTATAGAAGGTTTGAGCTTGTTCTCGGGCTTTCGGAGCTCGAGATGCTCCGTTGCCTCTTGTCTAGGGTAGAAGGAGACTGCATTAACCTCCTCCGTCTTTTCCACCTCTAGCAAGGGCAGAAAGCTCTCGTCCCGTAACCAGCCTTCGTCGATTTGTTCATCGATGCAATCATCAATGACATCCGTGAGCTCATCTACTTCCCCAATAAAGTAGAGCCGGTTGGACGCTTCGAGGGAGAGGTCCATAGAATCTTTAATGTCGAAGGTTGTGCTATCGTCTCCTACTCGTAAAGTCAACTTGCCATCGTAGACATCGATGACTGCACGAGCGGTAGCAAGAAATGGTCTACCTAAAATGATAGGTACCACGTCGTCCTCCTCCATATCCAGGATTACGAAGTCGACAGGGAATTTGAATTTCCCAACTTTGACTAGCACGTTCTCACATATCCCTTCGGGGTATTTGACTGATCTATCGGCTAGTTGGATGTTCATACGGGTAGGCTTCAATCCGGAATATCCTAGTTTACGGAACATAGAGAGAGGCATGAGGTTGATACTTGCTCCCAAATCGGCAAGAGCATTCTTGATTGATAGAGGACCTATAGAGCATGGCAAGGTGAAGCTGCCCGGATCGTCTACCTTCTTTGGTAGCCCTTTATGGGTCACCACTGAGCATTCTTCCCCTAGGGTTACAAGACCCTCGAGCTTCTTCCTGTTAGCGAGCAGTTTTTTGAAATATGTGCTATACTTTGGCATGTGATAGCAAGCATCCAGGAGAGGTATGGTGACAACCGAGTCTTTTAGGTATGACAAGAACCTCTTGTTATCATTCTCCGTTTTTTGGTTCCTTAGTCGGGATGGGTACGGAATTCTCACAGGTGGGTTAGGAAGGGCTGATGGGGAGGGGGTTGTTACTGGTGGTTGGTCCGGGGTGCCAATGACGACATCCTGCTCCTCCTCCCCAGGTTTGTCTGAATTGAGTGTGATTGGGGACGAATTTGGGTAAGGAGGGTCCTTGGTTGTCGTTCCGGCCCGTGTGGTAATCGCGAGCATGGGATCTTTTCCTCTTTCTGACGGTGGTTGGAGGTTATCTAGGACTGAGTTAAGCTTGCTGAAAAATTCTCCGACATACTCCTGCTGTTCGTCAAAAAGCTCATTAAGCCCTTTCATTTGCAAGTCTTTTTCTTGAGTGAAGTGACCAAGGTCATCTTCGAAATTGCTCCTGATCTTGAATTCAGGGCCTCCCTCCCCTTCTCTTTTCCTTACCAGATTCCCCCAAAGGGTATAATCATCATTTTGGTAGAAAGGCAAAAGGGAGGGATCAGCATAAATGTCTCCTCCTGATAAGCATGCATGTTCAGTTGTGGCTGCTCCTCCGCATTCCTCCACCTCATGCGGACCTCCACAGTAATCGCAGATCAAGTAAGGATTAGACAGCATTTTAGGTGGTTGAGATCCAGCAAGGCAATCCATTCTTTTGTGAACTTTGCTCAATCGATCCGAGGTGGTTTCAGAAATGTCGATAGTCGACTCAGGTTCATCCCAAGTGTCATCCAGGTCTTGGGCATATTCTTCAATCCTGTCCCATCCTTCCTCGGCACTAAGATTGGCCAATCTTCCTTTCCTAGATTGGTTGATTCCGTTCCGGTCATTAGAGGAGATATTTTCGTAAAAGATTTGGACCAAGAGCCAAAGTTCAATGCCATGATGTGGAACTTGTCTTATTAAATCTTTGAATCTAGTCCACGCTTTATGGAAGTGTTCATTCCTCCCCTTTCGGAAACGAAGGATCCTATCCCTGAATGCTGAGGTTTTTCCAGGTGGAAAGAACTTCTCATAGAACTTGGATATGAGTTGCTCCCATGTGAAAATAGATTCGGAAGGGAGTTTGTCATACCATTCTTGGGCTTTTTCGTATAAGGTGAAAGGGAAGAATCGCAGTCGGGATGTGTTTCTAGTAGTCCCACCCGTATGGATGGTATCCACTATTTTTAGGAAGTCCTTGATGTGTTGGATCGGATTTTCCTCATCAAGTCCGTGGAACTTACACACACTTTTGACAAGCCAAATATCATTTGCATGCAAGACCTCGTTGGTGTGTTCGTTTGGATAAACAATGGCGTTGGAAAACCCACGAGGAGTTGGGGAAGAGTAATCCTTGAGACGCTTAGGAGGAGGTATTATAGGAGTATTCGTCTCATTGTGGGAGCTCGGGGTTGTGATGTGATTTTCTGAATTTTCTTCAGAGAGAGGTGCATCAAAGTCGATAGCAATGCTGGATGGTTCAGGCGTTGAGTGAGTTCGTCTTAGCCTACACATTTCTCTTTCGGGTTCTGCATAAGGCAAGACGAGGTCTTTAGTGGTGCTTCGACTCCTAGTGATCCTAAGGTTAGAGAATTCGTTGGTTGCCATGATGGTGGATGGTAAAGAGTTACGAACAAAAGCACGAAGAAATAAGATAGACTAAAGAAGACCTAAAAAATAAAAATAAAATCTTACTAGAAAGGAATCTAGCAAGTAGACCTAATAAAAAGAAATCCTAACCTAGACAATAACTATTCCCCGGGCTGCGGCGCCAAAAACTTGATGCGTGGGAATCGCACCTTGCTTTACCTCTCGAGGGATCTCGCGAGGCTTACAACCCCCACCAGGCAGTGTACCTGATCGTTGTAGTATAGTATAGTGACAAGTACCGGGGGATTGATCGTTCAGCTTAGGAATAGTGTCGCTAGGATTAGAAAGCCTAATTAATAGTTCTAGAGATGGAAGATGATTATTTTTGTGTTTTTATATTTTATGAAAGCAAGTAAAATCTCGGGTTTTGAAGGAGTGGGCGGAATTAGTTGCTAATCAACTAACCCAAAAACTACTTTATAACTAATTAACTAATGAAAATGAAATTAAACTAATATTAAACTAAGGTTGTGAGCAGTGGTTGGAGAAATTGTGTTTACTTAGACTTCATTACTCCCTAGATATCTTTTACATGTTAATTACTTGTTACACTTGTATGAATGACGGGTTGTATTCCTTAATACCATTCGTGGAGTGGCATACATAACTCCCCAACTCTATGAGCTCTTATCTCCTCCTACACCATGACCCAGCACAACTATAGGGATTGTAAACAGTGGCTCATGCATTAAATACAACCAATAAAGACCTAGTACGCCTCGGTTCATGTTTCTTAAGACGTTCAAGCATGTTACCATTTGGAGATCTGCCAGTTTTCTTAAGCCTAACATATAATATCATTCATTCAAAACAAAAATAGACAAGTAATCAACACATAATCAACATCTAGGTTTCATTAGATCTAAGCAAACACAAAGGAAATTTAGCCTAGCATAGTAGAATTAAGATAAGAACAAAAGATAGACAACCAACACATAGACATATTGATTGAATTAAGAGTATACTTATCTCAATTACAATGCAAGGTCTCAAGGGTTTGGAACCCTTGAAAAACCTGTAAAAGAGGCACCAAAATCGTCTTTAGGGTTTCACCAAAACTTCTCTCTCTTTAATGAAAAAACTAGAAAACTATATATAGGAAAATCGTCCTGACGGCGTCAAGAGTAAAATCTGACGCCGTCAACTCGCCGCCATATACTTCCTCGGACGCCCTAGATCCAATCGTGACGGCCTATGTGACGCCGTCACCACCCTCGGTAAATTAATCTTGGTCATTTTGACGCCGTCATCTCTTCATCTGACGCCTTCACAACCTTCGGTAAAATATTCATCCTTTCTGACGCCGTCAAGAGTAAATTCTTGACGCCGTCACCTTGTAATTCCAGCTTGGATTTGGTACTTTGTTGTTTTCTTCACTTTATGCTCCAAAAACGTCCAAAATAGCCTCTTTTCCAGAATTCACTCTCCAAACACCTAAAATCACAAAAGGAACGATTTAGGGCAATATTTGATCAAATAAATTCGGATTCGGGCTTAAATGACCCCCTAAAAACGAATCATTTTTCGCCTCATCAATGGGCTTGAGCTCGAACGGGCGCGGACCAAACGGGCTCGAGCCTGAACAGGGACGGGCCAACGGGTTTGAGCCCGAACAGGCACGGGCTATACGAAATTCTTGATATCCGTAAATTTATTGTCAAAAAGAACATAATAAACTAAAATACATTATTCATCGAAAATTTTTATTTTAGGATACCCGCCGCTGCAACGCACAGATACCCTGCTAGTAGGCATTGATCAATCTTCCATATTTTACAGATATCTGAAATTTTTTTGTATGTAGATATTGATAAATTAGATTAATACACATGCAAAGCGACGGTGTATAACTGCAAATAATTATACTCGCACTAACTTGCGTGTCTTTTTTATGTATATATGTGTGGAGTAATTGAAAGTAAAGAAAAATAAGTGATTTTAATCGTAATTAAGTATTTAAGTATATGATAGATTTGTTTATTGTTATTAATAGGGGTAATTTAGTTACTAGTTCTTTTAGTTTTTTAATTTTTAAGAAAAATTATTCATGTTTTATATATAGTATAGAAGTATAGATAGTAACTATCAATACTTACGTGACTACATTAATTTTAGCTAGTAACATTTTCATAAGTTACATGATTCTTTCTATTAAAATAGTTATAATGTTAATTAGTTATTAATATATATGCTAGTAAAACATTTTGAACAAATGATCAATAGCCTAGCGGTACGTAGTTTTGTTAATATCATCTATGTTACTAAAATTGTTCAAGAAAAAACATGTTACTAATAAAAGATTATCTTAATGCAATATTACCAGTACTATGAATTAAATTGGACAAACAATTTAGACCTATGACAATATAAACGATGCCAAAAGTTATTTATAGATCCAACTTTTACCATACAACTCATCAAGCAATCTTAGCCACTCATATATTTTTTTTTTATCAAAATAAAAAAATAAAATTCCACCCTTTTTTTAAAACTTAAATATTTCGCAAACCGTAAATCGTCAAGCTACAAAACAAAAAAAAAAATACCATCGCGACGAGAATTAAATTATCTTTCTATAGACATGCATTGTTATATACTTTCGACGAATTTTTTTTTCGATGAACTTTTTTTTTTCGCCCAGAAAAATCATATATGATTCGTAAGAATCATGTATGATTCGATTTTAACAAATCATATATGATTCTTACGAATCATATATGATTGTTACGAAAATCATATATGATTCGTAAGAATCGAATCATATGTGATTTTTTACGAATCATATATGATTCTTTCTGGGCGGAAATTAAAAAAAAAAAAGTTCGTCGAAAATATATAACAATGCATATCTATAGAAACATCATTTAATTCTCGTCGCGATGGTATTTTTTTGTAGCTTGAAGATTTACCGTTTGCAAGATATGTTGTTTTGAAAAAAAAAAAAAAAAAAAGTGAAAAATATAAATGGGTGGCTATGATTGGTTGATAGGTTCTATGACATGTATGGGTTTTCATGAATCTCAACTCTATAAACGATATTATGCTAGCTAGGACACAAACCAGTCAAATATTTACACTCATGCAAATTAATAGGATATGATTGTGACATGATATCGATACCACAAACATAATGCCAATTTGTGATTGTTTTGGATGTGATGCACGAAGGTTTGAATAAGAGGGGTCCAAGTAGCGGCTATGGATGTCTTGGCATAGGAAAATCAGATATGAGGTGTGTAACATCCCGCTACTCAGCCACAATATTGTTCACTTTACTGGTAAGTTTACGGCTTTATTTTTGTGACCCTCGTGTGAAGACTTCCCAGTAAGTCACCCGAACCAGTATTACTTTCACATAGACACTTAGCAAATTCATTTTTGAGTCACTTGTTGAAAAAGTATGATCCGAATGATCGACAACAGTATCAAATTTCTTGAAACATTTAAACCTTTTCTTAACATCTGCATGCCCAAGTGCTGCGATTGGGCTAAATTCAGCATCATAATGGTCCACTGACACATCTTCCATTGCAAATATACCACCACGCGAATCCCTTTTCTCTTCCAGAATCCTCCTAATAAATGAAGTAATTTCATGATCAATTGGTGACTCGGAAAGACTTGAAGAGACTTGAGTATCATACTGGGTCGAGTATACACTAGTAGAACAGATGGCCTTATTACCATCGTCCGAAAGAACCACATACACAAACAAACATTAATGATAGCATATTATTATCAAAAGCAAAGAAAGAAAAATACAACAGAAGAAATATTTGCTAAAAATTGCTTTAAAGTAAAACCTCGATTTTCAACTGTCATGTTTGTGCTTCCGTTCCGTCTTTAACTAGAACCCCAGCCCGAGCCACAGGAGTGGAAGGACGATGATGTTTTAAAACATGGCTTATGACAGCATGCTGCAAGTGTAACAATAAATAAGGCTCGGATAGCACAAATGTATGGTATTGTTATACCCAGTGACAAAAACAATGTACGATTCTATATGAAATACTTAAAAGTAACAAAAGAAAACTCCATACTCACTTTAGAGAAATTGAAACATGAAAATGGAAAGCGACTCTTTCGTTTTCCAGGAGCAACGTTTTGATCCATGCCAATGTGAAAGAGCCAAAACTGATGATAGAATAAAAAAAACAAGTGTGAACGCGCACAAGATAAAAAGAACCTAGGGAGCAGATACAAAATGCACAAATCTCGACATGAGTACCGCTTATCATCCACAGACTGATGGTCAAAGCGAGAGAACCATTCAAACTTTAGAGGATACGCTCCAAGCGTGTGCGATTGATTTCGAGAATGGATGGGATGTCCATTTGCCTTTGATTGAGTTTTCATACAACAACAGTTATCACACGAGTATTAAGACCGCACCGTTTGAAGCACTTTATGGTTGTAAGTATCGATCACCTATTTGCTGGGATGGGGTAGGAGAAGCTCAGCTTATTAGTCCAGATCTAGTTCGAGAGACAACTGAAAAGATTGTACAGATTAAGAACCGACTGAAAGTCGCTAGAGATCGATAGAAGAGTTACGCAGATGTGAGGCGTAAACCTCTAGAACTGTAAATTGTAGATAGGGTTATGTTTAAGGTATAGCCGTGGAAAGGTGTGATCATATTTGGTAAGTGAGGAAAGCAGAACCCTAGGTACATTGGACCGTTCAAGATTTTGGACAGAGTTGGTCCCGTAGCTTATAAGCTTGAATTACCACCCAAGCTCAGCAGAGTTCACCCCACTTTCCACGTGTCAAATTTGAAGAAGTGTTTGTCCGACGAAACCATTGTAATTTCGCTTGACGAAATTCAGATTGATGAGAAATTGCATTTTGTTCAAGAGCCTGTTGAGATTATGGACCATGAAGTCAAGCCACAGAAGAAGAGTCGTATTCCTATTGTGAAAGTCTGTTGTAATTCCAAGAGAGGACCTGAGTTCACCTGGAAGCATGAAGATGAGTTCAAATGCAAGTACCCTCACCTTTTCAAAACCGGGACTGATAACCTAAACTGAAATCCAGGACGGATTTCCAAATATGATGTACGTGATGTAACACCCGGTACTTTTTTCTAAACCTATTTACTGGCCAAATATTTTATTTTATATTACCTGAGAACTTAAACTTTTCTTGCATGTCAATTGGGCTTGAGAAACGTGAGATATATTGAGAAACGACAATTTTTGTCCCTTGATGGAACCACACAACCTATAAACTCGAAACGAATCGTATTTGCCAAATAAATTGACTTCGACAAAAAATTTCAAGTTTATACTTGATTTAATTAGAAAAATTATTTTGTGAACAATGGCGCAAGTTTCGTAAATGTTCGAGTCCGTTTGATATGTCGAATAAGCCCCGAACCATTTTTACGAAAAGTATTGCTAAGTGTCCCATTTAGTCCCTCTCATATAGTTTTATTTTTAACCTTAAACTCTTTCTTTTGCCGAACATAAGGAAACCGGCCTATAAACCAGTCAAAAAACTACCGGTTTAGTTATAAATTAGACATGCCCTCCCTAAAATATAAAAACCCAAAAATTCATTTTTTATTCATTTCATCACACACACAAATAATAAAATTCTCTCCCTCTCCCCCTCTTCACCCCACCGCCCGACCACCAATTTCGGGCAACCATTCCGACCGGCCAACTTCCGGCCACCGGAAAATTTTCCAGCCAATACTTTTTCTTGTACCAAAAGATAGATTGGGCTATCCCGATTCCATTTCTACCACCCACGCACCTCCACCGTGCCTCCACCACCACCAACTCATCATCACTGCCACCACTCCACCACCGAACACCCTATTTTCCCCCTCCTCTCGGTAAACCCACAAACACACCCCTTTCTTATTTTTTTAATTTTAAAAAAACCCCTAAATCTATTTTTTTATAAAACCCAATTTTAAATAATTAATTTTAACAAAAAATGGTTTTTTTGAAAAACTTGTAAAACTCGTGGATTGTTTTCTCGGCCGCGACTTAGTTGACTCACCGTGTCAACTCGCTTGACTCGGTGAGGGTTTGATGTTTTGATGTTATTGATGTTGTGGAGTTTGGTTTTGGATTTGGCTAAAATTATTTTGGTCCGTTTGGTTCGTTGGGTCTCGGCAGCCCTTGGTTAGCCAAGCCGTGACTCACGGCGCGTCACGGCGAGGCTCAGGATTGTTTAGGTTTAGGATTAGATTAGTTTGGGTTGATATGGTTGTGTTTGGATTGTTTCGGATTTGGATTTGGGATTGTGTTTGGTTCTGTTCGGGTTAGGATTTAAAAGTGGATTTGTGAAAATTATTTATGTTAAAATAAATGTGGAGATATACTTAATTTATGTTAAGAATTTAAAAAAAAAAATGTATTTATTTGCTAAAAATGGTTTTATAAAATTAATCGGAATTTAGAATTATTATTTCGTATATTAAAAGTTAGGTTGGATTTGAAAATATTTTGGGTCTCCGGTTTAGTTTAGGCCGAGAGCCTCATCAGCTCGAGTTGAGTGAGCCGTGACTCGTGGCGAGTCATGGCAATAGTATTTTGTTTTGTCGTTTGTTTTATTTATTTATTTATTCGTTATTTTATTATTTGTTTCGATATGGAGTTTCGGTAATATTTAAAAGTGACATGGGATATAATTGCAATATATGGGATATATGGTTGTGTGAAAACCAACTTATATAATATATAGTAGTATATCGAAATGATCCGCGTAAAATACGGATCACCCGAGTCGTATCTAAGTGAAGGCGAATGGAATCAAGAATATTGATTCGTGAAACCGTGAATTGAGAAGTGAAAAAGTGAAAATAGCAATCAAGATATTCAAGTATTCACAAACAAATATGAATTATGCAAAGAGTACAAGCAATTAATGCACAAAAGTCTAAAACGTAAAAACGAAAATGCAACCGCGTTATTTAAAACGTAACGTTTATTGAAAAATGATCCTAAAAATTTGAAAATATTTTCTAAAAATCTTAAACTAATAAAATGAATTTCCAGAAAAAGAAAAATATTTTTTGACTTTTCTATTATTTTCTATGAATTAATTTTGCGCTTTATGATTTTAAATGAATTAAAAATGAAAGAAAATAGAAAAATAAGGTTGAAAAATGAAAATTAAATTCTAAAAATTCTAAAATATTATAAAAGAATCTCTAAAAATATTTTTGTATTTTTCACAGCCTTTTTCAGAATTTTTATGGATTTTTGTTATTTAAAATCTATTTAAAAATGAATTAAATAAAAAAGAAATTAAGAAAAATAGCAAAAATACTAGGAAAAATCTGGAAAAATTCCAGAAAATCAAAAATAATAAAAGAAACTCAGAGAAAAAATTTGAAATTAAAATAAGCTGAAAAAGTGCTTATTAGAGAAAAACTGCTTATCACAAGTGCTTATTTTAAGCACTTGTAACCCAATATCAATGAAACTTAAAACTTAGTCTAAAATGATGCAATTAGTCTGAAAATTTAATTCTGAAAATTCTAAAAACTTGAAACTTAAAACTTAGTCTGAAAATTTAATTCTGAAAATTCTAAAATATTGTAAAAGAATTTCTAAAAATATTTTTGTATGTTTCACAACCTCTTCTGAATTTTTACGGATTTTTGGTATTTAAAATCTATTTAAAATTGAATAAAATCAAAAAGAAATTGAGAAAAATAGTATAAATGCTCAGAAAAATCTGGAAAAATTCCAAAAAATCAAAAATAATAAAAAGAACTTGAGAAAAAATTTTGAAATGAAAAAGAGCTGATTAAGTGCTTATCTTATCACAAGTGCTTATAAATAAGCACTTGTGATCCAAACTGATTAAAACTGGAAACTCAGTTATAGAATGCTCAAATATGTAAAGAGTTAACAATTACAGTCAATCAAATTAACAGATTCACAAAAATATAACAATTAGCTCAAATGATAAGCTCATGTAATAAGCTAATTAAACACAAAGTGGTACAGAAGCAATACAAAGAAGCAAATCACTATTATAATTCAAATAACACTCAGAACTAATCCACAAAACAATGATACAAGCTCAACTGATTAATGGAAAGCCTAATTGATCAAACAGTCAACTGTCTCAAACTCTGCTAATTTATAAGCTCAAAAAGTACTCCCAAAAGGTCTCAAAATTCAGACAAATGGGGGCAAACACTTACCTATACTACTAAGATTACAAAGCAACAAGAAAATTACACCTACAAACTATTTAGGTTGCCTAAAATGGCCTGAGATCAGCAGCCTATGAACTAATTAATCAATGTAACAGTTGACAATTTGAATTCTAACTACTTTGACTTATTCTAGATTTCAGTTACCAATTCTACTTTACTATGAAATACTAAGTTACAATTAAGCTATATTAAGCTATCTATAACTATAATGCAACTAAAACTTCAATTTCACTATCTGATTTCTATTTAGCTTGCAGTTAACTAAAATTGAAATTCTATTTTGACTTATTACTAAACTACACCACCTTTTTATTCAATATTAGTTAACTATTTTCCTAATGTAATCTATTTATAAAGCTGAAACAGTAGAATGACAACCACTAAACACAACAACTCATTGATCCAAACATTCCCTAATATGACAGCAAAATAATGATTCAAACAATTAGTTAACTCAGATTCTCCACAACAACCAATTCACAGTCTTATTCTAATCACTAACACAGAAGTGAAAATATCCAATAGCCATTACTAGATCCAACAGATGATCAAGCTCACAAATCAACACCAAATCAATCACTAAGAAGAGCTATTCTACTATGAATCAATCACTCAGATGAACTCTCATGAACAATCAGTTTATACTACACCTAGAATTACAACTACTAAGCAAATATAATCAATAAAACAGTGACTACTCATAATTCAAAACTAAACTCAGATTACTATTATTCAGATAAAACTATTAAACCCAGAAACTACAAAACAGACATATAATGAATCAAACAACTACAAGCTCAAATATAGCAATAATCACAACTATAACAGCAAATATAATCAATAAAACAGTACTTATTAAAACTAAATCAGAATTAGGACAGATACAACTAATAAGAACTTCAATTCAGAAATTTACCAAGGCAAATCTCCCTCAGCTAGAACAGAAGGAGCTCACTATGCTAGCCTATCTCTTGATAGGCCAAAGGCTTCCATAACTCCTTTTGGACTACCACAATCCACCATTATTCATCATGATCCCACTCAGTTGACTTTGTTTGATTGAATGTGATTACTTATGAGATTTGACTGAAAACAGATCCACAATAAGCTATAAAGCTTAAATGGATTGTATAAACAGTAAACAAGCTTATTTATAAGCTTATCTAAGAAAATGTAAAAATATTTTTGAATTTTATATATTTTCTAATTTTTTTATGTTTATGAATAAGATGATTACTGAATTGAAAAATGAAAATGTTCAAGCTATATAAAATACTAAAAGTAACTGAGTAATAAAGATGTAAAAGCTTTAAGCTAAGTAGAATAAGCAATAAGCTAATAAGGATTGAAGTAAAACTGAATTTTATTAAAATCTAATTGAAAATACAATTACAATTAAACTAAACTAAGTACAATGGAAAAATGAAAATGACAGAGCTTCGCCACACTAGAAAATTACACATAAATGAGCTTCTAATAACCTCTATATATAGGAGAAGAGAGGTGAGGGTTCACGGATTGCCAAGCTGGCAATCCGTGTGAGCTTGTGTTTCTTTGGAGACATCCTGAGCCCTTTGATCATAATCCATCAAATCCCATCAAATATCCACCCTTTGATCACATTTGGTGACGCGTCCAAGCCAATTGTAGCCTGCCACTTGTCCCTTGTTGTGTTTCTTGATTGCTGACACATTCCTGACATTCCCTTATGCTTCTAGAAGGCCAATGATTGTACCATTATACCCTTACTTTCCGTAATTAAAAGCTCGGTCAATCTAGGGTTCATGTTAATTTTTGGGAAAAGTAGTTGGGGGTGAATAGGGGCGGGTAAGTTTATTTTATTTTATTTGTTTGACTGTGGTGGGGATTTTGACTTGGGTATATAATGGTGGGTCGGGTTAGGATAAAAGGGATGGCGGGCTGGTGGTGATTGGGCTTATGTCATTTGGATTGTTTTGGACTTTGCTATTAGATGGATTGGACCAGATTTTGTTCTTTTAATACTTGTAGTATTTATCAAGGACCAATTTTTTTAGTTTATGAAACTTTAAGGACTTTTTCTGCCAAAACTCAAAACTGATCTCCAAGGGTTTATATTGCCAACTTTGGATATTTGAAAGTTGAGTTGACTTTTTCTCCAAATAAAACTTTGAGGGACTAATTGTGTCAACTTCTAAAGTATAGGGACTAATTCTGACATTCCTTCAAACTTTCACTATGAGGACCATTCTTGCACATCTTCAAACTCTAGGGGACCTCTTTTGACTTTTCAAAGCTTAACTTGATTTCCAGCTTGACTTTCTGACTCGTTCTACTCCCATGCTCGTTTTTTGCCGGGTTTTACTTGATTTTTGTCTTTTTATGATAAATCCGTGCCTGCATATTCACAAACATAAAACATACATTTCTTTGGCATTTGTTAGCTCAATTAGTCAATTAGTCATTTGTCAGCTCAATTACTCAATAAGTCTAACTCAATCCAAACTTCCAATAATAATACCACTCATGATCAATGATACTGAAGTGAATCCAGAAACACAGATTTCAGATACAACACAGTCACAAACAACTCAGATCTAGTTAAATGGCAAATGATCAACAACTCTCTACTGAAACACCACACTACTCAGATTTGAGATATATCAATTCACAGAACACTAATGATGCTACAATCCAGCAGAAGATCACAATGAAATTAATACTCCACTCAAATCAAAGTTATACTCAGTATATAGGAGAGGAGTGAGGGTTGGGGTCTAAATGCCAGGTTGGCAATCCGCACCACTCTTGTGCTTCTTCAGTCCATTTCATCACCCTTGGATCAGGATTGTGCTTCTTTGATCAATTCATAGCCTTTGGATCAAGATTTAGGACGTGGCCTGTCCAATCTAATTCTGACATATGTCCCAATGCGCTCACATTCTCTGTCTTGTTAGACTCTTCTAGAAACGGTATCCAATGATGGATAATGATGCGTCTTGCCCAATGCTGAGCAGCCAAGTGTCCCTAGTAGCTCATGATGAGGCGAAAAATGAAACACTTTTAGGGGGTCATTTAAGCCCGGAATTGAATTTATTTGATCAAATATTGCCCTAAATCATTGCTTTTGTGATTTTAGGTACTTTGGGAGTGAAATCTGGAAAAGGAAGCAATTCGGGCGTTTTTGGAGCATAAAAGTGAAGAAAATGCCAAAGACTTAATTTTCCAAGCTGGGAACAGTGTGTGACGGTGTCAAAAGTAACAAGTTGACGGTGTCAAGAGTAAATTTCATGACGGCCCAGTACAGAAATGAAGGCGTCACAAGGAAGAGCGTCAAGAGTTAAATACGTGACGGCCTGGAAAAGTGTAATACATGACGGCGTCAGATGTAGATCAAGGCAGTCCGAGAATTCTTTTGGCGGCTGATACGTGGGAATCGCACCAGGCTTTACCTCTCAGGGATCTTGAGAAGCTTACAACCCCCACCAGGCAGTGTACCTGATCGTTGTAGTATAGTATAGTGACAAGTACCGGGGGATTGATCGTTCAGCTAGGAATAGTGTCGCTAGGATTAGATAACCTAAATACTAGTTCTAAAGATGAAGGATGATTATTTTTGTATTTTTATATTTTTTAGAAAGCAAGTAAATATCTCAGGTTTTAAGGATTTGGGCGGAATTAGTTGCTAGTCAACTAACCCAATACTAAAGATGCAATCCAAATAAAATACTAGAAATGAAAATAAACTAAATTAACTAAGGTTGTGAGCAATAAGTGGAGAACTTGTGTTTACTTAGATTTCACTACTCCCTAGATATCTTTTACACGTTAATTACTTGTTATAGTTGCGTGGATGACGGGTTGTATTCCTTAATACCATTCCTGGGGTGGCGCACTTAATTCCCCAATCCTATGAGTGCTACTTTACTTCTATGTCGAGCCGGCTGAGAAGCTCCTAACATGGGATCATTTGAATTTACTCATGCATTAAATACAACCAATAAAACCTAGTGCACGTCAGTTCATGTTTCCTAAGACGTTCAAGCATGTTACCATTTGGAGATATGCCAGTTTTCTTAAGCCTAACATCGAAATCATTCATCCAATACAACCATAAACAAGTAATCAACACATAATTAACATCTAGGTTTCATTAGATCCAAGCAAACACAAGATAGATCTAGCCTAGCATGATGGAATTAAGACAAGAACAAGATATAGACAACCAACACATAGACATATTGATTGAATTAAAAGAATACTTATCTCAATTACACATGAAAGGGTTCAAGGGCTGAGAACCCTTGAAAAACCTGCAAAATTCGTACTAAGTTCGGCCTTAGGGTTTCTCCAAAACTTCTCCCTTTATGAATGAAAATTAGAAAACTATATATAGGAAATTGAGGCTGACGCCGTCATCTCGCCGCCAAAATACTCCTCGGACTGCCTTGATCTACTCTTGACGCCGTCACGTTATAGCATTTTCCAGGCCGTCACGTATTTTACTCTTGACGCTCTACCTTGTGACGCTTTCAATTCTGTACTGGGCCGTCATGAAAATTACTCTTGACGCCGTCAGAATTTCCTTCTTGACGCCATCACCTACTGTTCCCAGCAAGGAAAATTAAGACTTTGGCGTTTTCTTCACTTTTATGCTCCAAAAAAGTCCGAATTGCTTCCTTTTCCAGATTTCTCTCCCAAAGTACCTAAAATCACAAAAGGAACGATTTAGGGCAATATTTGATCAAATAAATTCGAATTTGGGCTTAAATGACCCCCTAAAAACTGTTCATTTTTCGCCTCATCATATACCATTACACTTGAGATTTGCTTGTCCTCAAGCAAATGCGCTTTTATTCTAGTCAAAATACAAGTTAGGGGTCATTTAACACCAATATAAAAGTAATTATAACAAATAATCGTTCCACTAAAGACCAAAGACAAGCACAGAGGTCATACACTAGCACCTCACAAATAGTGTTTAGATACTCACATCTCTCGGGTGTAATAAAGTATAAATTACAATATGGAAACGGAAGATATCTCTCACTACCTGTCATAGCAAAATAGATTATCATAGGCTTGGGAAAGGATCAAACCTCCACCACATGGCGTAAGCACCTAGGATAAACTATCAAAGAGGTCTTTTAAAGGGTTGTAACGTTAGGTGTAGGGATATGAAATACATGGTTTTGTTGAATAAAGGAAGTTTTACTGGTGGCGAGTTAACAATCTTGGTTAATTACATGTACAATATGGGGTTGCTAAGCCAAGACTAGACTCAACTTAAGCTAATAAATGAAAAATAACAAAAACATAAAATAAACATAGAATGAAAAGGGATGGTAGTCCGTATGTTTTTTTTCTCTTTTCTTTTTCTATTTTTTTTTTCTTTCTCTTGATTTTTTCGATTTTTTTTTTTTTTTTTTTTTTTGCATACACTCTTACCCTACCATCCAAAATAATACATCATAGGGAATAAACGTTCCCCTTACACTTGAATTTTTACATACTTTACAATAAACTAATCTAATGACTCGAATTAAGAAAATCAAAACACTTGGAGTACTTTTAAGATTAACGTACATACGGGGGTAATAAATGATGTTCTTCCCCATTACTCCATAAAATAAGTACTTTACCCATGAGTCCCAATCGTCCCAAAACAATATGTACAAAGATATGACTTGACTTAGCAACCATTAATCAATTAGATTGTTAACTTAGGGTTTAACAAATAACAATAATGCACTAAAGATGAGCGCATACACGGAAGGCTAAGGCGATTTGGGTGTACATTTAAGTGGGGTGTAACAAATTCTTCCTTTAAGTAAGATGCTTAAAGTTAGAAACAAAAAGATAGGCTCGGAGGGGTGTACTAGGGGTTTCGTGTACTAAAAATGAGTACAACGCTAAGGGTGTGGGAAAAATTAGTTGACTTAACTAGCCAAGTAATATGACTTAAATAGTCAAGTAATTATGATACGGGTTTAACACAAGGGTGATCCTAATGCCTCTTATCATGCAGTAAATCCTACCACACGAATGTAGTCTCACTAGCGGTCTCGGGATGCATCACTAACGCAAGTTCTAGAATCTAAATGCTACCGGTACACTCATAAGCACTAATAATAAATGCTTTCTCTATCAAATCTAAAGGCGAACCTCACATATTTGGGTGGAAAATTTTTCTGAATATACGGTTATGTGCTAGTCATACAATCTCCTATCCATGAGACGCTTGCTATGGCTAAAGTTTCACTCTTAAATGTTGTAAAAAATTTTAAATTTGGCGCTAAAATTGCACTAACAAGTATTTCTCATAGTTTTATTACACATCTACCATCAAACAAAACAAACTCAAGCGAAAGTGTATATGTAAGGTATCATCATTTTACCCTCCCCTTACACTTAAGATGAACATTGTCCCCAATGTTCAAGTAAAGAATGTAAAAGTGAAAAAGTAAAAAGAATGAAATCAAATACTCCCCTGATTCGCTCGTTATGGATAATAAGGTGGTCAGGTTAAATCTTCCTCCAAGAAAATGAACAATCAAAGCTTCCCTTCCAGAATATAAATCATCTTCTTGTCATACATAACCTGTGAATCCTGAGAAAATAGACAAGACAACCTCGCATAAAATTGGCGGCAACCTATATAAGTTACTAAATTCTAGAAAACAAAATAAGATATAATGCTTGTGGAATGAAGTTTGCAGATTTCCTGGAGATTATAAAACTTAATAATTCACAAAAACCATAAGACTCCGTTAGAAAAACAAACCGGTAAAATTTTCAGATTTTAACACGTGACGCCATCAAGAGTTAACTCGTGACGCCGTCAGAAGTGACCTGCAGAAATTCTTATGTTAAGTTTCCGGAAAATTTCTCGAAAAACTTGGTCCTACTTCCTGGAAAATCCTGCAAACTTCATTATGACTCAATACAAGCATTTGACTCTAACAAATACGAATATACATGTCCATTTAATATTGTGGAGAATCATGATCGGTTTGTTTCTTAAAAACATATTTGGGGTTTCCCCTTACACTTATCTTTTGCAAAAATACTTTTAGGTGGAGTTAAGACTAGGCCAAAACAACAAAGTAAAGTATTTCCACTATTTAATTGAGAAACATGATCTACCAAAAATAAAAATAAAGCATGCATACGAAAGCAAATAACAAACAAAATAAAATCACACGAAACATGGGTTGCCTCCCAAGAAGCGCTTTTCTTTATTTACGAGTCTTGTAGCTAGACTCAAGGTCATGGGTTACGTTTTCCTTTCCCACTTTTGTGCTAAGTCAAAACATCTAACCCAATTCTCATCACGCTTGTATTCCGGGCCTAGATTCGTGCAACCCGAATAATATGTTATCCTCCTCTCATAATAGGCTTCATCAGTAATTCCATCTTCCTTAACCTCATAGGGTCGAATTTCATCAATTTGTAGATTTTTTATGCCCTTTAATTCTTCCTTCATGTGAGGCATCATGAAAGTGACCTTCTCTACCCCATCAGTAAACTGAGCTATCCCCTTCTCATGGTCGTGATACATCTTAGTCTTCTCAACAAAAGGTTGTCCTAAGACTACTTCTCCAAGGTGTGGATCAATAATGCCTCTAACATCTTCTAGGATTACAAAGTCGCATTGATAAGTAAAATTTCCTATAAAGATGTGTACCCCTTTTACTCTCCTGACAAAGTTACATAGCCTATTAGAATTGTAAGGGTATTTTCTAGGGCTTAACCTTTCGTTCATTATCCAATTGTAATAGAGCCTAGACATGATATTCATGGGTGCTTTTATGTCAATGTATGTATGCTCTCTAGACATGTACCCAATCATGCAAGGAATTTTTATGTTCCTAAAGTTATGCCTCCTAATCCATGGTGTCTTCCTATATTTTAAGGGGAAAGGATGTTGTAAAAGGAACATATGGTAACTCAATTCATCGGGGGTTGGAGCGAAGTCTGTAAACTCAATTTTCATTTGGAGAGGCTTAATGAATTTCTTAAATGTGTTAGCTTCTCTCTTTCTTCTTTTATGCGCAATAGGCCTCTTGCTAATTTCTAAACGGCGACTCTCTAATTCCATAAAGACCAAACTAATACAAACAAAAACACGAAGAAATAAGATAGACTAAAGAAAACCTAAAAATAAAAATAAAATCTCACTAGATAGGAATCTAGCAAGTAGACCTAACAAAAAGAGATTCTAACCTAGACAATAACTATTCCCCGGGCTGCGGCGCCAAAAACTTGATACGTGGGAATCGCACCAGGCTTTACCTCTCAAGGGATCTTGAGAAGCTTACAACCCCCACCAGGCAGTGTACCTGATCGTTGTAGTATAGTATAGTGACAAGTACCGGGGGATTGATCGTTCAGCTAGGAATAGTGTCGCTAGGATTAGAAAACCTAAATACTAGTTCTAAAGATGAAGGATGATTATTTTTGTATTTTTATATTTTTTAGAAAGCAAGTAAATATCTCGGATTTTAAGGATTTGGGCGGAATTAGTTGCTAGTCAACTAACCCAATACTAAAGATGCAATCAAAATAAAATACTAGAAATGAAAATAAACTAAATTAACTAAGGTTGTGAGCAATAAGTGGAGAACATGTGTTTACTTAGATTTCACTACTCCCTAGATATCTTTTACACGTTAATTACTTGTTATAGTTGCGTGGATGACGGGTTGTATTCTTTAATACCATTCATGGGGTGGCGCACTTAATTACCCAATCCTATGAGTGCCTACTTTACTCCTATGTCGAGCCGGCTAAGAAGCTCCTAACATGGGATCATTAGAATTTACTCATGCATTAAATACAACCAATAAAACCTAGTGCACGTCAGTTCATGTTTCCTAAGACGTTCAAGCATGTTACCATTTGGAGATCTGCCAGTTTTCTTAAGCCTAACATCGAAATCATTCATCCAATACAACCATAAACAAGTAATCAACACATAATTAACATCTAGGTTTCATTAGATCCAAGCAAACACAAGATAGATCTAGCCTAGCGTGATGGAATTAAGACAAAAACAAGATATAGACAACCAACACATAGACATATTGATTGAATTAAAAGAATACTTATCGCAATTACACATGAAAGGGTTCAAGGGCTGAGAACCCTTGAAAAACCTGTAAAATTCGTACTAAGTTCGGCCTTAGGGTTTCTCCAAAACTTCTCCCTTTTATGAATGAAAATTAGAAAAATATATATAGGAAATTGAGGCTGACGGCGTCAAGACAAAATTGGTGACGCCGTCATCTCGCCGCCAAAATACTCCTCGGACTGCCTTGATCTATTTTTGACGCCGTCACGTTATAGCATTTTCTAGGCCGTCACGTATTTTACTCTTGACGCTCTACCTTGTGACGCCTTCATTTCTGTACTGGGCCGTCATGAAAATTACTCTTGACGCCGTCAGAATTTCCTTCTTGACGCCGTCACCTACTGTTCCCAGCAAGGAAAATTAAGACTTTGGCGTTTTCTTCACTTTTATGCTCCAAAAACGTCTGAATTGCTTCCTTTTCCAGATTTCTCTCCCAAAGTACCTAAAATCACAAAAAGAACGATTTAGGAGAATATTTGATCAAATAAATTCGAATTCGGGCTTAAATGACCCCCTAAAAACTGTTCATTTTTTGCCTCATCAGCGGCGAGATGACGGCATCACAAGATTGTTCTTGACACCGTCAGCCTCTATTTTCTATATATAGTTTTCTAATTTTCATTCATTGAAAGGAACAAGTTTGGAGAAACCCTAAGGCCGAACCTTATACGAATTTTACAGCTTTTTCAAGGGTTTTCAGCCCTTGAATGCTTACATGTGTTATTGAGATAAGTGTTTTTCTAATTCAATCAATATGTCTGTGTGTTGGTTGTCTATATCTTGTGCTTGTCTTGATTCCACCATGCTAGGCTAGATTTATCTTGTGTTTGCTTAGATCTAATGAAACCTAGATGTTGATTATGTGTTGATTACTTGTTTATGGTTGTATTGGATGAATGATTTCAATGTTAGGCTTAAGAAAACTGGCAGATCTCCAATTGGTAACATGCTTGAACGTCTTAGGAAACATGAACCGATGTGTACTAGGTTTTATTGGTTGTATTTAATGCATGAGTAAATTCTAATGATCCCATGTTAGGAGCTTCTTAGCCGGCTCGACATAGGAGTGAAGTAGGCACTCATAGGATTGGGGAGTTAAGTACGCCACCCCATGAATGGAATTAAGGAATACAATCTGTCATCCACGCAACTATAACAAGTAATTAACGTGTAAAAGATATCTAGGGAGTAGTGAAATCTAAGTAAACACATTTCTCCACTTATTGCTCACAACCTTAGTTTAATTTAGTTTTATTTTCATTTCTAGTATTTTATTTTGATTGCATCTTAGTATTGGGTTAGTTGACTAGCAACAAATTCCGCCCATATCCTTCAAAACCCGAGATTTTTACTTGCTTTCTAAAAAAATATAAAAATACAAAAATAATCATCTTTCATCTCAAGAACTAGTATTTAGGTTTTCTAATCCTAGCGACACTGTTCCTAGCTGAACGATCAATCCCCCGGTACTTGTCACTATACTATACTACAACGGTCAGGTACACTGCCTGGTGGGGGTTGTAAGCTTCTCGAGATCCCTCGAGAGGTAAAGCCTGGTGCAAACCCCACGCATCAAGTTTTTGGCGCCGCTGCCCGGGGAATAGTTATTGTGTAGGTTAGAATTTCTTTTTATTAGGTCTACTTGCTAGATTCCTTTCTAGTAAGATTTTATTTTTATTTTTAGGTTTCTTTAGTCTATCTTTTTCTTTGTGCCTTTGTTAGTAAATTAAATTCATTGACTATTCCGTTGACCATTATGGAAAACGCGAATCCACCCCTTTCCCCTAGAGAAGTAGTTGTGTTACGTGAACAAATTGAGAGTGAGATTAAGGAACTTAGGGATCTTAATAGGTTGATTAAGGTTGAGCTCGACCATGCATTTAGTGACCTAGCGACCGCCTTGTATTCAAATGGGGAACTAGGGCCTAATGATTTTGTGAATGTTGTTGAGGAACTAGAAGAAGAGGAAATAGATCCGAAGCTTAATGATTAATTTAATCTATACCCCACTAAGGAGGAGATTGCATATTATAATAATCTTATTGATAACCCGCGATCTCCTTTTACTATAATTGAACCTAAGATAAAGAGAGGCGATCCTAAGAATGCTAAGATACCATGTATGATTGGGTATAGACACGTTGACAATGCTTACATTGACTTTAAATCCCCAATCAACATTATGTCCTCAAATGTTTATAATGATATAGTGAAAACAAGACTCGAACCTAGAAGAGATCCCAAATACCCAGGTGGAGTTTGTAACTTTGTCGGGAGAGTTAAAGGTCTACATGTCTTTGTCGGGAATTTCACTTTTGTTACCGACTTCATGATTGTGGAAGATCTTGCTAATGTTATTGATTGTCGATTGTCTAATGTTGTGTTTGGCAAACCGTTTGTTGAGGAGTCAAAGTTAGAATATGATGAGATAGAAGGGACAATCCGATTTGCAAGTAACACCGATAGGATTACTTATAGGATGCCTAATAGAATGAAAGAATTTCGCTTTATATCCCGATTTGATAAGGATAACGTTGGTGCTTTTGAGGACATCAATGAAGAGGATAAGAAAAAGGGCATGGATTATGTATGGGAAAAGAGGAGTCTTTTCTACAAAGATTGTTTGGCTCTAGGACCAAAGTATAAAGTTGATAAGGAATTTGCCAATAGGATTATAGGAGCGATTGAGAAAAAGGTGATTGGTTTCTACAAAGAATATTTACAATCAGAGAGTGAAACCAACGATGAGGTCACGTAGTAACCCATGACCTTGAGTCTAGCTACAAGACTCGTAAATAAAGAAAAGTGCTTCTTTGGAGGCAACCCATGCTTTGTGTGATTTTATTTTGTTTGTTTGTTATTTGCTTCCGTATGCATGCTTTATTTTTATTGTTGGTAGATAATGTTTCTAAACTAAAAAGTGGAAATACTTTACTTTGTTGTTTTGGCCTAGTCTTAACTCCACCCAAAGGTATTTTTGCAAAAGATAAGTGTAAGGGAAAACCTCAAATATGTTTTTAAGAAACAAACCGATCATGATTCTCCACAATATTAAGTGAACATGTATATTCGTATTTGTTAGAGTCAAATGCTTGTATCGAGTCATAATGAAGTTTTGCAGGATTTTCCAGGAAGTAGGACCAAGTTTTTCCAGAAATTTTCCGGAAACTTAACACAAGAATTTCTGCAGGTCACTTCTGACGGCGTCACGAGTTTACTCTTGACGGCCTCACATGTAAAAATCTAGAAATTTTACCGGTTTTGTTTTTCTAACAGAGTCTTAAAGTTTTTGTTGAATTATTAAGTTTTATAATCTCCAGGAAATCTGCAAACTTCATTCCACAAACATTATATCTTATTTTGTTTTCTAGGATTTAGTAACTTATGTAGATTGCCGCCGATTTTATGCGAGGTTGTCTTGTTTGTTTTCTCAGGATTTACAGGTTATGTATGACAAGAAGATGATTTATATTCTGGAAGGCAAGCTTTGATTGTTCGTTTTCTTGGAGGAAGATTTAATCTGGCCAACTTATTATCCATACCGAGCGAATCAGGGGAGTATTTGATTTCATTCTTTTTACTTTTTCACTTTTACATTCTTTACTTGAACAATGGGGACAATGTTCATCTTAAGTGTAAGGGGAGGGTAAAATGATGATACCTTACAGATACACTTTCGCTTGAGTTTGTTTGTTTGATAGTAGATGTGTAATAAAACTATGAGAAATACTTGTTAGTGCAATTTTAGCGCCAAATTTAAAATTTTTTACAACATTTAGGAGTGAAACTTTAGCCATAGCAAGCGTCTCATGGATAGGAGATTGTATGACTAGCACAAAACCGTACTATTCAGAAAAATTTTCCACCCAAATATGTGAGGTTCGCCTTTAGATTTGATAGGAAAAGCATTCACTATTAGTGCTTATGAGTGTACCGGTAGCATTTAGATTCTAGAACTTGCATTAGTGATGCATCCCGAGACCGTTAGTGAGACTACATTCGTGTAGTAGGATTTACTACATGATAAGAGGCATTAGGATCACCCTTGTGTTAAACCCGTAACATAATTAATTGACCATTTAAGTCATATTACTTGGCTAGTTAAGTCAACTAATTTTTCCCACACCCTTAGCGTTGTACTCATTTTTAGTACACGAAACCCCTAGTACACCCCTCCGAGCCTATCTTTTCGTTTCTAACTTTAAGCATTTTACTTAAAGGAAGAATTTGTTACACCCCACTTAAATGTACACCCAAATCGCCTTAGCCTTCCGTGTATGCGCCCATTTTTAGTGCATTAGTGTTATTTGTTAAACCATAAGTTAACTATCTAATTGATTACATGGTTGCTAAGTCGAGTCATATCCTTGTACATATTGATTTGGGACGATTGGGACTCATGGGTAAAGTACTTATTTTATGGAGTAATGGGGAAGAACATCATTTATTACCCCCATATGTGCGTTAATCTTAAAAGTACTCCAAGTGTTTTGATTATCTTAATTCGAGTCATTAGATTAGTTTATTGTAAAGTATGTAAAAATTCAAGTGTAAGGGGAATTTACATTCCCTATGATGTATTATTTTAGATGGTAGGGTAAGAGTGTATGCAAAAAAAAAATAATAAAATAAAAAAATAAAATAAAAAAAAAAACATACGGACTACCATCCCTTTTTATTCTATGTTCATTTTATGTTCTTGTTATTTTTCATTTATTAGCTTAAGTCGAGTCTAGTCTTGGCTTAGCAACGCCATATTGTACACGTAATTAACCAAGATTGTTAACTCGCTACCAGTAAAAACTGCCTATATCCAACAAAACCGTGTATTTCATATCCCTATACCTAACGTTACAACCCTTTAAAAGACCTCTTTGATAGTTTATCCTAGGTGCTTACGCCATGTGGTGGAGGTTAGATCCTTTCCCAAGCCTATGGTAATCTATTTTGCTATGACAGGTAGTGAGAGATATCTTCCGTTTCCATATTGTAATTTACACTTTATTACACCCGAGAGATGTGAGTATCTAAACACTATTTGTGAGGTGCTGGTGTATGACCTCCGTGCTTGTCTTTGGTATTTAGTGGAACGATTATTTGTTGTAATTACTTTTATATTAGTGTTAAATGACCCATAACTTGTATTTTGATTAGAATTAAAGCGCATTTGCTTGAGGACAAGCAAATCTCAAGTGTAAGGGTATATGATGAGGCAAAAAATGAACCACTTTTAGGGGGTCATTTAAGCCCGAAATTGAATTTATTTGATCAAATATTGCCCTAAATCGTTCCTTTTGTGATTTTAGGTACTTTGGGAGTGAAATCTGGAAAAGGAAGCAATTCAGACATTTTTGGAGCATAAAAGTGAAGAAAACGCCAAAAACTTAATTTTCCAAGCTGGGAACTGTGTGTGACGGCGTCAAGAGTAACAAGTTGACGGCGTCAAGAGTAAATTTCATGACGGCCCGGTACAAAAATGAAGGCGTCACAAGGAAGAGCGTCAAGAGTTAAATACATGACGGCCTGGAAAAGTGTAATACATGATGGCGTCAGATGTAGATCAAGGCAGTCCGAGAATTCTTTTGGTGGCGAGATGACGGCGTCACAAGATTGTTCTTGACGCCGTCAGCCTCTATATTCTATATATAGTTTTCTAATTTTCATTCATTGAAAGGAACAAGTTTGGAGAAACCCTAAGGCCGAACCTTATACGAATTTTACAGCTTTTTCAAGGGTTTTCAGCCCTTGAATGCTTACATGTGTTTTTGAGATAAGTGTTCTTCTAATTCAATCAATATGTCTATGTGTTGGTTGTCTATATCTTGTGCTTGTCTTGATTCCACCATGCTAGGCTAGATTTATCTTGTGTTTGCTTAGATCTAATGAAACCTAGATGTTGATTATGTGTTGATTACTTGTTTTTGGTTGTATTGGATGAATGATTTCAATGTTAGGCTTAAGAAAACTGGCAGATCTCCAATTGGTAACATGCTTGAACGTCTTAGGAAACATGAACCGATGTGTACTAGGTTTTATTGGTTGTATTTAATGCATTAGTAAATTCTAATGATCCCATGTTAGGAGCTTCTTAGCCGGCTCGACATAGGAGTGAAGTAGGCACTCATAGGATTGGGGAGTTAAGTACACCACCCCATGAATGGTATTAAGGAATACAATCCGTCATCCATGCAACTATAGCAAGTAATTAACGTGTAAAAGATATCTAGGGAGTAGTGAAATCTAAGTAAACACATTTATCCACTTATTGCTCACAACCTTAGTTTAATTTAGTTTTATTTTCATTTCTAGTATTTTATTTTGATTGCATCTTAGTATTGGGTTAGTTGACTAGCAACTAATTCCGCCCATATCCTTCAAAACCCGAGTTTTTACTTGCTTTCTAAAAAAATATAAAAATACAAAAATAATCATCCTTCATCTCTAGAACTAGTATTTAGGTTTTCTAATCCTAGTGACACTATTCCTAGCTGAACGATCAATCCCCCGGTACTTGTGACTATACTATACTACAACGATCAGGTACACTGCCTGGTGGGGGTTGTAAGCTTCTCGAGATCCCTCGAGAGGTAAAGCCTGGTGCAAACCCCACGCATCAGCTCAATACTTCTCTCTGACATGTGCACAGACACATGAGGTGTGCTTCTAGAAGTATCAATCGTTAGCTAATGATGGTTGATTGGTGTGGTGTAAGGTCAATTGAACCAGGGTAGTAAACTAGGGTTCATGGAGTGCGTGTATATTCTGGGTATTGAGGGGATTTGGGGATGAAAGAAAAGCGTGTATTTATTTTTATTATATTGACCCTGGAGTTGACCATTTGACCGTGGGTTATTGGACTTTGACCATGATTGGGCTTGGGTGAAATGATTTTTGGGCTTGGTGATTTAAAAAACTTTACTTTGGACCAGGCTTTGTAAATGAGTTATATTTTCAGATTTTGAAGTAATAACTTTAAAGGACCAAATGTGTTAATATACTGAAAACCAAGGGCTGATTTTGTCATTATCTCAAAGTATAAATCAAGGACTAATTTTTCCAATCTTGAATACATGAAGGACTTATGTTGACCAGGCTTTGACTTTTTGACCATCTCCCACTCTCGTGCCCGTTTTTCCGGTTTTTGCATGATTTTTCGTCTTTTTGTGATAAATCCGTACCTGCATGTTCACAACATAAAAACACATATTTCCTTGGCATTTGTTAGTTCATTTAGTCAATTGGGGTCGGTATTTGGCCATAAAATGGTATGTGAATTAACACATACCAAAATCCCCAGACTAAGGTATTGTCGCGTCCTCACGCAATGTGATCAATTCACGCTTTTGGGATAAATAATTTCAAAACTCTTCCTAATAACTTTGTAAAGTAGCAAGGAGGTTCGAAAGAAGTAATAAAATCATTTATTCCCGAAAACGCTCCGTTTTCCAAAATTTTTCCTTTATTCCTTTATTCCACTTTCACTTTGTATTTTCCATACTTCATACTAGTGACGGTTTGTTAAACTTTCATTATTTTTCAATAATTATTAGGGTCAACGAGTAGAAACACTTCTATTTAAGAAGTGACCATACGGATAAAAATCGTCATCCTTGATTTTTCACGAGTCCCCAAACTAAGCGTACAAACGAGATCACAACTTATCTACAAGTTAGATGCTAACACTACTCATAAAAGTTACTTGTGGAAACTCCTTACTCCCATGTCCTAGGTTTTGTATCTCAATATTTTATTTTTGTTGAGAAATGAATTGCTTCATATTTTCTCGTTTCGATACTTTTTAGTCCGATAGTGACACCTAAGTTTAAACGATAAGTAGTTATTCATTTTCTCTTAAGAACCACTGCAATAGAAATTCGGTCCACATCAAGGAATTTTGGTACACACAACATCATAAATATAAGTTGCGGAGTACTTCACGTGCACCTCATGTGTCCAATTCAGAATCATCCACATACACCTCACGTGCCAACAACTTATTTACATTCAAACTCTTATTCAACATAACTATCAACTTTCACTTTTTCATTTTTCACTTTTTTTTTACTTTTCTCATATTTTTCACTTTTTTCTTTCTTGACTTTTCTCAATACATCAATGGAAGCTTATTGGGTAGCTCCAAAACCACATAGATAATCAACTTTTGACTTTTCACTTTTTGCTCTTATTTTTTATGTTCCTTGATATGTACCCAACTTCTAAAGCAAAAATTCTCTTAAGAAAACAAAGAACTAAATATTATTCAAACCGAAATACCACTAATTAACCTAGAACATCGATTATATATGGGTGGCATATCTGATGGGAGTAAAAAGCCACAAGTACCTCTCATGAGCTCTAAAGAGAACCACTACTCCACGTTTAGCATCTAACTTCTAAATAAACTCTATCATTTCTCGCTCTTCGCAATTTAAGATTCCAAATAATGAAACCAGCGAATACTTAGCCGATAATCAGCCACACATATATAAAGTCAGCTACAGAAACTTGCAAATTCTAGAAGAAGAATTCGCGTTTTCTAGCTCCTGATGTAAAAGACTAGCGAAAGCTTTTAAGCTGCGCATGTATAAAGTAAGTACGGGAACTTGCAGATTCTTAAGAAAGAATTCGCATTTTATAGCTCCTAGTGTACAAAACTAGCACAAGCTTATGTGATTATCATTGGTTAAGGGAACAAGCTAGGGCTCAACACGCCCGGTCAAGTCAAAATATTTATTTCTACTCTCGCCAGCAAGAAAGTCAACAAGGTGTCAAAACACTTATTCAAACTTTATTATATTTTTGCACAATTTTTTCACTTTTTTTTTTAAATTTTTTTGTGCTTTTTCATGATTTCTTCTTTCATTTTCCTTCAAAATTTTTGAAATTTTCAATTTTTTTTCAATTTTTTTTTTTTTTTTTTTTTTTTTTTTTTTTTAATTTTTGGTGGAAAAACGGAGTTGCAAGAGTGCACAACATAGTAAAAAATGCAAGGTCAAAATTGAATCGAAGATTCACCCTCCCCCAGACTAGAATGAAACATTGTCCTCAATGTTTTTACGGGTTAAGGTAATCCTAACAAAATTCTAGGGCCATTTATTAAGTATGCCAAAGAAAACGTTAGTCGATAAGATTCACGGATATATGATTTCCAATAAGCACCGATGAATGAAAACTCGAGTGGAGAGAAGATAACAAGCACGAGAGTCATCATAAATCGCGGACAATCCTAACAAACATCACAAACAACCACGGAACACAATAGTAGAAGAGGCACCCCCTCCTCAAGTTATTTGTTAGAAAATAGAAAATAAGAAGATGAAATTGGATAAGCATGGCTTGCCACCTACGAAGCGCTTTGTTTTTGATTTCTGAGTCACGTAGCTTGACTCGATCCCCGAATTCAATCGTCCTTGGGGAGAGTTTGGAGATCCGGGACTACCATGGTTGGTACGTCCCCTCCAAAATAATGTTTTAAACGGTGACCATTCACCTTAAAATTGGGACCATCGGGTTGAGCTAACTCAATGGTACCATAAGGGAAAACTTGGGTTATTGTGAATGGTCTAGACCAACGGGTTTTAAGCTTACCCGAGAAAATCTTTAAACGAGAGTTAAAAAGTAGCACTTGATCACCAACATTAAAAACGCGGTCTTTGATCTTGGCATCATGGATTCTTTTTGTTTTCTCTTTATAAATCAAAGAATTCTCGTAAGCTTGATCACGGAGTTCGACTAACTCATTCAATTGAACTTTTCTATGATCACCCGCGGTTTTTAAGTCAAAGTTTACATGTTTTAAGGCCCAGTAGGCCTTGTGCTCAAGTTCGATGGGCAAATGACAAGTTTTCCCGTAAACCAGCTTATATGGTGTACACCCAATGGGAGTTTTGTAAGCGGTCCGTAAAGCTCATAATGCATCTTCTAATTTGTCGGCCCAAGAGGCACGGTGCTCTCCTACTGTCCTTTCTATTATCCGTTTTAAACCACGATTGGAGACCTCAACTTGACCACTCGTTTGTGGATGATAAGCCGTGGAAAGACGATGTGTGACACCATATTTAAGCATTAATTTCGCAAATTGATCATTGCAAAAATGGGTCCCACGATCGCTTATGATGGCTCGAGTTGTACCAAATCGGGCAAAGAGACTTTTTAAGAATTTAACAACAACTCGGGCGTCATTGGTGGGGAGCGCCTTTGCTTCAAACCATTTAGATAAGTAATCGACGGCCACGAGAATGTACTTATTTCCTCTAGACGACGGGAATGGCCCCATGAAATCGATGCCCCAAACGTCAAAAATTTCACAAACGTGAATCGCATTTTGTGGCATTTCATCTTTTTGAGAAATTTTCCCTTGACGTTGGCAAGAATCACATGTTTTCACCAATTCATGGGCATCCCGATATATCGTCGGCCAATAAAAGCCGGAATCGAACACTTTCTTTGCGGTGAAATTGGCACCATGATGTCCCCCCGTGGGTCCACTATGGCATGCCTTAAGAATTTCAACGGCTTCTGTACTGTGAACACACCGCCGGATCACTTGATCCGCACAGACTTTGAACAAATAGGGGTCGTCCCAAAAATAATGTTGGACATCTTTAAAGAATTTATTCTTTTGCTGGGACGACATCCCTTTCCTAATGAATTTCCCCACATGGTAATTCGCAAAATCGGCGAACCATGGGGTACTTTGGTCAAGTTTAGTCACACTCCCAAGTGTCTCGAGAGGAAATGCATCATTAATTTCCTTGCTCTCAAGAACACTTTGATGGGGGTTCTCAAGTCGTGAAAGGTGATCAACAACAAGGTTCTCAGCTCCTTTCTTGTCTCGTATTTCGACATTAAATTCTTGGAGCAAAAGAACCCACCGCATTAAACGTGGCTTAGCATCTTGCTTTGCCATTAAGTACTTAAGGGCTGAGTGGTCCGTATACACTATGCATTTCTTAAGGAGCAAATAAGACCTAAATTTTTCAAAAGTATACACAACCGCTAATATTTCCTTTTCGGTAGTTGTGTAGTGATGTTGGGCGTCATTCATGGTCTTACTTGCATAGTGTATAGGTTGAAAATACTTATTCTTACGTTGCCCCAGAACTGCACCAATGGCATAATCACTTGCATCACACATTAGCTCAAATGGTAAGTCCCAATCAGGGGCAACTAAGATTGGTGCCTCCGTTAACTTCTTCTTTAAAACATTAAATGCATCGACGCATTCATTAGTTAAGTTAAACGGAGCATCCTTCTCTAAAAGGTGGGTCAGAGGCCGGGCTATTTTGGAGAAGTCTTGAATAAAATGTCGATAAAAGCCAGCATGACCAAGGAAACTTCGGATTCCTTTGACGGTCGTAGGATGAGGTAATTTAGCAATAACATCTACTTTTACACGATCTACCTCAATCCCAGATTTGGATATTTTATGGCCGAGGACTATGCCCTCTTTAACCATGAAGTGACACTTCTCCCAATTTAGAACTAAATTAGTGTTTTCACACCGAATTAGCATACTTTCCAAATGGGAGAGGCAAGAGTCGAAAGAATTTCCAAAGATGGAGAATTCGTCCATGAACACTTCCATGGTTTTTTCAATCATATCGGAGAAAATGGCCATCATACACCATTGAAACGTGCTTGGAGCGTTACATAAGCCAAAGGGCATTCTACGATAGGCAAACGTTCCATACGGGCAAGTAAAAGTGGTCTTTTCTTGATCCTGGGGATCAATGGGAATTTGAAAGTACCCAGAAAAGCCATCCAAGAAACAATAGAACTCATTTCCCGCTAATCGTTCAAGCATTTGGTCCATAAAAGGGAGCGGGAAATGGTCTTTACGTGTCGCATCGTTCAACTTGCGGTAGTCGATACAAACTCTTCATCCGGTCACAAGTCGAGTTGGTATAAGCTCATTATCGTCATTCTTCACAACAGTGATTCCGCCCTTCTTGGGACACAATGAACCGGGCTAACCCATGAACTATCCGAGATCGGATAAATCATTCCAGCGTCAAGGAGTTTAATAACTTCCTTTTTGATCACTTCATGGATTTATGGATTAACCCGTCGTTGTTGTTGGACGGAAGCTTTGTGATTATCTTCAAGTAGAATCTTATGAGTGCAAAATCGAGGATCGATTCCCTTAATGTCGGATATTTACCAAGCAATCGCACTTTTATGCTTCCGAAGCACATCTAAGAGTCGTGTCTTCTCCTCATCTTTAAGGCCTTTTGATATTATAACCGGTAATTTATCATTTTTTTCCAAGTATGCGTATTCGAGATGAGGAGGAAAATCCTTGAGCTCGAGCTCTGGAGGATTCTCAATAGACGGCTTAACTTCTTTTACGTATGCCATTTTTAGGTCCATCGGAAGGAAAGAAACAATCGGGTTTTCATTTAACAATTTCTCAATTAATAAGATGTCCCCCTCCGGATCAAAGTTATTATTATCAATTTCCGGTGAAAATGATTCATTTGAAAGACAAGCATTAATTTCTTCCCAAGCGAGATCACTTTCCTCAAACGGAGCGAGGGAAGGGGAAGAATCGGAGATGATTGGTTCAAAAGAAGGAGTAGGATTGCCACTCGAAGCATTGTCGGTGAAACCAAGAAGTTCTTGAGAATACTCCTCCGTAGCTTCATCAATAACATTGATTCGATTGATGGAAGAAACATCATAGTCGGAGGAGTATCTCACGGTTTGGTTAAGATTGAAAGTAACGGCTTCATTTCCCACACGTAAGGTAATCTCCTCGTCGTAAACATCAATTAAATGATGACCGGTCCTTAGGAATCCTCTCCTGAGAATGAGAGGAACCCGTGGATTGGCATCGAAATCAACAACCACAAAATCCGCAGGGAAATTGAATTTCCCAACATTGACAAAAATATCCTCAGCTATGCCAATTGGACGAGACGTAGATCGGTCGGAAAGCTCGAGGGTCATAAGCGTCGGTGTCAAGTTAGGAAGAGACAACTTTTTCCATATTGACAATGACATAAGGTTAATGCTAGCACCAAGATCGGCCAAGGCGAAGCATTGAACCATACCCGAAAAATTGCAAGGTATAAGAAACTTGCCAAGGTCTTCAAGCTTTTCGGGTAGCTTTTTAAGAAGAACCACTGAACAATTCTCATTCATTTGAGTCTTTGACATTTCAAAAAGCTTTTCCTTATTATTTAAAAGACCTTTTAGCATCGAAGCAAATTTTGGCATCAAAAGTATAGCATCCGCGAGACTTATATCAAAGTGTAACTCTTAAAAAATCTGATAGAACTTTTCCATTTGGTTTTTATCCTTCTCGCGGTGCTTTTGTTCATTTAAGCGTGACGGATATGGCAACTTTGTTTTAACCGGTGTTTCCTTTTCATTTTCATTAACAACTTTTTCCTTTCCTTTAGACGTCGGGACCACCGGAGGTTGGATGTCTTCGGTCCTTCCATTATTAATAGGAATTTCCGTATCCGTTGTCACCTCGGGTTCACGGACGACTACCTTGGGAGGTAGAGAAGAAGAGGTAGTCAGAGCCGTCGGTCCATCATAAGTAACACCACTCCTTGTTATGATCGCTTATGCATCGCCCCTCGGGTTAGCGATCGTGTTGCTTGGCAATGTTCCAGAGCCTGAGGGTCGATCATTTAAACGCTTGTTAATATCGTTGATTTGAGTTGCAAATAACCTTGTTGTTTCCTCTTGTTTAGCAATTAAAGCTTGTTGACTTTGAATCAATTGCTTAATCAACTCTTCCGTGGGCGACGGATTTGGAATAACATTTTGATTTTGATTATTGAAATTTTGCCCACGGTTTTGAAAATTGCCATTGTTCTGATTTCCATGATTAAAATTTCCATGATTGTTATTCTGAAAATTCCCATTGTTTTGAAAATTGTTCCCTTGATGCGGGGCTTGGTTTTGATTTCCCTGAAAATTCCGATTGTGGTTAACACCTTGGTTTTGAAAACCTTGATTTTGTCAATTTTGATTTTGATTAGATTGATGTGTACGGTTTTGCACATTGTTATTATGATTCTGATTCTGAAAACCGGGTGGTCCAAGATAATGGCTCGAACGGTAATTGAGAAGACTACGATCTCCTTGAAGAGGTGGGTAACCGTTGCCACCCATATTCATAGCATACACGTTTTCTTGAGCAAAAGAGCCGGTCGTCGGACACTCATAATACGGATGTGGACCGCCACAAGTAATACAACCTTGATTAACGACGTTGACTTGTTGACTTGATTTTTCCATAGACATTGCATCAACTTTCTTTGTTAAAGCCACAAGCATACTTATCATTTCATCATTACTTTTACCAGTATTAGACACTTGCGGTTTATTTCTTGACATCCTTATACGAGCCTTATTTTCAATTATTGTGAAAGCATCATTCGTGTTCCTAGCCGACAAGTTCCCACCCGTAGCAGAGTTGAGTGAATCTTGGTCAGCATGACATAACCCATTATAAAAAGTGTCAATCTGCTGAAGGTCGGTGAACCCATGGTTAGGACATTTTTCCAACAAATCTTTGAATCGGTCCCAAGCTTCACTAAACGACTCATCAAAAGCTTGTTGGAACCGAAAGATTTGGGAACGTAGGTTAGAAGTTTTAGAGGGGGGATAGAAATAATTCACAAACTTGGAAGCGAGATCATTCCAAGTGTGAATCGAATTAGGCGGTTCCTTTTCCAGCCAAGTCCGGGCTGCTCCTTTTAAGGAGAAAGGAAATAACTTCAATTTCACCACATCGTGAGGAACTTGGTTCATTCTTATGGTCTCAGCGATGTCGGTGAAATTTCTGATGTGAGCATAGGGGTCTTCGTTATCAAACCCGTGAAAGGATATACCTGTGATCAAATTGAGTAATCCGTGATTGATCTCAAAGTTGGCATTGATGTCCGGAATCATAATAGCTCTCCTCACACCATTAAATGGTGATTGGAGTTGTTCCTCCATTGGACGTGGATCAAATGCCGGTTGTTGTCCCATCGACGGGATAACATTGTGCTACGGACCACCCATCGGCGGGGGTCCGTTGTGTTGTTCGTTTTGGTTCATCTCCTCGTCGTCAAGGAAATGAACCCGACTAGTATGTCGTAAAACCCGCTCGGGGTTAGAGAACGGAGACGTAAGACTCTCAAAAGAAGAACGGGTGTGCATACACCACAAACAAATTCAAAAAGAAAACAAAAAAGAAAAGAGAAAAGAAAATCTTTTTATTTTTTATATTATTATTTTTTTTTTCAAAAACTTTTTATTTCTTATGTTTTTCTTTTCTTAAAACGTAACGTTAATTGAAAACCGTTTCTTTCAAAACCACTCGCGACGAGACGGGAGATAAAAATGGATCTCTCTTCAGCTAGCAATTTAATGTCTTAGCTTCCGTATTTCCCGCTTAATCAGTTGTAGTAATTGAAATAATCCGATAAACAACTAATTTTACGTTTTCGTTATATTGTGAGACTTTTTTGGTTTACAACGCCCTCCCTTCCACGGTAGAGTCGAGGCTGTAACTTTATTAATTTTTTTGGTATTTTTTTTAAACACTTTAGGAAAAGTGTTTTGAATTTTTCAATTTTTATAAAAATATATATACAAAGTAGAGGAAGGCTTAACAAATCACGATTTTTTAAAACGATATTCAAAAATTCACTTCGACCTTCCCCGGCAGCGGCACCATTAATTGGTTGTGTGAAAACCAACTTATATAATATATAGTAGTATATCGAAATGATCCGCATAAAATACGGATCACCCGAGTCGTATCCAAGTGAAGCCGAATGGAATCAAGAATATTGATTCGTGAAACCGTGAATTGAGAAGTGATAAAGTGAAAATAGCAATCAAGATATTCAAGTATTCACAAACAAATATGAATTATGCAAAGAGTACAAGCAATTAATGCACAAAAGTCTAAAACGTAAAAACGGAAATGCAACCGCGTTATTTAAAACGTAACGTTTATTGAAAAATGATCCTACAAATTTGAAAATATTTTCTAAAAATCTTAAACTAATAAAATGAATTTCCAGAAAAATAAAAATATTTTTTTGACTTTTCTATTATTTTCTATGAATTAATTTTGCTGTTTATGATTTTAAAAATGAATTAAAAATGAAAGAAAATAGAAAAATAAGGTTGAAAAATGAAAATTAAATTCTAAAAATTCTAAAATATTATAAAAGAATTTCTAAAAATATTTTTGTATTTTTCACAGCCTTTCTGAATTTTTATGGATTTTTGTTATTTAAAATCTATTTAGAAATGAATTAAATAAAAAAGAAATTAAGAAAAATAGTAAAAATACTAGAAAAAATCTGGAAAAATTCCAAAAAATCAAAAATAATAAAAGAAACTCAGAGAAAAATTTTGAAATTAAAATAAGCTGAAAAAGTGCTTATTAGAGAAAAACTGCTTATCACAAGTGCTTATTTTAAGCACTTGTGACCCAATATCAATGAAACTTAAAACTTAGTCTAAAAATGATGCAATTAGCTCAGTAATGCAAGAAATGCTCAAATATTATCACAGAAGCTCAAGAAAATGGCAATAAGCTCACAATTAAGCTCAGTCAATAAGCAGAAAAGGCACAAACAGATACAGAAGCAAAAATGTGATACAAATCACTCAACCAACTCAGATACAATCCAGAATCAAACTCAATTCACAAATTCAAGCTCAGGAACAAAATTACAGGCCTAAGATCACAAGCAGACCTCTGTCTCACTTAGGCAACTAAACAGGTTGAATAAGCTGACATATTAAGCTCTAAACTTAAAGATTATAGGGGCAAAAGCTAGACTGGACAACTGAGATACTAAATCCTCCAATCAATTAACCATAAACTACTATATGCTACTCTGAATTAAGCCTAGATCAGCATCTAAAGAAACTCAAAATTGTGGAACAGTTGACTAATTAAGCTGCAATCTAAACTTGACCAAATCCAATTTCAAGCTACTAAATCAACTTCTACATGTGTTGTTTAGCTACAATTAAGCTGAATTAAACTATCTAACTCTAAATAATACCTAACTCTACAATCACACCAACTGATTCAAATTTCCAAATCAGTTAACTCATTTTAAATACTAACTTTGACTATTTCTAAACTTACTTACTGTTTTATTGATTCAAAACTTTATTATATCACTAAAGTAACTTTAATGAAACAGAAATGCAGCAGTATATCAACAATTAAGCTCCACAATCAATAAATCCAAACACTCCTTTAGTGAGTCTGTCTTACTAAATTCAACTCAAATATAAGTCTAAGTCAATCCAAACTTCCAATAATAATACCACTCATGATCAATGATACTGAAGTTTATCCAGAAACACAGATTTCAGATACAACACAATCACAAACAACTCAGATCTAGTTAAATGGCAAATGATCAACAACTCTCTACTGAAACACCACACTACTCAGATCTGAGATATATCAATTCAGAGAACACTAATGATGCTACAATCCAGCAGAAGATCACAATGAAACTAATACTCCACTCAAATCAAAGTTATACTCATTTCTATCAAACTTAGTTAATCAAAATAAGCTAATACTACACAGAACAAAGCTATCATATAAGACAGATGAATAATCCAAATCTACCATTACAATAACAACTAGTATATCAGTAAACTCTAAATCAATCAAACAGTAATACTAATAGCTACTCAAATCAACTAATATTAATCTATGAACTCAAAATTTAATCAGAACTTACAAATTTATTCTATCTCAGCAAAACAGAGATAGATTCACTAAGCTTGCCTATCTTTAAGATAGGCAGGTCCTTCCCTGTCTGACCTAGCTATCCAATATACACCTCAGCAACCAATGGATCTGATATACCTTTTAATGGAACAGTACAAGTACACCACTAGCTATATGAGCTTGAATATACTGCATATAAGCTGAATGCAGCTTATTGAAGACCTAAATCACAAAAACTTTTAAACATTTTTATATGTTTTTAATTTTCTGATTTTTATTTATTTTTCTTCTTTTCTATAAATGATAAGAGAATGGAATGATTTTAACAAAAACTAATTACCAATAACTACTGAATTAAAGCTAAAATAAAACAGATTTAAAATAGAAATAGCAATAAGAATTGATGAATAAGCTGAAATCAGTAAGCTAAAACTTTTATTAAAACTCAATAAGAAATTACAAACACTAAACTAGTTACAATAAAATTTCGACAGCATAACTCTAAGCTAAAAAGTACATTCAAAATAAGCTAAAACTAACTCTATATATAGGAGAGGAGTGAGGGTTGGGGTCTAAATGCCAGGTTGGCAATCCGCACCACTCTTGTGCTTCTTCAGTCCATTTCATCACCCTTGGATCAGGATTGTGCTTCTTTGATCAATTCATAGCCTTTGGATCAAGATTTAGGACGTAGCCTGTCCAATCTAATTCTGACATCTGTCCCAATGCGCTCACATTCTCTGTCTTGTCAGACTCTTCTAGAAACGGTATCCAATGATGGATAATGATGCGTCTTGCCCAATGGTGAGCAACCAAGTGTCCCTCGTAGCTCAATACTTCTCTCTGACATGTGCACAGACACATGAGGTGTGCTTCTAGAAGTATCAATCATTAGCTAGTGATGGTTAATTGGTGTGGTGTAAGGTCAATTGAACCAGGGTAGTAAACTAGGGTTCATGGAGTGCGTGTATATTCTGGGTATTGAGGGGATTTGGGGATGAAATAAAAGCGTGTATTTATTTTTATTATATTGACCCTGGAGTTGACCGTTTGACCGTGGGTTATTGGACTTTGACCATGATTGGGCTTGGGTGAAATGATTTTTGGGCTTGGTGATTTAAAAAACTTTACTTTGGACCAGGCTTTGTAAATGAGTTATATTTTCAGATTTTGAAGTAATAACTTTAAAGGACCAAATGTGTAATATACTGAAAACCAAGGGCTGATTCTGCCATTATCTCAAAGTATAAATCAAGGACTAATTCTGCCAATCTTGAAAACATGAAGGACTTATGTTGACCAGGCTTTGAATTTTTGACCATCTCCCACTCTCGTGCCCGTTTTTTCGGTTTTTGCATGATTTTTCGTCTTTTTGTGATAAATCCGTACCTGCATGTTCACAACATAAAAACACATATTTCCTTGGCATTTGTTAGTTCATTTAGTCAATTTGGGTCGGTATTTGGCCATAAAATGGTATGTGAATTAACACATACCAATATACTTTGACTTGGACTTGAATATTGCGATGTTGTAACATTGTTGGATAAGGATTGGACGTACTGGATTTACGATATTAGTTGAACGGATAATTATGGACCCTTTGGTACATGAGACGGAAGGATGTGCTAGACTTTGACTAGTTTAACATATCTGGACCCGAACAATACAAAATGGTCGATAAAATGAAACAACTAATACAAACGCGAATAATATGTTCAATTATATATCGTAACTTATAAAATTTAACGATAAGATAAATTATTCAAAGAGTCGTTTGACTTGGGAAATGTTTAATAAATGGGCAGGTCATGCTGAAATTTCGTAAAACCTTTTTATAAACTTATATCGTTCATATATCCTAAAATCTTTTCGAAACTCATATGTTTTAACGAGTATAACACCTATTTTGGGAAAAACGGGGAAAAGCCGAAACTATCTATCGATTGTTGATTATTTGTTTATTTCTTCTTTTTCTGATTTTATTCTTTTTTTTATATTTCTTTTTTCTTTTCTCTCATATTTCTTGAGTATTCATTCGTATTCGCCGACTTATTATTATTCTTATCTTTCTTGACTTCCACACGAGGTTTAAACGTATATTTTCTTTCAAACGCGATTGATTCAAAAACCTTTTATACGATTATTGTTTATTGAATTATTCGAGTATTATTTCTGAGTTATGCCATTTAACTGATTAGGTTGTGCTGAGGTTCATTTGTTGTGCCGTACCACTTGATTACTTGTGATATCTCGTTTTTCTGTGACTAAAGTGTGATTCATAGCCCCACTTTACTTTTTAATTGTTTATAAACCCTTGGGGTGAGATACATGATACTTAAATGTTTTTTGAGCACAATTGTTTATTGGTATGCTATTCCTGATTGTTATGTTGTTCCTGATTGGTATGCTAAGTAGCTATACCTTGCCACAGCGAGTCCCTCAGATCATGAGCCATTAATTACTTGCAAGTGAGCATGAGTATAGTTTATAGGCCTATAGGATTTGACCGTCCCACTCATGTTGCCAGGTAGGCAACACGGGTGTACTATATTTGAGTTTCCTAGGTATTTTTCAAGATACCTAGCTTTGGGGGCATTTGTTATATTATGAAATTCAGTGGTTATTGTTGACTTACTCCAGAGTTACTGGTGCTGGTTAACGCTTTGTGTGTCATGAGCTTAGCATTATCTATATACATTACAATATAATTACTGTTGCTTACCCGATGTATGCATTTGTTGCTTATATCTTCCAGACTTAAAATCTTGTGCTCAACTATTATATACTAAACCTATGAATTGCACTCAACTGTGTTAACTTTTTAAGCATGTTTATCTCAGGTACTAACTAAATGAAGCATACTTTTGGGTGATGGAGTGGCTAGGACTTTTGGAGGCTATATGTGGCTGTTTTATCTAAATTTTACTATCTTTTCTTCATATCATTCGCAAAACCTTTTAAAACTGTGTCTTTTGATTTCCGCTGCAAACTTTGTTATTTCTGCTGCAAACCTTGTTTATTTTTCTGCTGCAAACTTTGTTTACTTTTCCACTGCTACTTATGTTAAAGAGTCTTTGAACTTTAAATGGTTTTATGTAATAGAATGATATGTTTTAATTAAAAACGTCCTGTCATGAGGCCATTTTTTATGGATGTGACTGTTTTACCCCTCGAGTAATACCCCTGGTTATGTTCCGCTGCCATATCCGAGTTAGGGGTGTTACAAATGTATCGTATTTAGAGTTTAAGCCTTCTCAATTTTCTTCTCAATTTTAATATTTTCAATAGATCCATATTCATTTACAGACATAAAATTACAAATTTGGTCCTTTAACATTCTAAAAGCATCATGTATAGTGATATCAATGTTACTATAAAGTGTTATGACATCTCCGTCAGACTAAAGATTATCCTAATGTTACACCAAACTTAAGACCCATTAAATTTGTGTTTGTGTAAGTTGATTTGGTAGGCTTATGAGCTTGTCAAAAGTTGATAAGCTCATTAGCTAATTTTCCAGTCTTACAAGCTTATTCAGCAATGCTTGTCAACTTTATTACCTCATAAGATGAATTTGCTCAATAGCCTAAGAAAATAAGTTTGCGAGTTTATCAACATTTCAATAAGCACATAAACCCATTAGATAAGCTTATATAAACATTTTCTGAAACACACTCAAACTTTATTTTTAAAAGGATATGTAGTGAATAACTAGAGTGAGTATAGATCTAGTTGTCGACATATATACTTCAAAATCGACATTATAGAGTTGCCTTGTTTCTAAAGAACTATATCAATAATTAATGTCAAGTTTAGCCTGAACATGTGATTAATTAACACAAACATGTAATTAACATCCACACATTGAAAATGTTCGTACCTCTTTTCGTTGAAGAGTAATGTATGTGACAAAAACATATAACCATCAAAAGCAAAATCATATTATTGTTACACAAAAGAATTTTGTTATTTTAGTTTCTAATAAACTGATATAGAAGATTGAACAAATATGATTCATTTGAGTATCATTTGGGCAAAAACAAACACTGCAACATAACGCATGCTTATAGTTATAGTTCTATTTCTTCTTCATCTAATGCATCGACAAATTCCCTCTAAACAAAATGCAATCGTCCTGAGTGGACAATAGTCAAAACAATCATCCCTTCGTTGACACTCAGGTTCTTCATCATTTGGGACGACAACTGTTGTTTTACTCAAACTTTCAACATCACCGGCTCCAAATACTACAAGAACAAAACAAACACGTTATTTTGAAACAGACAACGAACTCAATAAATTTTAAAATGAGTAGAGAGAATAACCGCAAGTGTTAAGCAACAACAATGTTGCAAGAAAAACAACTTTTAACAAAGTATTAGCCATATATTCTCTCCGTTGCTAAGTTGAGATGGATTTGTGTTATGTACTCAAAGGTTCGACTACTACAAGGAATTTATAGCCATTAAATTACATTTATGCTATAGGAAACAATAGTATTAATTAATAATCTACTAATGCACATAGTATTAATTAATACTCTACTAAATACACATACTAAATGCACAACTATTTGTGAAAAAGAGATTTGGGGCAGTTTGCTTTATGGGTTTTGTCCATAGGGTTTAGGATTAAGATTAAATCCTTCGTTCGGTTTGTCTATTTGGGATTTAAAATTGGAACTCACTCATGAGAATAAGGGGACCCTTTCTAACAGGTCCACTTGCAATACACTCTTTTCTCTTTATATTTATCATTTTTTATTTAGCTTTGTTTTTAATGTGTACATGATGTATTATAATGTGTACTCTTCTACTAAAAATCATAATTTATGTGTTTCTTGTACGCCCCATTCATTATTTATTTTATTTGAAGGTTAAAATAACTATAAATAATAACAATAATTTATATTCCAATATACAAAACAAACAACATTTTTCTCTTTAAAATCAAACTCAAATCCAAATCTAAATCTAAATCCTAACCAAAATCCTAAAGTATCAACAAACCAAACGCACCCTTAAGTTAATACGAGAATTAACTTAAAGCTCTTTTTCATAAATAGTATGTGCATTTAGCACATAATATTTAAATGATAATTGTTTTATGAAATTTACTGTCCTATTTTAATTGTTACTCCGTATGTTACAGGCATAGATCATTCTACCATATTTTTTATTGTGTGTATCGGATTGATTGATTTTTTTTCCTGTGTATGTGTTTAGGTTGTGTTTGGCGCAATATGTTAAACAACATTTAGGAGCGGTGTTAATGAAATTTGAGCATTGTGATTTTAACGCTGGTTTGACAAGCATCAAATAGGTTTTTTTTAGTGCTCTTTTTTCAACGCCGCATGAAGTAACATTTAGAAGAATTGAGTAATTAAGAGTTGTTTTACACATTATGATTATAGCTTACGGCACCAAACTTCCTTTTAAAGAAAAAATAGCTATTGTCAATGCATCCTACTACCATGACTATTGTTCACTTGGACTGCTACTTTTACCAAACACAACTTTAACTATTCTATGGTAGAAAAACTTAACATTATTGCTTATGAGCCATGAAATGAGGTTTATGATACTACTCGTATAAGTTATTTTTATTTATAAAGATTTTCATTGCACTAAAATAAGGGATAGTTATTGATCATTACTTCTAAAATTTTGCAAACATCTGAAAATTTTATTTATATTGACTTTGAATTCATACAATTAGTATAAGTGAAAACATGAATGTACAGTACTTACTATAAACTATCAATTAAGCATCGATGTTTAGTTTATCAAGTGCATTAATAATTAGTTTAAGTTAACATCATTTTCATAAAATATCACATCCTTTTTTTCTACGGTTAAATAGTTAATCAGCTAGTAAAACATTTATAACAAATAATCTATAGCCTAGGTGGTTTAATAATACTAGTATTATTTAGTAATTGGCATTTAGTAATAGACAGTGTGAAAGATTCAGTGGGTTTATACTGAATAATTTGATAATCAACAAATTTAAATATTAAAACTTACATTCCCGTTGCGAAACACAAGCAAATAATTTCTAGTTCCTTCTCAATACCAACCATGTGTTATAAATGTCAACGGTGTATATTTTTTGTAAGGTGTTATGAGTGGAAAATTTGCTAACAAAATGTAAAATTTGCTAACAAAATTTGTAGTGGTACACATATTATGCAACGAATGTCCTAGTGGTAATTGAGACTATTATCACTAAAATGCAAAAGATGTCAGTGTAATACATGCTTGCTCCAAACAACTTTGAAATTGGAAGGCTTTTCCTTTTTCATGTTCGTGTGACGGCGGGCTCAAACTTTGCATATTATTCGACTAAAAAGTCGAAAAAAAATATAGAAAGAGCGGATCGACTACAAGGAATTTATTGCCATTAAATTGCATTTATGCTATAAGAAAAAGTATTTTGATTGATATTGATTTAATGTCCTTTTTAATTAATACTAGTATGTATATTACACAGTATTAAATTAAAAGGGATCATTTACTTTATGAAATTTACTGTCTTTTTCAATTTATATTGTTATGTTATAGGCATTAATCAATCTTCCATATTTTACAGATATCTGAAAATTTTATGTATGCAGATATTGATTAATGACTATGAATTCACACAATCGGCATAAGTGAAAACTTTAATGAATACAAATATAGTAGTAAACTAGATGAATTTCCATGCAAAACGATGGTGTATAGCGGCAAATAATTATAATTGCAAACTTTGTGGTTCTGGTGTGACATTTGAAGCAAAACGGGTTTTATGGTTGCATTAACTTGTGTGTGTCTTTTTTATGTATATATGTGTGTGGAGTAATTGAAAGTAAAGAAAAATTAGTGATTTAAATCGTAATTAAGTATTTAGATATCTGATAGATTTTTTTTATTTTTATCAATAGGGTTAATTTAGTCTAATAACTTTACTAGTTTTTTAAGTTTTAAGAAAAATTATTCGTGTTTTATACATGACTCTTTCTATTAAAATAAGTATAATGTTAATTAGTTATTAATCTGCTAGTAAAACATTTTGAACAAATGATCAATAGCCTAGCGGTACGTGATTATGTTAATATCATCTATGTTACTAAAATTGTTCAAGAAAAAAAATGTTACTAATAAAAGATTATCTTAATGCAATATTACCGGTACTATGAATAAAATTGGACAAACAATTTATAGTAACTAAAAGTCTAAGATCCTATTTAGACAATTAGACCTATGACAATATAAACGATATTATGCTAGCTAGGACACAAACCAGTCAAATATTTACACTCATGCAAATTAATAGGGATATGATTGTGACATGATATGGATAGCACAAACATAATGCCAATTTGTGATTGTTTTGGATGTGATGCACGAAGGTTTGAATAAGAGGGGTCCAAGTAGCGGTTATGGATGTCTTGGCATAGGAAAATCAGATATGGGGTGTGTAACATCTCGCTACTCAGCCACAATATTGTTCATTTTACCGGCAGGTTTACGGCTTTATTTTTGTGACCCTCGTGTGAAGGCTTCCTGGTAAGTCACCCGAACCAGTATTACTTTCGCATGAACATGCTTAATTGTACCGTTCCTAAGAACTTCACCTGCGTATACCACAAAACGCGTTGTATCATTGTAAGGCGGATATTATCTTATGAACCAAACATTATATCTCTCAAGGCCACAGCCGATGTAAGATTTGCCTAGGGTGTTATAGGGTGGCCGGTAAATATCGGATATTTGTACAAATTTGTTGGCACAAGATTTTACCCTCCTAACAAAGAATAAAACAAAATGTCCTTGCACCAAATACAATGTTCTTCATTTCAGTACCAGAAAACGGAGTAGCTAAAAAATGTGAAGACTATTAACAAGAATCTGTCACAAAACCATTAATATACCCATCAACAAAATAACTCTAGTGTTGGAACAATGAAATCCATCAAAGACAAATAACTTAGGAGCTGAGATTAAGTTAGGCATTAAGATTGAGAAGATTCATGCCATGAAAGTAAAGATTACCAAAGGTTGACACAAGTTGAACCATTAGGCACGCGTGTATTTGTGAAATAGTTGAAGGAATTCATCAGCTTCCTTTGCTCCAATTTTGTTGAAAGCGGTTGCAAGAAGCTTGAAGCAAGAAACCAGATCATCCTTGAATGTAGTTGAGCATGAATCCTTAATAACCACCTCTTGCTCACGACCGACAAGACATCCAACTTGACGGCCATCCATGTAACCTTTACAAGCCATCAGAATATCACACACACGATTGCGAAAATGCCCCACAACAAAATTCTCAAAGTTCTGCAAGGTAAGAACAAAAAGCATGTCATGTGATAAGCATTAATTATTAGTATTATATTATAAGAAAAAGTATGTCGATTACCTTGGGTGGCTTGTTCATGATAAACACCATTGTTTTTAGTGATTTGATAAGGGTGTTCTCGTTGTATAGAAAGCAAGCATATTCTCGATAATACCTGATTCTCATGGCGTAGATAACATTATTCAGCAATGGCTTTGGGTTCAAGATCCTGCTCTGAATATTGACAAGAAGCTGGAGGATTGTCGAACTGCCAGGGACCCACATCTCATCTTTGTCGTCTAAGTTGTCAGTTGTTCCCGGAAGCCTCAAGCATACATAACCAGACTTGTACAGATTTGGATTGATGCAAAGACCACCAGAGAGATACTTTATAAGCTGAATAAAATTAAGATAAATAGATAAAATCAGTGAATATAAAGAACATAAGAGATCCATTATCATGCAAGAAGAATACAAAGGATCAGGTAGATGGATAAATAAAGAAAAACAGGAGGATGACATACAGGTTGGGTAAGTGGATAGTTGCTTGGAAAACACACATCAAAAAAGAAGAGACCATCATGATACGGAGTCCCCTCTTTTCCGATAATCACAGCCCTCAGTAGATCCATCCTTGGTTCATAAACCCTCACAAATATTGAATCTGTAACCAAACTTAGATTAGAATTACGAAAGTGCTAGCATTTGCATGCGACATTCAATTCTGTCTCGAATAAATTGGACGTACCAGGCAAGCCTTTCTGGAGAATCTTCCGCTCTCTCTTTATGGTTTCAATCCAATCTTTTGGCGGCTGAAACAATTATGCATATCAAAGTTATGAAAGGTAGCAATATAATCTTATTATTAGTATTATTAATCCAATAAACACACACACATAGACACTTACCAGATCCATTTTTGAGTCACTTGTTGAAAAAGTATGATCCGAATGGTCGACAACAGTATCAAATTTCTTGAAACATTTAAACCTTTTCTTAACATCTGCATGACCAAGTGCTGCGATTGGGCTAAATTCAGCATCATAATGGTCCACTGACACATCTTCCATTGCAAATACACCACCACGCGAATCCCTTTTCTCTTCCACCATCCTCCTAATGAATGAAGCAATTTCAGGATCAATTGGTGACTCGGAAAGACTTGAAGAGACTTGAGTATCATACTGGGTCGAGTCAACATCAGTAGAACAGATGGCCTTAGTACCATCATCCTAAAGAACCACATACACAAACAAACATTAATGATAGCATATTATTATCAAAAGCAAAGAAAGAAATATACAACAGAAGAAATATTTGCTAAAAATTGCTTTAAAGTAAAACCTCGATTTTCAACTGTTCTGTTTGTACTTCCGTTCCGTCTTTAACCAGAACACCAGCCCCAGCCACAGGAGTGGAAGGACGATGACGTTTTAAACCATGGCTTATGACAGCATGCTGCAAGTGTAACAATAAATAAGTCTCGGATAGCACAAATGTATGGTATTGTTACCCAGTGACAAAAACAATGTACGATTCTATATGAAATACTTAAAAGTATCAAAAGAAAACTCCATACTCACTTTAGAGAAATTGAAACATGAAAATGGAAAGTGACTCTTTCGTTTCTCAGGAGCAACGTTTTGATTCATGCCAATGTGAAAGAGCAAAAACTGATGATCTAATAAAAAAACAAGTGTGAACGCGCATAAGATAAAAAGAACCTAGGGAGCAGATACAAAATGCAATTCTATTAAGATTCCAAGAATGCGCAAGGATTTTAATTCAGTTTTAAAACGTATCATTATTGACGGTTTTAAAAAGAAACAAATCGAGTCATAAAAATTTAAATTTCCTAATGACCCAATTAGTTGTTTGAACAACAACAACAAAGCAGATTTATATGCAAATGGTGGTATATGGCACAGGAATGGCCTTTTAGAGTCTTGTATCATACAAGACTTTTAAGCGCAAGTCGCTAAACTCTTCCCTAAGACATAAGTATGAAATGGAATTTGGATGTAGAGCTTTCATTTTCAGATTATTGATGAAAATTAGAATGCGCAACATACTAAAGGTTGAGTTAACTTCCACTTGTGATTCTCATTCTGTAAAGTCATGACAAATTGGAAGAAAGAAAAATAAAAGGGATTTGGTATATAATGCTTAATTATATAACAACACACATCCTACCATATGCAAACCACAAGTTGTTGATCAATAGTTTCTGGAATGGTGGGCAACTGAATTAGTCATAGATCGACTAGCCAGAAAAAAAAAAAAAAAAAAAAAAAAAAAAAAAAAAAAAAAAAAAAAAAAAAAGGATTACAAATATGACTAAAGGGATATCATATAGCTAGACTCGTTATCATATACCCAAAGACCCAAATCATGTTTCATACTCGAGGGTCAAAGAATCGAGTTTTGTGTTATCATTATCAAAGAAAAGATGAAATAAGTCAAGTGTGAAATTGATTACAATTACGAGATACAAGCCAAAACATGCAGTACATATATAAGCAAAAATCTAAAGTGATGACATATATAAAATATACTCCGTACTCTATTTCAACGTAAGTTAGTTGATGGAATCCATCCTAAGACATCAAGAATGAAACTGAAATTTGAAATACAGATTAGTGATAAAAATAAGAAGTTTTAGGGTTTCATCCCATTAGGACAAACTCATTCATCATTAGTTTTTTGCAAAATAAACCCTATTTTTTACTCTTTATTTAACTTTCGACACTTAACTTTTTTCTATGAATGCCACCTTTCATAGTAAGTAGGGGCGTTTACATGTATATCCTTGCAAATTTTAAAAATTATATATATATATATATATATATATATATATATATATATATATATATATATATATATATATATATATATATATAGGATTTGGTTCCATTGAGAAGAATATTAGATTGAGAAGATTAAGAAGCAATCTTGGCCATAGAGATTATTTAATCTTGAGTAATTGTGTATATTTAATTATTGGGATGAAAAGGGTACAAAAGTAATTAAACGAATCCATATTTAATTGTACAATAAATATCCCTACAATTTTGGTCTTCATAATTTGAAATACACGAGTCAGTTTTCTATGTTTTTAAAAGTTCTACTTTTGGAATCGGGGCTTAATGTCTCAAGTTCTGAATCATTGAAATATGCTAGTTTAATGTAGTGAATCTTTGGTTTTTGAATCATGTGATAAGATAATTTAATATGTAGTGAATCATTGAAATATGCTATTTTTAATAATCTTTTTGGATCACTGATTCAAAACAATAAAGTTGGTGTTTTGGCATGTGTTTTATATTTTGAATCTTATAGTGATTGAAGACCGATTATTTCACAATTTATTTATATTGGTGAATCATAACCGAAACTAGTGAATCATTAATAATATCAAATCTTTTTAGGATGTTATTACAAAATATGTAAAGTTATACAAGTCGAGTCGATACAAATCCAAAAAGTTGTCTGTGTATAATATTTTGAATCATAGAAAAAGAAATGTGAATCAATCTTTCACAACAGTTAGTTAACGAGATACCAACATTGCTCCAATCATAATAACGTTATATTCTTATGATTCACTATTAACACGATGATTCAAATTTCGATCACAACGGTAATTTAACGAGATACCAACATTGCACGAATCATAATAACGATATATTCTTATGATTCACTATTAGCACAATGATTCAAATTTCGATCGACTGATGGCTTGTATCATTTATGACTCAAGATAATCGACAATCAAATGTCTATTTGAAAGTATCACATATAACATGATAAACAATAGATACAAAAGAAAAAGTCATAACAAAAGAAAATTTGATATCCATAGTGGTGAAGATATCTGATGGCCAATCCTAAACTTTGAACTATGATCACCGCAAATTTTGAGAACACATACATGAATCACTGGACAAATATATAACATTAATCATGAACAATTAAAGATTAAAAAAATAACATGCATGAATCATTTGACAAAAGAAGATCCCTACATGAATCATTTGATACGTAATAATTAGTACAATAAACAAGTTGGAGTAATTTTAGATTTATCAAATACATATTGAAATGTTGGTGCTCACGATGGAGAAAAAAAAGGGGATCGAGAGTAATCAGTTTCATATACAAAATTGGAGGAGAAACATGGAATGAGTATTAATGTAGTTTTAATATGAAAGAGAAAATAAAATTGTACCATAATGCCCTTAATCTAATTGAATGAGACGAATGGCCTAGATTGCTTCTCATTTTTCTCAATCTAAAACCCTTCTCAATCGATCCGGATTCTATATATATATATATATATATATATGGAGATAGCTTGGCTACAATTTTTTTAGCTAATTGGCTACAATCCTTCATAAAAATATACACACAATAAATCTGGAACCCACAAAAAAGAATCAGGGACCCACAGTTTTTAGCACAAAATTGTAGCTAATATATTCCCATATATATATATATATATATATATATCAAAAACTAGAAAAAATGATATATATATACGTAATTTTGAAATTTTCAAGGATTACATGAAATTATGCCTAGTAAGGGTATATTGCCTGAATCATGGTCACATTAATTCTATGCGTATAAACGGTTTATTGTATACCAAAGTTTAAGATAGAAGTACCAAACTATATTTACTTCTTAAGAATTAACGAGAAAGATGAATGACAGGTCTTTTGTATATTTTAACTCTTGCACGCGCGTCGGATATGCAACACAATTTTTTTTAAGCAAAAAATGGATATAGCAAAATTTCCATTATGTTAGGAATATAAAATTTGGCTAATGGAACAAGTATTTTAAAAGACGAGCAAACATAACGTCGTTTCGATCATGTATTTCAGGTACGTGGTCCCAATTTATAAAGCTCAAAGATGATCTTTCTAAGATTAGCATCAATCTTCCAATGCTCTTCAAGAAAAAGATTGGAAATGGTCAAACAACAAGCTTTTTGCACGATAACTGATTGGGAGGCTCAATGCTCCACGAAACATTCTCGTGCTTGTATCGGTTGGAGCTAGACCCAAATTGCCTTGTTTGTGTGAGAGATCAATCAATGTCCCTCAAACCAACCAGACTGTTACTCCAGCCCACTCACAATATCATGATGTCGCCAACAACAATGGGCAATTTCACATTCCCATCAACCAAAATCCTCCACATTCACACAATATTGGGCCTTATCCTTCTTGGTCTTGGAGGAGAGTCACTAGATCACAGTAAGAGTATGAGGAAATGACAGATCTTACCAATCTTTTAATTGGCCTTCACCTCTCTACAAATGAAGATACTTGGGAGTTCACACCAGCCGCCTCAAGGAACTTTATCGTCAATTGCATGCGGAAGATCATCTCTTCCATGTCGATCAACTCCAACTCTCTACACACTAGATGGAACAAGTTGCTTCCTTTGAAGGTAAATATTTTTGCTTAGCGTGTCTCGAACAAAAGGCTTCCAACTAGATATAATCTTGATAAATGAGGAATTGACCTTCACTCAACTAGATGTCCCTTGTGTGATGACGACATAGAAACAGAGGACACTAGTACAATCGACACCTCTCCCGTCGATTTTTTTGCGCCTTTCCCGTCGTCATGTCGACAGCATTGTATGTTCCCGTCGTCATGTCGACGGGATAATGACGACGGCTGTGCCCCGTCGGGAACAGCATTGCCGTCGACAACCGCCGTCGACATTGTGGGTCCCACGTCCTTTTTCAGTCAAAGAAATCCGTTGTCCGTCAAATTGTTCCCGTCGACATGTCGACGGGATAGTATAATTTATTAACAACTTAATTATCAAACGTTAATTAACTTTATACTATCCCGTCGACATAACGACGGGAACAATTTGACGGGTCAATGGTATTGGTCAACATTGTATAATTATCCCGTCGACATGTTGACGGGACCAATTTGACGGGAGCACTTGTTTGTTAAATGCCCCGCTGCCATTGATTCTTGGAAGATGGTATTTTCATGGTGGCAGCTTGTGGATATTCCTCTCTCAAACCTGGTTGATGCCCAAACCATGGCTGAACTCATACCTCTGACACAATCTCAAAAGAAGTTCTTTGATGTAGTGGTTAATACAACTATTTGGGCGATATGGAATCATCGAAACAAAGCCGTTTTCAACCTTAAGAGACCTCAAAAGGAGCTTCTTTTCAACGATATAAAAATGATGTCATTTATTTGGATCACGAGTAGAAGTAGTAAAGTCTCTTGTAATTGGTTAGAATGGTTTAGCGATCCTTGTAACTCTACCTCTTTGTAATTCCCCTTGTCTAGCTTCTTGCTAGTTCTATATAATGCCGTTCAAAAAAATAAATAAATAAATAAATAAATAAATAAAACCGAGTGAAAACCCTTATATGAGAGAAAACGGTACAACGTACATAAGTGTTTAGTCGAGAAACCATTGCATGTATGGAAAGTGGGTCGTCATTAATTAAGAGATTTGCCAAAGTATATACAAGATGATTATGACCAAATGTGCACATAATCTGTATAAAGTTCCCTTTGAAAGTACATTTTAGAATCTTTTACAGAAACTGGCCCAATACCTGCGCGTTGCGGCGGCGGGTATCCATGTGATTATATATTTTGACGATAGCAAGTTTTTTTCGATGCATTATTATTTTGTATCAAATGCAATATTAATTGTATTTTTTAGTGAGAGTGTTTTAATGATATCATTAATTCTAGCATTAATATACACGAATGTTACAAGTTAATAAGTGTTCAATTTTCAATTTTTCAGTAACTATAAAATGTCGTTTACAAGTTTAGCGGGTTACTTTTATTAGAAATGTATTTTATCTTAAAAATTTTAAAACTTCTTTATTTAGAATGTCCTAAACACTTTATATATACTAGAAGGGTACCCGCGCATTAAATTTTTCGGCGAATCATGTATTTTTGTTTATTATGTTCTTTTTAACAATAAATTTACGGATATCAAGAATTTCGTTTACCCGTGGCCGTTCTGGCTCGATCCCGTTTGGCTTGCACCCGTTTGGGCTCAAGCCCATTTCGCCTGTTACCCGTTCGGGTTTGAATATTTGTAAAATGTGTTTTATTATTTGTATTAGTGACATTTAATGCAAGAATTGTATTTATTTTGGTTGTACAATATGCTTGATAATTTGTATTTTTTATGTAAGAGATGTTTTAATAACTGTATTAATTGTATTTATTAACCAATTAATTAATTGACTACATTAAATAGCATTAATGTGGTTTTTTTATGTGCATTAAAACATTATGCTTCTTGTCTTGTAAGTCTGAAAATTATGTACATTAAAATGATGTACATTGTTCTTCTTTTTTTGTAAGTCTTCAAAGATTACAAGCATCAAAAACTAAACGTGTAACAACCCAGACTTTTTAAAGACACTTAAATTTCTAAGCTTTTAATTATATGTGTATGCATCTTTCCTTTTAAAGAAATATTTTTTGGTCTTAAACATTTTAATACTTCTAAATATAAATGTCCGATCCTAAATACATTATAAGGTAGTATAGATTAGTACATAAGATGAAAGATAGTACACATTCACCAGCTTTCCAATAAATATTGCAACTTTTAACGTGTATTAAGTTGCAACAAACTTCAATTAATTAGGGAAAAAAAACTGGGGTTATGTTACGAGTTATAGTGTGTTTAATTTTCTGGTGATATCTGAATTGTCATAAGGAAATTGTTTTTTAGATCAATGAAGAGGTCATTGCTATTGTCAAATTCACTATGTGCACTGATTATAGCAATAACTGGAATAGCTAGTTCCACCATCCAAGGCGACGGTCCTCACCGAATTCTCTTGGATACAGACGTTGATACGGATGATATTTTTGTTATTTTGCACCTCTTAAAGCTTAACCATTCTGAATTCGATTTCCAGGTTCTTTTTCTTACCAATTCTTCACATATATCTTGTGTTTATGGTTGTTGATCACATATGAGATGTTTGTCAGATTTTAACTAGTACATATATTAATGGACATTATTTCCCTTTTGCTCCTATGTTAATGATGCATGTAGGCAATAACAATAAACACAAATTCATGGTCGAATGCTGGGCATGGAGTAAATCAAATACACGATATCCTTTACATGATGGGTCGAGATGATATTGATGTTGGTGTAGGAGGAGATGGTGGAATACTTGAAAATGGTACCATACTACCAAATGTTGGTGGATATCTTCCTATTATTGATCAGGTATGTGTTTGTCGTATAAGATTTCTGTTAAGCGCGTTACAGTTGTTATCAAGTTTAACATTAGATTTTAAACAGGGAAATGGCACTGCCGGACCATGTAGATATAGACAAGCTATACCTCCTGGAAGTAGATTAAAAATCGATACGAATAATGGCTTGCGAAGAAGCTTTCTTCCACAAGTATGTATTTAATCTGACATTCTTTGGCAATAATTAACTCTTATAAGTTATAACCCATAAAACTTTAATTTATATTATGATGTGGAATATGTTGATGTGTTAGCCAACTCATTTATAAAACAATCAGAATGTGACTGATAGCACCAGAAAAAAGACTGAAATAAAAAGATCGTGATACCTAGAATTGTAAGGAGTTGCCAGATCGACAGTCAATAGAATTGTCTTTTTAGGACTCACGAAACGTATCACTACAAATCATATGTTTGGCACTAAATTTGTGTAGGTGTTATACATGTGCTTGAGTCAACATGTGTGACTCGTTAATTATTGTTTCACTATGTACCAGGGAAGCAGGAGATACTCACCTATTCGACAACCAACAACACAACAAGTAATGATCAAGACGATATCAAAAGGCCCAACTAGTGTATTAATAACCGGATCACTCACAAATCTTGCTATATTTCTTATGTCGAATTCCCATCTGAAGTCAAATATAGATCATATTTACATCATGGGAGGTGGTGTGAGATCAAGAAGCTCATCTTGCCAGCCTCAACAATGTTGTGACTGTGGTAATATATTTACAGCCTTCAGAAGTAATCCCTATGCAGAGTTTAACTTCTTTTGTGACCCTTTCGCTGCATACCAGGTAACGTGACAATCAATTCAAACACCACAACTCGTATGGCATATACTTTTTTGTTCAAATATGCATATTAATCTACCTAATTTTCGTCCCAAGACCTTAGCTTAATCTCGTGAGCAATAAAAACGAGTATATTTGTTTTAGTGTAAATGGAGCTATCTATTGGATTTTTTAAATCTAATTCACATTTTCAGGTAATTCATTCAGGGATTCCAATCACACTAGTTCCCTTGGATGCAACGAATACCATTCCTATTACTGACAAGTTCTTTGAAACATTTGAGCGGAATCAACAAACATATGAGGCACAATATGCTTTCAAGTCATTGAAGATGGTTCATGATACTTGGCATGACAACCAATTCTATAAGGTATATAATACACTTAAGGTGCTCGTTGTTTACGAGTGTCGAAGAGTTGGTAATGAGTTTAATCCTGATTTTTCAGAGTTTCTTTCTGTGGGATTCATTTATGGCAATGGTTGCTATATCATCAATGCGTAACATACACCAACAACTTGACGAAAATGAGTTTGCTGAATTAGAGTACATGAATATTACTGTGGTTACATCGAATAAACCTTATGGGATATCTGATGGCTCGAATCCATGTTTTGATGGCCGTAACGTCCCAAAATTCAACTTGGACAAGAATGGAGTTCATAGTGGGCATATTCAAACAGGTATTCAAGATTTATTTTGCTTACGTGAGAAAGAAGAAGGGCTATGCAAGGTAACTTTACTTCTTAAAATCACAAGTGGTAATATGATCACCTAAGCGCATCAATTTAGCTAATTGTTTCCTTTCATATATACCTTGTAATCGAATATATGATATCAGGATGGTTCTATCGAAGAAGTCACTGGACCGGACTCTGTGCGTATAATTGTTGCTACACGAGCAAAGCCTAATCACGACAACACGAGCTCCTTGGATAAGGAATCTTTTGTTAGTTTTCTCGATGTAAGTTAATATCAATTATTTTGTGTTGTCCCACTTGTTTCTGGATCGATTTATGAATTGCAAAGTAATATGAATAAGTAAATCTAAAATTTCATTAACCATTGTAAAGTTACATGTAATTACATATATATAAGGTTTCAACCATTGTGTTGAACCATTGTGACTTTTCATAGAATGGTTGTGACCATTCGATCTAGCCCTAACCATTGTGACCATTCGGTTTGATCTTTGTCCAACCGAAATAACTATAAGTTAGTTATTAAGTTTCTACTTAACATAATTGGTCCTTCTAACTTCTAACTAACTAAACATTAATACTAATATGCAATGAAGAAGATTATATCGGGTCACATTCTCCTCCTTAATCTTCATCGTTGCTTCTTGTTAAATCTTGAACTCCGAGCATCTGTCGCATTGTCATGAACTTCAATCTTGGTAGAGCCTTTGTTAGTATATCTGCTCTTTGTAGTTCTCCTCTGACATGTTCTATGTTGATGTGTCCATTCTCTACGCATTCTCGAATGAAATGGTATCGAATGTCGATGTGTTTACTTCTTCCATGAAATACTGGGTTCTTCACTAATGCTATTGCTGAAACGTTATCGATCTTCAACGTTATCTTTTGTTCTTCATTTCCAGTTAATTCACTGAGTAATCTTTTCAACCATAGTGCTTGACATGCTGCTGCTGTAGCCGCCATAAATTCTGATTCACATGATGATAGTGCCACTGTCGGTTGTTTTTGAGTGCTCCATGTAATGGGTGACTCTCCAAAATAAAATACTACGCCTGTAGTTCCTTTTCCTTGATCAGTGTTGATTCCATAGCTACTATCACTATATCCTGTAATCTTGCAGCCGCCTTCTTTCTTGTAAATTATGCCATGCTCTCTTGTTCCTTTGATGTATCGGATTACTTGCTTTACTGCTTTCAGGTGATGGTCTTTTGGTTCTTGCATCCATCTGCTGAGTAGTCCGACTGAATAACTAAGATCTGGTCTTGTATGTAGTAAGTACCTGAGACTTCCAATTAAGCTTCTGTAATAAGTTGCGTCAACTGATTCTCCATCTTTCGCCTTGACCAACTTAGTACCGGGATCCATTGGTATCTTCGTATCATTACTATCTTCCATGTTTGTTTCCTTCAAGATCTTGTTAATATAACCTGTTTGCTTGATTGTAATTTCTCCTCCTGTCTGTGTAACTTCTATCCCAAGGTAATAAGCTAACAATCCTAAGTCGCTCATTTCAAACTTTTCTTCCATTTGGGATTTAAATAATTCTACTTCTTTCTTTGGAGTGCCCGTAATTATTAAATCATCTACATAAACTCCAACGATAATTGTTGAGTTCTTGGTTCTCCTTGTATATACTGCTTGTTCGAGGTTACACTTCTTGAAATCTAATGACTTTAAGGTTTGATCAAGCTTCACATTCCAAGCTCTTGGTGCTTGTCTTAATCCATATAAAGCTTTAATAAGCTTGTACACTTTTCCTGATTCTCCTGGTTGTACGAATCCTTCTGGTTGTGTAACGTAGACTTCTTCTTTTAAATCTCCATGTAGAAATGCTGATTTTACGTCTAAGTGATGAACTTGCCAACCATGATATGCTGCTAAGGCCAATATCAAACGAACTGTTTCTATCCTAGCAACTGGGGCAAATACTTCATCGAAGTCTATTCCTTGTTCTTGTACGTATCCTTTTGCTACTAACCGTGCTTTGTATTTGATAATATTTCCATGTGCATCTCTTTTGGTTTTAAATACCCATTTGAGTCCAATTGCCTTTTGATTTTCTGGCAATGTAGTAAGAATCCATGTGTTGTTCTTGTTTATTGAATCCAATTCAATCTTCATGGCCTCAATCCATTTATGATCTTTTGATGCTTCCTTGTAGTTACGAGGTTCTTCTTCTATGAAGAGTAAACTAGGTGTTTCAACGACACTAGCTTTTTCGTAGATTGCTTTCAAATCTTTTAATCCTCTAACTGGTGTATGGTCAATTCTTCCAGAGCTTCCTAACGAGCTTCTAAGTGAACTAATAGTAGTTTCTATTTCACTTTGTGAGTTAGGTTCGTAACTATATGTTGGTGGTGTGAATGGTGAGTCTGGTTGAGAGAGGGAGTTTGGTTCTGATGATGAATCTGGTTCTGATGTTGGATCTGGTAAAGGATCCGGTATTAGAAATACATCATCATTTCCTATGTTGACGGGTATTTGGTTTGCATTGTCAACTTCCTCTACTACAAAACTAGTCCAAAAAGTGTCTTGTGTACTTGTATCCTCTCCATTCTTGTCCCAATTCCACGGTTTAGTTTCCATAAATTTAACGTCTCTACTAACATATTTCTTCTTGGCTATTGGATCATATAACCTACATGCTTTTGATCCTTCCTCTACTCCTAAATAGATCATTGGAATGCTTCTATCATCCAGCTTCCTTAAATGAGGTGTTGTTATCTTAGCATAAGCTGTGCATCCAAATATCCTTAGGTTTTCTAGGTTTGGTTTCCTACTGTAGAGTGCGTCATATGGAGTTTTATCTATTAGGGCTCTTGTAGGTACCCTATTTAGTATGTAAATAGCGTGTTTCACTGCTTCCGCCCAAAAAGTTAAAGGTAACTTCATGGCTTTCATCATACTTCTTGTGGTTGATAACACTGTCCTATTTCTTCTCTCCACTACTCCATTCTGTTGTGGTGAGTATGGTGCTGTCAATTGTCTAGCTATCCCATTATCCTTACAGTATTGTGTGAATTCATTTGATGTAAATTCACCACCTCTATCTGTTCTAAACATCCTTATTTTCAATCTCAATTCCATTTCTACCTTATGCTTAAATTCCTTGAATGTACTAAAGGCTTGGTCTTTTGAAGTAAGAAAGTAAGCCCACATAAAACGTGTACAATCGTCTACTAACAAGAATATAAGTTTCTTGCCTGAGTGTGTTGCTGGACTTATAGGACCGCAAAGGTCTCCATATATTAAATCCAACGGGTTCTCTGATCTGAATTTAGCTTGGTTTGGAAATGGTGTTCTACTATGCTTTCCCAATAAACATGCATCGTAAATCTGTCCTACATGATTTATTCTAGGTAATCCATCTACTAGACCCTTTCTAGTCATCTTGTTGATATCGTCAAAGTTTAGATGACCTAATCTAGCATGCCATAACCATGCTTGGTTATCTATATTTGCTAATAGACATATAGGTGAGTCTATTCGTAGTTTAATACTGTAAAGTCTGTTCTTAGATCTTTCTACTTTCATCAACAACCTTCTGCTCTTGTCATACAAAGTCAATTTATTCCCATCCATTATAACTCTACAACCTATTTCTGTAAGTTGTCCTAGACTTAGTATGTTGCTCTTAAGGTTCGGTATATAATACACATCCGTTACTACCTTTTGTTCTTGGTTTATACAACCTAATAATATAGAGCCTTTTCCCTTTATTTCTACATATGACCCATCTCCAAAACGTACTCGTCCTGTTATCTTTTCATCTATATCCTTAAAATGAGTTTTGGTTCCTGTCATATGGTTACTCGCACCGTTATCTAAATACCATACGCTTTCATCCTTTGAAGCATATTTTCCTGGTTGAATTTGGCCTTCATTCAACAGTACTTCTTCATATTTGGTTTCATGTACGGTCATTAATAGTGATGGTTCTTCATCTTCTAAGATAAGGTTTGAATGTTCTTGAGCTGTTGTGTTTGATCTACATTTGTTCATGAAATGTCCAAGTTTATTGCACTTGTAACATCTTACGGTACTCAAATCCTTCCTATTTGTATTCTTATTTGGGTTTCCCTTATTGTTTGAGTTTCCTTCATGTGAGTTATTTCTATGTCTGTTTTTTCGCCAGTTTTTCTTTGAATAATTTTGTCTACCTCCGCGTTTAATAAATTTCTTTCCTCTATCTGAGTGTTCACCCTGTGTGAATAGTAAATTATCCTGGCTTTCAACTTGATTTCCCTTACGGAGTTTTATTCTTTCCTCAAATGCCTTGAGTTTTCCAGTGATCTCATCTAGGGTAATATCATCTAGATCACTAGTCTGTTCTATGGATGCTACTATCTGAATGAATCTATCTGGTGTGGAGTCTAATAGTTTTCTAACTACGAGTGATTCATCCAATGTTTTGCCTAATTCTTTTGCCTTAGTAACATAACCGTTTAACTTATCTGAAAATGCATCCACGGTTTCATCATCCTTCATCTGAAGGGCATTAAATCCTATCATTAAAGATTGCAACTTTGCTTGTTACACTTTCTCTTCTCCTACGTGTCTCCTTTTTAGTGAATCCCATAATTCTTTTGCCTTTTTACAACTTGCTACTTGTAAAATTACATCTTCTGATAACGCTTGATATAGAAGGGCAATAGTTGACTTATCCTTCTTATCATCTACTTCTACGCCTGCCTTAGGTTCTATTGTATCCCATAAACCATGTGCTTCTAATATAACTTTAATTTGTATAGCCCATACCGTATAATTTGTATTTTTCAACTTAGGGCATTGGTATTGTGCAATAGGTGTTATGGGTTTTAATGTAGTTGTTGCGTTTGTGTCATCGCCCATATTGAAAGTGTTAATGATCTTCACTTTCTAATCCAATGAGAATTTCTAACCTTTGTGGTATACTTAATACTACGGGAACAATAATAGTTTTCGGAAATCCTAGTAATAATACGAGTATCTATAATATGAAAATGTAACGAAATTCAAAGGTTTGAATTTTGTTTTGACCTCGTTGTGATAATTCACGGATTTGAGATTTCCTTGTGTGTTCCCTTGTTTTTTTTGCTTCGTTGTCTTTGGTTCAATTCGACTTAGATCTCCAACCCAAAATAATTCGGACTGAATTTTTTCTTTTCCTTCTTGTCTTCTGCTTCGGACCAGAAATAACAACCAAGTTTCTATCTTTTTCTTTGTGTCGAATTGGTGATGTCGAACCAAAAAATTTCCAGAAGTTCGATTAGATCAACGAAAAACAAACACCACTTTACACGTTCTATGTTACCACGCCTTGGTAACTCTTGAAACAAATCAATCTCTTTGCTTGTTCCTTTTTCTTCTTTGCAGCGAAAAACAAAACAAAAGTTTCTGGTTTTTCTGTTTTGTTGCTGCGTACGTTGTTGTTGTTGTTGTGTTAAACTCGACACAACAAAAGTCTCCACACACTTATCTCCAATATCTTCAATTCCTACGTATACGTTTTCTTTCACAACAACGTTTTTGCTTTGTGTTAATCTCCAACTAGTTGTCTCTTGTTCTACACAAAGTCTCCTCTTTTCTTCCTCGACACCAATACGCTTGATGTTGGCGTTTGCAATTCCTTACGTAAACTAGATCGTGCACTATCTTTTCTACGCGTTTCTTATTCAATTTTCTTATGTTTTCTTTGGAAGAATAGAAAGAAAACAGATTTGTCTCTCTCGCTCAAGAAGAAAAACGGATTGTCCTTCTCCTTTTCCTGCGTTTTTACTTGGCTTCGGTTTCTGAATATTTTGATGATGTTTGCAGAATTTTGTTTTTGTTTCGGTGTATTGAATCCTTGCTCTTGATGCCAATTGTTGTCCCACTTGTTTCTGGATCGATTTATGAATTGCAAAGTAATATGAATAAGTAAATCTAAAATTTCATTAACCATTGTAAAGTTACATGTAATTACATATATATAAGGTTTCAACCATTGTGTTGAACCATTGTGACTTTTCATAGAATGGTTGTGACCATTCGATCTAGCCCTAACCATTGTGACCATTCGGTTTGATCTTTGTCCAACCGAAATAACTATAAGTTAGTTATTAAGTTTCTACTTAACATAATTGGTCCTTCTAACTTCTAACTAACTAAACATTAATACTAATATGCAATGAAGAAGATTATATCGGGTCACATTTTGAACCATGTCTTATGATCTACTTTAATATACATTATATCGCAGGTACTAAATCAACCTCAATATAGAGGCAGGTTCAATTTCACATCCGAGTTTCCTTATTACAAAGAAGTTCTATATCAACTCAATTTCAAAGAGAAAAAACTGGGGAAGATTGTCGTGTTCGATATGGATATGAGCACAGGAGATTTCTTAGCCCTAATTTATCTACTAAAAGTACCGGTCGAAGAAGTTAATCTTAAAGTAATGTGATCATCCTCGTTATTACCACTATAGCCTTAAATTTTTCTCAATCTCAGTAGATTATTGTTTATGTTTTGTTTCAGGCAATATTAATAACGGGAACTGGCTGGGCAAATGCAGCAACAATTGATGTGGTCTATGACTTGTTACATATGATGGGACGAGATGATATTATTGTTGGGTTAGGGGATTCATTTGGTTTGAACCAATCATATCCAAAGTCCGCAAACGTTGGAGATTGCAAGTATTCAGAGGCTATCCCACACGGAAGTGGTGGCCGTTTGGATTCAGACACACTTTATGGTCATGCTCGTGATATACCAAGGAGCCCAAGAAGGTATTCACACATTGTTGTATCAATAATTTTGAAACAGATGCTTATATTGGGTTTGTGCAGGTATACAGCAGATAATTCTATCAAATTTGGGGCTCCTCGTAATACCGATTCCCCTGAACTTAGACAATCATTAGCACTAGAAGTTTGGAGTTCCCTAGTGAAGTCCATCAATGATGGATCAAAAATTACAATCTTAACTAACGGACCATTGACAAATTTAGCAAATATCCTGCTTTCGGACACAAATGCTAGCTCCGTCATTCAGGTGAGTCAGGTTCACCTTCATTTATTTGATGGTAACATTAAACACTATCAAACATGTCCCACTACCGAAAGGTTGTGTTTCAAACATCATATTAGGCATCTATGTGACTTATTTTCAAACGAATGACCTGTTCTGTATTTATAGGAAGTTTATATACTAGGAGGACATATCGACTATGAAAGCAATAAAGGAAAAGGTAACGTGATCAATGTTCCATTGAATGATTATGCAGAGCTAAACATGTTTCTTGACCCTTTGGCTGCAAAGACGGTATTTGACTCTTCAATTACTATCACACTCATTCCTCTTTCTATGCAACGAAAAGTCTATGCATTTCCAGAGATTTTACAAAGGTTGCAAGAGAAGAACATGACAGCCGAAGCTAGTTTTACTCGACGTTTGCTAATAAGGCTTCATCGTTTACAACGAAATCATCTCATATATCAACATTTGGTATGCATTTGAACTATCTAAAACTTGCATTACTAATAAAAGTATTGATTGCTGATACATGTGGGATGTTCTTTACAGAATATGTTTTTGGGAGAGATTTTAGGTGCAATCATTTTTGCTAGTGATCAAAACAATTTAAATTCGACGTTTGAGATCAAGTATTTGAAGGTCCAGGCAAAGGGAGATTTATCTAGCGATGGACAAGTTATAGATGACACAACCAAAATGAAAGGAGTCAGAGTATTGAAGGACTTCAACCATGAATCAGTTTACGATGTTTTTGCAACTCATCTTCTTCGTCAAACACAATCTGCTGTGATCGGGAGCTTTGATGAGCAAAAGAGGCTTTGGAGTTCGTCACAGCAAAATAAAATGGGTGGCATAATATCAGTATGATAAATTCATATGCAGAAATGTAACAAAAATAGTATGCACACATGTCTAAGAGTGACACCATTTTTTTTTTTTTTTTTTTTGGTAAGCATGGTTTCCGACCTTTTGGCCGACTAATCCACGGGGTTTGAACCCACCGCCACATAGACTCAAAACCCGGTAAAGCCCTCCCTTTTCAGGAGGTTGGCGTGACCATTTCATGGTTGTTTGCACCTAGCGAGAATTGAACTTGAGACCTCACAAATTTTAGAGTGATAGTCACAAGCCCTTTTGCCATTAGGCCACTCTTGAGTGGTTGACACCATTGTATTTTTGGTAACCATGGGTTTAGCTTATTTTACTAAGAGGTTATATATACAATAAGAGTATAAGCTTTTGCTAAAACATAATACAAGATTATCAAACAACTATACTTTATCCCCACTCGAGCAGGATATGTAATTAAGATGTAAGATATAGACACTCACATCCCAACTCGAGGGTAAAGAGACTGATTCGAGAAAAGACTTACTCTGTGTTAAGCAAGCTAATCAACTACAAAGATTCAAAATTTTAATACCCCAACCCAAACCGAATACCAAAACTGGCCCTAAAAACCGAACCAAACTAAAGAACACATGGTTTTTTTTTTTTTTTTTTTTTTTTTTTTTTTTTTTTTTCTTAATTTGTACAAACCCAAAATTTGAATTCTGTTTGGGTTTTCCCAAAAATCAAACCGTTTGATGCCTGATCTCTCATAAGCGAAACCCAAAAAACCCATTTAGAACTAATAACAGATTGGGTTTTTAAAGCCCAAAAGCGCAACCTTTTCAGTTTAGGTTCAGTTTTAAACACAAAACGACCTACCTAATTGCTAGTAGGAGCCCTGGCCCCTGCAGAAGCATATCACACCAATGGTCCCAAAAATTTAATTATTACAAATATATTTAGCTTTGACATCATATATAGAAGTTCTACACAATCCAAACCCACCCATTTTATTCAAGGGAAAATTACCAAAATAGACCAGTCGCCCGGGCAACTTTTTCGATAGATCGGGCGACCGGGCAACTTGTACAACGGGACACTTGTCGAATTTCATAAGCTGACAAGTGTCCCGTTATACAAGTTGCTAGGTCTATTTTCGAATTAAAATTACCTCCTGGTCTAAAAAGTGACAAACCATAGGGCAACGATCTAGTCATATAATTATCCCTTTATTCAAACGGGCTGAATGGTTATATGGGATGTGAGTCGGCATCTTTAATCCATTCAAGCATTATAGAATCAGAAATTTAATTTTTCTAAGAGATATACGTTGACCCATTCAAACCCATGCAAGTTTTGTATCTTATTCATTTTGCAAACTGGTGTTTCGAACTTTCGATTATTTTTTAGTGTTAACCAGCGGCTTATATGTATATATATTATATAAACTGTTAATCCGGATGAGGTTTTTCCATGTCCAAGTTATATGTGGAGGACGAGTCTTTGACAGTCCAATGTATACGTACCCGTAGTCTCACAAACTATTTTCGACCTTTCTTTGGCTATCTTTGAATGTGTATATAGTGAAGTTTGAACTTGTGATGAGGATAAGTGTCTCACCATTAACCTATTAAATCCATATTAGTGTTTCAAAATCAATGAGTAGCGTGTTAGGTACTTCAAGTGGTTAATTAATAGTTTAGTTTTTATAGACTTTTTGCTAAGGCTTTATCATTTGATTGTTTTTCTTAAAGATGAGTAGACCAAAATGTCATTACCAACCAAATTTTATATATTTAGTGACACGCCACTGCCCTAAGAATCCTATATTTTGAAACTAGTCTTTACCAAACGCGAGTTGTAAGAAAATAAATTTTCAGATATTGTTACTTGATACTAGGTTGAGCATAGTGAGGGTTGGTGCGGTTTTTGGTAAAAACCAAACCGCTTCCGAGATTGCGATCTTTAAAAAATGAGAATCCACAACCGCGAGATTTTACGGTTTCGGTTTTTGCGGGTTTTATGGTTTTTAAAGTTTTGTTTTTCCAAATATATTTTTTGGTATATATTTATTATAGAAAAATTTATTATAAAGTTATATGATGGGTTAAAACATATATACAAAATGTTGTGTATTCATATTAAATTATAAATTAGTATAATAGTAAAAGTTAAATAAGATGAAGAATTTTGAAAACTTCATTGATAAATTGAAAGAAATGTAAAGTTATATGATCTAAAACCCACACAATAATTAATCAATGAAATGTAGTTGAAATAATTAATTATGAAAGTATAAATAAAAGCATTTTATCATACAAAAAGTAATGAAATTTAGTGGGTTTATTTTAAAAAAAATATTTGAATATGAAGGAGTGGTGCGGTGCGGTTATATCGGTGCAGTTTTGTTGAAAACCGAAACCGCACCGCAAAATTTGGTTTTTCTATTTTTAAAAACCGCACCACCGGTTTTTGTTGCGGGTCAAGTGGGTTTTGTGGTTTGCGGTGCGGTTCCTTCTCACCCCTACTTGATACTTCAAAAAAGATGTCTGATGAATATCTATCATGATTCGTTGCATTATAACTATGTGTGAACTTTTTTTTTTTCTTTTTTCTTTTTTTTTGAAAAAGTGAATTATATTAATCACAAAAGAAGCTATAAAACTTACAAACATGTTCATGTTTAGATTCAATGACATGTTGATACTACGGTTACAACACCAAAGTTTTAAAACCCTCTAAGCAGTGTACCTAACCGTTGTTGTGTAATATAGGTAAAACCGGGGGAAGATCGCTATCTATGGGACTAGTGAGGTAGCTTCGAGATTTATAACAATTTGATTTAAAGGCGGAAGAGGATTATTTTTGGCATTTTTATATTTTATGAAGCAAGTAAAATATCGGGTTTGTGTGAGATTCGTTTTAAGATTCATATTAACCTAAAATTGCAAGAAAATAAATAAGATAAAAGTAAATTTGGTGCAAAAAATAAGAGGGAAAGACATGTTCTAGGGTACATCACTCCTTGATAGCTAAGCAATTATATCTACCGGTTTGTCACGCTTTGGTTAACTAAATGTCAGAAATTCCTAGTTACCAATTGTTGTGAAACTCAGCCACAAACCTATGCTACTAACAGACCAATGTGCCCCGTTACGGATGGATTCGACACACCAATAATTATATAGCACGCTTACAATAACCAATTATAACTAAAGGGACGTGGTAGATTAACCTCACAGTATTGGTGGATAATTAGTCTATTACTCAGGTATTTAGTTAGTTTGTTTTAGGCAATTAATTAGAAGGATTAACTAGGTATCGTAGCTAGTTGCTTTAACCAAACACCCACAATCAATCAAAGAATTAGTAGGAAATAAGAATTATAAACTAAACAAGTTTTATGCAACCCTAAATAATTACTAAGTGATCTAACCTAATATAGCAATCAAGAAAGAAGTAAAAATATAATCAACACAAGCAATAAACATGATTTAATGATTAAACCAAACTACCTTGATGTTATACGAAGTTTACAATGCCGGAAAAGGTTAAAAACATAACCAAATTTGGTTAGGGTTTATCTCCCAAGTATTGCACAAGAATTATGAAACAATGCAAAAATATATCTAGTTATCATGGTGTGACGACGTTAAGTTGTAGGTGTTCGATTAGGGATTTCTTGCACCGATTCGATGTGATGGCATCAAGTTTTAGCTTGTGACGTCGTCAGCTTGAAGTTGTAACGGTGTTAGGATGCTCGTCCCAGCACACTAACTCGTCACAACTGGATTTACTTTTCCCCTTTCTGGGCATTTTTGGTGACCATGTTAGAGATGTCGGTCATAATCTTGAAACTTGTCTTTTTTATCCGTTCTTCGTCTAAATGAGCCCAAATCTTAAGTGCATAAAATTAAGGTCTAAATAACCCATAAAAATCGTATGATTTTACACCACATCACATGCCTATGATCCAAACATAACATGAGATACAAAAATTCAAAAATAAACATCTAGCCAAAATGGCAATCTAGGAGCTTTTATCATCCGCACCAAATCATTACCAAACCAATCATGCATCTACTAATTCACCTTTTCTTCATTAGACTGTATTTCCCTAAACATGCAATACCTATATTACACATGCAACTCCCCTCACATATGAAGATTATGTTGGTTTAAGTTTAAACAGGTCCCCAGGTTAGGGTTAAGATAATCAATAAGGTACCGGATATTCACTTGAAATCGTGGTATCACTTTCCAATAGAAACTATTCGACCCTATGCCTGGGTTACACGAATATCTCTATGGGATAAGACCAAGTGATGTTCTTGTTTTAGGCACAAACCAAGAACCAGATGCGTATTCAAGTGTTTAGGGTTTTGTGATTTCGTATCTCCATGCAGATGTGTTATGACCTCTATTTATAATAGAGAATACTCAAACCCTAGCCCATGGAAGTATGTATAATTAACGGCCCATTAATTATATCATAATACTTTCCATAATAGTAGGAATCAGTGGTTAAAATCGAGCAGCAGAATTGCTGATGCTATCAGTAGATTCACACTAGCAGCAGAATGTTATCAGCAGCAGAATCAACTAGCAGCAGGATCAGCTGTCAGCAGAATCCTAGCAGTAGATTCACAACACTAGCAGCAGAATCAGATTCATGCATCAGCAGAATCAGATTCACACTAGCACAACCACTATTGAGTCAGGGTAATCAGAGACTTTGTTGGGATTCTTGATTTGATGTGACAAAATAGATAAAAGAATGAAACAAAGGGACTATAATGCAAAGCTGGAATTCTACAAAAGACGAAGATTGAAACAAGAAGGATTTGCTTGATAAAGAAGATTTTATATTTAGTCCTTCGTAGTCTTTTGTAAACCCTAATATCTCTCTATATAAAGAGACATAGGGTACAGGTTTTTAATATGTGTCTTTCAATATGGACTAAAAGTGTGTGTATGTTCTAGGGCGTGTAAACTATAAACGCCTAGAACTAGTTAGTGTTGTTCGTATCCTCTAAGGTCTGAGATGTCTTAAATCCTTGTTACATTTAGGTAACACGTTGTTATTCTGATCAAATAATAATTGGAGGTGATTGGGAAAAACCTTGTGTCAATAACTTTGATTTATTCTTATTCCGCTGCATGTTATTATCATTGTTATTGTTTAACCCTAGTGCTCAAAACGGTCCATGGAGTCTAACAAACTCTACAAGTGGTATCAGAGCGGGTTGCTCGTGATATCCAGGGTTCATCAAGGTTTTCATTGTCAAAGGAAGCAGATCTGGGTAAAAGAAAGAATATGGTCGATATTTAAAGGTTTGTTTCGTTTACAGCATGGTACTTGGAATTAATTCTATTCATAATTGGTTAATTCACAACTATTATCCTCGTACTAGAAATCAATTGGTCGTAAAAGATTGTCATTTATCGATTGAAAGAAAATTGGTTCCTCGTACTGAATTTATTATGGGTCAGAATTAATTGGTGAGACATTAAATTGCTGGTGAGACATTAAATTGCTGCAAATTCTCAATTTTAAAACTTCATATTATTATAATTGGAATATTTATGAGCAGTTAATGGTGTGGTTAATATGGAGTAATTTACCTCGTACCTTTATTGGTCTAAGTACACGACAAGAAAGAATCATGCAATTAATATGGTAAATTCATTCATTAGATGGCAATCATAGGTCGGTTGATGGTACATATTGCTTATTAGTCAGAGCAGAATGGATAGAAGGAAACGTACTGTTTTTGGTCCAATGATTTATGAGAAATTCAAGATAGTGGATTTGGTTATTAAATTGCAATTAGTCGGTTATGGGGCTCGTACTTATTTTAACCTTAAAAGCCTTAATAAACGATCATAAGCACATGATTGTGGGGCTGCATAATGAGTCGAGTGGAGAAAATGGTTATCAAGTGTGTAAGTTTGTGGTATATACTTTTAATTGTATTATGAGTTAACGTTGCATGAATTACTCTACTGCTACGTTTTGACTCTGCTGCTACAAAGTTCACTCTACTGCTGTCGGGTATTACTCTGCTGCTTGTTTCATAGTGCAAACTGCTGCTGTGTTATTTGTACTACTGTTGTGCTTATTGTATTTGGTTCGATATAGTAGCATGATTTACGAGTAGTAAGGGGAAGTATATGGTTATTGGTTTACACACATACAGGGGAAGTTCACACACACAAGGAGTTTGGTTTATAAAAGATTTAAGGCTCGTTTTAATTGAAGAATTGATTACGAAGAAGGTTGATTATCATTTATTTGATGTTGTAATCGAGTTTCACAAGTTCGTGTTTTATTATACCTTTTAGCAGGAGGTAACTTGTTTGTGCATTCAAGATGTGACGAAGAATTGACAGACACTTGAAGGAGTTACGTTATTGTGCTCAGTGGTTATTGTCAAGGGATTGCGATCTCCTTATACATTGGTTTACGTATACGTTCCAAGTCACGTGGTTAGTACAAGACATAAGACACAAGTTTGGGAAATTCTACTTCTTCAACAAATTCAATATATTTGATTTTCTGCACATGTGATCATTACATATAGCTTACAGATTTGAAGAATCATGAAGATGGTTAACACATTGATTTCAGGGGAAGCATATTATGATGTGTTTTTGATCTACATGCACCACTCGAGGGGAAGTTCATATTGCTTACATTCCCTGTTTGTTGATAACAAAAAGGGGAAGAGATTTTAGAGTGGCATGGCATGGATTAAGGGGAAGACATAATTGTTTCATTCAGGGAGATGCATACATCTCAACTTCTCTACTTCGCCTAGGGAAGTTCGTACACAACTTTGTTTGTTTTGTCATTATCAAATAGGGGAAGATTGTTGGGATTCTTGATTTGATGTGACAAAATAGATAAAAGAATGAAACAAAGGGACTATAATGCAAAGCTGGAATTCTACAAAAGACGAAGATTGAAACAAGAAGGATTTGCTTGATAAAGAAGATTTTATATTTAGTCCTTCGTAGTCTTTTGTAAACCCTAATATCTCTCTATATAAAGAGACATAGGGTACAGGTTTTTAATATGTGTCTTTCAATATGGACTAAAAGTGTGTGTATGTTCTAGGGCGTGTAAACTATAAACGCCTAGAACTAGTTAGTGTTGTTCGTATCCTCTAAGATCTGAGATGTCTTAGATCCTTGTTACATTTAGGTAACACGTTGTTATTCTGATCAAATAATAATTGGTGGTGATTGGGAAAAACCTTGTATCAATAACTTTGATTTGTTTTTATTCCGCTGCATGTTATTATCATTGTTATTGTTTAACCCTAGTGCTCAAAACGGTCCATGGAGTCTAACAAACTCCACAGACTTGATGGGTGTACACTCCGTACCTCCAAACCCATTCCCAAGTATGATTTGATCCCTCAAGTGCACAAAATTTTTCAACAATCCTCCCCAAATTTAGTTCACTTCCTTTGCATGAAAAATTAAACACAAAACAAAACAAGTGCATAAATGAAAATATCCTGAGGATTGAATTTCCACATTAGTACATATACTTTCAAACATTCGAGAATCAGGGTGTTCTAAGAATTGAACCCTTCAACCCATTTGAATACTTGATGATAAATACACACAAGTTTTCAAACACTAAAATACTCCTGACACTATAAAAGCCATGTGTCCATATCCAATTCATAAATGTTGTAAAAGCTAAAAGTCCAAAGCTTCCTGAAGCGGCAAAACTTCAACATTCACATAGGTGGTTCATCTTTAATTCATGCTCCTGCTTAGCACTTTTTCAAAGAAAATTAACCATTAAGAAGTGAAGACTTCATCCTCCTTTCAGCAGGTAACAAGCACAACCTTGGGATGTTTGTGAAACATGTGCTTCAGTCCACTAAATGATCAGCTTTCCACATTGAACTCAGCTTCCAAGTTTCCTTAGAAGGGAGTTGGGTATCCTTGCATTCAGAGACTAAGTTGGACTTAAACCCATCCCTTTAGCAGACTTCAAAACCAAGTCTCTAGCCAAACCCTTCGTCAAGTGATCAGCTAAGTTTTGTTGAGATTTAACAAACACTATAGATACCACCCCATTCATGATAAGCTCAAGAATCATGCTATGCCTAACACCTAAGTGTCTAGACTTTCCATTGTACATCTGGCTATAAGCCTTTGCCAATGTAGCAGCACTATCACAACGGATAGAAATAGGTGCTATAGGTTTAGACCACAATGGAATCTCAAGTAGCAAGTTTTTCAACCATTCAGCTTCTTTTCCAGCAGCTGCTAAAGCCACAAATTCAGATTCCATGGTTGAACTGGTAATGCAAGTTTGTTTCTTGGATGCCCAAGAAATTGCACCTCCACCAAGTAGGAATACCCAGCCACTAGTAGACGAATTGTCTTCAGTGTTACTGATCCAACTTGCATCAGTGTATCCTTCTAATACTGAAGGATAACCAGTATATGAGAGACTATAATCCATAGTTCTCTTCAAATACTTAAAGACCCTCTGAATTGCTTGCCAATGATGAGCACTAGGATTACTAGTATACTTGCTCAGTTTGCCCACAGCAAAAGCAATATCAGGTCTTGTACAAGTCATGGCATACATCAAGCAGCCAATCACCCTAGAATACTCAAGTTGAGATATAGCTTTGCCAGTATTAGGCATTAGCTTCTCACTTGTATCCATAGGAGTACTCACTGGAGTACAATCAAAGTAATTAAACTTCCTTAACACCTTTTCAATGTAATGAGACAGAGAGATAGAAATTTTGTTACTTTCATGTTTAATCCTAATACCAAGGATAACATCAGCCTCCCCCATATCCTTCATGGAAAACTTTGATGACAAAAATTCTTTTGTAAGATCAACTTGATTTTGGTCAGTGCCAAAGATCAACATGTCATCAACATATAGACAAATGATGACTCCTTTACCAGATTCATCAAATTTGCTATATACACATTTGTCAGCTTGATTAAGTAAATAACCACTAGACAAAACCACTTCATCAAACTTTTGATGCCATTGCTTAGGTGCCTGTTTTAGTCCATAAAGAGACTTAATCAGTTTACACACCTTGTTTTTATTGCCAGGCATGATGAAGCCCTGAGGTTGGTTCATGTAAACCTCCTCATCTAAATCACCATTCAAGAAAGCTGTCTTCACATCCATCTGATGAATAATCAGATTGTGAATTGATGCCAAAACAATTAGCAATCTTATGGTACTGATACGTGCCACTGGAGCATAAGTATCAAAGTAGTCTATTCCTGACTTTTGTTTAAAGCCTTGAATAACTAATCTTGCCTTGAACTTTTCAACAGTTCCATCTACCTTCATTTTCTTTTTGAAAATCCATTTGCTACCTAAAGGTTTGCAACCAGGTGGTAGATCAGTCAACACATAAGTGTTATTGCCCATGATAGAGTCCATCTCATCATTAATTGCTTCTTTCCAGAAAGCAACATCCTGGGACTTCATTGCTTATTCAAATGTTTTGGGATCATCCTCTACAAAGAAGCAATAGGAGTATTGGTCAGAGACCTCACTCCTTGTACCTTCAATTAAGTATAATTGAAACTCAGGTCCAAATGACTTTGGATTCCTCACCCTATTGCTCCTTCTGAGCTCAGGTTCAGGTTGTTGTTCCACAACCTCAGCAGGAACCTCATCAGGAAGAACCTCACTATCAGGAACCACATCAGCAGGAACCTCATCAGATACTTCTGAAACACCATTGTCATTGGTTCCATTTGGAATCCTTTGACTTGGTCTAGGGATAGATGAGAATCTGTTCTCATCAAAGAGTGCATCCCTTGATTCAATTATTGAGTTAATTGAAACAGACTCATTAGGTTCTATAACATAAAACCTATATGCCTTGGAATGCTCAGCATATCCAACAAAGATGCATTCAATGCCTCTTTCACCCAAAGTTTTCTGTTTTGGATCAGGGAGTCTTACAACAGCCCTACAACCCCATATCCTAAGATAATTAAGGTTAGGTTTCTTTTTAGTCCAAAGTTCATAAGGGGTAAATGTGTTCCTTTTGTTGGGAACCCTATTTAATAAATAGCAAGCTGTTAACATAGCTTCACCCCAGAACCCTTGACTCAGCCCTGAATAGGACAACATGGAATTAACCATCTCCTTCAACACCCTGTTTTTCCTTTCAGAAATACCATTTTGCTGAGGAGTATAAGGGGCAGTCGTTTCATGGATAATACCAACAGACTGAAAATACAAAGTATCCATGTACTCACCTCCCCTATCAGTCCTTAATCTTTTGATCAAAGAACTTTGTTGCAATTCAACTTCAGTTTTAAATACTTTAAATTTATCTAATGCTTCATCTTTAGAATGTAATAAATAAACATGACAAAACCTAGAAGCATCATCAATAAAAGTCACAAAGTATTTCTTATTCCCCAAAGAGGGAGTAGCATGTAAATCACAAAGGTCACTGTGAATTAACTCCAAAACTTTAGTTTCACGTTTTACTCCTTGAAAAGGTTTCTTAGTTATCTTGTTCAACATACAAGTTTTACACTTTTCAGTGTTCATATCAAAAGCTGGTATTAACTCATCCTTGGACATATCTTGCATTCTTTTAAAATGTACATGGCCAAGTCTTGCATGCCATAGGTTTGAATCATAAAATTTAGATGTAGATATAAAAGCAGAATCAATATTATCATGAACAATATTAAGTCTGAACATTTGATTACATAAATAACCAAAACCAATAAACACACCATTTTTAGACAAAACAAACTTATCAGATTCGATAACCTGTTTATAACCACAATTATTTAAAACACTACTAGAAACCAAATTCTTTCTAATATCAGGAACATGTAAACCATTAAACAAAGAAACAATCTTTCTAGAACTAAACTTCAAATCAACACATCCTTTTCCATGCACCAGGGCAGTTGACTCGTTTCCCATATGAAGAATAGAACCATCATTCATTGACTTATAGGTCTTGAACCAGCTTCTATCTTTACACACATGAATTGTTGCTCCAGAGTCAACCCACCACGCAACATCATCATCCTGCACAAAGTAAATATCAGATATATATGTAACATAATAAATCTTAAAAGACATATTAAACATATTCTGACCTTTCAGAGAATTGGTGTGACCATTCCCTCCACTTGTGCCTGATCCATTGGATTTGTTTCCAACTTTACCACCCTTGCAATCTTTCCTGAAGTGTCCAGGTTTCCCACACTTCCAACAAGTCACCTTAGGTTTCTTGTTAAGATCAGATTTGGTGTTACCTTGATGCTTACGCTTGCCCTTGTTGTCATTGTACTTGGTGGAGTTGTTATGCTCCACCATATTGACAACTGATGGACCAGTAGCAGTGCTACTCTTTGGCTTGTCAATGTCTTGAGCTTTTAGTGAATCCTCAATGCGCAAGTGACTGCCCGACTCAACAAGAGTTAACTCCTCCTTCTTATGCTGAAGCATATGCTTGAAATCTTTCCAAGAAGGAGGCAGTTTATCGATGATACAAGAGACTGAAATAGCCTCATCCATGTTCATCTTGTGTTGTGTGAATCGACCAAGTATACTAAGAAGTTCATTGTATTGTTCCATGCATCCTCAGCCATATACTTGGCTTCCAAGGAATCCCATAGTTCTTGAGAAGTTTCAACATTCTGATAAATATCAAATAGAGAATCAGACATACCATTGAGAATTAAACCTCTGCAAACATAATCATCATTCTCCCATTTGCTTCTTGCCCTCATCTGATCCATAGTAGCATCATCTCCAAACTCTTCTGGAATCTCAGTTGTGAGAACATAAACCACATTCATACTTGACAACAAGAAGTGCATCTTCTTTTGCCATCTTCTGAAATCAACACCTTCAAACTTTTCCAACTTGGAAAAGTTAGCAACCATTTGTCTCATAGCAGCAGCCATTGATTATCACTAATAGTTTCTATTGATTGTTGGTTTAAGTTTAAACAGGTCCCCAGATTAGGGTTAAGATAATCAATAAGGTACCGGATATTCACTTGAAATCATGGTATCACTTTCCAATAGAAACTATTCGACCCTATGCATGGGTTACACGAATATCTCTATGGGATAAGACCAAGTGATGTTCTTGTTTTAGGCACAAACCAAGAACCAGATGCGTATTCAAGTGTTTAGGGTTTTGTGATTTCGTATCTCCATGCTGATGTGTTATGACCTCTATTTATAATAGAGAATACTCAAACCCTAGCCCATGGAAGTATGTATAATTAACGGCTCATTAATTATATCATAATACTTTCCATAATAGTAGGAATCAGTGGTTAAAACCGAGCAGCAGAATTGCTGATGCTATCAGTAGATTCACACTAGCAGCAGAATGCTATCAGCAGCAGAATCAACTAGCAGCAGGATCAGCAGTCAGCAGAATCCTAGCAGTAGATTCACAACACTAGCAGTAGAATCAGATTCATGCATCAGCAGAATCAGATTCACACTAGCACAACCACTATTGAGTCAGGGTAATTAGAGACTTGATGGGTGTACACTCCGTACCTCCAAACCCATTCCCAAGTATGATTTGATCCCTCAAGTGCACTAAATTTTCCAACAGATTAGAATTTACATAAAGGTCCCCATCTAACTAATATAGTTAAGTGAGATAGGCTGTATTGCTACCAAAAAGACTAAAACTATACTATCAAGCTGCAACAAACACCAAACCTCACACACTCTGACAGATACTATGTGTGAAAGTTGTTCTTTTAAACACGTATTAAGCATATATGTCATCATTTTCAGGGACGGAACCAGGGGTTCCCGTAGGTGTCCGGGACCCTTATATTTTTACGATGTAGTGGTAATTTTTGAAAAAAAAAAACGCCATTGTTTCCTAAACACATCTTAAATACACCCGGTCCATCGAAATGTGTTTCTATATTACGGTTCAAAAAATTTTGTGCACCGATTATATTTGGTCCTGGCTCCGTCCCTCATCGTTTTATATAGTAAATTACTAAATATATCTTTTGTATGCATTTGTATACCAGTGTAACTCGTGCTTCTGCTTTGATTTTTATAATCTTGTACATATGAAAAGTTTTGGGTATTACAAATAACGCTGCCGACAGTTGCAGAGACGAGGCAATGGCAACGATAGTGATAGCGGCTGCTACAACAACTTCAAGAACAAAAGCACCAACAAACAACAACAATAACAATAATAAAGATACTTAAAAAAAAAAAAAAAAAAAAAAAAAAAAAAAAAAAAAAAAAAACCCTATAAAGCCGAGAGTGTTTGTTAAATTTATAAACTTATTGGAGACCATAAATACATATTTAGATTTTCAAATAATACTCCTTCTGTCTCAAAATTAATACATTTGTGTATGCTTCAAAATAATTGTTCACTACTTATTTCAACCAATCAAAAAGGTTTAAAAAGATAAAAATTAAATTTGATTGGTTGCGGTGTGTAGCACTCTCACTTTTCTTAAATGTGTGATCCTTATATGGGGACAATTATTTAATGACGGAAAGAATATTATTTCCTAAAGTTTTGGACTTAATTATAAATTACCCCTTCATTTTTTAATATATTCTTTTGTTTGCATTTTAATCTCTAAAACAAAATTAAGCAATATTGTCAAGATTTATTAGCAAAATAACTGGCTCAATTTTCAGATTGTGTTGTGTATATTATCCAAGGATTCTAAAGAGTTCGTTGAATTGTTCCATAACAGGCCTTGAGTCGAACATCTTGTAATTCTTGAAATTACTCACAGAGAACTTCTTACTAAAAGCATCCTCTTCCATGTACATGAATTTAAGAAAATCAACAACTCCTTTGCAGATTCCAAGTTCTGATAAATATCAAATAGGGGATCAAACATACCGTTTAGTATGTGTCCTCTGCAAATGTAGTCATCGTTCTCCCACTTCAACCGAATCATCCTCCAACAACTCTGGCATAGGGGTAGACGGAACATACACAAACTTCAATGTTTTTAAAATGAAGTGCATCTTCTTGTGCCACTGTCTGAAATTATTCCTCCGACCATGATTATCACAAAATACTTTATTCGTTTATTAGAAATTGGGGTTAGGGTGTGATGATAATCTTGGATATCTTGCTTGAATCATGCAATGTCACTTTTCGAATAAAGTATTTCGACCCTATTGATGCATGGGTATCACGAAGAAGAACACTTTGTTTCTGGGCGCAAGAGAACAAAGCAAAATAGTAGGAAGTGTGTGTTTTCATATGTTCAAATGAGACAGAAGTGTTTGTTATGTAACATATATATATTTGACATTTATGGGTGGTTAGATTCCGTTAAAAAGCCAAGAGTCAGAGCCGTTCACCAACAGACATGCCGGTTGTGTTTTGACGGGAAAATTTGTTATATCCTTTAATAACGATTCCTAAAAATCATTTATGTTTTGGGGAGTTGCCCCAAACCCCGTGAGGGGAGGCTTCCCCTCGACCTGCGCCCCCTCACTTGGGAGCGGGACCCCAGCAAGGGGCATTGCTCTTTAACCTTGAGGGGGCTTGGCCCTGCTGACCCCCACATCTTTGTCTAATCAGAAACATAATAGTTCAATGAGTGTGCACTCCACATTTTCTTAACGTGTATCCAAACATAATATGAAATCTCAATGGTCTCTAGTAAATCACAATTACCTACGCAAATAGTTGCAAACTAAAAATTCTCATCCTGTCTTCCAAATTTAATGTTTTTATTTACCTTAACTCAAATTGTTTAATTATATATCAGAACCATGCATAGATGAAAATTTAATGGACAAGCGATGTCAACTTATTAGAAGCTAAATGTGATTGGCTTTATTTTGCATCTTCATTGCCTCAAATATGCCTTCATTTTTCAAAAATATAACCCACCCATACACTAACAATATGGCTTGCTTTACCTGGTATATACTTACAAATAAATATGATTTAAGTTTTTCAAGCGTAGCATAAAACTAGCCCGTCCCATGGACGGGCATTAGATCTAGCTAGTATGTGTACGTAGGATTGAGTTATGGTAACAGTTCAACCAGTAAAATTGCAAAATAAGCTTAACACTCAAAGTAGTGAAAGATGTTTATCAATGCTTTAATACTAATGATTTCAGCTCCATACTAAATATACCGGTGTTACATACAAGGCTAACGAGGTTCGTTCATTTATCTCAATAAGAAAACCAGGTTTCCAAATTCTAATCACCAAAAATACAAAAAAAACTAACCATTGTCTTCTATTGCCTCAAACTATAAGTTAAATTCCACATAAACTGTTGGAATTATAATATCATGACAATCATATAAATAAACCAGACACATCAAGTAAGCATATGCGGAAGCGTTATAACAAGATCATATAACATGTAATTAATTAATCAATAATAAATAGTAAACATATCTTTGTGATTCTAGCCCGAACAAGAATCAATTAATGCAATTCTTCAACATATGAACCCAAATTAGGGTTTATGTGGATTGTAAGAATAACCCCTTACCTTTTTGTTATTCAATCCAAGATATAACCAATAGTGTAGTTATATCACGTTCTTGTACATACGTACTAATAACGTATTAAAGTTATGCTAGTAATTAAATCACAAAACTTAAACCAAACTATTTTTGTTTAATAAAAATCGATCAACCCTAGGAGAGGGTATGAGTCGGCCAAGACAAAAGAAAAGAAGAAAAACACATTAGGGATATTATGTGTACAAGAGATGAACAAATAATGACCCTATGTGTTTGTTTATATAGCATGAATAACTTGGAGGACAAGTTGAAGTAGGATTGGGCATAGCCCATTCCCACCTATCGGCCAAAGGTTCCCCAAGGGTTCCGGAAGCTTCTCGTCCCTGTTTTTCATCTATAATCCTTGTTCTTTTAATTTAACGTCCATTAGTCATTTATCTTAAATACTAATAAACGTTTACTTGTTTTGTGATAATTAATAAATGAATACAACATTTATATTCAAGTATTAATCTTTAATACTCATACGTAAAGTGTCCAATCCCGTGATCTCGAGTTCGATCCTAACATACGACTACTAAAATAATGTCCATAATCTAACAGCTCCCACTTGGACATATTTTAATAGTGTAATCACATCGGTTAGCGTCTAGCAACACTTCGATGCCACTAGTACAACTCGAGTAAGGCTCCTGGAAAAACCTTTTAATGATTTCTCATTATTATTATCCTTTTGTTTCTAATACCACGTTAATAGGGGTATGGATTAAAGTCATTCCTTAATTAACTATTCTGTTTTTCGTTGTTTGTGATTGAGCAAGATTACCAAATCTTCTTAACATATTCAGGGGAGATCTTGGGTGCGGCCACACATACATCTTACCAACCCTAAGAGGGGCCCAGCAGTATTAAACTCCAAAAATAAATTTGAAGGAACAAATTCTATCTTGACTACAAGCAAAACCCATAAACTTTGTAACATTTCCGAAAACAACCCTTATGACTACCAGTTATGTATAGCGTTAAGTTGTTCCACAAAAATGTACTACATTCATGACACTTATCTTGCATCTCAAGTCTGAGGATAACTTGTCATGATTTACTTAATAACAAAATCCATAAAGTAACATCATGTAGTTGGGATAAGTCCTATATTCGGTATCATTACATATCATCTGAAATGGCATGACTACGCATCAATATACTTTAAGTATATTATACCAACCTTCAGATTTGTCTTGATTTAATAATATTCCCATATTATTAACTGACAACGGACAATTTAGAATAACATTTATTCATGAATTAAACATGCAAAAGAAAGATACAATATATTATAAATTAAACATACCATGTATTTTATTATAATAATTGTTTAACATCCCTTATCCAAATACTAAATAGATCAATGCATGATAACTCTTGTTGATGAATTATATCTCAAGTAATGACATTAAAACTTGTTGATAAATGATATAATGCATTTATCCATCCATGGATTATTGCACTTTGTACACTTCTAAAGATTTATTTGAATTCATAAACTCCTTTTGATTACTTATCGTCCTCACTCAAGTAATCACTCAAGAAAGAGTTTTGATATTCCATTGTCAATTTCATAAATATGACAATCATAATCTTTATATATTTAATGTGTTTAGAAAAGAATATTCAATCACAGTTAATTGCTTAAGTGTGATTAATAATCTTGTCATAAGACATGCATTAAATACGTGCACAATATTGTCCATATGATTTCTATACAAAGATTTAAACCACAAAGGTTACCTTATCTTTGAAGAAACTCATCTTCATTTTCTAGTCTAACTATTAAGATAAACCAAGTTTCTAAAATTGATTATCTTTATGTACAGCATCTTAATTATTCATATCATGTATACTTACCCAATTTCATATTTGGTAATGTATCATAATGATTATCATGTTTACAATAATCCTGTAAATCATAGCCCTCAGCATATTAATCAAATATCTGAGATATATTGCTATTCTATGAATGAAAATTCCATCACCTTGAGATTTAACATTTAAATATCAAACTTTATTATCATCTTGAGATTTAACATTCAAATGTCAAACTTCATCATGATATTTACTAGTGTATTTTAGAAGATTATGTATCTTGTAATTTTATCTTTTAAAGATCAAAACTCCCACTTGCTTTTAGTAATTTAAAGACTATCTTTAAATACTTAGCAAATTAAGCAACAATACAATGTTCTCTTTTGAGATATTACAAATACAAATTGACAGTTTCTGACTTTACTTTGTTATTAACCTCTTCATAAGCAGTTGAACAAATTCAGAATTTCAATTTAAGACTTAATGTAATTGATTACATTCATCACATTCCATCATATGATAATGTCTTATTAATATTCTAGGTTGGAGTTTTATTAAGTATGTCCAAGTCATACACAATATTCTAACCTTAATAACTTTTGGAAGAAAAGAAGTCATAGTTATCTTTAATCAAACAACATAACTAGAGTTTAATTTTCCTAACTGAACATACCATAAATATTTGGTATTTCATTAGTATTAATATTGTAAGACAATCTAACAATATTTAATATAACCATATTCGTTTTGACTTGTCTATTTACCAACTAATTCATTCTAATGATATAGTAATTGTCAAGCCAATTACATGCTTTATAACACAAGTACTTTTTATAAAGTCACTTCATGTCCATGTCTTTACAAGAAAACATAAACTGTTATAATCCCACTATACGTTATAAGCCATTTAACAATTTAATAACTTCATGTATATGTCTTAATTAAAAAAACACAACAAGATAACTTCTTACTTTATTATAAGTCTTGTAACAATTAAAAGATTTTATGTTTATATCAATGAAACATAAACATGTTTAACTAAAGTAATTATAAACACCATCTTTTGGTTTCAATAGTAATTTCAAGTTAATTATTATTTTATAATAATGTAAATAACATTATTTCTTTATTTATTTATGTCATTCCTAGAGCACATAAATATTCAGATTGAAGTAGCATTAGATTATTTTATTAATTTATGTCATTTCAAGAATTCATAAATATACAAATTAAATTAGTTTTGATATCATATTGACACATATTCTAATAGGTATCTAATTTAGAAACTGCAAATTCTCATAGTTCAATTACATCAGTTGATCTGCTAGCAATAAAATAATGAAATTCACCTTGTTGTTGCAATCTAGCCAAGTTCTCATATAACATAAATTGCAACACCAAGTGTTTCTTGAATTAGATTAGTATAATTCATATTAGAACTTTATTCTCTTACCTTGTAGTTAAGATAATCCATTAAATCATATCTTTATGAGGTTTTTTTTTTTTTTTTTTTTTTTTTTTTTTTGTACACATTAAAGATAACATTTCTCCCACTTGTGCATGGAACAACCTCATATAGTTGATAAACAACACGCCTTGCATTTGTTTATGTGATCAATATGATTGTGTCATAGATTTTAGCATAACAAGTAGATGTAGAACAACAATGTCTAGTAAGGAAACGTACAAGACTATCCTTAAAAGTATGAGTGTCTACATTTGAAAAGTAATTATCTTTAGCTACCAAAATGTCAAAGCTTGTAACTCCCACTGAATTAAAGATCATTACAATAATTCCTTATTCAGTCATAAGTACACAATACTCCCACTGAATTTGACAACATTGTAAATGTTTCATATCCAGTGAAAGAAAATCGTGTGCTTTTAACTTTCCTACACCTTTGAATGTCCATACGTAACAATTACTTATGCACTAAAGAGTGTATCCTACTATGATAGACTATCCACCAAATTCTATTAACTTGAAAAATTGGGCATGCAATTTCTTCCTTAATAGGTCTACCATCCTACAATGTATGTAGTACCTTTTAAATAGCCAAAACAACTAGATGAATAAACTAGTTTGTCTTTTACCATTTTGCAGTAATTAGTCCAACTTCTAATTACAATAACTCATAAAATGTCATACATAATTTTCTGTTAACCAAATATCATATGTGTTACTAAGAATTTAATCACCGAATAAGGATGATGAAATTCCTATGAAAAATATTCGCAATTTTCTTAATTATTAAAAATTTGCTATGAGTTATATTAGAATTTAGACATATCTAATATTCTTATTATCCTTTTTCATTCATGAAAAGAAATAGGATTGTATCTCACTCTTCTTTCATAGAAAGGAGACTTCTTTTGTCTTTTAAGTAAATATTTCTTAATCAAACATTTGTTTGAAAACAGAACAGGATCAATTTACCAAAGCCCAAAGTGCATTTACGGTTTGAATGTTACATTAATACATTAAAACGAATTACAAAATTCAATTTCAGTATTTTCGATAATTAGATCTTTAAGAAAATAAAATACCCATTGGTAAATCTTCATATAAACCATAGTATTTTCTTAAAGCTAGGATCCTAATTGACATAGTACCATTACATCAGTTGATCTGCTAGTAATGATAGTATTCAACAAGGTAATTGTCGAACAATAATTGCCAATATCATATTGCAATTCCTAGATCATTATGGGATTTACAATCACAAAACTTTTGTATTGTAAGCATGTTTGATCCCCATCTTAATGCCTTGAGTCCAAGATCTCACTTCCTACTCAATTTAAGTAGTCTTAACTTAAAAACTGCAAACTCATAAATCCATTACATTAGTTGATCTGCTAGCAATGAAATTATGAAATTTACCTATCCATTGCAATCTAGCCAAGCTCTCACATGACGTAAACTACAACTTCAAGTGTTCTTAATTAGATGGCATTTGACTTAGTTTTATAAGGGTATTGATTTTGACGTGTGATCAAAATAATGTATGAAGAAACATGCATATAACTTCATAACATTGGTTTTATAAAACATTTTTATTACCAATTTATTAAGAGTAAAATAGCAAAGTTTTGATTGAGGTATCGGGTTCACCAATTAAAGAATTACCAACAATTATTGTCCACTATATCGTACTTTTGCATAAGCCCTAAGTCTTAGTGTTTCGGATAATCATTATGGAATTGTGGTGAATTCACCCTTAAGATGACAGTGTACGTGTAATGGTTGTTCGGTAAGTCTAATTTACACACAAACGAGCGTTAAGACAGAATATTTTCTATCTAAGGCCACAATTTAATGCGAAGCCAACCTTATACCCATCTTGTAGTGTGTAAACTTCGGTCGGTCCTAGTTAACCATTACGTACAAAAACATCAATCAACCAATCCTTTGAAATTTAAACTCCTAAAACCAAAAAAATTTCGCTATTTATTTAGTCCATTTATTTTTCTATTCAAAAATTACCCTTTTCCGTTTATAAACATGTCTTACATAATAATAAACAAAAAACAAGTAATACATAATCATAACAATTAAATATGTATAAACATGTAGCCACATGCAAAATATATTCAATAATCCTATTAATAATCAAACTAGGTGTATAATGCATTTATTCAATTAGGGCTTTCTTCTTCAAAGGAAAAAGAACCACATACATCGACAAATCAATTGCGTAAGCCAAAACTAAACAAATACCACATAGCACGTAATTGATTACTTAATATTGGGGTCTTCCCCAATTCGACATCTATTAATATATTTACATGCTGCGATATAACTTAACAATTAATTCATATAACCAATTTAAACCATTTAAATTATCACACAATAAAATCCATGAAAACATGCACTTTTCATGGATTATGCTTAGCAATTAACATATTGCACCAAGATCGTTTACTAAAACGCATAATCAATTACATGACATCCTAGGGTTTCTAATCATATTAAAAATTCAAAAACAAAACCCTAAAACCCTAATAGGTCAATCGACCCAATTAAAAAAATTAGGGTTAGGAATCGAAAACCCTAAAAAACATGTAATTAAACGAATCAATATTCAATTTTTATGCGTTTCGATAATTAATTACACATTATAACGGCTCATGATGCCACTGTTGGAATTATAATATCATGACAATCATATAAATAAACCAAACACATCAAGTAAGCATATGCGGAAGCGTTATAACAAGATCATATAACATGTAATTAATTAATCAATAATAAATAGTAAACATACTTTTGTGATTCTAGCCCGAACAAGAATCAATTAATGCAATTCTTCAACATATGAACCCTAATTAGGGTTTATGTGGATTGTAAGAATAACCCCTTACCTTTTTGTTATTCAATCCAAGATTTAACCAACAGTGCAGGTATATCACATTCTTGTACACACGTACTAATAACGTGTTAAAGTTATGCTAGTAATTAAATCACAAAACTAAAACCAAACTATTTTTGTTTAATAAAAATCGATCAACCCTAGGAGAGGGTATGAGTCGATCGGCCAAGACAAAAGAAAAGAAGAAAAACACATTAGGGATATTATGTGTACAAGAGATGAACAAATAATGAACATGAATAACTTGGAGGACAAGTTGAAGTAGGATTGGGCTTAGCCCATTCCCGATCGGCCAAAGGTTCCCCAAGGGTTCCGGAAGCTTCCCGTCCCTCTTTTTCATCTATAGTCCTTGTTCTTTTAATTTAACGTCCGTTAGTCATTTATCTTAAATACTAATAAATGTTTACTTGTTTTGTGATAATTAATAAATGAATACAACATTTATATTCAAGTATTAATCTTTAATACTCATACGTAAAGTGTGGAATTCCATGATCTCGAGTTCGATCCTAACATACGACTACTAAAATAATGTCCATAATCTAACATATACACCATGGACCTCTTTACGTTACCCTTGAGGATAAAGCTAATTAGACTAAACCGATGCAAAAATTACTTGACCAAAAGGAATACTTCATTAAGAAAAAGAAAAGTATAGCTTGGCATGTTTATTGTTTTAATTAGATGACATTTTTTTGTCAACATCATCTCTTTTATTATATACCACTGACTGAGTCATTTTGAAAACTGGCAGCATACTCTTCTGGTGATAAATCATTAACTATGTAAAGGTTGACTTTTATTTTATATATTTGGTTCCTAATCTGTATGTATCCTGTTCATACCATTTGAAAGCTCTCTGGCTTTTATTTTTGGTGCTCTTAAACTTGCCATTCTTTTGTTTTTGTTCAACTGTCAAAATGAAGTCGGTAACAAAACAGTTTGAACACCTCAAAATAAAACTAGAAGCCATAAAATTGGCAACCAACAACTTTGCTGAAGCAAATTGCATCGGGAAAGGAGGATTTGGGGAAGTTTATAAGGGAGAACTAGTCCATTCCAAGGGGCATACCGTTGTTGCTTTAAAACGTTTAAATCGTAAATTTGGGCAAGGAGACCCCGAGTTTTGGAAGGAGATTATCATGCTTTCCCTTTACAAACATGATAATATTGTCTCTCTTCTAGGGTTTTGTGATGAGAGTGGCGAGAAGATCCTCGTGTATGAGTATGCGTCTAGGAGAAGTCTTGACTTGTATCTAGATAGTGATGATCTAACATGGACTCAACGCTTAAAGATATGCATCGGGGCGGCTCGTGGACTTGCTTACCTGCATAGCTCTTTTGGAACCCATCAGAGAGTGCTGCACCGTGATATTAAAAGCTCCAATATACTATTAGATGAAAATTGGAATGCTAGAATCTCAGATATGGGTTTGTCCAAATTTGGTCCTGCAAACCAACAAATCACATTTCTTGTCTCCGACGCTGTAGGCACGTTTGGCTATTGTGATCCAGAATATATAGAGACGGGGCTACTAACAAAGGAATCAGATGTTTACTCCTTTGGTGTGGTTTTGTTTGAGGTGTTATGCGGGAGGTTGTGTATTTCCAACAAAAAGAATGATAAGCGTCCTCCTTTAGTAGGACTGGCACGACACTGCTATGAAAACAAAAAAATGGATGAGATAATTTATGGTAATATAAAGGATGAAATAGATCCTTTGTCGCTAAAGGAATTTACGAAAGCTGCATATCAATGTTTAAAGAGAGACCCCCAGGAACGTCCATTAATGAGTGAAGTCTTGACAACACTCGAAATCGCGCTTAATTGTCAAGTAAGAAGGTTTTTTTTTTTTTTTTAAATTAAGACACGTATATATATATATATATATATATATATATATATATATATATATATTTTAAGTTACAACACTTACATGAACCATTAATATTTGTGATCGTCGTCATCAGGTTACTGGTTACGGTTTGGATCCTCATCAGGTTTCAGGTTTGAGTGTTTGACTATATATTTTCATTTCAAAATAGATGTCTGTGTTGTTATTTTATAGGTTGTTTCATAAAATAGTACTCCACTTCCAAAATTGCAAACAAAATCATAAAATCACATTAATTCTACTTCTAAAATGAGTTTGTTTTTTATAAAATTGTTCACATGCATCCAAGCATTGAACGAATCAAATCAAAGGGCAATAGGGCATTTCTAATACTCCGTAATATATTACTCAAAAGAACCGGCATGATACGCCTAATCCATGGAAGCTGCTAAATTTTGTCCATATCGTAACAAACATACATGTGATCATTAAATAATCCTAAATTTGTGTGTCATTTGTTTAGCTGAAACGGAGGGAGTAAACTATGAAGGTGATAAGGATTTCCTTCGCGTAGAGCTTAATATGCTAGCTGAGAGAAAACCAGTTTCAGGTTTTGCACAAAGTCGAAGAGCAAAAATCGAGGTAATGACCACCTTAATTCTAGTTGTTAATGTTACAAAGTGCAAAATATATCACTTGCTTTGATTAACAACATATTTCTCCTTCTTTATTTTCAGGCTATCCTTGGTGGTAGATTGATTAGGGCTGAGTCAAGCGGTACGTATATGATTATTTCGATTTTGTGGGGAGATCTTTCGTTTTGATTAAACCAACAAACTATTTCAGTTGATGATCTATCTATAATGATAACATATAAACGTATTTTTACAATTTTTCTGTTGAAAATACAACATTTTTTCTTTCAATCATTATGCTTTTTTTATTATTACTCAAAAGAACTAGCACGATATGCCTAATCCACGGAAGCTGCTAAAATATCATATAATCCTAAAAGTGTGTCATTTGTTTAGCCTACACTTTTTTTGAAATGGAGGGAGTAAACTATGAAGGTTATAAGGATTTCCTTGAACGGAAGAAGCAAAATGGGCGCGATGAGCTTGCAGTTCTAGCTGAGAGAAAACCAGTTTCAGGTTTTGCACAAAGTCGAAGAGCAAGAATTGAGGTAATAACCACCTTAATTCTGGTTCTTAATGTTCCAACTACAAAATATTTCACTTGCTCCGGTTAACATATTTCTCCTTCTTTATTTACAGGCTTTGCTTCGTAGTAGATTGGTTAGGCTGAGCCAAGAGGTAATTATCTGATTATTTCGATTTTATGGGGATATCTTTCATACAGATTAAACCAACAAAGTATTTTCAGTTGATGATCTATCGATAAACTTATTTTTCCAATTCTGTTGAAAATAACAACATTAGTTTCTTTCGATCATTATGCTTTTTTGCATAACTAGAGTTATTAAGAGATAACTTTGTGCCTTACGATAAATTTGTAGCAGAGGAACGATTTTTTTAAAAGAAAAACTTGTAACAACGGATAAATTAAATAAAAAACGGATCTTATTCATAAATATACCATGGTTACAAAGAAAAACTTGTTAAAAAATGTATATCTGTGGGAAGATCTTGTGATGTGAAAGATAAATAAGTTAAATTGTTCTTTTTGTTTTGCTTTCTGCATTAGGTGTAACGAGTTACCGTGGATGACGAGTTCATCAACTCATGGCAAATCATCATTTGACTCGTTGGAATTAGAGTCTAGCAACAGGAACTCCAAAGGAGATTCGGGACAGGGTCTTAACAAGTGAACGTTTATCAAAATGATTCGGCTTTCAGAAATTCAATCGACTTCAATTACAGATGGAGAAGTATTGGCAAAAAAAATGCGTTAAGAATGTCCATTATGACCTAAAGAGGTTATGTTGTGGAATACCAGTTTTGTCAATGAACTAATTTGTTGGCAAACTCAAATGAAACAAATCGTTACAAATTTACTCAGCTTTGACCCATTGAAGTTTGGAACCAAACCCACTCATCTTATGTCAATTGATTTTATTTAGTTTCATGAGTTGTCGCACTTGTGTACCCATTTACGTTAACCGACGATTAAGTCGACCAAACCATTGACCGGCTAACGCAAACTAAAAGCTAACTAGACTAAGGTGGCACTTCAGGCTGCGTAAGACCCAACACGCTAGCCGAATTATTTGTGCCAGTTTCAGATTGCGTCAATTTATGTCACCCATAATTAGACCAAACCAATGAAAAAGTTACCAGACTAATAATACAAGTATCTGAACCAAAGACCCATCTTTTGTAAATAAAGAAACATCTATTGAACGACTTTGAAGACGTGCCACGGTCAAAATTTGGAGATAGGAAAGGTATATTTTTCTATCCTACAACCTGTTACAAAAATAATTATAATTATGATACACTCACTTTATGATGCAACTTAAAATAACCCCCTGTAATCTTCGTCATCGCCACTGCTCATAGACTCGATCATCTCATCCTCGTCATCATCCTCATCTCCATCTTCATCTCCACTTATTATCTCAAATATTCCACCTCCGCCAAAGTCTACACCATCCATCATAAAATCACCATCATCCTCGTCATCATCTGCGTCTTCATCATCATCAAGATCACTCAAATCAACTTCATCATTACTCATATCATCACCATCCTCATCATTTCCCAACAACACGTCCTCATCTAAGTCCTCGTCATCCTCTTCTTCACTTTCAGCATCATCAGGATCAGAGTCGTCGTCAGTGGGTTTTCTTCTCCCAATTTCATAGATTCGGGCTGAAGAATACATTTCATCTTGATCGTCCATCGTCACCAGCCCGACAAAAGAGTTGGTGGGTTCGGCTGCAAAATCGAGTACACAACGGTCTACGGGTACGGTGGCGATGTCTGAGTAGTTGACTGCATCTAATGTTCGAAAAGCAGCGAAGAGGGGATGTTTGACACGTCGAGGTTGAAATGCTGCAGTGACTTCATCTAAATTTCTTCTCAGGATTGCATATATTACGTCACCACTATCATTAAAAGTTATCACTGTTTGATCTAGCGAGGGTACACTGCGGAGAAGCCTTCGATTCCGAAGATCCCAGACCTCTGAATTTATAATTACCTGTTAAAACAAAGTATATATCATTATCAGAAAAAAGCAACATATAGAAACCCTAAAAAAAACCCCTTATGCCCATGTTAGTTTCTGAAGTGAGTGTTTGGACCTACGTTTTCAAAATGACCGACTTTGATTACAAATTACGTTTAATTAAGATATTATAATATTGATTGACAAAGATACTCCTTATTTTAAAAAAGTAAACATCATGTAAATATTGAAACTCAAATAATCAGAAGAATGCAAGTCCAAACATCCCCCAAGAGGTCACAAAATAACCAAGATCTCCAAATCGGTCTTAAAGGCCTAAAAACCAAAAGCTAACAAAACCCAGAAAGATAACTTATGTTTCAATATCTGTCACACATGCAGTAAGAAGTCAAACATACCTCATTACCAGCAGGATGAAAGCCACCACCGCCGTAGTCAGTAAACTGATCAAACATATGAATCTTTTCTTGAGATCGACGATCCCACACGACACCATTCCATAGAACCATGGAGTCAGAAGGGCTAAAGTGGACCTGAGAATAAGCAAGCCCTTTTGTGGAACCACTAGAAGATGGATACGTGAATTTCAGATCAGATTTGCACGTCTGAACATCATATAATAGAACCTCCCGTTGGGATATCTCAGAAGAAAGTGCTGCAAACATGGTCCCGCAATGACTGAATGTTGCAGCCTTAATACCATCAAATGAATATCTGGGTCCAGCTGAAACAGAAGGTGCATCCCACAACCGTACATCATGTGAACTAGAAGAGAGAAGTAATTGTGTATCTCCTGAAAAGAAGGATTTGACCATAGTCAAAGGGAACTGGTGACCAGGGCTGCTCTCAAGCATATTATTGTTATTTGCATCAAAAATCTTGAGTTCCCCGGAGTGGCTACCAGCAGCAATTTGGGAAGAATCTCCAAGAAAAGAAACGCAAGTTAATAAGACACCATTGTCATCCCTGCATGTCCGCCATGGCCTAAATCTATTGTAGACAAATTGGCGGTCCCTTCGACTTCCATGGATACCACCATATACATTTCTATATTCACGTGTGTTAAGACGGGCAGTGATGTTTGCTGGTGCATCAAGGCTTCGTTTTGATTCAGGACAGACATGTGGATGCAAAAGAGAAAGAGGTGGTAATGCGGTTATAGGAGCAGGGCATTGGCGATGTTGGTGTTTCAGATACTGAGTTACAATTGAATCCAAAGTTAATCTCTCAGAAGTGGAGGATTGAGGGTCGAGTGGTAGTCCATGGTTTTGTGTAGCCTGATTATCGTCTAAGCCATCAGAAATACCAACACTTGCTGGTGTTTTACAATTATCTTTAAAAGAGCTTGATGAAGTAAAGATAGGAGTGTCACCTAGCAAACTGCCTTTACGATTGATGTTTGGTGTTGAACTCACTGGAGAGCGGAAACCTTGGTCACTGGTGTTGAGTCGTTTGCTTGAGTGTGATCCTCCAACATCTCTTAATTCAGTCAACTTACGCTTTAAGGGCAATATGATTGGTGTTTTTAAGACACTATCCGAGTCCACTGGATTTTCTTCTGATATGACCGGAACAGCAGGGGGCTTCTTTATGAAATTAATAGTTCTGCTGCTTGATGGAGAAGGGTACTCTTGAAAGTAAGACGTCATTTTTGACTGGACTCCAACTGAAGATGATATAACCAATGGCCGCCTCTTCGAAGACAAAGACGAATCCTGTTTTGCATTTGATTCTTCTTGTTGTTTAGGTTTTTCTGCAGCAAAAAATCCGCGAGAGGAGCGCCCAGATGGCCATTGAATCTGTACTGACGAGCTCTCCTGACCAGAGGTTTGATAAGCTAGAGATGACGGTGCAGCTAGTGAATGCAAAGGTGTCAACTGAGCCTCTTTCAGAAGTGCAGATGCGGCTGTTGATAAGCCTGATGCCTGTAGGTGCTCGTGTATCAGCAGTAAAAGTTCCCTACAAGATTTTTGATTCATGACAAGTCAATACAAAAACAAACATTTGGCGGCAGAAACTCCCAAAGAAAAACCCATGGGAGGAATAAAAAATGAGTGAAGATATAGAAAGAAATAAGTACTTGGAATGGTATGTAATAGGAGTGGCAGCAGCTATCGCAGCTCTCTCAATGCGCCGGAGAGTTGGAGTAGCAGCATCGGTAGCAGCTAACGTACTTGCTCTGCCTGGATTCATTACAATCTGCGATACACAAGGTTTAACATCATTTCTAAATAAATTACATGAAACCTCACGTAAGTCAAAGCGGCATATTGGTAACATGAGATACATACCGCCATCAGCTCAATTGCCACCTGAGAAAGTTCTTTCTGCCACCTACCCTGTTCGCCGCCTGGTGTCTGGCTGCCAGAATCCCTTATAAGTTCTGATAACTTTTTCCCAACCTAAAAAGAGAATATAAAAAATGAACCCAAAGAACCATATATGATAGATCACTCTATTAACGTATATGTAGATGGAATTATACCTGAAGTTTTGTTAATATGTGTGCAATTGTATCATCTCTTGCTAAACCAAGCAAGACTCGACATGCTAGAGCGCGAAGACAGTCAAGGGAGGTAGATGGCGTTATTATACGTGGCTGAAGGATTTGCAGTAAAACTTTGATACCATTATTGGTTCGGACCGCCTCTCTTGCTTGACGAAAAGTTCGTTCCATGTCTACGGCAAGACCAGTACCAGCTCCAGCACGTAAAGATATTCTATCACCAACTAATCCAGAAGCAGTACCTGGTGTACCATGTGCCCCCCCTGCGCTTCGGTCACCCAAACCAGGTTCTCTTGACTCATTCTGGTTAACAGTTGTCTCTGTAGGAGCATTTGATGTTTGCGCACAAGTCGGTTTATTACTAATTGAGGGTGGAGGACAAACAAGATTGACCAAAACATTCAGTGCGGGTTGAATAATCTGTACAAGTATACCATATACAAAGTATGGGTTAAATAGCTAAGAAATACAAGCCTTGCTCTAAGATTCTCTTGCATAATAGGTGTAGGTCAAACATGTAAAGCTATCCAAAGTGTACTATCAATCTATATAAGAAGGGAGGGGGGGGGGGGGGGGGGGGGGGGGGGGGGGGGGGGCTCCCAAAACGATATATACAGCTATTACTGATAAAGTGTTTCGGGCCCATCTGGCCCAGCACGTTTTGACCCATACCAAAATACATTGCTGTAGTTTTTTTTTTTTTAAGGTAACTAACTATCTCAAAATATATAGGCCACAAACCTATCTTACATGTCCTAGAGAGCATTCTCACACAGCATAGGTAACCATTGGACTACAAGCCCTTTGGTAAAAGGAAAAGCCAACAATTTAAAAGTGTTTACCTCAGGATCAACGTAATTAGCCCCATGAGCTGCATCAAGAATGACTGCTATACCTGAACGATCATTGCTCACAGTAGCGCTTACAACAAGTTTACGGCCATCAGTTACTAAAGTAACAATGTGCAGGACACCCAATGCATATTGAAGCAAATCATGCAGGTATCGCTCAACGGGTGGAGCCTAATATGAAAGGAGTTAGTTATACATTATACAGAGAAAAATATAGAAATTACATAACACGTACTACAAAAATTCAAAAGAAACACCTGACACAACTCCAACATGGTGATATGCCCATTGCAATTCAAGAACTTTTCAACAGCAGGCCAACGAGCTCTCATAAATGCAGGACCGAGCTTACGATCTTTCTGTATTTGCCGCATTACATTATCTATAGCCTCATTACTTATATCTAGTGGCTTGTAGGCTGCCCTAGAACTTGAAATATTCCGTGCCACACTTCTTAAATTTTTACTTGGACGAACTGAATCCACAAGCAATAAAAGGTGTGCCCTAAAATATTGCCGCAATGCAACAGTTGTGTGATAAGCGATCTGCTTTTCTGATGATGTCAATACCTCTGAAGGAGTTCGCTCGTTTCTAAGCGATCCTGGTGTAGGCTGGCTTACTGTTCCTGAGCTAGCCCCGGATCTCACAGATGCAGCTTCACCTAAAAACTTCAACAGCTTCTGAAGACCATCTTGATTATCAAATGCGTCCAATACTGCTCTGAAGACAAAAGCAGCAGCAAAAAATAAAGCTGCATTTTTTCTCGCTTGGTCCTGGGAGCAGTGGAGAAGTTGAAGAGCTAATGCAATTAACTGATGGATGACATCTGATGGTAGGGCACATACACGCTCCATTATTACCTAAAGAGCATCTTAGTTAGATGAGTTATTACATAAGCATGACAATATTTAGCATAGAGAATGCATGTAGATGATCTAGCATTTGTGGTTGCATGTACCTGGAGTGAACCAATTGCAAACATACAAGAAGAGAGACCAAAGAAAGTCACAGGCACCCTTGGAAGTGCAAGAAGTTTTTGTATACCGCCACGGTCGACAAATAATGCAGCAAACTTTCGGTGGGCAGCCAAGGCACAGATTAATTTCAACACATCAGGTACAAGCACTACAATCTGTGACGCTTCTTTAAGATCAGAACTTCGTTGCAGCAAGGCAAGACAGACATCTACCCCTTTTTCATGTAGCACAGGACCAAGAACCTCAATATATTCTCCTAATATCTCTAGACACTGGATACATAATTTTTCCCTTAGGTTTGCCAAGGATTCGCTATCTGGGATGAAGAACTCCTCAACCTCCTCATTTGCCTCGGGTTCTGGCTCTTTCAAATTAGCCGACTCGTCAACACTACCACTATGATTCCTACAATCAGCCATGATACATTTTAGCAAGTTAATACATATTTATAAAAGAAAGTAAATAATCTAATACGACCCAACAACAGGAATTACCAACCTAGAAACTTCAGTAGCATTGGCTGCATCAACAACTGTAGATGCTGCTCGAGACGCAGAGAGCACCGCAGCTTCTTCATCATTTGATTTTTCAAATTCCTGGCCAAATAAACCATAAATACCTTAGCTATACTAAGAAAACATATTTAAAAAACAAGACGATTTGATGTGAAATACACACCTCCAATGCTGCAGTTTTAACAAGTTCAGCAGCAGCGTCACCAGCAGCTCTGATGGCTTCAGCAGAAGCATTTGCTGTTCTAGCTTCAGCTTCAGCAGCTCTTACAGCCATCTTCACCAGATCAGATATATCCTTTGCTCCAACCTTACAATCTCGGAAGCAGTCATCACTGTCATCTCTTTCAAGAACCAGAGTATCATCTACTCCTCCAGATGACTTCTTGACATCTGGCATCCGTTTCGATTCTAAACTTCTCAACGAGCTCCTGTCCTTAACATTCCTCCCTTGTGCACCAAATCTACTTCCAAAACTCGGGGAGTTTAAAGCGTGTTCATTCTCCACAGCACCTTCGTTAACCTTCCCTTTCCCTCTAGACCTTACCGACCCACGGTTTGCCTTTGTCTTACCTTCACGCAAATCTGCCTCCCCAGTCTCATTAAAATCATCTAATCCATCAGGATGTTCAGCCCGTTTCCTGATTCTATCTCTTTCAGCAACTTGATCGTCTAAGGAACCCTCTTCTGTTATTCTAGGAGGTTCCAGCCGAGATGTTTCTGAAGCGTGTCTAAACCTATTGCGACTATCTTCTCTAGATCTAATGGATGTAGCAGCTAATAAACTTTTGTTGTCTAATTGATAGCCTGGCTCTTTTTGACTTGTACTTGGCTCTCCTAAAACACGAATGCGAAGATACCGCATAAGTTTGGCAGCTAATCCAATTGTAAGAACGTCTTCAACTACTTGACCTCCACTGCAGTCAACATCGAATGAAAACAATGTTAGATGTCCGGTAAAATACAATAACACAGAAGAAAAGTGTTACAAGGCATACCCAGCCAAACACACAGCCAGAAGTCCAGTAGAATAGGTCTTTAACATTTCAGCATTTGTAGATTCTTTTACATCAGAGCCATTCTTCCCCTTATGATCTTCAGTAGATGGCCTTGTCGTCCCCTCCATCACCCATCCCTTTATGTTCTCCAAAACAGGTTCTTCAAACACGTGTGGATACTGCATTCCATCACAGTTCACAACCCATTAAAAAACCATATAAAGTAGGTATTAAACAAAATTCATATATTTTGAAGCTTGATCAAAAAAAATCATACCATCCAAGTCAGGGAACAACTGTAAAGAAGTCTTAAAGCAGCTGCCTGAACAGATACTGAATATCGAGTTTCGGACAAAAACTTCACAGATATCAACTCAAAAAACTCGTCATTGTCCTGTAGAAAGGAATTGAGTTATTCTCCAGTTGAAATAATTACTTGCTTAATAGGTATCAATACAAGATAACTTTCAAATATCAATATTACAGGAAAATAAGAAACCAAAAAGAGATGGAATATAGATTACTCGAAGTAAGTTCCCCAGCCGTCCTATGTTATGGGAAGCTCGGTTATTGTTTAAAGAGGCATGATCCGTTTCTTCCATGTACCTATAGATACATTTAAATTACAATATATCAGCAACTAATACTCTCTAGACTCTATAAACATAAGCCTAAGATGATATATGACTAAAATAAGGATAAGTTATATCAGCATAAAAATGTATCAAAAAGGCACAAAAAATCTTAATAATACAAATGTACATTATAGCGGCTTCCGCATGTTAGTGATTGCACACTCAAAAACAAACTGACTTATTGTTCTCCATCACATATCTCAAAACCTAGGCGTATACAAAAAATCACTATCTTGCATGCCAATACTCCATCAATAATCAAGATGAGAGGATAAATTTTAGCTACCTGCCCTTAGAAACTTTATTAATAAGCCACAGGCAGAATATATATGCTGCATTAAATACTTTATTATTGCTATTAATATTCAAATAACGAGTTTGTATCACCCTATTTATACAATCAATCATACCTGCCAAAAAACATATGTACATACATTTTTACACATAGTTTGATCTGTAAACTAGTTACCATATATTCCTGCATAAATCCAAAAGCTAAACTCTCTTTGCCAAACAAGCATTGTATTCTAACACTCCAAAAAGCTCGTCACTAAAAACAAAATTAACAGATTTCAACATCCCTAGGGCTTAACGATTCACTTAAAAGATAAACAATACATCTATAAACCCATATACAGATATTATTTAAATAAAAATAAAAAATAAATAAATAAAAAAAATAAAATAAAAAAAAACACGCTTTAGGAACAGGATTAGCAGTAATCTTCTTCAATTATTTAAAATTCGATAAACATATCCGGTGTCATCATATAAGTATACAGATACCTTTGTTCCTAAGTCTCGAGCATAGAAGCTAACACATGAATACAAGCAGCTTTGGGATTATCAGGATTAGCACTAGTAGCATTTAACAGTACTACAGTAGTTGTTTGTTTTATAAACGCGTTTGATAACATAGCTGTCTAGCCGTAACCATAAAGTGTAAAATGTGCTAAATGCTAATTTTATTAGTGTTTCAAATAGTAACAGTTAATCGTTATTGATTGTTTTATAAAGGCACTTGATAATGTAAAATGACGTTAAAGGTAAATGCTAAACACTTACTTTTATTAGTGTAGTGTGCGCTTAACTAAAATCCAAAAGCTTAACGCTCGTTGCCAAACACATTTCAACACAATTATAAAGTGCAAAACTAGCAACGGTGGTAGTTGTTTGTTTCATATAAGCGTTTGCAAACACAGTTGTAGCCGCAACTATTTATTATAAGTATTTCAAATAGGACCAAAAGCTACGCGCTCGTAGCCAAACAAGCATTATAACGTTAAAATACTAATAATAAAACAGTGTTTAGCTTCGCTTTGTTGCTCATACAAATAACACATTTCAACATACTTAGGGTATCAACGATTCACTTAATCAACAAACAATACATTTATAAGTGCTTAGTAGCATAGTTGTAGCTATAATTATAAAGTGTAAAATGACAGAACACTTCTATTATTATTGTTTTAAATAGGAGCGTTTAAACAAAACCGAAGCGCCAAACGCTCGTAGTTTATTTTATTAGTGTTTCAAATAGTGACGGTTAGCTATAGCTGTTTGTTTTATAAAAGCGTTTCGTAATGTAAAATGAGGGGCTAACACTAAACATCTAACACATTTTGACATATCTAGGGTTTCAACAATTAAACAATACACCTATAAACACATGAACAAAATTGTATAAAAATAAACTATATATATACCGTTGTTCCTGCGTTTCGAGTTCAGAAGCAAACACATGAATACTACTCGGTTTACGATTATCACGACTATCACTAGTATCAATTAGCAATAGTTGTTTAACAAGTGTAAAATGACGCTAACACTACTTATTTTATAAACATTTCAAATACGACCTAAAGCTACACACTCATCGTCTAACAAGCATCATATTCTAAACACTCCTAAACGCTCGTCGCCAAAAACAACAAACAACACATTTCAACATACCTACGGTTTCAACAATTCAATCAAAATATACACAAACATTATATAAACATATTATACCGTTGTTCCTGAATTTCGAGTATAGAAGCTAACGCGTGAATAGAACTAGCCTAGTGTCTGTTAACTGTAATTGTAAAGTGTAAAACGACGGTATAAGCATCATATTCTAAACGCTCCAGCAAATAACACATTTCAACATACCTAGGGTTTCAAATATTCAATTACACCTATAAACACATACACAAAATTATATAAAAAAAATAAACTGTATATATTATACCGCTGTTCCTGCGTTTCGAGTAACGAAGCTAACGCGTGAATACTAACTATAAAGTGTAAAATGACACTAACAGTTATTTTATTAGTGTTTGAAATAGTAGCAGTTAGTTCCGTTTGTTTTATAAAAGCATTACATAACGTAAAATGACGTGAAAGGTAAACACTAAGGCTAACGCTAAACATCTAACACATTTCGACATACCTAGGGTTTCAACAATTAAACAATACACCTATAAACACATACACAAAATTATATAAAAATAAAAATAAACTATATATATATTATACCGCTGCTCCTGCGTTTCGAGTAACGAAGCTAACGCGTGAATACTACTCGCTTTCGGATTATCCGGAGTCGCAGTAATCTTATCAATCAAACTCTGCGCCTTCACTATTACAATCTCATCTTCATTATTAGCCTCCTCATCATCTTCTTCTTCATCTTCGTCATCTTCATCATCATCTTCTTCCTCTTCGTATTCGTCGTCGTCTTCGTCTTCCTCCTCCGCCGGAAGAATAAACTCCTCCTCCTCTGTTTCCTCCGGTGGTGGCGGTGTAACGGCGGGTGTGTCGTCGGAGATAGGCTCCATAAGAATAAAATTAGGTTTGATAAGTTTTTATAAAATTTGTTAGGTTTTTGTGAAAGTTGGTGATGGAAATTGGGAGTGTGTGTGTGTGTGTTTTTATATGGGAGAGAGGCGTGTTGGTGTGAGAAAGTGTGTGTGTTTGGTTTTGGTTTTCCCTAATGACAAATTTTGGGAATTTAAGCGACCCGGTTATAACCGGGTTTGGAGATGGGTAGACCCGGGTTCTGGTACAACCTAGAGTTTGTATTGGGCTTTGGAGGAGAAACTAGCTTTATCTAAAGTTATATTGGGCTATAATATGGGCTTATTCGTTTACTTGATTTCGGCTTATATCCTTATACTGTTTTTTTTTAGGGATTGAGATCCTTTAAAGTTGATTTGAACATCCAATTCTCTTTTTGATTGTGAGAGAACATGACCAGTCATGTTTATACCAACTTTAGAGGATCTCAATCCTTTTTTGAGTATCACTTAATGAAGGAAAGTAAAAATAATGAAGCAAAACAAAAAATGATATGTTATCGAAAAAAAAAAAAAAAAAAAAAAAAAAACTGAAAAAGAAGGATTATGTAGTTGATTTTCTGAAGTAAAATATATCCTCTCAAAATTGGCCTGAAAAAACTTGAGAACTAAGCATTAGTTTTATGGCTTATAACTTATCGACTTACATATGTTTGTTATGATAGTAACAATGTTATATAGGGCAATAAGCTTCAAAATAAGCCGAAAAATCAGAGCTTGTAAAATATAAGTCGAAATTAAATAAGCTCATAAGCCCATAAATAAGCTTAGACAAAAACTCCCTTCATATAATACAACATCTACTACTAAATTAATATTTTGAATATTGTTTAATTCTTAAATTTTTATCACATTTTGTTTAACTCACTCAGTGACTACAAATTGAACACGTAAGTTTTGCATCAAATGTCAAAGCAGAATCGCAATTTCGCAAGTATAATTATTTGTCGCTATACAGCGTCACTTTACTCGGGTATTCGTCTAGTATATCATAATTCACAAATGATAAAACAATTTAATGTATGTTGGGTCCATACACATTCATTATCTGTGTGTATGAACCCAACTAGCCCTTACGTGTTGAGTCCAATTTTCTCTTTCTCTCTTTGCTTCAAATACACGAGTTTATTACCAAATGAGAAGAATAACTAAAATGAAAAAGATGAGAAGTAACCCAAACATGTATCCTCTACCTTTTCTCCCCTCTATGAATTACACGGGTAATAGACTCGGAATTGTATGTCAAGTTTACCAAAAGGCGCCTACTATGGGTACTTGTTAAAATGGTCCGACCCAAACCAAAAGTTCCAAGTTTGAGAAGCAAAACTCATTGGCATCCGAACTGGTTTAGGGTAAATAACCAAAATAGTTGCAGCCATAACCAATCCGTTTCAAAATCTCAAGAAGCAAAAGTTTTCGCCCATTTGGGTTTCGACTCGGACTATGACCATCCCAAAACCGAACCATCCTCGCCCCTACTAAAAGAAACCAAATTTACATGACTGATAAATTTAAAAACAGTTAATGTCGGATTAAACCAACAACATTCACCATCTATTGATTCAGTCTCTACACTTTTTGTGGTCTCATTGTAAGCCTTAACTCCTGATGATACAGTCCCAGCTCCTAGTAATAGAAACTTGTAAGATAGCAAAATGAAAATAAGACAATAAAATAATGTTATTGAAAGCAAAATTACCAACATAACGTATTGGAAGGATATGAAACGAATAATAAGTTACAAAGTACAAACACGTGAACTACAAAAACAATCATGATACACACATGTCCGTGCTAACCTACTTTAACACCATTCCTCTCCACTATGTTTTTTCCTGTTCTTTCTTTTCTATGTGATGCACACGTTGAAGACGTCTGCAAACAGCAGCTGTTGGAGAATACCGATGAAGCTCCATAATAGCTGCAGAGAATTCCTGCTCTGTATGTGGATAAACAGAGTTACAAAGGCAACTAACACACATATCTAATTACAAGTTTTAATTTGAGCGTCAAATGGATTAGTTTAAAATCTTAAAAACTTGGTAAAATTGTCTAGGTTGTAGTTGAAAAGGAATTAATGTCTGGGTCAAAATCGAGACCATAAGTTAATTTGAACCCAATTAAAAAAAAAAAAAAAAAAAAAAAAAAACCTTCAAAGTAGATGTAGTTTGTTTTTGGATTAGAAGCAACATACCAAAAATTAATGTAAAATGAGCCTATCGACTTATTGTCTCGCTACTTGTCTGAATGCCCTCTTTTGGCCTTTCGTCGTGTATGAGTTGGCTTGGTATTTCTAATCGGCTTCTTAGTAGTTCCACTGCATTTCAAGAAAAAAATCAAGAGAAAATATTAAGGTTTTTTTTTAATGATTATAAGGTAATGAATTAAATAGCCACGGAAAGTGTGAGATGATCTTTATTCTGTGAATAATCAGCGGACAAATGAAACATGCAGATTGAGTCATTGAGGTAACTTACAAAAAGATTCCTGATAAAGTTCTGAACAGAATTATGATAGGCAGTGCCAAGAATGCTGAGGCCTGAAAGATCAAACATATATTAATTCATGTTTGCTTATAAAACGAAATATTGTTGATAATGGTCAAATGGGTCGGACAGGTCAAACAGGTGAAATGTCACCTAAAGTGTATTCAAACACTTGCAACCTTTAAAACCCTTTTATTTTAATAACTATATTTTACTTTCCACGTAAGGTTTAAATAGGCGAAGAAACCCTCACCCTATGCACCCCCTTTTGGGTGCCGACTGACCCTTCCCAAAGGACCTAACCCCAGGCAAAGGCAAATAGCAGGTGGCTTTACTATATTTTACTTTCATAATCAAATTTAACACGATAATCATTTCTAAAAATAAATATATGGTTGATGAACAAAATGTTTGCAAGGCAGCCTAGCCCGTTTGACTCGCACTCAAGAGTCATCCATTTTGACCTGCTACCACCTAATCGACCTGTTATTTACTTTAGAGAGAAAGAGAGACGTACAGCAAACCAGATAAACTCCTTATTGGTTGCAAGAGGTCTCGTAATTTCATGTTTTTGCAGTGATTCTTCAACAGTGGCCCGAACCTTCAATATAACAGTAATTTTTAGTACTGGATTTAACAGTTATAAAAAATGATTACACATCTGCATCCTTTACAAGGAAACAACCACATCTACTAACATACTAGTCACCACAATTTACAACGCACGCGCCAATATATGTCACATTAACATTTAAAATATTTTAAATGATGTTTTATCAACTACTCCATATTCTTTATAGTTTATAATATAAGACATACGTTGTCCAAAAATTTTCTTTCTCAACAGTATTACCAACAATGAGAAAGGTAGGCAAAAAGTCTTTGAATGATGATGAAACGGAAGGGTGAGAATTTATAGTTTTTCCTTAGATAATCAGTCTTGTTGCAGCTGGTACGAAAGTGATTACCCGAAACTAATTACTTGACCCAAAAGTGATAAATTGGAAGTAATTACCCGATACTAAAAATTAGAATCAGAAAAAATTTATCGAGACTCTAAGTCGCAATAATAACATGTCACATTTAAACACCCCATCAGTCACAAAAAAAATAACATGAGAAAAGCCAAAAACATCAACTAAAATAGTACCTGGTCATGGTACTTAGTTGCAGATTCAAGAAACTTGCCATACGCTTGGACTACCTCATTTGTGTAAGGCTTAATTGTTTCTCGTGCCTTTTCAAGGTGAGGTTTTGCTGCAACCGCAACCTGATCAATGTAAGGCTTGCAGAACTTCTTGGCAGCCTGCCCCAACAAAAATTTACAATTATGACATATCTTTAATGAGAAAAATAGCAAGAAGGTCGAGTGGAATGTACCTGAAAATGAGGGTCTACAGCTTCTTTTACTTTGGTCACATGTGGAGTTAGAACCTCCTTGGATTGAACATAAATATTTTTGGTCCTTTCGGTTGCTAGTTGCACATGTGGTTCAACATTAGTTACCAGTATCACCCATTGTTCCTTCGCAGCAGGGATCCACTTCTGCAGAATTTAGGATTACAACAGAATACATAATTAAAACGTTCCAGTGATTGTAGAAAACTAGAGGTGGCAAAATGGAAGTTTGTATAAATCAAAACAGCTCCGGTAACTTGGCCCAAAATGCTTTGTGTGTATATAGATTACTACAAAAGGATAACTAAAAAATTTTGAGAAATCTCTTACGGTTTTGACTGTCTCTATATGAGGCTCAGCCCACTTTTCTGCTTGTGCCTTCTTCTCCAAAGCCTGCCAAAATGAAAGAAGGTTTTTTGTGAGCGTAAATGACCTTAATAGGTGAGCATCATGATTTAAGGCAAATTATACGTAGAACAAACATACACAATTAAGGGATCTGCGAAAATTACCTTCTGCACAAAAGTATCAAGAGCAGGCTTTCCATGCTCGATCCAACGAGCCTCCAAGTAAGACTGCAAATAAGTAAAATAGTCAAACATCACTACTATTATTGCTTTACACAAGTATAGCATTAGAGGCGGCAATTCTGACCATTCACTTATTGATTAGTTGATTGTGGTTATGTTTTATCTCTGATGGGTCAGATAAAAAAATAGCTAAAAAGGAAACTGGTATACATTGCCCAAAGCGTATATTTAATAACCTCATAATTTTTTTTTTTTTTTTTTTTTTTTTCAAAAAGATACATTATTGTGATAATACAATTTTTGTGATCACGTCACATGCAAGAACTGTTTAAAAACTTCATAGTAACAATGTAAGAAACTATAAGAGAGCTACCTGACTAGAAGCCAACTGAACTGCAAGCCAAAGGTGGAAGCCACGCAGAATGAACCTGCATACAAACGCAAACCACATATTAAGGTTAAATAAGTATGACATACAACAACTAGTCTTCAAAAGTAAGCATGTTTAAAATAGTATATCAGCCCGACACTCAAGGGTAAAAAATTGACCAAAAAAGGTAATTTATTTACAGAACATGGAAAGGGAGATGCATCTCATTTTCCGTTAACAAAAATTAGCAAGAAATTGAGCCAGATAATACTGGAGATTAACAAATCACCAGATTCAGAGATACAGGTCAGCAAGTAATCAGTTTCCCAATGCCTATTTTGATTACATTCTCATTATATGCAATTACGAGTATATGACATCCATATAAACAATGTAATTTCAATTTTACAAAACAGGAAATAAAACTCAAACACCCAGGTAAACTTACTCTGATCATCCCAAGAAAATGCAAACTAGACACGTCATTTGATGAAGATGTATGATTATTGATAAAATACCTAAAACACCTCTTAGTAGAAGTTCAAAATATCAAGTAATGATTACTAATGGAGTAACGGGTGAAATATAAATCTGGGTCAAACACTTACCCAAAAAGGACATGTTACAACTTTTCCGAGAAATGTTTGATCCAAAAATCCAAAAAACCTTTTTGCCGTTAGTAATTCTGTAATTGTTACTTGATAATTTTGCACATATATCCATCCAGGTCACACATATATCCATCCGGGTCACACACATATATACCATGTACAAGTGAACAGATGTAACACATTTTTAACATTGATAAATAAATATGACCACTTGACACAATCAACATGTAACAGACCCAAAAGATAACAAATTTTATGGTTTTTACCTCTGTCAGTTCTTTAATCTTCTGTGCAGCTTCATTATTAGTTTTCATTAGTTCCTCCTGCATATGATTACACATGTATATAAATCTCATTTTAACTATGGCAAACACCATGTTGTACACAACTACAAATACCTCAGCAACTTTAAGAGCACGCTCGGTTTTAAGAAGTTTTGTCTTCTGTTCTTCAATAGTCTTTTGAAGCTGAAGCAAGAAACAGAAAAAGAAAACTTAAATAATAAGATTTGGGAAATGTACAAACCTTTGTGACATATAAGGGAATAACTGTAATATACAGCGACTAGCTAATTACACACTAACAAACAAACTACACCTCCCATTGGACTCATCTCACCATAGGCAACAACCTGCCACACTTTTACTATAGGCAAGCCGATAAACCACTGTTATCAACATTTTCAAATATACACTTTGTTTGGATGGGAGAAAGATATTAGAATAGGAGGGGAAAAAAAGGGTGAAAGGGTAATTTGGGTACTTTATGCCTTTATGGGTGTAGTAATGAAGACAGATCTGTTAACCGACAAGCTTCGGAGGTCGGCAAATTTCTACTTAAGTTGATCACTTTGTCCACTCATACTTTTCCTAAATAAAAGTAACAATGGCATGTACATGTATCATTTTAATTTTCCAATATCCCGGTCCCTTTTTCCTTTCTCAAAACCTAAATCTATATCAGCTTTGATTCCCACTTTGACAAGAGCATATAATACATAACAAACACATTTATATAAGAACTTACATTCTGAATCTTAGGATCTACTTCGAGCATCTTTTTCTCCAACTCTTTGGTTCGAGTTTCCAACACCTCCCTTAAACCGGCCTTGAGATCCAATTCCAACTGAAGATTCTCCACCTGCAATAAGAAACATAAACCCATAAACCACCACGGAATGCAGATCATGACATAGTTTTAGAAATAAATCATTGCACACAAACCTGCTTCTCCAATTCCTGGGCTCGTGTATGAGCCTTTTTAACCTGCTCCTTAGCATCTGAAGTTCCTTTAACCTATGAAACAAAAGAACACAGATTATCACATTATAAATATTGCATTCACGAAAAAATCAATTAAAGTTTAATAGACCACATATTCGTAGTCATACCTTAAGAGAAGCAACTTCACTTTGCAACGAAGCAACGCTATCTGACTTCGCTTTAATCACTGTCTCTTTCTCTGCAATTGCCTTCTCTTTGCCAGCAATGATCTCATCTTTGGTTCTTAATTCTTCGCTCTTCTTATGAATAAGTGATTCTTCAAACACAACAATAAAAATTCAGCGCAAATCAACACACTAAAACCATCAATAACAACTAAACGATATCTACAAACATATCATTCATCAAACAAACATTAAGTTCAAACAAAATCAACAAACTTATAAAATCAATCTGCTTTAATGCAATAGTCAGTACTACTTACCAACGAAACGAATTTACTCAACAACTACTAATACAATGCCAATCGAACTAAATTATTATTAAAGAAAATCCTAAATTCAACTAAATCATCAAACTTAAACCATCAATCAGCCACAATTCTGCAACTATTAACCAAACAAATCTCAATCAACACCTACTGACCCAATAGCAACAAAAAAAAACTATCTTTATTTACAAGTGATGCACTAAAGAAACAAACACAAAAGCATTAAATTTCGCACTAAATCAACACACTTATAGCATCAATCTGCTTTAATGCAATTGTCATACGGCTTACCAAACAAATTTCACTAAATGTGAGATCTAATTTATTAAACAAACCTGTAAACTCAACTATATCAACAAACCTCAAACCATTTATAATCCATTTACTCTAATTCAACATTCCCATCAGTACAGCACCAATAAAAACCAATTCATTGGGAAAAAAAACACTACATTCAAACTAAATTACTAAACTTTAACAATTCGTCAGCTCCAATTCAACACTACCTACACTCAAAAAAACTGTAACACGTTAAATGCAACACCAATATCACCTAAATTTACAACAAATTCATCATACAGAACACCGAATTCAACTAAATCCAAAGTCCAAACCATCAATTATCTTACACTCAACAACAATAAAATTGGATTAAATTGCAGAAATGGTCCTTGTGGTTTGCTCAGATTGCATGTTTAGTCCTTGGTCTTTCGAAATTGCAGGCAGCCTCCCTGTGGGGAGTTTTTGGTTCCGTTTTGGTCCCTGGCTATTGCAAAAATGGTCCCTGTGGTTTGCTCAGAATTGCACGTTTAGTCCCTGGCTAGGGACCAAAACGGAACCAAAAACTCCCTGTGGGGAGGCCGCCTGCAATGTCGAAAAACCAGAGACTAAACATGCAATCTGAACAAACCACAGGGACCATTTCTGCAATTTACTCATAAAATTATAAATATATTGCAATTAATAACTAGGTCACCTACATTAACAACTATTTTACCTACCAAAACATTAAACCACCAATCTCCTTCGATTTAACACTCAACAAACACTATCAATACAACACCAATAACCAATAAATCACCCAACTTACAACTAATTTATTAAACAGAAAACACTAATTTCAACTAATCAAAACCCTTCCAACTACCAATATACTCCAATTCAATACTACAGTCAGTTTAACAGCCAATGCATCAACAAACTTTAACCACCTACACTCATTCACTCAAGACGGGTGTAAACTACTAAACCACCTAAATTAACAAATAACGCATAATTTCAAAACACTAATATTCAACAAACTTTAACCATCAATCATCTTCAATTATGTCTATAAACAGCTGATTCATCAAACGAACCACTACTAAATTCAACTAATTTAACAAACTTTAACCACCAATCAGCTTCAACTCGGCCACTCAGCGGTGAGCGTTGTGATCTTTAATGCTCGTTTGGCAATCAACAAGTAGCTTTATCTATTTTTTCGGAATGCTCATTTTCCAACACTCCGTGAAGTAGCATTTAGGAGCGTTGAGCATTTAGGAGCTGTTTTACACATTATGATTACACCTACAGCTACGGGGGTGTTTGTTTAAGCTTATATGAGAGCTTATGAGCTTATTTGATTTCGGCTTACATTTCATAAGCCTCAATTTTCTGGCTTATTTTAAGATTTTCGGGCTTATATAAGTTTATTATATTATAATAAACTTATCTAAGCCCACAAGCCTCAACATAAGCCTGAAAATTAGAGCTTATGAAATATAAGCCGAAAAACAAATAAGCTCATAAGCCACATATAAGCTTAAACAAACACTCTCTACGTTACCAAACGTCTGCTACTCGCTTAAACTTACGCCTCAGTGCTACTCGCTTACCAATGCGCCTTCACATTACTTACAACACCAATAAAAACTAAAGCATCTAAATTATAAATAAATAAATAAGAATTTTATATTAACTAGCAAACTTGAACCAATTTCATTCAAAATTCAATACTAATCAGAAACAAAATATAACAACTAATTTAACAAACTTATAACCATCAATCAGTATATTATTACAACAATTTTGAAGAATGCAAACCTAATTGGTGGATCTTGGAACTGAGCTGATCCAATTCAACCCGACCCGAATCGGATTCACCCGATCCAACCGGACCTCCATCACCTTCACCTCTAACAATTTGAAGACTCAAAACTATTAGGGCAAAGAGGAAGATGAAATTGAGCTTTGGTATCGCCATTGGGTTTGGGTTTGGGTTTGTTAAATCCGTCAAAAAAAATTATTTGATTTATATAAGTAGAGGTGTGTGTGTGAGAGATGTTGAATCTGAAATCAGATTGAAAAGTCTGAAGTGGTTGTGTTGTGATGTTTTGTTGACCAAACGTGGCTTGGTAGTTTGGTTTCTTATTTAAACATTTGTGGCTTGTTAGTTGGCTATAAATGTTGTCTAAATGGAATTAAAATAAATTACGGGTATGTTTGGCGAAATGGGCTGGAGCTGGGACTGGGGCTGGAACAGGGCTTATATTATAAGCCGAAATTAAAATTTGTATTTTTATAAACTTGTTTGGTAAATAGGCTGGGGCTGGGGCTTATTATTGTAAAATTACTAAAAAGGACATAATTAAATGAGTTTTTATATATGTAGATATTTTTATAGGTAAATAAGTAATTTATTCTTCAAAAGCCCCGGGCTTAAGTTTTTAGCCTCTTTTATGGGGCTAAAGTTTTTAGCCGGCTTATTTTATAAGCCCTTCCATAAGCCCCATGACAAACGAGACTTATTTAATTAGCCGGCTTATTTTAAAAGCCCAAGCCCCATAAGCCCCATAAAAGCCCCTCCCCAAACATAGCCTATTTGTCACTGGGTTAGTAGGCTCAAACTTAATTGTGGGTTTAGGTCTATTAGTAAACGGCAATGTTTTAAAATCCAGGTTTTTAATTGATCCGGTAAAGTTGTCGGGTCAATTAACTTAACCATTTCAGTACTACGTGTTCAGAATCTTTTTCCATCATCACCAAGAACATGACCAAATCCTACATGACTAGTTTTTGGGTATTCTCTTTCTTCAGTTGACAGCCATCTTGCACGTTTAGCAGCATAAAAAAAGAAAGTTGTTAAACCAAAATATCCAAATTTACTACTTGGGATATCATGTGGAGTGAAAGAGACATACATTGAAGAACATGTCAAAGTGGTCTTTCTGGCCTACATCAGTGAGATATATTATCCACTCAGCTTTTTCCACATTGAGACGATACCAACACACGCATGCAGACGGATTCAGAAATACTAGTTGGCTTTTACACTTTCTTATTTAACGTGCAACATACTTTATAACCTCGTTTAAATGAAATTTCAAAAAGGGATCATAGATTAAAATTGATACCCAAGTGGACTCCCGGACGCTGATATAGTTTTTCAAAACCTTTTCGAATTATCTCACAGATTTGTACCCATGCCTTCAGGTACCTTTCGTCACCACCAAATTTTAAAATTCATTATTTCAAAAATAAGAAAAGAAATAAAATGATTGCAAAGTTGTGTGGGCTACTAAGTGGTTATTAACCTGGAGACTAACCACCGCCTCTTAGGTTCTCCTTTTAAACTCGTGATCATCAAAATGAAATTGTTTATTTGTTATTTACACGATGAGGAACAAAATAAGAAAGAACATGTATGTGCGATACCACATTATTCATGTACCTGAGTACCCCATAATTCCCCAACATGGTTTCTTTGAAGCACTTCAACTTTAGAAATCTCAAGCATACGTGCTAAAGTGTTTACAATGATAGTCGATCGTAAATGACTGACATGCATTTCCTTTGCTATATTGGGTGACGAAAGGTCTACTACTGCCCTTTTGACATGAAGCGTTGGTGCCCATGTGTCGATACCATCTATTAACATCTTATGTATGCTCTGCAGGCAGAGGCGGAGCCAGGATTTGTAGTTAAGGGGGGCCGAAGTTCATTATATAACCCGAAGAAATAAAAGTGTAAATAGACTGGTTTCTAATTTTAGTTTGTACATATAAACCATCACAAAAACTTACGAATGCATTACTGAACCTTTTTTTTTTTCTTTTTTTTCTTTTTTTTTTTTTTATCTATTTTGATGCTTCCGAGTATAAAAGGAATACTTCATTAAGAAAAGAAAAGTATAGCTTGGCATGTTTAATTTTTTAATGACAAGACATTTTCTTGTCAACAAGTTGTACATCCTCTTTTATAATATACCACTGACCGAGTCATTTTGAAAAATGGCAGTATATTCTTTTGGTGATAAATCATGAACTATGTAATGGTTGACTTTTATTATTTGGCTCCTAATCTGTATGTATCCTGTTCATACCATTTGAAAGCTCTCTGGCTTTTAGTTTTGGTGCTCTTAAACTTGCCATTCTTTTGTTTTTGTTCAACTGTCAAAATGAAGTCGGTAACAAAACAGTTTGAACACCTCAAAATAAAACTAGAAGCCATAAAATTAGCAACCAACAACTTTGCTGATGCAAATTGCATCGGGAAAGGAGGTTTTGGGGAAGTTTATAAGGGAGAACTAGTCCATTCCAAGGGGCATACCGTTGTTGCTTTAAAACGTTTAAATCGTAAATTTGGGCAAGGAGACCCCGAGTTTTGGAAGGAGATTATCATGCTTTCCCTTTACAAACATGATAATATTGTCTCTCTTCTAGGGTTTTGTGATGAGAGTGGCGAGAAGATCCTCGTGTATGAGTATGCGTCTAGGAGAAGTCTTGACTTGTATCTAGATAGTGATGATCTAACATGGACTCAACGCTTAAAGATATGCATCGGGGCGGCTCGTGGACTTGCTTACCTTCATAGCTCTTTTGGAACCCATCAGAGAGTGTTGCACCGAGATATTAAAAGCTCCAATATTCTATGAGAATTGATTTGCACACTTTATAAATTGATTGGGACACTCCATTTGTGCATTAAATACTTGTACAGTATTAAACACTCTGCTTCAACCGCTTATACCTTGAGTGTGCAAATAATTTTTTTGAGTGTGCAAATCATTAGCCATATTCTATTAGATGAAAATTGGAATGCTAGGATCTCAGATATGGGTTTGTCCAAATTTGGTCCTGCAAACCAACAAATCACGTTTCTTGTCTCCGACGCTGTAGGCACGTTTGGCTATTGTGATCCAGAATATATAGAGACAGGGCTATTAACAAAGGAGTCAGATGTTTACTCCTTTGGTGTGGTTTTGTTTGAGGTGTTATGCGGGAGGTTGTGTATTTCCAATAAAAAGAACGATAAGCGTCCTCCTTTAGCAGGACTGGCACGACACTGCTATGAAAACAAAAAAATGGATGAGATTATTTATGGTAATATAAAGGATGAAATTGATCCTTTGTCGCTAAAGGAATTTACGAAAGTTTCATATCAATGTTTAAAGAGAGACCCCCAGGAACGTCCATTAATGAGTGAAGTCTTGACAACACTCGAAAACGCGCTTAATTGTCAAGTAAGAAGTGTTTTTTATTTTCTTTAAAAACGTATATATACATATACATGAACCATTAATATTTGTGATCATCGTCATCAGGTTTACGGTTTGGATCCTCATCAGGTCTCAGGTTTGACTATCTTCATTTAAAATAGATGTCTGTATTGTTATTGTTAGATTGTTACAGGTTTTTTTTTTTTTTTTTTTTTTTTTTTTTTTTTTTTTTTTTTTTAATGAAATTGTTCACATCGAAGTATTGAACAAATCAAATCAAAGGGCAATAGGGCATTTCTAATACTCCGTAATATATTACTCAAAAGAACCGGCATGATACGCCTAATCCATGGAAGCTGCTAAATTTTGTCCATATCGTAACAAACATACATGTAATCATTATATAATCCTAAATTTGTTTGTCATTTGTTTAGCTGAAACGGAGGGAGTAAACTATGAAGGTGATAAGGATTTCCTTCGCGTAGAGCTTAATATGCTAGCTGAGAGAAAACCAGTTTCAGGTTTTGCACAAAGTCGAAGAGCAAAAATCGAGGTAATGACCACCTTAATTCTAGTTCTTAATGTTACAAAGTGCAAAATATATCACTTGCTTTGATTAACAACATATTTCTCCTTCTTTATTTTCAGGCTATCCTTGGTAGTAGATTGATTAGGGCAGAGTCAAGCGGTACGTATCTGACTATTTCGATTTTGTGGGGAGATCTTTCGTTTTGATTAAACCAACAAAGTATTTCAGTTGATGATCTATCTACAATGATAACATATAAACGTATTTTTACAATTTTTCTGTTGAAAATAACAACATTTTTTCTTTCAATCATTATGCTTTTTTGATTATTACTCAAAAGAACTAGCACGATATGCCTAATCCACGGAAGCTGCTAAAATATCATATAATCCTAAAAGTGTGTGTCATTTGTTTAGCCTATACTTTTTTTGAAATGGAGGGAGTAAACTATGAAGGTTATAAGGATTTCCTTAAACGGAAGAAGCAAGATGGGCGTGATGAGCTTGCAGTTCTAGCTGAGAGAAAACCAGTTTCAGGTTTTGCACAAAGTCGAAGAGCAAGAATTGAGGTAATGACCACCTTAATTCTGGTTCTTAATGTTCCAACTACAAAATATATCACTTGCTTTGGTTAACAACACATTTCTCCTTCTTTAATTACAGGCTTTGCTTCGTAGTATCTGATTATTTCGATTTTATGGGGTGATCTTTCGTTTTGATTGTATTCAGTTGATGGTCTATCTATAATGATACTATATAAACATATTTTTACAATTGTTCTGTTGAAAATAACAACATTTTTTCATTCGATCATTATGCTTTTTTGTATAATTAGAGTTATTAAGAGATGACTTTGTGCCTTACGATTATTTTGTAACAGAGGAACGATTTTTTGAAAAGTTTCTGCTCGACTATAGCCATCGGGGTGGGGATTACCTTTTAAAAAACACTACAATGGGTAAATTTAAATAAAAAGCAGATCTTAATCATAATATACCATGGTAACAAAGAAAAACTTGCTTTAAATGTATATATATGGGAATATCTTGTGATGTGAAAGGTAAATAGGTTAAGGTTAAATTGTTCTTTTTGTTTTGCTTTTTGCATTAGGCGTGATGAGGAAGAATCTACAGTGGATGACAAGTTCAACTCATGGTGAATCATCATTTGACTCGTTGGAATCAGAGTCTAACATACAGGAACTCCAAAGGAGATTCGGGACAGGGTCTGAACAAGTGAATGTTTATCAAAATGATTCGGCTTTCGGAATTCATTCGACTTGAATTACAGATGACCTATGACAAAATTGATGAACATAAGAGAAGTATTGGCATAAAAAATTGCGTTAAGGATGTCCATTAAGACCTAAAGAGGTTATGTTGTGGAACAGTTGTTTTGTCAATGGACTAATTTGTTGGCAAACTCAAATGAAACTATTCGTTACAAATTTACTCAACTTTGACCCATTGAAGTATTGAAGTTTAGTACAACCAAACCCACTCATGTTAGGGAGGTGATTTGCACACTCATCTTTTTTATTTGCACACTCACGATACAAATAATTAAAGCATGCTGTCAATATGGTACAACTGTCTGATGCGTTAATTGGAGTGTCCCAATCAAAAATCAATGTGTGCCAATCAATTCCCCTCATCTTATGTCAATTGATTTATTTAGTTTCATGAATTGTCACACTTGTGTACCCATTTACGTTAAGCGACGATTAACTCGACCAAACCATTGACCGGCTAACGCAAACTAAAAGCTAACTAGACTAAGGCTGCACTTCAAGTCGCGTAAGACCCAACACGCTAGCCCAATTATTTGTGCCAGTTTCAGATTGCGTCAATTTATGTCCACCCATACCAAGCCAATGAAAAAGTTACCAGACTAATAATACAAGTATCTGAAGTTCTGAACCAAAGACCCAACTTTTGTAAATAAAGAAACATCTATTGAACGACTTTGAAGACGTGCCACGGTCAAAATTTGGAGATAGGAAAGGTATATTTTTCTATCCTACAACCTGTTACAAAAATAATTATAATTATGATACACTCACTTTATGACGCAACTTAAAATAAACCCCTGTAATCTTCGTCATCGCCACTGCTCATAGACTCGATCATCTCATCCTCGTCATCATCCTCATCTCCATCTTCATCTCCACTTATAATCTCAAATATTCCACCTCCGCCAAAGTCTACACCATCCATCATAAAATCACCATCATCCTCGTCATCATCTGCGTCTTCATCATCATCAAGATCACTCAAATCAACTTCATCATTACTCATATCATCACCATCCTCATCATTTCCCAACAACACGTCCTCATCTAAGTCCTCGTCATCTTCGTCATCCTCTTCTTCACTTTCAGCATCATCAGGATCAGAGTCGTCGTCAGTGGGTTTTCTTCTACCAATTTCATAGATTCGGGCTGAAGAATACATTTCATCTTGATCGTCCATTGTCACCAGCCCGACAAAAGAGTTGGTGGGTTCGGCTGCAAAATCAAGTACACAACGGTCTACGGGTACGGTGGCGATGTCTGAGTAGTTGACTGCATCTAATGTTCGAAAAGCAGCGAAGAGGGGATGTTTGACACGTCGAGGTTGAAATGCTGCAGTGACTTCATCTAAATTTCTTCTCAGGATTGCATATATTACGTCACCACTATCATTAAAAGTTATCACTGTTTGATCTAGCGAGGGTACACTGCGGAGAAGCCTTCGATTCCGAAGATCCCAGACCTCTGAATTTATAATTACCTGTTAAAACAAAGTATATATCATTATCAGAAAAAAGCAACATATAGAACCCCTAAAAAAACCACTTATGCCCATGTTAGTTTCTGAAATCTGAAGTGAGTGTTTGGACCTACGTTTTCAAAATGACCAACTTTGATTACAAATAACGTTTAATTAAGATATTATAATATTGATTGACAAAGATACTCCTTATTTTAAAAAAGTAAACATCATGTAAATATTTAAACTCAAATAATCAGAAAAATGCAAGTCTAAACATCCCCCAAGAGGTCACAAAATAACCAACAAGATCTCCAAATCAGTCTTAAAGGCCTAAAAACCGAAAGCTAACAAAACCCAGAAAGATAGCTTATGTTTCAATATCTGTCATACATGCAATGAAATACCTCTAAATATTTATGCAGTAAGAAATCAAACATACCTCATTACCAGCAGGATGAAAGCCACCACCGCCATAGTCAGTAAACTGATCAAACATATGAATCTTTTCTTGAGATCGACGGTCCCACACGACACCATTCCATAGAACCATGGAGTCGGAAGGGCTAAAGTGGACCTGAGAATAAGCAAGCCCTTTTGTAAAACCACTAGAAGATGGATACGTGAATTTCAGATCAGATTTGCACGTCTGAACATCATATAATAGAACCTCCCGTTGGGATATCTCAGAAGAAAGTGCTGCAAACATGGTCCCACAATGACTAAACGTTGCAGCCTTAATTCCATCAAATGAATATCTGGGTCCAGCTGCAACAGAAGGTGCATCCCACAACCGTACATCATGTGAACTGGAAGAGAGAAGTAATTGTGTATCACCTGAAAAGAAGGATTTGACCATAGTCAAAGGGAACTGGTGACCAGGGCTGCTCTCAAGCATATTATTGTTATTTGCATCAAAAATCTTGAGTTCCCCGGAGTGGCTACCAGCAGCAATTTGGGAAGAATCTCCAAGAAAAGAAACGCAAGTTAATAAGACACCATTGTCATCCCTGCATGTCCGCCATGGCCTAAATCTATTGTAGACAAATTGGCGGTCCCTTCGACTTCCATGGATACCACCATATACATTTCTATATTCACGTGTGTTAAGACGGGCAGTGATGTTTGCTGGTGCATCAAGGCTTCGTTTTGATTCAGGACAGACATGTGGATGCAAAAGAGAAAGAGGTGGTAATGTGGTTATAGGAGCAGGGCATTGGCGATGTTGGTGTTTCAGATACTGAGTTACAATTGAATCCAAAGTTAATCTCTCAGAAGTGGAGGATTGAGGGTCGAGTGGTAGTCCATGGTTTTGTGTAGCCTGATTATCGTCTAAGCCATCAGAAATACCAACACTTGCTGGTGTTTTACAATGATCTTTAAAAGAGCTTGATGAAGTAAAGATAGGAGTGTCACCTAGCAAACTGCCTTTACGATTGATGTTTGGTGTTGAACTCACTGGAGAGCGGAAACCTTGGTCACTGGTGTTGAGTCGTTTGCTTGAGTGTGATCCTCCAACATCTCTTAATTCAGTCAACTTACGCTTTAAGGGCAATATGATTGGTGTTTTTAAGACACTATCCGAGTCCACTGGGTTTTCTTCTGATATGACCGGAACAGCAGGGGGCTTCTTTATGAAATTAATAGTTCTGCTGCTTGATGGAGAAGGATACTCTTGAAAGTAAGACGTCATTTTTGACTGGACTCCAACTGAAGATGATATAACCAATGGCCGCCTCTTCGAAGACAAAGACGAATCCTGTTTTGCATTTGATTCTTCTTGTTGTTTAGGTTTTTCTGTAGCAAAAAATCCGCGAGAGGAGCGCCCAGATGGCCATTGAATCTGTACTGACGAGCTCTCCTGACCAGAGGTTTGATAAGCTAGAGATGACGGTGCAGCTAGTGAATGCAAAGGTGTCAACTGAGCCTCTTTCAGAAGTGCAGATGCGGCTGTTGATAAGCCCGATGCCTGTAGGTGCTCGTGTATCAGCAGTAAAAGTTCCCTACAAGATTTTTGATTCATGACAAGTCAATACAAAAACAAACATTTGGCGACAGAAACTCCCAAAGAAAAACCCATGGGAGGAATAAAAAATGAGTGAAGATATAGAAAGAAATAAGTACTTGGAATGGTATGTAATAGGAGTGGCAGCAGCTATCGCAGCTCTCTCAATGCGCCGGAGAGTTGGAGTAGCAGCATCGGTAGCAGCTAACGTACTTGCTCTGCCTGGATTCATTACAATCTGCAAAACACAAGGTTTAACATCAGTTCTAAATAAATTACATGAAACCTCACGTAAGTCAAAGCGGCATATTGACATGAGATACATACCGCCATCAGCTCAATTGCCACCTGAGAAAGTTCTTTCTGCCACCTACCCTGTTCGCCGCCTGGTGTCTGGCTGCCAGAATCCCTTATAAGTTCTGATAACTTTTTCCCAACCTAAAACGAGAATATAAAAAATGAACCCAAAGAACCATATATGATAGATCACTCTATTAACGTATATGTAGATGGAATTATACCTGAAGCTTTGTTAATATGTGTGCAATTGTATCATCTCTTGCTAAACCAAGCAAGACTCGACATGCTAGAGCGCGAAGACAGTCAAGGGAGGTAGATGGCGTTATTATACGTGGCTGAAGGATTTGAAGTAAAACTTTGATACCATTATTGGTTCGGACCGCCTCTCTTGCTTGACGAAAAGTCCGTTCCATGTCTACGGCAAGACCAGTACCAGCTCCAGCACGTAAAGATATTCTATCGCCAACTAATCCAGAAGCAGTACCTGGTGTACCATGTGCCCCCCCTGCGCTTCGGTCACCCAAACCAGGTTCTCTTGGCTCATTCTGGTTAACAGTCGTCTCTGTAGGAGCATTTGATGTTTGCGCACAAGTCGGTTTATTACTAATTGAGGGTGGAGGGCAAACAAGATTGACCAAAACATTCAGTGCGGATTGAATAATCTGTACAAGTATATCATATACAAAGTATGAGTTCAATAGCTAAGAAACACAAGCCTTGCTCTAAGATTCTCTTGCATAATAATGTAAAGCTATCCAAAGTGTACTATCAATCTATATAAGGAGAGAGAGAGGGAGGGGGGGGGACCCTCCAAAAAAATATATATATAGCTATTACTGATAAAGTGTTTCGGGCCCATCTGGCCCAGCACGTTTCGACCCATACCAAAATACATTGCTGTAGTTTTTTTTTAAGGTAACTAACTATCTCAAAATATATAGGCCACAAACCTATCTTACATGTCCTAGAGAGCATTCTCACACAGCATAGGTAACCATTGGACTACAAGCCCTTTGGTAAAAGGAAAAGCCAACAATTTAAAAGTGTTTACCTCAGGATCAACGTAATTAGCCCCATGAGCTGCATCAAGAATGACTGCTATACCTGAACGATCATTGCTCACAGTAGCGCTTACAACAAGTTTACGGCCATCAGTTACTAAAGTAACAATGTGCAGGACACCCAACGCATATTGAAGCAAATCATGCAGGTATCGCTCAACGGGTGGAGCCTAATATGAAAGGAGTTAGTTATACATTATACAGAGAAAAATATAGAGATTACATAACACGTACTACAAAAATTCAAAAGAAACACCTGACACAACTCCAACATGGTGATATGCCCATTGCAATTCAAGAACTTTTCAACAGCAGGCCAACGAGCTCTCATAAATGCAGGACCGAGCTTACGATCTTTCTGTATTTGCCGCATTACATTATCTATAGCCTCATTACTTATATCTAGTGGCTTGTAGGCTGCCCTAGAACTTGAAATATTCCGTGCCGCACTTCTTAAATTTTTACTTGGACGAACTGAATCCACAAGCAATAAAAGGTGTGCCCTAAAATATTGCCGCAATGCAACAGTTGTGTGATAAGCGATCTGCTTTTCTGATGATGTCAATACCTCTGAAGGAGTTCGCTCGTTTCTAAGCGATCCTGGTGTAGGCTGGCTTACTGTTCCTGAGCTAGCCCCGGATCTCACAGATGCAGCTTCACCTAAAAACTTCAACAGCTTCGGAAGACCATCTTGATTATCAAAAGCGTCCAATACTGCTCTGAAGACAAAAGCAGCAGCAAAAAATAGAGCTGCATTTTTTCTAGCTTGGTCCTGGGAGCAGTGGAGAAGTTGAAGAGCTAATGCAATTAACTGATGGATGACATCTGATGGTAGGGCACATACACGCTCCATTATTACCTAAAGAGCACCTTAGTTAGATGAGTTATTACATAAGCATGACAATATTTAGCATATAGAATGCATGTAGATGATCTAGCATTTGTGGTTGCATGTACCTGGAGTGAACCAATTGCAAACATACAAGAAGAGAGACCAAAGAAAGTCACAGGCACCCTTGGAAGTGCAAGAAGTTTTTGTATACCGCCACGGTCGACAAATAATGCAGCAAACTTTCGGTGGGCAGCCAAGGCACAGATTAATTTCAACACATCAGGTACAAGCACTACAATCTGTGACGCTTCTTTAAGATCAGAACTTCGTTGCAGCAAGGCAAGACAGACATCTACCCCTTTTTCATGTAGCACAGGACCAAGAACCTCAATATATTCTCCTAATATCTCTAGACACTGGATACATAATTTTTCCCTTAGCTTTGACAAGGTTTCGCTATCTGGGATGAAAAACTCCTCAACCTCCTCATTTGCCTCGGGTTCTGGCTCTTTCAAATTAGCCGACTCGTCAACACTACCACTGTGATTCCTACAATCAGCCATGATACATTTTAGCAAGTTAATACGTATTTATAAAAAAAGTAAATAATCTAATATGAACCAACAACAGGAGTTACCAACCTAGAAACTTCAGTAGCATTGGCTGCATCAACAACTGTAGATGCTGCTCGAGACGCAGAGAGCACTGCAGCTTCTTCATCATTTGATTTTTCAAATTCCTGGACAAATAAACCATAAATACCTCAACCATACTAAGAAAACATATTTAAAAAACAAGACGACTTGATGTGAAATACACACCTCCAATGCTGCAGTTTTAACAAGTTCAGCAGCAGCGTCACCAGCAGCTCTGATGGCTTCAGCAGAAGCATTTGCGGTTCTAGCTTCAGCTTCAGCAGCTCTTACAGCCATCTTCACCAGATCAGATATATCCTTTGCTCCAACCTTACAATCTCGGAAGCAGTCATCACTGTCATCTCTTTCAAGAACCAGAGTATCATCTACCCCTCCAGATGACTTCTTGACATCTGGCATCCGTTTCGATTCTAAACTTCTCAACGAGCTCCTGTCCTTAACATTCCTCCCTTGTGCACCAAATCTACTTCCAAAACTCGGGGAGTTTAAAGCGTGTTCATTCTCCACAGCACCTTCGTTAACCTTCCCTTTCCCTCTAAACCTTACCGACCCACGGTTTGCCTTTGTCTTACCTTCACGCAAATCTGCCTCCCCAGTCTCATTAAAATCATCTAATCCATCAGGATGTTCAGCCCGTTTCCTGATTCTATCTCTTTCAGCAACTTGATCGTCTAAGGAACCCTCTTCTGTAATTCTAGGAGGTTCCAGCCGAGATGTTTCTGAAGCGTGTCTAAACCTATTGCGACTATCTTCTCTAGATCTAATGGATGTAGCAGCTAATAAACTTTTGTTGTCTAATTGATAGCCCGGCTCTTTTTGACTTGTACTTGGCTCTCCTAAAACACGAATGCGAAGATACCGCATAAGTTTGGCAGCTAATCCAATTGTAAGAACGTCTTCAACTACTTGACCTCCACTGCAGTCAACATCGAATGAAAACAATGTTAGATGTCCGGTAAAATACAATAACATAGAAGAAAAGTGTTACAAGGCATACCCAGCCAAACACACAGCCAGAAGTCCAGTAGAATAGGTCTTCAACATTTCAGCATTTGTAGATTCTTTTACATCAGAGCCATTCTTCCCCTTATGATCTTCAGTAGATGGCCTTGTCGTCCCCTCCATCACCCATCCCTTTATGTTCTCCAAAACAGGTTCTTCAAACACGTGTGGATACTGCATTCCATCACAGTTCACAACCCATTAAAAAACCATATAAAGTAGGTATTAAAAAAAAAAAAAAAAAAAAAAAAAAAAAAAATCATATATTTTGAAGCTTGATAAAAATATCATACCATCCAAGTCAGGGAACAACTGTAAAGAAGTCGTAAAGCAGCTGCCTGAACAGATACTGAATATCGAGTTTCGGACAAAAACTTTACAGATATCAACTCAAAAAACTCATCATTGTCCTGTAGAAAGGAATTGAGTTATTCTCCAAATGAAATAATTACTTGCTTAATAGATATCAGTACAAGATAACTTTCAAAATTAATTTTACAAGAAAATACAAAACCAAAAAGAGATGGAATATAGATTACTCGAAGTAAGTTCCCCAGACGTCCTATGTTATGGGAAGCTCGGTTATTGTTTAAAGAGGCATGATCCGTCTCTTCCATGTACCTATAGATACATTTAAATGACAATATATCAGCAACTAATACTCTCTATAAACCTAAATCTAAGATGATATATGACTCAAATAAAGATGAGTTATATCAACATTAGAATGTATCAAAAAGGAACAGAAAATCTTAATAATACAAATGCACATTAAAGCAGCTTCCGCATGTTAGTGGTTGCACTCTCAAAAACAAACTAACTTATTGTTCTCCATCACATATCTCAAAACCTAGGTGCATACGAAAAATCACTATCTTGCATGCCAATACTTCTTCAATAATCAAAATGAGAGGATAAATTTTAGCTACCTGCCTTTAAATACTTTGTTAATGAGCCCCAGGCAAATTATATATGCTGCATTAAATACTTTATTGCTTTTAATATTCAAATAACGAGTTTGTATCACCCTAGCCATCTTAGATTTATACAATCAATCATACCTGCAAAAACACATGTGTACATACATTTTACACATAGTAACTATAAAGTGTAAAATGACGGTAAGAGCTAAATGCTAATTTTATTAGTGTTTCAAATAGTAGCAGTTAATCGTTATTGATTGTTTTATAAAGGCACTTGATAATGTAAAATGATATTAAAGGTAAACGCTAAACACTTACTTTTATTAGTGTGCGCTTAACTAGAATTCAAAAACTAAACGCTCGTTGCCTAACACATTTCAACATAATTATAAAGCGCAAACTAGCAACGGCGGTAGTTGTTTGTTTCATATAAGCATTTGGTAACATAGTTGTAGCCGCAACTATTTATTATTAGTATTTCAAATAGGACCAAAAGCTACACGCTCGTAGCCAAACAAGCATTATAACGTTAAAATACTAATAATAAAACAGTGTTTAGCTTCGCTTTGTTGCTCATACAAATAACACATTTCGCCATACTTAGGGTTTCAAGAACTCACTTAATCAACAAACAATACATTTATAATTTATAAGTGCTTAGTAGCATAGTTGTAGCTCTAATTATAAAGTTTAAAATGACAGTAAAATCTAAACGCTTCTTTTATTATCGAAAAGCCAAACGCTCGTAGTTTGGCTTATGAAAGCGTTTGGTTACATAGCTATAACTATAAAGTGTAAAATGACACTAAACACATATTTATTAGTGTTTCAAATAGTGGCGGTTAGTTATAGTTGTTTGTTTTATAAAAAGCGTTTGGTAATGTAAAATGCCGCTAACGCTTAACATCTAACACATTCCAACATACCTAGGGTTTCAACAATTAAACAACACACCTATAAACACATACAAAAAATTGTATACCGTTGTTCCTGCATGTCGAGTTCAGAAGCAAACACATGAATAGTACTCGGTTTAGGATTATCACGATTATCACTAGTAGCAATTAGCGATAGTTTATTTTATAAAAGCGATTACTAACATAGCTTGTAGCCGTAATTACAAACTCTAAAAAGACGCTAACACTACTTATTTTATCAACATTTCAAATAGAATTCTAAACGCTCATCGTCAAAAACCACAAATATCACATTTCAACATACCTAGGGTTTCAACTTTCAACAATTCAATCAAAATATACACAAACATCACATAAAAACAAAATAACAAAATTACATAAGAAAATAAACTATAAATATACCGTTGCTCCTGTGTTTCGAGTAACGAAGCTAACGCGTGAATAGAGCTAGCCTAGTGTCTGTTAGATGTAACTGTAAAGTGTAAAATGACGGTATAAGCTAACCGCTTACTTTATTAGTGCCAAACAAGCATTATATTATAAACGCTCCTGCAAATAACACATTTCAACATACCTAGGGTTTCAAAAATTCAATTACACCTATAAACACATACACAAAATTATATAAAAAAAAATAAACTGCATATTATACCGCTGCTCCTGCGTTTCGAGTAACGAAGCTAACGCATGAATACTAACTATAAAGTGTAAAATGTCACTAAACAGTTATTTTATTAGTGTTTCAAATAGTAGCAGTTAGTTCTGTAACGTACAATGACGTGAAAGGTAAACACTAAGGCTAACGCTAAACATCTAACACATTTCGACATACCTAGGGTTTCAACAATTAAACAATACACCTATAAACACATAGTCACATACACAAAATTATATAAAAATAAATAAATAAAAAATAAACTACATATTATACCGCTGCTCCTGCGTTTCGAGTAACGAAGCCAACGCGTGAATACTACTCGCTTTCGGATTATCAGGACTGGCAGTAATCTTATCAATCAAACTCTGCGCCTTCACTATTACAATCTCATCTTCATTATTAGCCTCCTCATCTTCTTCTTCTTCGTCGTCTTCATCTTCATCCTCATCTTCTTCCTCTTCGTATTCGTCGTCGTCTTCGTCCTCCTCCTCAGCCGGAAGAATAAACTCCTCCTCCTCTGTTTCCTGCTGCGGTGGCGGTGTAACGGCGGGTGTGTCGTCGGAGATAGGCTCCATAAGAATAAAATTAGGTTTGATAAGTTTTTATAAAATTAGTTAGGTTTTTGTGAAATTTGGTGATGGAAGAAATTGGGAGTGTGTGTGTGTGTGTGTGTTTATAAATGGGAGAGAGGCGTGTTGGTGTGAGAAAGTGTGTGTGTTTGGTTTTGGTTTTCCCTAATGACGAATTTTGGGAATTTAAGCGACCCGGTTATAACCGGGTTTGGAGATGGGTAGACCCGGGTTCTGGTACAACCTAGAGTTTTTGTTGGGCTTTGGAGGATAAAAGAAGCTTTATCTAAAGTTATATTGGGCTAAAGTAATATCGCTTACTTGATTTCGGCTAACATCCTTATACTATGTTTTTGAGTATCACTTAATAATGGAAAGTAAATTAATGAAATGAAACAAAAAATGTTGTGTTATCAAGTATCAGTTGATTTTGAAGTAAAATGTGTCTTCCTAAATCAGACTGAAGCTTGAGAATTGAACATTAGTTTTACGGCTTATATTGAAACTTATCGGCTTACATATGCTTGTTATGATACTAACAAGGTTATGTAGGGTGATATGCTTCAAAACAAGGCTTGTGAAATATACGCCGAAATCAAATAAGCTCTAAGGCTTATAAGTAACATTAAACAAACATCCCCTTCATATAATACTAACTGGGAACAACTTGAGAAAAATTAATACGCGTGGAATTCAAATCAGGCCAATAGAAGAGCTCGATATTTTTACATGGCAAAACAATTTGAAGGTTTGGAGGTGGTCGGATTCTAGTACAACCTAGATTTTGTCAAGTGTGTTCCTTTGAGCTTGAGGTAAAAGTAGCTTTACGGTACAGTTGAATATTAGGTTAAATCGTTAAAATAACGTAAAACTGTTTTTGTTTATATAAATGTAAATAGGTTTTTTTCTTTAAAGGGTAACCCTTTTCATACCTTATACCACTTGTCTCAAAATAATCTCATAAATGTCTTAATCTAAATGGATTATGCTATTTTTATTAACAAGGAAACTTAAACACACAATTTATTGGTTGGTGTGCAACTCACATATCACCAAGTCAAAGGCCACGAATGTATTTAAACAAGTGATAAATTTGAACAAATATAGTTTAACTTCGTTTAAATATTTTTTTGTTATATAACAAAATATATTTTGTTATATAAGCAAAGGAGTGGATCCAGTAAGAAGAAAAACTAAAATAGTAAGAATAAAAATAATTTATAGCCACACATTTCAAATAGGAGGGAGAATTTTAAGTGAGATGGATCTATTTTTATAGGTGCATCCGAAATGAGTGGTTGTAGTTTCTTCTTATCATTCTTATTTTAATTTTTCCTCTTGTTTGATCCTAACTTATATAAGCAAAACCCATTCGCATCCGAACTGGTTTAGGGTAAATAACCGAACTAGTTGCAGCCATAACCAATCAGTTTCAAAATCTCTAGAAGCAAAAGTTTTCGTCTTAGGGTATGTTTGGGAAAGGGGCTTATAGGGGTTGGGCTTTAAAATAAGTCGATTTATAAAATAAGCCTCGTTTGTCATGCGGGCTTATGAAATCATAAGCCTCTAAAAGGGGCTAAAAACTTAAGAAGTGGGCTTTTGAACAATAAATTACATCTTTACTCACAAAAATATTTGACATATACAAAAATTCATTTAATTATGTCCTTTTTAGTAAATTTGCAATAATAAACCTAAGCTTAAGCTCATTTGCCAAACAAGTTTTACAAGTGCATGAGCAGATGTAGAATTTGCAAGTGCATGAGCAGATGCATCCCAATATTGTTCAAATCGTTTAATATTGCAATGAAGTAGCAGTAGAACGGAGATTATTTTTTCATGTATATGAATATATGGAAAATGGTAGTCTTGAGAATCTTCTTTTTAGACGTAAGTACTCAAATGTATTTAAGCATTTCTATTTTGCAATTTGGTAATTACAAGTTTTTTTTTTTACATACATACGAATTGATCACATTCTATGTTGATTGGCAATTACGCCTTAGAGCTCTCCTCGGGGCAGCAAGGGCGTAGCATTTCTACATAATTTCTTGAATAATATGAAGGTAATCTAACCCACTGGTAACAATAGATAAAGAAAGCGGGTGCGGAAATATTTAATGGCAAATTGTCGTAGACTGTATCGTCCATAACCTTGTTTTATGTTACCTATTGAGATTTCTACTCAAAGTTTTTGAGTTGAATCTGACTATAGGAATAGGGGAACATATGGTGAATGGTTCTAGATATCAAACTGTGTTTTGGTGTATTGTTTGCCGTGTGTTTGGTCTTTTTATAAGAGGAGATAGATGCTTTAAAGTTAAAGCATGTGCGTGCGGAATAACATAAAGAGCATCATGAATGTCTATTCCCTTTTTCATTGAAGCCCCACATTTTAATAAGCTTGTGAATATATTCTTTTCAACACAAAAATTTTGAACCATACAATTTATGAGATGGGAGCAGCAATCCCTTTTGATTGCGATTTTATTTAGGTGATGGAAATTTGATGTCACATGATGCAGAGCACACTATCAATATAACAAACCATATGAATGGGCTTGTAGCCTAAAAAGATGCTTAAGATGTTTTATTCTACTTATAACGGATAATTTACTTATAAATCTATATCTAACAATTTGCTTCTTATCGACAATAAAGAAATTATTTGTACTTATTATAGATTGATGAAATAATTTATATAGATGTGATACACGGTTTGTTTATACAACTTTTTTCTTGGAACAACCATTATATTAGAAGCTAGCGATGCTAGGAAACAATTACAAAAAGAAACTTGATCCTTAATATTACTGATTCCCATATAATTTGAACTATTTTATCCTTCTTGTTGGTAATTGATTCTTATATATAGCTAGGTAGACGCGTTTTGTGTGTTAATGCTGCATGATGCTGTGTATTAGGCGGTTTGAGTTTATGATAATTGTGCAGTTGATTTAGTAATTTTTTTTATAAGATCAGGCTCGTTCACCCATTCTGGAAACAAATTTGAAACTCGTACGTTAAGTTTTGATCTTTTGATTAGGATTTTTGATAGTTAGCTTTCAACCATGATTCTTTTGTAGTTGCTTATAATGATCTAAAATCAGATGGTGAGACCAGCATGATTGTTCCTAATATTGGTTTGGCATTGTTTAAGCATAAATCTGCTAGGCAAGTCTCGACGGCTCCCACGTGCCATTCATCCTTGTCCCGAGCCTTGAAGCGTGCTACAAACAAGAAAGAACCCGTTAGAAGGAGTCCTGAGGCCGGAGCCCCGGGACCACCCTCCGACGGTCAAGTCAGTCCTCTACTATAAGTATGGAGGGATATAAGTATGGAGGGATGAACCCTCTAGTTGAGGGTAATTCTAGAGAGAGAAAGTAGAGAGAGGTAGGAGGTTTTGTGTGTGTATACAACCACCAAGGGTGGTGTATATATAATACCTGAGTTACTGTAGATGATGTCATCATTGGGAACATGTTCCCTTAAAACCTGGGTGGTAGGTGCACGCGCTCTTCATCCAGACGCGCCCTGGTACACGCGCCCTTCATCCAGATGCGCCCCTCATCCTGCCGTCCGGCCAAGCCGTCCATCCAGGCCATCCGTCCGGACCGTCCAGCCAGTCCGTCCATCGGCCGTCCATCCAGGCCGTCCGTCCAGGCCATCATGTACCTTCTATCTTATGTCCTGATGAATCGGGTCTATCAGACCATATACGTTAACATGTCCCCCCAGTATTACATTATTAGTAGAAGACTAAATGATGTAATACTTAAAGTGTTCTTTATAGTCTTTCGGTCTACGTCATTCGGACATATACGCTAACATGTCCCCCCAGTATAGTATTGTTGAGCAATGGTCAATGATGCTATACTTAAACATTGTTGGGTCCGAAAGTGAGATATGTCTTTTTCCATTATCCCTTTGTTTCCTGCACAAATAAAACACAACTTCTCTACCAAAATCATGATTTTCGTGAAGTGCCTTTATATATCATTTATTTATTTTTTAATCATAAACGTACGCCAAACACTTGTTTTTTTTATTACCTTTGCTACTTACATAGCTCCGGAGGTACAAGTTTATATGTTTGGGACGCTTATTGTTTAGATTAGCTTTTGCTTACATGATTGTACCTTGCTACCTGTGTGAGATATTATATACCTCGTTCTGAATCGTTTTGTCAATGACGTCCGCCCTGTGCCGGTGTCTGGTGAATCCTTTGCTGCCTTTGATTTTCTATCATGGCATCCTCTAGCGACTTGGCGCTTTTGGGACTTAGTTTTGCCGCTAGCGTCTTGGCGCTTTAGGGACTTAATTTTGCCGCTAGAGTCTTGGCTCTTTAGGGACTTAGTTTTGCCGCTAGAGTCTTGGCTCTTTAGGGACTTAGTTTTTGCCGCTAGAGTCTTGGGCGCTAGAGTCTTGGCTCTTTAGGGACTTAGTTTTTGCCGCTAGAGTCTTGGCTCTTTAGGGACTTAGTTTTTGCCGCTAGAGTCTTGGCTCTTTAGGGACTTAGTTTTGCCTTGTTGGCATTTTATCGGTACTCGGATGGAGGTAGCTAATCTCCATCCGTGTGTTTCCGTGGCTTCATATCCTGCAAACAAGTTAACGGAAAACTTCCCCTCACTTTGCCCGAGGGGGAAATTTGTTGTGGTTGTCGCGCATGTGGAGCCTCGTACAGTTATCCCTACAAAGTGAAACATTAAAGCTCTTTTGCTTTTTCCGTTAGATTATGATAAACACAATGTCTCACATGCATCAATAATTCAACACAACAATCGGATCACAAGCGATCCGTAACATAACCGATGGAGGTATCACCACTATCTTCCCCCCAGTTCAACGGTGCTAATGTTTATTAGTATTGTTGAACTTAAATAAAACAAAGTATTAGATAACATCATAAAAGATTAATGACAATTGTTACCCATGTGTGTTAAATATCAAGCATATGATGTTTATCGCCCTTATTGACCATGCTTTATGAAATCATCACCTGTAGAATAAAACTTGAAAGCTTTTTGCTTTCTTCTGTTAGATACGACAAATATAATATCACCAATATCAATCCGGATCACAACCAACTGTGACATAAACAACAGAGGTATCATGCCTCCATACTTTCCCAGTTTGACGGTACTAAATCTTTTTAGTATCGTTAAACTAGAATAAAACATAATGCTAAATAACAAAAGCAACTCATAATAAACAAAAGTCTCATGGGTGTTAAATATAAAACACGTGGTGTATCCTCATACTTGATGGTCGGATGTCCGGCAAATGCAACTATATGTCCCAATATTTTAATGCATCGGTATATACATTTTTTTTTTCTTTTTTTCTTTTTTTTTTTTTTGTGAATATCTAAAATGATCGTTGCGAATCTTCAAAAATATACGTTTGTTAAAAACATCAAAACTTAAAAAAGTACCAAATTAATCGTGCACTAACATGAGAATTTAATAGAATTAGTTTGTATTCACTATGTCACCAAACATGTGACCATCAGTGACCCATTTTTCCTTCTTTTATTCCACATCTCGTATGACCAGAATGAAAGTATTTTACCTTCCCCACAAATTTACAACTGCATCACCATTCTCTCTCTAGCTGACTAGCCATCCTTTCGCGGCGGCAAAAGGGGAAATCTTTTTCAAATAAAATCTTACTTACCAGTCCGTTGTGCAATACCCTCGTCCAACGAAATAGTTACGACGCGTCCGGATGTCACAGATGGTAACGGCCGACGGAAGTTGACCGATGGACATGGGAACCGGATGCCACATGGTTCCCCGGTAACCGATGCTCAAAAGACTCAACGGGTTACAAAATAGGAGGCTCGAGTACTACAGCTTCATGTTAAAGATTAGATCGAGGAGGATGTTGCTAACTGAACACCCGAAACATTTATAGATCCACAATTCGCCTAGGAAGATTGTCATATCCGGTACACGCTGACCCTTTATATCGGAGGTCAGCAGTAAAAAGGCATACGGCCAGTACCTGAGTTCTGTTACTGTTAGAGCCTCGATGCTCGAAGGACCGTCACAAGACGTCGAAGGATCCTTATAGGGATCACTATTTTCCAGGTAAGTCAAGGGTTTTGTACAGGAAGTGACAAATAGAAAGCATTGGCCTTCAGCAACCGGCGGGCTTTGGAGTTCATTGTATAAAATTTTAATATGTTAAAAACGAGAAATCCAAGTTTAATTGAGGATGAAATGTGTGTTGTTTCTTGTGTTGTGGAGTAGTGATAATATGATCGTTCGATATTATGGTTGAAATTGTTGGCTGTTCATGAAATGGAACTTAAGAGACGGATAGAAATAACATGTTATAGACCCGGAGCGATGAAAAAATTCAAAGTTCACAAAGGTTCGAACAAGTAAAGAAAAGCACAATGTTCCACAATCTTTATTATACTCCTTGCGAATACGAACTAACATGTAAACTGTGATACTACGGAAATTACAAATGCACGGAGGTGAAGGGCAACCGTCATCAAAGCAGTGCAACGGTAAGTGAACATACGGTGTTAGTCACGATACCGGGCCGAGTAAACTTCGAACACGCATAAGCGACCTTCGGATGGATAAATTTACCACACCTTTATGTTACAGAGGTTACCAATAAACTTATATGATCTACTTATTATATTTTCTCAAACTTGAGTGGAGAAATTTATGAGACAGAGAAATAAATATACTGGTGGATATTTTTACTCTTAACATGCGACTTAAGTGCACAAATATCGATTGTCGTTGTAGCATCAAAATAAGAGGGTCTTTTACCGATGAATGAAATAAATGAAAAATAAAGAATGAGGTACATAAAGTCATGCTTACCCATGAGTATTTCCATCGAACGACGTAAAAAAATGGGATGGCGATTGAAGAGTTGTAATTGCTTAATATAAAGATTTTAAGAATAAGTGAGAGAATCAAAAAAAAAAAAAAATAGTTATCGAATTAAAAAACTAAAACAGGTTTAGCTATTAACCGGACGTTTGTCTTTCCATCAATTTAATGTTATTTCCAAAGGTATCAAAATAGACAAATTTATTATTTTATGCCTTGGATATGCCCCAATTAAACTAGTGTTTGATAAAGTAAATCACGTGGGGTGTGGGTCATGGGCAATAATGCTTTATTCATGTTGCATCATGCATATATAATTTGTAAAAATTGTCTAGTACCATCGGCTGTGTTATTTGTACACCATCCATGTTTCTTTTGTTTCTAGCACTTGAATGAGGTTAGCATGGCCATGAACCTATCGTGTCATACTTATGTTCTCGTAGCAACAGAGAGAGCAAGGAAATATTACTGGAGTACTTACAAAGTGGGTGTGGAACACTGCATCCGAATGATACACTATTTGTCCGAACGTCCCAACTCAGTAGCTTGTTAGTGATCATGCCATCAATATGGATACCGAAGGAGATCATCCCTGCCACTGATGGCTTCTGAAGGATGTCATACCGAATGACCTTTCTACAAATGAATGACGCAAGGTTCCTTCCGCATACCGAACGACCAGAACCGAAGCGAATGACAGAACGCCTTTTCCACCGTCTTCTAATTAGCAGTATATAAAATCATGCTCATGATCTTCGACTGGTCATGTCATCGGTATGACTACTGGATGAAGCCGGATCGAACGAACCTCTTGTCGAAAATCCGGACGAGGCACCTATGTACATGCCCCAGTGTAACACCGGACGATACTTACCGAATGAATGATACCATTCTATATCGATGGGTTGATGAAAGTCCTACCACCGGAAGGTATCGTACCGGACGATTCATATATAACATCCATATCATCCCTTTTTGAACGATGGAACAACGGTACCAAACCGAGCGACAATAACCGAACAACCCATACTGTCCATACTAACATCTTTCTTATATGATGGAAGAACCACCTTCGGAAGGACGGTAGATGAACCGCTGCCGGAAGGGCAGTGAATGAACCAACTCCGTTGCCATCCATCTTCTGGAAGGAGGGTAGATGATCCTCCTCAGAACGGAGGATGGAGGTCCAGGGAAACGAACCGATCACTAGACCCATCATTCCTAGCTGTGGTGAATGAATAACGGGTCCCACGGATGGCGCCAATTTGTTTAAGCATAAATCTGCTAGGCAAGTCTGGACGGCTCCCACGTGCCATTCATCCTTGTCCCGAGCCTTGAAGCGTGCTACAAACAAGAAAGAACCCGTTAGAAGGAGTCCCGAGGCCGGAGCCCCGGGACCACCCTCCGACGGTCAAGTCAGTCCTCTACTATAAGTATGGAGGGATGAACCCTCTAGTTGAGGGTAATTCTAGAGAGAGAAAGTAGAGAGAGGTAGGAGGTTTTGTGTGTGTATACAACCACCAAGGGTGATGTTCCCTTAAAACCTGGGTGGTAGGTGCACGCGCTCTTCATCCAGACGCGCCCTTCATCCAGATGCGCCCCTCATCCTGCCGTCCGGCCAGTACCGTCCGGCCAAGCCGTCCATCCAGGCCATCCGTCCGGACCGTCCAGCCAGTCCGTCCATCAGCCGTCCATCCAGGCCGTCCGTCCAGGCCATCATGTACCTTCTATCTTATGTCCTGATGAATCGGGTCTATCAGACCATATACGTTAACATGTCCCCCAGTATTACATTATTAGTAGAAGACTAAATGATGTAATACTTAAAGTGTTCTTTATAGTCTTTCGGTCTACGTCATTCGGACATATACGCTAACAGGCATCAACCTTAAACAGTTAAGGAATGAATTTTTTTGTTAGAAGTGAATCAAGTGATGGAAAAATGAATGTTTTATGCATCACTTAGTACTAGTTTCTTTCCCCTTAGTACACTCAAAGCAGCAGTTGCTTGGTAACAGCTTAAAACAGAAAAAAGTAAGCAAACTAGAAAGGCTTACTAAGCTTAAGCCATTCTGTTATTTGTTTGAAATGACTGTCTGGATGTCGAAAGACCAAATCATAAAAGGTGAATTTGTTAAATCGACATGGTTTTACCCGTTTACAATAATCTGGAACCATAATTTGTCAAGATTAGTGGTCATTGTATGAATGGAACATAGTATTGTTGAATTTGCTGTTTGATGAATGTAAAAATGGAAGGGTGGATTGGTAGGTTAAAACGGATATTCTTTACAATGAGTAAATAACGAGGATGTAAACCCGCGCTTTGCTGCGGGACGTTTGGCTAAAGAAGTATTTTAAGGTTCGTTTGGTTTAATTTTGTTTAGTAACGATAATTGCACGATATTTTTTACAGTAGAAACTGGGCCCATGAAGAGAATGAATCTCACCTAATACTGTCAAGTGTTGCAACTTCAGAGTGGTGTAAAGCACCTGCTACAATACCGTTTAAAACACAACAAAGACAGCATACAGATACTAAATATAAGCACTTGTATTGAACCACACTACCTCTGCAACATGATGTTCCCAAAAATCAGTTATCAGGACATGAAATTATTGTCCATGAGCCAAGAGTTATAAAATTTAAATTAAACACAAATCAACTAATAAATTAGATTTTTCATTTAATACACACTAATAAACTTATAAATTACAATAACTAATTATGATTTTTAATTTAACTAGGCGAGTACCCGTGCATAGCAACGGTAAGCCTCACTCCTGATGATACTACATAGTCCTAGCTCCTAGTCATAGAAACTTGTAAGATGGGAAAATAAGAAATAATGTTATTGAAAGCAAAATTACGAACATAACGTATTGGAAGGATATGAAATGAATAATAAGTTACAAAGTACAAAAACATGAACTACATAAACAACCATGATACACACATGTCCGTGCTAACCTACTTAAACACCATTCCTCTCCACTATGTTTTTCCTGTTCTTTCTTTTCTATGTGATGCACACGTTGAAGACGTCTGCAAACAGCAGCTGTTGGAGAACACCGATGAAGCTCCAAAATAGCTGCAGAGAATTCCCGCTCTGTGTGTGGATAAACAGAGTTACAAAGGCGACTAACACACATATCTCATTACAAGTTTTAATTTGAGTGTCAAACGGATTATTTTATAATCTTAAAAACTTGGTAAACTTGTGTAGGACCACTCTTGGTTGTAGTTGAAAAGGAATTTATGTTTGGGTTATCAAAATCGAAACCAAAAGTTAATTTGAACCCAATAAAAAAAAAAAAAAAAAAAAAAAGCTTCAAATTAGATGTAGTTTGTTTTTGGATTAGAAGCAACATACCAAAAATTAATGTAAAATGAGCCTATCGACTTATTATCTCGCTACTTGTCTGAATGTCCTCTTTTGGCCTTTCGTCGTGTATGAGTTGGCTTGGTATTTCTAATGGGCTTCTTAGTAGTTCCACTGCATTTCAAGAAAAAAAATCGAGAGAAAATATTAGGTTTTTTTTTTTTTTTTTTTTAATATATGATTATAAGGTATTGAAGCCACGGAAAGTGTGAGATAATCTTTATTCTGTGAATAATCAGCGGACAAATGAAACATGCAGATTGAGGTAACTTACAAAAAGATTCCTGATAAAGTTCTGAACAGAATTATGATAGGCAGTGCCAAGAATGCTGAGGCCTGGAAAGATAAACATATATTAATTCATGTTTGCTTATAAAACGAAATATGGTACCAAAGGTGGCAATTTCAAATCGGTATAGATGAAAACTTTAAATGTTGTTAATGATGGTCAAATGGGCCGGACAGGTCTAACAGGTGAAATGTCACCTAAAGTGTATTCAAACAAACACTTACAACCTCCAAAACCCGTCTATTTTAATAACTATTTTTACTTTCCACATAAGGTTTAAATACGCGAAGAAACCCTCACCTTGTGCAAACCTTTTGGGTGCAGACTGACCCTTCCAAAAGGACCCAACCCAAAGGACCAAACCCCAGGCAAAGAGCAGGTGACTTTACTATATTTTACTTTCATAATCAAATTTAACACGCTAATCATTCTAAAAATAAATATATGGTTGAAGAACAAAATGTTTAGAAGGCAGCCCAGCCCGTTTGACCAGCACTCAAGAGTAATCCATTTTGACCTGCTACCACCTAAGCGACCTGTTATTTACTTTAGAGAGAAAGAGAGGCGTACAGCAAACCAGATAAACTCCTTATTGGTTGCAAGAGGTCTCGTAATTTCATGCTTTTGCAGTGATTCTTCAACAGTGGCCCGAACCTTCAATATAACAGTAATTTTTAGTACTGGATTTAACAGTTATAAAAAAATGATTAAACATCTGCATCCTTACAACGCACGCGCCAATATATGTCACATTAACATTTAAAATATTTTAAATGATGTTTTATCAACTACTCCATATTCTTTATAGTTTATAATATAAGACATACGTTGTCCAAAAATTTTCTTTCTCAACAGTATTACCAACAATGAGAAAGGTAGGCAAAAAGTCTTTGAATGATGATGAAACGGAAGGGTGAGAATTTATAGTTTTTCCTTAGATAATCAGTCTTGTTGCAGACTTGCAGCTGGTACGAAAGTGATTACCCGAAACTAATTACTTGACCCAAAAGTGATAAATTGGAAGTAATTACCCGATACTAAAAATTAGAATCAGAAAAAATTTATCGAGACTCTAAGTCGCAATAATAACATGTCACATTTAAACACCCCATCAGTCACAAAAAAAATAACATGAGAAAAGCCAAAAACATCAACTAAAATAGTACCTGGTCATGGTACTTAGTTGCAGATTCAAGAAACTTGCCATACGCTTGGACTACCTCATTTGTGTAAGGCTTAATTGTTTCTCGTGCCTTTTCAAGGTGAGGTTTTGCTGCAACCGCAACCTGATCAATGTAAGGCTTGCAGAACTTCTTGGCAGCCTGCCCCAACAAAAATTTACAATTATGACATATCTTTAATGAGAAAAATAGCAAGAAGGTCGAGTGGAATGTACCTGAAAATGAGGGTCTACAGCTTCTTTTACTTTGGTCACATGTGGAGTTAGAACCTCCTTGGATTGAACATAAATATTTTTGGTCCTTTCGGTTGCTAGTTGCACATGTGGTTCAACATTAGTTACCAGTATCACCCATTGTTCCTTCGCAGCAGGGATCCACTTCTGCAGAATTTAGGATTACAACAGAATACATAATTAAAACGTTCCAGTGATTGTAGAAAACTAGAGGTGGCAAAATGGAAGTTTGTATAAATCAAAGCAGCTCCGGTAACTTGGCCCAAAATGCTTTGTGTGTATATAGATTACTACAAAAGGATAACTAAAAATTTTTGAGAAATCTCTTACGGTTTTGACTGTCTCTATATGAGGCTCAGCCCACTTTTCTGCTTGTGCCTTCTTCTCCAAAGCCTGCCAAAATGAAAATAAGGTTTTTTGTGAGCGTAAATGACCTTAATAGGGGAGCATCATGATTTAAGGCAAATTATACATAGAACAAACATACACAATTAAGGGATCTGCGAAAATTACCTTCTGCACAAAAGTCTCAAGAGCAGGCTTTCCATGCTCGATCCAACGAGCCTCCAAGTAAGACTGCAAATAAGTAAAATAGTCAAACATCACTACTATTATTGCTTTACACAAGTATAGCATTAGAGGCGGCAATTCTGACCATTCACTTATTGATTAGTTGATTGTGGTTATGTTTTATCTCTGATGGATCAGATTTATAAAAAAAAAAAAAAAAAAAAAAAAAAAAAAAAAAAAAAAAAAAAAAAAAAGGAAACTGGTATACATTGTCCAAAGCGTATATTTAATAACCTCCTAATTTTTTATTTTTTTTCAAAAAGATACATTATTGTGATAATACAATTTTTGTGATCACGTTACATGCATGAACTGTTTAAAATACTTCATAGTAACAATGTAAGAAAGTATAAGAGAGCTACCTGACTAGAAGCCAACTGAACTGCAAGCCAAGGTGGAAGCCACGCAGAATGAACCTGCATACGATCGCAAACCACATATTAAGGTTAAATAAGTATGACATACAACTAGTCTTCAAAAGTAAGCATGTTTAAAATAGTATATCAGCCCGACACTTAACGGTAAAAAATTGACCAAAAAAAGGTAACTTATTTACAGAACATGGAAAGGGAGATGCATCTCATTTTCCGTTAACAAAAATTAGCAAGAAATTGAGCCAGATAATACCAAGGTTGTAAATATCGCTCGGTGGTACCGTGGCGGTCGACCCCCACCAAGCGCCAAGACCGATATGGCGGTGATATATCAGTGATATATCGGAGAGCATATATTATAAAGGAATTTTTTCTTTTTTTAAACAGATACAATTTATACTACTAATTTTTCAATGATATAACCAAATGTCCACTTAAATAACCAAATGTCCCTTTTTTTGGACTTTACCAGCCCAACACAAGTAGTAATCTAAAAGCCCAAGACAAGTAGTAATCTAAAAAACGCAGTCACCACTCACCAACTTTAAACTCTCCCACCTAACTTTCTTATCCAAAAAAGAGTCAACACTGCTTGATATTTCCAACCAAAAACACAAATCATTCCTTGTTTCCTTTCTTGATAACCGAACCTCAAACACAAATACACTCTATGTATGTTGCTGCTGTTTCGAACACTTTTATCTCCTATTTGATTTGTTAGTGGCTTCAAGATCTTGTACAGGGTTCTCAGGTAGGTAGATGGTTGTTTTTCGTTGTTTTGTTTTGATCGAACGAAAACGGATCTGATTTTGACCGATTTTAGACCGGTGCTCAACCATTTTCCCCGGAAAATGGATCCGATTTTGACCAATTTTGACTGATTTTGACCAAACCGATTTTTTTGACCGATTAGTGAAATATCGTATCGGTTGACCACCGATAAGCGATATATCAGTGATATATCGGCCGCCAAGACCGATATTTACAACACTGGATAATACTGGAGATTAACAAATCACCAGATTCAGAGATACAGGTCAGCAAGTAATCAGTTTCCCAATGCCTATTTTGATTACATTCTCATTATATGCAATTACGAGTATATGACATCCATATAAACACGTAATTTCGATTTTACAAAATAGGAAATCAAACTCAAACACCCAGGTAAACTTACTCCGATCATCCCAAGAAAATGCAAACTAGACATGTCATTTGATGAAGATGTATGGTTATTGATAAAATAACTAAAACACCTCTTAGTCAAGAAAATTTATGAACCGAAATCGAAGTTCAAAATAACAAGTAATGATTACTAATGGAGTAATGGGTGAAATATAAATCTGGATCAAACACTTACCCAAAAAGGACATGCTGCAACTTTTCTGGGAAATGTTTGATCCAAAAAAACCTTTTTGCGTTAGTAATTCTGTAATTGTTACTTGATAATTTAGCACATATATCCATCCAGGTCACACATATATCCATCTGGGTCACACATATATATACCATGTACAAGTGAACAGATGTAACCCATTTTTAACATTGATAAATAAATATGACCACTTTACACAATCAACATGTAACAGAACCAAAAGATCACAAATTTTAAGGTTTTTACCTCTGTCAGTTCTTTAATCTTCTGTGCAGCTTCATTATTAGTCTTCATTAGTTCCTCCTGCATATGATTATATATGTATATAAATCTCATTTTCACTGCTAAAGAAGTATGCCAAACACCATGTGTACACAACTACACATACCTCAGCAACTTTAAGAGCACGTTCGGTTTTAAGAAGTTTTGTCTTCTGTTCTTCAATAGTCTTTTGAAGCTGAAGCAAGAAACAGAAAAAGGAAACTTAAATAATAAGATTTGGGAAATGTACAAACCTTTGTGACATATAACTTATATAAGGGAATAACTAGCTAATTACAAACTAACAAACAAACTACACCTCCCATTGGACCCATCTAACCATGGGCAACAACCTGCCACACTTTTCCTATAGGCAAGCCGATAAACCGGCGTTATCAACATTTCCAAATATACATTTGTTTGGATGGGAGAAAGATATTAGAAAAAAAAAATAAAAAATAAAAAATAAAAATAAAAAAAAATGAAAGGGTAATTTGGGTACTTTATGGGTGTAGTAATGAAGACAGATCTGTTAACCGACAAGCTTCGGAGGTCGGCAAATTTCTACTTAAGTTGATCACTTTGTCCACTCATACTTTTTCTAAATAAAAGTAACAACGGCATCTACATTTATCAGTTTGATTTTCCAATATCCCAGTCCCTTTTTCCTTTCTCAAAACCTAAATTTATATCAGCTTTCATTCCCACTTTGACAAGAGCATATATACATAACAAATACATTTATATAAGAACTTACATTCTGAATCTTAGGGTCTACTTCGAGCATCTTTTTCTCCAACTCTTTGGTTCGAGTTTCCAACACCTCCCTTAAACCCGCCTTGAGATCCAATTCCAACTGAAGTTTCTCCACCTGCAATAAGAAACATAAACCCATAAACCACCACGGAATGCAGATCATGACATACTTTTAGAAATAAATCATTGCACACAAACCTGCTTCTCCAATTCCTGGGCTCGTGTATGAGCCTTTTTAACCTGCTCCTTAGCATCTGAAGTTCCTTTAACCTATGAAACAAAAGAACACAGATTATCACATTATAAATATTGCATTCACGAAAAAATCAATTAAAGTTTAATAGACCACATATTCCTAGTCATACCTTAAGAGAAGCTACTTCACTTTGCAACGAAGCAACGCTATCTGACTTCGCTTTAATCACTTTCTCTTTCTCTGCAATTGCCTTCTCTTTGCCAGCAATGATCTCATCTTTGGTCCTTAATTCTTCGCTCTTCTTATGAACAAGTGATTCTTCAAACACAAGAATAAAAATTCAGCGCAAATCAACACACTAAAACCATCAATAACAACTAAATGATATCTACAAACATATCATTATTCAAATAAACATTATGTTCAAACAAAATCAAACACTTACAAAATCAATCTGCTTCAACGCAATAGTCAGTACTACTTACCAAACAAATTTACTCAACAACTACTAATACAATGCCAAGAGAACTAAATTATTATTAAAGAGAACCCTAAATTCAACTAAATCATCACACTTAAACCATCAATCAGCTGCAATTCTGCAACTATTAACCAAACAAATCTCAATCAACACCTACTGACCCAATAGCAAAAAAAAAAAAAAAAAAAAAAAAAAAAAAAAAAAAAAAAAAAAAAAAAAAAAAAACTGTCTTTATTTACAAAGTGATGCACTAAAGAACCAAACACAGAAGCATTAAATTTCACACTAAATCAACACACTTATAGCATCAATCTATACTACTATATAATGCATTTGGGACTATTCTATAATTAGAAAGGCTTAAAATTCAGACTTTTTATGGAAGGATTTCAAAATTAATTGGTTCTCTACCTCTCTACTTATAAAGCATAAAGACAACTAAATGTGTAACCGAATAACGCAAAATATAGTCACAGGTACCCGCCGCCGCATTGCTCGGGTACCGTTCTAGTCTGCTTTAATGCAATTGTCATACGGCTTACCAAACAAATTTCACTAAATGCGAGATCTAGTTTATCAAACAAACCTGTAAACTCAACTATATCAACAAACCTCAAACCATCTATAATCCATTTACTCTAATTCAACATTTCCATCAATACAGCACCAATAACAACTAATTCATCGGAAAAAAAAACACTACATTCAAACCAAATTACTAAACTTTAACCATTTATCAGCTCCAATTCAACACTACCTACACTCAAAAACTGTAACACGTTAAACTCAACACTAATATCACCTAAATTAATAACAAATTCATGATACAGAACACCCAATTCAACAAAATCCAAAGTCCAAACCATCAATTATCTTACACTCAACAACAATAAAATTATAAATATATTGCAATTAATAACTCGCTCACCTACATTAACAACTATTTTACCTACCAAAACATTAAATTCAACAAACTTTAAACCACCAATCTCCTTCGATTTAACACTCAACAAACACTATCAATACAACACCAATAAGTGCAATAACCAATACAACAAACTTTAAATCACCCAACTTACAACTAATTTATTAAACAAAAAACAATAATTTCAGCTAATCAAAACCCTTCAAACTACCAAGATACTCCAATTCAATACTACAGTCAGTTTAACAGCCAATTCATCAACAAAGTTTAACCACCAACACTCATTCACTCAAGACAGGGTGTAAACTACTAAATCAACAAATAACGCATAATTTCAAAACACTAATTTTCAACAAACTTTAACCATCAATCATCTTCAATTATGTCTATAAGCAGCTAATTCATCAAACGAACCACTACTAGATTCAACTAATCTAACAAACTTTAACCACCAATCAGCTTCAACTCAGCCACTCAGGGTGTGTTTGGCGGAGCATTTACGGTAAGCGTTGAGCGTTGTGATCTTTAATGCTTGTTTGGCAAGCAACAAGTAGATCTATCTATTTTTTCGGAATGCTCAATTTCCAACGCTCCGTGAAGTAGCATTTAGGAGCGTTGAGCATTTAGGAGCTGTTTTACACATTATGATTACACCTACAGCTACGGGGGTGTTTGTTTAAGCTTATATGAGAGCTTATGAGCTTATTTGATTTCGGCTTACATTTCATAAGCCTCAATTTTCTGGCTTATTTTAAGATTTTCGGGCTTATATAAGTTTATTATATTATAATAAACTTATCTAAGCCCACAAGCCTCAACATAAGCCTGAAAATTAGAGCTTATGAAATATAAGCTGAAAAACAAATAAGCTCATAAGCCACATATAAGCTTAAACAAACACTCCCTACGTTACCAAACGTTTTTATAGAAAAGAAAACTGCTACCGCTTAAACTTACACCTCACTTACCAATGCGCCTTCACATTACTTACAACAACAATAAAAACTAAATCATCTAAATTAAAAATTAAAAAAAAAAAAAAAAAAAAAAAAAAAAAAAAAAAAAAAACACTTTATATTAACTTACAAACTTGAATCAATTTCATTCAATTCAATACTAACAACTAAATTAACAAACTTATAACCATCAATCAGCATATTATTACAACAATTTTGAAGAATGCAAACCTAATTGATGGATCTTGGAATTGAGCTGATCCAATTCAACCCGACCCGAATCCGATTCACCCGATCCAACCGGACCTCCATCACCTTCACCTCTAACAATCTGATGACTCAAAACTATTAGGGCAAAGAGGAAGATGAAATTGAGCTTTGGTATCGCCATTGGGTTTGGGTTTGTTAAATCCGTCAAAAAAAATTATTTGATTTATATAAGTAGAGGTGTGTGTGTGAGAGATGTTGAATCTGAAATCAGATTGAAAAGTCTGAAGTGGTTGTGTTGTGATGTTTTGTTGACCAAACGTGGCTTGGTAGTTTGGTTTCTTATTTAAACATTTGTGGCTTGTTAGTTGGCTATAAATGTTGTCTAAATGGAATTAAATAAATTATATCATTTGTCACTAGGTTATTAGTAAACGGCAATGTTTTAAAACCCGGGTTTTTAATTGACTCGGTTAAGTTGTCGGGTCAATTAACTTAACCATTTCAGTACTACGTGTTCGGAATCTTTTTCCATCATCACCAAGAACATGACCAAATCCTACATGACTAGTTTTTGGGTATTCTCTTTCTTCAGTTGAGAGCCATTCTGCACGTTTAGCAGCTTAAAAAAAGAAAGTTGTTAAACCAAAATATCCAAATTTACTACTTGGGATATCATGTGGAGTGAAAGAGACATACATTGAAGAACATGTGAAAGTGGTCTTTCTGGCCTATATAAGTGAGATATATTATCCACTCAGCTTTTTCCACATTAAGACGATACCAACACACGCATGCAGACGGATTCAGAAATACTAGTTGGCTTTTACACTTTCTTATTTAACGTGCAACATACTTTATAACCTCGTTTAAATGAAATTTCAAAAAGGGATCATAGATTAAAATTGATACCCAAGTGGACTCCCGGACGCTGATATAGTTTTTCAAAACCTTTTCGAATTATCTCACAGATTTGTACCCATGGCTTCAAGTACCTTTCGTCACCACCAAATTTTAAAATTCATTATTTCAAAAATAAGAAAAGAAATAAAATGATTGCAAAGTTGTGTGGGCTACTAAGTGGTTATTAACCTAACCACAACCTCTTGGGTTCTCCTTTTAAACTCGTGATCATCAAAATGAAATTGTTTATTTGTTATTTACACGATGAGGAACAAAATAAGAAAGAACATGTATGTGCGATACCACATTATTCATGTACCTGAGTACCCCATAATTCCCCAACATGGTTTCTTTGAAGCACTTCAACTTTAGAAATCTCAAGCATACGTGCTAAAGTGTTTACAATGATAGTCGATCGTAAATGACTGACATGCATTTCCTTTGCTATATTGGGTGACGAAAGGTCTACTACTGCCCTTTTGACATGAAGCGTTGGTGCCCATGTGTCGATACCATCTATTAACATCTTATGTATGCTCTGCAGGCAGAGGCAGAGCCAAGATTTGTAGTTAAGGGGGGCCGAAGTTCATTATATAACCCGAAGAAATAAAAGTGTAAATAGACTGGTTTCCAATTTTAGTTTGTACATATAAACCATCACAAAAACTTACGAATGCATTACTGAACCCTTTTTTTTTTTTTTTTAACAAATTTAGTGCATAAAAAGTATAGTAAACTCAAAATAAAGTAATTTTTTTTTTTAATCTATTTTGATGCTTCCGAGTATATAACTAGGGGAGAGCAACAAAGCCGAAACTTTTTAAGATTTCTTGATTTAGGTTATGGGAGTTCAAAAAATATCCATATTCGGATATCCGAACACTTGATCCTAATTTATTAAAAAGTTGGGTTTTATTAAAGAACAATTTTGAAACTCATATTAAAAGTTTTTCAAAAATTATAGATATGAGGATATTCGAATATATAAAACTGTTATCTGAAATTTCGGATATCCAAATTAAAAAAAAAAAAAAAAAAAAAAAAAAAAAAAAAGTTAGATAAAAAAATTATATCTAACATAAAACCATCATCGCAAAATTTGGATATCCAAATTTATTATATAACTAGTTATTGACAAGTCCCTTAAATTATTTAAATTAACAACAACAAAATAATGTCAAAAATGTCTCATTTCATATTTACCTCATTGACAACTGCAAATTTGTTAAAACTGCAAATTCGCCTATTTCCACAAGACTGTTATTTTTCCCCTCTTCCACTGGATGGTATCCAATACTCAACTCTTCCAACCAACGAAACTTTGATAGTACACCTGGTGCAATATGAGATAGACCACGACAATGTGCAGCATGAAACAACCTTAATTTGACTAATTTTCCAATCTCATGAGGAATTTCTGTAATTCCGGTACCAGTGAGAATTAGAATTTCAAGGTCTTTCAGCTCCCCAAGTATAGAAACATCACAGAGAAGTGTGTTTCCACCAAGATTGAGCATACGTAATCTTGTGAGCTGATTCAGTGATTTTGGGAGGGAAATGATGTTATTATTCTCAAAATCTATAACTTTAGCTTCTTTCATGGCTTGGGTGAATTCATCAGAAAATTCCGACAATCTACGAGTTTCTTGTATGAGGAGAATCTTAAGGAGTGGAATATTAAGCTCAATATCATTATTCATGAGTGAGATACCTGTGTAGCTTTCCAGACTTCCAATTCTTGGTTCCCATTCTGTTAGATTTTTCCGACCCTCCACCAAAAAATTGTTTTCATCTTTGAAAGCAATTAACAATGCCACTTCACGAACAACATCATGCATTTTGGTAAAGGATTCATCAAACCCATCCAATAACAAGCAAGAGGATTTGAGGAATTTCACTGCACCTTGAACATTATTTCTTGCATCCTCCAAACTATTGAGTTCTTTGAAAACCTCCAAACCAACCCCATAATATGCCAACCGTTCTAATGAAACGTGAGAGTCTTCTGGGAACATGCTACATAGTAAGAAGATTGATTTTGCTTCTTCGCTTTCGAGGTAGTCATAGCTTAGCTTCAAACGAGCAAATTCTACCCTTAAAGCTCGACTAGTTGCCGAAGTTTCATCTTTCGCTATATTATCAAGTGCTTTTTCCCATTCTATGAAGTTGTCTTTGTCTTTAAGTGCTTTTCCCACAGCTAGAAGGATTAGTGGCAATCCACCACATCCTTCAACAACCTTCATCAAGACTTGTTTCAATTTGGCATCGGTTTCTACTCTTTCACCAACCACACGTTTGAAAAGAACCCATGCTTTTTCCATTGGCAAAGATTCTACGTATATTGGGGGTATGAGCATTCATTGCAGTACACACACTTCTTTGCCTGGACGTTAACAAAATCTTACAACTTGGGTAGCGAGTTCCACATGGAATGCCCACTTCATGTAGCTTCACTTCCGTCCACACGTCATCTAGGATTATAAGAACCTTTTCACCTTTATGTATTCGTTTTGCTGCAATTTCAACCTTGTTTTTTATTCTTTCAGCATCCACAAGTTGTGAAACAGTTACTAATTCAACAAGAGCAAATAGGTGTTTCACTCTTGCAGCAACTTCAGTGGCTAGTGTAGTCTTTCCTACACCTCCTATGCCATATATTTCGGTGATCTGAATGTTTTCATCTAAGACAGATCGAGTGATATTTTCGAGTAGTGACTTATGGGTATCAAGATCATCAATATTCTCTCTTGGATAGAGCTCCAAGATTCCAGGCGAAGGAGTAGGAATGGAGACATCACCTTCATAAGCCGCCCCATCTTTTTGGTGTTGCTCAAGGAAAGGAACCTTGTTTGTCGCCTGGTTACCATAGTGATGGAGCGTGCTCAAATTGACACACATCGGCAAGTTGAAGCATGTCTTATTGGCATCAGCTTCTTCTTGAAGAAATTCTTCCGCCATGGTGATGTGAGTGTCCGCCTCATTAACCCACTTTTGTACACCATCCAGGAGTTCATCTCCTTTCTCGATAGCTAATTTCATTCGTTGTTGAACTCTCCTCCGCATACTCTTGAGCTTTTCATATTCACTTCTTAACTTCTCAACATTTTCCTTGCAATTCCACATGTAACCGACCTCTTTTTTAGCCACAGCAAACAACGAGTCTGTTACTTTACCAACAAGGGAACTAGCGACCTGCTCTGCCATTTCTTTTTAAGTGGTTCGGATGTAAAATTAGTTCAAATGGAAATTTATAACGAATAATGAGAACTTGTAAGATAATAAATGAAATTCTAAGTTGAAAAAATGAAGACGAATGAAAGATGTCTTCGGTACAAGCTAGATCGAAATCTGAAAGAACAATATGATGAACAATATTGGAGAGATGGTTTACAACTTTACATGGTATAAACATACACTGTCTATATGTAATCATAATTAAAAGTGACTACGTCTAACTTTAATTGAGTGGATTTATTTGCTTTTTGTTTTTATTGACCCCAAATCAACTTGGTATCTGTAAATAGATTTGTTAACTCCACCCCATGATAACTTTTTAAAAGAAAAAGCAAATAGTAGTAATTGTTGATATCTTTTATAGCTCTTGTAAGTATTCGTTTATTCTATTGTAAAGAACTATCTAGAAATCAAAATTAATTTAACATATGATGGGTGGAACCTTTTCTTTTGGATTTTCGGGTTCGTATTCATACGAACACATATAAATGTATGATTCAAAAGATTCTTACTTTGAGGTTTGAAACTACTTGAAATGATGATATGAGTTTTACTTGAAAATGAATGAGAGTATGTGTTTGGATTTTATTTATTTATTTACTTTTTATTTTTTGAATGGCGATTTTATTAGAAAACTAGCAAAAAGCTAGAAGAGATTACAAATTAACCAAATTAGGATTCTGCATCCAAGAAGCACAAACGAGCTTGGATTTACAACGGCAAGAAATCCATAAAAGAGACATTTGAACAATGTCATCAAAAATAAACTCCCTCTTTAGCTGACAAGAGCCGAACAAAACTTGATTTCTGAAGCGCTAAATGATCCACCATGCCACGTAGCAAGTACCTTCAAGAATCTCCTTCATACGATTAGATAAGCGAGATTAGAGAGCCAAGACACTCTTCATAAGAATTGAAAAGAGAAATTTCCAGCTCCCACCAACGACAAACTAAGCTCATGACCTGACGAGCTAAAGAACAAGAGAAAAATAAACGGGATGAAGATTCAGCTCCTTCATTACATAAGGGACAAAGGATAGAATGAATCTCCAACCCCACTGGAAGAAAGATTCAACCGAGTTGGCAATCTATCCAAACTAATCCTCTAAGCTAGAACATTCACCTTGATAAGAATCAACTTCACACATCTTGTGGGAACATACGACTTAGGAAAAAGAGAATCATCAATAAGACTACGAACCGATTTAACTGAGAACTCACCCGAAGCATCAAGAGACCAAACCCAACGATTGACCATTTGAGGAAGAGATACTTCTGAAATCCTAGAGCATAACCCGCTATATTGCTCCTCTTCTACCCCTCCCCTTGGCAAACGCGAAAAGAGAAAGCTAAAGAAGAATGACTCAATTTTTCAACCACTATGATATCCTTACTCAACTCTAAAGCGAAAAGCTATATAGAGATTTTAAGGTGACCTCTCCTAACCAAATGTCATCCCAAAAAAGAGTATTTGCACAATTTCCCACCTTCTTTCTAATAAAAGCTAAGAGATCAATACCTTTTCGGTTAAGAGAAGTGAGAGCACGAACTAGATCTAGCCAAATAGAGCTCCTATTCGAAGGAGTTTGAATGCAATTAACAATGCCACTTCACGAACAACATCATGCATTTTGGTAAAGGATTCATCAAACCCATCCAATAACAAGCAAGAGGATTTGAGGAATTTCACTGCACCTTGAACTTTATTTCTTGCATCCTCCAAACTATTGAGTTCTTTGAAAACCTCCAAACCAACCCCATAATATGCCAACCGTTCTAATGAAACGTGAGAGTCTTCTGGGAACATAATACATAGTAAGAAGATTGATTTTGCTTCTTCGCTTTCGAGGTAGTCATAGCTTAGCTTCAAACGAGCAAATTCTACCCTTAAAGCTCGACTAGTTGCCGAAGTTTCATCTTTCGCTATATTATCAAGTGCTTTTTCCCATTCTATGAAGTTGTCTTTGTCTTTAAGTGCTTTTCCCACAGCTAGAAGGATTAGTGGCAATCCACCACATCCTTCAACAACCTTCATCGAGACTTGTTTCAATTTGGCATCGGTTTCTGCTCTTTCACCAACCACACGTTTGAAAAGAACCCATGCTTCTTCCATTGGCAAAGATTCTGCGTATATTGGGGGTATGAGCATTCATTGCAGTACACACACTTCTTTTCCTGGACGTTAACAAAATCTTACAACTTGGGTAGCGAGTTCCACATGGAATGCCCACTTCATGTAGCTTCACTTCCGTCCACACGTCATCTAGGATTATAAGAACCTTTTCACCTTTATGTATTCGTTTTGCTGCAATTTCAACCTTGTTTTTGATTCTTTCAGCATCCACAAGTTGTGAAACAGTTACTAATTCAACAAGAGCAAATAGGTGTTTCACTCTTGCAGCAACTTCAGTGGCTAGTGTAGTCTTTCCTACACCTCCTATGCCATATATTCCGGTGATCTGAATGTTTTCATCTAAGACAGATCGAGTGATATTTTCGAGTAGTGACTTATGGGTATCAAGATCATCAATATTCTCTCTTGGATAGAGCTCCAAGATTCCAGGTGAAGGAGTAGGAATGGAGACATCACCTTCATAAGCCGCCCCATCTTTTTGGTGTTGCTCAAGGAAAGGAACCTTGTTTGTCGCCTGGTTACCATAGTGATGGAGCGTGCTCAAATTGACACACATCGGCAAGTTGAAGCATGTCTTATTGGCATCAGCTTCTTCTTGAAGAAATTCTTCCGCCATGGTGATGTGAGTGTCCGCCTCATTAACCCACTTTTGTACACCATCCAGGAGTTCATCTCCTTTCTCGATAGCTAATTTCATTCGTTGTTGAACTCTCCTCCGCATACTCTTGAGCTTTTCATATTCACTTCTTAACTTCTCAACATTTTCCTTGCAATTCCACATGTAACCGACCTCTTTTTTAGCCACAGCAAACAACGAGTCTGTTACTTTACCAACAAGGGAACTAGCGACCTGCTCTGCCATTTCTTTTTAAGTGGTTCGGATGTAAAATTAGTTCAAATGGAAATTTATAACGAATAATGAGAACTTGTAAGATAATAAATGAAATTCTAAGTTGAAAAAATGAAGACGAATGAAAGATGTCTTCGGTACAAGCTAGATCGAAATCTGAAAGAACAATATGATGAACAATATTGGAGAGATGGTTTACAACTTTACATGGTATAAACATACACTGTCTATATGTAATCATAATTAAAAGTGACTACGTCTAACTTTAATTGAGTGGATTTATTTGCTTTTTGTTTTTATTGACCCCAAATCAACTTGGTATCTGTAAATAGATTTGTTAACTCCACCCCATGATAACTTTTTAAAAGAAAAAGCAAATAGTAGTAATTGTTGATATCTTTTATAGCTCTTGTAAGTATTCGTTTATTCTATTGTAAAGAACTATCTAGAAATCAAAATTAATTTAACATATGATGGGTGGAACCTTTTCTTTTGGATTTTCGGGTTCGTATTCATACGAACACATATAAATGTATGATTCAAAAGATTCTTACTTTGAGGTTTGAAACTACTTGAAATGATGATATGAGTTTTACTTGAAAATGAATGAGAGTATGTGTTTGGATTTTATTTATTTATTTACTTTTTATTTTTTGAATGGCGATTTTATTAGAAAACTAGCAAAAAGCTAGAAGAGATTACAAATTAACCAAATTAGGATTCTGCATCCAAGAAGCACAAACGAGCTTGGATTTACAACGGCAAGAAATCCATAAAAGAGACATTTGAACAATGTCATCAAAAATAAACTCCCTCTTTAGCTGACAAGAGCCGAACAAAACTTGATTTCTGAAGCGCTAAATGATCCACCATGCCACGTAGCAAGTACCTTCAAGAATCTCCTTCATACGATTAGATAAGCGAGATTAGAGAGCCAAGACACTCTTCATAAGAATTGAAAAGAGAAATTTCCAGCTCCCACCAACGACAAACTAAGCTCATGACCTGACGAGCTAAAGAACAAGAGAAAAATAAACGGGATGAAGATTCAGCTCCTTCATTACATAAGGGACAAAGGATAGAATGAATCTCCAACCCCACTGGAAGAAAGATTCAACCGAGTTGGCAATCTATCCAAACTAATCCTCTAAGCTAGAACATTCACCTTGATAAGAATCAACTTCACACATCTTGTGGGAACATACGACTTAGGAAAAAGAGAATCATCAATAAGACTACGAACCGATTTAACTGAGAACTCACCCGAAGCATCAAGAGACCAAACCCAACGATTGACCATTTGAGGAAGAGATACTTCTGAAATCCTAGAGCATAACCCGCTATATTGCTCCTCTTCTACCCCTCCCCTTGGCAAACGCGAAAAGAGAAAGCTAAAGAAGAATGACTCAATTTTTCAACCACTATGATATCCTTACTCAACTCTAAAGCGAAAAGCTATATAGAGATTTTAAGGTGACCTCTCCTAACCAAATGTCATCCCAAAAAAGAGTATTTGCACAATTTCCCACCTTCTTTCTAATAAAAGCTAAGAGATCAATACCTTTTCGGTTAAGAGAAGTGAGAGCACGAACTAGATCTAGCCAAATAGAGCTCCTATTCGAAGGAGTTTGAATGCAATTAACAATGCCACTTCACGAACAACATCATGCATTTTGGTAAAGGATTCATCAAACCCATCCAATAACAAGCAAGAGGATTTGAGGAATTTCACTGCACCTTGAACTTTATTTCTTGCATCCTCCAAACTATTGAGTTCTTTGAAAACCTCCAAACCAACCCCATAATATGCCAACCGTTCTAATGAAACGTGAGAGTCTTCTGGGAACATAATACATAGTAAGAAGATTGATTTTGCTTCTTCGCTTTCGAGGTAGTCATAGCTTAGCTTCAAACGAGCAAATTCTACCCTTAAAGCTCGACTAGTTGCCGAAGTTTCATCTTTCGCTATATTATCAAGTGCTTTTTCCCATTCTATGAAGTTGTCTTTGTCTTTAAGTGCTTTTCCCACAGCTAGAAGGATTAGTGGCAATCCACCACATCCTTCAACAACCTTCATCGAGACTTGTTTCAATTTGGCATCGGTTTCTGCTCTTTCACCAACCACACGTTTGAAAAGAACCCATGCTTCTTCCATTGGCAAAGATTCTGCGTATATTGGGGGTATGAGCATTCATTGCAGTACACACACTTCTTTTCCTGGACGTTAACAAAATCTTACAACTTGGGTAGCGAGTTCCACATGGAATGCCCACTTCATGTAGCTTCACTTCCGTCCACACGTCATCTAGGATTATAAGAACCTTTTCACCTTTATGTATTCGTTTTGCTGCAATTTCAACCTTGTTTTTGATTCTTTCAGCATCCACAAGTTGTGAAACAGTTACTAATTCAACAAGAGCAAATAGGTGTTTCACTCTTGCAGCAACTTCAGTGGCTAGTGTAGTCTTTCCTACACCTCCTATGCCATATATTCCGGTGATCTGAATGTTTTCATCTAAGACAGATCGAGTGATATTTTCGAGTAGTGACTTATGGGTATCAAGATCATCAATATTCTCTCTTGGATAGAGCTCCAAGATTCCAGGTGAAGGAGTAGGAATGGAGACATCACCTTCATAAGCCGCCCCATCTTTTTGGTGTTGCTCAAGGAAAGGAACCTTGTTTGTCGCCTGGTTACCATAGTGATGGAGCGTGCTCAAATTGACACACATCGGCAAGTTGAAGCATGTCTTATTGGCATCAGCTTCTTCTTGAAGAAATTCTTCCGCCATGGTGATGTGAGTGTCCGCCTCATTAACCCACTTTTGTACACCATCCAGGAGTTCATCTCCTTTCTCGATAGCTAATTTCATTCGTTGTTGAACTCTCCTCCGCATACTCTTGAGCTTTTCATATTCACTTCTTAACTTCTCAACATTTTCCTTGCAATTCCACATGTAACCGACCTCTTTTTTAGCCACAGCAAACAACGAGTCTGTTACTTTACCAACAAGGGAACTAGCGACCTGCTCTGCCATTTCTTTTTAAGTGGTTCGGATGTAAAATTAGTTCAAATGGAAATTTATAACGAATAATGAGAACTTGTAAGATAATAAATGAAATTCTAAGTTGAAAAAATGAAGACGAATGAAAGATGTCTTCGGTACAAGCTAGATCGAAATCTGAAAGAACAATATGATGAACAATATTGGAGAGACGGTTTACAACTTTACATGGTATAAACATACACTGTCTATATGTAATCATAATTAAAAGTGACTACGTCTAACTTTAATTGAGTGGATTTATTTGCTTTTTGTTTTTATTGACCCCAAATCAACTTGGTATCTGTAAATAGATTTGTTAACTCCACCCCATGATAACTTTTTACAAGAAAAAGCAAATAGTAGTAATTGTTGATATCTTTTATAGCTCTTGTAAGTATTCGTTTATTCTATTGTAAAGAACTATCTAGAAATCAAAATTAATTTAACATATGATGGGTGGAACCTTTTCTTTTGGATTTTCGGGTTCGTATTCATACGAACACATATAAATGTATGATTAAAAAGATTCTTACTTTGAGGTTTGAAACTACTTGAAATGATGATATGAGTTTTACTTGAAAATGAATGAGAGTATGTGTTTGGATTTTATTTATTTATTTACTTTTTATTTTTTGAATGGCGATTTTATTAGAAAACTAGCAAAAAGCTAGAAGAGATTACAAATTAACCAAATTAGGATTCTGCATCCAAGAAGCACAAACGAGCTTGGATTTACAACGGCAAGAAATCCATAAAAGAGACATTTGAACAATGTCATCAAAAATAAACTCCCTCTTTAGCTGACAAGAGCCGAACAAAACTTGATTTCTGAAGCGCTAAATGATCCACCATGCCACGTAGCAAGTACCTTCAAGAATCTCCTTCATACGATTAGATAAGCGAGATTAGAGAGCCAAGACACTCTTCATAAGAATTGAAAAGAGAAATTTCCAGCTCCCACCAACGACAAACTAAGCTCATGACCTGACGAGCTAAAGAACAAGAGAAAAATAAACGGGATGAAGATTCAGCTCCTTCATTACATAAGGGACAAAGGATAGAATGAATCTCCAACCCCACTGGAAGAAAGATTCAACCGAGTTGGCAATCTATCCAAACTAATCCTCTAAGCTAGAACATTCACCTTGATAAGAATCAACTTCACACATCTTGTGGGAACATACGACTTAGGAAAAAGAGAATCATCAATAAGACTACGAACCGATTTAACTGAGAACTCACCCGAAGCATCAAGAGACCAAACCCAACGATTGACCATTTGAGGAAGAGATACTTCTGAAATCCTAGAGCATAACCCGTTATATTGCTCCTCTTCTACCCCTCCCCTTGGCAAACGCGAAAATAGAAAGCTAAAGAAGAATGACTCAATTTTTCAACCACTATGATATCCTTACTCAACTCTAAAGCGAAAAGCTATATAGAGATTTTAACGTGACCTCTCCTAACCAAATGTCATCCCAAAAAAGAGTATTTGCACAATTTCCCACCTTCTTTCTAATAAAAGCTAAGAGATCAATACCTTTTCGGTTAAGAGAAGTGAGAGCACGAACTAGATCTAGCCAAATAGAGCTCCTATTCGAAGGAGTTTGAATGCCAATAGCTCCACTAACACCATGAATAGCTTTGATGAGTCTGTACCATAACGAGGAGTTTTTTTTTTTTTTTTTTTTTTTTTTTTTTTTTTTTTTTTTTTTTTTTTTTCTTCTTCTTCTTCTTAGAAAGGCAACGAGGAGTCTTTGGTGAAGAAGCGCCAAACCCATTTGAATAAAAGGGCACGGTTAATAGCGAAAAAGCTAGAGACACCGAGACCTCCATTTTTATTTGACGCTAAAATTCTGTCCCAACAACCTTCCATGAAATTTTGCTCTCTCGACCCATCAACTCCTTTAAAGAAGTCTCTTTGAATTGATTCCACGAGATTTAAGACACCAACAAGAACTTATAAAGAGGAATGGCAGTTTGGCCTAAGGCCCATTTTTGACCATTTAATATATAATATAATAATTACATATATATTAAGCCCAATAAGCTAAAACATGCCTTAAACCCACCACTTAGCCCACTACTAGTAACTTGATCCATTTGAAAGACATTGGTGGAATGTTATTATAAAGTGACATTGGTTTCATATTTCTTGCGTGGGATAGAGCATTAATGTTATAAGATTCAGACATTCAGTTAATGTGTTTGTAGTTTGTAACTTATTATTATTCGTTTCAAATCCTTCCAATACATTATGTAGGTAATTGTTATTTCAATAACATTATTTTGTTGTCTTATTTGCATTTTGCCATCTTACAAGTTTCCAAAAAGTTATCATTGTATAGTACATTTGTTACAAGTTAACTAAAACCAAGACTAAATGTGAATATATCAGACCACTACAAGAATGTGTTATGAGATTGAATCGATTGGGTGGTCAACGTTGTAGGTTTAATGCAGTATTAACCATTTTTTAATTAGCAGTTATGTAAATTTTCCTTTTTATAGGGTGAGCACGATTTCATGTTGGTCTGTTTTAGCCCAAAAACAAACCAAGAACAAAACTTTTGAATTTTGAAAATTTGAAACCGATTGGTTTTGGCTGCAACTGGTTTGGTTATTTCGGTATTTGCCCTAAATGAATTTGGATGCGCATGGATTTTGCTTCTCAAACTTGAAATTTTGGTATGAGCTTGGGTTCGACCCTTTTAACAAGTACCCATAGTAGGCGCCATTTGGGAAACTCGACATACAACCCCAAGTCTGTTACCCGTGTAATTTATAGAGGGGAGAAAACAAGAGAATACATGTTTGGAGTACATGTTTATAGGCAACACAGTATAAACTTCACACTTAATTTTCAGACAAAGTTTAAAACTGCTGCGTATTTGAAGCCGAGAGAGAGAAAGAGAGAATTGAACCCACAACACTTACGAGATGCATTACTAGCTAGAGTGAGGTGGGTTCATACACACGTAGATAATGTGTATAGACCCAGCATACACTAAACTTTTATCATTTGCGGGTTATGTATACAGACCTAAAGTTTAATCTAATTTATTAATAACATGTGACGCAATTTTTTTCTTACCAAAGCACATAAAATTGTCACTTGTCGTACTCTCGCCTTTATGTCTATCAACCAGCCCTATAAATATTCTCCTTACCACCAAAGATTGGTTAAACAGCCTAATATTAGTAGCATTGGAGTATTATCAAAAAACTGATCTTTGATGCTTCTATATATTGTCTATGGGTCCAAAAAACAGAAGGATTTTCCAGAATGAATAGCAGACCTGGGAAACTATTTAGCCTTAGAATAAAGCAGTCAAGGGCAGTTCAAGATGTGGCTGAAAAGTGGAAAATCCAAAGGAAAAGGTTGGTTGTGTCTAGGGGTGAGCAAAACCGCCCGAGTCCCGACATAAACCGATAGTCCCGATACCGAATAATAGCTTCTCGGGTAAAGAGTCGGGATGGATTTTTAGCATTTTAGGGATTCGGGACGGGTCGGGACGGGCCAAAAACCGACTACTTTCGGGACAGGTCGGAACGGGCCAAAAAACCGACTACTTTCGGGTCGGTATTCGATTTACGATTTAGGTGACTTTCGAGATCGAGATTAATCGGGACGGGTCGGGTCGGGATCCGGCCCGATGCTCGGCCCTAGTTGTGTCGGTTGTATCTAACCCATCTATGTATATAGTTTTTTGGTGCTAATATATTTTACCTTTTCCAAAAAAAAAAAATAATAATAATAACAAAAAATAAATAAAAAATAAAAAATCGTTACCTTTGTTAAAGAAGTTCTTAATTTTTTTTTTTTTTTTTTTTTTTTTTTTTTTTTTTTTTTTTCTTCTCATTAACTTATAACATATTCGACTATACACGCGCATACCGGCAACGGTGTAGTAGTGTCAAAGTTTGTACGTTAAATTGAAATTAATAATGTAATAGATTATGCAGGATAATTTAATCTAACAACATTAATCACTTTTTAGGTTTTTAAACATTTTAAGCAAAGACCAATGTTTGACCATTTATTTTCAAAAACGCACTCTGGCCAACACAATCTTGCGTTTATTTTTCACCTTCACTAAAGATTCATAACTAATCAATACTGATTTGCACTTTATACTTATGTTAAAACCTTGATCCACAAGCAAAGAAGTTTGGTCGCCAAGTATACGCGGTCAACACTTCATTCAAAATTACTTGCACATTTATAAAAATCATTTTATCAGCGAACAGAGTTACTTTCAACTAACAATAACAATATTTGTCATTCAAAAACAATTTTCGTTATATATACAATAAGTAAGAAGAAGCAACAGGTCAATGATGCACTTTGTTACCCGGATCATAATACTTAATAGGCTAGGGGCATTTATAAAACAACCAACAGAGCGATTACATAAAGAAAAATCGGATGAAGTCTAAGCTTTGTGTTATTCTTGTTACATTCCAACTAACTTTTAGAAAAAAAAAAAAAATCATAGACCAAATAAAAACATACAAGGATTTGTGATTAAGTTCCAATTCGTTGCCAACAAAACAATATATGAGAGATTCCAACGTAGTTTGAAGTACTTCAAGCGTGCACGTAACCACCTCTACTTCTTCACACTAGCTCCATAAACACTCCTCTGTGGAGCAAATATCAACAACAAAAGGTTTTTAAGGCTAAATCAATGAGTTTTTTTTATACAATCACTCTAAATAAAGCGACAAAAAAAAAAAATGGTTAATACATTTGTCGTTCATGATAATTTTTATTTAGTCATATAATCAATCATTGATAAAGTATTTATATAAATCTAGGGTTGTCTAAAAAACATACATCACTCTTTTCACATTTTATGTAAAAAAATTACAGTCGACTGCCTTGATCAGAAGTCGTGAAAAGTTAGCTTAGCCTCACATACAAAATAGAAGCTAGTATCAAAATTGAGTTGACTAAAGGCAATCATTGATTGCCAAATCAACTAGGGAAATAGATGAACAACATAATTGCATTTCTAAATGAAATTTTATTATGAGATTTATTCGTACCTTTTTATCTTCATTCCTCACAAATAGAGCTGGCCCCCTCCTCAGTTGAGACTAATCTTTGATCGTGCCTTCGTTTTCTCCGTAACTCAAAGGCCTATAAAAGAAATAAGTTAGCAAACAATATTATTTATCAAACTATTGTTAAAATAATTTTAATTTCAAAGGCAATTATATGTTGTTTGTACCTTTCTGTAATTCCCTAATGCTTCATCCATTGTAGACACATTTACTGTAGTCATATTGAAGACGTGGAGGTTGGGTGTATCATGGGTTCCATAACCCCATTTCTCCAATTTATCACATTCGTTGATCTTCATCGTCTCCAAAGAAGGATATTTGATTGTAGCATTCCTAGGGTAGAAGCTCGTGAGATTCAACAAACCAGAGAGATGAATCTCTTTAAGGCAAGGGAACACAATGTTTTTAGCTGGTACTACCTTATCAATTTCACCTATACTTGTTTCTTCATCCTCATCCCAAATCACTTCCTTCAAACTTTCACATTGCAAAATACATAGAAGTTGCAGATTGACAAGTCCTTGTGCTATACTAACAGTGAATAGCTTTTCTAACTTGGGACAACCATCAATATAACATGTCACCAGGTTGTTAAGGCTTATTTATTGATCGGGACAATTCCATATCTCTTTCAAAGTACTCAATTCATATAACATCAAGTCTTCCACTTCTGAAAGAAACCTTGTATTCTCTTTCACCTGTTCATGAGTTTCAGATGGATGAAAAGTCTCCATCTCATCAAAAACCCTTGAGTCCACCAAACACAAAAGATTGGCACAATGACATAACTCAATAAACTTCAAACCTAAATAACCCTCACAGGACATGAAAGGAATTATATTATTAAGATTTTCTATCGATCCAAGATATACACGATCACTTACCTCAATCAATTTTCTAAGATGCGTCAAGTGTGAGATATCATGATAATCAAGTGTGTCTAGAATCAAAGTTCTATTACTTGGGATATTATAACCTTTTTTTTCACCAATTTTAATGGAAAACCTTTTCAATCTCTTCAGATAATCACCTTCGGGGAAAAGACAAATATGTGGGACATGCAAATTTAGAAATGTGAGCTTCGACAGTTTACCTATCTCCACAAGACTGTTATATTTCCCCTCTTCCATTGAATAGTATCCAATATGCAACTCCTCTAACCACCGAAGCTTTGATAGTACACCAGGTGCAATATGAGATAGATCAAGACAACCTTCAGCACGAAACAACCTTAAATTGACTAATTTTCCAATCTCTTGAGGAATTTCTGTAATTCCTGTACAATTGAGAATTAGAATTTCAAGGTGCTTGAGCTCCCCAAGTATAGAAAAATCGCGGAGAGATTTATTTCCACCAAGATTAAGCATACATAATCTTGTGAGTTGATTTAGTGATTTTGGGAGCGAACTGATGTTATTATACTCAAAATCGATAACTTTAGCTTCTTTTATGGCTTGGGTGAATTCATCAGAAATTTCTGACAATCTACCATTTCTTTTTATGAGGAAAATCTTAAGGAGTGGAATATTAAGCTCATAACCAGTTGGAAGCTTATGAATATCATTTTCCATGAGTGAGATACCTGTGTAGGTTTCCAGACTTCCAATTCTTGGTTCCCATTCGGTGAGATTTCTCCGAGCCTCCACCAAAAATTTGTTATCATCTTTGGAAGCAATTAACAACGCCACTTCACGAACAACATCATGCATTTTGGTTGTAGATTCATCGCACCCATTCAATAGCAAGCAAGAGGATTTGAGGATATTGATTGCACCTTGAACTTTATTTCTTGCATCCTCCAAACTATCGAGGTCTTTGAAAACCTGCAAACCAACCCCATAATATGCCAAACTTTCTAATGGAATCTGAAAGTCTTCTGGGAACATACTACATAGTAAGAAGATTGATTTTACTTGTTTGCTTTCGAGGTAATCATAGCTTAGCTTTAAACGAGCAAATTCTACCCTTAAAGCTCGACCAGTATCCGAAGTTTCATCTTTTGCTATTTTATCAAGTGCTTTTTCCCATTCTATGAAGTTGTCTTTGTCTTTCAAAGCTTTTCCTATAGCTTGAAGGATTAGTGGCAATCCACCACATCCTTGAACAACCTTCCTCGCAACTTGTTTCAATTTGGCATCGGTTTCTACTCTTTCACCAATCACGCGTTTGAAAAGAACCCATGCTTCTTCCATTGGCAAAGATTTTAAATATATTATATTGTGAGCATTCATTGCAGTACACACACTTCTTTGCCTGGACGTTAACAAAATCTTACAATTTGGGTAGCGAGTTCCACACGGAATGCCCACTGTATGCAGCTTCACTTCCGTCCACACGTCATCTAGGATTATAAGAACCTTTTCACCTTTATCTATTCGTTTCACTGCAATTTCAACCTGTGTTTTAATGCTTGCAGCATCAACAGGTTGTGAGACAGTTACAAATACAACAAGAGCAAATAGGTCTTTCACTTTTGCAGCAACTTCAGTGGCTAGTGTAGTCTTTCCTACACCTCCTATGCCATAGATTCCAGTGATTTGTGTGCTTTCATCTTTGACAGATTCAATGATCATTTCAAGAATTGACTTATGGGTATCAAGATCATCAATATTCTCCCTTGGATAGAGCTCCAAGATTCCAGGCGAAGGAGTAGGAATGGAGACATCACCTTCATAGGCCGCCCCATCTTTTTGGTGTTGCTCAAGGGAAGGAACCTTGTTTATCGCCTCCTTACCGTAGTGATGGAGGATGTTCAAGTTGACACACATCCGCAAGTTGAAGCACGTCTTCTTGGCAATAGCTTCTTCTTGAAGAAATTCTTCCGTTGTGGATATGTGAGCAAGCGCCTCATTAACCCAGTTTTCCACACCTGCTAAGAGTGCATCTCCATTGTCAAGAGCTAGTTTTATTTTTTGCTCAACCCTGTGCTTCATATTCTTGAGTTTTTCAGCTTCCCTCCTTAACTTCTCAACATTGTCCTTGGAACTCCACATGTAACCGATCTCTTTTTTAACCTTAGTAAAAAATGAGCCCACTACTTCTTCAACAAGCTTATTAGCAACCACTTCTGCCATTCTAGGTCTCTTTTTAATTTTTTTTAATGTATGAACAAAAGCTACACCAAATGATTCAGAACAACAAAAGGTCTCTTAATCTAGCGACAGATCATACAGATTTGGATGCAACAAGAGGAAAAGATATTTACTGTAGCGTATAGACAATAGCCTCGAGATTGATAAAGAGAGTTGGTTATAGTGTGTTATATGATGAATAAGTTATAAGTGTACAAATTCTGTTAAAGCAAAAGGTAAGAGTGGTAAATGTGAGTTAAAGGTATTTTTGCCAACAAACAAAACTTAATACTCCACTACCTGGTAAAATCCCACCCACCCCCAATAATATATTTTAAGAAGTCGATTTTTTTTATGCTAGATCTTGAAACCACCTTCTGGGTGTGAGTGTTATGACTATTGACTGTTGACTACACTATCCAATGCTTGTTAGTTCACCCTAGAGTTAGGGTAGCCAATTTATAATTAAGGTAATATAATATAAAATGATCAAAAATGTATTCAATTTTTATTTTGTGTTTGATAAGTGTTTCTTTTACATTTTTAACGTCTACATGTTGACAGGTATCATCATATTATTGGATAATCTCGCAAAAGTTACTATTATAGTAAAAGAAAATAAAAAAAAAATGAAACTTTAATATTTTTTATGATTTGAAAAATATAAATTTTAATTAGGAATATGTTTATAATTCAACTAGTTATAATGCTCGTGCACACACAGGATTTTTTCTAATTTTTTAATAAGTATTTTTTTTATTAAAAACAAATAATTTTTATTTTGTTTTTTTTAATTATGATTTTTAATTTTGTATTATACGAAGAAGAGAGCTTGACTATGTGTAGTTATAATGAGCGTGTACGCACAAGTTTTTATTTTTATTTTAAATTCTTATGCATTATTATCGATTAAAAAAAAAAAAAAAACTTTACATCTCATAAGTAGGTTTACTTGGTTGATTAAAAACAACAAATCTTATGTTTATTCAAATAAAATGTCATTCGTTAATATTTCGATTGTTAGCAATTATCATTTAAACCACAAATTACTTTCGAAGTAGAATAAATTAGGATTGATTAAAAGTTCTCTATCAGCGTAATGCTTTTATTTTATCCCGCCACGCACAACACGTGGGTTTTAATTGCTCGTATTTAACAAAAGTCGAAACGCTGTTTGCGCCAAAAGAATATACACAACCACTAAAAATCTATTCCTACATGGCATTAACGATTTCCTTACTATCAACTCAAACTTGTCCCAACTATTAATCTTGACCTCAAAAACTTATCCAGAATTGACGATGTTTATAAAAAAGATTTGACATTTTTTGTGTTGTAATAATGCGCTATATGTAATACAAATATATTATATGTGATTAGGTGTCATTTTCACGTCTTATTAACATTCTTTACTCGCTCGTAGTTTATGTTGCTAGAACAATAACGAAAAGGAGTTCGGTCCAATTATTGGGAACTCCATGATGGCACGAATGTGTAAATATCAGAAGAACGTTGTGGGCTCTTTATTGTTAAGGGGCGCCGATGAACTGAACATTCGTCCCTTTGCCTTTCAATTTTTCCAACGACAGACTCTTAGCTCAGTTTCCCAAAATTCTTCATCCATCACCGACTCTTTCTCTTTATAGTACGTTCCTCGACTCTTGCCTCTCTAATATGCAGCCTTGCAAGATGAAGAAAACAATTAAAAAAGTTTTAATGGAGAATGAGTGAAATAGAAGAAAAAAATGTTTGCTCCTATAAAAAGCAGATTCATTATTTTGTCGATTAGTTTGTGTATCAGTAGGAGCGTGAAGATTGTGTGCAAAGGCGGAGCTTCTAAGGGACCACGAAGGGTGTTGGGGCCCCTTAAAGATTGAGTAACAGTGTTGAAGTGATATTCCACATTCATGTCAGGTAATACAGTTGTCGGTAATACAACAATGGCAAGAGAATGTAGGACTTGATCATACCAAAATCTTTGCTCTTGTCAATTCTTACTTCTCTATTTCATTTAAGCTATGTCCTCGATGGTGTCAAAAAAAGGGCGGTCAGTGTCTTCCACATGATAGAATTTATCAGTGTTCAGTCGACAAAGCAACTCTATATTCCTATTCCTCACACCCACCCTAACAGTTCATTTTATCCTTATTCTGTCGACGTCTTCCAAAATTGTTTGACTCTCCTATATAACTTACTATTTGTTATTTGATAGCTGCAGACAAACGCTCCACAAAACTGATACTCAGTAATATACCTCTCTTTATTCCTAATTACACAAACATACTTAGATGTTTGAGTTTGTACCTGAACTCTATGTGCAAGAGAAAATAACTAAAAAATTACTCAACCACTCCAAAGTCAGACTCTTGTAATAGAAATTTACATTTTGTTCAAAAGCATATTGGATATATACCGACACTAAAGATGACTCACTTCAACAAAACCTGTATTAGCCTATTGCATTACGTACCGAAAACCCTTTTTTATGGCATCATCCACACAGAATACTTTTGAGAAAATTGTCTAAAAATACATTTAACTTGCCACTTTTTACTATTGTATGCATTGAACTTTTTTTTTCCTATTGTATACACAAACTTTGTTAATCTTACTATTGTATCAACAGTTTCTTTGGTATTTTCTTCTGTCCTGTGGTACTAATAAACGCAATGGTACTAATAAAGATGGTTAACTCTCACTTGACATAGCAAAAATAATCCTTAAGGGTTAGTTTAATAATAATTCAAACGGGTAAAAGTTGAAGGCAATCAGAATGTTAAATACAATCAGATAACTATAACATATGGTCAATACTCAATAGGTCCAGAATGAAATATTATATTTCAAGGACATGCGTTCATGCATCCCCAGTTCCCCAATGTAAATTATTTGACCCAAAATGTTCTATTGTGTCCTGCTAAAAATAATAATACCAGCTCCACAACAGATAACTATACCAATTTAATAATAATTCAAACGGGTAAAAGTTAAAGGCAATCAGAATGTTAAATACAATCAGATAACTATAACATATGGTCAATATGTCCAGAATGAAATACTATATTTCAAGGACATGCGTTCATGCATCCCCAGTTCCCCAATGTAAATTATTTGACCCAAAATGTTCCATTGTGTCCTGCTAAAAATAATAATACCAGCTCCACAACTGTCTCAGCTTGATGATCTCAAATAGTATGTCATTTGTAACAATTCACATTTTCAGGTTAACTTTTATTCCCAAAAATTTCACTATTCATTTTTACTATTCATTTTCCCGAAATTTGATTTTTATTTCATATTCTCGTATGATAAATCATTTCCATGGCAAAATAAAAGTTTGACACTCATCAGATCATTTTCGCGAAAGTTATTAAGGAACTACACGTTTTAGGGTAAAACGTCATTCAAAAATTCTAGGCACAACGAAACTCGACCGCGTTAATTTTCCCCGTATCAGAAAAATGTTTGATACACTCATGATTTATTTGAAAATTAATCATGACTGAGAAAAATATGACCAAATAAACCTCGGCCGTGAAAAACAGGAATTTTCATTTTTAAGCGCTTTTACTCAGCCGTAACCTTAGCCTATACCTGCACCACATTTCTAAGACAATTTGAGTTTTCACATTTTTGGAAAAAGTCAACAGATTTTTCCCTCCTCCTTTGACCAAAAATCATTCCTTGATTTTATAAATCATTCCTTGATTTTTAGGCTTACGGTTTTATGTCTAAAAGACATTTAACACCAACCGACACTAGACTGAGCCCAGTCTAGACATTATAAGTCATTTTAAATTATTTTTATCCTATTAGAAAAGTAACATTTTACTTTTCTCAATTTTACACAATATTCATACGTTTTACGTATTACGCGTTTTAGACCCGTGTTTCCAGTTTGAGCAGGGTTTTAGCACCCCAATGGAACCTACCACTCATTTTATATATTATTATGGAGTATATTGACATGTTTAATCATACTTTCAAGTTTCACATTTTTACGATACCCGGTTTACATTTTGAGACTTAATCATTTACGGTTAGCATTTCCCGGAGTCAAAACTAACTAAGTAACTAGGATAATACCATCAAAAGCCAACTCTTGCTCCCTAAGTTTTGTGAACCGCCTCTAGGGGGGATTCACCTCACACATGGCATGATCTCATGCTTCTAACTCTAGGATGTGTACATGTGTTCACCTTGCTCTCCAAGGTTTGACTAGTCCATGCATGTAACCTCCTCAAAGGCATATAAATACCCTCTCCTCCCCCTCCTTTGTACGCCACACAACACACACATCAACATCTCATCCTTAGCAAATTACTCCAAGTTTCATGCAAGATCAAGTGCTACAACAACATATAAACTCTAGTTTGGTTTTGATTCATCAAACTACTTCCAAACCCTAAAAACTTTGGTGATTTCTCTTGAGTTTGAATCTCCTCAAGTCACCTCAACTTTCATCATCTCTCTTTCAAGAATAAAAGTGTAGAAAGATTGCTTGAAGTGAAGTAGGGTGAAGCTAAATTCTATCAAAGTCCTTACCTTACATGTTACTTACCTTTCTTGTAGAAAGCCAAAGTTGTAAGCAAACCCTAACATACTTCTTGTTAAATATCATATTCATGTTATTTACATATCATTCATGCTATATTTTGTCTTGTGATCATGTCCATGATGTATAAAAATGAGTAAAACAAGTTATTGTAAATGATTGTTAACTTATGTTATTTAAACAAGTAAACTAGTGACTTTCTTGGTGAAATCTGATCAAAATGGTATAATTATGATATTGGATCATTACATATTGTAGTAGAGGACCTAACAAGGAAACCATAGCAATTTGAACCACCTAAAACGCACACGAGTCAAAAGTTATGACCATTTGAAGTTACCAAAACTTTGCGGCAAAACTGCCTAAATAGTTTCTGTGACAGAACATAAAACACGCAAAAAGAACAAAAAGAGGCCCTTCTGGTCCGTTTCATGAAAAAGTTAAAACACGAAAGTTGTCCGGAATCACGTTTTCTTCAAAAACTTAGGGCACATCTCCAGAAAACCAATAACGAATGAGATTTTTCTCAGTTTATTAACAGCTATTTTACATATATAAGTCACTATATAATGGTTATGGTTTATAAAGACCAAGAGGTCTTATGACCTAGATTCAAGACCACAACCATGGCTAAAGCCAAGGTTGAGTCTCAAGACCATGGAACAATGACCAAAGGTCATGGCAAGGCCATGACTAAATGACCATATAAACTTACTTAGGCGAAAACATGAACCAAAGAGTTGGCAATAACTTAAACATACAATTTGAATCTACTTCATCTAAAAGAACCATGAGATATTACAAGTAAATGTCATACAAGACTTAAGAAACTTACCCTAATAACAATCTTCATGTAAAAATAAACTTTCCTAAGTTTATTCAAATATTGGACATGTAACTTTTCGGATCAAAACTTATATATATTTTATCAATTACTACAATAGTAGGGAGCCTCATGTGAGGAGTTCATTATGTAAGCCGTCGAGATGAGTTGTGGATTTACGAATTAAAGTGTCCTGGCTCCTCGAACGTTTACTACATGACTTCTGAATTATGTCGGCCCGAACGGTAGTAAACGACATATAAACTATACATGTTTCATGAATCATTTCTTTTCAAAGACTTACACTATACATTGTACCACATCATGGACTAAATGCAAGACATATATAGGCAATTCTTCGTATTCTTAGACATTATTCCAAACCTAAGTTGCAACAATTATTCTAGGTTGCTCGTAGAAGTTCTCACGGCATATCCATCATTCTCATTATACATCATCCAACTCACGGTGAGTTCATAGCCCCACTTTCCATTACTTAATTGTTTTACAAACCCTTGGGGGGAATACATGCTATTATTTTTCAACCGAACACAATGCTTTTCAATTGTATGCTTGCCTGATTGTTTTATTATCACTAAGTAACATCCTTGCCAATCCAAGATCCCTTATTATGAACCATTTAATCACTAGTAATAGTGAGCGCGAATATTGTGAATAGGCCTATTGGGATTGACGAATCCCATTTTTATTGACTAAGTTCAAACAAATGCATTAATATTTGAAACATAGGTATGACGGCAAAGTACCTACCGGGATAACTCCGCCGATTGATATTGGTACCAGTTAACGTTTTGGTGTCATAAGCTTAGTGTAATAATACTAACTGTTTTGTTTTCCAACCATTGGTGTGAGTCTATAGCTCACACTACCAACATATTGTGTTCAACCATTAAACAAACTCTATGAATATCACTCAACCTTTGTGTTGACCTCTTAAGCATGTATTTCAGGTCCATGATGATCAAGGATGGCACGGAAGGGCACGGATATTCAAGAGGGATATAAATTTTATTATCATTCAAAAACTCATTCAATGTAAATTGTAAACATGGAACCATCTGGGACCTCATTTTGTAATCTCTGATATTTATATAATTTGAATGATAAATCTTTTAAAACGACTCAATTAGAGTTCGTTTTCTATTATTATGACTGTTGTGCCGTCGAGTAACACCCAAGTTGAATTCCGCTGCATCATTGAATTGGGGGTGTTACATCATTATATGACCTTGAAGTAGAAATAAAGAGGAATAAAGTAATCTTACATTGATTATCAACTTGGAAAATTTTGGGAGTCACCTTTCTTATAGTGTCTCTTTGGATACCATCCCATTTCACAACTGTGTTACAGAGTGAAGTTTCCGATTCTGGTTTAGTAAGTAACCGGTAATGACTTGGTCCTTCTCTTTATTTGACTTCTCAATCTCATTTATTATTTCAATAATCATTGTGTCACCCGTCTCCATTTGTACTTCGTGCCGACTGATCTCGGTGTTCTTTTTAGTAACGAACCGATAATGAATGTAAAACTTGTTGTGTTTCCACATCGAGTACAGATACCATGTGTCCATGTTTTGTGCATCAGCTGCTAAAAATCTTCCTGTGCATCACCCACCAGTATTCAACGGCCCGACATCATCACCGCTATTGGTGACACGCTCTATAAAAGAAATCTTATTCCTCCCTGGTCTTACCTTTATTATTATATACTATCAGTCACGATTCTAGAATTTTAATGTTTGCCAACTTGCAACGTCTTAAAACCCCAATTCTTCCGAGTTGTGCAATCAATATTTCCAACCATTGAACTCTAACTTAGATCTGTCAAAATCCTCAGCCTCCTCCTCCTCGTCCTTTCTTCCCACATCCTATTTTTATTGCAACAAAATCATAGTCAATGATACAAAAAAAATAAAAATAAATAAATAAATAAATAAAATAAACTATTTGTAATATTTTAGTAGGCACACACAAACATATACTTAATACTTGCTTTTTGGGTATAGGTTGCAATGGTCTTCTCTAATTCATTCCATCTTTTTGTAACAAAGATTTGAACCTCACTCAACCCAATCCCTTTGAAAGATTTTATGAACTGACCCCTTTCGATCCATCCACCAACCCACATCAAATAGTACTAATCGGATAGCACTATTGCGCTCAGACTCTATTCCATTGCCAGTGGAATATGTACGATGCATCTGTGTCTGAAAACAAAGCTGCAATGACGTCGTACTATTCAAGTGCATCAGAAGGACACCTAGAAAGAAGAAATGCAAAACTGTTAATACACGTTGCACCTCATCTTGTACCTAATAAGAAACACATAAGCATTTACCGAAATTGCTCTTAACAAAATAATGAAATCAAAGGAAATAGGACATGATAGTACCAGTCTTCGAGTTAACTGTTCCAACATTCCCTCCGATTCTTCTGTTATAAACTGCTGCACCACAACAGTAGCATCAGTACAAAGAAAACAATACCCACATCAAATACATTTACAACTAATAAAAAACATACACCTGTCTGCTGTTTCACAAAATCAGAATAACTCACTTTGAATATCCATTTTTCTCTGGTTCTTTATTAGAGGGTCCCGATCCATCACATTCCTTATCCTCTTTGTCGTTGTCACTATAACGTCTTATGAGTCCCATCAAACACCATAAAAGACCAATGTTTTAGGAAAGAAATAAATGTTGTCATGTAACTGTGAACCTCCTTATGGCTAATCTTTTATATAATAAATGTTGTCACTAACCTTGAGGTTATGCTCACCGCTATTAACAGCAATCTCATCGAGTTGAAGAGCCTCATACCCCTTGACATTAACCCAAGCAACGGTGCCAAAATCCCCGATAAAATATATATCTCTGCATCAAACAAAATATATGAACATTGTTTCAAATGTATCAAACTAAAAGAAAATCACTGTATTAAGATTTTACATTAACAAAACAAACCTTATATTTTGGATCCTAAAGTAGTAGAAGTTTCCCCACTGTTGTGATGGTCACTGCTACTGTTTTGCTATGTACTACTTATGTGCCCATTCCTAAATATTCAAAGTTCAATCAAGTATTAATATCTTGATAGGAAATTTACTTACCATGTACCAACGATACTTGACAACATTAAAAAGAAGGTCCGTATGTAATAAGAATGAAGCACCTGCTCATCTTCCGAAAGGGGAAAAACATCACCAAAGATTGTAGCTCTTGCATTTGACAAACCACTCCATCCATGGATCTACAAATAGAGTCGTCATTAAGAATAGTTATACGCACAAAACGTGAGCTTAAAGTGTATTAGTGGATGCATCAAACGAACCTAAAAAGAACAGCGAACATAGCATTCATAGTTCCAAAACTGGAAAGATCAATCTCCAAATCCTCTCTTTCAGCTTTGATAGCCTAACATGATCCCTGGCATAACCCTAAGCTCCACATGTTTTTAAACTGATGGTGAAGGTCCTGAAGGGGTGTTTGGGTTACACTATGTACAAATATAATTCAATCGATAACAATAGAAAATAAGTTGTTGATTCAGATTCTAAATTTAAAAACGATATCCAAACAGTCACATACATCGACCAAGTACAGAGATAGTCTAGAATGATTATGTTTACCTTCCTAGTGCCAGCAGTAGCTGGAATTATATCTTGCACTTGTAATGCCTATAGTTTAGCGAATTTAGGTAACATCATCGAGAGATCTTTGTTTAAATCTATAAGTTTTTTTAATACTTTTTTTAAACCTATAAGTCAGCATATAAGTTGTTGAAAATAAGTCGAACCTTCCAATTCTTCACATGAAAGTGCCAATATACACTTTAAATTGTTTCCATGAAGCAGCTTACATACCATCAAAGCTTGAGAAGGTCTACATCCTTTTGAAGTGACCCAATTCTGTTAAAAAACGTAAAGTTAAAAAATATAAAATAACCAGAATTCAATACGTGGTTGTTTATGTGTTTGGCAACCCAAAGTTATAAACTGATCCATAATACCAATCCTCTTACTCTATGATCTTTATTAACCAAATCAAAACTTCAATCAAACCCTAATTGTTTCCTCTAAATTAAAAGCAAAATCACATACATTTTTAGAATATAACTAAAAAGCCCTATATCAATTTTAAACAAAATCTAGAAATTAGATGTTAAAAATCATACCTTGAGGCTAATAAAAAAGATCTTGTTCTTCCATAAATTTATGAGAATTATCTTTGTAATCACTGGAGTAAATTACACGGATGGTCCCTGTGGTTTGTCAAAAATTTCATGTATAGTCCCTCAAAGTTTAAAGTTGCATGTATCGTCCCTCTGAGTGCAAAAGAATAACATCTATGGTCCCTCAGACTAACTGTCGTTAGTTTTTCCGTTAGTCTATTTGCACCGTTAGTCCTTTAACGTCCACATTTGCATTGTTAGTCCTTTTTTGTTAAATATCATTGCATCGTTAGTCCTTTTATACGTTTTCGCCCACCAACTCCACCCACCACCGCCACCACCACCACCACCCACCACCTCCACCGACCAACACCACCACTGCCACCACCACCACCACCCACCACCTCCACCGACCACCACCACCCACCACCTCCACTTTTTTCAAAAAAAAAAAAAATAGAAAAAAAAATCAGAAAAAAAAAAAAAAAAAATTGAAAAATTTTTTTTTCTAAAAAATTAAAAAAAAAACTAGAAAAAAAATCAAAAAAAATTTATAAAAAAATCAAAAAAAAAAAATTTTATTTTATTTTCAATTTTTTCAAAAAAAAAATATTTTTTTTTCGAAAATTTTTTTAAAAAAATTTCTAAAAAAGTTTTATTTTCAATTTTTTCAAAAAAAAAAAAATTTCGAAATTTTTTTCTAAAAATTGAAAAAAAAAAAATCGAACCAAAAAATTTTTTTTTTTTGAAATTTGATTTTTTTTTAGAAATTTCAAACAAAAAAAAATTTTAGAAATTTTTTTTAGAAAAATTTTCGAAAAAAAATATTTTTTTTTGAAAAAATTTAAAATAAAATCAAAAATAAATTTTTTTTTTGATTTTTTTTTAATTTTTTCAAAAAAAAAATATTTTTTTTCGAAAATTTTTCTAAAAAAAATTTCTAATTTTTTTTTGTTTGAAATTTCTAAAAAAAAAAATCAAATTTCAAAAAAAAAATATTTTTTGGTTCGATTTTTTTTTCAATTTTTAGAAAAAAATTTCGAAAATTTTTTTTTTTGAAAAAATTGAAAATAAAACTTTTTTAGAATTTTTTTTAAAAAAAATTTCAAAAATTTTTTTTTTTGAAAAAATTGAAAATAAAATCAAAATTTTTTTTTTTTGATTTTTTTATAAATTTTTTTTGATTTTTTTTCTAGTTTTTTTTTAATTTTTTAGAAAATTTTTTTTGAAAAAAGTGAGGTGGTGGGTGGTGGTGGTCGGTGGAGGTGGTGGGTGGTGGTGGTGGTGGCAGTGGTGGGTGGTGGTGGTGGTGGCAGTGGTGGTGGTGGCGGTGGTGGGTGGTGGTGGTGGCTGTGGTAGGTGGTGGAGGGTGGAGGCGTTGGTAGGTGGCGGTGGGTGGTGGTGGTGGGTGGTGGTGGTGGTGGTGGCGGTGGCGGGTGGAGGTGGTGGGCGAAAACGTATAAAAGGACTAACGATGCAATGATATTTAACAAAAAAGGACTAACAATGCAAATGTGGTCGTTAAAGGACTAACGGTGCAAATAGACTAACGGAAAAACTAACGACAGTTAGTCTGAGGGACCATAGATGTTATTCTTTTGCAGTCAGAGGGACGATACATGCAACTTTAAACTTTGAGGGACTATACATGAAATTTTTGACAAACCACAGGGACCATCCGTGTAATTTACTCTAATCACTGGCATAAGAGTTATATTCTAACAAATCTTGTTCAATTTCATTTAAAATCGCACAATTATTTGTTTAGGTTTCGATTTGGAATGGGTTTCCAAAAAAAATAAGGTCTGACAGCCAAATGCTTATATGGTTTTGTTTTTTCTTAAATTTTAGTTTTAACCCTTAACTCTTGTATATTGACTCCGCGTTTTTAAAGTTTTAGTTTTTTACACTTTTGACACATATATCTTTTATCGCAAGTTTTATCCAAAATACGAATTTACAAATATTTTTTTCCAAATAAGGAAGTACTTAGGTTTTTTAATTAAACGTACTTTAAAAGAAAAATTAATATTTAAAAAAATATTACTCTCTCCGTCCCATATTAATTGTCCACTTTGACTTTTTTGAGTCTTTGTTGTTCAACTTTGACCATTAATATTTTTGTTTGTGTTATATAATATTTGATGAAAGTTATACCAAATAAAAATATATTTTAAACCCAATCTATTCATATATTTTTCATCACGTATTATATTACACAAATAAAAATATTTATGGTCAAAGTTGAACAAGAAAGACTTAAAAAAGTCAAAGTGGACAATTATTATGGGACGGAGGTAGTATTAATAAGGTATGATTTGATTTTTTTTGAAATGCAAAAGTCCCAACTAGAGGTTTTATTTTATTAGGTAAAAGATACATTTTTTTAATAAAAAGATATTACTACATTGATATTATAATTATTAGATTTTACTATCCCGTATAATTTAGTTTAATCTCGAGAAGGTGTTGATTTTTTTAGCATTTGATTGGTACATACAACATCAAAAGCATGAAGGCGAGAATCTTTTACGGTAATTAAGGGAAGACCTCACTATGTCTCACGGAAAAGCAAAAAATATTCACTCGCGGGACTTATGTACGTCCATTGTAAATACACACTACCAAGGAGAGAGATATATTATTTTATCTTTTACGTGTATTTTAAAAGTTATTTAGGTATCGTGAGTATTTTTAGATGATAAAAATACGATAAAAATAATGGAAGAGAGCAAATCTGCTGCGATACTTGTTCAAAAGTTAAGAGAAAAAAAATAAAAAGGTGCATTTTTTTATGATATGAACATATAAAGTTGTTGTGATGAGGAAAATCCATCACCATACTCTTTACCTTTAAGAAAATATTGTTTTAAATGAATTCTAAAATAGTGTGAAAGAAAGTGGGTAATAATAAATAATTAGGGTTGGATAAGTTGGAAAACCCTTTGCTTTTTAACTTAGAGGTCAAGGGTTCGATCCCCACTCTCTACAAAAAAGGCAGGAGGAAGCAGCCTCTCTACCTTAGGTAGGGGTATGGTTATCTACGTCTCAACCTCGCTCATACACCGTGAAAGACGGTATTGGGAGTTACTTTACTTTACTTTACTTTAAAATGGGTAATATAAAATGTTAAGTTTTGTTGTTAATATTAGACTTGGTGCAGCTTTTGATGATACATCGAATACCAAATTTTCTTTAACACTATGTTCTTTAGTTTGATTTAGGGGAGAAAGAAAATGATTTTGAAAAGAAATTGTGTTCTTAAGATGTTTTATGGGGAAGAAAGGAAATTGTTTAGAATGAAGAAGGAAGGAAGATCCGGTGTTTTTTGTGTTGTTTATGATCCGCCCAGTTTTGAGAAGAAAAAGACAAAAATGAAGTAATTGTATCTTCTCTTCTTTTCTTTTATCCATGACATTTTGTATATATTATCACAACAAGTCCTTACACTTTTGTTATCTCCAAACCAACAGTGGAAATATAGAAATATTGCAAAATAAGTACCAACTAAAAGTGGTTACAATTGTTTTCAACGTGGTATTTATGAATGTTTGTAACGTTGCGAGTCTTCAACATACATTTTTCAAAAGATAGGTAATCAAGTTGATAAATCCCAATATATATGAATATATGATTGTAAAATAATAATAATACCTTCACAACCCTACGGTAAGACATCTTATATGTCCAATAGGTTTTTGAACCTCGCTCGTTGCACATGAAAAGACTTTTTCATACATAAATGCAAGAAACAACTATGAGATTATCAGTTAGACTTCATACCTTAATGCAGGAAAAATGCTCGGACTTTTCAAACATTAATGGAAGAAACGAGTACGAGTTTATTGGTTAGACCTCATACATTAACACAAAATGAAAAATGTTCGACTTTTTTGGATAACTTGAACAATGATCCATTATCCGTTTAATAATAATATCTTCACATAATCACATTATAGTTATATACATGGAAACAGAGGTGTGGTAACGTTTGTACCAATAATGAAAATGATACGCAAGTATAGCTTGACCAAATTTACTATGCATATACGATTATACTTTTGGTTCCCGGTCGAGCTTTGTGTACCTGCTTGTTTCCTAGATTGTCTTTTGAAGTTGCAATTCATAAATGGCAAAACTGAATATATAATGATTTTTCTTTTAGAAATGCAACATATATAAAGAAACAAAAAGAGGAACAAAATACAATACACGGCGTCTCACCTCAATTAACAAGTTAATTAAAAGAGGATGAGACCCAAAGGAAAACAAAACATGACCAAACATAGATATCGTCAAAGTATCCACAAAACCAAACACTATATATGGACAGTTGATAACCAATACCCACGTGAGAATATAAATTCTCAAGTGAAGTAATGACCACCAATGCCCAGTTGCTATCACACAAATCAATCTCAAAACAAAATATTAAGAGTGAGAACCTTAAAAACTTTGAATATATAATGATTTGAACTAGAACATACATGAACAACTTTATAAGCACCATATAGATATGCTAAGAAGAAGATTATGGCTTGTTAAGAGAAACTAAAATTAACAAATACCAATTAATTTACACTGTTATTAACTTATTATAACTAGCATTATAAATTTATAATTCATGATTATAAATCTTGTGGTCAAACAGAATAACAATAAATATGTATGATCGAACAAGAAGCTCTCACATAGACACGTACACCATATTTATTGAGATGCATTAAGGGTGCTGGGAGTGCTTCACTCACCCTCACTCCCTTCACTCATTCCCAACCAATCCTCTTATGCCACATTATTCCCCACTTTTTTCATCACTCACTCATATTTTTAGAGGCGCCACTTCACTCACCCTTCACTCACTTCCTTTTTACCTTTATATTGCAACGTTAAAAAAAAATCACATGCAAAAGTTTCCTTTCCCGTGCGTGAGTATCTCATGCAAAAGTCCCTTCACTCACGGTATGGAGGGGGAGGCGGCGGTGTTCCCGTGCATGAGGGAGCCCGCACCGCATGTTACCGCACCCACTCCCAGTACCTTAAGCATATGACAAAGTTCAACAGCCATTTTAAATAGTCTAGTATATTCAGAAACATGTACGGTTACACTGTAAGTGTGCAGGCCTGCAGGGTGTGAGAAAAAGGGTTTCTTTTGCCGGAATCCAAGAAAGACCCACCATGCATCACGTGAAAATACACGTTACCTAAACAATTCTACCCGATGTCCAACGTACACTTGTGTTTTATCTTTTTTTTCTTTTTACATTTATAGACCCCAAATTTATCATATTCTTCATCTACACTTTCTTCAACAATTTCTTTATCTTCTGATGATCGAAAATTTATTATATCCAAAACAGTAAACAAGTGGCATTGTTTATTAAAACAATATTCGAGCTACAATCGGCCAGTTTTCCAAGACCTCAAAAAAATATAGAAACCCTACCAAAATACGTGATCGTTATGATGCACACCACCTGCCGAAAATTCCGTTTATGATCAGAAAGTATTTAGAAGATTCTGAACGAGTAAACGATTATTCTTATGATAACGATATCTAAAGTCATTCGATATACTTACAAAATGCAATTCATCAATTGGCCCCCAGAAATATTCATAATGCCCCATATGAAGATTTGCAGAAAGTGTTACTCCGTGATGGTTATCAGAGAGTACACCCTGATGGTTGTAAGTGATAGGTTCCTCACTAATGATCATCACTGGATGTAACCTCACTGATATAAGAAATCAATAAGAATTGTATAAAGCTCAACCAACTGCTAAGCTTCAGGGAAGACGAAGACCAATTGAGGAAACACTATGTATAACTGATGCGATGTCAGAGAGCAAGGTATAAGGAGCTACAAGCAACACCAGTATGACTAAGGACTGACAAATGCATCAGTTACCCTGAAGACTTATCTCTATAAGGGACTTAGCATCTGATGACTGGGCGAAATACTCATTGGGAAGATAAGCGTAAGGTCTTATCAAAGGTTGATAAAGTAAGATCTTGGGTACAAAAGTTGTCAGCAAATGGAAAGCAAAACGCACGCTCCACCTAGTATACACGTGCTATCTACTCCAAGGCCAGTTATCTACTATACCCATGTGCATCCATAGTATTCCTTGACCTATTTAAACGAAACTTTGTAACCGGGATAAGCAGGATTCTAAACAAACACATAAAGTAGTACTTAGCACTACGGTTGATAGGATCTCCTTGGAATTTCTAAGCGAAGCTAGCTGCCTCTAGATTATACCAAGTGTTTACATTTGTCGCTCAACCGGAATACTTTTACTGAGAGCTATTCCACTGTAAATCTTTGATTCTTTAATAAAAGATTTCTACATGTCGAAAAGTACAAATGGTATTCTTAGTAGATGAAATGGTCTTGAGTAAAAGATGTCAATTTTCTCATTGTTCATATGGTATCGTCATTTGCTCAAACCTTGTAGACCAACACCCATTTTGAAAGAAGTCTTTTATAGCAGCACAAATATTACCCCCACCACTATCTATGCTTTCTTAAAGAAGCAAGCAGTATAGCCATCTAGCCCATGAGCTTTCACATCAACAATATCAAACATAGCTCTCTTAATCTCAACATCACTCACTTCCTTAATCATATTGGCAGCTTCTTCATCATTCGACATTATAGAGAAAATATCACTTCTATCAGTAATAGGTTTGACAGCTGTTGTAGTACCTAAAAACTTTTGGAAGTGTTTAACAAATTGCTCAGGAACTTGATTACCATCATATCTTTGACTATTTTCATCACAAATGCTCTCTATCCTATTCTTATTATGCATGTTTTTTTAAATTTTATGGAAACAAGCAGTATTTCTGTCACCATCTCTAAGCCATGTAATTTTTGTCTTCTACATTAACAACTTTCCCTCATCAGCCACAACTTCTTTGTAGGTCTCTCAAAAGTCAAAATAGCCACCCCTTCCTTTTTAATCACACTGTTGGAGGGATCTTTATCAATCTTACGCTGCCATTCTTTAAACTTATCCTTCAAAGGGGCAACTTTTTCAAATACATTACCATTCTGCCAATTCAAGCTCTTCAAAGGGATCTTAAGACATCTCAACTTCTTCACAATATAAAACATTTTAACATCATCAACCTCTTCCTTCTAACCCTCTTCAACTATATCCAGAAAGCCATACTTATTAGCTATATGATTAGCAAATATAAAAGGTTTAGACTGGTTAACAAAGCCCATCATGAATGATCAACACTTTAGGGCAATGATCAGAAATGGTAAAAGGTAAGAAGATGGCATGGGCTTTACTATAAGAGATCATAAATTGCTCATTGATCATGACCCTATCGAGCTTTTTAACAGTACTGGCCATAGGATTTTGAAGAGATTTTGACTAGGTAAACTGAAATCCAGAACTACAGATATCTTCAACTTCAATCCAGTTAACACAATATTGTAAATCCTGCATATCTTGAGTGACAGAAGAACCATCAACAAAATGTTCATTAGGGGACAAAGTGACATTGAAGTCACCAAAAAGAACCCATGGATGACCATCAGTGATAATTTTTTGACTACATAAATCCTTCCACAAACTCCTCTTTTCCTAACCATGATTAGCAGCATAGATGATTGTACAAAAGAACTTGGATTTTTGCTGAGTGGATTCCACCAAACAGAATATATCTTGCCATGACATACTCAGAACATTAATATGCACATCATTATTGTTCCATCCCAAAATAATTATGCAGCCCTTACTACGTTTACTAATATTAGAAGCCCAATTCTTTGAGCTAAAAACCTTGCTACAAACACTATCAACATCCTTAGCCTGGGAGTGTGTCTCAAGAATAGCACATATACTAAGTTTATGACCCACAATAAATTTTTTAACTTCATATTTTTTGTCTTTATTACCTATACCTCGAAGAGATGAGATCTATCAAAAAGAACTAGCATGTAAAATACATATAATCAAATCTCAACCATCCAATCCCCCTCCATCTAATGGCTTAGATGAAACCAAAATATACAAAGAAGGGCAAGATAGTAAAATCACAAAATTTAATAAAAACAAAAAAAAAACTGCCATATCACGCTTGATTTCTCTCTCATCAACAATCGGATCTCAATCCATATCACGGTTGATTGACGCCAGATCTCACGCCGGAAAACATGAATCTCACCGGATTAATCATGAATCCGACGGATTCATTCACAACACCACCGCCGCCGACGGAAATCAGATCGGAATCATCATCAACCCAGCCAAAAACATCAATAATCAGATCGGAATCATCAACAAACCAATCGAAAATCATCGGAATAACGAATTCATCAAAAACACCACCGCCGCCGTCGAAATCATCAATAATCAGATCGGAATCATCAACAAACCCGCCGGATTCTTCAATAAACACGTCAGAAGATGATTTGATTACAGAAGGTGATTTACCAGATGAAGATGCTACTGTTAAAGAAGTTCATGGTAAATCCTTTCAGAATCTAATTTTTTTGTTTAATGATTTAAGAGAAGTATAAATCCCATGGGATTCATACTGAATCCTATGGGATTCATTGATGAATCCCATTTGATTCATTATTAATCATTTAATTCATCAATGTGATTTTATAAATGTATCACAAGTAATTTATAAAGAATCTCATGGGATTCTGTGTGAATCCCATGGGATTCTGTGTGAATCCCATGGGATTCTGTGTGAATCACATGGAATTCTGTGTGAATCCCATGGGATTCTGTACAAGAAATTTATAAATGTATCACAAGGAACTTATAAAATAATCCCATGGGATTCGTTAAGAATCCCATGGGATTCATAAAGAATCCCATGGGATTCTTTAAGATCCCATGGGATTCTTTATGAATCCCATGGGATTCAATGTTTGCAGAATTCTTAATCCCTTGAGATTCTGCTTTTTATATACAGATTCTATGAAATCACCAAGACCAACTTTATTTGAATACATTGAGACACCGGGCGGATCGGAATATTGGGAGCCTCATGTAGAAGGAATTCCTATACTAGAAGAGGGAAAATTCTATAACACTCTAGATGAAGCTATAGAAATGTATGGTAACTACGCTGAAGCCGGAGGTTTTCAAATTAAAAAAGCAAGACAAAAATTAACAAAATCTGGAGCGGTGCAACTCAAATACATCATGTGCAATAAAGAAGGAGCTCCAAGACATATTAATATCGACACTTTAGATGCTAAAGACAGTGACAAACAAAAAAGAAATACAATGATGCATGTAACAGGTAGTAAAGCTCTCTAATATATTTATAAGTTTCTTTCTGAATCCCATGGGATTCTTTGTAAATCCCATGGGATTCTTTCTGAATCCCATGTGATTTGTTTCTGAATAACATGTTTTTAAAATATATTTTTATATAACAGGTTGTAGAGCTCGTATAAGGTTAGAATTGTATGTTGTTTCTCAAAAATACCAAATTGTTAAGTTTAATGCAAAACACAACCATATGCTCCTACCAAAAGAGTACAAACATTTTACAAAAAAGCAAAGAAGAATGACACAAGCAGAAAAATGTTCGTTGTTAAAGCTGCATAGAACAAGATTGGTCCAACACGGGCTCATAACTTGTTAACGAGTATGAAGGGAAGGTATGAGTATGTTCATGGGACAGTTGATGATTTTAAGAATGAAATGCAGGATGTTAATATGTTCATTGGGGAAAGTGACGCACAAATTCTTATAAATAAAATGGAAAACAGAAAGATATATGTGCCAAACTTTACGTTTCAGTATAAGGTAGAAGAGAGTGAGTTAGTGGCTTTGTTTTGGGCTGATGAAGTTGTGAAATGCAATTATAAGGAGTTTGGAGACATAGTCTCATTTGATGCAACATTCAGATGTAACAGGTAAGTTTTACAGATGTAACAGGTAAGTTTTACAAGAGATTCTTTATGAAATCCCATGGGATTTAATGAGAATCCCATGGGATTTAATGAGAATCCCATGGGATTCTTTATGATATCCCATGGGATTATCATGAAATCCCATGGGATTCTCATGAAATCCTATGGGATTCACAGATTATATCCCATGAGATTCACCCTTTTAGATTGTGTGTGTAATTAACAATTATGTTATTTTTAGGTACAATATGGTGTTTGTACCATTCACCGGTGTCGATAATCACAGAAAGTGTGTCACACTTGGATCGGGAATGCTATTACATGAAGACACTGAGTCATACACGTGGCTTCTAAAAGCATTTATGACGGCTTTCAAAAAAGAACCAACAATGGTGGTAACAGATCAAGATGGAGCAATGAAGAGAGCCATTGAAGCCGTTTTCACTAAAGCAAAGCACAGACTTTGCATGTGGCATATTGACCAAAAGATTCCCGCAAAGGTAACTTATCGAACTTATAAAAAATATCACATATGATACTATAAATCCCATGGGATTCTGTATGAAACTATGAATCCCATGGGATTGCCTAATAAATCCCATGGGATTGCATGATGAATCCCATGGGATTGCCTGATGAATCCTATGGGATTGCATGATGAATCCCATGGGATTCATTTGTAAATCCCATGGGATTGCATGATGAATCCCATGGGATTGACTGATGAATCCCATGCGATTTACATGTGTAAATCATCTTATTTATGCTGATAACATGATTCTAAAACTATCTTTATCAAAAATAGATTTGTAAAGAGATATATGTAGAAACAGATTTCAAGAAGCGTTTTAGGAAGATTGTTTGGAATATGCACATGGAACCGTTGGAATTTCAAGAGAAATGGGCTAAGTTGATTGAGGATTTTGGTTTGCAAAATGACAAATGGATGACCAAGATGTTTAACCTACGAGAAATGTGGATTCCAGCTTTTTTCATCGACTCGCCATTGTTTGGTTTGATGAGAACCACATCAAGATCCGAGAGTGAAAACTCATTCTTCAAAAGTTTCACAAGCCCAGGAGCAACGCTAGTTAGTTTTATGATGTCCTATGAATCAACAATGGAAAGACAACAATATAAGCAAGAACATTTGGACTTTAAAACATTTGACGCGGCTCCAAAATGCCTAAGACAATTAGAGATTGAACGTCATGCAGCAAAAGTGTATACTAGAATGATATTTCTGCTGGTTCAAACTGAAATATACGAAGCATACTGGAATTGTACGATTCAAGATTTAAAGATAAAAGAAGGTTGTGAGATTCTAATGATAAGAGACAAAAATCCGTGGGTTTATAGAAAAACTAATAAGGAAGCTGCAAAAGAACAAGCAGAGGAAGACAATAGTGTGGAGAAGAAAAAGTTTATAGACTATAAGGTATGTTGCTTTTTATTCACTGTGAATCCCATGGGACTCACTGTGAATCCCATGGGATTAGTTATAAATTATGGTTTTCAGTATGAATTAAAAAAAAAAAGTAATTCAAAGTAATTGCATGGGACTCAATAGTGTGGAGAAGAAAAAGTTTATAGACTATAAGGTATGTTGCTTTTTATTCAGCATGAATCCCATGGGACTCACTGTAAATCCCATGGGATTCACAGTGAATCCCATGGGATTCACAGTGAATCCCATGGGATTCACAGTGAATCCCATAGGATTACTTATAAATTATGGTTTTCAGTATGAATTTAAAAAAAAAAAAAAAAAAAAAAAAAAAAAAAACAAAGTAAATCAAAGTAATTCTTTTCTTATTTTTCACAGTGAATCCCTTGGGATTCACTCCCATGGGATTAGTTTTGAGAATGAATTTGTTACAGTGACTCTTGTTATCAGCATAAAAACCATGATATACACATGTAAATCACATGGGATTGAGAAATGAATCCCATGGGATTGTATGTGAATCCCATGGGATTAGTTATGAATCCATGGTTTTCAGTATGAATTTTAAGGAAAAAGTAATTCAAATTAATTCTTTTTTTATTTTTTGTTTAAAACAGGTACTGCGTACAATAGAAGATGGGTCGGTGGTATGCAGTTGTAGACATTTTGCTCGATATGGTTTTCTATGCCGACACATATTTTTTGTCTTCAAGAACCGTGATATTAACGTCATTCCAAAACAATATATTTTGAGGCGTTGGACAAGGGATATAATACCACCTGAATTGAGAAGGAAAAGAAACAAATATGGGGAAAAAATGTGGAAGTTGAAAGACTTACAAACGAAGCAACTTCTGTGGTGGACGATTGCTTATTCAGGTAAAGCAATAATGTAGAGAAGATGGGTGAGTTTGTAGAAAGGTTGAAGACTTTGAAAACAGAAGTGGAGGCTGAGGTTCCAAATCCTCCTTCAAGTAAAATGGCAGATGTGATTGGTGAACATTATGCAATTTCTAATCCTGAGGAAACAATAGTCAACAATCCAACAAAGGTAGGAAACAAAGAGAATATTATAGAAAAGGAACGCAATAAAAAGGCGAAAGAATGAGAGAGAAAAAGCACTTGGAGTTAAAAAGAAACAAGAGAGGAAGTGCGGCTTTTGTGGAAAAAAGACCAACTTGCACACAAAAACAACTTGTCCGGATAACCCAAATAGGCGAAAGCCGAAACCAAAAGTTTCTTGAACAAACTTATTATATTATGATTTTATGTTAGTTCTTTTTTATTCTTTACTTGAATATTTAGATGATTTGCAAAGAAAATTTCTGAATTTGTTAGTTATTTTCTTCTTCAATTGGATATTTAGATTATTGTTAGTTATTTTCTTCTTTAATTGGATATTTAGATTATTTGAAAAGAAATTTCTGAATTTGTGTTATTCTAATTTTTTAATTGAATATTTATAAGAATCTCATGGGATTATCAAATGAATCCCATGGGATTGTTTCCCTAATCCCATGAGATTCTTTGAAATTCGTTTATAACAGAAGTCATTGAAATTTACGAATTTGTTGTTTATTTTTATTCTTTAATTGAATATTCATAAAAATCCCATGGGATTAGAAAATGAATCCCATGGGATTATTTCCCTAATCCCATAGGATTAATTGAAATTCGTTTAATCCAATTACTTATAATAAAAACAACATAACCCAAATTCAAGGTGAAAGCCGAAACCAACAGTTTCTAGAACAAACTTATTATATTCTGGTTTTCTGTTGGTTATTTTTTCTTCTTTACTTGATTATTCAGATGATTTAAAAAGAAAATTCTGGTTCTTTTTTAATTTTCTTCTTTATTTGAATATTTATAAGAATCCCATGGGATTATTTTATAACTTCATTTAAAATTTCAACCATCAACAAGAAAATGTAAATAAAATATCATAAAAATCAGATAATAGCAAGAAAATCTATAAAAAATATCATAAAAATATGATAATAGCATAAAAGAAAATCTGTGTAAACCAATTACTTCAACAGTTATAGTTCTACCATTGACAAAAGATGAACTTCTAGAATTTGCAGTCACGTGCATCCCTATTCCTAATTGCTGAAAAAATTATAGACAGCTTTTCACGAGAAGGAAGTTTATCAAACTCCAATGCTAATTCATACATCTTACCCGCATGAACATTAATCTCGTGTAACAAGATCTTGGTAGCAAACTTGAATCTCAATAACCTCAATTGGGCAGACTGCTCTTTAGACTCAGCAACCAAACCACAATCCCATTTTCCAGGAGCTTCACCAGTGTAATTATCCATATGTAACATAACGAAAACACCACAATCCTTGAAGTTGTTCTTGGTCTTCCACTTGAGGTTTGCGATTCTTGGCTTGACTTTACGAATGCTAGCATGTTTATTGTATCAATACAACTCCAGATGACGGGCAAATAATCTTTTCTACAAAAATTATTAAAATAAGAGAGCACAAATAACTATAATTATGAGAAAAGTAACATGTGTCATATGTGTAACTCCCATGGGATTCAGAATGGGATTCAGAATAAATCATAAAAGTACTTACAAGAAGTTCAAATGAAGCTTCATACTTTTCCTCATAAGTTGCTCCACAATTACTGTTATCTAGTATTGTCATTGTTGTAACCCTTTTAATAAGGCTGAAGACAACAACAAAGAAATGGCCGATTTGCGAATTGGAAAAAATGCTTGTTTAAACAAAACAAAAAAACATAATAAAAATGACAAAAAGTAAAAACAAAAATAAAAAATTAAAACAAAAAAAATATAATTTTACCAATTCAATGCCTTTGAGAGATATGCCACCAACAACATCTTATATACTAAAAGCTTAAGTAGCCTTATAAATGTAAGTGGTCATAATAAATGACTCATGAATTGAAAGTGAAATGTAGATGCTTCATGTGTTAGTACATTGATTTAATAGTCATGCATAAGGATAAGTACATAGGAGATGAAGTGTTTGGTGCTATGAATGCATAAATTAAACACACCAATTAGTGGTTAGTCTTTTTACCTTCCCGTCCATGAGTTACAAATATTTTATCAACTATATAATGTGTCAAAAATCACACACAAAAAACCACAACTTCCTCCACACCGCATGCACATTGGCCTACAACTTATTATGGTGGTAAAGTAAGCATCATATCGTCTTACTTATTTAGCATATTGATTTATATTGTTTCATGTAAATTTCATGTGTGTTTTGTGTGAGTAACAATGTAGGACATAAAGATGGTGCTTAGGAGGTTTGGTAGTAACATCATCTTCTCTAATGGTTTAAGAGATCCTACACATCGTTGTCTTATCAATTAAGTGAAACATGCACGAACATTTTTACTTTGATCAAAAATGCAATATATTGATTAACTGTATTTAAGTTACTAACGATCAACCATATCTAATTGTTTTTTGTAGCACGTCAAGAATTATTAAAGAAAGAGATCGAGAAGTCACAAAAATTATATCAAGAACAAAACATGCAAAAGGCCAATGAAGAACAACGACAAAGACAACAACAACAAGAACAACGCCACGGCCATCGGTGGGATGAATACTTAGTATTCATATTAATTGTGCGTTACAAATTATAACATGCAATATTTTACTTCATGTAATACCGATAAACGGGCTAATACTATTGATTCGTTAGCAAGTAAGTTTCTTGAAAATAATGTGACTAGCATTCAATTTTTAATCAATAATTATTACAACACGTTGTTGATGCATTTTAATATTTTTGCTCTTAATGTAGTTTTTTGTCTTGCGGTGTGTTAATATCACTATGAAGATTAATTGATTATCTTAATATGATTTTAGTTTCATTTGTAGAATGACAAACAAATTTGGCAAAATGAAATTGTTATATTAGTTATTAAGAGTAGAAAAATTATATGTCGAAATTGATGCCTTCAAATGTACTTATATATGCAATATGCTACAAATTAAATATACTAACAATATTGGACTGATTTTCACAACAATAAAAAAATATTGAAACCTAAATGGTTTCTGTGGATAAAATAAAGTTTGAGTAACTAAGCGTAGTAATGTGGAGCTCCCGTATTTGATATGATAAACCAAAAGGATAATCCATTGTCACAAGTTAGATCTCAAAATATAGAGAATATCCACTTTGTTACGATTTTGTATAAGGGTTACATTTATTTTGAAAGAACCGTATGCGTTTAACCTTCTTTTGACATTTAGTATGTAACATATACATATTAAAAAAATTACATGTGAAGAGACTTTTTTAAATGTAGCATCTTGAAAAAAAGTATCTTCACATCTACTCTTTTAATGTTAATAAACTATTTAAATGTGTGTCATGCTTAAAAAAGGTGTGATACTATCACAACTTAGATATATAATGACGAAAATAAGTGTCAAAGACTACGCTATGAACACTTATATACAGCCCATGTAATGACGAAAATTAGTGTTGAACAATACAGTAACGAATATTTAGATTAAGCCCGTGTTCATCGCACGGGTATGAATGACTCAGTCTAAATATAAAAGTAACCAAACAACTAATTAAACTCATTCATATTAAACTCATGCGATGCTTACAAAAGTTGTGATACTACCACAACTTACAAACCCAATGACGAAAATAAATACCACACATTACACTATGACCAATTAGATAGAGCTCGTGTGCAACGCACGGGTCTGAATGACTAGTCTTTAAAATGAGCCATAAGTTCTTTTTCAAATTCTTGAAATTTATCATCCTCAGACTCCAATGTTTCATCAAACATAGTTATCGGCTGTATATGCGATTTTACAATATCATGTTACGATATGAATTGAAAACAGTTTACTAAGCAAAATAAAAAATTAATTACTTACAATACACCCAGTTGGGAAAAAGTGTCGCGATGGACAACCAACGCCTCTAGAACGATTTTCATGATTCAAAATTGCAGCTAAACAATCAATTACATTAGCATAAACCTCCTAACCGGGTGCTAATGTCTCCAGATTCACTGTCAATCCCTCACATTGAATCAGATAACAATGAAACTTATATAAAAAACACAAACTTACATCTTTTCGCCCTACATCGCGAAAACACTATTCCCAAGAACGAACTCCGGCCTAGTTAGTTTAGGTTGAACCTTTGTCTTCTTGTTCATATATGGAGACAATAAATAGGAAGACGGTTTCACCAAACGCTTTTCAGGACTCAAACTTACATTGGAAGCACGAGTAGCCATATTTTGAGGAGTAATGGCACCTAGATTCACATCGCCACCCATTGGCTCCACAGTACCTTCAGCGACCGACTTTAGCTGAATAAAACAAAAAAAAATTAATTAAAAATAAATAAATTAAATTAAAACACTAATATTATACAGGAAATATTACATAATCGAACTCAGCAGCTGCACAATTAAACCACTCTTCAATCAGCTCTAAATTGTTTTCGATCCATTGAGTTAAAGAGAAAGGTTCAGCAACTTGCTTCACGGGAATTGCATCATCTCGCTTCTCAGCATCTTTATCATCCCCATTACCATCATCACATTCTTCTTGTGTTTGAGATGGATCACCCACTGTTGAAATAACTAAAACAAAACTTATGAGGTTTACACTTTGAACATTAGGCAACAAAACTTCTGGGATTGACAAAGGAATCACATGGAATTAATAGATGAATCCCATAGGATTCACAGATAAATCCCATAGGATCCAATAAAAGGGAAAGAGATCCAATAAATTAACCAATGTCGGAAAGAGATCCAATAAAAGGGAAGTACAACAATTATAAATTTAACAAAATTAACAAAGTTATTACATAAATTCGACAGTTCCAAGTACAAAAGAGAACCACAACAGCCTATCGGAATTAAGGATCGGTACCAGATAGGCGTTTATCATTTACAGTATCAACATCTCCCTCAGCACCTCCATTATCATCAGCTCGATGAAGATCTTCACCATTCAATGAGACAGGATGCTCGAGGATCTGAACATACCTTTGATGAAGTTCAATGAGCTTTGGATCGGCAGGAAAGTCTACACCGCCTATAACCAAAAATTCTTCAACAACAAGTCTTTCATTGCTTATAACAGATAACTTTTCTTCAATTTTTCTAAGCAATTTCTGGAGAAAAAACAAATAGGAATATTCATAATGAGATAAGCACATTGAATCCCATGGGATTCATACACAATCCCATGGGATTCACAGTTAATCCCATGTAAGCCCATAGGATTAACTGTGAATCCCATGTGATTGTGTATGAATCTCATGGGATTAACTGTGAATCCCATGGGATTGTTTATGAATCCCATGGGATCCTAAACATGCTCACACATAAAGAAGTATCACAATAAAATAAAACAAGGAATTAAACAAACCTCCTTGTAAGAACTCTCAGTAGAACAACCAGCAACAAAACCTTCAGTCTCCGGAAGCTCAGATTCATCATAAACATCTAACGTCCCCATAACCTCATCTTTCAATTCCATGTCCTCCCTTTTTGACATTAAGAAAGACGACCAATGTTTGATGGCCCGACGTGTGCGGACATAAGAAAGCTTCTTGTACTTGGTGGAATCTAAATACAAAAGCTGTAAACAAAAAAACAAGGAACGAAAAAGTGTAAGAAAGATACAACAAATATGTCACAGTTAATCACATGGGATTCATAGTTAATCCAATGGGATTCTGTGTGAATCCCATGGGATTTTGTATGAATCCCATGGGATTCACAGTTAATCCCATGGGATTCACAGTTAATCTCATGGGATTCACAGTAACATGATATAAACATAATATGTCAACAAATATGTCACACAAACATAAAAACAATTTAAAACTTCGTATTGTTTAAAACTTACAGCAAGAAAGGTATATGGCCCCGTGTATTTGTTTAGAAGAGTTGTCGGTTTTCTACTGACTTTAAGACAATGAAAGATGTACTCACACCAATCAATACTACGAATATCAGTATCTTCACGAAGACGCTTAACAACATCAAGGTTTATTTCCCCCTGCAATCCAGCAACCACACCCATTGTATTCGTAAACAAGGTAAGAAAGTTGACTTTAAAAAGGAAGTCAACTTCCTTAGACTCAATCAACTTGCTAGCAATATCATTCACTCTTATTTGCTTAGCAGATTTTGTTTCAAACTGACTAACCCAAACTTTCTCAAAATCATCTCCCACTGGCCTGGTTTCTAAAGATAACAAAGACTCGCCGCCAATCGGAATACCTAGCAGCTCATGAACTTTGTTAACAGTGGCCTGAATTGACTTCCCACCTTCCAACTTCAACTGGCAAGTCTCAGCATCAAAATTATCAACAACATACCTACCTAACCTTGACGGAATTTTGTTTATATCAAACTTGAAATACGAGCTAAACCCTATCTCCTCCAAAAACTTCTCAATATCAACATTTTTTATGCCATGGATGGCAGTATGAACGGCGGTAGGAGTTGACCTAGCCTGAAGAATGGGAATTTTTTTCAGATAATCTTGATGTCGTTTTTCTTCTTCTGTCAACCCCTTTTCTTTCTTCTTGCCTTTCTTATTCGGCTTCGATTCATTCTCCTCATCAGTTTCTACTTTTACCATTGAATTCTTCAACAAAGTCTTCATCAACTGCTTCATCACATTGTCAGGTACAATATCTTATTTAACTTCTTCTTTACCAGAATCGTCCTTCACTTTCTTCCCTTTATCTTCTTCTTTAACAAAAATGGAAGAATCGCCCCTCTTTCTCTTTGATATCTTCTTTTCAGCAACATCTGCATAAAAAAAAAAAAAAAAAAAAAAAAAAAAACAAACCATAATATAAACCACTTGATAACAAAGTGATTCACATTGAATCCCATGGGATACACAGTGAATCCCATGGGATTAATAATGAATCTCATGGGATTGACAGTGAATCCCATGGGATTCATTATTAATCCCATGAGATTCATTGTGAATCCCATGGGATTCATTGTGAATCCCATCGGATTCACATTGAATCCCATCAGATTCAATGTGAATCCCATGGGATTCATAACAGAATGCAGTACACTATGTGGCACAAGATGCAATCAATTTATCATAAAAAGTGCAAAAGCTCTAACACAAGTTTCCAACTAAATCTATTAATTCAGATTATACTTAATACAAAGCAGTGATGAGATTTAAAGACTACTTTACTTTTAGCTAATATACCTACTGATTTTATGCCTAAATTATCTATTATTATCCTAATGCAAACTAATTGTACCAATATCACAGCAAAGCAACAACAAGATCAACAAGTAACTTACAAATCCAAACAATCCCTATAAGTCTAGATTACACTACACCTACTGATTTTAGACCTCAAATCTTTCAATCAATGCTCAATCTAAGTCACAAATTACTTACATGAACTAATTAAACTATGAATAACCACAATGAACTACTAAATAACAGATCCACAGGATGATCAAATAAATCTCAATAACAACTTACTTCAAGCAACCAATTGTACAGAGAATCAAATAAGCTCAAGTATAACTACTATAACTAAAATATCATGGGATTCACTAGGAAATCCCATGGGATTCACTGTGAATCCATGGGATTCACTGGGAATCACTGTCAATCCCATAACTTTTAACATAATATTAAATTAGATAAAAGACTCAAACAGAAAAACTTAAAGCAATAGAGATGAAATAAAGATAATTTTCATGGATTTGGGACATATCTATACCTTTTGGAACCTTGAGCTTTTGTTTCTTTGAACTCTCATCGACTTTTGCTAATACTAATTTCTGTTTCTTTGGAGTTTCCTCCTGAACTAGCTTCTTGGATCTCAAAACAGGAGCTTCTGATATTACTTTAGCAGACTTCTTCTTCGGAGTCGTCTTAACTGGCTCCGTCACCTTAATATTCTTCTTAAGCTTCTTATCAACAACAACAACAACAGAACCCTTGTCCGTTGACTTATCCTTAACAACAAACAACTTCTTACCCTTTTTTGATTTATATGTAACCAACTTCCCACTCTCCTCATTCTCACTCTCCACTACCTTCTCAATAACATTCTCCTCACTCTCCACTGCCTTCTCAATAACATTCTCCTCCTTCTCCTTCTCCTTCTCACTCTCCTTCTCCATCTCAGTCTCCAACTCCTTCTCACTCAACAACTTCTTCTCCTTCTCCTTTTACAAATCAGCAACAACTGCAGCAATAACAACACTACTCTCCTTTTCCTGATCAACAATCGCCTTCCCCTGAACATTAACCTCAAACTCTGCTGGTTTGGCAGCCTCACTAACATCACCCGTTGGTTTTTTCTTTGACGGCGATTTGTTTTTTTTAACATCAAACGGATTGAACCGAGGCTGCTTCACCGGCGATGTTTTCTTTCCCAATTTATCGAACGGATTGAACCTAGACAACGGTGTTGGGTTCAATACGTTACCTACATAAATTATAAGATGAAAAGAATAATATTAGGTATAAGCAACTAACAACAGAAAAATCTAATTAACCACAAAGACCTAAAACTAACAAACAAAACAGAAAACTATAAATCCGATTCCTAAAAGCTAATACAAACACTCATTATATGTTAATCCCATGGGATTCAATGATAATCCCATAGGATTATTCTTAAACACTGATATTTGCCATAATTTTAATTCTTTGTGAATCCCATGGGATTCAGTGATAATCCCATAGGATTATTCAGTGAAACAAAATCCCATTTGCTAATCTACTTATATCACAAACCACTGATATTCCGCAATCCCTTCACCTCGACTTGTAACACCCCTTTGATCGTTCATAGTTAAACAAACACTAATAGATTTTTCAACTGGACTTGTGATACAGATGGAATACCTATGTGCTATCAATTAAAAAAGTTGCATAATCTCAACAACCTAAGCGATTAATTCACAAAAATGTACACACAGATTGAAGTGCTGCAACAAGCATTATATCCCGTAAACAAACTGCAATAATAAGTAATCAACCACTTATCTTATTTGAATGACAACACCATTTTCATAAAACCGAACACTATCTCATCCTACATTGCTTTAGTTACGCTATTTCTCAAACACTCCTTACAGGTACATATATCGCACATACAGGCGTAAATCAAGCAAAAGCATACAAAAACAATACAACGACGTACATAACGAATTTCCTAAACACTCAAACTACAACCGCTTATCTGATTATGCCATATTTATCTAGCCAAATATATCACATATACAGCTTACATCAAGCAAAAACAAATCTAAATATTCCGTAATTCTCTAAAAAAAAAAAACAACTCAAACACAATGTACTCGCTAATCTACTTATACATCACAAACCACTAATTCTTATGTGAATCCCATGGGATTCAGTGATAATCCCATAGGATTATTCAGTGATAAGTAAAATCCCATTTGCTTATCTACTTATGCTTATCACAAACCAAAAAATAAGCAAAAATAAGCTAATCCTAAACAGTCATTACATCAAAAAAAATAAATAAATAATCCTAAAATCTAATCTAATCGCTAACATAAACTAATCCAAACACTCATTCAGTAACAAAAAAGCTAATAAAACCACAAAATAAGCTAATAAATTCAAAAAAATAACCTAATCGATAACAAAAATTCAAAATAATAACTGATTTTAAAAAATGAGACAAAAACATACCAGATTCGACATTATCAATGGGATCCGACAACAAACGCTCTTTAGATTGCGCTATTTCAGCACGTAGGTCCATTTAAATGGCGATTAATGACGGATTGATGACGGATTAACGGCGATTAAACGATTTAGCGTTAGGTTTTGAATTGGGGGAAATGAGGAGAGAGTGTGTGTAAAACGCGTTTTACTGTGTGTGAGGGTGAGGGTGAGAGAACACGTGAAATGTGTGATACGGGGTGAATATAAGAGTAAGTATGGAAAGTACAAAAATGCCCCTCCGGTTTTTTTTGTTTATTTATTTATTTATTTATTTTTTTGTGTGTAATAAATATACACCGTTGGATGAAAGGGGAATGGATGGATGACATCGTTTAATTTGTACTTTAGCTAAATGTAGTTTCGTATAGAACTTTTCTCATACCTCTAATATTCCAGGAAACCATTTAAACTCCATTTATTCTATTTTTGTGTTTTATATATCAAAAAAAAAAAAAAAAAAAAAAAAAAAAAAAAATCAAACTAAGAGGAAGGCTGAATACAGGCATCCACTCCCTCCAATTCATACATCTACCATCAAAAGAATTATCCTCCAACATATCCTCCTCGTCTCTGTTACATTCAACAATCATCTTCCATCTGGCTTTAAAGTAGTTAACTATTTTATGAGACCATTTACTAGTTTCATTAGGTGTAGGTTGCAGCTTCTGATCTATAAAACAGTCTACTTTTATTTGTTCACTACTAATCTCAGACCCCATAATCTCATCATAGGCTTCTAAAACAACAAATTTGTTTCCATTACTAGATATACTATTCTTCTAATTATTATTTTGGGTCTATGATTATTAGTCTTATTATCCTTCACAATAGCTCTCTTTCCAGGGTCATTAGTCTTCTTTGGCCTATACTCAACTTTACTTCGAATTTTTTCATTTTTATTACCAAAACCCATCTTACCAGTATGTACCTTATCTTTATTAGTCATGCTAGTTTTATTAAATTGTTGAGACTGAGTACCTTGAAAACTTTCTTCAGCCACCTTAGCAGCCTCTTTCTTACCCTCTATACGTTCCTCATGAAACTTTTTAAGTTCTCCACTAGTCCTTGGCCTCTTAGAACATTGTGCAACACTATGCCAAAACACATTTCTATGCTTATAGACAGGTGGTTTCCAAAAATACTCCACTCTCACAATCTTTGACATCAAAATACTTCCATCCGAATTCCTATACTTAATAACAACAAACTCCTTAAAATCTTTCTTGCATCAACTTCAACAAGCACCCTAGCATACCCAATTCTACCCTCAGGGGCGGATCCATGTATAGTTCAGGGGTAGCGGTCGCTACCCCTGAACTTTTACCCGGTAGTGTAATTTTAGGCGATTTTTTACGTTTTTTGGACATTTTTGGCCATTTTTTGGCGATTTCGCTACCCCTGAAACAAATTTTCGCTACCCCTAAACAAATTTTCGTATTTCGCTACCCCTGATAGAAGCTCCTAGTTCCGCCGCTGTCTACCCTTATACCAAATTGAAGCATTTTTGCAGTCATATCATCCATCATCAGCGGCTTACCCAGAATACTTGCTAGTGTACTAATCCCTTGCACAGTCCAAGCCTCAAGAGGAACATCGTACATCTTAACCCATAAAGGCAATGTCACTGGTTCAGTTTTTTCAAGACAAATATGTGGGCTCCATTTTTGAACCAACGAAGGTCTACCGCCAACCATCCATGGACTACTTTCTAACACCTGGTTCATACCATGTTAATGTTTAAATTTGAAACAATAGACCTCATTATTAGGAGTAAAAATTTCAGTCAGACCTAACTTCCCCCACATTCTCATCGGATTGTATTTTGGTTCACTAACAGGCATTTTCATTCCCACAAAATAACCACGAGATTCCACTTAATACTACCTAGATGAACTAAATCCTCCTCAAAAATCACAAATTCATAATCATCCTCATTACATTCAGTAGGTACAAAATTCAATTTCTTATCTAATACAACCTCATCATTACCAATAATGTTTGCATAGGAAGGCTTATCAATAACACTAAAATGCATCTCAATCCTACTATCATTACCATGGCAATCAACAATAGGAGTATTAGGAATTTGACTTACAGAGATATCAATAGTATCACATCCATCAACAACAACATTCACAGATCCCCCACAACAACTCTCATTCACGCTAGCTTCCCCTGTTTCCATCCTATGCCCCTCAGCAAAAGAATGACCGTCTCCCCCAAATTACCACTTGAAACCCTAACATCTATTTTCTCTTCATTAGTTATAGTCTTATCCTTTACATTCTTTTTTGTTATTCAATTCACAAATAGTATTATCATACTTATTAGGAATACGAATATTTCTTTTTGTAGTTTTCCTCTTATTAGTCGACATTATTAACTAGAAATACTCCAATTAGTAATCGGAATGATACAAGCTACAAATAGTCTGAATGAATTGAGATTTAGAAATTTTGGCGCCAAAATCACCAAATACAAAACTAGAAAATTCACGGTGAAAACTAGCTAAAACTATAATCAAAGTGTGTAGAATCAAATTTGGGATCTTATACACTAATCAGAGCTAAGAAGAACACCAGAAATGATAGACCGATTAAGCTTTTGAAGGTTTTTTAATGGTGAAATAAGGAGGGAAATTCTATTTGGTGATAGCTACCACCAAAAAAAATTTCGCTTTTCGGAAAATATATATGTTTGAGAATTAGTGTGCAAACATCAATGGCGATAAGGATGATAGAACCCACAAGGTTGGGGTTTAAACTTTTTTTTATTTAAATTAAAGCTAATACGATTAATGAAACTAGCCTCTTGTTATCTACCAGCTTCAAGGACATTAGTACTTGAAATACACGTTGATAACAAATTTCCCAATCACTTGCTCATTATTAAAGATCATTTTATCAGCAAATACATTTTCTTCGATTAACAATAGCAATATTTGTTATTCAAAAACATTTTTTGTAATAGGCTAGTAGCATTTATAAAACAACCAATAGAGCGATTATATAAAGAAAAATCGATGAAGTCTAAGCTCTGTGTTATTTTTATTACATTCCAACTAACTTTTAGGATTAAATAAATAAATAAATAAATAATAAAAAATCATAGACCAAATAAAAACATACAAGGATTTGCGATTAAGTTTCAATTCGTTGCTAACACGATATATGAGAGATTCCAACGTACTTTGATGTACCTCTAGCCTAAACGTAACCACTCCTACTTCTTCGCACTAGCTCCATGAACACTAGTCCCTGGAACAAACGTCAACAACAAAAGGTTCTTAAGGCTAATGTATTAGTGATATAGGTGAGTTTTTCTATATGATCACTATAAGTAAAGCAAAAAAGAAAAATGAAACTTGGTTATATGTTAGTAACATTTGTCCTTCATAATAATTTTTATGTAGTCTTCAATCATTGATAAAGTGTTAATATAAACATACGATCACTCTTTTCACATTTTAATTGAATTTTAATACGTATGAGATTTATGCGTATCTTTTTATTTTCATTTCTCACCTTCGGAGCTACAAACAGAGCTGGGCCCCTCCTCAGTTAAGGCTAATCTTTGATCGCGCCATTCTTTTATCTGTAATGCATAGGCCTGTAAAAGAAATAAGTTAGCAAACAATATCAATTTATCAAACTATTGATCACTCGTTAAAATAATTTTAATTTCAAATGCAATTATGTGTTTTGCGCACCTCTCTGGATTTCACCAACGTTTCATCTATTGTAGAACCATTTGCTTTTGTTTCATTGACAATCTGGAGGTTGGGTGTATCATGGGTTCCATAACCCCATTTCTCCATTTTGTCACAATCCAAGACCCACACCTTCACCAAAGAAGGATATTTGATTGTAGCATTCCTAGGGTAGAAGCTCGTGAGATTCAACATACCGTAGAGGTAAATCTCGGCAAGACGAGGGAACACGATATTTTTAGCCGGTGAAACGATAATTGCTTCATCATTACTTGTTTTCTCATCCTCATCCGAGATCACTTCCTTCAAACTTACGCACCAAAGACATTCTAACTTTTGCAGATTAACAAGCCCTTGTGCTACACTAACAGTGAATAGCTTTTCTAACTTGGGACAACCATTAACCTTACATGTCACCAGGTTGTTAAGGCTTATATATTGATCTGGACAATTCCATATCACTTTTAAACTACTCAAATCATGTAACGTCAATTCTTCCACTTCTGAAAGAAACCTTACATTTGCTTTCACCCCTTCATGGGCTTTAGATGGATGAAAACTTTGCATCTCATCCAAAACCCCCAAGTCCACCAAACACAAAAGATTGGCACACATATGTATGATGATATTCTTCAAACCAAAACCCTCACAGCACATCATAGGCACTATGTTATCAAGATTTTTTATCCATACAAGACATATACCATTGCATACTTCAATCAATTTTCTAACATTCATCAACTGTGAGATATCAAGATAAGGTGTGCCTAGAATCAAAGTTCTATTACCCGGGATACCATTAAAATTACCTCTTTCACCAATTTGAATGAAAAATCTTTTCAACCTTTTTATATAATCACATTTGGAAATAAGATAAATATGTTTGACATATAAATTTAGAAATGTGAGATTCGACAATTCACCTATCTCCACAAGACTGTTATATTTCCCCTCTTCCACTGGATAGTATCCAATACTCAACTCTTCTAACCAACGAAGCTTTGATAGTACACCTGGTGCAATATGAGATAGACCAAGACAATATTCAACGTGAAACACCCTTAAATTGACTAATTTTCCGATCTCTTGAGGAATTTCTGTAATTCCAGTATAACTGAGAATTAGAATTTCAAGGTGGTTGAGCTCCCCAAGTATAGAAACATCATGGAGATTATAATTTCCACCAAGATTTAGCATACGTAATCCTGCTAGTTGATTAAGTGATTTTGGGAGGGAACTGATGTTATTATACTCAAAATCGATAACTTTAGCTTCTTTCATGGCTTCGGTGAATTCATCAGAAATTTCTGACAATCTAGGATTTCCTTGTATGAGGAAAATCTTAAGGAATGGAATATTAAGCTCATAACCAACAGGAAGCTTACAAATATCATTTATCATGAGTGAGATACCTGTGTAGCTTTCCAGACTTCCAATTCTTGGTTCCCATTCTGTTAGATTTTTCCGAGCCTCCACCAAAAATTTGTTATCATCTTTGGAAGCAATTAACAATGCCACTTCACGGACAACATCATGCATTTTGGTAAATGATTCATTAAACCCATCCAATAACAAGCAAGAGGATTTGAGGATTTTCACAGCACCTTGAACTTTATTTGTTGCATCCTCCAAACTATTGAGGTCGTTGAAAATCTGCAAACCAACCCCATAATATGCCAACCGTTCTAATGAAACATCAAAGTCTTCTGGGAACATACTACATAGTAAGAAGATTGATTTGGCTTCTTCGCTTTCGAGGTAGTCATAGCTTAGCTTCAAATGAGCAAATTCAGACCTTATGGATGGAGCAATATCCGATGTTGCATGTTTGTTTATGGTATAAAGTGATTTTTCCCATTCTTTGAAGTTCTCTTCGTCTTTCAAAGCTTTTCCTACAGCTTGAAGAATTAGTGGCAATCCACCACATCCTTCAACAACCTTCCTCGCAACTTGTTTCAATTTGGCATCTGTTTCGACTCTTTCACCGACCACTCGTTTGAAAAGAACCCATGCTTCTTCCATTTGCAAAGATTCTACGTATATTATAGTGTGAGCATTCATTGCAGAACACACACTTCTTTGCCTAGAGGTTAACAAAATCTTACAACTTGGGTAGCGAGTTCCACACGGAATGCCCACTGTATGCAGCTTCACTTCCGCCCAGACGTCATCTAGGATTATAAGAACCTTTTCACCTTTATGTATTCGTTTTGCTGCAATTTCAACATGTGTTTTAATGCTTGCAACATCCACAGGTTGTGAGACAGTTACAAATACAACAAGAGCAAATAGGTCTTTCACTCTTGCAGCAACTTCAGTGGCTAGTGTAGTCTTTCCTACACCTCCTATGCCATAGATTCCGGTTATTTGTGTGCTTTCATCTTTGACAGATTCAATGATCTTTTCAAGAACTACCTTATGGGTATCAAGATCATCAATATTCTCCCTTGGATAGAGCTCCAAGATTCCAAGCGGAGGAGTAGGAATGGAGACATCACCTTCATAGGCCGCCCCATCTCTTTGGTGTTGCTCAAGGGAAGGAACCTTGTTTGTCGCCTTCTTACCGTAGTGATAGAGAGTGCTCAAGTTGATACACATCGGCAAGTTGCAGCACGTCTTCTTGGCAGTAGCTTCTTCTTGAAGAAATTCTTCTGTTGTGGATATGTGAGCAAGCGCCTCATTAACCCAGTTTTCCACACCAGCTAAGAGTCCATCTCCATTATCAACAGCTTGTTTTATTTTTTGCTCAACCCTCTCCTTCATATTCTTGAGCTTTTCAACTTCGTTCCTCAACTTCTCAACTTTGTCCTTGGAACTCCACATGTAACCGATCTCTTTTTTAACCTTAGTAAACAATGAGCCCACTACTTCTTCAACAAGCTTATTAGCAACCACTTCTGCCATTCTAGGTTCCTTTTTTTTTTTTTTTTTTTTTTTTTTTTTATAATAAATGTATAAACAAAAGCTACACCAAATGATTCAGAACAACAAAAGGTTTCTTAATCTAGCGACAGATCATACAGATTTGGATGAACAAGAGGAAAAGATCAGTTAAAGAGAGTTGGTTATAGTGTGTTATATGATGAATAAGTGTACAAGTTCTGTTAAAGCAAAATGTAAGGGTGGTAGAGTGATGGAGATGGTACAAGTTCTTAATACTACTACCTAGTAAAATCCCACCCACCTACCAATAATATATTTTAAGAAGTCGATTTTTTTTATGCTAGATCTTGAAACCACCTTCTGGATTTCGAGATAGTTTGAGAGGTTCCTCTTAAAATAAATGACCAATAGCTGGGAGTGTTTGACTATTGACTGTTGACTAATAAGTATTGAGCATCCAATGCTTGTTTAGTTCACCCTTGAGTTAGGGTAGCCAATTTATAATTAAGGTAATATAATATAAAATGATCAAAAATATATTCAACTTTCATTTTTCGTTCGATAAGGGTTTCTTTTACATTTGTAACGTTTCATGTTGACACATTTAATCATATTATTAGATAATCTTGCAAAAGTTACTATTATTAAAAAAAAACGAAAGTTTATTTTTTTTCATTTAAATAATATATATTTTAATTACGAATACATTTATAAAACAAATACTATTATATACTAATAAAGATATATTTTAATTACGAATCATTTTATTAGATAATATTGTAATCTATTTTATATTTTATATCAAATATTATATAATATATTATATAATGATAAAGATATTTAATATCAAAACAGAAAGATAAAGACTTAAAACATCAACAAAGTACTAAATTTGATGCTAGCCTGAATTCTTTCAACATTTTTTTTTTCTTTAACAACATCAAAAGCATAAATGAGGGAATCTTTTACGGGAATTAAGGGAAGACCTCACATTGTCTAGGAAAAAGCCAACAATATTCATTCACGGGACTTATGTCCGATTGTAAATGCACAATAGACACATATTATTTTACTTTTTTGTCTGTGTAGGTGGGTATTTATGTTTTGTGTGTATTTTAAAACGATATAAAATAGAAAAAAAAAATAATGAAAGAGCAAATGTGCTTAGAAGTGTGGCAGTGGGGGCGGCATCACCCACCGGCAAGGTGATGCCGGCGGTGAACACCGCCGCCACCCCACCGGCATCATCAACGGCATGACTTGAGCGGCAAATATTGCCTCGGAGGCATTGGCTTTCCAATGCAAAAAGTATCCGTTGGCATTAAAGTTGGGAGACGTAACAGAAACCAAACCTCTTTCTTTTTTATCTTCAGTTCCAAATACAAAAAAACTTGAACTGAATCCTTAACTAACTATGGCTTCTGTTACTCTCAGATGCTACCATATTCCATCATCTATCAATAATACAAATAGCAACAATAAAAAGTTTATAAATTGTGATACATCAAAACCCATAATTCGGTTTCCCAATCGTAGATCTTTGGTTGTTTGTTCTTCTGATGATGCTGCTGGTACTTTTTAAATTTAATTTAATTTATCCAATAGCAACAATATTGTTTAATTTTAGTAATAAAAAAAAAAAAAAAAAAAAAAAAAAAAAAAAAAAAGTTGGGAGGTATGAAAAAGGCATGGTTGCCACTAAAATGGGGTTGGAAGGTATGGAAAAAGTATGAATAAGGTGAAATGAGGTGGAATGATATTATTGATGGATTTCGAAGGTATGGACGATTTCGAAATCATGACTGACAGTGTCCTTAAGAGAAAAAAATAAAAGGTGCATTGTTTTTAATGATTTGAAGCTCATGTAGTGATATAATAAAACTTGTGTGATGAGGAAAATCATTACCATACCCTCCACCTTTAAGAAAGTATTGTTTAAAAAGAATTCTAAAATAGTGTGAAAGAATTTGCGTAATAATTAATATAATGTTTTTGTTGTTAATATTAGACTTGGTGCTGCTTTTGATGATACATCGAATACAAAATTTTCTTTAATTGGTTCCTTACATAGTTCCATGACTTTTTGTGCTCAAGTTGATACACATCGGCAAGTTGCAGCACGTCTTCTTGGCAGTAGCTTCTTCTTGAAGAAATTCTTCTGTTGTGGATATGTGAGCAAGCGCCTCATTAACCCAGTTTTCCACACCAGCTAAGAGTCCATCTCCATTATCAAGAGCTAATTTTATTTTTTGCTCAACCCTCTCCTTCATATTCTTGAGCTTTTCAACTTCGTTCCTTAACTGCTCAACATTGTCTTTGGAACTCCACATGTAACCGATCTCTTTTTTAACCTTAGTAAACAATGAGCCCACTACTTCTTCAACAAGCTTATTAGCAACCACTTCTGCCATTCTAGGCCTCTTTTTAATTTTTTTTTAATGTATGAACAAAAGCTACACCAAATGATTCAGAACAACAAAAGGTTTCTTAATCTAGCGACAGATGATACAGCTTTGGATGCAACAAGAGGAAAAGATTTTCACTGTAGCGTATAGACAATAGCCTCGAGATTGATAAAGAGAGTTGGTTATAGTGTGTTATGATGAATAAGTGTACAAGTTTGTTAAAGCAAAATATAAGAGTGGTAGAGTGATGGAGATGGTAAAATCCCACCCACCCCCAATAATATATTTTAAAAAGTCGATTTTTTTTTTTTTTTTTTTTTTTTTTTTTTTTTTTTTTTTTTTAATGCTAGATCTTGAAACCACCTTCTGGGTGTGAGTGTTATGACTATTGACTGTTGACTACACTATCCAATGTTTGTTAGTTCACCCTAGAGTTAGGGTAGCCAATTTATAATTAAGGTAATACGGAGTATAATATAAAATGATCAAAAATGTATTCAATTTTTATTTTGTGTTTGATAAGTGTTTCTTTTACATTTTTAACATCTACATGCTGACACGTATCATCATATTATTGGATAATCTCGCAAGAGTTACTATTATAGTAAAAAAAAAAAAATGAAATTTTAATATTTTTTATCATTTGAATAATATAAATTTTAATTAGGAATATGTTAATTCAATACCTTTTTTTAATAAAAAGATATTACTACATTGATATTATAATTATTAGAGTTTTACTATCCCATAGTCCTATTTGTCTTTAGTTTTATACTACTATATAATTTAGTTTAATCTCGAGAAGGGTGTTGATTTTTTTAGCATTTGATTGTTATATACAACATCAAAAGCATGAAGGCGAGAATCTTTTACGGTAATTAAGGGAAGACCTCACTTTGTCTCACGGAAAAGCAAAAACTATTCACTCGCGGGACTTATGTCCGATTGTATTGTATCTTTTATGTATATTGTAAAGACTATTTAGGTATCGTGAGTATTTTTAGATGATAAAAATACAATAAAAATAATGGAAGAGAGCAAATCTGCTGCAATAGTTATTGAAAAGTTGAGAAAAAAATAAAAAAGTACATTTTTTTTTATGATATGAAACTGATCTAGTGATATAAAGTTGTTAGTGATGAAAATCTATCACCATACTCTTCACCCTTAAGAAAATATTATTTTAAAAGAATTCTAAATCAGTGTGAAAGAAAGTGGGTAATAATAAAATGTTAAGTTTTGTTGTTAATATTACACTTGGTGCAGCTTTTGATGATACATCGAATACCAAATTTTTTTTAATGCCATGTTTTTTTAGTTTGATTTAGGGGAGAAAGGAAATGATTTTGAAAAGAAATTGTGTTCTTAAGATGTTTTATGGGGAAGAAAAGAAATGATTTAGAACGAAAAAGGAAGGAAGATCCGGTGTTTTTTGTATTGTTTATGATCCGCCCAGTTTTGGAAAAAAAAAAGACAGAAGGGAAGTAAGACTTAGGATCAAATGAGAAGAAAACTTAAAATGAGAAGGATGAGAAATAACTATAACCACACATTTAAAATGCATCGACTTAAATTAGATGCATCCATAATCTTTTAGATGCACCATAATATATTTTCTAGCAAAAAATTAGATGCATATGCATATATTATATGCATTTCATCAAGTTAGACAAATCCTATACATTTTTCGTCATCTGCTAGTCAAATTTGTTGTTAGTACTACTTTGCTTTGTTTTCGCTTCAAATCACTTTTCGGAACTGATTTGGATGCATCTAAATGAATAGAGATGCATCTTAATCAAGTCGATCCATCTCAAATGTGTGGTTATAGTTATTTCTCATCCTTCTCATTTTAAATTTTCTTCTCACTGGATCTTTACCCAAGTAATTGTATCTTCTCTTCTTTTCTTTTATAAAGACACTAAAGAACATAGCGTAATTGCTTCCTTACATAGTTCCATGACATTTTGTATATATTATCACAACAAGTCCTTACACTTTTGTTATCTCCAAACCAACAGTGGAAATATAGAAAATTGCAAAATAAGTAGCAACTAAAAGTGGTTACAATTGTTTTCAACGTGGTCTTTATGAATGTTTGTAACGTTGCGAGTCTTCAACATACATTTTTCAAAAGATAGGTAATCAAGTTGATAAATCCCAATGTATATGAATATATGATTGTAAAATAATAATAATACCTTCACAACCCTACGGTAAGACATCTTATATGTCCAATAGGTTTTTGAACCTCACTCGTTGCACATGAAAAGACTTTTTCATACATTAATGCAAGAAACAACTATAAGATTATCAGTTAGACTTCATACGTTAATGCAGGAAAAATGCTCGGACTTTTCATACATTAATGGAAGAAACGAGTAGGAGATTATTGGTTAGACCTCATACATAAACGCAAAATGAAAAATGTTCGGCTTTTTTTGGATAACTTGAACAATGATCCATTATCCGTTTAATAATAATATCTTCACATAATCACATCTTTTATTTATATAATAAAAGAATTACATTATTTCAGAGTTTTTTTGACAGAACAATCTTAGCGGAAAAATAATTGGACCAATAGGAATGCTCGATTTTGACACATAGGCAAAATCAAGCAATATGATTGGCCAATAAAAGTCAAAATTGAATTGATTTTGGTCAAACTTTAATAAATTTGATGGAGAATTTGATTAAGAAAAAAAAAACACATGAAAATATAGGTGTTAAATTTATGAAAATAAAAACTTAAAAAAAGATGAGGTAATTAATAAAACATTAGTGGTTGAATTTTAAATATATTATATGGAGTTAAGTGTAAAATAATAAATTTCCATGTTTTTTGATAACTTTTGATAATAAACAAATAACCTCTTACACTTTATACCCCCTACACTTTATAATATGAACTTTGTTTACAATTACATTAGTATTAGTAGTGGCTTGAGACTTCCATCCATTAAACTTACAAAATTTTTATAAATATACAAATTAGGTTTAATATAAGTTAAATAATTTTAAAATAAATATTAGTTTTAAACTTGCATCTATTAAAATATTTTTTACTATGTCGTTAAATAAGGACTCATGTTATCCTATTTAAAAGTTGAATCTATGTGTACATGGATTTGAATATTAAATACGGCTAAATTATTATTAACGGTAATATAAATATCAACGACTCAAGTAATTATTATTTAAAATTTATAATATATGGATATCCTGAAAACATTTTTAAAAACTGTACGAAGTATATTCAAACTTCATTAGCTCATCATGTGCTACTAAACTCGCATATTTCGTACAACATGATACCAATTGTTAAAAGTTAAACAACAACATCGACCATAACATCTATGTCTGCTAAATAAAAGTTTATATACGTATTTATTTTAACTTATAACAACGACAACACTCATGCTACTAAACTTGCACATTTTATATAACATAAAATCAAATATACGCGATTATACTTATAACAACGACTCATGTAATTATTATTTAAAGTTTATATACGGATATCCATAAAAACATTTTTAAAAAACTTTACGGAACATTAGATTATTAAGTGGGTAAAATCTAACTTAGGCTGATAATTTATAGGTTAAGATTTGACATTAACGACTTAAAGTAGTTGTGAGCTTAATGAGACTATTGTTAGATTTCAGAACATATCTTTTTTAAATTTAAGATTTTGAATTTTAATTAAGCTGTATTGAATTTGGTGCATCATATATATGTGAATTGATGTTTGATGATTAATTTTGAAAACCATAATTTGTTGTTGGAGTAAATTTTGGATTTCGGATTTTAATTAATGTCATACTTTAATAATATGTGAGAAGCCAAAATTAATGGGCATCGAATAAGACACTAAATGTTGATGTAAGTTGTGGATTTATAAACAAAAGGTTCGAATTTCTAAAGTCAAAATTACTGATCACATTTGATCTAATTCTTTGTTTAAATATTGAATATTTATTACGTTCTAAGTTTGGTCGGGTTATGGAGATTGGATTGTTTTCATGGTTTTTTTCGGATGATAATTCATTTATTTTGAGGTCGTTTGTAAAAGGGAGGGTTTTTATATTTTATTTATGTTCCTTACGTTAATTTTGGACTTTGTATAGACCGGTAGTAAACGATGAATTAAATGCAGGTTTTAACTTGGAATACTGATGTGTGGGCTATGGGACTGGAACTACATCTTTGTACGGTTATACCGGTCACATCCTTCATCCTAATGGAGAGGCATTTGGGAAAGGCACCAGAGCACGTGAAACGACATTCAACATTTAGCAAGATAAGTTTAAATGGTCTATGTTATAATGCCAAACGTGTAAAATGAGAATCATATATTGCAATATCTAACAAATAGGGCTTGGAATTTAATGTTTTTGTGTTTTTTTATCGACAGAGGTTGTCATTACAAAATGATGGTTACGTTGGGATAAGTCGAAAGATGTTCCGCCAAATGTACTTCCACAAAAGAATACATAAAGCCTTACATTTTACTTGAAGTTGCATTCTCGATGTATCTTAAGTGAAGTGTGAAGTTCAGTATAGTTTGTAAAACTAAATTTAATTTCAAGAGGTGCTATTATTGAGTTTTTGGAAGTATAATTAATATTTTTCATATAATGTATATTGATATTAGAATTTTCAAAATTTTAACATCCACACTGTAGGCATACGTTAGATTTATTAGGTCCATTCTGATATGGTCTAAAAAGTTGTACAAGTCAATACTGAATCCAGCATAATTTTTTATGTAAATATTCGTAAATGATAGTTTAACTTTCCCGACCTGTTTCATAATGGTCAACTTTATTGGTGCTATTGCTACACTTTCAAGTTGCAATAACTCAACATAGTATACAGGCGTGATATAACAACATAATATAGTATTACGAAAAGCTTCACTATCTGAAGAAATTAAAATAGAGACTCAATTTATGGGTGGTGATTAACAGAATGAAAGCAGGCAACCATTGGCGAAAAAGACCTTATCACTCTATGTCATGAGTCATCAACACTCCCCTTCTACTCATTTTAATAAAAAACTTATTTTTAAAACTATTAGTTATACAAAAACCCAAACATAACAACTTTAACAGACTAACAAATTATTGACAGAGAGATCATCAAATGGACCGCACGACTTTAAAAAAGTTACAATCAAATAATATGTACATTTTGTAATGGTATCATCAAAATGCAAATCGTGTTATGCTATTTGTTTACATCAATAAAAATAACTAACGCGTAAAAAAAGGAAGATATGAGGGTGAAAATAGAAGATTCATAAGCAGTGGAACATAATAATTTTGTATCAAGTCTTTAGATGCGTAATTGATATAAATTATTTAAAAAAAAACAAAAAAAAAATCTAAAGTAAATATCAAGGTTTTCAAGATCGGGATCCCACCCAGGATCGTTTTTCGTCTTTGCAAGATTGTGAACGTAAGATCGGATCGGGATCTTAAGATCCTACTATAATGTCATTTTCTTAATAATTTTTGTAATACAATACAAATTTACAAATTATTAGATATTATAAACATAAAATTATATGAATGCTTCATCGAAATGTTGTCCTAAATTAGTATTATGGAATGTTTAATAAGATTAACATGTTGTTTTTTAAATTCTACACAAAATAATCGAGAAAATTGTAGTTTTTAGTTTGTTATCCGAGAAAAGTAGGATCGGATTGGATTAGATCTTAATATCCTATGGTCAAGATCGGGATCCTATAAGATCTTAAGCTTTTAAAGATCCTATGTAAGATCCGGATCATTTTTGTTTTGCTGTATCGTAAAATCGTAAGATCCTAAGATCAGGGATCCCGATCTTGAAAACCATGGTAAATATGATCCATCTAAAAGCTCCATGTGTTATACTAAATGAATAAATGTAAAGTTCAATATATTTTAAGACAATATATTCGGTATTAAATACATGATAAAAGTTTTCTATAAAGACCCTGTGCGTGCACGGGCATTATAACTAGTTATAGTTATATACATGGAAACAGAGGTGTGGTAACGTTTGTGCCAATAATGAAAATGATACGCAAGTATAGCTTGACCAAATTTACTATGCATATACGATTACACATACAATAATTTGTCATTGGTTCCCGGTCGAGTTTTGTATACCTGATTGTTTCCTTAGTTTGTCTTTTGAAGTTGCAATTCATAAATGGCAAAACTGAATTTATAATGATTTGACTATAACATACATTTTTATTTTTAGTAGGATTGGGTTTGCTATCCAAAAGGGGGTTGCGGCGCAACTTGTTGCTCGCTTGCCTGCCATTTTATTGTAATTGTTAAAAAAAAAAAAAAAAAAAAAAAAAAAAAAAAAAAAAAAAAAACATGAACATCTTCGTAAGCACCATTTAGATATGCTAAGAAGAAGATTATGGGCTTGTTTAGAAAAACTAAAATTAACAAATACCAATTAATTTACACTGTTATTAACTTACTATAACTAATTCATGATTATAAATCTTGTAGTCAAACAGAATAACAATAAATATGTATGATCAAACAAGAAGCTCTCACATACACAAGATTTATTGAGATGCATTATGCATGTGACAAAGTTCATCAGCCATTTTAAATAGTCTAGTATATTCAGAAACATGTACGGTTACACGGTAAGTGTGCAGGTTGTGGGAAAAAAGGGTTTTTGTGGGAATCCAAGAAAGACCCACCATGCATCACGTGAAAATACACGTTACCTAAACAATTCTACCCGATGTCCAACGTACACTTGTGTTTTATCTTTTTGTCTTTTTACATTTTTAGACCTTAAATTTATCATATTCTTCATCTACACCTTCTTCAACAATTTCTTTATTTTCTCATGATCGAAACAGTAAACAAGTCATTGTTTATTAAAATAATATTCGAGCTACAATCGGCCAGTTGTCCAAGACCTCCAAAAAATATAGAAACCCTACCAAAATGCGTGATCGTTATGATGCACACCACCTGCCGAAAATTCCGTTTATGATCAGAAAGTATTTAGAAGATTCTGAACGAGTAAACGATTATTCTTATGATAACGATATCTAAAGTCATTTGATATACTTACAAAAATGCAATTCATCAATTGGCCCCCAGAAATATTCCTAATGCCCCATATGAATATTTGCAGAAAGTGTTACTCCCTGATGGTTATCAGAGAGTACACCCTGATGGTTGTAAGTGATAGGTTCCTCACTAATGATCATCAGTGGATGTAACCTCACTGATATAAGAAATCAATAAGAGTTGTATAAAGCTCAACCAACTGCCAAGCTTCAGGGAAGACGAAGACCAATTGAAGAAACACTTTGTATAACTGATGCGGTATCAGGGAGCAAGGTATAGGGAGCTACAAGCAACACCAGTATGACTGAGGACTGGCAAATGCCTCAGTTACCTTGAAGACTTATCTCTATAAGGGACTTAGCATCTGATGAATTGGCGGAATACTCGTTGGGAAGATAAGCGTAAGGTCTTATCAAAGGTCGATAAAGTAAGATCTTGGGTACAAAAATTGTCAGCATTGGAAAGCCAAATGCACGCTCTACCTAGTATACACGTGCTATCTACTCCAAGGCCAGCTATCTACTATACCCATGTGCATCCATAGTATTCCTCGACCTATTTAAATGAAACTTTGTAACCGAGATAAGCAGGATACTAAACAAACATATAAAGTAGTACTTAGCACTATGGTTTATAGGATCTCCTAGGAATTTCTAAGCGAAGCTAGCTGCCTCTAGATTTTCATAAATGAGTGTTTACATTTGTCGCTCAACCGGAATACTTTTACTGAGAGCTATTCCACTGTAAATCTTTGATTCTTTAATAAAAGATTTCTACATGTTGAAAGGTACAAATGGTATTATTAGTAGATGAAATGGTCTTGAGTAAAAGATGTCAATTTTCTCACTGTTCATATGGTATCATCATTTGCTCAAACCATGTGAACCAACACCCATTTTGAAAGAAGTCTTTTATAGCAGCATAAATATCACCCCCCCCCCCCACTACTATCCATGCTTTCTTAAAGAAGCAAGTAGTATAGCCATCTAGCCCATGAGCTTTCACATCAACAATGTCAAACATAGCTCTCTTAATCTCAACATCACTCACTTCCTTAATCATATTGGCAGCTTCTTCATCATTCAACATTATAGAGAAAATATCACTTCTATCAGCAATAGGTTTGACAGCTGTTGTAGTACCTAAAAACTTTTGGAAGTGTTTAACAAATTGCTCAAGAACTTGATTACCATCATATCTTTGACCATTTTCATCACATATGCTCTCTATCCTATTCTTATTATGCATGTTTTAAAAGTTTATGGAAATAAGCAGTATTTCTGTCACCATCTCTAAGCCATGCAATTTTTGTCTTCTATATTAACAACTTTCCCTCATCAGCCACAACTTCTTTGTAGGTCTCTCAAAAGTCAAAATAGCCACTCCTTCCTTCTTAATCACACTGTTAGAGGGATCTTTATCAATCTTACTCTGCCATTCTTTAAGCTTATCCTTCAGAAGGGCAACTTTTTCAAATACATTACCATTCTGCTAATTCAACCTCTTCAAAGGCTTCTTAAGACATCTTAACTTCTTCACAATCTAAAATATTTTAACACCATCAACCTCTTCCTTCTAACCCTCTTCAACTATATCCAGAAATCCATAATTATTAGCTATATGATTAGCAAATATAAAAGGTTTAGACTGCTTAACAAAGCTATCAGGAATGATCAAACACTGTAGGGCAATGATCAGAAATTATATAAGGTAAAAAGATGGCATGAGCTTTACTATAAGAGTTCATAAATTTCTCTTTGATCATGACCCTATCGAGCTTTTTAACAGTAATGGCCATAGGATTTTGAAGAGATTTTGACCAGGTAAATTGAAATCCAGAACTACAGATATCTTCAACTTCAATCCACACAATCTTGTAAATCCTATGATGAGTTCATAAAAACTCATCATTTCTGTCAAATCTAAACAACAAAAACATGTAAAAACACTCAGAAACACCACAAAATAATACAAATATCCTTAGAAGGTGTTTTTATATGTTTCAAACATAAAAGAACTAAAAACAGGGAAAAACCGCCAAAGTTTACCAAATTGTCAAAATCAGTCCCTGAACTTTCATGAAATGTCAGAAATGGTCCCTGGATGATTTATTTTTAAGAAAAGTCAATAACAATCCCCAGGAATCATGAAATAACAATTTTTACCCTTGGAAGTTCAAAATATCAAAATTGGCAAAACAGGTCCCTGCAGTTTCAATATTGACAGAAAATACCCCTCAATGTTAAAAAATGGATTTTTATCATCAAAAGGTCCTTGGTAATTCACAAGTTGCCTAGTTTGACCCCTAGATGATAAATTCAATAAATTTACAAAAAGGTCCCTATACTTTGAAAAATTGGCAAAATTGGTCCCTGGTTAATTTTAAATTTGGAAAAATTTCAAAAAGGTCTTTATAATATTTTCATATGGCAAGAAAGACCCTTTTATTATATTTTGGAAAAGTGTCAAGTTTGGTCCTTGAAAAATCAAAAGTTACAATAAAAGTCCTTGGGCTTTTATACCTTTTAAACCATACGGACCAAAATAAAAATAACAAAAATCCAATTCCAAATCCAATCCAAGAAATAAAAAAGCCTGGTCCAATCTTTTATCCAAAGCCCATCAACACTTAAAGCCCATTCCCTTTTAATAACACGCTGGTCGTTGACCCGCGTTGACCCTCACACCTGCTTCATCACCATCCACCATACCACCCCCCTCCACTTGCAATTACTTTCCACTCTAGTACACGTGTAATCCTCTCCAAGAGTCCTCAAACCTTAGCCTTGCTCCAGGAAGGAACACGTACTACTCCCACCATCTCTGCATCACCTCAACCTACTAGCCTACACCACCATCACCCCTTACACTCCATTTTGTTCCCTTAACCCTCCATTGTCACATCAATCGCATTAAATGCTTGAAAAACGGCTGCAAGCAACCTATGTGGGTTTTGGTGCCAAAATATCTTTTGAACAGGTGTGATGAAATTAGATACGTGTCAAGGGTAAAGAATGGTGGGATTTGCATGGGTGGACACCTGGAACATTGAAGCTTATAAATAGAGGAAGAAGATGAAGAGTAGAGTTAGTAAATTTTGTACTTAGTTTTCTTTTCAAATCGTATTAGCATAACTTAGTCTTTCAGTTTAAATTTAAGCTTTGAAGCATTTTCATATTGTTGTAATGTTGTAAGAAACATCAGTTCAAGTTTTAATTCAAAGTGAAGTTCCATTTCAAGTTCAAGTATCCTTGTTTTAATTTCAAAAATATTATCAAGTTTTCTAGTTGTAATCTGAAGTTGATTGTTATCATTAAGCTCATATAAGCTATTGATATAGCTTATTAAAGTTATTAGAAGCTTTAAATTCTAGTTTTACTTGAAAAAGAAAAAAATAGAAAAAATCATGAAAAATAGTTTTTAAATAAAAAAAATTGCAGACTTGTATCATCAAGAAGGAGCAGGGGAATTGTGGAATGCCCTTGGGTTAGAAGCTCTGTGGAGAGCCCATAGGTGTGATACTTGGGTCTTGTTCTTAGTCATTTTGCTGAATAGCCATTTTGTAAGCCATTTCCATTTAAATTTGTATCTTACTGTATACTAGTGTAACTTATTGTTAATCTTGTTCTTAATTGCTTCTTGTGTGTTTCTTAGTGTAACTAATTCATAAAATCAATAGGTTATTAATTGTTTTTGTAAATTGTTAAGTTTCATTAAATTCAGTCATATAGTGTAATCTTAGTAATCTTTGATAATTTTTGTTGTTTTTGTTGTTTATCTGTGTAATTTAGTATAATATTGTGATATATGTTCTTGTAATTCAGTAGGTTAGGTTTAATTTAAGCTTTTGTTTGATATTCTCTTTAGTAAATCTGTTTAAAGGGTGTTTGGATTGAGCTGTCTAGGCTATTTTGTTTGGTCTCAGTGGTAATTACTTGTTTACTCAGTTCACTCATAGTATAAATACACCTAATCAAGTGCCATTTTAGAGTCTACAAACACAGAAGTCAAAATCACTACCAAAATCATCACCACAGTTAACTGTGGTGACATTTAGGTCTTAGATTTCATAAAATCAACTCATAAGTTTGTGTTCTTGCCTAAATTGGTTATCTTTTAGCTGAATATAACAGATTCAAGCAATAATTAGATTCAAAGTTCATAAAAGTCAAGTTTCTAGTTTAATACAAAAAGTCAAAATTGCATACCCTGCAGTTTTTTTTTAATAAAAATAGAATTTTGTGTAGTATTTATTAGTTAATCTTTTGCTTAGATTTTCTAGGTTATTAATATTTGCTAGCTTGTCTATCTATTTGTATTTTTATTTATTTTTTAACTGCTTATCTTGATAGCTTAATTTCCCTTTCTTTTGATCTGTTTCACAAAAAGCTCCCCTGCACCACAGGTTTGGTCCCATTTTCATAAGCTTCCATAGAGCTTATTAGTGAACCCCAGTGTTTGATTTTTGGCTTTTTGAAAGGCCCAACATCCCATCTCTAAAGTTCAGGTCTTAAATGTCTTTTTCAAGCTTATTTACTAGGGCTGCTTATAGCTTTTTGATTGTTCCATTTCACCAAGTATACTGATCACTCAGTATTGAAAAGCTTTTTCATAAGCTTGTGCAAAGTAGCTCAGTGGACCCCACCCTTGGCCCTTTGGCTTATTGAGAGCTTATTAGCTCTAGTTTCATCACCTAGTTTTAGTTTGGACACTAGCTTATTGAGTATAGCTTAATTGTACCCAACTTGTGACCTGACCTCAGGTTGCATACTGAGTCACTCAGTATTGATCACCAAATTTCACAAGCTCTCCAAAAGCTTAATAATAAGCCATAAGCACTGCTTATTGGCTTATTGGGAAGCTTACTAGACCAGCTTTTAGGAACAATCTTAAAATTGGACCCTTGTGCTTATTGTGTGGACCCCACACAAGCTTGAAACTTGTCCATTTGACCCTTGTAACCTGGGCAACTCAGCTCTTATAGCTTGTTTCCAAAGCTCACTCTGAGCTTATTAGTGAGCTTATTGGTTAGCTTATTGACCTGATTGATAGTTTCCCAGTCCAACTTGAGGGTTCAACTACAAGTTTTGATCCCTGAACCCCCTAGTGGACCCCACACAAGCCTGCACATTGGCCTTTGGCCTGTTTGGCTGAGCAGCTCATTAGGAGTGCTTATTTGAGCTTAAAGGTCATTCCTTTAGCTTATTTAAATTAGTTTAGCTTATTTTAGGTGTAACTCATTAGTTTGTAGCTTATTTAACCCTTAGTAGCTTGTTGGTAGCTTTTAGCTTATTAAAAATCCAAGTTTAGCTTCTTAAGCCAACTGATAAGCAAATAAGCTCATACAGAGCTTATTTGGTTGATATAAAAAGTTTTCTTTTTTTTAAAGTTGCTTATTTTTATCTGTTTAATAGGTTTGTAAAATAAAAATTGAAAAAAAAAATCAAATAGCAAAAAACGTGGGTGTGGGATTCGAACTCAGGACCTCTTGGCTAGTATACATGCTTAGTGCCCACACCCCTTCCAAAAGCTCTGGGGCACCAGTTCCGTCATAGTCTCCACACTTACTATACTTAAGGTGTTTTTTTGGGATATAAGCTTAAATAAGCTGTTTTAGCTTATAACTGCTTATTTGAATAAGCTGTTGGGCCAAACTAAATTTTCCTAGGCTTTTTATCATAAAATATACCTTCTGTAATTTTTTCATAATTTTTACTTTTCAAATACTAATTATTTTAATTAATCCGAGTTTAATTAGTAATTAGGTAATATTAGATAATTAAATAGTTTTAATAATTTTTAGTTAATAACAACATCTTTTTATATTTTTTAAAAGTCTTATAGACCATAGGGTATTTGTAAAAAATAATTTCATAATTGTTACTGTTCATTTCCTATTTTCTTTAATTAAAATTAGTTAAATAGATCTTAAATAATAAATAAGTAATTAATTAGTAAATTAGCCTAAATATAATTTTTAGAATAATTTTATAATTTTTTAGGATTCCTGAGATGGTTAATTAGTTTTATAAATTTTTTCATAATTTTCTAAGTTATTTTAGTATTTTTAGTAATTCAACATAGTTTATATAGTTTAATAAGAATAATTAGTAATTAATTAAAAGAAAAACCATAAAAAGACAAAAATATTTATTTTAATTTTTTATACTTTCTTCAAGTTCATTTTAAAATTTATAAAATAGTTTTGCAAGTTTTTAGTTTAATTTATAGTTTTTGTTATCTTTAGTTTAATTTAAATAGTTTTAATTAAATAGATAAATAGTTTTTATTTAAATAATTAATATTAAATAATAAAATAATCTAAAAAATAATTTTCTTTTTAAATTAAATTTTCTTTTAAGTTTAAGTTTGTAGAATTTTCAATTTTACCCCCTGTAGTTTAAATTTGCATTAAAACTCACCTTTTTCCTTGTACGTAAACGTAAGTTTTAATTTGTATACGTTTGTTTTGTTTACGTAACTGTTTAAAGTTTATTTGCTTATTTGTTTAAATTGTGTAAATCAGTAGTATAAATCAAACTCACCTTTGCCCATTCATAATCACCCGATCCCAAATTTCGTTTTATTACAGATTTCACGCCTCGTTGGGAAATACGACCCGAGGATACATTGTACTCCACGGAGCATTAGTCTAAGCTGTTTTTGACTTATTAACCTTGGTTAATAATAATCTGACGGTTCAGCACTGATCAAAATTTTGGCGCCGCTGCCGGGGAGGTGTGCTGCGTACAACGAATTTGGAAGCATACGCGGTTCTGAATATCAACTCACTGTACAAATACCATCAGTCTGTAAATTTTTGTAAAAATAAATATCATAACTGAAAAGTTCACTAACACTTTTCCTAAAGTGTTAAAAACACCAAAAAAATTAAATAACAACAAAATAAATCGTGAAGTTAAATTACTTCGTTTTCTTTAAAATCACAACCTGAAACAGCTGGTATAAGGTAAGTTCTGACATTAAATTGCGAACTGAAGAGGAATCCATTTATTTCCTCCCGCTAGCCTGCGAGTGATTTTAAAAGAACGATTTCGGTTAACGAATCGATTCCAAAAATATTTTCCAAGTTTTCACCCATACACATATACCCAAAAACATTTTCTTGTGAATAAATTAAATAACCTTCAGAATAAGTTCCCAAACATAAGATAAAAAATTTAACGTAATATCCGTGTAAGTGGTGTACCTTTTATAAAGAAGCCATTTTACCCGTGATTATTGGGTTAAGTTTACTGTGGTTTTGCCTCGATCTTGTTTTGAAAATTGTGTTTTTAGTACATGCACACACGTTCTTCTAGGTCTACAAGTCCTCATCGCGAGCTTGTTAGTATTCCTCGAAAACGTACACAATCTGCCCCGAAAATTGAAACTCAAATACAGACTGAACCTAAACCTGCAGTCATCATGGCAGAAGAACGCCCAATGTCAGAGCTTCTCCAGGCACCCATCGAGGGTTATGGAGATACTATTATTGTACCCGCCATAGTATCTGATAATTTCGAATTAAAAACCGGATTACTTAATCTGGTTACTTCTAATAAGTTATATGGTTTCGAAAGGGACGATCCTCATTCACATATAAGATGGTTTAACAAAATCACATCTACCATCAAATATAAGAATGTCCCGCCGGAGGCTATTAAACTACTTCTGTTTCCATTTTCTCTCGAGGGAGCAGCCAGAGTCTGGCTGGAGAAACAACCCCCTCGATCCATAGAAACATGGGAAGATCTAGTTAAAAAATTTGTGAATGAATTCTATCCACCATCCAAAACTGCCTATCTGAGGAATGAGATCACCAAGTTTTCACAAAGACCTGGTGAGACATTCAGTGAAGCATGGGATAGATTCAAAGAGTTGCTTCGCAAATGCCCCCACCATGGATTTTCTGAGTTGATGCAACTCGACACATTTTATAACGGAGTAAGCCAAGCAGACCAAGATTCCCTTAATGCCTCAGCAGGAGGGAATTTTTTGAGTCGTACTGTCAAGGAAGCTTTAGCAATAATTGAAAATAAGTCCAAGGTTCGAACCATACGTAATAAACAGGTCGATCCTTCTTCTTCTACCGTGAATCAATCCAGCACCGATGCTAAGATTGATAAACTCACGGATGCTATACAAGCCTTGGTTCACTCCAATCAGAAGAAAGTTTCGTTCCCACAGAATCCTTCACATGCTGAAGTGAAGAAAGTCGATGTTTGTGTTACCTGTGGTGGACCACATGCCTACTATAATTGTACTGCCACAGACAATAACACATTTGAAACCAACGCGATTGCTGGTAGCTCTAGCCAAGGAGGCAATCCATATCGTCCTCCTGCTGAGCCACCATGGCGTCCGAACTCTGTACCACCTGGTTTTAACCAGAACACCCAAAACCGTCCCCAAAACCCAAACAGAAGTAACCAAGGTTATTCTAACCAAGGTCACTTTAATCAAGGTTATCCCCAAAACTTTCAAAATCAGGGGAATAGAAATCAGGGACCGAGTAACTATAATCCTGGCTACTTTCATGGAAACCCTAATCAGGGACAATTCCAAAATCAAGGGTTTCAGCAGAACACTCGAGGGCAAACCCCTCCCGTTCAAACACCAGCTGTTGTTCCGAACCCTACCTCTTCTGATGAATTGTTAAAACAATTCATGAAAGCACAGGAAGAAACCAACAGGTTGTTGATCAGCCAGATTTCTGACATAAAGAAATCTTTAAATGATCGACCCTCGGGCTCAGGTACTTTACCTAGCAACACGATCGCTAATCCGAGGGGCGATGTTAAGGCGATCACCACAAGAAGTGGAGCTTCTTATAAAGGACCTAAAACTCCATCTACCTCTTTCTCTTCTCCTGAGGTACTGGAAAAAGAAGCTGAGGTTACAACAGACACGATACCTCTGATTCATAATGGAAGTACCGACGACGTCCCACCTCCAGTTATCCCGACTCCCCCTAAAAGAGTCGTGTTTGAAACTACCGAAGGTCCTGTTGAAAATCCAAAAGCCAACCCAAAACCAACAATTCCATATCCCTCATGATTGCAAGACCAGAAGCTCCGTGAAAAAGCTAATCATCAGATGGAAAAATTTTTTCAGATTTTTCAAGAACTACACTTCGATATTAGCTTCGCGGATGCTCTTCTTTTAATGCCCAAATTCGCATCGACAATCAAAAACCTGTTGAGCAATAAAGAAAAACTGTTTGAGATGGCACGAACTCCACTCAACGAGAACTGCTCAGCAGTTCTGTTGAAACAGCTTCCCGCGAAGCTAGGAGATCCTGGAAAATTTCTAATACCTTGCGTATTTCCAGGAATGGTTGACTGCTTTGCCTTGGCCGATCTTGGTGCAAGCATCAACTTAATGCCCTACTCAGTTTGGAAAAAGCTCTCTCTTCAGGCACTTAGTCCCACATGCATGACTCTCGAGCTTGCAGACCGTTCAATTTCACGTCCCCTTGGTATTGCCGAGGACGTATTTGTAAGGGTGGGAAAGTTCCATTTTCCGGCAGACTTTGTCGTTGTTGATTTCGATGCGGATCCAAGAGTTCCTCTCATTCTTGGGAGGGGATTCTTAAGGACGGGTCGTGCATTAATCGATGTTTTCGATGAGGAAATCACGTTACGAGTTGGCACTGAAGCGATAACGTTCAACCTTGATCAAACCTCGAGATACTCCTCGAATTATGATGCTGAATCGGTCAACCGAATTGATGTCATTGACATTGCATCCGAGGAGTATGCTCAGGAAATCCTTGGTTTCGCTGATAGTTCTCCTAGTGGAAATTCCACTTCCTCTTCTCACCCCATAATCGCTAATTCTTCTCCTTCCCTCACTCCGTTTGAGGGAAGTGATTTCGTCCTTGAGGAATTAGAGGCCTTTCTCAAAAGTGATTCAATTCCCGAGGGGATTGATAACCAAGAGATTGACCCGGAAAGGGATATACTTCTCCTTGAGAAGTTATTGAACAAAGATCCCTCTCCCATTCCTGTTCTACCTCCACAACTTCATAACACGGAAGTCAAATATGTTGAGAAAACTGATGATTTCCCCGAGGTCGAACTTAAGGACCTGCCTCCTCATCTAGAATATGCATTCTTGGAAGGTAACGATAAGTTACCGGTCATTATTGCTAAAGACTTAAAGGATGAGGAGAAAACCGCGCTGCATAAAGTTTTAAAGTCCCACAAGCAAGCAATTGCTTGGAAACTTTCAGACATAAAGGGTATTAACCCGGATTTTTGTACACACAAAATCCTAATGGAAGAGGACTTTAAACCTACCGTGCAGCATCAAAGAAGAGTAAATCCAAAAATCCACGAAGTTATCAAGGAAGAAGTTATCAAACTTCTCGATGCAGGATTGATTTACCCTATATCAGATAGTCCTTGGGTTAGCCCAATACATTGTGTTCCAAAAAAGGGTGGCATCACGGTTGTCACAAATGAGGATAACGAGTTGATACCAACTCGTTTGGTTACAGGGTGGCGAGTATGTATTGATTACAGAAAGCTTAACGAAGCCACCCGCAAAGACCATTTCCCTCTGCCCTTTATGGATCAGATGCTCGAGAGACTAGCGGGGAATGAGTATTATTGCTTCCTCGACGGCTTCTCGGGTTACTTCCAAATTCCCATTGATCCACAGGATCAAGATAAGACTACCTTCACATGCCCTTACGGAACATTTGCCTATCGTCGCATGCCTTTTGGGTTATGCAATGCTCCAGGTACTTTCCAGAGGTGCATGATGGCTATTTTCCACGACATGATCGGGAAAACCATGGAGGTATTCATGGATGACTTCTCAGTCATTGGGAATTCTTTCGACTCATGCCTTTCCCATTTAGAAAAGATGCTTCAACGTTGTGAAGACACTAATCTTTGTCTAAACTGGGAGAAGAGCCATTTTATGGTTAAGGAGGACATTGTCCTCGGCCATAAAATTTCAAAAAGTGGGATTGAGGTCGATAAGGCCAAAATTGATGTTATAGCTAAACTGCCTCATCCCACCACTGTTAAAGGAATCAGGAGTTTCCTTGGCCATGCCGGGTTCTATCGGAGATTCATTCAGGATTTCTCCAAGATAGCCCGGCCCATGACTCATCTTCTTGAAAAGGATGCTCCTTTTATCTTTTCCCCCGAGTGCATCGAAGCTTTTTCTACTTTAAAGAAAAGGCTTACTGAGGCACCGATCCTTGTTGCCCCCGACTGGGACTTACCCTTCGAACTTATGTGCGATGCTAGCGATTTCGCTATTGGTGCAGTTCTGGGGCAACGCAAATCCAAACATTTTCAGCCAATACACTATGCAAGTAAGACCATGAGTGAAGCTCAAGTACATTATACCACCACAGAAAAAGAATTATTAGCTGTGGTATATGCCTTTGAGAAATTTAGGTCTTACTTAATCCTAACCAAATGCGTGGTGTACACGGACCACTCGGCTTTGAAATACCTGTTCACTAAACAGGATGCAAAGCTAAGACTGCTCCGTTGGGTCCTGCTGCTTCAGGAATTCGATATACTCATACGAGACAAAAAAGGAGCAGAGAACCTTGCTGCTGATCACTTATCCCGATTAGAGAATCCTCATCAGGATATTCTAGAGAGAAAAGAAATTAATGAAACTTTTCCTCTGGAGACTCTCAATCTAATCTCTACCAGGGATGATACTTCTACCCCATGGTTTGCAGATTTTGCAAACTACCATGCGGGTAATTTCATTGTGAAAGGGATGTCGTCCCAACAGAAGAAAAAATTCTTCAAAGACGTTAAACACTATTTCTGGGACGACCCCTACCTCTTTAAGATATGTGCGGATCAAGTCATCCGACGGTGTGTCCATGGTAATGAAGCCATGGAAATCCTTAAAGCTTGTCATGATGGACCCACTGGGGGACATCACAGCTCAAACTATACCGCCAAAAAGGTGTTTGATTCTGGTTTCTATTGGCCCACCATCTATAAAGATGCCCAAGAACTTGTCAAAACTTGTGATGCTTGTCAGCATCACGGGAATGTTTCTAAGAAGGATGAAATGCCTCAAAACATCATCCAAGTCTGTGAAATATTTGATATCTGGGGCATTGATTTCATGGGCCCATTCCCATCTTCAAGAGGTAACAAGTATATACTCGTGGCTGTAGACTATTTGTCTAAATGGGTTGAGGCGAAAGCTTTACCCACTAATGATGCCCGAGTTGTTGTGAAATTTCTGAAGTCTCTCTTTGCTCGATTCGGGACTCCTCGTGCCATTATCAGTGATCGTGGTACACACTTTTGCAATGATCAATTTGCAAGAGTGATGCTGAAATATGGTGTAACTCACCGTCTTTCTACTGCATATCACCCCCAAACTAGTGGGCAGGTGGAGGTCTCAAATCGGGGAATTAAGAGAATTCTGGAGAGGACGGTTGGTGAAAATCGTGCCTCTTGGTCGGACAAATTGGACGACGCACTCTGGGCTTTTCGTACGGCTTATAAAACACCCATTGGGTGTACTCCATACAAGTTGGTGTACGGAAAGACATGTCATCTTCCGATCGAATTAGAGCACAAAGCCTATTGGGCTTTGAAACATGCAAACTTTGACATTCAGACAGCGGGTGATCACCGTAAGGTTCAGCTAAATGAACTAAATGAACTACGTGATCAAGCTTACGAGAATTCTTTAATCTATAAAGAAAAGACTAAGAAGATACACGACTCTAAAATAAAGAACCGCGTTTTTAACGTTGGTGACAGAGTTCTTCTTTTCAATTCAAGATTGAAAATTTTCTCGGGCAAGCTAAAAACCCGTTGGTCTGGACCATTTACTGTAGCAAAAGTATACCCATACGGAACTGTTGAGTTATTACAACCTGACGGTCCCAACTTTAAAGTAAATGGCCATCGTTTGAAACACTACTTTGGAGGGGACTTACCACAAGTGGTTGTCCCAGATCTCCAAACTTTCCCCACGGACTAATTAATACGGGGTCGAGTCAAGCTAGTGACTCGGAAAACAAAAACATTAGTATCATGTACATAAATAATAATGAATTTTGTAAATTTTGTTCAAATATCTATCCTTGTATGTATATTATATACTTTATCATTCAACTCCCGGGCTGTCAGGGCATATTTATTACAGTTAATCATTCACAAGTGATTAGCTAGCGTGGTAAACCTGACACAAGCCTGGGAGGTAGTGATTACATATACTATATCATATTTCATTTCATAAACAATATAAAATACAAAAATATTTTTCCTTTGCACACAACTTGCCCAGTTTGATTAGTCCCTTAGTTGCAACATTCGGTTGTTGGCTGTTTACAGTTACTGAGCTCTGTCAGACCCAGATTCCCTTTCGAGGGGCGGTTGTTAGGAATTTTCTTTCTTTTATACATATATATAAAATTTAAAAATACAAAAACATTTATAAAAATTAAAAATCAAAAACAGTAGCATAAACATGGGTTTTCACCCAAGTGTAGGGGAGTTGCCCTACTGTAAATAAAGTACATAAAATAAAAATGAAAAATTCAAAAATAAAATAAATGTTGTTCCTGCATTTAGCTTGTGATATTGCCTTTTCACGTTCAAAGAAGCGGCATAATAACCGGGACTTTGAATATTGAGGACAATATTCATTTCTAAGTATGGGGGGGGGGGGGGGGGGGAAATTCTAGCGAATTTAATCACATTATACATCTAGTACCCCCGTTTTTGCCAAAAATTTTAAAAATTTTTCAAAATTTTCACTTAATGAAGTACTTGGCATTAACGCAACAAATGGTTATTAGTCCACCATGTCTAATCCACACAAGGACTGGCTAATCCAGGAGCAAACGGCTCTTGGTAAAGATAACTCAAACCCGTTTATGGCTTGCAATTTGCCAAAAATTGTATGGTTCCTCAACTCCCCATCATCCTCAAAAGATAATGAGTTGGCTAGCCCGCAAGGTTATGGCTTGTGGTAAAGGCAGTGAAAAACCATAATTGGTAATCAGCTCACCAAGATGTTGACTATTCCATCAAGAGTTGGCTAGTCCAGAAGCAAACGGCTTTTGGTAAAGACTAATCAAATCCGTTGACAGCTGGTGGTTTGCTCAAAATCACACGGTTATCAGGTGTACCACAGTTTTCACACCTGGCTACTCCAGAAGTAATGGCTGTCTGGTAAAGAGATATCAAAAATCCATTAAATTTTCAAAAATGGGTTTTTAGTGGATGCCAGATTGCTAGGGACTAGCAATAGTTAAGTATAGGGGATTGATGAGTTCATAAAAACTCATCATTTCTGTCAAATCTAAACAACAAAAACATGTAAAAACACTCAGAAACACCACAAAATAATACAAATATCTTTAGAAGGTGTTTTTATATGTTTCAAACATAAAAGAACTAAAAACAGGGAAAAACCGCCAAAGTTTACCAAATTGTCAAAATCAGTCCCTGAACTTTCATGAAATGTCAGAAATGGTCCCTGGATGATTTATTTTTAAGAAAAGTCAATAACAATCCCCAGGAATCATGAAATAACAATTTTTACCCTTGGAAGTTCAAAATATCAAAATTGGCAAAACAGGTCCCTGCAGTTTCAATATTGACAGAAAATACCCCTCAATGTTAAAAAATGGATTTTTATCATCAAAAGGTCCTTGGTAATTCACAAGTTGCCTAGTTTGACCCCTAGATGATAAATTCAATAAATTTACAAAAAGGTCCCTATACTTTGAAAAATTGGCAAAATTGGTCCCTGGTTAATTTTAAATTTGGAAAAATTTCAAAAAGGTCTTTATAATATTTTCATATGGCAAGAAAGACCCTTTTATTATATTTTGGAAAAGTGTCAAGTTTGGTCCTTGAAAAATCAAAAGTTACAATAAAAGTCCTTGGGCTTTTATACCTTTTAAACCATACGGACCAAAATAAAAATAACAAAAATCCAATTCCAAATCCAATCCAAGAAATAAAAAAGCCTGGTCCAATCTTTTATCCAAAGCCCATCAACACTTAAAGCCCATTCCCTTTTAATAACACGCTGGTCGTTGACCCGCGTTGACCCTCACACCTGCTTCATCACCATCCACCATACCACCCCCCTCCACTTGCAATTACTTTTCACTCTAGTACACGTGTAATCCTCTCCAAGAGTCCTCAAACCTTAGCCTTGCTCCAGGAAGGAACACGTACTACTCCCACCATCTCTGCATCACCTCAACCTACTAGCCTACACCACCATTACCCCTTACACTCCATTTTGTTCCCTTAACCCTCCATTGTCACATCAATCGCATTAAATGCTTGAAAAACGGCTGCAAGCAACCTATGTGGGTTTTGGCGCCAAAATATCTTTTGAACAGGTGTGATGAAATTAGATACGTGTCAAGGGTAAAGAATGGTGGGATTTGCATGGGTGGACACCTGGAACATTGAAGCTTATAAATAGAGGAAGAAGATGAAGAGTAGAGTTAGTAAATTTTGTACTTAGTTTTCTTTTCAAATCGTATTAGCATAACTTAGTCTTTCAGTTTAAATTTAAGCTTTGAAGCATTTTCATATTGTTGTAATGTTGTAAGAAACATCAGTTCAAGTTTTAATTCAAAGTGAAGTTCCATTTCAAGTTCAAGTATCCTTGTTTTAATTTCAAAAATATTATCAAGTTTTCTAGTTGTAATCTGAAGTTGATTGTTATCATTAAGCTCATATAAGCTATTGATATAGCTTATTAAAGTTATTAGAAGCTTTAAATTCTAGTTTTACTTGAAAAAGAAAAAAATAGAAAAAATCATGAAAAATAGTTTTTAAATAAAAAAAATTGCAGACTTGTATCATCAAGAAGGAGCAGGGGAATTGTGGAATGCCCTTGGGTTAGAAGCTCTGTGGAGAGCCCATAGGTGTGATACTTGGGTCTTGTTCTTAGTCATTTTGCTGAATAGCCATTTTGTAAGCCATTTCCATTTAAATTTGTATCTTACTGTATACTAGTGTAACTTATTGTTAATCTTGTTCTTAATTGCTTCTTGTGTGTTTCTTAGTGTAACTAATTCATAAAATCAATAGGTTATTAATTGTTTTTGTAAATTGTTAAGTTTCATTAAATTCAGTCATATAGTGTAATCTTAGTAATCTTTGATAATTTTTGTTGTTTTTGTTGTTTATCTGTGTAATTTAGTATAATATTGTGATATATGTTCTTGTAATTCAGTAGGTTAGGTTTAATTTAAGCTTTTGTTTGATATTCTCTTTAGTAAATCTGTTTAAAGGGTGTTTGGATTGAGCTGTCTAGGCTATTTTGTTTGGTCTCAGTGGTAATTACTTGTTTACTCAGTTCACTCATAGTATAAATACACCTAATCAAGTGCCATTTTAGAGTCTACAAACACAGAAGTCAAAATCACTACCAAAATCATCACCACAGTTAACTGTGGTGACATTTAGGTCTTAGATTTCATAAAATCAACTCATAAGTTTGTGTTCTTGCCTAAATTGGTTATCTTTTAGCTGAATATAACAGATTCAAGCAATAATTAGATTCAAAGTTCATAAAAGTCAAGTTTCTAGTTTAATACAAAAAGTCAAAATTGCATACCCTGCAGTTTTTTTTTTAATAAAAATAGAATTTTGTGTAGTGTTTATTAGTTAATCTTTTGCTTAGATTTTCTAGGTTATTAATATTTGCTAGCTTGTCTATCTATTTGTATTTTTATTTATTTTTTAACTGCTTATCTTGATAGCTTAATTTCCCTTTCTTTTGATCTGTTTCACAAAAAGCTCCCCTGCACCACAGGTTTGGTCCCATTTTCATAAGCTTCCATAGAGCTTATTAGTGAACCCCAGTGTTTGATTTTTGGCTTTTTGAAAGGCCCAACATCCCATCTCTAAAGTTCAGGTCTTAAATGTCTTTTTCAAGCTTATTTACTAGGGCTGCTTATAGCTTTTTGATTGTTCCATTTCACCAAGTATACTGATCACTCAGTATTGAAAAGCTTTTTCATAAGCTTGTGCAAAGTAGCTCAGTGGACCCCACCCTTAGCCCTTTGGCTTATTGAGAGCTTATTAGCTCTAGTTTCATCACCTAGTTTTAGTTTGGACACTAGCTTATTGAGTATAGCTTAATTGTACCCAACTTGTGACCTGACCTCAGGTTGCATACTGAGTCACTCAGTATTGATCACCAAATTTCACAAGCTCTCCAAAAGCTTAATAATAAGCCATAAGCACTGCTTATTGGCTTATTGGGAAGCTTACTAGACCAGCTTTTAGGAACAATCTTAAAATTGGACCCTTGTGCTTATTGTGTGGACCCCACACAAGCTTGAAACTTGTCCATTTGACCCTTGTAACCTGGGCAACTCAGCTCTTATAGCTTGTTTCCAAAGCTCACTCTGAGCTTATTAGTGAGCTTATTGGTTAGCTTATTGACCTGATTGATAGTTTCCCAGTCCAACTTGAGGGTTCAACTACAAGTTTTGATCCCTGAACCCCCTAGTGGACCCCACACAAGCCTGCACATTGGCCTTTGGCCTGTTTGGCTGAGCAGCTCATTAGGAGTGCTTATTTGAGCTTAAAGGTCATTCCTTTAGCTTATTTAAATTAGTTTAGCTTATTTTAGGTGTAACTCATTAGTTTGTAGCTTATTTAACCCTTAGTAGCTTGTTGGTAGCTTTTAGCTTATTAAAAATCCAAGTTTAGCTTCTTAAGCCAACTGATAAGCAAATAAGCTCATACAGAGCTTATTTGGTTGATATAAAAAGTTTTCTTTTTTTTAAAGTTGCTTATTTTTATCTGTTTAATAGGTTTGTAAAATAAAAATTGAAAAAAAAAATCAAATAGCAAAAAACGTGGGTGTGGGATTCGAACTCAGGACCTCTTGGCTAGTATACATGCTTAGTGCCCACACCCCTTCCAAAAGCTCTGGGGCACCAGTTCCGTCATAGTCTCCACACTTACTATACTTAAGGTGTTTTTTTGGGATATAAGCTTAAATAAGCTGTTTTAGCTTATAACTGCTTATTTGAATAAGCTGTTGGGCCAAACTAAATTTTCCTAGGCTTTTTATCATAAAATATACCTTCTGTAATTTTTTCATAATTTTTACTTTTCAAATACTAATTATTTTAATTAATCCGAGTTTAATTAGTAATTAGGTAATATTAGATAATTAAATAGTTTTAATAATTTTTAGTTAATAACAACATCTTTTTATATTTTTTAAAAGTCTTATAGACCATAGGGTATTTGTAAAAAATAATTTCATAATTGTTACTGTTCATTTCCTATTTTCTTTAATTAAAATTAGTTAAATAGATCTTAAATAATAAATAAGTAATTAATTAGTAAATTAGCCTAAATATAATTTTTAGAATAATTTTATAATTTTTTAGGATTCCTGAGATGGTTAATTAGTTTTATAAATTTTTTCATAATTTTCTAAGTTATTTTAGTATTTTTAGTAATTCAACATAGTTTATATAGTTTAATAAGAATAATTAGTAATTAATTAAAAGAAAAACCATAAAAAGACAAAAATATTTATTTTAATTTTTTATACTTTCTTCAAGTTCATTTTAAAATTTATAAAATAGTTTTGCAAGTTTTTAGTTTAATTTATAGTTTTTGCTATCTTTAGTTTAATTTAAATAGTTTTAATTAAATAGATAAATAGTTTTTATTTAAATAATTAATATTAAATAATAAAATAATCTAAAAAATAATTTTCTTTTTAAATTAAATTTTCTTTTAAGTTTAAGTTTGTAGAATTTTCAATTTTACCCCCTGTAGTTTAAATTTGCATTAAAACTCACATTTTTCTCTGTACGTAAACGTAAGTTTTAATTTGTATACGTTTGTTTTGTTTACGTAACTGTTTAAAGTTTATTTGCTTATTTGTTTAAATTGTGTAAATCAGTAGTATAAATCAAACTCACCTTTGCCCATTCATAATCACCCGATCCCAAATTTCGTTTTATTACAGATTTCACGCCTCGTTAGGAAATACGACCCGAGGATACATTGTACTCCACGGAGCATTAGTCTAAGCTGTTTTTGACTTATTAACCTTGGTTAATAATAATCTGACGGTTCAGCACTGATCATCCTACATACCTTGAGTGACATAAGAATACATTAACACATAACGTGACATTATAACCCCAACCTTCCCTTGGAGCATGCATCTTGGTAAATAACAACATATTACTAGTCAACTTCGTAGATCTGGAAGATCATGTGGAGTTTCATTTTTTTCTAAACTTCTGGGGTTCTACGCTCTAAAATAACAAAACTACCTATTTTTCAATTATGAAGAAAGTGGTGTGTCGGTCTGGCCAAAACCTTGAAAGTGATATTGTCAAGGAGAAAGTATAAAAAATAAAGTAGGTGGTATATAGAATGGGTTAATTCTGTCAAAACGTACTATACTTGTCAAGAAAATCATTTCAGCACAGCGAACAAAAAAAAAACTCTTGTGAGTAATAATGTTGACAATTTTGTCTTTCTTCAAGTATTATGACAGTTTTACCCTTTTAAATTATATAAATGGTCTTTGTTGGTTTGCGCAAATTGCATCCACCATCCTTTGGCTAAATTACATAAATGGTCCATGTCGTTTGGAGAAAATTGCATCTACCGTCCATATTTCCTTTTCCAATTTTTATTTTCAAAATTCTTAATTTTCTGAATTTTTTTTGAAATTCTTTTTTTTTTTTTCAATTTGTTGTAAATAATTTCGAAAAAAATATCGTGAAATTTTCAAAAAAATTTAGAAAAAAATATATTTTTGAAAAAAAATATTTTGTAAAACAAATATTTTTGAAAAAAAAATTCGAAAAGAAAAATTATTTTTGATAAAAATATATTTTCGAAAAAAAAAAATCTTTGAAAAAAAGTATTTTGGAAAAAATATTTTCTAAATTTTTTTTTTGAAAAATGAAAAAAATTTTCAAAAAAATAATATTTTTGAGAAAAAAATTCTGAAAAAATAATATTTTTCAAAAAAATAATATTTTTGAAAAAAATAATATTTTCGAAAAACTAATATTTTTGAAAAAAAAATATTTTCTAAAAATAAAAAATGTTTTCGGAAAAAAAATATTTTCAAAAAAAATTGGAAAAAAATAGGGACGTTGGGTGCAAATTACAAGCTTTCAAGGGTAAAATGGTCATTACAAAAAAAATTTATCTTTATTACTCACATAAAGACAAAATTGTCAACATTATTACTCACAAGAGTATTTTTTTTATTTTTTTTTTGTTCGCTACGCTGAAGTGATTTTTCTTGACAAGTAGAGTACGTTTTGACATAATTAACCCTTATAGAATTGGTTCTAAATTGCAAAGTTGTTCTCATGTGTTTGAAACTATGAATCCATCCATTACTTGCATAAAATAGTAATCTCGTTGCCGGCCAATGAAACTACACGACAATGAGGTTATCAACTGCCATCTTAAAAACCATTAAAAGAAGACTAATATTCCAAAAGTATTATTACTCAAATGTTTTTGGTCATCATCTATTTTCGAATTTTCAACTCTATAAAGGATAAGCATCTTGTAAATTTGTTGTCGTTTTAGCTAAAGTTACAACCATTTCAGTTATTTAAAACCAAAACCAATCTGGTTTTGTGGGGGTGTTAGTCTTTCTGTGTTCATGGGTCTCGGTTTGTTTTTCCGGTTTTTTTCTACTCACTCTTGCTCTATGTTCCTTCATACGGGGTAATTGCGACCACGTTGTTTTATAACACAACAACAACAACAACAACAACAACAACAACAACAACAACGAATCCTGCCAGAGTAGGTTATGAGGAGGTTGAATATAGACCGATCCTACCCCTACTCTTAGGCAAACATGAGGGAATGAAACTGCTTTCACAAAATTGGTTTATGATTAAAATTTTGAAATTATTAATTTTCAACAATATTTCATAATTGTTTAATTTTGGAATTCAATTGATTAGGTATTTATTAGATAAACAATATAATTTATTTAGCAAAAGTTATTAAATTAAGTGGGAGCATGAATTTGTTCCAAACATATCTTCAGCTCAACTGGCTAAGGCCCATACACTCTACATTATCCTAATACGAGCCCACCAATGCTAAGATTCAGCGAGACCTGGTAAACACTTCCATAGGCTACGTTGGGGTAAACATTGCCTAGTGAACACATCCAGGCAAGGGTCATGCCTGGCAGCCAAGCAAGGGTCGTTGCAACAAACACCACGTGTCACTAAATCATTCGCGGAGAGGTAGTGCTACAGTCATGCATGAATTCCTCCCCTTGATGACCACCACGTAGATCATCCTGGGCCATATGATCGCCTTACAAGTTACATGCAACTCTAAAGGCAACCTTGGAATGACTGAGACTAGTATTCTCTCACAAATAACAAGCACACACACAAAAACTGGGTCAACTATTGAGAGTTTCTCTAACTTGTGACTTCGGTCACACCTTGGGGTCCTTACTGTATGTGGGAAACAAACGATCGACCAGCCCTAAACCCCAATATGTATTTTACGTAAACATGGCGCCATGTTTGAGATAAAAGAGTTAATTAGAAGTGGTGCTACTGATTGCAAGATGCTGTAAAATGACAAAACTATCCAATAATTCAATTATGAAAAGAGTAGGTGGGTTTGGCCAAAGTGAATTTGTCAAGGAGAAAGCATAAAAAAACGGAGCGGGTGGTTCCGGCCAATGAAACTAAGCGACAGTGAGGCGGCTATGATGCTTATGGGGCAAATTAAGCATAAAAATTGCATTCTTGAGTTTGAAAAAAAAAATAATAAAAATAAAATAAAATAAATAACACATGTATTTTGCGACCTTAAAAGTACATAACTTAAAACCCATGTTTTGCAATTCACAAGAATGACAAACCTGTGGATATGATCATACAAGTCAAAAGAGGTGTCTGCTAAACTGAATATTTTTTCATTAGTCCATAATAAATTACGTCAAAGTATAAATAACAATAAACATGATAAATGAGGTAAGCTTAATAACAACGGGCCTAGATACTAATAGTCCGCTAACAGTATCATCAGTCATGAACGAGCATGACACAAACTGCATGAGCTAAACGGGTCAAATCCACTAGTAAATGGGTCGGTTAGATATTACTTGAGTGTCCAAATTGCAAAACTAAAGATCAGATTCTGTCAAGGGGAGTAATCCCCAGAATTTGTAAGCAATTCCTCATTACCACTCTGGTTGCTTCACACAATAACAATCTGCTGCTTGCCTCAGGAGACTCAATCACCTGCCAAAAGTTATCAATGTAAAGCCATATCTAAACAAGAACTATGTTTGACTTTTGTAAAGTCAAATAGCTTTCATAATTAAGACTTGGTTGATGAAAATGAGTAATTTATAAATATATGAACAATTTTGGAGGTTTGAAACTAGCAGTAACAATATGTCAATGCACGTAAAGGCAAATCGAAACGAAAACAATGTTTGACTTTTGTAAAGTCAAATCAGTAGTTTTTGTAATTAATACGTTGGCTCAAGAAAAGGAGTAACTATATCATACTAATATGAACATATTTTTGGAGCTTCAAAACTAGCCGCAACTTTTGCATTAAAAACCAACGTATTTTTCACTTGGCATGTTCATTGTACTTCTTTTCGTATATATGAGTGATGAGTCATTAATAATGAATTTCATCTTTTCATGTTTTTGGTCAACAAAAAAAGTTTAATGTAAAAAATGCAACAAATGAAAAAGTACGTTGATAAATTATCTAACAATTCAAGATAGTATAGATGAAGAATACGCATGTATATATATACCTTGCACTCTTGGTAAAAATTTGTAAATTTCTCAGCTAATCCGTATAAGTATTCACACAAGACATTTGGCGAGAAATTTATGCATGCGTCTTCAAAAGCCTGAAAAACAAGAGGGCTCGAAAAAATGACTCAGCAGATTAGATTAGGGTAGATGTAGGTTATGATTTATCTCAAAAGGGGCCTAGTCAAAAACTAACTCAAAAGGGAACGGGTCAAAAGAAGTATTTAAAAAGAGGTATTAGTAGGTCACCCCAAACCCGGTTCATGCACACCTGCCATATTGATCACTGTTCAAGGACGTATAGTACCTATCTGAAATTCACAGTTATGTGGTTCTCTTTACATTCTAGTAAGTACTAGAAGTTAATTGAGATAGATATTATATAATTATGACGCTGGGCAGATAGGGGGTGTATGCGAAAATGGGGGTTGGCAAAATGTACTGCCTCGGGTTGGGTCCAGGAAATGGGACAAACGGATTCCAGTGAAAAAAGTTACTCTTGTTTTTTGTTTGGGTCAAAACAGGTAGGAGGAGTTTTGGGGTAACTCGTAAACAGTTTTCTGTTTTTTCTATCAAAAGAACCATAAATGTATTTTTGAATATGATAACAAATTCTGTTTTTCTTTTCTTCCTAAAAATGTGATTTAAGAAACCTAATACATCTAAATACATTTTGGTTGACTTTTGACCCGTTTCATAACCCATATTGATTCTTCTTCAAAGTATCGTTTTACCTCAGCAAACCGGAGCAAATGTAATCCTAGTTTGTGTTCTTCATCTTTCTCTAATACTATTTGCGCCTCCTGTCACAAACAATTAAATATTCTTCAGAAACTTGATACCCAACTCAAGAAAAAACTTGAAATATAACAAAATGCAAATAAGGTTCAAGTGGCTATAAGATCTTACATTCTTTAACTTTTCTATGTCTTTACCAGATTTCTGAAGAATTGAACATGCTCGAGAGTGTGCATAAAGCACATATACAGCGGTATCTCCCTATTTATCATTAAACATTATTACACTAGAAATCGAAAAGAAAGGGAAGAACTAGTTAAAGACTTGAAATATAACTTCATTAGGCATACCTTATCATTGAGCATCTGATCATAACTGAACTTGTAATCGGTCAATCTATTGTTTTTCAGATCAGCGTATCTGTTAAGAGCGCACGCACAAGACCCTTATTAGAATTAGAGTCATATTCAAATATTATTTATTTGTGTGTTTTTAGTTAATGAGATGAAGCATTTGTATCTTACTTGACAGCACCATATCCAACTGCTTCGGCTGTGTGCTCAAGCTCTTCAAGCTCCTCGGCAGTCCACTCAGCATCAGCCTTGCCAAATTTTTCAGCTAGAAATTAAAGATAAATGTGTTAAATTTTTTGGAGATATGATAATTGTTGTCATCGTATTTGACTTAACAAAAAATTGGATAAAAAGTGTAAAGGATAATTTTGACCCATTACCCAACCCCCCAAAATTCTAAGAATAATTTTGACACCAATTTTTCACTTATAAATGACAAAACAATATAAAGCCATATACCTCGCTTTACAATAGCTGCTTTGCACCGACTTTTAGCTTCGTCAAGCAAATCAACCAACTTAACCACTTCTGTACTACGAGTCCGGAATTTTTGTCCATCATCGTCAAGAACAACACCAAATCCTACATAACTTGCTTTTGGGTATTCTCCTTCTTTAGCTGGAAGCCATCCGGCAAGTTTAGCAGCCTTAAAATAGAAAATGGTTAAGAAATTAGTATCCAATGGAACACTTTTTTTGCTCTGTTTTTTGAAGGGGAGTGGTCCAGTCGAAGTTAGGTTGTGTGAAAGTGACTTACAGTGAAGAACATGTCAAAGTGCTCACGTTGGCCTACATCAGTGACATATACTATCAACTCAGCTTTTTCAACATTAAGACGATACCTACATATGTACACAGATTATTTCATATGTATATAGAACGTGTATGTACACTCACACATTCAAGAAGTGATGTTGACGTAAATTTGGGTCATATGTTAAAATTTATTGAGGTTACTAAAAATCGCATGAAAACCAACCATAAAGCCGCAAGATCTGTGGAATTATAGTTAAAGCCTCCATCTGACTTCACAACTATAAGTGGTTGCTTTTTTCCCGGTATACGTATCACCTGAGCTCCAGCGTCGCTTTCAATCAGTCCCTTCTCCCTCAGCAGATCGAGGGTCGGACCAATGTAGGGATTATAAAAGCTTTCCCCCTGAAAACAATAGTATTAAATACCAACTAGTAAATTACAAAATGTGCATATATACCTATGTTATTTCAGAGCATATAATGCGGATCATGCAGGCCATTCATATATCAAATCCGCTTAGAATTCAGTAATCATACAAGAAAAAATTGGCGACTAAAAAGGGTGGTTCTAAAATAATACCTTTTCTACCAAATGGACGTCTAAACGCTCATATACTTGTTCAAAACCCTTTCGACTTATCTCACAGATTTGTGCCCATGCCTTCAGGTACCTTTCATCGCCGCCCTATTTTATACAAACCATTATTTTAGATATAAGAAACAAAATATAGAGATTGCAAAAGTTGTGTAGCACAAAATGGTTACTCACCTGGAGACTAACCACGGCCTGTTGGGCTCTCTTTTTAAACTCGGGATCATCATCAAATCTCTTCTTTGACGCCTTGTAAAACACCTATTTAAGTAATAATAGAATCAAGATAAGACTATCAATCATCCAATAGCATTTAGGAAAACAGAACCTCAAAAAGGCATCTTGTTTTCATGAAAATTTCAAGTTGCAACTCTTAGATTTTGAAATAGTACACCTAAAAATATTGTTTGACTTTAAGTGAGACGCTAAAATACATTTTGATATGATACGACAAGTATTTTAGAAAAACAAACTCATCAATGGTTACGAGAGAAAAAAAAATGAGGATATTGATAAGATTATCATAGTCAATTTACTCACCTGAAGCTCTCCAATAGCTTGATCATTAACTTCCCCATTAGGGAACTGTTCAAATAGATACTCGATCAACATTCCAAACTGCCAAAATGAAATTGTTAATTTGTTATTTACATGATGAGGAACAAAATTAGAAAGAACATGTATGTCAATACCACATTATTCATGTACCTGAGTACCCCAATCCCCAACATGGTTTCTTCGAAGCACTTCAACTTTAGAAAACTCAAGCATACGTGCTAAAGTGTCTCCAATGATAGTTGATCGTAAATGACCGACATGCATTTCCTTTGCTATATTGGGTGACGAAAAGTCTACTATTGCCCTTTTGACAGGAAACTTTGGTGCCCATGTGTGGATACCATCAGTTAACATCCTATGTATGCTCTGCAGGCATGGCGGTAAGTCAGTAACGACACTGAGCTAGGAAAGGAGTATATTCGAAATGGAGTTTCAAAAAATATGATTACGGCAATTACCTGAGCCATCCATTGGTCCGATAAGTTTAAATTTACATAACCAGGACCAGCTACAGAGCATGATTTTATTATGTCATTTGGCGGAAGGTTTCGAATGATGGCCTACATATTAGAACGATTACGTTGAAACATATTAACAGTGTTAAGCATTCATAACAGTTCACATACAAAAAAAGAGAGAGGAAAGTCAAGAAAATAGCCACATTACAGATAGTTTCACAAAGTTACTTTGCAAATTGTCTTTTTTTGTGAAATATGTTTTGCTAGCTTGATTTCTATAAAAGTCAAACTTTGTAACAACAAAAAGTTGACATTTGCCAACAGTCAAGTTTAAAACACAAGAAAAGATCTAAAAAGTTTTTTTGCATTGTTAGTTTGTGAAAAATAACACAGATTATCCTGATATTTTTTCAAGAAAAAACCATTTGTATTGTGACTGTTTTGATAAATCTCTGTGAAAAAAATACAAATATTACCTGTCCAATAGGTTCTGGAGCCGTGAATTCTGTACCCGTGTTTCTAATTCTAGGCCATAAGCTCATGGCGTTGTTGCTATAACCAAATGTAAATTTTGTATTAGTACTTAATAACACATATGATGATTCAGCCAAGAAACTCAACTTCACTATGGTATCACTAACGGAAAAATAACAGGTTGCTTTAGTATACAAGAAACGAAAAGTATGCGCAAATATTAGTCATCTATAAGTATGAGAAAGAATTTATACCATTGGTAATCACCAGCATCTTTTTTGGCGGGAGCAATTAAAGGAACCACATTTGGCCCGTCAGGAAAAGTATCTTTAAGTGATGCCTCAACCAAATTTGTTATATTTTGTTTGAGGTTCACTACATCATCAAGCTGCATTACAGAACCATTAGCATCATCTCAACTTCGTAATAATTTGTGAAATATAACAACATAAAGTGTGAATCAATGTTAAGAAACTTACACTTTCATCTGCCATTTTTTATGTCGAATTTGCTGACTTTAGCTTGATTGTTTCTTTAAGATGAATCTTTTAAGCATATCTGTCCAGCGTTGCAAAAACAAAAGTGTAAGAACTTCAAAGTTAAACTACACAAATAGATGCGAATTATGAGTTAACTTAGCTTGTGACACATGTTAGTGATTAGACTAGTCTCAAGAATTACCAGGAAATCAAAGACTGGTTCAATAAAACAGAAATAATGGATACGAAATCACTTTTATCAAATTCCTATTTATTGTAAAAAAAATCCTAGATTTGGCATTAACCGGTTACTTAGGTACCAAGTAATCAAGAAGTTTCCTTGCAGCCCACGCTACCTTATTACCTAAATTTACTTAAGCTGCAAGATATGAATAACCAATAGATCAATTATAATAAGTGTTAAATAACAACTGCCTCATGCCCTCATGTTCATAATATGTACAGACTACATGGTCACATTTAAAAACTGCTAGGTTTGATATCCATAATCTGCAAACTTGATGTTTAAAAGTTTAAGTCTTCATTAATTACCGTGAACTCTTGCATACGCTATTTTTTCGCCACACAAATATCCTAATGCAACCAAAATTTCTAGTTGAAAATTGGCAACCGATTAGCATGACACATAAAACAATTATGTTGCAAAACAGAACTACAACTATTTTGATAACCTTAAACCCCACGTTAGCAACGCACGAAACTGACTAATCCACATATAATGATGTTATCAACATGTTCACTTTAATTTGTAGTTTAAGTAAGCATGCATGCATGAATTACCTCAACACCAAACTGAAACTGAGACTCGTACGTACAGAATACCTATGGTTTTGTGCAGGGCCGTTCCGTGAATTTTTGAGGTCCTGTGCCGCTGTCGCAAAAGAGGCCCTCCTTAAACCCAAAAATTTTAAGCTAATGCAAATAAATTCATAATATTCTTTAAAAAAAAAAAAAAAAAAAAAAAAAAAAAAAAAAAAAAAAAGTATATAAGTATCTATATATGTTAATTTAACGATAACAAAGTACTTTCAATCATGAGTACAAATTAGACTATCTATTTCATAAATAATGCAATTCTGTTAGCATTCTTTGAAGCAAAGTTGTCGATCACCTCTTCAAAGTCAATATTCTCGAGTAAATCGCTATCAATGCCAATTCATTATTGCTTAAAGAAATTAGTACATAGAAATCATAGCATTATTGCTTAAAGAAAACTAAAGAACTTCTTGTTTACTAACCGATGCATATGTTGATATTTATTATAATGACTAAGGGTGTGTTTGATTGGTGCTTAATTACCTCATTCAGCGCTGATTTTTAAAATATGAATCGGTCAGCACGTTTGATAACTATAAATTTTGCCACTGAATGACAAATAAAGCGCTGAGTGATTTTGGATGGTAAGGCACGCTAAACGATTAAGTGGGCTGCATATAATACCTTTATCTCATGTCTTTCTCCCACGTGGATCTCCTCTCCTTGGTTATTCAACTTGAAAGAACTATTACAGAATCATATTGTACCACACATTTATCCTATATATATCAAAATAAACTTTGATTGGGCTATGTGTTATGTGGTGGTCAAATATTATGAAGCTATTTAGTTGTTAAAATATATGTATGATTAACTTATTTTTATTTATGTTAACTTATTTTGTTCATATTCATTTTGTATGCTACGGAGTATGAGTTTTATAAAAGAACATTATTTATAAATCAACATATTTTGATTAGTAAGTAATCAAAGAGTAGGTTTAAATGGTCATTTCCTTTTATTCAAAAAGCACACTCACATGTTTATCAAACAAGTATTTTCATTCAGAAACATTTTCACTCAGCATCTTTGAATTATTCAGTATTTTTGATTCACTCAGCGCTAAATAATACAGTTTTATCAAACAGCCCCTAAGTGAATTATATATCATTGTATCAATGTATCAAGCTTAAAATCCTTCCACTGATTCTAATTTATTCAAACTTTACAGGCCTACAACAAATACACGCATAATAACTTAAACAGGAATTAAAATTTGCTTGGTTCAGTGGTTCCCAACCACAATAAGGGAATTAAACTAAAGAAACAAGGACTAATGAAAAATAGAGATTTGTACCCGTTGAAATCGTGTGAATGATGAAGACGATTGTCGAGTCTCGAATGGGTTTTAACCCTTTAGATGATTAAGAATGCAAAATTCGGGTGTTTATATATGTAGATGTTTTGCTACCGCCAAACAAAAAATTACTGGACTTCAGTGCTACTGGGCTTGATATACGACAATTATGGGGCCCTTCTTGGATTTTGGGCCCTGTGCAATTGGTCACTTTGCACAGGCCCAAATCCGGCCATGGTTTTGTGGTAGATTCGACTATTATCTATTTATCTATATATATTATGGGGCGAAGGTATCTTTGCCTGCCTCGACTGAAGAGTAATAAAGAAGGGATAATTCCATATTTACCCAATCTAAACATGAAATTGTCATATATACCCAAAATACAATTTTTGATAGCATGATGTACAATGCACTTAAAGCATGTTTTGGGTAAATATGGCATTATCATGTTTTAGTTGGGTAAATATGGAATTGCCCCAATAAAGAAATGTTTTTCCAAGCGAAGAGGTATATGTTTTGTTATCGGATCTTTTACTTTCTGTCGGATCTTATGTTGGAATAACGGGTTTTAGACCCGAAAGCCCATTACATTTTTTTTTTTTTTTTCTGAGAACTGTTTTATTAAATGTACCCAAATCACACCGCCTAAAACAAGATCTGCTCCTCAGGTTTACGTATGATCTTTGTTTCTTAGTTTTGGTATATTTGGTTTCTATGTTTCTTCCTCTTCTCTTTTTTTTTTTTTTTTTTTTTTTTTTTTTTTTTGTATGTACATATTTTTCTTTGACTTTGTATGCTTATTTAATCTGACATGCTCCGTTTGTGGTTGAATCAATGCTCTAAGATTTTTGGACCCTAACTGTGTTGCCAAAGTATTTGTTTACCTATTATTTTTTTTTTTTTTTTTTTTTTTATTTTTTAACTTCTTTATTTTATTGACCTAAGGACATCTAAACCTACTAACTGTTTAGAGGATGCAAACAAATTGCCCCAACATTTTAGAAGAATCAAAACAACAACATTAACCCATGTGTTATTTATTCGAATGGTGGTGGGGTTGATTAGAATACTGAAACAATGAATGAAAAGAACGCTATAATATTCGGCTGTTTGTTATGAGATTAGACAAAAAAATAAATAAATAAATAATGTTTAGGGTTAGGAATCTAGCTGCGATACCATGTTGGATTATAGAAAACCAATAGCTAAACTTTATTAATCATCCACTGTTTATAGAGTAAATATGACAAGCGATAGTAAAATCCTAATGGACTCAATCCACAAGTCGGGCTAGGGCCAACTAACTTATCACCTTATAGGGACTGGTTTCGTTCCATTAAGTGTAACAATGTAGGAGTAAATGAAATAACCCAAACAATTAAATGCACAGATTTGTGTATAATGTAAGTTTATGTCCGTTTGTGAAGAGAATAAGGTTGGTTGATCATGTTTGTTAGGTCACTTAATTTCATATTGGCAAACACTTCTTAATGACCTTGGCAAAGAATTATAGATATCGCCTAACGGTCTTAGAATTTCTTCTATGCTAGCCTGCATTATTTGAATCAACCCTCTTTAAAAGGCCATTAATTACGTGTTGCTAAATGTAGTTTACATCATACAAACCACCTAGCTAAGGTTACGTAGCCGATAAAAGTGGAATAACTAAGATCATTGTTCGGTTTCTTTTAAAACTAATTAAAGTTTATGCTGTTTTGTCTTTTTTTCCAGATTTGGGTGCCATAAGCTACACACTCTTTAATTGTATTGATACTCCCTCCATCCCATATTAAATGTCCAATTTTGACAATTGGAATCTTCTTTCTTCAACTTTGACCGTAAATATTTTTAATATTTTTGAGCATCTATATTAAACAAATAAGTCAAAGTTTGTATGAGTATCAACAAATGAAAAGGATCCATGACTCTTAATAACCATTTTTCATTTTTCAATATTGTCAATTTGTCATTTGCTATGGCATTAAGTGGTCATAACGTAGGCGGGCCTCGGGTACGTCTATATATATAGAGAGAGATATATATGCTACATGAACTTGTAAAAATTACTATAAGTAACGGGATGAGGAGGATAGGAAAGCTTATACAACTAGGGAGAAGGCAACTTCACACCATTATTTCTCGAGAAGTGATCAAACCCCCACCCACGTATTCAACACCTTCTCATCTCCGCACTTACAATCTTTCTCCACTTGATCAACTCATCCCACATAGATACATACCACTGATACTCTTCTACCCAAATAATGAAAATTGCAGTGTAACCGCTGCTGACAAAGCTCGGGAGATAAAGAAACCATTGTCTCAGAGCCTAATACATTACTATCCCTTTGCTGGCAGGTTAGCCACACCCAACACACCTTTCATTAACTGTAACGACGAGGGAGTTGTATTTATTGAGGCCCAACATGATAGCCAACTTGACAAGATTCAACATACTAGTGAACAAAATGAAACTATGGTCCAACTTTTTGCTGATGATATGGTGTGGTCCAGTTCTCGTGGTAGTCGTACTATTCTTTTTGGGGTCCAACTCAATCACTTTGCATGTGGTGGATTAGCAGTGGCTATTTCTATGTCACACAACACTGGTGATGGATGTACTCTTGCAGCGTTTGTTAATCATTGGGCTTCTGTTTCACGTTATGGCTCAACTGATCAGAAAGAGGTACAACCCTTTAACCCTCATTTTGTTTATAACGCGAGCGCCGATCCTTGTCCACCACAACCTCGCTTTATTGTTGAAGAGCATGCCAATTGTATCACGAAGAAATTTGTGTTCTCTAGCTCAAAAATAAGTGACCTAAAGAAAAAGGTGGTTGCCTTGGGAGAAGTTGGAGGTACACTACCAACACGGGTTGAATCATTGACCGCTTTGATTTACAAAACCGCCGTGGAAGCAGCCACCCAAAAGTCAGGTTCCTTTGTGCCATCTTATTTATTTATGCCAGTAGACGTACGCAAGAAATTTGACCCGAAGTTACCCCAAACTACAGTCGGAAATGTATTGTCTACTATGAAGATAACAACTATGAATACAAGTGAAACATCATTAAATGTGGTGGCTTCCAAGATAAGGAAGGAGAAGGAGCAACTTGAATGACGAGTCCAAAGTATAAAACAGGCAGCTGAAAACCACAAATCAGTGTTGTCGGTATTGGAACGTGAAGATGTTGCCAGGAGAGCATATTGTTGTTCAAGCTTCTGTGGATTTCCTTTTTACAAAGCGGATTTTGGATGGGGAAATCCCACTGGTGCAACAATATATCTAAAAAATGCAGGCATTCCGTTTATTGTGCTCATGGATACTCTGGACGGAGATGGTGTAGACGCTTTGGTGTCTTTGGTTAAAGAAGACATGGAAATATTTGAGAAAGACAAGGAGATGCTTTCATATTGCCAAATTAACCAGATCTAAAGTATCATGGCGGCTTTCATATCAATAAAAATCATATGAGAGATATACAAATAAATCTGGTTTTCCTCAAATGTATAATGTAAATAAAATAATAAAATTTCACTATGTTACAACTCTAGTTCTATTGTTTAGTTAAAGTAGCTATTTGATAATATGTTTCACTTCATATTATCAATACGAAGCTCGTTTCTAGCTATTGTTTCTAAGGATATATCGGTTGTGATCTAGGTATTAACCTTTTAGGGCTAATGGCACCAAAATGTATCATGGTTGTCACTTATTCCTTTTATATGTATCGAACGATTTTTTTTTTTATGTATATTAAACTTGATTTTTAGGGCATTTTCATGTACTTTATGATCATTTTGCTCCTCTTTTTATTAACATGAGAAGGGTAAATTGTCATAAAATACACAAAAATACCCAAAAAATTAAGTTTATTACACATAATAGCAAAAAAAAATTATTCGATACATATAGAAGAAAATTATAACAACTATAATACATTAAGAGACTATTAGCCCAACCTTTTAATGTTTATGTGTGTTATATTAAAAACATGGTTAATCCAGTAAAAATGGCCACGCTTAAATCGGGCGATGAAATTTCGAATAGAACCAAGGATGCATTAATTTAAGTAATCATGCAGTTTGATTTGGAGATTCAGTGTTTTCTCGAACTCAACGAAAAAGCAAGTTATAATCTCAATAAAAAGTTAAACTAATTTTGTCAACCAGCGTCTACATTTCTAAATAATAGACTATAGAAAAGTTCTATTACATGAGACCCCACGTCTAAGATTGGTGGTGCAAATATGTTATGTGAACCTATGAGTATTTTTGATCATTTGGGAAACGATCAGCTGACCTCCGTGACAAATAATACAATGCATCAACAACGTACACTCTGTGGTAGCTGATAAAGTATCAGCTATAGGTGCCTCATGTACCTCACAACACCCCTATAGTCCTCAAATACTTGGTTCTCACATGAATGTATTAGACGCCCACCATGCCGTTTATGGTGCTGCTACTTTGGAAAGTACGCATGCAAAGGAGAATAAGCGTTCACATATGGGGATAACTATTCGTGAACCTGTGTTGGTGCAACAATGTAGATTTCCAATGGTGTGAACATATAATAATGATTCTGTCGTTGATAAAGGAAAAGCTAAAATAGGTAGTCATTCCCGTTTGAGTTTTCGTCGTATATTGACGTCCAAAAAAACTTTGTAAACGACACTATAGGGAGTACCAAGTGTACATAACTCTCGGATTAGGTGGTATTGGGTTGTCGGTCGAACAACGGACTAACAGTGTTGTTTCCTTCCCTTCTGGTGCCTCTTTCTCAACTTTCATTCCTGCTTCGGGTTTCAATTATGGTTACTTTTGTTGTTATTCAATATTTTAGACCATAAATTGTTGGCTAATATATTTTTTTATAATTGTTACTTTCGTTTTCAGGTTGCGATTATCGAGGTCCACGAGTGTTGGATTTCAGTACACAGACGGTTCGTGTTGTCCACAATACCTATTCGGCAGCATGCTCATCATCTGCGGACATCTTTACGGATCTAAATCGTTCATGTAGCCTTATTTGCCATTCACGCTCGCTTCCTTGCGTAGAACCAGTTACTGATCATACTCAGTCCATTCCTCAAGTTCTTGGTATAACATTTGATTTTTTTTTTTTTTTTTTTTTTTTTTTTTTTTTTTTTTTTTTTTTTTTGTTTCTTTTACTTACGGGCCACCTACATTGTGCCTATATATTCTCACTCACGTTTCATTTTTCATGCTTATCTGTTAGTGCTTAGTGCTGTAAGAAGTTCAGGTGGCCATTCATTGTTGGACAGAAGTGTTACGGGTTCAGACCCTATGTGTACTGGCACTGCCCATTCAGATTCACTACCCTACCAGGTTCACATTTTCGATACTCATTCTGTTCTTAAGTTTTAGGTATAATCAATGTATCACCGAAACGGGAACGACAAAGGGATACGGGGACGATATGGGAATGCGAAACGGCAAAAATAAAAAATTCAAGACACGAGAACGGCATAGATACAGCAATAAAAAATATAAAAAATTAACAATATATTAAAGAAAATCCCAAATAGATATATGTTGATTTAAATTGTAAACTCCAAAAATACTACATCTTCCCAAAGGTAATTAATTATCAATAATCAAATCATTTTCAAATTCCGATTCATCTAATGAGAGATCGGCAAACTCCAAAAGCCCTACATCTTCCATTAAATCAAAAGCATCTCCACCCATATGCCACATCTTCACATCATCATTCGGATTCCTTGACAAAAGTCGGAGATTATTATGGATGTAAACCAAGTCTTGAGCACGGCTTGTAGTCAACTTGTTCCTCCTTAGCGAGTGAATAAACACATAAGTACTCCAATTACGCTCATCACAAGAAGATGAACTAGATTGTCCAAGTAATCTAAAAGCCAAAGTCTAGAGAAAAGGAGTTTGAGCACCAAAGTTAACCCACCAACTCTTGGGTTCTATAGTACCCATCATTGAAATGATTGTTAAATCAGAAAAAAAAAAAAAAAAAAAAAAAAAAAAATCCACTCTTCATTGAAAACATTGCATACTCATCAAGGACTCTCCTATGCTCATCATCATTAGGAAACAACATTCGAAAAAAATCGTCATTTCTTGTGAAATTTCTGCATCCCTATGTGGAGCACTTCTTGTAGAATCCTCTTGTAACCATGCATCACTATAATATCTACAACATTTAAAAGTTAAAACATAAGTATATAATAGTAATCAAGCATATCGTTTAAAATCATATACATCATAAAAGAGACTTAATTGAGATGTCGGATGTTTTTCTTTCTTGTAGATCTCAATCTTCACTTTCTCAATCATCGAATACCACATCTCATACACCAAGTGCAAACATGGTTTGTCGGTGCTGCAAGCTCTAAACATCTCATATATAGGTCCAGTGAAACTAAGAATATATAATACTTTATCCTACCATTCATCATTCACAATCTTTTCTTTAACAAAGTTTGCTTTCACAGTGTCATATTCTCTATAAGAAGACCATTCTTCGCTTAGGGTTATTAGACAAAAATATTATTAAAGTTTGCCAAAAAGTGCGATTTGGTTACTCAAGTTTTTTTGGTTACAAAGAGGTTACTCAAGTTTGGTCACCGGTTATATAAGTTATTCTGTATGTTTTAACCTTCTACTACAGGTTTTTTTTTTCGTTAATTTCAAAAATGGTCCCTCATACTAACTGTCATTAGTTTTTTCCGTTAGCTAACGGCCGTTTGCAACAAACATTTGCACTGTTAGTCCCTTATCCTAACGACCGTTTATACTTAACTCAAAATTTGGTATTCATACACTTTTGTCCGTTTTTCTTACGTTTTTTGACCTTTTTTACGGGTTTTCCGTTTTCATATGTTTTTATACGTTTTTGTTCGTTTTTATACGTTTTCACCCATTTTCTTACACTTTCATCCGTTTCTCTTACGTTTTGTCCGTTTTTCTTACGTTTTTTCCACTTTTATATGTTTTTGTCCGTTTTTATACCTTTTCGCTCAGTTTATTATGTTTTCGTATGTTTTTCTTACGTTTTTATCTGCTTTTCTTACTTTTTTTTCGTTTTCAGACTATTTTTTTCTGTTTTTCTTACTTTTTTTTCGTTTTCATACGTTTTTGTTTGTTTTTACATGTTTTCACATATTTTTATACACTTTTATACACGTTTTTATACACATTTTTACATACGTATAAAACAAAACAAGTATAAAACATACAAAGGTGTAGAAAAACGTAAAAAGACATATGAAACGTACACAAGCGTATAAATGCGCACACAAATGTAAGAAAAAAAATATGAAAACCTATGAAAACGTATGAAAATATACGAAAAACAGATGAAAATGTACAAAAATGGACAAAAAACGTACGAAACTGGAGAAAAACGTACGACAAGAGAGAAAAACGTACATAAACGTAAAACAATGTAAAGAGCGTACGACAAGAGAGGAAAACATACATAAACGTACAAAAACGGATAGAAATGTACAAAAATATACAAAGATATGTGAAGGAGAAAAATGTAAAAAAAAAATTATAAGAAAAACATTATAAAAAAAAAAAAAAAAAAAAAAAAAAAAAAAAAAAAAAAAACGCGCATAGTAACTTTTTGTTAAGGTTCAGTAACCTATTTAATAAACCCGTAAACTATAGTAACTTCCTTGTAACATTTTAAACTATAGTGCTGACGTGGACAAGGGGAACTGGTAATCGGCCGGTTGCCGACCCTCGCAGTAACATTTATGTAACATTTTTAATCTTTGAGTAACCCAAATGACAAACCCGTTTACTTAAGTTCCCTCTTTGTAACCAAAAAAACAATAGTAACCAAATCGCACTTTTTGGCAAACTTTAGTAACTTCTGTGTCTAATAACCCCTTCGCTTATGACCATAGCTTGAAGACCCGTTTTGATAAGTTTAAATCTCTTAAGCATCACAATGATGTAGGCAAAGCGAGTATCTGCAACCGAAAGCAGTCTAGGAGGAGTAAACTTGGAGAAAATCGAGAGTATCATGTTATGGTTCATGATGAAATTTTTTATGCAATCGCATCCCAGTGAACATCTTTTATCTAGTTGCACTGTTTACTTGGTGAACAAATGTTCTTAACAACAAGATTAAGCGTATGAACAACACATGGTGTCCAATAGATGTGAGGAAACTGACTCTCTATAAGTTGTCCAGCCGCCTTACAATTTGCTGCATTGTCAGTAATGATTTGCACAACATTTTGATGACCAATTTCATTGATGACTTCTTTCATCAAATCATCAATAAAAAATCTATCTTTTACTTCCCCAAAACAATTCACTACCTTTAGAAACAATGGACCATCACATGAGGTAGCCATGAAATTGATTAGAGGCTTTCTTGTAGGATCACTCCAACCATCACTCACAACAGTCGCACCTTCTTCTTTCCATGTAGACCTAAGGGGTTTCAATTGCCTATGGACATTATACTTTTCTTTTTGTAGTAATATTAATCTGAGCTTATTATAACCAGGAGGTACATAGCCATCAATTTTGTTGGCAGCAGCAAACTAAAAAGACCTAAGATAGTGTGGATTGCTTGTAAGATTAAAAGGTAAACCTCCGGTATAAAACATCCTTGCTATTTCTTGATCTAGTTGGTCCCTAATTTCAACATCAAAAGCTCTTTTAATAGGTCTTTAACTGTAGAATGGTAATACACAAGATAGTGATATGATTAGAATGATTGTCATTGCATGCTTGTTATATACGGACTTTAAATAGGAGATTACATAAGACATATTTGGTAAGTCCTTAAATCATGGTAATCACCAATGAATGCATGATTATCACTAAACAATCTAAATTACAGCTAATGAATGACTAATATACACTTAACACTCCCCCGCAGTCCGAGCGGCGAAATCGCGAAAGCTCGGACTGGAGATTAAAAGCTAATAAACAATAAATTAAAGCAAATAAATAATTGTTGATGAAGACATTCAATAGCAAGCGGAAGCACATCTTCAACAATAAATAACAAACCGGATAAACCAAAGTATCCGTACCAAATAGGATAAACCAAAGTATCCCAAACAGTCGTCTCGGGAATAAGAACCCTAGATTCGACACCAACAAAAGTCGTCTCGGGAATTAATACCCTGGATTCGACATAAAAAAAATAAAAAATAAATAAAAAACAAAGGACTTCATGACGCGTACTATGACTCATAACTAGTAGGATGAATGAACGAAAGTTGGTTCTAAAACTTCAACCCCCAAAGAACCTTCCAAACAAACGGGGCGTGTTTTTCCCTAGAAAAACATAAAGATCACGGATTTAGCAGAAGTTGTGGTTTATTTTGATTAAAGATTAAAGGGAGCCTCCGAACCTCCGGCGTGTAGCCGGCGGCCCGAGGCGGCGGGGGAAGGGTTTAGGTTTTGTGGATCTTAATGGCATGATACCATGTAGAATGTTAATACACAAGATAGTGATATGATTAGAATGATTGTCATTGCATGCTTGTTACATACGGACTTTAAATAGGAGATTACATAAGACATATTTGGTAAGTCCTTAAATCATGGTAATCACCAATGAATGCATGATTATCACTAAACAATCTAAATTACAGCTAATGAATGACTAATATACACTTAACATTAACTACCTTTTCTTTTCTTAAATCCAACACGAGCTTCACATGGCAACGCGACTTTTTTGCTTTTGACATGGCAACATGGGGTGACAAACAAAAGATGAAACAGTTAGAAGAAGCGTATGAAGAGAAAAAAGCCGAGTCAAAAGCGAAAGAAGCCGCGTTGCCATGTGAAGCTGGTGTTGGATTTAAGAAAATAAAAGGTAGTTCAAGACCTATTGAAAGAGCTTTTGGTGTTGAAACTAGGGACCAACTAGATCAAGAAATAGCAAGGATGTTTTATACCGGAGGTTTACCTTTTAATCTTGCAAGAAATACTACAAAAAGAAAAGGATAATGTGCACAGGCAATTGGAACCCCTTAAGTCTACATGGAAAGAAAAAGGTGTGACTATTGTTAGTGATGATTGGAGTGATCCTACAAGAAAGCCTCTAATCAATTTCATGGCTACCTCAGGTAATGATCCATTGTTTCTAAAGGCTGTGAATTGTTTCGGGGAAGTAAAAGATATATTTTTTATTGTTGATTTGATGAAAGAAGTCATCAATGAAATTGGTCATCAAAATGTTGTGCAAATCATTACTGACAATGCAGCAAATTGTAAGGCGACTGGACAACTTATAGAGAGTTAGTTTTCTCACATCTATTGGACATCATGTGTTGTTCATACCCTTAATCTTGTTGTAAAGAACATTTGTTCACCAAGTAATGTGGAAACAAATGCACTAGCATATGAACAGTGCAGCTGGATAAAAGATGTTCACGGGGATGCGATTGCAATAAAAAATTTCATCATGAACCATAACATGAGACTCTCGATTTTCTCTAAGTTTACTCCTCTTAGACAGCTTTCGGTTGCCAATACTCTCTTTGCCTACATATTGTGATGCTTAAGAGATTTAAACTTATCAAAACGGGTCTTCAAGCTATGGTCATAAGCGAAGAATGGTCTTCTTATAGAGAAGATGACACTGTGAAAGCAAACTTTGTTAAAGAAAAGATTGTGAATGATGAATGGTGGGATAAAGTATCATATATTCTTAGTTTCACCGGATCTATATATGAGATGATTAGAGCTTGTGACACCGACAAACCATGTTTGCACTTGGTGTATGAGATGTGGGATTCGATGATTGAGAAAGTGAAGATTGAGATTTACAAGAAAGAGAAACGTCCGACACTCTCCTACATTGTTTAGCTCAATCTTTAAATCCAAGGTATATGATTTTAAACTATATGCTTGATTACTACTATTATATACTTATGTTTTGACTTTTAAATATTGTAGATATTATAGTGATGCATGGTTCCTCGAGGATTCTACAAGAAGTGCTCCACGTAGGGATGCAGAAATTTCACAAGAAAGGACGAAATATTTTCGAAGGTTGTTTCCTAATGATGTTGAGCATAGGAGAGTCCTTGATGAGTATGCAATGTTTTTCAATGAAGACTGGATTTTTTTCTGATTTAACAAGCATTTCAATGATGGGTACTATGAAACCCAAGAGTTGGTGGGTTAACTTTGGTACTCAAACTCCTTTTCTCTGGACTTTGGATTTTAGATTACTTGGACAACCTAGTTCCTCGTCTTTTGCCGAGTGTAATTGGAGTACTTATGCATTTATTCACTCGCTAAGGAGGAACAAGTTGACTACAAGCCGTGCTCAAGACTTGGTTACATCCATAATAATCTTCGACTTTTTCAAGGAATCCGAATGATGATGTAAAGATGCGGGATGTGGGTGGAGATGCTTTTGATTCAATGGATGATGTACGGTTTTTAGAGTTTGCCGATCTCTCACTAGATGCACCGGAATTTGAAAATGATTTGATTATTGATAATTAATTACTTTTGAAAGATGTAGTATTTTTGGAGTTTACAATTTACATCAGCATATATCTATTTTGGATTTTCTTTAATATATTTTTAAATTTTTTATATTTTTTTATTGTCGTATCTATGCCGTTCCCGTATCTTGAATTTTTAATTTTTGCCGTTTCTCGTTCCTGTTTCGGTGCTACACTGATTCCACAATGGAGGTTGATCTGTATCTGTACTTGATGATCCTTGTGTTTTTTGTTGTGTTTTCTTGAGAAGCCATAATAGATATTTGATGGAGATGATGAGAGAGTGTATATAATCGTATATGTATATGCCGATGCCCTAATGTATATGCCGGTTGGGTCCCAGCCTTTTGGAATAAAAAAGCCCATTAAAACCCAAAAGAAACGGCTTGGAAACTTCTTGGAAATCCATAAACGGCTAGGAATTTCATACGAAACATTTCGAACATTAGGGAAACGTTTTGGGGGAGTATCCATTCCCACCCCGTTTCCAAACGGGAACACCGGCCTTGTAGGCGTTTCGGTGCTTCACCGGGTATAACAGACTCAAGAGGTTTGCTTTTTATTTTATTTTTATTATTATTATTTTTTTTAATCTATATATCCGTTCTATTGTTACTGTATATTGTGACAACAATTCTTTTCTTCATGTTTATGTGTTAGCACTTGGTGCAGTTGCGCGGTCTCCAGGCTCACTAGAATGTCCTACTCCTATGAGGCCCCATCACAGTAGGTCACGTACGGCTTCAAATAATGCTGCTGGCCGTGCGACACGACGCGCCTCCATTCATACAGGTACTATCATAATAATATGGTTGTAAACCTAAAAGAATGTTTTGCCACTATATTGGTAACTTGCTATAGATTTTTGTCTCAAGTTCACAACAACTTATAAACCCGCAAAAATATTACGCAAATGATTTTATTATATACGTTGCCGCGTAGTTGTTTTTATTACGCAACTTATAAACCTCCTAGTTGTTTTTATTATATATGCCCCTTAAATAAATTTTAGGAAGGTATTCATCTAAGAGTTAGCATATAAATCGAATTGATAGTTGCATCACAGCCATTATACTTTTCTGTTGTATCACATAAAGTCTCTTCACTTTGTTTTATTTCATTAATAGTAACTTAAAAGTTACAAAATTAAGATACAATCTTAAACTTATATAGAAATCCAAATATGTTAGCTAGAGAATACAAGTCAATCTTGTTTGCAATCCAAAATAACGAAGAACTATTAAGTTTGGGAAATATGTCTTCATTCAGAACTGGTTCCGCCATCTCCACATAGCAAACACCTTGAAGAACCTTTGATAATTTCCTGAATTTTGCATTTTTAATGGAAACAGATTGACTTGCCAATAATATGCTCTGCAGTTTCTGCCACGCTCTGGACAAAGAGGGCATAAAGGTTCTAAATACCTCTCGTCTCAAAGGTTTGAAGGGCTAGGTGGCCTATCATGAGTTGCCCGCCACATGAAGACATAGGAGGAACAAAGCATCCCAGTTGAAGTTTTTACCCAAACAATTCGTCATTAAGAGCCGCTAATGGATTGTATGAGAGAGACTTCTAACCGGGAAAAGTTGTTTATGGTCCAATGACCATTCCAGCCGTCTCATGAATCATCTTAGAGGGAGGGACTCGCTAAAAAGGCAGTAAGAGATAGTCAATCAGCCCCTCAGGTTTTGGTGAGTATCTTTATATTGATTTTCACTTTATACTTATGTGAATATTTTGATCACCTAGTAAACAAGCTTGGTCACAGACAACAATGTTACCGGTAGTTTTGGAAAAGTATATGCGGAAAAGTGTCTCACTCTAAGAGTCTAAGGGCAGAAGTCTTGTTGCTTTCAAGCGTCTAGATCGTAAATATGGGCAAGGAGACCCCGAGTTATTTTAATAAATCAATTTGCTTTCTTGTTACAGGTACGAAAATCTCATCTCTCTCATGAGATTTTGCAGTGAAGGGGTGAGATGATCCTCATTTACGAGTATGCATCACGTGGAAGTCTTGACCGCCTATTAAATGACGCCACTCTCATGTGGACACAGCGCCTCAGGATATGCTTTAATGCAAGCTTAGTCCCTTCGCAACATCAAGGCATATCTTGAGAAGCTGTGTCCACGTGAAAGTAGTGTCTTCTAATACGAGATCAAGACTTCCACGAGATGCAAACTGGTACATGAGGATCATGTCACCCTCTTAGCTGCAATATCCCATGAGAGAGCTGAGATTTCATATTGTAACATGAAAGCATCATGAGTTATTTAAATAATTCAGGGGCTCTTGCCCATATTTACGATCTAGACACTTGAAAGCAACTAGGCTTCAGCCGCTAGAGTGAGACCCTTCTCTTGCAATAAAACTACTAGCTCCGATAACTTTGTTATCATTAAAGTTGTCAGTGGCTGATCTGATGATCTGATCTCTTCTTTAATTTCCAGATGTTCAGATTCCTTCACAAAGAATGCCATTATTTGTTGATGGCTGAAATGAGAAGCTAATTTACCTGTTCAAGCAATAATAACACATCAAACCTCAAAAGGTATTCAAACAATTACAATGTACTTGGTACAAATAATGAACGTGGAAACGAGTTTAACAAGCTAAAAGTCCACACAATTGATGAACAAGTTACAAGCTCATACCATAAATTTAATACCATGGTAACTAGTAACTTCATCCATACGTAAATTTAATCAAACATTTGACCAGCTATTAAATCTCAGTTTTTAACAGATTCCAAAGGTGTGATCTTACAATGTTACAAATAACTTTTAGTTCATCCATTCATGTAACATGCCTAACCACATATTCACACACAATCTAAATACACGCCTAATCTAACCTTATTTACTAAAAGTATAATTAGATGTAAATGTAGATTTTGGTGGTGTTTAGATTAGCTTATGCTTATGGGCTTATTTGAAATTGTAAAAGCTCATATGTCCTTTTTTTGGGCTTATGAACTTATCAAGTTGTGCTTATTAACTTTTCCAGTCACACGCCTCAGTTCACAACAATAGAGAAAATCTAGATCTAACAAGATCCAACATCAAAATAAAAACACAGCCAAATTAAAGTGGGCTACAAAAACTAAGGTTGACTTATAGATCTAACAAGATCCAACCTCAAAATAAAAACAGCCAGCCTAAAAAACATCATCAGCCTTAAAACAAGCTAGCTAGATTTAATAAAAACTTATATATCTTTAGATCTAACCAAAAAAATTAAATAAAAAATACCCAAGTACTTATATATAACTTTACAACACAAAAGGGTTTTCAAAGAGAGCTTACAGTTTTCCAGCTGTGATATTCCGGCAGCTATATTTTTTTGTTGACTACATTTTTAGATTTGTGTTTGTTGTGTGTGTGCTAGTGGGGATGAGGTGGTGGTGTTTAAATAATACTATAATGGGGAAATAAGGGTGTTTGGGAATTGGGTTTGCTTTTTTTTTCTTTTTCTTTTTTATTTGTATTTCTGCATCCGGTATTAATGGTTAATAAAAGTACGTATCAATGCACGTTCTCGTCATGTGCATGATCTCTTTTCCCAATCACTGACAAATAAGAAACAATTAACTAAACTTAAATTAAAATAAGGGCATGTTTGGTATGTATATTGTGGTTATGGGGTATGACAATAAAAGTGATACATATTGTTTGTTTGCGCTACATGGGTAATGGGTTTGAGTTTTTAGATTAAGGAAAACGATTGGGAGACCTAAAAATGTGACTAATTATGTGCCTAAATAAATGTGGTAATAAGTTATTGGTTTGTGATGAAGCGGGTCCCCTTATGTCACCAACAAGATATTGACACATAGGTTAAAACATATAATTAGGCATGTCAATCAATGCCCTTTGATTAATATCTTAATCTATACTACTTATAATATATCTTACACCTTCTTTCATATTAATTTTTTAAGATTATCAAAAATAAATTTTTAAGTAAATACAATTAGCTAATCTATTAGTACAACCATCTAATACAATAAATATTCAACCATTTGACTTTTCAACCCCTTATTTAATGTTGAAAAAAAAAATCTACATAAAAGGTACATAATACATTACTCGCATAAAATTTTATTTATAGGGTACCAGCCGCCGCAACGCGCAGATACCCTGCTAGTATTAGATATTCACCGTACCACTCAAGAGTGGCATCTATCAAATATTGATTCCCTTTTATTGCTCCCACCCACTTTCCCATTTTCATGTGAGGTGATGTTTGTTATGAATTAGGTATTTTGGTTTGAGAGAAAATATTTGAATTGATAAAAATTGTTTAGTTTGAGTTTTCATATATGAAATAGTATTTAATTCCCATACATGTGGTCTTTGATGACACCCACCTTGACCCTTTACATTTCTGACATTCAGGGTGCATTTGGTTTGTAGATGGATTTAGGTTTCGGATTCGGATTTGGTTTAGGATTTTGATTTATATTTGGATTTGGATTTGATGTAAGAGAGAGAAAATATATTATAAAATAGATAATTTATTATTTTAGAAATGTATACTATAAATTTGATTGATATAAATAAAAAGAATGCGAGATAGTGATGAAAGTGGGGTCCACTAATATTAGAAAAAGAGAAAACAAATATCAAATCTCATGATACCACCCAATATTAATAGGAATGAGATCTATCATAGTTTCATTGTTTGATTCCTAATTTGCGGGCCTATTATAACAACCAAACACACAAAATTTACTTTTTATCATCCAATTCCCATGAAACCCATGAACCAAACGGACCCTCAATCTAGCTTTCTTGACTTTTGACAAATGTCACATGCAAATATCAATTGTTTTTTCATAATGGTGGGCCACTCCTTTTTAATATTATTTTTAAAATTATACGGAGTAAAACAATATTATAAATTTAAAACAAACAAGATTATTTACTATCAATCATTTTCTCTCCTTTACTTTTCTTTCAAACCAATTCCAAATTCAAATTTAATTATAAACCCACTTGGCAACCAAATGGGCTCTGTGTTATTTAATTTGATACTCAAATCAAATTTATCAAACCAAACAACAACAATCTAATGATACATTTATATATAAACTCATACCGATTGTGATTCATGATAGCATACCAAACGCATCCTAAGTCGAGTCATATCATTGTACATATTGTTTTGGGACGATTGGGACTCATCGGTAAGTACTTATTTTATGGAGTAATGGGGAAGAACATCATTTATTACCCCCATATGTGCGTTAATCTTAAAAGTGCTCCTAGTGTTTTGATTTTCTTAATTCGAGTCATTAGAATAGTTTAATATAAAGTATGTAAAGATTCCAGTGTAAGGGGAATGTTCATTCCTTATAATGTATTATTTTGGATGGTATGGTAAGAGTGTATGCAAAAAAAAAAAAAAAAAAAAAAAAAAAAAAAAAAAAAAAAGGACTACCATCCCGTTTCATTCTATGTTCATTTTATGCTTTTAGTTATTTTTCATTTATTAGCTTAAGTCGAGTCTAGTCTTGGCTTAGCAACGCCATCTTGTACATGTAATTAACCAAGATTGTTAACTCGCCACCAGTAAAACTTCATTTATCCAACAAAACCGTGTAATTCATATCCCTATACCTAACGTTACAACCCTTTAAAAGACCTCTTTGATAGTTTATCCTAGGTGCTTACGCCATGTGGTGGAGGTTTGATCCTTTCCCAAGCCTATGGTAATCTATTTTGCTATGACAGGTAGTGAGAGATATCTTCCATTTCCATAATGTTATATTACTTTATTACACCCGAGAGATGTGAGTATCTAAACACTATTTGTGAGGTGCTAGTGTATGACCTCCGTGCTTGTCTATTGGTCTTTAGTGGAATGATTATTTGTTGTAATTACTTTTATATTAGTGTTAAATGACCCCTAACTTGTCTTTTGAGTAGAATAAAAGCGCATTTGCTTGAGGACAAGCAAATCTCAAGTGTAAGGGTATATGATGAGGCGAAAAATGGTCCGTTTTTAGGGGGTCATTTAAGCCCGAATCCGACTTTATTTGATCAAATATTGCCCTAAATCGTTTCTTTTGTGATTTTAGGTACTTGGAGAGTGAATTCTGGAAAAGAAGCCATTTTGGACGTTTTTGGAGCATAAAAGTGAAGAAAACGGCAAAGTCTCAATTTTCCATGTTGGGAACAGTACATGAAGGCGTCAAGAGTTCTTCCTGACGGCGTCAAAATCCCAAGAATAAAAATCCGTAGTTGATGACGGCGTCACACAGGACGTCAGAAGTAGATCAAGGCCGTCCAAGGAAGTATTCGGCGGCGAGATGACGGCGTCACACCTTTGTTCTTGACGCCGTCATCCCTATTTTCCTATATATAGTTTTCTAGTTTTTCACAATTAAGAGAGAAGTTTTGGGAGAAACCCTAAAGACGATTTTGGTGCAACTTTTATAGGTTTTTCAAGGGTTCCAAGCCCTTGATATCTTGCATTGTAATTGAGATAAGTGTTCTTCTAATTCAATCAATATGTCTATGTGTTGGTTGTCTATATCTTGTTCTTGTCTCAATTCCATTATGCTAGGCTAGATCTCTTTTGTGTTTGCTTAGATCTAATGAAACCTAGATATTGATTATGTGTTAATTACTTGTTTATTATTGTCTTGGATGAATTATTTTATATGTTAGGCTTAAGAAAACTGGCAGATCTCCAAATGGTAACATGCTTGAACGTCTTAAGAAACATGAACCGAGGCGTACTAGGTCTTTATTGGTTGTATTTAATGCATGAGCCACTGTTTACAATCCCTATAGTTGTGTTGGGCATGGTGTAGGAGGAGATAAGAGCTCATAGAATTGGGGAGTTATGTATGTCACCCCATGAATGGTATTAAGGAATACAATCCGTCATCCATACAATTATAACAAGTAATTAACGTGTAAAAGATATCTAGGGAGTAGTGAAATCTAAGTAAACACATTTTCTCCAATTACTGCTCACAACCTTAGTATAACTAGTTTATTTTCATTTTTAGTATTTTATTTTGATTGCATCTTAGTTTTGGGTTAGTTGAATAGCAACTAATTCCGCCCACTCTTCCAAAACCCGAGATTTTACTTGCTTTCATAAAAATATAAAAATACAAAAATAATCATCCCTCACCTTTAGAACTAGTATTTAGGCTTTCTAATCCTAGCGACACTATTCCTAAGCTGAACGATCAATCCCTCGGTACTTGTCACTATACTATACTACAACGATCAGGTACACTGCCTGGTGGGGGTTGTAAGCTTCTCGAGATCCCTCGAGAGGTAAAGCCTGTTGCGATTCCCACGCATCAAGTTTTTGGCGCCGCAGCCCGGGGAATAGTTATTGTCTAGGTTAGGATTTCTTTTTATTAGGTCTACTTGCTAGATTCCTTTCTAGTAAGATTTTATTTTTATTTTTAGGTTTTCTTTAGTCTATCTTATTTCTTTGTGTCTTTGTTCGTAAACTATTTCGATGGATAACAATAACATTGATCGTTTGATTCCTGTTATTCATGTTTTTCGTCGTAGGATCTTCCAAATGCCCGCCCCACGTCCTTTAGCAGAAAATGAGAACCCACCTAACCTCTCACCCAACCACCACTTTGACAATAATTCTGAGCTAGAAGAGTCTGATCATGATGATGACCGTAGGGCTAGTCCTTTTTACTATTCAGACTCCGATGAGGATCTTGATGATGGTGACGTGATTAATGAGGATAGAATGGAAGAGGAAATAAACCCTCTTAGGTATGTTGACCCTAGAACTAGGATTGAGTGTGATAGTTCATTTAACATGCAATTCCCTTGTAAGATTGGATTTAAGAGCTTTAACGCCTATCTTAACTCATCTCTTCCAATGAACATAATCTCACGCAATGAATACAATAAAATCATGGTAGATGAGTTAGAATACAAAGGAGAAAACATTATCGCTAAGGCAATACCATTGCATGTGTTTGTAGGAAGGCTGGTTTATCTTGTTGAGTTCATGGTTATGGAGAGTCTAGGAGAGTTTATTGATAATAAATTGACTCAAGTTGTGTTTGGAAAACCCTTCAAACGGTTGACCAACCTCTACGAAAAACTCATAGAAGGGTTAATTACATTCTCGGATGGGGATGAAGAATTTGTCTATCAAATGCCCCGCACACACCCTAGGTTCAAGGATTTCTCCATGGAAAAGTGCAGTAGGTATCCGCCTATAGAAATGCTAAGTGAGAATGATAAGAAAAGAGGACTTAAGTATACTCATGAAAAGAATAAAAGATACTATCGCGGATGCTTAGAGTTAGGAGATGATTATAGGAAAGATGAGGCAACTATTAGATGGCTCACACTTGGTTATGTGAGCATAAGCGATACACGTTAACCCATGACCTTGAGTCTAGCTACAAGACTCGTAAATAAAGAAAAACGCTTCTTGGGAGGCAACCCATGTTTTGTGTGATTTTATTTGTTTGATTGTTATTTGCTTCCGTGTGCATGTTTTATTTTTATTGTTGGTTGATCATGTCTCTAAATTAAAATGTGGAAATACTTTACTATGTTGTTTGGCCTAGTCTTAACTCCAACCTAAAAGTATTTTTGCAAAAGATAAGTGTAAGGGGAAACCCCAAATATGTTTTTAAGAAACAAACCGATCATGATTCTCCACAATATTAAATGAGCATGTATATTCGTATTCGTTAGAGTCAAATGCTTGTATTGAGTCATAATGAAGTTTTGCAGGATTTTCCAGGAAGTAAGACCAAGTTTTTCCAGAAATTTTCCGGAAACTTAACATAAGAATTTCTGCAGGTCCATTCTGACGGCGTCAGAGGATTACTCTTGACGGCGTCAGGAGTTAAAATCTGGAAATTTTACCGGTTTTGTTTTTCTAACGGAGTCTTATGGTTTTTGTGAATTATAAAGTTTTATAATCTCCAGGAAATCTGCAAACTTCATTCCACAAGCATTATATCTTATTTTGTTTTCTAGGATTTAGTAACTTATATAGGATGCCGCCGATTTTACGCGAGGTTGTCTTGTCTATTTTGTCAGGTTTTACAGGTTATGTATGACAAGAAGATGATTTATATTCTGGAAGGGAAGCTTTGATTGTTCATTTTCTTGGAGGAAGATTTAACCTGGCAACCTATAATCCATACCGAGCGAATCAGGGGAGTATTTGATTTCATTCTCTTTACTTTTTCACTTTTACATTCTTTACTTAAACATTAGGGACAATGTTCATCTTAAGTGTAAGGGGAGGGTAAAAAGATGACACCTTACATATGCACTTTCGCTTGAGTTTGTTTTGTTTGATAGTAGATGTGTAATAAAACTATGAGAAATACTTGTTAGTGTAATTTTAGCGCCAAATTTAAAATTTTTACAACATTTAGGAGTGAAACTTTAGCCATAGCAAGCGTCTCATGGATAAGAGATTGTATGACTAGCACATAACCGTATATTCAGAAAAATTTTCCACCAAAAAATGTGAGGTTCGCCTTTAGATTTGATAGGGAAAGCATTTACTATTAGTGCTTATGAGTGTACCGGTAGCATTTAGATTCTAGAACTTGCGTTAGTGATGCATCCCGAGACCGCTAGTGAGACTACATTCGTGTAGTAGGATTTACTACATGATTAGAGGCATTAGGATCACCCTTGTGTTAAACCTGTATCATAATTACTTGACCATTTAAGTCATACTACTTGGCTAGTTAAGTCAACTAATTTTTCCCACACCCTTAGCATTATACTCATTTTTAGTACACGAAACCCCTAGTACACCCCTCCGAGCCTATCTTTTCGTTTCTAACTTTAAGCATCTTACTTAAAGGAAGAATTTGTTACATCCCACTTAAATGTACACCCAAATCGCCTTAGCCTTCCGTGTATGCACTCATTTTTAGTGCATTATTGTTATTTGTTAAACCCTAAGTTAACTATCTAATTGATTACATGGTTGCTAAGTCGAGTCATATTCTTGTACATATTGTTTTGGGACGATTGGGACTCATGGGTAAAGTACTTATGTTATGGAGTAAAGGGGAAGAACATCATATTATTACCCCCATATGTACGTTAATCTTAAAAGTACTCAAAGTGTTTTGATTTTCTTAATTCGAGTCATTAGTTTAGTTTATTGTAAAGTATGTAAAAATTCAAGTGTAAGGGGAATGTTCATTCCCTATGATGTATTATTTTAGATGGTAGAGTAAGAGTGTATGCACAAAAAAAAAAAAAAAAAAAAAAAAAAAAAAAAAATCAAGAAAAATAAAAGAAAAAAAAATAAATAGAAAAAGAAAAAGAGAAAAAACTTACGGACTACCATCCCGTTTCATTCTATGTTCATTTTGTGTTTTTGTTATTTTTCATTTATTAGCTTAAGTCGAGTCTAGTCTTGGCTTAGCAACGCCATATTGTACATGTAATTAACCAAGATTGTTAACTCGCCACCAGTAAAACTACCTTTATCCAACAAAACCGTGTATTTCATATCCCTACACCTAACGTTACAACCCTTTAAAAGACCTCTTTGATAGTTTATCCTAGGTGCTTACGCCATGTGGTGGAGGTTTGATCCTTTCCCAAGCCTATGGTAATCTATTTTGCTATGACAGGTAGTGAGAGATATCTTCCGTTTCCATATTGTAATTTATACTTTATTACACCCGAGAGATGTGAGTATCTAAACACTATTTGTGAGGTGCTAGTGTATGACATCCGTGCTTGTCTATTGGTCTTTAGTGAAACGATTATTTGTTGTAATTACTTTTATATTAGTGTTAAATGACCCTAACTTGTATTTTGACTAGAATAAAAGTGCATTTGCTTGAGGACAAGCAAATCTCAAGTGTAAGGGTATATGATGAGGCGAAAAATGAACCGTTTTTAGGAGGTCATTTAAGCCCGAAATTGAATTTATTTGATCAAATATTGCCCTAGATCGTTCCTTTTGTGATTTTAGGTACTTTGGGAGAGAAATCTGGAAAAGGAAGCAATTCAGACGTTTTTGGAGCATAAAAGTGAAGAAAACGCCAAGGTCTTAATTTTCCTTGCTGGGAACAGTAGGTGACGGCGTCAAGAAGAAAATCTTGACGGCGTCAAGAGTAATTTCCATGACGATCCAGTACAGATTTGACGGCGTCACAAGGTAGGGCGTCAAGAGGAAAATGCATGACGGCCTGGAAATACATAACACATGACGGCGTCAAAGTAGATCAAGGCAGTCCAAGGAGTATTTTGGTGGCGAGATGACGGCGTCACAAATTTGTTCTTGACGCCGTCAGACCCTATTTCCTATATATAGTTTTCTAATTTTCACATTAAAAAAAGAGAAGTTTTGGAGAAACCCTAAGTCCGAACTTGGTACGAATTTTACAGGTTTTTCAAGGGTTCTCAGCCCTTGATCCCTTTCATGTGTAATTGAGATAAGTATTCTTTTAATTCAATCAATATGTCTATGTGTTGGTTGTCTATATCTTGTTCTTGTCTTAATTCCATCATGCTAGGCTAGATCTATATTGTGTTTGCTTGGATCTAATGAAACCTAGATGTTAATTATGTATTGATTACTTGTTTATGGTTGTATTGGATGAATGAATTCGATGTTAGGCTTAAGAAAACTGGCAGATCTCCAATTGGTAACATGCTTGAACGTCTTAAGAAACATGAACTGACGTGCACTAGGTTTTATTGATTGTATTTAATGCATGAGTAAATTCTAATGATCCCATGTTAGGAGCTTCTTAGCCGGCTCGACATAGGAGTGAAGTAGGCACTCATAGGATTAGGGAATTAAGTACGCCACCCCATGAATGGTATTAAGGAATACAATCCGTCATCCACGCAACTATAACAAGTAATTAACGTGTAAAAGATATCTAGGGAGTAGTGAAATCTAAGTAAACACAACTTCTCCACTTATTGCTCACAACCTTAGTTTAATTTAGTTTATTTTCATTTTTAGTATTTTATTTTGATTGCATCTTTAGTATTGGGTTAGTTGACTAGCAACTAATTCCGCCCAAATCCTTCAAACCCGAGATTTTTACTTGCTTTCTAAAAAAAATATAAAAATACAAAAATGATCATCCCTCATCTTTAGAACTAGTATTTATGTTTTCTAATCCTAGCGACACTATTCCTAGCTGAACGATCAATCCCCCGGTACTTGTCACTATACTATACTACAACGATCAGGTACACTGCCTGGTGGGGGTTGTAAGCTTCTCGAGATCCCTCGAGAGGTAAAGCCTGGTGCGATTCCCACGTATCAAAACAACATATAAATTATTAAAATGTATAAACTTGGTCTCAAAGACCCGCGGACACGTGCTTTACAAAGACACGGGTGTTTTGCCAAAACACCCATTTTTACCCACTTTAAACTCAACTCGAGCATAGCTCTTAACACACTTATAGTTATGTAAATATATCCTTTAAAACTGTAATACGACTCAAATACACTTTACATTTGAAAAGACTAACTTAACGAAATGTGAGGTCAACTTGTCCAAACTCGGCATCTATACTATTTGCATACACCTCAAAGGCTATGCACTTACCTCCTTCTACCTCATATCCAAGAGTCTTTACCTAAGACGATACATAAGCCACACAACCTAAAAAATGTCAACAACTATATATAACGTAAGCATTTGCTTAATAAGTAAACCATGTTAGAACATGTATAATACATCAATCACTCATATTCGTATCATGAACATCTACCATTAGTCCAAGGTTATTACCATACAACATACGCATCTATAACACTATAACGATCATTAAACTTTAACACACGAACTATAACATGTTATAGCGTATTATCAAGCATATAGTAATAACAACATAACTTGGTAGTCCATAACCAAGGGCTAACACTCATTTATCCAACTAGTCAAGTCATCATTAATTCCATACAATCTAAGTCAACACTTTTAGGTTCTTAACACCTTCATTCATCACACATAATATGATAACATCGATATTAAAACACATTACAACTAAAGTTACTTACTTTAGCTTCCATAGCTATGTTTATCAATAATTTATCACCATCTTCCTTGTTTGCTTCCTAAACCACAATCATCACAAACCATAAACACTTCATATAGGGTTTATAAAACTCATAAACAAACCCATTTTTCATCCTTAATCATCATATAATCATATCTTGATCATATGATGAAATCCTCAATTACTCTACTTAAGCCCTAACCTCGGTTGACCAAGAATAAACTTACCTATTGATGAGAGATCATTGCTAGGAACTTCTTTCTTGAATCTAAACACTATTCTTCAATCAATTGATCATCAAAGTGGCATTGTTTTCTCCCCATTTCTCTTTTAGCTCGTCCTACATAACCTCAACACAAACTAGAAACTTATGGAATGTTAGGGAAGTATCTAACGTAAATTATGTGTTAGTTTGGTCATTAGGCAAATTTGACCCCTCAAGTCTACTTTTCTTATATTAGAGCCACATTAAACTTTCTGAAACCATTTATATAATATATTTAACTTTAGGTTTGACTACTAACTTTACTTCCATTGACTAACCAATCATATCGAGTCTCCTGACACATGAAAGTCATAGTCAACTTATCCAATGGCATTATAATAATTCAATACCTAAAAACCGGTCTTGGGGTGTTACAAATCTACACCTTATTTAGATTTTGTCCCTGAAATCTATTTGCCGAATGTTTGTGTCCACACAAAACTTATCCACATCTTAACACATGCAAACCTTATCCTTTCGGTCGCAACAATCTACATGATTTTGCAACACTAGATATACTATAACGTAGCCATTTGCCTTAAACTGAACTATTTCTAACGTCACAATGTTGTAATACTACTACCTACCATTTTCATATAGCAATTGCATCGCGATGCACGGGTATTCTACCATATTTATATGAGATAGTGTGCGATAAAATTATTCCCTAAATTCTAGCTGATGCGTGGGAATCGCAACAGGCTTTACCTCTCGAGGGATCTCGAGAAGCTTACAACCCCCACCAGGCAGTGTACCTGATCGTTGTAGTATAGTATAGTGACAAGTACCGGGGGATTGATCGTTCAGCTTAGGAATAGTGTCGCTAGGATTAGAAAGCCTAATTACTAGTTCTAAAGGTGGGGGATGATTATTTTTGTATTTTTATATTTTTTAGAAAGCAAGTAAAAATCTCGGGTTTTGGAAGAGTGGGCGGAATTAGTTGCTATTCAACTAACCCAAAACTAATATGTAATCAAAATAAAATACTAAAAATGAAATTAAACTAATTTATACTAAGGTTGTGAGCAGTAATTGGAGAAAATGTGTTTACTTAGACTTCACTACTCCCTAGATATCTTTTACACGTTAATTACTTGTTATAATTGTATGGATGACGGATTGTATTCCTTAATACCATTCATGGGGTGGCATACATAACTCCCCAATTCTATGAGCTCTTATCTCCTCCTACACCATGACCCAGCACAACTATAGGGATTGTAAACAGTGACTCATACATTAAATACAACCAATAAAGACCTAGTACGCCTCGGTTCATGTTTCTTAAGACATTCAAGCATGTTACCATTTGGAGATCTGCCAGTTTTCTTAAGCCTAACATATAAAATCATTCATCCAAGACAAGAATAAACAAGTAATCAACACATAATCAATATATAGGTTTCATTAGATCTAAGCAAACACAAAAGAGATCTAGCCTAGCATAATGGAATTGAGACAAGAACAAGATATAGACAACCAACATATAGACATATTGATTGAATTAGAAGAACACTTATCTCAATTACAATGCAAGGTATCAAGGGTTTGGAACCCTTGAAAAACCTGTAAAAGTTGCACCAAATTCGTCTTTAGGGTTTCGCCAAAACTTCTCTCTCTAATGTAAAAAACTAGAAAACTATATATAGGAAAATCGAGGTGACGGCGTCAAGAGCAATGGTGTGACGCCGTCATCTCGCCGCCAAATACTTCCTCGGACGGCCTTGATCTACTTATGACGGCCTATGTGACGCCGTCATCAACCACGGTATTTTATTCTTGGGACTTTGACGCCGTCAAGAGCAACTCTTGACGCCTTCATGCACTGTTCCCAGCATAGAAATTTGAGACTTTGCCGTTTTCTTCACTTTTATGCTCCAAAAACGTCCAAAATGGCTTCTTTTCCAGAATTCACTCTCCAAGTACCTAAAATCACAAAAGGAACGATTTAGGGCAATATTTGATCAAATAAAGTCGGATTCGGGCTTAAATGACCCCCTAAAAACGGATCATTTTTCGCCTCATCATATACCCTTACACTTGAGATTTGTTTGTCCTCAAGCAAATGCGCTTTTATTCTACTCGAAAGACAAGTTAGGGGTCATTTAACACTAATATAAAAGTAATTACAACAAATAATCGTTCCACTAAAGACCAACAGACAAGCACGGAGGTCATACACAAGCACCTCACAAATAGTGTTTAGATACTCACATCTCTCGGGTGTAATAAAGTAATATAACATTATGGAAATGGAAGATATCTCTCACTACCTGTCATAGCAAAATAGATTACCATAGGCTTGGGAAATGATCAAACCTCCACCGCATGGCGTAAGCACCTAGGATAAACTATCAAAGAGATCTTTTAAAGGGTTGTAACGTTAGGTATAGGGATATGAATTACACGGTTTTGTTGGATAAAGGAAGTTTTACTGGTGGCGAGTTAACAATCTTGGTTAATTACATGTACAAGATGGCGTTGCTAAGCCAAGACTAGACTCGACTTAAGCTAATAAATGAAAAATAACAGAAACATAAAATGAACTTAGAATAAAAACGGGATGGTAGTCCGTATATTTTTTCTCTTACCCTACCAAGACTAGACTCGACTTTTATTTTTTATTTTATTTTTGTGCATACACTCTTACCCTACAATCTAAAATAATACATCATAGGGAATGAACATTCCCCTTACACTTGAATCTTTACATACTTTACATTAAACTATTCTATTGACTCGAATTAAGAAAATCAAAACACTTGGAGCACTTTTAAGATTAACGCATATAAGGGGGTAATAATATTATGTTCTTCCCCATTACTCCATAAATAAGTACTTACCCATGAGTCCCAATCGTCCCAAAATAATATGTACAAGGATATGACTCGACTTAGCAACCATGTAATCAATTAGATAGTTAACTTAGGGTTTAACAAATAACAATAATGCACTAAAAATGAGCGCATACACGGAAGACTAAGGCGATTTGGTTGTACATTTAAGTGGGGTGTAACAAATTCTTCCTTTAAGTAAAATGCTTAAAGTTAGAAACGAAAAGATAGGCTCGGAGGGGTGTACTAGGGGTATCGTGTACTAAAAATGAGTACAACGCTAAGGGTGTGGGAAAAATTAGTTGACTTAACTAGCCAAGTAATATGACTTAAATGGTCAAGTAATTATAATACGGGTTTAACACAAGGGTGATCCTAATGCCTCTTATCATGTAGTAAATCCTACCACACGAATGTAGTCTCACTAGCGGTCTCGGGATGCATCACTAACGCAAGTTCTTGAATCTAAATGCTACCGGTACACTCATAAGCACTAATAATGAATGCTTTTCCTATCAAATCTAAAGGCGAACCTCACATTTTTGGGTGGAAAATTTTTCTGAATATACGGTTATGTGCTAGTCATACAATCTCCTATCCATGAGATGCTTGCTATGGCTAAAGTTTCACTCCTAAATGTTGTAAAAAATTTTAAATTTGGCGCTAAAATTACACTAACAAGTATTTCTCATAGTTTTATTACACATCTACTATCAAACAAAACAAACTCAAGCGAAAGTGCATATGTAAGGTATCATCTTTTTACCCTCCCCTTACACTTAAGATGAACATTGTCCCCAATGTTCAAGTAAAGAATGTAAAAGTGAAAAAGTAAAGAGAATGAAATCAAATACTCCCCTGATTCGCTCAGTATGGATTATAGGTTGGCCAGGTTAAATCTTCCTTCAAGAAAATGAACAATCAAAGCTTCCCTTCCAGAATATAAATCATCTCCTTGTCGAACATAACCTGTAAATCCTGACAACAATAGACAAGACAACCTCGCGTAAAATCGGCGGCATCCTATATAAGTTACTAAATCCTAGAAAACAAAGTAAGATATAATGCTTGTGGAATGAAGTTTGCAGATTTCCTGGAGATTATAAAACTTAATAATTCACAAAAACCATAAGACTCCGTTAGAAAAACAAAACCGGTAAAATTTCCAGATTTTAACTCCTGACGCCGTCAAGAGTAATCCTCTGACGCCGTCAGAATGGACCTGCAGAAATTCTTATGTTAAGTTTCCAGAAAATTTCTGGAAAAACTTGGTCCTACTTCCTGGAAAATCCTGCAAAACTTCATTATGACTCAATACAAGCATTTGACTCTAACAAATACGAATATACATGTTCATTTAATATTGTGGAGAATCATGATCGGTTTGTTTCTTAAAAACATATTTGGGGTTTCCCCTTACACTTATCTTTTGCAAAAATACTTTTAGGTTGGAGTTAAGACTAGGCCAAACAACATAGTAAAGTATTTCCACTTTTTAATTTAGAGACATGATCAACCAACAATAAAAATAAAACATGCGTACGGAAGCAAACAACAAACAAACAAATAAAATCACACAAAACATGGGTTGCCTCCCAAGAAGCGCTTGTTTTTGTTCGAGTCACGAGCCTGACTCTACGCTTATTTCACGGATAAAGGTGAGGTATTCCCTACACTTAGGATTAAGTGCGGGTGATAGTAGCGACACACACCATCTCTGTGGAAGTATGCCATGTGAGGAAAGAGTGGTGGATGAATTATATGCTCAAAGGGCTGTGCTCCTATAACCTTACCTAATTCAATCGGGTTAATGGGTGGATTAAGATTTTCTCCTAGAAAGGGATCATTTTCAATCAACTTCAAGAGATTACTAGTTGGGGATCCATCTTGACCTAATAAACCTGGTTTAAACCCATAATGTTTCTTATGATCAATCATGAATGGGTGATGTAAGTATGTAAGGTCATGTTCCACTCCTATGTCAGCTTCCTCTCTGCAAGGCTTAGAGTCCACTACCTTTATCCTAAGACTACCCGGACTATATGGTTTGATGGGTGGATCGGAACCTATCTCAATTCCTAAATTCACATCCAAGGATGGAAGATTAGGTAACGGTTTTGGTTGAGGCTCCGGTTCATCAAAACTAGGAACTTTCCTAGAACTAAGAGTAAGGTTATCATTATAAGTATTCAAACCTATATCCTCTAGTTGTGTTTGATCCAAGGGTTCTACCTCTATTGGGGTTCCTATAGTCTCTTCTACTTCTTCCGGGTAAGTCACGGGTGGTGTGCATTCCTCAAGTGATGGTGGGAGTTGTGGGGTACTTTGTAGGTTTGTGTTATTTACCTCATCCTTCCTTTTCTCAACATCATCTATATCCTCATCACGTGTTTTAGTAGAATCTAACCTAAACATGTTCCTAAGTATCTCAAATCCTTCTCTAGCCATTTCAAGTTCAAAGTCTGATTCATAAGAACCTTCCTCAATAACTTGACTACAATGTTCAATTTGCCTAAAGGATTCATCTTTTTGCTCAATATGATCATGTTCGGCTAAATCCTTCTTAATTGTTTCATCAAGTTGTGTTGTATACAAACCCATCAATTCATTGAACTCATGGTTCACGGTTAGGAGGCTTTCCTCAAAATTTTTCCAAAGGGTCTTACTAAAAGGGATTGATCCTAACAATGATTGTTTAATATAGGCCACACATGCGCATAACTCATCAAACCTATCAAACTTTACACCCATCTCCTCTTGTATATAGCTAAGATCACTTAAAAATTCATTGGAACAACAGGAAGCAAATCTATCCGAGTAAACTAATTGTTCCTCTATTGTTAATGATCTAAATGGAATCTCATCCGCCATGAAGACAAATGAAAATGGTTTTACAAACAAAGGGCACAAAGAAAAAGATAGACTAAAGGAATCCTATAAAAATAAAAATAAAATCTTACTAGAAAGGAATCTAGCAAGTAGACCTAATAAAAAGAAGTTCTAACCTAGACAATAACTATTCCCCGGGCTGCGGCGCCAAAAACTTGATGCTTGGGAATCGCAACAGGCTTTACCTCTCGAGGGATCTCGAGAAGCTTACAACCCCCACCAGGCAGTGTACCTGATCGTTGTAGTATAGTATAGTGACAAGTACCGGGGGATTGATCGTTCAGCTTAGGAATAGTGTCGCTAGGATTAGAAAGCCTAATTACTAGTTCTAAAGGTGGAGGATGATTATTTTTGTATTTTTATATTTTTTAGAAAGCAAGTAAAAATCTCGGGTTTTGGAAGAGTGGGCGGAATTAGTTGCTATTCAACTAACCCAAAACTAATATGTAATCAAAATAAAATACTAAAAATGAAATTAAACTAATTTATACTAAAGTTGTGAGCAGTAATTGGAGAAAATGTGTTTACTTAGACTTCACTACTCCCTAGATATCTTTTACACGTTAATTACTTGTTATAATTGTATGGATGACGGATTGTATTCCTTAATACCATTCATGGGGTGGCATACATAACTCCCCAATTATATGAGCTCTTATCTCCTCCTACACCATGACCCAGCACAACTATAGGGATTGTAAACAGTGGCTCATGCATTAAATACAACCAATAAAGACCTAGTACGCCTTGGTTCATGTTTCTTAAGACGTTCAAGCATGTTACCATTTGGAGATCTGCCAGTTTTCTTAAGCCTAACATATAAATCATTCATCCAAGACAAGAATAAACAAGTAATCAACACATAATCAATATCTAGGTTTCATTAGATCTAAGCAAACACAAAAGAGATATAGCCTAGCATAATGGAATTGAGACAAGAACAAGATATAGACAACCAACACATAGACATATTGATTGAATTAGAAGAACACTTATCTCAATTACTATGCAAGGTATCAAGGGTTTGGAACCCTTGAAAAACCTGTAAAAGTTGCACCAAATTCGTCTTTAGGGTTTCGCCAAAACTTCTCTCTCTAATGTAAAAAACTAGAAAACTATATATAGAAAAATCGAGGTGACGACGTCAAGAGCAATGGTGTGACGCCGTCATCTCGCCGCCAAATACTTCCTCGGACGGCCTTGATCTACTTATGACGGCCTATGTGACGCCGTCATCAACCACGGTATTTTATTCTTGGGACTTTGATGCCGTCAAGAGCAACTCTTGACGCCTTCATGCACTGTTCCCAGCATAGAAATTTGAGACTTTGCCGTTTTCTTCACTTTTATGCTCCAAAAACGTCCAAAATGGCTTCTTTTCCAGAATTCACTCTCCAAGTACCTAAAATCACAAAAGGAACGATTTAGGGCAATATTTGATCAAATAAAGTCGGATTCGGGCTTAAATGACCCCCTAAAAACGGATCATTTTTCGCCTCATCACTAGCCATGCGTGAAGTTATTATCACGAGATATATAATCGAATAATATTGTTCGCCAAAAGTTTTAATTACAAGGTACAACTCACTCAACGCACGGGTACCCTGCTAGTTTTGCATTAGGGTATAGCGATGCTTTATTGGTATTTATTACGTTCTTAATTGTCATTGATTGCATAGGAACCTCATGGTTGATTGTGAAGGAAAGCATAAAGTAAAAAAACAATGAAATATACAATCATACATTATTATAGGAGCGCTAGCTAGAAAACATCATGATTAGATTGCACACCGGTCAAACTTTTATCATAGTGAAGTTCATTTATATCAAGCTTTTAACATCTTTAGCTTACAAAACAAGCTTAAAATCCATAACAAGCCCAATTCATGCTGTTTGGCGAATTAGTTTGAGCTGAAGCTTTAATGTAAATCACATAAAAATACATCAAATTAAATTCACATGTATTTACAGCTTTTACGTGATAATTCATTATATTTGTAAAGGTATTTAAGTAACTTAACTAGCAATAAGCCTCTATAAGCCCCATTTTATGGGCTTGGGCTTATGGAGGCTTACGATTTATTTTATAAGCCATAAGCCTCCATAGGCTTGTGTGACAAATGCGACTTATTTTATTAGTCGTCTTATTTTAAAAACCCAAGCCCCAATAAGCTCTCTATAAGCCCTCACCAAACATTGCCTATGTCAGCCAAATGAGACTTATTTTTAATGGTAGCTTATTTTTCTAAAAATAATAAGCTCATGCCATGATAAGCTCTGATAAGTTCGCACCCCAAACATGCCCTATGTATTTATTTTCATTTACACCAATTCCGCTCAAATAAAATTCGGATAATTATCAAACGGCAAGAATGAACCTAACACTAAAATATTAAACTAATACGAATTAAAAACTAATCGCGAAATTTCAGTTTTATCCTTCTAAAGTACTTTTAATAATATAAATTCACATTTAGCCTTTCAAAAAAAAAAAAAAAAAAAATCACACTTAAATTAAAGGTATAATCGGCATTTCACATCAAAAAATTTATTTTGTATTTGCTTGGATAAGTTAGAGGTTTGTTCCTTATTTACATTTTATAGTTTTCGAGCATAAATTTGGCCGGAATTGATGTAAACGAAACAAACATATAGTTGCGCGGCTTATAAATTCATTTTAGTAAATGAGTGACCTATATATTAAAAGTTGAAAACTTGGGTGACCTCCATATACATTATCATTAAAAGAAATGATTGGAAGACAAAAAATGCCTAGTTTTATGTCGAAAACTATGTGACAACGTTTTGCTTGTTACGATAAATAAACTAATTTTTTCACAAACATGTCCATAACACATATGTTTAAATATAAAACTAGTCATACTTTTATGCCCGCTAACCACTCCTTTACGCTAAACACTATGGTCATTAAACTTATCATCTCTACGTCAACGTCACATCATCATTCAATACACTATCAAACCAACCACCAAACAGGTGCTATGGTCAATGGCAAACATAAAATATAAAAATATTCCACTTTATATTAACATGCCTCACAATATACATATAAACACACACACAAAAAAGTGAGAAACCGTTCAAAGATATAGACTATCAAACGAGTGCAAAAAGCTGAGTCTCGACGCGTGATAGGTGACCAAAACTATGGTCTTGGCGCGTAATCATGCTTCCCACCGTAGTGCATAGTCTTACAAATAAACACATGCAAACAAACATTTTAAAATCTTAAAAAAGAATTAAAGTGAACAAAAAAAAAAAAAAGTCAAAAAAAGAATAGTTGTTGGGTTCTTTCTTTACTTTAAGCCAAAGACCAAAAACCATTCAACCGACCTTTAAAAAATCTTGGCTAAACCCACCCACCGTGATACTCGGTCAAAATAACAGACACGTCACACCCACACTCACTCCCACACGTGTCACTACCAAACTCACCAACACGTTTTACTTACCGTCACTTTAACCAACTAAAGTACATCTATCTTGACTTTAACTACCGGTACGACGTCGTTTAGCCCAAATAGGTCTTTTTTTATTTTTCGCACCATTTCATTTCTAAATATATATAAATATAAATTGTTTCTGGTTTTAGTTATTGAATTAACCGCTAATCGTGAAGTCAGTTTTTGTATGTAATTTTATTGTACTTTTAGTTATTATGTCTTGTGATTGATCTGTTAAGTTAGTTAATAACTGGTTGTTAGTTAGTTATGATATAAGTTTATGAGAGTGTTTGGATATAAGTTTGGATTAGGAGTGTTTGGATTAGTGGATTAGAAAATATTTATGTGTAAACACTCCTAAGTTATGAAATTAGCGGAATTGCGTAATAGTTACGGTATGTTTGGCGAAAATAGTGGTAAGTAGTAGGAGGAAGCAGTAGCTATTTGTTTTGACTAGAACGGTACCCGCGCAATGCGGCGGCGGGTACCTATGACTATATTTTGTGTTATTCGGTTATTCAGTTACACATTTAGTTGTTTTTATGCTTTATAAGTAGAGATATTAGAGATGGTTAAGCCAAATAATTTTAGTTTGAACAACCAACCGCTTCCTAACAAACTTTATAACTAACTTTCTAATTATAGAATAGTCCAAAATACATTATATAGTAGTATAGATAAAGTGTTTGGTAACATAGCAGTATAGTTGTAATTATTAAGTGTAAACGCTAGTTGCTAGTTAATATCCTTCAAGTAGCTTTGATTTGGAGCGTTTAGAGAAACTAGGAATGCTAGTTGCTTCAAAACGCTCCTTAAGGCTCGCTGCCAAACATAGACTTAAGCAACTGGTTATCTGAGTGGTATATTTTGTTTTAGGAGGAGCGTTTTTAGTTAGGGAAGTTTATTTCTCTACACCTTTTTATTATATGTTTTGATATAGCGGATAAGTAGTTTGAGGGTGTTTGTGATTGCTTATCCGAAATGTTTATGTAAAGGACTAGAGAATTGAATGGTGTTACTAGTTGTAGTGTTGTACGGACCCTCTTATTAAATGCGTTTTGATACGGTGGATAAGTAGTTTTGAGGGTGTTTGGATAGAAGGAAACTGCCTATGGATATCTGATATTTGATTATTTGGCATAATATTTTCAGTATTAAATTAGTGGAATTGCGAAATGTTTAGACAACTGGTTATCTGACTGTTAAATTTCTGTTAGAGGAGAAGCGAACACAAACTTCAATTTTAACACTTATTCTATAACTGTGTTTTGATACGGTGGATAAGTAGTTTTGAGGGTGTTTGCGATTGCTTATCTAAAATGTCTATCTAGAATTCCAGATTATATATGGGTGTTACTAGTTGCACGGACCCCCTTATTAAATGTGTTTTGGTACAGTGGTTAAGTAGTTTTGAGGCTAATTAGGATTACATATCCAAAATGTTTATTCAGATTGTTTAAGGGTGTTTATAGTTGCACGGGGACCCCCTTATTAGATGCGTTTGAATACAACGAATAAGCAGTTTTGAGGGTGTTTATGATTGCTTATCTAAATTATTGAAGTGTGTTAATCGTTTCACTTCTTTATTAAATGCGTTTCGATACAAGGGAAAAGTAGTTTTGAGGGTGTTTAGGATTTGCTAAACCAAAATGTTTATCTAGATTTTTTAGGATTGCTTATTGTCTAACTCCCTTATTAAATGCGTTTTCATACAGCGGACAAGTGTTTTGAGTCTGTTTAGGATTGCTTTCTCAAGGGTGAAATAAACAGTTTGGTAGTGTGCTTAGGATAAGCTGTTTGCGGGTGTTTGGGATAAGTTATCCAAAAATGTTTATCCATATTATTTAGGGGTGTTTATAGCTGCACGGCCCCCCTTATTAAATGCCTTTTGAGGGTGTTTGTGATTGCTTACTCAATATATTTATCTGAATTTTTGAGGATGAAATAAACAGTTCGGTAGGGTGCTTAGGATAAGCTGTTTAAGATTGCTATTCTAAAACCTGTATCTAGATTATTTAAGGGTGTACACTGTACATCATATAGACAGTTTGAGGGTGTTTGGGATTACTTATCCAAACTACTAATATGACTGTTTCGAGGTTGTGTAGGATTGCTTTTTTCCAAACTGATAATTGCTTATATGATAATTTGATATAATATGATCGCTTCTCATTCGTTATACTCCCGCTTAATGAGTTCAGTGAATGGTTATTGATTTAATTCATTTTCATTATTTTATATTTAGATATGAGAGTTCAAGAACTACTCGGTGCTTTTGTTGGAAGATTACTGCGTGTTCCATACTATCTGATCACCGCGATTCTTCGTTTGTTCAATCAACTTGCAAAGCTTTATACTATTTTAAACCCCTTCAACACGCGCAATATGGGGTGGGGAAACATCTACAAAAGACGCATGAAAGTCTTTACGTTAGCATTTCTCATATACCTTGATTATAAGGTACATATAACATTTCACTAATGCTAATCTCTTATGCTAATGATGATCCACATGCCTAAAATGTTTTTTTATTGGTGACTTCAAGGCGTTGCAACAAAGAGAGAAATTGACGAAAAGATCTAAACGTGATAGTTTATGGGAGAAAGCTCATGAGCGAAATGCTAAACGTGTACTTAAGTTAATTGTGGAGTTAGAAGGTTTATGGGTGAAAATGGGACGATATTTATCTACTCGTGCTGACGTGCTTCCCGAAGCTTATATACGCCTTTTGAAACAATTACAAGACTCTCTTCCTCCTCGCCGTTTAGAAGAGGTATTCTCATTAAAAATGATACAACCAAAAGTTACAACTTGGTACAATAGATAATCACATGTTTTGATAACCAGGTCCGTCAAACTATAGAGCAGCAGTTGGGTCAACCAATGGATGAACTATTTACGAGTTTTGTCAGTGTACCTTTAGCAACAGCATCGGTAAGAATTTCATTATTGAGCTAATCGGCAATGTTATATTTGCATCATTTTGCTAGTTCTTTCAATGAAAGTTCTTCGTCATTCAAATGGAGAAATGCATCTTACTGCAGAAAGTATCTATGACGATTCCTTTATTTCAAATAGATTGTGACAATGACCAACAATTCTACTGATATTCTGTTGATAAAGATGTATCCTTTTAAGGCCTAATAGAAATGTGTTGATATTTTTTGTCATGTTTGCAGATAGCTCAAGTTCACCGTGCAACTCTACGTGACGGGCAGGAGGTGGTTGTCAAAGTTCAACATGAAGGCATCAAAACTATAATCTTAGAGGTTGTTCATTCTGGAACCTTGTATTCTGCTTTTATTAGCTGAAAATAACTTTGTTTGAATAATTATAACAAGATAGTCAATTTTAATAAAACTAGCCATATAAGATAGTGTTGGGATGTGTTTCTGCTGTCTGAAGTTGTAATTATCAGATGTGCGAGTGTTTGGTAAATTTTTTTTGAAGGATTAATAATTAAAATGATCAATAATGAGTTTTTTTGATTTAAAAAAAAAAAAAAAAAAAAAAAAAAAAAGCGAAGTTTTGTGAAATTGAGAGTAAACGCCACCCAAGTTAGGTTAAAAGAAGGGATAGATAGGTATCTGTTACGTACCATTTGATAATTAGATACCTAGAATCAAAATTAGTTCAAGTCACAAATCCAAACATCCCCTTTTAATCATCTAAGGTTACTTTTTTTACAGGACTTGAAGAACGCAAAGGCAATAGTGGACTGGATAGCTTGGGCCGAACCACAATACGACTTCAACCCTATGATAGATGAATGGTGCAGGGAAGCACCCAAAGAACTAGATTTTAACCATGAAGCTGGTATGATATGAGTAATCTTTTATTTATTTTGGTTATATTTATTTTCCGTGTCTTGAATAAAAATTATGTTTTTGATTAATAATTTTTTGTCCCTGTAGAAAATACTAGAAGAGTATCTAAAAACCTAGGCTGCAAAAGTGAACGTCTTGAACAAAAACCTGAACACGTGGAAGTATTGATACCCGATGTTATTCAGGTATCATTCTTCCTTGGTAAATATTGCATTACCAATACTAGTTAGGCTGTAGGTAAATTTCAGTCCTTAATTGTACTTTTTCTAGTAACGCAAAACTTGGATACAGTTTTTAGTTTGGGCGACCTTAGTGAGGTATTTGATAAACCAGTGGGTTTGCTGATGGTTGAATACGAAGGTGTTACTGACTGAAAGGTTTTTTCAGACTTGGTTTTGGGTAGGGGTGGCAATCTGCTAAACAGGAAAATAAACGGGTCAGAGTTGGGTCTAAATGGATTCGGGTGGTCAACCCGCCTAACCCACTAAATTAACAAGGGCGTTTTGTTGCCTGAACAACACTTAAAATATGTAAATTACATATTTATCCCTTAAAAAATGTGAACTGCATATTTCATAGTCTGAACGAAAAAATTATGTGGGTATTCTTATTGAAGTAACTATTTGATAAGTGTTCTGAATAGACGATCTGAATGATAATAGAGATCCTTTTCTAACCCCTCTGATTATTTTGTGATTGAAATATCGCTGGTTGATAGGTGATCTAAATTGATAGAATTTATAGTTTAATAGCTTGTATTTCATTGGCAGTCAGCTGAAAAAGTGCTCGTTCTGGAATATATGGACGGGGTACGTTTAAATGATTCTCGTGCACTTGAAGAACTCGGCGTTGACAAACAAAAGCTTGTTGAAGAAATTACGCGTGCATATGCACATCAAATCTATGTTGATGGATTTTTTAACGGCGATCCTCATCCGGGTACGCGCTATTTTTTTCCCATGATTGCTCTCGGCCTTGTTAGAATTTCAATTAACATGTATTAGGTCTATTTTCAGGTAATTTTCTTGTGAGTAGAGAACCTCCACATCATCCAATTTTGCTTGATTTTGGCCTTACAAAGTTGCTTTCAAGCTCTGTAAAACATGCCTTAGCAAAAATGTTTCTGGCAGCTGCAGAGGTATGGCAACCTTTTTCAGACAGTATCCGTATTTGTTAGAGCTTTGTTTTTTACTTGATTGAATCTTTTTATAAATGGTTCCAATCGGGTAATGTGTAATGTCTAGCGGGTCCTACGGGAAAGAATGTAAATAAATAAGAAGAAAGCAGGTCTAATAGGGAATAGTGGAAGACGGGTTAAAACCGACCATGGAAGTATATTTTGACGCATTAAAATAGATAGTTTATTTATGAATAATTTGAATTATGCGGAAATGGCGTTTTGGGTCAAACGAACCTGGCCGTTCTTAGGCTGTACTAAAATTACCCATTTTGAACCCACCCTTTCTTCCATGTTTAAATAATAAAGACACATACACATAGTCGCACACATATGCTTACATGCATATACGTAAATAGCGGATTCACATATTTGTTATAATCAGGGTGATCATGTGGCTCTTTTATCTGCATTCGCTGAAATGGGGCTTAAGTTGCGCCTCGACATGCCAGAACAGGCTATGGAGGTAACAAATGTGTTTTTCCGGGCTACTACTCCAGCAGCTGAAGCTCTTGTAAGTGGCATTGATTTTCTATCGGTTTAAACATCTGACAATTTGTGCAAAATTAATTATTTATTTATTTTATATTTGGTGTAGGAAACCGTGAAAAATTTGACAGAGCAAAGAGAAAAAAACATGAAAATTATTCAAGAAAAGATGAAACTTGATAAGAAAGAAGTTAAACGCTTTAATCCCGTAAGTATTTTTTTTTTTTTTTTTATTAGTAGATTATCTGTTATGATGCATGAGGCCTAACTGAATGCATCTTTTTTCAGATTGATGCTTTCCCTGGTGACATTGTAATTTTCTCAAGGGTCCTTAATTTGCTTAGAGGTAAATATTTGGTCCTTCAAATTGCCTTATCATTTACGACCAAACAACCGGTTATTTATCATTAAATAATGTTTTTCATCTTTCAGGACTTTCATCTTCAATGAATGTTCGTATAAGCTATTTAGATATCATGAGGCCGTTTGCTGAATCAGTTCTCAAAAGGTATGTTTATTTAGGATTAAGTTTGTTCCCATGCTACCTCACTGTTGAATCGTATTTGTCCACACCCTTATTTTGCTAGCAAATGTTCTATTTCAGCAACATGAATAATGGACCATCGTCAAACGCAAAATGGTTATACGACAGTCCTGTAAATTCTGATATAGAAGCAAAGCTGAGGCGTTTCTTGGTTGAATTAGGGAATGCCGATAAAATACTTGGAATCCAGGTGCATATCACTATCAGAAACGTATTTATTTTATTTTAAAGTTATGTTTGTATAGCATTGATCATATTGTATCAGTAACAGAAAAAAGTTTGAAATAATCAATAATATTATTAAAATTTTTGAATAAATTGAAGAATAATTCTTTGAGAAATATGATACTTGTCAACATATAATTATCAGTTTTCTGCTATTTTCTGACTATTAAGGGGCCAAATAATAAACAAACTCTTGCTGTTGTATTTCTTAGGTTTGTGCCTACAAAGATGGGGAAGTGATAATTGATACTGCAGCTGGAGTGCTGGGGAAATATGATCCTCGACCCGTTCAACCTGATAGCTTATTTCCTGTCTTTTCTGTAACTAAAGGTGTGACAGCAGGAATGGTACATTGGCTAGCTGATAAGGGGTATGTTCTTGTGTTTCAATCATACATGGATACTTACTATTAGTTTATACATGGATGCTTCTCGTCTGTTTCAATTATATAGTATATTACCAGTTTGTATTTAAAAGGAGATAGTAATAGTACTAAAATATTAATAATAATAATAATTATCAATATTAGTTTTAAAAATGATATTCATAGTAATAGTAATAATTAGAATAATAACATGTATTTTAATTGTAGGAAATTGAAGCTTGACGAAAACGTTGCAAACTTTTGGCCAGAGTTTGGTACAAACGGGAAAGATCAAATAAAGGTTAAGTTCTCACCATCTTGATTCTTTATCACCTTTCTTATTAAATAGTTGGTGTTTGGATTTTCATTTTGAAAATTATTGTCCGCCTCTCATTATTTAATTACATTATTTGATCTTTATCCACATTCCTGCAGGTTAATCATATACTTAATCATACATCAGGTTTACACAATGCTCTTGCCGGCATTTCTCAAGAAGATCCTATGCTATTTTGTGATTGGGACGAGTGTCTAAAACGCATGGCTGAGGCCACACCCGAGACTGAACCTGGTCGTGAACAGTTATATCATTATCTTTCATATGGTTGGCTATGTGGTGGAATCGTTGAGGTACTACAATCACATGCCCCTTCTGTTTTCTTTATCATCTCATTATTTTCATTAACAACTATGTCCGTGAATACAGCATGCATCCGGGAAGAAGTTTCAGGAAGTTCTTGAAGAAGCTTTTGTTCGCCCGCTCAATGTTGAAGGCGAGCTTTATATAGGGATCCCTCCTGGTATGATTTATTCCCTGAAATTCTCACATTAGAAATAAAAAGGTTATTAGCATATTTATGTGCTTATTTTTTTTGCTTGTTATGGTTATTGTACTAATTTTTGTAAATGTGGGTCATTAAAGATGGTTTTGTGTCCTATTTGCCTGATTTTGTGACCAACAAACCCATAAAAACTTCGTTTTAAAATATCTTAATCTTGTACAAAAAATGTTTACTTGATGAATAAAAATACTATACTTATATATATATATATATATAATAAAAAGTATTCTTTCTTCAGGTGTGGAATCTCGGCTGGCAACTCTTACCATGGATACAAGTGTATTCGGTAAATTACCGAAATCTGGAACCACTAGCAATGGTTCGGTCTCCTCCACCCTACCTTCAACGTTTACATTCAACTCAATTGCCGGCCTCATTCCGTTATCCAACACCCTTAATGTCCGGCGAGCCATACTTCCCGCCGCCAACGGACACCTCTCGGCTCGTGCATTGGCCCGTTACTATGCCACCCTCTTAGATGGCGGTGTAGTTCCACCTCGTCATTCCTCTTCCCTCCCGACACTCGGAAGCTACCCACACCACCCCAAGTTCCCTTCAATCAAAACACGGAAAGACAAGAATCCGAAACCCGATCATTACATTCGAATACCGGAAACCGAAACCAAAACCAACGGTACAAGTGATGAAGTGGACAATAAAATATTTACAAACCCGAAAGAAAAGATTCATGATGCGTTCTTGGGAAGTGGGGATTATAAGGATTTGATCATCCCGGATGGAAAATTTGGGCTCGGGTTCAGGAGGGTAAAGACAACGGATGGTTTTGTAATTGGGTTTGGTCACGCAGGACTAGGTGGGTCTACGGCGTATTGTGATGTAAACAATAGGTTTGCAATTAGCGTGACCATTAACAAGTTGTCTTTTGGTGCTATGACCGGGGAGATTATACGGTTTGTTTGCTCGGAACTTGATCTTCCGGTACCTGAAGACTATGCTGGATCTAGGGAGTTTATTGACAAACCAGTGATTAATTGATGGTTTTCTACTTTTCTAATCTATATATGTTTATACACCACAACAAAATTTCAGATAAAACTTGATCATGTATACAACATTGCAGCAATTTTGAGTTGGAACTGTTCAGCAACTATTTATTATTTATCTGCTGTATATTGTTCATTTAAAGGCTATTTTTTCTTTACTAATTTGTTTGTTACTTTTGTCATTGTTATTGTTGTTGTCCTTGTAATTGTTACGACTGGCATATGGAAAAAAAGAATGCTAGTATCACGTTTAACTCGAGTACTTGACAGTTATCGATTTTGTGGAGTTCTCCTTTTGCTATGTTAGATGGTCTTTGTAGGTGTTGACGCATCATCTGGTCGAACTATAGGAAGTTAGATAGGCGAGTCGGCTTTTAACGAAGGGCATGATTCGTCGATGTCATAATGTGGTACACACAAGTTCACGTACTTGAGTAACAGCTTTTCCTCCACGATTTGTATTTATTTATTTATTTATTTATTTATTTTTATTAACAATTAACGTGTTAACTACGATTAAAAAGATTAATTTTATCAGGCAAATAATCTAGATTCTTAAAAACAATATTATCGAGGCATTATGGGTAATCATAAATTCATAATGTTGACGAATAACCCACAAGGGATTAGCTCACATAAGCTACTTGGGGAGTCGAAAGTTGTAGCTTGTTTTTATAAGCTAAGCTTATAATTTGAAACTTTTGTTAGAGCTTACTTTTCATAACGGCTTTAAACTATTATGAGAGCTTACTTTTCAAGAATGCTTTATGACTTTGCTAACCAACGACATGATTTTCACAACAATACAACATCAAGGTATGGGTAAGTATGTATGGGTAAAGCTATAAAAAAATTTACCGTGGGGGTAAAAAACATGGGCTTTAATGTTTTTTATTCGGCTAGAGAATAAACCCATACAGGCCCAACCAGATAAATTACAAAGAAACCGCTCAAAACTTATCAGCTATTCATCATATTTCCTAACGTAAAATACCTTAGTTATTATCGTCTACTTCACTCATCTACTTTGCTAAATCAATTATAACAAGTTTGTAAGTTGTTACATTTTTATCTTTCTATTAGTAATAGTATTTTTGCAATTGGTTGTATAATCATTTTGTGCAAGTAGCTTTAATTAGCATGTTAGTGTATAGAGAATATAGACATAATTTTTATTTAACATGTTGGACCCATTCTTACTTTCGGGTTTATCCTGAGGGTAGGGGTAGGATCCATCAACATTTTACCTCCCCTTACCCCTCCCGGCGGGATTGAGTACGTCGTTGTTGTGATGTGGGACCCATTGTGACTTAAATCTCAATAAGCTTTAAACGTTTGGTTCATGGGTTTGCTATGCCTATGACATCTACGGATCTTGTGAAACAACTTTATATGCAAGCCAAAGATAATATGTGATTGTGTTTACAACAAATTTGCAAATTTTTTTTTTTGCAGGATCGATAACTTTACGCTTGGTAAAAATAAAAATAAAAATAAAAATAAAAATAAAAACGTAAATATTTTGTGTTAGCATTTTCTTGTCCAGCATGTATTTGGTAAGATTTTGTATAAATGAAACTGAATACATAGTTTTTGGTCATACCTCATACCCTTGTTTTACTAGCTATTGTTCTCTTTCAGCAACATGAATGATGGACCAGCCTCGAATGCAAAATGGTTATATGACAGTCCAATACATTCTGATGTCGAGGCAAAGCTGAGGCGTTTCTTGGTTGAATTAGGCAATGCTGGTAAATTACTTGGAATCCAGGTGCGCATCACTATAAAAAACCACATATTTTTAATGTTTGATTATAAACGAACACTCGTTAATGTGTTTCTTAGGTTTGTGCTTACAAGGACGGGCAAGTGATCATTGATACTGCAGCTGGAGTGCTAGCAAAAGAAGATCCTCGTCCCGTTCAGCCTGATAGCTTATTTCCTGTTTTTTCTGTTACTAAGGGCATCACATCAGGAATGATGCATTGGCTGGCTGATAAAGGGTATGCTTGTGTTTTCATCATTTCATGGCAACTAGATTTGACAACATGGGCGGGCTGAGTAATTTGTCGAAACAAGTACTTACATGTTTTCGCCGGGTTGGGTTGAAAATTTCTTTTTTCACATATTTAATCTTCTGTGGTTTGGTAACAGTTTGGAAAATCAGTTTTCCTTAACAAAATAGTGAATTAGTAGTATATTTCATGGCTGTGCTATGCCGAAAATTATGGACGCTCTCCCTTTAACTTCGTGTATTTACAAGGATTGTCATTAGCTTTTTGATTAGGTACCATTTTTGTCCTCAACCATCTAACATAACAGGGTGGCCTCAAACCAGGGCCAAGTTTTTAAAAACTTAAAAAACATCAAACCAAACTCTTACAGTTAAATCTGATTCCAATTCCTTCTGCGTAGTTTACTTTAATGATAAGTGTTTTCATTGTAGGAAACTAAAGCTTGATGAAAATGTTGCAAACATTTGGCCGGAGTTTGGTACAAACGGAAAAGATCAAATAAAGGTTCTTTTCCTTCTGAAGGGGTGTTTGGATTTGCGTTTTGAAGCTTGTTATTTGATTAGGTGTTCAAATTTGTGATTATCAGCAGTTTTTATGCTTAGATAAATAATTTATGCTTTTGATGGTCAATAAATTTTGGATTATCAGTTTCGTACTAGCTGTGACAAAAGTGATTATCAAAGGCTAAAATAACGAGTCAACTTGCTTAAGTAGTTAACTAACTTTAGTCAAGAGTGTGATAAAAATTATCCAACTGTAAACTGTTATAGGTTAACAGATCACTATGATGACGTTCCATTTAACATTTTTCATACATATGTTTTGCACAATGCCCACAGGTCAATCATATACTTAATCATACATCTGGTCTGCACAATGCTCTCGCGGGAGTTTCTGAAGAAGATCCTACGCTATTTTGTGATTTTGATGAGTGTCTAAAACGCATTGCTGTGGTTGCACCCGAGACTGAACCTGGTCGTGAACAATTGTATCATTACCTATCATATGGTTGGCTATGTGGTGGAATCATCGAGGTAGCATTACACCATTACATACCCCTTTATTTACTTATGATTGCTTGATTTGAACTATGCTTTATCCCTAACAAGTCAAGCAAGTTGATTTTAAATTTTTTAAGAAAAACCTAAAAAGGAAATGGGTCAAAAAGGCCGAAGGTCTCCAAAGGATACTTTTAGAGCAAAAAACCTCCTAAATCTTTCAAATAATCAGATTATAACTGAAACTTTGGAATATTGTTATGTTTTTTTAACATTCAGCATGCATCTGGGAAGAAGTTTCAAGACGTTCTTAATGAAGCTTTTGTTCTCCCACTTAACCTTGAAGGCGAGCTTTATATCGGGATTCCACCTGGTAAGAATAATGTTTTAGTTAATTATATGCTATTATTATTTGAAAAGCATTCTCCATGCATGTATGATAAGTTCACCATATTTCAGGTGTGGAATCTCGTGTTGCAACTCTTACGATAGATACAAATGATCTGATTACATTAGGGCAGCAAGCCGAAGCTAACAGGCAGAACCCCGCCTCAACCACCAAACCATCCTCATTCACGTACAACATGGTTGAAACAATTATTCCATTGTGCAACACTCTCAATGCCCGTCGTGCCATACAACCTGCCGCAAATGGACATTTCTCAGCTCGTGCAGTAGCCCGTTACTATGCTGCCCTCGTAGACCCCACATTCTCTTCCAATAAAATCTTTACAAGCTCTAAAGCTAAACTTCATGATGCCTTTTTGGGAAGTGGAGATTATAAGGATTTAGTTTTACAAAATGGGATGTTCGGGCTCGGGTTTAAAAGAGTTGAAGCAACTGATGGTTCAGTACTCGGGTTTGGTCATGCGGGATTAGGTGGCTCCACGGCGTATTGTGACATAAACAATAGGTTCGCGATTAGTGTGATTATAAACAAGTTGTCTTTGGGCGCTTTGACAGGGGAGATAATACGTTTTATTTGCTCAGAACTTGATCTTCCTGTACCGCAAGACTATGCAGAATCAAGGGACTTCATTGAGGAACCAAAGATCAATTAAAGGGAAACTTTACAATTAATATTTGAGATAAAACATTATCATGTATCTTTGTGGTATTTTAGTTGAAACTGTTTTAGGAATCTTAAATTTGTAACTTGAGTTTATAAGAAGCTATATTTTCGTTACTAATCTGTTGTTGTTGTTGTTTATTTTATTATTATTATTATTATTATTATTATTATTATTATTATTATTATTATTATTATTATTATTATTATTATTATTATTATTATTATTTTGTTTTGTTTTTTCAAAGTTATTAGTTGTTGTGGTGGTTTAGGAGGTCATGCAGTTATGTTTTTCGATAGCAGCCATAACAAAGTGATATAATTACTTCACTACATTATTCGGATTCTTGTAAATGTCATAAAGTATGTAAAAATGTATTGTGGTCACTTAATTACATTATGCGTCACATATGGAAATGCATATGTACTCGATCTACGCATTGATATAAGGGGCAATTGAGTCGTGTTCGAGTTGACATATTCAAGTTCAAGTTCACTAGTTGATGGGTTGGTATAATCTCTGTCTAAACATGGCCCGTTTATTAATTGTGTCAAGAAACTCAACCATAACTTATATCTACATGACATGTGTAACTCATTTGTGACCCGTTTAAACTGTTTAAGTAAATATGTCAAACGAGGATAAGTTTGATGATTTTTCAATTCTGCCAGTTTAAATTCAAAAGTGATATAGTGAATTAAAATAAAAATAACATATAAATAACTATACAACTATTTGAGTACATAATTGTAATTTAATATCATATATTAAGTACATAATAAAATAAGTTTAAATCTAAATCTAACATAAATCCAAGTTATATATATATATATATATATATATAGGGAAGGGATCCAGTAAGAAGAAAAACTAAAATAAGAAGAATAAGAAGAAATTCTAGCCACACATTTCAAATAAGGGAGAGATTTTCAAGGGGAGATGCATCAATTTTAATAGATGCATCTGAAATGTGTGGTTGTGATTTCTTCTTATCCTTCTTATTTGAATTTTTCTTTTTATTTGATCCTAACTATATATATATATATATATATATATATATATATATATATATATATATATATATATAACTATATATATATATATATATATATATATATATATATATATATATATATATATATATATATATATATATATATAGTGTAACTTTATTTTCAGAACCCTCTTAAGTGCGGGAACTGTGAGAACTCCAAATTTGCATTAGAAAACATGCATGTTCATATAAAACATGTATGTTTTCTTACATACACCTTAATACGCATACCTGCGTAACATACATGTTCATATAAAACACTGTTAAGTGAACATATCAATGCAAAATGATTTTATATGAACATGTATGTTACGCAGGTATGTGTATTAAGATGTATGTAAGAAAACATACATGTTTTATATGAACATGCATGTTTTCTAATGCAAAATTAGAGTTCTCGCAGTACCCGCACTTAACAGGGTTCTGAAAATAAAGCTCCCCTATATATATATATTTTGGAGGCCTATATATTTAAACGATTTTACGAGTTAATCTATTTAATACTTACTCAACTCAAATACGATCCTATTTATTCAATGAATTACACGGATTGACTTTTATTTTTTATTTATTTTTTTATATTTTTTTCAAACCTGTTTTTCCTCGATTATAGCCTGTTTAATCTCATTTCACATTTATTTTTATTTACCGTGTCATGTCAGAAATTGACAATTTTTTTTGAACGGCGAGTTAGTACAGTACTAAGTTAGTTATTCGATTCTACATTACTTACCCAGTAGTTAGTCTGATGCCAACCTCGAATAATAATTAGTGATTCGATTCCACAATACATACCCAGAAGGTAGTCCCTGCCAGCTTCAAATCGACGCATCTATGGGGCAGAACCCCATAGATACTATCTTGAAAGAAAACCCCCACCGAAAAACTTGAACTTAAAACTTCTCGCATGTGGTAACAACCTTCCAATGATCACCTTTGATGGCCAACTGAGTTAGCAAAGTTGGTTCAAAAATTGAAAATTAATAACAAGGTCAAAAAAGATAACAAGGTCAATAGCATGCAACATGTTGGCATTCACAAATATATTTTACTAAAACTCATACAGAATATTTTAGATAAAAGGGTTTGTCTAACTTGTGTACTAGAGACACAAGTTAAGCACACTAAAAGATACTGGGGCCTACAGAAAAGGACATAAGGATCCAAATAAATTGTACTTTTCTGTGGATCCCAGTATTCTTTTCTGTGGGTCTTGATATATTTTAATGTGCTTAACTTGTGACACTAAGACACAAATTAGAAAAATCCTACATAAAATTATCCTTTTCCTTGAGTATGACAATTATCTGATAGTACTATTATATGATTAAATAGTCAATGATTACACAAATGATGAAACAAAGAAAGAACAAACAACAAAGTAGGTTCAATTCTAGGGCCCACATGCCCACATGCATATCCACATACAAAATGTGCACGTTTGTTAAGAAAAAAACATAAGATAACTTTTTTGTGGTGCCTGTGTAACCGACATTTTATAACAACCACATGTAACGTAGCAAAAGTCAGACGGTCAGCTGCCCAGAAATCAGCATAAGCTTTGTTTAACTGCCCGAAAAAGGAAAAACTAGTCGATATCGAATATAGCAACATGAGTGATGGAGTAGCATCGAATGCGAAATGGGTATATGATAGTCCAGTCAATTCTGATGTCGAGACCAAGCTAAGAAGTTTCTTGGTTGAATTAGGAAATGATGATAAAATACTTGGAATCCAGGTTTGTACGTTTTTATATATATGTTGTCAATAATTGGTGTTAGGTTCACAATGGCCCGACTCTATTAGATTATGTGGTCTGAACTGTTTGATTTAAAGTTTATGATGTTTAGTGTCCATGTTCGGTTTTCTAAGTTGTTTTCTAATTTATACTGTCGGGGTGATTGCCCTTAGTGATACCGACAGTATAAATTAGAAAACAACTGACCACAAGATTTGTAATGTAGTTTATAATTATTTTTGTAATTTGCCCATCTGACCACAAGATTTGTAATGTAGTTTGAAAAATTATCAAATTTTGCCCCTCCGTTATAACTTTTTGGCTCCGCCCTGTTGATATTGTGTTCGCTTTGTTGAAGGTTGGTGTTTTAGTGTTTTAGCTTAGTCTATTGTATACAAGAATTAAGAATAACTCATTAACTCCAACAAGAAATCGACCAAGGGTTAGAAACCCCTGAGTTTAATAGGCACCAACTCATGCACAATATGTGGTTCACCCTATAGAGATGATGGGTAAACAAACCTTAACCTAATAGGACTTGGAACCGTCTTATACATTGAGGAGGTGGGAATTTTCTTGTCTTGTAAGGCAAGCTAATGACAACATCCTTTACTTTGAAAATTACAACTAATTCCCTAGACTAAACCATTCAGATGTGCCTAATTGGTACCTAGTGTAGTTGTAAGTTTCTAGGGTCAGTTGTCGGTATTGCAAGTGTAAAACCAGAGTTTGGTTGCAATTATCATGTCGGTGTTAATGTAATTCTAGCTAGTGTTTGAAAATTAGTTTGGTAACAATTGTAACAAAAGGTATTGTGATAAGCACAGATGTACATTAGTTTTATGGTTGGGGTTGTATCTTAAACTCTTGTTATTGTGTTACTTAGGTATCTGCCTACAAGGACGGGCAAGTGATTATTGATACTGCAGCTGGAGTGCTAGGAAAAGATGATCCTCGACCCGTTCAGCCTAGTAGCTTATTTCCTCTTTTCTCTGTAACCAAGGGTGTCACTGCGGGAATGGTACATTGGTTGGCTGATAAAGGGTATAATTCTTGGGTTAACATGTGTGGGTTTACCCAAAACATTTCACTTTTATCCAAAAAAATATTTTCATATAGATTAGTATGTTAACTACGATTATTTAACAAATATTAGTTCAATGATAACTTCATTTTGAGTAAAAGGATTTACGAAGTTGATGTATTTCTGATATGTGTTATCATGAACGCCTCTAATAATAATAACCTTATGTCTTTGTATTGAAGGAAACTGAAGCTTGACGAAAATGTTGCAAATATTTGGCCGGAGTTTGGTACAAATGGAAAAGAGCAAGTAAAGGTACTCCTAATATTTATTGGATGTCCTGTCTTTTGAGAGGGTGTTTGGATATGCGTTTTGAATCTTATCATATGATTATTGCAACTTGTAGACGTATTAATAAGTTTTCTCAATGTCTAGATTACCATTTACCACATATATTCTGCCTTCATTTACTTGAAAACTAGCAATTTCAACTCTTTTATTTCCCTATGTCTTGAAGAGTTGAAGGGTGTTTGTGTTTAAAATTTTGATTACCTCGACTTACAATTGCATTAATAAGTTATAAGCTTTTATCCTAATTGAAGAGAATCTGTTACCATTTTACAAGACTTTTCTTCTTTTTATCTGAGTTTGTGAAGCACTGAACAACTTAGCTGAATATTTAACAATTTTAACCAATAGAAACACATTCAAGCAACATCTTCTAGAACTCATATTACACGATTTAATAAGTGAAAACCACATAATTACTTTCAAAACATATTTCTACAAAAGAACGTTGTTACATTTTCTCTCCTCGTGCAGGTTCATCATGTACTCAACCATACATCGGGTCTACACAATGCTCTCGCAGGAATCTCTGAAGAAGATCAAACATTACTTTGTGATTTTGATGAGTGTCTAAAACGCATTGCAATGGTAGCACCTGAGACCGAACCTGGTAGTGAACAGTTGTATCATTATCTATCATACGGATGGCTATGTGGTGGAATCATTGAGGTACCATTACATAAGCCTTCTATTAATTTTCTCTAAAAGCTAGTAAACAAGCCCATTGATGGACTCCGGACACTATACCAAAGCAGGCTACAAATTCATGGCCTCTTTGTAATCTTGAGCTCTACTATTAAATAATTTAACATTGACACACACAATGTTTGTATGTGCAGCATGCGTCTGGAAAGAAGTTTCAGGATGTTCTTGAGGAAGCCTTCATTCGCCCACTTAACCTCGATGGCGAGCTTTATATCGGGATTCCTGCTGGTAAGATTCCCAAAATTACACTTAAACACAAGTCCAGATCCAATAAGAAGATCTTTATCAAGTGAAGGGGTGTTTGGGATTGGTTATATATGCTAAAGTGCTTGTCTGATCGGAAATTTAGCGCATAACTAATTGTTTATAGTTAAGTGCTTAAGAAATAAGCAGATAGACACTTTTGAATAGAGTGTTTGGGATTGCTTATCTGCATTAAAACCATGCAATGTATAGATAATCACTTAAATAAAAAAACATCCTAAACACTGCTTAAATAAGAAAATTGTTTCTTACTCTCATTTCAGGGGCCGAGTCTCGTGCTGCAACTATAACAGTTGATACTAATGAACTTAAAAAGGCTAACCAACAAGCTGAAACAAAGAAAACTGGGAGTGCTGCTATGAAATTTCCGTCCTCATTAACACCCAAAGTAGTTGCTGGCTTTTTCCCGTTAATCAATGGCCTTAATGTTCGTCGTGCCATAATGCCTGCCTTCAACTTACACTCCTCAGCTCGTGCTCTAGCTCGCTTCTATGCTGCTCTTGTTGATGCTGATACTGAAATCTTCAGAAACACTAAAGCAAAACTTCATGAGGCTTTTTTGGGAAGTGGAGAATATGAGGATTTAATTCTACAAAATGGACAATTTGGGCTCGGGTTTTTAAGGCTTAAAGCAACTGATGGAAGCGTTATTGGGTTTGGTCACGCGGGGGTAGGTGGATCTACGGCGTATTGTGACATCAACAATAGGTTTGCGATTAGTGTGACGCTAAACCTTGCATCTTCGGGGGCTTTGACAGGGGAGATAATCCGTTTTATTTGCTCGGAACTTGATCTTCCTATACCGGAAGATTATTCAGAATCAAGGGACTTCACTGGGAATCCAAAGATCAATTAGAGCGGGTTTGATCTAAAGCAGATCATATAATAAGTTAAGGTTAAACGTTATAATGTATGTAACTTTGCAAGTTTCAACAATTTTATGTCATCAGCTAGTTCTTAAACTATTCTTAACACACATGAGACAATATATCAATAGGTTAAGCAATAGGTAGAGCAATTTCAACCTATTGATCAAATAAGTCACTTTTAACCTTTGGCTCTAATGCATCAACTCATGTTCAACCCATTCTCGACTATTTTCCGACATTATCAGCTTGAGTGATTTAGGAGAAATACTATTTTAAGGTGTAGCAATCAATTTCCGAACCATAATCCTTAAACAAAGAACATTTTAATCTTTTGATTTTGAAACCTATGGCCAAACCCACCAAACAAATGCACCCTTGATTCAAATGAATAGTTGTGGAGCATTGGTCTTAAGTATTGACCAAAAGTAGGTGGCAATATTGACCAAAAAGTTATACTACGTAATATTGTTTAGGTTATCTACTACACGTACAAATTGTAAGTTTATTCAGAAAATGAGGCCCTGTTATTTCTTAAATAATTATCATCTTTTATTGAACATTTTGAAACGAAGTCAAAAAAATAAATATTTAATAGAATGTGTCTTTGTCTTTATTTATTAGTTATAATACCCGTGCACGCATGATTTTTGGTTAGATAGACTTTATTTAACTGTGATGATGTAGATACTATGTGTATAATAGTACATAAGAAGTTAACAACCATTCAATAAAAGCAACATCACATTCACTTTTTCTTTGTCTTTATTTACTAGTTATATGCAGTCGTTGCAAAAGCAACATCACATTCACTTTTTATAGTGGTGATTCATTATAACACGTACATTCAATAAAAAAAGTAACGTATTATCATGGGACTTATCTGACGTTGATATAAAGAATAAAGTAAGTTCAATAATTTTGTCTTAGTCAACTAGCACTAAGACTATAAAACTGAACTTTATTTCTGTACAACAACAGCCTGTGGCTGGCATAGCGAAAATCACATACTTGTCAGCTCATATTAGTTACTTGAGAAACATATCGTGTAAGCAGCAAGATGAACGAAGGAGCAGCCTCCCATGCAAATTGGGTATACGACAGTCCAGTCCATTCTGATGTAGAGGCAAAGCTGAGAAGTTTCTTGGTTGAATTACGAAATGAGGATAAAATACTTGGAATCCAGGTTCGTAAATTCCTTAAAGTTAACGATTATCTGTAGTATGAATTATTATATATGTTTAATTATTGGTGATATGAAAAATAAATAGGAGTCTACTTAAGTTCTCTTTATTGTGTTTCTTAGATATGTGCTTACAAAGACGGGGAAGTGATCATAGATACTGCAGCTGGGGTGCTGGGAAAAGATGACCCTCATCCGGTTAAGTTGGATAGCTTATTTCCTCTTTTCTCTGTAACTAAGGGTGTCGTGGCAGGAATGGTTCATTGGCTGGCAGATAAAGGGTATGTTCTCCTGTTATAAGAGGCGCTTATTAGGGGGAAAAATTGTGGGTTGAGTACAATTGGGTTATCATGTCAAAACTGGTTTGTGTCAAAAATGGGTAATTTTGTGATGATCTTGGTTTGACCCGAAATACGTTATCATCTAAACTGTTTTTTTATGTACAAGAATACACAGAGGTTGTATTTATTTTCAATATAGGGAAGACTTTAAAAGAACAACATACAATATGTATTTTCATTGTAGGAAACTGAAGCTTGACGACAACGTTGCAAACATTTGGCCCGAGTTTGGTACAAATGGGAAAGAACATATAAAGGTACTCCTAAACTTAGTTCTTACATTTTTCATCTTCTCCGGGGGTGTTTGGATTTGCATTTTGAAACTTATTATCTGACAATTAAAACATGTAGTTGCATTAACAAGCTTTAAAATTTATAGATTATTAAAACATGTAGTTGCATTAACAAGCTTTGAAACTTATTGTAATTCAGATTACTTTAAAACTCCCAAGCCCAGTAATTTCTTTAGTTTCCCGTCTTCTTGAAGGGTGTTTCGACATAGATTTTAGAACTTCCATTTATGCTACTTGTAGTCACATTGCATCTATTAGTTTGATAATAATAGTCTATGATGTGATTTCTTCAATACTTAGTTTTGGACAATTAGCAGTGTGTATGTGTCATACTAGCTGGAACAAAATCTAATTCAGTATCAACATTTTTTGAGTTTAGAGAACTACAGTAAAACCTCTATAAATTAATAGTGTTGGGACTGAGATATTTTATTAATTTAACGAGATATTATTATATCGATAAATTAATAATTTATTAATTTAAAGAGGTTTTACGTATGACCATTATATTTTCAATTCTAATATACTAGCTAGTTAGTACAATGTATACTCATTAGAGACGAAAAATCAATTTGAAAAATAAGTTGCAATTAACATTCTATGAATTCACATTCACACTTTATGAAAATAAATTAAACACTTTTGTTGCAATACGAGAAGACAACGCACCAACTCTTTAGAGCAATAAGCAGATTTTAAGATAAACTCAATATAGATTTGAAGTTGAACAAAAAAATTATCATGGATTATTTTTTACTAAACAATATTAGGATTTTGAAGTGTATCACACACACACACAAATACATATATATATATATAATTTTTAGTAATTATTAATTTATAATTTCATTGGGACTATTATATATACACTATGGTTTCAAAAAAATTATCATCTTATTATTTTATCGATTGAGATCCAACTTTGTACTGGTCCCAAGTTGGGACTCGACAAATTATTAATTTTATCGAGGTTATTAATTTATCGAGTATTAATTTATAGAGGTTTTACTGTAACTCTTGTTTTACAAGACAAACTAGTTTCTTTTTCTTGCAAGAATGCAATTCGTTTTGTTAACTATTTAATGATAGTGTGCAATTCAGCTAGATGATTATTGCATTTAAACAAGATAAGCACATTCAACTGGTATCTTTTACAACTCACCTGCGATGTTACATTTCCTCTTGTCCTCTTCTCCCGCAGGTTAATCATATACTTAATCACACATCTGGTTTGCACAATGCTCTCGCCGGTATTTCTGAAGAAGATCCTACGTTATTTTGTGATTTTGACAAGTGTCTGGAAAGCATAGCTAAGGTTGCACCTGAGACCGAACCTGGTCGTGAACAGTTTTATCATTATCTATCATATGGTTGGCTATGTGGTGGAATTATAGAGGTACCGATACATATACACCTTTTACTTTTTTTTTTTTTTTTTTTTTTTTTTTTTTAAATACCTGTGAACCACCTCAGCCCATTGACGGGCTACGGGCTCTGCACAAATGCAAGATTCAAACTCAGGACTTCTAGATATCATGATCTAGTCCCAACTGATTCAGTCAAAATAAGCATAAATGTTATATTTTTGGGTGGAAATGGTATCAAACTTCAGAATAAGAATAAAATACATGCCAACTTATAAGCTTCACGGGTAATTACTTCCTTAAATGTGAGCTTATTTGCTTGCCATGTGGGCTAATTAGCCATCCTAACAAGGTATTATCACTTAAATATTACTCAAAACTCATCACGATTCAAATCAAGTCCAAGTATGCTCGAGGTCTACATATATTATATGTTTCGTCCTTCACATATACATTCTTGAATGTACAGCATGCATCAGGGAAGAAGTTAATGGACGTCCTTGCTGAAGCTTTTCTTCGTCCACTTAATATTGAAGGCGAGCTTTATATCGGGATTCCTTCTGGTATGAGTGTAACTTCCCAGAATGATCACTTCTCACAACTCAACAATTAAATAAGTGCTTTTTTCTTTACACGTATTTCAGGTGTCGAATCTCGTCTTGCAACTGTTACAGTTGATACAAATGAACAAAATAGATCAAGCCAACACACCAAAGCCAACAAGAGTGGCTCTGCCTCCACCCAAGTGCCGTCTTCACTAACGTTAAGCTTACTTTTTAGTTTAATTCCGCTAATCAATACCCTCGATGTCCGTCGTGCCATAATACCTGCATACAACTTACACGCCTCGGCTCGTGCTTTGGCTCGCTACTATGCGGCCCTCGTTGATGTGGATGATAAAATATTTACAAATACTAAAGAAAAAATTCATGATGCCATTTTGGCTAGTGGAGATTATAAAGATTTAGGACTACAAAATGGTAAAATGGGGCTCGGATTTTTAAGGCTTCAAGCAACTGATGGTTCTGTAATTGGATTTGGTCATGGGGGACTTGGTGGTTCTACGGCATATTGTGATATAAATAACAGATTTGCGATTAGTGTGACGCTAAACCTGGCATCTTCGGGGGCTTTGACAGGGGAGATAATCCGTTTTATTTGCGAGGAACTTGATCTTCCTGTACCTGAAGATTATGCTGCATCAAGGGACTTCATTGCAAAGCCAAAGATCAATTAGACGAGGTTAATTTCCTCTATAACTAAATTCTATAAGTAAAAAATATTGAAGGTAGAGTTCAATAATCTGTGTTACTTTGCAGACATTATGTATTGAAACTAGTTAAAGAACTGCTTATATTTTGTTATAGTGTAACTTTGAGTTATATGAATGGAGTTACCACGCAATGCACTATGAACATGGGAGCATGGGTTGGTGTGGACTTTCAATGGAATAAGTAGACAAAGTTGGCCGAAGGCTTAAGGGTATCCACATCGCTAATTTATATAATCTGGACATCCGGTAGGCTATATATCTTAGTCAATTTGACGACATGTGCGGACGTAAATTGAATGTATAGAGCTATATGTTCTTCACTACCTGCTTGTTACTTTAGTTGTTATTGTGATTAGAAATGATTGCAAAATATATGGTTTGGTAACACCTTATATACTGTTGACAATAATGAGTTGAGAGAATCACACATTTCACACACACACACACACAAGAGTGAAAGTGATTTCATTAAGCTGAAGAATGAATGAGTTTACATAGTATATATACAGAGAGAAACTAATAACAAAATATTTACAACACTAGTCCTTCAACTATCTAATTGTAACACTTCAGTCCCTGAACTATTATCCAACTCCTCTTTGACACTCCCCCTCAAGTTGAGAGGTGGAAGAATTGGAAACTCCCAACTTGGACATAAGTTTTGAATGTTGATCTTCAGGTAAAACTTTTGTAAACACATCTGCAAGCTGTTCCTTTGTAGACACATAAGAAGGACTGACTTGACCATTCTTCACTTGGTCTCTTACATAGTGGCAGTCTACCTCTATGTGTTTGGTTCTAGCATGAAACACAGGATTAGCAGCTATGTACAGAGTTGCTTGATTGTCACACTTCAAATCAACTGGACCAAGATCTTTAATTCCCAAATCTTTTAGTAATGAAACTAACCAGGTCACTTCACAACAAGTTAGAGCCATTGCTCTGTATTTTGCTCAGCAGATGATCTTGAAACAACACTTTGTTTCTTTGATTTCCAAGAAATAGGAGACTGACCAAGTAATATCCAATATCCAGTTGTAGATCTTCTAGTCATTGGACAACTAGCCCAATCACTATCACAATATGCAGTCAGATGAGCAGCAGAGTCATTAGCTAGCAAAATTCCTTGACCTGGTGATTTCAATAAGTATCTCAACAAATGCTTAACAGCTTGCATATGAACTGAGGTTGGATTTTGCATAAACTGACTAAGAAGTAATTGTACTGTGTAGCAAATGTCAGGTCTAGTGATAGTAAGGTAAATGAGTTTTCCAATGTACTTCCTATATACTTCTGGATCAGAAAGAGGAGTACCAATGTCAGCCTGCAATTTCACATGAGGATCCATGGGCAGCTTATAGGTTTTAGCATTAGACAAGCCTGCTTCATGCAGCAAATCAGTAGTATATTTCTTTTGTGAAATGAAGATGCCTTGATCACTTTTGGACACTTCCAGACCTAAGAAGTAGTTCAATTCTCCAAGATCCTTCATATGAAAATGAGAACTTAACTGAGACTTCAAAGCTTGAATCTCACTGCTGTCAGAACCAGTTATCATTAAATCATCTACATACACTAACACAGCTGTAAATGATGTACCATTTGATTTGACAAACAATGAATAATCTGCCTTTGACTGAACATATCCAAAGGAAACCAGTGCTGATGACAATTTGGCAAACCATTGTCTTGGTGCTTGCTTGAGACCATACAAAGATTTCTTAAGTTTACAAACAAGGTTTTGATTGGTAGGAACATCTTGCACATTCTCCCCCTTACCAACATAACCTTGTGGCATCTGCATGTAAACTTCTTCAAACAAATCACCATGTAAAAAGGCATTTGAGACATCCATTTGACAAATATCCCAACCCTTCATGGCTGCAATGGCTAACAAGGCTCTCACTGTCACCATTTTGGCAACTGGAGCAAAAGTTTCTTCATAGTCTACTCCTTTCCTTTGTCTGTTTCCATTTACCACCAGCCTTGCCTTCTTTTTGTCCTCAGAACCATCAGCATTATACTTTATTTTGTATATCCAATGACAAGAAATAGCCTTTTTGTCTTTAGGCAAAGTTGTCACTTCCCATGTTTCATTATCTTCCAGAGCTCTAATTTCCACATCCATTGCATTGTCCCAGGCAAGAATCTTAATAGCTTCTTTGAAAGATGTTGGTGCAGTGTTGGCTAACAAGGCACACAAAAATGCTTGAAACTGAGATTGCAATGAAGTAACTGATACTTGATTGGCTCTTGGCAAATGAGGGGTAACATAGTCTTTAAGCCAACTTGGAGGAACTGGAACCCTGGATGACTTCCTTGTTGGTTCAAACACTGGTGGAGCAGGATGTTCAACTGGTTGAACTTCTTCTTCATGAATCTCAGTCTCAGTTCTAACTGGTTCAGAAGAATGCTGATTCTGCTGATGAGTTTCTGCTGACAGCTGATTCTGCTGATGAGTTTCTGCTGACAGCTGATCCTGCTGATGGGATTTTGCTGACAGTTGATCCTCATACCAAATAGAAGATGACAGAGGAACAGGTATGGGTTTAAGTACTTGATTCATACTAGACTTTGAATAAGGAAAAATATGCTCATAGAATACCACATCCCTGGAAACAAACCTAGTATGGGTAAGCAAATTGTACAACTTGTACCCTTTTTGATGTTGTGGATAACCAAGAAACAAACAAGGCACACCCCTGGATTCAAACTTATCAGCAATTCTTGTTGGATTGCTTGCAACAGCCAGGCACCCAAAAACTCTCAAGTGACCATAATTAGGCTTAGAATGCATCAAAATTTCATAAGGTGTCTTGAATTTTAGAACAACTGTAGGAAATCTATTGATGAGATAAGTGGCAGTGATAACACAATCTCCCCAATAATGCACAGGCAAATGAGCATGTAATCTTAGTGCCCTTGCAATCTCCAAAATGTTTCTGTGCTTTCTCTCTACTCTGCCATTCTGCTGAGGTCTATCCACACAAGAGGTTTGATGCTCAATTCCTAGAGATTTCATATAAGGACCTATTGCTCCTTTGAGAAATTCTAGTGCATTGTCTGACCTTATTATCTTAATGTCTTTCTCAAACTGTGTCTTAACAAAAACATGAAATGACTTTAAGACAGTGAAAGCATTTGATTTCTTAACCAACAAATATGTCCACACAGCTCTACTACAATCATCCACAATGGTCAGAAAATACCTATGATGCCATATAGTTGGAACTTTATAAGGACCCCAGATATCAATGTGAATAAGATGAAATGGAACTTTAGAATGTGAGACATTAGTAGGATAAGGAAGTTTAGCAAACTTAGCCATAGGACAGGTCAAACAAGCTTTATTATTAGCATTAGAATGACACTGAGGTACAGAATCAATGTGCTTAAGAGTAGAGTTTGAAACATGACCAAGCCTATGATGCCATAGACTATATGAATTGTTGAAAACACTGAAAGCAAATGTATCAGGAACAGAACAGTTTTCAAAGAATGAATACAAGCTACAATCTTCAAGTGCAGACACAACCATAGAAGAGAGTTGAGCATGCACTTGCTCCAATGGAAGATTGAGCAAATGATAGAGACCAGCCTTCTTCTTACCCAAGCCCAACACCTTCCTGGTTTTCAAATCCTGAATAACACAAAAATGCTCATAAAAAGTGACAAAACATTGAGAGTCTTTTGTCAATTTTGAAACTGACAAAAGTCTGAATTTGAATGAAGGAACAACCAGGACATTTTTGAGCTCAATTTTGTTTTGTAACACCTTATTTCCAACTTGTGAGATAACAGATGTGTGACCATTAGGCAAATTAATCATTTGTTTATACTTAAGAGTCTGAACATCTATTAGATCCTCACTATCAGGTGACATGTGATCACTAGCTCCAGTGTCAATTATCCAACCTTCTATCACACCATTTATGCAGGAAAAACAATAAATTGTACCTTCACCAAATGGATGATCCATTTCAGTTGGTTCTTGAGCATTTTGATTAAACTGTGGCAAATTTTTCATGAGTTGCTCAAACTGTTTGGATGTAAACACAACATGACCACTGTTTTCAACTACTGCAGCAGTCCTTTTGACATTTCCATTGCCATTCTTAACCACTGATTTTCCTTTCTCACCTTGTTTATACTTATAATGCCAAACAGGATAACCAATTTTCTCCCAACACTTCTCTGGTGGATGCCACTTAAATCCACAGATATTACACTTATCTTTTACCTCTCCCTTGCTGTACAGAGCAGTAGATTCAATCCCCACATGACTATTATTTCCAAACACCCCTCTTTGTGATTCTTCTTCTTGAAGCAAAGAACAAGCAGTTTCAACACTAGGCAGAGGAGTGTTCAACAACAGTTGACTTCTTTGACTTGCAAAATGATCATCCAGACCATTGAGAAATTGAAACAATCTTTGCTCTTCCTTCTGAACATTCAAGGCTTGAATAAACACAGCAACTTCAGGAGTTATATTGACAATTCTTGGCAATTCATTCATGGAATCCAACTCTTCCCAAACACACTTCATATTGGTGTAATATTCACTAATGGACCTTCCTGATTGCATAATTGCATAAGTTTCTCTATTGAGTTTGTACTTATGAGATCCATTACTCAGTGCAAACCTTGTTTCCAACTGAAGCCATATGGCATGAGCTATTCCCATAAACATGATGGATTTACCAATAGATTCAGAAACTGAATTGATCAACCAACTAATTACCAGATTGTTACACGTGTCCCATTGCTCTTGTAAACTAGCATCATCAACTGATCTTGGAACAGTACCTCTAATGAATCCTAACTTCCGTTTTGTGGACAAAGCTATCTCTACTGATCTTCTCCAAGAACGATAGTTCTGAGCCCCAAGAAGTTTTTCAGTCACCATCAGTGTACCAGGTCCATCAGAAGGATGCAAGAACAGTGGATTTTGAAATAACATCTGATTATTCATCATTCCAGTAGTTTCAGATGAAGAAGAAGATGCTAAATTCATAACTCTTGATGCGGAAGCGTTTTACAGATTCAAGAAACCGTTACAGTGATAACCTATTGATTCACAAATTCAAGAAACATGAATTGAATCAATTACAGGTGTTTGTGAAGAAATTTGATAGAGATTAGTGAAAGAATGATGAAATTTGGTGTTGAAATGGTGGTTTTATGAAGATGATCGGAAAAGTTAGTTACGGTGGTTTATGGTGGTTGAAGGTGATCGGAAAAATTAGTTAGAGTGGTTGTAACGGTTGCAACTGATCAAGAACTCATTATTGAGCTCTGATACCATGTTGACAATAATGAGTTGAGAGAATCACATATTTCACACACACACTCAAGAGTGAAAGTGATTTCATTAAGCTGAAGAATGAATGAGTTTACAGAGTATATATACAGAGAGAAACTAATAACAGAATATTTACAACACTAGTCCTTCAACTATCTAATTGTAACACTTCAGTCCCTGAACTATTATCCAACTCCTCTTTGACATATACACTTTGATATCTCCAGGAAGAGCCGGAGCTACATAAAGTCTAGCGGGTTCAACAGAACCCATTGAACAAGGATATCTTGTTTATAACTTTAGTGCACATTAGGCTTTTTTTCTTTTTTTTTCTTTATATATATATATATATATATATATATATATATATATATATATATATATATATATATATATATATTGTAACTTTCAAACGAGAACCATTTTAACTGCGAGAACTGAGAGAACCACCAAAAACATACATGCATGCCTTCAATAATTGTATTTTGCACATATGTTTTAAAGGTGTGCATGTATGTTCTTATAAGACGTGCAACGAAAATATTGCGGCCGTGGGTAATGTTTTTGTGAAAAAAGATGATGAGTTCATAATGATATTGAAGAACATAGGTGGATGCTTACGATTATTGATGATTTGCATGTATTTTTATTTTATTTTAAAAGGCATGCATGCATGTTTTTGGTGGTTCTCTCAGTTCTCGCAGATAAAATGGTTCTCGTAAGAAAGTCCCTATATATATATATATATATATATATATATATATATATATATATATATATATATATATATAGTGTTGTATTCTATGCAATACCAATATTAGATACAGTACTTTACAGTACCATTCTAACTAGTATAAACCATTAGATCTCTTAATCAATGGATGAGATCACTTATGCCATTAATGTAATTAAGTGAAAGATCAAGCCACTATTTAAAAAAACAAAAAAGCTAAAAAGGGTAATCTAGGTATTTTATATTATCCCTACAAAATATGCCAGCCTCTCTACATCCAGTATTCAAAAAATAAAAACTACCGTAAAACTTCTCTTTCATATATCGATCTACACCCCTCTCTCTCTCCCACTTGACCTGAAAACCACCATCAGATCTCATTTAGAATCTCCATCGCCGTCACCCGTTCCACGCACCACCAGCCACTTCCTCAAACACCTTCGTATACCATCACTAAAACCAACCCTGCACCACATTCACCGGATCAAAGGTGTAAAAATTTTATGGGACGGAACATTGCGTACTCGACTGCGACGTCGGAAGCCCTTGAGGTAAACGAGAGTTTTATTTTACTAGTATATTTTATACTTCAATAAAGGGTGTATTGATTGATTCAACATGTCAGGTGGCATATTTTTATTTTACATTAGAATTAAACGATTTTGCATTACAGGTTGCGAGTGTTTGTTTGTTTTTGTTTTTTTTTTTTTTAAATTTAATTTGTCTTGGTTTATTATGTGATAATGAATAGATTAATTGTGCAGATATGATTCTTATAGAGGATTTTGGTTCTTTTGAATACATATTGTTTTTACTTTCCCAACTCATGGATTAACTGATTATTTTATTTTCCCACACTTTAGATACTTGTTTTTATTTTATTTTTGTAAGTTTTAGTTTTTTTAGAACATTTGTTGAAAGAGTTAATAAATTAAGAGGAGTTTGGACTATTATAATGATTTGTTTAACAGAAGGTCAAAGAGAAATGTTGATACTTGTGTATTGTTGAAAGAAAAGATTCTCGTTTCATATTTGTGTATCGTATCATATTTGAGTAACAATTAAGGAGGATGCTTTTTGGCCATTTTTTAGTATTGGATGACATTTAGCATAGGAAAATAATGTATTGCGTTTTTATACTATTTATTTGACATAGATGAAAATTGTGCATGTATGTTAAGCTAGTTGCTATGAATACAAAATCTGTTTACAATATTTAATTGATATAGACAGATTGTAAGTTGAAACGTAGTCAATTTGAACATTTGAGTCGAATTCTATTTAACTTTTTAGGGTAGAAGTCAAGGAGTGTGTTTGGTACGGTACCATGTTCTAATTTAGTGTTATGTTTTTGGAAGACCAGGTGCTCACAAAAAAAGTGTGGCGTGCATATATGTTTTTGCAAGGCGTGCACACATGTTGTAATGAAGTTGACGAGAAAACACAACATGCACATATGTTCTTGAAATGGATCATCATATTTTCCAACAAATTTGAGAGTATATCATCTAAAAATGTAAAACGTGCACACATGTTTTTGGAAGGCATGCACATATGTTCTAATGAATTTGGCGAGAAAATGCAGCGTGCACATATGTTCTGGAAGGGTACTCGTATGTTCTAACAAATTTGATGAGAAAGTGAAGCGTGCACGAATGTTATTGGAAGAGTGCACACATGTTTTTGATGATGTACACGTCTATATTTAACAACATACATTTGTATTGAAATTGTATTTCATTTGATATCAAATTTTGTGTACGTTATTTATGTTTTTTAGTTTTTTTTATAAATTTAGAGTTTACATGTATATGTTTATGTTTTTAGCTATAAATTTCGAAGATTTAAGAATATACACTAGAAACATATGTGTAATTATCATTTTAAGCAAAATAAATTTGATCTCTAAACAATTATATCCAACAAACATATGTAAATTTACAACAACAATAATAAAAAAAAAAAAAAAAAAACATACATGCATCTCATTTTTCTGAAAACATGTAAAAAAAAATCTGAAAATTAAGGAAATTTAAAAAGGTTTTTTATTTAAAAAATTCAAAAAGAAAAAGTGAAAATGTGTTTGCCTATTTTACCCTTTTGAATTAATTAAAATGATTTAATAATACTAAATTATTATTGGTCCAATGTACTGCATCTAATATTGGTACTGCATAGAACACGCCCCTATATATATATATATATATATATATATATATATATATATATATATATATATATATATATATATATATATATATATAACCCGAGTATGGATCTAGTGAGAAAAATTAATCAAATGAGAAGAGTGAGAAAAAATTATAGTCACATATTTCAAATAAGTAAATAGAAATAATAGGAGATGCATCTATTTTTAATGGGTGCATCTAATATTTGTGGTTGTAGTTTCTTCTAATTCTTCTCATTTTAATTATGTTTCTCATTTGATCCTAAGTCTATATAACCCACTGATTTTGTATACAAACATTATTAATTTTAGTTTTAAACCAATTAGACAAAAAGTGCTCTGCCCGTGATGGAACTAGGGGGTTCCCGCGGGGTCCTAGGACAACTATGGATTTTTTTGATATAGTGTTAATTTTTGGAAGAAAAAAAAAAAAAAGAACCCGGTCAATCAAAATATGTTTCTAGTGGTATTTAGTTAGTATACTTACAAAATATTATGTGTTTCTAGTATTATTTAATTAGTATACTTACAAAATATTTTGTACACTAGTCACATTTGGTCATAGTTGCGTCCCTTTATGCCCAGTTTAGTAGTGATGGCATCTAACAAAAGTGTTTGCCATTGTCGACCAATAAAAATGATAATATTCAAAAGAAGGGAACACTGACCTGTTACTTAGGTGAAGTAATACATTAAATAGAAGCAAATTACAAACTTGTTTTTAACAAAACAGAAGATTTTTGTTAACTTAACGAGACATCATGGCCCGTGCGATGTATGGGCTTTATTCACCATGAAAGAATCATATTTGTATTTGAGGTAAAAAAATGTGCGGGTTAAGTTGACACGCTGATTTCTTTTGAATACAACATTTAAATCAATGTATTTTTTTATTTCATTCCATTACCTTGTGATAGACATAACACATCGCAACAAAATTATAAATAACAACTCGACAATTATCATGTGTTTTATTCCTTGTGGTCTTTTATTTATGTTAACCTTATTTTTAAATAACCATAACTAAATCTTAGGCAATCAATCGTCATCCTCTACCCTCTACTTCCCAAACCATCATAAGCAAGATTACTAAAAAAAACTTAAAGGATGATTATATGCATTTATAACAGATTATACGCTATAATGTAATCTTGATTTTATGTTGTGCCTTTGCTGAACATGAGTTGTGCTATACACGAAGGTTTATTTATTTAAAATTAAGTTATTTATTAATTAAAATTATAAAATTTTAAAATTAAAAGACTAACAAAAACCATTTGAATCCGTGTGATAATTAGGGAACATGAGGGTGAATTATCTTCAATGAACTCATCAACACTTGAAGTTTGCAATTTCTCAACTTTTGTCTCTAATTCAATTTCCCCCTACTGGGTTTAATCCAATACATACCAAGAACCCAACTGTAACAACATTTATCATTAAGTGGTGATTCACATTAGCACTTCTTATTCAAGTATGACAATGCAACAAAGGTGTGGGCTAAATAAAATGGCAAAGTTTCAGGATTTGGGATATTGAGTTACATATGATAGCCTTGCCAAAATATATATAGAAAACATATGGAAGATTGTTGAGAAACTGATCCTTGCTGCTACAGCTTAGTACCCAAACCATTTGACCATTCAATGAATTAACCCATACCATCGAACAAATCGATTTTATGACTTTGTTTACCATTTTAATTATAACAATCAAGTTTAACCGACAAACACATACCCGTTCGATCGGCTATTGAAGTGCTTCCACCACCATATAATATATCCAACTTCTAAGTTTATTTGTGTATTTCTCATTTACATAGCAAATTATTGGGTAAAGCAAAACAAAAGTAACTTCCTATATATGATGAGCAAAATATACACAACTGGAAATGCAGTACATGTTGGGTAATACCAAGTAAATTTCTACTCCGTATTTAACTACATTAACATGCACATCTTTTGAGATAACACAACATGCTATAGCGCAATTATGAGATACGTGTATAATAGGACCATAACATACAAAAAAGTGTGCAAGACCGCGTGTCACTAAAGGATCACGAAAGCTTCACATCCCTAACACACTTGTTGCAGGAGCCTGCATATTGCATAACAACAACAATAATTGTGTCTATAAGTCTGTTCATATTCAACCTATAAGCAGCTCCACTCCATGTTGTCACCGTTCGTGTTTAAATTAATGCTTGCATCAAATTGTATCTACGCATCAGATCATTAAGCATCCTCATACTGCATTTTATTCATGCGTGCATCTAAGATGGTGTTTTTTGCATCATAAAAAATCATGCAACAACAATCTATAAAAAGTACGTAGTAACAACTATTCTGCATCGTCTTCAATATCATCCTAATCAATCGTTATCTTTTGGCATCATCATCATCGGCGATCATGATCATCATCATTTCAGCATCATCATGTTTGACTTTTAGCATCTCCATAATCGATTATAGCATCATCATTATCATCGAACATCATCATCATTAAATGGTCCAAAAAAACAACATCTCGAACGTATAAAGCTTCATTCAGTTCATCGAATTCTTAGGTTTGATCCTAGATGTTGGTATTTGATTCTCAAGTGTGGCCTGTTATAAAAAATGTGTTATCATTAGTTAAAGAATGATTAAAGCATTTATTAAGTTTAAAGAACTAAATAAAGGAGGCTTCATGCAAGAATAATGACCATAACTGATGCACGAAAGACATGATGAGTCTCATTATACTCCGGGGCAACAAAACGATGCTGCTGGAAATCGAAATCCTTCCAAATAGGCTTCCTTAATATTTTTCTCATTCTATATATGAGGTGAAGCTTGTAATGGAGAATTACCTGTAGCAACTCTGACGCATCAGGCCTTAGATTCGGTTCCTAAAGAATTAAAGTAAACAAACCATATCACACATTAAAACATGACAATGAAAAGTTGTTACAAAAGGATGAACAACGTAATATCAATATCTTTAAAGAATAATTAAATACAGAAAGAAAAACAAAATCTTACCCTTCGAGGCATTTTAAAATGGTCTGGTATACATGGATGATCTTTTGTTGTCCCTATATGGAAGAGAGCGGCAACCTGAACAACATCAATAATTTATTACGCCTATGCTATAGATTAAAGAAAGGGGAGGAAATCACGACTGATTATGACCTACTAATAGAGCAGAATCAGTAACATCCCCGTGCCTTTGTCAATTGAAAAATGTAACCTCACTGCAAATTCTGTAATTTAATCGTCCCATCAGCCATAGCACCGGTCAGAAAAAAAGAACCGTCGGATAACAAAACTTTGTACTTCTCTTGAACCCCGTCACTCTTAACTATAGTAGTAAGTTCCTGGTATAATGATGAGAAGATAATAATAATTATTAGAGGTTCAGAATATGTTGAGATGGTTGGTGTTTCAGCTCAAACACGTGAAGAAAGAAAGACAATTGTGATGTAATGTGATATGGGTGTTTCTATTACTTGAATGTGTTATTTATAGTTTTTTTCTTAGACACATGAAAAGACATTATTCTTCTTTATTAGTTGATCATTCATTATTCATTAAACATTAGCATTCAAAGAAGAAGTTGAAATGGTAAATATAAACATGTTCGTGTGGTTAATAGTTTGTTTCATGACTTTAGTAATTCTTAACATTTAATTATTGTATTTTAACTTCAAGTCTTTACTAACTCAATTTTTACAGTGGAGTTTTTGAGTTTATTAATGTAGAGGCAAATTAATGCTTCATAACAATAAGTGAGGCTTTACACATCTCAGCTTTATTTATCTTTAAAAGCTTTTAAAAGCTTCAAAATAAGCTCCGCATGTAATAAATTCATTAGCTTAAACTACATATTTGAGTTTCTTAGCTTGTGACATTAATGCACATTCAATAGGGGGAACTCATTCTTTATATATATATATATATATATATATATATATATATATATATATATATATATATATATATATATATATATATATATATATATATATAGGGAGGAGTTAAAATAAAAAGAGGGTTTTTGGTAAAAAGAATAAGAATGATTTTGGACCATTAGATTTAAAATCAATGAATGAGATTAATCACCATAACTAATTATTGTTGGAAGGGCAAAAATGTTATTTTCCCTTAAAAAACCCCTTTAACTTTACCTGAAAGGCACGTATCATCAACATCAAATTTTTTAGATCTGGTATTACTCACATTTCAATCTCTCTCTAACTTTACTTTCTCTCTCTAAAGAACCCATTAAAATCTGATTTCACCATGAATCGAAAACACATCAAAACTTCTTAAATCTAATATGCGAATAATGATTTAACAGTAATCGAATTTTCAATCGGTGATTTTACAGATGACAGCCGGATGAAGATGAAGAAAGATCATCCTCAAATTTCACAGGTAATTATTTTTTAGCTTAAATTGTTCCTCAGGTTTAATTGTACATGTTTTGTCCATTAAAATGGCTAAATGTGCATCAATTTTTTGGAGATTGTTTATAAAAAATGTGATATGTTTCTGTAATTTTAAGTTGTACAAAATAATATTGTTATGTGCATTAAAATGGACCGGATGTGCGACATTTTTGTAGGAAGTTAGTAAAAGTGTGACGAGTTTTGATAATTGTGAGTTGTGTGAAATAATATCGTTATGTGCATTAAAAATGGGTTAAATGTGCAATAGTTTTTTTAAGAAGTTAGTAAAAGTGTGATGAGTTTGGATAATTGTGGGTTGTGCGAAATAATAATGCTGTGTGCATCAGAAATAGGCTAAACGTGTGATAGTTTTCATAGGAAGATAGTAAAAGTGTAATGTGTTTGGATAATCATGACTTGTATGGAACAACACTGTTTTGTACAAATCTGCATCAGTTTTGTGCAATAAAATGGTCTAAATAAGCATTAATTTTTCTGAGAAATTAGTATAATATGAAATGATTGGATAATCGTAAGTTGTGTGGAATAACACTATTTTGTATATTAAAAAGTCATCTAAATGTGCATTAGTTTTTGTAGAAAGTTAGTAAAGAGTAATATGTTGGGATACTCATGAGTTATGAGAAATAATATTGTTTTCCACATTAACAATCTACTAAATGTGTGTTAGTTTTCATATGATGCTAGTAAAAGTTACGTGCTTCGGTAATTTGTGCGCTATTGTTTGGAATAACACCGTTTTGTGCATTAAAAATAGTCTAACTGTGCATTCGTTTTCATACGAACTTAGTAAAGGTGACATGCTTAGGTAACTAGCAGTCTATTATGTGAATTAACACTATTTCGTGCATCAAAATGGTTTAATTGTGCATTGGTTTTCATAGTAATTTAGAAAAGGTGTCATGCTTAAAAAATCACTACACTATTGTTTGAAATGACACTATTTTGTGCATTAAAAATTGTCTAAATGTACATTATTTTTCATAAGAAGTTAGTCAAGGTGAACTATAAAAATAATGCATTAATAATCCTATTTAGCATGTATAAAGTATAATGATGTACAAAAGTACTCGGATTTTGAGTCAACTGAGCACAACTCTATTCAATGTCATGGCCAGTGTGCATTAAATTTACCTACTTTCATTGGACAATATGCAGGTGGAGGAGAAATTTTCGCACCAACGAGAAGATGTTTTGTGTAATAAAACAAGATGCTTGTTATCCACCATAGGTCTTTAATTTTGATCATAATGATAAAAGTTTGGTGATGGCTTGTTACTAAACACGTGATTTCTCGTTGCTTAATTACTAAGAGAGGTAACAAAATCTTTGTTTGTTTTGTAGTCATCTAACAGATTATGGTTCTTGTAAATTGTAATATAGAATCTTTGTTTGCTTAATTACTAAGAGAGGTAACAAAATCTTTGTTTGTTTTGTAGTCATCTAACAGATTATGAATTAATAAGTTTTCTGCCATATGCTAAAATCTACCAAGATATGTTGCTCTTGATATTTAAATATTGAAACTTGTTGTCTTCCCATGCTTGGAATTGGTATACTTCTTTCTGTTCTGGTGCGTATAAGGAGAAAGAGGTGAAGAAAGCAGATTTGCAATCTGTAAAATATAATTTAACGACTAGCTCTCTAGGGCATAGAAAATTATATCAAATTTAAGACATGATAAACTTGACATCACATTTCTTGTTGCAATACTCTCTCTAACAGATGCATTAGACCCGTTTTAGTTTCACTCATTCTTTCTATACGTTGACGCATTAGAGTTTCTATATGTTGACCCATTTGAGTCAAATAATACTAAAATGATATCATAACTTATATACCAATAGAATATGGTTGAGCATTAAAATTGACTACGCATAAATTGATGAAAGAAATCTTAGAAATTTACCCTCTTGTTATGTGAACTATGCATTAGTGATATGTGGTTAAGAACTATTTTATTAATTAAAAAATTGGCTAAATGTGCATTAATTTTTGTAGAAAGTTAGTAAAAGTGAGATATATTTTGCTAATCGTGTGTTATATTTGGGCTAAATGTGCATTAATTTTATTAGAAAGTTAATGAAAGTGCGATATGTTTTGGTAATCGTGTGTTATGTGAAATAACATTGTTTCGTGCGTTAAAATGGGCTAAATGTGCATTAATTTTTTTAAAAAGTTAGTAAAAGTGCGATCCGTATGGGCAATTGTGAGTTGTGTGAAATAACATTCTTTTGCGCATAAAAATGGACTATATATGTCGTTACTTTTCACAAGTTGCAGTAAAATTGGCATGCTAAATGTACATTAATATGTAGGTCGATAATAGTTTTGAATCAAGCATTCATACATTTTTAGCTATGAAACGATAATATGTCAAACACTAAAAACCTTCGTTTTTTCTATGCTTTAGATGCCAAAGGAAAAGGAAAAAGACATCGAAGATGAATTCACAGAGGTGCCCGATGTCGTTGCTTCTCAAGGCAGCTCCAACACCAACAGCCCTAAAAATCCAAACTCCAAAACGAGTAGGGACAACAAACAGAAGGTTCAGCAGACAAGTCAGGGCCATGGCAAATGACAGATTCTAGAAGCATGGCTAGTATGTAGCGAACCAGAAAAATATTACCGTAACATTTAAGGTTTAGTTCATGTATTAATTGTTGTAGTTTTTTTAAAGGGTGGCTTTAGTGGACTTGCATTTAGACTAATTTATCTAATCATTTGTAATTCTGTAGAGGATTTGTAATATGTATTGTGTAATGTAACAAAAGAGTTGTATTTTCATTGAAACTTTAACAAAATTATGTTGGCATGGGTCAGCTAATGGGTCAAAATAATTTGGATGGAGACGGTTCTTTGTGACATTGGGGAACGGAGAGAACATTGTGGATTGAAAAAGAAGTTGGGTGTGTTTCTGTGTGGTAGGAAGAAGAAGCTGGGTTTTATTATTTAGGTTGTTAGGATTATAGTTAGAATGTAAAATTATTTTTATACCCTTAATAGTTAGTTGAGATTATAGTTAATATCAACCATTGATTTTAAATCAAGGGTCAAAAATCATTCTTATTCTTTTTATAAAAAATCTTCTTTTTATTTGATCTCACCCCTATATATATATATATATATATATATATATATATATATATATATATATATATATATATATATATATATATATATATATATATAGATTATTCTTAAAATCCTGGACTACTTGGACATCCGTTGGATTCAACAAAAATCATGGTGAAAGGATACTAGCAGCCAATACTTTAGATTTATAAGAAGATCGATTTATAGGAAGCTTAAATTCTGACGGGTCGTTGTTACAATAATGTTGTAGATATATTATAAAATTTCAAAATTTTGGAAGATACAAATAAAATGATCGGTCCTTTCCATTCTATACAGTAAACTTGATCTGTATGGTTATTATTTATTGGGGTGATTGATTGTAACATTGATTACTAAAGATAGAAAGTAACACGTTTGTCTGCTTTGGCAACCAAGACTAGAAAACTAAACCAGGTTTCTATGCAACAACTTACAACAGCCAGTTAGTGAAAAGCATACGCTCATTGTATGTGTAGACCAAATAATCTTAATACATTGCTTCTTATAAACTCGAAGGAAAGGACCAAAGATGTTAGTTAGAAACTTTGTAACTTGGCGTTTACATAAAGTTAGTTATGTTAGTTATACTTTTCGAATAGACACAATGGTTGAATCATACTGATTCAAAACCTATATATATGTATGTATGTGTATCGATTGAATGGTTAGAAACATAATACAATTTACTTATTCATAATTTAACTTGCAACTCGTATTATCGATCTAATTTGGGACAACAATTGGCATCAAGAGCAAGGGTTCATACATCGAAACATACATTACAAAAAAACCATTACCGAGAAGCCATTGAACACGCTGAGAAAGAAGAGACTCTCGCTTTTTTTTTTCTTTGAGCGAAGGAACGTTTTTTGTTTTCTTAATTCTTCCAAGGAAACCAACGAGTGTGAATAAGGAGAAGCGTAGAAGAGATAGTGCACGATATGTTTTGCGTAGAAGTTGCAAGCGTACAACATCAAACGATATTGGTGTTGAGGAAGAAAATTGGAGACTTTGTGTGTAAACCGGTTGAGAAAAACAAAGACACAAAGCATATTAAGACGCGAATTATAGAACCGCATGAGACGTTGTTGTGAGGATAAAACGTATACGTAGAACAAGGAATACTCAAGGAGGAGTGTGTGGAGTTTGTGTCGATAGAACACAAGAACAACAACGACGTAGAGAGAAACAAAACGAAGGACTGATTTTGTTTCGTTGAAACGAATTCAGAAGCAAAGTAATTTGTTTTTTGGTTCGGTGTGGTTGCCAAGGTGTGGTAACACAAGTTTGTGTGTAGGAGACTACGTGATCTCAAAGATACCGAGATCAAAGTAACGCACAAAAGGAAATAACGTGTAGTGTGGTATAAACTTGTTTAGTTTGTGTCGAAGTACTGAAAAAAAACATTCGACAACAACAAGAACAAGAAGGAGGCCGAGACCTGTTTTTTGATTCAAGAAAGATTTTTTTTTAACAAGGCTAGGAGGCGTTGGATTTTTGTTTAGACTCGTTGGTTTAAAAAAAAAAAACAAAAACTACAACAATTCGACAAGGAGAAAAGAAGGAACTTTGGTTTTTTGGTTACTGGTTCGAATCAAAATAGAAGCAAGGCAAAGAAATCAGAAGGTTTTGCTTGGAAATTTGAAGTCGATTTGGAAAGGGAAAAACAACGAGGCAGGAGAAAACAAAAGAGCGAAGGGAATAACAAACGTTGGTGAACGATTCTTACTAACGAGACAAGGGAATACATCTCGTATTCAATACAATAACGAAGTCACAAGTTTCTAAATTTTCTGGATTTCAATTCATATTAGAATAGTATAGATCTTGTTAGTTTATACTATTAGGAAATCCCGAGAACTATTATTGATCCCGTAATTACTAGGAATTCCTGAAAACTATATATATTCCCATAGTAGAAGAGATACCATACTAAGAAAATAATTCCCATACATAATAGAAAGTGAAGATAATTAATACTTTTAAGATAGCCGACGATGCAAGCACATCAACTACATTAAAACCCTTAACACCTATTGCACAATACCAATGGCCTAAGTTGAAAAACACAAATTACACGGTATGGGCTATACAAATTAAAATAATACTAGAAGCACATGTTTGTGGGAAACAATAGAACCTAACGAAAACACGCAATTAGATGATAAGAAAGATAAGGCAACAACGGCCTTGTTATATCAAGCGTTGACTGAAGATATGATTTTACAAGTAGCGGGTTGTAAAACGGCTAAGGAATTATGGGAATCATTAAGGAAAAGACACGTTGGAGAAGAAAAGGTGCAGCAAGCACGATTACAATCATTGATGATTGGATTTAACTCACTTCAGATGAAGGAAGATGAGACGGTGGATGCATTTGCAGACAAGTTAAACGTCTATGTCACGAAGGCAAAAGAACTAGGGAAAAGATTAGATGAATCACTTTTAGTTAGAAAACTATTAGACTCCACACCTGATAGATTCATTCAGATAGTAGCATCCATAGAACAAACAAATGATCTAGACAACATAACCCTAGATGAGATCATTGGAAAACTCAAGGCGTTTGAGGAAAGAATAAAACCCCGGAAGAGAGGAAAAGTTGAAAGCTAGGATAACTTACTTTTCGCACATGACGAACACTCAGATAAAGGAAAGAGTTTTAACAGACGTGGAGGTAGATTGAATTACTTACGAAGAAACTGGCGTAATAATAAAAACAAAAACAACTCGAATTATAAAGAAAACCAAAATAAGAACTCGAGTAAGAAAGATTTTAGTAACGTAAAGTGTTATAAATGCCATAAATAACCCAGGAACAATCAAACCTCATTTTAGAAGACGATGAACCATCACTATTAATGACTATGCACGAAACCGAACACGAAGAAGTGTTGTTGAATGAAGGCCAAATTCAACCAGGGAAATATGTTTCAAAGGATGAAAGCATATGGTATTTAGATAACGGTGCAAGTAACCACATGACAGGAACTAAGAGTCATTTTAAGGATATAGATGAAAGCGTAACTGGTCGAGTACGTTTTAGAGATGGATCGTATGTACAAATAAAGGGAAAAGGCTCTATTTTGTTAGGTTGTAGAAACCAATAACATAAGGTAGTAACAGATGTATACTATATACCAAACCTTAAGAGCAACATACTAAGTCTAGGATAACTTACGGAGATAGGTTGTAAGGTCATAATGGACTGAGATAAATTGACTTTGTATGATAAGAGCAGGAAATTGTTGATGAAAGTAGAAAGATCTAAGAATAGACTTTACAGTATTAGACTACAAATAGACACACCTATATTTCTCTTAGCAAATGTAGATAATCAAGAATGGTTATGGCATGCTAGATTAGGTCATTTAAACTTTCATGTTATGAACAAGATGACTAGGAAGGGTCTAGTGGAAGGAATACCAAGAATAAATCATGCCGGACAGATTTGTGACGCATGTTTATTAGGAAAACAGAGCAGAACACCATTTCCAAACCAAGCTAAATTCAGATCAAAGAATCCGTTGGACTTGATATATGGAGACCTCTGTGGTCCTATAAGTCCAGCAACACACTCAGGCGAGAAACTAATATTCTTGTTAGTAGACGATTGTACACGTTTTATGTGGGCTTACTTTCTACAATCGAAATGGAATTGAAAATGAAAGTGAGGATGCTAAGAACAGATAGAGGAGGTGAATTTACATCAAATGAATTTACCAAGTACTGTAAGGATAATGGAATAGCACGACAGTTGACGACACCATACTCACCACAGCAGAATGGAGTAGTGGAGAGAAGAAATAAGACAGTGTTATCAACAACTAGGAGTATGATGAAAGCACTGAAGCTACCCTTAATTTTTTGGGCGGAATCAGTTAGACATGCCATTTATATACTCAATAGGGTACCTACAAGAGCCCTGATAAATAAAACTCCATATGAAGCATTCTACAATAGAAAACCAAATTTGGAAAACCTAAGAATATTCGGATGCACAGCTTATGCAAAGATGACAATACCTCATTTAAAGAAGTTGGACGATAGAAGCATACCGTTGGTTTACTTAGGAGTAGAGGAAGGATCAAAAGCATGTAGGTTATATGATCCAATGACACAGAAAAAACACGTTAGTAGGGACGTTAAGTTTATGGAAACAAAGCCGTGGGATTGGAATACAGTTGGAGAAGATACGAACACACAAGATACATTTTGGGCTAGTTTTATGGGAGAGGAAGTTGACAATGAGAATCTTACACCAGTCAACATAGAAATCAATGATAACATTGATAATACGTATCAGGAACCGGATGTAATACCAGATCCAGTTACACCAACTACACCACCAACATACACTCACCACCCTAACTTAGATGAAGAAGAGGCTACTATTAGTTCATTAGAAAGCTCAGACGAAAGATATGATCATAGACCAGTACGAGGATTGAAAGATATGATCATAGACTATTAGTAGAAACACCAAGTTTATTCTTCACAGAAGAAGAACCTCGTAACTATAAGGAAGCATCAGTAGATAAGAAATGGATTGAGGCCATGGAAATTGAATTAGATTCAATAAATAAGAATAACACATGGATTCTTACTACATTGCCAGAAAATCAGAAGGCAATTGGACTCAAATGGGTTTTTAAAACCAAGAGGGATGCACAAGGAAAGATCATTAGATATAAGGCACGTTTAGTAGCAAAAGGATATGTACAAGAACAAGGAATAGACTTCGATGAAGTATTTGCACCAGTTGTTAGGATAGAAACATTACGATTGATATTAGCATTAGCAACATATCATGGTTGGCAAGTACATCACTTAGATGTAAAATCGGCATTTTTACATGGAGAATTAAAGGAAGAAGTCTATGTTACACAACCTGAAGGATTTGTACAACCAGAAAATTCAGGAAAAGTATATAAGCTTATTAAAGCTTTATATGGCTTAAGGCAAGCACCAAGAGCATGGAATGTGAAGCTTGATGAAACGTTAAAGTCATTAGATTTTAAGAAGTGTAATATCGAACAAGCAGTCTATACAAGGAGAAACAAGAATTCTACAATTATAGTTGGAGTTTATGTAGATGATTTAATAATCACGGGTACTCCAAAGAAGGAATTAGAAGTATTTAAATTTCAGATGAAAGAAAAGTTTGAAATGAGCGACTTAGGATTGTTAACTTATTACCTTGGGATAGAAGTTACACAGACAGGAGGAGAGATCACAATCAAGCAAACATGTTATATTAACAAGATCTTGAAGGAAACAAATATGATGGATAGTAATGATACGAAGATACCAATGTATCCCGGTACTAAGTTGGTCAAGGCAGAAGATGGTAACTCAGTTGACGCAACTTACTACAGAAGCTTAATTGGAAGTCGCAGGTACTTACTACATACAAGACTAGATCTTAGTTATTCAGTCGGACTACTTAGCAGATGGATGCAAGACCCGAAGGAACATCACCTGAAGGCGGTAAAGCAAGTAATCCGATATATCAAAGGAACAAAGGATCATGGCATAATTTACAAGAAAGAAGGAGGCTACAAGATTACAGGTACAGCGACAGTAGTTATGGAATCAACACTGATCAAGGAAAAGGAACTACTGGCATAGTATTTTATTTTGGAGAGTCACCCATTACCTGGTGTACTCTGGGTGACCGATAGCGAAGTTGTACCGTGAGGGAAGGGTGAAAAGAACCCCCATCGGGGAGTGAAATAGAACATGAAACCCAGAAGCAACCGACGGTGGCGCTATCATCATGTGAATCAGAATTCATGGCGGCTACTGCAGCAGAATGTCAAGCCTTATGGTTGAAAAGATTACTTAGTGAATTAACTGGAAATGAAGAAAGGAAGATAACGTTGAAGATAGATACCGTTTCAGCAATAGCACTTGTGAAAAACCCAGTTTTTCATGGAAGAAGTAAACACATTGACATTCGCTATCATGTCATTCGAGAATGTGTAGAGAATGGACACATCAATGTGGAACACGTTAGCGGAGAACTACAAAGAGCAGATATACTAACAAAGGCTCTACCAAGATTGAAGTTCACAACAATGCGACAGATGCTCGGAGTTCAAGATTTAAAGAGAAGCAACGATCAAGATTAAGGAGGAGAATGTAGACCAAATAATCTTAATACATTGCTTCTTATAAACTCGAAGGACCAAAGATGTTAGTTAGAAACTTTGTAACCGAAAGTTAGTTATTGGCAGTTACAGAAAGTTAGTTATGTTAGTTATACTTTTCGAATAGACACAATGGTTGAATCATATTGATTCAAAACCTATATATATGTATGTATGTGTATCGATTGAATGGTTAGAAACATAATACAATTTACTTATTCATAATTTAACTTGCAACTCATATTATCGATCTAATTTGGGACAACAGTATGCAGTAAGATGAATGATGGAGCAGCCCCCCTTGCGAATTGGGCAAACGACAACCCAATCCATTCTGATGTTGAGGCAAAGCCGAGAGGTTTTTTGGTTAAATTACGAAATGAGGATAAGATACTTGGAATCCAGGTTTGTATGTTGTTTAAATGATTATCTGTTTTGTACATTAACGTGACAAGTTATAGGTTTAGGCATAATGAAAAAAATCTTGAATATATATTTTGGTCATATAAAAAAGTTAATATGATTATTATATTTAAGTTCTCATTATTGTGTTTCTTCGATATGTGCTAACAAAGACGGGGAAGTGATCATAGATACTGTAGCTGGAGTGCTAGGAAAAGATGATCCTCGACCAGTTCAGCTGAATAGCTTATTTCCTCTTTTTTCTGTAATTAAGGGTGTCACAGCTGGAATGGTTCATTGGCTGGCTGATAAAGGGTACGTATGTTTTTATTCAGTATGTTCTTATTCGGAGACCCAACTATTCAGCGTGTAGCTTGGTTTCCAGTTAACGTTTTATGAGCACTTTAATCTAGCCTCTCCCAACATCTGGTATCTAAACACACACATTGTCATTACACTATTCAGATGATAATCGTTTTCTGCAATCGCTGCTCTAAGCCACCGTCTGCTCATTTTCTTCATTTTCTCAATTTCTCGAGTAAGTATTTCAATAGTTTCAAATATCTGTGAAACACTCTGTGGAAAACTAGAAGGGGGGATTGAATAGTTTTACGTCCTTTTTCAATTTATTACCAAAATATTTTGTAGCTTATTAAAAACTTTCGATTCGATCTCAAGTGAATTCAAGAATCAACTAATATAAGCAATTCTAATCTAATAATGAAAGTATTGAAATATAATGAAGAAAAGATAGAGTTAGAAAGATCAAACCAAAACACGCGAATTTATAGTGGTTCGGCTACAAGGACACCTTCCTTGCCCTACTTGTAACACCCCGCCTTATAGACCACAATATTGTCCGCTTTGCCCGAAGGCTCACGGCTTTGCTTTTGTTGGCCTCATGTGAAGACTTCCCGGCAGGTCACCCAAGCCAGTACTACTCTCACATGAGCACGCTTAACCGTATGGCCGATTAACCGTTCCACCACAAAACGCGTTGTGTCATATAAGGCGAATGTTAACATATATGTCCCAGCATCACTCCAAGTCACAGCCAATGTGGGATTTGCCTGGGGTATTACATTCACCCCCGTAGGGACTCATCGTCCCCGATGAAGTTTGCCCCACATCCCGAACGGCTTGGAGTGGCTCTGATACCATCTGTAACACCCCGCCTTATAGACCACAATATTGTCCGCTTTGCCCGAAGGCTCACGGCTTTGCTTTTGTGGCCCTCATGTGAAGACTTCCTGGCAGGTCACCCAAGCCAGTACTACTCTCACATGAGCACGCTTAACCGTATGGCCGATTAACCGTTCCACCACAAAACGCGTTGTGTCATATAAGACGAATGTTAACATATATGTCCCAGCATCACTCCAAGTCACAACCAATGTGGGATTTGCCTGGGGTATTACACTACTCCACTCCCCGAGTACCACACTCGAGATTTTTCTTCACTATGTCAACAAACTCCTTATGGTGGAGAAATCTTACACACCTTGGCTTACACAAGTTAATGACACTAAGCTAAATGTCGAGTTCTAATCGTAGCTAGAACCAATCTCACAACTTCTTCAAAACTTCACACCTTCTTCACACCTTCACAACTTCTTCAAGACTTCACACCTTCTTCACACCTTGTTAACTTCACACCTTCTTCTATGCACAACTAAGTCACAACTACTAAACTACTTTACAACACACCTAGTTTCTACAATCAACAAATTCACACAACACTTTTACAAATATCTGCCACTACTACAATATGAGAATGGCTAATCACAACACTACTACAATTAGATGGATGTAGATGAGTGTTCTTCTTCTTGCACTTGAGTTCAAAAAGGTGAGAAAAATATGTGAAATGATCCAGTATTTAAAGGGCCAGAAAATACTGTTCTGGAGCGTGCCGGTCCTCTTAATTAGTGGGCGGTCCCCTTAATGATTAAGGGGGGCGCCTAGTAAAATTAAGGGGGCCGCCCTACTGAACGTTTGAAAAGTTTTTCTGGATAAAATTTGCCCTTTTTGGTTGGAAATTTGAAATCATATCTTTGTAGTTTAATATAACAATACCAAAAATGATTTATAAATATATATAAAATGTTAATATCATTTTATAAAATGTTATGTTTTAAGACAAGGTTTCCTTTGATCATGTAATGCATAAGATGCTTAGTTTATGCATACCTTAAGTGAAATTTGATGTGGAGGTAAATATTTGTTACTAAATACTTGTTTACGTCTTAATCTTGACTTAATTTGATTTGACTTTTGTATTATCAAAACATAGGTTTATTGAGAAATATTAATAACGTTTTTAAACATTATTTATATCAACAATCTCCCCCTTTTTGATGATTACAAAACTTAAACTCATTAACTCAAAAATTAGTTTTTAAACAAGTATTTTAGTGAGTTTATATTTACTTCTCCACTTTTTTGTAGAATCAAAAAGGTTATACCGACAATTTTCAAACGTGAAAATTTGACGGGAAGATAATTAAGCATGTTTGAAAAGAAGCATTCATATTAAAGCAATGGTTGTGTCAAGACACAACAATACAAGTAGTACTAATAAGGATTACAAGTAGGAAAGCTAGTACATAACTAACAACTAGAAAAATACATCATCGTGCAAAGAGTACATGGTCTTCATAGAGCTTGCAAGCAAAAGGGTGGTAAAGGCTTTATTTATTAAGCATATCATATGCTTAATTTGGAGAGCATGATGGTGATGGTGGAGGAATGGGTGAGAATTGTGGTGGAGGAATTATTGGAGAGGATGGTGGAGTTGGTGGTGGTGGTGGGTTGGTAAGCAAATGTTCAATATATGAAAACATATATTGAATTTCATCTCTAAGACCAAAGATTACGGTTTGGTTGTGGATGCAACAAAGACAAGTATCCCCATGGGATTCAAGTAACCTCCAAGGTACGGGATTGACAAAGAATGGTGGTGTAATTGGTGGAGATGAGAGATGAGCATCAAGTAGTGTTATTGGTGAAAGTGAGATGGTAAGATGGGTGGAAATAGGTTCTTGTGTAGGAAGTGGTGATGATACTTGTGGTGACAAGTGTGAATTTATGTAGTCATTGATTGATGAGGTTGAGGGTATGGAGGATGAGGAAGTTCCATGAGTGGAAGGTGTTTTGGATGGTGCATTAGGTGCACTTGGAGATGAGCATTTTGGTGGAGGTGATGGGGTTTTGTTGTCTTCATTTGTTAAGTTAATGAAGAGTTGTTTTGGAGGAATGATCGCAAGCTTTTGTTTCTTGGAGGCTTTGGAGTTTGAGGTGCTTGGTGGAGTCATAATGATTTAGATGATGAATGATGAGATGAAGAATGGTGATTATGGAGGGAATTTATAGTATGGAAATGGTTGATTTAGGTATGTATTTGAAATGGTTGAATGAGATTCTAAAATCAGTTGGGTTAAAATGGGAAATGGTAGCTGATACTAGAGAAAGGGTTCACAAGATGCAAAAGAAAATAGTGAACCCAGTTCTAGATGGCCGGTCCCCTTAATTGTAGGCCGGCCCCCTTAATGATTAAGGGGACCTCCTAGGGGATTAAGGGGACCTCCCCCAGATGACCAGAAACCCAAAATTTGCAGAATTGGGTGATTTTTCAAGTGTGTTTTTCCAGCAAGCTCTATTAGAAGTATATACTCAAGGAATGATGATATATAAATATATATATAACCAAATTATGCATGCAAATTAACATTTTATATTCCACATAGCATAACATTAAGATAGTAGCATGATAATAGTTAAAGTCTAAACATCATCCAAGAGATAAACAAGAAATAACATAAGTATTTCCGAATAAATCGGACAAGTAACAAACCATACAAATGTCTAATAGAAACTAATAATAATAAGTAGCAATACATCAATATCATCTACTTCTTCTTCTTCCCAATCATCTTCCTAAACATCTTTCCAACGGATTTGAATCCTCCTCGAAGTTCTTCATGTATTTGTTGTTGACGGTTGATAATGGACGTTTGACGAGTGAAGAGAAGCTCATCGGTACGTTCATGAGGAAGAGGAACTTGATACTCGGTATCGCCAATATCGGAAAGATTTTCAACAAAGGTCGTGGGGGATGGAGTACTAACACATGAGGTGTTTTCCTCCTCATCATCATCATTCTCACGATGAGATGTAGACCCACGAGGCCTAGAATACAAAGGAACATGAGATTTTCCTTTGTCAGTTCGAGACCGACGAGTACGAACAAGAGTGAGTTGGTTCAAAGTAGGAAGGATTTGAACATAGTAATCTCTTTGAAGATGAGGGTAATGTTCCATGACATAACGATAAAGTCGTGTAAGGAACATACCATAAGGAAGATTGGCATTTGGGGTGTTTTTGGCGGACATGATTCGATGAACAAAAAGATAAGCCAAATTGTATTGCTCTTCGGCAATTACACAATATAACATGTGGGCAATGCTTGCCGTGACATGATCACGGTGACCACCAGTACCAAATGCATTCTCGCGAATGAGTTCTTCCCACTTTTTCATATCGTGGTTTAGCTCTTTGAGGAGGATTTGATTTGCATGGATATCAATATTCTTCGACTTTATTACTCGACTGGTCGTACGACGTTCTAGTTCAAGCAGTTGACGAATGTCATCAGGACTAGGAATCTCAGAATAGTATGGACCATCCTGAGGACGATTTCTTTCAAGAGAGGAAAGATCCCATTCATTTGAGAATACGGCTTGGCCGTTGTATGGGATTCTAAGAATTTGTCCAAATTGAGCAAGAGTAAGAGTGATGAATTGATTTTGGATCATGAAGGAAATAAGAAGATGACCATAGGGATCGGTTTGCACCGTCACTTGGCTATAGAAGTCGAGGATAAAACGAGGAATGATTGGTTCGTTGATTTGGTAAAGACATTCAAAACAAATATTGGAGAACATTCGTTCGGTTTGATCAGAGTCGTAGAAAGAAGGATCGACAATTCTTCCTTCGTAAATGTTTCTATTTTCAATGGGACGATAGAAACATGCAACTGAAGGAGACATGCCGGGAGTAGAGGAAACTTTTGGAATGTATTGTTTGGTTTTGGAGACATCACCAACTGTGGTCTTTGGCATGTTCACCTAAACAATATAACAACAAAAATAAAATTAAGATAAAAACAACTACTACCATGCGTATGTTATACACACACACACACACACACACACACACACACACACACACACACACACACACACACACACACACACACATATATATATATATATATATATATATATATATATATATATATATATATATATATATATATATATATGTATAATTATATGCAATATATGTGGAACGAAATTCTACTTCGACAAAAAAAAAAAAAAAAATTCTATGAAGTAGTTTCACAATGTTCATTTTATTTTGATTTTAAACTCGTTTAGAATATATGATGTCAAAGAGTATGATATCATAATTCATTTCGAAATAAGGCTAGATATATATTAAATTATATATATTGCTTTTTCATAAGAGTTTGACACAACATAAGCATGTTTAAAAGGTTAAAATACGAATTTTCGTTTTCAAAATATCTTTTTCGAGATAAACCAAACGCTCCCTTAACTAGATAAAAATATCCTAAAACATCACTATATATATTGATTATATATCTTGATGACATCTATTGATTCTAATAGTTTTAACAAATTTTATGAGCTAGTTTTAAGTTTCAAATAACTACATATAATTATAATTTGTTCATGATCCAAACGCCCATGTTGTCTTCATGAACCATTTTATAACGAATTGAAAAATATGTTTTGATTGTTTACAACATTGAACCAATGTAATGTAGTAAGTTTTAACTAGTTTTTAAGAGTTATATCAACAATGTGCCTTTTGAAAAATGAAATTCAACAAGGGTTTATGGGCGATTAATGATTTTGACAAAATGATATGTTATACTAAGTTTGAGTTGCAATACATCATCCTAATCCTATGGGAAGCATTTGGTTGTTCAATTCCTAGCTTCTATTTCACTAAAATTCGAATTAAAATAAATTTTAATAAAATGCCTAATTATTGATTAGACACCAAATTGAATGAAATGTATGTTGGAAAACTTGCAAAATATGTTGTTATACGTTTGGTTAACGTTTGCCCCTTGCGAAACAACCCCGGATTGGTGATTTGGTGAAGGATTTTGGTGGTTTTGGTTGTTTTGGTTCGTACACAGCAGTGGTGAGAGAGGAATATATGAACAAATGGAGTGTTTGGGAATGGATATAAGATGGAAAACGAATTTGGGAGTGTCAGATGGCCGGTCCCCTTAAACATTAAGGGGACCGCCCCCGATAACAAGCTGGTCCCCTTAATCTTTAAGGGGGCCGCCCATTAAATTTTTGAATTTTCGCGGAATTAGTTTCTGGAACAAATATATTTATATAATTAGATTTATAATATATCAAAAATACGTAAGCGTTTATTGGCACGATGATAAAATACTTAACAATTTTTAATCACCGTTTCGATAATTAAAATGTACCTTTGACAATTTTGGATAAAATGATCAAAGTGTTAAGTTGATGAGGGTTTGAGATGTGTTCGGGAATATGTGAATATGTGTATATATGTATAAGTATAAATGTGAGTGAATGATGGGTTGATAGGTGAGGTTTGAGAGATGATAACGGAGATAGAATATAGTCGACGAAAGGAGTTTGTTTCATCCATAGTGTTTATGTGCGAAGGCGTTCTTTCATGATAATATTCCATTTGACTCATATCTCTTCATCATCATGAGTCTTCTAAAAGTAGACATAATAGAATTTCGCGAGGGGGAAGGAAAGGGTTCGATAACGAACAATTTTTTGGAGTTCTAGAAAGTCAACTAATGACGTCTCTAGGTTATGTGCAAGTATGTATATATATCTAATATAATAAGTATGAGAATATATATATATATATATATATATATATATATATATATATATATATATATATATATATATATATATATATATATATATATATATATATATATATATATATATATATATATATATATATATATGAACAAATAGAGGAAAATAGCAAGCTATATCTATACAAACAACGTAATCAAACAAAGCATATTTATCTAAGCATGGCAATGAGTTATGAAAGAATGGCGTACCCGGCGGTCTTCAACAAAAATCTTCAAAATCTTCAAGATGACATATAGACTTTGAAAAAGTCTATGGTGAGAAAACTTCAAGATTGCCTCAAGAAGTGTTCATCTAGCTATTCGGTCCCCATTGCCTCTTTGGTCCAAACATGTTTAACATTTGACTAGGATGCATGAAAGGTGGTAGTATACCCCAAGGATTGTAGCTATGTTGATATTTCCACATTTGATTACTATTGTTATTGTAGTTTTGCCTATTTTGGTTTCTTCTTGGTTGAGGTGTTTTAGGCCTAGGATGAGGGTTATTTGGTTTTCTAGGTGGTGGAGTTTTAGATCTTGTCTTAGGTTTAGAAGATCCTACTTCGGTTTTTAAAGACGGTTTATAAAAAGCCTTAACTTCTTCATTGTTGGCAAGAGGTATTTTTCTATCATTAATGAGTATATACTTAGGATTAGATTTTAGAGGTTTTTGTTCATTAAGTTCATTTTCGAATTTGACATTTTTAATCTCGCTTGTTGAAGTTTCGTTTGAGTTAAATCCTAAACCGGTTTTATCTCCGGATACTCTTTGAATGCTTATTATTTTACTAAGTGAGTGACTACTATTTTCAAATTTATCAAGTTTGTGAATTTCTTCTCTAAGTATTTCGTTTTCACCTTTAATCTCTTGACATGATTTACATTCTTCAAAAATTTCTTTACCTTTTTCAAGTTGATGTATTTTAATTTTTAGTTCTAGTACTTCATTTTTCAATTGATTATTTATGTATTTTAGTGATTTGTTTTTGGCCATTACTAGTTGTCCTAATTTGTATAGCTTATTATATTCATTATCTAGGTCTTTTTCATCTAATGATAAGCTTTCATCACTAAAATATTCGGTTTCAGAACGTACCTCATTTGATGTATTCGCCATAAGACACTTCTCTTCTTTTGTCGTTTCTTTCTCATCTTCATCACTATCACTCCAAGCTCCTCCAACAAATGCTCTTTGATTTTGATCTCTTGTCATCATTGGACATTTTCCAATAAGGTGATTTGGATCACCACACTTGAAACATTTCCTTTCATTCTTGTTGTTCTTATCATCCTAAATTTTTTGAAATGTTTTCTTTTCATCATGTGGTTGTCTTACGAATCTTCCTCGCCTTTTGTAGAATTTCTTGAAATCTCTTACAGCCATGGCGTATTCTTCGTCATCACTTTCGGAAGATGAGCTATCTTCGATACTAGATTCCTTTCTAGCTTTCAAGGCGACTGACTTGCTTTGCTCTCATTTTCCTTTGACCATTTCAGAATCCTTCTTTATAATTGCTTTGTAGACTTTTAAATTTCCAATTAATTCATCAAGTTGCAATGTTGACAAATTCTTTGATTCTTCAATAGCCGTCACTTTAGCTCGCCATTTTGGGTGAAGAGCCCTAAGAAACTTCCTAACAAAATTCTTACTAGAAAAATTCTCATCAAGTGCTTTTAAACTTGTGATGATAGTGTTAAATCTAGCAAAAGCATTATCTATTGATTCCTCTTCCGGAATCGTGAATTGCTCATATTATTGAACAAGTAGATCTATCTTATTATCTTTGACTTGACTATTACCTTGGTGAGTTATTAGTAAAGAGTTCCAAATTTCTTTTGCGGTTTCACACATAAAGATCCTTCCGTACTCTTTACGTGGTAGCGCATTATAAATAACCATTTTTGCTTCATTATTTTTAGCAAGTTTTCTTTTTAAATCATCATTTTGTTTTTCAAAAGGTACGATTTCATCTTTCTTTGTTTCGGGGTTATTTTGAAAAGGCAAAAAATCACCATTAGTAATAACATGACAAAGATCTAGATCTTTTGACTTCACGTAAGTTTCGAATCGATTTTTCCAATATAAAAATTCATCACTTTCAAATAGTGGTGGTCTTTGCATAGATTGCCCTTCTAAATATTTTTCAAATTTCATAGATCGTTACAAGTTTTAAAATACAATAAATTTTAAAGATCTTGCTAGACGTGGCTCCTGATACAAATTGTGGAAAACTAGAAGGGGGGTTGAATAGTTTTACGTCCTTTTTCAATTTATTACCAAAATATTTTGTAGCTTATTAAAAACTTTCGATTCGATCTCAGGTGAATTCAAGTATCAACTAATATAAGCAATTCTAATCTAATAATGAAAGTATTGAAATATAATGAAGAAAAGATAGAGTTAGAAAGATCAAACCACAACACGCGAATTTATAGTGGTTCGGCTACAAGGACACCTTCCTTGCCCTACTCCACTCCCCGAGTACCACACTCGAGAGTTTTCTTCACTATGTCAACAAACTCCTTATGGTGGAGAAACCTTACACGCCTTGGCTTACACAAGTTAACGACACTAAGCTAAATGTCGAGTTCTAATAGTAGCTAGAACCAATCTCACAACTTCTTCAAGACTTCACACCTTCTTCACACCTTCACAACTTCTTCAAGACTTCACACCTTGTTAACTTCAAACCTTCTTCTATGCATAACTAAGTCACAACTACTAAACTACTTTACAACACACCTAGTTTCTACAATCAACAAATTCACACAACACTTTTACAAATATCTAACACTACTACAATATGAGAATGGCTAATCACAACACTACTACAATTAGATGGATGTATAGGAGTGTTCTTCTTCTTGCATTTGAGTGGATGAAGCTTTGGATCACTTGGAAACAAAGACTTATGAGAAATGGAGGTTGGATCAGAAAGTTTTTAGTGCAAAAAGGTGAGAAAAATATGTGAAATGATCCACTATTTAAAGGGCCAGAAAATACTGTTCTGGAGCGTGTCGGTCCTCTTAATTAGTAGGCGGTCCCCTTAATGATTAAGGGGGCCGCCTAGTAAAATTAAGGGGGCCGCCCTATTGAACGTTTGAAAAGTTTTTCTGGATAAAATTTGCCCTTTTTGGTTAGAAATTTGAAATCATATCTTTGTAGTTTAATATAACAATACCAAAAATGATTTACAAATATATATAAAATGTTAATATCATTTTATAAAATGTTATGTCTTAAGACAAGGTTTCCTTTGATCATGTAATGCATAAGATGCTTAGTTTATGCATACCTGATGCGTGGGAATCGCAACAGGCTTTACCTCTCGAGGGATCTCGAGAAGCTCACAACCCCCACCAGGCAGTGTACCTGATCGTTGTAGTATAGTATAGTGACAAGTACCAGGGGATTGATCGTTCAGCTTAGGAATAGTGTCGCTAGGATTAGAAAGCCTAAATACTAGTTCTAAAGGTGAGGGATGATTATTTTTGTGTTTTTATATTTTTTAGAAAGCAATTAAAATTCTCAGGTTTGAAGGATTTGGGCGAAATTAGTTGCTAATCAACTAACCCAATACTAAAGATGCAATCAAAATAAAATACTAAAAATGAAAATAAACTAAATTATACTAAAGTTGTGAGCAATAAGTGGAGAAAATGTGTTTACTTAGATTTCACTACTCCCTAGACATCTTTTACACGTTAATTACTTGTTATAAATGCATGGATGACGGATCGTATTCCTTAATACCATTCATGAGGTGGCACACTTAACTCCCCAATTCTATGAGCTCTTATCTCCTCCTACACCATGCCCAACACAACTATAGGGATTGTAAACAGTGGCTCATGCATTAAATACAACCAATAAAGACCTAGTGCGCGTCGGTTCATGTTTCTTAAGACATTCAAGCATGTTACCAATTGGAGATCTGCCAGTTTTCTTAAGCCTAACATATAAATCATTCACCCAAAACAAGTATAAACAAGTAATCAACACATAATTAACATCTAGGTTTCATTAGATCTAAGCAAACACAAGATAGATCTAGCCTAGCATTATGGAATTAAGACAAGAACAAGATATATACAACCAACACATAGACATATTGATTGAATTGAAAGAACACTTATCTCAATTACACATGTAAGGTATCAAGGGCTTGGAACCCTTGAAAAACCTGTAAAATTCGCACCAAGTTCGTACTTAGGGTTTCTCCAAAACTTCTCTCTTTAAATGTGAAAAATTAGAAAACTATATATAGGAAAAGAGGTCTGACGGCGTCAAGACAAAGCTTGTGACGCCGTCACCTCGCCGCCAAAACTATTCTCGGACTGCCTTGATCTACATTTGACGCCGTCAAGACTTAATCATTTCCAGGCCGTCATGACTTTTACTCTTGATGCCCTACCTTCATGACGCCGTCAAATCTCTTCTGGATCGTCATGGAATTTTGCTCTTGACGCCGTCAGGGAGTTACTCTTGACGTCGTCACCTACTGTTCCCAGCATGGAAAATCAAGACTTTGGCGTTTTCTTCACTTTTATGCTCTAAAAACGTCCGAATTGCTTCCTTTTACAGATTTCACTCCCAAAGTACCTAAAATCACAAAAGGAACGATTTAGGGCAATATTTGATCAAATAAATTCGAATTCGGGCTTAAATGACCCCCTAAAAACGGATCATTTTTCGCCTCATCATATACCCTTACACTTGAGATTTGCTTGTCCTCAAGCAAATGCGCTTTTATTCTACTCAAAATACAAGTTAGGGGTCATTTAACACTAATATAAAAGTAATTACAACAAATAATCGTTCCACTAAAGACCAATAGACAAGCACGGAGGTCATATACTAGCACCTCACAAATAGTGTTTAGATACTCACATCTCTCGGGTGTAATAAAGTGTAAATTACAATATAGAAACGGAAGATATCTCTCACTACCTGTCATAGCAAAATAGATTACCATAGGCTTGGGAAAGGTTCAAACCTCCACCACATGGCGTAAGCACCTAGGATAAACTATCAAAGAGGTCTTTTAAAGGGTTGTAACGTTAGGTGTAGGGATATGAAATACACGGTTTTGTTGGATAAAGGAAGTTTTACTGGTGGCGAGTTAACAATCTTAGTCAATTACATGTACAATATGGCGTTGCTAAGCCAAGACTAGACTCGACTTATGCTAATAAATGAAAAATAACAAAAACATAAAATAAACATAGAATGAAACGGGATGGTAGTCCGTATGTTTTTTCTCTTTTTCTATTTTTCTATATTTTTTTTCTTTTTCTTGATTTTTCGTGTTTTTTTTTTATTTTTTTTATTTTTTTTTTATTTTATTTTTTTTGCATACACTCTTACCCTACCATCCAAAATAATACATCATAGGGAATGAATATTCCCCTTACACTTGAATCGTTACATACTTTACAATTAACTAATCTAATGGCTCGAATTAAGAAAATTAAAACACTTGGAGCACTTTTAAGATTAACGTACATATGGGGGTAATAAGTGATGTTCTTCCCCATTACTTCCTAAAATAAGTACTTACCCATGAGTCCCATGAGTCCCAAAACAATATGTACAAGGATATGACTCGACTTAGCAACCATGTAATCAATTAGAAAGTTAACTTAGGGTTTAACAAATAACAATAATGCACTAAAAATGAGCGCATACACGGAAGGCTAAGGCGATTTGGGTGTACATTTAAGTGGGGTGTAACAAATTCTTCCTTTAAGTAAAATGCTTAAAGTTAGAAACGAAAAGATAGGCTCGGAGGGGTGTACTAGGGGTATCGTGTACTAAAAATGAGTACAACGCTAAGGGTGTAGGAAAAAATAGTTGACTTAACTAGCCAAGTAATATGACTTAAATGGTCAAGTAATTATAATACGGGTTTAACACAAGGGTGATCTTAATGCCTCTTATCATGTAGTAAATCCTACCACACGAATGGAGTCTCACTAGCGGTCTCGGAATGCATCACTAACGCAAGTTCTAGAATCTAAATGCTACCGGTACACTCATAAGCACTAATAATAAATGCTTTTCCTATCAAATCTAAAGGCGAACCTCACATATTTGGGTGGAAATTTTTTTTGAATATACGGTTATGTGCTAGTCATGCAATCTCCTATCCATGAGACGCTTGCTACGGCTAAAGTTTCACTCCTAAATGTTGTAAAAAATTTTAAATTTGGCGCTAAAATTGCACTAACAAGTATTTCTCATAGTTTTATTACACATCTACCATCAAACAAAACAAACTCAAGCGAAAGTGCATATGTAAGGTATCATCTTTTTACCTTCCCCTTACACTTAAGATGAACATTGTCCCCAATGTTCAAGTAAAGAATGTAAAAGTGAAAAAGTAAAGAGAATGAAATCAAATACTCCCCTGATTCGCTCGGTATGGATAATAAGGTGGCCAGGTTAGATCTTCCTCCAAGAAAATGAACAATCAAAGCTTCCCTTCCAGAATATAAATCATCTTCTTGTCATACATAACCTGTAAAACCTGACAAAATAGACAAGACTACCTCGCGTAAAATCGGCGGCATCCTATATAAGCTACTAAATCCTAGAAAACAAGATAAGATATAATGCTTGTGGAATGAAGTTTGCAGATCTCCTGGAGATTATAAAACTTAATAATTCACAAAAACCATAAGACTCCGTTAGAAAAACAAAACCGGTAAAATTTCCAGATTTTTACACTTGACGCCGTCAAGAGTAAACTCTTGACGCCGTCAGAAGTGACCTGCAGAAATTCTTATGTTAAGTTTCCGGAAAATTTCTGGAAAAACTTGGTCCTACTTCCTGGAAAATCCTGCAAAACTTCATTATGACTCAATACAAGCATTTGAATCTAACAAATACGAATATACATGTTCACTTAATATTGTGGAGAATCATGATTGGTTTGTTTCTTAAAAACATATTTGGGGTTTCCCCTTACACTTATCTTTTGCAAAAATACCTTTAGGTGGAGTTAAGACTAGGCCAAAACAACAAAGTAAAGTATTTCCACTATTTAGTTTAGAAACATGATCTACCAACAATAAAAATAAAACATGCATACGGAAGCAAATAACAAACAAACAAAAAAAATTACACAAAACATGGGTTGCCTCCCAAGAAGCGCTTTTCTTTATTTACGAGTCTTGTAGCTAGACTCAAGGTCATGGGTTACTACGTGACCTCATCATTGGTTCCACTCTGTAGGTCGTCTTCTAAACTAGTATCGCTTTCATAGTGTAAGTACTTCGGGTCTTCGAACTCGAAGATATCTTTTCGATACTTAGAACCAAGCTTACTAACATCCTTAAAGAATCCACATGATAGATCGGAAGTGTCCTTACACCCTCTCCGAACATCTTCATCGCACAAAATAAGTTGGGAGCTTATCTTATCAAGCCCGTCACAATCGATTTCCTTAAGGTCTCTTCTCTTGTAGGGTGTTTGGTATGAAACCCTCCTAATCCCATCAGCGAATGTCATAATACCGTTCCGATCATCAATTATCAGATTAGTAATCTCACAAAAGGGTGCCCCAAAAATAATTTGTGATAATCTAGGGTCGACATAGTCTTCGATGTTGTCCACGATCGTGAATTCCATAGTAAATGCCATATTTCCTACAAACACCTGAATCTCATGATCCTTACCTACCACTTTCTCTCCCTTGTAAATCATTCCCCTTCTGCAGATATTGTTATAATGGAATAAGGACATAAAATTCTCTGGCAGGAATATGTTAATGTAGATGTTATCGAAGTACTTATGGCCGATCATGCAGGGGATCTTGAGATTGTTCGGATCATGCCGTCTTGTCTTCCTCGACTCTCCATCCTTTGACCCATATAAATTCCCTTCAAGGGAGGGACGATACTCGTACACCTCCTCATTACCCTTAGTAAAAATTACCTTCTTAACACCATTGGTGAATAATGCACTACCATCTTTCTCATCAAGGATCACTCCCAATTCATTGACAAATGGTTTTCCAAGAATGAGGTTGATTAATTTTTGATTGGTGAAAGGGTCCACGTCATCGACCACGGTGAGGTCAGTATTGTAAACAAGCTCTCCAATCCTGATTGACGAATTTTTCATCACTCTCTCGTACGCAATGTGTCTAGGGAAGGCTTCGTGGAATAGGGAAAGGGGAATTATGTTGACTGGGAGGCTAGGATCTATTTGACTATCGGTTAAGAACTTTTCCTTAATGGTGCAGGAGATCTTGAAAACTTTAGGATGACTTTCCTTTGTCCTATCGCTACTCCCATCAGTAATATCCTCCATTTTTCTCTTTGGTTCTTCTATAATAGACTTACCCCAAATGGTTGGATGCTCTCCCGATCTCTCTTTCCTTTCATTCGATTTGCCAGATTCTCGCGCGGCGTATTGCTCGGATGCGTTGGTATGTTTTCTGGCTAAATCATGGTCTACTCTTAAGGTCTCATCTTTAGCTGTCTGACTGAATTTGTTAGTTTGTTGTTGGGTTGGGTTGGGTGTAGAAGCAGATATCGTGGTGATGGTGTTTACGAAATGGATTGGTCCTAGGGGGTTGACTGGTTCTTTTCCTCTAGGGGATAGATGTTTGAATAACTTGCTAGGACTTTTTATTTTCACGAGGGAGGTTGGTGGACTCATGATGGTCACAGACTTAACCTCATCAACGTGAACAGGCTTATTAACAACATGCTCTTTGATAGCAGTCAACAGATTACTAATCTTATCGTTCACATCAGCCTGCTGTTGTCTGAATTTAGCCTCGAGCGTAGAGAGCTGTTGATGCGTGGGAATCGCAACAGGCTTTACCTCTCGAGGGATCTCGAGAAGCTTACAACCCCCACCAGACAGTGTACCTGATCGTTGTAGTATAGTATAGTGACAAGTACCGGGGGATTGATCGTTCAGCTTAGGAATAGTGTCGCTAGGATTAGAAAGCCTAAATTACTAGTTCTAAAGGTGAGAGATGATTATTTTTGTATTTTTATGTTTTTATAAAAGCAAGTAAAATCTCGGGTTTTGAAAGAGTGGGCGGAATTAGTTGCTATTCAACTAACCCAAAACTAAGATGCAATCAAAATAAAATAATAAAAATGAAAATAAACTAATTATACTAAGGTTGTGAGCAGTGATTGGAGAAAATGTGTTTACTTAGACTTCATTACTCCCTAGATATCTTTTACACGTTAATTACTTGTTATAATTGCATGGATGACGGATCGTATTCCTTAATACCATTCATTGGGTGGCATACATAACTCCCCAATTCTATGAGCTCTTATCTCCTCCTACACCATGACCCAGCACAATTATAGGGATTGTAAACAGTGGCTCATGCATTAAATACAACCAATAAAGACCTAGTACGCCTCGGTTCATGTTTCTTAAGACGTTCAAGCATGTTACCATTTGGAGATCTGCCAGTTTTCTTAAGCCTAACATATAAAATCATTCATCCAAGAACAAGAATAAACAAGTAATCAACACATAATCAATATCTAGGTTTCATTAGATCTAAGCAAACACAAAGGAGATCTAGCCTAGCATAATGGAATTGAGACAAGAACAAGATATAGACAACCAACACATAGACATATTGATTGAATTAGAAGAACACTTATCTCAATTACAATGCAAGGTATCAAGGGTTTGAAACCCTTGAAAAACATGTAAAAGTTGCACCAAATTCGTCTTTAGGGTTTCTCCAAAACTTCTCTCTTTTTAATGTAAAAATTAGAAAACTATATATAGGAAAACTGGGCTGACGGCGTCAAGACAACCATGTGACGCCGTCACCTCGCCGCCAAATACTTCCTCGGACGGCCTTGATCTACTTATGACGGCCTGTGTGACGCCGTCACCAACCACGGTATTTTATTCTTGGCCTTTTGACGCCGTCAGGATGACTTTTGACGCCGTCATCAACTACGGTATTTAATTCATGATGTTTGACGCCGTCAAGCCTTTACTCTTGACGCCGTCACCTAGTGTTTCCAGCATGGAAAATTGATACTTTGCCGTTTTCTTCACTTTCATGCTCCAAAAACGTCCAAAATGGCTTCTTTTCCAGAATTCACTCTCTAAGTACCTAAAATCACAAAAGGAACGATTTAGGGCAATATTTGATCAAATAAAGTCGGATTTGGGCTTAAATGACCCCCTAAAAACGGATCATTTTTCGCCTCATCATATACCCTTACACTTGAGATTTGCTTGTCCTCAAGCAAATGCGTTTTTATTTTACTCAAAAGACAAGTTAGGGGTCATTTAACACTAATATAAAAGTAATTACAACAAATAATCGTTCCACTATAGACCAATAGACAAGCACGGAGGTCATACACTAGCACCTCACAAATAGTGTTTAGATACTCACATCTCTCGGGTGTAATAAAGTAGTATAACATTATGGAAATGGAAGATATCTCTCACTACCTGTCATAGCAAAATAGATTACCATAGGCTTGTGAAAGGATCAAACCTCCACCACATGGCGTAAGCACCTAGGATAAACTATCAAAGAGGTCTTTTAAAGGGTTGTAACGTTAGGTATAGGGATATGAATTACACTTTTGTTGGATAAAGGAAGTTTTACTGGTGGCGAGTTAACAATCTTGGTCAATTACATGTACAATATGGCGTTGCTAAGCCAAGACTAGACTCGACTTAAGCTAATAAATGAAAAATAACAAAAACATAAAATGAACATAGAATGAAAAACGGGATGGTAGTCCGTATGTTTTTTTCTCTTTTTTTTTTCTATATATATATATATATATATATATATATATATATATATATATATATATATATATATATATTTTTTTTTTTGCATACACTCTTACCCTACCATCCAAAATAATACATCATAGGGAATGAATATTCCCCTTACACTTGAATCTTTACATTAAACTAAACTAATGACTCGAATTAAGAAAATCAAAACACTTGGAGCACTTTTAAGATTAACGTATATATGGGGGTAATAGTATTATGTTCTTCCCCATTACACCATAAAATAAGTACTTACCCATGAGTCCCAATCGTCCCAAAACAATATGTACAAGGATATGACTCGACTTAGCAACCATGTAATCAATTAGAAAGTTAACTTAGGGTTTAACAAATAACAATAATGCACTAAAGATGAGCGCATACACGGAAGGCTAAGGCGATTTGGTTGTACATTTAAGTGGGGTGTAACAAATTCTTCCTTTAAGTAAAATGCTTAAAGTTAGAAACGAAAAGATAGGCTCGGAGGGGTGTACTAGGGGTTTCGTGTACTAAAAATGAGTACAACGCTAAGGGTGTGGGAAAAATTAGTTGACTTAACTAGCCAAGTAATATGACTTAAATGGTTAAGTAATTATGATACGGGTTTAACACAAGGGTGATCCTAATGCCTCTTATCATGTAGTAAATCCTACCACACGAATGTAGTCTCACTAGCGGTCTCGGGATGCATCACTAACGCAAGTTCTAGAATCTAAATGCTACCGGTACACTCATAAGCACTAATAATGAATGCTTTTCCTATCAAATCTAAAGGCGAACCTCACATATTTGGGTGGAAAATTTTTCCGAATATACGGTTTTGTGCTAGTCATACAATCTCCTATCCATGAGACGCTTGCTATGGCTAAAGTTTCACTCCTAAATGTTGTAAAAAATTTTAAATTTGGTGCTAAAATTACACTAACAAGTATTTCTCGTAATTTTATTACACATCTACCATCAAACAAAACAAACTCAAGTGAAAGTGCATATGTAAGGTATCATCTTTTTACCCTCCCCTTACACTTAAGATGAACATTGTCCCCAATGTTCAAGTAAAGAATGTAAAAGTGAAAAAGTAAAGAGAATGAAATCAAATACTCCCCTGATTCGCTCGGTATGGATTTTAGGTTGGCCAGGTTAAATCTTCTTCCAAGAAAACGAACAATCAAAGCTTCCCTTCCAGAATATAAATCATCTCCTTGTCAAACATAACCTATAAATCCTGGCAAAATAGACAAGACAACCTCGCGTAAAATCGGCGGCATCCTATATAAGTTACTAAATCCTAGAAAACAAAGTAAGATATAATGCTTGTGGAATGAAGTTTGCAGATTTCCTGGAGATTATAAAACTTAATAATTCACAAAAACCATAAGACTCCGTTAGAAAAACAAAACCGGTAAAATTTCCAGATTTTTAACTCCTGACGCCGTCAAGAGTAAACTCTGACGCTGTCATAATGGACCTGCAGAAATTCTTATGTTAAGTTTCCGGAAAATTTCTGGAAAAACTTGGTCCTACTTCCTGGAAAATCTTGCAAAACTTCATTATGACTCAATACAAGCATTTGACTCTAACAAATACGAATATACATGTTCATTTAATATTGTGGAGAATCATGATCGGTTTGTTTCTTAAAAACATATTTGGGGTTACCCCTTACACTTATTTTTTGCAAAAATACTTCTAGGTTGGAGTTAAGACTAGGCCAAACAACATAATAAAGTATTTCCACATTTTAATTGAGAAACATGATCAACCAACAATAAAAATAAAACACGCATACGGAAGCAGATAAAAATCAAACAAAATAAAATCACACAAAACATGGGTTGCCTCCCAAGAAGCGCTTGTTTTTTATCGAGTCACGAGCCTGACTCTACCCTTATTCAACGGATAAAAGAGAAGTTTTCCCTACACTTAGGATTAGGTGCGGGTGGAAGTAGCGATACACACCCTTAGGGTGGAAGTATGCCACGCAAGAAAATAGTGGTGGATAAATTATATGCTCAAAGGGGTGTGCTCCTATCATCATAACCTTACCTAATTCAATCGGGTTAATGGGTGGATTAAGATTTTCTCCTAGAAAGGGATCATTTTCAATCAACTTTAAGAGACTCCTAGTTGGGAATCCATCTTAACCTAATAAACCCGGTTTAAACCCATAATGTTTCTTGTGATCAATCATAAATGGGTGATGTAAGCATGTAAGGTCATTTTCCACTCATATATTGGCTTCCTCTCTACAAGGCTTAGAGTCCACTACCTTTATCCTAAGACTACCCGGACTACATGGGTTGATGGGTGGGTCGGCTCCTCTTTTGTCTCCTAAATGTATATCTAAGGATGGAAAGTTGTATGAAGATTGAGGTTCCGGTTCATCAACACTAGGTAATTCCCTAGAACTAAGAGTAAGGTTATCACTACAAGTATTCAAACCTATACCCTCTAGTGGTGTTTGGTACAAGGGTTCTACCTCTATTGGGGCTCCTATAGTCTCTTCTATTTCTTCCGGGTAAGTCACGGGTGGGGTGTATTCCTCAAATGATGGTTGAGTATTTTGTGGGCTTATGTTGTTCACCTCATCATTCCATGTGTCAGGATCTAGCCCTAACATTCTCCCAAGTATCTCACGTGCTTCTCTAGGCATCTCAACTTCTATGTCCGAATCATAAGGATCATCTTTAATATTCTGACTGCTATATACAAATTGCCCAAGAGATTCATCATCTGTTTCTTGAGATTCATCATCATCGATCATAAAACCTAGGTCTTTTTGATCAATGTAATCATGTTTGGCTACATCCTCCATCACATCAAGGTCACCTATGTGTTCATCCTGTATTATGGTAGGGCCTAACCATGACATGCAGCTAGGTGGCTCATACGAAACTATCCTAGGTGAAGGCTCATATGGTGCATAGGTTTCACTAAGTGAGGCATTTTGAGGGGTTGATGGAGCTCCTAAGGTGAATTGTTTAAAAGCATTATGCACTTGGCCTCTTTTCTCAAGGTACTCAATAAAATCAATATAAGATCCTGTCCTCCTCATTTCGTTCCTCCATCTTGTAATATCCAAACTAGTGTAATTATATTTTTTCTGGTAAAACTCTAGTGTCGGACTTGGTGGATTCGCGTTCTCCATAATGGCAAATGGAATAGTCAATGAACTTAATTTACTAACAAAGGCACAAAGAAATAAGATAGACTAAAGAGAACCTAAAAATAAAAATAAAATCTTACTAGAAAGGAATCTAGCAAGTAGACCTAATAAAAAGAAATCCTAACCTAGACAATAACTATTCCCCGGGCTGCGGCGCCAAAAACTTGATGCGTGGGAATCGCAACAGGCTTTACCTCTCAAGGGATCTCGAGAAGCTTACAACCCCCACCAGGCAGTGTACCTGATCGTTGTAGTATAGTATAGTGACAAGTACCGGGGGATTGATCGTTCAGCTTAGGAATAGTGTCGCTAGGATTAGAAAGCCTAAATTACTAGTTCTAAAGGTGAGAGATGATTATTTTTGTATTTTTATGTTTTTATAAAAGCAAGTAAAATCTCGGGTTTTGAAAGAGTGGGCGGAATTAGTTGCTATTCAACTAACCCAAAACTAAGATGCAATCAAAATAAAATAATAAAAATGAAAATAAACTAATTATACTAAGGTTGTGAGCAGTGATTGGAGAAAATGTGTTTACTTAGACTTCATTACTCCCTAGATATCTTTTACACGTTAATTACTTGTTATAATTGCATGGATGACGGATCGTATTCCTTAATACCATTCATGGGGTGGCATACATAACTCCCCAATTCTATGAGCTCTTATCTCCTCCTACACCATGACCCAGCACAACTATAGGGATTGTAAACAGTGGCTCATGCATTAAATACAACCAATAAAGACCTAGTACGCCTCGGTTCATGTTTCTTAAGACGTTCAAGCATGTTACCATTTGGAGATCTGCCAGTTTTCTTAAGCCTAACATATAAAATCATTCATCCAAGAACAAGAATAAACAAGTAATCAACACATAATCAATATCTAGGTTTCATTAGATCTAAGCAAACACAAAGGAGATCTAGCCTAGCATAATGGAATTGAGACAAGAACAAGATATAGACAACCAACACATAGACATATTGATTGAATTAGAAGAACACTTATCTCAATTACAATGCAAGGTATCAAGGGTTTGGAACCCTTGAAAAACCTGTAAAAGTTGCACCAAATTCGTCTTTAGGGTTTCTCCAAAACTTCTCTCTTTTTAATGTGAAAACTAGAAAACTATATATAGGAAAACTGGGCTGACGGCATCAAGACAACCATGTGATGCCGTCACCTCGCCGCCAAATACTTCCTCGGACGGCCTTGATCTACTTATGACGGCCTGTGTGACGCCGTCACCAACCACGGTATTTTATTCTTGGCCTTTTGACGCCGTCAGGATGACTTTTGACGCCGTCATCAACTACGGTATTTAATTCATGATGTTTGACGCCGTCAAGCCTTTACTCTTGACGCCGTCACCTAGTGTTTCCAGCATGTAAAATTGATACTTTGCCGTTTTCTTCACTTTCATGCTCCAAAAACGTCCAAAATGGCTTCTTTTCCAGAATTCACTCTCCAAGTACCTAAAATCACAAAAGGAACGATTTAGGGCAATATTTGATCAAATAAAGTCGGATTCGGACTTAAATGACCCCCTAAAAACGGATCATTTTTCGCCTCATCAGCTGTAATTCTTGAGATAGAATGAATTTTTTTAGGGCATCCTCACAGCTTTGGCTGGGAATGCCTTGTGACGGAAAATGCTCGGACCAAGTGAGTGGTGAGGAGTCATTGAAAGATACGCTCCGCGTTTGGTACCCTTTGAAATTAGGTTTATCCTTCCATGCCTCATAGGCCTCGCCAGAAGTTCGAGGACCTTGACCCACGTGTGATGACGTGAATTCGTTATAAGCACGTTTTGGAAGCTCCATGCAGTTATGAGTCTCGTGAGGGCCACTACATAATTTACATGCAGAAGCGATTCTGCTAACTTGGCTTAAGGATTTTGGAGCTTCGTAAGATTTCATGAGAGACTTGACTCGACCTTCAAGTTCCATGATCCTACGGTCGGGAGTGCTAGAATTGTTTGAAGGCAAAGATATTGCCTTGACCATTTTGTTCAAGTCACGGGGATTATTCCAACTTTCGTTGTCATAGAGAGCAAGATCTTCTATGAGTTCCCATGATTGTTCCGCACTAAGATCACGTAGCTTACCACCGGCCGATTGGTCAATGGCTCGCCTCGTGGAGATGTCGATATGGTCATTAAAGATTTGGACTTGGAGCCAAAGATCTATGCCATGATGAGGGACTTTTTGGAGTAAGTCCTTGAAACGAGTCCATGCTTCATAAAGAGATTCATTTTGACGTTGTTGGAACATCAAGATGTCATTTCTAAGCTTGGTAGTTCTCCCCGGTGGGAAAAATTGAGCAAGGAAACGAGTGGTGAGATCATCCCATGTGGTGATGGATCCCGCGGGTAAACGCTCAAGCCATTGACTAGCTTGATCCCGTAGAGAGAATTGGAATAGGCGTAATCGGGTTGTCTCTCTAGTTTCAACATCTAGGTCTATGGAATCTACGATTTTGAGGAAGTCCTTAAGATGTTGGTTTGGATCTTCGTAACGAAGTCCATGGAATGCACATCCGCTTTGCACCAACCGGATGGTGTCGGATCGCAAGGGGGTCACATTGGCTCCGGTGAGCTCAATGGTGTTTCGGTAGCCTTGGTGGCTAGGTCGGGAATACTCTCCTAAGGTTCGGGGCCTAAGGGGTTCTAATGGTGGGTTTTGTTGTGGTGGGATGACGGGTTCAAAGATGTTCCCGTTGTCCATGATGTCGGATGGTTACGAACAAAGGCACAAAGAAATAAGATAGACTAAAGAGAACCTAAAAATAAAAATAAAATCTTACTAGAAAGGAATCTAGCAAGTAGACCTAATAAAAAGAAATTCTAACCTAGACAATAACTATTCCCCGGGCTGCGGCGCCAAAAACTTGATGCGTGGGAATCGCAATAGGCTTTACCTCTCGAGGGATCTCGAGAAGCTTACAACCCCCACCAGGTAGTGTACCTGATCGTTGTAGTATAGTATAGTGACAAGTACCGGGGGATTGATCGTTCAGCTTAGGAATAGTGTCGCTAGGATTAGAAAGCCTAAATACTAGTTCTAAAGGTGAGGGATGATTATTTTTGTGTTTTTATATTTTTTAGAAAGCAATTAAAATTCTCGGGTTTGAAGGACTTGGGCGGAATTAGTTGCTAATCAACTAACCCAATACTAAAGATGCAATCAAAATAAAATACTAAAAAAGAAAATAAACTAAATTATACTAAAGTTGTGAGCAATAAGTGGAGAAAATGTGTTTACTTAGATTTCACTACTCCCTAGACATCTTTTACACGTTAATTACTTGTTATAAATGCATGGATGACAGATCGTATTCCTTAATACCATTCATGGGGTGGCACACTTAACTCCCCAATTCTATGAGCTCTTATCTCCTCCTACACCATGCCCAACACAACTATAGGGATTGTAAACAGTGGCTCATGCATTAAATACAACCAATAAAGACCTAGTGCGCGTCGGTTCATGTTTCTTAAGACGTTCAAGCATGTTACCAACTGGAGATCTGCCAGTTTTCTTAAGCCTAACATATAAATCATTCACCCAAAACAAGTATAAACAAGTAATCAACACATAATTAACATCTAGGTTTCATTAGATCTAAGCAAACACAAGATAGATCTAGCCTAGCATGATGGAATTAAGACAAGAACAAGATATAGACAACCAACACATAGACATATTGATTGAATTGAAAGAACACTTATCTCAATTACACATGTAAGGTATCAAGGGCTTGGAACCCTTGAAAAACCTGTAAAATTCGCACCAAGTTCGTACTTAGGGTTTCTCCAAAACTTCTCTCTTTAAATGTGAAAAATTAGAAAACTATATATAGGAAAAGAGGTCTGACGGCATCAAGACAAAGCTTGTGACGCCGTCACCTCGCCGCCAAAACTATTCTCGGACTGCCTTGATCTACATTTGACGCCGTCAAGACTTAATCATTTCCAGGCCGTCATGACTTTTACTCTTGACGCCCTACCTTCATGACGCCGTCAAATCTCTTCTGGATCGTCATGGAATTTTGCTCTTGACGCCGTCAGGGAGTTACTCTTGACTCCGTCACCTACTGTTCCCAGCATGGAAAATCAAGACTTTGGCGTTTTCTTCACTTTTATGCTCCAAAAACGTCCGAATTGCTTCCTTTTCCAGATTTCACTCCCAAAGTACCTAAAATCACAAAAGGAACGATTTAGGGCAATATTTGATCAAATAAATTCGAATTCGGGCTTAAATGACCCCCTAAAAACGGATCATTTTTCGCCTCATCAATACCTTAAGTGATATTTGATGTGGAGGTAGATATTTGTTACTAAATACTTGTTTACGTCTTAATCTTGACTTAATTTGATTTGAGTTTTGTGATTATCAAAACATAGGTTTATTGAGAAATATTAATAACGTTTTTAAACATTATTTATATCAACACACTCAGTTCCATCGTCAACACAGTTGAGAAAAAGATTTGAAGGTTTGAGGAAGAATTGTTTGACAGAAAAAGTTTTTGTGTTTTTGAGGAAGAAGATAGATGTAAGTACTAGACAATGAAAACCCCATATCTATCATATGGTTGGCTATGTTGTGGAATCATTGAGGTACCATTACGTAGGCTTTCGATCTATTTTATTTTCTCTAACAGCCCCTCAATCACCTCAGACCGTTAATGGACTCCGTGCTGTACACTGATATAGGATTTGAACTCTTGACCTCTTGATTATCTTGAGCTATACTAAATATAGTCTGTATGGGCAGCATGCATCATGAAGAAGTTTCAAGACATTTTGGAGGAAGCATTCCTTCGGCCACTTAATATTGAAGACGAGCTTTACATTGGAATTCCTCCTGGTACAATTTCCTAGATTTTCGCTTTCACTACTTACTGATCCAAATATTTAATAAACAAAACATTTCTCTGAGAGAAAGGGTGTTTTGGATTGCTTATTTTAAAGTGCTAAATATGCTTTGAAACTAAGCAGATAAGAAGCAGTTTTCATGATTGCTTATCAGCTATAGGAAAATGAAATAAGCATGTGGAAAACTAGAAGGGGGGGGGGTTGAATAGTTTTACGTCCTTTTAAATTTATAAACACAAGTTTGTTTTAAAAACTTCGATTCTAGTTTATGTGAACTCAATACTTGCACTATATGAACTATTGTATGGTAACTAACTAACAAAGCTAATATAGTAAAGGTAAATAAATAAGTAATGAGAAGAGTTGGAAAGATCAAACCACAACACAAGGATTTATAGTGGTTCGGCTACAAAGACACCTTCCTTGTTCCTACTCCACTCCCCGAGTCACCTACTCGAGAGTTTTCTTCACTATGTCAACAAACTCCCTTTTGGCGGAGAAAACCTTACACACCAATTTACATACCACAACAACTTCACAACTTGATCACTACTTCTACACAACTTCTTCACACCAATATACTACACACCAATCTTCTTCACACCAATCTTCTACACACCAATCTTCTACACACCAATCTTCTACTTCACACCAATCTTCACAACTAACCTACTTCACTACTAATCAACTTCTACTTCCTACACAACTTCTATATCTTCTAAACAATATATAACAAGCACAACACAATATTCACAAATGAATGTATATATACACTATGCACAACTACTCTTCAACACTTCTTGAACTTGGTTGTAGAAAGAGTGTTCTTCTTTTGCACTTTGGATGAGAATGGATGATGAGGGATTGAATCACTTGAAACAAGGATTAATATACAAATGATCAAAGGGTTTTAGAGGATGTTTAGAGAGTTATAGATCTGAAAATTTAGTGCAAAAGGTGAGGAAAAAATCCAGGTTTAAGGTGGCATTTATAGGCAAAAGATTCTGACAGAGGAGCGTGGTCGGTCCTCTTAAATCAAGGCCGGTCCCCTTAATTTTAAGGGGACCGCCCCTTATAATTAAGGGGGCCGCCCAGCTGAAACGGCCAGAATCTTTGTCTTTTAGTGGGGAAAGTTTATTTGGTGAAAAACTAACTGATTTTGGTTAAAAATTTGAATTCATATATTTAGTATGAATTAAACATTTTTCTTTATTACCAAAAGTATTTTTCAAAAATATATAATATGTTTATATAATTAAATTAACTTTGTGTTAGTTAATTAAATACCCCTTTGATCATGAGATGTATTAAGCACTTGTTTATCCATGCCTTAAGTGATTAAGTTGGATATAGTGATATAAACTAGCTTAATACTTGTTTACGTAGTAATTATACGATTGACGATTTTACATTTTGTGATCGTCAAAATATAGAGATATCGAAAGATATAAATAACGTTTTCACACATTATTTATGTCAACAATCTCCCCCTTTTTGATGATTACAAATTTTAAACTCATTAATCGAAAATGAGTATATATTCAAGTATTATTGTGAGTTTATATCACTTCTCCCCCTTTTTGTTAGCATCAAAAAGGTTATCCCATGTTAATGGAAGCTCCCCCTTGAAGTATACTCCCCCTCGTTTTGAGGCCAAAAGGAATCGAGATATGGATATCTTGCTAAAATATTTAGTGACAAGCAACATATATATGTATATAGCATGCAAAAGTGTAAACTAAACATAACCATATCATTAATCAAGTGAAATACATTCATCAAGCATTACATCAACAAATGAAATAAGTAATGCAACTAACAAAAGCCTTTAAAGGCTTACAATCATCATTGAAATAATAAACCAAAGCTCAAATATGAAAGTCCTCTCTAGAGCTTGCCATCCAAAATGGTTTAACATAATTTTTTTTGTGAAACACCAAGCATGTTTAATTGGGAGGAATGGATGGTGAACATGGAGATGGTGATGGAGGAGGAGTGTTTGTTGATGGTGGTGAAGGAGTTGAGTTTGTTGTTGGTGGTGGATGCAACAAGTTTTCAATGTGAGAAAACATGTATTGCATTTCATCTCTTAGTCCGAACACAATTGTTCGGTTGTGGATGAAACAAAGGCAAGTGTCACCATGAGCTTCAAGTAAGCTCCATGGGACGGGGTTATAGGTTGGTGGATTGATAGGGGATGATGAGAAGTGTGAATCAAGAGGTGTTAATGGTGATAGTGAGAGAGTTAATGCAAGGGTTGTGTTTTCATTGGTAGGTTGTGATGGTTGAACTATTGGTGGAGGAGATAAGTGGGTGTTAATGTAGTCATTAATGGATGAAGTAGATGGTATGGAGGAAGTAGAGTTTCCATTTATTGAAGGTGTTTTGGAGGGTGCATTTGGTGCACCAGGAGATGAACATTGAGGTGGTGGAGATGGAGTGGTGTTGTCTTCATTTGTAAGATCAATGAAGAGTTGTTTGGGTAGAATGATGACAAGTTTTTGTTTCTTGGAATTGTTTGAATAAGTGGTTCTTGGTGATGACATGATGATGTTTGATAAATGTTTGAGGATGATGGAATGTGAATTAAATATGCATGGGGATTATATAGTGGGAAAACATGTTTAGAAGTGGAATTAATTTGAAATTGTAATGTTATATTCCAAAATCAGTTTAGTTTTTAAGGAAAATGGTGGCTGGGACTGTAACAATTCACATTTTCAGGTTAATTACTTTTCCCGGAAAATTTCACTATTCATTTTTACTATTCATTTTTCCCGAAAACTTTCCCGAAAGTTGATTTTTATTTCATATTATCGAGTGATAAATCATTTCTATGGCAAATTAAATGTTTGACATTCGTCAGATCGTTTTCTTAAAAGTTATTAAGGAATTACACGGAATTACACGTTTTAGGGTAAAACGTCAATCAGAAATTCTACGCACAACGAAATTCAACCCCGTCAGGTGACCCCACATCAGAAAAATGTTTGACACACTCATGATTTATTTGAGAATTAATCGTGACTGAGAAAAACATGACCAAAGACTTCCCGGCAGGTCACCCAAGCCTGTACTACTCTCGCATGAGCACGCTTAACCGTATGGGCGATTAACCGTTAGACCACAAAATGTTTTTCTAAGACTATTTGAGTTTTTAACTTATTAGAAAAAGTCAACATATTTTTCCCTCCTCCATTGACCAAAAATCATCCCTTGATGTTATAAGTCATTCCTTGATTTTTAGGCTTACGGTTTGATGTCTAAAAGACATTTAATACCAACCGACACTAGACTGAGCCCAGTCTAGACATTATAAGTCATTTTAAATCATTATTATCACATTAGAAAAGTAACATTTTACTTTTCTCAATTTTACGCAATATTCGTACGTTTTACGTATTACGCGTTTTAGACCCGTGTTTCCAATTTTTAGCAGGGTTTACCACCCAAATGGAACCTACCACTCATTTTATATTTTATTATGGGACATATGGACATGTCTAACAATACTTTAAAGTTCCATAATTTTACGACACCCGGTTTTACGTTTTGAGGCCTAATCATTTACGGTTGTCATTTCCCGGAGTCAAAACTCTTCCTAATACTTAGGATAATACCAAGCAAAGTCCACACCTTGTCCCCCAAGCTTGTGAACCGCCTAGGAGGGGGGATTCACCACCCATGTGGCTTGATCTTATGCCTTGTGTCATGAGATGTGAACATGTGTTCAACTTGGCCTCCAAGTGTTGACTAGTCAACAATGTAACCTCCTCATTTGCATATAAATGCTTCTCCTCCCACTCCTTGACCATATGAACGACCCACACACACAACACACTTCATTTTACTAGTTTACTTCAAGTTCCATCCAAGAAATCAAGTGCAATATCCATACATAAACCCTAGTTTAGTTTTGATTCATCAAAACTACTTCAAATCTTTAGAACTTTGGTGATTTCTCTTGAGTTTGAATCCACTCAAGTCACCTCAATTTTCATCATCTCTCTTTCAAGATTACAAGAGTAGAAAGATTGCATGAAGTGAAATGGGTTGAAGCAAGTCTATCAATGTCCTATCCTTACATGTTAACTTCCTTTCATCTTTGAAAGCCAAAAGTTGTGAGCCAAACCCTAACTTGATTCTTGTTAAATAATCATGTTCATGTTATTTACATGTTATTCTTGCTATATTATGTCTTGTAGTTATGTCCATGATGTATAAAAATGATTAAAACAAGTTATTGTACATGATTGATAAAGACAAGTTCATAAAACAAGTAAACTAGTGACTTTCTTGGTAAGACCTGATCAAAATGGTAAAAATATGATATTGGATCATTACATATTGTAGTAGAGGACTTAACAAGGAAACCATATCAATTTGAACCACCCAAAACGAGTATACGAGTCAAAAGTTACGCCCATTTGAAGTTACCAAAGATTTCCGGCAAAACTGCCAAATACCATTCTGATCAAATTTGGGTTTTGAAAGTCCCACTTCTGTTCCGATTCATCAAAAAGTTAAAACACGAAAGTTGTCCGGAACGACGTTTTCGTTCAGGAACAAAGAAGCTCGAGCCCTAAAAACGCTTTCCGAGTGATAAAATTCTTCAAATTCTAAACAGCCCATTTTTAGGCGAAAGTCACAAGATTATGGTTATACTTTGAAAGGAACAAGAGGTCTTATGACCTATAATCAAGACCACAACCATGGCTAGAGCCAAGGTTGTGTCTCATGACCTTGAAACAAGGACCAAAGGTCATGGCTAGGCCATGACGAAATGACCATACCAACTTTCATAGGCGTAAACATGAAACAAAGAGTTGACGAGAACTTGAACAAGCAATTTGGATCTACTTCACTTAAAAGGGAACCATGAGATATTACCAAGAGAAAATGGTCATACAAAACTTATGAAACATACCCTAATAACAATCTTCATGTACTAATAAACTTTCCTAAGTTTATTCAAATATCGGACATGTAACCTTTCGGATCAAAACTTATATCTATATATTTCATCAACTACTACAATAGTAGGGAGCCTCATGTGAGGAGTTCATTATGTAAGCCGTCGAGATGAGTTGTGGATTTACGAGTTAAAGTGTCCTGGCTCCTCGAACGCTTACTAACATGACTTCTGAATTATGTCGGCCCGAACAGTAGTAAACGATATACAAAACATACATGTTTCATGAATCTTTTCTTTCTAAGACTTACATTATACATCATACCACATCATGGACTAAATGCAAGATATATATATAGGCACTACTTCATATTCTTTACTCCAATCCTAAGTCGCGACATTCTATTATAGGTTGCTCATAGAACCTTCACGATTCAACCGTTACATTCATTACTTGCTATCTTACTTAAGGTGAGTTCATAGCCCCACTTTCGATTACTTAATTGTTTTACAAACCCTTGGGGGGAATACATGCTATTTATAACCGAGCACAATGTTTTTAAATTGTATGCTTACCTGATTGTTTTATTATCACTAAGTACCAACCTTGCTAAACCGAGATCCTTTATTATGAACCATTTAGTCACTAGCAATAGTGAGCGCGAATATTATTAATAGGCCTATTGGGATTGACGAATCCCATTTGTATTGACTAAGTTCAAACAAATGCAATAATATTTGAGATTTAGGTATGTTAGCAAAGTACCTACCGGGATAAATCTGCCGATCGATATTGGTACACGTTAACGTTATGGTGTCATAAGCTTAGTGTATAATACATGTTCCGGGCGTATAATAACGTAGCCTACCTGTTTTGTTTTCCAAACATTGGTGTGAGCCTATAACTCACACTACCAACATATTGTGTTAAATCGATTTAACAAACTCTATGAATATCACTCAACCTTTGTGTTGACCTCTCAAGCATGTATTTCAGGTTCATGACGATCAAGGATGGCACGGAAGGACACGGATACTCAAGAGGGCTATAAATTTTATTATCATTCAAAACTCATTTCATGTAAATTGTAAACATGGAACCATTTGGGACCTCATTTTGTAATCTCTGATATTTATATAATTTGAATGATAAATCTTTTAAAACGACTCAATTGGAGTTCGTTTTCTATTATTGTGACTATTGTGCCGTTGAGTAACACCCAGTTCGAATTCCGCTGCAACCATGAATTGGGGGTGTTACAGATTGGTACCAGAGCCATGGTTATAGAGAAACGGGTCTAATTGAGACCTAAACTATAACTACAACTACAAGCAAAACCATTTTTATAGCCTTCCGCTCTCCGTGTCTTCCATCCTCCAGACGATTATGGACTTAGTAAGCATGTTATGCTACACAAACATATTAGTATATTCATATATATACCCCTTTTGAGCATTTCCCCGTAAGCATTTTATGCTACATGAACACATATAAGTATATTGATATATACACACTAAGCATTTTATGCTACATGAACACATATAAGTATATTGATATATACACACTAAGCATTTTATGCTACATGAACACATATAAGTATATTGATATATACACACTAAGCATTTTATGCTACATGAACACATATAAGTATATTGATATATACACACTAGGCATTTTATGCTACATGAACATATTAGTATATTGATATATAAACTCGGTTTACTTTCAATCATTTATATAAACAATGGACTAAACATATCTGTGTATGCCTATTCTAAGGCATTTCGGCACAACCACACTCTCCCAAACATGTTCCTACTCCAACATTATATGTCCAAGACATTGTAACTGATTGCAATGGTCTCATTCATTTTCCAAGACATTGTGAGATACAATGGTCTCATTCATTTTCCAAGACATTGTGAGATACAATGGTCTCATTCATTTTCCAAGACATTGTGAGATACAATGGTCTCATTTATTTTCCAAGACATTGTGAGATACAATGGTCTCATTCATTTTCCAAGACATTGTGAGATACAATGGTCTCATTCATTTTCCAAGACATTGTATGATACAATGGTCTTAATCATTTCTCAAATGTTTTGAGTCACACAACGGTTTAACCTACTTCCCAGACATTGTGAATTGCACAATGGTCTAACCTACTTCCCAGACATTGTGAATTACACAATGGTCTAACCTACTTCCGAGACTTTGTGTTTTGTGCAAATGGTCTCTGGAATTATTCCATCACATCATCAATATCATTTCTTATGATATCAAAAACCCGTCACAACCTATCGATTTCAAAACAAGAAATATGAGATTTCTAAAGGACAAACTAATCCATCATCGACAAAAGCTGAACTTTCTCTACATTTATCAAAGTTTTCTTCTGAAACTTTCATTGTTAAAAGTTCGTGATCCTGGCCAAGTATGTTCTATTTTAGAACTACTTAAAACTTCCTTTCCATACGTATCTACCCTTACTACCTTCTATGCAATGGAATATGAAAACATACGTTACAAGTCTTGTATGGACGGGACTTGCAACTTAAGGGTTTGACATCGCCTTTGTTTAGTGAACAGTTTCCCGAAAGCAACGGACATATCAAAAGTATACCTAGTTTAGGTATTTGAAAATTTTATCGAACCTTGGCTAAATATAGACTAGTCACCTATATTTAACCTAGGGACAGTGGAATATAGTCTGACTAACTATATTCGACTTAGAATTTTCAAATACTGAGAGTAGTTGTACTAGGGTTATGTTCAGATTGATTTCCTACATGAACACGATAAACCACCAGAATACATTAAAACAATCTAGAGACACGATAGTGCCTTACCACTCAGCAAGATCTTAACACCTTATTTGTATGATCTAAATTCATTCTTGAAAATTTTCATTTATGAGATAATCCGAACGACTATCTTGGGATAGTTATCAATTCTTCTCTTCATCCCGTGGAAGTACCATCCTGTTTAGGATACCATTCCGTCATAAACTTTTAAAATCTCTTAAGATTTTTAAAGCAAACTCAACATCTATACCTAAGAGTATTAATGTTAAGCATACACTACACACTTTTGTTCATCAACATATCATAACATTATCTTCACAACCGTTGGAACCACAAGCTCATTAACAGATTTTGATGCACTTTTAAAGCTCAAATCATCCTTAGTTACACCACAAGTACCCTCATCAGCTTTACAAGTTTGAATATTCATCTTGTACTTTTGGAACACCAGTATCATCTCGTAATACACTACCTTGTAACTCACCGGCTAAGTATGAATGTTGTGTCGGGAATTCTTGAGTAGGATGATTTATAATGTCCTTATTTGAATGGATTGGGATGCCTTTTCATTTAAATAAAGAAATTATAAATCATCGAACCATACGTTTATATTCCTTTAGTTACATTGTTTGGGATGCCTCTCTATGTAAATAAAGAATTATAAACAAGTGGGCTTAATTATATCCGAAATAACATAAGTATGAAGTCAATAAACACTAGATACAACAACAGATTACCTACTAGGCTATGATTGCAACGACTATCCCAATTTCCATTAGTACGAGGTTTACATTTTGGTTTTCATAATGATAGTGCAATAACAAACAAACTCATTACGGGGCCATGTAACCATACGCATGCGCAGTCGTACCAAACTCATTGCGAAGCCATGTAGCCATATGCATAGGCAGCCGTACAATTCAAACAGGACTTGGTCCAACCACATGTTCAACGCTTATTCCATGATTCGATTCTTATATCAATTGCTATTGATACTTGACAACTATATCAAGTTCTATTTTGATATTCAACTACTATATCAATTCCTATTAGTATTCGACTGCTATATCAATTTCCTTTGATATTCGACTATTACCATACCTTTCCTATATAAAAGTAAGCCTCATCCTACACCATACACTGAAATGAGAAATCAAACTACATCACCGGTAATCCCAGACTTCAGTCCTCATAAGTAACCACATCTCTTCATCAACACCACTCCAACATATGACACACATAGAACTTCGGGACGAAGTTCCCCGTAAGGGGTAGAGACTGTAACAATTCACATTTTCAGGTTAATTACTTTTCCCGGAAAATTTCACTATTCATTTTTACTATTCATTTTTCCCGAAAACTTTCCCGAAAGTTGATTTTTATTTGATATTATCGAGTGATAAATCATTTCCATGGCAAATTAAATGTTTGACATTCGTCAGATCGTTTTCTTAAAAGTTATTAAGGAATTACACGAAATTACACGTTTTAGGGTAAAACGTCAATCAGAAATTCTACGCACAACGAAATTCAACCCCGTCAGGTGACCCCACATCAGAAAAATGTTTGACACACTCATGATTTATTTGAGAATTAATCGTGACTGAGAAAAACATGACCAAAGACTTCCCGACAGGTCACCCAAGCCTGTACTACTCTCGCATGAGCACGCTTAACCGTATGGGCGATTAACCGTTAGACCACAAAATGTTTTTCTAAGACTATTTGAGTTTTCAACTTATTAGAAAAAGTCAACATATTTTTCCCTCCTCCATTGACCAAAAATCATCCCTTGATGTTATAAGTCATTCCTTGATTTTTAGGCTTACGGTTTGATGTCTAAAAGACATTTAATACCAACCGACACTAGACTGAGCCCAGTCTAGACATTATAAGTCATTTTAAATCATTATTATCACATTAGAAAAGTAACATTTTACTTTTCTCAATTTTACGCAATATTCGTACGTTTTACGTATTACGCGTTTTAGACCCGTGTTTCCAGTTTTTAGCAGGGTTTACCACCCAAATGGAACCTACCACTCATTTTATATTTTATTATGGGACATATGGACATGTCTAACAATACTTTAAAGTTCCATAATTTTACGACACCCGGTTTTACGTTTTGAGGCCTAATCATTTACGGTTGTCATTTCCCGGAGTCAAAACTCTTCCTAATACTTAGGATAATACCAAGCAAAGTCCACACCTTGTCCCCCAAGCTTGTGAACCGCCTAGGAGGGGGGATTCACCACCCATGTGGCTTGATCTTATGCCTTGTGTCATGAGATGTGAACATGTGTTCAACTTGGCCTCCAAGTGTTGACTAGTCAACAATGTAACCTCCTCATTTGCATATAAATGCTTCTCCTCCCACTCCTTGACCATATGAACGACCCACACACACAACACACTTCATTTTACTAGTTTACTTCAAGTTCCATCCAAGAAATCAAGTGCAATATCCATACATAAACCCTAGTTTAGTTTTGATTCATCAAAACTACTTCAAATCTTTAGAACTTTGGTGATTTCTCTTGAGTTTGAATCCACTCAAGTCACCTCAATTTTCATCATCTCTCTTTCAAGATTACAAGAGTAGAAAGATTGCATGAAGTGAAATGGGTTGAAGCAAGTCTATCAATGTCCTATCCTTACATATTAACTTCCTTTCATCTTTGAAAGCCAAAAGTTGTGAGCCAAACCCTAACTTGATTCTTGTTAAATAATCATGTTCATGTTATTTACATGTTATTCTTGCTATATTATGTCTTGTAGTTATGTCCATGATGTATAAAAATGATTAAAACAAGTTATTGTACATGATTGATAAAGACAAGTTCATAAAACAAGTAAACTAGTGACTTTCTTGGTAAGACCTGATCAAAATGGTAAAAATATGATATTGGATCATTACATATTTTATTAGAGGACTTAACAAGGAAACCATAGCAATTTGAACCACCCAAAACGAGTATACGAGTCAAAAGTTACGCCCATTTGAAGTTACCAAAGATTTCCGGCAAAACTGCCAAATACCATTCTGATCAAATTTGGGTTTTGAAAGTCCTACTTCTGTTCCGATTCATCAAAAAGTTAAAACACGAAAGTTGTCCGGAACGACGTTTTCGTTCAGGAACAAAGAAGCTCGAGCCCTAAAAACGCTTTCCGAGTGATAAAATTCTTCAAATTCTAAACAGCCCATTTTTAGGCGAAAGTCACAAGATTATGGTTATACTTTGAAAGGAACAAGAGGTCTTATGACCTATAATCAAGACCACAACCATGGCTAGAGCCAAGGTTGTGTCTCATAACCTTGAAACAAGGACCAAAGGTCATGGCTAGGCCATGACGAAATGACCATACCAACTTTCATAGGCGTAAACATGAAACAAAGAGTTGACGAGAACTTGAACAAGCAATTTGGATCTACTTCACTTAAAAGGGAACCATGAGATATTACCAAGAGAAAATGGTCATACAAAACTTATGAAACATACCCTAATAACAATCTTCATGTACTAATAAACTTTCCTAAGTTTATTCAAATATCGGACATGTAACCTTTCGGATCAAAACTTATATCTATATATTTCATCAACTACTACAATAGTAGGGAGCCTCATGTGAGGAGTTCATTATGTAAGCCGTCGAGATGAGTTGTGGATTTACGAGTTAAAGTGTCCTGGCTCCTCGAACGCTTACTAACATGACTTCTGAATTATGTCGGCCCGAACAGTAGTAAACGATATACAAAACATACATGTTTCATGAATCTTTTCTTTCTAAGACTTACATTATACATCATACCACATCATGGACTAAATGCAAGATATATATATAGGCACTACTTCATATTCTTTACTCCAATCCTAAGTCGCGACGTTCTATTATAGGTTGCTCATAGAACCTTCACGATTCAACCGTTACATTCATTACTTGCTATCTTACTTAAGGTGAGTTCATAGCCCCACTTTCGATTACTTAATTGTTTTACAAACCCTTGGGGGAATACATGCTATTTATAACCGAGCACAATGTTTTTAAATTGTATGCTTACCTGATTGTTTTATTATCACTAAGTACCAACCTTGCTAAACCGAGATCCTTTATTATGAACCATTTAGTCACTAGCAATAGTGAGCGCGAATATTATTAATAGGCCTATTGGGATTGACGAATCCCATTTGTATTGACTAAGTTCAAACAAATGCAATAATATTTGAGATTTAGGTATGTTAGCAAAGTACCTACCGGGATAAATCTGCCGATCGATATTGGTACACGTTAACGTTATGGTGTCATAAGCTTAGTGTATAATACATGTTCCGGGCGTATAATAACGTAGCCTACCTGTTTTGTTTTCCAAACATTGGTGTGAGCCTATAACTCACACTACCAACATATTGTGTTCAATCGATTTAACAAACTCTATGAATATCACTCAACCTTTGTGTTGACCTCTCAAGCATGTATTTCAGGTTCATGACGATCAAGGATGGCACGGAAGGACACGGATACTCAAGAGGGCTATAAATTTTATTATCATTCAAAACTCATTTCATGTAAATTGTAAACATGGAACCATTTGGGACCTCATTTTGTAATCTCTGATATTTATATAATTTGAATGATAAATCTTTTAAAACGACTCAATTGGAGTTCGTTTTCTATTATTGTGACTATTGTGCCGTTGAGTAACACCCAGTTCGAATTCCGCTGCAACCATGAATTGGGGGTGTTACAGGGACTAGCAAAAGGGATCACATGATGCAAAAGAAAACAGTGTAAAAACTGTTTCAGATGGCCGGTCCCCTTAAATGGTGGCCGGTCCCCTTAATTTTAAGGGGGCCGCCCTTATGATTTAAGGGGGCCGCCCATCTGACGACCCAGAAACCAAAAATTTTCAAAAATTTTCTGGAAAAATGTTGTGTTCTGTTTTGTATTTGCAGCAAGCACCATTTGGACATTTCACCTTTGTTTTGGTCTATTATAAAGCATACATGATATATATATATATATATATATATATATATATATATATATATATATATATATATATATATATATATATATATAAGCTAATCATGCAAGTATATATATAAATTAAGAGTTAAAGCATGCATTCATAGGCATATATTAAACATAATAAACAAGTTAACATACTAATCATTTATCCAAACAATTATTCCAAGAAAATTTCAAGTACTTCCGAATGTATTTCTGACAAATAGCACACAAGACATAAAAATTAAATATTGTTTAACAAACATAATCCAAGCATATCATTTCTTTTTCTTCCCGAAGATACCCTTCAAAGTCTTTCCTTTAGATTTGAAGCCACCTCTAACTTCTTCGTGCAAGTTCTTTTGTCTTCTAAGCATCTCGGTAGTTCGTTCATGAAGCACTTCTTCGTTTTGATCACTAGGAGATGGGGTAGAATACTCGGGATAGTCAAGATCCTCTAAATTGTCAACGAACTCAGAAAACGAAGGGGTACTAGCATCATGGATGTTTTCCTCCTCATCGTCATCGTCTTGCCTTGAAGATGATCCATGAAAGCTATGACGACGAGATTTACCCTTGTCACTTCGAGTTCGTCGAGCTTGTTTTAGACGTAGAGTGGGGTAGATGAACTCATAGATACTATTGTCAAGATCGGGGTAGTACTCGATAACATGACGATAGAGACGAGTGAGGAACATTCCATATGGAAGGTTGGCTTTGGGAGTTTTTCTAGCACACTCAATCCGTTTGATAAAGAAGTAGGCCAAATTGCACGGCTTTTCGACAGCTATACAATACAACATGTGAGCAAGGCACGCCGGGAGATGGTCCCGGTGACCTCCAGTACCAAACGCATTCTCACGAATGAGTTCTTCCCAACGCTTCATGTGGGGGCTTAATTCCTTGAGGAGAAGTTGGTATGGAGAGATTTGAACATTTTTGGATTTTATTTTTCGGCTTGTGGTGGCACGTTCCACACCAAGGATTTGATGAATTTCGTCGGGATGAGGAATTTCGTCGAAATAGGGACCAAAGGTTGGTCGATAGCGATTAAGAGATTCGAGGTCCCACTCGTTTGTGAAAACGGCTTGACCTCTAAATGGAATTTGGAGGATATGACCAAATTGTTCGAGAGTTAGGGTGATAAATTCATTTTGAATCATGAAAGATATGGTGATGAAACCAAGATCATTGGCTTGGACGGTGACTTGGCTATAGAAATCCATTATGAAGCAAGGAATGATAGGTTCGTTTATTTCATAAAGACAATTGAAGTTGATGCTTGTAAACACGCAATTTATGTAGTCGGATTGAGCAAAAGCAAGATCTACTACACGTCCTTCATGAACATTTCTATCTTCAATTTGACGATATATAAGTCCAATGGAAGGAGATGTGGTAGGGAGTTGGGAAACTTTAGGAATGTAGTTTTTAGTGTGAGAAAGATCTTCGGTAGTCGCTTTTGGCATTTTCACCTAAACACATCAACAATACAAAAAGACCAAAATAAATATAAATAAAGATAAAAGTATATGTGTATTGTTAAGGCTTATGTTGGAACGTAAACATACTTCGTTACTAATCCTAAGAAGTAGATTACCATGTTCCTTAATATTGTTTTTAACTCGTTCTAGATATACTTTACGATGTTTAATAAGTAGTTATGGACAAATCCAAACGCCCATTTAACCATCTTAATATATCATGAAATTTACTAGATTTACATTAGATTGTAAAACTAGCTATTTCTTGCGAGTTTCTTATGCATGTGATTTGTTTTTGAAAAAGATGGTTTGTATTTTTACTTAAAAATGTCATTTTTAGTAATAAACCAAACGCTTCCTTAACTATTGACTTATACCACTAGTATGTCAATATATATATATGAATTATATATCTTGACAAGTCCGATTAGCAATTTTTAGGTTTATAATTATAACAAAGTTTTATAAAAATTATAATGTCTAGGTTTCGATATTATTTGGACATAATCCAAACACCCCTATATCGTGAACCAATATAATTTTTCTTGGTCGAAAAATGTAATTTCAAGTTTTACAAGTTACAAAAGTATAATGTGATTAGTTTTAACACGTTTTCAAATCATTATTCAACAATGAGTTCACTAAAAATTTTGAAAAGGAGTGTATGAAGTTTTTCAAAAATTTTCGACATGATAGTTTATAATTACTAGTTTCTAGTGTTGATTAATCATTCTAATCCTAGGGGAAGCATTTGGTTATGGAGTTTTAAGACTTAATTCGAAAAAGATTGTGAAATTGAAGAATTCTATAAAACATGCATAATCATGAATATGACCAACTAAGATGAAATTAGATGAAATGTGTTATGAAAAACTTACAATACGTAATGGTGATTATGTTAGATGAATTTGCCCTTTGCGAATTAACCCGAATTATGTGATTTGGAAGTGATTTGAGATATTTTTGGGTTTTGGTTTTCGTCACAGCAGAAGCAAGGGAAGGGAAGTATGAAAAAGTGGAGTGTTTGGCAAAAGGAACAAAGGGAAAAACGGGTTTGAGCTATCAGATGGCCGGTCCCCTTAAACATTAAGGGGGCCGCCCTTTATTTGGCTGCCGGTCCCCTTAAACATTAAGGGGGCCGCCCTCCAAATTTTGATTTTTGTGATTTTGGTTTCTGGAAAGAACAAGAAAATATTCATATGTATGTATTAGATTTATATTTAATCAAAAATACGTTGGAGGGTATTCGCACGAAAGGAATTACTTGACACTTTTACTTGACATTTTGCCAATTAAATTTTCTTGATCATTTCGGATAAAATTTATCAAGTTGTCAAGTACACGAGAAAGTTGTGGGAGGTTCATAAGTATATGTATATATATATATATATATATATATATATATATTATATATATATATATATATATATATATATATATATATATATATATATATATATATATATATATATATATATATATATATATATATATATATATATGTAGTATGGGCTTATAAGACGAGAATAAAGGAGGGAGACGTATGCAACGGAAGCCGGGAGTTTGTTTTATCCATAGATTTTTCGACTCATCTCTCTTCATCAGCATGAGTGTTGTTGAACATTAAAGTTCAATAAGGCAAATGGGGAAAAGAAAAGGTTCGTAAACGAACAATTTCTAGTTCTAGAAAATCAACAAATGAATTTTCTTGGTTATAAGATCCTAGATATAGCTAAGTGTATATGTATATATATATATACATATATATATATATATATATATATATATATATATATATATATATATATATATATATATATATATATATATATATATATATATATATATATATATATGTATTTAGATATAGTATAAGTAAATAAGTATATATATGTATAGAAATAAAAACTGTAGGGAATAATGAACAAATCAAAATCACATAAAAACTAGATACTAAACTAAGCATGCATTTGTTGACAAGGAAATAAAAGGAAATGTGTACCTTTCGTCTTCAATGCGTTTAACTTCAAAATCTTCAAGGGAAAGTCCGAACAAGGGGTGACATCAAAGATTTCCATGTTTGAATGGCGAAAATTTTTACGTTGGTCCCCATTGTCTCAATTGACCAAAGTTATTTGTCCCGAACATGTTTTGTATTTGACTTGGGTGCATATATGGTGGAAACATTCCCCATGGATTGAAGTTCCACATTTGTTGATTATTGTTAAAGTTTCGTCTATTTTGGTTTACTCTTGGTTGAGGTGTTTTAGGTCTAGGGTAAGAATTATTCGGTTTCCTAGGTGGTGGAGTTTTAGATCTTGTTTTAGTTTTGGGCGATCCTGCTTCGGTTTTTAAAGATGATTTATAAAACGGTTTTATTTCTTCATTACTAGCTAGAGGTATTTTCTTATCATTTATGAGTATATACTTAGGATTAGATTTTGAAGGTTTTAGTTCCTTAAGTTCGCTTTCAAATTTAACATTTTAACTTCACTTGTTGAGGCTTCGGTTGAGTTAAAACCTAGACCGGTTTTATCTCCGGATATTCTTTGAATACTTATAATTTTACTAAGTGAGTTACTACTATTTTCAAAGTTATCAAGTTTACAAATTTCTTCCTTAAGTTTGTTGTTTTCACTTCTAAGCTCTTGACATGATTTACATTCTTCAAAAGTTTCTTTACCTTTTTCAAGTTGATGTATTTTAATTTTTAGTTCAAGTACTTCATTTTCTAATTGGTTGTTTATATATTTTAGTGCTTTGTTTTTAGCCATAACTTGTTGTCCTAGTTTGCATAATCTATCGTATTCACTATCTAAATCTTTTTCATCTAATGATAGATTTTCATCACTAAAATATTCGGTTTCGGAACGTGATTCGTTGTGTTTTAGTGTGTGCAAACAACAATTTTATCAAAATATCAACAATTTGTCGTGAGACAAATAATCGTGAAGTAATACGAGTAAACCGTTTAGGAAAACGATTACCCCGCAATACTTGTGAAAGTGATATTCAAATTGTGAGACCGGGAAGTGATTTCCCGGGTCGTACCCCAACGAGGTGTGAATAGAAAGCTTCGAGTGAGATTGGGATTAAAATCTTGTATGATTGGAAAGGTTATTTGGTTTTGTTGTACGTTAAATTAACGTAAATTACAAATTAACGAACGAAAATGGAATAAACGCAACCTAAGTGGAAATTAAACTAAGGAATATTAAGTACTATTTAAAATAACCTAAAACACTACGGGAAACGAGAAATAGGTATCGGGAATCCTAAAAATCACAAATTTCACAAAAACGTGACGTTTATTCTAAATAAACGTCAACGCGCAAATAAAAACGTGAATTTTGAGCTACGCGAGTCCTACGGGTTTCCAAATAATTTTCTTACGCACTAAATGACAAAAGAAATTTTTGAGAAAAAAGAAAATTTATTTTTTAACAAAAATTGTATTTATTACGAATTAAAAACTAATTAAACTAAAATAAATTCTAATAATTAAACTACTAAACCGAAAAATCTAAAACTTTTTTTTATAAATCCTACTAGTTAATTAGAATCCAGAAAAAATATAAAAAGTGAGGTTACAGCTTAATAATAAGCAGTAAATAAGCTAAAAAGGGCTGAAAAGGCTTAATTACCAAAAAATGAACAAACAAGGTCTTGTACTAAATTTTGTAAATATAAACCGAAAAAGACCCAAGGGCAAAGTGGTATGTGGTGTTGTGTGTGGTGTCGGTGTGCAAGAGGTCAGGGGTTCGACTCCTACCTTTTGCAAAATTTTCCAAACTATTTTTTTTTTATTTTTTTTTTTACTTGCTGTCACCACAAACACAGATTATTGATAACTTTCCCTCACTTTTTGAAAACAATTAACACAAAAGAAAAGTCGTGGAGTGATCTTTCAACTCAGATTCAACAAAGATTTTTTTTTTCTTTCTTTTTAGAGTTTTCTTTTCCTTTTGTATTTCTTTGATTGGCTGCCAACTACACCCTAAGTTTTAATAAGCTTAAACAATAAACACAAACAACAACAAGCTCAACGACAATAATTACAACTACAAGTAACAACTACAATCAAAGATCAACGAGCTCAGAGTAAATAATTAACAAGAAAGATAGCAGCAGACCAGTGGTGAAAGTGCCAAAAGATGGCTAAATTAGAAGTACTAGACAAGCAATACACCCTAAACTAAAATCAATTATCTATTGTCTACCTCAGTGGCTTTCTAAAACACCAAACCTCAAGGGATTACACCCACAGTTGAATCATCTAGGTAAGATTGAACCTTGGCCAAAGACTGAGGTACAGGGTAATGGTCTGTCCCTGCAGGCAACTTTCAGGGTAATTTTTAATGATCAATCCAACTCTAAATTCCAATTTTCTTTTTGAATCAAGTGCTCAAGCTGTCAAGGATTCCAAATCAACAAAACTTTTCTATTTTCAGCCAGTATTGAGTCCTAGAGATAACCTTGAAAATCATTAAAAAAAAAAAAAACTGGATGTGCAAGCTTTGACTAAAATGGGTTTTAATTAAATTTAGCCTACTGAAAATGAAGAGTTATGTCAATTTGAGGCTAAAACCACCAATACCAACAGATTTTTAACACCAAAGAACCCACTAAATCAGTTAAACCCTTCAATCCAAACACCCCTTTAAGAATATGAACTTGAGGCCTTCAAAATAACCTACTGATTTAATCAATTAACCTGAGAATTTTACTAATCTGAAGCTAACTAAGCATAAACGAACCAAAATAAACAAACAATATTTGATAAGAACAACTAATTCAATAATTTACTGAAAATATAAAATTCTAAGAACAAGAATGTAAGACCTTATCCCAAGCTGAACTAGGGAATCTTTATACTGCTACAAGCTCCTAACTTGTTGTGGAACAAGTTAGGTATAGTCCCTCTTGCTCATCCATTTCGAGCAACTTCCCAAGCATTCCACAGTCATATGCATAGGTATTCTATTCTGGTCCTATTTATCTATGGTTACCTTAGTATATCAGGGACTTAAGTGAGCTTATGAAAAGGGTTGAAATATCAAATTATCAGAAATAGGATTTACCAAAACACTTAAAGTAATGTTGAAGCTGAAGAAAAATTAAAGGAACTTATTGAAACCAAACTTGAACTTTTATATTAAAACTGAAAAGATGCCTTACAAGATTAAAGTTAAGCTGAGTACATTAAGATATAAAGAAAAAAAAAAAAGAAAGCATGCCTCATTGGCTTACAAGACTTAACCTATTTATACTACTTATCTCCTTCTCTTTTTCTTCTGTTGCTTTCTTGGATACCACTGCCTCGTGACTCTTTTGATTCCTTGGGACTCTCCTTGTGCATCGTTGCTTCTCAACTCTTGGATTAAATTGATTGCATCTTGACCATTCATTCTAGTTTGGCGCCCAATATATGGCCTGGAGGTGGGTAACCCGTGAGGAAGTGGGGGGTTTTTGAGGGTGTTAGGTATGGATTGTGAGGGGTTGTGGATGATAGTGGGATGGGGAGTGGTGAGGGTTACTTTTGAGGTAAGACTTGCGTGTAGCAGGGGTGGAGTGGATAAATAACCTGGGTAATAGAGATGAGGAAGAGTGGTGGTGTTTGTTTGTTCCCTGGGTAATCGACTGAAAGAGAAAGGGGGGGAAAGAAAAGAGGCGTGATAACTGATAAGGTCTGGGGGAAGTAACGTTTTATTAAAAACGTACAAATGGGTGATTGGGCTTGGGGAGGTAAGATGGGCTTGAGTGGACTGAATTAGAGGGTGGATTGATTGTAGTGGGCTTAGGAGTAATATGGGGTGTTAGTTTTATTTGGTTTAGGATTTGTTTTAATGATACAAAGGGTCCAAATGGTGTATTCAATAACAACAAAAACCAATTGTGTATTTCTTGAAAACCCGTGGACTGAAAATGTAATTCCACCAAAGTACTCCAAAGGACCAATATTGCCAAACATAAATAACCCAGGGACTTTGAATGAATATTTTCCAAATTTGCATATCCAGGGGCCAAAACTGTCAAATTCCAAACTGCAAGGACCAATTTGCAATTTTTCCAAACTTTTCACTAAACTTGTTTATTTTTGAAAGTGTTTTTCCCAAAGATCATTTTTGACATCTTTTGACTTTTAAGAAACTTGGGTTGACTTTTCATTTGAAATAAACGCTTAGGGACTAGTTTTGTAAAACTTTGAAAGCCGGGGGACTAAAACTGCCAATTATGCAAACTTTGTTCATTTTTCGTTTGTTTTTGATCATTTTGCATTTAAAACATATAAAACGCGATCTTTGGGATATTTTTCATTATTTTGATGTATTCTTGAATGTTTTCACGCGTTTTGGCAGTTAAAATACGGTAAAAATGATGAGTATTTACACACTCATCAATCCCCCACACTTGAGTATTGCTAGTCCCTAGCAATCTTTTTGGAAAACTTGATGGATTTGAAGTCTCTTTACCAAAAGCCATCACTTCTGGAGTAGCCAGGTGTAAGAACTGTGGCACACCTGATAACCGTGTGATTTTAAGCAAACCACCAGCTGTCAACGGATTTGATTTGTCTTTACCAAAAGCCGTTTGCTTCTGGACTAGCCAACTCTTGATGGAATAGTCAACATCTTGGTGAGTTGATTACCAATTATGGTTTTTCCACGGCCTTTACCACAAGCCATAATCTTGCGGGCTAGCCAACTCATTAGCTTTTGAGGATAATGGGGAGTTTAGGAACCATACAATTTTTGGCAAATTGCAAGCCATAAACGGGTTTGAGTTATCTTTACCAAGAACCGTTTGCTCCTGGATTAGCCAATCCCTTTTGTCGTTTAGACTTGGCGGACTGATTACCACAAAAATTTTGACATAAAGTGAAAAAAAAAAAAAAAAAAAAAAAAATTTAAAACTTTGGCCAAAAACGGGGGTACTAGACGATATGGTTTGATAAAATTCGCTAGAATTTTCCCCTCCCCCACACTTAGAGTTGAATATTGTCCTCAATATTCAAAGTCCCGGCTATGATGCCGAAATTTTGAACGTAAGAAGAAAATATTAAAAGCTAATTGTGGAAGTGTTTTTTTTTTTTTTTTTTTTTTTTTTTTTTTTTTTTTTTCATTTTTCACTTTATTTATGTAACAACACATTTTTTTGTCATTTTCATTTTTCTTTTTTTTTTTTTTTTTTTTTTTTTTTTTTTTTTGAATAAGATATATACATTGCAAACAATTGCGGGAGGTGGCCATTCCCCCACACTTCGGTGTTAGAAAATAGAAGGAAATCAGATACACGGGTGAAAACCCATGTTTGTTGTTACTTGTTTTTGTTTGTCGAGTCGCTAGCTTGACTCGATCCCCGAATTTATTGGTCCATGGGGAAAGTTTGGAGGTCCGGGACAATTGGTGGTATGTCCCCTCCAAAATAATGCTTTAACCGATGCCCATTTACTTTGAAGTTTGGACCGTCATCTTGAGATAACTCGACGGTACCATATGGGAAAACTTTGGCAACGGTGTAAGGCCCAGTCCAACGGGTTTTAAGTTTGCCCGAAAAGATCTTCAATCTAGAGTTAAAAAGAAGGACTCGGTCACCAACGTTAAAAACGCGGTTTTTGATTTTTGAGTCGTGGATCTTCTTCGTTTTCTCTTTGTAGATTAAAGAGTTTTCGTACGCTTGATCACGAAGTTCATTGAGTTCATTGAGTTGAACTTTCCTATGATCACCCGCGGACTTAAGATCGAAGTTGGCATTCTTAAGAGCCCAATAAGCCTTGTGCTCGAGCTCAATCGGTAGATGACAAGCTTTTCCATACACAAGCTTATAAGGAGTGCACCCGATGGGTGTTTTATAAGCCGTGCGAAAAGCCCATAGAGCGTCGTCTAACTTATCCGACCAAGAGGCACGGTTTTCGCCTACGGTTCTTTCAAGAATTCTTTTCAAACCTCGGTTTGAAACCTCCACTTGCCCACTCGTTTGTGGGTGATAAGCGGTAGCAAGTCGGTGAGTGACACCATACTTGAGCATGACTTTTGCAAATTGTTCGTTGCAAAAGTGAGTACCGCGATCGCTTATGATAGCGCGGGGGGTTCCAAACCTAGAGAATAACGATTTTAAAAACTTTACAACTACTCGGGCATCGTTGGTTGGGAGAGCTTTTGCTTCGACCCATTTTGACAAGTAGTCAACGGCCACGAGTATGTACTTGTTCCCTCGTGAAGACGGGAACGGCCCCATAAAGTCTATGCCCCAAACATCAAAGATTTCACACACTTGGATGACGTTTTGAGGCATTTCATCCCGTTGTGTGATCTTTCCTTGACGTTGACACGAGTCACAAGATTTGACTAGGTCGTGGGCGTCTTTATAAATGGAGGGCCAATAAAAACCGGACTCAAAGACTTTTCGAGCGGTGTAGTTCGGGCCATGATGTCCCCCGGTGGGTCCATTATGACAAGCCTTAAGGATTTCCATGGCTTCTTGGCCATGAACACACCTACGAATAACCTGATCCGCACAAATTTTGAATAAATAGGGATCGTCCCAAAAGTAATGGTTTACATCTTTGAAAAATTTGTTCTTTTGGTGGGACGACATCCCTTTGACAACGAAATTCCCCGCATGGTAGTTTGCAAAGTCGGCAAACCATGGGGTACTAGAATCACCACGAGAAGAAATCACATTAAGTGTCTCGAGAGGAAACGTTTCATTTATTTCCTTTTTCTCGAGGACACCTTGATGAGGATTTTCCAATCGGGAAAGATGGTCAGCTGCGAGGTTCTCGGCTCCTTTCTTATCACGAATGATTATATCAAACTCTTGTAGGAGGAGAACCCAACGGAGCAATCTCGGCTTAGCATCTTGCTTGGCAAAGAGATATTTGAGAGCCGAGTGGTCCGTGTACACTATGCATTTTGTCAAGATGAGGTATGGCCGAAACTTTTCAAACGCATACACCACGGCAAGTAATTCTTTTTCCGTTGTGGTGTAGTGAGCTTGAGCTTCGGTCAAGGTTTTGCTTGCATAATGAATCGGCTGAAAATGTTTGGTTTTTCGTTGCCCCAAGACCGCACCTATTGCAAAGTCACTTGCATCACACATAAGTTCGAAAGGTAGGTCCCAATCGGGGGCAACTAGGATTGGTGCCTCGGTAAGCTTTCTTTTGAGAGTTTGAAAAGCTTCGATGCACTCATCGGAAAAGACAAACGGAGTTTCTTTTTCAAGAAGTCGGGTCATAGGCCTAGCTATCTTCGAGAAATCTTGAATGAATCTACGATAGAAGCCGGCATGACCGAGAAAACTCCGAACACCTTTGACAGTAGTGGGAGGAGGAAGCTTGGCAATGACATCGATTTTTGCCTTGTCAACCTCAATCCCGTTTTTAGAGATCTTATGGCCAAGGACAATTCCTTCCTTGACCATGAAATGACTTTTCTCCCAATTTAGACTAAGATTGGTGTCTTCACACCTTTGAAGCATTTTGTCTAAATTGGAGAGACACGATTCAAACGAATTCCCAACGACCGAAAAATCATCCATGAAGACCTCCATTGTTTTCTCGATCATGTCGTGAAAAATGGCCATCATGCATCTTTGAAACGTGCCAGGAGCATTGCACAAGCCAAAAGGCATGCGTCGATAAGCAAATGTTCCGTATGGACACGTGAAAGTTGTTTTTTCTTGATCTTGAGGATCGATGGGAATTTGGAAATAACCCGAAAAACCGTTAAGGAAACAATAGTACTCGTTTCCCGCCAATCTTTCGAGCATTTGATCCATGAAAGGTAATGGAAAGTGGTCTTTACGGGTGGCGTCGTTTAATTTTCGATAATCAATGCAAACGCGCCAACCCGTTACCAATCGAGTCGGAATTAACTCGTTATCATCATTTTTGACAACCGTTATGCCACCCTTTTTGGGCACACAATGAACGGGACTTACCCAAGGACTATCCGAAATGGGGTAAATCAAACCGGCATCAAGAAGTTTTATGACCTCTTGCTTGATAACCTCATGAATTTTAGGATTTACCCGTCTTTGTTGTTGAACCGCTGGTTTAAAATCATCCTCCATCAAAATTTTGTGCATACAAAATTCCGGGTTAATACCCTTGATGTCGGAAAGTCTCCAAGCAATGGCTCGTTTGTGTGACTTTAAAACCTTGAGAAGAGCGGTTTTGTTTTCCTCACTCAAGTCTTTAGCGATTATGACGGGAAACTTATCGTCACCCTCCAAAAACGCGTACTCGAGATGAGGCGGAAGTTCCTTGAGTTCGACATCGGGAGAGTCATCAGTTTTTTCAACATCTTTGACTTCCACATTATGAAGTTCTTTTGGAGGAAGAGATGAAGGATCATCATTGAGCAACTTCTCGAGGAGAAGTATGTCTTCCTCGGGATTGATAGAATCATAATCAACATGAGAATCACACGACAAACAAGCTTCGATTTCTTCCAAAATGAAGTCGCCTCCCAAAAATGGAGTAAGAGATGGGGGAGAGACATCATTGGAAGGATTGTTTGATCCTTGCACATTTAACACTTCTTCAAGGTAGTCATCGCATGCGACATCGATGACGTCAATTTGATTAATTGCTTCTCGTTCAAGTTCGAGAAGATCTTTTGAAGTGTTTTCGATGTTTATGACCAACTTCTCATCGCCAACTCTAAGAGTCATTTCTCCTTCGAAGACGTCGATTAATGCACGAGCCGTTTTTAAGAATGGTCTTCCCAAAATAAGGGGGACACGAGGATCGGCATCAAAATCGACGACTACGAAGTCGGCAGGAAAATGGAACTTACCAACCTTCACAAAGACATCTTCGGCAATACCCTTCGGGATTGTAACCGAACGGGTTGCTAATTCGAGAGTCATTCGTGTTGGTGTAAGCTCGGGAAGTGAAAGTTTTTGCCAAATTGAGAAAGGCATGAGGTTTATGCTAGCGCCAAGATCGGCCAAGGCAAAGCATTCCTCAAGCTTTTGGAAATCACATGGAATGAGAAATTTTCCGGGGTCCCCTAATTTCTCGGGAAGTTTCTTTAGGAGAACCGCCGAACAATTTTCGTTCAAACGAGTTTTGGTGAGTTCAAATAATTTCTCTTTGTTACTTAAAAGACTCTTGAAAGTGGACGCAAACTTGGGCATATAGAGAAGAGCATCCGCGAAACTAATATCGAAGTGTAATTTTTGAAAAATTTCAAGAAATTTCTTCATTTGATCATTAGTTTGTTCGCGGAGTCTTTGATCATTTAGACGCGAAGGATATGGTATTGAAGCTTTTTGTTGAACGGGATTTTCCGAGGGTTCAAAAACAATTCCCGGTTTTGATTTGGTATTTGGGACAACATGAGGTTGGACGTGTGCGGTACTTCGTGTACTTGTGATTTGCACCTTGTCCTTTGTAGCCTCATGTTCACGTTCCACTACCTCGGGAGGAGAAGGAGATGAGGTAGTAGGAATCGTGGGTCCATCATAAGAAACTCCACTACGGGTTGTGATCGCCTTTACATCGCCCTTCGGGTTGGCGATCGTGTTGCTTGGTAGCGTTCCCGATCCCGAAGGTCGATCATTTAAAGACTTCTTTAGTTCAGAAATCTGACCGATCAACAACCTATTAGTTTCTTCTTGAGCTTTCATAAATTGCTTCAACACTTCATCGGTTGATGATTGAGGTTGAGCAACGGATTGATTTTGATGAAAGTTTTGAGCTCGGTTATTTTGGTTGAAACCTTGATTTTGAAAATTTCCATGGTTTTGATTACCATGAAAATTGTTTCCTTGATTGAAATTACCATAACCTTGGTTTCTATTCAAGTTTCCTTGATTGTGAGAACCTTGGTTGTAATTTCCCCCTTGATTTTGATATTGGTTCATAGGGGCTTGAAATTGGTTTTGAACATTCGGGTTTCTTTGTTGTTGATTTTGATTGAACCTATTTGGATTGTTGGGTTGAGAAAAACCGGGTGGACCACTTTGATTGTTAGTACGGTAATTTTGTTCCATTTGAGGACGGTATTGGTTACCTCCTTGATTTGGATTACCGACTATTGCATTAACTTCAAATGGATTGCCATCGGTGGCAGTACAATTGTAGTAAGCGTGTGGACCACCACAAGTAACGCAAGTGTCAACCTTTTTGACTTCAGCAGGTTGAGAAGAGACTTTCTTTGTTTTGGTGAGAACCAAAGCATGAATAGCTTCCGTGAGCTTGTCAAGTCTAGCATCGGTGCTAGATTGAGCCACGGTTGATGAGGAAGAAGGACCAACATTAATTTGCGAAACAACCGATTTGCTTCGTGGAATGCGGACCTTGGATTTATTTTCAATGATCATCAAAGCATCTTTGGTGGTGCGATTCAAGAAGTTGCCTCCCGCGGAGGCATTAAGAGAGTCTTGATCGACTTGGCTCACACCATTATAGAAAGTGTCGAGTTGCATCAACTCGGAAAAACCGTGATGAGGACATTTACGAAGCATGTCCTTGTAACGATCCCATGCCTCACCGAATGATTCATCAAATTTTTGAGTGAATTTCATGATCTCATTCTTGAGGGCGGTGGTTTTAGATGGAGGAAAGAATTCGTTCACAAACTTCTTGACTAAATCTTCCCACGTTTCAATCGATCGAGGGGGTTGTTTGTCTAGCCAATTTTTGGCAGCCCCATCGAGGGAAAACGGGAAGAGAAGAAGTTTGATAGCTTCCTCAGGGACATTTTTGCATTTGATGGTTGACGTGATTTTGTTGAACCATCGAATGTGATCTTGAGGATCGTCCCTTTCGAAACCATAGAATTGACGCGAGGTGACTAAGTTAATCAACCCCGTCTTAAGCTCGAAATTGTCAGCCACGATGGCTGGGATGATGATAGCATCTCCGTAACCCTCGATGGGTGCTTGGAGAAGCTCATTCATAGTGGGCTCGGCCGCCATGATTGGAATAGCACGAAGCTCGGGTTCGGCTATTCGATTGGTGCGTCGTCGATTACGCCTTCTCGGAATGTTATTAAGCGATTGCAAAGGACTTGTTGACGTAGACGAACGTGTGCGCATGCACCACAACAAAAATCAATTAAAACAATACCACTTTAACGACAAGGGAACTTAAACCAATAATCAAGAACGCAAGGTTAACTTCTAAAGAAAAACGCACAAAGGAGCGGGAGAGAAGAATGGATCTCTCACTGGGCGAAGTTCATTGGATCGCCACATACCGTTTCGACTCCTCTTAAAGTGTGAATTTCGTTTAAAAGTTTTCCAAAACGCAAATGATACAAAGGCAAGTTTTGATCTTTTGTTTGGGAACTTATTATGGTCACACCCCCAGTTGGTAGGTGTTCTGCCTTGGTTTGCGGTGGTAAGATTTTAACTTTGTATTTATTAAACAATGAAACGGGAAAATCTTTTTGTGTTTTTCTTTAACTGATATAGATATAATACATATACTAGAAACAAAAGAAAAATATTTTTTGGTTTTTTATAAGTTTTATAAAAGCGTAACTTCTTGCGAAGGTTCTACAAGACTAATCGTCTAAACCTTATCGAGGCTTTCGACACACAGCCTCCCCGGCAGCGGCGCCATTTGATTCGTTGTGTTTTAGTGTGTGCAAACAACAATTTTATCAAAATATCAACAATTTGTCGTGAGACAAATAATCGTGAAGTAATACGAGTAAACCGTTTAGGAAAACGATTACCCCGCAATACTTGTGAAAGTGATATTCAAATTGTGAGACCGGGAAGTGATTTCCCGGGTCGTACCCCAACGAGGTGTGAATAGAAAGCTTCGAGTGAGATTGGGATTAAAATCTTGTATGATTGGAAAGGTTATTTGGTTTTGTTGTACGTTAAATTAACGTAAATTACAAATTAACGAACGAAAATGGAATAAACGCAACCTAAGTGGAAATTAAACTAAGGAATATTAAGTACTATTTAAAATAACCTAAAACACTACGGGAAACGAGAAATAGGTATCGGGAATCCTAAAAATCACAAATTTCACAAAAACGTGACGTTTATTCTAAATAAACGTCAACGCGCAAATAAAAACGTGAATTTTGAGCTACGCGAGTCCTACGGGTTTCCAAATAATTTTCTTACGCACTAAATGACAAAAGAAATTTTTGAGAAAAAAGAAAATTTATTTTTTAACAAAAATTGTATTTATTACGAATTAAAAACTAATTAAACTAAAATAAATTCTAATAATTAAACTACTAAACCGAAAAATCTAAAACTTTTTTTTATAAATCCTACTAGTTAATTAGAATCCAGAAAAAATATAAAAAGTGAGGTTACAGCTTAATAATAAGCAGTAAATAAGCTAAAAAGGGCTGAAAAGGCTTAATTACCAAAAAATGAACAAACAAGGTCTTGTACTAAATTTTGTAAATATAAACCGAAAAAGACCCAAGGGCAAAGTGGTATGTGGTGTTGTGTGTGGTGTCGGTGTGCAAGAGGTCAGGGGTTCGACTCCTACCTTTTGCAAAATTTTCCAAACTATTTTTTTTTTTTTTTTTTTTTTTTTTACTTGCTGTCACCACAAACACAGATTATTGATAACTTTCCCTCACTTTTTGAAAACAATTAACACAAAAGAAAAGTCGTGGAGTGATCTTTCAACTCAGATTCAACAAAGATTTTTTTTTTTCTTTCTTTTTAGAGTTTTCTTTTCCTTTTGTATTTCTTTGATTGGCTGCCAACTACACCCTAAGTTTTAATAAGCTTAAACAATAAACACAAACAACAACAAGCTCAACGACAATAATTACAACTACAAGTAACAACTACAATCAAAGATCAACGAGCTCAGAGTAAATAATTAACAAGAAAGATAGCAGCAGACCAGTGGTGAAAGTGCCAAAAGATGGCTAAATTAGAAGTACTAGACAAGCAATACACCCTAAACTAAAATCAATTATCTATTGTCTACCTCAGTGGCTTTCTAAAACACCAAACCTCAAGGGATTACACCCACAGTTGAATCATCTAGGTAAGATTGAACCTTGGCCAAAGACTGAGGTACAGGGTAATGGTCTGTCCCTGCAGGCAACTTTCAGGGTAATTTTTAATGATCAATCCAACTCTAAATTCCAATTTTCTTTTTGAATCAAGTGCTCAAGCTGTCAAGGATTCCAAATCAACAAAACTTTTCTATTTTCAGCCAGTATTGAGTCCTAGAGATAACCTTGAAAATCATTAAAAAAAAAAAAAAACTGGATGTGCAAGCTTTGACTAAAATGGGTTTTAATTAAATTTAGCCTACTGAAAATGAAGAGTTATGTCAATTTGAGGCTAAAACCACCAATACCAACAGATTTTTAACACCAAAGAACCCACTAAATCAGTTAAACCCTTCAATCCAAACACCCCTTTAAGAATATGAACTTGAGGCCTTCAAAATAACCTACTGATTTAATCAATTAACCTGAGAATTTTACTAATCTGAAGCTAACTAAGCATAAACGAACCAAAATAAACAAACAATATTTGATAAGAACAACTAATTCAATAATTTACTGAAAATATAAAATTCTAAGAACAAGAATGTAAGACCTTATCCCAAGCTGAACTAGGGAATCTTTATACTGCTACAAGCTCCTAACTTGTTGTGGAACAAGTTAGGTATAGTCCCTCTTGCTCATCCATTTCGAGCAACTTCCCAAGCATTCCACAGTCATATGCATAGGTATTCTATTCTGGTCCTATTTATCTATGGTTACCTTAGTATATCAGGGACTTAAGTGAGCTTATGAAAAGGGTTGAAATATCAAATTATCAGAAATAGGATTTACCAAAACACTTAAAGTAATGTTGAAGCTGAAGAAAAATTAAAGGAACTTATTGAAACCAAACTTGAACTTTTATATTAAAACTGAAAAGATGCCTTACAAGATTAAAGTTAAGCTGAGTACATTAAGATATAAAGAAAAAAAAAAGAAAGCATGCCTCATTGGCTTACAAGACTTAACCTATTTATACTACTTATCTCCTTCTCTTTTTCTTCTGTTGCTTTCTTGGATACCACTGCCTCGTGACTCTTTTGATTCCTTGGGACTCTCCTTGTGCATCGTTGCTTCTCAACTCTTGGATTAAATTGATTGCATCTTGACCATTCATTCTAGTTTGGCGCCCAATATATGGCCTGGAGGTGGGTAACCCGTGAGGAAGTGGGGGGTTTTTGAGGGTGTTAGGTATGGATTGTGAGGGGTTGTGGATGATAGTGGGATGGGGAGTGGTGAGGGTTACTTTTGAGGTAAGACTTGCGTGTAGCAGGGGTGGAGTGGATAAATAACCTGGGTAATAGAGATGAGGAAGAGTGGTGGTGTTTGTTTGTTCCCTGGGTAATCGACTGAAAGAGAAAGGGGGGGAAAGAAAAGAGGCGTGATAACTGATAAGGTCTGGGGGAAGTAACGTTTTATTAAAAACGTACAAATGGGTGATTGGGCTTGGGGAGGTAAGATGGGCTTGAGTGGACTGAATTAGAGGGTGGATTGATTGTAGTGGGCTTAGGAGTAATATGGGGTGTTAGTTTTATTTGGTTTAGGATTTGTTTTAATGATACAAAGGGTCCAAATGGTGTATTCAATAACAACAAAAACCAATTGTGTATTTCTTGAAAACCCGTGGACTGAAAATGTAATTCCACCAAAGTACTCCAAAGGACCAATATTGCCAAACATAAATAACCCAGGGACTTTGAATGAATATTTTCCAAATTTGCATATCCAGGGGCCAAAACTGTCAAATTCCAAACTGCAAGGACCAATTTGCAATTTTTCCAAACTTTTCACTAAACTTGTTTATTTTTGAAAGTGTTTTTCCCAAAGATCATTTTTGACATCTTTTGACTTTTAAGAAACTTGGGTTGACTTTTCATTTGAAATAAACGCTTAGGGACTAGTTTTGTAAAACTTTGAAAGCCGGGGGACTAAAACTGCCAATTATGCAAACTTTGTTCATTTTTCGTTTGTTTTTGATCATTTTGCATTTAAAACATATAAAACGCGATCTTTGGGATATTTTTCATTATTTTGATGTATTCTTGAATGTTTTCACGCGTTTTGGCAGTTAAAATACGGTAAAAATGATGAGTATTTACACACTCATCAGAACGTACCTCACTTGATGTTTTAGCCATGAGACACTTTTCTTCCTTTGTTGTTTCTTTCTCATCTTCATCGCTATCACTCCAAGCACCTCCAACAAACGCTCTTTGATTTTGATCTCTTGTCATCATTGGACATTTTCCAATAAGGTGATTCGGATCACCACACTTGAAACATTTTCTCTCATTCTTGCTATACTTGTCATCATTATTCTTTTGAGATGTTCTTCTTTCATCGTGTGGTTGTCTAACAAATCTTCCTCGCCTTTTGAAGAATTTCTTGAAATCTCTTACGGCCATGGCATATTCTTCGTCTTCGCTTTCGGAAGATGAGCTATCTTCGTTGCTGGATTCCTTTCTAGCTTTCAAGGCGATTGACTTGCTTTGCTCTCGTTTCCCTTTAACCATTTCGGAGTCCTTCTTTATTATTGCTTCGTAGACTTTTAAATTACCAATTAATTCATCAAGTTGTAGCGTTGACAAATTCTTTGATTCTTCAATAGCCGTCACTTTAGCTCGCCATTTTGGGTGAAGAGCTCTAAGAAACTTCCTAACAAAATTCTTACTAGAGAAATTCTCATCAAGTGCTTTTAAACTTGTGATTATAGTGTTAAATCTAGCAAAAGCATTATCAATTGATTCCTCTTCCGGAATCGTGAATTGCTCATATTGTTGAACAAGTAGATCTATTTTGTTATCTTTGACTTGATTATTACCTTGGTGGGTTATTAATAAAGAGTTCCAAATTTCTTTTGCGGTTTCACACATAAAGATCCTTTCGTACTCTTTACGTGGTAGCGCATTGTAAATAACCATTTTTGCTTCATTATTTTTAGCAAGTTTTCTTTTTAAATCATCATTTTGTTTTTCAAAAAATACGATTTCATTTTCTTAGTTTCGGGGTTATTTTGAATAGGTAAAAAATCACCATTGGTAATAACATGCCAAAGATCTAGATCTTTTGATTTCACATAAGTTTCGAATCGATTTTTCCAATATAAAAATCCGTCACTTTCAAATAGTGGTGGTCTTTACATAGATTGCCCTTCTGAATATTTTTCAGATTCCATAGATCGTTACAAGTTTTAAAATACAATATATTTTAAAAATCTTGCTAGACGTGGCTCCTGATACCAATTGTGGAAAACTAGAAAGGGGGGTTGAATAGTTTTACGTCCTTTTTAATTTATAAACACAAGTTTGTTTTAAAAACTTCGATTCTAGTTTATGTGAACTCAATACTTGCACTATATGAAATATTGTATGGTAACTAACTAAAAAAAGCTAATATAGTAAAGGTAAATAAATAAGTAATGAGATGAGTTGGAAAGATCAAACCACAACACAAGGATTTATAGTGGTTCAGCTACAAGGACACCTTCCTTGTTCCTACTCCACTCCCCGAGTCACCTACTCGAGAGTTTTCTTCACTATGTCAACAAACTCCCTTTTGGCGGAGAAAACCTTACACACCAATTTACACACCACAACAACTTCACAACTTGATCACTACTTCTACACAACTTCTTCACACCAATATACTACACACCAATCTTCTTCACACTTATCTTCTACACACCAATCTTCTACACACCAATCTTCTACTTCACACCAATCTTCACAACTAACCTACTTCACTACTAATCAACTTCTACTTCCTACACAACTTCTATATCTTCTAAACAATATATAACAAGCACAACACAATATTCACAAATGAATGTATATATACACTATGCACAACTACTCTTCAACACTTCTTGAACTTGGTTGTAGAAAGAGTGTTCTTCTTTTGCACTTTGGATGAGAATGGATGATGAGGGATTGAATCACTTGAAACAAGGATTAATATACAAGTGATCAAAGGGTTTTATAGGATGTTTAGAGAGTTATAGATCTGAAAATTTAGTGCAAAAGGTGAGGAAAAAATCCAGGTTTAAGGTGGTATTTATAGGCAAAAGATTCTGACAGAGGAGCGTGGCCGGTCCCCTTAAATCAAGGCCGGTCCCCTTAATTTTAAGGGGACCGCCCCTTATAATTAAGGGGGCCGCCCAGCTGAAACGGCCAGAATCTTTGTCTTTTAGTGAGGAAAGTTTATTTGGTGAAAAACTAACTGATTTTGGTTAAAAATTTGAATTCATATATTTAGTATGAATTAAACATTTTTCTTTATTACCAAAAGTGTTTTTCAAAAATATATAATATGTTTATATAATTAAATAAACTTTGTGTTAGTTAATTAAATACCCCTTTGATCATGAGATGTATTAAGCACTTGTTTATCCATACCTTAAGTGGTTAAGTTGGATATAGTGATATAAACTAGCTTAATACTTGTTTACGTAGTAATTATACGATTGACGATTTTACATTTTGTGATCGTCAAAATATAGAGATATTGAAAGATATAAATAGCGTTTTCACACATTATTTATGTCAACAAAGCACTTAAAAAAACAAGGGCAATTGGTCTACAAAGACATCCAACTTGCAACATTTTCCTTTTGTAGGCATCCAACTTTTCCCCCCTAAAGTATTCAAATACTTTCTTAATCTTTATATTGTGGCCATATAACTGGGGGATTTGACGTGGCAGTTCTAAACCGGTTATTCTTGGCTACAATAGCAATATTAAGAAAGTTTGGTGCTACAATATGATTTTTGACCCGTTTTCTATGGGGCTACAATAGGAATTTATCAAGACCCTTCATTTTCTTCCATTTTTGAACAAAAGATGTACACCAAGAACATAACCCCACATTTTTTTTTTCAAACCTTTAAATTTTGAAAAAAGGATGTAATTCCATGAAGACACAGTTCCATTTTACACACAACCCACTACCAATTATAGCAGGGCATACAAATGGAGTCACTGCAAATATTACACAAACATATGGAATCACTACTGTTGAAATACATAATCCCAAAAGATCATCATGCATATTACAAATATACACCTACTTATGAACAAGCATTAACACAACCACATGTAATCATTGCATACCAAAAGCTCCTACTCCCACCTACTCACCGATTCAACAAGTACCTGCAAAAATTGATGAGGAGTGGTAAGTGGAGGATCAAAGACAGTGAAGAGGTCAGCAAACAATGGCAAATGACAATCCTCATAAAATTTAGGGTGTTTGGCAATCTAAAATTTAGGGTTCAAAGTTATTGATATGCTACTTAAAGTTGTTGATATGCTACTAAAAGTTGCAGATATACTAACTTAGATAGTCAAGTAAAAGTAAAATTTAGTGCTAACTCAAACAACAATATGCTAACTTAGACAGTTGCAACAACTGCAAAGTTCAGAGTCAATCCTTATAAAATGAAAATCAGTCATACTCAGTGATATGTTAACTCAAAATATTATCTGGGTGTTTGGCAATCTAAAATTTTGGGATCAAAGTTGTTGATATGCTAACTTAGGCCGTTCCAACCACCAGAAAGTTCAGAGTCAATCCATATAAAACTGAAAAGCAGTCACATCAACAACTAGAACATGAAACTTAGACAGTCAAGTCAAAGTTGCTGATATTATTGATCAGGATGTTTGGCAATAGCCTGTAAATTGGTGTAATGATGATCCTGTGCTAAATTCAATCCAAATACCTCTCCTCAATATTGAAATGAAAGATAAACTCATGTATCAGCCTAGTAATGGACTGATAACAAAAATGGTCAATGTGCAAATACCCCTAATGGACTGATAACAAAAATGGTAAAAGTGCATATACCCCTAATCAGTCAAAATGAAAATGATGTATATGTTACCTTTTGGAAAACAGTCCCAATACGCAATTTGTGATTTTGACATCGCTTCTGAATTTTGGCAAATTGTCCTTTTTTGTACCATTTCTTGTTTTTGTTCCATCCCTACTTCCTCCATTGCTTTCCCCTATGTTCTTCCCTTCCTCCCTTTTGAATGGATCTTCAGCTAGACACCTTCTTCTATCTCTTCCTCTGATTCTTCATGCTCAGTAATCTCATCCTGATCAGCCACACCCCCTTTTCCACTCCTTTTCTTGTCATATACAATCATGATACCCTTTCCTTTATCAACATGCATGCTTACTTTTTTTTGGCTAAAATACTATCATATTCAATCATAATACCCTTTCCTTTATCGAGACCCTTCCTTTTCTTCCTTTTCTGAACAACCTTCCTAGATACACCTTTGTTTTTAACCTCATTCTTAAGCACATTGTTAACCACATAATGAGGTCTAGAATTAAAAGGTGTTGAAGTTGAGCAACGCAAGCTAGCGTCTACCTCAAACCAAGCCACAAGCTCCTCTAAACTTAAGTTTTTTAAATAATACAGTGCTAACTTTTGTGGCTTATGACAAACAAACAAATCAATTGATCCATGTCTTACAGCCATGTGTGACAACTGGCAAATTAGGGAGACTTTAAAACCCGCATTACGTTAAAAGTTTGAAGTTTTATTAAATGATTGAAATGTTATTTGTAACTGATTTGTGAAATTTAAACCGATGTTTTAAATTTTGAAGTTTATGAGATACTGAATTCGAATTATTGATATATATATATATATATATATATATATATATATATATATATATATATATATATATATATATATATATATATATATATATCTTGTGAATTATTGTTGAGACGTTTTAGTTGCACTACGTTGACTCCGGCACTAGGAAACCTAACGAATTTAAATCATTTGGATAGCGGTCGCGTTTTTATGTTAAATGAACGTTTTATCTCTTATATATTTCGGGAAGTGTCTTTGGAATTAATGGTGACTGATAAAAATATATTTTGGTGACATTTAATAATTTTGAAAATAAATAATCGTGTTACGGAAAAACGATTTACAATGTTTTTACCTAAACACTAAAGTTTGTGGCAAATGTTGAGAAAATAAAACTTAAGGGACCATAGTGCAAAACTCGGGTATATAACCCATTCCCCTACCCTAACCCTCATTAATATCATCACCACTCACCTCTCTTCCCCCTCTCCCTTGTCGCCGCCGGCTGCTACCCCCAAAACACCACCACCGCCGCTTTCCAAGCAACACCACCACCACCAAAACATTCCCCATCATTTCTTTGTTCGTGTTGTGTGATACACGCGCCCAAAACAAACCCTCCCCGTCCGTTTTCTTGTTACCGCCGCGTATAAACACCACCACACCACCATTTCTTGGTTTTCATTCTAATAGAAGGTGAGAAAAACGCGTGTTACGCGTCGGGTTTGACTAATTCGAGTCAAACCCGGATTTAATCTTGGATTTGGGTGTTAAATTAAAGATGAAAAAATGGGTTTTGATATAAAAATTGAAATGGTATCCATGGGTGTTGACTCTCTTTTGATTTGGTACTCGGATTTGATGTTTGGATGCGTTTGGTTGAGTTTGTGGCTCGATGGAGCTTAACCGAGACCTTATGGTCTCGCTATTGTGGTTTTTGGCTCGTTTGGGAGCTCAACGTGACCATCTCGGTTCGTTGGTTGTGGTATTAGCTCACTTGAGCTCGCAACGACCTTAAAGGTCCGTTTGGTTTTGGTATTATAGCTAGTATGAGCTTAACGTGACCCTTTGGTCCGTTTGATTTCATTTATTCTTGGGTTTGGAGCTAACCGAGACCCTCATGGTCTCGTGGTCGATTATTTTGGCTCTAATTGTGGACCGAGACCCAAATGGGTCTTCTGGTTCGAAATTTACTCGATATTGACCCATTTTGGTTTTTATTTTAATGTTTCCCTCGTTGTTGTAATTTTTGTCATTATTGTTGTTGTTGTTACATTTGGGCCGAGAAGCATTGCAAGGCCGAGACCTTATGGTCTCGGCAATGGACTTGTATATTTGGTGAAGTTGTGTTGACGAAGGGTAGTATTCGGGGACCGATTGTGAGACGGTCAATTAGTTGGACGGAGATAGGATTAGTCGGGTGACGTAGTCGGCCCCTATTGTTATAGCATGTGAAATGGGACAAATGACGGAGTTGTGGTTTGGACGGTTTTACTTTGGACTCATGGTTGTGCGAGTCGGAGTCACGTTGACTTTCTAGTTAACGATTGATTCTGGCAAAACGCCTTAATACTTGGATTTGGACAATGAGCCGAGTGTGACTCGGACATGTGACTCGATATTAATTATAATTAAACTTAATAATAAAGACTCGTAATAACTTATATTAATGATATAAACATTTATATAAATATATAAATGTGAAAACGTATATATATTTATATAAGTGCGTACATTAAAAATAAAGTGATCACGAGTAATAAAAATAATGATGTAACGATATATATTATACTATGAGGATAATATAATAAATGTCGGGAACATTATTATAAATAAACTATCATAAATAACGATATAATTATAACGTAGAATGCTCTACGAAATGAAATACACTTTTGGAAAATAAAACGAGAAATTTACGAGTCACTACTACAAAAAACTTCATAGAAACCGGTCAGAATGGCCCAAGGAGACTGGTTTTAGAACAACTCTCTGTGAGGGGTATCTCTATACTCAAAGTATATAGAAACCGGTTTCGTAACCGGTCTCTAATAGAATCATCGAAACTTGTTTTCTGTTATGAACCACTCTCTGTAATACATTAAACATCCCTTTTTTTGTAGAGTAAACACACTGGTCACTATTTCAAAACCAGTCTTGGTGACAATTTCTTTAAAAAAAAATAATATTAAAATTGTTCCCAACATGCCGAGGTATTCATAAATTCCGTATGAGCTGTTATAACTTTAGGGTAAATGCTACTACAATTAAAGCTAGAATCATTTAGAATATGTAATTACAGCTTTAAGTTATTACTTTAAACCGATCAAATCAAACAACTTTGAAACATAGTTCATAAAAATGCTCCGGTATTAATCAAAGTAAGTTACATGCTAAAAAAAAAAAAAAAAAAAAAAAAAAAAAAACTTTGTAATAGTTAGAACACTTGTCACAAAAAGAACTCAATCAATAGTTTATTATGCCATTGTATCAAACAATTATCGACAACCTCCAACCGTTCTTTCGCCAAGTTGCCAGATATATTGTCTTATTTTCCTAACAATGAATGAGCTGCACAAAAGATACAAATGGTAAAGCCTTTGCTAAATTTCACCCACAAACATATACTATATATCTAGATATCATTATGCTATCAATATGCTAAATTGACGTAACACACAACACCAACCTGCTTGTAGCCCCAACTACAATATCACTACTACAAAAAGGAGTTTCGAGACCTGTTGTACACGTAAACAAGACCTGTTTTTTATATGGTCTCTATGAGGGGGGGTCTCCATGTGAAAATCAAATGAGACCGGTTTTCAAACCGGTCTCTCTTTTGATTTCAAGACCCGTTTGAAGATAAAAACACGTCTATAAAGTAAAATGAAGACCGGTTTTTGTCACTAAAATAGGCTTTTAAAAACGAATAGAGACATGTTTGCATGGTAAAAACCGGTCTATTTTGCTTATTTTTTAATTAAAAAAAATACCGTTTGGAATTGCTTATTGAAACTTATAGTAGCACTTTCAATAAACAAATCCCAAACAGCCCTATAAATGTGATCAATAACCAATCCCAAACAGCTACTACAAATCATGCATTTTGAGTAATATTGAGTTCAAGCCAATCAAAAAACATTATTAATAAGTACACAATTTAAATTCTTCACCTCAAAATGAAGTGTATCGTATCAATGTGTAAACTTTTAGCTAAGCAACAACTAAAACAAGTTACAGCTAAAAATCCTCAGAAACTTGTAAACACTCATTTAAGCACTTGTAGCCATTGATCTAAATCTATAACACGCTCTCGATTCCTTTATGTGCCTGACCGGTGGATAGAGTTGGCCAGGCCCCCTGCCATGCATTATAACTTAGTTATAATGGACTTATTGGCGGCGATTGTGACACTTAGTTGCACGAACAATCCTCAATCTGCAGATGCAGAAATCATAGAAGACAAAAACCTATTAGCTAGCTTAAGTAAATGTTAGGGAATGAATATATCCACCAAGATTACCATTTAGATAGAATTCAATGGCTTATAACATGAAGGAAAACAAACAATTAAACGCTAAGAATATGACCTGATGTAAAACTAATATCTCTAGCTTGCGGCATATGGCGTAGGAAGATTAGCCCGACAATGTATCCTCAATCTGCAGATGTAAAAGTAATCTTTATCAGCCAACTCCAAAAGAAAAATGTATGTGACTACATAAACTTTATCAACCAGCTCGTCGACCAAATGACTTCCAAGCTCAGTTGATCCAAACTCAGTATGGTTTCTATTCATTGCATAACATTGTCCTGAGTTTTGCAGTCCCCTAACCATATGCCAAAGTAAATTAAAGAGTGTATATTTCAAAGCACTTGATTTAAGAGATCAATATTACACATTCTAAGGAACTTTAAGAGATAAAAATGTTGTTGAAAAGGAAAATAAATGATCAAAACTACACATTCTGCAGTTATCAAAACTCAGTTGGCACCAAAGGTAAAATACACCACTAGAGAAAAAAAAAGTGTAACAAAATCCAGGCTTTCTCAATTTCAGCTTACATAGTTGTAGTAGCGAGTAATTTCAAACAATTAGATTTGTCATATGTGATGAGACTACAAGTCAACAACTAGGATACTACAATAATTATCCAATTCAGTCATTTTTTAGACAGTAAACATGTTACAGTAGCATTAATGATATGTTATAGCTACGACTTTTGAAACCCGAATATTTAATGCAGGAAAATGACTTAATAACAATATATATACTGGAAAATGACTTAATAACCATACATATATATTGATGACAAATAGTTGGTATACTTTTATGCAAATAATCACTAAGACCCTTTTCTATCTTAGCCTTTAACTAGACATTATTATTGAACTTTTTATCATCATTGTGTGAACCAGTTAGCTAGTTATCTTGAGCTTTATCATGTTAACAACAAAAAGTAGATTACAATTTTTATACCATAACCATAAACAAATACTTCAGTTTAGACATATACAAAGAAGACTAATTGCATTACCTCAAAAACTTTTCTATCTTATAAGCATCATTGCTAAGCCTACTTCTTAATTCGGTAACAGCAGTCTTACATTCTCCAAGGCTGATTATACAATTTCAATTACTCTGTCTCACTTTCACATAATCGATTTCTATGATTTACAGAGTACCAAAGCTAATGTTATGAACTATTACGCTTTAAATTCTTCTACGCCAATTCAAAGACTTGTATTTTTAAAGCCTTGTAACAGAATTAACTAGTTAAAACCATGGCTTATGAACTCACCTGACATAACAAATAAGAAAGGCTTACACATGGAAACAATTTCATCTAGTTTTAATAATTGTATGATAAAGTCCATCCAACCTTCTTTTTGTTAACAAATTTCGACATTAAATCTCCATCGAACCTTTAATCAGATTAAAATAAACTTCATTTTGTTAACAAATTTCGACATTGAATCTCCATCCAACCTTTAATCAGATAACCCTACTTATTAATAAGCAAATGATAATTAAAATAACTAAAATTATATACAAATTCAAAATTAATACATATAAAAGTACCTGGTGTTTTCGGATAAGAAGGGTGCTACAGATGTGTGTGTTCTCCTGGAAGAAGACGAGATGAGATGGGGACTTGGAACTGCAGCAACTGTGGAGATGGGGTTAGGGTTCGAAGGCAGTTGGAGGATGATGGTGTGAAGGTGGAAGTGGTTTGATTTGGTGGCTTAATGATGGCAGTGGTGCTGGAGGTGGTTTGGTGGCAGGAGTAATTCTGGAGAAGGGGGTTAGGGTTTGGTTATGTTGAGTGGGAATGAAATTTTGAGGTGAAAATTCAAGTTTTCAAGTCCCGCCATTCAAATATGGTAGACCGGTGGTTGATTAGAAAACGGTCTATTCGGGTCAAACAGATATAGACGTGTTTTAAAGTTACCAACAGGTCTGGATAGATACTTTTTATAGACCCGTCTTTAACATATTACCCGGTCTTGATATATTTTCCAAATAGAGACCTGTTAGAATTATAGAAACTGGTCTTAATCTTGTTTTTATAGGTGGAAAAGCTTTACGAGACCTGTCTTTTTATAAAAGGGTCTCCATGTAGGGGTCTCAATTCTTGTTTATGTAGTAGTGTATCCATGAAGTAAATTATTATAAACTTATTGATCTAAATTCTACCATTTGAAAACTTGAGCTATAATATTTCGTTACAAGTCAAACCTTAAATTATAATTCTTGGATAAAAAGGGTACCATTCTATCTGCATGATCACAAAAACAAAGATATGAAGTTGTAATAAGTTATGTTATTACCATGGATAAAGTAAGATCATAACAATTAGATTACATGTGTATGAGAAATTAATTATATCAAAGCTTAACAAGGATAAAAACATACCTTCAAAAGTACAATGTACTCCACTTGGGCTCTAAAAGTAGTACACATATCTGATATGGTTAAATTTAACATGAAGAGTGACACACAAACTAAAGGGTATTGTCAAGCTGAAGCCACACATATAAATTAACATCTAATTAGATTATTAAAATAACAATAATAATTTGATCATATGCTACGACATATACATAAATACAAATTGATAACATCATAAAATCTACATAATCTAATTACAATTTGATTAGGAATTTAGGCTAGCAGTACCCCCAAAGCACATTGAACATTAATCCATACTAGTTACAAATGAATTGTATATCAAAATGTTTGTGAGTGTATGAACATGTCACCAATTTATGTCTTCTGTATGATAATATAACACTGAAGTTAAGGCCTATATTTAAGATCCCCACCTAAAAGTAGCTTGAAAATATAACACTCTGTAGTTAAGGCCTATATTTAGTTCATAAATTTTGAAAAACAATGTGCATCAGGTTTACCCACTTGCCAAAGCTTGGTATTTGGAGCCTGTAATCTCTAATACGAAACATCTCTAATTACTAGTCCTACACAATCGACCGACATTTGCAAAAATAACTAACAAAAAATGGTAGTATGTTAGAACGCATTCATATTTACAAACGTTATTAACTGAAAGCATGAGATGTTTACCATCCTCCCCCAAAGGCCGTCAAAGAAGATTACCAAAGGTCATATGGTATGCCCTGAATCTACAAATAATAAGCATTAGTAAAATTTTAGCATAAATCTTTCCAAACAAGATTGATACATTGGGTAAACCTATTTTTATTTCTTACAAATAACAGATTCATATCAATTTTACTGATTTCATATGCATAATTGCATATGTTAAACTTACTAGAATTCTACGTTTTTAAGCCCTACGAAAGTAGGAAGTCATCTAATTTCGGGTTGTAGTTTTACAAGTACGAAAATTGAATATAAACTACCCTAACTTTTCCAAATACCGTATCAAAAATCATTATTATAACAAAGACGCTTAATATACTAAATGATAGTGCAAAAAAAATCACATAATGTTACAATAAAAAGGTAAGAAACTAGCTTACTTTAAGGCTTGAATTCGAAATTACCAAGCAGATGGAATGATGGATGAAAAGACTTTAGGTGGATTAAGGGTTCAAATGAATTGGGTAATTTTGATAATATGTGCGGCTGGTTTTTTAGATTAGGATGCCAGTGATAAATGACTGCCCTAATTTTAAATTGCGCCCAATTGGGCACCGTATTTTAGATGTTTACAAAAAAATTAATTGAAATTTCAAAATGTATGCGGATAATAGGGGTAATCACGGTCCAACGGACCGAACCAGCCAAGACCGGACCGGACCGAAGACCGACTTTGAGAAAAATCATAGACTGAGACCGGACCGAATGTGGTCGGTCCGGTCGGTCTTCGGTCGGTCTGGTCCAATTAGGCAAGATTTTGGCATGTTTTTTTGGTTTTTTGGTAGGTCCGGACCGACCGGACAGAGGACCGAATTAATGAAAAATCTTAGACCGAGACCGGACCGTTGGTCCTTCGATCGGTCCGGTTTTCGGTCGGTCCGGTCGGTTTTGTCGGTCGGTCCGGTTCAAACGGTCGGAATGCTCACTCTTAGCGGATAATGAAAAGGTAAAGGGTAATGTATTACTTTTGTAAAAACATTTATCTTATATAATAAAAGATTTCGAAATAGTGAAAAGTTATTTTGAGCAATTAAAATTAGACCAATCGAAATGTTCTATTTTCTTAAGTGATAAAATTGAGTCATCTCGTTATTCAAAGTTAGATCCTTTGTCAACAAAATATTAGTTAATATTAACACTGTAGCAAAAAAAAAAAAGTCTACAATGCCGATTAATTCGCCGCCTAAGCATTTCTGATTTGTGTAAATCGGTCAACAGTGGTTTGTCAACGATTGTCAAACTTGCTGAAAACTTGCAAATCTTACAAACCGAGTATTTTGGTTAAGGTCGAATAAATATCAAGCTTCTTAATTGTATTGGAGTAGTGCATAAAGTTTGTAACCCTTGAAGATAAGTGTTGCTTTATGGTGAAATTATTGAAATTGCGACACTTCCTTTAAGTGGTTGTTTGAGTAATGTTCCATTCGATTCATTTTGTAATAGTAACCATAACAAAATCTTGAATATTTAGCTTTCTAAGAAGCATGTATAATGGGTTTTAGTTTTTTAGCCTTTAGAATGAGTTTTAGTTTTTTCCGAAATATAAATGCAAAGGAGAATGAAGGCTTCATCAACCGTTGTCCATATATGAAAAATATAAAGACTGATCTTTTACAAGAATCTGGTTTCTTTGAGTTCGTATAGGGACCGGGTTTTCCAAGAAAACCGATGTCTGCACGTTTTTTGTTATAAAGACCGGTTATTACTTCCCACGCTCACTAGTTTTGTGCCATAGGAACTGGCTTTTGTAGAACCAGTCTCAATTAAGGGGTGTTTATGGGCTTTTCTGTAGTAGTGAGTTATACGAGATCGAGGGCACTTAAATCCAAGTGGGCCATCTTATTTATTTGGTGACTCTTGTGCTTGTCACGGATGTGTGACATTAATATATTCATTTTATATAACTATGTAACTTATTTAATCGACGAATTAAATAAGACCTATTTGGTTATATAAAAATGGTTTATTAACGGGTATTGTATCCTACGACGCCCATATGTTGTTGTAGGAGTGTGGGATAATGAGCTACTAAATATCTCGTGAGGTTTACCAAATTGACGAATTTGGTAAGTTTGGCGATATATGTAGGAAACTTATTAGCTTAAATACTTACCATATAGGATTCTACGTGCTATGTGACTTAGGATTGGTATGATCTTATAATAATATATTAGGTAAATAAGTTGTGGAGGATTACCAAGTAGACGGTAGAACAACCAGCATTTTTCAGGTCCTTACTCAACCTTAAAAACTCGAAGTAATTTATTTTTGAGGTTTACATATTTACTTTTGCGTGTAACTTTTGACTAAATGACACAAAGTGAGAAATCGACACCACATGCGTACCGACACAAATTCTAGTAACCGCATCAATTCAATATTCGTTCTTCGGAATCAAACTATTTTTTTTATATTACTATTATAATAACGCTCTCAAAAATTATCCTTTTTGCGCTCACGCTAATCTCGAAAACTCAGATTTACACCGGATCTCAACGAGAGACGGGATACGATTAAACCCCCATAAATATTACAAAACAAAAGACACTACACTCACTTTTATTTAAATAAAACTAACTCTAACTCACTTTTAAATTTTTTACCAAAATGAAACAAACTAACAAAAAAATAAATAAATAAATAAATAAAAAATTATAAAAGAGATAAGATAAAAATGTTTTCATCTCTCACTTATCCCCACCCAACCCACGCGTCTTCTTCCTCTTCCCTTCTGCTACGCTCCATGTTTCCCCTCCTCCTGTTCCGATTCAGATCTGATCCAAACAATGACCATAAACCTCTAAGTGGTCCCAAGCATAGCAGGTGGGATTCCCTCTTCTTTGTCAAGATTCTGAAATCAACACATGGGCACAAGAGCTGACGAGGCTATAAATAAGCTATATCTTTTTTTGGCTACGAATCGACTGTCAAACGAGTTAAAGAGGACCAAACCTTCCTTGTCTAATCTTTTTATGCCCATACTCAGTTCACAAGCAAACTACATCCCAAAAGTTTCACTCAAAAATTTCTCTAAAAATCTCAAGAAGGGTTGTGGTGGGATTGCTTACTTGGAACGGAGTTGGGTTATTAATTCTTTTGATTTTCTTTGATCTCCTTGTTAATCGGCTCTACTTGTTGTAAGGGTTCTAATCCTCTTATTGTAACAATTCGCATTTTCAGGTTAATTACTTTTCCCGGAAAATTTCACTATTCACTTTTACTATTCATTTTTCCCGAAAATTTTCCCGAAATTTGATTTTTATTTCTTGGGCTCAAGTGATAAATCATTTCCATGGCAAATTAAAAGTTTAACTTTCATAAGCTCATTTTCGTGAAAGTTATTAAGGAATTACACGTTTTAGGGTAAAACGTCATTCAAAAATTCTACGCACAATGAAACTCGACCGCGTTAAGTGACCCCGCATCAGAAAAATGTTTGACACACTCATGATTTATTTAAGAATTAATCGTGACTGAGAAAAACATGACCAAAAATAAGCCTCGGCCGTGAAAAACTGGAATTTTCAGTTTTTAAGCGTTTTTACTCAGCCGTAACCTTAGCCTATACCTGCACCGCATTTCTAAGACGATTTAAGTTTTCAACTTTTTAGAAAAAGTCAACATATTTTTCCCTCCTCCTTTGACCAAAAATCATTCTTTGATTTTATAAGTCATTCCTTGATTTTTAGGCTTACGGTTTGATGTCTAAAAGACATTTAATACCAACCGACACTAGACTGAGCCCAGTCTAGACATTATAAGTCTTTTTAAATCATTTATATCCTATTAGAAAAGTAACATTTTACTTTTCTCAATTTTACGCAATATTCGTACATTTTACGTATTACGCGTTTTAGACCCGTGTTTCCAGTTTTAGCAGGGTTTTACCACCCCAATGGAACCTACCACTCATTTTATATTTTATTATGGAGTATTTTGACAAGTTTAACCATTCTCCCAAGTTTCGTATTTTTACGATACCCGGTTTTACATTTCGTGGCTTAACCATTTACAGTTAGCATTTTACGGAGCCAAACTAACACCATATCTTGGATAATATCACCAACTAGCCAAGTCATCCTCCCTAGCCACTCCAAACCACCCATAGGGGGGGGGGGGGGGGACTCACCACCCTTGTGGCTTGATCTCATGCTATGTAACCTTGGATGATTACAAGTGTTAAACTTGGTCTCCAAGTGTTGACTAGTCATACATGTAACCTCCTCAAGACCTTATTTAAGCCCCTCTTCCCCCCCTTGGCCATTCCAACGTCCCACACACACCAACACCATCTCCTTTGCTCATTCTCTTCCAAGTTTCATGCAAGATTCAAGTACCATATCAATACCTAAAACCTAGTTAGGTTTTCATTCATCAAAACACTTCCATAACCTCATAAACTTTGGTGATTTCTCTTGAGTTTGAATCCACTCAAGTCACCTCAACCTTCATCATCTATCTTTCAAGATTACAAGGGTAGAAAGATTGCATGAAGTAAAGTGGGTTGAAGCAAGTCTATCAAAGTCCTTTTCCTTACTTGCTACTTTCCTTTCATCTTTGAAAGCCAATAGTTGTAAGCCAAACCCTAACATGTTTCTTGTTAATTAATCATGTTCATATCATTTACATGTTATTCTTGTTATATTATGTCTTGTATGCATGTCCATGATGTATAAAAATGAGTAAAACATGTTGTTGTAATTGATTGTTAAGATAAGTTACTAAAACAAGTAAACTAGTGACTTTCTTGGTAAGACCTGATCAAAATGGAAAAATTATGATATTGGATTATTACATATTACATTAGAGGACTTAACAAGGAAACCATAGCAATTTGAACCACCCAAAACGAGTATACGAGTCAAAAGTTACGCCCATTTGAAGTTACCAAAGATTTCCGGCAAAACTGCCTAAATAGCATTCTGATCAAATTTTGATTTTGAAAGTCCCACTTCTGCTCCGATTCATCAAAAAGTTAAAACACGAAAGTTGTCCGGAACGACGTTTTCGTTCAGGAACAAAGAAGCTCGAGCCCTGAAAACGCTTTTCGAGTGATAAAATTCTTCAAATTCTAAACAGCCCATTTTTAGACCAAAGTCACTATATTATGGTTATACTTTAAAAGGAACAAGAGGTCTTATGACCTATAATCAAGACCACAACCATGGCTAGAGCCAAGGTTGAGTCTCATGACCTTGGAACAAGGACCAAAGGTCATGGCTAGGCCATGACGAAATGACCATGTAAACTTACTTAGGCGTAAACATGAAACAAGGAATTAGGCGATAACTTGAACAAGCAATTTGGATCTACTTCACTTAAAAAGGAACCATGTGATATTACAAAGAGAAAATAGTCATAAAAAACTTATGAAGCTACCCCTAATAACAATCTTCATGTACTAATAAACTTTCCTAAGTTTATTCAAATACCGGACATGTAACTTTTTGGATCAAAACTTATATCTATATATTTTATCAACTACTACAATAGTAGGGAGCCTCATGTGAGGAGTTCATTATGTAAGCCGTCGAGATGAGTTGTGGATTTACGAATTAAAGTGTCCTGGCTCCTCGAACGTTTACTAACATGACTTCTGAATTATGTCGGCCCGAACGGTAGTAAACGATATATAAGACATACATGTTTCATGAATCATTTCTTTCAAAGACTTACATTATACATCATACTACATCATGGACTAAATGCAAGATATATATATAGGCACTACTTCATATTCTTTACTCCGATCCTAAGTCGCAACATTCGATTATAGGTTGCTCGTAGAAACCTTCACGATTCAACCGTTACATTCATTACTTGCTATCTTACTTAAGGTGAGTTCATAGCCCCACTTTACATTACTTCAATGTTTTACAAACCCTTGGGGGAAATACATGCTATTTTTAACCAAGCACAATGTTTTTAAATTGTATGCTTGCCTGATTGTTTTATTATCACTAAGTACCAGCCTTGCTAAACCGAGATTCCTTATTATGAACCATTTAATCACTAGCAATAGTGAGCGCGAATATTGTGAATAGGCCTATTGGGATTGACGAATCCTATTTGTATTGACTAAGTTCAAACAAATGCACTAATATTTGAGATTTAGGTATGTTAGCAAAGTACCTACCGTGATAAATCTGCGGATGGATATTGGTACAGTTAACGTTTTGGTGTCATAAGCTTAGTGTATAATACATTTTATGGGCGTATAATAACGTAGCCTACCTGTTTTGTTTTCCAAACATTGGTGTGAGTCTACAAGCTCACACTACCAACATATTGTGTTCAAACGATTAAACAAACTCTATGAATATCACTCAACCTTTGTGTTGACTTCTCAAGCATGTATTTCAGGTTCATGACGATCAAGGATGGCACGGATACTCAAGAGGGCTATAAATTTTATTATCATTCAAAACTCATTTAATGTGATTTGTAAACATGGAACCATTTGGGACCTCATTTTGTAATCTCTGATATTTATACAATTTGAATGATAAATCTTTTAAAACGACTCAATTGGAGTTCGTTTTCTATTATTGTGACTATTGTGCCGTCGAGTAACACCCAGTTTGAATTCCGCTGCAACCATGAATTGGGGGTCTTACAGATTGGTACCAGAGCCAGGTTATAGAGAAACGGGTCTAATTGAGACCTAAACTATAACCACACATACAAGCAAAAACATTTTTATAGCCTTCCGCTCTCCGTGTCTTCCATCCTCCAGACGATTATGGACTTAGTAAGCATGTTATGCTACACAAACATATTAGTATATTCATATATACCCATTTTGAGCATTTCCCCGTAAGCATTAGTATATTGATATATAAACTCGGTTTATTTTCAATCATTTATCTAAACAATGGACTAAACATATCTGCATATGCCTATTCTAGGGCATTTCGACACAATCACATTCTCCCAATCATGTTCCTACTCCAACATTTTATGTCCAAGACATTGTAACTGATTGCAATGGTCTTTCCTATTTTCCAAGACATTGTATTATACAATGGTCTTAACCATTTCTCAAATGTTTTTGAGTCACACAATGGTCTAACCTACTTCCCAGACATTGTGAATTGCACAATGGTCTAACCTACTTCCGAGACATTGTGCTTTGCGCGATGGTCTCTAGAATTATTCCATCACATATCATTTCATATGATATCAAAAACCCGTCACAACCTATCGATTTCTAAATAGAAATATGAGATTTATAAAGGACAAACAAATCCATCACCTACAAAAGCTGAAGTTCAGCTCTACATTCATCAAAGTTTTCTTATGAAACCTTCATTATTAAAAATTCGTGATCCTGGCCGAGTATGTTCTATTTTAGAACTACTTAAAACTTCCTTTCCACACGTACCTACCCGTACTATCTTCTATGCAATGGAATATGAAAACATACGTTACAAGTCTTGTATGGCCGGGACTTGCAATTGAAGGGTTTGACATTGCCTTTGTTTAGTGGACAGTTTCCCGAAAGCAACGGACATATCACAAGTATACCTAATTTAGGTATTTGAAAATTTTATCGAACCTCGGCTAAATATAGACTAGTCACCTATATTTAACCTAGGGACAGTGGAATATAGTCTGACTAACTATATTCGACTTAAAATTTTCAAATACTGAGAGTAGTTGTACTAGGGTTATGTTCAGGTTAATTTCCTACATGAACTCAATAAACCACCAGAATACATTAAAACAATCTAGAGACACGATAGTGCCTTACCACTCAGCAGAATCTTTACACCTTATTTGTATGATCTAAATTCATTCTTGAAAATTTTCATTTATGAGATAATCCGAACTACTATCTTGGGATAGTTATCAATTATTCTCTTCATCCCGTAGAAGTACCATCCTGTTTAGGTCCTAAGGATACCATTCCATCATAAACTTTTAAAATCTCTTAAGATTTTCAAAAAAAACTCAACATCTATACCTAAGAGTATTAGCAAAGTACCTACCGGGATAAATCTGTGGATCGATATTGGTACATTTAACGTTTTGGTGTCATAAGCTTAGTGTATAATACATTTTATGGGCGTATAATAACGTAGCCTACCTGTTTTGTTTTCCAAACATTGGTGTGAGTCTACAAGCTCACACTACCAACATATTGTGTTCAAACGATTAAACAAACTCTATGAATATCACTCAACCTTTGTGTTGACTTCTCAAGCATGTATTTCAGGTTCATGACGATCAAGGATGGCACGGATACTCAAGAGGGCTATAAATTTTATTATCATTCAAAACTCATTTAATGTGATTTGTAAACATGGAACCATTTGGGACCTCATTTTGTAATCTCTGATATTTATACAATTTGAATGATAAATCTTTTAAAACGACTCAATCGGAGTTCGTTTTCTATTATTGTGACTATTGTGCCGTCGAGTAACACCCAGTTTGAATTCCGCTGCAACCATGAATTGGGGGTGTTACACTTATTGTCTTGTTTCATTCGAATCTGTAACTACTCTTGATGTTATTGGAGTTTTGATTTTATAATCTTGTTTTGATTAAAGAGAATCGATCGAATTATTCATGTCGTGAGAATGATTTATTTTGTTATTGTTAATTTAAGCTTGTGTGGCGAATAATCATAAATAAAACTAGATTTTCTCATAAAATTGGAATTGCTTATGTTGAGTCTTATTCTATTTTTCTTATTCAGTTTAGTTATGTGGTGTTGTGTGCTTAGTCGAAACCCACAGTGGGAAATTTTGCCTTATGTTTTTAGTCTTGATTTTTTTGCAACACTCAAAAGCTAGCAAGTTAGGCTTTGGGTAATATTATAAAACAGTTTTGGTAGAAACTTGGAACTGGGTTGTGTGTTTGGTCGAACCACTATGCAACAGTGGTGCACTTCTTCGGGTTGCCATTTCACCTTAAACAAACAATTTGCAATCCTAAAAATAACATGGTAAATCTAATATATATATATATATATATATATATATATATATATATATATATATATATATATATATATATATATATATATATATATATATATATATATATATATATATATATATATATATATATATATATATTAATTCGTTTTTGACTTGATCTTTGGCCTCAAATTGTTGTCACACATATAAGGCAATGAAAATTTTATTTTATAATTTGGCTATGTCTTGGCCTGATGTGTTTCGAGATTACATTGGTTTGGTTGCCTACTGTTGCCAAAACGAAAAAATAAATAAACATAAAAATAAAAATAAATAAATAAACAGTCTTTAAATTTGTCATTAAGAAGCTTAGTTGGTTTGATAAAATACTCGTAAGGTGAGATGGTTTTGGTTTATATTGTGACACATGTGGTGTCGTGGGTCCAAATGGGAGCCCAAGTAGGGCGTGTGTTGTCTATGTTGTTTTCGGCTTATTCCCGGCTTATTCTACTTAATTGATCTCGACTTAATTTCCCGACATATTTAAGTCCACGCGACTCGTTTTATAAACGGATTTCTAAAACGTACTTTATAATCAAAAATAAAAGTTATTATACGTTTAGAACCTATTAACAACTAGATTAAATAAAAAAAAATATAAGTTTTGACTTGTTTTAAAATTGTTGATTAATATTTCAACTAAAAAAATGATCATTTTCCATAAATTATATTTTCACAAATTTAGTAATTTACTATATACACTATATATGTATACACTTTTTCCATTTTCCGATGACATTTAAAATTTATTTTGATTATTTTCCGTGATTGTCTTTCGAATATTGTCTAACAAATTCCTATTGTCATGAATACTTTACGTAAGCACTTCCAAGAGCCAAACCTTGTCAACATTTACAAAAACTACTTAAATTTAAATGCTGCCACACAAGCAACAATAACATAAAACTCTTTAAAACTTTTAAACTTATTTAAACTTCACACTTAGAGTCTTAAATTGGATTTGTGAACTAAGCCGTACTAATTTAGGTCGCGTGTCGGTGCCGTTCACTATTACTATTTGACTTTACTCTATTCAGACTGCTTTGCTAAGGTGAGTTCTCGTAGCCTTTTTTTTTTTATAATGTTTTCCTTGGGGGAAAATGGTACTCAAATGGTATTTTAACTGTTTTCATGCTGTGATACAATGTTTACATGTTTTTGGACAATATGTGTGTTTGATTGCAATATGTGACCCATTGTGATGATATATATGTGTTTCATGTATGCGCAACTGTTTAACTCCGTTTGGAGCCGAAACAAATGGATAGTACTATATGGGGTAGCTCCCCGCTATTGGTAACATGTGTGTAACATCACTGGTAGGTTCAGTTGTCGCTAGCACTGTGTTTCCTTTTTTTAAATGCATATATTCGTATATCTTGCTCACTATTGTCCTACACTACTTATGTCACAGCTTCGTGGTTTACTTTCAAACCTACGAGCTCATCAACTTTATGTTGACGTTTTCGAGTATCCATTTTTTGGTGTTAAGAATGAAGTTGCTTTAGAAGGTTGAGTATTGGCCTGGCTTAGCAGACATAAGACGAAACTCTACCGGGTTGTATTCCCGAGGAGTTATGCATTTGGAAATGTCCCTTTAAGACTTGATTATTGTGAACTTATGTAGTAAGACTTTTATTCCCTCATATTATGGATCATTGTAACTTTGACTTGCGTTGTGATGTTATGCATTTAGTATTTCTCTATTATGACACCATGTGTTCTTGATCTTTAAGTCACACCCAATAAATGACATTCGGCTGCGCCATTTTTGGGGTGTGACAGATTGGCATCAGAGCCTTGGTTATAGAGAATTTGGTGGTTTGACCTAGACTATAACCTAAGAACCTTCATATAGTTTGCATAAATAGGGACTGCATGTAGTATGACACGAAGTGATGATGATAAGTAAATGCAGCATGATACTATCTTAAAAACGCCTGGCCAACATTTTTACGATAACATGATGCGGCATGGACTTACCAAACTCATGGATTGTCATATAGGAAGTTGAGCGTAGTAGCACGACATGTATACCAACCTATCCTACCTATCTCATATCTAACGTTTACCGATGTCCTACCTTGTATAATCATGCCTCCAAGAAGGTTGTCTCGAGTTAACCGTGGTGTTGCACCACCGAGGGGTGGAAGGACTGGTGGACGAGGAGGTAGGGCAGGAGGTCGCGGCACGGGAAGCGACGATACCGGCAATAAGACTCCTGATGTTGCTACCATTATCGCCCAACAACTTCGTGAATTACTACTCACTATTGTCACCCAAGTTGGAGACCACATGAGTAACCAAGGAAACAACGTGAGTGGGAATAACCAAGTGGACAACGACGGTGGAAGTGATCACGTCAATAATGGGAACAATAACAACGGTAACAGGGGATGTAACTACAAGGAATTCACCGCTTGCAAACCAGTGGATTTTGATGGCAATGGAGGGGCGATAGCTTATACTCGATGGGTAGAAAAGATGGAGTCAGTGATTGACATAAGTGAGTGTGCGGACCGTAAGAAGGTAATGTTTGCTTCCTGTTCATTGACTGGAAAAGCGTTGACTTGGTGGAACACGCAAATTCAGGCTAGGGGCAGGGAAGCTGCATTGGGAATGAGTTGGGATGACTTTAAGGCATTGTTAAAGGAAGAGTACTATCCAGATAATGAGATGCAGAAACTGGAACATGAGTTCTACCACCATACCATGTTAGGAACTGATCATACAACTTATACGGATCGGTTCCATGAACTCGCTAGACTAGTACCTCATATGGTCACTCCTAAATCCAAGAGAATTGAAAGGTACATCTATGGGTTGGTGCCGGAAATTCGCGGGATGGTGAAAGCGACTGAGCCTGCTACTATCCAAAGTGCGATACTGAAATTTGCTGCCTTAACAGATGAGATGGTTAGGAACGGGACATCGTCTAAGAGTGGTGATAAAAGAAAGGCCGTGAGCGAGCCAAGCAATCAAGGTGGTGCAAAGGGTGACAATAAGAAGGCGAAATGGGGAAAGGGATTTGTGGCAACAACCCCGGGCAAGGGAGGATATGCAGGCTCTTACCCTAAGTGTGAGAAATGTAACTACCATCACCCGGAGACAAAACCATGCCAGGTGTGTTTCGATTGCAAACGAGGTGGCCATATGGCATAGGATTGTAAGGTAGTGGCTAAACAAGTGACACCAGTTAATACCGTTAACCCAAGGGCGTGTTATGAGTGTGGAAACCCGAATCATCTTCGGAATGCTTGTCCTAGGTTGAATGGGACACGAGGGCAAGTGCAGAACAACCAGAACCAGGCTTTAGCAATTGGTGGAATCAATGCAAACCGTAGTAACAATGGTAACCCAGCTTGTGGTCGAGTATTTGTGATGAATACTAAAGAGGGATGTCAGGACCCGAATATCGTGACTGGTACATTCTCTCTAAACGACCACTATGCTACTGTACTATTTGATTCTGGTGCCGATTATAGCTTTATCTCCACTAAATTCATGCCCTTGTTAAAAATGGAACCTAGTAGACTAAGTTTTAGTTACGAAATTGAAATAGCAAGTGGTCAGAAGTTAGAAACAAATAAGATCATCTGCGGGTGCAAACTAGAGTTAGAAGGCTACACCTTTAGCATCGACTTGATACCATTCGGACACAGAAGCTTCTACGTGATTGTAGGAAAGGATTGGTTGTCCAAGCATAAGGATGAAATAGTGTGCCACGAGAAGATGGTCCGAATACCACTACCAAACGGTGAGTTACTTAAGGTCTATGGGGAGCGAGTTGAAGAAAGAGCAAAGCACCTCATGAGCATGAATGTAGACGAGCAGAAACTAGAAGAAATTCCAGTCGTTCGAAACTTCCCAGAGGTATTCCCTGATGACTTATCCAGATTACCCCCTACACGAGAGGTCGAGTTTCGCATAGACCTAATTCCTAGGGCAATGCCAGTTGCTAAGTCTCCCTACCGCTTGGCACCTACCGAAATGGAGGAGTTGTCTAATCAACTCAAGGAACTCCAAGACAAGGGTTTCATCCGACCTAGTTCTTCACCATGGGGAGCACCGGTATTGTTCGTCAAGAAGAAGGATGGTTCCTTTAGGATGTGCATCGAATACCGAGAACTGAACAAACTAACCATTAAGAACCGTTACCCTCTCCCGAGAATTGATGACTTATTCGACCAACTTCAAGGTTCACAATACTTCTCCAAGATAGCTCTCCGTTCCGGCTACCATCAGTTACGAGTACACGAAGATGAAATTCCAAAAACCGCGTTCAGGACTCGATACGGTCATTTCGAGTTCACGGTTATGCCGTTTGGACTAACGAATGCGCCTGCGGTCTTCATGGACTTGATGAACCGAGTATGCAGGCCATACCTAGATAGATTTTTTATCGTATTCATCGATGACATTTTAATCTATTCCAAAACAAAAGAGGAACATGAAATGCATCTGAAGTTAATCCTAGAGTTACTCAAGAGGGAGAAACTATATGCCAAATTCTTGAAGTGTGAATTCTGGCTACAGGAAGTCCAATTCCTTGGACATGTGGTTAACAAAGATGGTATTCATGTGGATCCCAGCAAGATCGAAGCTGTAAAGAATTGGGAAGCCCCTAAGTCCCCAACAGAAGTCCGCTCATTCTTAGACTGGCAGGCTACTACCGGCGATTCATCGCAAACTTCTCTAAAATTGCCAAACCTCTTACCTTGCTGACTCAAAAGAATAAGAAGTATGAATGGGGCGAGGAACAAGAAGAAGCCTTTCAAACCTTGAAGAACAATCTATGCAATGCTCCAATTCTGGCCCTCCCTAATGGACCAGAAGATTTCGTGGTGTACTGTGACGCATCATGTCAAGGTCTTGGGTGCGTATTAATTCAAAGGGGCAAAGTAATTGTCTATGCATCCCGACAGCTGAAGATTCATGAGAAAAACTATACCACCCATGATTTGGAGCTAGGAGCTGTAGTATTTGCTCTCAAGATTTGGAGACATTACTTGTATGGGACAAAAAGTATTATCTATACTGACCACAAGAGTCTCCAACACATCTTCAATCAAAAAGAGTTGAATATGCGCCAGAGGAGATGGATCGAACTCTTCAGTGACTATGACTGCAAGATTCGCTACCACCCAGGTAAGGCAAACGTAGTAGCTGATGCTTTGAGTAGGAAGGAAAGACTCAGGCCTAGGAAAATAAAAGCCATGAGTATAACCATACAGTCGGGTATCAAGGATAAGATACTAGCGGCTCAGAGGGAGGTATCTATGGATATGGATGCACCCATAGAGAAGATGCGAGGTTTAGATAAACAATTGGATGAAAAGGTTGACGGTGGACTGTACTTTGTAGACCGAATTTGGGTACCGTTAACTGGTGGTGTGAGAACCCTAATCATGGATGAAGCACATACGACGAGGTACTCCGTTCATCCAGGAGCAGATAAGATGTACTACGACCTTAGAGAATTGTATAGGTAGCCTGGAATGAAAAAAGACATAGCCGACTACGTTAGCAAGTGCCTGACTTGCTCGAAAGTGAAGGCTGAACACTAGAAACCATCTGGTTTGCTACAACAACCAGAAATTCCTGAATGGAAGTGGGAAAGGATAACCATGGACTTCGTTACAAAGCTACCTAGGACTAGTAGTGGACACGATTCGATCTGGGTTATCGTAGACAGATTGACTAAGTCTGCACATTTCTTACCAATCCGAGAAGATTATACGATGGATAAATTGGCTAGAATTTACATCAAGGAGATAGTGGCTAGACATGGTGTGCCTATATCGATCATAATCTGATCGTGATAGCCGTTTCACGTCAAATTTTGGGCAAATGTTGCAAAAGTCACTAGGAACACACTTAGAGATGAGTACGGCTTATCACCCACAGACCGATGGTGAAACCGAGCGTACCATACAGACCTTAGAGGACATGCTCAGAGCGTGTGCCATAGACTTTGGTGGTAATTTTGATACTCACCTTCCCTTGGTTGAGTTCTCCTATAACAACAGTTACCATGCTAGCATAAAAATGGCACCATTCAAATCACTTTATGGGCGGAAGTGTCGCTCACCTATTTTGTAGGCAGAAGCCGGAGAAAGTCAAATTATAGGACCCGAAATAGTGTTAGAGACCACTGAGAAGATCATTCAAATCAAGGATAGACTCAAGGTTGCACGTAGCCATCAGAAGAGCTATGCCGACAATAGACAGAGACCCCTGGAATTTAGTGTTGGTGATCATGTTTTACTTAAGGTATCACCTTGGAAAGGTGTTGTACGATTTGGTAAGAAGGGCAAACTAGCACCCAGATATGTAGGACCTTTTGAGATCACTGAGAGAATCGGCCCTGTAGCTTACAGACTGAGGCTACCTCAAGAGCTAAGTAACGTTCATGATACGTTTCACGTATCGAACCTTAAGAAGTGTCTTGCTGATCAGACCTTACACATACCATTGAAAGAGATTCAGATAGATCCTAAGCTACACTTTGTGGAGAAACCTGTTGAGATTGTAGAGCGTGAGATCAAGAGGTTGAAACGTAGAAAGATACCAATAGTTAAAGTCCGGTGGGATTCAAAGCGTGGGCCTGAGTTTACTTAGGAGCGAGAAGATCAGATGAGAGTCAAGTACCCACACCTGTTTGACCATAGTACAAGCTGAATTTTGAGGACAAAATTCTAAATAACGGGGGTAGACTATAACAACCAACATTTTTCAAGTCCTTACTCAACCTTAAAAACTCGAAGTAATTTATTTTTGAGGTTTACATATTTACTTTTGCGTGTAACTTTTGACTAAATGACACAAAGTGAGAAATCGACACCACACGCGTACCGACACAAATACTAGTAACGGCATCAATTCAATATTCATTCTTCGGAATCAAACTCTTTTTTTTTATATTACAATTATAATAACGCTCTCAAAAATTATCTTTTTTGCGCTCACGCTAATCTCGAAAACTCAGATTTACACCAGATCTCAACGAGAGACGGGATACGATTAAACCCCCATAAATATTACAAAACAAAAGACACTACACTCACTTTTATTTAATTAAAACTAACTCACTTTTAAATTGTTTACCAAAATAAAACAAACTAACAAAAAAAAAATTAAAAATTAAAAAAAGAGATAAGATAAAAATGTTTTCATCTCTCACTTATCCCCACCCAACCCACGTGTCTTCTTCCTCTTCCCTTCTGCTATGCTCCATGTTTCCCCTCCTCCTGTTCCGATTCAGATCTGATCCAAACAATGACCATAAACCTCCAAGTGGTCCCAAGCATAGCAGGTGGGATTCCCTCTTCTTTGTCAAGATTCTGAAATCAACACATGGGCACAAGAGCTGACGAGGCTATGACTAAGCTATATCTTTTTTGGCTACGAATCGACTGTCAAACGAGTTAAGGAGGACCAAACCTTCCTTGTCTAATCTTTTTATGCCCCTACTCAGTTCACAAGCAAACCACATCCTAAAAGTTTCACTCAAAATTTCTCTAAAAATCTCAAGAAGGGCTGTGGTGGGATTGCTTGCTTGGAACCGAAGTTGGGTTATTAATTCTTTTGATTTTCTTTGATCTCCTTGTTAATCGGCTCTACTTGTTGTAAGGGTTCTAATCCTCTTGTTGTCTGGTTTCATTCGAATCTGTAACTACTCTTGATGTTATTGGAGTTTTGATTTTATAATCTTGTTTTGATTAAAGAGAATCGATCGAATTATACATGTCGTGAGAATGATTTATTTTGTTATTGTAAATTTAAGCTTGTGTGGCTAATAATCATAAATAAAACTAGATTTTCTCATAAAATTGGAATTGCTTATGTTGAGTCTTATTCTATTTTGCTTATTCAGTTTAGTTATGAGGTGTTGTGTGCTTAGTCGAAACCCACAGTGGGAAATTTTGCCTTATGTTTTTAGTCTTGATTTTTTTGCAACACTCAAAAGCTAGCAAGTTAGGCTTTGGGTAATATTATAAAACAGTTTTGGTAGAAACTTGGAACTGGGTTGTGTGTTTGGTCGAACCACTGTGCAACAGTGGTGCTCTTCTTCAGGTTGCCATTTCACCTTAAACAAACAATTTGCAATCCTAAAAATAACATAGTAAATCTAATGTGTTTCACTTTTTTTTTTTTTTCGTTCATTTTTGACTTGATCTTTGGCCTCAAATTGTTGTCACACATATAAGGCAATGAAAATTTTATTTTCTAATTTGGCTATGTCTTGGCTTGATGTGTGTCGAGATTACATTGGTTTGGTTGCCTACTGTTGCCAAAACGAAAAAAATAAATAAAAATAAAAATAATAATAAATAAATAAACAAAGTCTTTAAATTTGACATTAAGAAGCTTAGTTGGTTTGATAAAATACTCGTAAGGTGAGATGGTTTTGGTTTTTGTTGTGACACATGTGGCGTCGTGGGTCCAAACGGGAGCGCAAGTAGGGCGTGTGTTGTCTATGTTGTTTTCGGCTTATTCCCGACTTATTCTACTTAATTGATCTCGACTTAATTTCCCGACATATTTAAGTCCACGCGACTCGTTTTATAAACGGATTTCTAAAACGTACTTTAAAATCAAAACTAAAAGTTATTATATGTTCAGAACCTATTAACAACTAAATTAAATAAAAAAAAAAATATAAGTTTTGACTTGTTTTAAAATTGTTGATTAATATTTCAACTAAAAAAAATGATCATTTTTCATAAATTATCTTTTCACAAAATTAGTAATTTACTATATACATTATATATGTATACACTTTTTCCGTTTTCCGATGACATTTAAAAATTTATTTTGATTATTTTCCGTAATTGTCTTTCGAATATTGTCTAACAAATTCCGATTGTCATGAATACTTTACGTAAGCACTTCCAAGAGCCAAACCTTGCCAACATTTACAAAAACTACTTAAATTTAAATGCTGCCACACAAGCAACAATAACATAAAACTCTTTAAAAGTTTTAAACTTATTTAAACTTCACACTTAGAGTCTTAAATTGGATTTGTGAACTAAATTTGCCGTACTAATTTAGGTCGCGTGTCGGTGCCGTTCACTATTACTATTTGACTTTACTCTATTCAGACTGCTTTGCTAAGGTGAGTTCTCGTAGCCCCTTTTTTTATAATGTTTTCCTTGGGGGAAAATGGTACTCAAATGGTATTTTAACTGTTTTCATGCTGTGATACAATGTTTACATGTTTTTGGACAATATGTGTGTTTGATTGCAATATGTGACCCATTGTGATGATAAATATGTGTTTCATGTATGCGCAACTGTTTAACTCCGTTTGGAGCCGAAACGAATGGATAGTACTATCTGGGGTAGCTCACCGCTATTGGTAACGTGTGTGTAACATCATTGGTAGGTTCAGTTGTCGCTAGCATTGTGTTTCCTTTTTTTAAATGCATATATTCGTATATCTTGCTCACTATTGTCCTACACTACTTATGTCACAGCTTCGTGGTTTACTTTCAAACCTACGAGCTCACCAACTTTATGTTGACGTTTTCGAGTATCCATTTTTAGGTGTTAAGAATGAAGTTGCTTTAGAAGGTTGAGTATTGGCCTAGCTTAGCAGACATAAGACGAAACTCTACCGGGTTGTATTCCCGAGGAGTTATGCATTTGGAAATGTCCCTTTAAGACTTGATTATTGTGAACTTATGAAGTAAGACTTGTATTCCCTCGTATTATGGGATCATTGTAACTTTGACTTGCGTTGTGATGTTATGCATTTAGTATTTCTCTATTATGACACCATGTGTTCTTGATCTTTAAGTCACACCCAATAAATGACATTCCGCTGCGCCATTTTGGGGTGTGACAGACGGATTTGATAAACTTTGATGATTTATTTAAATAATATATTGGGCCAATATTAGACATGTAGATCGTTATTATTATCTCTTTCGTTGTGATTTCATGGTTTGTGTTGAGTCGACCTTTCACCCGCATGGATACCAAACGTCAAACTAATACGAGAAATGGATTTTTGGAAAGTAAAAAGAAATACATTCGGGATTGGGAATAATTGATTTTGAGGAAATGATTCTGAGAAGAGTTTATATTGTTAGGAAGTGCCAAGTCCGTAGTTGCCGTCTTTTGAGTTGTGATACTTCTTGCTTCTACCGGTTTCTTTGTGCTGATATCTGGACTTGAGGTGAGTCGTAGCCCTACTTTTACTTTTGAATATTGTTTTCAATACTTGGGATGAGAAACGTGCAAATTGTTTTATGTAGACTATTATTGCTATTTATTTAAAACTTGCTATGCGTATAAAACTAGGTAGGTTATAGCGCATGTCGTATCCTTACGAATGCATGAACATGTCGTATCCTTGCGAATGCATATTGATTTGACTTGGTTTTGGGCTATAGTATGCACCTATAGGTTTGGTTTAGTGATTCGAGGCCTAGTCTAGCTAGCAAGCGTTTTGCGTATATGTCCACTTGATTGAATTAAGAATTTAAACCTATGATCTCACCAGCGAAAGCTGACTTTTAGCGCGTTTTCTCAGGTAATTAAGTGATGACTTTGGATGCATGGTTTGGAAGGTTTGGCTTTGGCAACCTGGTTTAAGGATCTATTTTCTCAAACTCTGATATGTATTTGTGGACCTATGTTTACTCTATTTGGGCCTTACTTTGATAAATTTGGGATGAATGTAAACTTTAAAAACCCCGTTTGGTTTTGTTTTACTTATATTTACTTTATCTCGTTCTTTTATGACTTGTGATGGATACCAATCAACGTAGCACCCCGAAAGCTTGATTAGTCTTCCGCTGTACCAAATTTTGAGGGTGTTACACCATGTCATACATTATATCAAGATCAGCATCAGTATGAATAAACTTTTTGGGTAAAGGGTCTCCACCCGGTAAAATATATTACTCAAAAAATAAAAAATAAAAAAAAAATAATAATAATAAAAAAAAAAAAAAAAAAAAGAAGAAAAAACCAGCTAAGTACAAAGCAATGTGGTTGAAATACCACATTAACCTCAAGCAACCGCTTGAACAACCACTATATCATTCATAACAAGCCATAAATGATTCTACTAGTTACACACAACTAGAAAACCAAAACAAAACAAGCATGAACTAAGACACATAAATCTTTATGCTAACCAAGGACAACAACATCTCCAAGTCTAATGTCATGCCTGATAGCAACCTTTACTTGGGCTGCAGATAGACCACAATCATCAAAGTAATAATCATCATAATCATTGTAGTCACATGTACCATCTTTCCATTATTCCAAAAGACTCCTCTCGTTCCATCCACTACCAAAATAATTAGTGTCGTTAGGATGTTCCAGAACTTCATCTTCGTCGCTATCAGAAACAACCACATTACCTACCTTAGAGAATGGGTTACCCACCTTGGTTGAAGAAGTACACTTAGAGGAAGGCATACTAGGCTTCGTAGCCGTATCCTTCTCCTTCTCTTTCAAATATACCTTTTTTAGAGGTTTACTATCATCATCCACAAGAGTAACTTTCCCTTCAATAATTAGCTTTTCAATCTTACCGATTTTCTCAACAATATGGGTATTACTACCCACCTCCAAATCAGCCCCATCCTTAAGAGAAATACTTGTTGTACAAGGAATACCATTATCATCAGTATCAGCCATATCAAGAGCATCAAATGGGTTCGATGTAGCAATATTCGTCCCACTCGTACTTGCCTCATTTGTGTTTTTCTCCTTAGTAGCAACTGGCTTCTTAGAGACAGGTCTCCAAAATTTTGGTTTGGGCTTATTAAGCTGAACACCCCCAATAGGCCGAGAAGGAGCAACCACATTCTTCCCCTTACTCTTACGATTCTTTGCCTCAATGAAACCATCATCCGTCTTATCCAAAGTAGTAGAAGCTACATTAGTATTACCACGAACAATCTCCTTGACACGATTAGGGCATTCAGTCAAAGCATGTCCAAAAGTTTTACATTCACCACAATGAGGAGGTTTCCATTCATATTCGATATTAATAATTTCAGTAGTAAAACTATTACCTTTTTCATTTGGAATTGCCATTGAAACCTGGCTTTTTAGTTCTGAATCCGCATATAATTCAACTAAAGCACGAGCAAAACTAATACGATCCCAAGAATCGACACACATAGAGGTTGTAAATGCATCTAACATAATAGGTCTCCCTACTTGCGTAGCAATCAAACTCAAACCATCCTCAAAATAAGCAACCAAAGGAACCTTATGCATTTTGATCCAAACCGGTACCTTATTTACCTCGGTCCTATTAAGGGATAAAGTGGGATTCCATTTGTTTAGAATAATAGGTGAGTTACGAATAGTCCAAGGACCTCGTTCCAGAACACGATCCACACACTCCTTGTTAGCAAACTTAAAAAGAAACACACCATCACTATTCTTCATCAGCTTTTGCAAGCCAAATTTTCCCCATGTATTAGTAACATAATTCTTAACTAAAGGAAAAATAATGGTCTTACCAAGAAAGTAACCAACAAGTGTGCTATCATACTGACTTAAAACCTTCTTCATAGCAGCCATAGGCAACATTGTGTCATGATTATCCACACGATCCTCATTGACAAATGCTCTAAAATTAACTTTCGGAACCATACGAGTAGCATTAATGACATCGGCAAAAGAAGTAAGAGAATCAACCTTAGGAACTGATCCCGAACCCATGTGCTCATTAGATATATTCTTCATGGGCTGAACAGGAACATCCGTGCACACAATTGTATTTAAATTAACATCACCATCATCCTTAGTCCAATCACTAATAATAGGAGCTGCTGATTTCGTTGGTGTAGGATACACATAACCACTATCTTCCGCCCTAGTGAAAATACGACCACTCAAGGTCGTATTCGAACCACCCACAACATGTGTCGTACCACCTGGTTGATTAGTTTGTACACTAACATTCAGATTAGGAGTACCACTATTCATTGCAGAACCTCCACCCTTATCCTTCTCTCTAGTAACCCCTATCATGATAAAATCACAGCAATCCGTTCCTCAAAACAACCACGTTCAGAATTGGGGGATAATATAACGACGGGTGAATGAGATGAGAACCTCAAGTGTTTTCTGCTTCTGGTGTTATTATTTATGAGGAGGTGAGGATTGTATGAATAAAATTTAAACCATTTTCTAATGTCTTTTGAGGGATACAAAAAAAATAGCCCATTTATTTCACATTGGCTTGCGAACAACCCAATCTAAACCTGTATTAAAACAACCCCTGTCATTGGAACAAGCATAAATATTCATAACCGAGCCTTTTTCATACCTTAGTGGAAAATATTTAAACTTCCCTTCTATGTGTACGTTGAAAACAACTTCTTGGATATCCATTAAAGCTGCGGATTAGGGGCTGTGAATTCGGGAGACTTAAATGAAATATGGGTTTTGATTATTATTATTACTCCCTCCGTCCCAAATTATAAGTCCACTTTTATATTTTACAAAGTTTAAGAAAAGTGGGGCCCTAACAATACTAACCAGTAAAAATTAATTCTCACCCACTTACAAGCACTCTCATTGGTGGAAATTAAAAGTGGACATATAATTTGGGACAACCCAAATTGACAAAATGGACTTATAAAATGGGACGGAAGGAGTATGTTTTAAATGAAAAATGGGTTTTGTGTGAATCAGGGGATGTGAAATTGGGGTTTTGAAAATTAGGGTTTTAAGTGAAGTGGTCTCAGCATTCGAGTTGGGGGAGGAGAGTTTGTAATGGATTATGTGTAATATTTGGTTTAATAATGGGTTCAAAATAACGGGGCTACAAATCAAATTGTAGAACCAAACTTTCTTAATATTGCTGTTGTAGCCAAAAATAATGGGATCGAAGTCATTAAGAAGTGCCATGTCAAAGACCCCGTTATATGGCAACAATAGAAAGATTAAGAAAGTATTTGAATACTTTAGGAAGAAAAAGAAGTTGGATGCCTAGAAAAGGAAAATGTATCAAGTTGGATGCCTCTTTAGACCATTATCCAAGAAACAAATCCAAAACGCCCATCAATGAGAACATTGTTCCTTACACTCATTTCAGGTGCCGAATCTCGTGTTGCAACTATAACAGTTGACACAAATGAAGGTAATAGGGTTAACTCACAACCAAGAAAACTGGCAGTGCTGAGACAGGATTCCCGTCTTCATTCACGCCCAAACTAGCTGCTAGCTTTATTCCGTTAATCAATAACCTTAAAGTCCGGCGTGCCATAATACCTGCCTTAAACTTACACTCCTCAGTTCGTGCTTTACCTCGCTTCTATGCTGCTATCGTTGACATCGATACTAAAATCTTTACAAACACAAAAGAAAACATTCATGATGCTTGTTTGGGAAGGGGAGATCATAAGGATTTAATCGTACAAAATGGGCACTTCGGGCTCGGGTTTTTAGGCTTAAAGCAACTGATGGCAGCGTTATTGGGTTTGGCCACGCGGGTTTTGGGGATCTACAGCGTATTGTGACATAAATAACAGGTTTTCGATTAGTGTGGCACTAAATCAAGTCTCTTCCGGGGATTTGCCAGGGTAGATAATCCGTTTTATTTGATCAGAACTAGATATACCTGTACCTGAAGACTTTGCCGAATCATGGGACTTCACTGAGAATCCAAAGATCAATTAGATATTCTCAGATCAAATAGAGGGGGGTTTTATCAGAAACTACTCATATATTTATGCAATATTTGAAGTAGAATAAGACGTTTTAACTTTTGAGTTGAAACTACTTAAAGAACTGCTTTTATGTTTTATGTACATGCATGCAAATTAAAACAGAGCAAGAGTGTCAAAAATGATATGCTTGTTAATTTTGTTATTGTTCCAGCTATATTGTTCTGGATTAAAATGACTAGTAATTTATAAAAATGTTGGAATGAATGATAGAAAGAGAGAGAAACAATGCGTTCCCTATTATTATATTAATCAAAAGTTGAGGAATAATAGCCTCTTTGAAATTGTAAAATTTATAGTAATATTTTAAAGGGAACTTTATCCAGAAACAACTTCTCTAAGCCATAATATCATTTTATGTAAGATTTGATGCCAAAATAGCCATTCGTCAACCTCGCCGGTTTGAACCTTATATTTGGTGTCTTAGTTTAATTTATTAAAAAGTATACACTCTAGAGTCTCTAGAATGTCGACACTCTACTTTATATAGTTTGAATCAGTTTAGTTTATTAAAAAGTATAGACACTCTAGAGTCTCTAGAATGTCGATTCCAACTTTATATAGTTTGAAACTTTGAATCAGTTAGACACCAAATAGTATTCCTTTTCGAACAGTGATAATTTGTTTTTGTTATATATACGATAAAAGAAACAAAAATTAACTTGGTAAATTATAAAATAACAATTTAATATTAAGGGTGAATGCTAAAAACACGCAACATACTTATTCAAAACACACGATATATGCAAGAAACTTTAAAATTATCATTGTACGCAAGTTATTTTCAAATTTCATACAATGTATGCAATATAACCTGAAACCAGCAGGTCACCAGGTTTCAAGCTTTGAAAATTGACAGGAATGGTCCCCGTGATTTACGTTGACTTTCACCGGTCATCCATTGACTTTTTATCACTTAGAAAAGTTACAATTATGGTCCTTATGGTCCCTGTGGCTTCCATTTACGTTTGTTTTTTTACGTTTTCTTCCATTTTTGGCGGATTTAGCTTTTTTACTAACTTCTATTATCCACTTCGTTAGAAAATTACACGTTTGATCCTTGAATATGTATAGGCATTTCATGCACAGTCCATCACCATAAAAAAAATTCCAAAAAAAATATTTTCTAAAATAAATATAGAATTTTTTTTTATAAATTTGAAAATAAAAAAAACTATATAAAAATAAAAAAATAAAAAATAAAAAATCATTTTTTTAAAAAAAATTCAAAATTAAAAAATAAAAATAAAAAAATATTAGAAAATAAAAAAATTAAAAAATTAAAAAATATATATATATATACATATATATATATCTTTAAATTTAAAAAAATTATAAAATAAAAAATTTCGACAAAAATCAAAAAAAAATTAAAAATTTTAAAAACAAATTGAAAATTTTTTTTCGAGAATTTTTTTTGGAAAAAAATAGAAAATACAAAAATTCCGAAAAAAAAATTAAAAAAATTTTTAAAAATAATTATCGTAAAAAAAATTTCAAATTTGGAAAAAATTATTTCTAAATTTGAAAATTTTTACGATAATTATTTAAAAAAAAAATATATTTTTCAAAATTTTTTTTTGAATTTTTTTTTCATAATTTTTTTATTTTCTAATTTTTGTTTTTCAAAAAAAAAATCGAATTTGTTTTTGAATTTTTTCGAAATTTTTCATTTTATATATTTTTTTTAAATTTTAAAAAATCATTTTTTTAAAATTTTTTATTCTTTTTTATTTTTCTAATACTTTTTAATTTTTTTTTTCAAAAATTTTGTCTTTTTTTCAATAAAAAACTTCGATTTTTTTTATTATCTATTTTTTTTTAATTTTTACATAATTTTTTTAATTTCTAAAATTTAAAACAATTTTTTTTGAAAATATTTTTTAGGATTTTTTTTTTTTTTTTTTTTTTTTTTTTTTTTTTTTTTTTTTTTTAGACTGTCCATGAAATGCCTATAAATATTCAAGAACCAAACGTGTAATTTTCTAACTAAGTGATAAAAAGTCAATGAATAACCGGTGAAAGTCAATGCAAATCACATGAACCCTTCCTGTCAATTTTCAAAGTTTGAAACCTAGTAACCTGCTAGTTCCAGGTCATATTGCGTACATTGTACGAAATTTGAAAATAATTTGCGTACAATGATAATTTTGAAAGTTTCTTGCGTAAATCGTTTGTTTTGAATAAGTATGTTGCGTGTTTTTAGCTTTCACAATACGTGATTTAACATACTTTTTCTGACATGTATAAATCAAATAAAATTCATCTTGTAAAGAAGGAAATGAGGTTAAAATTTTGATAGCATATCATTCAATCTTCTTGCTATAATTTGAATTAAAAAAATATATAAAAACATGGTTATAATTAAGGGCAAAAGTCACAAAAATGTAACTAGATTGTCACTTTTTACTTTGTCGTATAATTATCTTTATTTTTTCATATTATACACATCATACTTTTAAATTTCATATATTGTGTGTTTGTGACGATTTTACCCTTCTATCTATCAAAACTACTATTAACAGGGAGTGGTAAAATGATTATAAGATATACACAATACACAAAATTTAAAAGCAAGATGTATGTAATAAGAAAAAATGAATACAACATAACATAAAAAATGACAAGTAATTACTCCCTTCGTCTCATATTAAGTGTCCGCTTACATCATGCACAAAGTTTTAGAAAATTCCACTAATTACACTCTTCACCAATCAAATATAATTTTTACCCACTAAAGTATCATCTTATTGGTTGAAATATAATATGGACATTTAATTTGAGATATCCAAAAATTTCATTGTGGACACTTAATATGAGATGGAGTGAGTTGTTGCATTGTTTTGCATTTGACCTTATATTTGACAATGGTTTCGGTTTACATACTCAAATTATAAGTCAACAAAGAAGGTAAGTTCTATTAATCGATATATAGATATAGCAAATATGTATCACGTGTGCTATTTTACAACTTGAGTAACGTTCATCGGATGGAATATGTTAATTACTTGAGTGCTTACTATATAATATTAGAAAGACTCTTCATTCACTCATCAACAACCTAAAACATTCTCAAGTATTTTAATCTCGGCATATAAGTTTCACATAATTTCTTTATAGTTCGTCATGACAAAAGTGTACCCAGAGACCATTGTTCCTGTTCATGGATCCTCATCTACATGTAAGAACCCTGTTGTCTTTACAGTTTGGAAGAAGTCTCTTGTGTTTAATTGCGATGGGTTCACAGTGTATGATTCTAAAGGTAATCTTGTATATCGAGTAGACAACTACGTCGCAGGAGGAAATGGTGAGATTGTTCTCATGAATGCCTCAGGCCGCGCTCTCTACACCATCTGTCGCAAGGTATATAAATATTTATATATACGGAGTACTAATCATGTTTTGAATTCTATTACATAGTTATTAATAAGGTGATTACTGTAATGAACAGAAGTTAAGCCTATCGGATAGGTGGATGGTGTATGACGGAGAAACATTGGTAAAACCACGGTTTTTAGTGAAGAAACATCTGAACCGTCTTAATACCAAGTCCCTCGCGTATGTGAGCCTGATAGGATCATCTGAATATAACAACGTTAGCAATAATAGAAATATCATATATGAGATTGAACGCTCATACACTCAAAAATGTTGTGTCGTGTATGATGACAAGCGACGTTGTGTTGCTGAGATACGGCGGAAAGAAGCCAAGACTGGAGTTTCACTTGGGGAAGATGTTTTTAATTTGGTTGTACAGCCTCTAGTCGATCCCAACATAGTCATGGCCTTGGTGATTGCGTTATATCAAATGTTTGGTTCTTCTAGACATTTTCTTACATAAAATTCATCCCGACTACTCAAAATGTAGTGCAGAAAATAAATTAAGTTACAACCTTTTGATGTTATCAAAAGATAGAAATTCATGACTTGGTTCTTCATGTTAGACTTGATGGCCTAGTAATGCGTATTAATGATGTGCGGCTATCTAATTTTATGAAGTATAAACATTTTTTGATCTATTTAATCCATCATTTGGTATCACAGGCATATGCTTATATACGTATTTAACGTATTGCTTTTAATATAGATTATGTCTATTTTTTTCTTGCGATCACACAACAATTACGCATTGTAATAAGAAATTGCAATTAGCATGTTCCAGTTATACTTAACTATATTCGATAACATTTAATAAATGACATTGTGATGGTTCAGTTATTCACTTACATGGTTTATTGACTTAAAAATTGATCAAATAACTTATAACTTCACCATATAATTAAACAAAACCATGTATCAAGAATATTGCACAAAAAAAGGAGACAACAACTGTGATATACTGTCCAGATCCACCACCAGTCAGAACACATCGATCAAGAATGACCTGAAGTCAGATGGGCTTAATGTTAATACTAAAAGAAGGTGTCCAACATATGTGGATATTCGCACGAGTTATGAAATAACAGAATAGAATGTTCTTCGGTATATATTCAAGATTCCTACCTAATGCCCGGTCTCATTTTGATGACATGTTTCCAGATAATTACGAGGAACCACAGTTTCATTTGCCTGTTGGCAAAATTGATCCTCAAATTGGGATTGATATGGAAAGATGCTTCAAGGATAAAAAATGATTAGAGAAATAACTATCACAAAGTGGAGAAAACGTATCGAAGGATCTCAAAAGGGAAGATTTTTCTTGGTCTAATATAAATAGCTCTTTTATGGCCTATCCTTTCAAAATAGTTGATGGTGCTGGAGGTAGTTTATATTGTACCACAGATAGATGGAGAAAAATAACACAAAAGTTGGATAAGACGCACACATGGACGCTTGCTCCAACTGCTGAGCAGTTAGCTTCTTTGATCTTGCAGAAACGCACTAACGCAGTAACGTTCACTTTTTCAACATATGTGCGTGGGCCTCAAAAGGTGATTTATAGTTTCCCGAATATGTTATTTCATTGTGAAATGTGTGTGTTTATTGGCGTGTGTTATATTACCTAGCTTACTAGACATACATACATGATACATCTGAGATGGATGACAAAATTTATTTGTGAAGGTGGGATTCTCTTACAGAGGATGCATGCATGTAGTTTGTTTAGCTTACATGTAGCCAATGATTGAACCTTCTTTTAACATGCGCATTGCTTAGTTGAACGCATATGCTTATTAGGATTGACACTTTATAAAATAGATTCTTAGGGATCTATATTTATCTTTTAGCTATAAACTAATTAAGCAATTTAGTTTCAATAATTTAAATTAAGTATTTTAGTTTAAAATATTTATGATTTTCACAAGGCCAACCGTAATTAAGCATTTCAATTTAAATTAACCTTCCGGGGCTTTGCCAGGGGAGATAATCGAATCAAGGGTTAACTGAGAATCCCAAGATCAATTAGAGGGGGTTTTATCTAAAACTACTCTATCATTTATGCAATATTTGAAGTAGAACAAGGCATTTTAACTTTTGAGTTGAAACTACTTAAATGAATACTTTTATGGTTTATACATGCATGCATTTGTGCATGTAAATTGAATGTATAGAGCAAGATTTTCGTTAATATAATAATGTGCTTGTTACTTTGTTATTGTTGCATCTATTGTTGTGGGTTAAAATGACTAGTTTTTAATAAACAGGTTGGAATAAATGCTCAGAAAGACTGAAAACAGTGTGTTCCCCACGATTAAATTTATCAAATATTGAGGAATAATAGCCTCTTTGAAAGTGTAAACTTATAATATTTTAGAGTGAACTTTAATCAAAAACAATTTATATATAAGCAAAGCATAATATCATTTTATTTAAGATTTGATGCCATAATTGCTATTCGTCAACCTGGCCGGTTTGAACCTTCTATTCTCTTTGACGTCGTTCCATGTGAAGCTAGTATTACATAATATTAGAGGGGAGGGAGTGGTAACGCAAAACATGCGTTATTTCTATGTGGACAAGCATCAACGGCGTTGGCATGCGTTTCTCCATTTCCCACTATGCTGCGTTAGTGAAAATTAGTAACGTACGTTGTAGTAGTAACGTGCGTTACTACGGTTTGAATAAAAAAAATTACATGAACACCCCCTAACGTTATTATGTAGTACAAGACAACCGTTTGAATCAAACGGCTAGATTTCAATTTTTTTTAAACCATATAAATACAACACATTATATAGAAATATATACATACTTAGCATTCTCACAGTTAACATATTTACACACAATTATGGCTTGTAAACTACCACATACCGTCGAGGAAATGCAACGATTTATCAAAAATGAAACCGAGAATCGCGATGTGGAGCGCCAAAATGCTATTGTTGAAGTCATCAAGAAGTTGGAGGCGGCGAAACAACAAAAAGAACGACTTAGAGAACGCTACGGAGAGTGCACAGACATCTCAGCTGATAGGAAATATGTGATCGACAAGTTCTTATACGATGAATATCGTAAGGAAGCTGCTGTTATTCAATCCCTATGGGTTTGTGTCAACCAGATTCAGGCTCAAACTCCAACAAAATCCGTTGGAGTTTTGAAGAAAATGTTGAATCTGGTAAGGCTGAAAAATAACAACATCAGCAACAACAACAAGGTGCATCCAGTTCATCTGCACCAAGATTTGTTGTGCAACAACAACAGCTGCCTCATCTAGATCACTTCCGGCTAAACTTTGAGGAAAATGTGCCGGCTAATGATGGTGGTTGGAACTCTGAGGATGAACGAGAGCTGAGTAGGTTGGAAGCTCAGTTAGAGCAAGAGAAGTTTGCGAGGTTCTCGGCGTATGAAGACGGGTATGACTCCAACAACTCGCAAACTTGGGATCACCCGGACTACAACTGAAGTTAGGTTTATGTTTAGGTGATGTTTTAATTTATGTTTATGTAACGTTTAAGTATTTCTGTTTAGTATGTTTATTTTAAATAAATTAATTTCGTTAAAAAAACATTACAATACAATACGAAAACAAGACATACAACACAAATAATAGATACGATACGAAAAAGACATACAACACAAATAACAGATACGATACGAAAAAGACATACAACACAAATGACAGATACGATTTGAAGCTTTTATTCGGCCCATCTTGGGTGGGTTCGCAAAACCTCCCAAGCTTGAACATATTTGAAGCTTTTCCCATTATAGCGATCTTTAAAATTTCTCATTGCATTCACGAGGCAAACACTGGGATCGTCCCTGGTTGTTCGCAACAAATGTTGATAAATACCATTGAATACAACACATTCACAGTTGAGACTGCTCCACTTACTCATGGTCATACCTCTGTTTCGATTGACACCGTCAGAACGTTCGTTGAACATGGTTACAACCCGGTTCCAAAAAGACATTGCATTGTGGATGACAGGGTCTTCATGAACTGTTACCCAAACTTGAGCTAGCAAGGTTTCTTCTTCTACTGGTCAACGATTACTCATTTCAAATGTTTGAAGTTTGAAAAAAAATTGTAACTTCGTATGCTATTTATATCCGTTTGAAACACTAGGAGCGGGATACATTTTAAATTCAAATTAAAGAATGAGCGAGATACATTTGAAATTCAAATTAAAAATTGAGCGGGACATATTGTAAAAATTGTAAAAAGTGATGTTATTTGTAAAAATTGTAAAAAGTGGTGTTGGTAAATTTAATGAATGAAATTGTTGAGGGTAGAATTTGTAAAATTATAAAAAGTGGTGTTATCTGGTTTTATGATTTCCTGGTATTTTTGGTGTTATGTTATTTGGTGTTAAAATAATGTGGCGCTGACGTGGCAGTGGTGTTGACGTTATTTGATGTTATCACTCCCTCCCCTCTTAGATAAAGTTGTAGTTTATTAAAAAGTATCCACACTCTAGAACGTAGACTCCAACTTTAGTTTGTATCAGTTAGACACTAAGAGCTCATGGTACGGTGCGTTATAGCCCGTGTATTTGACCTATGACGCAAGTGAACCATACCGGTTCTCGCTTTATAGGATCTTGCGCTGTGGTCGCTAGCAGAATTATGCGTAATTTCATTTTTTTATTCATTTCCGACGGCTAGTTTTATGTTTTGAAAAAAGTAGCCGTTGTATTTAAATTTGTAGCCGTTCTTTTGGAAAAAACACTCCTTTTACCCATTTTTACCCTTTAAAAATTCTATAAATACCTTTTAAATTATTAATTTTTAACACACACTTCCAGCTATAAAATGATACTTCTCTTTATTACCTTCGGAAAAATATTATAGATCCCAACTATGTTCATTACGATGTTTACATTAAAGACAACGCGAGTAAGTATACACGGATTTTTCAATCTTATGAAAAATTTCAAGCTTTGGGTAATCATCAAGCCGAGAATTCAAGTCCTCATACAAGGACACTGATATCATGCGAATGAGAGGTTACAGAACAACAGCTTTTGAAAAATTATTTTTGCGATGAAAACAATCCACTTAAATGCCCGAAGAGGAATTTTAGGCGAATATATTATATGAGTTCAAAACATTGTAAACAAATAGTCAATGATATTACCAATTACAATGTTGAACCCCTTCCCGAAATTTTATTTTAAACAACGACAGGATTGTATGGTCATTTGAGTATTATAACTATCAATAAATGCACATCGGCCATACACCAACCTGGCATACAACACAACACTGGAGCGTTTGACAAGTACTTGCAAATTGGTGGACATTTTTCACATGATTGTCTACAAAACTTCAGTGAACACATATATACCTTATGAGTATTTAAAAACACCTGATTTTAATAACATCCAACATATATATGCATTCCACGAAGAAAAACATGGACTTTCGGGAATGCTTGAGAGCATTGATTGTAAGCATTGGGAATTGGTAGAATGTCCGAATTCATTACACGGGCAATAAAATATATGTGATCATAAATACCCAACTCTAATGCTTGAAACCGTTGCATTATATGATTTGTGGATTTGCCATGCATATTTTTTGGTATTGCGGGCTCAAAAAATGACCTCAATGTACTATATACTTCAAACTTATTTGATGACCATATTGACGATATTACTCCGGAAGCTCCATTTGTAGTAAACGAAAAAACATACAAAAAGGATTACTATTTAGCGGATGAAATTTATCCTTAATGGCATTAATCAAAATGTTTTCTATTGCAAAGGGTGAAAGAACAAAGAAGTTTAAAGGAGTTCCAGAAAGTGCAAGGTCGTTGGGGAATTTTACAACAACCCGCACGTGCTTACCAAATCAACAAGCTACGAAGAATCATCTATTGTTGCATCATATTACATAACATGATATTGAAGATCAAGAATTCGCTGTTAGTGAGTTTAATGAATGGTATGTTTCTCCATACTCGAATTTTCAACGTACTTGGGTTGAAAGATGTGGCATAAATCTAAAGAAAAACAAAGAATTTCGTGATAAGAAAGTACACAACGACATTCCGTAAGATCTTGTGGAACATCAATAGAACCTTAATCACCAAATTGTATTTTTTTTTCAATTTCGCATTTTTAGTGTATCGTTATTTTTAATTTAATGAGATGTGTTATTTTATTTGAAGATAAAATAAAAATAAAAATAATAATCAATGGAGCCGTGGGAATCCTATAACTTTAGTTATGAAAGAGTTTGTTTTTTGGTTAAGTTATACGTTATGAATCTTTTATATAATAAAAGAATTACATTATTTTGGAGTGTTTTTGCAAACCCTTTTTATTGAAAAAAGAATTAGACCAATATAAGAGCTCGATTTTGCCACGTAGACAAAATCAAACAATATGATTAGTCAATAGAAAGTCAAAATTGAATTGATTTTAGTCAAACCTTTATAAATTTGGTGGAGAAATTTGGTTAAGTAAAAAACACATAAAAATATTTGTGTCAAATTTGTTAAAACAAAAACTTAAAAAAACGAGGAAGTAATTAATAAAACTTTAGTGGTTGAATTTTACATAAATTATATAGAGTTAAGTGTAAAATTACAAATTTCTATATTTTTTAATAACTTTAGAAAAAAAAAAACTAAATAACCCCTTACACTTTATACCACTTATACTTTATAAGATGAACTTTGTTTAAAATTACACGAGTATTTATACTATTTTCAAATTTTCATTTATAAAATTTTGTAAGTATACGAATTAGTTTTAATATACATTAAATATTTTTTAAGAATAATATTAGTTTTAGAGTTTCATCTATTAAAATATTTTTTAACTATATATATATTAAGTAAGGACTCATGTTATTTTTCTTTTTTAAAGTTTAATTTATGCGTACACGGGCTTAAATATTAAATACGGCTAAACTATTGTTAACGCGAATATTAATATCAAATGCAAGCATGGATTACTGTGATATGAAAATAAATATATGCTATTATACTTATAATAACGACTCATGAAATTATTATTTAGAATTTATATATGGATATACAGAAAAATAATTTTAAAAGACTTTACGGAGCATATTTCAACTTCATCAAGAGGACTTCCCTCACTACGAAAGGTGTCTCGTGGATGGCGTACTGATATATCTCCTATTCTTGCTGATTATGTGCTACTAAACTCGCATATTTTGTATAACATGATATCAATATATAAATTTAAACAACAATATCAACTTCAACATCAACATCTGTGTCAGTTAACCAAAGTTATATTTTTAAACCAGCAAATTTTGTACAAAATATTATTGTAAAGATATTAATATATAATAAAAAAATCTTGAACAAGTATTAGTTGTAATTATATCATAATTTTCACGGGTAAATTCTTATATGTCTACATACTAAACTAAAATTTTAAAATAAATTTGATTCATGTGTAAACCCCGTACATGCACGGGACTTATAGCTAGTTACATGGGAAAAAGTTTACACAACATCACTTTATAAATTGAGGCTATAATAGACGAATGTACCCTGTGCTATAAATAGTATTCATTTTCTTAACGGTGAAATATCCGATTGATGTTTCTTGTTTTTGTTACAATATGATAATAGAAACAAAATTTAACTTAGTAAAATATAAAATTAAAATTTAATAACAATACATGATTTAACACTACCAGGGTTCAAGCGCGATTCAGCTGCGGGCACCCTGTAATTTTATTTTTTTGATTAATAATTTATTTTATTTATACATTTTTTGGCAATAGCTTTACTGATTAGTTTTTATGGCAAAAGTTTAATGAAATTTTGCTTTGTTTGTATTATTTTATTTATTATTTATTTTATGTTTTTGTTTAGTAGTTTGTTTGGTTTGTACAATATGTGAACATATTTTAGTTTATTATATTTTTTTTGACAATAAATTTATAGATATCAAAAATTTTATTTAGCTCTTGTCCGTTCGGGCTCGAGCCCGTTTGACCCGTGCCCATTAGGGCTCGAGCCCATTACCCGTTCGGGCTTAAAAATTTGTATAATATGCTTTATTATTTGTATTAGTGACATTTAATGCAGGAATTGTGTTCAAGTTGGTTGTACAATATAATTGATAATTTGTAAATTTTATGTAAGAGGTGTTTTAATAAGTGTATTAATTGTATTTATTGACTATTTAATTAATTGTATTTAATATAAATAATGATCAATTTTAAGTCATTAATTTTCAATTTTAAGTAATTAATTTTAAACTTTAATGGCAAAAAATGTCTAATTATGTTGAATCACTTGTACTTTTAGCATTAAAATGTGTAATGCTTAATTTTAAGTATTATATTAATAGTAGGCATTCATGCTTTATAATATAGTACTAGCTTATTGACCTGTTAACACCGGGTATTTTTTAAAGAAATAAGGAAATGAGATGATAAGAAAATTGATAACGTAAACATGTTCAATTTAATATATGAAAGAAAGAATGAGACAATGCGTCAATTATCCGATAACAATTGAGTTTGTTACAATTATACTAAAAAACATCCAAGCGTTAGCGAATCTAAAATTCATTGTGTCGAACAGAAAATGGTGTGTGTGAGCGCCTATCGATTCAAAACCCAATGTCCATGCCGTGCACACCTAAGAGTCCGTAGATGATGTAATTAAATGCATATTGTTATTGATAATATATTATAATTGAGAATATGAGAAAGAAAAAAGGACGTGTGTATTTTACATACCTCTTATAATTTTGATCATAGACCTTCAAGTACTTCTGAATACATGGCATTTGTTGTAGTTTTGGAGACATTACCATCCCGATCACAAACGACAACCTTCAAACATTTCTTGCTTTTTACTCTTTAAACAACAACTTACAGTTGTCCATGTGTGAAAACTGAAAACAGGACGCGGCAAGTACAAACCAACTTTAGAAAGCGCTTGACCTTGGCTTTTGTTGATTGTCATGGCAAATGAAACTGAGATAGGATATTGTTTTCTGACACTCTTAAGAGGCAAATGCTTATCTGACGGAGTAATTCGCAACCTTGGTATAATCACCTTTTTTCCAAAGTTGGTTCCGTTAATGATGTGCGCATGAATAGAGGTATTACCCAAAACCCGCTCGTAAGTAATTAGAAATCAAATATTTTAGGAAATGAAAAAACATTTTATGTATATGATCGTAGTTTTAGGATCGTTTCATCAATTCAAAGCTAATGTCAATTTGACAGTCCATGTTTTTAACTTGACTTCCTATAAAACCCATACAATCAAAAGTCAAAAGTCAAATATCATAAGAAAAATCTATTCCTTAGCATTGATTATCTTATAAGGACCATAACTCAAAATTTAGCAATTCAAAAACCATACACAAAAAATGGCAATCCAACTAGTTTAGAAAACTAACTAAACCAATTTACATGTAATTTGAAATTAACTACACATCCTTATTTGACTTGTACACATATCCATGCCTGGCCAAAATTAAAAGAAACTTTGACATGAATCACCCCTGCACAAGTTGGTAACACCCTTTAAGAGGACTAAAACAATAAGCATACGATGGATAATCAAAGGATAACACCAATTGCAAATAAACATAACAATCTAGTGAACTTTTATTGTAGAACTATACTACAGATGTAAAGTGGAATGAGTACGGGGCAAAAGACATGGTGTATACTAAGAAAATTATCTTTATGTCATGATTTAATAGATTAGGTTAAAGAATTTGTAATTGAGATCAAGGTTATAACTCTATCAGATCAAAATGGGTAAAAAAAATGAATTAAAAAGAAACAGATCACTTGGGTACCAATAGATTTCATGTACCAACATGCTTATTCTTAAGTACTTGTTAGTTGTTCCTTCTAAACTAAGAGAAATTAGCAGTTACATCCAAACCCCTTAAAACCCCTTGCAAATATATTTATGCATCCAAACACTAAAAAGTATGCAATAAGCACTTAAAAAATCAATCCTAAACACCCACTTGCACTCAAATAAAGAGCTTCATCCAAACACTAAAAGTCTGAACCCGGAAAAATATGCAATAGGCACTTAAAAGATCAATCCCAAACACCCCCTTGCACTCAAATAAAGAGCTTCATCCAAAAACAAAAAGAATGCTTATCTTCTTAAAAACTTTGAAATAATGCAAGAAGTAGAGACTTACATAAGCAGTATTATAAATTAATATTTTCGCAAAATTTAATAGCATAATCAATGCTCAAGAAGTGCTCAAACCTGCGACAACATAAGATTTTTTTCATTACTTCGCAAATAGTGATAAGTCATCATATCACAATTAGTGGCCAAACTATCAGCTTTTGAGTAATAACTTATAGGAATTATGGCCAAAATTCAAACGGTAACTATATAATGTCTAGCGTTCATATTCAGATGATCAATAAGCATATATTTTATTTTTTATTTTTTTTGTCAAAAAGCGGATTTATACAATCCCTAAACCTGAATACAATGAAAAAGAAGATAGTTGAACTAACCCGTAAATGAAGCAAATCTGATTTCTATTTATCAAAAAATGACAAACTTGATCATGAAGAATACTTGTAAAATGTTGAGATGAAGAGAAATAAGTTATAAGCTGTCAACTTAAATATGTATTACAATACTGTTTCAAGACAATACCTTAAAATTTAGCTTCAAATGTAGCAACAGAATGTTAATATCAGTTGAGTTATTTCGAGTCCAATGGCTCATGTGTATGCAGCTACATAAAGCTTGATCATAGCTTGTGTGACCCAGAAAAACATTGAAAATATTAGTTTTTACTGTCCTAATAAAAGAACATACGGTCAATTACTTTTAGTGCATATATAACAGAGTTACAAACATATATGTTAATGATACAACATATTTCCTTATGATGAGTTGAGTCATTTGTATGTCGCATTGTGACAGTTAGCACATTTCGACAATTGTGTCAATTCATTGGTCTTTCAACTAAAAATATCCAACCTGATGCAACTTAATAAGTAATCTGGTTTAAGCTTTTTAACACGGTGACAAAATATAGAAAGCTAAGATCATGACACTTAAAAGGAACTTCAATCCACAATATAACAATATAGTATTAGTATTAACTCTACCTATTAAGTGAACTATAAAAAATGATCACATGAGCTTGGTACCTCATCAAAACTATTATGTTATCAAGAATCTACACACTAAAGAGTAAAAGAAACTTTTTGTAAGCATTAAATCTACTCACTGTATCAAGTATACAAAGGTGGATAGCAAAAGTATTTGGTCAATGTTCTTGTTTCAAACTGCGTGATCTTCTAATGCATGATGGGGGGAATACACATGTACTGTGATTAAGCTTTGTTACTAACAACACATAGGTTTACCCAACATGGTAGTATAGGATTAGTATTAAATCCATTTTCAACAGAGTTTTGTGTCATGTACCTTAACATCATTGTTTGGCATGCAGTGCAACGTGATGAACAAATTTAGGGTTAAATATTAGTAAAGGTAGTGAAATCAAACTTAAAACTATTGCTTTCATAGTTAACTTTTAATGTCAAATATCAGTGGTAATATATTTCTAAAGTAAAGCTTCCACAAAATTTGTTCATTAGTAATATCAATGCCAAGTTCTTGCGTGCTACATCTACTGAGATTGGACGTTTTCAAGAGAACCGAATATCACAAAGGACAATGGTTTGGTTTGTCAATTATTTCTGAAAATGTCATCCTTGATCTCATATTTTTTTGGATAAAAGGTCAACAACCCGGTAAATATATTACTTCAAAAAACTTTTAAGTACAACGGATATGGGTGAATCCCATATCTCAGCCCGTTACATAGGCGAAAAGCTTACATAACAAGATACTTCCTATTTTCAAAACAAGAAAACAAACCATTACTCACATGATAGTATTGACTCTGACAAAAGATAAACTACTTCCTACGACCATGGAGATTAAAACCATAAATGGCATTAAGAGCATCCAATTCCCCTGGAAGATCATAAATTTGCTTCGAATAATCATCATAGTCATACTCATCTTCACGCTCATGACCACCACCAAAAAGATTTGCTGATTCGTCAAACGTGTTAAGAACCTCTTCCTCATCACTATCAGAAACCACAACCTCACCCACCTTGATCTCATATTTAATCACATTTAGTGTGATTACAATGCTTATAGCTAAAATAACTAAACCAAAGGCACGTGAAACTAATGTGACAATTAGAAAAAAGTAGGGATTTTTAGTAAGCCACAAAGCTTTTAAAAAAAATACTAAAAAAAGACCAGTACCTCAATCGTAAAATCTTTGACCCTCAGATTTGGAGTTCGAGTTCTAATCACAACCTAAAAAAACATAATTGAATTTGTAAGACCAAATCAAGTATCAAAACATGCTAATTAATAAAAGAAACACATAATTCAATTACTATATCAATTAAAATTCATAAAGTAATCTAAAATCAAAACAAACACGCACCATGTCTTGTGTTTTAACATCAATCTCAAAGTGAGTTCCCATAACAAAAACCTTCATCTTTCAACTTATTTACCTGCAATCTATGAAATCGAAACAAAATTAAATTGATTGTTAAATAACATCAAAATAACTTTACTACGTGATTTAAAGCAAACCCCAAAAAAAACTTAATATGTGTAACAATTACATATTTTATGGTTTCGAAATCATAGAATCACTGGCATATTCATAGAAAGAAAATGGAGATCCGTCGTGTTTTTTAATCGGTTGAAGCTCATAGTTCGAAACTGGTGATATGTTATTGGTGATGTAACAGGTGATATTATTGCAATGATTTGTATAACGCCTATATATTAAAAGGATGATGTAACTGATTGAGGAAGGAGCTTGTAGAGGAAGATTGTGCAGATTTTTTTTGAATGTGAATCGTATTGAAGAAGGTTATTAAGAATTGATGAATTGTGTTGATTTTGTCCTTTTGAATTTGAATGGGATGAAGAAACTGATATTAAAAAGGGATAAATGATCATCAATACTTTACAAAGATAACTCACCAAGGAGCGTGTGAGACGGTGTATATGTGTGTTGACTTGTTATTTCAGTTTTAGAAAAATTATAGCATTAGGGTCACTACTACAAAATAAGGCTTTTAGACCGGTTCTCAGACACTTTTAGACCGGTGCACGAACAGGTCTAGATGGGGGGAGGTCCAAAAGATGAACACACATATAGACCGGTGCTTCAACCGGTCTAAAAGACTCGTTATATAGACCGGTGCTTAAACCGGTCTAAAAGACTCGTTATATAGGTCTAAAAGACTTGTTTATAGACTGGTGATTATAATACAAATCGGTCTATATGTGTATTTTTCCCAAAAAAATAAAAAAATCAGCAAGCAATTCTAAACAGCTCTCTTTACAAAAGTTTCAGTAAGGAATTCCAAACAGCCCATATGTGGCCATAAATTCATTGGAAAGTTCATACAAAAATGTGAACAATATATACAAAGTGTGAAAGTAATCCCAAATCAGTTGCTCCGTTTGTGTCACAAGTTTGATCTCTTTCTCCCACTTCTAAATCTCTTCTTGTTTTTGTTTGTATTTCTTCAATGTGATTCAGAAGACCTCTGCATCAAGGAACAACAATTATTCAAAATGTAACTTACAACATCACCAAAGGGTGTTTTATAAGTCCTGTTAATAAGAAATCCAAACAGCCCTAATATATATTTTATAAGTAGTTTCTGTAAGTTTTCACAAAAAATGAGTTGAGAGACACCACATCCAGATATACAAATGCATATAAAAAAGATGATAAGCTTACCATGTGCTGCAAAATCGCAACTCATGAGTGACAGTACATCAAGCATCTCACTTTGGCAGTTTGGCTACTTGCTGCAAAATTACAACTTTGGATAGTAACTTGTTGAGTTAGTTAATTTGATTATATAAAAAAAAGCTTAAGTAGTAGAAAGGAAAGTATATAATAATACAAAAATCTTAACAATCTTAAACAAATACTATCTATTGTAAACTAGATATCAATTTCACCATTCTGTTTCAGTTTAGCATCTAATAGTACTTATTTAGTATGCTGCGTATCAAAATGAGTTTGTTTAAATTTTTGGTAAATGACACTATCAACAGATTACCATGTATGCATTTTTACTTTATAAAGGTGATCCAGGCAAAAACAAAGAAATATCATCAAAAAATAAACTAACTAGAGTGACTATTGGCAAACCATTAAGTATCTCTACGTTTACATATAATAGGCCTATAAAATGCTCTGCACTAACACTTTGAGGTTATGCAGTTTGGACAAATTTCTTGTCTATAATAAGAAGTCGCAGCCACTAAAGTAGCTTGTAAAAACGTTGCTGTAACGAAATCATACTCTTACCTTATGTGTTTTGTGAATTAATGAAGATAGTCCTTTTGAACGATAATGGTACTCAGTTACTCACCATCTTGGCACTGTGTCATTTACCAGCTAGGTAGATAGGATATGATATATAACCTCTAATCCATCACAGACTTCATGAGTGAATTGACACTTCATATGAGGTCTTTTTAAGGAGGTCTAAAATGTATATTGTGGTAGAGATCAACAATCAACCAAATCACTGTATTTTGATCCATTTTTAGAATAAGTGTGTGCTTCATGTATCCGCCACCATGATATCTTCTTCTTCAATACAAAAGTCCTGTCAATAAGATATAACTTGTAAATGATATATATTGATACTTAAGTCCTATCAATAAGCATTGCAAAACAGCCCCTATATAAGTATATTATAAGCCATTTCAAGTAGGAATCGCAAACATCTCATATACTATCGTCATAAGTAGTTTCAATGAGCAACCCAAAGATCCCCTACATTATTATCATAACTCATAAGTCCATGGTTTAGATGAGTTCATGAGTCTTGTTTACCTCAAAACAACATCCATCACATAGGGTTACAAATAATTCACAAAGCTTTCTAATCACATATAGTGCATCATTTTTCTTACTCACCAAACAAAACCGACACTCCAAGAGACCCAACTGATTCTTCCATCTTTAGTTATAATTCAAACCCATTAATCAAGAACTAACCACAAGAAAGAAACAGATTTGTGACTCATGAAACCACCATTCGATGGGTTAAGATTTTTTTTACCTTGTTTTCCATATTACACGCTTCCACCATTAATTCACCCATTATATCCTTACAGTAAGTAGACAAAAGAGCTAACAAGAACTCCAAGAAGCTATAGCAAAAAAAAAAAAAAAAAAAGCATGGGTGTCAATGAATAACTTGGGTAAAATAGTTATAAAAACATCTCAAATATATTTATTCACTTATATCGTTTGGAAAAGCAGAAAACCACAAATCCCTAAACAACATGTATCTAACAAAACATCTCAAATGGATTAGAATATCAAAAGTTTGTAAATAAAAAAGCTAAACCAAACAGCCCCAATTCTGAAGAAATCCTAAGAAGCTATTTTCCCAACATATCTTAATTCATAACATGTATTGTAAGATTAAGCAACCAAAAAGCTTAAATAAGCATAAACCACGAACTAATTTGTTAAAATCAAAGTCTAGGATTCGGGTTGGGATTTGGGAAGATCCGTAATAAGGATCTGTTTACTAATTGTGTTGCATACCTCATTCTTGATGTATTTGAGGCTTCGAGCTAAACTTGTGGGTGTGAAAAAGTTGAAGTTTCATTTGAATGAGAGGGGTTTGTGTACTTGTTTGAGGGTTTTGAGTTTAGCGGTATGTGAAAAAGTTGAAGTTTCATTTGGCCGCCAAAAACAAAAGTGAAAAAGAAATTATTTGGGCCGGTGTTTTAGCAAGCAGGTCTATTTGGCTAAGTCATCAAGACCCCTTCATTTTTGATACTACCCGGTCTATATTATTTTTTCATATATAGACCGGTGTTAACCATTTGCACCTGTCTATATAAGTTTTGGCGGGCCTAATTGCTTAAATAGACCTGTATTTTTCGAAAAGGATCTTAAAGAGGAGGTCTAAAAGGCATGTTTTGTAGTAGTGGATGTTGTACATAGTTGGTTAAATAAGGAAGTTCACATCAGCGAATTAATTGGATTTTTAATGTTCTGTGCTTAAAAAACTTGTCCAAAACCTTCATTTATTATATAGTATAGATAGATGATTATCATGTGCACATATACTTTTTGTTGATATGAATAAATCAAATAAAATTCATCTTTCAAAGAAGGAAATGTGGTCGATATTTTGATAGCATATCATTCAATCTTCTTGCTACGATATTTTAAATTAATGTAAGTAATGTTAAAAGACATTAAAACGTGATTATATTTGTCAACAAATAAGGTAATTAAGTTCTATTAATCTATATATAGATATAAGAAATTAGTATCACGTGTGCTACTTAACAACTTGAGTAATGTTCATCGGATGGAATATATTCATTACTTGAGTGCTTACTATATAAGAACGCAAAGACTCACCCTTCTCTCATCAACAACCTTAAACATTCTCAAGTATTTTAATCTCAGCATATACGTTTTACATAATTTCGTTATAGTTCGTCATGACAAAAGTGTACCCAAAGACCATTATTCCTGTTCATGGATCTTCATCTACATGTAAGAATCCTGTTGTCTTTACAGTTTGGAAGAAGTCTCTTGTGTTTAATTGCGATGGGTTCACAGTGTATGATTCTAAAGGTAATCTTGTATATCGAGTAGACAACTATGTCGCAGGAGGAAATGGTGAGATTGTTCTCATGAATGCCTCAGGCCGTGCTCTCTACACCATCTGTCGCAAGGTATATAAATATTTATTTATACGGAGTACTAGTCATGTTTTGAATTGTATTACATAGTTATTAATAAGGTGATTACTGTAATGAACAGAAGTTAAGCCTATCGGATAGCTGGATGGTGTATGACGGAGAAACATTGGTAAAACCACGGTTTTTAGTGAAGAAACATCTGAACCGTCTTAATACCAAGTCCCTCGCGTATGTGAGCCTAACAGGATCATCTGAATATAACCACCTTAGCAATAATAGAAATATCATATATGAGATAGAACGCTCATACACTCAAAAATGTTGTGTCGTGTATGATGACAAGCGACGTTGTGTTGCTGAGATACGGCAGAAAGAAGCCAAGACTGGAGTTTCACTTGGGGGAGATGTTTTTAATTTGGTTGTACAGCCTCTAGTCGATCCCAACATAGCCATGGCCTTGGTGATTGCGTTATATCAAATGTTTGGTTCTTCTAGACATTTTCTTACATAAAATTCATCCCGACTACTCAAAATGTAGTGCAGAAAATAAATTATGTTACAACCTTTTGATGTTATCAAAAGATAGAAATTCATGGCTTAGTTTGTTCTTCATGTTAGACTTGATGGCCTAGTAATGCGTATTCATGATGTGCGGCTATCTAATTTTATGAAGTATAAACATTTTTTGATCTATTTAATCCATCATTTGGTATATATCACAGGCATATGCTCATATACGTATTTAAAGTATTGCTTTTAATATAGATTATGTATATTTTTTTCTTGCGATCACACAACAATTACGCATTGTAATAAAAAATTGCAATTAGCATGTTCCAGTTATACTTAACTATATTCGATAACATTTAATAAATGACATTGTGATGGTTCAGTTATTCACTTACATGGTTTATTGACTTAAAACTTGATCAAATAACTTATAACTTCACCATATAAACAAAACCATGTATCAAGAATATTGCACAAAAAAAGGAGACAACAACTGTGATATACTGTCCAGATCCACCTCCAGTCAGAACACATCGATCAACAATGATCTGAAGTCAGATGGGCTTAATGTTAATACTAAAAGAAGGTGTCCAACATATGTGGATATTCGCACGAGTTATGGAATAACAGAATAGAATGTTCTTCGGTATTCAAAATTCCTACCCAATGCCCGGTCTCATTTTGATGACATGTTTCCAGATAATTACGAGGAACCACAGTTTCATTTGCCTGTTGGCAAAATAGATCCTCAAATTGGGATTGATATGGAAAGATGCTTCAAGGATAAAAAATGATTAGAGAAATAACTATGACAAAGTGGAGAAAACGTATCGAAGGATCTCAAAAGGGAAGATTTTTCTTGGTCTAATATAAATAGCTCTTTTATGGCCTATCCTTTCAAAATAGTTGACGGTGCTGGAGGTAGTTTATATTGTACCACAGGTAGATGGAGAAAAATAACACAAAAGTTGGATAAGACGCACACATGGACGCTTGCTCCAACTGCTGAGCAGTTAGCTTCTTTGATCTTGAAGAAGGACAAAACGCACTAGCGCAGTAACGTTCACTTTTCAACATATGTGCCTGGGCTTCAAAAGGTGATTTGTAGTTTTCCGAATTTGTTATTGCATTGTGAAATGTGTGTGTTTATTGGCGTGTGTTATATTGTGTACCTAGCTTACTAGACATACATACATGATACATCTGAGATGGATCACAAAATTTATTTGTGAAGGTGGGATTCTCTTACAGAGGATGCATGCATGTAGTTTGTTTAGCTTACATGTAGCCAATGATTGAATGCATATGCTTAAGATTAACACTTTATAAAATAGATTCTTAGGGTTCTATATTTATCTTTTAGCTTCAAACTGATTAAGCAATTTAGTTTCAATAATTTAAATTAAGCTTATTAATTTAAAATATTTATGATTTTCACAAGGCCAACCGTAATTAAGCATTTCAGTTTAAATTAACCTTCCGGGGCTTTGCCTGGGGAGATAATCGAATCAAGGGTTCACTGAGAATCCAAGATCAATTAGAGGGGGTTTTATCTAAAACTACTCTATCATTTATGCAATATTTGAAGTAGAACAAGGCGTTTTAACTTTTGAGTTGGAACTACTTAAATAAATATTTTTATGGTTTATACATGCATGCATATGTGCATGTAAATTGAATGTATAGAGCAAGAGTTTCGTTAATAATAATCTGCTTGTTACTTTGTTATTGTTGTGGGTTAAATTGACTAGTATTTAAGAATAATGTTGGAATATATGATCAGAAAGACTGAAAACAATGATTTAACATTAACAGGTGCACATATAGTTTTTTTGTTGATATGCATAAATCAAATAAAATTCATCTTTCAAAGAAGGAAATGTGGTTGATATTTTGATAGCATATCATTCAATGTTCTTGCTACAATATTTTAAATTAATGTAAGTAATGTTAAAAGACATAAAAACGTGATTATATTTGTCGATATATAGATATAAGAAATAAGTATCATGTGTGCTATTTTACTACTTGAGTAATGTTCATTGGATGGAATATATTCATTACTTGAGTGCTTACTATATAAGAACGCAAAGACTCTCCCTTCTCTCATCAACTACCTTAAACATTCTCAAGTATTTTAATCTCAGCATATACGTTTTACATAATTTCTTTATAGTTCGTCATGACAAAAGTGTACCCAGAGACCATTATTCCTGTTCATGGATCTTCAACTACATGCAAGAATCCTGTTGTCTTTACAGTTTGGAAGAAGTCTCTCGTGTTTAATTGCGATGGGTTCACAGTGTATGATTCTAAAGGTAATCTTGTCTATCGAGTCGACAACTATGTCGCAGGAGGAAATGGTGAGATTGTTCTCATGAATGCCTCAGGCCGTGCTCTCTACACCATTTGTCGCAAGGTATATAACTATTTATATATACGGAGTGCTAATCATGTTTTGAATTGTATTGCATAGTTATTAATAAGGTGATTACTGTAATGAGCAGAAGTTAAGCCTATCGGATAGCTGGATGGTGTATGACGGAGAAACATTGGTAAAACCACAGTTTTTAGTGAAGAAACATCTGAACCGTCTTAATACCAAGTCCCTCGCGTATGTGAGCCTAACAGGATCATCTGAATATAACAATGTTAGTAATAATAGAAATGTCATATATGAGATTGAACGATCATACACTCAGAAGTGTTGTGTCGTGTATGATGACAAGCGACGTTGTGTTGCAGAGATACGACGGAAAGAAGCCAAGACAGGAGTTTCACTCGGGGGAGATGTTTTTAATTTGGTTGTACAGCCTCTAGTCGATCCCAACATGGCCATGGCCTTGGTGATTGCATTATATCAAATGTTTGGTTCTTCTAGACATTTTCTAACATAAATTCAACCAGACAACCCAAAATGTAGTGCAGAAAATAAATTAAGTTACAAACCCTTTGATGTCGTCTAAAGATAGAAAAGTTAACATTAATTCATGATTTAGTTGGTTCTTCATGTTAGACTTGATGGCCTAATAATGCGTATTCATGATGTGCGGCTATCTAATTCTATGAAGTACAAACATTTTTTGATCGATTTTATCCATCATTGGCATCACAGGTATATGCTCATATACGTTTTTAACGTATTGCTTTTGTCAATCTAATAGAGATTATTATTTTTTCTTGCGATCACACTACAATTACGTGTTGTAATAAGAAATTGCAATTAGCATGTTCCAGTTATACTTAACTAGCAGAGTGCCTTCCCTTTGCGACGGATGATTATTGGATAACATTTAAAAAATGACATTGTGATGGTTCAATTGTTCACTTACATGGTTTATTGACTTAAAACTAGATCAAATAACTTATAACTTCACCATATAAACAAAACCGCGCATCAAGATTCAAGAATATAATACTGCACAAAAAATGGAGACAACAACTGTGATCTACTGTCCAGATCCACCTCCAGTAAGAACACATCAAGAATGACATGAAGTCAGATGGGCTTAATGTTAATACTAAAAGAAGGTGTCCAACATATGTGGATATCCATACAGAGTTGTGAAATAACAGAATAGAATGTTCGTGGGTGTTCAAAATCCCTACCCAATGCGCGGTCTCATTTTGATGACATCGTTCCAGATATTTACGAGTAACCACTTTTTTGCTCGCTTGTAAGGGGTGGCACAAGGGTAAAGCTACTAAAGCCATCGATTTAGGCCCCTAAAATTTTAAGGTCCCCGATTTTCTAAAGCACCATCATGTATAAAGTCGTTACATCTATTCTTCAGCATCGTCTTTAAGGCCCTAGAATTTTTTAATCCCCCTAATTTCCTAAAATACCTGATACAATTTAGGATTTGAAGCCGCAACTACATTTATCTGTGTTCTTTTGACCTAAAGTTTATTAGATACTAAGTCCATCATTTTAATTTTATGAAAATGAAAGAACACATACAAGCGCACTCGTGTTGGTTCAATTTTGTTGTCTTAGCCCTACCTCTAGAGCACTGAAAGAACAACGTTTGGTTTCTCTATTTGTTATTTGGTCTTTCAGTCATCAACCGGCTCTTAATCTACTAAGCGTTCTTAGTTTTTCTAGAGAGACGTTATATAGACAATTTTACTAAAACCGTAGCAAAATAATCGAAAGGCCCTGTTTTAAAACTTTGCTTTAGGCCTCCGTAAGGATTGAGTCGCCTCTATAGCCTGTTGGCAAAATTGATCCTCAAATTGGGATTTGATATGGAAAGATGCTTCAAGGATAAAAAAATGATTAGAGAAATAACTATCACAAAGTGGAGATAACGTATCGAAGGATCTCAAAAGGGAGGACTTTTCTTGGTTTGAGTCTATATGGCGGTGGGTTTAAACCCCGTGGATTAGTTGACTGAGAGATCGGAACCATGGTTACCTAAAAGAAAAGATAGCAGCATTTTTTTATTATTTATTATTTTTATTTTTTATTATTATTTTTTTTTACAGTCTATGCTCACTTATTGGGTTAATAAATGGGCGTTTTATAGCCTATCCTTTCGAAATAGTTGATGGAGCTGGAGGTTGTTGAAATTGTACCATAGATAGATGGAGAAAAAGAACACCAAAGTTGGATAAGACTCACACATGGACGCTTGCTCCAACTGCTGAGCAGTTAGCCTCTTTGATCTTGCAGAAGGGCAAAACACAGTAACGTTCACTTTTTCAACGTATGTGCGCGTGGGCCTCAATAGGTGATTTGTAGTTTTCCGAATTTGTTATTGCATTGTGAAATGTGTGTGTTTATGGCGTGTGTTATATTGTGTACGTAGGTTTCTAGACATACATACATGATACATCTAGATGGATCACCAAATTTGTGAAGGTGGGATTCTGTTATAGAGGATGCATGCATGCATGTAGTTTGTTTAGCGTACCTGTAGCCAATGATTGAACCTGCTTTTTACATGCGCATTGCTTAGTTGAACGCATATGCTTTATAGGATTAACACTTTATAAAATAGATTCTTAGGGATCTATATTTATCTTTTAGTTTCAAATTAATTAAGCGATTTAGTTTCAATAATTGAAATCAAGCATTTTAGTTTAAAATATTTATGATTTTCACAAGGCCAACAGTAATTAAGCATTTCAGTTTAAATTGACCAAGTCTCTTCCGGGGTTTTGCCTGGGGAAATAATCCGTTTTATTTGCTAAGAACTAGTTCTTCCTGTACCGGAAGACTATGCCGAAATCAAGGGTTCATTGAGAATCCCAAGATAAATTAGAGGGTTTTTTTTTTTTTTTTATTTTATTTTATTTTATTTTATTTTTATCTAAAACTACTCATTTATGCAATATTTGAAGTAGAACAAGGCGTTTTTACTTTTGAGTTGAAACTACTTAAAGAAATACTTTTATGGTTTATACATGCATGCATATGTGCATGTAAATTGAATGTATAGAGCAAGAGTTTCGTTAATAATAATCTGCTTGTTACTTTGTTATTGTTGTGGGTTAAATTGACTAGTATTTAAGAATAATGTTGGAATATATGATCAGAAAAACTGAAAACAATGTGTTCCCCACGATTATATTTATCAAATATTGAGGAATAATAGCCTCTTTGAAAGTGTTAATTTATAATATTTTAGAGTGAACTTTAACCAAAAACAATTTATCTTAGCCAAGCATAATATCATTTTATTTAAGATTTGATGCCAAAATTGCTATTCGTCAACCTGGCCGGTTTGAACCTTCTATTCTCTTTGACGTCGTTCCATGTGAAGCTAGTATTACATAATATTAGACAAAGTTGTAGTTTATTAAAAAGTATCCACACTCTAGAACATAGACTCCAACTTTAGTTTGTATCAGTTAGACACTAAGAGCTCATGGTACGGTGCGTTATAGCCCGTGTTTTTTACCTATGACGCAAGTGAACCATACCGGTTCTCGCTTTATAGGATCTTGCGCTGTGGTCACTAGCAGAATTATGCGTAATTTTATTTTTTTATTCATTTCCGACGGATAGTTTTGTGTTTTAAAAAAAGTAGTCGTAGTATTTAAATTTGTAGCCGTTCTTTTGAAAAAAAACACTCCTTTTACCCATTTATTACTCTTTAAAAATTCTATAAACACCTTTTAAGTTACTTATTTTTAACACACACTTCCAGCTATAAAATGCTAATTCTCTTTATTACCTTCGGAAAAATATTACAGATCCCAACTATGTTCATTACGATGTTTACATTAAAGACGACGTGAGTAAGTATACTCGGAATTTTCAATCTTATGAAAAATTTCAAGCTTTGGGTAATCATCAAGCCGAGAATTCAAGTCCTCATACAAGGACACTGATATCATGCGAATGAGAGGTTGCGGAACAACGGCTTTTGAAAGATTATTTTTGCGATGAAAACAATCCACTTAAATGCCCGATGAGGAATTTTCGGCGAATATATTATATGAGTTCAAAACATTGTAAACAAATAGTCAGTGATATTACCAATTACAACGTTGAACCTCTTCCCGAAATTTTATTTTAAACAACGACCGGATTATCAAGAAATGCACATTGGCTATACGCCAACCTGGCATACAACACAACACTGGAGCGTTTGACTAGTACTTGCAAATTGGTGGACATTTTTCACATGATTGTCTACAAAACTTCACTAAACACATATATACTTTATGAGTGTTTAAAAACACCTGATTTTAATAACATCCAACATATATATGCATTCCACAAAGAAAAACATGGTCTTTCGGGAATGCTTGAGAGCATTGATTGTAAGCATTGGGAATTGGTAGAATGTCCAAATTCATTACACGGGAAATAAAATATATGTGATCATAAATACCGACCTCTGATGCTTGAAGCCGTTGCATTATAGGATTTGTGGATTTCCATGCATATTTTGGTATTGCGGGCTCAAAAAATGACCTCAATGTACTATATACTTCAAACTTATTTGATCACCATATTGACGATATTACTCCGGAAGCTCCATTTGTAGTAAACGAAAAAACATACAAAAAGGATTACTATTTAGCGGATGAAATTTATCCTTACCGACGTTAATCAAAATGTTTTCTATTGCAAAGGGTGATAGAACAAAGAAGTTTAAAGAAGTTCAAGAAAGTGCAAGGTTGTTGGGGAACTTTACAACAACCCGCCCGTGCTTACCAAGTCAACAAGCTATGAAGAATCATCTATTGTTGCATCATGTTACATAACATGATACTGAAGATCAAGAATTCGCTGTTAGTGAGTTTAATGAATTGTATGTTTCTCCGCAATCGAATTTTCAACGTACCTGGGTTGAAAGATTTGACATAAATCTAAAGAAAAATAAAGAATTTCGGGATAAGAAAGTACACAACGACATTCCATAAGATCTTGTGGAACATTAATAGAACCTTAATCACCAAATTGTATTTTTTTTCCAATTTCGCATTTTTAGTGTATCGTTATTTTTAATTTAATGAGATGTGTTGTTTTATTTGAAAAAAAAGATAAAAATAAAAATAACAATCAATGGAGCCGTGGGTGTCTTATAACTTTAGTCATGAAAGAGTTTGTTTTTTGGTTAAGTTATACGTTCTGAATCTTTTATATAATAAAAGAATTACATAATTTTGGAGCGTTTTTGCAAAACCTTCTTATTGAAAAAAGAATTAGACCAATATGATTAGTCAATAGAAAGTCAAAATTGGATTGATTTTGGTCAAATCTTTATAAATTTGGTGGAGAAATTTGGTAAAGAAAAAAACCATAAAAATATTTGTGTCAAATTTGTTAAAATAAAAACTTAAAAAAAAAGAAGAAAGAGGAAGTAGTTAATAAAACTTTAGTAGTTAAATTTTACATAAATTATATAGAGTTAAGTGTAACATTACAAGTTTTCATATTTTTAATAACTTTAGGAAAATAAATAAATAACCCCTACACTTTATACCCCTTATACTTTATAAGATGAATTTTGTTTAAAATTACATGAGTATTTATATTATTTTCAAACTTTCATTTATAAAATTTTGTAAGTATACAAATTAGTTTTAATATACGTTAAATATTTTTTAAGAATAATATTAGTTTTAGAGTTTTATCTATTAAAATATTTTTTAACTATATATATTAAGTAAGGACTCTTGTTATTTTTCTTTCTTAAAGTTTAAATTATGCGTACACGGGCTTAAATATTAAATACGGCTAAACTATTGTTATCGCGAATATTAATATCAAATGCAAGCATTGATTACTGTGATATGAAAATAAATATACGCTATTATACTTATAACAACGACTCATGAAATTATTATTTAAAATATATATATGAATATCCAGAAAAACAATTTTAAAAGACTTTACGTAGCATATTTCAACTTCATCAAGAGGACTTAGTGTCTCGTGGATGGCGTACTGATATATCTCATATTCTTGCTGATTATGAGCTACTAAACTCGCACATTTTGTATAACATAATATCTATAGATAAAGTTAAACAACAATATCAACCTCAACATCAACATCTGTGTCAGTTAACCAAATTTAAATCTTTAAACTAACAAATTTTTTACAAAATATTATTGTAAAGATATTAATACATAATAAAAAAATCTTGAACAAGCATTAGTTGTACTTATATCATAATTTTCACGGGTAAATTCTTATATGTGTACATACTAAACTAAAATTTTAAAATAAATTTGATTCATGTGTAAACCCCGTACGTGTACATGACTTATAGCTAGTTACATGGGAAAAAGTTTACACAACATCACTTTATAACTTGAGGCTATAATAGACGAATGTACCCTGTGCTATAAATAATATTCATTTTCTTAACGGTGAAATATCCAATTGATGTTTCTTGTTTTTGTTACAACTATATGATAATAGAAACAAAATTTAACTTAGTAAAATATAAAATTAAAATTTAATAACAATATATGATTTAACATTATCAGGTGCACATATACTTTTTGTTGATATGAATAAATCAAATAAAATTCATCTTTCAAAGAAGGAAATGTGGTCGATATTTTTGATAGCATATCATTCAATCTTCTTGCTACGATATTTTAAATTAATTAAGTAATGTTAAAAGACATAAAAACGTGATTATATTTGTCAACAAGTAAGGTAAGTTCTATTAATCGATATATATATAGCTATAAGAAATAAGTATCACGTGTCCTATTTTACTACTTAAGTAATGTTCATCGGATGGAATATATTCTTTACTTGAGTGCTTACGTACTATAAGAATGCAAAGACTCTCCCTTCTCTCATCAACAACCTTAAACATTCTCAAGTATTTTAATCTCAGCATATACGTTTTACATAATTTCTTTATAGTTCATCATGACAAAAGTGTACCCAGAAACGATTATTCCTGTTCATGGATCTTCATCTACATGTAAGAATCCTGTTGTCTTTACAGTTTGGAAGAAGTCTCTCGTGTTTAATTGCGACGGGTTCACAGTGAATGATTCTAAAGGTAATCTTGTATATCGAGTAGACAACTATGTCGCAAGAGGAAACGGTGAAATTGTTCTCATGAATGCCTCAGGTCGCGCTCTCTACACCATCTGTCGCAAGGTACACAAATATTTATATATACTAATCATGTTATGAATTGTATTGCATAGTTATTAATAAGGTGATTACTGTAATGAACAGAGGTTAAGCCTATCAGATAGCTGGATGGTGTATGACAGAGAAACATTGGTAAAACCACGGTTTTTAGTGAAGAAACATCTGAACCGTCTTAATACCAAGTCCCTCGCGTATGTGAGCCGAACCGGATCATCTGATTATAACAACGTTAGCAATAATAGAAATATCATATATGAGATTGAACACTCATACACTCAAAAATGTTGTGTCGTGTATGATGACAAGCGACGCTGTGTTGCTGAGATACGGAGGAAAGAAGCCAAGACTGGAGTTTCACTTGGGGGAGATGTTTTTAATTTGGTTGTACAGCCTCTAGTCGATCCCAACGTAGCCATGGCCTTGGTGATTGCGTTATATCAAATGTTTGGTTCTTCTAGACATTTTCTTACATAAAATTCATCCCGACTACCCAAAATGTAGTGCAGAAAATAAATTATGTTACAACCCTTTGATGTTATCTAAAGATAGAAAAAGTTAACCTCAATTCATGACTTGGTTCTTCATGTTAGACTTGATGGCCTAGTAATGCGTATTAATGATGTGCTGCTATATAGTTCTATGAAGTATAAACATTTTTTGATCGATTTAATCCATCATTTGGTATCACAGGCATATGCTCATATACGTATTTAACTTATTGCTTTTAATATAGATTATATATATATTTTTTTCTCGCGATCACACAACCATTACGCGTTGTAATAAGAAATTGCAATTAGCATGTTCCAGTTATACTTAAATAGCAGAGTGCCTTCGCTCTGCGACGGATGATATTCGATAACATTTAATAAATGACATTGTGATGGTTCAGTTGTTTACTTACATGGTTTATTGACTTAAAACTTGATCAAATAACTTATAACTTCACCATATAAACAAAACCATGTATCAAGAATATTGCACAAAAAAAAAAGACAACAACTGTGATATACTGTCCAGATACACCTCCAGTCAGAACACATCGGTCAAGAATGACCTGAAGTCAGATGGGCTTAATGTTAATACTAAAAGAAGGTGTCCAACATATGTGGATATTCGCACGAGTTATGAAATAACAGATCGAATAGAATGTTCTTCGGTATTCAAAATTCCTACCCAATGCCCGGTCTCATTTTGATGACATGTTTCCAGATAATTACGAGGAACCACAGTTTCATTTGCCTGTTGGCAAAAAAGATCCTCAAATTGGGATTTGATATGGAAAGATGCTTCAAGGATGAAAAATGTTTAGAGAAATAACTATCATAACGTGGAGATAACGTATCGAAGGATCTCAAAAGGGAGGACTTTTCTCGGTCTAAGTCTATATAGTGGTGGGTTTAAACCCCGTGGATTAGTCGACCAAAAGGTCTAGACCATAATTACCTAAAAGAAAAGATGGCTGCATTTATTTTTATTTTTCTTCTTTGTATTTTTTACAGTGCATGCTCACTTATTGGGTTGATAAATAGCCCTTTTATGGCCTATCCTATCGAAATAGTTGATGGTGCTAGAGGTAGTTGATATTGTATCATAGATAGATGGAGAAAAATAACACAAAAGTTGGATAAGACGCACACATGGACGCTTGCTCCAACTGCTGGCCAGTTAGCTTCTTTGATCTTGCAGAAGGGCAAAACGCAGTAACATTCACTTTTTCAGCATATGTGCGTGGCTTCAAAAGGTGATTTGTAGTTTTCCGAATTTGTTATTGCATTGTGAAATGTGTGTGTTTATTGGCGTGTGTTATATTGAGTACCTAGCTTACTAGACATACATACATGATACATCTGAGATGGATCACAAAATTTATTTGTGAAGGTGGGATTCTCTTACAGAAGATGCATGCATGTAGTTTGTTTAGCTTACATGTAGCCAATGATTGAACCTTCTTTTAACATGCGCATTGCTTAGTTGAACGCATATGCTTAATAGGATTAACACTTTATAAAATAGATTCTTAGGGATCTATATTTATCTTTTAGCTTCAAACTAATTCAGCAATTTAGTTTCAATAATTTAAATTAAGTATTTTAGTTTAAAATATTTATGATTTTCACAAGGCCAACCGTAATTAAGCATTTCAATTTAAATTAACCTTCCGGGGCTTTGCCAGGGGAGATAATCGAATCAAGGGTTAACTGAGAATCCCAAGATCAATTAGAGGGGGTTTTATCTAAAACTACTCTATCATTTATGCAATATTTGAAGTAGAACAAGGTGTTTTAACTTTTGAGTTGAAACAAATTAAATGAATACTTTTATGGTTTATACATGCATGCATTTGTGCATGTAAATTGAATGTATAGAGCAAGAGTTTCGTTAATATAATAATCTGCTTGTTACTTTGTTATTGTTGCAGCTACTGTTGTGGGTTAAAATGACTAGTTTTTAATAAACAGGTTGGAATAAATGATCAGAAAGACTGAAAACAATGTGTTCCCCACGATTAAATTTATCAAATATTAAGGAATAATAGCCTCTTTGAAAGTGTAAATTTATACTTAGAGTGAACTTTAATCAAAAACAATTTATATATAAGCAAAGCATAATATATTTTATTTAAGATTAGATGCCAAAATTGCTATTCGTCAACCTGGCCGGTTTGAACCTTCTATTCTCTTTGACGTCGTTCCATGTGAAGCTAATATTACATAATATTAGATAAAGTTGTAGTTTATTAAAAAGTATCCACACTCTGGAACGTAGACTCCAACTTTAGTTTGAATCAGTTAGACACTAACAGCACACGGTGTAGGCTCTTCGTTCACATGTGGAGGCTTAACGGCGAGCCGTTCCTCGCAACTGCACCATGTGAGGCTCGCCGTTGGTCTTCATTCGCTACTTCTTCGTGAGCATGGCGAGGGAATTGTCTGACAAAAAGTGGATATGGACGTTGGGTTTGCAGCAATAAAAACGGATATATTACCGTTTGTATTACAAACGGTTGAGTGTTGAGTTTTTGTTATTATTATTTTTTTTCCTTCTCTCTTTTTATACACATAAACTCTATAAATACTAAACCCATTTTCATTTCTCTTCACTACATTTCAACCAACTAAAATAAAAACTTTTATATCTCTTCTCCAAATAAACACAAAAATGTCTCAAAACCCGAATGAAGGAGGCTATTTTCACGAACCTCTTAACGTCAAACCAACATCAATACGGGGGAGCCTCAAACTCTTCTACTCCATCATCGCAAAATCCAAACCCTTCGTCGCCATACGGTTCGCAACCATTCAATTCAAAAGAAATTTACCGTAACCAACAATATGCGTTTCAACAAGGATTCGCAAATCAAGCCCACTTCAATCCGACACCACAATTTTGTAACCCGAATCAACCACCCACATTTCCTCCATCACAAACATCTCAACAAACCTTTAAAGTACCTAAGGCACGATCACCGGCCAATGGTAGAGAAAAAAAACCAGAGGCCAAAAAGCAAAAAACGTCGTAAATTTAGACGCTGACGATGACGATGACTTGGAAGAAGCTGGTCAAATGCGTGCTCGAAAGTTGTGGTCCAAGGAAGAAGAAAAGCTTCTTGCGGAAACATGAATAGAAATTTCCCAAGACCAAGAGATGGGAAATGACAAAGAGAATGCCTACTTTTGGAACGAAATTCATTAAGTGTTCAACGAGCGGACTACTGATGACCCTCGTACCAAAAACATGCTATCCGGTAAATGGTCAAGGCTTAATGGCCACTGCCAAAAATTCCACGCTATTTATAAACATTTAGAGCGTCGCAGTGGTGAAACTGAGCATGATCATATCGAGAATGCCAAAACGAGCTTCGAAGAACGCTTTGATTCAAGGGGTATCACTTATGTTCACGTTTGGGAGATCTTCAAACGCTACCCGAAATGGGATGCTGAAGAACCTCTAGACATTACATGTCTTGTGGATATATTCGGGCCGGACAAACGACCTCGTACCGAAAGAAACAACAAACGAGCTGGAATGAAACAAAAGTCGACGGAAACGTCGAGTGCGGTGAGCTCCGGTGGGAGTCAAGCGAGTACTTTTTCGGGACAATTATCCGAAAAGTATACGCAAGCAAAAGATGCACAAACGGCTTGTTACGAGGCGCGGAGGAAGAGGGAAGAAAAGGCGTTCGAGAAAGAAGCAAGGACGTTGGAGTGGCAGGATATGCAGATGCTAATGCTCGATCCCAGCTTGGTTACTGACCCGGTTAGAGCCGAAATCATTCGCAAGAGACAAGAAAGAATAACTCAGAAATATCAAAGTCTCGACGCCGAAGATGACGCATAAAATGTTTAATTTTCATATTAGTATCGTATGTTTTCTTTTTCGTATTGTATTTTTTTTCGTATTGTAACTTTTTTATTTGATGAAATAAAATTAGTATGTTGTGTTCTTTTTAAGTCTTTGTGAAATGAATTTAATTTATTTAATAAAATGAATGAAAAAATAAAGTTGTAAGTGGTGAGTCTCAAATGAAGAAGTTGAGGTTTGTTGTTTGGTGAGGAGGGGTAGTTGTGAAGAGGTGCCGGATGATGTGGCACACGTGGGCCCGAATGAAGAAGTGTTGCTTGGCAACTACACCTAATGCTCTAAGAGCTCATGGTACGGTGCGTTATAGCCCGTGTTTTTGACCTATGACGCAAGTGAACCATACCGGTTCTCGCTTTATAGGATCTTGCGCAGTGGTCGGCAGCTGAATTATGCGTAATTTCCTTTCTTCATTCATTTCCGATATATAGTTTTGTGTTTTACAAAAAAGTAGCCGTTGTATTTAAATTTATAGTCATTCTTAAGAAAAAAATACTCCGTTTCCCCATTTTTTACCCTTTAAAAATTCTATAAATACCTTTTAAATTATTAATTTTTAACACACACTTCCGGCTATAAAATGATGCTTCTCTTTATCACCTTTGGAAAAATATTACAGATCCCAACTATGATCATTACGATGTTTACATTAAAGACGGCCCGAGTAAGTATACGCGGATTTTTCAAGCTTATGAAAATTTCAAGCTTTGGGTAATCATCAAGCCGAGAATTCGAGTCCTCATACAAGGACACCGATATCATACGAATGAGAGATTGCGGAACAACGACTTTTGAAATATTATTTTGGCGATGAAAACAATCCACTTAAATGCCCGAGGAGGAATTTTAGGCGAATATATCATATGAGTTCAAAACTTTGTAAACAAATAGTTAGTGATATTACCAATTACAATGTTAAACCTCTTCCCGGATTTTTATTTTAAACAACAACCGGATTGTATGGTTGTTTGAGTATAGAACTATCATGAAATGCACATCGGCCATACACCAACCTGGCATACAACACAACACCGGTGCGTTTGACGAGTACTTGCAAATTTGGTGGACATTTTTCACATGATTGTCTACAAAACTTCACTAAACCCATATATACTTTATGAGTATTTAAAAACACCTTATTTTAATAACATCCAACATATATATGCATTCCACGAAGAAAAACATGGACTTTCGAGAAAGCTCGGGAGCATTGATTGTAAGCATTGGGAATGGGTAGAATGTACGAAGTCATTACATAGGCAATAAAATATATGTGATCATAAATACCCAACTCTAATGCTTGAAGCCATTGCATTTACATGATTTGTGGATTTACCACGCATATTTTGGTGTCGCGGACTCAAATAATGACCTCAATGTACTAAATACTTCAAACTTATTTGATGACCATATTGACGATATTACTCCAGAAGCTCCATTTGTAGTAAACGAAAAAACATACGAAAAAGATTACTATTTAGTGGATGTAATTTTTCCTTAATGGGCTACGTTAATCAAAATGTTTTCTATTGCGAAGGGTGAAAAAACAAAGAAGTTTAGTGGAGTTCAAGAAAGTGCAAGGTATGCTTTCCAAATCAACAAGCAACGAAGAATCATCTATTGTTGCATTATATTACATAACATATTATTGAAGAATAGATCAAGAATTCGCTGTTAGTGAGTTTAACGAATTGTATGTTTCTCCACAATCAAATTTTCAACGTACTTGAGTTGAAAGATGCGACATAAATCTAAAGAAAAACAAAGAATTTCAGGATAAGAAAGTACATATCGACATTCTACAAGATCTGTGGAACATACGTGGAACCTTAATCACCAAATTGTATTTTTTTCAATTTCGTATTTTTAGTGTATCGCTATTTTTAATTTAATGAGATGTGTTGTTTTATTTGAAAAAAAATAAAAATAAAAATAACAATCAATGGAGCCAGGTAAGGGTGGCAATTCGGGTCGGGTTCGGTTGGCGGGTTCGGGTTGTCAAGTGGGCGGGTCAGAAAACCTCAACCCAAACCTATCCCATTTAAATCATTGGGTCAGCTATGTCAACCCTAATCTGCTTACACATAACTCGAACCTGACCCATTTAATCCGTATATATACTTAGGTTGACAGGTTAAATAGGTTACATGGTTTGAATATGTTAAACGGGTTTTAGGTTGACCCATTCCGTTATATATATATAAAAGTTAGCACATTACATGAGTTAAATGCGTAACGGGTTAGTGGGTCGACCCGTTTAACCCATTTAACCCGTATAATTAAATATAAATAATTTTTAATTAAGAAAAAAAAACTAAAACGGGTTGGCGGGTCGACCCGTTTATTTTATTCCCAACCAGAACTTGACCTTTTTAATAAACGGGTTAGATACGTCGACCCAAACCTGACCCACAATCTATTTTTTTTTGGGAAAAGGTCAACGACCCGGTAAATATATTACTCTAAAAAACGTTTAAGTACAACAGATATGGGTGAATCCCATATCTCATCCCGTTACATAGGCGAAAATCTTACATAACAAGATACTTCCTATTTTCAAAACAAGAAAACAAACCATTACTCACAAGATAGTAGTGACTCTGACAAAAGATAAACTACTTCCTACGACCTTGGAGATTAAAACCATAAATGGCATTAAGAGCATCCAATATCCCTGAAAGATCATAAATTTGCTTCGAATAATCATCATAGTCATACTCATCTTCACGCTCATGACCACCACCAAAGAGATTTGCCGATTCGTCGAACGTGTTAAGAACCTCATCCTCCTCACTATCAGAAACCACAACCTCACCCACCTTTGAAAAAGGGTTTGCCCTCTTAGTGATAGAGGTAGACGGAACAGGATGACCAGCATCATCTACAAGAGTAGCTTTCCCATCGATCAGTACCTTTTCAAGCTTACTAATTTTCTCAACAATAGGAGTAGAACTGTGACAACTGGCAAAATAGGGAGCCATTTATATAACCCGCATTACATTAAAATTATAATTTTGGAATTTTTGAAAGTTTGTTGTGACGAGATATTTTACGAACGTTGGTATGTGATTTTTAATCGTACGATATTTATGAGATTTGGTTATTTAATTATGGTTTGGTTTGATTTCGGTCGTGATGATTTATTGTGAGATCGTTATTTTTGGCACTACATTGACTCCGGCACTAAGTTAACCTAGCAATTTTAATTTCATTTTATTATTGGATCGGATATTATTATTTTGGAACGGGTTTGGTTTGAGAAGATATTTGGTTATTTAAGTTTCGGGTTTGGTCCGTGTATTGACACCGGGCTACTAAATCCCCTACACCTATTATTATTATTATTATTTGAAAAGTTTCTTTTTTTATTTTATTTAATAAGAGTAAACACATGAATCGTCCCTGTGATAAACATAACCATCACCAACTCTCACCAATATTCTCTCTCTCTTCCTTCTTTATACACCATCACCACCGCACCTTTATAACCACCATAGCTCCGCCACCGCCGCCCTCACCATAAAAACAACACCACCATCTTCACCATATTTTCGAGATCTATCTATTGGTACCAATCACGCGCTCTAAAACCTCCTCTAACACCATGAAATAATTAATACCGCCACTATAACATCACTTTTTCATCTTTTTCTTGTTGGGTTTTTGAAGAAATACGTTCTTGGAGTCGTTTTGAAGGTGAGTGATCACGAGTTTCAACTCGTGGGTCTCGATGTGTGTCCGATTTGTGGATATACGACTTTTCTTTAATGGGTTTTTGTTAAAACATGTATAAAACTATGTTTGGTATCCGGGTTTATTATTTCTTGTGGGTGTCGAACAAAAACCGAGAGCTTAGGCTCTCGGCGTGGGATGATTTGATGAGATATGGGTGTATCTTGTTAGTCTTGGTCTCGTGATGTGGATCACTAGTGATATTGTCTTAGTATTGTTTGATCTTTGTTTGTGTTGGCTTCTTGATGATGCTGCCGAGATGGGGTGACCGTAAGGGTCCGTTTGGTTTAATTCTTTTTGTTTCGGTGATGACATCTTATTGTTGTTATTTGGTGCTGTCGACCCAAGGGGTCCGTTTGCTTGGTTTAGCTTGGTTAGAGCTAGCCGAGACCCTAGAGGTCTCGGGTGTGACCCACAATATATTTTTTTGTGGTGTATTATTGACCCGTTTGACTTGGTAAGTCGACCCGATGATATGGTAATCTTGTTGGTGGAGTTTATATTTGTTAAGTATATATGTAATGTTGGATTTACATTTATTGGTTTATAGTGATATTTGAGCTTGAAGTGGATTCTTTGGTCTTGTGATATTGATGTTGGAGTTGTGTTGACGAAGTGGTAATGGGGACCGATTGTGAGACGGTCACTTAGAATGACGGAGATAGGTTAGTTGGGTGCCGTAGTCGGACCCTCATGTTGTAGCACGTGGTATTGGGATTGATTTGGACGGAGTTGATTTATTTATTTTGACTTGGTTATTATTTTTGGACTTGGACTATGAGCCGAGAGTGATGACTCGGACATGTGACCAAATTCTTATGACTCGATAAATATTAAAAATCAAATGCTTATAATAAAACTCGTTATAACATTATTAGTAATATAATCGTTTATATAAGTATATAGACGTGATAAACGTATATATATTATTATAAATGAGTATATTAATAATAAAATGATCACGAATGAATGTTATAATAATATAACGATAATTATTATACTATGCGAATAGTGCAATAAATGTCGGAGTATTATTATAAACAATAACTATAAATAATGTCGAGAACTAATACGTCGGGTGAGTAATAAATAAAAACATGATAGACTTTTATAATTTTAGAAAACTTATCGAGTTATACGAGTTGTGGTTACTTAAGTCCAAGTGGGCTTTATTATGTGACTTTTATGTTGTCACGGATATATGACGATTAATATATCCATTTTCTATAACTACGTAACTTATTTAATCGACGGGTTAAATCGAGTTTATTTAGCTATATAAAATGAGTATATTAATGGGCATCGTATCCTACGACGCCCATAGGTTGTGGTACGTGTATTAGGATAATAAATTACTATATATCTCGTGGAGTTGGCTAAATTGACGAATTTGGCCAATTTGACGATATATATAGGGAATTTATTGGACTACGATATATACCATGTAGTACTCTTTGTGCTATGTGCTTTAGGATGGGTTTAATCTTGGAACGATATATTACGTAAATAAATATGGGAGATTATCAAATCGACGGATTTAATAAGCTTCGATAATTATTTAAATAATATGTTGGGCTAACATTAGACCTATAGTTGGTTATTATTTTGTTTGTTGTGGCTTTCTGGTTTGAGTTGTGTCGACCCTCCACCCATATGGATACCAAACGTCGAATTTCAAATTGACATGAAGTTAATTCGAGAAATGGATATTTTTGGAAAGTAAAATGGATTACGTTCGGGAATGGGAATATTTGATTTTGAGAAAATAATTTCTGAACGAGTTTGATATTGTTAGGAAGTGCCGAGTCTGTAGTCGCCGTTACGTGAATTGCTTGAGATTACTTACGTCTTTCTTCTATCGTTTCTTTTGAGGATTTCTGGACTTGAGGTGAGTCATAGCCCCACTTTTTACTCTTGAACTATGTTTTCAATACTTGGGGTGAGAAACGTGCAAATGTTTTATGTGGACTATTATCGCTTTATTTATTCTAAAACTTGCTATGCTTATAGAACTAGGTAGGATTTAGAGCGAGGCCTAGTCCCGAACTAGGTAAGCTATTGATTGGTTGTTGAGTGAGGCCTAGTCCCGAACTAGGTAAGCTATTGAGTGGTTGTTGAGCGAGGCCTAGTCCCGAACTAGGTAAGCTATTGATTGGTTGTTGAGCGAGGCCTAGTCCCGAATTAGGTAAGCTATTGGATTGGTTATAGAGCGAGGCCTAGACTTGAGCTAGGTAAGCTATTGATTGGATTGATTTGAGCTACAGCGTGCACCTATAGGGATGATTTGTTTTGGTTGGATTATTTTGGTTGGATGATTGAGGCCTAGTCTAGCTAGCAGCGTTTTGCGTATATGTCCACTATATTGAATTACGAAACTAAACCTATGATCTCACCAGCGAAAGCTGACTTTTAGCACGTTTTCTCAGGTTATTAAGTGATGCTCTATGGATGCTTGGGATTGGAGGCTTGGCATTTGGCACCGGTTATGGATCTATATTTCTAAAACTCTGATAACTATTGTGGACCTATATTTATTTCTTTTGGGCCTGACTTTGGATGATTTTGGGATAATGTAAACTTTAAAACCCCGCGTGGTTGTATTTTATTATGTTTACTTTATCTCGTTCTTTTATGTCTTGTGTTTGGATACCAATCCCCGTAGCACCCCGAAAGCTTGTTGAGTCTTCCGCTGTACCAAATTTTGGGGGTGTTACAGATTGGTATCAGAGCCAAGGTTATAGAGAACTAGGTAAATAGACACCTAAACTATAACCGATTTTTATAGAAAACGATCCTCGACCATTGCCCGCCAGCCCGCCAAGCCGAAGCATCATTGTTATTATTGAGGTATATTAAGATGATTATTAGATTTGGGATTCTTGAGATGATTTGAGGATTTGAGGTTTATTGATTTAGTGATATGATGGCGTTTTGAGGAATTATATACGTTTTGAGGAATTATATGGCTTAATTGTTTTGCGAATGGTTTTAGTAATGCGGTATTTTAAATCTTTCTTGATTATAAATGATTTGGAATTATATGATGATGTTGATATGGTATTTTGAGTTTGCGGTTTAGTTGTTTTGAAATACTTACACCTACCCTACGCCGTTGTCACAAATCGTAGCCTCCTTTGCACGTGTTGTTATTAATAATTGTTATTGCTCGTACGCGTCGCCCCTCGTAGATCACTATGGCCCCTAATGACCCATAGGTGTCGGTCATGCGTTCGGCCACTACTTTATCGTCTCATTGTCGCCCTAAGTCACCGATTTTATCGCCTCGTGGTTCACCTGCTCAGAGATGACGATTGATGGAGTACCCCTCCAACGAGGAGTATGAGGAGGAGTACGAGGGTGAGCAGAATGATAACCCTCAAGATGAGGAAGAGAATGATGACCCTCAGGATGAGGAAGAGGAGATGCCTAATGATGATGGGTCGCTAGCACATTCAGTTCATTCTGCGAAGCCCGATTCCCCGATACATCCGTTAGAGCCGGTTTCACCTGATCATCCGTTTTGTTTGATTCGTCACCTGGTAGTCCTGTGGCGTCGGATGCACCTTCTGAGGTTTCTGCTGAGCATGCAGATTTTGGTGAAATTGGTAGGATGTGGACTCGGATTACTGCACAGGGCGAGAGGATCTCGCGGATGTCTGACCGACTTGAGATGGTTATTGCTGAGTTTATTGCTGAGTTGGTTGCTGAGTTGAGAGTTGATTTGACTACTGTCATGGGCAGGACGACAGCGATTAGAAGAGGTATCATGGAGATACATGAGCAGATAGAGAGTCTGCAAAGAGGTTTCCTCACGGCTCGCGAGGTAGATCGCAAGCTATGGCAGAAGAACACGGAGTTGGAGAAGGAGGCAGCAAACCTCAAGAGAGATAGGGATATATACAGTGTTGAGCTGGGATCGTCGTGGAGAGATCTGGATGGTTTGAGATCGGAGTTGAATAGTCTACGCCAGCTTCATGGCTTGATCAATTTGGATTTGTGTTGTTGTTGTGTTGTTGGCTAAGCCAAGGAGTACTTGGTTAGGAGAGCTGGTTATTCTACCCCTTAAGTCTTGTTATTCGGATTGTATGTTCGTCTCGTATGGAATGATTAGTATTTGTTATGTCTTTTGGTGTTTTGGAACGAAGAATCGATCGCTACGTGTATGGACGATGGTGATTTCGTGTGATATTCTACGGTTTTTGGCGTACATGGAGAATTGTGTTCCTATTTATATGTTTGATATTGTGTTGGTATTATATTAATGGCTGTACGACGAAACCCTGTTAGAGCTACCCGAACTAGTCCTGCAGTGACTACCCCTAGTCGTCGAGGACGCCGTCCTACTCGAAATGTTGAGACCCCTACTCCTGATAACCTGGACACTACTAACCGCAACAACAGGAATCAAAATGTTGATGTTCAGGGAGACAATGATCATGTTCCACCTAATGCACCTACTGTGGATCAAGCAATGATCAATCAACTTGTGGAGCAACGAGTTGTTGAGCTACTAGCCGAGTCAAATCATTCCAACAATTTTGCTAGAACATTTCCACCTGTTCGTGCTAAGGGATGTAACTACAAGGAGTTTCGAATTTGGGGACCCATTGAGTTTGGTGGAACTGAGGGAGTTGTTTACTTGGTTAGGTGGATTGAGAAGACTGAGTCAGTGTTTAATGTCAGTGGTTGTGCGGAGAATGCGAAGGTAAAGTTTGCTAATTTTACTTTCAAGGATGAAGCTTTAACTTGGTGGAACAATTACCGTAACTCGGTTGGGAGTGATGTGGCTTATGCTATGACTTGGGAGCAATTTAAGTCTTTGTTAATTCAGACTTACTGCCCAAGGAATGAGATTAAGAAGCTGGAGGTTGAATTCTGGAACCACAAAGTGAAAGGTACCGATATGGCAACTTACAATCGCCGTAATCGAGAGTTAGCCCTACTTTGTCCCAATATGGCTAGGACTGAGACTCAAAGGATTGAGAGGTATATCGATGGGTTACCGGTAGCTACCAGGAACGATGTGATATCTGCTAAGCCTGCAAACATTCATGAGGCTATCACTATCGCTCAAGAATTGATGGACTCTTTGGCATTGGAAGAAGCTGAGAAGGATAAGAATGGAAAGAGAAAGAGGGATGATCACTCTAAGGGTAATGATCGTCGAAACAAGCGACAAACAACTACTAGAGCTTATGCCATGGGAGATGGAGACAAGAAGAACTACAATGGAGATGCATCCAAATGTAACTGATGTTACAAGCATCATTTTGGTCGATGTACTGTGATGTGCAAGAATTGCTCTAAGATGGGACACATAGCTAAGGATTGTAGAGCTCGACCACTTGCTATGGTTCAAGCTACTCCTGAAACTATGAGCAAGGCAAATGTTACTTGCTATGGATGTGGAAAGAAAGGACATTATCGGAATGAGTGTAGGGAATCGTGGAACCGAGGAAATCAAGGATCGGGTGGTAATGGGTACAATAATGGAAACCGTGGAGCTGGAGGAAATCGTGGACGACAAGATAATGGGGACCAACTTGTGGAAGCTGGAGCTGCTCATGGAAGAGTGTATGCACTTGGGAACGAGAGAGGAGAAGATCCGAACGTTGTTACTGGGTTAGCTAATGGGAACATAGAAAGGATTAGGACTATCATTCGCGGCTGCACGTTAAACTTTCTGAACCGTCCTTTCAACATAGATCTTCTACCCGTCACGTTAGGAAGTTTTGATGTCATTATTGGTATGGATTGGTTGTCGAAGTATCGTGCTCAGATAATTTGTGATGAGAAGATCGTGCGTGTGCCATACGGCAAGGAGATTCTGAACATACCAGGAGATAGAAAGGATTTGAGAGGCCCATCTAGATTAGCAGTCATATCTTGCACCAAGTTGCCAAAGCTAATGGAGAAAGGAAGTTACCTTTTCTTAGCCCAAATTTCTGAAAAAGGAGAGAAGGAGAAGAAGGAAAGGTGCATTGGAGATGTACCTATAGTTCGTGATTTTTCGGATGTGTTTCCCGATGACTTGCCGGGAATTCCGCCTAATAGACAAGTGGAATTTCAAATTGAGTTGATACCTGGTGCTTCACCTGTAGCACGAGCGCCTTATCGTCTTGCACCTACTGAATTGGAAGAGTTGTCGAAACAATTAGCGGAGTTAGCCGAAAAGGGATTCATAAGACCAAGTTCTTCGCCTTGGGGAGCCCCGAACTTATTTGTGAAGAAGAAGGATGGATCGTTTCGTATGTGTATTGATTATCGAGAGTTGAACAAGTTAACGATGAAGAATAGATACCCGTTACCGAGGATCGACGATTTGTTCGATCAACTTCAAGGATCGAGTGTGTATGCGAAGATCGATTTGAGATCGGGATATCATCAGCTTCGAGTGCGCAAGGAAGATATTCCGAAAACGGCTTTCAGAACCCGTTACGGGCATTACGAGTTTCAGGTGATGCCGTTTGGGTTGACTAACGCACCGGCGGTATTCATGGATCTCATGAATCGGGTGTGTAAGCCTTACTTAGATAAGTTCGTGATTGTGTTCATCGATGACATTCTGATTGATTCAAAGAGTGAGAAGGAGCATGAGGAGCATCTAAGACTTATCTTAGAATTGCTCAGGAAGGAGAAACTGTATGCAAAGTTTTCGAAATGTGAATTTTGGATTCCGACGGTACAATTTCTAGGTCATGTGATTGATAGACAAGGAGTTCATGTGGACCCTGCTAAGATTGAAGCGATTAAAGATTGGGCTGCACCTACGACCCCAACAGAAGTTCGTCAATTTTTGGGATTAGCCGGTTATTACCGAAGATTCATTGAGGGATTTTCGAAGATAGCAAAACCGTTGACCAAATTGACTCAAAAGAGTGTTAAGTATGAATGGGGAGATAAGGAAGAGGAAGCATTTCAGTTACTTAAGGAGATGTTGTGTAGTGCTCCTATCTTGGCGTTACCCGAAGGTAACGAGGATTTTGTCGTCTATTGTGACGCTTCACATAAAGGTTTAGGAGCTGTGTTAATGCAATGAGAGAAAGTGATAGCTTATGCTTCCCGACAGCTCAAGAAGCATGAGAAGAACTACACCACCCATGATTTGGAGTTAAGTGCTGTGGTTTTTGCTTTGAGGATATGGAGACATTACTTGTATGGAACCAAGTGTGTAGTGTTTACTGACCACAAAAGTCTACAACACATTTTGAACCAAAAAGAGCTTAACATGAGACAGCGACATTGGATTGAGTTGTTAAGCGATTATGATTGTGAAATTCGCTACCATCCCGGTAAAGCAAACGATGTTGCTGATGCTCTTAGTCGAAAGGAGAGAATACCACCGTTACGAGTTAGGTCATTAGGAATGACTATCGTATCGCCATTACCGTCTCAAATAATAGAAGCTCAAACGGAAGCGTTGAAAGCAGAGAATCGGGCTGCTGAGAACATATTTGGGATGGCAGAAAATGAGAAGGGATTTGGTAGGCGTTCTGATGGAGTATTATGTTTTGGAGGGCGAAGTTGGGTACCATTGTATGGAGGAATTCGAGAGTTGATTATGCATGAGTCGCATAAGTCAAGATACTCTATCCATCCTGGGTCTGACAAAATGTACCAGGATTTGAAGAAGTTATATTGGTGGCCTAATATGAAGGCAGATATAGCGTTGTATGTTAGTAAGTGCTTGACTTGCTCTAAGGTTAAAGCCGAACATCAAAGACCGTCAGGATTATTGACGCATCCAGAACTTCCGGTTTGGAAATGGGAGCGGATTACGATGGACTTTATTACCAAATTACCAAAGACAGCTAGCGGTTGCGACGCTATATGGGTAATTGTGGATCGTTTGACTAAGTCTGCTCATTTCCTGGCGATTAGTGAAGATGATAGTGTGGATAAACTTGCGAGGTTGTATGTGAAGGAGATTGTTTCTCGTCATGGAGTTCCGATATCAATTATTTCGGATCGCGACAGCCGTTTCACGTCAACATTGTGGCGATCACTTCAAACCGCTTTGGGGATGAGACTTGATATGAGTACTGCATATCACCCCCAAACCGATGGTCAAAGTGAGAGAACTATTCAGACTTTGGAGGATATGCTTCGTGCATGCATCATAGACTTTGGTAAAGGCTGGGAGAAATATCTACCCCTTGCGGAGTTCTCCTACAACAATTGCTACCACACAAGTCTCAAGGCGGCACCATTTGAAGCTTTGTATTGTCGTAAATGTCGTTCACCTATTGGTTGGGCAGAAGTTGGAGATAGCCAACTTATAGGCCCTAAGCTTATTTTGGAAACTACTGAGAAAGTAACGCAAATTCGAGATCGACTGCAAGCAGCTAGAGATAGGCAGAAAAGCTACGCCGATTAGAGGCGTAAACCCCTAGAATTCCAGGTTGGAGACAAAGTGATGTTGAAAGTCTCGCCTTGGAAGGGTGTGATACGTTTTGGGAAACGTGGGAAACTTAATCCCAGCTACATCGGACCATTTCTTATTTTGGAAAGAATTGGGCCCATAGCTTATCGTTTGAAATTACCAATGGAATTGAGTAAAGTTCATGATGTGTTTCATGTTAACAATCTGAAGAAATGTCTTTCGGAGGAAACACCAGTTATACCAATCAAGGATATTCGTGTGGATGAGAGTTTGAATTTTGTGGAAGAGCCGATTGAGATAATGGATAGAGAGAGCAAACGACTCAAGAGGAGTCGTATTCCGCTCATCAAAGTTCGTTGGAATTCGCGGCACGGACCGGAATTCACGTGGGAACGTGAGGATGAGTTTCGAAAGAGATATCCGAAGCTTTTCACTTCATAGATGGGTTATTTCGAGAGAAACCTGGGACGGGTTCCTTCTGAGGCTGGGAGGATGTGACAACTGCCAAAATAGGGAGCCATTTATAAAACCCGCATTACATTAAAATTATAATTTTGGAATTTTTGAAAGTTTGTTGTGACGAGATATTTTACGAACGTTGGTACGTGATTTTTAATCGTACGATATTTATGAGATTTGGTTATTTAATTATGGTTTGGTTTGATTTCGGTCGTGATGATTTATTGTGAGATCGTTATTTTTGGCACTACATTGACTCCGGCACTGGGTTAACCTAACAATTTTAATTTCATTTTATTATTGGATCGGATATTATTATTTTGGAACGGGTTTGGTTTGAGAAGATATTTGGTTATTTAAGTTTCGGGTTTGGTCCGTGTATTGACACCGGGCTACTAAATCCCCTACACCTATTATTATTATTATTATTTGAAAAGTTTCTTTTTTTATTTTATTTAATAAGAGTAAACACATGAATCGTCCCTGTGATAAACACAACCATCACCAACTCTCACCAATATTCTCTCTCTCTTCCTTCTTTATACACCATCACCACCGCACCTTTATAACCACCATAGCTCCGCCACCGCCGCCCTCACCATAAAAACAACACCACCATCTTCACCATATTTTTGAGATCTATCTATTGGTACCAATCACGCGCTCTAAAACCTCCTCTAACACCACGAAATAATTAATACCGCCACTATAACATCACTTTTTCATCTTTTTCTTGTTGGGTTTTTGAAGAAATACGTTCTTGGAGTCGTTTTGAAGGTGAGTGATCACGAGTTTCAACTCGTGGGTCTCGATGTGTGTCCGATTTGTGGATATACGACTTTTCTTTAATGGGTTTTTGTTAAAACATGTATAAAACTATGTTTGGTATCCGGGTTTATTATTTCTTGTGGGTGTCGAACGAAAACCGAGAGCTTAGGCTCTCGGCGTGGGATGATTTGATGAGATATGGGTGTATTTTGTTAGTCTTGGTCTCGTGATGTGGATCACTAGTGATATTGTCTTAGTATTGTTTGATCTTTGTTTGTGTTGGCTTCTTGATGATGCTGCCGAGATGGGGTGACCGTAAGGGTCCGTTTGGTTTAATTCTTTTTGTTTCGGTGATGACATCTTATTGTTGTTATTTGGTGCCGTCGACCCAAGGGGTCCGTTTGCTTGGTTTAGCTCGGTTAGAGCTAGCCGAGACCCTAGAGGTCTCGGGTGTGACCCACAATATATTTTTTTGTGGTGTATTATTGACCCGTTTGACTTGGTAAGTCGACCCGATGATATGGTAATCTTGTTGGTGGAGTTTATATTTGTTAAGTATATATGTAATGTTGGATTTACATTTATTGGTTTATAGTGATATTTGAGCTTGAAGTGGATTCTTTGGTCTTGTGATATTGATGTTGGAGTTGTGTTGACGAAGTGGTAATGGGGACCGATTGTGAGACGGTCACTTGAATGACGGAGATAGGTTAGTTGGGTGCCGTAGTCGGATCTTCATGTTGTAGCACGTGGTATTGGGATTGATTTGGACGGAGTTGATTTATTTATTTTGACTTGGTTATTATTTTTGGACTTGGACTATGAGCCGAGAGTAATGACTCGGACATGTGACCAAATTCTTATGACTCGATAAATATTAAAAATCAAACGCTTATAATAAAACTCGTTATAACATTATTAGTAATATAATAGTTTATATAAGTATATAGACGTGATAAACGTATATATATTATTATAAATGCGCATATTAATAATAAAACGATCACGAATGAATGTTATAATAATATAACGATAATTATTATACTATGCGAATAGTGCAATAAATGTCGGTGTATTATTATAAACAATAACTATAAATAATGTCGAGAACTAATATGTCGGGTGAGTAATAAATAAAAACATGATAGACTTTTATAATTTTAGAAAACTTATCGAGTTATACGAGTTGTGGTTACTTAAGTCCAAGTGAGCTTTATTATGTGACTTTTATGTTGTCACGGATATATGACGATTAATATATCCATTTTCTATAACTACGTAACTTATTTAATCGACGGGTTAAATCGAGTTTATTTAGCTATATAAAATGAGTATATTAATGGGCATCGTATCCTACGACGCCCATAGGTTGTGGTACGTGTATTAGGATAATAAATTACTATATATCTCGTGGAGTTGGCTAAATTGACGAATTTGGCCAATTTGACGATATATATAGGGAATTTATTGGACTACGATATATACCATGTAGTACTCTTTGTGCTATGTGCTTTAGGATGGGTTTAATCTTGGAACGATATATTACGTAAATAAATATGGGAGATTATCAAATCGACGGATTTAATAAGCTTCGATAATTATTTAAATAATATGTTGGGCTAACATTAGACCTATAGTTGGTTTATTATTTTGTTTGTTGTGGCTTTCTGGTTTGAGTTGTGTCGACCCTCCACCCATATGGATACCAAACGTCGAATTTCAAATTGACATGAAGTTAATTCGGGAAATGGATATTTTTGGAAAGTAAAATGGATTACGTTCGGGAATGGGAATATTTGATTTTGAGGAAATAATTTCTGAACGAGTTTGATATTGTTAGGAAGTGCCGAGTCTGTAGTCGCCGTTACGTGAATTGCTTGAGATTACTTACGTATTTCTTCTATCGTTTCTTTTGAGGATTTCTGGACTTGAGGTGAGTCATAGCCCCACTTTTTACTCTTGAACTATGTTTTCAATACTTGGGGTGAGAAATGTGCAAATGTTTTATGTGGACTATTATCGCTTTATTTATTATAAAACTTGCTATGCTTATAGAACTAGGTAGGATTTAGAGCGAGGCCTAGTCCCGAACTAGGTAAGCTATTGATTGGTTGTTGAGCGAGGCCTAGTCCCGAACTAGGTAAGCTATTGAGTGGTTGTTGAGCGAGGCCTAGTCCCGAACTAGGTAAGCTATTGATTGGTTGTTGAGCGAGGCCTAGTCCCGAATTAGGTAAGCTATTGGATTGGTTATAGAGCGAGGCCTAGACTTGAGCTAGGTAAGCTATTGATTGGATTGATTTGAGCTATAGCGTGCACCTATAGGGATGATTTGTTTTGGTTGGATTATTTTGGTTGGATATTTTGGTTGGATGATTGAGGCCTAGTCTAGCTAGCAAGCGTTTTGCGTATATGTCCACTATATTGAATTACGAATCTAAACCTATGATCTCACCAGCGAAAGCTGACTTTTAGCACGTTTTCTCAGGTTATTAAGTGATGCTCTATGGATGCTTGGGATTGGAGGCTTGGCATTTGGCACCGGTTATGGATCTATATTTCTAAAACTCTGATAACTATTGTGGACCTATATTTATTTCTTTTGGGCCTGACTTTGGATGATTTTGGGATAATGTAAACTTTAAAACCCCGCGTGGTTGTATTTTATTATGTTTACTTTATCTCGTTCTTTTATGTCTTGTGTTTGGATACCAATCCCCGTAGCACCCTGAAAGCTTGTTGAGTCTTCCGCTGTACCAAATTTTGGGGGTGTTACAAGAACCAACTTCCATTGTTCTCATAGAATCACTCACAAACGGTTTTTGCATATCACTCACAAGAGGGACTTGTGATGTAGTACCAGTCTTAACCGACACATCCTTATTAACTTCCATTGTACTGCCAGCATCCACATCCATGTTAGTAACAACCTTAGAAATACCAAAACCATCTGTATCATCCATATTAAGAGCGTCAAACTGATTAGAAGTAGTGATCTTGGTTCCATTCGTACTAGCCACATCAGAAGCCTTATTCTTAGTTCCATCCACCTTCTTTGGTTCAGGAGGGTTTTTTTTTGGTTGGTAATGAAATTACTTACCCACAACAGGTTTAGTAAAGCCTCCTTTACCCTGATATGTAGACCCACAATCTATTTATCTCAACCCAAACCTGTCAATTTACTTGTCGGTTTCAGGTCGAGTTTCGTGTCGGTTCAGAAATTGCCACCCCTAGAGCCAGGGGTGTCTTATAACTTTAGTTATGAAGGAGTTTGTTTTTTTGGTTAAATTATACGTTCTGAGTTTTTGGGGAAAAAGTTAGCACAATATGACTGTACCCTGTGCTATAAATAGTATTCATTTTCTTAACGGGTGATGTTTTTTGTTTTTGTTACAACTATATGATAATAGAAACAAAATTTAGCTTAGTAAAATATACAATTAAAATTTAATAACAATACATGATTTAACATTATCAGGTGCACATATACTTTTTGTTGATATGAATAAATCAAATAAAATTCATCTTTCAAAGAAGGAAATGTGCGTGGATAATATTTTGATAGCATATCATTCAATCTTCTTGCTACAATATTTTAAATTCATTTAAGTAATGTTAAAAGACATAAAAACGTGATTATACTTGTCAACAAATAAGGTAAGTTCTATTAATCAATATATAGATATAAGAAATAAGTATCACGTGTGCTATTTTACAACTTGAGTAATGTTCATCGGATGGAATATATTCATTACTTGCGTGCTTACTATATAAGAACGCAAAGACTTCTCTATTCTGTCATCACCAACCAAAAACATTCTCAAGTACTTTAATCTCGGCAAATACGTTTTAAAAAATTTCTTTATAGTTCGTCATGACAAAAGTGTACCCAGAGACCATTATTCCTGTTCATGGAACCTCATCTACATGTAAGAACCCTGTTGTCTTTACAGTTTGGAAGAAGTCTCTCGTGTTTAATTGCGATGGGTTCACAGTGTATGATTCTAAAGGTAATCTTGTATAGCGAGTAGACAACTATGTCGCAGGAGGAAACGGTGAGATTGTTCTCATGAATGCCTCAGGCCGGGCTCTCTACACCATTTGTCGCAAGGTATATAAACATTTCATAATATTTATATATACTAATCATGTTTTGAATTGTATTGGATAGTTATTAATAAGGTGATTACTGTAATGAACAGAAGTTAAGCCTATCGGATAGCTGGATGGTGTATGACGGAGAAATATTGGTAAAACCACGGTTTTTAGTGAAGAAACATCTGAACCGTCTTAATACCAAGTCCCTCGTGTATGTGAGCCTAACAGGATCATCTGAATATAACAACGTTAGCAATAATAGAAATATCATATATGAGATTGAACGCTCATACACTCAAAAATGTTGTGTCGTGTATGATGACAAGCAACGCTGCGTTGCTGAGATACGGCGGAAAGAAGCCAAGACTGGAGTTTCACTTGGGGGAGATGTTTTTAATTTGGTTGTACAGCCTCTAGTAGATGTTTTTAATTTGGTTCTTCTAGACATTTTCTTACATAAAATTCATCCCGACTACCCAAAATGTAGTGCAGAAAATAAATTAAGTTGCAACCCTTTGATGTTATCTAAAGGTAGAAAAAGTTAACATTAATTCATGACTTAGTTGGTTCTTCATGTTAGACTTGATGGCATAATAATGCTTATTCATGATGTGCGGCTATCTAATTCTATGAAGTATAAACATTTTTTGATCGGTTTCTATTTTTTTTCTTGCGATCACACAACAATTACGTGTTGTAATAAGAAATTGCCTTCGCTTTGCGACGGATGATATTGGATAACATTTAATAAATGACATTGTGATGGTTCAGTTGTTCACTCACATGGTATATTGACTTAAAACTACATCAAATAACTTATAACTTTACCATATAAACAAAAACATGATTCCATGAATCAAGAATATTGCACAAAAATTGGAGACAACAACTGTGATACAGAAAGAATATTGCACAAAACCATGAATCAGATGATCCACCTCCATGCAGAACACTGTACATCAAGAATGACCTGAAGTCAGATGGGCTTAATGTTAATACTAAAAGAAGGTGTCCAACATATGTGGATATTCTCACGAGTTATGAAATAACAGAATAGAATGTTCTTCGGTATTCAAAATTCCTACCCAATGCCTGGTCTCATTTTGATGACGGTCTCATTTTGATGACATTGTTCCAGGGAAGGAACTAGGACCAAATATGACCGGGTGCACAAATTTTTTGGAACCATAATATAGAAACAATTTCGATTACCCAGGTGCATTTAAGATGCATTTTGGAGTTTTTTTTTTTTTTTTTTTTTTTTTTTTTTTTTAAATTAACACTAAATCAAAAAAATCAATAGGGGTCCCGGGCACCAACAGGAACCTCTGGTTCCGTCCCTACTAGATAATTACGAGGAACCACAGTTTTACTTGCCTGTTGGCAAAATAGATCCTCAAATTGGGATTTGATATGGAAAGATGCTTCCACGATAAAACAATGATTAGAGAAATAACTATCACAAAGTGGAGATAACGTATCGAAGGATCTCAAAAGGGAGGACTTTTCTTGGTTTGAGTCTGTATGCCGGTGGGTTTAAACCCCGTGGATTAGTCGACCGAAAGATCGGAACCATGGTTACCTAAAAGAAACGATGGCAGTATTTATTTTTATTTTATTTCTTGTATTTTTTTACAGTCTATGCTTACTTATTGGGTTAATAAATAGGCGTTTTATAGCCTATCCTTTCGAAATAGTTGATGGAGCCAGAGGTAGTTGATATTGCACCATAGATAGATGGAGAGAAAGAACACCAAAGTTGGAAAAGACTTGCTCCAACTGCTGAGCAGTTAGCTTCTTTGATCTTGCAGAAGGGCAAAACGCAGTATCGTTCACTTTTTCAACATATGTCCGTGGGTCTCAAAAGGTGATTAGTAGTTTTCCGAATTTGTTATTGCATTGTGAAATGTGTGTGTTAATGGCGTGTGTTATATTGTGTAGGTTACTAGACATAAATACATGATGCATCTAGATGGATCACAAAATTTATTTGTGAAGGTGGGATTCTCTTATAGAGGATGCATGCATGCATGTAGTTTGTTTAGCGTACCTGTAGCCAATGATTGAACCTGCTTTTTACATGCGCATTGCTTAGTTGAACGCATATGCTTTATAGGATTAACACTTTATAAAATAGATTCTTAGGGATCTATATTTATCTTTTAGTTTCAAATTAATTGAAATCAAGCATTTTAGTTTAAAATATTTATGATTTTCACAAGGCCAACAGTAATTAAGCATTTCAGTTTAAATTGACCAAGTCTCTTCCGGGGCTTTGCCTGGGGAAATAATCCGTTTTATTTGCTAAGAACTAGTTCTTCCTGTATCGGAAGACTATGCCGAAATCAAGGGTTCATTGAGAATCCCAAGATAAATTAGAGGGGGGGTTTTTATCTAAAACTACTCATTTATGCAATTTTATGAAGTAGAACAAGGCGTTTTTACTTTTGAGTTGAAACTACTTAAAGAAATACTTTTATGGTTTATACATGCATGCATATGTGCATGTAAATTGAATGTATAGAGCAAGAATTTCGTTAATAATAATCTGCTTGTTACTTTGTTATTGTTGTGGGTTAAATTGACTAGTATTTAAGAATAATGTTGGAATATATGATCAGAAAAACTGAAAACAATGTGTTCCCCACGATTATATTTATCAAATATTGAGGAATAATAGCCTCTTTGAAAGTGTAAATTTATAATATTTTAGAGTGAACTTTAACCAAAAACAATTTATCTAAGCCAAGCATAATATCATTTTATTTAAGATTTGATGCCAAAATTGCTATTCGTCAACCTGGCTGGTTTGAACCTTCTATTCTCTTTGACGTCGTTCCATGTGAAGCTAGTATTACATAATATTAGACAAAGTTGTAGTTTGTTTAAAAGTATCCACACTCTAGAACGTAGACTCCAACTTTAGTTAGTATCAGTTAGACACTAAGAGCTCATGGTACGATGCGTTATAGCCCGTGTTTTTTACCTATGACGCAAGTGAACCATACCGGTTCTCGCTTTATAGGATCTTGCGCTGTGGTCACTAGCAGAATTATCCGTAATTTCATTTTTTTATTCATTTCCGACGGACAGTTTTGTGTTTCAAAAAAAGTAGCCGTAGTATTTAAATTTGTAGCCGTTCTTTTGAAAAAAACACTCCTTTTACCCATTTATTACCCTTTAAAACTTCTATAAACAACTTTTAAATTATTAATTTTTAACACACACTTCCAGCTATAAAATGCTAATTCTCTTATTTACCTTCGGAAAAATATTATAGATCCCAACTATGTTCATTACGATGTTTACATTAAAGACGATGCGAGTAAGTATACTCGGATTTTTCAATCTTATGAAAAATTTCAAGCTTTGGGTAATCATCAAGCCGAGAATTCAAGTCCTCATACAAGGACACTGATATCATGCGAATGAGAGGTTGCGGAACAACGGCTTTTGAAAGATTAGTTTTGCGATGAAAACAATCCACTTAAATGCCAGATGAGGAATTTTAGGCGAATATATTATATGAGTTGAAAACATTGTAAACAAATAGTCAGTGATATTACCAATTACAACGTTGAACCTCTTCCCGAAATTTTATTTTAAACAACGACCGGATTATCAAGAAATGCACATTGGCCATACGCCAACCTGGCATACAACACAACACTGGAGCATTTGACTAGTACTTGCAAATTGGTGGACATTTTTCACATGATTGTCTACAAAACTTCAGTAAACACATATATACTTTATGAGTGTTTAAAAACACCTGATTTTAATAACATCCAACATATATATGCATTCCACAAAGAAAAACATTGTCTTTCGGGAATGCTTGAGAGCATTGATTGTAAGCATTGGGAATTGGTAGAATGTCCGAATTCATTACACGGGAAATAAAATATATTTGATCATAAATACCCAACTCTGATGCTTGAAGCCGTTGCATTATAGGATTTGTGGATTTGCCATGCATATTTTGGTATTGCGGGCTCAAAAAATGACCTCAATGTACTATATACTTCAAACTTATTTGATCACCATATTGACGATATTACTCCGGAAGCTCCATTTGTAGTAAACGAAAAAACATACAAAAAGGATTACTATTTAGCGGATGAAATTTATCTTTAACGACGTTAATCAAAATGTTTTCTATTGCAAAGGGTGATAGAACAAAGAAGTTTAAAGGAGTTCAAGAAAGTGCAAGGTCGTTGGGGAATTTTACAACAACCCGCCCGTGCTTACCAAGTCAACAAGCTACGAAGAATCATCTATTGTTGCATCATGTTACATAACATGATACTGAAGATCAAGAATTCGCTGTTAGTGAGTTTAATGAATTGTATGTTTCTCCGCAATCGAATTTTCAACATACTTGGGTTGAAAGATCTGGCATAAATCTAAAGAAAAATAAAGAATTTCGGGATAAGAAAGTACACAACGACATTCCATAAGATCTTGTGGAACATCAATAGAACCTTAATCACCAAATTGTATTTTTTTTCCAATTTCGCATTTTTAGTGTATCGTTATTTTTAATTTAATGAGATGTGTTGTTTTATTTGAAAAAAAAGATAAAAATAAAAATAACAATCAATGTAGCCGTGGGTGTCTTATAACTTTAGTCATGAAAGAGTTTGTTTTTTTGGTTAAGTTATACGTTCTGAATCTTTTATATAATAAAAGAATTACATAATTTTGGAGTGTTTTTGCAAAACCCTTCTTATTGAAAAAAGAATTAGACAAATATGATTAGTCAATAGAAAGTCAAAATTGGATTGATTTTGGTCAAACCTTTATAAATTTGATAGAGAAATTTGGTAAATAAAAAAAACCATAAAAATATTTGTGTCAAATTTGTTAAAATAAAAACTTAAAAAAAAAGAAAGAAAGAGGAAGTAGTTAATAAAACTTTAGTAGTTGGTAAAATTACAAGTTTTCATATTTTTTAATAACTTTAGGAAAAAAAATAAATAACCCCTTACACTTTATACCCCTTATACTTTATAAATGAACTTTGTTTAAAATTACATGAGTATTTATATTATTTTCAAACTTTCATTTTTAAAATTTTGTAAGTATACAAGTTAGTTTTAATATACGTTAAATATTTTTTAAGAATAATATTAGTTTTAGAGTTTTATCTATTAAAATATTTTTTTAACTATTAAGTAAGGACTCTTGTTATTTTTCTTTCTTAAAGTTTAAATTATGCGTGCACGGGCTTAAATATTAAATACGGCTAAACTATTATTAACGCGAATATTAATATCAAATGCAAGCATGGATTACTGTGATATGAAAATTAATATACGCTATTATACTTATAACAACGACTCATGAAATTATTATTTAAAATATATATATGAATATCCAGAAAAACAATTTTAAAAGACTTTACGTAGCATATTTCAACTTCATCAAGAGGACTTCACTTACTACGAAAGGTGTTTTGTGGATGGCGTACTGATATATCTCATATTCTTGCTGATTATGAGCTACTAAACTCGCACATTTTGTATAACATGATATCAATAGATAAAGTTAAACAACAATATCAACCTCAACATCAACATCTGTGTCAGTTAACCAAATTTAAATCTTTAAACCAATAAATTTTTTACAAAATATTATTGTAAAGATATTAATACATAATAAAAAAATCTTGAACAAGCATTAGTTGTACTTATATCATAATTTTCACGGGTAAATTCTTATATGTCTGTATGCTAAACTAAAATTTTAAAATAAATTTGATTCATGTGTAAACCCCGTACGTGTACATGACTTATAGCTAGTTACATGGGAAGAAGTTTACACAACATCACTTTATAACTTGAGGCTATAATAGACGAATGTACCCTGTGCTATAAATAGTATTCATTTTCTTAACGGTGAAATATCCAATTGATGTTTCTTGTTTTTGTTACAACTATATGATAATAGAAACAAAATTTAACTTAATAAAATATAAAATTAAAATTTAATAACAATATATGATTTAACATTATCAGGTGCACATATACTTTTTGTTGATATGAATAAATCAAATAAAATTCATCTTTCCAAGAAGGAAATGTGGTCGATATTTTGATAGCATATCATTCAATCTTCTTGCTACGATATTTTAAATTAATTAAGTAATGTTAAAAGACATAAAAACGTGATTATATTTGTCAACAAGTAAGGTAAGTTCTATTAATCGATATATATATAGATATAAGAAATAAGTATCACGTGTCCTATTTTACTACTTAAGTAATGTTCATCGGATGGAATATATTCTTTACTTGAGTGCTTACGTACTATAAGAATGCAAAGACTCTCCCTTCTCTCATCAACAACCTTAAACATTCTCAAGTATTTTAATCTCAGCATATACGTTTTACATAATTTCTTTATAGTTCATCATGACAAAAGTGTACCCAGAGACCATTATTCCTGTTCATGGATCCTCATCTTCATGTAAGAACCCTGTTGTCTTTACAGTTTGGAAGAAGTCTCTCGTATTTAATTGTGATGGATTCACAGTGTATGATTCTAAAGGTAATCTTGTATATCGAGTAGACAACTATGTCGCAGGAGGAAATGGTGAGATTGTTCTCATGAATGCCTCAGGCCGTGCTCTCTACACCATTTGTCGCAAGGTATATAAACATTTCATAATATTTATATATACTAATCATGTTCTGAATTGTATTGGATAGTTATTAATAACGTGATTACTGTAATGAACAGAAGTTAAGCCTATCTGATTGCTGGATGGTGTATGACGGAGAAACGTTGGTAAAACCACAGTTTTTAGTGAAGAAACATCTGAACCGTCTCAATACCAAGTCCCTCGCGTATGTCAGCCTAACTGGATCATTTGAATATAACAACGTTAGCAATAATAGAAATATAATATATGAGATTGAACGCTCATACACTCAAAAATGTTGTGTCGTGTATGATGACAAGCGACGCTGTGTTGCTGAGATACGGCGGAAAGAAGCCAAGACTGGAGTTTCACTTGGGGGAGATGTTTTTAATTTGGTTGTACAGCCTCTAGTCGATCCCAACATAGTCATGGCCTTGGTGATTGCGTTATATCAAATGTTTGGTTCTTCTAGACATTTTCTTACATAAAATTCAGCCCGACTACCCAAAATGTAGTGCAGAAAATAAATTAAGTTACAACCCTTTGATGTTATCTAAAGATAGAAAAAGTTGGTTCTTCATGTTTGACTTGATGGCCTAATAATGTGTATTCATGATGTGCAGCTATCTAATTGTATGAAGTATAAACATTTCCTGATCGATTTAATCCATCATTTGGTGTCACAGGCATATGCTCATATACACATTTAACGTATTGCTTTTATCAGTCTAATATAGATTGTATATTTTTTTCTTGCGATCACACAACAATTACGTGTTGTAATAAGAAATTGCCTTCGCTTTGCGACGGATGATATTGGATAACATTTAATAAAGGACATTGAAATGTTTCAGTTGTTCACTCACATGGTATATTGACTGAAAACTACATCAAATAACTTTCTAACTAATTAACCATACAAACAAAACCATGAATCAAGAACATTGCACAAAAATTGGAGACAACAACTGTGATACAAAAAGAATATTGCACAAAACCTTGAATTAGATGATTCACCTCCAGTCAGAACATATCACGAATGACCTGAAGTCAGGTCGGCTTAATTAATGTTAATACTAAAAGAAGGTGTCCAACATATGTGGATATTCGCACGAGTTATGAAATAACAGAAAAGAATGTTCTTTGGTATTCAAAATTCCAACCCAATGCCCGGTCTCATTTCGATGACATCGTTCCAAGGACGGAACCAGGACTAAATATGACCGGGTGCAAAAAATTTTGGAACCATAATATAGAAACACATTTCGATTGATCTGGTGCATTTAAGATACATTTTGAAAAAATTGATGTTTTTAAAAAAATTAACACTACATCGAAAACACCCATAGGGGTCCCGGGCACCAGTAGGAACCCCCTGGTTCCGTCCTTGCTAGATAATTATGAGGAACCAATGTTTTACTCGCCTGTTGGCAAAATAGATCCTCAAAATGGGAATTGATATGGAAAGATGCTTCAAGGATAAAACGATGATTAGAGAAATAACTATCACAAAGTGGAGATAACGTATCGAAGGATCTCAAAAGGGAGGACTTTTCTTGGTTTGAGTCTATATGGTGGTGGGTTTAAACCCCGTGGATTAGTCGTACGAAAGAACGGAACCATGGTTACCTAAAAGAAAAGATGGCAGCATTTATTTTTACTTTTTTTTTTTGTATTTTTTTTACAGTCTATGCTCACGTATTGGGTTAATAATTAGGCGTTTTATAGCCTATCCTTTCGAAATAGTTGATGGAGCTGGAGGTAGTTGATATTGTACCATAGATAGATGGAGAAAAAGAACACCAAAGTTGGATAAGACGCACACATGGACGCTTGCTCCAACTGCTGAGCAGTTAGCTTCTTTGATCTTGCAGAAGGGCAAAACGAACTAACGCAGCAACGTTCAGTTTTTCAACATATGTGCGTGGGCTTCAAAAGGTGATTTGTAGTTTTCCGAATTTGTTATTGCATTGTGAAATGTGTGTGTTTATTGGCGTGTGTTATATTGAGTACCTAGCTTACTAGACATACATACATGATACATCTTAGATGGATCACAAAATTTATTTGTGAAGGTGGGATTCTCTTACAGAGGATGCATGCATGTAGTTTGTTTAGCTTACATTGTAGCCAATGATTGAACCTTCTTTTAACATGCGCATTGCTTAGTTGAACGCATATGCTTAATAGGATTAACACTTTATAAAAATTCTTAGGGATCTATATTTATCTTTTAGCTTCAAACTAATTAAGCAATTTAGTTTCAATAATTTAAATTAAGCTTATTAGTTTAAAATATTTATGATTTTCACAAGGCCAACCGTATTAAGCATTTCAGTTTAAATTAACCTTCCGGGGCTTTGCCAGGGGAAATAATCGAATCAAGGGTTCACTGAGAATCCAAGATCAATTAGAGGGGGTTTTATCTAAAACTACTCTATCATTTATGCAATATTTGAAGTAGAACAAGGCGTTTTAACTTTTGAGTTGGAACTACTTAAATAAATATTTTTATGGTTTATACATGCATGCATTTGTGCATGTAAATTGAATGTATAGAGCAAGAGTTTCGTTAATAATAATCTGCTTGTTACTTTGTTATTGTTGCAGCTATTGTTGTGGGTTAAAGTGACTAGTATTTAATAAACATGTTGGAGTAAATGATCAGAAAGAGTGGAAGACTGAAAACAATGCGTTCCCCACGATTAAATTTATCAAATATTGAGGAATAATAGCCTCTTTGAAAGTGTAAATTTATAATATTTTAGAGGAACTTTAATCAAAAACAATTTATATATAAGCAAAGCATAATATCATTTTATTTAAGATTTGATGCCAAAATTGCTATTCGTCAACCTGGCCCGGTTTGAACCTTCTATTCTCTTTGACGTCGTTCCATGTGAAGCTAATATTACATAATATATTAGAAAAAGTTGTAGTTTATTAAAAAGTATCCACACTCTAGACCGTAGACTCCAGCTTTAATTTAAATCAGTTAGACACTAAGAGCTTATGGTAAGGTGCGTTATAGCCCGTGTTAAGGAACCATACCGGTTCTCGCTTTATAAGATCTTGCGTCGTGGTCGCCAGCCGAATTATGCATAATTTCCTTTCTTCATTCATTCGCGATATATAGTTTTGTGTTTTAAAAAAAGAAGCCGCTGTATTTAAATTTTATAGCCGTTCTTTAGAAAAAAAAATACTCCTTTTGCCCATTTTTTTACCCCTTAAAAATTCTATAAATACCTTTTAAATTATTAATTCTTAACACATTCCAGCTATAAAATGATACTTCTCTTTATTACCTTCAGAAAAATATTACACATCCCAACTATGATCATTACGATGTTTACATTAAAGACGGCCCGAGTAAGTATACGCGGATTTTTCAAGCTTATGAAAATTTCAAGTTTTCGGTATTCATCAAGCCGAGAATTCGAGTCCTCATACAAGGACACCGATATCATGCGAATGAGAGATTGCGGAACAACGGCTTTTGAAATATTATTTTGGCGATGAAAACAATCCACTTAAATGCCCGAAAAGGAATTTTAGGCGAATATATCATATGAGTTCAAAACTTTGTAAACAAATAGTCGGTGATATTACCAATTACAATGTTGAACCTCTTCCCGAATTTTTATATTAAACAACGACCGGATTGTATGGTCGTTTGAGTATTAGAACTATCATGAAATGCACATCGGCCTTACACCAACCTGGCATACAACACAACATCGGTGCGTTTGACGAGTACTTGCAAATTTGGAGGACATTTTCACATGATTGTCTACAAAACTTCAATAAACACATATATACTTTATGAGTATTTAAAAACATCTAATTTTAATAACATCCAACATATATATGCATTCCACGAAGAAAAACATGGACTTTTGAGAATGCTCGGGAGCATTGATTGTAAGCATTGGGAATGGGTAGAATGTCCGAAGTCATTACACGGGCAATAAAATATATGTGATCATAAATACCCAACTCTAATACTTGAAGCCGTTGCATTACATGATTTGTGGATTTGCCATGCATATTTTAGTGTTGCGGGCTCAAATAATGACCTCAATGTACTATATACTTCAAACTTATGTGCGACCATATTGACGATATTCCTCTGGAAGCTCCATTTGTAATAAATGAAAAAACATAAGAAAAGGATTACTATTTTGCGGATGAAATTTATCGTTAATGGGCTATGTTAATTAAAATGTTTTCTATTGCGAAGGGTGAAAATTAAAACAAAGAAGTTTAAAGGAGTTCAAGAAAGTGTAAGGTCGTTGGGGAATTTTACAATAACCCGCATGTGCTTACCAAATCAACAAGCTACGAAGAGTCATCTATTGTTGCATAATATTATATAACATAATATTGAAGATCAAGAATTCGCTGTTAGTGAGTTTAACAAATTGTATGTTTCTTCACAATCAAATTTTCAACATACTTGGGTTAAAAAATGCGACATAAATCTAAAGAAAAACAAAGAATTTAGGGATAAGAAAGTACATATCGACATTCCACAAGATTTTGTGGAACATACGTGGAACCTTAATCACCGAATTGTATTTTTTTCAAATTCGTATTTTTAATGTATCGTTATTTTTAATTTAATGAGATGTATTGTTTTATTTGAAAAAAAAATAAAAATAAAAATAACAATTAATGAAGCCAGAGGTGTCTTATAACTTTAGTTATGAAGGAGTTTGTTTTTTGGTTAAATTATACGTTTTGAGTTATTGGGGAAAAAGTTAACACAACATCACTTTATTACTTGAGGCTATATTAACGGTGAAATATCCAATTGATGTTTCTTGTTTTTGTTACAACTACTAGGAGGATAACCCGCACGTTGCAGCGGGGCATTTTGATAAAGAAGCAGTTTAATATATGGGTCAATTTGGGTTATGTTACACCTTTTTTAAGTCCAGTGGGTTAACCTATGAGATTCTGATATAATGGGCACAGGTTGAAAGAATATGTTATTCACTATTATTGTAACCACACATTTTTACATTCAAAGTTAAAATTTGCAAACTGTGATGGATACACAGCCAAGTATATAGAGTTATTCAAACTAAACTTCATCTACTGATTACATGGATAAGTGAAGGTAAAGAAGTCACCAAGTTCTAAGAGAACCTAAAGGCTGAAACTTGAAGGCCTGAAGCTGCAAATATCACAAAAAACCTTATATCAATATACAGACAACCCATTTTCAAAAGAATCAGGAATGTGTGCAATTATACATCATGAGTTCAGACCTCATATCTATAGCAAGACAACCTTCTACACTGAATGTGGGCTGCCATTTTGTTACAGTAAGGGTATTTCCTGACTGAATAAAATAGTGAACCTATTTAAAATGAGAAGCTTGAAGAAAAACGACAGTCACAAAGTTGTTTTTTGAAGCAATCAGTACTACTAAGTTGCGTTGGACGCACGAAATCAAAGGCAACCAAGATTAATAAATCAATTTCCAGAATCTTGTTTGATTTAGAGTGTGATGCCTTAATGAAGTCACAATCGTTGCATAGTGCAAACGGATCTTAAGATCAAATAAAAAAGAGTCATATTTTGTAAACTTACTACAGGTTCAAAGTTAAAATCCATATAAGAAGAACTTTTTTTTTCCATAAGTTTTGTTGTACTCTTGATACGAAGAAGAAAAGGAACTGGTAAATGTAAACCTATCAACAAAGCAACAAATATGAAAGGTAACCTGCCTATGTGCCATCTGTCGCCTCAAATGAATGTTTAATTCATCGTTCAACAGGTTTTCGTTGTTCACTGTCATGGTCTTGTGATGCTAGCAGCAGCAAAATGTAGCCGCAACTGCAAATGTTAACAGGAAATGAATACATGTCGGTGAGAAGATCACAAAAAACAGTCATGTCTGCTAACACTAATGTCATAAAAAAACAGTACCACTTCATGGGGTTTTGGTGCTATGTTCTGAAAGTGGTAATTATAGGGACTCAAGGTGACTGTAAACTTTTTGAAAGTCACCAAATAATTATACAGTGGCTTTTGCGTGTAAAGTTAATGTAACTAAATCCAAAAACATCGTATACAACATTATGTAACTAATATGTAAAAATCGATTAAGCTATTTAGTCGACTGAATAAAGGAAAACCTTTTTAGGGGGTGTTTGTTTCGGCTTATATAATTTTTTTTATTTTTACATGCTCGACCCGTTTCACTGAAGTTTGACCCATATTGGCTTATTATATAAGTGACATACGGTAAATCAGAGAAAAGCATCAGAAATTCATTATGGTTGCTTATTTTGTTGGTCAACTACGTATATACAATAAGCACAATCAGGGAAAATAATCAAACCAAAACACCCCCGCAATTAAATTTAAAACCCAAAAAACATCGTAATGATTGAATAATTAATTGCTAATTCATTTAATGGTCTTACAGAAAGTGTATTACGTACCTACATTTTCGTTTCTGGCTCAACTTTGCGTACCTATGTCGTTGAATAACGCGCCTTCGATATTTTTGTTTTCACTGTCACACCTGCCAACAGTTTTAGTAATTAGATCTATGCGAAATTTTAAAATAATTGATGAAGATGTAATTATACTAAACACAAATTTCCTTACCGAATGAAATCTAACTATAGATCTTACATGAGGATGTTTAGTCGTACGCCCTTGACAATGAACTCGTTGGCAAAATTTCTAGTAGATTCTAGTGAGCTACCATCAACCTGCATAATATCAATGGTAGCATTTCGGCAGTCCTTGATTATGGTTTCCTTGCGCTTTGCAGCGGCTTGCAAGTTCAGCGATGCCATACCAATATTTAAGCAAAATGGGTAAGTTGGTGACTTAAACTTGCTCGACCAAAGTCATGGTCAAACCATGGAATTATAATATTGAATAGTAATTAAGTTACCAGCTGAGATTGTTGAACTTGGCCACTCTTTTTTATTTTCCAACTGGTGAACGGCTTGAAACAGGGGGATCATTATTCCCTCTAAAATTTACACCCTCGGGATCATTCCCTGTAATATGTAAATGTATGTATTGTTGATAATTAGGTTTGTAACATGTTAGCACCCTATTATAAATATTAAAGTATGAAAATCAAGTCTAATGGTCTTTAAATCACTTACAACAGCAACAATAGACCATTTGCACTAAATGGGATAAGACTCCTTCAACCTTTTGAAGTTCGATGACACCTGACTTATACGAAGTGGGTCGAACCTAAAGTCAGTAAAACACATAACAACAGCAATTTTAGAGAATTGATTTGGATGTCACCTAGATGAAGCATGGGACAAAATAGAGAATTGTGTTTATGTGGTCAGTCATATCTTCATATGATTCTACATGGTTATGTACTATAATGTGTTTTGAGAACCACCGGTCTAGGTCAGTACCTTAGCCCAAGGGAAATCCCTAACGGCTGCAAACGCTATATGACACCAGAAGATTTTCTAGTTCAACAAAAATGAATCAACATAAATGACTGACCTGTGATTATTAAACTAATCATCATAGAATTGCCTGTGAATCAGATATCTCCATTTCCATTTCCCTTTAAAGCATCTTCTCGTATTGAGGTCAAAGCAATACACCCAAGTGGAGCCTGACAAAGAAAACAAATATCAAGGAAAACCAATGAATGACCAAAGGTTGTTGTAAACAAACCAATGATAAAGCCATCATTTCTTATTTGCACTTTCACAGTTTAATCTAATTATACATACATCTGATTATGATTTTAACACTCATTTTAGCCCGAGAACTCTCATCTAATACAGTAAAGCAAAGTAGTTGGTAGACTGTCATGCTATCTTCGTTCCAGCGTATATGAATGCCAACACATACATTCCCTGATGTTGATAAAAGGGCTCAGAATTCAGTTCATCATAACCATATTTATCTGGCATGCCGAAAAGGAACACATCATGGACAAAAGGTTATCCACAACCCATGACCCTAGCATATCAAATTGACAACGAGTATCAGGCTCAGAATAAAGCTTAATAATAAAAAAAGGTGGTCGTCCACGATGGCTGCAAACATAACAGTTTACCTAGCCAAGACACGGACGGACGCAACCTTATTCAACATTGCTTGGATTCATCACAACCTAGATGCAAGGTTAATGTAGCCCACCGTAACCAACAAATTGATACAAACAATAAGCAGTTTATATTGTTGGCCATGGCTGCAAAGATAGTTGTTCACCGCACCACCCCACTACGCACGCCATGGTTGCAAACCAAGTGAGTTGGCACGGCAAGATCAGTCCACCCCCCATGGCTACAAACACGTTACCGTGATGCCCTGCCAAGATAGGGGCGGATAAGGATAATCAGGCATTAGCTTCACATTTGCAGTGAACCCTATTCAAACCATGATTTTTGCAACCAGAGTGCCGCCAAACCCACCTGGAAAAAAAAATATAAGTCAAATGTCATCACTTGTAAATATTTCACATAACAATAAGCTAATTAGCAGTTTTTATCACCAATCTAAACACCCTTATAGTATTATTACAGAAAAATTGCTAACAGTCCTAACTTTAAGCTAAACCCATTTGCGAAAATCACTTATATGATTATATCACCGAAAAGAAATAAAGGAAAAAAAAATAACATACGAACAAATATACTTTAAGCAATTTCACTAAAATATGTGATTATAACATACCAACATATTGCAACTTCTGTCACAATAACTTTGTAACCAAAATTAACAAAAAAAATAAGCAAAAAGGCCAAAAGTGTATCATTATCATTAAACACAAATATAAAGCGAGATCCAAACATGACCAAACCTATGTAAATAATTAAAATAACAATAAGCTAATTAGCGTTTTTTATTAGCAATCCAAACACCCCTTTAGTAACCGAATCTAAAAAAGACTTAAAAAATACCTCAAAAAAACTTCAGAAGCTGTTAGCTAACCTGTTAAAAAGAAACATGAAACTGAGCAAAATTACACCAATCAAGCCTGTTACGGAAAGGAAAGTAATGAAAGATGGAAGCTCAGAAGTTTGCGGAGGAATAAGGGAAAAACCTCTCATTATGCAGATTTAAGAAATACTTCACACTGAGTTTCTTGTCGATACTGCGGAGTGTACTTGGCAGTTCATGTTGGTTCAAGAACAACCTACTTGGAATCAAGTCCCCTGCCAATAGCACTGCATATAACAATTCATGGGCATTAGTCTTATTTTAAGTTAATTGGGCCATTAAAGGTAGCACGTTTTAATCTGGTAGACTTGTAATTATGTAACCATGGTGGCATAACTCATTTGGTTGGATCATTTCTTTCGTTTTTTACACATTACAGCACATTCAACAACATACTTAAAAGAATTAAACACAATTCCAAACACCCTCTTAACTAAAGATTAAAATTTATAGCAAATAAAGAATACTGGATTCAAAAGAAGGTTAATTGAAGAAAATATGAGATGATGTAAATGGAGAGTTTGTCCATCAAACATAAAAATCGAATTCACCCCAAAACAGAACTTGCAGGCTTGGCCGGTTTCTTTGCCCGTACCCATCCAAAACGTGTGTCACACACTCAACGACGTAAAGTAACAGGCCTTTGATAACAAACCTCCTATGACACCTTTAGAAGCTTATAAATCAACTCACGTGTCAAACACTCAAACACCCAAACCTGTCCGACCCCAAAGCTTATAAAGTGATCATAACAAAATTCCTAAAGCTCCGACTTTATAAGCTTCTAAGATAAACTAAAGTGACTTGATTTAAACATCAGGCATAAACAATTCACAAATCCAAACACATTCACACACGCAAAAAGATACAAACTTTACCATAACTCAATCACCAAGTCCCCAAATTTAACAAACCCCACATCACAATTGACCAGAAAGTAAATAAAAACAAACCTGTTTTTATTCACAATTCATTTTTTTGTACATGTTAAAAAAATCAAAATCATAACAACAAAAAACCCTAAGTTTCAAAACCCCTAAAATTAAACACAACTAAATCCAAACCCATCAAATTTGAACTTAATTAAACCCCAATTTCAATGCTCAGACTTCAATATAACCAAAATCTAAGAAACAAAAAAACACCAACTAAATATTCAAAAAAAAAAAAAAAAAAAAGCTTTACTAACCACATCCTTCTAAACAACAAAAGACATCGGAATCATATACACATCATCACATACGTCTTCGAACCTGGAATCAAACATAAAACCATGACTAAAATCAGAAACTTTTTATTAAAAAAAAATAGATCTAATAAAAAAAATGACGAACTGTTGATTTGGGTGATGAACCGGAGTTAAGGTTTATAAACCTACCAATCGATCTGTAAGACGAAGAAAAATATATGATAATCAGATCTTTTTTAGCGCGATCTGATAATTGCGTGTGTGTTTGTGGAAGAAGCTTGAAGAACACACCCATTATTATTTTTTTTATCGTTGACTAATATGTGTCTGTGTCTATATGTGTGTGTGGGTGTGGAAGAAGGGCTTTGGAAGGAAGCAAAACCTGTACACACACTCACATATGCACTGTAGTAATTACAAAAAAATATGTGGGGAGCAATTTTGGTAGTAAAGCATGCTAAGACGCCTGTACCACAAAGTGTGGTGAGAGCAAAATGGGGGAGCAGCACTGTTCATTCGTTTCCTGATAAATGTTATTATGTATAATATGATAATAGAAACAAAATTTAACTTAGTAAAATATAAAACTAAAATTTAATAACAATACATGATTTAACATTATCAGCTGCACATATACTTTTTGTTGATATGAATAAATCAAATAAAATTCATCTTTCAAAGAAGAAAATGTGGTTGATATTTTGATAGCGTATCATTCAATCTTCTTGCTACAATATTCTAAATTAATGTAAGTAATGTTAAAAGACATAAAAACGTGATTATATTTGTCAACAAATAAGGTAAGTTCTATTAATCTATATATAGATATAAGAAATAACTATCACGTGTGCTACTTTACAACTTGAGTAATGTTCATCGGATGGAATATATTCATTACTTGAGTGCTTACTATATAAGAACGCAAAGACTCTCCATTCTCTCATCAACAACCTTAAACATTCTCAAGTATTTTAATCTCAGCATATACGTTTTACATAATTTCGTTATAGTTCGTCATGACAAAAGTGTACCCAGAGACCATTATTCCTGTTCATGGATCCTCATCTACATGTAAGAATCCAGTTGTCTTTACAGTTTGGAAGAAGTCTCGTGTTTAATTGCGATGGGTTCACAGTGTATGATTCTAAAGGTAATCTTGTATATCGAGTAGACAACTATGTCGCAGGAGGAAATGGTGAGATTGTTCTCATGAATGCCTCAGGCCGTGCTCTCTACACCATTTGTCGCAAGGTATATAAATATTTCATACTAATCATGTTTTGAATTGTATTGGATAGTTATTAATAAGGTGATTACTGTAATGAACAGAAGTTAAGCCTATCGGATAGCTGGATGGTGTATGACGGAGAAACAATGGTAAAACCACAGTTTTTAGTGAAGAAACATCTGAACCGTCTTAATACCAAGTCCCTCGCATATGTGAGCCTAACAGGATCATCTGAATATAACAATGTTAGCAATAATAGAAATATCATATATGAGATTGAACGCTCATACACTCAAAAATGTTGTGTCGTGTATGATGACAAGCGACGCTGTGTTGCCGAGATACGGCGGAAAGAAGCCAAGACTGGAGTTTCACTTGGGGGAGATGTTTTTAATTTGGTTGTACAGCCTCTAGTCGATATCAACATAGCCGTGGCCTTGGTGATTGCGTTATATCAAATGTTTGGTTCTTCTAGACATTTTCTTACGTAAAATTCATCCCGACTACCCAAAATGTAGTGTAGAAAATAAATTAAGTTGCAACCCTTTGATGTTATCTAAAGATAGAAAAAGTTAACGTCAATTCATGACTTAGTTGGTTCTTAATGTTAGACTTGATGGCCTAGTAATGCGTATTCATGATGTGCGGCTATCTACTTCTATGAACTATAAACACTTTTGGATCGATTTAATCCGTCATTTGGGAGTTTTTTAATTGACCATTGTAGTTTTAAAACTTAATTAACAAAATGAGTACTTTTAAAAATATTTAAAATAGTATGTATATTTGAAATACATGTTCAATTTGCACAAGATTCCATTTGTTATTATGGTAATTCAAATAAACTAACATATACATTTAAGAGTAAATTGCATAATTCGAAAGTGCCAAATTGCATGTTTCGTCCCAATCAGGGACGAATCAAAAATTTCCCACAGGGACGATTTCTGCACTTACGAAATGGTTGGGACGAAACATGCAATATGGTCAAAGTTTAGGGACGATTTATGCAATTTACTCTTTCAGTATTTTCAGCAACATAATATGATCATATTAGCTGTCTAATATGTTAACGTGTTATCAAGGTTTTTTTTTTTTTTTTTTTTTTTTTTTTTTTTTTTTTTTTTTTTCAGCAACATAATATGATCAAATTAGCATGTTCCAGTTGTACTTAACTAGCAGAGTGCCTTCGCTTTGCAACGGATGATATTCGATAACATTTAATAAATGACATTGTGATGGTTCAGTTGTTCACTTACAACAAAACCATATAACTTATAACTTCACCATATAAACTTAGATTATTTAACTCTGATTAGCTTTAGGATGCAAAACCAAAAGCCGATAAATATGCAGTAAAAAGAGTCCTATGGCGATTAGCCGAATCAATTTCTACAAGACGAAACACCTGGCAAAACTTCAAAAACACATGCCGTTACGCGATATAAACAATCAAGACTACCTAAAACTTAGATTTTAACCAAATCAGAAGCAGAGGACTTTCAACAAACACTTAATAGGCAATATTAAACAAACACTACAGGCGAAACACAAAACGAGAGAATTTACATAAACACATTAACAAGATAACGAAACTATCACTTAATCGAGAAGCGGTCATACCAGCTAACAAAATAGATGATTAAATAACGTCCACGGTGAAGTCACCACCTGCGGTGCGGTGGTGCAACGGCGTCGAAGGAGGCGTTCCGACGACGGTGAAGGTGAACGGCGGCGAAAGAGGTGGTGCCACGACGGTGAAGGAGAACGGAGGCGAAAGAGGTGGTGCATTGACGGTGAAGAAGAACGGTGGCGAAAGTGGCGGTGCAACAACGGTGATCAATGTGAACGGCGGCGAAAGAGGTGGTGCAATGTCGGTGAAAGTGGCGGTGCAATGGTGGCGTTGAGGATTTGGGGAAAATTCAATTTTAGGGAAGGAGCCGAGAGTTTAACTCAAAGTGGCATTTAAGAAGGGGGAGCTTATTTTATTTTTATTTTTTTTAACTAAATATATATAGATAGTAACTAGAAATGTTAATAAAAAAAATATTTTTAATCTTGCTTCAGTAGAATTATATTATAAGTGAGAAAGTCATTACATATGAAAATTGATATTTTTTATAAAATCAACTAGTTATATATACAATTAATTTTGTGTATGTTAGCATGAAAGGGATTGCGAGCAATAAGTGACAAGTTTGGAGAAACTGGACCGGTAAAAGCATAAGAACATGTTCAAGTTTTAGCAATTAGCGTCACGGTTAGCAATGCGTTTATGTATGTCGCAAAATTTAGCGACTTGATTACCGACATATTTTCTAGTGTTGCAAAATAGCGACACATTTTACGTCATTTTCTAAGATGTCGCAAAATTTGCGTCTTCGTTAGCGACATGATCTAGAATGTCGCAACAATAGCGACATAATTCGCGTCATAAATTGCGACATTATAATCTTAAAACAAATTGCGACATATAAGGCGATATCGTTTGCGACATGACAACATAAACATCGCTAAAAGTGCCACTGTTCTTGTCGCAACTTTGCCACTTCTAATAGTGAGTCGCTAAAAATGACGCTAAAGAGCTATTTTCTTGTAGTGATTGCACAAAAAAAAGGAGACAACTGTGAAATACTCTCCAGATCCACCTCCAGTCAGAACACATCGATCAAGAATGACCTGAAGTCAGATGGGCTTAATGTTAATACTAAAAGAAGGTGTCCAACATATGTGGATATTCGCACGAGTTATGAAATAACAGATCGAATAGAATGTTCTTCGGTATTCAAAATTCCTACCCAATGCCCGGTCTCATTTTGATGACATGTTTCCAGATAATTACGAGGAACCACAGTTTCATTTGCCTCTTGGCAAAATAGATCCTCAAAATTGGGATTTTATATGGAAAGATGCTTCAAGGATAAAAAATGATTAGAGAAATAACTATCACAAAGTGGAGATAACGTATTGAGGGATCTCGAAAGGGAGGACTTTTCTCGGTCTAAGTCTATATAGTGGTGGGTTTAAACCCCGTGGATTAGTCGACCAAAAGGTCTAGACCATAATTACCTAAAAGAAAATATGGCAGCATTTATTTTTATTTTTCTTTTTTGTATTTTTTACAGTGCATGCTCACTTATTGGGTTGATATATAGCCCTTTTATGGCCTATCCTATCGAAATTGTTGATGGTGCTAGAGGTAGTTGATATTGTATCATAGATAGATGGAGAAAAATAACACAAAAGTTGGATAAAACGCACACGCACACGTGGACGCTTGCTCCAACTGCTGACCAGTTAGCTTCTTTGATCTTGCAGAAGGGCAAAACGCAGTAACGTTCACTTTTTCAACATATGTGCGTGGGCTTCAAAAGGTGGTTTGTAGTTTTCCGAATTTGTTATTGCATTGCGAAATGTGTGTGTTTATTGGCGTGTGTTATATTGAGTACCTAGCTTACTAGACATACATACATGATACATCTGAGATGGATCACAAAATTTATTTGTGAAGGTGGGATTCTCTTACAGAAGATGCATGCATGTAGTTTGTTTAGCTTACATGTAGCCAATGATTGAACCTTCTTTTAACATGCGCATTGCTTAGTTGAACGCATATGCTTAATAGGATTAACACTTTATAAAATAGATTCTTAGGGATCTATATTTATCTTTTAGCTTCAAACTAATTAAGCAATTTAGTTTCAATAATTTAAATTAAGCTTATTAGTTTAAAATATTTATGATTTTCACAAGGCCAACCGTAATTAAGCATTTCAGTTTAAATTAACCTTCAGGGGCTTTGCCAGGGGAGATAATCGAATCAAAGGTTCACTGAGAATCCCAAGATCAATTAGAGGGGGTTTTATCTAAAACTACTCTATCATTTACGCAATATTTGAAGTAGAACAAGGCGTTTTAACTTTTGAGTTGGAACTACTTAAATAAATACTTTTATGGTTTACACATGCATGCATTTGTGCATGTAAATTGAATGTATATATAGAGCAAGAGTTTCATTAATAATAATCTGCTTGTTACTTTGTTATCGTTAGCAGCTATTGTTGTGGGTTAAAATGACTAGTATTTAATAAACATGTTGGAATAAATGATGAGAAAGAGTGAAAGATTGAAAACAATGTGTTCCCCACGATTAAATTTATCAAATATTGAGGAGTAATAGCCTCTTTGAAAGTGTAAATTTATAATATTTTAGAGTGAACTTTAATCAAAAACAATTTATATATAAGCAAAGCATAATATCATTTTATTTAAGACTAGTTATAATGCCCGCGCACGCGCTGATTTTTTATTAAGTTTTTTGAATAACATATTTTTATTTATTAAAAAGTAAATAATTTAATAAAAAAAATCCCTCCGAGAGAAAGGGTGTTTTGGATTGCTTATTTTAAAGTGCTAAATATGCTTTGAAACTAAGCAGATACGAAGCAGTTTTCACGATTGCTTATCAGCTATAGGAAAATGAAATAAGCGCTTAAAAAAACAAATCCAAAATGCCCATCATCGAGAAAATTGTTCCTTACACTCATTTCAGGTACCGAATCTCGTGTTGCAACTATAACAGTTGACACAAATGAAGGTAAAAGGAACTGGCAGTGCTGCCATAGGATTTCCGTCCTCATTCACGCCCAAACTAGCTTTTATTCCGTTAATCAATAACCTTAATGTCCGTCGTGCAATAATACCTGCCTTAAACTTACACTCCTTAGATCGTGCTTTAGCTTGCTTTTAAGGATTTAATCCTACAAAATGCGCAATTCGGGCTCGGGTTTTTTAGGCTTAAAGCAACTGATGGCAGCATTATTGTGTTTGGTCATGTGGGTTTAGGTGGATCTACAGCGTATCGATTAGTGTGACACTAAATCAAGTCTCTTCCGGGGCTTTGCCAAGGGAGATAATCCATTTTATTTGCTCAGAACTAGATCTTCATGTAACGAAGACTATGCCGAATCAAGGGACTTCCATGAGAATCCAAAGATCAATTTGATATTCTCAGATCAATTTGAGGGGGTGTTATCTGAAACTAATCATATCTATACTACTATATAATGCATTTGGGAGTATTATATAATTAGAAATGCTTAAAATTCAGACTTTTATGTAACACCCCCAAAATTTGATACAGCGGAAGACTCAACAAGCTTTCGGGGTGCTACGGGGATTGGTATCCAACACAAGACAATATAGAACGAGATAAAGTAAACAAAATAAAAACACAACCAAAACGGGGTTTTAAGGTTTACATTTATCCCAACATACTTCAGAGTCAGGCCCAAAATAAAGTAACAATAGGTCCAAATTTAATTATCAGAGTTTAGAAAAATAGATCCATGAACCGTGTGCCTTGGCCGAGCCTTCCATTCCAAGCATGCATCTCAACACTTAATTACCTGAGAAAACGTGCTAAAAGTCAGCTTTCGCTGGTGAGATCATAGGTTTAAATTCAACTAACAATATAGTGGACATATACGCAAAACGCTTGCTAGCTAGACTAAGGATTGGCTAAAAGCCTGCGGATACCCTCCGCTCTCAACATAACACACGGATACCCTTCCGTACTAACATAGATATTCGGGTAGCCCCCGCAATACCAATAATAACTCGGATAACCTCCGAAGTATTAATAACCTATAGGTGCACACTATAGTATCTAAATAAGTCAACCTTGAATAGTACACACGAAACTATGTGACTAAAGCTGACAATCCAAATAAGCCAACCTTGAATAGTACACACAAAACTATGTGACTAAAGCTGACAATCCACCAATAACCAAATAAGCCAACCTTGAATAGTACACACAAAACTATGTGACTAAAGCTGACAATCCACCAATAACCAAATAAGCCAACCTTGAATAGTACACACAAAACTATGTGACTAAAGCTGACAATATATCCTAGTCCATACGCATAGCAAGTTTAGAAAGCATATAAAAGCGATAATAGTCCACATAAAATAATTTGCACGTTTCTCACCCCAAGTATTGAAAACATAGTTTAAGAAAAAGTGGGGCTATGACTCACCTCAAGTCCAGAAAATATCAAGAAGAAGTCAGTAGAAATAAGATGTATGATAACTTACGAAACAACAACTACGGACTTGGCACGACCTAACAATATTAACTCTTTCAGAAATCATTTCCTCAAATATATAATATTCCCAAACCCGGACGAGAATCCGTTTTATTTCCGAAAATCCATTTCGTATTAGTTTGATGTATTTGCGTTTGGTATCCATACGGGTAGTGGGTCGACTCAAAACAAACCAAAAAGATCACATAAGAATAATAAAATAAACTATAGATCTAATATTAGCCCAATATATCATTTAAATAAATCGCCGAAGTTTACCAAATCCGTCGATTTGATAATCCTCATATTTATTTACGTAACATACCGTTCCAAGATTACACCCAATCTAAAGCACATAGCACATAATTACTATATAGTATATATCATAGTTTAATAAATTCCTCATATATATCGTCAAATTGGCCAGATTTCCCGATATATACACTCGCAATCTATTACACTTTACATATACTACAACCTATGGGCGTCGTAGGATACGATGCCCATTAATATATTCATTTCGTATAACCAAATAACCCGGTTCAACCTTACGGTTAAGTGGTTATTTAGTTATAGAAAACGTGTATATTAATCGTCATATATCCGTGACAACACGAAAGTCACAAATAATAACTTACCTGGACCCGAGTGACAACGATTTCGCATAACTCAATAAGTTTATCCGTTATATATCCGAAATGACATCTAATTAAACGTTTAATAATTGTCGGGAGTTTCCCGTTTTATATCACACTTTTATAATAATAATACGTTCAATAATATTACGCCACTTTCGTAGCCTAATATATATATATCTAATTGTATTATTTATAATACGACTCGTGATTATTATTATTATTAATATACGCGTCTATATAATTATATATACGTTATTCACGTCTATATATTCATATAAACGTTCATATTATCAATAATTGTTATTACGAGTTTTATTATTTACATTTCAATTTTAATAGTTATCGAGTCATACGAAATGGTCACATGTCCGAGTCATGACTCTCGGCTCATTGTCCAAGTCCAAAATAATAAGTAAAAGTCATAAGATAATACATCCCCGTCCAAACACAATCTCAATCCACGTGCTACAACAATAGGGTCCGACTACGGCACCCGACTAACCTATCTCCGTCAATCTAACGACCGTCTCACAATCGGTCCCCAATCACACTTTTCGTCAACACTTCTTCAAATAATACCACGAGTTCAAATATAACTCGTCAACCGTTACAAAATCCAAAGCCGCAAAAATAATAGTAACAATCAACATATACCAAAAATAGTCATAACAAATAAAAGTTAGCCGAAATATATATATTTCGACATCTACCACGGTTCTCAAAATTAACCGCATTCGGGTCAAGGACCAAGTCAACTAAAGTCAAATAATATACCAAGTGCCAAGAGAGTCCCACCCGAGACCACTAGGGTCGCGGCTAGCTCACACGAGCTCGACTCAAAAGCCTCCAATCGACCCATTTTGGGTCTTCGATTCCCACAAGGGTCGGCCACAACCAAAAATAACCAAACCATGGCCAAACTAGCAAAAACCAATTAATCACCATGACCACAAATGGTCACCCATCCAGAAAAATGGGTCAAAAAGACCACATCGACCCGAAACTAAAAGAGGTCGAGGAGAGGGCCTCGGCTAGGGGTCGACCACGCATCACAATCCAACCAAAACACAAGAACCCGGATACCAAACGTGATATTTATCATCAAAACATCATTTCCCATTAAAATAAATTCGATTCCCATCGAAATAATCCGTGTAGCCACGGATTAGTACCAATTCGTGGCACCCAAAACCCGAAAATAACTCCTTCTCACCTTCTTGGACCTCCAAATGAACGGATCTAGTAAAGATAATAAAAACTCGAATGGATTTTAAAGTTTGGTGGTGTTAATAGTGGTTCTAGGGTATGTATGATATACCAAATGAAAGAGGATGGAGAGAGGAAGAAGATGGTGGTATTTATTTTGTTGGGTGGTCGGAGTAGCGGCGGTGATGGCCGGTTTTGATGGTCGGCGGCTAGGTCAAATTGATGGGGGGAGGAGATGAGTTTTAGAGAGAGAGATGGAAGGGTTGGTGAGGGTTTGTGTTGTGTACCGAAAATAAACCACAAGGACCGGATTTTTGTAGTTTCCTCTCTCTTTTTTTTTTTTTTTTTTTTTTTTTTTACAAGTTAATAATAATAATAATAATAATAATAATAATAATAATAATAATAATAATAATAATAATAATAATAATAATAATAATAATAATAATAATAATAATAATATTACTATGGTGTCGAGCGGGTAACGTGGGTAAATGTAGAAACATGTGGCCCGAACCCGAATTCAATTCAAACTTTCAATATCTCTCGAAAACATCTCGTAAATAATTAAAAATATAGTCGGACTCGCTAAGACGAATCACAAACTTTTGTTAGGTAATCCTAGTGCCAAAGTCAACGTAGTACCAAGTGAGAATTCAAATATACATCACCGAGCATTAAATCAATAATGAATTATGAACATAATTCACGAATTCCATAACGACTTCAATTACAAATATCCATAAAATAGGTCTTACAAGTTCGTTGTGAAATGAAAATTTCAAATAAAAATTATAAACGAACTTAAATCGTAATGCGGGTTTTTAAAATAGCTCCCTAAACTGCCGGTTGTCACATTTTACTTGCTTATTATGGTAGGATTTTAAAATTAATTTGTTAGTAAGCAAGTTGGTTAAGAAGTTTGTTAGGAAGTTGGTTGGTTATTCAAACTAAAATTATTTGGCATAACGATCTCTACAATCTTTACTTTTAAAGCATAAAGACAACTAAATGTGTAACCGAATAATCGAATAACGCAAAATATAGTTACAGGTACCCGCCGCCGCAGGGTACCGTTCTAGTATTTATGAAATGACGTTTTAACATTTGAGTTGAAACTCCTTAAAGAACTGCTTTTAGTTTTACATGCATACAAATTAAAACAGAGCAATAGTATCATTAAAAATGATCTGCTTGTTATTTTTGTTATTGTTACAGCTATTGTTGTGGATTAAAATGACTAGTAATTTATAAAAAATGTTGGAATGAATGATAGAAAGAGAGAAAACAATGTGTTCCCCATTATTATATTAATCAAAAGTTGAGGAATAATAGCCTCTTTGAAATTGTAAAATTTATGATATTTTAGAGTGAACTTTACCCAAAAACAATTTATATAATCCAAGCATGATATCATTTTATTTAAGATTTGATGCCAAAATTGCTATTCGTCAACCTGGCGGGTTTGAACCTTATATTCTCTTTGACGTACGTCTTAGTTTAATTTATTAAAAAGTATAGACACTCTAGAGTCTCTAGAATGTCGACTCCAACTTTATGTAGTTTGAATCAGTTAGACACCAAATAGTATTCCTTTTCGAACGGTGATAATTTCTTTTTGTTATATATGCAATAAAAGAAACAAAATTAACTTCGTAAATTATAAAATAACAATTTAATAATAATACATGATTTAACATACTTTTTGCTGAAATGTATAAATCAAATAAAATTCATCTTGTAAAGAAGGAAATGAGGTTGAAATTTTGGTAGCATATCATTCGATCTTCTTGTTACAATTAGAATTAAAAAACATAAAAATGTGGTTATAATTGTTGGCAAAAGGCACGAAAATACAACTAGATTGTCGCTTTTTACTTTTTACTTTGTTATATAGTTATTTTTATTTTTTTCATTATACACATCATACTTTTTAAATTTCGTATATTATGTGTTTGTGACTATTTTACCCTTATATCTATCAAAACTCCTATTAACGGGGAGGGGTAAAATGATATTAGATATACACAATACAGAAAATTGAAAAGCAAGATGTATGTAATAAGAAAAAATGAATATAACACAAAATAAAAAATGACAAGTAATTAGTTGCATTCTTTTGCATTTTACCTTATATTTGACAATGGTTTCGGTTTACATACTCAAATTATAAGTCACCAGAAAGGTAAGTTCTATTAATCGATATATAAATATAACAAATAAGTATCACGTGTGCTATTTTACACCTTGAGTAACGTTCATCGGATGGAATATGTTCATTACTTGAGTGCTTACTATATAATAACAGAAAGAAACTTCATTCTCTCATCCACAGCCTAAAATATTCTCAAGTATTTTAATCTCGGCATATAAGTTTCACATAATTTCTTTATAGTTCGTCATGACAAAAGTGTACCCAGAGACCTTTACTCCTGTTCATGGATCCTCATCTACATGTAAGAACCCTGTTGTCTTTACAGTTTGGAAGAAGTCACTCGTGTATAATTGCGATGGGTTCACAGTGTATGATTCTAAAGGTAATCTTGTATATAGAGTAGACAACTATGTCGCAGGAGGAAATGGTGAGATTGTTCTCATGAATGCCTCAGGCCGTGCTCTCTACACCATTTGTCGCAAGGTATATAAACATTTCATAATATTTGTATATACTAATCATGTTTTGAATTGTATTTGATTGTTATTAATAAGGTGATTACTGTAATGAACAGAAGTTAAGCCTATCGGATAGCTGGATGGTGTATGACGGAGAAACATTGGTAAAACCACAGTTTTTAGTGAAGAAACATCTGAACCGTTTCAATACCAAGTCCATCGCGTATGTGAGCCTAACTGGATCATTTGAATATAACAACGTTAGCAATAATAGAAATATCATATATGAGATTGAACGCTCATACACTCAAAAATGTTGTGTCGTGTATGATGACAAGCGACGCTGTGTTGCTGAGATACGGCGGAAAGAAGCCAAGACTGGAGTTTCACTTGGGGGAGATGTTTTTAATTTTGTTGTACAGCCTCTAGTCGATCCCAACACAGCCATGGCCATGGTGATTGCATTATATCAAATGTTTGGTTCTTGTAGACATTTTCTTACATAAAATTCAACCAGACAACCCAAAATGTAGTGTAGAAAATAAATTAAGATACAACCCTTTGATGTTGTCTAAAGATAGAAAAGTTAACATTAATTCATGATTTAGTTGTTTCTTCATGTTAGACTTGATGGCCTAATAATGCGTATTCATGATGTGCGGCTATCTAATTCTATGAATTATAAACATTTTTTTTATCGATTTAATCCATCATTTGGTATCACAGGCATATATGCTCATATACATATTTAACGTATTGCTTTTAATATAGTTTTTTTTTTTTTTTTTTTTTTTTTTTTTTTTTTTTTCTTGCGATCACACAACAATTACGTGTTGTAACAAGAAATTGCAATCAGCATGTTCCTGTTATACTTGACTAGCAAAGTGCCTTCGCTTTGCGACGGATGATATTCAATACTACCTCCGTCCCTAAATAAGTGTCCACTATTGACTTTTTAAGTCTTCTCTTTTTAACTTTGACCGTAAATTATTTTATTTGTGTTATGTAAAACTTGATACAAAATATATGAACGAATTTGGTCTTAAATGTATTTTCATTGGTATAATTTTCATCAAGTATTACATAACACGAATGAAATAATTCAAAGTCAAAGTTGGAACAAAAAGACTTTGAAAGTCAATAGTGGACATATATTTAGGGACGGAGGGAGTAACATTTAATAAATGAAATTGTGATGGTTCACCATGTAAACAAAACAATGTATCAAGAATATTGCACAAAAATTGGAGACGACAACTGTGATATACTGTCCAGATCCACCTCCAGTCAGAACATATCGATCAAGAATGACCTGAAGTCAGATGGGCTTAATGTTAATACTAAAAGAAGGTGTCCAACATATGTGGATATTCGCACGAGGTATGAAATAACAGAATAGAATGTTCTTCGGTATTCAAAATTCCTACCCAATGCCCGGTCTCATTTTGATGACATGTTTCCAGATAATTATGAGGAACCACAGTTTCATTTGCCTGTTGGCAAAATAGATCCTCTAATTGGGATTTGACATGGAAAGATGCTTCAAGGATAAAAAATGTTTAGAGAAATAACTATCATAAAGTGGAGATAAAGTATCGAAGGATCTCAAAAGGGAGGACTTTTCTCGGTCTAAGTCTATATGGTGGTGGGTTTAAACCCCGTGGATTAGTCGACCAAAAGGTGGCAGTATTTATTTTTATTTTTCTTTTTTGTATTTTTTGCAGTCCATGCTCACTTATTGGGTTTATAAATAGCCCTTTTATGGCCTATCCAATCGAAATAATTGATGGTGCTGGAGGTAGTTGATATTGTACCATAGATAGATGGAGAAAAAGAACACCAAAGTAGGATAAGACGCACACATGGACGCTTGCTCCAACTGCTGAGCAGTTAGCTTCTTTGATCTTGCAGAAGGGCAAAACGCACTAAGGCAGCAACGTTCACTTTTTCAACATATGTGCGTGGGCTTCAAAAGGTGATTTGTAGTTTTCCGAATTTGTTATTGCATTGTGAAATGTGTGTGTTTATGGCGTGTGTTATATTGCGTACCTGTAGCCAATGATTGAACCTTCTTTTAACATGCGCATTGCTTAGTTGAACGCATATGCTTAATAGGATTAACACTTTATAAAATAGATTCTTAGGGATCTATATTTATCTTTTAGCTTCAAACTAATTAAGCAATTTTTAGTTTCAATAATTTAAATTAAGCTTATTAGTTTAAAATATTTATGTTTTCACAAGGCCAACCGTAATTAAGCATTTCAATTTAAATTAACCTTCCGGGGCTTTGCCAGGGGAGATAATCGAATCAAGGGTTCACTGAGAATACCAAGATCAATTAGAGGGGGTTTTATCTAAAACTACTCTATCATTTATGCAATATTTGAAGTAGAACAAGGCGTTTAAACTTTTGAGTTGAAACTACTTAAATAAATACTTTTATGGTTTATACATGCATGCATTTGTGCATGTAAATTGAATGTATAGAGCAAGAGTTTCGTTAATAATAATCTGTTATGTCTCAGGCTACTGAAGAGGGTCGGCCCAAACGAGCTACTACTAGCCCGGTTTGGCATAAAGACTATGTCGTGGGCTAGTCTTCTATCTTTTGTTTATTCGTATTTGAGTCAAGTTAGGAAAGTATCTTTTGTTTTTGGAATATATCTTATGTCGTCTTGTGATACAAGTTAGGGTTATTCGGTATAAATACCGAATCATGAATGAAAAAAACTCATAGTTTTCTGTCAAACAAAGTTCTCTTTTTCTTCTCTATTGTTCTTAAGGAGCTAGCACCCGCTAAAAGAGGTGCCCTATCCCGATACAACCTTAACGGGTCGTATCAACTGGTGCTTTCATTGTCATGAATGAACAAACGATTCGGTTGCTCTTGAAAGAGCAGTCCGATGCATTGAACGCTCGGATGGATGCGCAAATTGCAGCGTTGACAGCAGAGTTGCAAGCTGCGTAGGTGACACGACATGGAGGTGGTGATTCAGGTTCAGCACTACCGCGTTCCATGCGATTGGAGGTTCCCAAGTTTGCGGGTAACGATCCTGAGACTTGGATTTTTTCCATCCAGGAGTACTTTGATCTTCTGGGTACACCCAATGAACAACGACTAAAGGTCGTTGGGTTTAATCTGGAAGGAGATGCCGCCGAGTGGTTTCGGTGGATGTCGCGTAATCAGTTAATTAATAATTGGGATGGGTTTCTGGAAAGTGTGCGTAACCGTTTTGGACCTTGTAAGTATGAGGATCCACAAGGGGCACTTTCTAAGCTGCTGCAAACAGGGACAGTTGCTCAATATCAAAGTGAGTTTGAGAAGCTCATGAATCGGGTCACGGGCATATCCGAAAACCTATTGATCTCATTCTATATCTCAGGTCTTAAACCAACTCTTCAACGAGAATTGTTGGTGTCCAAACCTACATCGCTCGGTGATGCGTTTTCTTTGGCTCGCGTTACGGAGGCACGAGTGGCGGATCAAGGGTCACCATCGCTAAGTAAAAAGGCAGTTAGTTTCACTAGTGGGTCACAAACCCTGATGCCACAAGCCAATTCTAAACCTCCTTTGTTACCAACGCCTAAAGTGGGTGTTAACTCTGGTGCCACACCACTCGCTATCAAGTGGATATCACCGGCCGAACGGCAGGAGCGCCTAAGCAAAGGATTATGCTTTAACTGTGATAACAAATGGGTGCGGGGCCATAAATGCCCTGGTAAATTTTTGTTGCTTATGGCCAATGAGGATGAGGCTGGGGACCAGTTGAAGGAAGGGGAACAGGAGGATGTTGTGGAAAGTGGTGATATATCATGCTTGAATTCTTTGGTGGGCCATGGAAGTCCGCGATCACTACAGTTATGGGGCACGGTAGGGGCAAGTAAGGTGCACATTCTGATTGATAATGGTAGTACTCATAATTTCGTGCAACCAGAAGTTGTGGAACGTATGAAGTTGCCACTCACAGGTACAAAACCTTTTAAAGTTTCTATTGGTAGTGGTGCGACTCTTTTGTGTGAAAATAAGTGTGTCCAGGTAACAATCATCATTCAGGAGTTACGCGTGGATGTGGATTTGTATGTATTACCCATGAAAGGTCCTGACATAGTATTGGGTATACAATGGTTGCAACAACTTGGAAAAGTGACCCATGATTATTTAGAACAAACAATGGAGTTTAAGTGGTTGGGTCGGGAGTATACGTTGCGTGGTGAAGAGTCCTTACGCATGAAGCGTATTAGTTTGCACCACATGCGTGCATTGGTGGAAACGGAGGACATTTATGGGGTATATGAGCTATATAGCTTTGATCAGGTGACGTACGGTGAGGGGAGTTCAACTGATGCTGAGATTGTTCTGCAACATGCTATCGAAGAACTATTGGTTCGGTTGGCGTCTCTTTTCCAGGTACCCACCACTTTGCCACCGCACCGTAGTGTTGATCACCGTATTCATTTATTTCCTAATACCAAACCTGTGAATGTGCGACCATATCGTTATCCTCATTACCAAAAAGGGGAAATGGAGAAATTAGTCAATGAGATGTTGGGACAGGGGATCATACGTGTTAGTCATAGCCCGTTTTCTTCTCCGGTCTTGTTGGTGAAAAAGAAAGACGGGAGTTACCGTTTTTGTGTGGATTATCGTGCATTAAATGAGGTAACCGTCAAGGATAAGTTCCCGATTCCAACGGCTGATGAGATGTTTGATGAGTTAGGAGGTGCCTTTATTTTTACAAAGTTGGATTTACGGGCTGGTTATCATCAAATACGGGTACATGAGCGTGATGTGTACAAAACAGCTTTTCATACACATGATGGTCACTATGAGTTTCTTGTCATGCCATTTGGACTTACCAATGCGCCGTCAACATTTCAAGCAACCATGAACCAATTATTTTCTCCATATTTGCGTTAATTCGTGATTGTTTCTTTTGATGATATATTGGTCTATAGTGCTACTCTTACTACTCACTTGGAGCATTTGGAATGTGTGTTTCAATGTTTACTGGAACACCAATTTTATGTTAAACGGTCAAAGTGTGTGTTCGGGGCTCCAACTCTTGAATACTTGGGGCATATTATTTCAGGGAAAGGAGTTGAGATGGATCCAAAGAAAATAGCAGCAGTGGTGGAGTGGCCCGTACCTACAAATCAGCGGCAAGTACGCGGGTTTTTGGGACTTGCAGGTTATTATAGGCGCTTTATCAAGGATTATGCGACTGTTGCTGCGCCATTGTCTAGTCTTCTACAAAAACAAGGTTTTAAGTGGGGAGATGTGGAAACAAAGGCTTTTGATGAACTCAAAACAAGGTTGTCTGGTGCACCTATATTAGGACTGCCAAATTTTAATGAGATGTTCGTGGTAGAAGCCGATGCATCAGCCGGGGGTATCGGCGCTGTTTTGATGCAAGGGGGACAGCCTCTAAGTTACTTTAGTAGAAAATTAGGACCTCGAATGAGCACCGCAGCAACCTATCAAAAGGAGTTATTCGCTATTGTTGAAGCCGTTTATAAATGGAGACAATATTTACTTGGGCGCCGTTTTACTATTCGTACAGATCATAGGAACCTCAAGGAGCTAATGCAACAGGTTATACTAACGCCCCTTCAACAAAAGTATGTGCGGAAGCTCATGGGCTTTGATTTTGTTATTGTGTACAAGCCGGGTGTGACTAATCAGGTAGCTGATGCGCTGTCACGTGTGTTCGAAGAGGATGAAGATATTACAGCTGCATTCATGGCGTTGAGTCAACCGATGGTTAGTTTGATTAGCGAATTGCGACAAGAGAATGAAACATTGCAAGAATTGCAACAGCTCCATCAGAAGCTCGATGGTAATGGACGAGTTGAGGGGTTTTGACGGGAGCAGGGGTTGATTTTTTTCCGGGATCGGTACTATGTTGGGGTTGATTCTAAATTAAAGGAGTTATTGTTATCCGAGTTTCATGACACACCAATGGCTGGGCATGGTGGTGTGAAGAAGATGTTGGTTGGGTTGTCGGCGTTGTTTTACTGGAAGGGAATGCGGAAGTCGGTTGAGGAATTTATCCGTAAGTGTCTAGTTTGTCAACAAACTAAATATTCTACGCAAGCACCAGGGGGTTTGTTGCAGCCTTTGCCGACGCCATCAGGAATATGGGAAGACTTGTCGATGGACTTTATTACGGGGCTTCCGGTCTACAAAGGTTTATCAGTTATTTTGGTGGTCGTGGACCGTTTCTCTAAATATGCGCATTTTGGTACGTTACCTACTAGTTTTAATGCAACTAAAGTTGTTGAAGTTTTTATGGATATGGTGGTTAAACATCATGGGATTCCTAAAACAATCGTGTCTGATCGAGATCCCATTTTTGTTAGTAAGTTTTGGACACAATTGTTTGAGGCTAGTGGAACTAAATTGAAGCATAGCACGGCTTATCACCCACAAACAGATGGCCAGACGGAAGTGGTTAACCGCGGGCTTGAACAATATTTAAGAGCTATGGTGTCAGATCGTCCTCATCATTGGGTACGTCTTTTGCCATGGGCTGAATATAGCTATAACACTAGCTTTCATAGTAGTATCAAGATGACTCCGTACCAAGCCGTGTATGGATGCGTGCCACCTTCAATTATTCCTTATCCACTTGGAACCTCTAAGATAGCTGCTGTGGAAGAGTTATTGATGGAGCGTGATGCCTTATTACGTCAACTTAAGGAAAATTTGTCACATGCTAAAAACCGAATGGAAATGCAAGTTAACAGGAAACGACGAGATGTCAACTTTAATTCAGGTGATATGGTTCTTGTTAAACTCCAACCCTATCGTCAGGTTACATTGGCTAAGCGTTCTTCTAATAAATTGGCCAAGCGGTATTATGGGCCATTTGAGATAGTTGAGCGTATAGGCAAAGTGGCGTACAAGCTTGCTTTACCGGACTCAAGTAAGATTCATCCGGTATTTCATGTCTCGTTACTTAAACCTTTTTCAGGAGATGGTCAGGAGGATGTTACAAATTTACCAGAAGAGGAGCTGGAAGGAAGACCGGTGGAGCAGCCATTGACGGTTTGTGACACACGTGTGGTTCTACAAAAAGGGATACCGGCTCGACAAGTGTTAGTTCAATGGTCCGGTGGTTCGCCAGACGAAGCAACTTGGGAGTGGTTGTCCGAATTCCAAGCGGCTTATCCGTCTTTCATCCTTGAGGACAAGGTGTTTTCTGAAGGAGAGGAGAATGTTATGTCTCAGGCTACTGAAGAGGGTCGGCCCAAAGGAGCTACTACTAGCCCGGTTTGGCATAAAGACTATGTCGTGGGCTAGTCTTCTATCTTTTGTTTATTCGTATTTGAGTCAAGTTAGGAAAGTATCTTTTGTTTTTGGAATATATCTTGTGTCGTCTTGTGATACAAGTTAGGGTTATTCGGTATAAATACCGAATCATGAATGAATAAAACTCATAGTTTTCTGTCAAACAAAGTTCTCTTTTTCTTCTCTATTGTTCTTAAGGAGCTAGCACCCGCTAAAAGAGGTGCCCTATCCCGATACAACCTTAACGGGTCGTATCATAATATGCTTGTTACTTTGTTATTGTTGCAGCTATTGTTGTGGGTTAAAATGACTAGTATTTAATAAACATGTTGGAATAAATATGATCAGAAAGACTGAAAACAATGTGTTCCCCACGATTAAATTTATCAAATATTGAGGAATAACAGCCTCTTTGAAAGTGTAAATTTATACGTAATATTTTAGAGTGAACTTTAATCAAAAACAATTTATATATAAGCAAAGCATAATATCATTTTATTTAAGATTTGATGCCAAAATTGCTATTCGTCAACCTGGCCGGTTTGAACCTTCTATTCTCTTTGACGTCGTTCCATGTGAAGCTAATATTACCATAATATTAGATAAAGTTGTAGTTTATTAAAAAGTATCCACACTCTAGAACGTAGACTCCAACTTTAGTTTGAATCAGTTAGACACTAAGAGCGCATGGTACGGTGCGTTATAGCCCGTGTTTTTGACCTCTGACGCAAGCGAACCATACCGGTTCTCGCTTTATAGGATCTTGCGCCGTGATCGCCAGCTGAATTATCCGTAATTTCCCTTTTCATTCATCTCCGATATATAGTTTTGTGTTTTAAAAAAAAGTAGCTGTTGTATTTAAATTTATTGCCATTCTTTAGAAAAACAATACTCCTTTTACTCATTTTTTTTACTCTTTAAAAATTCTATAAATACCTTTTAAATTATTAGTTTTTAACACACACTTCCGGCTATAAAATGATGCTTCTCTTTATCACCTTCGGAAAAATATTACGGATCCCAACTATGATCATTACGATGTTTACATTAAAGACGGCCCGAGTAAATATACGCGGATTTTTCAAGCTTATCAAAATTTCAAGCTGTGGGTAATCATCAAGCCGAGAATTCGAGTCCTCACACAAGGACACCGATATCATGCGAATGAGAGGTTGCGGAACAATGGCTTTTGAAATTTTATTTTGGCAATGAAAACAATCCACTTAAATGCCCGAAGAGGAATTTTAGACGAATATATCATATGAGTTCAAAACTTTATAAACAAATAGTTAGTGATATTACCAATTACAATCTTGAATCTCTTCCCAAAATTTTATTTTAAACAACGACCGGATTGTATGGTCGTTTGAGTATTAGAACTATCATGAAATGCACATCAGCCATACACCAACTTGGCATACAACACAACATCGGTACGTTTGACGAGTACTTGCAAATTTGGTGAACATTTTTCACATTATTGTCTACAAAACTTCACTAAACACATATATACTTTATGAGTATTTAAAAACACCTGATTTTAATAACATCCAACATATATATGCATTCCACGAAGAAAAATGTGGACTCTCAAGAATGCTCGGGAGCATTGATTGTAAGCATTGGGAATGGCCCTAGAATGTCTGAAGTCATTACACAGGCAATAAAATATATGTGATCATAAATACGCAACTCTAATGCTTGAAGCCGTTGCATTACATGATTTGTGGATTTGTCATGCATATTTTGGTATTGCAGGCTCAAATAATGACCTCAATGTACTATATACTTCAAACTTATTTGATGACCATATTGACGATATTACTTCGGAAGCTCCATTGTAGTAAACGAAAAAAGATACGAAAAGGATTACTATTTAGTGGATGAAACTTATCCTTAATGGGCTACGTTAATAAAAATGTTTTCTATTGCGAGGGGTGAAAAAACAAAGAAGTTTAAAGGAGTTCAAGAAAGTGCAAGGTCGTTGGGGAATTTTACAACAACCCGCACGTGCTTACCAAATCAACAAGCTACGAAGAATCATCTATTGTTGCATAGTATTACATAACATAATATAGAAGATCAAGAATTCGCTGTTAGTGAGTTTAACGAATTGTATGTTTCTCCACAACCGAATTTTCAACGTACATGGGTTGAAAGATGCGACATAAATCTAAAGAAAAACAAAGAATTTCGGGATAAGAAAGTACACATCGACATTCCACAAGATCTTGTGGAACATACGTGGAACCTTAATCATCGAATAGTATTTTTTTTCAATTTTGTATTTTTAATGTATCGTTATTATTAGGGTTAATTATGTCAAAACGTACTATACTTATCAAGAAAATCACTTCAGCACAGCGTACAAAAACAAATACTTATCTGAGCACTAATGTTGACATTTTTGTCCTTATGTGAGTATTAAAGATAAATTTTTTTTGTAATAACCATTTTATCCTTGAATTTTTGTAATTTGCATCCAACATCCATTTTTTTCCATTTTTTTTGAAAATATTTTTTTTCAAGAATATTTTTTTGAAAATATATCAAATTTTTTTTTCAAGAATATTTTTTTTTGAAAATATTTTTTTCGTAAATATTTTGTTTTTTCAAAAATACCTTTTTTTCTAAAATATTTTTTTCCATAAATACTTTTTTTTGGAAAAATATTTTTTTTTTTCAAATTTTTTTTTGAAAACATATTTTTTCCCAATTTTTTTTCGATAAGTATTATTTTTTTCGAAAATAATTTTGTTTCAAAAATATTTTTTTTCGAAAATATTTCATTTTTTCAAAAATATTTCATTTTTTCAAAAATATTTTTTTTGAAAAAATATTTTTTTTCCATAAATATTTTTTTGAAAAAATATTTTTTTCGAAAATATATTGTTTTCCAATTTTTTTTCGAAAATATATATTTTTTTTGATTTTTTTGGAAATATTTACGATTTTTTTTCAAAATCATTTAAATAAAATTGAAAAAAAAAAGAATTAGAAAAAATCAGAAAAATAAGAATTTCGAAAAAAATAATTTGGAAAAAAAAATAGGGACGGTGGATGCAATTTTCTCCAAACGACATGGACCATTTATGTAATTTAGCCTATGGACGGTGGATGCAATTTTCACAAACCAACAAGGACCATTTATGTAATAATGAAGGGTAAAATTGTCATAATACTCAATGAAAGACAAAAGTATCAACATTAGTGCTCAGATTAGTATTTTTTTTTTGTTCGCTGCTCAAAAGTGATTTTCTTGACAAGTATAGTACGTTATTATTAATTTAACGAGATGTGTTGTTTTTTTTGAAAAAAATAAAATGAAAATAAAAATAACAATCAATGGAGTCGGGGCTTTCTTATAACTTTAGTTGTGAAGGAGTTTGTTTTTTTGTTAAATTATACGTTCTGAGTTATTGGGGAAAAAGTTAACACAACATCCCTTTATAACTTGAGGCTATAATAGACGACTGTACCTACTACAAATAGTATTCATTTTCTTAACGGTGAAATATCCAATTGATGTTTCTTGTTTTTGTTACAACTATATGATAATAGAAACAAAATTTAACTTAGTAAAATATAAAACTAAAATTTAATAACAATACATGATTTAACATTATCAGGTGCACATATACTTTTTGTTGATATGAATAAATCAAATAAAATTCATCTTTCAAAGAGGGAAATGTGGTTAAGATTTTGATAGCATATCATTCAATCTTCTTTCTACAATATTTTAAATTAATGTAAGTAATGTTAAAAGACATAAAAACATGATTATATTTGTCAACAAATAAGGTAAGTTCTATTAATCGATATATAGATATAAGAAATAGGTATCACGTGTGCTATTTTACAACTTGAGTAATGTTCATCGGATGGAATATATTCATTGCTTGAGTGCTTACGATATAAAAACGCAAAGACTCTCCCTTCTCTCATCAACAACCTTAAACATTCTCAAGTATTTTAATCTCAGCATATACGTTTTACATAATTTCTGGTTATAGTTCGTCATGACAAAAGTGTACCCAGAGACCATTATTCCTGTTCATGGATCATCATCTACATGTAAGAATCCTGTTGTCTTTACAGTTTGGAAGAAGTCTCTCGTGTTTAATTGCGATGGGTTCACAGTGTATGATTCTAAAGGTAATCTTGTATATCGAGTCGACAACTATGTCGCAGGAGGAAATGGTGAGATTGTTCTCATGAATGCTTCAGGCCGTGCTCTCTACACCATTTGTCGCAAGGTATATAAATATTTCATAATATTTGTATATACTAATCATGTTTTGAATTGTACTGGTTAGTTATTAATAAGGTGATTACTGTAATGAACAGAAGTTAAGCCTATCAAATAGCTGGACGGTGTATGACGGGGAAACATTGGTAAAACCACAGTTTTTGGTGAAGAAACATCTGAACCGTCTCAATACCAAGTCCCTCGCGTATGTGAGCCTAACTGGATCATTTGACTATAACAACGTTAGCAATAATAGAAATATCATATATGAGATTGAACGCTCATACACTCAAAAATGTTGTGTCGTGTATGATGACAAGCGACGCTGTGTTGCTGAGATACGGCGGAAAGAAGCCAAGACTGGAGTTTCACTTGGGGGAGATGTTTTTAATCTGGTTGTACAGCCTCTAGTGGATCCCAACATAGCCATGGCCTTGGTGATTGCTTTATATCAAATGTTTGGTTCCTCTAGACATTTTCTTACATAAAATTCAGCCCGACTACCCAAAATGTAGTGTAGAAAATAAATTAAGTTGCAACCCTTTGATTTTATCTAAAGATAGAAAAGTTAGCATTAATTCATGACTTTAATTGGTTGTTAGACTTGATGGCCTAATAATGCGTATTCATGATGTGCAGCTATCCAATTCTATAAAGTATAAACATTTTATGATCGATTTAATCCATCATTGTTATCAGAGTCATACGCTCATATACGTATTGATGCGTTCTCGCAACGAGTTTTAAATTTATAATACAAAAAATACCGGTTAACTAGAAACACATTCGGGCAAGTATACCCTTATCGTGTATAGTTAGGGATTGGTAAGTCAAGGTCGTTCCAACAGACTTGGTTGCACTCAAGTGTTGTTTGATTGTTTCAGCAAGTAACAAGTTGATGATTATGATTTTCACGGATCAAACCACCAAGAAAAGCAATTATGAAAGCATGATTTAAGCACACGAAGAACATGCTTGTATGGACAAATGATCATAAGGATATTAGGATGTTTAGTTTGGAAAACCTTTTATCATTGATAATCCTTTCGACCTATAGAACCAATTATAATAGTTTTAGCATTTTATAAATCAAACATATATAAGTCTCAATCAAATGGTCATGTCATAACACACATGCCTAAACTAACAACAAACAATGAGTTCTTTCGACCAATAAACCTTAATGTCATTAATTTGTGAAGTTCTATTTACTTGAAAGATGATGAGAACACATATTCAAAAGACTCCTTTCGACCTATAATCTAAATTAAACTTTCACTTGTTATGTTTATTAATTCTCTTGCACAATCTTCACAAAGCACAAGACCAAAATTATTCGTCGACTAATGAATTGGAACTAACCACTATTGAGAATCTTTTCGGCCTCTAAACTCAACAATGATCAACCAAAACAATAAACAAGAACAAATTCCAATTTAATTAAATATGATGTCTTTCATCATAAACCAAACAAACACTAATTGTATCCAAATATCTCTTTATCACAAGTTCTCATAATAACCAAACAAGAATTAAGAGATTATCATGAAACACAAAGAAACCAACCATGGAATATAAAGTTCAACATCTTGATAATAATAAAGTTTACCCAAATAGCAATTACAATGAGTAAAAAGTAGGATTTAGGGCAATCCTACGAGCCTCCAATCAACCGGTACACGCTCTAACCACACTAGAGAATTGCTCCAGCACTTCTTGGTTGTACTTGGATTCATCCTCTATGAATGGTAGGGTGAATAGGGTTTTCAGGTTTAGAGAGTTGTAGAAAATCTGCCCTTATGGTGTAAGGGAGAGTTTCCATATTGCTGTATCTTGATCAAATGATGATTTGATGATTTGATCCACTTAACCAAGCATTCTTATTTATAGTTGAATAATCCTTGGTCACCAAGCATGTATCTTGGGCACAAAGTGTCATAAAGTGCAGGAAAAATGAGTTATGAGAAGTATATGATCAGACTTGGGGTTAATGGCACTTAATTCTACACTTTAATGCAACTTTGGAATACTTTATATGTAGCAACCCACGGTTGGGACTCCCAACCCGCGGTTGGAAACCTTATGCCCACCAAAATCAATTCCAACCCACGGCTGAAACCTTCAACCCGCGGTTGGGATGAGTACTCAACCTCGGGTTGGGGTGTTGAACCTTGAGTTGGAATTTCTGCACCTTTTCATTTTCTTAATAACTTTCGTTCGTTGCATGATCGTGATTTCTCCTTTCTTCTAATCAACTTTTGATCATTTCTTTATGCTCGGGAATAATTAGTACTTGAGTCTTTATCTTTAAATATCTTTCCGAGGTCTTCGATATGGGCGGAATTTTCGTTTGTGCATATACTCTCGTTTTGTCGAATTTTCTTCGTCTTTCTCTTTATTTTCTTTGATTTAATTGTACCTGAACCTGAATAAATCTTTTGTACATTTTAAGCGTAAAATGTTTATAAACACAACCAAATAATATACACAAACATACGAATAACGCGACTAAAATATGTACAAAATAAGCGTTATCACGTATTTAACGTATTGCTTTTGTAAATCAAATATGGTTTATACTTTTTTTTTTCTTTGCGATCAGTCAACAATTATGTGTAGTAATAAACAATTGCTACACATAAAGTTGAGCAAAGACACTCAACTCGAAATAAGTTAAAGGGATAATGGCATAAAAGAAGTATCTAGCTTGTATGTTTCTGAAGGTCCAGTGAGTGAGTGAAATGATGGAGGGAAGCGGCAACAATATATGTGGTAAGATGATGAATGAAGGGGCTTTGATGATATAATTAAGTGTTTGGAATGTGCTTTTTGTAACGGGAAAGATCAATTTAATAATACCTTTATCTAAACACATTAAAAGTCAATAATAACCATATAACTAAATCAAATATAATTAACAAATGTCACGTCAAAGCTTCTCCCTAATGATGCAAACAATCGGAAAAATTAGAGCGTTTAAGTGTTTTAATCAGAATATTAAGAGTATTATATTATACTAGAACGGTACTTGCGCAATGCGGCGGCGGGTACTCTGTGATTATATTTTGCGTTATTTGATTACGCATTTAGTTGTCTTCATGGTTTATAATTTGAGATATTATAGATGGCTAAACTAAATAATTTTAGTTTGAATAACTAACTGTTTCTTAACAAACTTTCTAACCAACTTGCTTTTTAATAAATTAATTTTAAAATCTTTCGATAATAAATAATAAAAAAGTCTGAATTTTAAATATTTTTAGTTATAGAATAGTTCAAAATGCATTATAATGTAATATAGATAGACAATTTGTGCTTTTCTATATCTTTATTCTTATATTAAATGGTTAATTATTTTCATATTTAATAGTTTTTGTTATTGTGTATTGAACTTTCAAATTTCGATTATTTTTTACTTTTTACTTTTATTTATTATCATTATTTTTTTTTTTTTGCCATTTTACCTTTAATTTTTAAAATTTTAAAAGGTAAATAATTATCTTACATGATAGAATTGTTACAAAATACACCTAATAATTTATTTTGAGATTAAGTGAAACAACTTGATTCAAATACAAGGCATATTTCAAAACGTCTTGATCAGTTAAAATATGAAAATAACGTGTCAATGACCTGCAGGCCAGGATCTATAGATGTGGGGTAACGAGGATTAATCTGAATGAACGGTGAAGCAGATCCGCAGATATATTATCCAGAACTAGGTGGCAATATTGACCAAAATATAGTACTATGTTTAGGTTATCTACTACTCGTATTAGTCAATAATAAACAAATATAAAATTTGATACATGCAACGTCAATCTGTGAACTCAACATTTCATGCAACAATTGGCATGAGAATGTTTATATAATCGTAAATTTTGAATAATTCATACACACCTAGCTAAAATAAGTTTCAAAGCAGATAAAATTATCCTTTTCATTATTATTAAGCCAAAGGCTAAAGAAAACTATTGCAATATAATTATCAAAATGTATCGAAATTCCTAGTGAATTTTAAAAAGATCCGGTATGATTAGTGTAAATTAAATTTACATTAATATCCTTGTAAAATGCATAATTACTTCAATATCCTTTCAAAACTTCTTAATACATATGTATATCCAAAACCACATTTTATTATCTTTAGATATTAAAAGCTTTTAATAAATATTATTTAATATATCATATTACCTATTTACCCTTGTCTTCTCATTAAACAATTACAAATAGCAAAAGGTTTACAGCAGATGAGATTACAATCAAATAAAACCAATCTCTAAAAACTGTTAAAATCCCTTGTTGATCATGATGGTGATTACCATGATCAATTTCGAAGCAACATGAAAGCTAACAGCAAGAAAGTGAAACATAGATGACATTAGGGTACTATTGTCATGTGTGTTGATTAAATGCAAATGGTAGATATGATTGTGAAATAATTAATCGGAGGCAAACTATAATTGATGAAATAGAGTTTTAATCATACTCAGTAATTCATTCATACACGAGTGGAATAATTATATGTTGGCCTCTTCAATTCTTTAACTTGGAGATAAGGGTAAGGAAGTAATTTTACATTTCAAACAACATTTATGTAAGAGTTTTCAATATCATATCCAAAAAGATATGATAAAAATGTGATTTTGGATAAATATGTGTATTACAGAGGTTTGGAAGGATACTGAAGTAATTATAAAATTTACAAGGATATTGGCATAATTTCAAAATTTTGCAAGGATATAGATGTAAATCTCCCTTGAAACAAAATGAATAACTTTTTAAACCTTTTTTTCACCTCTTCAATCCCATATTTCGATGACTTTTCCTGCTACCAACCATCAACTTCGACTAACAAATCGTTCTTAATTATGAAAAATTGGTGCCAGAATTGATGGTTGGTAGCCGGAGAAAGTCGCTGCAATCCGGATTTGAAGATGAGCAATCGAAAAACAAAAGGGTATTTTAGTCAAATCACTTAAAAAGTTATTCATTTAGTTTTAGATTTGAATGTATTCTAGTGTTGGTAGCAGGAAAAAAGATTAAATATGAGAAAGATGAAGATAGAAGAACAAAAGGGTATTTTAGTCAAATCACTTAAACAGTTATTTATTTTATATTAAATTTGAATGTATACCGGTTATAATAGACATTTTTAAAGTTCACTAGAAACTTCGGTATATTTTGATAAGTACATTAGTTACCTTCTATGTTGCACGGGGACGGATACGAAAACGGGGACAGGGACAGAAACGGGTACTTAGAAATGCCAATGGCTCAAAATTTAAGAAACGGGTAAGGCCAGAAACGTTTGTGTATTTTATATAAATTTATATATAATTATTAATAAAATATATAAACATCAAATATCTAACATCAAATTGTTATCACTAAAATATCATTAATCAATGTAGATGCAAAAGATTTGTCAACCTTAAAATTGTCATTAAAAAAAAGCTTATAGTAATAACTAATTGCGTGATATCATTCTTTTATTGCATCATAACTATGTAACTACGAGTAATTGATTTAACTATATAATTTTCATCCAAATTATAAGATAAAATATCAAATAAAAAAAGGACACCTTACTTTCTAGTAGTCTCACCCAGGTGCTCTTTCACTATAAAATAAAAGATAATGTGTTTACTTGGGGTTTTTTTAACACTTTTCTTGTACTATATGTAATTTACCTATCTTCTTCTTCCGATCCTTCTTCTTTACCACACCAAACAAATAAACCAGCTCGATCCGTATTCATAAAATGTTTACTGTATACGTCAACACCAGGCCAAGAAACGCGTTTAAAAGGCCCATAAACGTTTCCCAAATGTTTCCTGCTCAACACCTCGCATTGCCAGTCAACATGAAACGTTTCCTTTTTTCCGGAATCGTTTCCGGCACGTTTCCAGGTGTTTCTAGCCGTTTCCCGTTTCCGAAACTTTTCCGGTACGGGAGACGGCACCCCGACGGCGTTTCCGTGCAACATAGGTTACCTTTGCCCTTATTATTATATAGATTAAATTTGTTTTTTTGTAGGATCAAATCTAGTATATTATTAAGTAGTTGCAAAAGCAACACCACAAGTAATGTAGTGAAATATTATTAAGGAACAACATGAACCATGGAGCATCGTTGCATGAGAACTGGTTTTACGACAGTCCAGTCCATTCTGATGTAGAAGCAAAGCTGAGAAATTTCTTGGTTGAGTTACGAACTGATGATAGAATCCTTGGAATCCAGGTTTGTACGTTTTTTAAATGATTATCTTGTTAATACGTACGTTTTGTGTCATATGTTAAAAAAAAAAAAAAAAAAAAAAAAAAAATCTATTGGAGTGTAATTAAGTTCTAGACTTTGTTGTCATATGTTACCAAAGCTCTGGGTATTGTGTTTCTTAGATATGTGCATACAAAGACGGGAAAGTGATCATTGATACTGCAGCTGGCGTGCTAGGAAAAGAAGATCCTCGACCAGTTCAGCCTGATAGCTTATTTCCACTTTTCTCTGTAACTAAGGGCATTGTGGCAGGAATGGTACACTGGTTGGCTGATAAAGGGTATGTTTTTGTGTTGGTCAAGTACTATTTGGCTATCATGTCAAAAATGGTTCGTATCTAAAGCGGGTAATATTGTGCTGGTTGAGTTGGGTAGACCTGAAATACTTTGCAATATTATATATTCAAGAATTTGTTCCTTATAATATTTTAGAAAGTTAACTATTATGATCATAAAACATAGCAATACTTAGTATACTTAGTTTTGTAGAATAAAAGGATTCAAGAGGTTGTATGTATTTCCAATATGTATTTTTATGGAAGGCCTTAATAATTTGTTTTTTCGTTGTAGGAAACTGAAGCTTGATGAAAACGTTGCAAACTTTTGGCCTGAGTTTGGTACAAACGGAAAAGAGCAAATAAAGGTACTTCTAATCATGGCTTCTAATATTTCTCGTCTTCTAAGGAGATGCATGGATTTTTATTTTGAACTATTTATCAGATTATTGCAACATGTAGTCGCATCATTTAGTTCTTAATGTATAGATATTAGATTACCATATTGTCCTCTTCTCCTGCAGGTTAGTCAAATACTCAATCACACATCTGGTCTACACAATGCCCTTGCCGACATTTTTGAGGAAGATCCGATGATAATTTCGGATTTTGACGAGTGTCTAAAACGCATCACACTGGTCGCACCCGAGACAGAGCCTGGCCGTGAACAGTTTTATCATTATCTATCGTATGGTTGGCTATGTGGTGGGATCATTGAGGTACCATTACATACCTCTACTTTTATTCTTATTAGAGAATTATTAATCTATAGGATTCTAACACAAGTCCTCTATGCTAGCTTTTAAAATGCAAATAGAGTCCTAATAAGCTCGAGCTCTAAGGATCATATGTTACGTCCGTAATAAATATATTCTTAAATGTACAGCATGCATCGGGTAAGAAGTTTCAGGACGTTCTTGAGGAAGCTTTTGTTCGTCCACTTCAAATAGAGGGCGAGCTTTATATTGGGATTCCTCCGGGTAGGAATATGATTCCCCAAAAGTTTCACTTTTCACACCTCACCAACTAAAAAAAAAAAAAACTGATTTGGTATTTGGGACACTCATTGCAGGTGTTGAATCTCGTCTAGCAACTATTACTGTAGATACAAATGAAATTACTAAAGCAAGCCAAAACACCGACCCCAACAAGGTTCGCGGCACTGCCACTACTAAGAACCCGTCTTCTGTAACTTCAAGCTTAACTGATATGTTAATACCCATGATCAATATACTCAATGTCCGGCGGGCAATAATACCTGCTTTCAATCTACATGCCTCAGCTCGTGCATTGACTCGCTACTATGCTGCCCTTGTTGATGTTGATACCAATATTTTTACAAATACTAAAGCAAAAATTCATGATGCATTCATGGGAGGTGGAGATTGTAAGGATCTAATTTTAAAAAATGGTAAATTTGGGCTCGGGTTTGCAAGGCTTGAAGCAACTGAAGGTGGTGTACTTGGGTTTGGTCATTGGGGATTTGGTGGATCTACTGGGTATGCTGATATAAATAACAGGTTTGCGATTAGTGTAACGCTAAACCTGGCATCTTCGGGGGCTTTGACAGGGGAGATAATACGCTTTATTTGCTCCGAACTTAATCTTCCTGTACCTGAAGATTATGCAGAATCAAGGGACTTCACTGAGAATTCAGAGATCAATTAAAGGGTGTTAAGTTTTTATCTAAAACAGATCAAATAATCAAATATGTATGTGGTAAACTTATGATATATTTGTAGCTTTGTAGCCATTATGAGCTGAAACTGTTTAAACAACTGCTAATCTTTCTGTTGTGCATCAAATTTATTTATGTATAAATCTATCTTTTTCGCTACCTGACCCGTGTCAATCAATATAAAATAGGTTTGTGCGTTAGATTTGATCGGTGGAAAGAGCACCGTGTGTAGACACCATCAACAATGTCCCTTTTGGTTTCAAACTGTCCACTTTTTCAAGATTTATAATTAGAAAAAGAAGTACACACATACTAGCTAGGAGGCGAGAGCGGTTTAAATTCAAATAAACTTGTTTCAGACTCGTTCCTTGTACTTGATGTTGTTACCGTTTACTTGATTAGTTGATTACTTAACTATTTAACTAACCAAGTAACATATCTAGTAATATTAGTTCACACTTTTAACAGTTGAGTTGAGTTATTTCAAAAACCATACATTACTCACATACCAAGAGACATATATGGACCATTGATTTAGTTTTGATCAACGGTTGAGATCAAAACAGTTACTACTACTAAAATACACGGAGGGGCAATTAAGTAAAATCACACCTCCAACAAACACCACAAACGCATTTTCATTTCATCACAATTCCCTCACCAAACACACACTAAAAACACACACTAATTACGGAAAACAAACCGATCAAAATCAAACCCTAGAAACACACCAGATCTACCAAATCTCACCGGAAAAAATGGCGGAAAGTGGCGGAGATGATATAGCACTGAAACCATACCTATCTCCGGAGAAAAAGAAGAACAAAAATACGGTTAAAAAACCGATTAAAGGTATACTTATACATTTCAAACAACAAATTTACTATCTCTTACTATCATGTATGTTTTAAATATTGATGCGTACTATGTATAGAGAGTATACTGAAGATGTTATGAATTTACATTGATTATTGAATGTTTATGCAAGTTATTGTGATTTTGTGAAGAAATAAGTAACTAGAAATTAGGTTTTCAAAGTTAACAGACTAAATCAGTTGATGTTGAAATAAAAAACACAGATTAGAAACATTTATTCAAGGCGTCTTATGCGGCTAAGCCTTCGGCTTAGCCGCAGAACACGCCTTCGGCATGGCCGAAGGCATCAGATGCGGCTAAGCCGCAGAAGAAGGAAAAGCCAAAGGCATTCGTTGCGGCTAAGCCGCAGAAGAAGGAAATGCCAAAGGCATCTTCTGCGGCTAAGCCGCAAAAGACGCCTTCGGCTATGCCAAAGGTGTTGGCTGCGGCTAAGCCGCAGAAGACGCCTTCGGCTTAAATGAAGACACATTTGGCATACACAAAGGCATAGGATGCGGCATATATGTAAATGCCTTTGGCATACACAAATACTACGACTTTGGAATAGAAAAAGCTATAGGATGCTGCTTAGTCTGTATTTTATCACCTATGATATATCAAAAATATTCACCTATAGATAGATTAAGTTGATATTGAATGGATTTTATCACATATGATAATGAAAAAAAAACACTTATCTTAACTGCAGTTATAGACTTCGGCTTTGCCGAAGGCTATCAATGCATCTAAGCCTTCGAAAAAAAAAACTGATGATGTATGTTAATTGGTCTGCTTGAACATAATTACTAACCATACGTGTTTTAAAAATGTACATAAAGGTAAAGCAAAGGAAACTAACAACAAAAAGAATCCAGAGCCAAAAAAGAAGGAAATAAAAAAATAACAACGAGAAGTTATTGAAAGAGAAAAAAAAGAAATATGTCAAGACAAAGTGTACGACAAGAGGGCGTGCACAGAAAACAAAAAAAGAAGCAGAAAAACCTGCTACATCTTCTAAGAGATTGAAAAGGCAAAACACTAACAAAACAAATGAAGAAGCAGAAAGTAGTCAAGAGCGCGAAGAGGAGGAGGAGGAAGGAAGTGAAACAGAGGAGGAAGAGAAAAAGAGAACAAAAAAGAGAAAAATAGAAATTAAAGAAAAAGAAGATGATACAGAGGAGGAGCACGAGGACGAGGAGGAGAAGGAACGCAAGGTTGTCAAGGCCAAAAAAGAAAAACCGACAAAAGAAAAACAAAGAAAAGCAACCAAAAATGTGATATACCTAACCTGCATTACAAGGTCATCACCGAAAGCCATGTTTGATGCCATGGCTGGTTTAACAGAAATAAGAAAGAAATGTCTGAGAGATATTGGTTTCGAGAGATACATAAACTTCCCGATAACTGAACTTCCAAGTGCTTTGATATACCACGTGGTTGATAAATTCCATCCACCAAGCATGGAATTAAGATTAGAGAAGGGCTCAATAAAGGTAACAAGACAAAAAAATTAATGGCATGCTAGGTGTGCCAATGGGAACAAAGAAATTGGAAGAGCTAGAAGAAAGAGATCATGACGATCCTTTCATCAAAGAATGGGAAAAACAATACTCTCAAGTAAAAAAAATCACACCAGCTGCAATATGAACGGAGATATCTAGCACATTCAATGCTAATTTCATCTTCACAATAAACTTCTTGACACTGTTTGCTAGCACGATAGGAACAGTTGATAATGGTGCAAAGGTGTTTAAGACAGTGTTAAAAAATGTCAAAGAAAGTGATGAAATTTCGGATATTGACTGGTGTGGATACATAATGGATTGCTTACAAACAAGTAAGCATAATTGGGAAAAGGTGAAGATAGGCGAATATTATTATTGGCCAACAACCTTCTTATGTGTAAGTTGTTCTACATGTTTCTATACATTTATCAAATGTGATTTGTTTTAAATGTTTCTATACATTTATCAAATGTGATTCAATACTATACAAATATTACAATCTAACACAAATTTATTTTTTGTATGAGAAAGCTGTTGTACTTGGACTCAACAAACTTCCCAACATTTCAAGTTATGCGTCATCGTCCAGCACTGAGAAGTTGGAACACTCAGGCAATGAGGAAGAGGATAGGAATAGAAATGAAGGAAGAATGCCTAGGGAAGCTTCATCATCATGAAGAATTTGATCCAGACGAAGAGCAAACTGGTCTGAATTTATACAAGGGAAATGATGTGTACGATGAATCATTGCCACCAAGGAGACCAGAAACCATAGAGGTTAATTCTACCTTCTATTTTGATTGCTATATAAATTGATTATGTTATAAATTGCAACATAGCCTTCGACTATAGCCGAAGGTTATGCCTGCGGCTTAGCCACAGGCAATGCCTTTGGCTTGGCTCAAGCCAAAGGCATTGCCTGTGGCTAAGCCTTTGAAAAATCATATATGATTTTAAATAAGATTTAAATTTCTTTGAAAAATCATATATGATAATTTTGAAAATCATATATGATACTTCAAATGTTTTTGTAAAATAAAAAATATCACATATGATTTTAAATATAGATTAAAAAAACTAATACATATTACTAATTTACAGGAGTTCTATGAAAGAATAGAAGATAAGTTTGAAATCATAATAAATGAAAGGAAAGAGCTAGCTGAGACGATGAGGGAGAGTATGATGAAGTTCAAAGGAGACAAGCAGTTGTTAGGCTTATGTAAAAGATACAAATCAATGTTCAAAGAGATAGATATTTATATTGATGAAGGAAAAGAAGAAAATAGTGAAGAAAGCAACAGTGATGATGGAGACACTGATGATGATGGAAGTGATCATGGAAATGATGATGACGATAAGAAAGATAAGGAAGATAAATCTAAAGATAAAAAAGAAGAAAATGTCAATGATAATACAGATGAAAGTGGGAGTGAAGAAGAGAATGGAAGTGAAAAAGAGAGTGGGATTGAAAATGAAGAACGTGAAAAGAAAAATACAATGCAAAAGGAAGAAAAGAATGAAGAAGAGAGTGGCAGTGAAGAAGAGAGTGAGAGTGAAGATGAAATGAAAATAGGTGTTGAACAAGAAAAAAAAGAGGAAAAAGAACATAGGGAAGAAGAGGATAAGATGGAAACAGAATTGGAGATGGAAAAACAAATTCCGGTTGAGAAAGAAAAAGATAAAGAAATTGAAGTCGAGATACAAAAGGAAACAGAAGTGGAAAAGGAGAAAGAAAAACTAGTTTAGAAGTTAAAGGGAAGTCCAATTCATTCTTTTGAGACACTAAAAAAACAGGGCATCGATCAAGAGAATCCAAACAAGATTTTGGAAAAAGAACAACCATCATCTATGACAGGAACAGATGAACTAGATGCCTATTTCGCTGTGGATGATAATTATGAAGCCTTTATGAGTCAAGCACAAGAAAATTTGGAAAAGATTAATCAATCACAAAAGAAATCGTCAAAAACCACAGCAAGAAAATCCACCTCACCACAACAAAAAATGACAACAAGAAGAATGAAATCAATTTCACCACCAACTTTCAGTCTTGGTATAAGCCCAGTTACCAACAAACCTGCAGTTCAAACTGACACGGTAGCAAAAGAAAAAACACCAATGATTGAAAAAACGGCTGCAATTGAAACACCAAAGATTCCAAAAAGGACGAGAAATCAAGTTGCTGAAGAATCTAAAGAGGAAGAAGAGTGACTTGAAAAAAGAGCAAAAAAGCCTTCAAGATATCTGGTTTCACCATATATGAACAAGGAAACTGTCATAAATACACCATCTCAGCCAGATGAAATGATGGTAACCAATGCTCTATTCTCCATCCAAGGAAATCCATAGTAAGTATGCTTTAAACTATTAAAGAATCAAATGAATAAAAAGTGTGAAATTGTGCTAAAAATATATCTAACTATGCTTTATCTATTTGTGTAGCAAATTTATATTTGAAACAGAATGGGCATGGGGCGCAGCAACACTCAGAGACAACATGCAAACACTAGCACTACATTTAAAAGTGGACTCTAGTGTAATCGACAGCTTTGCTTGTGTTTTAAGCTATGAAGAAACAATCAACAACAGAAGAGAAAAGATTAAACAGTATTTTCACACGGGAATACTTGTAAGTTACCTAAAAAATTAGAACTTAATTGCTAAAATCTTAAATTTGTTTCTTTAACATATCTTGATTTATAAAAACAGACAACACAAATAGTGCAAGCAAAAAAGGAAGATGAAGAGAAGTAGTATAAAGAGTTTTGTGCAAACTTGACAACCGTGTTTAAAGCCAATCCAGAAGAAAAATCAATGGATAATGTGGAATTGGTAAGAAATAATTTGACTTATTATGAAAAAAGTTTTACTTGTATTAAAATGAATCTGATTTTTCTTACTCTATTTATACAGGCATTCTTTCCAATAATTGCACATGAACACTTTTATCTGGTTGTTTTCAATCTAGTCAAAGGTACTTCTGTCATCATTGACAACTCCAACTCAGGGGCGACTTATGAATCAAAATACTCGAAAGAATGTGACATTCTGGTAAGTAATTAGAGATTATGCTCAAGTAACGATGCGTACTGATTTATTATTCTGTTTTCACTATCACATATATGGGAAAAAGGTGTATCACATGTGATATATGTGAATTATCATATATGATAAACCTATAAAAAATACAAAAGAAAATAAAGTATCATATATGATATAAAAAAATAAAAACAATGTGATGTTCTGGTAAGTGATGGAAAAAAAAAGTATCACATGTGATATAACAAATGATTTGAAAAAACATGTGAATTATCATATATGATAATCCTATAAAAAATACAAAAGAAAATAAAGTATCAAATATGATATAAAAAAATAAAAACAATGTGATGTTCTCGTAAGTGATTAGATATTATAAATTTACATTGAAGGGTCTTATTCAGCTAAGCCTTTGGCTTAGCTGTAGCCGAAGGCGTCTTCTGCGGCAAAGCCGCAGAAAACGCCTTTGGCATATGAGATAATGAATTGTCTTTGTTAAAATGAATTTTCTATTCTGTGTAGAAAAAACTGTTTTCAAGATATCTGGAATCCCACAAGCATAAAAACGCATCTGACATAGCGAAAAAAAAGACAACAGTCATGAAGCTAAAGTGGGGAACAACACAGAATGTCATTGATTGTGGTATTTTCGTAATGATTCATATGGAGCACTATGGTGGAGAAACTTTGAAGAACTGGAACTTTGAATTTCCAAAAGAAGGAAAAGCTCAGGAGTTGGAGATAATAAGAATGAGAATCAAGTATGCAGCCAAGATGTTAACGCATGAACTGAACAATCACCGAGAAATGATAAATGATAAATGAAGAAGCTTTTGAGTTTGCAAAGAAATACACAAACAAGGAAGAGTTGCAGAAGTTGATAAGAGAAGAGATTGGAAAGAAGAAGGAAGAGCAGGCAAAGGACCATGTTGCAAGTGCAATATGATGGAAAAGGTTAGTGGTTAGTGGTGGAAAATTCAGAAGTAGGACTGACAACACAAGAATAGAAGGACGAGGGCGTACAACATCTTTTTGGGGCCACTAATGCAGATTAAGATCTAATTTCTTTAGACTTTATTATGTAATATCGTATGCCATATAATATGGCTTAAACATGTTAAAACAATGTCTTATTTCGTATGTCGTATGCTAGAATATCACAAGACAATTTAAATTTCCAGGTAGGATAATGGTTTAACTTTCTAGGTACTACGTTGCCATCATTTGTCAAGAAATGAAAATGGCGAAACATTTCTGGATGTGATTTTGAATGTCTTGTTTAAGTTTTTATTGCACAAATTGATAAATCAATTGTAATAGCTGTTGTTTATCGCTAATCGACTCTGTTTTATAACACACTGCCTAAAAAAAAGTATCATACATAAATATCATATATGATAATACACTTAAAAAATTTCCTTCAGAATTATCATATGTGATAACTAAAATGAAAGTAACCAAAACACTACTCTTCTTTATAAGTTATCATATATGACAAATCAAAATGGAAAAAACCAAGTGTAAAATCATATATGATTTCGGAGAATTATCATATATGATAATAAACCTAAAAAAATTACTTCTGAATTATCATATGTGATAACTGAAATGAAAGTAACCAAAACTCTTGAAAACAATCAGCAACAATCTGTTTCATATAAAAACTCAGTAATAATCAAACAATCATGTCTAGGTCTGTTACTCAAATTTTTTCAACACAATCCAACAAAACAAATAATAATCAAAGAAATTAAAAAAAATATGCGGACGATTTATGTTGAAATTCATGGTTGATCCAAGACCTCTCCTCTTGTAACTTCTGATTGATCCAAATCCCCTTCCCTTGTAACTTCAACTTGATCCAACTCGGCCTCTTCTGCAAACTTTTTTGGGCACGTCCTCCTGTTGTGACCATCTGTCTCTCCACATAACAAACATGCATTCCTGTTCTTTGAATTCTTATCAAGAGCTTGCTCTTTCCCCCCTTTTATGCGCATCTTTTTACGGCCTTTAGGATTACCAAGAGCTGGATTGTTAATGGTTTTTTTAGCTGGCTTCGGGACTCCAACAGGTTCCTCCAAATTATCAGCCTTGTTCTTAGAAGGAGGATTTGGGCAATCAGCCTCGACATCAGTCTTTAGCAACCTCAACTTTTCAACAAAAGAAGACAACCTCGCCTCATCTTTACTCAACATATGGATACAGTGATCAACAATGGAACTTGCCTCATTTGCATAATTCTCAACAATCTCATTCTTTTCACCATATCTGTTCCTTTTGTTCCTCAAAGCAGCAGGTATAAGGTTCTTTGTCCAACGCCTCAATATGTATTGACTTGGAATCACTTCAATATTGGCGTTCTTAAACACACAAAAAACATGCCTGCATAATATTCCAACTCGAAGAAAAAGCTGACAGGAACATACAACTGATCCATCCTCTTGGTTACGCAACACCTTAATGGGCAAAAAAGAAAGAAGATAGTAAAAAATCATATATGATAAAACAAAATAAATAAGGTAGTAAAAAATCATAGACGATAAAAAAAAAATAAACAATATTTTTTAAGTAGCTAACATACCTTATATAATCCATCAACTCTATAAAACAGGTTAACTAGCTCTTCTTCTTCAGCTTTATCGTTATCCTTACCCTTATCCTTAACTTTGTTCCTAGCTTTCTCTCTCAACTTAGCTTTCTTCTTCTCCATTAGTGCATCAACAAATTTTGTTTCTCTAATAACAGAGACCTCAGATCCTTCAACCAAGCTTTTGGTTTCTATTTGACAATACCATATGCCTGCAAATATCTCTGCTTGAACCAGCTCGAACAGAGGACGAGTAAAAACCTTCGAAGCATGACGTTCAATCTTAAGATAGGTTCCAAACGTCGGAACAGAATCAATAGTCTTATGATCAAGCCTCTCTTGTATATGCCTCTGCTTTTCCATTGCCGTCTCAAAACAATTCATAAAATTCATAAGAGTGGAACCTTGATTCGTAAAATGAGAGAAAAAGGAGTTCTCACTCTCAGATCTAGACGTCGTCCTCATCAAACCACACAAGGGGGATTCAATAAAATAAGCAGGAATCCAACACGAACGTATATTAAACATCTTTGTTAACCACTTATGATTCTGCAAACTAAACTCCTCCAATAACTTTGACCATCTATCCTCAAACTCCTCCGGACCGATATACATATTCCATACAATTTGATTAAACTTCTTTTTAAAGTCAGTATCATCATAGATTTTTGAACATATTTGTAAACAAAACAAATAACATTTGATTTAACAAATGATTTGAAAAAAGATATGTGTTATCATATGTGATAAACCAATAATAAATACAAATAAAATCAAGTATCACATATGATTTAACATATTATTTGAAAAAAAGTTCAAATTATCATATGTGATAAATCAATAAGAAATACACAGAGAATCAAGTATCACATATGATAAACAAAAAGGCAGAAAAATACCTTTCCATGGAGCTTTTGAGTAATATGCCACATGTAAGGTCTGTGTTTAGAGCCCGCAAACTCAGCTTCAATGGCATTTCTCATAGCCCCATCCTGATCAGTAACAACAATATTTGGAGCCCTACCAAACGCCTTTATGAACGCTTTCAGCAACCAAATATACGAAGCTGTAGTTTCGTTCTTCAACAAGCCTGCTGCGACTGTTACACACCTCCGATGATTATCTATGGCTGTAAAGAGAACAAAAACCATTTTGTACCTGAAAAACAAAAAACAAAAATACTTAAAATAACAGATTAAATATAAAATCATATATTCAAAATATCATACTGAACATACAAATACTTACTTGTTTGTTCTGTAAGTAGCATCAAACGAAACAACATCACAAAACTCTCTATAGTTGTACTTAGAAACTTCATCAACCGAAAAAATAGCCGCAAGCTCAGCATTTTCGACCAAATAATCAAATGAAAAATCCGGCACATGCTTCTTCCTATTCTCTATCTTAGATATAAGCATTTGCGCATCACTATCACCTATATAGCAGCTCACACCCCTAAAAAAGTTCTTAAAATCAACAGTTGTTCCATGAACAAGCAAATAAGAACCCTTCAAACCAGTTAAAATGTGATGAGCTTTCGTAGCGCCTATATTTACGCTAGCAGCTTTAACAATGAACAATTGCTCAGCATACGTCAACTGCCTCTCAGTCTTTAACAAATGCTTATACTCTTCACGTTCAAGCTCGTGATTATGAATACTATCAAAGACATTCAACCTGTACTTAGAAGTACCAGGAATCAAATCAAAAATAACACGTGCTTTGCACCCTGTGATATGCAGGTTCGAACTTCTAACCTGCTTGTCACTATTCTCTAAGTCTAACGTGTCCACATGAATTCCCTTTGGACAACCTTCCCTATTACACACTAAATACTTTTGCTTCATAGTACCATTCCTCAACCTTTTCTGGCATGACTTCCTAACCACAAACCCTGCTTTAGCAGAATATTTCATATAAGCAGCAATACACTCATCAATCGACTTATAAACTTTGCCCTTAACAAGTAACACATCCACATGAACTTTCGGAATATAATAAACAGTTCCACCAAGAGTATCAAAATTAGAGTGAGTAGCAAATGATTCAGGAGTTTTCAAAGCATTCAAATCTGAAATAAAAAAATAATAAAACAAAAAATAAAAACAGTGGTTTACTAAAAATGAAATCACAGACACATGTTATAATTATATCATATATGATATAACACATGTAAGACAAAAATATTGATATATCACATGTGCTATATCATATATGATATAACAAGCTTAAAACTACTTATTCAAAGCTGAGATTGATATAGCACATGTGATATATCATGTGATACAAAAACATTGATATATCACATGTCATATATCATATATGATATCCAAACTACAAATATAATCAGCTACTAATTCAAAGCTTAAAACTACTTATTCAGAGCTTATAACATCTTAATAACATATTCAGAGCTTATAACATCTAAATAACATAGCTTATTAACAATAACAAATGGATTATAGAAAAAATTAAAATAATCAAAAAACTTACTCTTAATTGCTACGGATTCATCACCGTGTTCATAAGCAACAATCTCCTCAGCATACTTAGCTGAAACATCATCACTAACAACAATCTCTTCAAAAGCAGTAGAAGAATCATTAAAAGCGATCTCTTCAGAAGTAGTAGAAACAGAACTTTGAAGCGAATCCATAAAACCTGCATATAATATGAAAAAAATAAGTAAGTTAGCTCATAATTCAGCTTATAGAAACAGATAGCTTATAATTCAGCTTTAAATTAAGCTTAAATAAAAATAAACGATAAAAAATTAGGGTTAAGTGATGTACGGGATGAAGAATGAGATCAATTAATGAATTTAGAAGAAAATATTAGGGTTTCTATCATGATCGCGATGAAGGAGATGGTTAGAGGAGCTGGTTAGAGGAGGTAGTTAGATGAGAGAGAAGAAACAAACACACACTTTGTGTGTGTGAAAAAAATGACGCATTAATTGAGATGAGAGTAAAAAATAGTATTTAAATAGTCCTAAAATACCCTTGTAGTGTAAATATTAACTCTAATCTAAGCCATTAGATCAAAATGAATGAAAGGTGGGGATTGATCACTTGGTATGTAAAGAATGTTTAGTCCTCAAATGATCTTTGTTCTTAACAGTTTATATATAGGTATGATAAACCAATAAAATACTTTTCAAAGTTTTTTTCTTTTATTTTTTTTTTCTTTTTTTTTAAATTATTTTAAGGAAAATTATATATATAATGATCACAACACTTTTACAAAAGATAGTCAGTTAGCCATGAACACCCCTATACTAGGGTTGAGTTATAACAACGGTGGCTAGTTTTTTAGTATAACAGGGTCTACCCCCCTAGGGGGTACCTTTTTTGTTTTTTTTAAACTTTTTCAGTTTTTGTCGTTTAGTGCTTTTTTTTTTTTTTTTTTTTAACTTTTTTTTATTGTGTTTTGTGTTTTGTGTTTAAATAGATTTTTTTTTTTTTTTTTTTTTTTTTTTTTTTTTTGTGTTTTGTGTTTAAATAGAAAAGATTTTTTAAGTATAATAATGTATTGTATATGTATAATGTTTTGTATATTTGTGTTGAATAATGTTTTGTATATGTATAATGTATTGTATATGTATAATGTTTGTATAATAGCACGTTAAATATTATTACATTAAATAACTGCAACAACAACTGTTAATATTAAATTAAACGACAACGTTATACATATTATTTAAAAACAACAACATCTACGACATATGAAGATTATTCATTTCATTTAAAAGATCATGGAGCCGGGCACTTGACTGACAAGCGTGATCCTCAGGATTCCTTGCCATTTCTAACTCCATCTCCAACGCCTTTATTCTTGCCTTCAACAACTTGTTCTCATTATGTGTAGCAACGCAGTTTGAGCAATGCGTTGAAGAAGAGGCTATTGAAGAAGAGGCTTGATTAAAGTGCTCTGCTTCAAATTCATCTTTCCACTTGAAGTATCGACACCCATAGTCTTTTGTACCTGGCTGTTACATGTTAAGAAAATAATAAGAAATGTATTTTTCACAAACAAATTATTTACATAACTAAGCAAACGTATGATTATTTACCACTGAAAGAGGACATGCATAAAACAGTCGCCCACGACTATCATCTTGCCAGGATTTCCGTTCAACAATAAATCCTATATTACATCGGCACCAGAAAGGATTTCTTTGGCTCATCTGAACAAAGAATTTGCATAATAATTTACATCATCAATCAATAATGTTATTACTTTTCAAACAATTTACATTTAAACGATGTTGAATAATCATTTACAACATTTTCAAACAATTTACATTTCAATAAATGAATAATCTTTTACAACATTTACAAACAATTTACATTTAAATAAATGAATAATCATTTACAACATTTACAAAATACATCGATGGTTATATATTGCATCCTATTCGTTTGCAACTGGCTGTTTGAACCACCTCCATTGTGGGTGGTAATGTGTGCAGAATCTCTGTCTAGATTGAGAAAAATGTAATGAGTACCACTGTTCTCCCCCACACGCGCAATCACAATAGGGTCAATTCCATGTGATGAGTTTGGAGCAGAAAATAGGGGTAAACATGTGAACCAACCATGACGGTCTATATATACAAGAGGTCGGTGAATAGCTGAAGTGATGACCAGACCCGTATTTGGCATCGTCATCCAGTAATCTTCAGACGATAGTCCATTAAACCAGTTTAATGTATCACGAAGGTGGTAAAAGTCTTCTTCCCCCCACATACTCTCGTAAGTTACACTATGTTGTTGTAACTCTTGCATTAACATGTATCTAGCATCGGCCCACCTATTTTGGTCTTGCACAATCCAATGGGCAATGCACCGAAACCTACAATTTCCGTCACCTAGCACATTATGTATACTTATTACCTGTGAACGGAAAATCTCTGGAATGCGATCAATAAAATACTCGCTATCCTTATCTCCAACATAAAAGCTGTGTCTTATTTTTTGACCCGTGTAAGAACTATGTCTTGCAGGTTCTTTGGCGCGTTTCGGGACTTTCGTGGATCTTGAATTTGTGCTTCTTCGGTGATTCACGGTTGGCACATCATTCAAGTCATTCAAGTCCGGGACTTCATTCAAGTCCGGGACTTGTGTAGCCTTGCCCTTTTTTTCCTTTGCGCTCGGACGTCCATGGGTATTTTTTTGAATAGCTGGTTCACGTGTGTCAACAGCTTCAGGCTGGAATATATCTCTTAACTTCCTTAACATATTTTTCTTGACAAACGATGTTGATTTGCTAAAAATATTCTTGAATTGTCGCATGCCATCGTTAAACGAAGTATCGTCATCATCATCATCATCATCATCACCACCACCATGTTCCCTAGAAGAGCCATCTTTATGCGGGGGCCTATTGATAACAGGCCACGGAACAGATAGGGTTCTCCAAAAAATATCAACTCGTTCCAGTGGAATGGAGCATCCTGAATTCAATTAAAGTGCCTTGTATAAATTACTGATATTAATGTGAAAAACAACTTGATAGTTATAAATTTAATATACTTACCATGATATACATAGATTTGCATCTCGTGAAACCATGGTAGTCCGAAAATTGCCCGATTCTTATGGCTACATTCTTCTAGGGTGATCGACAGGTGGAGTTCTTTATGCATGAGGTTTAAAGCATGTTTAGAAACTTTATACAACAATTCATGAAATAGTGGTACATCACACTTAATTAGTTTCTCGTTCATGCTTCTATTGAAAGTCTCTTTTATCGCATCTTCTTGCGTAATGAGAATCTTATCAATCGACCTCAACAACCTGTCTAATTTGGACTGCGTGCCGTCCAAATATAATTTCAACAACGCGTGGTGAGCCTCAACTCTGCACGTTGTTGTCTGGCTGTAGGATTTATATTGGTCGGTAATATACGAGACAAACATGGGTGCGTAATCTTGCACCCAGTTATTCAGATACAAAGCGACATCTGAAAAAAATAATGAATTAATAAAAGGTCATTCGGGTGCATATTTATTAAATAATTAAAAACAATCAATTAATAATTAAGTACCCTGATGGTTGACCAATAGCAGTTGTAGGCGTTGATAACGTCGCTCGAACGATTCGAATGTCGGAGCTTTAACCATCCAATCCCATCGGTTTTTAACGGAAGCATAGTCAATTACCCCATCTGTGAATTTATTTCTGCAAAACTTAAGTATATTTTGCTGTATATGCCATCGTCAAAGTAATTTGTGAGCGTCAGGAAATTCTGCTCTTACTGCCCCAACCAACGCTAAATCTCTGTCAGTGACGATAACACGTGGGTAATATCTTTCGTCAATCACTTGCTTCACACGTTGCTATACCCATCTAAAATTATGCCCTTGTTCACTGGATAAAAAGCTATACGCCATTGAAAATGTTTTATTTGTTGAAGTTACTCCAACAACGGCAATTTAAACATCGTGGTATTGTACTTGGAGTCCATCAGCATGACTTCAGGGAATGCACACCATAGAGCATACGACGTGGGGTGCACAAAAAATAGCTCCTCAAGCTCGTTGGTATGCTCATTTACCCTCGGGCACCATGTATACCCTGAATCCCGCAAATGCGAGTAAAGGACTTGAATTGGAGTTCTATCACCTACTCTGGCTCTCCGGAACTTATCTTGTGCGTTATATATAGTTCTAACGCTAGACATGTTATCCGGATTACGACCCTTTATTGTTGAAAGTATATTAAGTGGTCGTACGTTATAATCTGTCAATTCTTTGACCAAACCCAACTCATCATCCTTTAATCGCTGATGAGTGTCTAAATACTCATCATTTTATACCAATCTGAACTGCCAAAACATCCAAAAACACTCAAATATGCATCAAAATACTTAAAATATCTTAGAAGTGTGTTTTATATGTTTCAAATGCAAAATAATCAAAAACAGATGAAAAATGTACAAAGTTTGCATAATTGGCAGTTTCAGTCCCTCAAGTTTCATAAATTGGCAAAACTAGTCCCTGGTCACTCAAAACTTGTTCAAATATCATAAAAGGTCCTTGGGATTCATAAGTTGTTAGGAAAAGTCCTTTGAAGTTAAAATTCACAAAATTACAACTTTGGTCCCTAAACTTTGAAAAGTGTCAAAATTAGTCCCTAAGGTTTTAAAAATAAGAAAATAATCAAAATAAACCTTATACTATTCATAGATGTCAAAATTGGTCCTTTTTGTTAACTATTGGATATTTACAGGTTAGCCCTTCAAGTTTCAGAAAATGTCATAAATGGTCCCTGGAGTTTGTAAAAGTGGAAAATTGCATCTTTGGTCCTTGGGGAATTCAAGTATGGCATAAGTGGTCCCTATAACTACATTGGCAAGTTGTCACAGCAGGCCCCTCAACTTTGGCCGAATTACATTTTTGGTCCTTGTTAGTTACAATACAAACCGGACCCTTTATATTCATTAAACCCAAAATATAAAACCAAACCAAACAAATACAAACTACCCAAGCCCACCCTTTTTAATTACCCAAGCCCAAAATCCAAGCCCAACCCTGTTATAAATAAATACCGGTCAAACTCCCTCCCAAACCAGATACCACCACTCCACTGTTCACTCTCCCTCACCCTTCCATCCACCTCACTGGTATCCCAATACCACCACCACCATTTGCTTACACCTCTTCACCCACTCACTTCTCTGTCCCCTACACCTCACCCAATCTCATTAATTGCCCAGAAATCACTCACAAGCAACCCCAGCTGGCAAAAGATATTTTGGCGCCAATTTTATATTCAAAGGCCAAGATCACTTTAAGCAATCGAATGGTCAAAAAATAGATGTGGGATATTCTCAGAAAGTCAAGTGGAGCATGGCAAGTCTATAAAGTTGAAGAATGAAGAAGAGGAGAAAATTCATTAGAGTAGCGTAGTTTAATATAAATCGTAATTAGTGTAATTTCTTTTTCAGTTGTTCTTTTTAATTCAAGTAGCTTGTAATCTTTAATTCAGTGTAATCAAAGCTAGTTTTGATCATCAATTTCAAGTTCCATTTAATAAACTCAGTTATAGCAATTTTAAAGTGAAATTGACATTTTTGCTTTAAATCTTGTAAACAATTGTTGTTTATTGTTCATTTAAGCTTAATACAGTTCACTTTTAAGTTTTATTAAGTTTTTAAAACATTTGAATTAGTTTAGCTAATAATCACTAAAAATACTAAATAAATTAGTGAAAAAGAAAAAATTGGTTCACAAGGTGAATTGGAGCAAGGGAGCTGTGCAAATTTGGTTTAGTATCTCAAAGGAGACTTTGGGAAAGGCTTTGGTTCATAATTCTTGGTCTTGATCACACTGCTCATTGTAAGGCTAATTCTCTTTAATTTTTATTCATAATCACTGTAGCAAGTTGTTTGTGTTTAGCTCTGTGTTTTTCTCTGTTTACTTAGAGTATTTAAGTAGGAATGTGTTAAAGATTGCATCTTTGTTCTGTGGAATCTTTTTAGTTCATATCTGTCATAATAAACAGTCACCAAGTCCAAATTTTGAACCCTAAGTATTTTGTTGTTATGGTTAATATTCATGTGTTCATTTAAGTTTATTGTAACATTATATATGCTTATGGATCCCTGAGTTGGGCTGAATCAATGCAAATCCTTGAAAATCATAAAATCACTCTTTTATGGGGGTGTTTGGATCAACTGGTTCCTCTGGTATACAGAGTGTTTGTGGTGTTATGGGTTGTTGAAACAAGTTTCTTTAGAACCTATTAGGTTACACAAGCCATAAAATTGAATAGGTTTTACCAGAAAAGTCAAGATCTCATTTAATCTAAGCTTGTGACTTCACTGTCAATGTTTAACTTAGCATTTCACTCAAATCTTTGTATTAGTTATTATTAAAGCTTAATTTAACCTTATTTTAGTTTATCATTTTAATTTCAGTCATTAGATTAGGTCCTAAGTTCAATTTAGTCAAAATTACAAGTTTTCATAAAAGTCAAAATTGCATTATCCTTCAGAAAGTCAATTTTTGGAGGAATTGTTTTGAATTTTGTAGTAAGAATTAGAACTTGAACTTTTGAGGAATTGAAGCCTACCAGCTAATCGTTATAATCCAATCTTTGGTATATTTTGTGATTTTTATGGTGGGCCCCACAATATCTCAAACACACCTGCAAGGCAAGGGTATGCCCTGCTTCAGCTTAGCTGTTTCAACACCCCAACTTCCAGGGTCTCTCCAAGCCTCATTAGTGGAACCCAGGGCATGAGCCCTAGCTTTTTGGAATCCCCAATAAGCTGGCTTATTGAATCAAGTTCCATTTTGAGCCCTTGTTCACCCCTGTGGGCCCCACAGCACCCTGCGGGTGAGCCATTTGGCCTAAGTGGTCTGTGGTGAGTATGGGATTGCTTATGGCTTAATCTCAGCTTATTGCTTGTTACTTTCCATTCCATTTAGCTTATTTCATCTTACTTTGTATCTGTTTTAACTTATTTGTTCTTAAGGTGCCATGTGCTAGCTTATTCAAGCTTTGACAAATCCTAATAAGCTTAAACATACAACCTGCCAAACAAATAAGTTCATCAAGTGCTTATTTTTGATTTCTAGAAAAAGTACCTTTATTAAAGTTACTTAAAATTAGTAGTAAAATAGTTTTGCAAAAGAAATATTCAAGAAAAACAAATATAAATATAAGTGATAGTTTATATTTAATATAATTTAATTTTAATTTTCATTATTAGATTTTTATTAAGTAAGTTGTGTTTTTATATTTTTATTAATTTCCTATTATATTAAAGTATTTTTCGTAATTTTATTAGATTTTTATAATTTCATTTAGTATTTATTATAATTAAAAATAGTTTTATTAATAATTAATCAATAATTAAGTTATAAATAGCATAATTAATTTTTACAAGGTAATACCTATAATTTATATTTTTCCTAGATTCTATAAGTCATAAAATAATTTTAGAAATTTTCTTATGATTTATACTGTTCATTTACTAGTTTTCATAATTTAAATAGTTTAATTAGATATTAATTAATAAATAGAATAATAAATAGTAAATTAGTTTAAAAATATATAAAATAAATTTTTATAATTTTTTAGGATTCCTGTGATGGTTAATTAGATTTATAAAAATCTTCTTAATTATCTAAGTCTTTTTAGTATTTGTAATAATTTAAATCATATAAATAGTTAAATAATAATTAAATAGTTATTAATTAATAATAATTAGATAAATAGTAAGAAAAATATAATTTTATTTTTAAAATAAGTTTTATAATATTTTAGACTTTTACAAGGTTTAATTTTATTTTTCTAAGACTTATTTTTCATTTTATTAATTATTAGTGTATTATTAGATAATTAATAATAGTTATTAAATAAATAATAATTAATTAAATAATTAGTAATTATAAAATAAATATTTTAAGTTTATTTAATTTGCATTTAAGCCCCCTATGGCATATAAATTAATACTTTAGTTAAAACCGTTTTTGTTTCGTATGTTTACGTAGAATTAAATTAAACGTACGCGTTTTTAGTTATTAAACGTTTTAGATACCTAGCTTTTACGTAATCATTCTAATAGTTTATCTAAGTTATTTTATTTTATAAAACCCTAGTTTAATCACACACACACACACACACTTATTCATATCCCTGTTCACTTTCACTCGATCACAGATTCGTTTTTAAATAAACCATCGCACACCTCGTTGGGACATTACGACCCGGGGAAACACTGTATTCCACGGAAGCATTTGCCTTAGCTGTTTGACTATTATAGTTGACTATTCACAAGTGGTTGACCAATAATTATCTGACCGTTTCAGGCGAATGAAAATTTGGCGCCGCTGCCGGGGAGGTTGTGCGCTTATTCTAAACGATTTTGCGTATTAGTGAACCTGAATACACGCTCATTGTATATTTATCCGTCCTTGTTCATATTATTATCATATAAAAACAAAACTGTTCCCGAAAACATTTTAAAATCAGTTTTCAACGAACACAAAAAACCAAAAATATTTTCCTTCTTATTAGTACTACAAAAATTTTCAAAAATACCAAAAATATTCACCTTTACACTCCTACCTATTTGATTCTTTATTTCTCACCCTAAACCCTTTGATTCTTTCTATGTCTTATTCTCACCCTCTTGTCTGTCAATGGTGTGGTAGTCCTTATAATGGTGGTAATTGCCCCAGTTGTGGCATGGTAGAGTCAGGAAACGGGTCTGTCTATAACCAGAATCCCTATTCCTACCCTGACATGACTGATTCATTCCACCAGCTTCCACACTATGAGACTCAGCAGTTCAACTGTTGTGAATACTGTGGTGGTTCACACTACAGTTCTGATTGTCAATCAGGAAACACGCTTGTCTATGAGCAATTTCCTAATAACAGTTTTGACTCACAACCACATCAGTTCAACTGTTGTGAGTACTGTGGAGGTCCTCACTTTAGCTCTGATTGTCAAACAAGGAATCCATTTCCTTGTAACAATTACAACTATTCGTTTCAAGACCCACCTCCACAGTACCAAATGAACCAAGCAACTCCTCATATCCAGCAAGACCTTTGTCTAGAGGTTCTTGAGAAACTTAAAGACCTTAAGGAGGAGTTGGCTAATATTTCGTTTCACAATGCACCAAGTTTTTCTTGTGTACATTGTGGGGGTCCTCATGATGATTTCAAATGTCAACCGTATTATAAACCTGAACATTGTTCTAGTTCTGATACATCCGGTTTTGACACATTCACACCCCCACAGTCTCCACTCACTCAATATTCTCGTGATAAATCTATCGCGGAATTACTTGCAGAAGAACATGCAGCTAGAGACGAAAGAAGCATGGAAGAATTACTAGTCTTAAAACAAGTAGCTATAACACGTATCAAATTTCAAAATGCTGCTCTTCTCGATGAAGATGATGAAAGTGATGATACCTCATCAAGTTCATCAGTTGAGACTCCTTCCATAGATATACATGGAGAAAAGAGTATGGGAGAATTACTAGCAGCAGAACAAATGGAAATTATAAAATCTATGTATGCTAGTCCTTCTCATCTCCCTCAGTCTACTGATATCATACCCGAGGTTCCCACTCACTCTCTGAGCATGGGGGACGAGCATCTTAACACTATTCTTGCAAAGGAATCTGACGAATTCATAAAGTCTAGTGTTGAGAACCTTGTTCCAATCCCAAGTGAGTCACAGGGAATTCTTGATCATATGTGTGATATTCTTACCCCCCTGATAATCCGAATGATCAAATTGAGAATGTCTCTAATTCCAGTAATGATTGTATATCTTATGGAGACATTGAGTATGTTGAGGCATCACTGCCTCATTCTGATGTTGATCCTCTTCTTGAGGATTTCACAGAGGAACTCACTCACATCATTCCACTTCTATCTGGAAGTAATGATGATCTCTTTGACTTCGAAGCCGATCTGGAAGAGATAGAAAGTCTCTTACATAATGATCCTTCACTCAGTGCTTATCCCAACAGTCCAGTAGAGAATGTTAATCACATTGTTCCTGAAGCATTTAAAACTACTATCACCAATCCTCTATTTGAATTCGAATCTGAATTCACTTTGATTTCTGATAACCCATTATTTGGTACTCAGATTAAGGATTGTGATGAGTCTACAACGGAACATGAGTTCACAGATTTACATCTTGTGAATGATTCTCTTTACGAGGAGTTCTCCTTTGAACTCACTCAGATCATATCTCCACCGGAGTATGATAACTTTTATTTTGATCTAGACATACCCATAATATGTCTTGATCAAACGAGCTTAAAAGAGGAGATTCATGAAACAATGAATTCTCCTATTGAAGATGAGGAGTTAGTTATGATTTTCATCATGACCTTCTTTCTTTTCTTCATATATCCCGTGGCTTCTCCTGTTCTTCACTCTTATGGGTGTAAGGACATTATCTTTGACCCCGGCATTCTCATTTATAAATTATGAGCTAGGGTCTCTCTGTATATCTCATCGGTGTGGAACTTTCACGTGCTTCAAATGTTTATCCAAACGTCTTGAATGAAAGTCCGATTGAGATTGTCTCTTCCACTTACTTCCCCATGGACAAATGAATTCGGGGTCGAGTCAAGCTAGCGACTCGGTAAATAAAAACAGTAGCATTTACTTAAGGTTTTCACCCTAAGTGTGGGGGAGATACTAACCCACATGTTGTATATATGTATATATCCTTAAAAAAAAAAAAAAAAAAAAAAAAAAAAAAAAAAAAAAAAAAAATGTGTACATAAACTTAAATAAAGGCTAAGAGTATTTTCCTTCTTACGTTCTAAGTGTTGGTTTAACACCCGGTATTTTGAATATTGAGGACAATATTCAGTTCTAAGTGTGGGGGGAGATTCGTTATTCTAACGAATTTAAACACATGTTCCATCAAGAACCCCCATTTTAGCCCAAATTTTAAAATTTTTTCTCACTTAGAACGCAATAAATGGTTATCAGTCCGCCATGTCTAACCCACATAAGGATTGGCTAATCCAGGAGCAAACGGTTCTTGGTAAAGATAACTCAACACCGTTGATGGCTTGCAATTTGCCAAAAATTGTATGGTTCCTCAACTCCCCATATCCCATAAAGCGAATGAGTTGGCTAGCCCGCAAGATTATGGCTTGTGGTAAAGGCCGTGGAAAAACCATAATTGGTAATCAGCTCACCAAGATGTTGACTATTCCATCAAGAGTTGGCTAGTCCAGAAGCAAACGGCTTTTGGTAAAGACAAATCAAATCCGTTGACAGCTGGTGGTTTGCTCAAAATCACACGGTTATCAGGTGTGCCACAGTTCTTACACCTGGCTACTCCAAAAGTGATGGCTTTTGGAAAAGAGTTTTTCAAATCCATTAAGTTTTTTCTCAAAAGATTGCTAGGGACTAGCAATAGTTTAGTGTGGGGGATTGATGAGTGTCTAAATACTCATCATTTTATACCAATCTGAACTGCCAAAACATCCAAAAACACTCAAATATGCATCAAAATACTTAAAATATCTTAGAAGTGTGTTTTATATGTTTCAAATGCAAAATAATCAAAAACAGATGAAAAATGTACAAAGTTTGCATAATTGGCAGTTTCAGTCCCTCAAGTTTCATAAATTGGCAAAACTAGTCCCTGGTCACTCAAAACTTGTTCAAATATCATAAAAGGTCCTTGGGATTCATAAGTTGTTAGGAAAAGTCCTTTGAAGTTAAAATTCATAAAATTACAACTTTGGCCCCTAAACTTTGAAAAGTGTCAAAATTAGTCCCTAAGGTTTTAAAAATAAGAAAATAATCAAAATAAACCTTATACTATTCATAAATGACAAAATTGGTCCTTTTTGTTAACTATTGGATATTTACAGGGTAGCCCTTCAAGTTTCAGAAAATGTCATAAATGGTCCCTGGAGTTTGTAAAAGTGGAAAATTGCATCTTTGGTCCTTGGGGAATTCAAGTATGGCATAAGTGGTCCCTATAACTACATTGGCAAGTTGTCACAGCAGGCCCCTCAACTTTGGCCGAATTACATTTTTGGTCCTTTTTAGTTACAATACAAACCGGACCCTTTATATTCATTAAACCCAAAATATAAAACCAAACCAAACAAATACAAACTACCCAAGCCCACCCTTTTTAATTACCCAAGCCCAAAATCCAAGCCCAACCCCGTTATAAATAAATGCCGGTCAAACCCCGGTCAAACTCCCTCCAAAACCAGATACCACCACTCTACTGTTCACTCTCCCTCACCCTTCCATCCACCTCATTGGTATCCCAATACCACCACCACCATTTGCTTCCACCTCTTCACCCACTCACTTCTCTGTCCCCTACACCTCACCCAATCTCATTAATTGCCCAGAAATCGCTCACAAGCAACCCAGCTGGCAAAAGATATTTAGGCGCCAATTTTATATTCAAAGGCCAAGATCACTTTAAGCAATCGAATGGTCAAAAAATAGATGTGGGATATTCTCAGAAAGTCAAGTGGAGCATGGAAAGTCTATAAAGTTGAAGAATGAAGCAGAGGAGAAAATTCATTAGAGTAGCGTAGTTTAATATAAATCGTAATTAGTGTAATTTCTTTTTCAGTTGTTCTTTTCAATTCAAGTAGCTTGTAATCTTTAATTCAGTGTAATCAAAGCTAGTTTTGATCATCAATTTCAAGTTCCATTTAATAAACTCAGTTATAGCAATTTTAAAGTGAAATTGACATTTTTGCTTTAAATCTTGTAAACAATTGTTGTTTATTGTTCATTTAAGCTTAATACAGTTCACTTTTAAGTTTTATTAAGTTTTTAAAACATTTGAATTAGTTTAGCTAATAATCACTAAAAATACTAAAAATACTAAAAATACTAAATAAATTAGTGAAAAAGAAAAAAATTAGTTCACAAGGTGAATTGGAGCAAGGGAGCTGTGGAAATTTGGTTTAGTATCTCAAAGGAGACTTTGGGAAAGGCTTTGGTTCATAATTCTTGGTCTTGATCACACTGCTCATTGTAAGGCTAATTCTCTTTAATTTTTATTCATAATCACTGTAGCAAGTTGTTTGTGTTTAGCTCTGTGTTTTTCTCTGTTTACTTAGAGTATTTAAGTAGGAATGTGTTAAAGATTGCATCTTTGTTCTGTGGAATCGTTTTAGTTCATATCTGTCATAATAAACAGTCACCAAGTCCAAATTTTGAACCCTAAGTATTTTGTTGTTATGGTTAATGTTCATGTGTTCATTTAAGTTTATTGTAACATTATATATGCTTATGGATCCCTGAGTTGGGCTGAATCAATGCAAATCCTTGAAAATCATAAAATCACTCTTTTATGGGGGTGTTTGGATCAACTGGTTCCTCTGGTATACAGAGTGTTTGTGGTGTTATGGGTTGTTGAAACAAGTTTCTTTAGAACCTATTAGGTTACACAAGCCATAAAATTGCATAGGTTTTACCAGAAAAGTCAAGATCTCATTTAATCTAAGCTTGTGACTTCACTGTCAATGTTTTAACTTAGCATTTCACTCAAATCTTAGTATTAGTTATTATTAAAGCTTAATTTAACCTTATGTTAGTTTATCATTTTAATTTCAGTCATTAAATTAGGTCATAAGTTCAATTTAGTCAAAATTACAAGTTTTCATAAAAGTCAAAATTGCATTATCTTTCAGAAAGTCAATTTTTGGAGGAATTGTTTTGAATTTTGTAGTAAGAATTAGAACTTGAACTTTTGAGGAATTGAAGCCTACCAGCTAATCTCTATAATCCAATCTTTGGTATATTTTTGTGATTTTTATGGTAGGCCCCACAATGTCTCAAACACACCTGCAGGGCAAGGGTATGCCCTGCTTCAGCTTAGCTGTTTCAACACCCCAACTTCCAGGGTCTCTCCAAGCCTCATTAGTGGGACCTAGGGCATGAGCCCTAGCTTTTTGGAATCCCCAATAAGCTGGCTTATATAATCAAGTTCCATTTTGAGCCCTTGTTCACCCCTGTGGGCCCCACAGCACCCTGCAGGTGAGCCATTTGGCCTAAGTGGTCTGTGGTGAGTATGGGATTGCTTATGGCTTAATCTCAGCTTATTGCTTGTTACTTTCCATTCCATTTAGCTTATTTCATCTTACTTTGTATCTGTTTTAACTTATTTGTTCTTAAGGTGCCATGTGCTAGCTTATTCAAGCTTTGACAAATCTTAATAAGCTTAAACATACAACCTGCCAAACAAATAAGTTCATCAAGTGCTTATTTCTGATTTCTAGAAAGAGTGCCTTTATTAAAGTTACTTAAAAGTAGTAGTAAAATAGTTTTGCAAAAGAAGAATTCAAGAAAAACAAATATAAAAATAAGTGATAGTTTCTATTTAATATAATTTAATTTTAATTTTCATTTTTAGATTTTTATTAAGTAAGTTGTGCTTTTATATTTTTATTAATTTCCTATTATATTAAAGTATTTTTCGTAATTTTATTAGATTTTTATAATTTCATTTAGTATTTATTATAATTAAAAATAGTTTTATTAATAATTAATCAATAATTAAGTTATAAATAGCATAATTAATTTTTACAAGGTAACACCTATATTTTATATTTTTCCTAGATTCTATAAGTCATAAAATAATTTTAGAAATTTTCTTGTGATTTATACTATTCATTTACTAGTTTTCATAATTTAAATAGTTTAATTAGATATTAATTAATAAATAGAATAATAAATAGTAAATTAGTTTAAAAATATATAAAATAAAGTTTTTATAATTTTTTAGGATTCCTGTGATGGTTAATTAGATTTATAAAAATCTTCTTAATTATCTAAGTCTTTTTAGTATTTGTAATAATTTAAATCATATAAATAGTTAAATAATAATTAAATAGTTATTAATTAATAATAATTAGATAAATAGTAAGAAAAATATAATTTTATTTTTAAAATAAGTTTTATAATATTTTAGACTTTTACATGGTTTAATTTTATTTTTCTAAGACTTATTTTTCATTTTATTAATTATTAGTGTATTATTAGATAATTAATAATAGTTATTAAATAAATAATAATTAAATAAATAATTAGTAATTACAAAATAAATATTTTAAGTTTATTTAATTTGCATTTAAGCCCCTAAGGCATATAAATTAATACTTTAGTTAAAACCGTTTTTGTTTCGTACGTTTACGTAGAATTAAATTAAACGTACGCGTTTTTAGTTATTAAACGTTTTAGATACCTAGCTTTTACGTAATCATTCTAATAGTTTATCTAAGTTATTTTATTTTATAAAACCCTAGTTTAATCACACACACACACACTTATTCATATCCCTGTTCACTTTCACTCAATCACAGATTCGTTTTTAAATAAACCATCGCATACCTCGTTGGGACATTACGACCTGGGGAAACACTGTATTCCACGAAAGCATTTGCCTCAGCTGTTTGACTATTATAGTTGACCATTCACAAGTGGTTGACCAATAATTATCTGATCGTTTCAGGCGAATCAATCGCATTGCATATGGCACACCATGCAACGAATCTAGCATATCATGATTATGCGTATCATCCTTCACCCTCAATACCCAATAATTTTTTGTTCGATGATATTTCGCATTTAATCTGAATGGACAACCGGTTTTACATGTTTTGGTTTTCCGTCTGCCACTACCTTGAGGTACATACGTCCCACCCTTTATACACCTGTAATTGATTTCGTTCATATGACCATCTTCTGATTTGGTTCTATCTTTAACAATTACAAAACCGAGCTCACGAGCTATATTTTGCGCCCACTCAGTTACTTCCTCGTGAGAACCGAAAACCTGAAAATACATAACATTTTTTACTAATACCTTTGTTTTAGTTTTTATTACAACTTTTACATTTTTACATTTTTATAACTACATTTTTACAACTTTTACATTTTTACATTTTTATAACTTACATTTTTACATTTTACAACTTTTATATTTTTACATTTTTACATTTTTTTTACAACTTTTATATTCTTACATTTGAACTAATACTTTTTTATAACTACATTTGAACTAATACCTTTTTATAACTTACATTTTTACTTTTTTAAAAACATTACACTTTATATTTTTTTTAACATTTTTATACAAGTTTTTTTACACTTTACAATTTAAATTTTTTACACTTAAAATTAAAAAAATATATATAAACGTAAAAACGCGTTTGTGGGGGGACCCACGCACGCGTTTTACGTACTACCCACCCTCACCCCTCACACATACTCACACATCATACGTGTGTGTGTAATTCTCTCTATCTCTCTCTCTCTCTCTCTCTCTCTCTCTCTCTCTCTCTCTCTCTTTTATCTCTCTTTTCTCTCACTCATTTCTGGGTAATAATATCATTTCTAAGACGGTTTTTGTTTAATTAAACTTAAAATCTGTGATGTTTTTTGTGATTATATGTTAAAAAATTAGGGTTTGTAAAAAATTTGGGGTTTTCGGGTGATTTTGGGTTCTGTGGTGTGTGATTATGTGATTATTAGTATGATTTGGTATTTAATTTAGTAGATCTATGATTATTTTATGGTTCGCCTAATTTTTAAAAATTAGGGTTTGTAAAAAATTTGGGGTTTTTGGGTGATTTTGGGTTCTGTGGTGTGTGATTATGTGATTATTAGTATGATTTGGTGTTTAATTTAGCAGATCTATGATTATTTTATGGTTCGCCTAATTTTAAAAAATTAGGGTTTGTAAAAAATTTGGGGTTGTTGGGTGATTTTGGGTTCTGTTGTGTGTGATTATGTGATTATTAGTATGATTTGGTGTTTAATTTAGCAGATCTATGATTATTTTATGGTTCGTCTAATTTTTATAAATTTGGGTTTGTAAAAAATTAGGGGGTTTTGGGTGATTTTGGGTTCTGTGGTGTGTGATTATGTGATTATTAGTATGATTTGGTGTTTAATTTAGCAGATCTATGATTATTTTATGGTTCGCCTAATTTTTAAAAATTAGGGTTTGTAAAAAATTTGGTGGTTTTGGGTGATTTTGGGTTCTGTGGTGTGTGATTATGTGATTATTAGTATGATTTGATGTTTAATTTAGCAGATCTATGAGTGTGGTGGTGGGTGATTATGTGAAACTGCTTTAGTAGTTGTGATTATGTGAAATTGCCTGAGTTGTGTGGGTGCAAACGGGTAGGTTAACACCTTGATCTGCCACCTTTGAGTGGTATGAAAACCTGCTCTGGCCTACCCCAGTCCACAGGCTCTGTGTGGTTTATTGGCAAACTGCTTATGTGCTTATGATAAAAAAAGTGCTTATGTGCTTATTGCACACAAGCAAACCATTTGCACACAGGCTCATATTAGACCCCGTTATTATATACTTTACGGGTTGGGTTATATTGACTGTGGCTAGTTTTTTAGTTTAACGGGGTAATGAAAGTGCTTATGAATATGAAAATAACAAACTGCACTGCTTATATGCTTGATAAGCAGTTTGTTATTTAAAAAAAAAAAAAAAAAAAAAAAAAAAAAAAAAAAAAAAAAAAAAAAAACTGAGATAAGGCAATGGTGATTTAAATAAAACATGATTTTGGCGTGGCATTTCCAACTAGACGGCAAAATAAAACTTAATTTTGCAACTTTCGATGTTGCAGCCATATATGATTTAACTTGCTTATGTGAAACAGCTTATAATCTGAGCCTAATGTTATCTCTTATTAATGTGTAAAATGGTGATTACCTGTTGTGTGTGAAATGGTGATTGAGACATATCTGCACTTGTTTCTTTGTGGTTTGTTACTTGCGGCTTTCACTTGCAGCTTGTGTTTCACTTAGCTTGTGTTATAACCCAACCCTATCTGTAACTTGTTCTAAAAAACTAGCCACCTTGTTTATAACCCAACCCTATCTGTAACTTGTTGTAACTTGTGGAATCTTCACTTGTTGTAACTTGCTGAATCTGCTTGTGGTAACTTGGGGGTACTTGTTTTGCTTAGTTTGTGGTGAGAGTTACTTTGTGAATCTGCTTGTGGTAACTTGGGGGTAGTATTTTTGCTTTGTTTGTGGTGATGGTTACTATGTGAATCTGCTTGTGTGGATTTGTGAATGAGAGGGTTGCTTTGTTTGTGGTAACTTGGGGGTAGTATTTTTGCTTTGTTTGTGGTGATGGTTACTTTGTGAATCTGCTTGTGTGGATTTGTGAAGAGAGTCGCTTTGTTTTTTTTTTGTGCAAAGGTGAATTATATTAACTTCTCAAAAAGATTTACATCATAAGAATAGTATAGATTTGGACATACCCAGAATCTATGAAATACAAAAAACCATACTAGAAAAACAAAATGAAACTATACTCTTCAGTTATCCAACCTTCTCCGTCCAAACAGAGTATACAACAAACTCAAATTCTTGCACCAATTCACCTTTATTATGCACAACCATCTAGCTACATTTCCACCACACCATTTCATCATTCCACTCAACCTGCCACCACAGTAGACAAGATGAAATGGTGGATGGCATCACTAGGCACCCATAACCCATCCATGGGGGGCTCTACCAATACAACCTACATTTCCCTCTCAATGGAAGGCTTCAGTTGCTTAGGAACACAGACCCTCCATGATGACCAACCTATCCTCCTGTGGAAGTGCAAAGTATGGACCATGAAGTGTCATCTTCCACCACTCTCAATTCCATACTGCTCACACTTCCCTCCTAGGCCATATACCCTTCACAAATGAGTGCCCTACCTTATGGTACATCTTATATCCAGTATGAACCTCCTTTTCATCCACTGCAATTGCTAATTTCCAACATCTAGCAAAACTACATGGACTACTAAGGTACAGTTGCACTAGATTAGACTCCAAGATACTAGGTGCCACCTCATTGTTATGACCAGATAATGCAGATTTTATGAAAGCTAATATCTTTATATTCATAGAACAGTTGATCAGAAACAAGACCTCCCAATGTTGTCCATCAGAACCATACTGCCACACACTTCCTATCCTCCTCTGTACACTCAAAATCTTATTATACTTTCTTACCAAACTTAATATTCCATCTTGTTTCTGCTTCAACAACATTAGCACACTGTTTGACTTTAATTGAAACAAGCTTGGCTCTAATATCTTCACAGATTACATCCAGTAATTTTCCAGCAGTTCTATTATTCCCATTGAACATTCTGCCATTTCTTTCTTGCCAAATGTGGTATACTACAGCTGCTAGGCAAATCTTTTTAATAATCTCCCACACACTTCTACTTTCCCCATTAGAACTCATCTTATTAACAATTCCTTCCCAAGTATACACATTGTCATGAATCTTAGCTTTATTTCTTAACTTCTCCCATATTACCTTTGCATACTCACATTCAAAGAATAAGTGATTATGTGAGTCAAGCCCATCTTTACATAAGCTGCATTCATAAGTATTATTTGGATACCATTTTTGCAATTTATCCTGAGTATACAATTTATTCTTGACTGCAAGCCACAGAATAAATGCATGCTTAGGAATGCAGTGAGAGTACCAAACCAAGCTTTTCCATTTGACACTTTCACCTTCACCTCTAACATCTTTCCACACCATACTGGTTGCATATTCTTTCACATTGCCATTTTTATCAATCCAAACAGCTTTTTCAGGTATGTCATTCAATATAGGAACATTAAGATTAGCAACAACAGGGTACTTCTGGTTCCAGTGTTCAGGCCATTTCCATCTAATATCTTCAATCACATCCGCAAGCTTGTCTGTATCTTTAAGTCCAGCATAGAATACCTCCTTCTTGCTTATATAGTTAGACAGTCTGAGATCTCTGTTCCATATGTCATGCCAAACATTTATTTCCTTTCCATTCCCAATTTGATATCTCATCTTCATGCCCACCCAGTCTCTAAACTTGAGGATACTTTTCCAAAACCAACTATCTTTACTATCTGCAGTCACATCCCAAACACTCCTATTCTTCAATTTGACCACATTAACCCATTTGACCCATAAGGATTCTTTTCTAGATGCCACATTCCATAAATGCTTGATTAGCAAAACTTTGTTCCACATTTCCAAAGGCTTGAAACCCACTCCACCTTGATCTTTGGGTTTGCACACATCTTTCCAAGCAACTCTTGCCTTGCCTCTGTAATTATCACCACTGTTCCATAGGAATCTTTTAAACAGTTTTTCAATCTCATCAGTAACAGACTTAGGAAGAAGAAAGACAGAACCCCAATAAGTTTGCATAGATGATAAGACTGATGCTATAAGTTGGGCCCTTCCAGCATAAGACAAGCTTTTGTTCTTCCAGTCATTAAGTTTCCTTTGAACCTTATCAATCAATTGCTTGCAATCAACAACACCAATTTTTTTAGTGACAAGTGGGACACCCAAATACCTCACTGGAAGCTTCCCTTCATTAAATGGCATTACACTTTTGATTGCATCTTTAGTTTCCTCATCCAGACTTCCATAAAATGTAGTACATTTACCAAGATTAGGATATAACCCAGACACATTACTAAACTTGTTGAGAGCTTTCCTAAGAACATTGACAGATTCCACATCACCATGACATAGCATTATCAAATCATCAGCAAAGCACAAGTGGGTAATTTTCAACTGCTTGCATCCAAAATGATATTTAAACCTGCAATCCTTCTTGATCTCATCCTTCACAATCAGATTAAGCATTTCCATCACTAAAGTGAAAATGTACGGTGATATTGGGTCACCTTGTCTTAATCCTCTTCCACCCTTAAAGTAACCATGCCTTTCACCATTCACACAAATGGTAAACTTTGAACTGGTAATACACACCATAATCCAATCAATCATCTGCTTAGGAAAGCCAAATTGAATCATGATCTCTTCTAAGAAGTTCCAGTTAACTGTATCATAAGCCTTCTGTATATCAATTTTGAAAGACACTCTTCTTGGCCCATTGATGCAATTGTACCCTTTGAGAAGTTCCTGAGTTAAGAGGATGTTGTCAGTAATGGCTCTCCCAGGAATGAAAGCACTCTGATTTTCCTCAACCACTTGACTTAAAGCAACTTTAATTCTATTAGTGAGGATTTTGCCTATGCATTTGTAGAAGACATTGCAACAAGCAATAGGTCTGAAATCAGATACTTTTTGTGGAGTTGTAGACTTAGGAACCAGGGCAATCAAAGTAGCATTAACTTCTCCAAGAAGCTTACCTTTAACAAAGAACTCCTTAATTGCAGCACAAAAATCTTGTTTAACAATAAGCCAAGCTTTTTTGAAAAATTTAGAGGTGTACCCATCAGGACCAGGGGCTTTATCATCATCAATATCAAATAATGCTGCCTTAATCTCTTCATCAGTAACACTCCTAATCATATGCTCAGCCTCTTCAGCAGAAACTTTGTTCACAAAAATTCTGTAATCATCTTCATTAAGCTTGCCAACATTAGGATTTATACCTAGAAACCTTCAAAATGCTTGACAAACTGATCAGCAACATCTTTGTAATTATATCTTGTACCATCTTCTGCACATACTGACATTATTCTATTCTTGTTTGTTCTGCCTTTGACCACTTTATGAAAGTATGCTGAATTCTTGTCACCAACATTAAGCCAATTAACTTTAGCTTTTTGCCTTAACAATTTTTCTTCATCAGCAACTACTTCCTTATACTCAGTTAAAATCTCACTTTCCTCTTTCCTCAAACTGTAATTGTGTGGATCTTGATCAATTGCCCCCTGAATGTCATGTAGCTTTTTCCTCAAATCAATCACCTTTTCAAATAAATTCCCATTCTGCCAGTTAAACTTACTAAGATGAGATTTAAGTGTTTTAAGCTTCTTGACAAGTCTGTACATATCATGTCCATCAATCTCCACATTCCAATTCTCAGCTACCAGATCATGAAAACCATCTTTATCAGCAGTATAGTTAGCAAACCTGAATGATTTGTTTCTTTTGTGCATTGCTTGAGGAATTACCAAAATGGCTGGACTATGATCAGAAATACCATAAGGCAGAAACATAGCATTAGCATTGTTATAATGATCAATGAATATACTATTACCCATTACTCTGTCAATCTTCTTCAAGACTGTGGCATCTGGATTCAGCAAGCTCTTTGTCCATGTAAAATGCAGTCCAGAGCTGTTAATGTCATCCATTTCCACAACATTGATACATTCCTGAAATTCCACCATATCTTGAGTAAAATGTGAAATTTCTTCAGAGTGATCTTCAAGATTTAAACATACATTCACATCTCCCATTATGACCCATGAATTTTGACCCACTATCTTTTCAAATAGGATTAGATCCTCCCATAGCATTCTTCTTTCTTTTCCTCTGTTGGCAGCATATATAAATGTACAAAAAAGAGTCTTCTGAGTGCTTAATATTTCAATATGATAAAGCATTGCCTAGTCAGTTGCATGTACTAAATCACATTTCACATTACTTGCATCCCATCCAACTGCTATTCTACATCCTTTGTGACACATCTGCACATTACTCTGCTAATGCCAACATCCAAATACATTTGCACATACTTTTTCTATTATATTATTCTTCATATGAGTCTCCAAAACTGTACATATACTAAGCTTCTCATTCCATATTAAGTTCCTGACCTCATCTTGTTTAGCTACAGTCCCCAATCCTTCCATACAGCAATTTTGAAATCCATTGATTAGAGTTTAGAAAAATAATCACTACCCTTCCCTGATACTTCATTTGCAGTCATGAATTTGGCTAACTCGGATTCATCTGCATATACTTCAGTCCCATTCAATACAGTCTTGTTCTCATTCTGCTCTTTTCCATACTTTGTTTCCCAACTTTTTGTGAAGTAACTAAACATACCTTGTTTCCATTTGCCAACTACAGTTTCAGATGGTTTACTTTTAGCTTCCACATACTTGTCCACAGTTTCTTTGTCCTGGTTACTTAATGATAACACCTCAACATCTTCCTCTTGTTCTCCTAAAATAGCATACTTGTTAGCTGTGTTCTTTACTGCTTGCATAGCTTCTTTGCCTACATTATATGCTTTTCTAGGTGAGTTACTTTGTGCCTTTTGAGCATTCACATTAACATTCTCAGCAGATTTTGATGACCCAACATCTTGCCTAACCTTCTGTTGATACAGAGTTGCTTTGTTTGTGGTAACTTGGTGGTAGTATTTTTTCTTTGTTTGTGGTGATGGTTACTTTGTGAATCTGCCTTGTGGTGGTGATGGTTACTTTGTGAATCTGCCTTGTGGTGAGGCTCAATATATCATTTGGTTGTTTCACTACCTACCTCCCCTTGTGACTTCCTGCAGTTTGGGAATCTTACTTTTGCTTTTGGTACTTGGCTTGTGAACATTGTGAGGAATCTGTGCACTTGGGCAATCTAACTTGGTTGCAATCTGGTATTGTGCAATCTGTGCACAAGGTTTCACTACCTACCTCCCCTTGTGACTTCCTGCAGTTTGGGAATCTTACTATTGCTTTTGGTATTTGGCTTGTGAACATTGTGAGAATTGTGAAACATGTGTTGTGCATTCTGTGCACTTGGTTGCAATCTGGTATTGTGCATTCTGCTTGTGTGCAATCTGCACTTGGACAAAAAAGGCAATGACGAATGGTTTTTAAAACCGAATGGCATGGCAAAGTGATATTTTTATCACTTTGCAACCTTCATTATCCGAGCCTAACACTTTTTTATCACTTGTGCAAATGGTTTTCTAAATCGCCGATGATGATTACGTGTTAATCTAAGCCTTTGTGCAATCTGCTTGTGTGCTTATGCATTTGGACAAAAACTGCTTGTGTGCAATACTGCTTGTGTTCTAAATCGGCGATGGTGATTGTTAATCTGAGCCTGTGTCCAATCTGCTTGTGTGCTAAATGCAAGTGTGCAATCTGCTTGTGTGCTTATGCACTTGGACAAAATTTAACAAAAAAATACACCATGTGATATCAAAAAAAAAAAAAAAAAAAAAAAAAAAAAAAAAAAAAAAAAAAAAAAAAGTTGAAATTAGTACCATGAACAATACCCCTAGGGGTAGACAGGGTCTTGGCAGAAAGGGTAGACCCCGTTCTTATAGGGGTCCCCTATACTAACTTTCAATGAACTAAAAACATAAAAACTACTTACTTTCAAAGCATTCAATTACCTGTATTATACTAACAAAATACAAATCAGCCTATGCATTATACTAAACTAGACACAGTTTGAGATTATACTCAAACACTACAAATTCTTTAATCTCGGCAGCTGCACATTCTACTTTTGTTCCACTTCTTTTACAGCCTTAGAATCTTTCACTTTAAAGCTCATCATTCTCAATTTAACTATTTCAGTGCACCCCATATAAATCAAATATAATAACAAATGTCACGTCAAAGCTTCTTCGTAATGATGCCAACAGTCGAAAAAATTAGAGAGTTTTAAGTGTTTTAATCGGAAAATTAGAAGTACTGTATTATATAGTAAATAATAAAAAGTGACAAGTTTTGTGCTTTTCTATATCATTCCCTAAATTAAAATATGAACATTTATTTTGTGATTTAGAGCTAGATTTGGAGAACCCTCTTGATTCAAATACCATGCATATTTCCAAACATCTTGATCAGTTAAAAGATGAAAATAACGTGCCAATGAAGCAGATCCGCAGATTTATTATCCAGAAGTTGGTGCCAATATTGACCAAAATATAGAGGACCCCGTAATGGTTAGGTTATCTACTACTCGTACATATATACAATAAGTCAATAATAAACAAATGGAGTAATTAATAAAATTTGATACATGTATCGTCGATATGTGAAGTCAACATTTCATGCCATTATTTGTAGGAGAACTTTCAAATCAAGTATATTATTAAGTAGTTGCAAAAGCAACACCACAAGTATTTCTTAACGTATAGTAGTGAAAGATTATTCTATCTGTCCTAGAGTTATATATTTTCGGGAAAAAAAAAAAAAAAAAAAAAAAAAAAAAAAAAAAAGAAAAAAAAAAGTTTAAAAGGTTGTTTTTCCTTTTTTATCTTTCTAACTGCAGTTTAACATTATTTGACTAATTATTAATGGTTTTTTTCAAATTTTGTAATAATAACTTTAAATGATGTAATACGATAAACTATCAAAATTTACGAGTATTATTTATTTTTGGTAGTGAAATATATAACGACACAATCACTATAAAAATGAGATTTGGACAGTTATTTTAGGGGGGAAATGATGAGGAGACCTAAATGTATTTCTACTTTCATGCATAAACTTATGTGACATGATTTTGTTGGTTTGTGAAAAAGTGAGTCACTGCAGCAAACAAGATGATGCGACATAGGTTTAGACATATATTTAGCCACATTTTTTAGGCCTCCCAATCACCTCATATAACCCCTTTTTTACAAATGACAACCCCCCTCCCCCCCCCCCCCCCCCTAATTTTTTCCGGTTATTTATTTATTTTAATAATTTTGTTTATATTAAAAAAGTATAAAACTGAAAATATGAAACAGAAAATATAAAGTTTAATAAGTCAAAAATATTAAATTAACAAAAAATATAGAACAGAAGCTGTAAAAAACTGTGTTGTGATGTAAATAAACTGCGCATGAAGATGAAGGATGTAAATAGTACACAATAGAGTTAGCCAGGGCACCAATACCATAACCCGCTTTTTTAATGGAAATTGATTTGCACACTTTCAAAATTGATTGAGAGACTCTTTTTGCGCATTAAATATTTGTACAGTATTAACACTGTGTGCTTCAGCTTCTTGTACATTAAAGTGTCCAATAACATTTTGAAGTGTGCAAATCAATTTTTTTTTTTTTTTCTTTTCTTTTAATATAGGATAAGTATAATGAATGACACAATCATTTAGAAAAAGGAATCAAGTTAGTCAACCATTGAGCCGACATGGGTAGCATCATTAACACAACTTTTTTAGTTTTTTGACGTTAGGAATTTGCTATACAATATAGGGTGGTATTAAATGTTTAGAAATTGACCGGTGGGCAGCAATCCTTTGACTTAATATAGGAATAATTTTGTATGGAACAAAACTAACACTTGTAAGACTATAAAACAGAACCAAATTTTGCACAGCAACAGCCTTTGACATAAGCAAAAATCGAGCATTAGCAACTTGAAAACCGAATCGTAAGGAACAACATGAACCATGGAGCATCGTCACATGAGAACTGGCTTTACGACAGTCCAGTCCATTCTGATGTAGAAGCAAAACTGAGAAATTTCTTGGTTAAACTACGAAATGATGATAGAATCCTTGGAATCCAGGTTTGTACGTTTTTAAAGTGATTATCTCGTTAGTGCGTACGTTTTGTGTCATTATTGGATACCATAATTACCACAATTCTATTTATTTATTGGAGTCTAATTAAGTTCTAGATTTTGTGGTTGTATGTTACACAAGCTCTCGTTATTGTGTTTCTTAGGTATGTGCATACAAAGACGGGGAAGTGATCATTGATACTGCAGCTGGGGTGCTAGGAAAAGAAGATCCTCGACCCGTTCAGCCTGATAGCTTATTTCCACTTTTCTCTGTAACTAAGGGTGTCGCGGCAGGAATGGTACACTGGTTGGCGGATAAAGGGTAAGTTTTTGTTTGGGTCAAGTACTATATATTTGGCTCTCATGTCAAAACTTGTTCGTGTCTAAAGCGGGTAATTCTGTGCTAGTTAAGTTGGGTCGACATGAAATACTTAGCAGTATTATCCAAGAACTGGTTGCTTATAAGATTTTAGTATGTTAACTATGATGATAAAAAAAAAAAAAAAAAAAAAAAAAAAAAAAAAAAAAAAAAAAAAAAAAAAACATAGCAATACTTAGTATAGTAAGTTAGTTTGCAGAATAAAAGAATTCAAGAGGTTGTATTTTTACGGAAGGCTTTAATAATATATATCTTCGTTGTAGGAAACTGAAGCTTGATGAAAACGTTGCAAACTTTTGGCCTGAGTTTGGTACAAACGGAAAAGAGCAAATAAAGGTACTTCTAATCTTGGGTTCTTATATTTCTCATCTTCTAAGGGGATGTTTGGATTTGCATTTTGAAACTTTTTATCGGATTATGGCAACATGTAGACACATCATTTAGTTCTTGATGCATAGAGCATAGATTGCCATATTGTGCTTCTGATTACTTAAAAGCTCCTAAGCTTAATTATTCTATTTCAAGTATTCTTAAAGGGTGTTTGGATATGAATTTTGAAACTAAGTCAATATTCCTCTTCTTCTCTTGCAGGTTAGTCATATACTTAATCACACATCTGGTCTACACAATGCTCTTGCCGACATTTTTGAGGAAGATCCTATGATAATTTCTGATTTTGACGAGTGTCTAAAACGCATTGCTATGGCTGAACCCGAGACAGAACCTGGTTGTGAACAGTTTTATCATTATCTATCGTATGGTTGGCTTTGTGGTGGAATCATTGAGGTACCATTACATACCTCCTTAACTCAGCCCTACAAAAATATAGGAATTGAACCCAAGACCTCTATGCTACCCTCTAAAGATTCAGAAGAGTCCTTAAAAGCGCGGTCTCTAAGCATTATCTGTTTCATCTTTATTTTATACATTTTTAAATGTACAGCGTGCATCGGGGAAGAAGTTTCAGGACGTTCTTGAGGAAGCTTTTGTTCGTCCACTTCAAATAGAGGGCGAGCTTTATATCGGGATTCCTCCTGGTATGAATATGATTCTCCGTATATAAGTTTCACTTTTCACACCTCACCAAGTAAAAAAAAAAAAAAAAAAAAAAAAAAAAAAAAAAAAAAAAAAAAAAAAAACTTATTTGGTATTTGGGACACTCATTGCAGGTGTTGAATCTCGTCTAGCAACTATTACTGTAGATACAAATGAATTTACTAAAGCAAGCCAAAAAACCGACCCCAACAAGGTTCGTGGCACTGCCACTACCAAGCAACCGTCTACTTTAACTTTTAGCTTACTTGATATCTTAATACCCATGATCAATATACTCGATGTCCGGCGGGCCATAATACCTGCTTTAAATCTACACGCCTCAGCTCGTGCATTGACTCGCTACTATGCTGCACTCGTTGATGTTGATACCAATATTTTTACAAACACTAAAGAAAAAATTCATGATGCATTCGTGGGAAGTGGAGATTGTGAGCATCTAATCTTACAAAATGGTAAAATCGGGCTCGGGTTTGCAAGGCTTGAAGCAGCCGAAGGTGGTGTACTAGGATTTGGTCATGCGGGATTTGGTGGATCTACAGGGTATGCTGATATAAATAACAGGTTTGCTATTAGTGTGACGCTAAACCTGGCATCTTCGGGGGCTTTGACAGGGGAGATAATACGCTTTATTTGCTCCGAACTTAATCTTCCCGTACCTGAAGATTATGCAGAATCAAGGGACTTCACTCAGAATCCAAAGATCAATTAAAGGGTGTTAAGTTTGATTTAAAACAGATCAAATAATCACATATGTATGTGGTAAACTTATGATATACTTGCAGCTTTGTAGCCAATTTGAGCTGAAACTGCTTAAACAACTGCTAATCTATCTGTTGTGCATCAAATTTATTTTTAAGTATAAATCTATCTTTTTCTCTACCTGATCACCCATCTTAATCAATATAAAAAAGGTTTGCGCGGTAGACATGATCGGTGGTAAGAAAACCTTGTGTGCGCACCATCAACAATGTCCCCTTTTGGTTTCATCTTACAACTGTCTACTTTTTCCTTTTTTCTTTTTCTTTTTTTTTAAGAGAAAAACTAATAATAATAAAAATAAAAATAAAAAAAGGAAAAAAAAGGGTACACGCATACCCTTTCAACGCATTACTGTGGTTTAAACTTAAACCATATAAAACCTGTCATGTGATAGCTAGGAGGCGAGTGCAGTATAAATTCAAATAAACTTGTTTCAGACGCGTTCCTTTTACTTGAATTTAATAAGAGATCACTTATTTGCAAAACTATTTGCTGTCTGCTTGATTTCGAACAAGAGGTGAACGGTGACGTGTATTCATTATCTGAATTCTATTAATGACTATAGACTTTTAAATGTACTGCACGCCTCCGGGAAGAAATTTCATGAAGTTATTGAAGATGCTTTCATTCGCCCACTAAACATTGAAGCTAAGTTTTACATCGTGATTTTTCAGGCATCGAATTAAGAATCTCATCTAGCAACTCTCACAGCGATACAATCAATTTCAGTAAGTTGGCCAAATTTATGAAACAAGCAATAAAACCTGTGGCATCATCAGAATGCCTTCATCAATCACATTGCGCATGCTTGAAAGCATCATTCCATAAATAAAAAAATAAAAAATAAAAAAATAATAAAAATAAAAATAAAAATAAAAACTTTTTAATTCGTGCTTTTGCGTACCATGGGATTAACCGGTCACAGGGTACAAGTACTAATTCAAAAGTTTATTGATGTAATAGGGAAAAAAGTTCAGTACACCAAACTATAAAAGATAAGAGTTACCATTTTTGGATAAATTTTTTGTTGATATGTGGACAAAACTTTAGGTAAAACGCAGGAGACAATTTTAAAAATATTATCAAACAACATGTGTTGGAAAATAATAACGAATTGAAAAAAATAACGAATAAGTAATAAACAAGAGGTATAATCTTATTGCTGTAATTGTTGTTGTTTTTGTGATGTTTACAATGAGATACAATGAACCCTCATACTAATTCATACTTTCTAAATACATATTAAACTTAAATACAACTTTAGATAATGACACCAAGACCCCTATACTAGACTATATTTGGTTTAATATCCAATACTCCCCCCTAAACTAAATATAGTTTAACTGAGGCCTTCTAGTTCCTTGCTATCAGAGAAGTGTTGGTTCGTCATCTACATCCCAGATCAGGTTTGCCTCCTCCTTCTTTTTCGAATTTGGACATTCATGCTTGAAGTGTCCAAGTTTATTACACTTGAAACATCTTATATGATCTTTATTTTGTTGGAGGCGATTCCCATCTTTATTTCTCCATGTCTTCCAATTTTCACCTTGGCCACGTCCTTTGTATTCTTTACTTGAACTCTCATGACCACATCGTTCACATTTATGTTCCTTCTCTTTTTCCTTCCCATCTTTTTTGGTAAACAGAAGTTTACTTGACATGTCTTCTTCCTTAGATTGCTTCTTGGTGCGTTCCTCAAAAGCCTTCAATCTTCCCACGGCTTCTTGGAATGGCATCGTATTAAGATCAACAAATTGTTCAATTGCAGCAACAATTTGAATATACATCTCCGGTACCGAGCCCAAAAGTTTACGAACCAATCTCTTGTCATCCAAGGTATGTCCGAGACTGCTTGCTTGTGATGCAATCTCACTAATCTTTCCCGCATAGACATCGAGTGAATCATTAACATTCATCTTTAGTGATTCAAAGTCTGACTCTAGCGTTTGTAACTGTGCTTCTTTAACCCTATCAACTCCTACATGTCGAACCTTCAATGCATCCCAAATTTCTTTTGCTGAAGTAAGATTAGCAATTTGCAATATCATGTTTTATGGAAGTGCTTGGTATAACATTGCAATTGCTGTATTGTTCTTCTTTTGATCCACTTCAGTTCCCGCTCCCGCTGTAGATTCCACTGCTTCCCAAATTCCATGAACGTTACAGATTGCCCTAATCTTTAATGCCCAAATAGTATAATTTGTAGAGTCGAGGATTGGGCACTGGAAGTTCATTGTCAATCCTCCTTCCTTCACTTCATTTTTCTTTGACGTATCCCCAGACATCTTTCTTGTCTTCTTTCTCCCTACTTTAACAATGTGACTTTGTATTCGACCGGTTTCGGATCGATTTTGATTTCAACTTTACTAGTATCGGATCAAAATGATATCAACCTTCAACTATGATTAATTTGATATCAACTCTAAATAGTTTCGGATCAAATTAATCAATCTTCTTGCAATAACAGTATATGGGTTTTTCGGTCGCAAAGCGAATCAAAACTAACTGTTAATACACGGGTTTCTCTAAAACTAATTGTTTCAATACCAATGGTTCTCTGGTTTTTCGGTCGCAAAGCGAATCAAAACCAAAAAATTGTCTTAACCAAGAATAGTGAAAACAAGTTTTCGGTTGCAAGGCAAATCAAACCAACTACTCTTAACCTTTTCCTAATTGTAATAATTCTAAATTCCTACACTAAATAAACAATTCGAAATTGAAAAAACTTATCTCACTGTGTTCGGTTCCGTAATTCAAAATAATTGTTTTCTTTTGTCTCCTTTTTCGAACAGCAGCAACAAGAATCGTACTTTTGTTTTTTTTCAAAACTTCGAACAAACAACCACAAATCTTCTGCCTCCCTTGAATAACCACAAATCTTCTGCCTCCCTTGAATCGATTGAACCGTAGGCTCTGATGCCAAATGTTGGAAAATAATAACGAATTGAAAAAATAACGAATAAGTAATAAACAAGAGGTATAATCTTATTGCTGTAATTGTTGTTGTTTTTGTGATGTTTACAATGAGATACAATGAACCCTCATACTAATCCATACTTTCTAAATACATATTAAACTTAAATACAACTTTAGATAATGACACCAAGACCCCTATACTAGACTATATTTGGTTTAATATCCAATAACATGCAGCGAAAGATTAAAACCCTACCATCTTTTCCAATGAGCTAGCGATCCATATACGGTTATAAGACTATTCAAACAAACACAATAAACATTGTATACCTTTTTGCTTGGAGTGGGAGATCAACAAAGACGTATAAAGATCTAAAGTAAAGACTCCTTGCAGTTGTGCACACTATCTCTCAAGCGATTGCAACACTGTGCAAGCCGTTGATCTTCACACCAACAAGAACACGATTCAATTGTGTAGAATACAACACATTCTAACACACAGAATATGTTGTGTTATGTGCCAAACAAGGGGAGGAGAGACTGAGAGGGATTAGGGATTTTGCTAGTTAACAATTAATTATTAAAACCCTAATTATATCTTGTATTTATATTTTCTTTACAATTGATAATCACCAAATTCAAAATAAGATAATCACCAAAAATACATTGAGATAATAACCAAATTTAAAAATATACTTATTTTTTAAACAAGTCTAACAACCTAGCACAACTCAACACACCCCGTGGGGTGACCGGGCCATATGTGGGCCCCACTTGGGCTTCACCCATGTTAGTGTTGTTTCTTTACGTTTGTTACTTAATTAATTCCAACTAATTAAGCCTAATATTGTTTCGTATTCTTAGATCATTTACATGTTTCAATAAATATATAAAGTTGTGATGTCGAGCTATTGTGTGCGACCTTATGGGATCATATATTAATGGAACTATTTAATTACATTATATCGTGCACATAATCCTACAAATATATAAAGCTGCAATCTCAAGCTATTGTTTATGTAGCCGGCCGACATCTTGTCCACTCTTATTTATATCAACAAAAGTTATCAAACAATGCAAATTGTTATCTTTTATAATTATGTGTACTCAATTTATTTTTTTCCTATTAAATTAACAAACTTTTGAAATCGTGTTTTTAAGTACCTGTGACCAGTTAATCCCCTAGCTGGTCACATGGAACATTTAAAAGCATGAATTCAAAAGTTCTTGGATTTAATAGGGAGAAAAAAGTCCAATACATGGAACTATGAAACATGGTAAGTTAGATAAATTTTCAGGTTATTAGCCCTTTGTTTTATGAAATTATAAGATAGTCGTAACTTTGCCGTGTTGATACTATTTCAAGAACTACTAATCTGGTGTAAATCGAATTTATAAAGCCATCTTTTCATCATTACTCAGTTGTAACTTCTGTCGTTGCTGCTATGATCAATACCATAGTTACATATAAAGAAAATGTAAACTCGATTCATTCGTTGTGCAAAAATCAGTTTAAAGCATTTCCAAAGGTCTTATACAGACAGGGAATTGATTTGTCATTTGTATTACATATATGCATTGTACAAGATCAAAATAACACAAGCTAGCTATGTGCCTACGTTCCACAACACACAACACAGCCTTGAATGAACGGTGAAGCAGATAGGGACGGAGCCAAGGGGGTGCCCGCGGGTGCACGTGCACCCCATGAATTTTTTCGATATAGTGCTAATTTTTTAAGAAAACTTATCGATTTTTCTTAAATGCACCCGGTGCATTAAAATGTGTCTCTAGTATTATTTAGTTCGTATACTTACAAATAAAAAATAAATATAAAATTTTGTAAAAGCCCAAAGATGAAACAAGTTTAACAAATTAAAGCACAAAAGCCCATGAAATAGTTTTTTTAATGGAACAAGTTTATTCATCATCCTAACAATTTACAAAATCCAAAATTGAACCAACACCACAAAGATGAAAAAGGTTCATAAGTCGTAACATATATCTTTCATTTGTTTATTATGTCTTTTAAAGTTTTCATGTTTTGATTGGTTGTATGAAATCTTGACTAATTTGTTGGTTTTGTATAGTCTATCATCATCAATAAGGGCTTAGGGTAATAAGAATAAGTGAATAACTATGCAATTATAATATATACTAAAACCCATTTTTTGGGCTGTTAAAAGTACGTTGATTACGGATGTGATTACCGGATGATTAAGGTTCAATATGTGGCTCAGAAAGAATTAGTACAAAGATTTAACAATAAGTGGGTAAAGTGTACTATACACTTTCAGACACGGTACATACGTTTTGAAATTCTATAGGTGGAAGTACGACGGAGTACTGTAGCTCCGTTCCGTTAAACCACTTTTTGAAACACTGTTCATTAGCATTTTCCCCGTTTTCCCACCTGCATATGTCCGTTTTCCTGCTGTAATCCACTGATAGTGACTCTAAATTTATTCCATTCCACAAATTTCCTGAACCTTCCAGCTCTCATTCTTTCTTATCCAAAAAATGATAAACACTTGCTCTCTCCAAAATAAGAAAACTAAAAAAACCAAAATCTACAAATTAGCACATAAGCTCAAATCATATAATCAAAACCCAATAATTAGGGTTTCGATTTTGGGGGTTTTCTTTGCCGTCAGATTAGTTTTATTTATTCTCGATTCAGCTTCAATTATACTTAGTGGGAGAATAAAAAAGGTATGTACTTGATTACTTATTTTTTATGTTTGTGTTTAATTATGATTTTGTGGTTAAAAAAAATTCATGAAGGTTTTTTTCATGTTTATTGGTGGTTGATTATTGCTTTTGATTTAGGATTCTTTTCAACTAAAATATTGATTTTGCACCTGAGAAGATTTGTAAGCCATACACATGGTTGATTATTGATTCAGAGTGATGAAGGGCACGGGTATTAGCATGATACTGTGATGCCTGATGCTACACAAAGTGAATATTTGATATTGATAGACATTGAACTACAAGGTGAATAAGATTTCTTCTGAACTGAATTGTGTTAATATTATTTTTATTTATTTATTTATATTTTTTTTTGTTGCAATGCCTGCCTTTGTTTTTTGGAAATCATTCAATGCAGGTATGTCTTCTTGCGATTTGAGAGACCACCTTATGGATAGCCAAGATGTAAGAACACAATTGTTATATATTTTTGAATGTGGTACGCAATCGTTATAAAGTTCGGTTAGTTAATTAGACAGTTTAGTTGTTAAAATGATATTGTCAGGTAATTTAGACGTTAACTTTTAGAGGACAAGTGCAGTTTTAGGTTGTTCTGATGTCGATTTATTTAAACTGCGTGCTGGAATTTTTTAGTAAATGACGAGTTTGTTGTTTAGAAGGAACTGCTTAAAAATTAAGCAAATTAAGGTCTATTTAACTGATTAAATTTTGTAATTATTGTGAATATTTTCCATAAGCCAAAGCCGATGGGGGAGTCGTTTCTAATATACTATTGTTAGAATGTCAATCTAAGAGGTAGATGATATAACTATTCATGTGGCAAAACGGCCAACTGAGGAGGTTAGCGGGTACTACGACGTCCACATGTTATAATATTTATGCTTACCCGTATCACTATGGGGTCTCTTTGTTAATAATCATTTAGTGCATATGTTGAGTACGGTTGTAATGATTAAATCTTTAGATGTGTAGTGTGTTGCGGATTCTGATTTTCTAGGGACAAAGTTTAAAAAATACCCGGTAATAGCAAATTTGTTTAGTGAAGACAGAATCTGCTTATCCGACATAAAAATTTGATGATTAGATAATCTGATCGAAATTAAAAATCCAAACAGCCACTTAACTTTATTAGTTACTGATATACTATTGTTACTGTCAGGTCGTAGCAAGCCTGCCGACAGATAGAAGATTTAAAGGTTAAGGTGACTTGAAAGAAGACGAATTCTCACCATATCCAGCCAACATTAACGATGAGACCTTTAACAACCACGTTGACTAGGTGTGTTTAGGTGTTTATTGCAACGAATCCTATATTTTGTACCTTAGTTTCCATTCAAATGCTTATTCGATAAAGAAAAGAAAGAAAGAAAGAAAGAAAGAAACTCCTGTTTCCATGTGTATGGCTTACAAATCTTCTCAGGTGCAAAATCTTTATTTGTTTATTCACTGTGATTTAGCTATGCTAACTTATAATTATAGTATTTTGTATCTATATTCCAAAACGTATAGGACTAAATGAATGAGCATAATCAAAGTCATATTTTGGTTTTGCATGAAACCCGAAGGTATAAACATATTTATAATTCTTACACATATTTGGCTATAAAATCAGATTATGGCTTATGATTATTTGGTTTGTTTGTTATAAGCTGAAAGTTAATTTCTAAGCTGAATGTAGGTATGGACCAATTAGGATATAGGGAGGTCATCATTACATGCCACAAACCAGGGGAAGTTGCATGTGAGAAGAAAAAGCATCATCACGATATGAACATTATGCTTATTTATAATAGATAATAATCGAGTAGACTTAATAAACAACAGAATTATCAATCATTTAGTTGAAAAAATATATGTTCAATGTGACTTGCTGCAAGTTGCTCTTTAAGTTGGTCTTGCATTTCTAGAGCGCTAATGAGATTTTATTATGTGGGAAATAATGGAATTTTCATATCTTTAATGCAGGTTTGGGGGATTCTAAGGCAAGGGACAGTTAGGTTAGCTCAGGAATCAGATCCAAATTTGAGATATGACCTGCTACAGCGGTTTTGATTGTACTAGAAAGGTCACTCTTGCCACGTACAGTAAATATGTTTGAATCTTTGTGGAGTATTTTGTGTATCATACATATTTTGTGATATCGTGTCATGTATTTCTACAGGTTGGTTTATGGCTTGAGGAGATGCAATTGGATAAGAAATATGACATGGATGTCTACAGCTAGAAAGGTGTTTTGAGTATTATGAACTCTGACGCACTTCACACGGTCCAGTTAAGTTCTCATACAAAAACCTTATTTAGTCTTTCTTTTAAGTTTTTATAGTAGAATCAGAATGGTTATTGGAATAAAAATGATGTGACCAAAATAGATTTGACCACACAGGTTTTGGGGTTCAAGATTTCAATGCCTATCATGGTTGCACCTACGACTATGCAGAAAATGGCTCACCCTGAAGGTAAAGACTCCTTTTTTGAAGGTTACTTATCCAAAGATTAGCAATTACTACACATGTTACATAATAAAACACGTCAGCGTGACTCGCTGTATAACAAGAATGAGGTTTGAGACCATGGCCTTTGAAATGTATTGTGGTACTTTTTTTGTATTATAAATGAACATATAAAGCAATCATTTATAAGAACCTTTCAGCTTAATGTAAATGGTATTTGGGTGGGCTTCAATATATATCCTTTTCTGTATCAACCAAAAGTTGACCTATAAATTAATAAGGTTTTTCAAACACTCATACTTATGAAAATCTGCTTAATAATTAGTATAACCTTCCTGCATTTTTCATCCTTATGTTCAGAAACAGAATCGTCCGTATTTGTATCTTCTTCAACCACAGCTGTCACATTCAGAGATACTTCTACTGGTAGTGGCTTCGGTTGTACGAGCACAACTACACGTAGCAGTGGGGAAGGCTCCAGTGCTGTTTACAACGAAGGTGAACATCTTATCTGTATTACTTAATGTATTATAAGCTTTAGTAACGGGTAACGTTGTTGCCATGCCTACTCATATTTGCGGCAAAATGATTAATCAGTGGTAAAATGGAAATATGGCTTTGTTGAATTTTTTGCTTATTTTATTATAAACTTGGGCTTATTATAAACTCAAGTTGGATCAGCTCAAAAAAGTGGTTTTTCTAAATCTCAATAAGACAATAAGCCAGTAAAATAAGCTAATCCAAACACCCTGTTAATGAGTTTGCGTCTGAAAAGAAAGTCATACTTCAAAACAAGGTGAGAAAAAGTGTTGACTGCTCATTTTGCCCCTTTGGACCTGAACTTTGAATTTTCTTACTTGATTCGTTTGGACCTGAATGACTTAATCATGTTGCATATTTATAGATTAAAACTGAATGCTCTATAACCTTTTTCCAATTCACGATGACAGTATAACTCCTGCAAGAAACTAACAGAGTAGTAAAACCAGACAATCATAGCTAAAGAATGCGAGCGTGAACAGTGTTAAACTAGAGGGTAGGGAATCTTTCTTATTTGATGCATTATGTCTCTTTATAAGTGACACATAATTAGTTGCCCTACATAAGGATGCTTACGTAGAACTAAATGTAAACGTGATTGCATTTCCAGGAGAGGGGATCCAAATAAAAGATGGTCTGACTATATGGAGTTGAAGGGTGAGCACAAAGACTCATTCTACTAAAATCTGTATCCTGAATGCATACACAGCTCTGAAGACACGCACATTCTACATTGTATAAGCGAGCGATAGAAGACTTAGGTAAGATCAACAGCTCCTAACCGATAGCAATCCTTCTGTAACGATTTATATATGTGGTTTCAGTTTTGCTCTGTTTTAGATTTGTTGAATTCAGGTTTTTTTTTTTTTTTTTTTTTTTTTATTTTTTTTTTTATTTTTTTTTATTTTATTTTTGTTGCAAATGTTCAGATTTAAGGTGTGTTTGGCTACGAGTGCTGCAACATTCTTCAAGGCAAAGTGGTTAATGTAAGTTTCTAGGGGATAAACAGCTATTTGCAAATGCGAACCGTGATATGTGGCGACTGAAGCATTAGGATTAGATCAGGAACATGGATGCAGATCTGAAGAATTAACAACTTGACGACTGATGAAGTATTTGTGGACACTCTTCTTGGTATTATTTTAATAATGTAGTAGAACAGCTATGTTACATGTCATGTTGTGTATTAAGCATTTTGTATAAAATTTTGGCTCATTGGATAGTGGTGGGTTTTCTAGAGAAACTTTAGATGATTTTTTTGAGCTTTTTAATGACATATTATGTATTTGTATTTGCAATATATTTCTTAAGTTCATTTACAATTTGATTTAAGATGATGTGCAGACTTAAAATTAGTTCTGGTTAGAATTTGATCTTTTAATGCGCAATGGCAAAATGAGCAAGTTGAGTATCATGATATTCAAATTGCAAGCGGTCAAACCAACATTTTGCAGCTAACATTGGAAAAGTCATCCAACAGTCCAGCCAGTACCATTGGATTATACATGGTCTAAAATTATTAGATCCATATAGATGTTATTTTTATACTTGCAAACTTAAACTACACTTACATTTACATAAACCATAATGGGACCTAACTATCATTATATAATTGTCCCGACAAACAGATGAATTTAAAGGCAACAGGCTACTTATTTGGATTTACAAAGCTCCTTACCATACAATGATGAGGTTTAATCATGCATGTGGACAGGAACATGATTGGTGTCTTTTACAGACATAAATCAACACGACACTCCCGCAGCAACGCGCGGGCTTCCCCGCTCGTTTCTATTAAAACAAATAGGGATAACAAGTTTAAGTGATAGTCTACAATATATTAGAATATAAATAGTACCCCAATTGTGTTGTCCTGGGGCATTTTATTGTTGTCGTATTTACAATATATATGAAAAGTAGTGCTTAAATGAAGTTGGTTTTAGTCTTTTTTATTACTACTGCTACGGTTGAAAGATGTTTTTATAAAATGAAGCTCATAAAAACTGATTTGCGTAATCGGATGAGTGATGATTATTTTAACGGCACTTTAACTTGTGTTATAGAGAAAGAAGAACTTATTAATATTAAAAATGGGGGTGCACGTAAGTGTTTTTTTGCTATGGGAGATCGTAGAATCACTAATTAGAAGGTAATATGTTCATTTATTTATCGTTTTAATAAAATCTTCGTTTTCATCCACTTTTTAACTCTATTATATTACAGTTAAAAAAAATGTGTGCACCAGGTCATATTTCTTTCTAGCTCCGTTCCTGGAAGCAGATCCAAAGATTTATTATCCAGAACTAGGTGACAATATTGACTAAAACATAGTACTCGTACATACAATAAGTCAATAATAAACAAAGGAGAATAAAATTTGATACGTGGAACATCATTGTGTGAACTCAACATTTCATGCCATAATTGGTAGGAGAACTTTCATATAATCGTACAATTTGAATAATTCAGATACATCTAAAATAAGTTTCAAAGCAGATAAAATTATAATCCTTTTCATAGTGAAGGTGAGATGTGTGTTGTGTTAATAAACGAGGGTATATATGTCATTCAAGCCAAAAACCCCTAAATAATAACTTGCACTTTACAATAAATAACGTGTCATATTTTAAAAAGAGTCACAGTCTCTTAGTGACAGTCTCTTAGTCGGTCATGAATATTTTGAGAAAGAAACTTTTTTTAACCATATTGTTAACCTATATGAACCATTCGGTCTATAATTTTCTCAAATTTTTAAACAAATAAAAAAGAGGAAATGATTTGCACATTCTATTTTATTATCGGGACACTCCTCCATATGCATTAAACTGTTGTACTGAAGATGTACACTGCTTTAACTCGTTGTAAATTTGAGTGTCCCAATCAAAAAATAAAGTGTGTCAATCATCTCCCATAAATAAAAAAAAGTGTTGGACAGTTATTTGAAAGGGATAAAGTATAAGGACACAATCATTATAGTAAGAAGAAAAGAATCAAGTTAGTCGATCATTGGCCGACATGACTACCATTGAAAACAACTTTTATGACTTTAATAATTTATGAATAAATTAAGCTCATTAATTTTGTATGGAACAAAACCAACACTTATAATAAGACTAATATATAAAACAGAACCAAATTTTGTACAGCAACAGCCTGCGGCATAGAAAATATCGAGCAGTCATCAGCTCCGAATAGCTTACTTGAAAAACTAATCGTAAGGAGCAACATGAACGATGGAGCATCGCTGCATGAGAATTGGTTTTACGACAGTCCAGTCCATTCTGATGTAGAGGCAAAGCTGAGAATTTTCTTGGTTAAACTTCGAAATGATGATAGAATCCTTGGAATCCAGGTTTGTACGTTTAAAAATTATCTCGTTAGTAATGGATTAGTCGGCCAAAAAGTCAGATACTATATATGGGTCTATGGTTACCTTTTTTTTATTGATTGGAGTCTACTTAAGTTCTAGATTATTTTGTGGTCGTATGTTCACAAATTCTCGTTATTGTGTTTCTTAGGTATGTGCTTACAAAGATGGGGAAGTGATCATTGATACTGCAGCTGGGGTGCTAGGAAAAGACGATCCTCGACCCGTTCAGCCTGATAGCTTATTTCCACTTTTCTCTGTAACTAAGGGCGTCGCGGCAGGAATGGTACACTGGTTGGCGGATAAAGGGTATGTTTTTGTGCTTTCATGGCGCCTAGGGATGACAACATGTGTGGGACAAGTACTCTCTGGCTATCATGACCAAACTTGTTTGTGTCGTGGTTGAGTTGGGTTGACCTGAAAAACTTTGCAATATTATTATGCAAGAATTTGTTGCTTATAATATTTTAGTATGTTAACTATGATAATCATAAAACATAGCAATACTTAGTATAGTAAGTTATTTTGTAGAATAAAGTGATTCAAGAAGTTGTATACTTGTATGTATTTCCAATATGTATTTTTATGGAAGGCTTTAAATTTTAATAATACGTATTTTCGTTGTAGGAAACTGAAGCTTGATGAAAACGTTTCAAACTTTTGGCCTGAGTTTGGTACAAACGGGAAAGAGCAAATAAAGGTACTTCTAATCTTAGTTCTTATATTTCTCGTCTTCTTATAAGGGGATGTTTAGATTTTCATTTTGAAACAATTTATCGGATTATCTCACATCATTTAGTTCTTAATGTCTAGATCATAGACTGCAATATTGTGCTCCTGATTATTCTTGAAGGGTGTTTGGATACAAATTTTGAAACTATTTCATTGTTCCTCCTCTTCTGCAGGTTAATCAAATACTCAATCACACAGCTGGTCTACACAATGCTCTTGCCGATATTTTTGAGGAAGATCCTATGCTAATTTCGGATTTTGACAAGTGTCTAAAACGCATTGCTATGGTTGCACCCGAGACAGAACCTGGCTGTGAACAGTTTTATCATTATCTATCATATGGTTGGCTATGTGGTGGGATTATTGAGGTACCATTACATACCCTCTTTACTTTTAGTCTCTCTAGACGATTATTACCCTATAGGATTCGAACACAAGTCCTCTATGCTAGCTTTTAGAAATGCAAATAGTGTCCTTATAAGCTCAAGCTCAAGCTCTAAGCATCACATGTTTCATCCACAATGAATACATTCTTAAATGTACAGCACGCATCGGGGAAGAAGTTTCAGGACGTTCTTGAGGAAGCTTTTGTTCGTCCACTTCAAATGGAGGGCGAGTTTTATATCGGGATTCCTCCTGGTATGAATATGCTTCACCAAAAGTTTCACTGTTCACACCTCACCAAGTAAAATAAAAAAACTTATTTGGTATTTGGGACACTCGTTGCAGGTATTGAATCTCGTCTAGCAACTATTACTGTAGATACAAATGAACTTACTAAAGCAAGCCAAAATACCAACCCCAACAAGGTTCGCGGCTCTGCCACTACCAGAATGCCATCTTCATTAACATTCAGCTTACTTGATAAATTAATACCCTTAATCAATACACTCAATGTCCGACGGGCCATAATACCTGCCTTCAACCTACACGCATCAGCTCGTGCATTAACTCGCTACTACGCTGCCCTCGTTGATGTGGATGCTAAAATCTTTACTAACACTAAAGACAAAATTCATGATGCATTTGTGGGAAGTGGAGATTGTAAGGATATGATCTTACAAAATGGTAAAATCGGGCTCGGGTTTGTAAGGCTTGAAGCAGCCAAAGGTGGTGTACTAGGATTTGGTCATGCGGGATTTGGTGGATCTACAGGGTATGCTGATATAAATAACAGGTTTGCTATTAGTGTGACGCTAAACCTGGCATCTTCGGGGGCTTTGACAGGGGAGATAATACGCTTTATTTGCTCCGAACTTAATCTTCCTGTACCTGAAGATTATGCAGAATCAAGGGACTTCACTCAGAATCCAAAGATCAATTAAATTTAAAGGGTGTTAATTAAGTTTGACTTAAAACAGATCAAATAATCAAATATGTATGTGGTAAACTTATGATATACTTGCAGCTTTGTAGCCAATTTGAGCTGAAACTGCTTAAACAACTGCTAATCTTTCTGGGTGCATCAAATTTATTAAGTATAAATCTATCTTTTTCTCTACCTGACCCGTGTTAATCACTATAAAAAAGGTTTGTGCACTAGATTTGATCGGTGGTAAGAGCGCCATGTGTGGGCACCAGCAACAATGTCCCTTTTGGTTTCATCTTACAACTGTCCACTTTCTCAAGATTTATAATTAGGAAAAAAAAAAAAAAAAAAAAAAAAAAAAGAAAAACAGAAACGTGTCGTGTAATAGCTAGGAGGAGAGTGCGGTGTAAATTCAAATAAAATTGTTTAAGACTCGTTCCATGTACTTGATTTTAAATAAGAGATTCACTTATTTGCAAGACTATTTGTTGTCTGCTTGATTTTGAACAAGAGGCGAACGGTGAAATGTATATTCATTATCTGAATACTATTAATGACTGTAGACTTTTAAATGTACAGCACTGTTGGATGATAATTCACCAATCCGTGTTCAAGGGCGGTTGTAATTAGTGTTTATGTATTTAGGTTTTAAGACTTTTAGATAGTATGATAAGTCGAATGTATTATTAGAGTATGGGTCAGTAATGTAAAGTTGTTTATGGGTCGAATTGGGTTAAACCAACCCAGCCCATATGATGACAGTTAGGGTAGTTATAAGGAACGGTTTCATCACAACCATCACAACGTTTGATGAACCAATGTGTCGTTTAGGAGGCAACGTTTCATTCATTATATATAGGCTTAGGATCATTGTAATATTTAACCTTTTCAGTTTATATAATATCATTATTAAAGGTTCGTAACAGATTTTCATTATATACAAAGTGTGAGTTTGTGTGTCGTGTGTTTGTTCATAGACCATGTTTGATTTGTAACAAAGAAGATCCGGATGGGACCAACATTGGTATCAGAGCATCAGAAGTTCGAATCAAACCCCGTGTTTCAGTTTGTGTTTCAACAGAGATTCAAGAAGAGTACGTATTGCAGATTTGCAAGAAACAAAAACAAGAAACAACAAAGAGAAGAACAACTTGGTTCAGGGAATCAAGTTTTAATAACGATTCAGGGAATCGTTCCAGAAAAGAAGAGACAAAAGGTTCAGGGAACCAGAGACAGAGTAAAAGAATAATGATTCAGGGAATCGTTTTCAGAGAAGAGATAGAAGTGGTTGATGGTACTAACGTAAAAGATCCAAAGAATGGTTGATGGTACTATTGTAAAAGATCCAAAGAGACCGATTGATTCAGGGAATCAATCAAGAGAAAACCGATTAGAGAAGATCAAAAGAGACAAATTCGACTAAAGTCGAATAGAGAAGAGAATAGAGAAGAGAAGAGAACATAGAAGAGATAGAAAGCGATCAGAGGATCAATGATTCAGAGAAAGAGAAGTAGCATTTGAGAAACAAATGCAGAGAAAGTTAAATTGATGTCAGAATTGAAGAACAAAATAAAGTCGTGAAGAAATCAACACCAAGTTTTGAAGAAAACAAGAAAGCAACAAGAAGATTGAAGGAAGAAGGAAAAGAGAACTTAAAGTTGCAAAAGGAGATCGTTGCTGTGTTGATTATGTACCAGAAGTCCAGAAACATCAAAGACAAAAGATCGAGTTGAAGACATGAAGATGTTGAAGACACGGATTAATAAATTAGGGAGGAATGTTGGATGATAATTCATCAATCCGTGTTCAAGGGCTGTTGTAATTAGTGTTTATGTATTTAGGTTTTAAGACTTTTAGATAGTATGATAAGTCGAATGTATTATTAGAGTATGGGTCAGTAATGTAAAGTTGTTTATGGGTCGAATTGGGTTAAACCAACCCAGCCCATATGATGACAGTTAGGGTAGTTATAAGGAACGGTTTCATCACAACCATCACAACGTTTGATGAACCAATGTGTCGTTTAGGAGGCAACGTTTCATTCATTATATATAGGCTTAGGATCATTTTAATAGTTAACCTTTTCAGTTTATATAATATCATTATTAAAGGTTCGTAACAGATTTTCATTATATACAAAGTGTGAGTTTGTGTGTCGTGTGTTTGTTCATAGACCATATTTGATTTGTAACAAAGAAGATCCGGATGGGACCAACAAGCACGCCTCCGGGAAGAAGTTTCATGAAGTTATTGAAGATGCTTTCATTCGCCCACTAAACATTGAAGCTAAGTTTTACATCGGGATTCCTTCAGGCATCGAATTAAGAATCTCGTGTAACTCTCACAATCAATACAGTCAATTTCAGTAAGTTGGCCAAATTTATTGAAACAAGCAAAATAACATGTGGCATCATCTCAATGACTTCTTTAAAATCACATTCAGCATGCTTGAAAGCATCATTCCATTATCCAACATGCTAAAATTTCGTCGTGCAATACAACCAGCTGCCGGTGCACTCGTATCTGCAAGTGCATTAGCCGGCTACTATGCCACCCTCAGCTCGTGGATGGTGGTGTGATCCCGGCTCACACAAATGAAGTGGGCCCTAGTATCTTTACCTACCCGAAGGAGAAAATTCATGATGCCATTATGGGAAGGGGAGATTATAAGGATTTAATCCTTCCAAAGGGGTCATTTGGGCTCGGGTTTCACAAAATTTTCACGACTGATGGTTTGATAACTGGTTTTGGTCACATGGGCTTAGGTGGAGCCATAGGATTCTGTGACATACTAAACCGTTTTGCGATTAGTGTGACACTAAACAACTGTTCTTCTGGTGGCTTGACCGGAGAGATAATACGGTTTATTTCCTCAGAACTTGATCTATCTTCACCACATCAGTATGCAATATCAAATGACCTCCTATCAGAAGAACCAGTCTTCAATTAAAGGAAGTTTCGTCTAATCCCTTTGGGGTAAAACATAATGGGAAAGTTTACAACACATGCAAATATATAATAAAAGGCCTTTGCCCAAGCATGTAATTGTGTTTGATCAAATGGTTGCGGGTTTAAGTCACGTACGGGAACAAATGTTCGTGATTTATGTGAATGTATGAAAATGTATAGTTATTACTTATGAGTGTGAGTTTGTTTTATGTAAAAATAAGTAAAGATAATCGTAACTTTGCCTTGTTGATGTTGTTTCATGAACTACTAATCTGGTGTAAATCGAATCTATAAAGCCATCTTTTCATCATTATTCAGTTGTAACTTCTATTGTTGCTGCTATGATCAATACCATAGTTACATATATAGAAAATGTACCACTCGACTCATCCTGTGTGCAAAAATCATTTCAACGTATTTCAAAAGGTCTTATACAAGGAATTGCTTTGTGTTAGTTTATGAACATAAATTAATTGTTGTATGTTAGAATCAAACTCGAGATCACGGGATTGCACACTTTACGTATGAAGAGTAAATGAATAATTATTTATAAATGTTATATATAATTATTAAAAAACACAAAACGAGTAACGACCGTTAGTATTTAACGGAGAATGACTAACGACCATTAGACAAAGAAAAGGAAAGTAATACTTGTGAATAATTGGAATGTCAAGAAGTTTCCGGAATCCCTTAGGGATGTCCATAACCGATCGGCCATAAGGGGGATTCCACCTCCTCAATGCCTTGGACTCCAAGTTATCACTAGTATATAAACAAACCCAAAGATTCATTGTTTCCTACAACGTGTACACATAGTTCTTGGTGTTTTTTCTCTCCTTCTTTTCTTGTCCAAATAATCGATCCATCCAAACCTTTTATAAAGGGATTTGATTTTAGTAAAGCTCAAAATAGTTTTGTGTTTAAATTACTTGCATAATCTTTTACTTGAATTAGTACGTGTGTACAAGAACGTGATACAATCACACTATTGATTGTATCTTGGATTGAATAACAAAAGGGTAAGGGGTTATTCTTACAATCCACATAAACCCTAATTAGGTTTCATAAGTTGAAGATTGCATATTGATTCTTGGTCGGGGTAGAATCACAAAGGTATGTTTACTATTTATTATTGATTAATTAATTACATGTTATATGATCTTGTTATAATTGCTTCCGCTATGCTCACTTGATGTGTTTGGTTTATTTATATGATTGTCATGATATTATAATTCTAACAGTGGTATCTAGAGCCGTTATAATGTGTAATTAATTATCGAAACGCATAAAAATTGAATCTCGATTCGTTTAATTACATGTTTTTAGGGCTTTTCAATTCCTAACCCTAATTTTTTTTTAATTGGGTCGATTGACCTATTAGTGTTTTAGGGTTTTGGTTTTACTTTTCAATATGATTAGAAACCCTAGGATATCATGTAATTGGTTATGCGTTTTAGTAAACGATCTTGGTGCAATATGTTAATTGTTAAGCATAATCCATGAAAAATGCATGTTTACATGGATTTAATTGTGTGATAATTTAAATGGTTTAAATTGTATATATTAATTAAATGTTAAGTTATATCGAAACATGTAAATTTATTAATAGATGTCGAATTGAGGATGACTCCAATATTAAGTAATCAATTACGTGCTATATGGTGTTTGTTTAGTTTTGGCTTACGCAATCAATTTATCGATGTATGTGGTTCTTTTTCCTTTGAAGAAGAAAGCCCAAATTGAATAAATGCGTTATACACATAGATTGATTATTAATAGGACTATTGAATAAAATTTGCATGTGGCTACATGTTTATACATATTTAATTGTTATGTTATGTATATGTTTATTTGGTTATTTTATTTTTTATTATGTATTACTTGTTTTTTGTTTATTATTATGTGAGACATGTTTATAAACGAAAAAGAGTAATTTTAATTAAAAAAAATAATATAGACTAAATAAATGGCGAAATTGTTTTGGTTTTAAGAGCTTAAATTTTAAAGGATTGGTTGATTGATGTTTTTGTACGTAATGGTTAAATAGGCTCGACCGAAAACACTATAAGATGGGTATAAGGTTGGCTTCGCATTAAATTATGACCTTAGATAGACAACATTCTGTCTTAACGCTCGTTTGTGTGTAAATTAGACTTACCGAACAACCATTACATGTACACTGTCATCTTAAGGGTGAATTCACCACAATTCCATAATGATTATCCAAAACACTAAGCCATAGGGCTTATGCAAAAGTACGGTATAGTGGACGATAATTGTTGGTAATTCTTTAATTGGTGAACTCGATACCTCAATCAAAACTTTTCTATTTTACTCTTAGGGAATTGGTAATAAAAATGTTTTATAAAACCAATGTTATGAAGTTGTATGCATGCTTCTTCATACATTATTTTGATTGCATGTCAAAATTAATACCCTTATAAAATTAAGTCAAATGTCATCTAATTAAGAACACTTGAAGTTGTAGTTTACGTCATGTGAGAGCTTGGCTAGATTGCAATGGAGAGGTAAACTTCATAATTTCATTGCTAGCAGATCAATTGATGTGATGGATTTATGAGTTTGCAGTTTTTAAGTTAGACGACTTAAAATTGAGTAGGAAGTGAGATCTTGGACTCAAGGCATTAAGATGGGGATGAAACATGCTTACATTACAAAGGTTTTGTGAATGTAAATCCCATAATGATCTAGGAATTGCAATATGATACTGGTAATTATTGTTCAACAATTACCTTGTTGAATACTATCATTACTAGTAGATCAACTGATGTAATGGCACTATGTCAATTTGGATCCGAGCTTTAAGGAAATACTATGGTTTATATAAATATATTTACCAATGGGTATTTTATTTTCTTAAAGATCTAATTATCGAAAATACTGAAATAGAATTTTGTAATTCGTTTTAATGTATTAATGCAACGTTCAAACCGTAAATGTACTTTGGGCTTTGGTAAATTGATCCCGTTCTGTTTTCAAACATATGTTTGATTAAGAATAATTTACTTAAAAGACAAAAGAAGTCTCCTTTCTATGAAAGAAGAGTGGGATACAATCCTATTTCTTTTCATGAATGAAAAAGGATAATAGGAATATTAGATATGTCTAAATTCTAATATATAACTCATAGCAAATTTTTTAACAGTTAAGTAAATTGCGAATATTTTCCATAGGGATTTTATCATCCTCATTCGGTGATTAAATTCTTAGTAACAAATATGATATTTGGTTAACAGAAAATTATGTATGGCATTTTATGAGTTATTATAAATTAGAATCTAGACTAATTACCGCAAAATGGTTAAAGACAAACTAGTTGTTTTAACTATTTTAAAGGTGCTACATACATTGTAGGATGGTAGACCCGTTAAGGAAGAAATTGCATGCCCAATTTTTTAAGTTAATAGCATTTGGTGGATAGTCCATCATTTACGTAGGAGAATACACTTTTAATGCATAATTAATTGTTACGTATTGACTTTCAAAAGTGTAGGAAAGTTAAAAGCACACAATTTTCTTTCACTGGTTATGAAACATTTTAAATATTGTCAAATTCAGTAGGAGTATTGTGTACTTATTACTGAATAAGAAATTATTGTAATGATCTTTAATTCAGTGGGAGTTACAGCATTGACATCTTGGTAGCTAAAGAAAATTACTTTCCAAGTGTAGACACTCATACTTTTAAGGATAGTCTTGTAAGTTTCCTTACTAGACATTGTTGTTCTACATCTTCTTATTATGCTAAAATCTATGACACAATCATATTGATCACATAAACAAATGCATGGTGTGTTGTTTATCAACTATATGAGGTTGTTCCATGCACAAGTGGGAGAAATGTTATCTTTCAATGTGTGCAAGAAACAACTCATAAAGATATGATTTAATGAATTCTCTTGACTGCAAGGTAAGAGAATAACGTTCTATTATGAAATATTCTAATATGAATTATACTAATCTAATTCAAGAAACACTTGGTGTTACAATTTATGTTATGTGAGAGCTTAGCTAGATTGCAACAACAAGGTGAATTTCATTTTTTCATTACTAGCAGATCAACTGTTGTAATGGAACTATGAGAATTTTCAGTTTCTAAATTAGATACCTATTATAACATGTGTCAATATGATATCAAGACTACTTTAATTAGTATATTTATGAATTCGTGGAATGACATAAATTAATTAAGTAATCTAATGTTGCTTCAATTTGAATATTTATGTGTTCTTGGAATGACATAAATAAATAAAGAAATAATGTTATTTACATTATTGTGAATTAATAAATTAACTTGAAATTACTATTGAAACCAAGAGATGGTGTTCATAATTACTTTAGGTAAACATGTTTATGTTTCATTGTAAAGATATAAACATAAAGTCTTTTAATTGTTACATGACTTATAATAAAGTAAGACGTTATCTTGTTATGTTTTTAATTAAGACATATACATGAAGGTATTAAATTATTAAATGACTTATAACGTATAGTGGGGTTATAACAGTTTATGTTTTCTTGTAAAGACATGGACATGAAGTGACTTTGTAAAAGTACTTGTGTTATAAATCATGTAATTGGCTTGAAAATACTATTATACCATTAAAATGAATTATTTGGTAAATAGACAAGTCAAAACGAATATGGTTATCTAAAATATTGTTAGATTGTCTTACAATATTAATACTAATGAAATACCAAATATTTATGGTATGTTCAGTTAGGAAAATCAAACTCCAGTTATATTGATTGATTAAAGATAACTATGACTTCTTTTCTTCCAAAAGTTATCAAGGTTAGAATATGGAGTATGACTTGGACATACTTAATAAACCTTCAACATAGAAGATTAATAAGACATTAACATATGATGGAATGTGACGAATGTGATGAATCACATTAAGTTTTAAATTGACATTATGAATTTGTTAAACTACTTATGAGTAGGTTATTAAAAAATAAAAGTCATGAACAGTCATTGTGTATTTGTAATATCCCAAAAGAGAAAATTGTATTGTTGCTTTGTTTGCTAAGATAGACTTTAAATTACTAAAAGCAAGTGGGAGTTTTGATCTTTAAAGGATAAAATTACAAGATACATAATCTTCTAAAATACACTAGTAAATATGATAATAAAGTTTGACATTTAAATGTTAAATCTCAAGATGATGGAATTATCATTCATAGAATAGCAATATATTTCAGATATTTGATTAATATGCTGAGGGCTATGATTTATAGGATTATTGTAAACTTGATAATCATTATGATACATTACCAAATATGAAATTGGGTAAAGTACACATGCTATGAATGATTAAGATGATGTCCATAAAGATAATCAATTTTAAAAACTTGGTTTATCTTAATAATTTGACTTGAAAATGAAGATGAGTTTCTTCAAAGATAAAGTAACCATTATGGTTTAAATCTTTATATAGAAATCATATGGACAATGTTGTACACATATTTAATGTATGTTTATGACAAGATTATTAATCACACTTAAGCAATTAATTGTGATTGAATATTCTTTTCTAAATACATTAAATATATAAAGATTATGATAGTCATATTTATGAAATTGACAATCGAATATTAAAACTCTTTCTTGAATGATCACTTGAGCGAGGACGATAAGTAATCAAAAGGAGTTTATGAATTCAAATAAATCTTTGGAAGTGTACAAAATGCAATCATCCATGGATGGATAAATGTATGCATCTAGAAGATTACTCTTGTGTTTAATTATTAAATCCATGTTTTGATTTATAATTAACATAAGATAATTTCTAAGTATTCCAGAAAGCTACTGGGAGTATTTTGTTTAATTTCTTAAATCATATATGTTGTGGAACATATGAAAGTAACATTCCATATAAGTTAAAAGTTAATTCTTAGTTTGGAATGAAACTTTACTTGTAAGATTTAGGAAATAAGTTATACAACCTTGGAATGAATTTTTATTGTTGAAACATGAGCGGTAAATGAATCTAATATAACATGATATATCATTTAGAAAGTCTAATGGGATATGTATAACATGAAATAAATCTAAGTATGACTCAAAGATTTTTCATGCACATCATGTTTTGTTGTATCATGCTTGATTACAAGATGATTTGAAAATATTAATATATAATTAAAAAGTTATTAGATAACTTGTTTAATATTCTAAAAGAATATGTTTGATTATAGAATCACATCCTAAAATCTGGAATAGCTTCCAAATTCTATAGATGAACAATTTTTCAATTGTTGTGAAAATTGTCTTAGCCAACAAACTTGAAGTTTGAAGGGCATCAAACATTACACAATATATATTAATGTTTACGGGAAGTTTTTAATAGCATATTGTATTTTGCATACAGTAATGCTAATGAAATTGAGATGACACTCAATACTAGTTATGGTAAGGATTTCATCCTTGGCTATTACTAGTTATGCTTACTAAAAGCATAGTTGCATTATACATTAAGAGAATAAGAATACTTTTAACTTTAAAATGTTTAGAAGTTTGATTATCATAAATTGGTGGTTAAGGATGTCACACATTTTATGAAATATTATATGGCATAATCAAAATTGTTGAGTATGAACATATAAGAACTTCAATAGTTGAATTCTTGAAATAAGTATTCTTTAAATTCCGATAGATCAAATTTGGATGATTTATGTCTTGTCAACAAGTATGAATGTCATTACTTGAGACATTATTCATCAACAAGAGTTATCATGCATTGATCTATTTAGTATTTGGATAAGGGATGTTAAACAATTATTATACTACCTCCGTCCCAAAATTATAGTCCCCTTTTAACTTTTTCGGTCTTTCTTTCTCAACTTTGACTTTAAATATTTTTGTTTGTGTTATACAATAGTTGATGAAAATTATACCAATGAAAAATAAATTAAAAACTCAATCAATTCATATATTTTGCATCAAGTATTATGTAATATAAACAAAAATATTTAAGGTCAAAGTTGAAAAATAAAGACCGAAAAAGTCAAAAGGGGACTATAATTTTGAGACGGAGGGAGTAATAAATTTAAATACATGGTATGTTTAGTTTATAATAAGTTGTATCCTATATTTGTATGTTTAATCCATGAATAAATGTTATTCTAAATTGGCCGTTGTCAGTTAATAATATGGGAATATTATTAAAACAAGACAAGTATGAAGGTTGGTATAATATACTTAAAGTATATTGATGAGTAGTCATGCCATTTCAGATGATATTCAATGATACCGAATATAGGACTTATCCCAACTACATGATATTACTTTATGGATCTTGTCATTAAGTAAATCATGAGAACTTATCCTCAGACTTGAGATGCAAGATAAGTTTCATAAATGTAGTACATTTTTGTGGAACAACTTAACGCTATATGTAACTGGTAGTCATAAGGGTTGTTTTCGGAAGTGTTACAAAGTTTGTGGGTTGTGCTTGTAGTCAAGATAGAATTTGTTCCTTCAAATTAATTTTTGGAGTTTAATACTGCTGAGCCCCTCGTAGGGTTGTCAAGATGTTTGCGTGGCCGTGCCCAAGATCTTCCCTGAATATGTTCAGATGATTTGGTAATCTTGATCAATCACAAACAACGAGAAACAGAATGGTTAATTAAAGAATGACTTTGATCCATATCCTTATTAACGTGGTATTAGAAACAAAAGGATAATAATAATGAGAAATCATTAAAAGGTTTTTCTAGGAACGTTACTCGAGATCGTACTAGAGGCATCGGCGTGTTGCAAGACGCTAACAGATGTGATCACACTATTAAGATATGTCCAAGTGGGAGCTGTTAGTTTATGAACATAAATTAATAGTTGTGTGTTAGGATCGAAGTCGAGATCACGGGATTGCACACTTTACGTATGAAGAGTAAATGAATAATTATTTATAAATGTTATATATAATTATTAATAAACACAAAACGAGTAACAACCGTTAGTATTTAACGGAGAATGACTAACGACCGTTAGACGAAGAAAAAGAAAGTAATACTTGTGAATAATTGGAATGTCAAGAAGGTTCCGAAATCCCTTAGGGATGTCCATAACCGATCGGCCATAAGGGGGATTCCACCTCCTCAATGCCTTGGACTCCAAGTTATCACTAGTATATAAACTAACCCAAGGATTCATTGTTTCCTACAACTTGTACACATAGTTCTTGGCGTTTTTCTCTCCTTCTTTTCTTGTCCAAATAATCGATCCATCTAAACCTTTTATAAAGGGATTCGATTTTAGTAAAGCTCAAAATAGTTTTGTGTTTAAATTACTTGCATAATCTTTTACTTGAATTAGTACGTGTGTACAAGAACGTGATACAATCACACTATTGATTGTATCTTGGATTGAATAACAAAAGGGTAAGGGGTTATTCTTACAATCTACATAAACCCTAATTAGGGCTCATAAGTTGAAGATTGCATATTGATTCTTGTTCGGGGTAGAATCACAAAAGTATGTTTACTATTTGTTATTGATTAATTAATTACATGTTATATGATCTTGTTATAACGATTCCGCATATGCTTACTTGATGTTATTGGTTTATTTATATGCATGTCATGATATTATAATTCAACACTTTGTACATATATACATTGCACAAGATCAAAATAACACTAGCTAGCTAGGTACAACATACAACACAGCCTTGTGTTACGAAACTGCTCATTTGCATACGTTACACTAAGTTTAAATGTCCATCAACAATGAGCCAATGACATTAGTATAAAAGAATTAGTACCCTAAAAAAACTTGGTTACGCGCATATGTACAGTATTAGTTAACGAACCCTGCCTACTTAATGATAATGACAACTTATATAACACACATTACTGCATATCACAAGTTAGGTAATAAAACATGTTTTACAACCTATTTAATGACAATACCGAACTATTCTAAGTCATGATTAGACTTTAAACAAAATGATTATGAAGTTAGTTGTTTTGCACAATCTATACAGCACACTCAGGTATATAACCGAGTATACGAGATGCATATAAATTACGTCATTTATTATCTACATACTCTCTCCGTTTCATAAGGCTATACACACTGGGTGGTCTCTCGATCGGTCGACCGATGGGGTTGTGATCAGTCGAGCCGATGGACTTGTGTAGTCGTGATTGGTCGTCGGTCACAAGAATTCACAATTGAGACGTTTCAACGACCGAATTAAACACACGCCCATATCCAAAAAATGTTACCGTTTGAACTAAAAATAAAAAATTATAAATTAACCTTTACCACTTTACAATCTTATAAATACCAACCTCAAACACACCTTTAAACACATGTACAATTTTAAACATAATTCAAACAACTTCTCATCCATATTCATCATGTCAAAAAAAAAATACTCCCACATCAATAAAACCGACGATCCCGACTACCCCAAATTGCCCCGAATTTGAATTTCTCGCCGGATTCAAATTTCGAATAAACCAGCATAACACCACCACAAAATCGGTGTATTCGCTTTCATGCACCCGCTTTTGAACACGACTACCACAACCGTATCAAAATAAAAACCTGTTTAGCATTAATCGTCCATTTATCCCACCGTATCGTCCTAATATGGATTATCACTGATTCGTGATAAATTCAAGTTATAGTATAAGTATAGTATTGCTCAAGAGATCCGCAAAGAAATACGGATAACCCGAGGTCGTAGTCCGTGTGAAGGATGAATGAAATTTCGAATTCCCGATTCGTGAAACGTGTCGTGAAAGTGGTAAAAAGTGATTTTTATGAGATTATACTAAAGAAATAGTAAATGAAGCACAAATAATCAACTAAACACGTAATTCAAGTAAGGCAACTAGAAACGTAATGTAGAATCGAAAACGTACGCTAAAACGTAAATTAAACGTTAACGTACGAAATAAAACGCAACTTTTAAGCTACACGACTTCTACGGACTTGAAAATAATTTTCAAAAATTAAAAATAATAAAAGAAAATTTTGAGAAAAAGAAAAATATTTTTTTGACTTTTTATTAATTTTTTATGAATTAAAAACTATTTAAACTAATTAAAAATTAAAAGAAAATGCAAATAAATTAAGAAAAATACAAAATTAATTTCTAAAATTCTAAAATAACTAAAAATAATTTTCTAAAATATTTTTGGAATTTTCGGGGGTTTTTCTGATTTTTTTGGATTTTTCAATAATTAAAAAGTAATAAAAAGTGATTAAAAATGAAAATAAAATAACAAAAATAGCAAATCAACTGAAAAATATGAAAATTTCAGGGAAAATCTAAAATAATATTTTGAAACTTGGAAAAATATAAAAATTGAAAAATAAGCACTGAAAGTGCTTAATGGCTTAAAACTACTTATTTGAAAGTGCTTATTGATAAGCAATGTTTGACCCAGTTGACCAAGACTTTGACCAAGTGATTTTTGAACTTATTAAAGCTTAATGAAACAGAACTCAGGCCAAATACAACTCAAAAACACAGATAGGGTACCAAAATCAGTCCAATAAGCACAATATGATAAGCAAAAAGCACTAGCAGAATAAGTGGCAAGCAAAATATCAACTGAACAAGATTCTATAAGCAATATTGAGCTCAAATTAACCAACAAACTCAGAGATAGCAGCCTACTATGAATGACAGAAACTAGTCTCACCCTATCAACTAAACTAGCTCAAAAAGCAATTCCAATAAGCTGTTCAGATGAAACTTATGGGTGCACAACAACTACTTACTAGCTGAGATACTAAATCCACCAACAAAACTGAACCTAGATCCAATCCACTGCTACTAATGATGCCAAGAAATGGATTCAAAATCTGGTGTGCAGGGTATTAGTTTGCCCAATCAGCCAGTTTCAAAGTACTTTTCAGATAAGCAAATGAGTTTCAAAATTGAAATTTCTTTTTGAAAAGTATTCCCTGAGTACTGAGCTTTCCAAAACAACTTTCCACAAGTATTTCCAACAATTATTGAATGCTACACAATCCTACAAAGTTTGGACCAAAAACTGAGTATCAAGCTATTTTTGACTTTTTTATGAAACAGAAATTTGACTAAAATGATTTTTGATTACTAAAATAAAACTGAAAATGATATATTAAACTAATATAAGATTGAAATAAGCTAGAACTTACACTTATGCAACTACTTGTATGATTTTGTAATTACTTTCCTAAAACACTAACTGTAGTGAATGATCAAAAGCTAGATTTGACTTTGTATACTATGCCCAACTAATTTTATGTTTGAAATAGCCTAAATTCAACCTAAGAGTTGTGTCTATACTATCTCTACCATCTGTAATAGTGAAAATGCCAGCAAACAACAGTTATCCAAACACCCTCTTAAGTGTCTGTCACCACAAAATTTGTATCTCAACAGTCCAAATCTAAATCCAAACTCAACCAAGGTGCAGCAATAGATTCAATAACACCTAAATGATAATGAAACACAGATCTCAAGTGCACTACTAACTCAGAAACTAGATAACACAGATCCAATGAGATGCACAAGCAATGGAACAGTACCCAAACTAAACTAATACAAACTAGATTCTGATTCAAAATAAGCAATAAAAAACCTATATATTATGAAAATAAACTAGTATAAGCAGAAGTAAATGAGTAATGACACTGATAAGCTAATAATGCAGAGATGAATTTAAAATAAGAAAAGCTTACAAACCAATACCCCCTCAGCCAAACAGAGGGGGTTTCACTATGCTTGCCTGTCTTTTGACAGGCCTTTTGGACACCCTTGGCTGCCTTTTCTCCCAAAATAAGCTGGCTTATCTTAATAAGCTTTCACAGTTGACCAACGTTGACCCTTTTTGTATTTTTTATAAAATTTTTATGAAACAGTAAATCAAGGTTTATATAAGCTTATAAAAACACAATTCAACTGAATGAAACTTAATTCAAATCAATAAAAACTTCTTTGACATAATTATATATATATATATATATATATATATATATATATATATATATATATATATATATATATATATATATATATATATATATATATTAGTTTAGAAAGGCTGATAACAACAGAAACAGGTATAGGTTTATAAGCAGTAAATAAGAGATGTAAAACTTAAGCAATAAGCTAGAACAATAATGATTAAATAAGCAGTGCTAAATTGTAAATAAAAATAAGACAACTTGAATTAAAAACATAATTAAAATTTTCATTAATCAATAAAACATTACAAAGTGAATTTAACATAATAACATTACATAAAAAGAGCACACCTATGACTAAGGGGAGGGGTATTTATAGATGCTGAGGAGAGCTTGGGTGAAGGTTCTGGTATTCCACGTCAGTGATCCACACCACACTTGTGCTTCTTTGATTCAATATCGTCCCTTGATCTCTCCTTGGTCCCCAAGTTTTAATTTCCACCGTATGATTGATTGATGTGATGTGACCCATCCTCCGTGTGGCTCCTCATTGGACCACGTGTCCTTCAAACATTCCCTGACTCGTCAGTGCTTCTAGAACATTTAATTATTGGGTAATAATTACTGAGGTGAGGTAATTGAGCGTGTGAGGGATTTAGGGTTCATGCCACAGTAACCTTTTCTGGGTAAATGTTATTTTGGGGGGCGGGAATGGTATTTGGGTATTTTTATTTATTGTGGGGTTGACCGGGTTTGGAGTGTGGGGTTGACAGGGGTAAAAGTAAAGAGTGGACCGGGTTAAGTTTATTTAGGGGATGGGCCTGTTTAGTGTGTTGGGCTGGGGGTTTGTTGGGTTAAGGATTGGTTGGATTTGGTTTTAGTTTATTAGGATCCGGTTATGGTTTTAGGATTTAGGATTAGTATTATTTCAACAAGGACTAATGTTGCAATTCTAAAATCATGAAGGATCAATTCTGACTTTCTTCAAAGTTTCTTCCAAGGATTAATGTTGACATCCGTTGACTTCATGAGGGACCATATTTGACTTTTCTTTGAAATTTATTCCAAGGGATCATTTTTGTCAGTTTCTGAAACTTAGAGGACTGAAATCGCCAATCTTTCAAATTTTCACCAGGGACAAAATATGTGATATTGACGAATCTCTGAGGACTTCTACTGATGTAATAAGCTTTTCTTTGATCATTTTGCTTCCCCGGCTTCGGCTTTTGACCTTTTTCCAATCTCGTGCTCGTTTTTGTCGATTTTGCTTTGTTTTTGTTCATTTTTCTCATATCCGTACCTGCACATACACAAATACAAAAACATACATTCTCTTGGCATATTTGGTTAGTATTTGGTATTTTTGGTCTGAATTAAGGCCTAAAAATGATGTGTGATTAATCACTCATCAAAATCCCCCAGACTAAGGTATTGTCGTGCCCTCACGCAATGTCATCACCTCACGCTTAAGAGATAAATAATTTCAAAACCTCTCTTTGCTGACGTTGTAAAGTAGCAATGCTGTTCAAAAGAGATAGTAAAATCATTTATTCTCAAAAACGCTCCGTTTTCCGATTTTCATGAATAACAACTACAACTACTATTTTTGTACTTTTTCATTTTTATATATGTGACGGTTTGCTTTGACTTTCATTATCAATTCTTATCTGTTGATAATTTTCAGGGTCAACGAGTAAAAACACTTCTCACAGAGAAGAGACCGTACGGATAAAAATCGTCATCCTTGATTTTTCACAAGCTCCCAAACTATGCGTAAAATCGAGATCATTGTTTATCCACAAGTTAGGTGCTAACACTACCCACAAAAGTTAATTGTGTATTACCTCTTGTTCCCAGGTCCTAAGTTTTGTATCTCAAGATTTAAATTTGTGAGAAATGAATTGCTTCATATTTTCTCGTTTTGATAGTTTTTAGTCCGATAAGAGCACAAAATTTGAACGCTAAGTAGTTTCCAAACTTTCCCTCGAAAATCCCTGCATAAAGAAATCGGGTCCACATGAAAGTCTTTGATTTAACACGATTTGTAGGGGCTCCCTTTTTATTTATGACCGAGACATACCATGTTTGATACCCGAAACGGAAGCTTTTTATTAGGGAAACCCCCGGAGTCGAAGCTTGGCATTTTTGCATAATCATAAGCACTTTAATAATACTTTGGTCCTTAGTCCTTTATTTCTTTTACAATCAATGGTTTATAAGCCGCCAAGATGTAAGAGCTTTATTATGACTTTGGATTTCTATCCGCTGCTTTTTATAGCTTTGGATTCCTCTGCCTTTTTATTTGGCTTGGACTATTATTATTGATATTCATAATCATATGCCAAACCTCAAGTCCTACGGTTTTTACTAAGATCACAACATCGGCAGCGAACCGGCAAGATGCAATAGTCTATTTTACCGTAACACTGGCAGTACCCCTATGTGTACCAAACCCCCGTATGCAGAGATTTTGTTGGGAACGAGAAAAAAACTAAGTATTTCCCAAACCGTATACCCTTAATTAATCCTAGAGATCTATTATTATTGGTGTGCAAGCTTATGGGAACAAGGAGGCCACAAGTACCTCTCGTGGGCTTTTTAAATCCCAGTAATGCGATCCGTGTATAGCACGAAACTTCAAAATAAACTCTATCATTCCTCAACCTTCGCAAATTTAAAATCCCAAGTAATGAGATCCGCGGATGCTTAGCCATAATATTTTGATTATATTGGTTAAGGGAGACGAGCTAGGGCTCAACACGCCCGGTCAAGTCGAAACATTTATTTCTACTCTCGCCGGTAGGAAAGTCAAAACAAGGTGTCAAACCTTATTATTCATATCATATATATATATATATATATATATATATATATATATATATATATATATATATATATATATATATATATATATATATATATATATATATATATTCATTTTTTCTTTTTTTTTTCTTTTTTTACTATAAAGCGGTGACAAAAATTTAAAATTTTGGTGGAAAACGGAGTTGCGTAAGTTAAATAGCTCAGACGATGGTACAGGTCAAATCGAATCGAAGATTCACCCCCCCCCCCAGACTAAAGTGAAACATTGTCCTCAATGTTTTAAGGGTACGGGTAGTCCTACGTAAAATCTAAGGCCGTTTATTAAGTATGCCAAGAGATAAACGTTAGTCGATAAGATTTTGGATAAGGTGAATTTCCGAAAGAGCAGCGAAGGATGAGACTCGAGTGGAGAGAACGACAAACCACGAGCACGAGAGTCCTCAAACTTTGGGGAAATTCCTGAACATTCATAAACAACCACGAAAACACGAGTTTGGAAAGGGTCGCCCCCCTCACGTCACGTTATTAGAAAATAGAAAATATAGAAAATGAAAATGGATAAGCATGGGGTGCCTCCCACGAAGCGCTTGTTTTTGTTCACCGAGTCACATGAGCTTGACTCGATCCCCGAATTTAATCGTCCTTGGGGAAAGTTTAGAGATCCGGGACAACCATGAGTGGTATGTCCCCTCCGAAGTAATGTTTGATACGATGACCGTTCACCTTAAAATTGGGACCATTAGGTTGAGCTAGCTCAACGGTTCCATAAGGAAATACTTGGGTAATGGTGAATGGTCCAGACCAACGGGTTTTTAAATTGCCCGAGAAAATCTTCAATCGGGAATTGAAAATAAGGACTTGGTCACCAACATTGAAAACGCGATATTTAATTTTAGAATCATGAATCCTCTTTGTCTTCTCTTTGTAGATCAAAGAATTCTCATAGGCCTGATGACGAAGCTCGACTAATTCATTCAATTGAACGTTACGGTGATCACCCGCGGTTTGAAGGTCAAAATTAGCATGTTTCAAGGCCCAGTAGGCCTTGTGCTCAAGTTCAAAGGGCAAATGGCAGGCCTTCCCGTAAACCAGCTTGTATGGAGTGCACCCAATGGGTGTTTTGTAAGCTGTACGGAAGGCCCAAAGTGTATCATCTAATTTATCGTCCCATGAAGTACGATGTTCACCTACGGTCCTTTCTAAAATTCGTTTCAAGCCACGATTGGAGACCTCAACTTGACCACTAGTCTGTGGATGATATGCCGTAGAAAGACGATGTGTGACACCATATTTGAGCATAACTTTAGCGAATTGGTCGTTATAGAAATGGGTCCCACGATCACTTATAATAGCACGAGGTGCACCAAATCGGGCGAAGAGACTTTTAAGAAATTTTACTACAACTCGGGCGTCATTGGTGGGTAGCGCCTTCGCTTCGACCCATTTAGACAAGTAGTTGACGGCCACGAGTATATATTTGTTACCACGAGAAGACGGGAATGGACCCCATGAAATCGATACCCCAGACGTCAAAAATTTCACAAACTTAGATGGCATTTTGAGGCATCTCGTCCTTCTGAGAAATTTTTCCTTGACGCTGGCAAGAATCACATGATTTAACCAACTAATGAGCATCCCGGTAAATCGTCGGCCAATAGAAGCCGGAATCAAATATTTTTTTATCGGTGAAGTTGGCACCATAATGTTCCCCCGTGGGTCCATTGTGGCATGCCATAAGAATGTCAGCGGCTTCTTTGCCGTGAACGCACCGCCGGATCACTTGATCCGCACATATCTTAAACAAGTAGGGGTCGTCCCAGAAATAATGCTTAACATCTTTGAAGAATTTTTTCTTCTACTGGAACGACATCCCTTTCCGGATAATATTCCCCGCATGGTAATTCACAAAGTCGGCGAACCATGGGGTACTAGAATCACAATGTGATAAACTCCCCAGTGTCTCGAGAGGAAAAGCTTCGTTAATCTCCTTTTTCTCGAAAACACTTTGGTGGGGATTCTCTAAACGTGATAGGTGATCAACAGCAAGGTTCTCAGCTCCCTTTTTATCTCGAATTTCAACTTTGAATTCTTGAAGGAGGAGAACCCACCGCATCAAGCGTGGCTTAGCATCTTGCTTAGCCATAAGGTACTTAAGAGCCGAATGATCCGTATACACTATGCATTTCTTCAAAAGCAAATAAGATCGAAACTTTTCAAAGGCGTAAATGACGACTAACATCTCTTTCTCAGTAGTCGTATAATGGTATTGAGCGTCGGTCAATGTTTTACTAGCATAGTGTATCGGCTGAAAATGTTTAGACTTGCATTGCCCCAGGACTGCACCAATGGCATAATCGCTAGCATCGCACATTAGCTCAAAAGGCAAGTCCCAATCGGGGGCAATTAAGACGGGAGCCTCCGTTAACTTCTTTTTAAGAATATTAAATGCTTCGATGCATTCATTTGAGAAGATAAACGTAGCATCTTTTTCAAGCAAGTGGGTCAGGGGCCGGGCTATCTTAGAAAAGTCTTGAATGAAACGTCGGTAAAAGCCGACATGACCGAGAAAATTTCTAATTCCTTTAACGGTGGTGGGATGAGGTAATTTTGCAATCACGTCGACTTTAGCTCTATCGACCTCAATCCCGGATTTTGATATCTTATGGCCGAGGACAATGCCCTCTTTGACCATGAAATGGCACTTATCCCAATTTAGAACCAAGTTGGTGTCTTTACACCGTTTCAACATACTCTCTAAACGGGAGAGGCACGAAGTGAAAGAATCTCCATAAACCAAGAAATCATCCATGAAAACTTCCATGGTTTTCTCGATCATGTCCGAGAATATAGACATCATACACCTTTGGAACGTGCCTGGAGCATTGCATAAGCCAAAAGGCATACGACGATAGGCAAACGTTCCATAAGGGCAAGTAAAGGTAGTCTTTTCCTGGTCCGGAGGGTCAATTGGTATTTGAAAATAGCCGGAAAATCCATCAAGAAAACAATAGAACTCATTTCCCGCTAGGCGTTCTAGCATTTGATCCATAAATGGAAGTGGGAAATGGTCCTTACGAGTCGAATCATTCAATTTATGATAATCAATACAAACTCTCCATCCGGTAACAAGACGTGTCGGAATCAATTCATTATCTTCATTAGTTACGACGGTCATTCCACCTTTCTTTGGTACGCAGTGGACCGGGCTAACCCAGGAGCTATCCGAGATTGGATAAATCATTCCGGCATCGAGGAGTTTGATAACTTCCTTTTTGATAACCTCATGAATTTTCGGGTTAACCCGTCGTTGTTGTTGAACGGACGGCTTGTAATTGTCTTCAAGTAAGATCTTATGCGTGCAAAAATGAGGGTCGATACCCTTGATATCAGAAATTTTCCAAGCGATGGCACTCTTATGCTTCTTTAGCACATCTAAGAGACGTTTCTTCTCCTCATCTTTAAGTTCTTTCAAAATTATGACGGGAAGTTTGTCGGTTCCTTCCAAAAATGAGTATTCGAGATGAGGAGGTAAATCCTTGAGCTCGGGCTCCAGAGGATTCTCAGTAGACGGCTTGACTTCTTTAACGTCGGCCATTTTGAGGTCCATCGGAGGGAGGGACGGGTTGGGATCTTCGATTAATAATTTCTCAATCAAAAGAACATCTCCCTCCGGGTCACAATCGGAATGATCAATTTCCGGTGAAATTGAATCATTAGCAAGAAAGGCCTCGATCTCTTCCAAAATGAAATCACTTCCCTCAAACGGAGTAAGGGAAGGGGAAGGACCGGAAATTATCGGTTCAGAAGAATGAGTGGGATTGCCACTCGAAGCATGTTCGGTAAAACCAAGTAACTCTTGAGCGTACTCCTCCGTAACATCGTCGATAACGTCGATTCGGTTAACGGAATATTTTTCAAACTCGGAGGAGTACCTTGCGGTTTGATCCAAATTAAAAGTTACGACTTCGATACCAACGCGTAGGGTAATTTCTTCATCGAAAACATCAATTAAAGCACGGCGAGTCCTTAGGAAACCTTTCCCGAGAATGAGAGGTACCCGTGGATCGGCATCAAAATCAACAATGACAAAATCGGCAGGGAAATGGAATTTTCCCACATTGACGAAAACATCCTCGGCTATACCAATTGGTCGAGACGTAGATCGGTCGGCAAGCTCGAGGGTCATACAAGTCGGAGTCAAATTGGGTAAAGACAACTTCTTCCAAATGGATAACGGCATTAGGTTAATGCTAGCACCAAGATCGGCCAAGGCGAAGCATTGAACCATCCCAGGAAAATTACATGGAATGAGAAAGCGACCGGGGTCTTCAAGCTTTTCGGGAAGCTTTTTGAGGATAACCGCCGAGCAATTCTCATTCATCTGGGTTCGTGATTTTTCAAACAATTTTTCTTTGTTATTCAAAAGACCTTTTAGCATATAAGCAAATTTAGGCATCAAAAGTATAGCATCCGCGAGAGTTATGTCAAAATGTAGTTCTTGAAAAACTTGGTAAAACTTTTCCATCTGAATTTTATCTTTCTCACGGTGCTTTTGTTCGTTTAAGCGTGACGGATAAGGCAAATTTACTTTAACGGGACTTTCAGTTTCATTAACAACTTTATCTTTTCCTTTAGACGTCGGGACCACCGGAGGTTGGATGTTCTCGGTCCTTCCATTATTACTAGGAATTTCCGTATCCGTTGTCGCCTCGGTTTCACGGACGACTACCTTTGGAGACGAAGAAGAAGATGGGGTAGTCGGAGCCGTTGGTTCATCGATTATAACACCACTCCTAGTCGTGATCGCCTTAGCATCGCCCCTCGGGTTAGCGATCGTGTTGCTTGGAAGAGTACCCGAGCCCGAGGGTCGATCATTTAAAGACTTCTTCAATTCGGACATTTGATTAATTAACATTTTATTCATTTCCTCTTGACTTTTCATAAACTGCTTAAGTAATTCATCCGAAGACGACTGATTCACAACTGGATCTTGAAAATTTTGACCACGATTGTTGTTATTGAAACATTGATTCTGAAAATTTTGATTTCCATGATTATAATTCCCATGATTAGCATTTTGAAAATTTCCATGAAAATTCCCTTGAGTCGGGCCTTGATTATAATTTCCCCGATTTTGATTATGAAAACCATGATTTTGATTCTGAAAACCATTCATCCGATTTTGATTAGCATTGTGATTAAATTGATGGTTTTGGTTTTGCACATTTTGATTAACTTGATTGACTTGATTAACTTGAGTCGGTTGATTGAAACCGGGTGGTCTAACATAATGGTTCGAACGGTAGCTAAGAAGATTTCGGTCACCCGGTGGTTGGTATCCGTTACCGCCCATATTGTAGGTTCCCGAAGTAGCATACACATTTTCGTGAGTGAAACCACCGGTGGCTGGGCACTCAAAATACGAATGAGGACCACCACAAGTCTCACAAACATTGTTGACCATATTGACTTGATGGTTTTTTACTTGATTTTGAGACGTTCGGTGCATTCGTAAAACAGCAGTTGACAAATCATCGAGTTTCTTAGTAATGGCGGCTATTTCAGAATTAGACGTAGAAGAATTTTGAGCAACGGTTGTTCTTGACTCATTCCTCTCGGCAGAGGAATCCCAGTAATTGTAATGAGCAGTCATATTCTCAATAAGTTCGTAACAATCTTCAGGACGTCGTTTCATAAAAGTTCCACCCGCAGCTGCATTGATCGTGTCCCGATGTCGCAAAGTCAAACCATTGAAAAACGTATCGATTATCGTAACAAGAAGCATGTTATGGTTTGGACACCGATCAATAGCAAGCTTATAGCGTTCCCAAGCTTCGAATAAAGATTCGTCGGGAAGCTGACGGAAATTGCTAATATCGTTTCGAAGTTTCGTCGCCATCGATGGTGGAAAATATTTCGCCAAGAACTTCGATACCATTTCTTCGAAGGTATGAATCGAGTTCTTGGGAAGACAATCAAACCAAGCGGTGGCATGATGTGTAAGAGAATAGGGGAAGAGAGAAAGACGAAGGGCATCATCGGAGACCCCATGTTGTTTCATACTTTGGGTGACGGTTAAAAATTTGTCGAGATGCTTGTTGGCATCGTCACCCGGTAATCCGTGAAATTGGCATGAATTCTAGACTTGTTGAATCATGTGGTGCTTAAGTCCAAAATCCGTAGCCTCAATATTGAGAGGGGCAATCAGACCACCTCTACCGTGCATTGTCGGTTGACACAGCTCCTCCATCGTTCGGAGATCGGGAGCTGGTGCATTTTGAACAACACCCACCGGAGGGTGTTGATTGTTGTGGTTATTTTGTTCCATTTCCGCTACGTTTGGGAAACGAACTTTGTGTGTGTGACGTATCAAACTCTCGGGGTTCGATAATGGAGAAATAAGACGTTTAGAAGATGAACGGGTGTTCATACACCACAAAAATCAAATCTTGAAAAATAAAAGGAAAATCAAATTTGAAAAGGAAAATCTTTTTGTATTTTTGTTTTTATAAAGAAAAATTTAAAAATTTATATTTTTGTTTTTTTTCTTTTTCTAACGTTACGTTAATTGTAAACCGTTTCCCTTAATCTACTCGCGACAGAACGGGAGAGAAGAATGGATCTCTCTTCAGCTTGCAATTTAATGTCAAAGCTATCCGTATTTTCCGCTTATTCGGTTGTAGAATTAAAGTAATCCGACTAGCAACTAATTTCACGCGTTGTTATAATGAGAAGCTTATTTGGTTTACAACGCCCTTCCTTTCGGTCGAGTCGAGGCTGTAACTTTATTATTTTTTTTGTATTTTTGAAAACACTTTAGGAAAAGTGTTTTTGATTTTTCAATTTTTATAATTTTTATAGAAAATATATACAAGGAAAGTTTTCAAAACACAATTTCGAAAAACGAAAACGAAAAATTCACTTCAACCTTCCCCGGCAGCGGCGCCAAAAATTGATTCGTGATAAAATCAAGTTATATTATAAGTATAGTATTGCTCAAGAGATCCGCAAAGAAATACGGATAACCCGAGGTTGTAGTCCGTATGAAGGATGAATGAAATTTCGAATTCCCGATTCGTGAAACGTGTCGTGAAAGTGGTAAAAAGTGATTTTTATGAGATTATACTAAAGAAATAGTAAATGAAGCACAAATAATCAACTAAACACGTAATTCAAGTAAGGCAACTAGAAACGTAATGTAGAATCGAAAACGTACGCTAAAACGTAAATTAAACGTTAACGTACGAAATAAAACGCGACTTTTAAGCTACACGACTTCTACGGACTTGAAAATAATTTTAAAATATTAAAAATGATAAAAGAAAATTTTGAGAAAAAAAAAAAATTGACTTTTTATTAATTTTTTATGAATTAAAAACTATTTAAACTAATTAAAAATTAAAAGAAAATGCAAATAAATTAAGAAAAATGCAAAATTAATTTCTAAAATTCTAAAATAACTAAAAATAATTTTCTAAATTATTTTTGGAATTTTCTGGGGTTTTTCTGATTTTTTTGGATTTTTCAATAATTAAAAAGTGATTAAAAATGAAAATAAAATAAGAAAAATAGCAAATCAACTCAGAAAAATTTGAAAATTTCAGAGAAAATCTAAAATAATATTTTGAAACTTGGAAAAATATAAAAATTGAAAAATAAGCACTGGAAGTGCTTAATGGCTTAAAACTACTTATTTGAAAGTGCTTATTGATAAGCAATGTTTGACCCAGTTGACCAAGACTTTGACCAAGTGATTTTTGAACTTATTAAAGCTTAATGAAACAGAACTCAGGCCAAATACAACTCAGAAACACAGATAGGGTGCCAAAATCAGTCCAATAAGCACAATATGATAAGCAAAAAGCACTAGCAGAATAAGTGGCAAGCAAAATATCAACTGAACAAGATTCTATAAGCAATATTGAGCTCAAATTAACCAACAAACTCAGAGATAGCAGCCTACTATGAATGACAGAAACTAGTCTCACCCTATCAACTAAACTAGCTCAAAAAGCAATTCCAATAAGCTGTTCAGATGAAACTTATGGGTGCACAACAACTACTTACTAGCTGAGATACTAAATCCACCAACAAAACTGAACCTAGATCCAATCCACTGCTACTAATGATGCCAAGAAATGGATTCAAAATCTGGTGTGCAGGGTATTAGTTTGCCCAATCAGCCAGTTTCAAAGTACTTTTCAGATAAGCAAATGAGTTTCAAAATTGAAATTTCTTTTTGAAAAGTATTCCCTGAGTACTGAGCTTTCCAAAACAACTTTCCACAAGTATTTCCAACAATTATTGAATGCTACACAATCCTACAAAGTTTGGACCAAAAACTGAGTATCAAGCTATTTTTGACTTTTTTATGAAACAGAAATTTGACTAAAATGATTTTTGATTACTAAAATAAAACTGAAAATGATATATTAAACTAATATAAGATTGAAATAAGCTAGAACTTACACTTATGCAACTACTTGTATGATTTTGTAATTACTTTCCTAAAACACTAACTGTAGTGAATGATCAAAAGCTAGATTTGACTTTGTATACTATGCCCAACTAATTTTATGTTTGAAATAGCCTAAATTCAACCTAAGAGTTGTGTCTATACTATCTCTACCATCTGTAATAGTGAAAATGCCAGCAAACAACAGTTATCCAAACACCCTCTTAAGTGTCTGTCACCACAAAATTTGTATCTCAGCAGTCCAAATCTAAATCCAAACTCAACCAAGGTGCAGCAATAGATTCAATAACACCTAAATGATAATGAAACACAGATCTCAAGTGCACTACTAACTCAGAAACTAGATAACACAGATCCAATGAGATGCACAAGCAATGGAACAGTACCCAAACTAAACTAATACAAACTAGATTCTGATTCAAAATAAGCAATAAAAAACCTATATATTATGAAAATAAACTAGTATAAGCAGAAGTAAATGAGTAATGACACTGATAAGCTAATAACGCAGAGATGAATTTAAAATAAGAAAAGCTTACAAACCAATACCCCCTCAGCCAAATAGAGGGGGTTTCACTATGCTTGCCTGTCTTTTGACAGGCCTTTTGGACACCCTTGGCTGCCTTTTCTCCCAAAATAAGTTGGCTTATCTTAATAAGCTTTCACAGTTGACCAACGTTGACCCTTTTTGTATTTTTTATAAAATTTTTATGAAACAGTAAATCAAGGTTTATATAAGCTTATAAAAACAGAATTCAACTGAATGAAACTTAATTCAAATCAATAAAAACTTCTTTGAAATAATTAAATATATATATATATATATATATATATATATATATATATATATATATATATATATATATATATATATATATATATATATATATATATATATTATTTTTAGTTTAGAAAGGCTGATAACAACAGAAACAGGTATAGGTTTATAAGCAGTAAATAAGAGATGTAAAACTTAAGCAATAAGCTAGAACAATAATGATTAAATAAGCAGTGCTAAAATGTAAATAAAAATAAGACAACTTGAATTAAAAACGGAATAAAAATTTTCATTAATCAATAAAACATTACAAAGTGAATTTAACAGAATAACATTACATAAAAAGAGCACACCTATGACTAAGGGGAGGGGGTATTTATAGATGCTGAGGAGAGCTTGGGTGAAGGTTCTGGTATTCCACATCAGTGATCCACACCACACTTGTGCTTCTTTGATTCAATATCGTCCCTTGATCTCTCCTTGGTCCCCAAGTTTTAATTTCCACAGTATGATTGATTGATGTGATGTGACCCATCCTCCGTGTAGCTCCTCATTGGACCACGTGTCCTTCAAACATTCCCTGACTCGTCAGTGCTTCTAGAACATTTAATTATTGGGTAATAATTACTGAGGTGAGGTAATTGAGTGCGTGAGGGATTTAGGGTTCATGCCACAGTAACCTTTTCTGGGTAAATGTTATTTTGGGGGGTGGGAATGGTATTTGGGTATTTTTATTTATTGTGGGGTTTACCAGGTTTGGAGTGTGGGGTTGACCGGGGTAAAAGTAAAGAGTAGACCGGGTTAAGTTTATTTAGGGGATGGGCCTGTTTAGTGTGTTGGGCTGGGGGTTTGTTGGGTTAAGGATTGGTTGGATTTGGTTTTAGTTTATTAGGATCCGGTTATGGTTTTAGGATTTAGGATTAGTATTATTTCAACAAGGACTAATGTTGCAATTCTAAAATCATGAAGGACCAATTCTGACTTTCTTCAAAGTTTCTTCCAAGGATTAATGTTGACATTCTTTGACTTCATGAGGGACCATATTTGACTTTTCTTTGAAATTTATTCCAAGGGATCATTTTTGTCAGTTTCTGAAACTTAGAGGACTGAAATCGCCAATCTTTCAAATTTTCACCAGGGACCAAATATGTAATATTGACGAATCTTTGAGGACTTCTACTGATGTAATAAGCTTTTCTTTGATCATTTTGCTTCCCCGGCTTTGGCTTTTGAACTTTTTCCAATCTCGTGCTCGTTTTTGTCGGTTTTGCTTTGTTTTTGTTCATTTTTCTCATATCCGTACCTGCACATACACAAATACAAAAACATACATTCTCTTGGCATATTTGGTTAGTATTTGGTATTTTTGGTCTGAATTAAGGCCTAAAAAGGATGTGTGATTAATCACTCATCAATCACCAAGAAGCAAGTGGGTCGTTGTATCATCCTAACATGGATTTCTCGCAGTCTTCCCAACCGTATGAAGATTAGTCCCTGCTTCGGGGTGTTAACCTTGATATGAATTTAGAGGATTATATGCCAGAATATCCGACTCAACAATACTCGACTCAAAACTATCCAAGTCAAGATGTTTTGATGGGCCAAGGTTTGGGTCATGCTTCATACCACGGTTCCATGCATGTTGAAGACGATGAGTATGACGATGTTAAAGAGACGTCACCTGTCAAACCAAAGAAGCCTTCGAGACGTGCTACAAAGGTAAAGGACAAAGGCAAAAAGGCCGAACCAACCAAGAAAGCCAAACCATGGACAACAAAGGAAGAGACCGCGCTTTGTAGACCTTGGGTTTACGTGTCGGAAAATTCCTTGAGAGGAAACGCTGTGAATTGGAAAGGGTTTTGGGATTATGTTATAGGGTACTTTGAAAGAGAAACTAGTTCAAAAAGGTCGTACGACTCGATTATTTCCAAATGGAAGAATTGGATTCGTGCACCCATTGGGCAATATTGTGGAATTCTGGATAATATCAAAGACAATCACGGAAGTGGTGAGAATGATACAGACGACTACTCAAAAACTCTTAGAGAATACCGTGTGATTTACGGTCTAGATTTTACATTGCAAGAGTGTTGGAAATTTTTGAGGAATCATGAGTGTTGGAAGGAAGTTGAGATGCCTGCTTTTAGGTGGAAGAGTCAGAAGAAATCTAAGGCGTCGGAAACCACCTCGGGATCGACAAAAATTTTCCAAAACTTGGATGATTCTGATGATGAGGAAGAAACTAGAGAATCACGGCCACAAGGTCGTGATGCAACCAGGAAGAAATCATCCTCCACCTCTCGTGATCCACTAGCAACATTTGTTAGTTCGTTAGCCTAGAGCTTCTTCAAGTTCAAGCCCTCAAAACCGGGAAAAAAGAAGGTGATATGGAAGAGGCATACATAAAGTTAAAGGAAAAAGAGCTGGAGATGCAAGAGGCAAGGGCAAGGCGAGCCGAGGTGTTAGGTCCAACAACTGACCTAATTGTCTCGAACAAAGATTGAACATAAAAATAGCACCAGACACACACCGACAAATATCAGTGATAATTCTAACACACAGGTGATAAGTGAGCATGTCTTCCCCTTACCTCAGGGGAGAACCTCAATGGCATTCTTCGAAAGTTGGTAATAAGACCAACCGAAGATGCGCTTTAGTCACTGATGCAGTCCAGTGATTAAGGTACTTGAGTAGCATCAGGGATATTAAGATCTTTCAAATGTCTCTTTATCCCTGATGGCCTTATCTCTCATTGTTAATGACCACCTCACCAACTACTAATATAACTGATCGTGAAGTTGTGGTGATCAACATAACTTTACCAATACTCAGTGATTTAGAGACATTGAGAACCAGTGGAGTGCAGAACCCGGAGTTGTGCAAATTTACTAAGTGCTGATGAGCTAATTTGTACATAAAAACTTTAGCTCAAGGCCAGAGACACACCAGGGCAGGAATACCTTGATGACATCTCACCTCCCTGAATCAAGACCAAGGAAGTAGGTGAGTCAATAGAGTTTAAGCGGGAAAACTCTTGGAAAGATAAATATATGTTCCTTTCCAAGAACAAAAGAAGCTCATGGGAAATCGGTGCTGTCAACTCTGAAAAACTAAAACGACATCAAGTCTAGATGTCTAGGCACGTGTCTATCTACGAACAGTTGGCAAGATCACTATTCCCACGTGAGGTAACAGTAATCTCACCACTATATAAACCAGTTCCAACCAGCGATGAATTTGTGCATTCAAAGAGAGTAAGTAGTGAGAATATCTTAGTATAGTTAGAGTGTTAGTATTCTCAACACACTGAGAACCCAAGCCTTATCTAGCTTGCTTCTCAGTGTCTCTTAATTTGTCTCTCGCCGAGGATACCGTCTGCAAATATCCCCGTTGAAAAGCCAACCAAGTTATTAGAGTTTCAAAGTGAGTTCTTGAGTAACCATTGTAATTCCGCTTCATCATGAATCATAAACTCGTTATATGTTCCATGTCAAAAGGCCACGTATTTATGTTTATCTTATTAATTCATGAGTTGCTCAAGTTATTCCGGACCAGCACGAGGAGTTGAAAAGAGAGAAAATTGTGCTCCAACAACAGCAAATGGACACATCAAAATGGGAGCAAGACTTGATTTTCTACAATTAAGAAATCAACCCAAATTTGACCCCACGACAACAACAAGAAATTTTGAAAATTAAGGCAAAAATCAAGGCACGCTACAACTCAGATTGCTAGTTTAAGTTTTTAATTATTATTGGAATGTTTAAGTTTTTAATCAGTATTGTAATGTTTTTATTTTTAATGAATTTAATTTTGCTTGAATTAACAAAAATTGTTTGACCACCGTGGAACTTTGGTTGTCTGCAAATCGTCGGAGAGAGAAAGGTGATGGGGCAGGTCGTCTGCAGGTCACGAGTGTGTCTAGCTTAATAATTGTCCACCAATAAAAAAAAGCACATGATTTAAGAAAGGGATTTGTAACAGGTGCCCACCGGACACATTTTCATATGTTAAAAATGCATTCAACATGTAGTTAATACATTCAAAGTTTACCTTTAACTAAGTAGTAATTTATAACATTTTTACAGTTTGTAATATTTAACTTGGAAAATGCTAACGGCAACCCTAAGGGCTGTTGATAACAACAACTTTTTCATAAAATTCGCTAATATTAAGACCTAATGAGAAACATGCTCCGCATTATTCGCTAAAATGACCATTAAAAAGAGTAAATTGAATTTGCGTGTGAGAAATTTTAGGAGATGGTTAGTAATTTTGGATGATTTTGAATGATTTTATTTAGACATTATATATTGTCTTAGCAAAAGTTTCAAAAAGTAGATATGATATTAACAACCCTAAAGGCTAGGGCTGTAAACGAACTGAACGTTCAGTGAACATTTCATGAACCGTTCGGTAAAAAGTTCATTTATGTTCGTTCGTTTATTAAATGAAAGAACATGAACAATATTTTACGTTCGTTTAGTTAAATGAACGAACATGAACAAAAGTCTCGTTCGTTCATTTATGTTCGTGAACGTCCGATTAGGCGTTCGTTAAAGGTCGTTTATGTTTATTTATCTATTTATGTTCATATATCATATCTTTTAATTTTATAATTTTAAAAATTTGTTTGTTTAAAAAAAACAACACTTATAAAATAATATATTGTGAAGAATTCAATAAAGTTTATGTTTTTTTGTCTATTTTCATTTATGTTCGATCGTTTATGTTCGTTTAGCGTTCGTTTAGTGTCTTAATGAACGAACATAAACGAACATGAACAATTCATTTTCTTAATAAACGAACATGAACAAGAAAATTCGTCCGTTTAAACGTCCGTGTCCGTTTATTTGTCCGGTTAAAATTAAATGAACGAACATGAACAGGGCTCCGTTCGTGTTCGTCCGGTTCGTTTACAGCCCTACTAAAGGCTGCTGTTAGCAAAACTCATTAAACTTAAGTGAGGATAATATGATAAACTTGATCTAAATTTTCTATTTATTTTTTGACGTAAACAATTAATTTAAGATGTCCAAAAAAAATGTAGACAATAAATTTGAAATGAAGAAATTACATTGTGTGTTATGGAGTATTAAATTTGTTGTGTCTTTCATAAATTGCAGAAAGTAATATATGGATAAATATAAAGTACAAATCACTTCCCATTCTCATAAGGGTGAGGTTATTAAGAACCCCTAGATTACAAGTTGTATCTGCTACTTTCTTCATTTTTTATTATTTATTTATTTATTTATTATTATTATTATTATTATTATTATTATTATTATTATTATTATTATTATTATTATTATTATTTTTAATTTATAACCCTAAAAGTACAGAGCAAAAAATATAAAGTAATAAGTAAAAAGCTTAAAACTGACAGAAAACAGAGATGATGATAAAAAAAAAAAAAAAAAAAAAAAAAAAAAAAAAAAAAAAACTATGTTATATTGTAAAGAGGAACAACTGGAATCTTTTATATCTTTACCCTTTCTAATTGCGATCGGGTACGTATTATTAGTTGTTATTTGTATATATAGGCCTAGTAGTATGAATGTCATATAATTAGGCCTAAGCCCATGATCATTAGTCTAGAATGATTTCTTGTATCATAATATATTGGTTAGTTGTTATCAATAATAATTAAGGAAAATCATATAACCTTCTTCAATGGTAATTAGAGCTAATTAATTATATCCTATTTTCTTTCTAACAAATCCCGTAACCCTACTACCCTCTCAATCTCAGGACTGATAGCTCTTTCTTTTATTTTGTATTTTTCTATTCTATTTTTAAGTATTCAATTGAAGTGTGGAAGTGTTTGAAAAGGTATATTAAGGTCACAAATATTCCTGAGATATGGGATCAAATTGTTCTAATGATGGAGGATTTAGCTTGTTCTAATTCTATATGGAGTGTGCTTAATAGACTAGTCATTGCAGCAGCTGTATACTATATTTGGAAAGAAATAAATGACAGGATTTTCTCACAAGATGCTAAACCCATTGAAGCTGTGGTTCTCAATATTAAGGAGCAATTAAGACTTCAACTCATGAGTATCAAGGTGAGGAAAACTGTGCATACAAAGAAAGTTGCAGAATTATGGAATATTAAGTTTCAGAATTGAACAAGCTATAAGAGGAATGATGGTAAGTTTTTGAATATTTGGTGATCAACATTGATGGTGTATCTACTTAAGAAGGGTGTTTGGAAGAGTGTACAGTATTAGTATTGCTTCAAGAAAGGAATCAAGTTGGAATTCTGAGTGTTTGGAATATAAGTCATCTGTTCTGAACATATTTGCAGGCTGCTGCAGTGATCAAACCTTGTTCTTGGAGTTTCACTGGTGTGACTGTACCTTATTAGTAATCATATGTCTCAAAATTTTGGCCTTGGGAGGAAACTTTTGAGCATATGGGGAAAGTAAGGAGGTCTGATTCAGTGAGATGTACCATAATAGAGGTTGTGATCACTGTGAAAGGTAAGTAACTTGGGTGGATGGTGTATGATGGGGGAATAGAGAGGTGTGAAAGATGAACCTTCTTAGTCCCCTCAATACATCATCAAAGGAGGTAATGGTTGGTCCTCCCTCAAGGAGAGTGTTTCTAAATGTGTGAAGCCATTTGTAAAGATGGAAATGTAGCACATTTGGAAGAGCCCTTGATTGGAGGGGTTATGGGTGCCTAGTGATGCCCCTCTTTATCTACTATTCTACTGTGGTGGCAGGATGAGTGGTTTAGTAGATTAGAGTTGGGGAAATGTAGCTAGATGGTAGTTGCTATAATGGTGAATTGATGCTTTGTGATTGGCTGTTGAAAGTATTATGTTGAAGCCTGTATTGAAGACTGCATTGAGATATCTGTTTTGTACAAGAAGAGTATGATCAGATACGTTGTTAATGTTGTCTGTTATCAGACAATGGATTACTTGCAATTGTATTATTATTGTATTCGGTTTCTGTATTCAAGCTTGGATATGTCCAAGTCTTGCTTCTATTTTTATGATTGTAAATCTTGGAGTTTTAATATAATACATTCACCATTTGCATAAAAAAAAAAAAAAAAAATATATATATATATATATATATATATATATATATATATATATATATATATATAAAAAAAAAAAAAAAAACCCTAAAATCCACCGTCCCATTCATGTATCATTATTTTTGTGTTTCTTTTTCCTTGCATTGGATTACGACAGTCCCATCATTAGTATATATAACATTAATCAAGAGCTTGTGAATAGTACACGGGAGCAAAAAAAAAGGCACTGTAGCAGCTACAGTGCTACAGTGGACGCAAGTATTTTTTTTAGTATTAACAGTCGTTAGTTATTTAACGGTTGTTAACTAACGACCGTTATCTTTAACATTTAAAAAAAAATTGTACGCGCTTTGTCCATCATCTCAACGGTTCATTGCAAATTTAGTCCTAACAAAATTTACATAAATGGTCCTTGATGTTATACACCAATTGCAAAGTCAGTCCTATTTGTACAGTACTAACGGTCGTTTGTTATTTAACGGTTGTTAACTAAAAACCGTTATCTTTAACATTTAAACAAAAATTGTACGCACTTTGTCCTTTATCTCAGCAGTTCATTGCAAATTTAGTCCTCACATAATTTACGTAAATGGTCCTTCATGTTACACATCAATTGCAAAGTCAGTCCTAGGTAACTAACTTCACGTTAAGTAGCTAACGGCAACAAAAGAATTCCGCACCAACGCGCCGGGTACCAACACTCGCTTAAACTAATTGTTAAAAAAAAAAAAAAAAAAAAAAAAAAAAAGAAAACTCTGTAAGTATGGCACGCCATGAATTCCATTAGCGCTTCTTTTTTTTTTTTTTTTTTTTTTTTTTTTTTTTCCTAACTTACCTATAAAAAACCCCACAGCAATACGCGGGTTCAAAACCTAGTCATTACTGTATAGCAGTACATCTCATATAAACAATAAACAAATAATTGTTTATAACTTCAATATATCAATAAACAAACAGTTATATAAACCCTACACCCCAATAGCCGAAATCACCATCACGTTCATACCACTCACATGGTGAACACAACTTATAATTCCTCTCCAGATATATGTGGACATTTCGCTCGAACATGATTTTGCAAGTGGGGTAATGAATGTAGATTTTGGCACGCAAACATGCAACGTAATAATATGTTACTTGTGGTTTGGCATGGGGCATGAGACGTGGGGTAATGATCATGGGCTTAGGCCTAATTACATGACATCCATACTACTAGGTCTACATATACAAATAACGACTAATACGTACTAGTATAACATATCCCTTCTCATAAAAACAAGACCCACAAAACTTAACTAGAAACGAAGAAAAGACAAAATTGAGTTATTGTTTCCTTTTATAGCTAGCATGTGCGGTGGTTCCGCTCATCTTTCACGTCGACGTACAACACATCATCGTAACACCCTCTTACCTTTTTACCACTTTTAACTCGTAATCGTCACTATCCACTCCAACCAATTTACAAATAAAAAAAAAGGTCAAAGTGTTTAGCTCGGCTACTCCACCAGAGCTTCATTAGCACGACACCACGACAGGTCATTGCAAGTGTTCTTACCAAATAGTCTTGCGAGAAAATGACATCCACATATATCACTAGGAAAAAAAGTACCAACCGGTGAAAAATAAAATTCTATCATAGAATTGATTAATCAATGATATGAACATTTATTTGCGCACGTTTGAGCCCCACCTAAATCAGACATCAATAAAAATGGTCCTTCATCTCAGAGGTTCATTACAAATTTAGTCTTCTCATAATTTAAATAATTGGTCATTCATGTTATGCATCTATTGCAAAGTCAGTCATTGATCACTAACTTGACATTAAGTAGCTAACGACTGTTATCTTCAACAATTTAAAAAAAATTCCATACGAGCTTCATCCTTTATCTTAGAGGTTCATTGAAAATTTAGTACTCAAAATGTAATATTGTATAATGCCCGCGACAATGCGCGGCTTACATCTTCGTTACTTACTATATAGCAGTACATCTTCTATAAACAATAAACAAATAATTGTTTATAACTTCAATTCATCAATAAACAAACAGTTATATAAACCCTACACCCCAATAACCGAAATCACCATCACGTTCATACCACTCACATGGTGAACACAACTTATAATTCCTCTCCAGATATATGTGGACATTTCGCTCGAACATGATTTTGCAAGTGTGGTAATGAATGTAGATTTTGGTACGCAAACATGCAACGTAATAATATGTTACTTGTGGCATTGGCATGGGGCATGATCATGGGGCATGAATGTAGATTTTGGCACGCAAACATGCAACGTAATAATAATGGGACGTGGGGCAATGATCATGGGCTTAGGCCTAATTACATAACATTCATGCTACTAGGCCTACATATACAAATAACGTAGTATAACATATCCCTTCTCAGAAAAACAATACCCACAAAACTTAACTAGAAACGAAGAAAAGACAATTGAGTTATTGTTTCTTTTTATAGCTACCATGTGCGGTGGTACCGCTCATCTATCACGTCGACAACACATCATCGTAACATCCTCTTACCTTTTTACCATTTTTAACTCGTAATCGTCACTATCCACTCCAACTAATTTACAAATAAAAAAAGGTCAAAGTGTTTAGCTCGGCTTCTCCACCAGAGCTTCATTAGCACGTACGACACCACGACGGGATCACCAAGACCCACCCCGACCTCAAGCATTCCCACCCAATCGATGTTGAAATTTAAAGAAAACAAAATGATTATGAATTAGTTATTTTGCACAATTTATACAACACACTCACGTATATAAGCAAGTATATGCATATAAATTACGTCATTTATTATCTACATACTCCCTCCGTTTCATAATTATTGTCTACCGAAAAAAGACACACAGTTTAAGAAAAACATAATCATTACAACTTTTTATTTTAACATTTTATCGAATGACAGTTTTACCTTTAAATAATTACTAATTTATAACTTTTTTAAAGTTTGTAATATTAAACTTAAGTGGGTGATAATGTGATAAACTTGATTTAAAATTTTATTTATTTTTATAAATGAACAATTAATTTGGGATATCTAAAAAAAAGAAATGTAGAAAATAAATTTGAAATGGAGAGATTACATTGTATGTGTTATGGAGTATTTGTTGTCTTTCATAAATTGCAGAAGGTAATATATGGATTAACTAGCTTAAAGACCCGTGGATTCACGGGGTTTTTAAAGAAATATGAAAATGAGATAATAAGAAAACAACGAACGTAAACATGTTTCATTAATATATGAAATAAACAATGAGATAATAGATGAATTATTCGACAATCAATTGAGTTTGTAACAATTAAAATGATAAACATAGATGTTGTTGTCATCTCCAAACCTATCCGTCGTTTGGTTCTCCAAGGTCACCGTCTCCGACTTTCAATATACATTCTGCAAATTCCCGTATTTCGTTCACATCTTCAGGGCGTGATCCTACAGTTAGCCTCTTGTTCACCCTTAACTTTAGAACTTTGTAGCGATCCCACAAGTAAGATTTCCTCAAAGATGCAATAACAATGTCTTCCCGGGTTCCTTTTAAAATTCATATATAGTGGTGGTCAAGGAAGTAGTCAAATCATCATCTAACTGAGTGCATACATGCAGGTCTTGAATAATGTTATGTTAGGAAAGAATGAAAATATAAAATCGCCATCATGGTGGAGAGAACTTTTTAAACTTCCTGATTTTATAAGTCGTAACTAAGACGTATTACATTAATGTAGGAACAAATATTACATGAAAGTTAAAATAAAGTAGTTGTTGGTATAACGAATTTATAATCATATAATTACAAATATATGTATACCAACTATTCCACATTTGTGCCTATAATCAAATTACATTAGAATATAGACTACCTCCATATGAATGTCTCTAATTATTACAACCACATTGATCAAAACCGAATAAACACATGAGTCACCCACTTGAATGGGTCAAAAAATCGTTTAACCCCATATGAACAACGCGTATAGTAATTAATGTGTTGTAAAAAAATTATTGTGTAATTGAAACTGATTAGCTGTGATTGAATGACTTTACAAAAATAAATCAATCAGTTACTTGATTTTTTTTGGCTTCCATATGAACAACGCGGTTTAATTGAGACATTAATTAGTTACCAAAAATGAAATCGTATGAAGTCGTGAATAATGAGATGCATAATCATGTTGTACGCATTAAACACACAACCAATCAGAAGCGAGGCACGTCAGAACATTAATTGAGTCGCCTGCTTCAAAGGGTTGTAAAGTTTTCTCGTTTATTAAATTGTATAGATATAAAGTACAAATCACTTCCTATTCTCATAAAAATAAGACCCACAAAACTTAACTAGAAACGAAGAAAAGACAAAATTGAGTTATTGTTTCCTTTTATAGCATGTGCGGTGGTTCAGCTCATCTCTGATTTCACGTCAACAACATATCATTGTAATATCCTCTTACCTTTTACCACTTTTAACTCGTAATCGTCACTATCCACTCTTAACCAATTTAAAAATAAAAAATGGGCAAAGTTTTTAGCTCAGCTTCATTAGCACGACAACACGGCGGGGTCACCAAGACCCAACCCGACCTCAAGCTAGCATTCCCACCCAATTGATGCCGAGACCATTGCAAGTATTCTTAGCAAATAGTCTTGCGAAAAAATTGATTACATATATCACTAAGGAAAAGAGATCCGGTGAAAGAAAAAATAAAATAAGAATGGTGATGAGGATTTTTACCCACACATTAAAAATATAAGAGAGGAATTTAAAAAGAAATAAATCTATTTTTTTTATATACATCTAAAATATGTAGTTTTGATTTCTTTCTCATTTTTGTTTTTTTGATTTCATTTTTCATTTAATCCAAACACATATCATATCACTGGTTAAAAAAAAGTACCGACCGGTCAAAATAAAGTTTTATCGTAGAATTGATTGATCAATGATATGAACATTAATTTGCGCACGTTGGACCCCACCTAAAGTAAGACATCAATATCATCATATAATCAATAGATCAAATAATGAATATCAATAATGTGTAATAAATCCAACAACTTCATGTGGTGCATATGTATAGTATACCCGACACACGTAACTTTACATTATAAAGCAGACCAATTATTTGTTTCGAAGATCGTTGCTACTAGAATCCCCATAGTCAGCTACCGCGAAAATGCTCGGAGAGGGGCAAATATAGGCCGTCCTCGATCGATTGCTTGAACAGCTTGTCGATACTCTTATTCTTAAAAGGTTCTATTCGTAAACTTATTTGTAAACCATATCTGTTTTATAGTACATTTCATAGCATATATCTTTATAAATTAGTCGTACTATGAAAGTTGACATTATAATAAAGCACCTACTATAAATTAAAGTTACTTAGAATAATTAACACCAAGTGTACCTTAAATTAGTTGTTTATTCAGGTAATTAAGTATATTCAAGGTTATCTAGGGGTGTAAACGAGCCTGGTTGCTTGAGCTTGGCTCGTTTTACATTAAAGAAATTTGAGCTCGAGCTTAGCACATTTCAAGCCTTAATTAGTTGCTCGAGCTCAAGCTCGTTTATAAGAAGTATGGTAAATATCAAAAAAAAAAAAAAAAAAAAAGAAAAGAAAAGAAAAGAAAAAAAAAAAAAAAAGTTGCACAAATCCCTTCTTTTTAACTCTAGTAGTTTTATAGGATTTTCATTTCAATGACTGCATACTTGTTTTGCTGGCTATATATCTGTTTCAGCATCATGAACAATGGACCAGCATCGAATGTGAAATGGTTATATGACAGTCCAATCAATTCTGATGTTGAGGCTAAGCTGAGACGTTTCTTGGTTGAACTAGGAAATGCTGATAGAATACTCGGTATCCAGGTGCTGACATGATCATTTCTTTTAGTTTTGTAATAAACTTTGTTGTAACCTGCTTCATATCAGCTGCAACAAAACCGTCAGTTGGAACTCACACATGCACGAGTTTTAGGTTTTGTATGGTTGTAGTTTACACGAACTATTGTTTTTGTGTTGGTAGGTTTGTGCATACAAAGACGGGAAAGTGATCATTGATACCTCAGCTGGAGTGCTGAGAATAGATGATCCTCGTCCTGTTCAGCCCGATAGCTTATTTAATGTTTTTTCTGTAAGTAAGGGAATCACGGCAGGAATGATACATTGGCTAGCCGATAAAGGGTATGTTCTCTCATTCTCAGTGAATCCGATAATATCCTTGATTTGAATTGTTATAATTGAATCTTCTCTTTGTTTCTCTCTTTATCATTTTCACTTCTTTGTGAATTGTGGCTTTATTGTTATTTATAATGCATCAGTTAAAATTTATATCGAAATCATAATCAAACTGTATAACTATAATCTTTTTTTCATTGTAGGAAGTTGAAGCTTGACGAATACGTTGCAAACATTTGGCCGGAGTTTGGTACCCATGGAAAAGATCGAATAAAGGTCGTCTTCAGGGTGTCTGGATTTGTATTTTGAAAATCTTTATTATCCAAGTATTGTGACTTCCTAACATTAAGAACTCTCTCAATTTTCTTTTGTATTATCTTGCAGGTTAATCATGTACTCACTCATAGTGCTGGTCTGCACAATGCTCTTGCTGGTATTACCGATAATGATCCTGATTTATATTGTAACTTTGACGAGTGTCTAAAACGCATTGCTATGGTCGCGCCTGAGACTGAACCTGGTACCAAAGAGTTATATCACTATCTATCGTTTGGGTGGCTATGTGGCGGTATCATTGAGGTACCATTACTTTCCATGGTAAAACATCTGCATATAAGTATATTTTTAGTACTTTTTAATGACATATTCTTTATTGTGCAGCGTGCATCCGGGAAGAAATATCAAGAAGTTCTTGAAGAAGCTTTCACTCGCCCACTTGGCATTGAAGGAGAGTTCTATATCGGGATTCCTCCCGACATCGAAGAAGCTCGTCTAGCAACTCTCACAATCGATGCACCCGATTTCAGTAAGTTTGTCGCATTCATCGACAGCCAAAAAAACTCTGACACCGCAAGAATGCCTTCATCATTTACATTCAGCATGCTTGAAAACCTTATTCCATTATCCAACACGCTCAGATTTCGTCGTGCAATACAACCAGCTGCCAATGCACACGTATCCGCACGTGCATTGGCCCGCTACTATGCCACCCTTGCTGACGGTGGTGTGGTCCCAACCAACACAAATGAAGTTGTCCCTAGTATCTTCACCAACCCGAAAGACAAAATCCATGATGCCATTTTGGGAAGGGGGGATTATAATGATTTAATCCTCCCGAGAGGGTCATTCGGGCTCGGGTTTCACAGGGTTTTCGCAACCAACGGTTCATTAATTGGGTTTGGTCACATGGGTTTAGGTGGAGCTACAGGATACTGTGACATAAACAACCGTTTCGCTATTGGTGTGACACTAAACAAGTGTTCTTCCGGTGGTTTGACCGGGGAGATAATCCAGTTTATATGTGCAGAACTTAATCTTCCTTTACCACAGGAGTATGCAGTATCAAGTGAGATTCCTATTCCAGTTTTCAAATAAAGGAGGTTTGGTCCAAACCTTTGGAGTAAAAAATTCTGATAAATGTAACTTAGCAGAATTAAGACTGTTTCAGGAACCATAAATTTGATGTGGATCGAGCCAATAAAGTCATCTTTTCTTCATAGTTTGGTTGTAACTTCTGTTATTATTGTTGCTTAAAAAAATGTAACCACCCAATTCATCTGGAAAGAGAGGTGTGCAAAATCAGTTCAGCGTGTTGCAGAATGTTTTATACAGAGTTCATCTGTAGCCTGTACACATATGGCAGAAGATCAAAATAGCACAAGATACAATAACAAACAAGACGGCCTAGTGGCTTATCGAAACTGCTCATTTTCCCACTACCCTAAATTAAATGTCCACCCACAATGACATTCACTTAATACTGCAGCTAGTACCAAACTATACTACATCAGGATCATGTCACAATATTCAAATCATATAAGTATTACATAAATTACAAAGGACAATAGAATACAATAGGAGGCTCAGGAGAGGCTATAACGTAACGAAACCCTTTATTTTTCTGTTCAAACGTTACGATGAGAATCCAAAGGCCATATATCAGATACACAGCTTCCAGCATCACCACTTATACCATTTTTCACATTACCGTTGAAAATGTCGGGATTAGTACCTAGTCCAACCATCACGTGTTGACCTGGAACAGAAAGGCCAGGGTGGGACCCATGGTCATCCCCACGAACAGTTATGGTTGGAGAGACGTTGCCCATTCGAGACATGTTTTGATTATTGAACATCTGGGGAGTGGCTAAATGGTTCTGAAGAAGGTGGCTTAGGCTAGATGTTAATGAGCCCCTAGCGACCATATCTTCCGCCAGCTTCACCTGTGATAGAACATATTTCTATTAGCAACACATAAACGTTCTTTGGAAATTTGGGGGCTTTTGGTAGAGCCTTAGCCCTTAAGTCTAGTAATTAAGATCGAGCATACTACCTAAGATGACCCAAACACTTTTTGCCCTTAGTTTATTGTTGATGCCTTTAAATATATCAGAAAAACTATATTGTTGCAATGACAAAACAATAGGGCTAATTGCACAGAAATGTATCTAACTTGTCACTTTTTATAGTTCTGTGTAGCCAATTATTTTTTTTTCTAGATATATGTAGCATGCTTTTAAACTTTTTGGTGTATCGTATGACCAATTTTGTGAATTATTTGACCGATTTACTTCTCTTCCGGTTAAATTTGAGTGTATAAATTAAGGGTAATATCATCAAATAATACACACAATTTATCACACGATACATCAAAAAGACCGAATTCAAAAGTATGCTACATAGATCTAGAAAAATAAAATAAAATAATAATTGGCTACACACAACTATAGAAAGTGACAAGTTAGATACATATTTACGTACAATGAGCCCCCAAACAATATGAGCTATATTTCTTTCTATTTTATTTTATTTTTTGCCAATCCAAAAGGCGTGATAATACTACCAACACAAGTGCATCTCATCGCAAAGAATTCAGTCCCAAAATGCTACACTTAAAAGTTTCAAACTTGACAAGTTTAGGATTTTGAAGATCTCCATCGACAGTCGGAATATGATATTTGGATTATTTGGCCAAAGTAACCACTTAATATTAAGAGCTGGACTTTAATTCATGGTTAAGAGATAACAATACCTTAGCTCTCAAGGCTTCCACATCTGACTTGAGCACTCGGTTGTTAGTTGAAGCATCTTTGAATTGTTGGCTAGCATTTGTTAGTTGCTTAAACAAAGTTGAGTACTCTCCTCGCAATTGCTCCACCTGAAATGGAGATACTTGGTTTCAATTGAAACTCATTAACAGAGGGTCCTAATTTGACAAATTTACTTATTGTTGGGTTAATCATGAATTCATGATTACTTTTTATCGCTAACAGATCAAATGATTTATGCTAAATTATCTAACGAAAAAGGAAACAGGTCAATTGGTCAAACCAGTTAAAATTAAGTCATCCGAAGTACATTCACATGCCAAATTATCTCTACATCGCTTTTACTAAAGAGTTAGGATTTTTGTAAGATGAAGTGTTATACAAAATAGAAAAAGTGGATATAGAATGTGTTTGTGGGTTGTCCCAATCTAGCCCAACCTGTTTCAACCCACGCTTCAAAGTCACGCATTTTGACTCTAAGCCCAGCCGGCTCATTTGGACACATATACTCACAAAACTTCATAAATTAGCATTCCCTCTACGTGTTCCTATGTTCAATTTGTATTTCCAGAAATATTGCAATTGCTTTCTTCATTTATTGTTAAGGAAAACTAACAATAAGTAGAACAATAGTAAGGGACGTACTTGTTGCTCAAGATCTGTTAGATGTGCTTGCTTTCTTTTTCTCGAGCGCCTAGCAGATTCTCTATTTGAAACCATCCTAATATCATAGCCAGCCCATATTAGATGTAGGATTGACTAACCTTCCTTTCATGACTTCATGAGAAATTTTTTACCTTTTAATCCGTTTAACATCCATTTGATCGTTGCTCTGTTCACATTGACCAGCTTCAATCTCCGTATCATCATCATCTGATTGATCATCATCACTGGTTGCCCCAATCACATTGTTATCCCGCCTTTTTGGTTTGATATCCGAGGTTGGACTATCAGCTGAACAAATATGAATCTATCACCAACTAACCTTATTCGTGTAATACTGAGACCGAATTTTAATGTGTTTAAAGGAGTGTTTTGAAGTTATATGTTATGCTGTTTGGATGTGTTTATGCTATGTGAGCTCGTAAATATATATTCAACCAATTGTTTAAATATTTGACAACTTTTTAACAATTTATGGAACTAAATGATGAAATGCCCATAAAGATGTTTTTCGTAAGATGAGAGTCAGCTAAAATTATATGGTGAAAGCATTTTACAAAAATAAGAATATGATACGAAGATTTTCTCAACTTATAGTTTTCACGAAGGGAATCAGATAATCTTATTCTACCTTGTGATAATTAATCTGGTTGCAGCTAGTTCAATCTGATTATCCAAAACTAAGTGATGTGTGTAGAACATAAAACTGATTATAAGATTCCTGTGATTAGAGGGCATAATTAGCTTCAAACATCATTATTTAACATCTAAATCTGAAAATCAGAAGCAATCTCTTGTTATCTAAACATTAAAAACTGAAACGAGATAGTCGGTACAAAAGCAGATCCAAACACCCCTTAAATTTATTTCAGTACTAACAAAGCCCCACATAAAACGGGTCTACACACATACACAAATAAATCAAAGTGACTTGGCGTACCACATATCGACGACTGGGAATCCATAGTCATCGTGACACTAGAGTTCTTCGGAGTAAGATTTTGAGACCAGAGAGGGTTTGCAGCCATTCCACCACAGTTTGAAAATCTATTTACATTATCCTGTAATCCAAATAGTTACACTTACGCTTCAGCAAATATCACAAAGCTTGACAGAAGAAAAGAGGATAATTAACAGATCAACTGACAGATAATCGAAATGAACTGATAACTTGAAAACCTACATTATCATGTAACCCAAAAAGTTAATCATATAGTTTGATGCTTATTCTTTAATCAAAAACACATTGAAACATGAACTCAACTACAATCAAACATAACAACCACAAATAAAAAGTAATGATTATATACGCATATGGGGCCTATTACCTACCATCCACTTGATTCAACATACTAATGAGGGAATCTTACATCAATAAAATAATAAGAAATTCAATAAATTCTGTGTTTTTTTAAGAAAAATGAGACAAATAAGAGTAAACATTCAAAATGATATTACAAATTCAACGTAGTTCTTGTATTTTGTTGAAATTTAGATTCTAACCTTCCATCAAGCAGCTTCTCATCTCTTAATAAAGTTATTTCGATAAGTGGATGTCTATTGTCTAATTGTAAACAGATAAAAATGAGAACCACAATCAATCAAAATGACATAATCACAAGTATAAAGTACTGAATGAATAAAATATTAATGAACTAAGCAAATGAACAACTGGTTAGGCGAGATTTGGGGCCTACCCACCGATTCAACATAGTGATACAAGAATCTTACATTAACAAACAAATAAAAGCTCAATAATTCGATGTGCATGTATGATCAAGACATATAAAACTAAATAATCAAAACAACCTTCCAAATTCAAATTTAGTTCTTAATAATTCTTAAAATTCATATTAGAACCTAGATTGCACCAAATCATGACCACATAATCACAAGTACTACTTATTATCGACAACAATAAAGCACAAAAACAACAAATTATGTTAAATTTGGGGCCTGCCTACCTAACTACAGATCCAATACAATATTCTAACATTAATAAACTTAATAAATTCAACCACTGTGCGTTTGAATGTGTAATCGATCGTACGAAAACCACAAACCGGATTTCAGCTAGACCGGTAGAAATAGGTTACCCATCATCATTACAAGCAAAATAACAAGTACAAACTACTGACTTACTAAAAGATTGATGACCTAAACTTAACATCCAATTAGGTCAAGTGGCCTACCTAAATACAAATAACAACAAATAACAGATTCACTAACAGTGTCTGTAACCATTTGTAGTACGAAACAACATTCCGAGATTGGCTGGCTTTCTGGTAATCATTAGTTAACTACAGCTATAATCTCGACCACAAAGTACTGAATCACTAACTACTTAATATATTAACATAAACAAGCAACTGAACATCAAATTAGGCCAACTCTGGGGACTACCAACCCAACAAATCCTTAACTAAACATACTAATACTATAAACAAATAATATATTCACTAACTATGTGTGTTTAGTGCGTGTAATCAATCGTAACAGAAATCAAGCTGAATTGAACAGATTCACCAAGTGTACTTCAGTGTGTCTGATTATATCTAATTATTGTGCCGAACAGATAGATCAATAATCAGATATATATAAACTCACTAACTCTGTGTATTTCACTGTGTGTGTGACCGATCCTAACAGAAGCGAAACTGAATTAGTGTACAGAACAGATATATCGATAAACACATAACTAATTCACTATGTGTTTCTCAGTGTGTATTTACTCTCTGTAAATCAATCGTAACATTTAACAAATTTACTAACCATATGTATTTACTGTGTGTTTTCACTCTGTGTGTAACAGAAACTATACCGAATTAGTGTACGGAAGAGGCAGATCACCACCAGCGTAGTTTTTCCGATCAAATCCTACACCGTCAAACAAACCTCCCCCGGCAGCGACTGACGGCAGATGATGGTGATTCCGGTGGTGATCAAAACCAGGTCCGATTGAATGCTTCAAAAGTTCATCAATATCATATTCTGAAACATTGAATTGTTCGTCTTCTTTTCTATTATTGTTGTATTTATTATTCATCATGTATGTGTGTGTGTGTGTGTAAAATTTTATAAAATGAATAAGAGTGATTTTTATAATAGCAATGTGACGGTATAAAAAAAGGTGGTTTGGATTGTTTACTCATAAGTAAGGATATGAAAGGGAAGGATTGAATCGGAAGTGTGGTACAAAAAAGTGGGTTTAGGAAAGAGGAAGAAGACAAAGGTGAAGTAGCTTTCTGGAAAGTAAAGGTGGCTTAAAAAGTTGTGACCGTGTGTATGATTGTGAGTATTGGGATCAAAGTCCTCGCATCTTTGTCTCAACGTCAACTTTGTAAGAGTAAGTCACATCTTTAAGACTAGCGGTAATAAAAGTATTACCATGCGTCTTGTGTCAACATGGCACCCCCAAAGACTAGTCTTCATTGTTACACTCACCTCTAAAGACGAATTGCTATCCGAGCTCTCTTCTTGAATTGCTCATTCAATGAGCACTCTCCATATTATGCCTTGAAGAGGACTCGAGTTTTCATGCAACTATGGGACGACCGAGTGGTGGAGGTGTTTGTGTAGGTGTGTGTTTGGTTTTGGTTTTTGTGGGGCATATTTTTGTTTAAGTGAGGAATGTTTTGGTGGTGATGTTGGTGGTGCTATTACACTATGTTGGTGGTGATGTTGGTTGTGGAGAGAGAAACTGGCGTGGCGCTGAGTTGGTGATGGTGATGTTAGTTGTTAACTTGTTATTATCACTAGCCTAATATAATGCGGAGAAGTAACTTTTTTTCTCCAAAAGAAAATGTTTTTCAGTGGTTATTTCAATAAGTGGATGTCTATAGTCTAATTGGAAAAAGTTTCAAACGAGAACCACAATCAATCAAAATGACATAATCACGAGTATAAAGTACTGAATGAATAAGATGTTAATGAACTAAGCAAATGAACAACATGTTAGGTCAAATCCGGGGCCTACCAACCGATTCAACATAATGATACAAGAATCTTACATTAACAAATGAATAATAAGCTCAATAAATCAATGTATCCGCATCTATGATCAAGGCATATAAAACAAAATAATCAAAACGACCTTTCAAATTCAAATTTAGCTCTTAATATTTCTTAAAATTCATATTAGAAACTAGACTGCATCAAATTATGACCACATAATCACAAGTACTACTTGTTATCGACAACAATAAAGCACAAAAACAACAAATTATGTTAAATTCGGGGCCTACCTACCTACCTACAGATCCAATACAATATTCTAACATTAATAAACTTAATAAATTCAACCACTGTGCATTTGAATGTGTAATCTATCGTACGAAAACCACAAACAGGATTTCAGCTAGACCGACCGACATAGGTTTCCGATCATCATTACAAGCATAATAACAAGTACAAACTAGTGACTTACTAAAAGATTGATGAACTAAACAACTTAACATCCAATTAGGTCATGCCTGTGGCCTACCTACCGAACTGCAAATAACAACAAATAACAGATTCACTAACAGTGCGTGTAACCATTTTTAGTACGAAACAACGTTCCGAGATTCGCTGGCTTTCTGATCGTTATTAGTTCATTACAGCTATAATCTCGACCAATAAGTACTGAATCACTAACTAATTAATATATTAGCATAAACAAGCAACCGGACATCAAATTAGGCCAAATCTGGGTCCTACCAACCTAACATATACTTAACTAAACATACTAAAACTATAAACAAATAATATATTCACTAACTACGTGTGCTTTGCGTCCAATCAATCGTAACATAAATCAAACAGAATTAAACAATTTCACTATGTGTATTTATATCTAATTATTATACAGAACAGGTAGCTCAATAATCAGATATATAAACTCACTAACTGTGTGTACAAAACAGATATATCAATAAATACATAACGAATTCACTAGGTGTGTGTGACCGATTGTAACACAATACAGACCGAAATAGTGTACAAAACATGTAGATCAATTCATCAATAAACAATTAACGAATTCACTAAGTATGTATTTTGGAGTAGGGCTGAGCAAACGACCCGAATGGACCGGACCGACCGAGACCGGACCGAACCAACCACATTCAGTCCGGTCCTCGGTCTTAGCTTTTTGGCTAATTCGGTCTTCGGTCCGGTCCGGTCCAGACCAAAAACCGATTATTTGGCCTTGTTTGACCGGACCCGACCAACGGACCAACCGAGACCGGACCAGACCGACCACATTCGGTCTAGTCCTCGGTCTTGGCTTTTTATCTATTTCGGTCCTCGGTCTGGTCCTGGACCGATGCTCACCCCTATTTTGGAGTGTGTGTGTGTGATTACTATGTGTAATCAATAACCGAATAATATATATTCACTAACAGTGTTTTTTAGTGTGTTTACTGTGTGTAATTAACCGTAACAGAAATCAAGCCGAAATAGATTCACTAATTACTGTGTGTGTTTCAGTGTGTGTTTACTGAACAAGTAGATCAATAAACAAATAACAAATTCACTAATTACTGTGTGTTTTTCAGTGTGTGTATAACTAATCGTAACAGAAACTACAACGAACTATTGTACGGAACAGGTAGATCAATAATTTCACTAACTGTGTGTGTTTCAGTGTGTACTTACTGTGTGTATAACTGATTGTAACAGAAATAATACCGAACTAGATCAACAAAACACATTCACTAACTGTGTGTAATTTAGTGTGTGTTTACTGTGTGTAATTATACCTAATTATTGTACTTATAATAGATAACAAATTCACTAACTGTGTGTAACTGTGTATGTATTTACTGTGTGTAATTATAATTATTGTACTTATAACAGATAACAAATTCACTAACTGTGTGTAACTGTGTATGTATTTACTGTGTGTAAATTAGTGTGTGTGATTATACCTAATTTTTTTTTTAGAAAGGCAACAATCAACAGTAAATTAGTGTGTGTGTGATTATACCTAATTATTGTACCTAACAGATACTGTAACAAATTCGCTAATTACTGTGTGTTTTTAGTGTGTGTAATCAACAGAAATCAAACCGAATCAATCAACAGTAATAAATTCACTAACTGTGTGTTTTTTCAACTGTAACAGAAAGTATAACTAACAGTTGTACGGAACAGGTAGATCAATTATTTCACCAACTGTGTGTATTTCAGTGTGTGTAACTGAATCGTAACAGAATTTATACCGAATTAGTGTACGGAAGAGGCAGATCACCGCCGGCGTAGCATTTCCGATCAAATCCGACACCGTCAAACAAACCTTCAGGTCCGATTGAATGCTTCAAAAGTTCTTCAAGATCATATTCTGAAACACTGAACTCTGCTTCTTCTTCTTTTTTGTTATGAAAATTATTGCTATTCATTGTGTATGTATGTGTGAGGGGAGGGGAGGGGAGTGTAAAATTTTATAAAATGAGTTTTGATGGTTTTTATAGTAATAATTACTTCATGAGTAAGGATGTGAAAGGTGAAAGAGGAAGAAGACAAAGGTGAAGTGGGGTTTGTGGAAAGTAAAGTGGAGTTCAAAAGTTTTGTGACTAACTCGTGTGTGCGAGTGGCCGTGTCTGTGATTGTGACTTGTCAGTGTCGTACTATAGGGGTCATTTCAAGGGGCGTCAGGGAGAAAATTAACTTCCCTGTGGCTACGAAGGTTTATCTGCGATGACGGCTACTGAGGTTCACCTGCGATGACTTTGAGCTATTTAAAAAGGCATGAGTTAACCGGACCCTTTATAGGGAGGGTTTGTGGAAGACAGTGTTGCTGCCGCCTGTATTATCTGCATTAAAACTTGTACATTTTGACTAAAGTAGATGGACCCTCATGATAGGGAGGGTCCGATTAATACATCCCTTTAAAAAATAGTTGTTTTGATATTAGTCAGCTCACAATGTTGAGTCAGAACCTAGGTAAAAAACTAAATAAGTAAATAATAAATAAAAAATTATATAAGTATACAAGTTTCAAAATAATTTTATATTATATAAGCCCACAAGTCTCGAAATAAGCCGAAAATTGTAGCTTATGAAATATAAGCCGAAAAACAAATAAGCTTATAAGCCATATTAAGCTTAAACAAACACCCCTTAGGATTGTCCCTGCCAATCTACACTTTTTGACCAACAAAAACACCCCTTAAGTGTAGTAGTGGTGAACATAAAAAGATCAACATTTTCAATGTCATGTCAGCTTTTTTTTTTCGAATAATTTTATAATTAATTTAGTGCAACAAGGAGATGTACATTTTTTTTTTCAATTTTCATTTTTTAAGAATATAATTAAGATTTCATTAATAATTAAAACATTGTATTAATAATTAATTATTATATAATAAAAAAATATCACTTAAAAGGCACGTATTTTAACTTAGTTATTTATAAATAAAAATAACAAAAGATATAAACCTCAAAATAGAGAGGAAAAAGACAAAGATGAAGTGACTTTCTAGAAAGTAAAAGTGAATTCAAAAGTTGTAATCAAAAGTTGTGACTCGTGTGACCTTGTGTTTAATTGTGACTTGCAAGTAGGGGCCATCTCAAGAGACGTTTGTTTTAAGGGTGAGTTTGGTTTGTATACGGGGTTTGGTTTAGGATTTTTATTTCGTTAGGATTTGTATTTGCTTTAACGGCCGGTTTGATATGTGGGATTTGTTTAGGTTTTGAATTTAATAAATGCAAATCATGTGTTTGTTGTGTGTTGACGTATATGGTCTGATAGACCTGATCTCTTCATACCCCGGAAGGACGGCAGAGGCCGAACGGTACAGGACGACAGAGACCGAATGGTACAGGACGGCAGAGACCGAACGGTACAGGACGACAGAGACCGAACGGTACAGGACGACAGAGACCGAATGGTACAGGACAGCAGAGACCGAATGGTACAGGACGGCAGAGGCCGAACGGCACAGGAAGGACGGCGCAGGCCGAACGGCATGGACGAAGGTCACTGATGAAGAACGACACATCGCATTGACCATCAGGTAATATGTTCTCTATTGATGTGACCACACGTGTACCTACTACCCAGGTTTTAAGGGGATGTGTCCCCTACGATGATGTCATCTACAGTAGCCAAGGTACTATAAATACTCCACTTTTATTGGTTATATGGAGGATCTAAGACCTCCCACCTCTCTCTACTTTCTCTCTCTAGAACTACTCTCAACCAGAGGGCTCATCCCTCCATATTTATATCCCTCCATGCTTAGAGTATTGGACTGACTTGACCGTCGGAGGGTGGTCCCGGGGCTCCGGCCTCGGGACTCCTTCTAACGGGTTCTTTCTTGTTTGTAGCATGCTTCAAGGCTCCTGACAAGGATGAATGGCACGTGGGACCTGCCTAGCGGAATTATGCTTCGACAAATTGGCGCCATCCGTGGGACCCGTTATTCAATCTACCAGAACTAAGGATGACGGGCCTCGCTCTTCTAGGACCTCCATCATCCGTTCGGCACGTCCCTTCGGAGGTGGATCGTCTACCCTCCTTCCAGAGGAAGGATGATACCAGAGGTGGTTCGTCCACCGTCCCTTCGGAGGTGGATCTTCTATCACCGTTCGGAGTGCTCTCCGTTGGTACCATTCTTCCATCCGGGTCGTTCGGTATAGTTCAAATCGGTATGGGAGGGAGATACTATATCATTCGGAGGTTCCTCCATCTGGCTTTCCGGAGTGATACCCTCCATCATCCCTGCGCTCCATCATCCCTTCGGTATGGATGGAGGGCTGACGTGGGACCATAAGGTGACTTGTACGTGTCAGTTGCATGGCTAAAATTCGTGGAAACTCACCTTATAATCAGAGAAAAAGCAAACATATATAATTTCACTATTGATCGTCTACCCTCCTTCCAGAAGATGGATGACAACGGAGTCGGTTCATTTGTTGTCCTTCCGGAAGCGGCTCATCTACCGTCCTTCCGAAGGTGGGTCTTCCATCATATAAGGAAGATGGTAGTATGGACATCGTGTATGGATCGTTCGGTCATTGTTGTTCGGATTGGTACCGTTGTGCCACCATTCGAAAAGGGGGCGTTGGTATGGACGTTATATATGAATCTTCCGGTATGATGCCTTTCGGTGGGGGGACCTTCATCAACCCCTCGATATAAAAAAGGGGAGTAGTATCATTCACTCGGCATGACACCCATGGACGGTGAAAAAAGAGTTCTGGTATTCGCTTCGGTTCTGGTCGTTCGGTATGCGGAAGGAACGTTGCATCATTCGTTTGTAAAAAGGTCATTCAGCATGATGTGTTTCAGAAGCCATCAATGGCAAGGATAAGTCCCTTCGGTAGCCATGGCATGGCTAACAAGCTACTGAGTCGAGACGTTTGGACAAATAGTGTACGTATCATTCGGATGCATGGTTTCACGCCTACTTTGTAAGTAATATTATTTCCTTGCTTTCTCTATCTCTGCCACGAGAACATAAGTACGACATGTTAGGTTCATGGCCATGCTAACATCATTCAAATGCTTAAAACAAAAGAAACATGGATGATGTACAAACAATACAGCCTATGATACGTATGACACGACATCAGGTGGGTAAAGCAATATTGCACATGGTATACCTCACGTGATTCACTTTCTTAAGTACTAGTTTAATTAATAAAATAAGGAGTTTGTCTATCTCCTTATACTTTTGAAAATAACATTAAATAAGGAGTTTGTCAATTTCTGTCTCCGCGGTAAAAGATAATCATCGAATGTTTGTGATCATGTAAGTTGCGGTAAATCTTCTCACTTAATCCGAAGATCCGGCTGGATGACTTTATGAGCGAGAATACTCTCTTGTGCCCCGGTTTTCGATCGTCAACATTGTGTTTATTTTGTTTAAAATTGAGACTCAACCCTAATGGTTCACACTTTTTAAAAGTAGGGGGAGGGGTGGGGTTTGATAAACATTTATGTTTTTTGTGAACCTCACTTACAATTCTACTCTCATTTATTTCTATCTATTTTTAATAATAATATTTTTTATTATAAAAATATTATATAAAATAATTAATACTATTAAATATTATTTTCTCTCTCCTACATTAAATTCAAATCAAAATTCAACTTTACATTCAAATCCAAATCATAATCTAAACCCATCTACAAACCAAACAGGCCCTAAATTTATGAAAATTAATATGAGAGAGAAATAACAATTATATAATAGGCTTTTAAATAAATGTGATAGAAAAAAATATTGTTTAAAATGAAAACATGCATATACGTAGGGCTGAGCATAATAGACCGTAGATCGGACCAGACCGAACATATTTTGGTTCGGTCTTCAGTCCATCCTTTTTCTCATATTTGGTCCTCTGTCTGGTCCAGTTCGTGTCGGTGTTACGTAAAACCGACACGAGACATTTCGGACCGGAACCGACCGAGACATGGACCGAACATTTCGGTCTGGTGTTTTGGACCAAATCGGTTTTTAGTCCGGTATGGTTTTCAGACCATGGTTAGCCCTGCATATACATGTAGAAAAAAGAAATATATAAATGTATTATGTGCGAGAAATGATTTGCCAAAACCCACCAAGTTTCCCTCATAAATGTACTATGTGAGAGAAATAATATATGACTCAACCCAAACCCTATTTGTAAACCCACCAAACAAACATCCCTTAAGTTATTAAGCCACAAAATTCAAGCTTATGAAATATAATTAGAAATCAAATAAACACACAATTAAATTTAAGGGTAAATGCTACAAATTACAAATGTACTTTTAAATTTATGCCGACTTGAAACACGTACTATTTTATTCAATGACTTCAACAACATACTTTTAAATTTTGTTTCGACTTCACCAATACGACCTGCTAAACTTGCATCGTTAGTCCTTTACACTAACGTCCGTTAGTAAATAACTCAAAACGTGTAAAAATTGATGAAAATGTAAAAGAAGGACTAGAACGTGTTAAAATAAATGAAAGCGAGCAAAAACGAATGAAAACGTGTAAAAACGGACGAAATCGTAAGAAAACTAAATTTTAAGTTATTTACTAACGGCCGTTAGTATAAAGGACTAAGTGACTAACGATGCAAGTTTAGCAGGTCATATTGGTGAAGTCGAAACAAAATTTGAAAGTACATTGTTGAAGTCATTGAATAAAATAGTAAGTATTTTAAGTCGGCACAAATTTGAAAGTGTGTTGATAATTTATAGCATTTACCCTATAAAAGGGGCACTTTCTTAATATCTTTTAAAAAGAAAATAAGTTAAAACTTCATAACCTAATAGGAGTTGAGATCCATGAAGAACTCATACATGCCATAGAACCTATCAACCAATCATAGCCACTCATTTATATTTTTCACCTTTTTTTCAAAACAACATATATCTTGCAAACGGTAAATCTTCAAGCTACAAAAAAAATATCATCGCGACGAGAATTAAATGATCTTTCTATAGATATGCATTGTTATATACTTTCGACGAACTTTTTTTTCGCCCAGAAAGAATCATATATGATTCGTAAAAATCATATATGATTCGTAAAAAATCATATATGATTCGATTCTTCGAATCATATATGATTTTTCTGGGCGAAAAAAAAGTTCGTCGAAAGTATATAACAATGGATATCTATAGAAAGATAAAAGCTTGACGATTTACGGTTTGCGAAATATTTAAGTTTTAAAAAAATGGTGGAAGTTTATTTTTTTATTTTGATAAAAAACATGAGTGGTTAAAATTGCTTGATAGGTTCTATGGTAAAAGTTGGATCTATAAAGAACTTTTGTCAACCTAATAGAGAATAAAGCGTGTATACATGTGTTAAAGATTCCTTTTTTTGAATTGTTTGACAAGAAAAAACACACTATTGAATATTGAATTCAACGTAGGTTACAAACTATATTATTCAAGCATAATATATAAAGACAATGCATAATAGAAATTCTAACGGGTCTAAGCTTACAGATGGGCTTGGGCTGCTAACATATCTATCTAATACTCTTTCGCAATTGGAGCGTCGAAATCACGAAAATTCAAACTGGAGAGAAGACATAAAACATTTAATTTGTTGATGAAGATATCCGATGTGACAACTGGCAAAATAGGGAGCCATTTATAAAACCCGCATTACATTAAAATTATAAATTGGAATATTTGAAAAGTTTATTGTGACGAGATATTTTACGAACGTTGGTACGTGATTTTTAATCGTACGATGTTTATGAGATTTGATCATTTATTTATGGTTTGCTTTGATTCGGTCGTGATGATTTATTGTGAGATCGTTATTTTTGGCACTACATTGACTCCGGCACTAGGTTAACCTTACAATTTTAATTTCATTTTATTATTGGATCGGATATTATTATTTTTGGAACGGGTTCGGTTTGAAAGACATTTGGGTATTTAAGTTTCGGGTTGGTCCGTGTATTGACACCGGGCTACTAAATCCCTACACCCACTATTATTATCTTTAATATTAAAAAGTTTATCACTTTTTTTTTTTTTTTTTTTTTTTTTTTTTTTTTTGAGTAATAACAAAATCGTCCTTGTGGTCTGCTCCTTTCATTAGCAAAACACAACCATCACCAACATCTCACCAATACTCTCTCTCTCTCTTCTTTTAAACACAACACCACCGCCACCCTTTTACCACTATAGCGCCGCCACCGCCGCCCTCACCATAAAAACAACACCACCATCTTCACCATCTTTTCGAGATCTATCTATTGGTACCAATCACGCGCTGTAACTCCCACCATAACACCTAATTCGATTTTAATCCTCACGAGTTCATCACCACTTTTTATTATTTCTTGAAGATCTATTCGTTTTGGCTTTGGTTTTTGAAGGTAGGTCGAGTTTTGACTCGGGTTTGTGTTCAAATCGTGACTATGGGTCACGGTTTCATTTCTCTTTCGGGTTTTCATGGATTTTGAGACAAGAATTAAATGGGTTTTGATAATAATGGTTAAATGGAAGTTTGGTATCCGGGTGTGAATGTTTCCGATGGGTCGAACCTCGACCGAGAATTATGCTCTCGGTTTGGGGTAGTTTTGGGTCGATTTTATTGACCTTTGATGTATATATTTGACGTTTGGTTGCTCTCGGTTATGTTTGGTCGACCCTTGTGGTCGTTGGTATTTTTGGCCGAACACCCCCTAGGGGCTGTTTTGGTTCGATTGAGCTCAAGGAGCTAGCCGAGACTCGTGAGTCTCGGGTGTGGCTTCCGTTTCATGTTTTGAGTATTTGTTGACCCGGGTTGACTTGGTAACTCAACCCGTTGCTTATTTGGTTTTCGGACAATATGTTACTTGTGCTTATTATTTATATTTTTGTAGTGATTGCGATGTGGGCATTGGTATATTATTCGGACGCGATGCGGTATTTCTTGATTGTGAGTATATTTGGAGTTGTGTTGACGAGTATGGAATTGGGGACCGATTGTGAGACGGTCAATTAGATGACGGAGATAGGTTAGTTGGGTACCGTAGTCGGACCCTCATGTTGTAGCACGTGGATATGGGATTGTTTGGACGGAGTTGATATATTTATTATTGTGGCTTGATTTTTATTATTTGGAGTTTTGGACTTGGACTATGAGCCGAGGGTCATGACTCGGACATGTGACCAAATTCTATGACTCGATAAATATTTAAAAGTCGATATTAAAAACAATACTCGTAATAATATTATTAAGAATATAATCGTTTATATACGTATATAGACGTGTTAAACGTATATATATATATATATATATATATTAATAATAAAACGATCACGAGTAAACGTTATAATAATATAACGATAGTTATTATGCTATGCGAATAGTGTAATAAATGTCGGACTATTGTTATAAATAATAACTATATAAGTAATGGCGAAATAATAAGTCGGGTAAATAATAATTAAAAATGTGATTTTGTATATAAATTAGAAACTTATCGAGTTATACGAATTGTGGTTCTTTAAAGTCCAAGTGGGCTTTATATTGTGACTTTCGTGTTGTCACGGATATATGACGATTAATATAAACATTTTATATACCGAGTGACTTATTCTAGATCGAGTTATTTGACGATATAAAATGAGTATATTAATGGGCATCGTATCCCACGACGCCCATAGGATGTGGTATATATTTTAGGGTAATAAATTACTATATGTCTCGTGGAATTTGGCCGATTCGACGATATATATAGGGAATTCATTGGACTACGACATATACCAAAAAGAATCTTTTGTGCAATGTGCTTTAGGTTGGGTATAATTTTGGAACGATATATTACGTAAATAAATATGGGAGATTATCAAATCGACGGATTTAATAAGCTTCGATAATTATTTAAATAATATGTTCCGGCTAATATTAGACCTATAATTGGTTTATCATTTTTGTTTGTTGTGGCTTTTTGGTTTGAGATGTGTCGACCCTCCACCCATATGGATACCAAACGTCAAACTTCAAATTAATATGAAGTTAATTCGAGAAATGGATATTTTTGTAAAGTAAAATGGAATACGTTCGGGAATGGGAATATTTGATTTTGAGGAAATGATTTCTGAACGAGTTTGATATTGTTAGGAAGTGCCGAGTCTGTAGTCGCCGTTACGTGAGTTGCTTGAGATTACTTACGTCTTTCTTCTATCGTTTCTTTTGGGGATTTCTGGACTTGAGGTGAGTCATAGCCCCACTTTTACTCTTGAACTTTGTTTTCAATACTTGGGGTGAGAAACGTGCAAATGTTTTATGTGGACTATTATCGCTTTGTTTATTTAAAACTTGCTATGCTTATAGAACTAGGTAGGATTAAGCGAGGCCTAGTCCCGAACTAGGTAAGCTATTGATTCGGTTATTGAGCGAGGCCTAGTCCTGAACTAGGTAAGCTATTGATTTGGTTATAGAGCGAGGCCTAGTCCCGAACTAGGTAAGCTATTAATTTGGTGATTGAGCGAGGCCTAGACATGAGCTAGGTAAGCTAATGATTGGTTGTTGTGCGAGGCCTAATCCCGAACTAGGTAAGCTATTGGATGGATTATAGAGCGACGCTTAGACTTGAGCTAGGTAAGCTATTGATTTGGATTGATTTGAGCTATAGCGTGCACCTATAGGGTTATTTGATTTGATTTGGTTGGATTATATTGGTTGGATATTTTGGTTGGATGATTGAGGCCTAGTCTAGCTAGCAAGCGTTTTGCGTATATGTCCACTATATTGAATTATGAATCTAAACCTATGATCTCACCAGCGAAAGCTGACTTTTAGCACGTTTTCTCAGGTAATTAAGTGATGCTCTATGGATGCTTGGGATTGGAGGCTTGGCATTTGGCACCGGTTATGGATCTATATTTCTAAAACTCTGATAACTATTGTGGACCTATATTTATTTCTTTTGGGCCTGACTTTGGATGATTTTGGGATAATGTAAACTTTAAACCCCCGCGTGGTTGTATTTTTATTATGTTTACTTTATCTCGTTCTTTTATGTCTTGTGTTTGGATACCAATCCCGTAGCACCCCGAAAGCTTGTTGAGTCTTTCGCTGTACCAAATTTTGGGGGTGTTACAGATTGGTATCAGAGCCAAGGTTATAGAGAACTAGGTAAATAGACACCTAAACTATAACCGATTTTTATAGAAAACGATCCTCGACCATTGCCCGCCAGCCCGCCAAGCCGAAGCATCATTGTTTATTATTGAGGTATTATGAGATTATTGAGATGATTATAGATTTGGGATTTCTTGAGATGATTTGAGGATTTGAGGTTTATTGATTTAGTGATATGATGGCGTTTTGAGGAATTATATGCGTTCTTGAGGAATTATATGCTTTTTGAGGAATTTATGGCTTAATTGTTTTGAGAATGGTTTTAGTAATGCGGTATTCTAAATCTTTCTTGATTATATACGATTTGGAATTATATGATGATTTTGGATATGGTATTTTGAGTTCGCGGTTTAGCTGTTTTGAAACACTTACGCCTACCCTATGCCGTTGTCACAATCATAGCCTCCTTTGCACGTGTTGTTATTAAGAATTGTTATTGCCAGTACGCGTCGCCCCTCGTAGATCACTATGGCCCCTGATGACCCATACGTGTTGGTCATGCGTTCGGCCACTACTTTATCGTCTCATTGACGCCCTAAGTCACCGATTTTATCGCCTCGTGGTTCACCTGCTCAGAGATGACGATTGATGGAGTACCCCTCCGACGAGGAGTATGAGGAGGAGTACGAGGGCGAGCAGAATGATAACCCTCAAGATGAGGAAGAGAATGATGACCCTCAAGATGAGGAAGAGGATGATCCTAAGGAGGAGGAGATGCTTGATGATGATGGGTCGCTAGCACATTCAGCTCATTCTGCGAAGCCCGATTTACCGATACATCCGTTAGAGCCGGTTTCACCTGATCATCCATTTTTGTTTGAGTTGCCACCTGGTAGTCTCGTTGAGTTGGATGCACCTTCTGAGGTTTCTGCTAAGCATGCAGATTTGGGTGAAATTGGTAGGATGTGGACTCGGATTACTTCACAGGGCGAGAGGATCTTGCGGATGTCTGACCGACTTGAGATGATTATTGCTGAGTTTATTGCTGAGTTTAGAGTTGATTTGACTACTGTCATGGGCAGGGCGACAACGATTATGAGAGGTATGATGGAGATACATGAGCAGATAGAAAGTCTGCAGAGAGGTTTCCTCACGGCTCGCGAAGGAGATCGCAAGCTGTGGCTGAGGAACACAGAGTTAGAAAAGGAGGTTGCGGACCTCAAGAGGGATAGAGATACACATAGTGTTGAGCAGGGATCGTTATTGAGGAATTTGGATGGTTTTGGATCGGAGTTGAGGAGTCTACGCGAGCATTATGGCTAGATCGATTTGGATTTATGTTGTTGTTATGTTGCTTCCTAAGCCAGGGAGTGCTTGGTTCGGAGAGCTGGTTATTCTATCCCTTAAGTCATGTTATTCGGATTGTATGTTCGTCTCGTATGGAACGATTAGTATTTATTATGCCTTTTGGTGTTTTGGAACGAAGTATCGATCGCTACTTGTATGGATGATGGTGATTTCGTATGATATTCTACGATTTTTGGCGTACATGGAGAATTGTGTTCCTATTTGCGTGGCTGATATTGTGTTGGTATTATATCAATGGCCCCACGACGAAACCCTGTTAGAGCTACCAGAACTGGTCCTGCAGCGACTACCCCTGGTCGTCGAGGACGCCGTCCAACTCGAAATGTTGAGACACCTACTCCTGATAACCTGGACACTACTAACCGCAACAACAGGAATCAAAATGTTGATGTTCAGGGAGACAATGATCATGTTCTACTTAATGCACCTACTGTGGACCAAGCAATGATCAGTCAACTTGTGGAGCAACGAGTTGCTGAGCTACTAGCTGAGTCAAATCATTCCAACAATTCTGCTGGAACATTTCCACCTGTTCGTGCTAATGGATGTAACTACAAGGAGTTTAAAATTTGTGGACCTATTGAGTTTGGTGGAACTGAAGGAGTGGTTTACTTGGTTAGGTGGATTGAGAAAACTGAGTCAGTGTTTAATGTCAGTGGTTGTGCGGAGAATGCGAAGGTAAAGTTTGCTTCTTTTACCTTCAAGGATGAAGCCTTAACTTGGTGGAACAATTACCGTAACTCGGTTGGGAGTGATGTGGCTTATGCTATGACTTGGGAGCAATTTAAGTCTTTGCTGATTCAGACTTACTGCCCAAGGAATGAGATTAAGAAGCTCGAGGTTGAATTCTGGAACCACAAGGTGAAAGGTACCGATATGGCAACTTACAATCGCCGTTATCGAGAGTTGGCCTTACTCTGTCCCGATATGGTTAGGACTGAGACCCAAAAGATTGAGAGGTATACCGATGGATTGCCGGTAGCTACAAGGAACGATGTGATTTCTGCTAAGCGTGCAAACATTCATGAGGCTATCACTATCGCTCAACAATTGATGGACTCTTTGGCATTGGAAGAAGCTGAGAAGGATAAGAATGAAAAGAGAAAGAGGGATGATTACTCTAAGGGTAATGATCGTCGAAACAAGCGACAAACAACTACTAGAGCTTATGCCATGGGAGATGGAGATAAGAAGAACTACAATGGAGATGCACCCAAATGTAACCGATGTTACAAGCATCATTCTGGTCGATGTACTGTAATGTGCAAGAATTGCTCTAAGATGGGACACATAGCTAAGGATTGTAGAGCTCGACCACTTGCTATGGTTCAAGCTACTCCTGAAACTATGAGCAAAGCAAATGTTACTTGCTATGGATGTGGAAAGAAAGGACATTATCGGAATGAGTGTAGGGAATCGTGGAACCGAGGAAATCAAGGATCGGGTGGTAATGGGTACAATAATGGAAACCGTGGAGCTGGAGGAAACCGTGGACGACAAGATAATGGGGACCAACGTGTGGAAGCTGGAGCTGCTCATGGAAGAGTGTATGCACTTGGGAACGAGAGAGGAGAAGATCCGAACGTTGTTACTGGTACGTTCCATCTCAATAATCGTTATGCTTCCATACTATTTGATACTGGTGCCGATAAGAGTTTTGTGTCCACTAAGTTTGCACCCTTACTTGAGAAACCCCCGATGGCCTTAGGAATTGGTTATGATGTAGAGTTAGCTAATGGGAACATAGAGAGGATTAGGACTATCATTCGCGGCTGCACGTTAAACTTTCTGAACCGTCCTTTCAACATAGATCTTCTACCCGTCACGTTAGGAAGTTTTGATGTCATTATTGGTATGGATTGGTTGTCGAAGTATCGTGCTCATATAATTTGCGATGAGAAGATCGTGCGTGTGCCATACGGCAAGGAGATTCTGAACATACCAGGAGACAGAAAGGATTTGAGAGGCCCATCTAGATTAGCGGTCATATCTTGCACTAAATTGCCGAAACTAATGGAAAAAGGATGTTACCTTTTCTTAGCTCAAATTTCTGAGAAAGGAGGGAAGGAGAAGAAGGAAAGGTGCATTGGAAATGTACCTATAGTTCGTGATTTTTCGGATGTGTTTCCCGATGATTTGTCGGGAATTCCGCCTACTAGACAAGTGGAATTTCAGATTGAGTTGATACCTGGTGCTGCACCTGTAGCACGAGCGCCTTATCGTCTTGCACCTACTGAATTGGAAGAGTTGTCGAGACAATTAGCGGAGTTAGCCAAAAAGGGATTCATAAGACCAAGTTCTTCACCTTGGGGAGCCCCGGTTTTATTTGTGAAGAAGAAGGATGGATCGTTTCGCATGTGTATTGATTACTGAGAGTTGAACAAGTTAACGGTGAAGAATAGATACCCGTTACCGAGGATCGACAATTTGTTCGATCAGCTTCAAGGATCGAGCGTGTATTCGAAGATCGATTTGAGATCGGGATATCATCAACTTCGAGTTCGTGAGGAAGATATTCCGAAAACGGCTTTCAGAACCCGTTACGGGCATTACGAGTTTCAGGTGATGCCGTTTGGGTTGACCAACGCACCGGCGGTATTCATGGACCTCATGAATCGGGTGTGTAAGCCTTACTTAGATAAGTTTGTGATTGTGTTCATTGATGACATTCTGATTTATTCGAAGAGTGAGAAGGAGCATGAGGAGCATCTAAGACTTATCTTAGAATTGCTCAGGAAGGAGAAACGGTATGCCAAGTTTTCGAAATGTGAATTTTGGATTCTGACGGTACAATTTCTGGGTCATGTGATTGATAGACAAGGAGTTCATGTGGATCCTGCTAAGATTGAAGCAATTAAAGATTGGGCTGCACCTACGACCCCAACAGAAGTTCGTCAATTTTTGGGAATTAGCCGGTTATTACCGAAGATTCATTGAGGGATTTTCGAAGATAGCAAAACCGTTGACCAAATTGAATTAAATAAGTATGAATGGGGAGATAAGGAAGAGGAAGCTTTTCAGTTACTTAAGGAGATGTTGTGTAGTGCTCTTATCTTGGCATTACCCGAAGGTAATGAGGACTTTGTCGTCTATTGTGACGCTTCGCATAAAGGTTTAGGAGCTGTGTTAATGCAACAAGAGAAAGTGATAGCTTATGCTTCCCGACAGCTCAAGAAGCATGAGAAGAACTACACCACCCATGATTTGGAGTTAGATGCTGTGGTTTTTGCTTTGAGGATATGGAGACATTACTTGTATGGAACCAAGTGTGTAGTGTTTACTGATCACAAAAGTCTGCAACACATTCTAAACCAAAAAGAGCTTAACATGAGACAACGACGTTGGATTGAGTTGCTAAGCGATTATGATTGTGAAATTCGCTACCATCCTGGTAAAGCAAACGTCGTTGCTGATGCTCTTAGTCGAAAGGAGAGAATTCCACCATTACGAGTTAGGTCATTAGGAATGACTATCGTATCGCCATTACCGTCTCAAATATTAGAAGCTCAAATGGAAGCGCTGAAAGCAGAAAATCGATCTGCTGAGAACATATTTGGGATGGCAGAAAATGTGAAGGGATTTGTTAGACGTTCTGATGGAGTATTATGTTTTGGAGAGCGAAGTTGGGTACCATTGTATGGAGGAATTCGAGAGTTGATTATGCATGAGTCGCATAAGTCAAGATACTCTATTCATCCTGGGTCTGACAAAATGTACCAGGATTTGAAAAAGTTATATTGGTGGCCAAATATGAGGGCAGATATAGCGTTGTATGTTAGTAAGTGCTTGACTTGCTCTAAGGTTAAAGCCGAACATCAAAGACCGTCAGGATTATTGACGCAGCCAGAACTTCCGGTTTGGAAGTGGGAGCGGATTACGATGGACTTTATTACCAAATTACCAAAGACAGCTAGCGGTTGCGACGCTATATGGGTAATTGTGGATCGTTTGACTAAGTCTGCTCATTTCCTGGCAATTAGTGAAGATGTTAGTGTTGATAAACTTGCGAGATTGTATGTGAAGGAGATTGTTGCTCGTCATGGAGTTCTGATATCGATTATTTCTGATCGCGACAGTCGCTTCACATCAGCATTGTGGCGATCTCTTCAAACCGCTTTGGGGATGAGACTTGATATGAGTACTGCATATCACCCCCAAACCGATGGTCAAAGTGAGAGAACTATTCATACTTTGGAGGATATGCTTCGTGCATGCATCATAGACTTTGGTAAAGGCTGGGAGAAATATCTACCCCTTGCGGAGTTCTCCTACAACAATAGCTACCACACAAGTCTTAAGGCTGCACCATTTGAAGCTTTGTATGGTCGTAAATGTCGTTCACCTATTGGTTGGGCAGAAGTTGGAGATAGCCAACTCACAGGCCCTGAGCTTATTTTGGAAACTACTGAGAAAGTAACGCAAATTCGAGATCGACTGCAAGCAGCTAGAGATAGGCAGAAAAGCTACGCCGATCAGAGGCGTAAACCCCTATAATTCTAGGTTGGGGACAAAGTAATGTTGAAAGTCTCGCCTTGGAAGGGTGTGATAGTTTTTGGAAACGTGGGAAACTAAATCCCCGCTACATTGGACCATTTCTTATTTTGGAAAGAATTGGGCCCGTAGCTTATCGTTTAGAATTACCAATGGAATTGAGTAAAGTTCATGATGTGTTTCATGTTAGCAATCTGAAGAAATGTCTTTCAGAGGAAACACCAGTTATACCAATCAAGGATATTCGTGTGGATGAGAGTTTGAATTTTGTGGAAGAGCCGATTGAGATAATGGATAGAGAGATCAAACGACTCAAGAGGAGTCGTATTCCGCTCATCAAAGTTCGTTGGAATTCGCGGCACGGACCGAAATTCATGTGGGAACGTGAGGATGAGTTTCGAAAGAGATATCCGAAGCTTTTTACTTCGTAGATGGTTTGTTCCGAGAGAAACCCGGGACGGGTTTCTTCTGAGGATGGGAGGATGTGACAACTGGCAAAATAGGGAGCCATTTATAAAACCCGCATTACATTAAAATTATAAATTGGAATATTTGAAAAGTTTATTGTGACGAGATATTTTACGAACGTTGGTACGTGATTTTTAATCGTACGATGTTTATGAGATTTGATTATTTATTTATGGTTTGCTTTGATTCGGTCGTGATGATTTATTGTGATATCGTTATTTTTGGCACTACATTGACTCCGGCACTAGGTTAACCTTACAATTTTAATTTCATTTTATTATTGGATCGGATATTATTATTTTTGGAACGGGTTCGGTTTGAAAGACATTTGGGTATTTAAGTTTCGGGTTGGTCCGTGTATTGACACCGGGCTACTAAATCCCTACACCCACTATTATTATCTTTAATATTAAAAAGTTTATCACTTTTTTTTTTTTTTTTTTTTTTTTGAGTAATAACAAAATCGTCCTTGTGGTCTGCTCCTTTCATTAGCAAAACACAACCATCACCAACATCTCACCAATACTCTCTCTCTCTTCTTTTAAACACAACACCACCGCCACCCTTTTACCACCATAGCGCCGCCACCGCCGCCTTCACCATAAAATCAACACCACCATCTTCACCATCTTTTCGAGATCTATCTATTGGTACCAATCACGCGCTCTATCTCCCACCATAACACCTAATTCGATTTTAATCCTCACGAGTTCATCACCACTTTTTATTATTTCTTGAAGATCTATTCATTTTGGCTTTGGTTTTTGAAGGTAGGTCGAGTTTTGACTCGGGTTTGTGTTCAAATCGTGACTATGGGTCACGGTTTTCATTTCTCTTTCGGGTTTTCATGGATTTTGAGACAAGAATTAAATGGGTTTTGATAATAATGGTTAAATGGAAGTTTGGTATCCGGGTGTGAATGTTTCCGATGGGTCGAACCTCGACCGAGAATTATGCTCTCGGTTTGGGGTAGTTTTGGGTCGATTTTATTGACCTTTGATGTGTATATTTGATTCTTGGTGCCATTGTGACGTTTGGTTGCTCTCGGTTATGATTGGTCGACCCTTGTGGTCGTTGGTATTTTTGGCCGAACACCCCCTAGGGGCTGTTTTGGTTCGATTGAGCTCAAGGAGCTAGCCGAGACTCGTGAGTCTCGGGTGTGGCTTCCGTTTCATGTTTTGAGTATTTGTTGACCCGGGTTGACTTGGTAACTCAACCCGTTGCTTATTTGGTTTTCGGACAATATGCTACTTGTGCTTATTATTTATATTTTTGTCGTGATTGTGATGTGGGCATTAGTATATTATTCGGACGCGATGCGGTATTTCTTGATTGTGAGTATATTTGGAGTTGTGTTGACGAGTATGGAATTGGGGACCGATTGTGAGACGGTCAATTAGATGACGGAGATAGTTTAGTTGGGTGCCGTAGTCGGACCCTCATGTTGTAGCACGTGGATATGGGATTGTTTGGACGGAGTTGATATATTTATTATTGTGGCTTGATTTTTATTATTTGGACTTGGACTATGAGCCGAGGGTCATGACTCGGACATGTGACCAAATTCTATGACTCGATAAATATTTAAAAGTCGATATTAAAAACAATACTCGTAATAATATTATTAAGAATATAATCGTTTATATACGTATATAGACGTGTTAAACGTGTATATATATATATATATATATATATATAAATGCGTATATTAATAATAAAACGATCACGAGTAAACGTTATAATAATATAACGATAGTTATTATGCTATGCGAATAGTGTAATAAATGTCGGACTATTGTTATAAATAATAACTATATAAGTAATGGTGAAATAATAAGTCAGGTAAATAATAATTAAAAATGTGATTTTGTATATAAATTAGAAACTTATCGAGTTATACGAATTGTGGTTCTTTAAAGTCCAAGTGGGCTTTATATTGTGACTTTCGTGTTGTCACAGATATATGACGATTAATATAAACATTTTATATATCGAGTGACTTATTCTAGATCGAGTTATTTGACGATATAAAATGAGTATATTAATGGGCATCATATCCCACGACGCCCATAGGATGTGGTATATATTTTAGGGTAATATATTACTATATGTCTCGTGGAATTTGGCCGATTCGACGATATATATAGGGAATTCATTGGACTACGACATATACCAAATAGAATCTTTTGTGCAATGTGCTTTAGGTTGGGTATAATTTTGGAACGATATATTACGTAAATAAATATGGGAGATTATCAAATCGACGGATTTAATAAGCTTCGATAATTATTTAAATAATATGTTGGGCTAATATTAGACCTATAATTGGTTCATCATTTTTGTTTGTTGTGGCTTTTTGGTTTGAGATGTGTCGACCCTCCACCCATATGGATACCAAACGTCAAACTTCAAATTAATATGAAGTTAATTCGAGAAATGGATATTTTTGGAAAGTAAAATGGAATACGTTCGGGAATGGGAATATTTGATTTTGAGGAAATGATTTCTGAACGAGTTTGATATTGTTAGGAAGTGCCGAGTCTGTAGTCGCCGTTACGTGAGTTGCTTGAGATTACTTACGTCTTTCTTCTATCGTTTCTTTTGAGGATTTCTGGACTTGAGGTGAGTTATAGCCCCACTTTTACTCTTGAACTTTGTTTTCAATACTTGGGGTGAGAAACGTGCAAATGTTTTATGTGGACTATTATCGCTTTGTTTATTTAAAACTTGCTATGCTTATAGAACTAGGTAGGATTAAGCGAGGCCTAGTCCCGAACTTGGTAAGCTATTGATTTGGTTATTGAGCGAGACCTAGTCCCGAACTAGGTAAGCTATTGATTTGGTTATAGAGCGAGGCCTAGTCCCGAACTAGGTAAGCTATTGATTTGGTGATTGAGCGAGGCCTAGACATGAGCTAGGTAAGCTAATGATTGGTTGTTGTGCGAGGCCTAGTCCCGAACTAGGTAAGCTATTGGATGGATTATAGAGCGACGCCTAGACTTGAGCTAGGTAAGCTATTGATTTGGATTGATTTGAGCTATAGCGTGCACCTATAGGGTTGATTTGATTTGATTTGGTTGGATTATATTGGTTGGATATTTTGGTTGGATGATTGAGGCCTAGTCTAGCTAGCAAGCGTTTTGCGTATATGTCCACTATATTGAATTATGAATCTAAACCTATGATCTCACCAGCGAAAGCTGACTTTTAGCACGTTTTCTCAGGTAATTAAGTGATGCTCTATGGATGCTTGGGATTGGAGGCTTGACATTTGGCACCGGTTATGGATCTATATTTCTAAAACTCTGATAACTATTGTGGACCTATATTTATTTCTTTTGGGCCTGACTTTGGATGATTTTGGGATAATGTAAACTTTAAAACCCCGCGTGGTTGTATTTTTATTATGTTTACTTTATCTCGTTCTTTTATGTCTTGTGTTTGGATACCAATCCCGTAGCACCCCGAAAGCTTGTTGAGTCTTCTGCTGTACCAAATTTTGGAGGTGTTACATCCGACGACAAGCGAAAGCATATCTTCAGGCAACAACAACAATAAAACATAACATAGTAGCAAAATCAAATAGTGATGAAGACAAACAATAACAATAAACTTCAAATAGCACAAAATATTTAAACTAATGAAAAGATGGTAAACATCTTTTTGTAATTTTTTTTGTGATATAATCTGAAATAGTGAAACAACAAAATGGGAAAAAAAAAATCGAAAGCCTCTTTTTGTGTGTGTGTGGGGGAATAGGATGAGAGAGGCCAAATTCAAACAATTATGAGGATTAAAAATAAAATATATATATAAAAAAAAAAAAAAAAGCAGAAGATAGATTGGGTTATTGCTTAGTTATAGTTTTCGTGGGAAAACAAACAATGGATTATTGTGGATTCACCTTTTCTTGGTATAGCAACTTTGATCTCTCTTAGTTCGCAGCCTGACAGGTTTGTTTGGTTGTTGTCTAATTCGGGAATTTTTTCTGTGGCTTCTTTACGTAAAGTGATTGATGAGAATCGTTATCCGGGTGGTTTGTCTAGAACTCGTTGGGTGAAGTACGTGCCATTAAAGGTAAAAGTCACTGCTTGGAAGATTAAGTTAGATGCACTTCCTACGAGACTCAATATTTCGCGACGTGGTATCGACATTGATTCTTTGTCATGTCCTATTTGTGATGGCGGGGTCGAATCCTCTAATCACTTGTGTTTTCAATGTTGTTTGGTAAGGCAAGTGGTCTGTAAGATTTTTACCTGGTGGAATATTTGCTATGCGGAAATTAATTCTTATGATGAATGGATAAATTTGGTTGGTGTCTTTGCAGCTTACGGCTAAACATAAGGTTTTGCTTGAAGGAATTTTTTATGTGTTATTGTGGTCGATTTGGTCTTTCAGAAACAAGCTACTATTCGAAGCTAAATCTCATCCAAGGCAGTTATTTTTGATAACATTGTTTCTAGTTCTTATTATTGGTGTAAGTATAGATGTAAAGTCTCGTTCAGTTGGAACGAATGACTTAAAAACCTTTATCTTGAGTTGTAATTCTAGCTCCTTCCTAGTTTTTATTTATTTATTTATTTATTTATTATTATTATTATTATTATTATTATTATTTAATAAATCTGCCGTTCAAAAAAAAAAAAAAAAAAAAATCTTGGACAATACTATATTGAATATTAAATTCCCCGTAAGTTACAAAATATTATTCAACCACAATATATAAAGACAATGCATAATAGAAACACTAACACATATCTAAGCTTATGGACGAGCTCATACCTACTAACATATTTATCTAATACTCACAGCATTTACGCATATAGTAATTAGAGTATCTTCAATAAAATGTTATTAAAAACTTTCACAGCATTTACGCATATAGTAATTAGAGTATCTACAATAAAATGTTATTAAAAACTTTAAGTGAGGTATCACCCAAGACTAAGTGCAATGGAAAAAAATGCAACGTCTTGTTCATAACATAAGTATTCATCACACTGCATTTCAAAACACACTTTTTTTTTTTTTTTTTTTTTTTTTTTTTTTTTTTTTTTTTAATTTGTGACATTGCATAAAACATCAAATATATCTATGTGTCATATAGGATACCAGATATAGTACGTGCTCGTTCTATGATATGATCGAAGTTCTAAGTAATCGATCATATTTGGTAATTGATGCATGACGAGTTTAATATATACGATTGAAGGAGTATAGATCGAAAAATCATTCCGACAATGCATATCATGTTTTCAACTTAATTAAGAGTAGTCGAGACAACACAAAGTTTTGATGATGTACAAACTACTAACCCAATAAAACATGTTTTATACTTATCTAAGACTTGCTTCTTTGAGTAAATAGTGGTTTGCGACGTCATTCAACACTTTCTTTGTGCAAATTGTCATTTTCAAAAGATTTGAGAAAAAGCTATATATTCAACTTACGAACAATCGTAATGAAATTGAATTGTGTTAGTGCTTTATTAAGCTTTTTTATGGTGTTGAAAAGTAATGACATATTGACATCTTTGTGAATTATGACAACAGCTTGAATTATTACAAGGATAACGTATTTGAAAGCCACTTTGATGTTACAGAACTGCACCTACTGAATAAAATTAACTTCTAAGCAAATTACTCAAAAGTGAAAACAAGCTAAAATATTTTTTGATAGTCGTGATTGTTATTGAAACCATTATTATCCATGATAAATTGTGTGTAACATGTATAACGGGACACTTATCGAATTTCATAAGCTGACAAGTGTCCTGTTGTACAAGTTGCCCGGTCTATTTTTGAATTAAAATTACCTCTGGTCTAAAAAAGGACTAACCATATGGCAACGATCTAGTAATATAATTATCCCTTTGATTAAACAAGAATGAAGTTATTACATCAGTATTTGAAGGAAAAGTCTTGGCGGGAAACTCTTAACTAACACTTGAGTGAGTTGACCCGCGTTGACTATGACTAATAAGCTACAAACTGCTACAACTAACATACTATCACTACATTACAGTTAGTAATCTAACTATTACATTGTATAACAGCTAACAAGAGATTTTCTTGTTTGTAGCTTCATTAACAGCCTTGTCATGTTGACCATCATGTTGACCTTTATCTCCATTAACATGTGATTATTTTCGAGAGTAATTTAAAATATTATTTCTGTAAGAAAGTTCTGTGTATCTTTATAGTTTCTTCACCTCTAAGCATATGAAAAAAATAAGAGTGCCAAAAAGTGACTACACGAAGAAAAAAGATGTTCAACTCTCTTTATGAAAAGTAAGAAAAACCAATGAAATTGGTGAAGTTAATACAGTAGTTCTGATATATTTTCTTTTTGACGTGTAATGACTTGTATGTTCAAGAAGATGGTCGAGTGGTCAGGGGCGGCTTAACCTCAAAGAGGCCTAAAGCGAAGCTTTAACATGGACCATTTGTTAAAGTTATTTGCAGGAATATGCAATCCTAATCTCTAGCTTTGCAACAACCTGGAAAAAACTTGTCTCATTTTATACATACATTCGAATATTTCAGCTTTGATTTGTAATTTTGTACACATTTATTTCTTTCTATTAAGATCCCACATGGGATTGAATTTGTGTTCGTCTATTACAGTAAACTGATCTATGCAAACTTGTAACTAACGATAACTAAACTATAAAACGTTTCAGAACTCAATTGACACTTTTTAAGATTATAGTCCCAAACACGGGCACAATAACTGACCATAATTATACACACTACAATTTTAGTTCTATTTTTCAAATTTGACGTCCAATTTTTGCTTCCTCGTGCCGCTGGTTCCGCATCAGGTGCAAGTGTGCAACCTCAACACCTCCTATAACGGACAACAGGTTACCTACTACACTCATATAACGGATCGAGGTAGATCTATGTTTTTCAATAAACGCCAACTGTGTAGTACGAACCACAATTAGCAATATGTGTTGGAAGCAAAAATGAATTTTGGTTGTTAAAAAGGAAATGATGTTACATGTGAAACTTAACGCAGATTAACATGATCTGTAGACTATTCAGATCATCTTGAAGCCACTTAAAGTGTCACTGTATAAGCACTTCACAATATGTATAGTAACTCATCAAGCTTATAACTATGCATTTATTTATTTCATATTCCTATGTGGGATTAAATATGCATGTACCACAAAAACAACATGATTACAAATCATGTTTGCTATGCTTTGTATACTTTATATGGGGCGCTTTACAAAAGCTGCATATATCAACTTTATTTGACGCATCAGCTACAAATGAGCGATTCATTAACTTCTCGATATCATGTTCAATTCACAAGAGACTATATTAATTCATGTAAGCATCATGGTTCTTCTTTTTTTGTCATTGTTATTGAAATTATTATCCATGGATACTTGTGTGTGACATTAATTAAGTTGAGTTTGCGTTCGTCTATTATAGTAAACCGATCCATGCAAACTTGTACGTAACGATAACTAAACTATAAAACGTTTCAGAACAATCTTTGATTCAATTGACACTTTTTAAGATTATAGTCCCAAATGTTTCAGTGCAGCTTCCGCATCAGGCGCAAGTGTGCAACCTCAACACCTTATAAGGGAACAGGTTACCTACTACACTCATATAGCGCCAACTGTGTAGTACGGACCACGATTAGCGATATGTGATGGAAGAAATATTTAATTTGGTTATTAAAAAAGAAGTGAATTTACATGTGAAACTAAATGCACTTTAACATGAGCCGAATATTTAGCTCATGTGAGAAGTTCACAAAGGTGTCACTGTGTAGTACGGACCACGATTAGCAATATGTGATGGAAGAAATAATTAATTTGGTTATTAAAAAAGAAGTGAATTTACATGTGAAACTAAATGCACTTTAACATGAGCCGAATATTTAGCTCATATGAGAAGTTCACAAAGGTGTCACTGTATAATCCCCAGTGCCGTCTCTGAGTTTATGGAGGCCCAGTGCAGGATTCAGTTTAAAGACAAGTACGGGCCTAAAATAGAAAGTAAATAATTTAATTAAAAGATAAAATGAGAAATAATCGTTTTCGATGTGCCTGACCATCATTTTTTAATGCAACACTATAAATCAAATACATGAAGTCACTTTTATAGGTTATATATATATATATACGCCTCTGATAATCACTTAACATGTACAATAACTCATCAAAATTATATCTATGCGTTTATTTCTATCATTTTCCTATGTGGGATTGAATATGCATACCACAAAAACAACATGATTACACATAAACTCCAACATGTTTGCTATGCTTTGTATGGGCACTTAACAAAAGCTACTTTTTTTTTTAACAAAACAAAGCTACTTTGTTTGACACATTTACATAGATTGGTTTGGATTATAACTATTGTTGTTCATCTCTAGTCAAATGGTACTAGTATAAGCTATATGGTTAATCTATAAGGAAACACCTCAGGTGATTTGAGTGGCTCAAACCGAAGTGTATTCCAATGCCTAAAAATCTCTTAAATCGCTTTAATCACTATGTTAGATAGTTCTGAGTATAACTTACGAACATTTTTAGGCTTTTAGCACATCATTCTTTTTAAAATTTTGAAACGTGGATACGGAAATGTGCTCTAGTTGGCCTAATTAATCTGACATGTTTCCACCCGTTTTTTACTCTTATCTATTCCAAACCTGTTAAAAAAATTAGCGTTTTCTTTCAATATTATTTAGAAACACTTGAGGATAATTAGTAGATAAACTTTTTTGGTACATACTTGTTGCTTGAGAGCTGTTAGATGTGCTTGTTATCTCATTCTCAAGCGCCTAGCAGATTCTCAATTTGAAACCACCCTAAAATCATAGCCATCCATATTAGTAGTAGAGTGACAACATTTTCTTTCATAACCATGTAAAACAAAAAATCTTCCCTCCTAATCTTTCTAATATCCATCTGGTCGTCGTTGCTCCCACTAATATTGGTAAAAGGCTCATGAGCTCGGTGATCAGCATCAGCTTCAAATGTTTGATTGATTAACTCTTTGATATCATGTTCAGAAGAGGTTCTATTCATGGAAGAATCGTTACATGCTTCTTCTTCTTTTTTGTCATTGTGATTGATAATATTCTGTTATCAAACATTGTTCACCAAATCATAAGTCTTTAAGAGTTTGGTTAAACAGTATGCCTAGCTTTATTTGAGACAAAACGGACCACATATAGTATAGAGTAGAGGTAGCAAAACGAATGGGTCAAAAGTGCTAGGTGAAACGAGGTGGGTTGACTCACAAACACCTTTTCCGTATTTTCCGGTGAATGCCTTAGATGTTATTACGATATGCACTCACAATTTTACCTTATATAAACACACCTTGGCAACATTCAAACTGTTTTAGCTAATTTTTTAATTGGTATGTACCCACTAAAACCGTTTGAGATCGAAGGCAACCCAAGTCCCAAACCAACGAAGCCATAAGGTGCATGTGATCATACCCTCTCAAGTATATAGTGCACGACTTAGTGATAGAAGAGTCGAACTATCAATATTTGTTTGAAGGAAAAATGAACTTGGTTACTCAAAAAGATAAGAGATTTTATTGCTGAAACCAACACATGATAGAACCTGGTCTAAACTAGACAAACCCGGTTTGGACCAAGTTATAACATGTTCAAGGTGCCAGTGTAAAGCCACTTATAAATTGTATGCATGATAACTCATCAAGGTTATATCTATGCGTTTATTTCTTTCATTTTTCCTATGTGGGATTGATTATGCATGTACCACAAAACCAACATGATTAGAGCCTAGGGAGTCATAACTACATAATTCAGCGTCACATCATCTTAACACCAAATAACATAACACAAAAAACGGAAATCATAACACCCAATAACACCACTTTTTTAGAAAAAAAAAAAATAAAAATAAAAATAAAATAAAGCCTAACACTGGGTGGGAAATGGTTGTAACTCAAGTTGCCAAGTTATAACTTGAGTTACTACAACAACTCAAGTTACAACGCATGAGTAACGTAGCATGCCTGGAAATGGTTCTAACTCAAGTTGCCAAGTTATTTTCGTGCCACCTAGACAATAATGCGAGTCCAAGTTACGACTCTCCGGGCTCTTACACATAAACTCCAACATGTTTGCTCTGCTTTGTATACTTTTTCGGCACTTTACAAAAGCTACATATGTACGTTAACCTTGTTTGACACATTTACATTGACTGATTTGGATTATTACTATATTGTTGTTCATCTTGGGTCAAATTGTATAAGCTAAATGATTAATCTATCAGGAAACATGTCAAACGATTTGAATGACTCAAACTAATAACAAAAAATTTGAAATTCATCCAAAGTGTATTCCAAAGCCTACAAATCTGTTACAATGCATATCAGGTTTTCAACTTAATTACGAGTAGTCATACTGAGATAATACAAAGTTTTGATGATGTACAAATTACTAAGCCAATAAAACGTGTTTTATACTTATGACTTATCTAAGATTTGCTTCTTTGTGTAAATAGTGGTTTGCGACGTCATTAATTCGACACTTTGTTTGTGCAAATTGTCATTTTCAAAAAATTTAAGAAAAAGCTATTCAGCTTACCAACAATCGTAATGAAATTGAATTGTTTAGTGCTTTTTAAAACTTTTTTTATGGTGTTAAAAGGTAATGACATCTTTGTGAATTGTGACAACAATCTGAATTATTATAAGGATAACGTAAACCACTTTGATGTTACAAAACTGCACCTACTGAATAAAAGTAACTTTTAAGCAAATTACCCAAAAGTTAAAACAAGCTAAAATATTTTTTTGTCATGCTAGTTAATCAGCATTAGCTCAATATCCATTATCGTATTGTATTACGGTTTCATTATTAATTATCCATGATAAATTGTGTGTAACATGTGATTATTTTCAAGAGTAGTTTTCTAGTTTAAATATTATTTCTGTAAGAAAGTTCTGTGTATCTTTATAGTTTCTTCACCTCTAAGGATATGAAAAAATTAAGAGTGCCAAAAAGTGACTACACGAAGAAAAAAGATGTTCAACTCTCTTTATGAAAAGTAAGAAAAACCAATGAAAGGTGAAGTTAATACAGTAGTTTCTGATATATTTTCTTTCCGACGTGTAATGACTTGTATGTTCAAGAAGATGGTCGAGGCGGCTCAACCTCAATGAGGCCTAAAGCGAAGCTTTAACATGGGCCTTTTATTAAAGTTATTTGCCGAATATGCAATCCTAATCTCTAGCTTTGCAACGCGCTGGAAAAAATTGTCACATTTTACACATACATTCGAATATTTCAGCTTTGATTTGTAATTTTGTACACATTTATTTCTTTCTATTAATTTCCCACATGGGATTGAATTTGCGTTCGTCTATTATAGCAAACGGATCCATTCAAACTTGTACGTAACGATAACCGCTTAACTATAACACGTTTCAGAACAATCTCTGATTCAATTTTTGCTTCCTTCCGCATCAGGTGCAAGTGTGCAACCTCAACACCTCCTATAACGGACAACAGGTTACCTACTACACTCATATAACGGATCGAGGTAGATCTATGTTTTTCAATAAACCCCAACTGTGTAGTACGGACCACAATTAGCAATAAGCGCGTAGCAAAAATAATTTGGTTATTAAAAAGGAAGGGAATTTACATGTGAAACTTAACGGACTTCAACATGATCTAAAGACTATTTAAACCATGTCGACACCTGTCAAGTGTCACAGTAAAATCACTTCACGATATGTATCGTAAGTCATCAAGGTTATATCTATGCGTTTATTTCTTTCATTTTCTTACGTGGGATTCAATATGCATGTACTACAAAAACAACATGATTTCAAATCATGTTTGCTGTCCTTTGTATACTTTATGGGGCGCTTTACAAAAGCTACATATATTAACTTTATTTGATGCATTTACATTGATTGGCTTGGACTTGGATTATTAGTATTGTTGTTTATCTCGGGTCAAATGGTAGAAGCTAAATCGTTAATCTATCAGGAAACACGACGAACGATTTGAATGGCTCGAACCAGTAATAAAAAAGTTAGAAATTCATTCGAAGTGTAATCCAAACCCGAAAAATCTCTTAAATCGCTTTAATTATTACGATAGATATTTCTCAATGAGATGGTTATTAAGATAGCTAATTAAATCGCTTTAATTAGCTAGTAAAATACTTGCATGTTCCTCAAGAGCTGCTAAATGTGCTTGTGTTCTTTTTCTCGAACGCCTAGCAGCTTCTCTATTTGGAACCATCCTGAAGCATAGTCAGCCATTTAAGTACGTAGTAGAAGTGACCAACTTTTCTTTCATAGCATCTTGCATGAAACCAAAAATATTACCTCCTAATCTTTCAATCCATCTAGTGGTCGTTGCTCTCAGTATTATCGGTAATAGGCTCATGAGTTCGGTGATCATCAGCATATATCAGCTACCAATGATCGATTCATTAACTTCTCGATATCATGTTCAAAAGAGACTATATTAATTCACGGAAGCATCATTACATGGTTCTTTTTTTGTCAATGTTATTGAAATTATTATCCATGAATACTTGTGTGTGACATTAATTAAGTTGAATTTGCGTTCGTCTATTATAGTAAACCGATCCATGCTAACTTGTAAGTAACGATAACTAAACTATAAAACGTATCAGAACAATCTTTGACTCGATCAATTGACACTTTTTAAGGTTATAGTCTCAAATGTTTCAGTGCAGCTTCCGCATCAGGCACAAGTGTGCAACCTCAACACCTTACAAGGGAGAACAGGTTACCTACTACACTAATATAGCGGAGGTATCTATGTTTTTCAATAAACGCCAACTGTGTAGTACGGACCACGATTAGCCATATGTGTTTGAAGAAAAAATTAATTTGGCCATATGTGTGAAGAAAAAATTAATTTGGTTATTAAAAAAGAAGTGAATTTACATGTGAAACTAAATGCACTTTAACATGAGCTGAATATTTAGCTCATGTGAGAAGTTCACAAAGGTGACACTGTATAATCACTTGACAATATGTGCAATAACTCATCAAGATTATATCTATGCGTTTATTTCTATCATTTTCCTATGTGGGATTGAATATGCATACCACTGGGTGGGAAATGGTTGTAACTGTTGGAATTATTATATCATGACAATCATATTAATAAACCATGAACATCAAAGTGAGCATGAGCGGAAGCAATTATAATAGATCGAATAACATGTAGCCCGAACAAGAATCAATGCAATCTTCCGGAACCAATGAACCCTAATTAGGGTTTATAAGGATTATATGAATTACCCCTTACCTTTTTGTAATTCAATCCAAGAATCAAACAATAGTGTGTTTGATTCACGTTCTTGTACACACGTACTAATTCAAGAAAACGTTTATGCAAGTAATAAACACAAAACCCTTTTTAAGATGCAAGAAAATCGAAACCCTTAGGGGTGTTCGGTTTTGGATCGACCAAGGAAAGACAAGGAGAAGAAAACACCAAGATGTGTGTGTACAAGTTATTAGAAAAACCTACATCTTGGGTTTGCTTATATACTACACAAGACTTGGAGCTCAAGGCACAAAGGAGGTGGGTTACACCCCTTGGCCGATCGGTTTGAAGCCCAAGGAAGGGTTTCCGGAACCTTCTCTTGTTTCCATGTTTTGTCTAGTAATTACTTTTCTAATCTTCGTTTAATAATTAATTAGACATTAATCAATAATACTAATTATTATTTATTTGTTTTGTGTTTAATAATTAATTATAACATTTTATAAATAATTATTACATTTTCTCTTCATACGTATTGTGTGCAATCCCGTGATCTCAAGTTCGATCCTAACACACGACTATTATTATTTTGTCTATAAAACCAACAGCTCCCACTTAGACATATCATAATAGTGTGATCACATCGATTAGCGTCTTGCAACACGTCGATGCCTCTAGTACCACTTGAGTAAGGCTCCTGGAAAACCTTTTAATGATTTCTCATTATTATTATCCCTTTGTTTCTAATACCGTGTTAAATAAGGATATGGATCTAGGTCATTCCTTAATTAACCATTCTGTTTCTCGTTTTTAGAAATTGACAAGATTACCAAATCTTTTGAACCTTTCAAGAAAGACCTTGGGCGTGGCCACGCAAACACCTTGACAACCCTACGAGGGGCCCAGTAGTATTAAACTCCAAAAATTAATTTGAAGGAACAAATTCTTTATTGATTACAAGTAAAACACACAAACTTTGTAACACTTCCGAAAACAACCCTTATGACTACCAGTTACGTATAGCGTTAAGTTGTTTCACAAAAATGCACTACATTCATGACCGTTATCTTGTATCTCAAGTCTAAGGATAACTTCTTATGATTTACTTAATGACAAGATCCATAAAGTAACATCATATAGTTGGGATAAGTCCTATATTCAGTATCATCGAATATCGTCTGAAATGACATGTCTACGCATCAATATACTTAAGTATATTATATCAACTTCAGATTTGTCTTAATTTAATAATATTCCCATATTATTAACTGACAACGGACAATTTAGAATAACTCTTATTCATGGATTTAAACATGCAAAAATAGGACAACAATAATTAATAACAGAAATAAACATACCAACATACTTTATTTCATTAAAATAATAATTGTTTACAATATCCTTTATCCAAATACTAATCACAGTTATGCATGAAACTACTAGCTAATTTAAGTCCAATTCCATTGGCTAATTCATTAAGCTTCTCTTTTGCCAAAGCCTTAGTGAACGGATCAGCTAAGTTTTCATCTGTGTGAACCTTCAACAGATTTATTTCACCTTCGTCAACCTTTTCACGAACAAAGTGATACTTCCGTAGAAAATGTCTGGTGCCTCTCATGACTCCAGGTTCATTGGCAAATATGATTGCAGCAGAATTGTCACAATACATATTAATAGGTAATTCAATTGAAGGCATAACACCAAGCCCAGAAACGAATTACCTAATCCAAACAGCCTTCATAGCAGCTTCTGAAGCAGCAATGTATTCAGCTTCTATCGCAGACATCGCAATTGTACTCTGCTTCTTGCTCCTCCAGTCTACAGCTCCTCCATTGATAACAAAGACATAACCCGTCTGAGACTTCGAATCATCTTTATTACTTTGAAAGGATGCATCACAGAAACCTGTAACACAAAGTTCTGCAGATGGATTTCCACCATATACCAAAAACATATCTTTTGTATTCCTTAAATACTTAAGAATATGTTTAACAGCAATCCAATGTATTTCTCCTGGATTCTGTTGAAATTGACTGGTAATATTTTGAGCAAACGCCACATCTGGCCTTGTGCACTTAACCGCATACATAATAGATCCTACAGCCGAAGCATAAGGAACTTTACTCATGCGAGCCACCTCAGCAGGTGTTGAAGCACAAAACTCATTACATAAGCCATGTTTTACTTCCATCGGCAAATATCCTTTCTTGGAATTTTGCATATTGAATCTTTTCAATATTTTGTCAATGTAAGCACTTTGACTTAATCCAATTAACTGCCTTGATCTATCTCTATAGATTTTGATTCCCAGAATGTATGCAGCTTCTCCTAAATCTTTCATAGAAAAGCACTTTCCAAGATATACCTTTACTTCTTGCAAACTTGGAATGTCTTTTCCCATGATCAATATGTCATCAACATAGAGAATTAGGAAAGTTACATTATCACTCCCACTAGCTTTGTGATACACACATGGCTCATCAAGATTTTGAGTGAATCCAAACTTTTTAATTTCAGCATCAAACCTCTTGTTCCATTGTCGTGATGCTTGCTTTAATCCATAAATGGATCTTTTAAGCTTGCAAACACGATTTGGAAATTCTGGATTTTCAAACCCTTCTGGTTGTGCCATATAGATGTCTTCATCTAGATGACCATTTAAGAAAGCGGTTTTCACATCCATTTGCCAAATCTCATAGTCATAGTACGCTGCTATAGCTATGAGAATTCTAATAGCTCTTATGTCTGCTACAGGAGAAAACGTCTCCTCGTAATCTATTCCAAAAGTTTGAGTAAAACCTTTAGCAACTAGACGAGCCTTATAAATGTGTGCATATCCATCCATGTCAGTCTTGATTTTGTAAAGCCACTTACTCCCAACTACCTTGGCACCAGGAGGTAAGTCAACTTCTTCCCAGACTTCATTATCATGCATGGATTGTATTTCCCCATCCATAGCAGCTTTCCATTTAGCTTTTTGAGGGCTATTAATGGCAGCTCTATAACTAGTAGGTTCATTAAGATCCCCTAGTGTATGCTGATCAACCTCTACATTAAGACATAGATGTTCAGGAGCTTTCACAGATCTCGAAGATCTGCGAATGGGAATTACTTCAACTTCCGGTGGAGGACCCAGACTTTCCGGTTCTATAGGAAGTGTGCTAGTGTTTTCTGAAGGTAATGCATTATTTAGATCATCTTCTAGATCATATACCCTCCCACTGATTTCTTGAACCACAAATTCACTTTCAAGAAAATCACCATATCTTGCAACAAACACTTTGTTCTCAGGTGGGTAGTAAAAGTAGTAACCCATAGTTTCCTTAGGGTATCCTACGAAAATGCATTTTACAGATCTTTGTTGGATTTTATCTTGTGAGTCACGTTTAACATACACCTCACAACCCCAGACCTTTAAATAAGACAAGTTCGGAGCTTTTCCAGTCCATATCTCATATGGTGTCTTATCAACCTTCTTGGTGGGAACCATATTCAAAATACGAACAACTGATTCAAGAGCATAATCCCAAAAAGACAAAGGAAGATTAGTAAGATTATACATTGATCGAACCATGTCCAACAATGTACGATTCCTTCTCTCAGATACACTATTTTGTTGTGGAGTATATGGAGATGTGAGATTCTGGAAAATTCCATTCTCAGTTAAGAAATCTTTAAAATCTTGACTAAGGTATTCACCACCTCGATCAGAACGAAGAGCTTTAATCTTCTTTCCCAGTTGCAATTCTACTTCTGCTTTGAAAACTTTAAATGTTTCAAACACCTCATGTTTATGTTTAAGTAAATAAACATAACCATAACGGCTGAAATCATCCGTAAAAGTTAAGAAGTAGACAGCACCTCTCCTTGACACATGTCTAAGTGGCCACATACATCCGTGTGTATCAAACCAAGTAGATCTGAAGCTCTTTCCATATTATTATGAAAAGGTTTCTTCGTCATCTTCCCAGAAATACAAGATTCGCATTTATCAAATGACTCATCAATGATATCATTCAAAAGCCCTTCACGTTGTAGCTTTTGCATGCGAGTCTTGCCTATATGGGCAAGTCTACAGTGCCAAAGGTAAGACGAATTCAAGTCATACTTCATTCTCTTACTAATGCTGTACATCGAATTATTATTATTGTTGGAAGTCTCACAATTATTCATATCAATTTCAAACACACCATTCACAGCAATAGCATTAAAATAAAATACACCATTTAAAGAAACAGAAATTTTATTGCCATTAATAGTATGAGAAAAACCAAGATCCAACAAACATGAAAAGGAAACAACACCTCTAATTATAGAAGGTGCATAATGACAATTGTTTAAACAAAGTACTAAACCCGAAGGTAAAACTAAATCAAACATTCCTATGGCTTCAACTGCTGCTTGTGCTCCATTTCCCACATGCAGAAATTGCTCCCCATAAGCTAGTCTCCTTTCCTATCTAAACCCCTGCAGTGTATTACAAATATTAATACCACATCCAGTATCATATACCCAGGAATTTAATTTATGAGATAAAGTAAATAATTCAATGACAAATAAGTTACCTGAAGTGCTGGCGCCCATGTGCCCAGTCTTCTTAACCTTATTGTTTCGCAAGTCATCGAGATAAAGAGGACAATTCCTCTTCCAATGGCCCATCACCTTGCAGTAATGGCATCCTTGATCCTTCTTTGGATTATTCTTGACAGGAGGGTTCTTCTTAGGTTAAGGTGGTTGATAAGCCATAACCTGCTTATTCTTATCAGCCTTCTTCTTTCCTTTACCCTTCTTCTTGTTCGCATTTGGCTTGTTAATTCTACCCCCTTGTATAGCAAGAACTTGGGGCGTAGGAGCCTTTGGTGTCAACCCTTTCTCATAATCAATGAGCAGTGCGTGCAATTCACTTACTGTCTTCCCCACGCAATGCATATTGAAGTTCCTCACAAAACCATTAAAATCCTTGTTAAGGGACCTATTGATTAAGTTCACAGCCATATCATTGTCATAGGGTTTCTTAAGTGTTTGTAGTTGATCCATGAAACTTTTCATCTTCAACACATGAGCACTCACAGGTTCACCATCACCCTGCTTACAACCATGTAGAGCCTCCATCAAATCGTAAATCTCTACATTTGATAGTTCTCATAGAGTTTCTTGAGTTCATCAATCATGTTCATGGGGAAATACTCCTCAAACTGCCTTTGAAGAGGTGTGGACATCGCCCCTAACATCATTGCAGCCACATTAATATGTTCCTTGCAATCAAGATTCCATTTGGCCTTAGCAGCATCAGTTGCTGCATCGCCTTCAGGTTCAGCAGGACAAGGCGTTTTCAAGATTTCAAGTTGACCAGTCACTCGCAGGACAATCCTTAGTGAACGGTACCAATCATTGAAATTTTCCGAGCCAGTCAATTTTTCTCGTTCAAAATAAGTTTTGAACACAGAACGAAAGTTGGTGTTATCAGTTTGAGCCATTTCTACAGATAAAGAAAGTTCAAAACATTAGTATTTTTGATAATACAATTTTTCAAGAAAATTAAAATACCCAAGGAAAATAAATCCATAGAATAATCTTGAAAACTAGGATCCTCCATAAACATAGTTTCATTACATCAGTTGATCTTGTGGAAAACTAGAAGGGGGGTTGAATAGTTTACCTCTTTTTAAAATCCTTTTCAACATAAAAATCCTTTAATAACTTTATGTTTGCTCAATAATATAAACACACCATTATATGTTTGTTTCTTTCAAAAGCTTTTAGTGTAAGTATCAATTCTAATTATACTTGTTTCTTACTTTGAAAAGCTTTACTTGTGATGATCCTAACTTTGCTTGTTTAGTTCTTTGAAAAGCTTTTACACTTGTTTAAAAACATAAAGATAACTTTAATTGTTTTACTTCTTTGAAAAGCTATATATGTGGTTAACGATTCTAACTAAACAATAACATGCAATAAGCAAAGATAGAGAAAGAAACGATCAAACCACAACACGATTGTTTATCGTGGTTCGGCTACAAGGACTCTTTTTCCTTGCCCTACATCCACGCCTCGAGTTTCCAACTCGAGAGTTATAAACACTAATCAACAAGCTCCTTTCACCGGCGGAGAAAACCTTACACGTCGCTTATACTTTTACCGACACAAAGCTAGATGTCGAGTTCTTTTACAAGGGTACAACCACTCCCATTCGTCGCTTACACTTTTACCGACACAAAGCTAGATGTCGAGTTCTTTACCAAGGGTACAACCACTCCCGTTAGTTCTTTTACTAGGGTACAACAACTCCCAACACACTACGTATTTTGAGGCCTAAAATACTAACCAACAACTTCTACATACATGACACAAATGAAGTATAAACTACCAAAGCTTATACATGACCAAGCTACCAAGACTTGCAACTTTAGAGTTGAAGCTTGCAACTTCTTGAATGATCTTGTGGAATTCCTTGCTACATAAGAGAATCACACAAGTCAAGGGTTACTGAGTTAGTTTAAAGAATATGTGAAAATATGTCCTAAAGGGTTACACAAAACAAACAAATGGTTTGGTATTTATAGCACACTATTCTGCAAGTCTGGCGGATCAGGCGGAACCCTGAGATGGGTTCCGCCCGTGTACCCCCAGGGTACCGCCGGGTTTGCAGTAGGTTTTTGCAATAACTTCCCAAACCAAACAATGTCTTGTCTTATAACTTCTAGCAACCAAACAATGCCACATCACTTAAAGTAAGTCAAACATGATACTTGCAAGCAACATGAAAGCAAGTCAAACACATAACTTGCCATAAATACATAATGACAAAACTTGCCATAAATGTGATGTGACTATTTCTAATTTAAGAAATAAAACCAATGTTTAGTTTAAAAGGAAATGTAAACATTAGTTAAACAAGACTTAAACACTCAAAGTGATAATTTACTTTTAGCTAAAGTTCATACTTTATTATTAACAAAACTTAGCAAAGATCGTAAAATATAAATAACGTTTTTAGGCGATATTTGTATTAACAATCTCCCCCTTTTTGTTGATGACAAAACATAAACTTTATTTAAAAGTAAGTCATAAGATTTAGTGTTAAGTCTTATAAAGTTAGTAATGAAACTTGTTTTTGCAAAGAGTTAGCTACGCGGAAGTTTAAAATAATAGAGCAAGTTTCAAGTTTCATATAAATTCTCCCCCTTTTTGTCGAAACAAAAAGAAGAGTAGCGAAGCGGAATTATAGGCATGCTCCCCCTTGGTTGATACTCCCCCTAAATGGAGTGCCAAGAGAGGAGACATGGATTTTGAACCTACAAAAGAAAAGTTAGTTTCCGCACAAGATAAGTCATGAAAGTATTTCATGTTTAAAAACACAACTAAGAGTTGTGAAGCGGAATAAAGCAAGACTCATGCTCCCCCTTGAATGTTACTCCCCTAAATGGAGTTTTCAAGGAAGGAAAACATGAATAATGAACCTACAAAAAGAGAGGATAGCACAAGATTTATGTATGGTACCATATCAAGGTATAGTTCACTCATCATACCTAAATGGTCAACAAACCCTTCAAACCTTGTTGTAGAATTAATTTCATTTAACTTGTAAAATTTTGACTCTTAGAGAGTCAAAGACACAAAATTAAGATGACAACATCCTACAAAGACAAACTAAAAAATAAACTAAGAACATAAAATGCTACAAGGAAATCATCATTTTCCTTAATGAGAAACATTATCCAAAAACAAGGATTGGGTTGTTTAGGTATGAAAATGTGGATTGAGGGTTGTAGCGGGTTTTATTTGGAGATGTGAGGAGGTGACTTGGTTTTGCTTTGTTGGTTAAAATGGGGACTTTTTCCAAAAGAAACGGTTTTGTTTCATTTTGGAGACTCTAAGGTTGTGGTGGATGAGACAAGGATTGTAGATGATCCAAATTGTGGTTTAGAATAAACCTCATTTCTTCGGTTAACTCGCGAAGTTCCGTTCGACATCTTTCACTAATGCGAGCGGTTCTTTCGCAATGTCCGCAATCATGGCGGGGAAAGTTTGGTGGAAGAGAGGTTTGATTTGTTGGTGGTGGATGGGTTAAACTTGAAGGAGCAAAGGTGGATGGTTGAGAAGTGTTTTTGCTTCCTTCACTTGTTGAGTGTAATGCCGTATTGAATTCCATAACATGGTTGATTTGAGAATCAACCATTCGTTTGAAGGCATTAAGGTGGCTTAAATGAGTGTTAATTTCCTCATTTGTGTTTGGAGGTTCTTGTGGTGATGGTGGTTGTTGTTGTTGTGGTTGAACTAGGTGACGGAAACTTGGTTCTCCATAAGGATCACCATGAAGATTTTTGTAAATAGGATGAAACACAAATGAATGTGAGTGGGTATGACCTTGGTCATTTGGAAAAATAGTTGGTCTAGCATAACGGTAAGCCAACCATTCTACCATAGATGGCTAACGAGGTTCATCATTGAGTTGCTCATTATGTTGTTGTTGTGTTTCCATTTGAGCAATGGTGTCAAAAAGTGAGAAGGATGGTGGACTTGATGATAAATCATCAAAAGTTTCCAAATTGGGTGTTGGTGATGTTGGTGGTGTATGGAAAAGTTCCATTGGTGTAAGTGTTGGTGATTGAGGTGAAGAAGTTTTTGATTTAAAAGCTTGTTGGGAAGGTGAGGTTGACACACTCAAAAGTTTAGTTGGTGATGGATTAGAGGCTAGGTTTGAGTTGCAAAGTGGTGGAGAAGATGGTGGAGTGGCAAGATTGAGCAAATCTTGAATGGTGATCACATTGGTATTACAAGGTGTTGAGGGTGTAGTTGAGGTAGTAAGGTTAAGAAAATCTTGGATAGGTGAAGAGATGTTTAGTGAGGCATCACTTGATGATGATGAGCTTGACTTGGTGGTTTTGTTGAAGCAACAAGTTTTCACACTAATCCTAGTGGTTTTAGCACATGATTTTGATGACTCGGATGAGGTGTTGGATTTTGTCATTTCAAAGGTTTTGGTTTTGGTGTTTGAGAGAAGAAGATTTGATGGTGTGATTTGAATTGTTGCAAACCTTTCACATTTATAGGATGAGAAAAAGTGTTGAAATAAGTGTTTGGATTTGATGTTTTACTATTCAAAGATTGAAGTTTCACATGATTTTCATGACCATGTCACATCATGTAATGTCAATCCAATGAAATAGGATGGAGTGGAAGACCAAACTAAGCACTCAATGCTTTGTGATCATGGAAGTGGTTTGGTTGAAAATGTATCAAAGGTTTGAAGGATCCTTTAAAAGGGTTCCTTTGGTTGGTTATGTTTTGAATTTGAATTTTGGCGGGAAGTGTCTTACTAATTGTTTTAGTGATTGAGGTTTGTTCCAATATGGTTGTTGGTGTTAATGAAAGATGTTTCTCACTTGGGATAATGATTTGACACTTTACAAGTTATGATCTTAAGAAAAATGTTCACAAATTTTCTGCAGGTACTGGCGGCACCCTGAGACTACACAGGCGGAACCTTGTTTTGGGATCCGCCTGGTCCGTTGGGCCAATTCTGGAATTCCCAGAAATTGTACTGGCGGAACCCAAATTTGGGATCCGCCGGATCCGCCAGGCCTGCAAAACTTCACAGTCCGCGTTTTTGACCCGCGAAACGATTTTCAAAATTTTCGAAAACTCTTGGAAATGAAAATTTACTATATGACAGATTAGGAAATGCAAAAATTGGGCATATAGACATTCATCTCTTAGGACTTTGACCGGGGGCTAACGATTTTCACTTAACTTGGTGAATTTTACCATAAGCATGAAATTGACACATACCACCAATATTGTCATTAATCATAAAAGAGCATACAAAACATAATCCATCAAACGTAATAAGACATGAATATGAGAAGTAATACAAATCACATAATTCACATAGTTTTAACACAAAGACGCTTCTAAGGCACACATAAGACAAACGCTCCTTAATCTTCTTACAACCGGTCAATCTTCTTTTTGAGCTTGTTTAGGTACCTTCCAAAACACTTGAACATTCCTTTGGTTTGCTTGAATTCTTCGGAAGCATTGTCAATGATGGGGAGAGCTTGAAGATATTCTAAAGGAGGTAACTTAGAGTTTGGTAGTTTATCATCGTCGCTCATGCCGGATGATGATGAAGATGGAGTAGGTGATCGAGTACGTTTGCCCTTATTTTTGAAAACTCGTTTATCACTTAGAGGAACGAAGGTGTGAGGAACTAGAAAATAGTCAAGGCGTATTCCATCTTCGTTAGGATAAATGGGTGAGATTCCTCTAAAGAGGCGAGTAAGAAGCATACCATAGGGAAGAGCGGTTGTTCCAACTAAGGATATGTCGGCCATCCTTTTGGCTAGGTAGTAGGCTAAGTTGAAGGGTTGACCGGTTGAAATGCTATAGAGCATATAGCAAAGACATGTGTTGATGTGATCTCTATTTCCTATGGTACTTATGACGTTAGCCCTAAGAATTTCTTCCCATTTCTTAAATTGCGGTTTAAGCTCATTGAGCTCCATACCAAAAGGATCTTTATCTATAGTATTCCCCGAACGGTTCACCCTAGTGGTAGAGGTTCTAACAAAGAGGTGTTCCTTAATAGTTTCCTTACTAGCAAGAGGTGTATCGTATGGATAAAAACGATCAATAGTATCAAGACTTGAAATGGGCCACTTATCCGTGTAGAGGCAAGTTCCCTCATTTGGTACACCAAGAATTATAGCTAAGTCTTTTAAATCTATATCATGTGATATTTGATTGGTTGTGAAGTTTAATGAGATCCTACCACCGGCACATGAGGAAAGGTTTACGGTTGCATAAAATTCCAAGATGAACCTAGGACAAATGGGCTCATCTATATCAAGGAGACAATCAAAGTGAATTGTGGCAAAGTTTTGGCGAATATAAGTTCCTTCTAGAAAGGATGGATCAATGGTTCTACCTTCGTGAACATAGCGTTTTTCTAATGCCTTAAAGGTTTCTACTTGAACCGGGTTGAGACCTTTGGTCATATGGTGTTTGGGCATGTATTTAAGGGTTTCTTTGTGATCGGATTTGTTTGCGGGAGGCATGTTGATTCCTAGAAAACACAAAGAATTATATGTTAATGACTTTTAATCAATGTGCGTGTTCTAATGTGTTCCTATATGCACACAATGCGGAGACTTGGTTATCTTGACTCATTTTGATGCCCAAGTTGTTTTTTTTGAGAAGTAATGTTATGAAAACAAACGATAACCAAAAACTCTCCTAATTGAATATATCTTCGATTGAATGTACCCGAAAATACATGTTGGTTATGTATTCCCTTTAGCATTCAAGAGATAATATGCAAGTGATGTTTCAATGATGTTTTTCATTTGTTTTAACAATGTGGTGATGAATTGTGTTCTAGTCTTGGATTGTATTTAAAAGATAATGCACTTGGTGTGTTTTGTAAATCAAAGTAAAAACAAAGAGGATGCAATACCTAACTAATGGAAGGCATGATTAGTTGGCCACCAAGTTTTTCATGAATTAAGAGGTTTTATGCATAAACCCTAAGATTCTAGTTAATGAATGTAAATGAAAATGTTATTCTTGAATCAAAAATGCAATTATGATTAGAACACTTACAAAGTTTGTTGGATTTGAAGAGATTTGATTGAAAGCCCTAATTTCCGTATGGTTATGTGTTTTTGAGAGGGTAATGGCAGTTTGAAGGTGAATGACTAAGTTAGGAGGGTGTTTGGTTTTAAAATTTAGAATAAAAACAATCTGTGGAATCGGCGGACCAGGCGGAACCAAAAAATGGGTTCCGCCCGTATGGTCTGAGGGTGCCGTGGGTGTCTGCAGGAAAAATCAAAAAGGGATTGTCTTGATTTTTGTGGTTTTATCCTAATGTTCAAACCTAAGATTTTAAGTCTTATTGTGTATGACTAAACCTAGGAATGATGAATGTTTCACATTCAAGTGGTTTAGTGAAAACGTTGATGGATTGATTAACGTAGAAAAACTTTCTTAGTTAAGATGTTCCTTAATGAACAACATTAACAAGACGATGATGATGGATCACAATATGTCTGTAAAGACTGTGATGATTTAAATAGTTGCTGAAGTCGATGCATCCTTTGTTGACGAGATAACATTGTTGATGAAGAAATTCCTTTGTTGATAAGAATTAACTTGTTCAAACGGAGCTTGTTGATGTGCTTCTTCATTAAATTCTCAAATGAGATCCTTCAGTGTTTTGGAGAATCATTGGATAAGTAAGTATTAAAAGTGCAAGTACCACTTGTGCTTTTCTTATCAACTTATTACCGATGCAATTCTATTTGGCATACACTATGGTTTCTAATCCCATTCTTTTGGGACACCATAATCCTAGTGGTGTAGTACTTCTAAATGAATCCAAGCAAGCTCTTTCGAAAGAGTTGTTTAAGGATCTTCTCTAAAATCGAGCACATAGACAAGCACTAAACATAATGTTGGGTTACATTTGTTTTAAGAACAAGTATACTTCCAAACATATCTCTATGTTTAGCTCTACCTACGGATTTACTAATCTCATTCTTGATAAGTCATAAAGGACTTAATCATTGTGAACAAGTGAATAACTAGGAATGTTTTTGAGTGATTATCCCTTACTTTTGGAGCTTGCTTAGGTAAATAAATAGTCTTTCAAAGATTAACATTCTTTTCTATTTTGAAAGTCTATTTTGTTTTAGTAATTGCTTTACACTAATGTCCAAAAACACTTTTTATTAATTTGTTTCAATTACTATTATGACCCATGTTTCAGGTTTTTATGACCTTGTTGATATTGCTTGACTCAATGTTTTATACAAGACGAAAGGATGTTGTTTTTCAATTTTTAATAGTCCATCTTCCTTGTTATTGATCTTGACATACTTGTCTTATCAATGTTGGGCTTTAGACTAAGTCATCATCTACCAAAGATGATATCTTAGAAGGAGGTGGTCTTTCATTGAATTTTAAACTCAATGATTCCTCGACTCTTTGGGTTTATTTTCTTAAGACCTCACAAGTGTAAATGTCTAAGATATGCAACATCATAAGACTATGGGTCGAATTTGATGTTCACATCCTAGAAGTTTAATAAATCATTTTCTCCCAATCATTCAAATAAAATTCAACTGATTTATTTTACTTTGTGTGTCTTTCGTGAAGCTTTGAGCAAAAGAATGATTGGACTTAGGATGCTATTGAAAATATAGGGTATAATACCAAAAGACTTTTGTACTACAAGTGTTTATGAAATGTTTTGGTTTTGCTAGATTTGCAAGCATCACAAAAGTGTTGGTTGTCTTATCACTTAAGAAGTTCTTAGTTCACTCACTTGTAGATAAGAATTAAGTGAGACTTACTCAAGAGTTACTCGTGTATTTTCCCGAAAGATTAAACGAGGCAAGACACCTTATATCTCCTACTAGAAGTAGTATCAAACTACTTTACCTATGAAGGATCTAATCCTTATTGTTACTCACACAGTCGTAGACACCTTATAGTAAAGACTACTACTAATACTTATGACAAATCATACTGTTAATCAACAAGAAACATTTAAAAGGTAAGTTGAAGAGACGTGTACCTTTTAAGCTCCATCGATTAGCCATCACGAAGAAAAACATAAAGCAAATAATCTTGATACGTAGAGAGGCTAAACACAACTTCTTATAAATCCAAGAAAGTTAGAAAGACACATAAAAGTATTGACCATGATATTTTTATCCCTTTATCATGTGTTCCTATTAGAGCTAGAGTAACTTCTACAATACACTCTTAGGTTTCACAAACACAACATGTTTTGTTTTACTTGTTGATGATTTATTAGAGTTAAATCCTAATCCGGTTCTATCTCTAAATGACCTTTGATTCTTCAAACAACTTTCAAGAGTTTTTGAACTTTCTTCAAATTTAGGAAGCATTTTTCCTTTTTCATTTTGTTTTAGAATTTCATGTTTGTACTCTAGACATACTTTACATTCTAAATCAATTTCAACATGACTCTCAAGTCTAGACATCTTATCTTCTAACATGATTTCATTTTCAAAAGTGTTTACACAAGATCTTGAAGTTTCATTGTTAAAGATAGTTTTTAGGTCCATGTTGCATGAAAGTTTAGACTCATTTTCTATATTAGAAAACTCTAGGATAAATGTGTCAAAGCAAAAATGTTTGGTTTCAAAATGTACCTTGCTTGGTGATTTAGCTAAGAGAGAATCACAAACCGGATGGTTGACTTCATCTTCATCCGTGTTAGTCCATGAATCACAAGCAAGTCCACCAAGAGCTTGACATGAGAAGTCATCTTCACTTACACCTTCATTTAAAATATTTAAACTAGTAGCACATGTATTAATCTCAACTAAATATCTATCAATTAACTTTTCTAAGACCTCTAACTCAAATGTGAGATCAAATTGATCATCTTGGTTTTCAAATTTACTTTTCCATTTAAGCACGCTTTCTTTTTCAAATAGCGGTGGGTTTTGAATCGGCTCCCCTTCTTTGAGATTTTCAAAATCCATGGATCGATCCAAGTTTTAAAATACAGTTTATTTTAAGGAACTTGGGTAACGTAGCTCCTGATACCAATTGTGGAAAACTAGAAGGGGGGTTGAATAGTTTACCTCTTTTTAAAATCCTTTTCAACATAAAAATCCTTTAATAACTTTATGTTTGCTCAATAATATAAACACACCATTATATGTTTGTTTCTTTCAAAAGATTTTAGTGTAAGTATCAATTCTAATTATACTTGTTTCTTACTTTGAAAAGCTTTACTTGTGATGATCCTAACTTTGCTTGTTTAGTTCTTTGAAAAGCTTTTACACTTGTTTAAAAACATAAAGATAACTTTAATTGTTTTACTTCTTTGAAAAGCTATATATGTGGTTAACGATTCTAACTAAACAATAACATGCAATAAGCAAAGATAGAGAAAGAAACGATCAAACCACAACACGATTGTTTATCGTGGTTCGGCTACAAGGACTCTTTTTCCTTGCCCTACATCCACGCCTCGAGTTTCCAACTCGAGAGTTATAAACACTAATCAACAAGCTCCTTTCACCGGCGGAGAAAACCTTACACGTCGCTTATACTTTTACCGACACAAAGCTAGATGTCGAGTTCTTTTACAAGGGTACAACCACTCCCATTCGTCGCTTACACTTTTACCGACACAAAGCTAGATGTCGAGTTCTTTACCAAGGGTACAACCACTCCCGTTAGTTCTTTTACTAGGGTACAACAACTCCCAACACACTACGTATTTTGAGGCCTAAAATACTAACCAACAACTTCTACATACATGACACAAATGAAGTATAAACTACCAAAGCTTATACATGACCAAGCTACCAAGACTTGCAACTTTAGAGTTGAAGCTTGCAACTTCTTGAATGATCTTGTGGAATTCATTGCTACATAAGAGAATCACACAAGTCAAGGGTTACTGAGTTAGTTTAAAGAATATGTGAAAATATGTCCTAAAGGGTTACACAAAACAAACAAATGGTTTGGTATTTATAGCACACTATTCTGCAAGTCTGGCGGATCAGGCGGAACCCTGAGATGGGTTCCGCCCGTGTACCCCCAGGGTACCGCCGGGTCTGCAGTAGGTTTTTGCAATAACTTCCCAAACCAAACAATGTCTTGTCTCATAACTTCTAGCAACCAAACAATGTCACATCACTTAAAGTAAGTCAAACATGATACTTGCAAGCAACATGAAAGCAAGTCAAACACATAACTTGCCATAAATACATAATGACAAAACTTGCCATAAATGTGATGTGACTATTTCTAATTTAAGAAATAAAACCAATGTTTAGTTTAAAAGGAAATGTAAACATTAGTTAAACAAGACTTAAACACTCAAAGTGATAATTTACTTTTAGCTAAAGTTCATACTTTGTTATTAACAAAACTTAGCAAAGATCGTAAAATATAAATAACGTTTTTAGGCGATATTTGTATTAACAGATCTGCTAGCAATGAAAGTACAATATGAGGTAACTTGTCGTACAAGTAATTGGCATAACATTTGTCCAATTCCTAGATTTATGGGATTTACAATCACAAAACATTTGTATTGTAAGCATGTTTAGTCCCCATCTTAATGCCTTGAGTCCAAGTCTCACTTCCTACTCAATTTAAGTCGTCTAACTTAAAAACTGTAAACTCACAAATCCATCACATCAGTTGATCTGCTAGCAATGAATTTATGAAATTTACCTCTCCATTGCAATCTCGCCAAGTCTCACTTGACGTAAATTATAACTTCAAGTGTTCTTAATTAGATGGCATTCAACTTAATTTTTATAAGGGTATTAATATTTTGATGTGATCAAAATAATGTATGAAGAAGCATGCATACAACTTCATAACATTGGTTTTACAAAACATTTTTATTACCAATTTGCTAAGAGTAAAATAACAAAGTTTTGATTGAGGTATCGGGTTCACCAATTAAAGAATAACCATCAATTATCGTCCACTATATCGTACTTTTGCATAAGCCCGAAAGCTTAGTGTTTCGGATAATCCTTGTGGAATTGTGGATTATTCACCCTTAAGATGACAATGTACATGTAATGGTTGTTCGGTAAGTCTAATTTACACACAAACGAGCGTTAAGACAGAATGTTGTCTATCTAAGGCCACAATTTAATGCGTTGCCATCCTTATACCCATCTTATAATGTGTAAACTTCGGTCGATCCTATTTAACCATTACGTACAAAAACATCAATCAACCAATCATTTGAAATTTTAAACTCTTAAAAACCAAAACAATTTCGCCATTATTTAGTCCGTATTATTTTTCTATTCAAAAAATTACCCTTTTCGTTTATATAAACATGTCTAACACAATAAATAAACAAAACAAGTAATAAGCAATAAAAAATAAAATAACTAAATAAACACATATACATAATCATAACAATTAAATATGTATAAAACATGTAGCCACATGCAAATCTTATTCAAAAGTCCTATTAATAATCAAATCTAGGCGTATAACGTATTAATTCAATTAGGGCTTTCTTTTTCTTAGAAAAAGAGCCACATACATCGATAAATCGATTGCGTAAGCCAAAATTAAATAAATACCACATAGCACATAATTGATTACTTAATATTGGAGTCTTCCCCAATTCGACATCTATTAAAATTTACATGTTTTAATATAACTTAACCATTAATATATATAAGCAATTTAAACAATTTAAATTATAACACAATAAAAATCCATGCAAACATGCACTTTTCATGGATTTAGCTTAACAATTAACACATTGCACCAAGATCGTTTACTAAAACGCATAACAATTACATGACATCTTAGGGTTTCTAATCAAATTTTTTTTAAAAAATAAAAAACATAAACCCTAATAACCCTTAAAGGTCATTCGACCCAAAATTAGGGTTAGGGATAAAACACATAAACCCTAAAAACATGTAACTATACGAATCAAAATCCAATTTTTATGCATTTTGATAATTAATTACACATTATAACGGCTCTAGATGCCACTGTTTGAATTATTATATCATGACAATCATATTAATAAACCATGAACATCAAAGTGAGCACGAGCGAAAGCAATTATAATAGATCGAATAACATGTAATTAATTAATCATTAATTTAAATAGTAAACATACCGTAGTGATTCTAGCCCGAACAAGAATCAATGCAATCTTTCAGAACCAATGAACCCTAATTAGGGTTTATAAGGATTATATGAATTACCCCTTACCTTTTTGTAATTCAATCCAAGAATCAAACAATAGTGTGTTTGATTCACGTTCTTGTACACACGTACTAATTCAAGAAAACGTTTATGCAAGTAATAAACACAAAACCCTTTTTAAGATGCAAGAAAATCGAAACCCTTAGGGGTGTTCGGTTTTGGATCGACCAAGGAAAGACAAGGAGAAGAAAACACCAAGATGTGTGTGTACAAGTTATTAGAAAAACCTACATCTTGGGTTTGCTTATATACTACACAAGACTTGGAGCTCAAGGAACAAAGGAGGTGGGTTACACCCCTTGGCCGATCGGTTTGAAGCCCAAGGAAGGGTTTCCGGAACCTTCTCTTGTTTCCATGTTTTGTCTAGTAATTACTTTCCTAATCTTCGTTTAATAATTAATTAGTCATTAATCAATAATACTAATTATTATTTATTTGTTTTGTGTTTAATAATTAATTATAACATTTTATAAATAATTATTACATTTTCTCTTCATACGTATTGTGTGCAATCCCGTGATCTCAAGTTCGATCCTAACACACGACTATTATTATTTTGTCTATAAAACCAACAGTAACCCAAGTTGCCAAGTTATAACTTGAGTTACTACAACAACTCAAGTTACAACGCATGAGTAACGTAACATGCCTGGAAATGGTTCTAACTCAAGTTGCCAAGTTATTTTCGTGCCACCTAGACAATAATGCCAGTCCAAGTTACGACTCCCCGGGCTCTTACACATAAACTCCAACATGTTTGCTCTGCTTTGTATACTTTTTCAGCACTTTACAAAAGCTACATATGTACGTTAACCATGTTTGACACATTTACATTGACTGATTTGGATTATTACTATATTGTTGTTCATCTTGGGTCAAATTGTATAAGCTAAATGATTAATCTATCAGGAAACATGTCAAACGATTTGAATGACTCAAACTAGTTACAAAAAATTAGAAATTCATATATCCAAAGTGTATCCCAAAGCCTACAAATCTGTTACAATGCATATCAGGTTTTCAACTTAATTGCGAGTAGTCATATTGAGATAATACAAAGTTTTGATGATGTACAAATAAAACGGGTTTTATACTTTTCTAAGACTTGCTTCTTTGTGTAAATAGTGTTTTGCGACGTCATTAATTCGACACTTTGTTTGTGCAAATTGTCATTTTCAAAAGATTTAAGAAAAAGCTATTCAGCTTACCAACAATCGTAATGAAATTGAATTGTTTTAGTGCCTTTTAAAACTTTTTTTATGGTGTTGAAAAGTAATGACATCTTTGTGAATTGTGAAAACAATATGAATTATTATAAGGATAACGTATTTGAAAGCCACATTGATGTTACAAAACTGCACCTATGTACTGAATAAAATTTACTTTTGAGCAAAACTACTCAAAAGTGAAAACAAGCTAAAATATTTTTTGATGTTGTGATTGTTATTGAAACCAATATTATCCATGATAAATTGTGTGTAACATGTGATTATTTTCAAGAGTAGCTTAAAATATAATGTCTGTAAGAAAGTTCTGTGTATCTTTATAGATTCTTCAGCTCTAAGCATATGAAAAAACTAAGAGTGACAAAAAGTGACTATACTAAGAAAAAAGATGCTCAACTCTCTTCATGAAAAGTAAGAAAAACCAATGAAAGGTGAAGCTAATACAGTAGTTCTGATATATATATATTTTCTTTCCGACGTGTAATGACTTGTATTTTCAAGAAGATGGTCGAGTGGTCAGGGGTGGCTTAACCTCAAAGAGGCCTAAAGCAAAGCTTTAAGATGGACCATTTGTTAAAGTTATTTGCAGGAATATGCTATCCTAATCTCTAGCTTTGCAACAACCTGGAAAAAAATTGTCTCATTTTATACATACATTCGAATATTTCAGCTTTGATTTGAAATTTTGTACACATTTATTTCTTTCTATTAATTTCGCGGGATTTAATTTGCGTTCGTCTTTTTTTTTTGAATGGCGGCTTTTTTTATTAGAAGATCTAGCAAGATGCTAGAAAGAACAAAAGAACATTACATGATTGGAGAGATGGCTAAAGCCGGGTTTTTCACCCATAGCTCCCAATCTAATCTAAAATTCTTACACCTCTTACTAAACCAACAAAATGATAAGCTTTGAACATCCTTGAAGATATCACAATTGTTGGAGTCTTTTAAGCGGAAAACCTTATCATTTCTACTTATCCAAATATGCCAAATAGAGGTGAAAATGATTGCTTCAAAGCATTGGAGTTGAAATGGCGAGAACATCTTTTTTTTCTCGGTGCTCAAATGATTAACAAAATTGCAAACACTTTTGATGAGTGTCTAAATACTCATCATTTTGTACCAATCTGAACTGCCAAAACATACAAAAACACTCAAAAATGCATCATAATACTTAAAATATCTTAGAAGTGTGTTTTATATGTTTCAAATACAAAATATGCAAAAACAAATGAAAAACGTACAAAGTTTGCATAATTGGCAGTTTCAGTCCCTCAAGTTTCAAATATTGACAAAACTAGTCCCTGAAGGTTTAAAATGAATGAAAAGTCAACTTAAGTCCTTGGGAAACCAAAAATATTCACAAATGATCCCTGGATAAAAAGTTTACACAAACTGGCAACTTTTACCCCTCAAGTTACAAAATTGGCAAAAATGGTCCCTGGGTATTCAAAACTGGAAAATTTACAAATAATACCCTTGTACTATGCATAAATGACAAAATGGAACAATCACAGTCCCTTAAAAATCCAAATTTACAATAATGGTCCCTGGAGTTTGAAAAATTACAGAAAAGGTCCCTAGATATTTTTAAATGGAAAAATAAATAAATTGGTCCTTGATTTATCATATTTGGCAAAAATAGCACTTTAAAATACTTTGGGAAAATCACAAATTCAGTCCCTCTATTTTACCCAAATTACATCATTGGTCCTTGTGTACACCACAACCAAACCGGACCCTTTTATTTAGTTAACAAAATCCACAAACCCAACCCAACTAAATTACCCAACCCACCTACACCCCTAGCCCAACATAAGCCCAGTCCAAACCCCCCTTGATTATTTAGAACGGGTTGACCCCGTTTGACCATCCAATACCGCCTAAACCACCACCACTGTTCACCCTTCACCCTCACCCCTGCTTCACCAATACCAGGTGGTTTTTCCACCACATCCTCACCTTCCAGCTCACCCTAACCACTCTTCCACCTCACACACCAAACCACATAGGCATTTAATGCTTTCTCCACAATTTTTCACTCCAAACTACTCCTAAACCTCTGTTTTCATCATAATAAACCAACTTGTCCTTAAAACACTCCCCTTTGCCTCCTGACACCTCCACAAACCTCCAACAATCTTTAATTGCAAACCTTTGCCCCCAAGTTAACTTGGAGGACTTTGGCGCCAAAAGTTGTTTTAAACGGTGGATATCAATTGGATACAATCAAGGGCTCAGATGAAGTGGGAAAAGTCCCTGAGGACACCTGGATGCTCACTCTCACTTATAAAGATGAAGAGAAGCAGAAGAGTTAGATCTCTAGTTTTTAATTTAAAAAGTGTATGTCGTTTAATTTGTTTTAGAAGTTCAAGTGTAATCTAAGCTTTCAAGTTTCAGTTAAGCATTCTCAGTGTACTAGTAATCCTTTTATTTAATAAAAAATCAAGTTTGTATTGTTACAAAAGGTTGTGCAATTTTCAATTTCATATTAAAAATCTCAATAAGCTTTGTACTTGTTACTGTTTGATTATATGGATTGAATAAGCTCATATAAGCTCCCATAAGCTCAATACAGCTTTTAGTAACCTACTAATCAGTTTAATATAAAAAATCTCACAAATTACAAATTGGTCAAAGAAAGTCAACTGTGGCATTTGTTCTTGATTTCTGGGTTTCAGAGGTAATTTGGAAAGGAAGCAGCTTGGAGTATTGGTTTAGATCCTCAGGGGAGGAAGTAGGTTGTCCTTGGTTCATGGTTTGAGCAGGAAAGCAATATTGTAAGTTTCTAAAAAAATCTCATAACTATCTTTGTATTGCATACTTATTGATCTTGATTATCATTGCCATTTTCTGTGTTTCTTATGTTTGATTAGTATATTCAAGTGTGTTTATGGTTTGAGATTGCTAGGCTGTTAAGAAAATTACTTGTTACTCATTTTCTAAAAATCTCACAGTGAAGTATCCATTTGAGCCATATCATGGTTTAACACTGAGGATATTGTTGATTCATGTTTACTTGATCTCTGTTAATGTTAGTCTAAGGTTTAGAAACAGATTTGTAGTTCAAATCATTGTTTTGCTTTAATAATCACAAAATCAGTTAGCTAAAGGTGTGTTTGGATCAGTGAATTCCTAAGTATTGTGCTTGGTTATTGTTGTTGTTCTGTGTTTATACAAGTAACTTAAGATCCTATTAGCCTAAGTAAACCATAAAAACCTAGGCTTATTAAAGAAAAAGTCAAAATCCACTTACAAATCCCTTGACAGTTAACTGTCAAGGATTTGTGATCCACAAACCCTCACATTAGCTCATATCTTTAAGTTTTAGCTTATTTTAGGTCTAACATAGCTTATTACAACTTAATTAGTCAATTAGAAGTGTTAGAATCTCATATAAGTCAAACTAGCAAGTTTTCTTCAAAAGTCAAATTTGCTCTTATCAGATTTTCTCAAAACTTAAGGGATTTTTGTAGATTTTAGTGTTAGGATCTAGGCTTTGAGCTTTTGAGGACTTGTTGTCTACCACTTCTACTTCAGTATCCCACATAGTTTATAATTTTAAGATTTTTACCTTGGGACCCACAGACCCCCAAACACAACTGCAGGGCAAAGGTGTGCTCTGCTCATTCAGACCCAGTCCATTACCACCACTTTGGTGGTGGTTTCTGACCAACCCAGTAGGTCCCACACCTTCTAATTAGCTTCTTACAACCCCCCTCCTACCCAGGTTCAAAACTTGACCCTTAGTTTGACCTATAGATCAGTGGACCCCACCTAAACTTGTCCCCAAACTCTGTCCCATTTCTGAGTCAGAACTCAAATAAGCAAGTGCTTATTTGAGCTTCTCAGCTTATTCTAGGAGCTTATCTCACCAAGTTTAGTTTAAAATAGTTCAAGTAACTTAGGTAAACCATATTTCATCATAGTGGACCCCACATAACCTCAACTTAGCTTATTTCTTAGTTTGGTCAACCATAGTCAACTGTATAAGCTTATAAGCACTTACAGTGCTTATTCTTGATTTCCAAAGTAGTTGTTTTTGTAAAAGTTTCATTATTTAAGTATTTAAATAGTTTTATAAAAGAAAAACCAGAAAAAGCAAACATAAAAATAGTGATAGCTTCTATTTAATAGAAATTATCTAATTAATTTTCATTTCAGCTTATTAATAAGCACTTGTCCAATTTTATAATTTTATAAATTACTTAGTACCTTAAAGTAGTTAAAATAATTTTCTTAGAATTTTCCTAAGCAGTTTACTATTTATTAGATTTAAAACTAGTTTAAATAATTAAATAGGTAATATTAGTAATTAAATAGATTTCTTTAATTTTAATCAACTAAAGTAGAATTTTATATTTTTCCTAAGTTTTATAAAGTAGTTAAGATTTTTAAAAAATAGTTTCATAATTTCCACTATTCATTTTCTAATTTTCTTATTTAATTTAATTAAAAAAGATTTAAAATAATTAATAGGTAATTAATTAGTGGAATAACCTTAAATATAATTTTTAGTAGTTTTTATAATTTTATAGGATTACTATGATGGTTAATTAGTTTTATAAATTTTATCATAATTTTCAAAGCTCATTTAGTAATAATAGTAATTTAAAATAGTTTAATTAGATTAATTAAATTAAATAGTTTATAATTAATAAAATACTCATAAAAAGACAAAAATATTTATTTTCATTTTTTATACTTTCTTCAAGTTCTTATTTAAGTTTAGAAATTATTGTTATAAGTTTTTAGGTTTATTTGTAATAGTTGTAATTTTTAGTTAATTTAAATTAAGTTTTAAATTAGATTTTAATTAGTTTTATTAATTAAATAGTAATCAAATATTATAATAATCATTTTCATAGTTTCAATTTCATTTTCCATTTTCTTTAATTTTAAGTTTTCAAAAGTTTCACTTTTTACCTCTGTAGTTTGTAACTTGTTAAATACCACTTTTATCTGTCTGTTATCTGATTATCTAATTTTGTGCTTATATCTGTATTTCTGTTATAGTTTTATAAATTCCAAATATCAAGCAATCAGTAGTATAATCAACCCTCAAATCATCTTTGTTACTGTCCTCAGTACCACTCACTCTCATACTCGTTTACAAATACAATTTCAATCTCGTTGGGATTTAACGACCCGGGGATTTCCCTGTACTTCCACGGTCAATATTAACTTGCACTTTCTCCCAGGTGGGCCTAACAGCTGCACACGGTTGACTGGTTGGTTTAGGAGGAGTCAAAATTTGGCGCCGCTGCCGGGGAGGTTGTTGCGTATTTCAAAACGGTAAAAGTTTAGTGGTTTTCAAAAACCCTCCTGTATAAATATCACCACTTTGTAAATTTTTAAGAAAATCAAAATCATATCTGAAAACGTTCATTAACATTTCTCCTGAAGTGTTAACAACACCAAACAAATCATAAACAACAAAACAAACTGTGAAGTTAAATTACTTCGTTGTCTTTAAGATTACAACCTGAAACAGCTGGTATAAGGTAAGTTTTGACATTAAATTGCGAACTGAAGAGGAATACATTTATTTCCTCCCGCTAGCCTGCGAGTAATCTTAAAGGGACGATTTCGGTTAACGAATCAGCTCCAAAAATATTTTCCAAGTTTTTCACCCATACACGAAAAGCCAAAAACATTTTACTGTGAATATAATTACATAAAAAGTTACAAGATTTAAAAAACCCTAACCGACCCTCATCCTCTCTGGCGATTTTCTAACCCCCCATCCCAAATCGATTCTTCTCAAATCTGCCAATCCTAACCGATTCACTGCTTCAATTCAATTTAGTTATGATTTAACATTCTTTGTTAGTTGTTTCTGATCGGATTTGTAACTTTGATTCATTAGGATCTTGTGGTTTTTGATTAACGATTAGGGTTTCATAAATCGTCTTCTGCCGACTTCAGGGATCTGTTCGTATATCCTTTTCTTTATTCCTAAGTTGGTTTTCTGCATATTTAATCTTCATTGTTTCAATTGTTTTATCAGTCGATCGATTAATATGGATATTGGTTAGTGATTATGTGTTCTTCTCTAAACCCTAAGCGATTAGGGTTTTTATTTTTCCCCTTGATTGCATGCGTGCTGTTTGTACTGATTTAGTGGTCGTGGGTAATGAGGGAGATGATTAATAAGGGATTCTTGAATTCTAAGGTTGCTGCTAAGCCTAATGGGAATGATAACATTAATGTTGAGGGTGTTGATTTGTCATCTGGGATGATTGAGAAGAACTTGGGTGGGAACAGACTTGACCAGGTGGAGACGGTTTCAATTGGTAATATTCAAAAGGCCACTACTAGTTTTGGTGAGTTGAGTTCACCCTCAATGATGAGCCCTAGTAGTGTTAGTTTGAACGTGGATGAGTCACCTGATTGTTCTATGGATGATATTCTGAAAGTGGAGCCGATTCCACTTACGAAAGATACATCACATGGTGACGACTTGGATCCGGTTACTAGTGCTGAAACTGTGAAGCACTTGTTATCTAATGCGCATAATAATTTTGATGAAGCCATGAATAATATTCAATGTGAGATTGTTGCTAATATGGCTTCCTCTTCGGATTTGCACAGTTCGAGTGGTATTGGGCAAACTTCTAATTCGACAGCTGCTGGTCTTGATGCTTCTAAGGTTGCTATTACTAGTGGTACTGGAGTGAAGTCGGTTTCTTATGCGGGTGCTACTTCTAATGAAGCTCTGAAACACGTGTCTAACTTTCGGAGGTTGGAATGTAGCAAAAAGAAGGATGATGTTGACTTTTCAGTTCCATTGAAAGTAGTGGAAGAGGTAAACACGAGGTTTGAGAATACTCTCTATGGTTATTTCCTTGGCCAACGCCTTGCTTTTCCTGTTGTTGATTACTATGTCCGCAATGCATGGGCTAAGTTTGGTGTGCAAAAGGTAATGATGAATGCAAAGGGGTTCTTCTTCTTTAAGTTCAATTCGAAGAAAGGTGTTGATGATGTGCTTGAGAACGGTCCTTGGTTGATCAGAAATGTTCCTATTATTCTTAAACCATGGACTTTGAACACTAATCTACTTAAAGAGGATTTGACTAACATCCCTGTTTGGGTTAAATTCCATGATGTCCCCCTTGCAATGTTTTCTGATGATGGCCTCAGTCTTCTAGCCACACTGATTGGTACGCCCAAAAGGTTAGATGCTTTTACAAGCAATATGTGCAAGGAATCGTGGGGCCGTAGTAGTTTTGCCAGATGCATGATAGAAGTGAAGTCGGATGAGGTGCTGCGGGATAGCCTCACTGTTGAGATACCGTTACTTGATGGTTCGGGTTCGACTATTGAGAAGATTAGGGTTGAATACGAGTGGCAACCACCTCGTTGTGACAAGTGTAAGATATTTGGTCATATTCTAACTGACTGTCCTAAGGTTGTTATACCTCCTGTTCAGCCCACTAAGCCTGTTAATGATAGTTTCAATACTGTCAATAACAGGAAGAAAGGAAAACAAACAATTCTGGGTAAAGGAGGGTTTACTAAACCTGTTGTGGGTAAGAAGTTTCAGTATCAACCCAAACAGACTCCTCCTGAACCCAAGAATGTTGGTGGCAATAAGAAGAAGACTCCTGATGTGGCTAGTTCTAGTGGTACAACGATCTCTACATCTAACCAGTTTGATGCTCTTAATATGGATGATACGGATACGTTTGGTATTCCTACTGATGACACCAACATGGATGTGGATGCTGGTTGTACAATGGAAGTTAATGCGGATGCGTCGGTTAAGACTGGTACTACATCACAAGAACCCCTTGTGAGTGATTTAATGGGAACTAAGGAAGGTGGTTCTACTCCTATAGTTGAGAAAATTAGTAAGCTTGAAAAGCTACTTATCGATGGGAAAGCTACCCTTTTGGATGATAAAGGTGTTCCTATTCCGTCTGCATCTGCCAATAAGAGGGCTAACCCATTCTCTAAGGTGGGTGATATTGTGGTTACTGATAGTGATGAGGAGGAGGTTCTTAACACGTTCGACGAATCTGCAAATCTTTTTGGTGGAGGTCATGAGCGGGAAGATGAGTTGGATGACTATGATGATTACTCGAAGCAAATTTATGATCTTCCAGGGGAATTGGATGCTCTTAATGCCATTTATGGCTTTAATCTCCAAGGTCATAGGAAGTAGGTTATATTTTTGTCCGAGTCTTTAAATGGTTTGTTTTCTTGTCTAGAAAATAGGTAGTATCTTGTTATGTAAGCTTTTCGCCTATGTAACGGGCTGAGATATGAGATTCACTCATATCCGTTGTACTTAAATGTTTTTTGGAGTAATATATTTACCGGGTCGTTGACCTTTTACCAAAAAAAAAAAAAAAAAAAAAAAAAAATTACATAAAAAGTTTACCACCGCAAACCAAGGCAGAACACCTACCAACTGGGGGTGTGAACATAATAAGTTCCCAAACCTAAAAGATTAAAAACTTACCATTGTATCCTTGTTGTGGAAAACTAGAAGGGGGGTTGAATAGTTTACCTCTTTTTAATATCCTTTTTAACATAAAAATCCTTTAATAACTTTATGTTTGCTCAACAATATAAACACACCATTATATGTTTGTTTCTTTCAAAAGCTTTTAGTGTAAGTATCAATTCTAATTATACTTGTTTCTTACTTTGAAAAGCTTTACTTGTGATGATCCTAACTTTGCTTATTTAGTTCTTTGAAAAGCTTTTACACTTGTTTGAAAACTTAAAGATAACTTTAATTGTTTTACTTCTTTGAAAAGCTATATATGTGGTTAACGATTCTAACTAAACAATAACATGCAATAAGCAAAGATAGAGAAAGAAACGATTAAACCACAACACGATTGTTTATCGTGGTTCGGCTACAAGGACTCTTTTTCCTTGCCCTACATCCACGCCCCGAGTTTCCAACTCGAGAGTTATAAACACTAATCAACAAGCTCCTTTCACCGGCGGAGAAAACCTTACACGTCGCTTATACTTTTACCGACACAAAGCTAGATGTCGAGTTCTTTTACAAGGGTACAACCACTCCCACTCGTCGCTTACACTTTTACCGACACAAAGCTAGATGTCGAGTTTTTTACCAAGGGTACAACCACTCCCGTTAGTTCTTTTACTAGGGTACAACAACTCCCAACATACTACGTATTTTGAGGCCTAAAATACTAACTAACAACTTCTACATACATGACACAAATGAAGTATAAACTACCAAAGCTTATACATGACCAAGCTACCAAGACTTGCAACTTTAGAGTTGAAGCTTGTAACTTCTTGAATGATCTTGTGGAATTCCTTGCTACATAAGAGAATCACACAAGTCAAGGGTTACTGAGTTAGTTTAGAGAATATGTGAAAATATGTCCTAAAGGGTTACACAAAACAAGCAAATGGTTTGGTATTTATAGCAAACCAAACTGCAAGCTTGGCGGATCAGGCGGAACCCTCAGATGGGTTCCGCCCGTGTACCCCCAGGGTACCGCCGGGTCTGCAGTAGGTTTATGCAATAACTTCCCAAACCAAACAATGTCTTGTCTCATAACTTCTAGCAACAAAACAATGTCACATCACTTAAAGTAAGTCAAACATGATACTTGCAAGCAACATGAAAGCAAGTCAAACACATAACTTGCCATAAATACATAATGACAAAACTTGCCATAAATGTGATGTGACTATTTCTAATTTAAGAAATAAAACCAATGTTTAGTTTAAAAGGAAATGTAAACATTAGTTAAACAAGACTTAAACACTCAAAGTGATAATTTACTTTTAGCTAAGAGTTGTGAAGCGGAATAAAACAAGACTCATGCTCCCCCTTGAATGTTACTCCCCTAATGGAGTTTTCAAGGAAGGAAAACATGAATAATGAACCTACAAAAAGAGAGGTTAGCACAAGATTTATGTATGGTACCATATCAAGGTATAGTTCACTCATTATACCTAAATGGTCAACAAACCCTTCAAACCTTGTTGTAGAATTAATTTCATTTAACTTGTAAAATTTTGACTCTTAGAGAGTCAAAGACACAAAATTAAGATGACAACATCCTACAAAGACAAACTAAAAAAAAAAAATAAACTAAGAACAAAAAATGCTACAAGGAAATCATCATTTTCCTTAATGAGAAACATTATCCAAAAACAAGGATTGGGTTGTTTAGGGATGAAAATGTGGATTGGGGGTTGTAGCGGGTTTTATTTGGAGATGTGAGGAGGTGAGTTGGTTTTGCTTTGTTGGTTAAAATGGGGACTTTTTCCAAACGAAACGGTTTTGTTTCATTTTGGAGACTCTAAGGTTGAGGTGGGTGAGACAAGGATTGTAGACGCTCCAAAATGTGGTTTCGAATAAACCTCATTTCTTCGGATAACTCACGAAGTTCCGTTCGACATCTTTCACTAATGTGAGCGGTTCTCTCGCAATGTCCGCAATCATGGCGGGGGAATGATGGTGGTGGATAGTTTGAACTTGAAGGAGCAAATGTGGATGGTTGAGAGGTGTGTTTGCTTCCTTCACTTGTTGAGTCTAATGCCATATGAAATTCCATAACATGGTTGATTTGAGAGTCAACCATTCGTTTGAAGGCCTTAAGGTGGGCGAAATGAGTACTTATTTCCTCATTCATGGTTGGAGGTTTTTCCCATAAGGATGTTTCTATTTTCTTATAAGAAGAAGGTAGAGTTTCAAAATTTTGGGAATTTTGTTGTTGTGGTGATTGTTGTTGTGGTTGTGGTTGTTGATTTTGAACAAAATGGCGGAAGCTTGGTTCGCCGGAAGGATTGCCATGAAGGTCTTTATAAATTGGGTGAAACACAAATGATTGTTGGTGGGTATGACCTTGATCATTTGGAAAAATGGAGGGTCTAGCATAACGGTAAGCCAACCGTACTACCATAGATGGGTAATAGGGTTCATCATTAAGTTGCTCACAAGGTTGTTGTTGGGTTTCCATTTGAGCAATGGTATCAAAAAGTGAGAAAGATGGTGGACTTGATGATAGATCATCAAAAGTTTCCAAATTGAGTGTTGGTGATGTTGGTGGTGTATGGAAAAGTTCCATTGGTGTAGGTGTTGGTGATTGAGGTGAAGGAGTTTTTGATTTAAAGGCTTTTTGAGAAGATGAAGTTGACTCACTCGAAGGTTTAGTTGATGATGGGTTAATTGATAGGTTTGAGTTCCAAAGTGATGGAGAAGGTGGTGGAGTAGCAAGATTAAGTAAATCTTGAATGGTGATCACATTGGTATTACAATGTGTTGAGGGTGTAGTTGAGGTAGTAAGGTTAAGAAAATCTTTAATAGGTGAGGAGATATTAAGTGAAGCATCACTTGATGATGATGAGCTTGACTTTGTGGTTTTGTTGAAGCAACAAGGTTTCACACTAATCCTAGTGGTTTTAGCATATGATTTTGATGACTCGGATGAAGTGTTGGATTTGGTCATTTCAAAGGTTTTGGTTTTGATGTTTGAGGGAAGAAGTCTTGATTGGTGATGGTATGATTTGAATTGTTGTGGAGCTTTCAATTTTATAGGATGAGAAAGGTGTTGAAATAGTGTTTGGATTTGATGTTTTACTATTCAAAGATTGAAGTTTCACATGATTTTCATGACCATGTCACATCATTTGAGGTCAATCCAATGAATAGGATGGAGTGAAAGACCAACCTAAGCACTCAATGCTTTGTGATCATGGGAAGTGGTTTGGTTGAAAATGTATCAAAGGTTTGAAGGATCCTTTAAAAGGGTTCCTTTGGGTAGTTATGTTTTGAATTTGAATTTTGGCGGGAAGTGTCTTCCTAATTTTTTTAGTGAGTGAGGTTTGTTCCAATATGGTTGTTGGTGTTAATGAAAGATGTTTCTCACTTGGGATAATGATTTGACACTTTACAAGTTATGATCTTAAGAAAAATGTTCACAAATTTTCTGCAGGTACTGGCGGCACCCTGAGACTACACAGGCGGAACCCAGTTTTGGGATCCGCCAGGTCCGTTGGGCCATTTCTAGAATTCCCAGAAATTGTACTGGCGGAACCCAAATTTGGGATCCGCCGGATCCGCCAGGCCTGAAAAACTTTACAGTCCGCGTTTTTGACCCGCGGAACGATTTTCAAAATTTTCAAAAACTCTTGGAAATGAAAATTTACTATATGACAGATTAGGAAATGCAAAAATTGGGCATATAGACATTCATCTCTTAGGACTTTGACCGGGGGCTAACGATTTTCACTTAACTTAGTGGATTTTACCATAAGCATGAAATTGACACATACCACCAATATTGTCATTAATCATAAAAGAGCATACAAAACATAATCCATCAAACGTAATAAGACATGAATATGAGAAGTAATACAAATCACATAATTTCACATAGTTTTAACACAAAGACGCTTCTAAAGCACACATAAGACAAACGCTCCTTAATCTTCTTACAACCGGTCAATCTTCTTTTTGAGCTTGTTTAGGTACCTTCCAAAACACTTGAACATTCCTTTGGTTTGCTTGAATTCTTCGGAAGCATTGTCAATGATGGGAAGAGCTTGAAGATATTCTAAAGGAGGTAACTTAGAGTTTGGTAGATTATCATCGTCGCTCATGCCGGATGATGATGAAGATGAAGTAGGTGATCGAGTACGTTTGCCCTTATTTTTGAAAACTCGTTTATCACTTAGAGGAACGAAGATGTGAGGGACAAGAGAATAGTCAAGGTGCATTCCTTTGTCATTAGGAGGAATGGGTGAAATTGCTCTAAATAGCCGAGTAAGAAGCATTCCATATGGAAGGGCGGTTTTTCCAACTAAAGGTATGTCGGCCATTCGTCGGGCTAGGTAGTAGGCTAAGTTGAATGGTTGACCAATTGAAATGCTATAAAGCATGTAGCAAAGGCATGTGTTAACATGATCCCTATTTCCTATGGTACTTATGACATTGGCTCTAAGAATTTCTTCCCACTTCTTAAATTGTGGTTTAAGCTCATTGGTCTCCATACCAAATGGGTCCTTATCCATAATATTCCCCGAACGATTTTTCCTAGTGGTAGAGGCTCTAACAAAGAGATGTTCCTTAATTGTTTCCTTACTAACAAGAGGATTGTTGTATGGATGAAAACACTCAATTGAGTCTAGGCTTGAAATAGGCCACTTATCCGTGTAAAGACAAGTACCTTCATTAGGAACACCAAGGATGATAGCTAAGTCTTTTAGGTCTATGAAATTTGGTATTTGATTTGTTTTGAAAGTTAATGATATCTTACCCGACTCATCGGTGAAGAGTTCTACGGTTGCATAGAATTCTAGTACGAACCTAGGGCAAATTGGCTCATTAATATCAAGAAGACAATCAAAGTTGATTGCGGCAAAGTTTTGGCAAATAGATGTTCCTTCTAGAAAGGATGGATCAATTGTTCTACCTTCATGAACATAGCGTTTTTCTAGTGCCTTAAAGGTTTCTACTTGAACTTTGTTAAGACCTTTAGTCCTATGGTGTTTGGGCAAGTACTTAAGGGTTTCCACGTGATCGGTTTGATTTGCGTTAGGCATGTTGATTCCTAGAAAACACAAGAATTATATGTTAATGACTTTTTAATCAATGTGCATGTTCTAATGTGTTCCTTTATGCAAACAATGAGGAGACTTGGTTATATTGACTCATTTTGATGCCCAAATTGTTTTGTTTGTGAAGTAATGTTACGAAAACAAAAGATAACCAAAAACTCTCCTAATTGAATATATCTTCGATTGAATGTACCCGAAAATACATATTGGTTATGTATTCCCTTTAGCATTCAAGAGATAATATGCAAGTGATGTTTCAATGATGTTTTTCATTTGTTTTAACAATGTGGTGATGAATTGTGTTGCAATTAGAAAAATAATGCTCTTGGTGTGTTTGGTAAATTAAGGTAACAATGAGAAGATACATTTCTTAACTTAATGGAATACATAATTGACTAGCCACCAAGTTTTTCATGAATCATGAAGTTTTTATGCAAAAGCCCTAGGATTCTAGTTAATGATTGTAAGCAAAAATGTTATGATTAAATTAAAAATGTAGTTGTGATTGGAATACTTACAAAGTTAGTTGGATTGGAAGAGATTGGATTAGAAGCCCTAAAATTCGTATGGTTATGTGTTTTTGAGAGGGTAATGATAGCTTGAAGGTGAATGACTAAATGAGGAGGGTGTTTGGTTTTGAAATTTAGAGTAAAAACAATCTGTGGAATCGGCGGACCAGGCGGAACCAAAAAATGGGTTCCGCCCGTATGGTCTGAGGGTGCCGTGGATGTCTGCAGGAAAAATCAAAAAGGGATTGTCTTGATTTTTGTGGTTTTGTCCTAATGTTCAAACCTAAGATTTTAAGTCTTATTGTGTATGACTAAGCCTAGGAATGATGAATGTTTCACATTCAAGGGGTTTAGCGCAAACGTTGATGGATTGATTAACGTAGAAAAACCTTCTTAGTTAAGATGTTCCTCAATTAACAATTTTAACAAGACGATGATGATGGATCACAATATGTCTGTAAAGACTGTGATGATTTAAATAGTTGCTGAAGTCGATGCATCCTTTGTTGACGAGATAACATTGTTGATGAAGAAATTCCTTTGTCGATAAAAATTAACTTGTTCAAGCGGAGCTTGTTGATGTGCTTCTTCATTAAATTCTCAAATGAGATCCTTCAGCGTTTTGGAGAATCATTGGGTAAGTAAGTATTAAAAGTGCAAGTACCACTTGTGCTTTTCTTATCAACTTATTACCGATGCAATTCTATTTGGCATACACTATGGTTTCTAATCCCATTCTTTTGGGACACCATAATCCTAGTGGTGTAGTACTTCTAAATGAATCCAAGCAAGCTCTTTCGAAAGAGTTGTTTAAGGATCTTCTCTAAAACCGAGCACATAGACAAGCACTAAACATAATGTTGGGTTACATTTGTTGTAAGAACAAGTATACTTCCAAACATATCTCTATGTTTAGCTCTACCTACGGATTTACTAATCTCATTCTTGATAAGTCATAAAGGACTTAATCATTGTGAACAAGTGAATAACTAGGAATGTTTTTGAGTGATTATCCCTTACTTTTGGAGCTTGCTTAGGTAAATAAATAGTCTTTCAAAGATTAACATTCTTTTCTATTTTGAAAGTCTATTTTGTTTTAGTAATTGCTTTACACTAATGTCCAAAAACACTTTTTGTTAATTTGTTTCAATTACTATTATGACCCATGTTTCAGGTTTTTATGACCTTGTTGATATTGCTTGACTCAATGTTTTATACACGACGAAAGGATGTTGTTTTTCAATTTTTAATAGTCCATCTTCCTTGTTATTGACCTTGACGTACTTGTCTTATCAATGTTGGGCTTTCGACTAAGTCATCATCTACCAAAGATGATATCTTAGAAGGAGGTGGTCTTTTATTGAATTTTAAACTCAATGATTCCTCGACTCTTTGGGTTTATTTTCTTAAGACCTCACAAGTGTAAATGTCTAAGATATGCAACATCATAAGACTATGGGTCGAATTTGATGTTCACATCCTAGAAGTTTAATAAATCATTTTCTCCCAATCATTCAAATAAAATTCAATTGATTTATTTTACTTTGTGTGTCTTTCGTGAAGCTTTTAGCAAAAGAATGATTGGACTTAGGATGTTATTGAAAATATAGGGTATAATACCAAGAGACATTTGTACTATAAGTGTTGTCTTATCACTTAAGAAGTTCTTAGTTCACTCACTTGAAAATAAGAATTAAGTGAGACTTACTCAAGAGTTACTCGTGTATTTTCCCGAAAGATTAAACGAGGCAAGACACCTTATATCTCCTACTAGAAGTAGTATCAATCTACTTTACCTATGAAGGATCTAATCCTTATTGTTACTCACACAATCATAGACACCTTATAGTAAAGACTACTACTAATACTTATGACAAATCATACAGTTAATCAACAAGAAACATTTAAAAGGTAAGTTGAAGAGACGTGTACCTTTTAAGCTCCATAGATTAGCCATCAAGAAGAAAAACATAAAGCAAATAATCTTGATACGTAGAGAGGCTAAACACAACTTCTTATAAATCCAAGAAAGTTAGAAAGACACATAAAAGAATTGACCATGATATTTTTATCCCTTTATCATGTGTTCCTATTAGAGCTAGAGTAACTTCTACAGTACACTCTTAGGTTTCACAAACACAACATGTTTTGTTTTACTTGTTGATGATTTATTAGAGTTAAATCCTAATCCGGTTCTATCTCTAAATGACCTTTGATTCTTCAAACAACTTTCAAGAGTTTTGGAACTTTCTTCAAATTTAGGAAGCATTTTTCCTTTTTCATTTTGTTTTAGAATTTCATGTTTGTACTCTAGACATACTTTACATTCTAAATCAATTTCAACGTGACTCTCAAGTCTAGACATCTTATCTTCTAACATGATTTCATTTTCAAAAGTGTTTACACAAGATTTTGAAGTTTCATTGTTAAAGATAGTTTTAGGTCCATGTTGCATGAAAGTTTTGACTCATTTTCTATTTTGGAAAACTCTAGGATAAATGTGTCAAAGCAAAAATGTTTGGTTTCAAAATGTACCTTGCTTGGTGATTTAGCTAAGAGAGAATCACAAACCGGATGGTTGGCTTCATCTTCATCCGTGTTAGTCCATGAATCACAAGCAAGTCCACCAAAGAGCTCGACATGAGAAGTCATCTTCACTTACACCTTCATTTAAAACATTTAAACTAGTAGTACATGTATTAATCTCAACTAAATGTTTATCAATTAATTTTTCTAAGACCTCTAACTTAAATGTGAGATCAAATTGATCATCTTGGTTTTCAAATTTACTTTTCCATTTAAGCATGCTTTCTTTTTCAAATAGTGGTGGGTTTTGAATAGGTTGCCCTTCTTTGAGATTTTTAAAATCCATGGATCGATCCAAGTTTTAAAATACAGTTTATTTTAAGGAACTTGGGTAACGTAGCTCTGATACCAATTGTGGAAAACTAGAAGGGGGGTTGAATAGTTTACCTCTTTTTAATATCCTTTTTAACATAAAAATCCTTTAATAACTTTATGTTTGCTCAACAATATAAACACACCATTATATGTTTGTTTCTTTCAAAAGCTTTTAGTGTAAGTATCAATTCTAATTATACTTGTTTCTTACTTTGAAAAGCTTTACTTGTGATGATCCTAACTTTGCTTATTTAGTTCTTTGAAAAGCTTTTACACTTGTTTGAAAACTTAAAGATAACTTTAATTGTTTTACTTCTTTGAAAAGCTATATATGTGGTTAACGATTCTAACTAAACAATAACATGCAATAAGCAAAGATAGAGAAAGAAACGATCAAACCACAACACGATTGTTTATCGTGGTTCGGCTACAAGGACTCTTTTTCCTTGCCCTACATCCACGCCCCGAGTTTCCAACTCGAGAGTTATAAACACTAATCAACAAGCTCCTTTCACCGGCGGAGAAAACCTTACACGTCGCTTATACTTTTACCGACACAAAGCTAGATGTCGAGTTCTTTTACAAGGGTACAACCACTCCCACTCGTCGCTTACAATTTTACCGACACAAAGCTAGATGTCGAGTTCTTTACCAAGGGTACAACCACTCCCGTTAGTTCTTTTACTAGGGTACAACAACTCCCAACATACTACGTATTTTGAGGCCTAAAATACTAACCAACAACTTCTACATACATGACACAAATGAAGTATAAACTACCAAAGCTTATACATGACCAAGCTACCAAGACTTGCAACTTTAGAGTTAAAGCTTGTAACTTCTTGAATGATCTTGTGGAATTCCTTGCTACATAAGAGAATCACACAAGTCAAGGGTTACTGAGTTAGTTTAGAGAATATGTGAAAATATGTCCTAAAAGGGTTACACAAAACAAGCAAATGGTTTGGTATTTATAGCAAACCAAACTGCAAGCTTGGCGGATCAGGCGGAACCCTCAGATGGGTTCCGCCCGTGTACCCCCAGGGTACCGCCGGGTCTGCAGTAGGTTTATGCAATAACTTCCCAAACCAAACAATGTCTTGTCTCATAACTTCTAGCAACAAAACAATGTCACATCACTTAAAGTAAGTCAAACATGATACTTGCAAGCAACATGAAAGCAAGTCAAACACATAACTTGCCATAAATACATAATGACAAAACTTGCCATAAATGTGATGTGACTATTTCTAATTTAAGAAATAAAACCAATGTTTAGTTTAAAAGGAAATGTAAACATTAGTTAAACAAGACTTAAACACTCAAAGTGATAATTTACTTTTAGCTACAGTTCATACTTTGTTATCAACAAAACTTAGCAAAGATCGTAAAATATAAATAACGTTTTTAGGCGATATTTGTATTAACACTTGTGAATAGTGTACCTTTTTTAAATGAGCTGTTCATTTGTGATTATTGGGTTTAAGTTCACTGTAGTTTTGCCTCGATCTTGTGTTGAAAAATAATTTTTGTGCATGCGCACTCGTTCACAAACAAAGAATAAAAAGAAGAAAAACGTACCCGAGTTATGTATTGTTACAGAAGAACACACAATCAAAATGAACGACGAGCCCCCATTCCCTTCCAAGGATGAGCCAGTTCCTGACACCCGAACTATGGAGGAACTGTGTCAACCTACCATGCACGGAAGGGGTGGACCAATTGCACCACTCACTATTGGAGCCACGGATTTTGGATTAAAACACCACATGATACAACAGATCCAGAATACGTGCCAGTTCCACGGATTGCCGGGTGACGATGCCAACAGGCATCTCGACAAATTTTTAACTGTCACCCAAAGCATGAAACAAAATGGCGTCACCGATGACGGCCTACGGTTATACTTGTTCCCCTATTCTCTCACTCATCATGCGACTTCATGGTTCGATCGAATTCCAAAGAATTCGATCCACACTTTTGATGAGATGATCACTAAATTTCTGGCCAAATACTTTCCACCATCTATGGTCACAAAGCTCAGGAATGATATCAGCAATTTCAGACAGCTTCCCGAAGAGTCTTTATTTGAGGCATGGGAACGCTACAAACTTGCTATTGACAGGTGTCCTAATCACAATATGCTTCTTGTCACCATTATTGACACCTTTTATAATGGTTTGACACTCCGTCATCGTGACACCATCAATGCTGCTGCTGGGGGCACCTTTATGAAAAGGACCCCTGAAGAGTGCTACGACTTAATAGAAAACATGACTGCCCATCATAATTTTTGGGACTCCTCTGCTGAGAGGAATGACTCATTTAAGTCTGTCACTCCGGCAAGCAATGAAATATCTATCCTAGCTAAAAAGCTGGATGATTTGTCTACATCAGTTTTGCGTATCCATCAGACAAATCCAAATCAGGTCAAAGTTGTTAACCCAAGTTGTGAAACTTGCGGTGGTCCACATCCTTATACAGAATGCCCAGCCTCCGGTGGCTCGGCTCGTGAAAACGTGTATGCAGCTCAAGGTTCCTATAATACGGGAGGTAATTCTTACCAACCGCAAGGAGACCGAAACTTTTTGAGCTACCGATCTAATAACTACATCGGACCACCAGGGTTTAATCAATCCCAGAACCAAAATGGTCAAAACAGAAACCAGAATTTTAACCAGAATCAGAACCAGAACCGGATGAACCAAGGTTATAACAACCAAGGGAATTTCAACTCTGGTCAAAACCAGGTTCAACAAAATCATAACCAAGGGAATTATAACAAAAATCAAGGTCAGAACAATTACCCACAGGGTAATTTTCAACAACAAAACCACTTCCAGGGTAATAACAGCCAGCAACATGGGAATTTCCAGAACAATCGGGCTCAAAATTTTCCAAACCAAAATCAAGCCATTGTTCCAATTGGACCATCATCTGATGAGTTACTAAAACAGTTTATGAAATCCCAAGATGAACTGAACAAAATGCTGGTTAGTCAAATATCTAATTTACAGAAGTCTTTAAATGATCAACCCTCGGGCTCAGGTACTACTTTACCTAGCAACACGATCGCTAATCCGAGGGGCGATGTAAAGGCGATCACCACAAGAAGTGGAGTTTCTTACCAAAGACCTACAGCTCCCTCTACCTCATCTCCTATCCCTGTAGAGGAATGTGAAACTGAGGATACTACGGATACGGCACCTCCTAAAAATAACGGAGGTACCAATGACATCCCTCCTCCAGTTATCCCGGTCCCGACTCCCCCTAAAGGGTCGTGTTTGAAACTACCGAAGGTCCTGTTGAAAATTCAAAAGCCAACCCAAAACCAACAATTCCATATCCCTCACGATTGCAAGACCAAAAGCTCCGTGAAAAAGCTAATCATCAGATGGAAAAATTCTTTCAGATTTTCCAAGAACTACACTTCGATATTAGTTTCGCGGATGCTCTTCTTTTAATGCCCAAATTCGCATCGACAATCAAAAATCTGTTGAGCAATAAAGAAAAACTGTTTGAGATGGCACGAACTCCACTCAATGAGAACTGCTCTGCAGTTTTGTTGAAACAGCTTCCCGAGAAGCTAGGAGACCCCGGGAGATTTCTAATACCATGTACTTTCCCGGGTATGGTTGAATGCTTTGCCTTGGCCGATCTTGGTGCAAGCATCAACTTAATGCCTCACTCAGTTTGGAAAAAGCTCTATCTTCAGGCACTTAGTCCCACATGCATGACTCTCGAGCTTGCAGACCGTTCAATTTCACGTCCCCTCGGTATTGCCGAGGACGTATTTGTGAGAGTGGGAAAGTTCCATTTTCCGACAGACTTTGTCGTTGTTGATTTCGATGCAGATCCAAGAGTTCCTCTCATTCTTGGGAGGGGATTCTTAAGAACGGGACGTGCATTAGTCGATGTTTTCGATGAGGAAATCACGTTACGAGTTGGCAATGAAGCGATTACGTTCAACCTTGATCAAACCTCGAGATACTCCTCGAATTATGATGCTGAATCGGTCAACCGAATTGATGTCATTGACATTGCATCCGAGGAGTATGCTCAGGAATTCCTTGGATTCGCTGATAATTTTCCAGGTGGCAATCCCACTATTTCTTCTGATCCCATAATCGCTAATTCTTCTCCTTCCCTCACTCCGTTTGGGGGAAGTGATTTCGTCCTTGAGGAATTAGAGGCCTTTCTCAAAAGTGATTCCGTTCCCGAAGGAATTGATTACCAAGAGATTGACCCGGAGGGGGATATACTTCTCCTTGAGGAGTTATTGAACAAAGATCCTTCTCCCATTCCTGTTCTACATCCACAACTTCATAAGGTGGAAGTCAAATATGTTGAGAAAAATGATGACTTTCCCGAGGTTGAACTTAAGGACTTGCCTCCTCATCTAGAATATGCATTCTTGGAAGGTAACGATAAGTTACCGATCATTATTGCAAAAGACTTAAAGGATGAGGAGAAAACTGCGCTGCTTAAGGTTCTAAAGTCCCACAAGCAAGCAATTGCTTGGAAGCTCTCAGACATAAAGGGTATTAACCCGGATTTTTGTACACACAAAATCCTAATGGAAGAGGACTTTAAACCTACCGTGCAGCATCAACGAAGGGTAAATCCGAAAATCCACGAAGTTATAAAAGCTGAAGTTATCAAACTTCTTGATGCGGGATTGATTTACCCTATATCTGATAGTCCTTGGGTAAGCCCAATACATTGTGTTCCAAAGAAGGGTGGCATCACGGTTATCACAAATGAGGACAACGAGTTAATACCAACTCGTTTGGTTACAGGGTGGCGAGTATGTATTGATTACAGAAAGCTTAACGAAGCTACCCGTAAAGACCACTTTCCTCTGCCCTTCATGGATCAAATGCTCGAAAGACTAGCGGGAAATGAGTATTATTGTTTCCTTGACGGCTTCTCGGGTTACTTCCAAATTCCCATTGATCCACAGGATCAAGATAAGACTACCTTCACATGCCCTTACGGGACATTTGCCTATCGCCGCATGCCTTTTGGGTTATGCAATGCACCAGGCACTTTCCAAAGGTGCATGATGGCTATTTTCCATGACATGATTGGAAAAACCATGGAGGTATTCATGGATGACTTCTCAGTCATCAGGAATTCTTTCGACTCGTGCCTCTCCCACTTAGAAAAAATGCTTCAACGTTGTGAAAACACTAATCTTTGTCTAAACTGGGAGAAGAGCCATTTTATGGTTAAAGAGGGCATTGTCCTCGGCCATAAAATTTCAAAAAGTGGGATTGAGGTCGATAAGGCCAAAATTGTTGTTATTGCTAAACTGCCTCATCCCACCACTGTTAAAGGAATAAGGAGTTTTCTCGGACATGCCGGGTTCTATCGGAGATTCATTCAGGATTTCTCCAAAATAGCCCGGCCTATGACTCATCTTCTTGAAAAGGATGCTCCTTTTATCTTCTCGCCAGAGTGCATCGAAGCCTTTGAAATTTTAAAGAAAAGGCTCACCGAGGCACCAATCCTTGTTGCCCCCGACTGGGACTTACCCTTTGAACTTATGTGCGATGCTAGCGATTATGCTATTGGTGCAGTTCTGGGGCAACGCAAAACCAAACATTTTCAGCCAATACACTACGCAAGTAAGACCATGAACGAAGCTCAAACACACTATACCACCACAGAAAAAGAATTATTAGCCGTGGTATATGCCTTCGAAAAATTTAGGTCTTACTTAATCTTAAACAAAAGCGTGGTGTATACGGATCATTCGGCTTTGAAATACCTGTTCACTAAACAGGATGCAAAGCCAAGACTACTCTGTTGGGTCCTGCTCCTCCAGGAATTCGATATTCTCATAAGAGATAAAAAAGAAGCAGAGAACCTTGCAGCTGATCATTTGTCCCGGTTAGAAAATCCTCATCAGGATATTCTCGAGAGAAAAGAAATTAATGAAACTTTTCCTCTGGAGACTCTAAATCTCATCTCTAACCGGGATGATGCCACCACCCCATGGTTTGCCGACTTTGCAAATTACCGTGCGGGAAATTTCGTTGTGAAAGGGATGTCGTCCCAACATAAAAGAAAATTCTTTAAAGATGTAAAACATTACTTCTGGGACGACCCCTACTTGTTCAAAATATGTGCGGATCAAGTCATCCGACGGTGTGTCCATGGCCAAGAAACCATGGAAATTCTTAAAGCTTGTCATGATGGACCCACGGGGGGACATCATAACCCAAACTACACCGCCAAAAAGGTGTTTGATTCAGGATTCTTTTGGCCCACGATCTATAAAGACGCCCATGAACTTATCAAAACCTGTGAGGCTTGCCAGCGTCACGGGAATATTTCCAAAAAGAATGAGATGCCATAAAACGCCATCCAAGTCTGTGAAATATTTGATATGTGGGGCATTGATTTTATGGGGCCATTCCCGTCTTCACGAGGGAATAAGTATATACTCGTCGCTGTCGACTATCTGTCAAAATGGGTTGAGGCAAAAGCCTTACCCACCAATGATGCCCGAGTAGTTGTTAAATTTTTAAAGTCTCTCTTTGCTAGATTCGGGACTCCTCGTGCCATTATCAGTGATCGTGGTACTCACTTTTGCAATGAACAATTTGCGAGAGTAATGCTGAAATATGGAGTAACTCACCGTCTTTCTACAGCATACCACCCCCAAACAAGTGGGCAGGTGGAGGTCTCAAATCGGGGTATTAAGAGAATTCTCGAGAGGACGGTTGGTGAAAACCGTGCCTCTTGGTCGGATAAGCTGGACGATGCATTATGGGCTTTCCGCACTGCTTACAAAACACCCATAGGGTGTACTCCATATAAGTTAGTGTACGGGAAAGCATGTCATCTTCCGATCGAATTAGAACATAAGGCCTATTGGGCCTTAAAACATGCAAATTTCGACCTTCAGACAGCGGGTGATCACCGTAAAGTTCAACTAAACGAACTAAATGAATTACGTGATCAAGCTTATGAAAATTCTTTAATCTATAAAGAAAAGACTAAAAAGATACATGACTCTAAAATAAAGAACCGCGTTTTCAACGTTGGTGACAGAGTTCTTCTTTTCAATTCAAGGTTAAAAATTTTCTCGGGTAAACTAAAAACCCGTTGGTCTGGACCATTTACTATAACAAAAGTATACCCATATGGAACTGTTGAGTTATTACAACCCGACGGTCCCAATTTTAAAGTAAATGGTCATCGGCTAAAACACTATTTTGGAGGGGACATACAACCAATGCTTGTCCCGGATCTCCAAACTTACCCCATGGACCAATAAATTCGGGGTCGAGTCAAGCTAGCGACTCGGTTAACAAAAACAAGTTTCCCCAAGGACAATTTTAATTCGGGGTCGAGTCAAGCTAGTGACTCGGGAATCAAAAACAAGCTACCTCATGGACAATTCAATTCGAGGTAGAGTCAAGCTAGCGACTCGGTAATCAAAAACAGTAGCAATATGGGTCGTCACTCATATTTCTGTCTTCTCATCCCTTTCTAACACCCTAGTGTGGGGGAGACGAACCACATGTTGTACATATGTAAAATATTTTTTTCAAAAAAAAAAAAAAAAAAAAAAAAAGAAATGGTGTAAGACAAATAAAAAGAAAAAAGTGAGTTTGTATGTAAATAGTGTAAAATAAAAAGGTTAATAGTATTGCCTCCTTATGTTCTAAAGTCTTGGTGGGACACCAAGTACTGTGAATATTGAGGGCAATATTCAGTTCTAAGTGTGGGGGAGCGTTCTCACGAATGCAAAACACATGTTCCATCAAGAACCCCCATTTGATCAAAATTATCAGTTTTTTCACACTTAGAAATGCAAATAATGGTATCAATCCTCTATGTCTAACCCACAACAGGATTGGCTAGTCCAGGAGCAAACGGCTCTTGGTAAAGACATCTCAAAACCGTTGATGGGTTGCAATTTGCCAAAAATTGTATGGTTCCTCAACTCCCCGAAAACAAATGAGTTGGCTAGCCCGCAAGATTATGGCTTGTGGTAAAGGCCGTGGAAAAACCATAATTGGTAATCAGCTCACCAAGATGTTGACTATTCCATCAAGAGTTAGCTAGTCCAGAAGCAAACGGCTTTTGGTAAAGACAAATCAAATCCGTTGACAGCTGGTGGTTTGCTAAAAATCACACGGTTATCAGGTGTGCCACAGTTCTTACACCTGGCTACTCCAGAAGTGATGGCCTTTGGTAAAGAGTAAAAATCCATTAATTTTTTCTCAAATAGATTGCTAGGGACAAGCAATAGTTTAGTGTGGGGGATTGATGAGTGTCTAAATACTCAACATTTTGTACCAATCTGAACTGCCAAAACATACAAAAACACTCAAAAATGCATCATAATACTTAAAATATCTTAGAAGTGTGTTTTATATGTTTCAAATACCAAATATGCAAAAACAAATGAAAAACGTACAAAGTTTGCATAATTGGCAGTTTCAGTCCCTCAAGTTTCAAATATTGACAAAACTAGTCCCTGAAGGTTTAAAATGAATGAAAAGTCAACTTAAGTCCTTGGGAAACCAAAAATATTCACAAATGATCCCTGGATAAAAAGTTTACACAAACTGACAACTTTTACCCCTCAAGTTACAAAATTGGCAAAAATGGTCCCTGGGTATTCAAAACTGGAAAATTTACAAATAATACCCTTTTACTATGCATAAATGACAAAATGGAACAATTTTGATAACATTTTGAGAAATTACAATCACAGTCCCTTAAAAATCCAAATTTACAATAATGGTCCCTGGAGTTTGAAAAATTACAGAAAAGGTCCCTGGATATTTTTAAATGGAAAAATAAATAAATTGGTCCTTGGTTTATCATATTTGGAAAAAATAGCACTTTAAAATACTTTGGGAAAATCACAAATTCAGTCCCTCTATTTTACCCAAATTACATAATGGGTCCTTGTGTACACCACAACCAAACCGGACCCTTTTATTTAGTTAACAAAATCCACAAACCCAACCCAACTAAATTACCCAACCCACCTACACCCCTAGCCCAACATAAGCCCAGTCCAAACCCCCCTTGATTATTTAGAACGGGTTGACCCCGTTTGACCATCCAATACCGCCCAAACCACCACCACTGTTCACCCTTCACCCTCACCCCTGCTTCACCAATACCAGGTGGTTTTTCCACCACATCCTCACCTTCCAGCTCACCCTAACCACTCTTCCACCTCACACACCAAACCACATAGGCATTTAATGCTTTCTCCATAATTTTTCACTCCAAACTACTCCTAAACCTCTGTTTTCATCATAATAAACCAACTTGTCCTTAAAACACTCCCCTTTGCCTCCTGACACCTCCACAACCTCCAACAATCTTTAATTGCAAACCTTTGCCCCCAAGTTAACTTGGAGGACTTTGGCGCCAAAAGTTGTTTTAAACGGTGGATATCAATTGGATACAATCAAGGGCTCAGATGAAGTGAGAAAAGTCCCCGAGGACACCTGGATGCTCATTCTCACTTATAAAGATGAAGAGAAGCAGAAGAGTTAGATCTCTAGTTTTTAATTTAAAAAGTGTATGTCGTTTAATTTGTTTTAGAAGTTCAAGTGTAATCTAAGCTTTCAAGTTTCAGTTAAGCATTCTCAGTGTACTAGTAATCCTTTTATTTAATAAAAAATCAAGTTTGTATTGTTACTTAAGGTTGTGCAATTTTCAATTTCATATTAAAAATCTCAATAAGCTTTGTACTTGTTACTGTTTGATTATATGGATTGAATAAGCTCATATAAGCTCCCATAAGCTCAATACAGCTTTTAGTAACCTACTAATCAGTTTAATATAAAAAATCTCACAAATTACAAATTGGTCAAAGAAAGTCAACTGTGGCATTTGTTCTTGATTTCTGGGTTTCAGAGGTAATTTGGAAAGGAAGCAGCTTGGAGTATTGGTTTAGATCCTCAGGGGAGGAAGTAGGTTGTCCTTGGTTCATGGTTTGAGCAGGAAAGCAATATTGTAAGTTTCTAAAAAAATCTCATAACTATCTTTGTATTGCATACTTATTGATCTTGATTATCATTGCCATTTTCTGTGTTTCTTATGTTTGATTAGTATATTCAAGTGTGTTTATGGTTTGAGATTGCTAGGCTGTTAAGAAAATTACTTGTTACTCATTTTCTAAAAATCTCACAGTGAAGTATCCATTTGAGCCATATCATGGTTTAACACTGAGGATATTGTTGATTCATGTTTACTTGATCTCTGTTAATGTTAGTCTAAGGTTTAGAAACAGATTTGTAGTTCAAATCATTGTTTTGCTTTAATAATCACAAAATCAGTTAGCTAAAGGTGTGTTTGGATCAGTGAATTCCTAAGTATTGTGCTTGGTTATTGTTGTTGTTCTGTGTTTATACAAGTAACTTAAGATCCTATTAGCCTAAGTAAACCATAAAAACCTAGGCTTATTAAAGAAAAAGTCAAAATCCACTTACAAATCCCTTGACAGTTAAGGATTTGTGATCCACAAACCCTCACATTAGCTCATATCTTTAAGTTTTAGCTTATTTTAGGTCTAACATAGCTTATTACAACTTAATCAGTCAATTAGAAGTGTTAGAATCTCATATAAGTCAAACTAGCAAGTTTTCTTCAAAAGTCAAATTTGCTCTTATCAGATTTTCTCAAAACTTAAGGGATTTTTGTAGATTTTAGTATTAGGATCTAGGCTTTGAGCTTTTGAGGACTTGTTGTCTACCACTTCTACTTCAGTATCCCACATAGTTTATAATTTTAAGATTTTTACCTTGGGACCCACAGACCCCCAAACACAACTGCAGGGCAAAGGTGTGCTCTGCTCATTCAGACCCAGTCCATTACCACCACTTTGGTGGTGATTTCTGACCAACCCAGTAGGTCCCACACTTTCTAATTAGCTTCTTACAACCCCCCTCCTACCCAGGTTCAAAACTTGACCCTTAGTTTGACCTATAGATCAGTGGACCCCACCTAAACTTGTCCCCAAACTCTGTCCCATTTCTGAGTCAGAACTCAAATAAGCAAGTGCTTATTTGAGCTTCTCAGCTTATTCTAGGAGCTTATCTCACCAAGTTTAGTTTAAAATAGTTCAAGTAACTTAGGTAAACCAGATTTCATCATAGTGGACCCCACATAACCTCAACTTAGCTTATTTCTTAGTTTGGTCAACCATAGTCAACTGTATAAGCTTATAAGCACTTACAGTGCTTATTCTTGATTTCCAAAGTAGTTGTTTTTGTAAAAGTTTCATTATTTAAGTATTTAAATAGTTTTATAAAAGAAAAACCAGAAAAAGCAAACATAAAAATAGTGATAGCTTCTATTTAATAGAAATTATCTAATTAATTTTCATTTCAGCTTATTAATAAGCACTTGTCCAATTTTATAATTTTATAAATTACTTAGTACCTTAAAGTAGTTAAAATAATTTTCTTAGAATTTTCCTAAGCAGTTTACTATTTATTAGATTTAAAACTAGTTTAAATAATTAAATAGGTAATATTAGTAATTAAATAGATTTCTTTAATTTTAATCAACTAAAGTAGAATCTTATATTTTTCCTAAGTTTTATAAAGTAGTTAAGATTTTTAAAAAATAGTTTCATAATTTCCACTATTCATTTTCTAATTTTCTTATTTAATTTAATTAAAATAGATTTAAAATAATTAATAGGTAATTAATTAGTGGAATAACCTTAAATATAATTTTTAGTAGTTTTTATAATTTTATAGGATTCCTGTGATGGTTAATTAGTTTTATAAATTTTATCATAATTTTCTAAGCTCATTTAGTAATAATAGTAATTTAAAATAGTTTAATTAGATTAATTAAATTAAATAGTTTATAATTAATAAAATACTCATAAAAAGACAAAAATATTTATTTTCATTTTTTATACTTTCTTCAAGTTCTTATTTAAGTTTAGAAATTATTGTTATAAGTTTTTAGGTTTATTTGTAATAGTTGTAATTTTTAGTTAATTTAAATTAAGTTTTAAATTAGATTTTAATTAGTTTTATTAATTAAATAGTAATCAAATATTATAATAATCATTTTCATAGTTTCAATTTCATTTTCCATTTTCTTTAATTTTAAGTTTTCAAAAGTTTCACTTTTTACCCCTGTAGTTTGTAACTTGTTAAATACCACTTTTATCTGTCTGTTATATGATTATCTAATTTTGTGCTTATATCTGTATTTCTGTTATAGTTTTATAAATTCCAAATATCAAGCAATCAGTAGTATAATCAACCCTCAAATCATCTTTGTTACTGTCCTCAGTACCACTCACTCTCATACTCGTTTACAAATACAATTTCAATCTCGTTGGGATTTAACGACCCGGGGATTTCCCTGTACTTCCACGGTCAATATTAACTTGCACTTTCTCCCAGGTGGGCCTAACAGCTGCACACGGCTGACTGGTTGGTTTGGGAGGAGTCAGTTTTCTTTCAATATTATTTAGAAACACTTGAGGATAATTAGCAGATAAACTTTTTTGGTACATACTTGTTGCTTGAGAGCTGTTAGATGTGCTTGTTATCTCATTCTCAAGCGCCTAGCAGATTCTCTATTTGAAACTACCCTAAAACCATGGCCATCCATATTAGTAGTAGAGTGACAACATTTTCTTTCATAACCATGTAAAACAAAAAATCTTCCCTCTTAATCTTTCTAATATCCATCCGGTCGTCGTTGCTCTCACTAATATTGGTAAAAGGCTCATGAGCTCGGTGATCAGCATCAGCTTCAAATGTTTGATTGATTAACTCTTTGATATCATGTTCAGAAGAGGTTCTATTCATGGAAGAATCGTTACATGCTTCTTCTTCTTTTTTGTCATTGTGATTGATAATATTCTGTTAGCAAACATTGTTTCACCAAATCATAAGTCTTTAAGAGTTTGGTTAAACAGTATGTCTAGCTTTATTTGAGACAAAACGGACCACATATAGTATAGAGTAGAGGTAGCAAAATGAATGGGTCAAAAGTGCTAGGTGAAATGAGGCGGGTTGACTCACAAACACCGTTTCTGTATTTTCCAGTGAATGCCTTAGATGTCATTACGATATGCAGTCACAATTTTACCTTATATACACACACCTTGACAACATTCAAACTGTTTTAGCTAATTTTTTAATTAGTATGTACCCACTAAAACCGTTTGAGATCGAAGGTAACCCAAACCAACGAAGCCATAAGGTGCATGTGATCATACCCTCTCAAGTATATAGTGCACGACTTAGTGATAGAAGAGTCGAACTATCAATATTTGTTTGAAGGAAAAATGAACTTGGTTACTCAAAAAGATAAGAGATTTTATTGCTGAAACCAACACATGATAGAACCTTCTAAACTAGACAAACCCGGTTTGGACCAAGTTGTAACATGTTTAAGGTGCCGGTGTAAAGCCACTTATAAATTGTATGCATGATAACTCATCAAGGTTATATCTATGCGTTTATTTCTTCCATTTTTCCTATGTGGGATTGATTATGCATGTCCACAAAACCAACATGATTAGAGCCTAGGGAGTCATAACTACATAACTCAGCGCCACATCATCTTAACACCAAATAACATAACACAACAAAAAAAACGGAAATCATAACACTCAATAACACTACTTTTTTGAACAAAAAAGACAAAAAAAAATAATAATAAAAAAAGCCTAACACCGGGTGGGAAATGGTTGTAACTCAAGGTGCCAAGTTATAACTTGAGTTACTACAACAACTCAAGTTACAACGCATGAGTAACGTAGCATGCCTGGAAATGGTTCTAACTCAAGTTGCCAAGTTATTTTCGTGCCACCTAGACAATAATGCCGGTCCAAGTTACGACTCCCCGGGCTCTTACACATAAACTCCAACATTTTTGCTCTGCTTTGTATACTTTTTCGGCACTTTACAAAAGCTACATATGTACGTTAACCATGTTTGACACATTTACATTGACTGATTTGGATTATTACTATATTGTTGTTCATCTTGGGTCAAATTGTATAAGCTAAATGATTAATCTATCAGGAAACATGTCAAACGATTTGAATGACTCAAACTAGTTACAAAAAATTAGAAATTCATCCAAAGTGTATTCCAAAGCCTACAAATCTGTTACAATGCATATCAGGTTTTCAACTTAATTACGAGTAGTCATATTGAGATAATACAAAGTTTTAATGATGTGCAAATAAAACGGGTTTTATACTTTTCTAAGACTTGCTTCTTTGTGTAAATAGTGTTTTGCGACGTCATTAATTCGACACTTTGTTTGTGCAAATTGTCATTTTCAAAAGATTTAAGAAAAAGCTGTTCAGCTTACCAACAATCGTAATGAAATTGAATTGTTTTAGTGCCTTTTAAAACTTTTTTTATGGTGTTGAAAAGTAATGACATCTTTGTGAATTGTGACGACAACCTAAATTGTTACAAGGATAACGTATTTGATAGCCCCTTTGATGTTACAAAACTGCACCTACTGAATAAAATATACTTTTGAGAAAATTACTCAAAAGTGAAAACAAGCTAAAATATTTTTTTTAGCTATGTCCATATCGCATTGTATGAACCATTAGAATAGTTCTTTTTTGATGTTGTGATTGTTATTGAAACCATTGTACTTGCATGCATGATATGATAAATTGTGTACGTGTAACATGTGATTATTTTCGAGAGTAGCTTAAAATATAATGTCTGTAAGAAAATCCTGTGTATCTTTATAGTTTCTTCACCTCTAAGGATATGAAAAAATTAAGAATGCCAAAAAGTGACTATACGAAGAAAAAAGATGTTCAACTCTTTATGAAAAGTAAGAAAAACCAATGAAAGGTGAAGTTAATACAGTAGTTCTGATATATATATTTTCTTTCCGACGTGCAATGACTTGTATGTTCAAGAAGATGGTCGAGTGGTCAGGGCGGCTCAACCTCAAAGAGGGCTAAAGCGAAGCTTTAACATGGGCCATTTTATTTAAGTTATTTGCAGGAATATGCAATCGTAATCTCATTGCAACAAGCTGGAAAAAAATTGTCTCATTTTACACATACATTCCAATATTTCAGCTTTGATTTGTAATTTTGTACACATTCATTTCTTTCTATTAATTTCCCACATTGGATTGAATTTGCGTTCGGCATTACTGCATTAGCAAACCGATCCATGCAAATTCTTGTACGTATGGTAACGATAACCACTAAACTATAACAAGTTTCAGAACAATCTGTGGCTCAATGTTTGCTTTCTTCCGCATCAGGTGCAAGTGTGCAACCTCAACACCTCCTATAACAGACAACAGGTTACCCTTTTTTTTTTTTTTTTTTTTTTTTTGTTTTTTTTTTTTTTTTTTTTGGTTAAAGGGAACTTCCACCCTGGTAAAATATATTAACCTAAAAAAACCGTTTCAAGTACAATGAAATGTGGCTGAAACACCACATTAACCTCAAACAACCACTAGATCATTTATGACATGCCATAAATGAACAACTAGCTACCAGCAACTAGAACAACCACTGAAAACAAACAAGACATGCAAAATAAGTAAACAAATCCAAATAAAAGATTATTTCCTCGAACGGCCTTGAAGCTTGAAATCAAACTGATTATTAAATTCCTCAAATTGCCCAGGTAAGTCATAGACCTGAGCCGCATAATTATCAGAAAGATAACCTTCAAGCTCGTTATGTCCTCCTGCTGATGAAAAGTAACTGTCCATAGGATCATTTGGCTCAAACACCTCGGCATCACTATCGGAATCAACCACTTCACCCACCTTAGAGAATGGGTTGCCCTTCCTTATACCATCAGCCACCGGAACAGGCTTACAATTATCATCCACAAGGGTGCCTTTCTCATCAATAATAAGTTGTTCAAGCTTCCCAATTTTCTCAACAATAGGAATGGTCTTCATAGGAGATGGAGAAGTAGTTTTGGAAGAACTAGAAGTAACTTCGGGAGTACACGTAATGCCAATCACAGGTTCCAAAACCGAATGTTGTTCCTTAAGCACATCAAAATTGTTCTTCAACTCAACAAGGTTGGTATCATCCACCCAATTATTATTCATAACTTGGTCATCCCGAGGAGGAGCCATACTACTAGTATGATCAGTAGTAGGTCCATTACAAGTAGAACCTACATTAACCGTTGGTGAACTTGCATTTGATTGGTTAGACGTCGATGCTCCTCTAATCTTTGGCTTATTAACCGGCCTATAGTAATACGAGACTTTAGGCTTTTGAAAACGAATCCCATCGACCTGACGATTAGTACCTTGAAGCTTAACTTTACCTTTCTTCTTATAAGCTTCAACAAAACCCCCTTCAACAACCAACGATTTATCATTCACAACCGGTTTCACTCTCTTGGGACACCCATCATCATTGTGATCAAAAACTTTGCGTGTCTCACATCTTGGCGGCTTCCACTCATATTTAATATCGATTTTTTTCTAATGAATGACCTGACCCATTAGGGTAGGGGATAATAACCACAAGAGAGTCAAGTAAGGCTTCCTTTGACGACACTTCCACAAGGGCCTTAGCATAGGAATTACGACCCCACGACTTTAGACACATCGTACTCGTGTAGGAATCAAGCATGATAGGACGACCAATTTGCGTTGTGATCAAACTAAGACCAACTTCAGAATATGCAACAACCGGAATACTATGGAGTTTGACCCAAACAGGCGCTAAAGTAATATCATCTTTCGTAAGTTTAGTGTTCGGAGTCCAAATATTCAAAAAGATAGGCACCAATCGTATCAATCATGTACCTTCTTCCAACACCCTTTCCATACCCTCTTTGGTTCAAATTGGAAAAGAAAAAAACCATTATTAAGTATAACCCTTTGTAAACCAAACTTTGCCCAAGTATTCCTAACGTAATTTTCAACAAGTTACCTACTACACTCATATAACGGATCAAGGTAGATCTATGTTTTTCAATAAACGCCAACTGTACGTGTAGTACGGACCACAATTAGCAATATGTGTTGGAAAAAAAATGAATTTTGGCTAAAAAGGAAATGATTTTACATGTGAAACTTAACGCAGCTTAACATGATATGTAAACAATTCAGATCATGCTGAGCAGCCGGTTAAAGTGTCAATGTATAATCACACTTCACAATATGTAATTATGTATGGTAACTCATCAAGCTTATAACTATGCGTTAATATCTTTAATTTTCCTATGTGGGATTGAATATGCATGTACCACAAAAACAACATGATTACAAATCATGTTTGCTATGCTTTGTACACTTTATGGGGCGCTTTACAAAGCTACATATATTAACTTTATTTGACACATTTACATTGATTGGCTTGGATTATTACTACTGTTGTTTATCTCGGGTCAAATGGTATAAGCTAAATCGTTAAATCTATCAGGAAACACGTCAAACGATTTGAATTGCAATAAAAAGTTAAAAATTCATCCGAAGTGTAATCCAAAACCTAAAAATCTCTTAGATCGCTTTAATTATTACGATAGATATTTCTCAATGCGTCTAACTTACGAACATTTTTAGCATATGATTTGTTTTGAATATTTGTAACACGGATGAAACAAAAATTCTATCATTTTCTTTCAATGTTGTTAAAATTTGCGGAAAAGTAGATCAACATGTATGGTTAGTAAAATACTTGCTAAATGTGCTTGTGTTCTTTTTCTCGAACGCCTAGCAGCTTCTCTATTTGGAACCATCCTGAAACATAGTTAGCCATTTAAGTACGTAGTAGTATAAGTGACCAACTTTTCTTTCATAGCATCATGCATCAAACCAAAAATATTACCTCCTAATCTTTCTGATATCCATCTGGTTGTCGTTGCTCTCAGTATTATCGGTAATAGGCTCATGAGTTCGGTGATCAGCATCAGCTACAAATGATTGATTCATTAACTTCTCGATATCATGTTCAAAAGAGGCTATATTAATTCATGGAAGCATCATTACATGGTTCTTCTTTTTTTGTCATTATTGAAATTATTATCCATGAAGACTTGTGTGTGACATTAATTATGTTAGATAAATCTATAAGGAAACACCTCAGGTGACTTGACTTGAATGGCTCAAACCGAAGTGTATTTCAATGCCTAAAAATCTGGTAGTTCGGTTTAGTCATTATGTTAGATACTTCTAAGTATAACTTACGAACATCTTTAGCACATCATTCTTTAAACGTGGATATGGAAATGTGCTCTTGTTGGCCTAATCGGGCTCAACATCTTTCCACCCGTTTTTTACACTAATCTATTCGAAACCTGTTAAAAAAAAAATAATAAAAAAAACCCTACCATTTTCTTTCAATATTATTTAGAAAGACTTAGGATAATTAGTAGATCAACATTGTTGGTACATACTTGTTGCTTGAGAGCTTTTAGATGTGCTTGCTTTTTCATTCTCGAGCGCCTAGCAGATTCTCTATATGAAACCATAGCCAGCCAGTGCTCTTATACCATGTTGAAGTGTCTATGTATAATCACTCAATATGATTAGTAACTCATCAAGCTTATAACTATGCATTTATTTCTTTCATATTCCTATGTGGGATTAAATATGCATGTACCACAAAAACAACATGATTACAAATAATGTTTGCTATGCTTTGTATACTTTATACGGGGCTCTTTACAAATCTATCTGGAAACACGTCAAACGAAGTGAAATCCAAAGCCTAAAAATCTCTTAGGGTGCATTTGGTATGCCGTCATCAATCACAATAGGAATGATTTTGATAGTAGTAGTAGGCCCCTCGGTATGAAAGATCCATACCTTACCCTTTTGAGATATATGGAGTATGGAGCATTTCTATCATTCATTACCATAGTTGTGGGCTCCCATCTTAAACAAATACATTTAATCACTTTTATAGTTATAATATCATTCTTATAGTCGATACCAAACGCACCCTTAAATTGCTTTAATTATTAAGATAGATGTTTCTCAATGAGTTAATGTAACTTACGGACATCTTTATCATATCATTTGTTTAAAATATTTGTAACACGGATAACACAAAAATTCAAGCATCTTCTTTCAATGTTGTTAAAACTTGGGGGAAAGTAGATCACCATGCATTGTTAGTAAAATACTTACATGTTGTTTTCTTTTTCTCGAGCGCCTAGCTGCAGCTTCTCTACCTGAAACCATCTTGAAAATAATCCTTCTAATATCCATCTTATCATCGGTCGCCAACTTTTCTTTCATAACTTCATGAAATAAAAAATCTTACAGTACCTCATAATCCTTCTAATATCCATCTTATCATCGGTCGCCATTATCGGTAATAGGCACATGAGTTCGGTGATCGGCATCAGACAAATGATTGATTCATTAGCTTGTTGATATCAAGTTCAAAAGAGGACTATATTAATTCATGGAAGCATCATTACATGTTTTTCTTCTTCATTTTTATTTATTTATTTATTTTTTATTGTCATTGTTATTGAAATTACTATCCATGAAGACTTGTGTGTCGCGTTTTTTTGTTTTTTGTTTTTGTTTTGTTTTTGTTTTTTTTTGTTTTTGTTTTTTTTTTTGTGCAAACTTGTGTGTCACATTAGTTAAGCTTTAACATGCATGGACCTTTTGTTAAAGTTATTTGCAGGAATATGCAATCCTAATCTCTAGCTTTGCAACGCGCTGGAAAAAAAATTGTCTCATTTTACACATACATTCCAATTTTCAGCTATGGATTTGTAATTTTGTACACATTTATTTCTTTCTATTAATTTCCCACATGGGATTCAATTTAAAATTTGCGTTCGTCTTTTATAGTAAACCGATCCATGCAAACTTTGTACGTAACAATGGCCACTTTTTAAGATTATAGTCCCAAACACAAACGCAATACCTGACCGAGCATCAGTATACACACTACAATTTTAGTTCCATTTTTTCAAATTTAACGACCAATTTTTGCTTCCTCGTGCTGCCGGTTCCGCATCCGGTGCAAGTGTGCAACCTCAACACCTCCTATAACGGAAAACAGGTTACCTACTACACTCATATAGTCATATATAACGGATCGGGGTAGATCTATGTTTTTCAATAAACGCCAACTGGAAGCAAAAAATGAATTTGGTTATTAAAAAGGAACGGATTTTACATGTGAAACTTAATGCACCTTAACATAACATGATTTGTAGACTATTCTAATCATGTTAAAGCAGCAAAAGTGTCACTGTATAATCACTTCACAATATATAGTAACTCATCAAGTTTATAACTATGCGTTTATTTCTTTCATATTCCTATGTGGGATTAAATATGCATGTACCACAAAAACAACATGATTACAAATCATGTTTGCTATGCTTTGTATACTTTATATGGAGCGCTTTACAAAAACTGCATATACCAACTTTATTTGACGCATTTACATTGATTAGCTTGGACTTGGATTATTACTATTGTTGTTTATCTCGGTTCAAATGGTATAAGCAAAATCGTTAATCTACCAGGAAACACGACAAACGATTTGAATGGCTCGAACCAGTAATAAAAAAGTTAGAAATTCATTCGAAGTGTAATCCAAAGCCTAAAAATCTCTTAATTAAATCGCTTTAATTATTACGATAGATATTTCTCAATGAGATGGTTAGCTAGTAAAATGCTTGCATGTTCCTCAAGAGCTGCTAAATGTGCTTGTGTTTTTCTCGAGCTGAGCGCCTAGCAGCTTCTCTATTAGGAACCATCCTGAAACATAGTCAGCCATTTAAGGACGTAGTAGTAGAAGTGACCAACTTTTCTTTCATAACATCATGCATGAAACCAAAACTATTACCTCCTAATCTTTCTAATATCCATCTAGTGGTCGTTGCTCTCAGTATTATCGGTAATAGGCTCATGAGTTCGGTGATCAGCATCAGCTACAAATGATCGATTCATTAACTTCTCGATATCATGTTCAAAAGAGACTACTATATTAATTCAGGGAAGCATTATTACATGGTTCTTCTTTTTTTGTCATTGTTATTGAAATTATTATCCATGAATACTTGTGTGTGACATTAATTAAGTTGAATTTGCGTTCGTCTATTATAGTAAACCGATCCACGCAAACTTGTACGTAACGATAACTAACTATAAAACGTTTCAGAACAATCTTTGACTTTTTAAGATTATAGTCCCAAATGTTTCGGTGCAGCTTCCGCATCAGGCGCAAGTGTGCAACCTCAACACCTTATAGGGGAGAACAGGTTACCTACTACACTCATATAGCGGAGGTATCTATGTTTTTCTATAAACGCCAACTGTGTAGTACGGACCACGATTAGCGATATGTGTTGGAAGAAAAAATTAATTTGGTTATTAAAAAAAAAGGTGAATTTACATGTGAAACTAAATGCACTTTAGCATGAGCAGAAAATTTAGCTCATGTGAGAAGTTCACAAAGGTGTGTCACTGTATAATCACTAGACAATATGTGCAATAACTCATCAAGATTATATCTATGCGTTTATTTCTATCATTTTCCTATGTGGGATTGAATATGCATGTACCACAACGACAACATGATTACACATTAATTACAACATGTTTGCTATGCTTTGTATGGGCACTTAACAAAAGCTATTTTTTTTTTAACAAAACAAAGCTACTTTGTTTGGCACATTTACATAGATTGGTTTGGATTATAACTATTGTTGTTCGTCTCTGGTCAAATGGTACTAGTATAAGCTATATGGTTAATCTATAAGGAAACACCTCAGGTGATTTGAATGGCTCAAACCGAAGTGTATTCCAATCCTAAAAATCTCTTAATCGCTTTAATCATTACGTCAGATAGTTCTGAGTATAACTTACGAACATTTTTAGGCTTTTAGCACATCATTCTTTTTAAAATTTTGAAACGTGGATACGGAAATATGCTCTAGTTGGCCTAATTAATCTGACTCAACATGTTTCCAACCGTTTTTTTTACTTTAATCTATTCCAAACCTGCTAAAAAAAGGATAATTAGTACCATGCCCAGTTGTCCAATGTGTTTGCTTATCTACCCCGAAATCAGAAAACTATGATATTAGACCGGACAAATGAACATCTCCACCCATATGATGACAAGTGTCCTCCAGTTGCCACAAAATTACACAAGTTGCCCAAAAAAATGTCAAAAAAGTGTCACTTGCAGATTTTAGTTGCCCAAAAAGTAAAGGTTGCCCTGGTCTAATATCATAATTTTCTGATTTTGGGGCGAATAAGCAAACGCAATGGGCAACTGGGGCATATTAGGAATTATCCCTAAAAAAACTAGCATTTTCTTTCAATATTATTTAGAAACACTTGAGGATAATTAGTAGATCAACTTTGTTGGTACATACTTGTTGCTTGAGTGCTGTTAGATGTGCTTGCTTTCTCATTCTCAAGTGCCTAGTAGATTCTCTTTTTGAAACCGTCCTAAAACCATAGCAAGCCATATTAGTAGTAGAGTGACAACATTTTCTTTCATAAGCAGGTAAAAAAATCTTCCCTCCTAATCTTTCTAATATCCATCTTGTCGTCGTTGCTCTCACTATTATTATTATTATTATTATTATTATTATTATTATTATTATTATTATTATTATAGGTGCAAAGGTGAATTTATATTACTTCCAAACAATCTGTACAACATATGAATAGAAAAAACTTGGACATCCCCAAGTCTTTATACATCTTGACAAATACAACAGAAAAACCACCAAACCAGACAAATACTCTCAACCCGACTAAATGTTTATCTAACAAACTTAATCTCAGACAAACTACCCAGAAAACAGAGCATTCATCCTGATCATCCATGATTCTTTCAATAAACATTCCTCTTGTGCAGACACTTGCATTCACCACTTATCAAATTCACCTTTATCAAGCACTAACCATCTAGCTACATTTCCATCACTTCAATCTACGAAGCTACTCATCCTACCACCACAGTAGACAAAGTAGAATTGAAGAGTGGCATCACTAGGCACCTATAACCCATCCATGAGGGGCTCTTCCAAACAACTTACATTTCCCTTTCATCGGAAGGCTTCAATTGTTTGGAGACACACACCCTCCATGATGCCAACTATTCCTCCTGTGATGATGTATTAAGAGGACCAAGAATGTTCATCTTTCACACCTCTCTATTCCTCTCATCATACACCATCCTCCGAGACCATTTACCCTACACAATGGGAACCCTTCTTTATGGTACATTCATACTAGTTAGGCCTCATACTTAACCAATTTCACGGTCTAATTTCCTCCCAAGGCCAAATTGAACTATCAAAAGGTTATAATAGGTACAACCATACTAATTAGAACTCCAAGATACAAGGTGTGTTGCACCATTGTAATGGTCTGATTTAAGAACAGTGAAAGATAATGACTGAATTCACTGATGTCCATAAAACCAAACACTCCTTACAACAGCAGTGTGCATTCTCACAAACTACCACTTTCCAATTCTAAACAAATTCCACTCATCCAACACCAATTTCAAACCTACCCATCTTACATATCAATAACAGGAACCAACTTATCCTTCTCCCATTTTAAATTCCAAATTTCAGCCACCAATATAACAACAATAGATTTTTTAACTCTCAAACTTTGAAGAGCATCTTTGTAACAACCGTGGTTTTAGCAGGTCAGTTTGACTGATAGTCTTGACTCGGTTGACGTTTGTTGGCGTGTATTAGGTGTTTGAAGTGATATATGAATGATATAGGTGAGTTTTAGCACTAATTCCCTTTGCGTGAGTGGTTTTATTGTGATTTGGAAGGTTTGGAATTTGGAAAAGTTCATTTTGATCACATTTGTGGTGTAGAAATGACTTGTGTAGTTTTGGTGTTTTTATGTTTTTGTGTAACGAGATTTCGTTCAAGTAATTGAGCGTTAGTAAGTTACGTGGGATTTGTTTTTATGAGTTATATTTCAAAAAGAGTGTGAAATTCTATTTTTGGAAACTTTGTTTTGAAAATGATATTCTTCCGGTTTATCGTAAAATTAAGGTTTATCGCGTAAGACGTTAGGTTTCGATATGGGAATACATAAAATATAAAAAGTATGAGGTTTTTGGTGTAATAAATTAATTTAATAAAAAAAAAATATATATATATATATATGTAAGTAAAAATTCGGATTTAAGCGATAAGGGGGAAAAAGGAAACCCAATTTGAGTCCAAATATGACTTTTAGGCCCAAGGATTATCCCTAATTAATATATATACCAAACCAAACACCCCTAAAACATTTTTTCTGCAATTATGGGTCGACACATGGAGAATCAAGAGGGAAAAATTAGGGTTTCATAATTGTCTAGCAATAATCAAGAATCAAGGTAAAATCTTTAACCCTTAAGTGTAATTAATCAATTATTGTTATGATTCATGTAATAATTAATATGATGGATTAGGGTTTGTGTTAACTTCTGTAAATTAATGTTATAAAACATGTTGAGATCAATAATTAGTAATATTATGATGATTGGTGAAGAGAATTGAGCGTAAAACATGTTAGTTATTGAGTTAGGGTTTGGACAGATTTGTAAGGTTGTAAAGATGTGGGTATATAACATATGGTGATGAGTTAAGTCACGAATTTTAAGTCTAAATTGAATTATAATGAAAGAGCTTTCCAAAAAGTCCAGCCACGATCAATTTTGAGGTCGGGAAGTCAGTCTTTTGATTTTTCTTTGTTAAGGTGTCAAAGCTGTCAAACCGGGACAGATTTTGGGTAAAAGTTTGAGGTTGGCATGTGGTTTTAAAAGTGGTATTTTGACTTGGTCTTCTGGAATAGTTAAGTTTTAGGTTATATTAGACTACTACGAAGAGGATTCGCGATAAAAACTTGTGGAAGTAATTATTAAAAATCAAAACTTTTTGGTGTGCGTTCAGATCCGAATTTGAGTAGTTGACAAGTTTGAATTTTCTATGAGTACTTGTGTGTGTTATTGGTCCATGGCCTTCTGGGATTAGCTTCTATGCTTATGAGAGACTATGGTAAATTTTTGGTGTGAGTTGTTGAGCTTTATTTGTCAAGATTTTATGTGAGTGAATGTACTCAAAAATTCTGCGTTTTCTGAGTTTTAGTGTGCAAGGGATTTAGTGAGTATTAAGTTATGGTAGTGGTTAGTGTGGTGTCTAGGAGATCCATGGTGGGTCATATGAGTCTTAGACATCCATCATATGAGTATTACATGGGCTGTAGCCTTTAGCTTGACCTTGTGTAATGTGGATTATTTTTGTGTGCTATAGATTGTGAGTTGTTTTGTGGAAGCTGCGGAGTTTAAGGTGAGTTCATAGTCCCATATTTTTACTTTGTTTTAAACTTGGGATGGGAATGATGCTTGTCTTAAATGATTTGATTTACTGTGATTATGTGTGTGGTATTAAAGAGCTTGGACTTATAATGTTGTCGTATGTATGCTATGTGTGATTATTTGCTTGTGTGGATACATATGTTTGGACCAATTGGGGGGGAGTATCCAATTGGAGAGTAATACTCCTGCTCGTACCAAATTATGCGGATTGGATAATGTGATGATAATGTTGTGTGGTCCAATTGGGGGGGAGTATCCAATTGGAGAGTAATACTCCTACTCGTTACCGGTTTTTGGGATTCAATTGGGAGGGTGCTTACCCTGTTGCTCGCGCATGCGACCTAATTGATGGCATATTGATGGGTACTACTTTGGATCGGTGGGCACGTTCTGCCCAATGGTTGCCTTATGAGTGTTGTTGCCTTTATGTATGGATATTAACTTGCAAATGCATGTAGCTTTATGATAACTATATTTATTTGTCCAGCTATATTTTGTAATCACAGTAAATTCGGTTGCATTGTGTGTTGAGTCTCAAACCTATGAATCTCACCAACATTATGTTGACGTTTTAAGCATCATTTTCAGGTGAGCTTTCTAAGGATAAGATAGAAGGATGTGGATAGACGAGACCTTAGTTGCATTAGAAGTGGTTTATCATCTATGTTTGGATTTTTGTTTTGTTTTGGTTATTTTATTTTGGGGTATTGTTACAACACTTTGTGTTTGTACATTGCTCTATTTATGTGCATGTAGTTGTTCTCTATGTAGACACCAGGTGTTGTGATGATATCCATGAAGTTACACCCGCGCGTTTCCGCCGTGGCGGGGTGTGACAGATTGGTATCAGAGCCTTGGTTATAGAGAATTAGGTGGTTTAACCTAGACTATAGCCTAGGAGTCCCTCATATAGTTGCATTTAGGACCTATGTGTAAGTATAGTATTTTATATGTCTATTTTTCCTATATTTATGAGATGTTTTATTGAGTTTCGGACGTCTATTCTATCCCCTATACGTAGTATTATATATATCGACTTTATTATATCGTCTTCCGCGCGTAAGATGCTTCGTTGGACAACCGTTGTTGCTATCGGATGCGAGAGAGGTGGTAGGATGAAGCGGACTAACCGCAGAATCCGAGTTCCCGATAGCATGTATCCATGTTCGGACAAGGAGAGGACGTTTATGGGAAGCATTGGTGGAGAAGAAGTGGAGAGGTTCGGGACCACGATGACTTCTGGAGATGGAGCCATTACCAAATACCCTTGGTAGTGTCTTCACTTCACCTAGGAAGGAGATGTGGTTTAGTCTAAACCTCGTGATTTATATGCGCTTGTGAATTATGTAGAATTGGAAGAAAAGAATGGAGATGGTTTTGCATGTTGTCGACTACCTCAACATATAGGGCACATGAATGGTTGGTTGAGTAAAGATGAAAGGGAGTTAGGATGGAATGGTGTGGATTCGGATCTAGAGTCCACAGCGAGTAGTAAGTTGAATTGATCTGAGTGGGGAGATAAGTGCGAGAGTGGAGTTGAGCTATTATGCGACGTGTTTTGTTTTGTGTTATGATTTGGAATTTGTATATTGTCTTTTGCCGTCTGGAGCCATGTTGGAGCGTGATTACTCTTGGATATTGGATCGACCTTATCCAAGTGATTCTGATTATAGAGTTTACGTTATCGTTGGAATTGTTCCATGTGAGATGATTGTTTGCGACGTCTTTTGTTTTTGTTTGCGTGATTGTTGCATGATGTGTTGTCATGGGAGGGAGTACACTTATGAAAGGGGGCATAGATAATTATGGTGGCCAACATAATTATACATGCGTCACGACACAAGTGGACTTTCAAGTATGATAGCATGGATTACATGGTGTATTAGGTGCTATGTGGTATATGTGCGTTATCATTGAGATGTGTGGTTTTGGAAGTAAGTATGCGTGTGGAATAGGCTTATAACTATGGTCGCGAACATAATTATAAGGGTATCACACACGTGGACTTGTGACCATTATTGCATTGATTGATGTTTGTTGTTATATGTTGTTGTAGATGGTATGTGATATCATGTTGGTGATGACTCTATGGTTAGAGAAGTATTCTCTTAACCGTTTGGGCAGTCGTTATATGTTGAGGTGTGTAGGTGGTAAGATTCAATCCTATCTATCATATGTTGATACCTCAATTGTCGGTGGGTACTTATGTTGTGGTATTTAAGTTGATTCGTTCGCTAGACGCTCCGTTGTATACCTAATTCTTTGGTTGGCATTCCTATTCGTACCATGATGGTACATATGCCATATTCTTTCTGTTTGACGTCGTGATAGGTGTTGGGTAATCGAATTCGTTTTCGTTGGATACTGGTTCGTTTATTTGGTTATTCCTTGCATTCATTCTGCGAATGAATATTATATTGTTCTTCGAGTATTGTTGGTTCGTGACGAGTTGGTGTGGATATTTGATCCCTCATTTACACACACCAATTGAATTTCGTGACAATCTTCCATGTATTTAATAATAACAGCTTTTACCTCTTCCTCGGTTCTTTTAGTATCTTGAAACATTCTCTTATTCCTCTCATTCCACAAATAGTAAACTGTGGTTGTAGAAATAAGCTTGTTAACAATGTTCCAAATGTTACTTTTATTGCCACCATCAACAATATAGGCAACCACACTGTTCAAATCATTACAACCCCCCATAAATCTTCCTTTAGTTTTCACTTCATTCTAAACTTTACTAAAGAAAACACACTCAAAGAAAAGGTGTTGATGACTATCAATAGAACTGTTGCATAAAGAACATTTCAACTCCCCCTTGATGCCAAGCCAACATTCTATCCTGAGTTAACAGTTTGATTGATTAACTCTTCGATATCATGTTCAGAAGAGGTTCTATTCATGGAAGAATCGTTACATGCTTCTTCTTCTTTTTTGTCATTGTGATTGATAATATTCTGTTAGCAAACATTGTTTCACCAAATCATAGGTCTTTAAGAGTTTGGTTAAACAGTATGTGTAGCTTTATTTGAGACAAAACGGGCCACATATAGTATAGAGTAGAGGTAACAAAACGAATGGGTCAAAAGTGCAAGGTGAAACGAGGCGGGTTGTCTCACAAACACCATTTCCGTATTTTCCAGTGAATGCCTTAGATGTTATTACGATATGCAGTCACAATTTTACCTTATATAAACACACCTTGGCAACATTCAAACTGTTTTAGCTATTTTTTTAATTAGTATGTAGCCACTAAAACTGTTTGAGATCGAAGGTAACCCAAGTCCCAAACCAACGAAGCCATAAGGTGCGATCATACCCTCTCAACTATATAGTGCATGACTTAGTGATAAGAGTCGAACTAGCAATATTCATTGGAAGGAAAAATGAATTTGGTTACTTAAAAAGTTAAGAGATTTTATTGCTGAATCCCACACATGAAATAATATGGTCTAAACTAGACAAATCCAGTTTGGACCAAGTCATAACTTGTATAAGGTACCAGCGTAAAACCACTTAATTGTATGCATGATAACTCATCAAGGTTATATCTATGCGTTTATTTCTTTCATTTTTCCTATGTGGGATGCATGTACCACAAAACCAACATGATTTACACATAAACTCCAACATGTTTGCTCTGCTTTGTATACTTTTTTGGCACTTTACAAAAGCTACATATGTACGTTAACCTTGTTTGACACATTCAAATTGATTGATTTGGATTATTAATATATGTCAAATTAATTATATAAGCTAAATGATTAATCAATCAGGAAACATGTCATTATGTCAAACGATTTGAATGCCTCCTCAAACTAGTAACAAAAAATTAGAAATTCATCCAAAGTGTATTCCAAAGCCTACAAATCTGTTACAATGCATATCAGGTTTTCAACTTAATTACGAGTAGTCATATTGAGATATAATACAAAGTTTTGATGATGTACAAATTACTAACCCAATAAAACGTGTTTTATACTTATCTAAGACTTGCTTCGTGGTTTGCGACGTCATTAATTCGACACTTTGTTTGTGCAAATTGTCATTTTCAAAAGATTTAAGAAAAAGCTATTCAGCTTACCAACAATCGTAATGAAATTGAATTGTTTTAGTGCTTCTTAAAACTTTTTTTTTTATGGTGTTAAAAAGTAATGACATCTTTGTGAATTGTGACGACAACCTAGATTATTACAAGGATAACGTATTTGAAAGCCACTTTGATGTTACAAAACTGCACCTGCTGAATAAAATTTACTTTTGAGCAAATTACTCAAAAGTGAAGACAAGCTAAAATATTTTTTTTAGCTATGTCCATATCGCATTGTATGAACCATTAGAATATTTCTTTTTTGATGTTGTGATTGTTATTGAAACGAGGGAAAATTAAAATGCACACTATTATTTTTATGCATACTAAAGTACAAATCTCCACCATCAACCTAGTTTGATTTAATGGTAGAGATTAATCTAAAATTAAATATAAAACATAGGTCTATGGTTTTTATTTTATTTATTTATTTTATTTTTCATTTTTTTTTTAATTCACGTAGGGTTTTTTTCTGTGTGTTTTTTCCTTTCTTTTTTGTTGTTCTTTCAATTCATGCATCTTTTTTTTTTTTTTTTCCTTTTTTTTAATTCACTTTTCTTTTAGTTCATTTTTTTTTATTCATCTTTTTTAGTTCACGTTTTTTTTTTCTCTTTCATATGCTTTTTACTGTTTTCATAGGTTTTTGTCCGTTTTCGTCCGTTTTCTCCAGTTTTCATACATTTTGTTCGTTTTCATACGTTTTTGTTTATTTTCTTATGTTTTCGCCCAGTTTCGCACGTTTTCGCCCGTATATGTTCTTTCCGACGTGTAATGACTTGTATGTTTAAGAAGATGGTCGAGTGGTCAGGGGCGGCTTGACCTCAAAGAGGGCTAAAGCGAAGCTTTAACATGGGCCATTTTATTTAAGTTATTTGCAGGAATATGCAATCGTAATCTCATTGCAACAAGCTGGAAAAAAATTGTCTCATTTTACACATACATTCCAATATTTCAGCTTTGATTTGTAATTTTGTACACATTTATTTCTTTCTATTAATTTCCCACATGGGACTGAATTTGCATTCGTATTAGTAAACCGATCCATGCAAATTCTTGTACGTATGGTAACGATAACCAGTTAACTATAACACGTTTCAGAACAATCTCTGACTCAATTTTTGCTTCCTTCCGCATCAGCTGCAAGTGTGCAACCTCAACACCTCCTATAACAGACAACGGGTTAATTACCTACTACACTCATATAACGGATCGAGGTAGATCTATGTTTTTCAATAAACGGCAACTGTACGTGTAGTACGGACCACAATTAGCAATATCTGTTGGAAGAAAAAATGAATTTTGGTTATTAAAAAGGAAATGATTTTACATGTGAAACTTAACGCAGCTTAACATGATCGGTAAACAATTCAGATCATGTAGAGCAGCCGGTTAAAGTGTCAAAAATGTATAGTAACTCATCAAGCTTATAACTATGCGTTAATATCTTTCATTTTCCTATGTGGGATTGAATATGCATTTACCACAAAAACAACATGATTACAAATCATGTTTGCTATGCTTTGTACACTTTATGGGGCGCTTTACAAAAGCTACATATATTAACTTTATTTGACACATTTACATTGATTGGCTTGGATTATTACTACTGTTGTTTATCTCGGGTCAAATGGTATAAGCTAAATCGTTAATCTATCAGGAAACACGTCAAACGATTTGAATGGCAATAAAAAGTTAGAAATTCATCCGAAGTGTAATCCAAAACCTAAAAATCTCTTAGATCGCTTTAATTATTACGATAGATATTTCTCAAAGCACCTAACTTACGAACATTTTTAGCATATGATTTGTTTTGAATATTTGTAACACGGATAAAACAAAAATTCTAGCATTTTCTTTCAATGTTGTTAAAACTTGCGGAAAAGTAGATCAACATGTATGGTTAGTAAAATACTTGCTAAATGTGCTTGTGTTGTTTTTCTCGAACGCCAAGCAGCGCAGCTTCTCTATTTGGAACCATCCTGAAACATAGTTAGCCATTTAAGTACGTATAGTAGTAGTAGAAGTGAAACTTTTCTTTCATAACATCATGCATGAAACCAAGAATATTACCTCCTAATCTTTCTAATATCCATCTGGTTGTCGTCGCTCTCAGTATTATCGGTAATAGGCTCATGAGTTCGGTGATCAGCATCAGCTACAAATGATTGATTCATTAACTTCTCAATATCATGTTCAAAAGAGGCTATATTAATTCATGGATGCATCATTTCATGGTTCTTCTTTTTTGGGCAAATGACATTAAAATACATTCAAGTTGACACTTTTTGTTGTTGTGTGTAGGCAATTTTTTTTTTTTTTTTTTTTTTGCTATTGTGTAACACCCCCAAAATTTGATACAGCGGAAGACTCAACAAGCTTTCGGGGTGCTACGGGGATTGGTATCCAACACAAGACAATATAGAACGAGATAAAGTAAACATAATAAAAACACAACCAAAACGGGGTTTTAAGGTTTACATTTATCCTAACATCATTCAGAGTCAGGCCCAAAATAAAATAACAATAGGTCCAAATTTAGTTATCAGAGTTTAGAAAAATAGATCCATAAACCATGAGCCTTGGCCGAGCCTTCCATTCCAAACATGCATCTCATCCAGTGTTCTAAAAGGCGCGCCAAGGCGCCGCCAAGGCGTCGCCATGGCGCGAGGCGTGGCCTCGACGCCACGAAATGGACCAAGGCGTGAGGTCTAGGCGTCGTGTGAAAAGGCGTGGAGTAAGGCGCGAAAAGGCGTGCAAAGGCGCGCCTTTTGGTAAGGCGTGGCGCCATTTTTAGAAGCATTTAGGGGATTTATGGATTTGGGCTTGAATTTCAAGTATTTTGGTTATTTCTTTCTTGGGCCTCGTAATTTCAAAACTTAATTCCTACTTGGGTCTCGTATTTAGGCCTGGCTATTTAAGATTTAGGCTTTAGTATTTGAAATTGCTCTTATAAAATGATATAAAATTACAAATACATAAATTTATAAATATTTTGTTGCCGCCTTAAGCACGCCTTAAGAAACGCCAAGGCTTCGCAAAGGCGCGTAAGGCTTGAGGCGTGGCTGTGCCGCCACGCCACGCCTCACGCCATTTAGAACATTGATCTCATCACTTAATTTCCTGAGAAAACGTGCTAAAAGTCAGCTTTCGCTAGTGAGATCATAGGTTTAAATTCATCTAACAATATAGTGGACATATACGCCAAAACGCTTGCTAGCTAGACTAAGGATTCGCTAAAAGCCTGCGGATACCCTCCGCTCCAACATAACACACGGATACCCTCCGTACTAACATAGATATTCGGGTAACCCCCGCAATACAAATAAATACTCGGATAACCTCTGAAGTATTAATAACCTATAGGTGCACACTATAGTATCTAAATAAGTCAACCTTGAATAGTACACACAACGTATATGTGACTAAAGCTGACAATTCCAAATAATCAAATAAGCCAACCTTGAATAGTACACACAACATATATGTGACTAAAGCTGACAATCCACCAATAACCAAATAAGCCAACCTTGAATAGTACACACAAAAGGTGTGACTAAAGCTGACAATCCACCAATAACCAAATAAACCAACCTTGAATAGTACACACAAAAGGTGTGACTAAAGCTGACAATCCACCAATAACCAAATAAGCCAACCTTGAATAGTACACACAAAAGGTGTGACTAAAGCTGACAATAGATCCTAGTCCTTACGCATAGCAAGTTTAGAAAGAATATAAAAGCGATAATAGTCCACGTAAAATAATTTGCACGTTTCTCACCCCAAGTATTGAAAACATAGTTCAAGAGTAAAAAGTGGGGCTATGACTCACCTCAAGTCCAGAAAAATAGCAAGAAGAAGTCGGTAGAAATAAGATGTATGATAACTCACAAAACAGCAACTACGGACTTGGCACGATCTAACAATATTAACTCATTCAGAAATCATTTCCTCAAATTTAAAATATTCCCAAACCCGGACGAGAATCCGTTTTATTTCCGAAAATCCATTTCGTATTAGTTTGGTGCATGTTTGCGTTTGGTATCCATACGGGTGGTGGGTCGACTCAAAACAAACCAAAAAGATCACATAAAGAATAATAAAAAAAACTATGGATCTAATATTAGCCCAATATATCATTTAAATAAATCGCCGAAGTTTATCAAATCCGTCGATTTGATAATCCTCATATTTATTTACGTAACATACCGTTCCAAGATTACACCCAACCTAAAGCACATAGCACATAATTACTATATAGTACATATCATAGTTTAATAAATTCCTCATATATATCGTCAAATTGGCCAGATTTCCCGATATATACACTCGCAATTTATTACACTTTACATATACTACAACCTATGGGCGTCGTAGGATACGATGCCCATTAATATATTCATTTCATATAACCAAATAACCCGGTTCAACCTTACGGTTATGTGGTTATTTAGTTATAGAAAACGTTTATATTAATCGTCATATATCCGTGACAACACGAAAGTCACAAATAATAACTTACCTGGACTCGAGTGACAACGACTCCGCATAACTCGATAAGTTTACCCGTTATATATACAAAATGACATTTTATTAAACGTTTAATAATTGTCGGGAGTTTCCCGTTTTATTACACAAATTTATAATAATAATACGTTCGATAATATTACGCCACTTTCGTAGCCTAATATATATATCTAATTGTATTATTTATAATACGACTCGTGATTATTATTATTATTATTATTATTATTATTATTATTAATATACGCGCCTATATAATTATATATACGTTATTCACGTCTATATATTCATATAAACATTTATATTATCAATAATTGTTATTACGAGTTTTATTATTTACATTTTAATTGTAATAGTTATCGAGTCATACGAAATGGTCATATGTCCGAGTCATGACTCTCGGCTCATTGTCCAAGTCCAAAGTAATAACAAATGTTATAAAACAATATATCTCCGTCCAATCAATCTCAATCCACGTGCTACAACAATAGGGTCCGACTACGGCACCCGACTAACCTATCTCCGTCAATCTAATGACCGTCTCACAATCGGTCCCCAATCACACTTTTCGTCAACAACTCCTCAAAACCAATATCCATTGTCGAGACCAAATGTGGTCTCGACCCACAAGTATTCGGCCAACAATATCCAACCAAAACCAAAACCAATATATCAACAATAATAATAATGAAGAGAATATAACAAAGGTCCATATTCGGGTTGGTTTACCAAGCCAACCCGAGTCTCGGTCCAAACCACGAGCACAACGGCTCGAACCAAACATACAAGTAACCAAATAAACTCCCACGAGCACAACAAATTTGCCAACCGACCCATATGGTCTTCGGCAACAACAATAATAATGCGGCTAAGAGCCGCGACCCACAAGGGTCGAACCACAGAAAATAACGAGCCCATGGCTCGAGTCACGACCAAACGAGAGCCCCATACGGGTCTCGACTTGGCTATACGAGCATCCAAGATGACCCCGAGACCTCAAGGGTCTCGGTTAGGCTCGAATCAAAAATCAAGCCCTCGACATCAACCAAACTACCACAACCAATGATCAAAGCTCCTCCAAATGCTCAAAATAAAAATAAGCCGAGAGCATAGGCTCTCGGTTTCGAGTCGACCACCTCAAAATCCAAAAACCCGGATACCAAACATGATTTTTATTATCAAAACATAGATTTCCAACCAAAATATTTCAATTCCCATCAAAATCATCCGTGTAGCCACGGATTGGTCACCATATCGAGGTACCCAAGGTACCTACACGAGTTCACTCACCTTCTTGGGCCTCCAAACGTATAGATCTTGTAAAAATAACAAAAACTCGAACGAATCTTTAAAGATTTGGTGATGTTAATGGTGGTTTTAGGGTGTGTATGATATACCAAATGAAAGAGGGTGAAATAAGGAGTAATATGGTGGTGTTCGTTTTGCAGGGTGGTCGGCGTAGTGGCGGTGGTGGCCGGATAAGGTGTTCGGCGGCTAGGGTTTATAAAAGGAAGAAGATGAGGGAGGTGAGAGAGATGAGAGTAAAGTGGTGAGGGTGGTGTGTGTTGTGTGTGAACCGAAACCAAAGGGACCCTATGTGGTTAACTCTTTTAATTTTTTTTTTTTTTTTTTTTAAGTTAATAATAATTATAATAATAATAATAATAATAGTAATAATAATATTACTACGGTGTGGAGCGGGTAACGTGGGTAAATGTAAAAACATGTGGCCCGAACCCGAACTCATTTCAAACTTCAATATCTCTCGAAAAACATCTCGTAAATAATTAAAATATAGTCGGACTCGTAAGACGAATCATAAAATTTTCGTTAGGTAATCCTAGTGTCAGAGTCAACGTAGTACCAAGTGAGAATTTAAGAATACATTACCGAGCATTAAATCAAAAATGAATTATGAACATAATTCACGAATTCCATAACGTCTTTTATTAAAAATTATCCATAAAATAGGTCTTACAAGTTCGTTGTGAAATAAAATTTCAAATAAAAATTATAAACGAACTTTAATCGTATTGCGGGTTTTTAAAATAGCTCCCTAAACTGCCGGTTGTCACATCCTCCCAGTCTCAGAAGGAAACCCGTCCCGAGTTTCACTCGGAAAAATTCATCTACGAAGTGAAAAGCTTCGGATATCTCTTCCTGAACTCGTCCTCACGTTCCCACGTAAATTCTGGTCCATGTCGGGAATTCCAACGAACCTTGACGAGCGGAATGCGACTTCTCTTGAGTCGTTTAACTTCACGATCTAAAATCTCAATTGGCTGTTCCACGAAATTCAATTTCTCATCGACACGAATATCCCTCATTGGAATGACGGGCATTTCATCGGAAAGACATTTCTTCAAGTTACTAACATGGAACACGTCGTGAACTTTACTCAGTTCATGTGGTAATTCCAACCTATAAGCCACGGGCCCAATTCTTTCTAAGATCAAGAATGGTCCAATGTAGCGTGGGTTGAGTTTACCACGTTTCCCGAAACGTATCACACCTTTCCAAGGCGAGATTTTCAGCATTACTTTGTCTCCCACCTGGAACTCTAAAGGTTTACGTCTCTGATCGGCGTAGCTCTTCTGCCTATCTCTGGCTGCTTGCAATCGATCATGAATCTGAGCCACTTTCTCTGTAGTTTCTAAAATAAGCTCATGGCCTGTGAGTTGGCTATCTCCAACTTCTGCCCAACCAATAGGCGAACGACACTTTCTGCCATACAAAGCTTCGAATGGTGCAGCCTTAAGACTTGTGTGGTAGCTATTATTATAGGAGAATTCCGCAAGGGGTAAATACTTCTCCCAGCCTTTACCAAAGTCTATGATGCATGCACGAAGCATATCCTCTAATGTCTGAATGGTCCTCTCACTTTGACCATCGGTTTGGGGATGATATGCAGTACTCATATCAAGCCTCGTCCCCAAAGCCGTTTGAAGTGATCGCCACAAAGCTGACGTAAAACGACTATCGCGATCTGAAATAATAGATATCGGGACTCCATGACGAGAAATAATTTCCTTCACATATAACTTCGCAAGCTTATCCACACTATCATCTTCACTAATAGCTAAGAAATGAGCAGACTTTGTCAGACGATCCACAATTACCCAGATAGCGTCACAACCGCTAGCTGTCCTCGGTAATTTGGTAATGAAGTCCATAGTAATCCGCTCCCATTTCCAGACTGGAAGTTCTGGTTGTGTTAGTAATCCTGACGGTCTTTGGTGTTCGGCTTTAACCTTAGCACATGTCAAGCACTTACTAACGTACGATGCTATATCTGCCTTCATATTTGGCCACCAATAGAACTTCTTAAGGTCCTGGTACATCTTATCGGACCCAGGATGAATAGAGTACCTTGACTTATGCGACTCATGCATAATCAAATCCCGAATTCCTCCATACAACGGTACCCAAATCCGATCTCCAAAACATAATAATCCATCAGAACGTTTAACAAATCCTTTCTCATTATTAGCCATCCCAAATATATTCTCGGTAGATCTATTTTCTGCTTTCAACGCTTCCGTTTGATCTTCAAGTATTTGAGACGGTAATGGCGATACAATAGTCATTCCCAATGACCTAACTCGTAACGGTGGTATTCTTTCCTTTCGACTAAGAGCATCAGCGACAACGTTTGCTTTACCAGGGTGGTAGCGAATTTCACAATCATAATCGCTTAGCAACTCAATCCATCGTCGATGTCTCATATTGAGCTCTTTTTTATTCAAGATGTGTTGTAGACTTTTATGGTCAGTAAATACAACACACTTTGTTCCGTACAAGTAATGTCTCCATATTCTTAAAGCGAAAACCACAGCACCAAGCTCCAAATCATGGGTAGTGTAGTTTTTCTCATGCTTTTTGAGCTGTCGGGAAGCATAAGCTATCACCTTTTCTCGTTGCATTAACACGGCTCCCAAACCTTTATGTGAGGCGTCACAATAGACGACGAAATCCTCGTTACCTTCCGGTAACGCTAAGATAGGAGCACTACACAACATCTTCTTAAGCAATTGAAACGCTTCCTCTTCTTTATCTCCCCATTCATACGTAACACTCTTTTGAGTCAATTTGATCAATGGTTTAGCTATCTTCGAAAATCCCTCAATGAATCTTCGGTAATAACCAGCTAAACCCAAAAATTGACGAACTTCGGTTGGGGTTGTAGGTGCAGCCCAATATTTTATCGCCTCAATCTTAGCAGGATCCACATGGACTCCTTGTCTATCAATCACATGACCCAAAAATTGTACCGTCGGAATCCAAAATTTGCATTTCGAAAACTTGGCATAAAGTTTCTCCTTCCTGAGCAATTCCAAAATGAGTCTTAGATGCTCCTCATGCTCTTTCTCACTCTTTGAATAAATCAGAATGTCATCGATGAATACAATCACAAACTTATCCAAGTAAGGCTTACACACCCGATTCATGAGATCCATGAATATTGCCGGTGCGTTAGTCAACCCAAACGGCATCACCTGAAACTCGTAATGCCCGTAACGGGTTCTGAAAGCCGTTTTCGGAATATCTTCCTCGCGAACTCGAAGTTGATGATATCCCGATCTCAAATCGATCTTCGAATACACACTCGATCCTTGAAGTTGATCGAACAGGTCGTCGATCCTAGGTAACGGGTATCGATTCTTCACCGTTAACTTATTCAACTCTCTATAATCAATACACATACGAAACGATCCATCCTTCTTCTTCACAAATAAGACTGGGGCTCCCCAAGGTGAAGAGCTTGGTCTTATGAATCCCTTTTCGGCTAACTCCGCCAATTGTTTCGACAACTCTTCTAGTTCGGTAGGTGCAAGACGATAAGGCGCTCGTGCTACTGGTGCAGCACCAGGTATCAACTCAATCTGAAACTCCACTTGTCTAGTTGGCGGGATTCCCGGAAAATCATCGGGAAACACATCAGGAAAATCACGAACTATAGGCACATCTCCAATGCACCTTTCCTTTTTCTTCGTCTCTCCCTTCTCAGAAATTTGGGCTAAGAAAAGGTAACATCCCTTCTCCATTAGCTTCGGTAACTTTGTGCAAGATATAACTGCTAATCGGGATGGGCTCCTAGAATCCTTTCCGTATGGTACACGCACGATCTTCTCGTCGCAAAGTATGTGAGCACGATACTTCGACAACCAATCCATACCAATGATGACATCAAAACTTCCTAACGTGACGGGTAGAAGATCTATGTTGAAAGGGTGGTTCAAGAAATTTAACGTACAACCGCGAATGATGGTATTAATCCTTTCTATATTCCCATTTGCTAACTCAATATCATATCCAATTCCTAAGGCCATCGGGGGTTTCTCTAGTAAGGGTGCAAACGTAGTGGACACAAAACTCCTATCGGCACCAGTATCAAATAGTATGGAAGCATAACGATTATTGAGGAGGAACGTACCAGTAACGACGTTCGGATCTTCTCCTCTGTCGTTCCCGAGTGCATACACTCTTCCCTGAGCAGCTCCAGCTTCCACACGTTGGTCCCCATTATCTTGTCGTCCACGGTTTCCTCCAGCTCCATGGTTTCCATAATTGTACCCATTACCATCCGAGCCTTGGTTTCCACGGTTCCGCGATTCTCTACACTCATTCCTATAGTGTCCCTTCTTTCCACACCCATAACAAGTAACATCTGCTTTATTTCTCATCTCAGGAGCAGCTTGAACCATAGCAACAGGTCGGGCTCTACAATCCCTAGCTGTGTGTCCGTTCCTTGAGCAATTTTGGCATTTCACACTACACCATCCAGTATGATGCTGGTGGCAACGATCACACTTGGGTGCATCACCGTTCTGATTCTTCTTATCTCCATTCCCAATAGCATAAGCCTTAGCTTGTCTCTTGCTTCGGTGCTCATTACTCTTAGAGTGACGGTCTCTCTTTCTTTTTCTATTCTTCTCCTTATCAGCTTCTTCTAACTCCAACGAATCCATAAGTTGTTGAGCAATTGTGATTGCCTCATGGATGTTTGCAGGCCTAGCAGAAATCACATCATTCCTCGTAGCTACAGGCAACCCATCAGTATACCTCTCGATCTTTTGAGTCTCGGTTTTCACCATATCTGGGCACAACAAGGCCAATTCCTGGTAACGACGATTGTAAGTCGCCATATCATTACCTTTCACCTTGTGGTTCCAAAACTCAATCTCTAGCTTCTTGACCTCATTCCTTGGGCAATAAGTCTGAATCAGCAAAGACTTAAATTGCTCCCAAGTCATGGCATAAGCTACATCACTCCCAACTGCATTTCGGTAGTTGTTCCACCAAGTCAAAGATTCATCCTTGAAAGTAAAAGAAGCAAACTTTACCTTCGCATTCTCCGCACAACCACTAACATTAAACACTGACTCGGTCTTCTCAATCCACCTAACCAGGTAAACCACTCCTTCAGTTCCACCAAACTCAATAGGTCCACAAATCTTAAACTCCTTGTAGTGACATCCATTTGCACGGACAGGTGGAAAAGTTCCAGCACAATTGTTGGAATGATTTGACTCAGCTAGTAGTTCAGCAACTCTTTGCTCCACAAGTTGATTGATCATAGCTTGATCCACAGTAGGTGCATTAAGTGGAACATGATCATTGTCTCCCTGAACATCAACATGTTGATTCCTGTTGTTGTGGTTAGTGGTGTCCAGGTTGTCAGGAGTAGGGGTTTCAACATTTCGAGTAGGTCGGCGTCCTCGGCGACCAGGAGTAGTCACTGCCGTACCAGTTCGGGTAGCTCTGACAGGGTTTCGTCATACGACCATTAATATAATTCCAAGACAATATCAACGACGCAAATAAGACACAATTCTCCATGTACGCCAAAAACCGTAAAATATCATACGAGCTCACCATCGTCCATAAGTAGCGATCAATACATCGTTCCATACTACCAACAGGCATAATAGATACTAATCGTTCCATACGAGACGAATGTACAATCCTAACATCATGACATAAGAGATATAATAACTAGCTCTCCTAACCAAATACTCCTTGGTTTATGTAGCAACACAACAACCTGATTCCAAATCGATCTAGCCACTATGCTGGCGTAGACTCCTCAACTCCGCAACAAACTCAACAATAAACTCAGCAATGACCATCTCAAGTCTGTCAGACATCCGCGAGATCCTCTCGCCCTGTGCAGTAATCTGAGCCCACATCCTACCAGTCTCACCTAACTCTGCATGCTCAGCAGAAACCTCAGAAGGCGCATCCGACGCCACAGGACTACCAGGTGGTAAATCAAACAAAACGGATGATCAGGTAAAACCGGCTCTAACGGATGTATCGGGGAATCGGGCTTCGCAGAATGAACTGAATGTGCTAGCGACCCATCATCATCAGGTATATCCTCCTCCTGAGGATCATCCTCTTCCCAATCCAGAGGGTCATCATTCTCTTCCACATCTTGAGGGTTATCATTCTGCTCACCCACGTACTCCTCGTCGAAGGGATACTCCATCACTCGTCATCTCCGAGCAGGCGAACCACGACGCGATAAAGTCGGCGACGCGTACTAACAATAACAATTCTTAATAACGACACGTGCAAAGGAGGCTATGATTTGTGACAACGGCGTAGGGTAGGTGTAAGTGTTTCAAAACAATTAAATCACAACTCAAAATACCATACCAAAAATCCTCATCAAATAATTCAATTATATAATCTTAATAAAAAGAATTTTAAACACCGCATTACTAAAATGTTTATAAAACATATAGACCATATAATTCCTCGAAAACGCCATCTTATTACTAAAATCCATAAACCTCAAATCATCTCAATAAGTCTCAAATCTAACAATCATCTCAAAATCTCATAATACCTCAAATAATAGAAGATGCTTCGACTTGGCGGGCTGGCGGGCGGTGGTCAAGGATCATTTTCTATAAAAATACGGTTATAGTTTAGGCGTTTATTTACCTAGTTCTCTATAACCTTGGCTCTGATACCAATCTGTAACACCCCCAAATTGATACAGCGGAAGACTCAACAAGCTTTCGGGCTGCTACGGGGATTGGTATCCAACACAAGACAATATAGAACGAGATAAAGTAAACATAATAAAAACACAATCAAAACAGGGTTTTAAGGTTTACATTTATCCCAACATCATTCAGAGTCAGGCCCAAAATAAAATAACAATAGGTCCAAATTTAGTTATCAGAGTTTAGAAAAATAGATCCATAAACCATGAGCCTTGGCCGAGCCTTCCATTCCAAGCATGCATCCCATCACTTAATTTCCTGAGAAAACGTGCTAAAAGTCAGCTTTCGCTGGTGAGATCATAGGTTTAAATTCATCTAACAATATAATGGACATATACGCCAAAATGCTTGCTAGCTAGACTAAGGATTCGCTAAAAGCCTGCGGATACCCTCCGCTCCAACATAACACACGGATACCCTCCGTACTAACATAGATATTCGGGTAACCCCCGCAATACCAATAAATACTCGGATAACCTCCGAAGTATTAATAACCTATAGGTGCACACTATAGTATCTAAATAAGTCAACCTTGAATAGTACACACAACGTATATGTGACTAAAGCTGACAATTCCAAATAATCAAATAAGCCAACCTTGAATAGTACACACAACATATATGTGACTAAAGCTGACAATCCACCAATAACCAAATAAGCCAACCTTGAATAGTACACACAAAAGGTGTGACTAAAGCTGACAATAGATCCTAGTCCTTACGCATAGCAAGTTTAGAAAGAATATAAAAGCGATAATAGTCCACGTAAAATAATTTGCACGTTTCTCACCCCAAGTATTGAAAACATAGTTCAATAGTAAAAAGTGGGGCTATGACTCACCTCAAGTCCAGAAAAATAGCAAGAAGAAGTCGGTAGAAATAAGATGTATGATAACTCACAAAACAGCAACTACGGACTTGGCACGACCTAACAATATTAACTCGTTCAGAAATCATTTCCTCAAATTTAAAATATTCTCAAACCCGGACGAGAATCCGTTTTATTTCCGAAAATCCATTTCGTATTAGTTTGGTGCATGTTTGCGTTTGGTATCCATACGGGTGGTGGGTCGACTCAAAACAAACCAAAAAGATCACATAAAGAATAATAAAATAAACTATGGATCTAATATTAGCCCAATATATCATTTAAATAAATCGCCGAAGTTTATCAAATCCGTCGATTTGATAATCCTCATATTTATTTACGTAACATACCGTTCCAAGATTACACCCAACCTAAAGCACATAGCACATAAGTACTATATAGTACATATCATAGTTTAATAAATTCCTCATATATATCGTCAAATTGGCCAGATTTCCCGATATATACACTCGCAATTTATTACACTTTACATATACTACAACCTATGGGCGTCGTAGGATACGATGCCCATTAATATATTCATTTCATATAACCAAATAACCCGGTTCAACCTTACGGTTAAGTGGTTATTTAGTTATAGAAAACGTTTATATTAATCGTCATATATCCGTGACAACACGAAAGTCACAAATAATAACTTACCTGGACTCGAGTGACACCGACTCCGCATAACTCGATAAGTTTACCCGTTATATATACAAAATGACATTTTATTAAACGTTTAATAATTGTCGGGAGTTTCCCGTTTTATAACACAATTTTATAATAATAATACGTTCGATAATATTACGTCACTTTCGTAGCCTAATATATATATCTAATTGTATTATTTATAATACGACTCGTGATTATTATTATTATTAATATACGCGCCTATATAATTATATATACGTTATTCACGTCTATATATTCATATAAACGTTTATATTATCAATAATTGTTATTACGAGTTTTATTATTTACATTTTAATTGTAATAGTTATCGAGTCATACGAAATGGTCACATGTCCGAGTCATGACTCTCGGCTCATTGTCCAAGTCCAAAGTAATAACAAATGTTATAAAACAATATATCTCCGTCCAATCAATCTCAATCCACGTGCTACAACAATAGGGTCCGACTACGGCACCCGACTAACCTATCTCCGTCAATCTAATGACCGTCTCACAATCGGTCCCCAATCACACTTTTCGTCAACAACTCCTCAAAACCAATATCCATTGTCGAGACCAAATGTGGTCTCGACCCACAAGTATTCGGCCAACAATATCCAACCAAAACCAAAACCAATATATCAACAATAATAATAATGAAGAGAATATAACAAAGGTCCATATTCGGGTTGGTTTACCAAGCCAACCCGAGTCTCACTCGACTCAAATGAGTCTCGGTCCAAACCACGAGCACAACGGCTCGAACCAAACATACAAGTAACCAAATAAACTCCCACGAGCACAACAAATTTGCCAACCGACCCATATGGTCTTCGGCAACAACAATAATAATGCGGCTAAGAGCCGCGACCCACAAGGGTCGAACCACAGAAAATAACGAGCCCATGGCTCGAGTCACGACCAAACGAGAGCCCCATACGGGTCTCGACTTGGCTATACGAGCATCCAAGATGACCCCGAGACCTCAAGGGTCTCGGTTAGGCTCGAATCAAAAATCAAGCCCTCGACATCAACCAAACTACCACAACCAATGATCAAAGCTCCTCCAAATGCTCAAAATAAAAATAAGCCTAGAGCATAGGCTCTCGGTTTCGAGTCGACCACCTCAAAATCCAAAAACCCGGATACCAAACATGATTTTTATTATCAAAACATAGATTTCCAACCAAAATATTTTGATTCCCATCAAAATCATCCGTGTAGCCACGGATTGGTCACCATATCGAGGTACCCAAGGTACCTACACGAGTTCACTCACCTTCTTGGACCTCCAAACGTATAGATCTTGTAAAAATAACAAAAACTCGAACGAATCTTTAAAGATTTGGTGATGTTAATGGTGGTTTTAGGGTGTGTATGATATACCAAATGAAAGAGGGTGAAATAAGGAGTAATATGGTGGTGTTCGTTTTGCAGGGTGGTCGGCGTAGTGGCGGTGGTGGCCGGATAAGGTGTTCGGCGGCTAGGGTTTATAAAAGGAACAAGATGAGGGAGGTGAGAGAGATGAGAGTAAAGTGGTGAGGGTGGTGTGTGTTGTGTGTGAACCGAAACCAAAGGGACCCTATGTAGTTAACTCTTAATTTTTTTTTCTTTTAAAAGTTAATAATAAATATAATAATAATAATAATAATAATATTACTACGGTGTGGAGCGGGTAACGTGGGTAAATGTAAAAACATGTGGCCCGAACCCGAACTCATTTCAAACTTCAATATCTCTCGAAAAACATCTCGTAAATAATTAAAATATAGTCGGACTCGTAAGACGAATCATAAAATTTTCGCTAGGTAATCCTAGTGCCAGAGTCAACGTAGTACCAAGTGAGAATTTAAGAATACATCACCGAGCATTAAATCAAAAATGAATTATGAACATAATTCACGAATTCCATAACGTCTTTAATTAAAAATTATCCATAAAATAGGTCTTACAAGTTCGTTGTGAAATAAAATTTCAATAAAAATTATAAACGAACTTTAATCGTAATGCGGGTTTTTAAAATAGCTCCCTAAACCGCCGGTTGTCACATATTGTAACACAAACCTTTTGAATTTCATTTATTGTGTGTATTTTGTGATCGTTTTTTCATGTAAATGACCATTTTACCCCTCAAATTTTGAAAAAAGCAAAGGTAAAATAGTCACAAAATACACACAATAGACGAAATTCAAAAGGTTTATGTTACAATAGCCAAAAAAAAAAAGTTGCCTACACACAACAACAAAAAGTGTCAACTTGAATGTATTTAAATGTCATTTGCCCCCTTTTTTTGTCATTGTTATTGAAATTATTATCCATGAATACTTGTTTGTGACATTAATTAAGTTGAATTTGCGTTCGTCTATTATCACTACTACATTTTTGGGTTTAGAGACCCCCTCATCCAGACCCTTTATAAAATAAAATGGTCTCAAGAGTTGTTTTTGGCCAGCACAAAAGTTTCAAGACCCGTTTTAAAGAACAAACCCGGTTTTGATGGAAATAATAAATCGAGACCGGTTTTTAAAATAATAACACGTCTCTATTAAGCTTAAAATAGACCGGTATTAATTTTGAGACCCGGTTTCTGTTTACTTTTTAAAATGAGGCCTGTCTTTTACCAGTACCCGGTCTTAATTCCTAAAAAATATAAGCGGGACTTTTGCCCTCTTAAATTTTTTAAAAGGTTTTAAATCTTTTTCAACATAACCCTACCAATCTACACTTTGATATGCTTTCCCCAAACCCACACCCCAGCGCTGCTCCGACTAATACCACCGGCATACAACTTCGTGGCACATCTCTGCCACCACCGCTTAATTGTAATATTGCCATACTATATATTTCTACCAAAGGCTTGTTAAAACTTTAATTAAATATGTGTTTTTGTGGTAATTAATATATATATGAAAATTTATATATTTGTTTTTCTCAAGATCAGTTAATTGATTGTTTGCATTAGTGTTTGTCACATAAGATTTTAAAGGTTATGTGATTGAATTAGAGTTACTTTGGAAGCTGATTCATGTGGTTTAAAGCTTGCATAGAACGTGTTTGATGAAATGCTTCATTTTTTTATATGTCTTCCTTGTTATTGTTGTTGCATACAGATGCTTCATTTTATTTAATAAGTATGAATTAAGATGATGGATCGATTGAACTTTGAGGAATTTGTATTATTATTGTCTGCTTTTTATTATAAAGCAAGTGTTTGATGAAAGTTCTAACTTGATATTTTTGAGAGTTAACTGATAACAGTTGGATCACGTTTCAGTTGATTTATTAGACCACGACTCAGGAAGTTGGATGGAATTAGTTAGATGGTGTTTTGAGGGTGTATAGGATTGCTTATTAAAACTGGTTACTATATAATTATGTAATGTTATACGATGCTTGGTACCGTTTGTTATGCTATTAAGTTGATTAGACTGAAATTGTGCAGTCGTTTATGGTTATGGTATAAAAATATTAACTCTTTGCTTTTAATGTGTTTCTAGGTGTTAAAAGTAGCTATATCAATTTGTGAAGGCTGAAGATCTGTGGTAATAGTTAGTGTTTCGGCATGGCTCAATAGAATAGAACATGTGGTGAAGAGAAGGAAAGATTGGCAGTGGTATGTTGTGTATTGCTAAAATGGAGATACTTATAGTCTTACATCCATCTGTGTACCTGCTTAATGGCCTATAAAGATCACTAATTGACAAGAGAAATTGGCTTTACCTCAGGTTATGTTTCTTAGCGTTTTATACATATATTTTTCCTTCACGTTATAACTTGTCGGATTGCTATTTAAATGGTAAGTTTCGTGGACATATTCAAACACCTTGTCTAACAACATACAGCCGCCCATCTTATTCTTCTCCCAACACACACCCCACCGCCAGTGCTCCGATTACTTACTGGGGTTATGTTTAAGAAGGGGCTTAATCTTGTTTCTTTTTGCTCTTCAACACTTTATTACTACACAGGGATGTGCTGATGACTAGAGGCTTCCATAAATGAATACATTAAGTTAGTTTTGTTTTTTTTTTTTTATGAATAATTGACTATTTGTTAGTTAAATGTCGTGCTTATCTTTGTTTGGATAATAAAACTTCAGATATCTTAATTTATAATCTCAACTTTGTGGCGAGTTCGAATCCCCAAGATGTGTTTGACTGAACTTTGGGGCGAATTGAGATCTCTTCTTGGGAAGGACTTTTTACACCTTTCACCGCGTAAGTGATTTTTACCTTTTCACAAGTACTCATTTTATTTTAAGCTTGTTTTTCTTACATGATTTGGAATGTAAAGATCTTTGTTTAATCAACTTGGTTCAATCGTATAAGTATTCTTCTGTTAAAAACTGTAAAACTTTGTGTATAAATGTTTCGTGTCTTTTGTCAATCTCTCTTTTTTGGGTTAGTTATATACTTATATGTGATGTGTATGTGTTACTTGCATCGATTGTTTCAACTTTGATTCAAGTTAGTTATGTTTAATTTGGTTCAGGTTAAGACATAGTATAAATATGTTAATAGACTATATGTTAGTATGCTAATATTTGGTTCAAAAGGGTGAATACGTGATTCCTTGAGTCCTATATATATGTCACAACCATATCATTTTTTAAATAACAAAAACATTCTACTTTTATTGCAACAGTATATAGCATATACTTCGTTTCTTGTGGGATATGACTGTTACAAATACAATAGAGTTTTCATCTTTATGACCCGGATGAAATAGAGTCATGAAAGCATAAAAAAATGGAGGCATCACATTCACATCAGTGGTATGTCATTATACGAATTGTACTCGAACTACCATATTACTTGTTTTTATTTATTTGATGTGTAGAAGTTTTTAGTGTTACAAATGGCAACTTTAAAGGATAACGACGGGTTTCTATTTTGGCTCACAGAACGTGGAATCTTGTTTTGAAACATAATTGTAGATACAAAAGCTTAAACAAAGGTGCCATATTGGCAAACAAACTAAGTTAGCATGTCCATGAAACAAGATCACCGATATTCTGAAGTCAATGAGCTTCCCTTTACTTTTAGCCTTCTAGGAACACATGTATGGTGGTTGTGTATGTTGTTTATTTTGGCTGAATAATAGTTATGTTTTCCTATTTGTTTTTCCTGCACGTTTTAATTCAGCTATTGAAAATCTTGCCTTCTATGATTCCTGCAGATTGAGGATATTGTTCGTGCATCTAAGAGAGCCTGCTATAGATCTAGATCACTGGCTACAACTACTTAAATAAGTGTTTGCAACTTTTTGTAGGTTTCAGCTGTAACTTGTTTTACTCCGTAGTTGTTTAGCTAAAAGCTTACACATGTATATATGATACATTGAGGTGAGAGATGAATTAAACATGTTATGAATGATGTATTTTTGTTGTCTAGAACTTGATATTACTGAATGCTTGATTGTTTCGGATTGCTTATATTGAAGCTGCTGGATTGCTTATTGAATACACTAATAGGGGCTGTTTGGGATTGCTTATCAATAAGCAATCCCAAACATCCCCAATTTGTTTTTTTTTTTTCAAAAATAAGATAGACAGGTTTTTATAAAAATAACAGGTCCATATTATGTTTCCAGGACGTGTTTTTAATCATCAAACCGGTCTCAGAAACCAAATGTAGACCGGTTTATAAACCGGTCTCGATTTGATTTCACATGGAGAGCCCCCCACATATAGACCGAACGATAAACCGGTCTCGATTTAGCTGGGAACAGGTCTCTAAAGTACTTTTTGTAGTAGTGTATAGTAAATTGATCCATGCAAACTTGTACGTAACGATAACTAACTATAAAACGTTTCTGAACAATCTTTGGCTCAATTGACACTTTTTAAGATTATAGTCCCAAATGTTTCAGTGCAGCTTCCGCATCAGGCGCAAGTGTGCAACCTCAACACCTTAAAGGGGAGAACAGGTTCCCTACTACACTCATATAGCGGAGGTATCTATGTTTTTCAATAAACGCCAACAGTGTAGTACGGACCACGATTAGCGATATGTGTTGGAAGAAAAAATTAATTTGGTTATCAAAAAAGAAATGAATTTACATGTAAAACTAAATGCACTTTAACATGAGCTGAAAATTTAGCTCATGTGAGAAGTTCACAAAGGTGTCACTGTATAATCACTAGACAATATGTGCAATAACTCATCAAGATTATATCGAGGCGTTTATTCATATCATTTTCCTATCATTTTCCTATGTGGGATTGAATATGCATATACCACAAAAACAACATGATTACACATAAACTACAACATGTTTGCTATGCTTTGTATGGGCACTTAACAAAAGCTATTTTTTTAACAAAACAAGGGGGACTTTATTTTCAAACCCTGTTAAATGCGGGAACTGCGAAAACTCCAATTTTACATTAGAAAACATGCATGTTCATATAAAACATGTATATTTTCTTACATACACCTTAATACAAATACCTACGTAACATACATGTTCATATAAAACCATTTTGCATTGATATGTTGCACTTAATAGGGTTTTATATGAACATGTATGTTACGCAGGTATGCGTATTAAGGTGTATGTAAGAAAACATACATGTTTTATATGAACATGCATATTTTCTAATGCAAAATTGGAGTTCTCGCAGTTCCCGCACTTAACAGGGTTCTGAAAATAAAGATACACAACAAAACAAAGCTACTTTGTTTGGCACATTTACATAGATTGGTTTGGATTATAACTATTGTTGTTCGTCTCTGGTCAAATGGTACTAGTATAAGCTATATGGTTAATCTATAAGGAAACACCTCAGGTGATTTGAATGGCTCAAACCGAAGTGTATTCCAATGCCTAAAAATCTCTTAAATCGCTTTAATCATTACGTTATACAGTTCTGAGAATAACTTAAGAACATTTTTAGCACATCATTCTTTTTAAAATTTTGAAACGTGGATACGGAAATGTGCTCTAGTTGGCCTAATTAATCTGACTCAACATGTTTCCACCCGTTTTTTACTCTAATCTATTCCAAACCTGTTACTACCTCCGTCTCATATTAAATGTCCACTTTGAATTTTCAAAGTCTTGTCTTATCATCTTTGACCATAAATATTTTTATATATGATATATAATACATGATGCAAAATATATGAATGAATTGGGTTTTAAATGTACTTTTCATTGACATAATTTTTATCAAGTATCATATAATACAAATAAAAATATTTAAAGTCAAAGTTAAAGAAAAATGGCTCAAAAAGTCAAAACTGGACATTTAATAAAGGACGGAGGGAGTAAAAAAATAGCATTTTCTTTCAATGTTATTTGGAAACACTTGAGGATAATTAGTAGATCAACTTTGTTGGTACATACTTGTTGCTTGAGAGCTGTTAGATGTGCTTGCTTTCTCATTCTCAAGCGCCTAGCAGATTTTCTATTTGAAACCATCCTAAAACCATAGCCATCCATATTAGTAGTAGAGTGACAACATTTTCTTTCATAACCATGTATAACAAAAAATCTTCCCTCCTAATCTTTCTAATATCCATCTGGTCGTCGTTGCTCTCACTAATATTGGTAAAAGGCTCATGAGCTCGGTGATCAGCATCAACTTCAAATATTTTATTGATTAACTCTTTGATATGATGTTCAGAAGAGGTTCTATTCATGGAAGAATCGTTACATGCTTCTTCTGTCATTGTGATTGATAATATTCTGTTAGCAAACATTGTTTCACCAAATCAGAGGTCTTTAAGAGTTTGGTTAAACAGTATGTCTAGCTTTATTTGAGACAAAACGGGCCACATATAGTATAGAGTAGATGTAGCAAAAAGAATGGGTCAAAAGTGCTAGGTGAAATGAGGCGGGTTGACTCACAAACACCTTTTCCGAATTTTAACGTGAATGCCTTAGATGTTATTACGATATGGAGTCACAATTTTATCTTATTTAAACACACCTTGGCAACATTCAAACTATTTTAGCTAATTTTTTAATTAGTATGTACCCACTAAAACCGTTTGAGGTCGAAGGTAACCCAAGTCCCAAACCAACGAAGCCATAAGGTGCATGTGATCATACCCTCTCAAGTATATACTGCACGACTTAGTGATACAAGCGTCAAACTATCAATATTTGTTTGAATGAAAAATGAATTTGGTTACTAAAAAAGAAAAGAGATTTTATTGCTGAAACTACAACCTGGTCTAAACTAGACAAACCCGATTTTGACCAAGTTGTAACATGTACGTATAAGGTGCTAGTGTAAAGCCACTTATAAATTGTATGCATGATAACTCATCAAGGTTATATCTATGCGTTTATTTCTTTCATTTTTCCTATGTGGGATTGATTATGCATGTACCACAAAACCAACATGATTAGAGCCTAGGGAGTCATAACTTGAGTTATGATATAACTCAGTGCCACGTCAGCGATAAATCATCTTAACAGCAAATAACATTACACCAAAAAATGGAAATCATAACACATAATAACACCATTTTTTGGGACCCACTAAAATAAATAAATAAATAAATAAATAAATAAACTAGCGCAAAACAACCTAACACCAAATAACACCGGGTGGGAAATGGTTGTAACTCAAGTTGCCAAGTTATAACTTGAGTTACTAAAACAACTCAAGTTACAACGCAGGAGTAACGTAGCATGCCTGGAAATGGTTCTAACTCAAGTTGCCAAGTTATTTTCGTGCCACCTAGACAATAACACCGGTCCAAGTTACGACTCCCCGGGCTTACATACACATAAACTCCAACACATATGCTCTGCTTTGTATAGTTTTTCGGCACTTTACAAAAGCCACATATGGTTAACCATGTTTGACACATTTACATTGACTGATTTGGATTATTACTATATTGTTGTTCATCTTGGGTCAAATTGTATAAGCTAAATGATTAATCTATCAGGAAACATGTCAAACGATTTGAATGACTCAAACTAGTTACAAAAAATTAGAAATTCATATATCCAAAGTGTATTCCAAAGCCTACAAATCTGTTACAATGCATATCAGGTTTTCAACTTAATTACGAGTAGTCATATTGAGATAATACAAAGTTTTGATGATGTACAAATAAAACTGGTTTTATACTTTTCTAAGACTTGCTTCTTTGTGTAAATAGTGTTTTGCGACGTCATTAAATCGATACTTTGTTTGTGCAAATTGTCATTTTCAAAAGATTTAAAGCTATTCAGCTTACCAACAATCCTAATGAAATTGAATTGTTTTAGTGCTTTTTAAAACTTTTTTTATGGTGTTGAAAAGTAATGACATCTTTGTGAATTGTGACGACAACCTAAATTATTACAAGGATAACGTATTTGAAAGCCACTAATTTGATGTTACAAAACTGCACCTATGTACTGAACAAAATTTACTTTTGAGCAAATTACTTAATTACTCAAAAGCAGGGGCGGATCTAGTGTAGAGCACGTGTATGCAAGTGCATACCCTAAAATTCGACGGGTAGTGTAAAAAACATAGGGTGCATACCCTTCAAGGACCCTTCGAGGACCATTCGAGCAAAAGTGCATACCTTATTTTGAAATCCTAGTTCCGCCACTGCTCAAAAGTGAAAACATTGTACTTGCATATCGCATTGTATGAACCATTAGAATATTTCTTTTTGGTTGTTGTGATTGTTATTGAAACCATTGTACTTGCATGCATGATATGATAAATTGTGTACGTGTAAAGTGTGATTATTTTCGAGAGTAGCTTAAAATATAATGTCTGTAAGAAAGTTGTGTATCTTTATAGTTTCTTCACCTCTAAGGCTATGAAAAAATGAAGTGCCAAAAAGTGACCATGCGAAGAAAAAAGATGTTCAACTCTTTATGAAAAGTAAGAAAAACCAATGAAAGGTGAAGTTAATACGTACAGTAGTTCTGATATATTTTCTTTCCGACGTGGAATGACTTGTATGTTCAAGAAGATGGTCGAGTGGTCAGGGGTGGCTCAACCTCAAAGAGGCCTAAAGCGAAGCTTTAACATGGACCTTTAATTTGTATATATATATATATATATATATATATATATATATATATATATATATATATATATATATATATATATATATATATATATATATATATATATATATATATATGTATATATGTATATATAGGAATATGCCATCCAAGTCTCTTTGCAGCGAGCTGGAAAAAAATTGTCTCATTTTACACATACATTCGAATATTTCAGCTTTGATTTGTAATTTTGTATACACTTATTTCTTTCTATTAATTTCCCACATGGGATTGAATTTGCATTCGTCTTTTATAGTAAACCGATCCATGCAAACTTTGTACGTAACGATAGCTATTTTTTAAGATTATAGTCCCAAACACAGACGCAATACCTGCCCATCAGTATACACACTACAATTTTAATCAGTTCCATTTTTTCAAATTTAACTACCAATTTTTGCTTCCTCGTGCCGCATCAGGTGCAAGTGTGCAACCTCAACACCTCCTATAACAGACAACAGGTTACCAAGTACACTCATATAACGGAGTTATCTATGTTTTTCAATAAACCCCAACTGTGAAGTACGGACCATTAAAAAGGAAAATAATTTGGTTATTAAAAAGGAAGGGAATTTACAGAATGATCTAAAGATAATTTAAACCAATCCGAAATCTTATAAAGTGTCACTGTAAAATCACTTCACGATATGTATTGTAAGTCATCAAGGTTATATCTATGCATTTATTTCTTTCATTTTCCTATGTGGGATTGAATATGCATACCACAAAAATAACATGTTTGCTATGCTTTGTATGGGCACTTAACAAAAGCTACTTTATTTTTTATTTGTAACAAAACAAAGCTACTTTGTTTAACACATTTACATAGATTGGTTTGGATTATAACTATTGTTGATCATCTCTGGTCAAATGGTACTTGCATAAGCTCTAGGGTTAATCTATAAAGAAACACCTCAGGTGATTTGAATGGCTCAAACCGAAGTGTATTCCAATGCCTAAAAATCTCTTAAATCGCTTTACTCATTACGTTAGATAGTTCTGAGTATAACTTACGAACATTTTTAGGCTTTTAGCGCATCATTCTTTTTAAAATTTTGAAACTTGGATACGGAAATGTGCACTAGTTGGCCTAATTAATCTGACTCAACATGTTTCTACCCGTTTTTTACTCTTCGATATCATGTTCAGAAGAGGTTCTATTCATGGAAGAATAATTACATGCTTCTTCTTCTTTTTTGTCATTGTGATTGATAATATTCTGCTAGCAAACATTGTTTCACCAAATCATAGGTCTTTAAGAGTTTGGTTAAACAGTATGTCTTTATTCGAGACAAAAAGGGCCACCTATAGTATATAGAGTAGAGGTAGCAAAACAAATGGGTCAAAAGTGCTAGGTGAAACGAGGTGGGTTGACTCACAAACACCGTTTCCGTATTTTCCTGTGAATGCCTTAGATGTTATTACGATATGCAGTCACAGTTTTACCTTATATAAACACACCTTGGCAACATTCAAACTATTTTATGTAGGCGTCTGTTTCTTTCATTTTCCTATGTGGGATTAAATATGCATGTACTACAAAAACAACATGATTACAAATCATGTTTGCTATGCTTTGTATACTTTATGGGGCGCTTTACAAAAGCTACATATATCAACTTTATTTGACGCATTTACATTGATTGGCTTGGACTTTTATTACTATTGTCGTTTATCTCGGGTCAAATGGTAGAAGCTAAATCGTTAATCTATCAGGAAACACGACAAACGATTTGAATGGCTCGAACCAGTAATAAAAAAGTTAGAAATTCATTCGAAGTGTAATCCAAAGCCTAAAAATCTCTTAATTAAATCGCTTTAATTATAACGATAGATATTTCTCAATGAGATGGTTAGCTAGTAAAATACTTGCATGTTCCTCAAGAGCTGCTAAATGTGCTTGTGTTCTTTTTCTCGAACGCCTAGCAGCTTCTCTATTTGGAACCATCCTGAAACATAGTCAGCCTTTTAAGTACGTAGTTGTAGAAGTGACCAACTTTTCTTTCATAACATCATGCATGAAACCAAAAATATTACCTCCTGATCTTTCTAATATCCATTTAGTGGTCGTGGCTCATGAGTTCGGTGATCAGCATCAGCTACAAATGATTGATTCATTAACTTCTCGATATCATGTTCAAAAGAGACTATATATTAATTCATGGAAGCATCATTACATGGTTGCTGTTCTTTATTTTATTTTATTTATTTTATTTTTTTTTCTTTTCTTTTTTCTTCATTGTTATGAAATTATTATCCATGAAGACTTGTGTGTGACATCAATTAAGTTGAATAGTGAGTGATTTATAATTTAATGTTTGTAGAAAAGTTTTTAGGATTGATCTTTAAAGTTTCTTCACCTCTAGGGCACGTTTGGTAAAGAGAATTTCAGAGAATTTCAGATAATAGAAATGAAGCAGAGAATATAAATTCAGAGAATAGAAATCAGTAGAGAATTTTTTTCAATTATAATGTTTGGTAACAACAGAGACTTGACCCGAGAAATGAAAAAAAAAAAAAATATATTTGTTGATTTTTTTTAAAAAATCATTTTTTCTAAATAACATTTAAAAAATATATTTAAAAAAAAAAAAAAAAAATTATAAGTTATATATATATTTTTTTAAATTTTATTTTTTAAAAAAACTTATTTTTTAAAAAAATTATTTAAAAAAAAAGTAATTTATTTTTTTATAAAAATTATTTAAAAAATTTATTTTTTCTAAATAACAATTCTAAAAAAATATATTTAAAATTTTTTTTTTTAATTTATTTTAAAAAAAAAAACTTATTTTTCTAAAAATTTATTTAAAAAAAATTAATTTATTTTTTATAAAAATTATTTAAAAAAATTATTTTTTTAAATAACAATTCTAAAAAAAATATATATTTTTTTAAATTATTTTTTATAAAAAAATTATTAATATTTTTAAAAAACCTATTTATTTTGTATGAAAAAAAACTTGTCTACGTGATTTATTTTGTAGCATAATGTAGAGAAATGAGATTTCCACTCCAAAAGGTGAGGAAAATAGAGAATTGGTTTTGTGTGTAAGTGGAATTCTCGAGAAAATTGATTTCTCCGCTTTTTTATTTCCCAAGCGTACCAAACACGAGAATTTTGTCCATTTCCATTTCTCCACCTTTATTTCTCCCTACCAAACACACCCTAAGGGTTTGTACAAGGAAAAGCTTTGAAATAGCTTTTTGAAAAGTTAGGCGCGAAAAGGAGGACTAAAATTATTGTGATCTTTAGTCTACTTAGTATCAAAAAGGCGATTGTAAAAAATAAATAGCACAATAATGAAAATTATGGAAAAACTTGTAGGCCCTTGGAAACTAAAAACACAATTCTAAAACCAAATATTCATAAATATAATATCATGCGTACACTTGAGTGAAAGACTTGCTCTCCCCAGGTAGCATGAACATAAGAAAATTACCTGATTCGTTTACACATTTTCAATATAACGCGCATATTTTACCTGAGACAAGAACTAAAGAAGCACATGCTCCCAACTGAGACTTAAAGCCAAAACCATTTGAATGGTTAAAAGTCATTTGGTTAACTTTAGAAAAATTATCTCAAGAAAATTTTATGATGAGCAAGTTAAACATTCTGTTACATATTATATTGTACATATACGCCTGGATACATTTTGGTGGAGATTTTTTGGAAGCAATCCCTCACTCTTTGGTAGGGGCGTGTTGTTGTTGTTGTTGTTGTAAGTTACACATAATAATCTTGTTGTTGGAACTGTATGACAAATCAATAGGTTGACAAGTTTTTGCTTATGAAGCAGGATTTACAGTTAAACTATGCTTGAGTTACATATACGACTAGAGTAGCTTGTTGTATAACATGTTTGTGTGATTGTTGCATACTTCACTTGGTCAAAGAGATCAAAAACATGAAACACTATAATTTAGTTACTAAACTAATTTTAGAGCAAATATATCAAAAAAACTACATAAAACACAACCAAACCTTTTATTATAAGTTCCAACCATTTCGTTATAATGTTACTAAGATAATCCAAAGGCCATACATCATATCCAAAGCTTCCACATCAATGCTTACACTGATATCATTCTTCAAATCACCATTAACAACTATCAAGATCATCATTATTCGAACAATCATGTGCTGACCAGGAACATGTGGACCAGGGTGGGACCCACGAACCGGTATTGTTGTCTAGATTGTAGCTAAATCTAGATGCTAGCATCCATATCTTCAGTCGGGTTCACCTGTAATCGTAATACACATTCCTTTAGCATAGTTGATCCACCAACTCATGGATCTTTGAGGATTTTGTAGAACCATATGTCTAGATTTATTTTGAGACAAAAGGAACTATAAACAGTTGAGTTAGCAGAACGGATAGGTCAAAAAAGGTAGATTACATATTGATGAAATAGGTGTTTCACAAACATTTGTGTGCGTGTGTGTGTGGATGTGTTATCATAACCTACTTTTTACTTATTAAAAATACACCTAGGCAACATTTGAATAATTTTAGCTATTAGAGATCAAAGGTGACCCAAACTAACGAATCCATAAGGTGCAATCCTATTAAGACGACTTCTTTTCAATAATTTTTCCTTTGTAGTTATTTTTTGACATTCATTTTGATTTTTTCACGATAGCTACCAGAAATAGAACTGCCTTTATCAGGGCCTCCTTCGTAACTTTAAGTATCATCGTGAATATTAGTATTTTTTATGATTTTTTTACACGATAAATATCGAACAAAGTTAAATTCATGATTAAGGAAAGAAGATACCTTAGCTCTCAAGGCTTCGTAATCTTCTCGGAGTTGTTCCACCTGAGTGAAACATGCATAGGTTTAACTGAAACTCACAAATAGACACGGAAAATCTGACACTTGACAAACATGTCAAGAGTGTTCAATAACTCAAATCAATCAAAACTTAAAAGTCATCCAACATGTATTCAAACGCCAAAAAAACTCATAAATCGCTTTGTTAAATAGGTTAGATTCTCAAGAAAAATATGATTTCTGGCACATATTTGGATAATTAAGAAATCTAGCTAGTTCAAAAGAATATGTTTTTGCGGGTTAGATCTATACAAACCAACCTGTTTTGACCTATACTCAAAAAGTTAGACATTTTTACCATAATCTCAAACTCGTTACAGAACTACTCTGCAATATATTTCTTCCAACTTTGTTTAGAAAAATTATAAGTAGATCAACATTGTTATTTAGTATTTATTACCTGATGCTCAAAACCGTTATTGTTGTGAACAAAGTCGCTAACAGTAGATCTTAATGAGTGCCAAGATCTTCAGCCTCTTTCACCTATAATAAAAGACATGTTCTTTTCACAACATTGGCTTACCAGCAAGCGCTCGATTAAAAGGTTTGGTAGAACTATTTGTGTGCTTACTTTATTTGAGATCAAACAGGCTATAAAAAGGTTGAGGCAACGTGTAGAACAAACTCTTTTAGCTAATTTATTTGATTTTAGTACATCACCTAAACCATTAAAAATCAAACGCAACCCAGTTCGACATTCATACTCAACTTCTTTTAAAAAAGAAAAAATTGCGTATTTCAAAATTCTTTTTGAATTTTTTATTGAGACCTATCAAAAATATGTGAACAGATCGATTATTCAATGAATAATGAATTAAATTTAAATTTAGGTTAAGAAAAAAATAGTACCTTAGCTCTTAGAGTTTGTAAAGTTGACAAATAGCTCTAGAAAATATGAATACATACCAAAGATGTTTGATAGTTCTGAATATAACTTACGGACATTTTTAGCACATCATATCATTCGTTTTAAATCTTTGTAACGTGATAAAGAGATGTGTTCTAGTTGGCCTAATCTGACTCGACATGCATGTTTCCAATAGTTTTGTACTTGAGGATAAGCAAATCAAACATTGTTCTTTAAAAAAAAGAAATAAAATAAAATACATATACTTGTTGTCTAAAAGATGTTAAATATGCTTGCTTTCATATTCTCGAGCGCCTAGCTGATTCTCTATTTGAAACCATCCTGAAACATAGCCAGCCATATTAGTAGCAGAAGTAACCAACGTTTCTTTCATGAAACAAAAAATTTACCTCCTAATCTTTCTGATATTCATCTGGTCGTCGTTGCTCTGAACATTACTGGTAATAGGCTCATGAGTTCTGTGATCAGCATCAGCTTCAAATGTTTGATTGATTAACTTTTTTTTTTTTTTTTGGGTAAAAGGTCAAAACGACCCGGTAAATATACTACTCCAAAAAACATTTAAGAACAACGGATATGAGTGAATCCCATATCTCAGCCCGTTACATAGGCGAAAAGCTTACATAACAAGATACTTCCTATTTTCTAGACAAGAAAACAAAACCACTACCACATCATATTGACAGACTCGTAAAAAAATATAAACTACTTCCTACGACCTTGGAGATTAAAGCCATAAATGGCATTAAGAGCATCCAATTCCTCTGGAAGATCATAAATTTGCTTCGAGTAATCATCATAGTCATCAAACTCATCTTCACGCTCATGACCTCCACCAAAAAGATTTGCTGATTCATCGAACGTGTTAAGAACCTCCTCCTCCTCACTATCAGAAACCACAACCTCACCCACCTTCTCGATATCATGTTCGGAAGAGGTTCTATTCATGGAAGAATCGTTACATGGTTCTTCTTTTTTGTCATTGTAATTGATAATATTCTGTTAGCAAACATTGTTTCACCAAATCATTGGTCATTAAGAGTTTGGTTAAACAGTATGTCTAGCTTTATTCAAGACAAAACTGGCCACATACAGTATATATAGAATAGAGGTAGCAAAACAAACAGATCAAAAGTGCTAGGTGAAACGAGGCGCGTTGACTCACAAACACCTTTTCCGTACTTTTCAGTGAATGTTTTAGCTATTACAATATTTTTTAACAGTATTGTTACCTACTAAAACCATTAGAGATTGAAGGTAAGCCAAGTCCCAAACCAACGAATCCACAAGATGCGATCATACCAACTCGATCGACTTCTTTTAGAATCTATTATACCATTTTCAGACTCTTATTTTGATTTTTGGCCAGACCTACCAGAAAAAGAAATGCCTATGTGTGAGCACTATTATTCAATGGATACTAAACAAAGTTTGATTCATTGTTAAGAAAGAAGATACCTTAGCTCTCAAGGACTCGTAGTCTCCTCTCAGTTGTTCCACCTGAGAGAAACATGCATAGGTTTAACCGAAACTCACAAATAGACGCGGCAAAATTGACACACTTACTTCTATACTGATTGGTTTGGATTTCGTTATGACTATTTTCTTTCGATCCAGTAGTTAAGAAAAGTTGATAAGTAGATCAACATTGTTAGTGTTAGCATTAGTATTACTTGTTGTTCAAAACCAAGCAGGCTAGATGATGATGAGTGCCTAGCAACCAAATCTTCTACCACTTTTATCTATAATAAAAAACGGCCTGGCCAACAAGAAGACCCTAACGGCATAATGTTAAAAGTTACGTATAAATATTAAATAGTAAATGACTAGTATCGAACCCGAGACCGCGGGATTGCACACATTACAAACGAGAATAAAGTAAAATAAATATATATATATGTTATATGTATCGTATATATGTATTTATAAACACTTGAGGGACTAAATAATCGTTAATTATTAAACGTAAGTATTAACTATTATTAGTAACGAAAGAACGAGGACTAGAATGTAATTTGGAAGACAAGAAGGTTCCGGAATCCCCTTGGAAGGGGCATGGCCGGTCGACCCAACCCACATAGGGTCGATCCATGCTTTCTTGGTCTCCAAGATATCATCTAGTATAAATACAAGACCAAGGGTTAGACATTCACATCTTTTGTGCACACACACAAAACCCTAAAGCTTTTCCTCTCTTTCTTTTCTTCTTGGCCGATCGGCACACAACCCACATAGGGTTTGGGTCGATTTTTTCCAAAGCTAAAACAAGTGTTTTTGTTTACTTGCATAAACCTTTATTCGTTGGTAGTTTGTGTGTACAAGAACGAGGTAATTACTCACTATAGTAATTATCAAGAGATCGATAAACAAAACGGTAAGGGGTTTATCATTGATCTATTTTACACAAGATTTAAGGTTTATTGAAGTGCAACGGGTATGTTCTTATTTATGTTTTAGTTAATATTTACTTGTTATACTTGATTCTAGCTTCCGCAATATGTATTATTTGATTGTCAAACTCTAACAGTGGCATCACGAGCCATGTATAACATGTAATTAATTACTAAAACGTAATAAAAATCGGATCTTTAAATTGTTTTAGATACATGTTTTTTTTATCTAGGGTTTTCTTTAAATTTTTTATAAAATTTAAACCCTAACCCTAATTTTAGGGGGGTCGATTTTCCACAAAAAACCCTAATTAGGGTTTGTGGTTTTCTTGATTAAATTGTAATCACATAGAAACCCTAGGTCTTTAACCGGTTATGTGAACATACTTGTGACCTATGTGCTAATTGTTAGGTTTATTCCATGACGAAACATGCATGTTAGTCATGGATCTTGTTTGTTTTGATTTAATTTGTCACATGTTTTATATAGATCTAAAATTGGAGAAGACTCCAATTAATATATATTAAAATCAATTTATATGCTATGTGGTATGTATATTGATTTTGGCCTACGCAATTGATTCGTCAATGTATGTGACTCTCCTACATCAAGAGGAGAAGGCCTTAGTTGATTACATGCGTTATTATACCTAGAATTGATTTTATTAGAATTTTTTTAACAAGGTTTGCATGTGGCTAATTGTTTCACGTTATTATTATTAGTTGTTTATTTTTCTTTAAATTACTTGTCTTTTTATTGTTTCTTAATTGTTGGACTAGTTGTAAGCAATAAAAAGGGTGATTTTCATAAAAGAAAATAATATGGACTAATAATGGTGAAACCCTAAGTGATAAAGATTGAATCTTGCGGAGTCTTAGATGCTAACAACGGTTCGCTTCGCACGGTAATTCGCTCCAAGGCGAGACTAGCAAGATTCATACTTTATTACATGATTTTGAGATTGAATCCATAAACTTTTGCTTGATTGATGTTTTGTACAAATATGCTTTTAAAATTAAGTCCTTTAAGACGATATTCATAATCGTGATTTGAAGGCTTTGAAAAGAGCCTTATAGTCTGCCTTGGTTATCACAATCTTTAATATGTCTTAAACGAAATACTTTTATAATCATAATTGTAGAAAGTCATCTTAGGGTTTATTAAACCTCAAGTAAAACTTTGTGTATTAATTTCACGAATTGGTAATAAAAAGGTTTTGAAAACTTATGCTATAAAGATGAGTGCATGCATCTTGATACATATTTTGATTTACATATCAAAATTGAATACCCTTGTAATTTAAGTTACATGCCATCTATCTATAAGGAACACTTGGAATTTTGATTTAGTAAACGTGAGACCTAGGCTAAATTACTATAACAAGGGAAAATTCTTTTAACGCGTGAGACCATAATTGTAATTTTACAGTTTCTAAGGTAGACGACTTAATTAAGTTGTGCGTGAGACCTAGAACTTAAGGCATGAGATGGGATGAAACATGCTTACAAGGCAAATTGATGAATCAATTTGATGTAATTCCCATAATGATCTAGGAATTGGAAATCTTGTTTGCCAATTATTGTTCGACAGATTACTATTTTATGTACTTTCACTACTAGCATATCAACTGATGTGGTGGAACTATGTAAAGTTAGGTCCTAGATTTTCAAGAAAATTTTGGTGGTCATATGAATATAGCTATGGGTATTTTATTTTCTTGAAGATATTTATTATCGAAAATACTAATGTTTAAACTTTTATCTGTAGATATGGCTCAACCCGATAACCCATCTGTGATTTCTGCTTTCAAGAGTCATCTTGAGAGAGAAAAATTGTCTGGAAAGAATTTCAATGATTGTGTTGGGTTTTGACCAAGTGACACTACTGCTATGTAACTCTGCTGCTGAGTAATACTGCTGCTACAATGAAACTACTGCTGGTATTAATGACTCTGCTGCTGAAGACAATCTGCTGCTTGGTGAAACTACTGCTGAAGGGATTAACATTGTATACGATAGGATAATTATGGAATAGATTCTTTGTATAGTTTATCTATTTAGATTATTCTTATCTTGTAGAGAAAGGTATTGTAAACCTAGTAGGACTCCTTGGCCTATAAAAGGAGGATCCTAGGGTTAGATTAAGTACGTATTATTATTCACTTCAAGGTTGTAAAACCCTAGCATTATCGAGTGCTCGTATTAATAATATTGAAGTGTTGAAAGAGAATTCTAAATCTTCTTAAGTTAAGCTTTTATATTCCGCGTTTAAGCTTAAGTATTTGTTTAAGTTAACTTCTATATAAGATCGTATTAGCTCAACTGGGTTCAACAAGTGGTATCAGAGCTTGTGATCTAGAAGTTATAATCAAGAAGATTTTGTTTCTTTAAAGTTTGCTGTTCCAAATCGTTTGCATAAGATGGGTGATGAAACTCATATGGTGACTGCTTCAAGGGTTCCCATGCTCAATCCTTCTGAGTATGAGCTATGGAAGAGGAGGATCAGACAATACATTCGCATGATCGACTTCAACATGTGGAATGTGATTGTTAATGGTGATTCTGAACCAGAGAAGAGTGCTGATGGTAAGGAGATACCAATCAAGTCTGCTGAAGCTAATGCAACTAGGAAGCTGGAAATCAAGGCTCATAGTATTCTATTAATGGGAATACCTAATGAATTTCAAATGGACTTTGATGATTGTGAAACAGGAAAAGCATTAATGGATGCAGTAGAATTCAGGTTTGGAGGGAATGATGCTACTAAGAAGTCCAGAAAGAATATGTTGAAGCATCAGTTTGAAAACTTTACTTCTGAACCTGGAGAAAAGATAATTGGCACATACAACAGGCTAAATCAACTTGTTAGTCATCTAAAGCTTGTTGGGTATGTTGTTCCACAGGAAGATGTGAATCTCAAGTTTCTAAGAAGTCTTGCACCTGAATGGAGCATGCATACAGTGGTGTGGAGAAATAAGCCTGACTTTGAGACAATGAAGTTGGAGAGCCTCTACAACAATTTAAGGGTGTATGAATCTGAATTGGCTACTTCTTCTACTTCATCTTCTAGTACACAAAATCTTGCTTTTGTGTCTTCAAAATCCAAAGAGACACAAGATACTCACTCTACTGCTTATGGAGTATCTACTGCTGATGGATCTGGATCTGCTGCTAGTTCAAATGACAAGATTTCTACCAGTGATGTTGCTTTATGTGCATTCTTGGCTGAGCTTACTACAACCATAAGATCACATGTCATAAATCAAGATTTGGATCATATTGATCCAGATGATCTTGAAGAAATTGATCTCAAATGGCAAATGGCAATGTTGACTTTAAGAGCAAGAAAGTTCTGGAAAAAGACTGGAAGAGAAGTCAAATACAAGGCTAAGGAGAGTCCAGGGTTTGACAAGTCTAAGATTGAATGCTACAATTGCAACAGGAAGGGACACTTTGCTAGAGAGTGTAGATCTCCAAAGAAGAATGCTGAAGTTCCAAAGAAGACTGAAGAATCAAAGTCTGCAATGGTAGCTTGTGATGGGCTGGGAGAATATGACTGGAGTGATATGGCTGAAGAAGAACCAAATTTCTCTTTGGTTGCTGCTGTTCAACCCAAAGTGCATAACTTTGCACTTATGGCATATGGTTCATCATCAGGCTCTGACTCTGAGGTATCTAATGACTCTGAATCATCTGGTTGTTCTTTTAAATCTTGTTCTGACACTATTGAAGTTCTTAAGGCTAGGAATGAGAGTTTAAATAGAGAAGTTGAACACCTAAAACTTGATAATTTAGGTTACAAAGTAGGTATTCAAAATGTTGAGAGGAGGTTAGAATATCTCAAAGAGTGTGAAAAAGAATATGTAGATCAACTTAATCTAAGAGATATAGAAATTTTTAAGAAAAACAGTGAAGTAGAAGTTCTTAAAAATAAGTTGGTAGAAGCAGAAAAAGAAAAAGAGGAAGCTCTTGCTGAAAAAGAAAAACATGTAGTAAGAGTACAAAAACAACAATTTGCTTCTGATATGGTTAATAAGTCTATAGAGAGCACCTTGATGAGAAAAGGCAGTGGAATTGGATATAATGAAGTGGCTCCTCCAGCCAAAAGTGCTTTTGCTCCACCAGGAAAAGAACTATCCTTCATTAGTGAGCTAAATATTGAAAAACCTGTAGGTGAATGTAGCACAAGTAAAATTGAAATACCTAAGGTTGAGGATAGAAAATTTCCTGAAGCTCCAATTATTGAGGAATGGTATAGTGATAGTGATAGTGAAGAGGAACAGGTTAAACCAAAACAAAGTTTTAAAAAGGAAGAAATTCCTACTCAGGTTAAGCCTAAGGTTGAACAGGTAAAGTTTGTTAAACCTGTGTTAGGTAATAACTTCTCTAGAAAACTGGTAGAGTACAATGAGGTACCTAGAGAACAGATGAAAAGGTTCAATAATAAGCCTAGGGGTAACCAAAGAAACTTTAATAACCTAGTTTCAAAAAGATTAGGTGATCAGTTTCAATTACAAAAGAAGGCTTGTTATAAGTGTGGTAGCTTTGACCACTTGATTGTTAGATGTCCTGAACACCAAAAGCCTGTTTGGAATCAATACACTAGGGTGAATCACAAATATGTCACAAAACAAACTCACCCACATCCAAATAGAAACATGGTTCCTAGAGCTGTTTTGTTGAGATCTGGTGCTACTAGATCTATTTATGCTGCTAAACCAAATGGTGTTTTCAAATCAACAACTAGTTTTACTAGTGGCTCTACTGCTAGTAAGCATTCTGCTGCTAGTATGTACTCTGTTGCTAGCAAGCAAACTGCTGCTAGTACAAAACTTTCTACTTCTGAGCCAAAACATCTTCCAAATACAGTTGTTGGTAATCACTTTTATGCTGTTAAGGCCTCAGCTTGCTGGACTTGGAAACCAAAAACAAATGTTTCAAACTCTGTTTCCAAGAATAGTAGTGCATCAAGTGATTTGAAGAAATTTGATTATACTGATGCACAGGGCAGATCCAAGTCAGTAATGGCTTGGGTCATCAAGAGAAACTGATTTCTCTATTTTTCATGTGCAGGTCAATCTACTGGATGAGCTTAAGGATATGGTTATTGTTGACAGTGGATGCTCTGGACACATGACTGGGGATGAATCTCAACTTGAAGATCTTGAGGTTTTTGATGGTGGTTATGTAGCTTTTGGGAATGATCCAAGAGGTGGAAAGATTGTTGGTATTGGAACTCTAAGGACTGGTAATTTGGACTTTGAGAGGGTGTTTCTTGTGAAAGGACTTAAGTTTAACCTTTTTAGTGTCTCACAAATGTGTGACAAAAAGAATTTTGTTCTTTTTACAGACACTGAGTGTATGATTCTTTCTCCTGATTTTCAATTACCAGATGACAAATCTGTGTTACTGAAGGTCCCTAGAAAGGAAAATATATACAGTGACCATATTAAGAATATTATTCCTAAGCGGGCTTTGACTTGTCTAATTGCAAAGGCAACTATTGATGAGTCCAAATTATGGCATAGAAGATTGGGACATCTGAACTACAAGACTATGAACAAATTGGTGAAAGGAAATCTTGTGAGGGGTATGCCTACAAAGATTTTTGAGAATTGTGAAACTTGTGTTGCATGTCAAAAGGGTAAACAACACAGAGTTTCTTTCAAGTCCAAAATTGTAAACACAAATATTGTGCCACTACACTTGCTACACATGGATTTATTTGGGCCTGTATTTGTAAAAAGTCTGAACAAGAAGTCATACTGTTTGGTTGTCACTGATGACTTTAGCAGGTTTACATGGGTATTCTTTCTTGCCACCAAAAATGAAACTCCAGGAGTACTCAAAGCTTTCATTACAAGAGTTGAAAACCTGCACAATCACAAGGTAAAGATTATCAGATGTGACAATGGTACTGAGTTCAAGAACAGTGAAATGAATCAATTTTGTGTGGGAAAAGGAATACTAAGACAATACAGTGTAGCAAGAACTCCACAACAAAATGGTGTTGCAGAAAGAAGAAACAGGACACTTATTGAGGCTGCAAGGACTATGCTATCTGATTCAAAACTACCTGTACCTTTTTGGGCTGAAGCTGTGAACACTGCATGTTTTGTGCAAAACAGAAGTAAGGTAGTCAAGCCTCATAACAAAACTCCATATGAGCTATTTCATGGAAAGAAGCCAATGATTGATTTTCTCAAACCATTTGGATGTCCTGTTACTATCTTAAACACAAAGGATCAGCTAGGCAAATTTGATGAAGGAAATTTGGTTGGTTATTCTGTTAATAGTAAAGCCTTCAGGGTATATAATAAAAGAACCAAACATGTGGAGGAGAATTTGCATATCAAGTTTAGTGAAAACACATATAATTCTGCAGGGAAGGGACCAGAATGGTTATTTGATGTTGATATTCTTGCTAAAACAATGAACTATGTTCCTGTTATTGCTAGTGTTGATAAACCACAGGAAGAGTTTGTTGTGATTGAGAAATTGAAGATTGGTCCAACCTTTGTACCTCTTCAGAAGGAACAAAGCTCTTCAGATGATATTGATTCTCATGACAAACCTAAGGAAACTGAAGAAGGTATTGTTATACCTAATGAAGCAGAAAAAGAAACTCCTGAAGTTCCCAAGGTAGTTGTTGATGTCTCTCCTAAACAGCCAGAAGACTCTACTGCTGACTCAGACGACTCTACTGCTAGGCCAAAAGATACAACTACTGCTTCACCACATTCTGCTTCTAAGCCTACTAACTCTACTGCTACTTCCTTGTCTCCTCATTTGGACACTCAGGGTAGATCTATTGATGATACTATCTATCCAGATGATCCAAACATGCCTGATCTTGAGAATATCTATTATGATACAGACAATGATGCACTTGATGGTAAGTTATTTGGAGCTGATGCTGATTATACTAATTTGGAACTCAATATTCCTGTTAGTCCTACACCTACCACAAGAATACACAAGGATCATCCAAAAGATCAAATCTTAAGTGATCCACACTCATCCATTCAAACTAGGCAGATGACTAAAGCCCTGAAAGATCCTCAACATCAAAGTTTCTTTGCCAGATCTCTGCATCAAAGAAATAGTCATAAAGATCTTCAAAATTGCCTGTTTGCATGTTTTCTTTCTCAAATTGAACCCAAAAACACTTACAAAGCCTTACAAGAAGCAAGTTGGGTAGAAGCAATGCAAGATGAGCTTTTACAATTCAAGCTGCAAGAAGTATGGACTTTGGTTGAACTGCCAAATGGTAAAAGAGTGATTGGCACAAAATGGGTTTTTAGATGCAAAAGAGATGAGAGAGGAATTGTCATAAGAAATAAGGCCAGGTTAGTAGCACAGGGATACACACAACAAGAAGGGCTTGATTATGATGAAGTATTTGCACCAGTGGCAAGAATAGAGGCTATTAGATTGTTTTTGGCTTATGCTTCATACAAAGACTTTGTAGTGTATCAAATGGATGTGAAGAGTGCTTTTCTGTATGGGACCATTACTGAGGAAGTCTATGTGGCTCAACCACCAGGCTTTGAAGACCCTGATCATCCTGACAAAGTCTACAAGGTCAATAAAGCAATGTATGGTCTACATCAAGCTCCTAGAGCCTGGTATGACACCTTGTCAACCTACTTGTTAGCTTCTGGATTCAGTAGGGGCAAGATTGATAAAACTTTGTTTCTCAAAAGACAAAAAGATGATATTTTGCTGGTTCAAATTTATGTTGATGACATCATCTTTGGGTCTACAAACAAAGCTATGTGTGTTAGTTTTGAGAAACTTATGAAGGATAAGTTTGCTATGAGTTCCATGGGAGAACTCAACTTCTTCTTAGGTCTGCAAGTTACACAGAAAGAAAATGGCATCTTTATTAGTCAAGATAAGTATGTCAATGATATTTTGAAGAAGTTTGGATTTGAAGATGCTAAGCCTGCCAAGACTACCATGGAAAAGGATAAACCATTGCTGAAGGATGAACATGGAAAGGAAGTGGATATACACTTGTACAAGTCTATGATTGGATCATTGATGTATCTTACTGCATCAAGGCCTGATATTATGTTTGCAGTGTGTGCCTGTGCAAGATTTCAAGTGTGTCCCAAGGAATCACATCTCAATGCAGTGAAGAGAATTTTTAGATATCTGAGGTATCAACCAAAATTGGGTCTTTGGTATCCTAAGGATTCACCATTTGATTTGGTATCCTACTCAGATAGTGATTATGCTGGAGCTTCTTTGGATAGAAAGTCTACAACAGGGGGTTGTCAATTTCTTGGAAGCAGGTTGGTGTCATGGCAATGCAAGAAGCAAACAGTGGTGGCAAATTCAACAACAGAAGCTGAGTATGTGGCTGCTTCAAGTTGTTGTGGACAAGTCTTATGGATGCAGAATCAATTATTGGATTATGGGTACAATTTCATGAATACTAAAATCCATATTGATAACAACAGCACACTGTGCATAATTAAAAATCCAGTGTTTCATTCTAAAACAAAACACATTGAGATAAGGCATCATTTTATAAGGGATTGCTATGAAAAGAAGTTGATTCAAATTGTTAAAATTCATACTGATAACAATGTTGCTGATCTTCTCACTAAACATTTTGATGTGGGGAGGTTTCAATTTTTAGTTGCTAACATTGGTATGATTAATCTTTGAAAACCTTATCTCTTTGTTTTTGTTAAAGTTTGTAATGCATGTGCTGCTTGTTATTCTGCTGCTTGTTACTATGTATATGTTTGAGACATAATGTACTATGCTGCTCATTGATTTTCTAACTCTACTGCTAGTACATATGTTGGTTGTTTGCTTTGTGGTGTTTGGTCTAACAATTTTGCAGGTATATGAATGGTGCTTTGCAAGTATTGATACAAGAAAAGTTCATATCATTTATTCATTCCAGAGAAGTACAAAGATCATACATCACAAGACAAAACACAAAACAGACATCCTAACCTAACACCTACATCTTCCTAGGGCATGGAAGCCCGAGCACCACATCTCTATCTTTTGGGAGAGGAGGGTTTTGTCTTGATGGTCCAAGAGAAAGACCAGGTGATGGTTGTGGCCTTGCTCTCAAAGATTGTGGCCTTGGTCTTGAAGACTGTGGTCTCTCAGGAGTGGCTGGTGGATTGGTTGGCTGTTCTTCTTCCTCTTCATCTGAGGATGTGAAGATGAAGGGAGATTGATGATGATGCACTGGAGGAGGTGGTTGCACAAACGTCCACCATTGGTCGTCTGATGATTCTGATGATGCTGGAACCTCAGGGGACATTGGCTGTTTTCCCCTTGAGGTACTTGGAGTCTGATTGAGGTTGAGGAGATCTTTAAACACTGGAAGATCATGCTTCCTCTTGCGTGCTTGTTCTTTGGTTCTACAACCAAATCTTGGAGGACGAAAGGGTGGAACAAAGGGTTCCATTGGAGAATCATCTTCTGATGATGAATCAGAAGAGATATTGATTATTTCTGGTGTTGATTTCATTGTGTGATGATTTGATTGTAAAGACGGATAGTATTGATTGTGTGTGAGGCGTTTTTGAAAGTGATTAGGGTTTGATTGCGTAATTTGGGGAAAAGATCTTGCCGATTTTATAGGGATTACGGAGTAATATGAGCATTAATTGTTATGATTTTGTTGACCAAGTTCAATAGTCAACTCTGCTGCTGACTCAAGTTCACTCTGCTGCTAGTTCTATCACTCTGCTGCTAGTTGTGAATGATACGGTTCTGCTGCTACGGTTGTAAGTAAGAGGGTGTTATGTGTAACTTTTACTCATCAGTTTAAAAACCTAATTGACCTTCATTATTGGTTTTCATATGTTCTAAATTGAAGTTATCACAAACCCTTACTCCCAATCATTCCAATACTCACAAATCCCCAATTCACCAAAACCTAATTCATGGAGATCTCACGTACCTGGGTTGAGCAACACAACAGTGTGGTTGTTTTGAATGAAGAGTTAATTCCTGAAGGATTCACAGACATGGTAAAGTTTTTGAATGCTACTTCTCTTAGGTATGCACTCACTGTGAACCCTACTATATATGTTTCCTACATCAAATAGTTTTGGTCTACTGCCAAACTCAAAACTATGAATGGGGAAAAACATGTCAGTGCTTTTGTTGATGGGCAAAAGGTTCGTGTAACTGAATCATCAATAAGGGAATATCTTCTCTTAGATGATGAAACAGAGACCACTTGCCTTGCCAATGATGCTATTTTTGCTGGTTTGAAGGAATTGGGGTATGAGGGGAAACATACTAATTTAAAATTTCAAAAAGCTCTCCTCTGTCCTCAATACAAATTTTTGATACATCTATTCCTTCATTGTTTGAGTCCTAAAACATCTGGGTGGCATGAGTTCAGTACTACCATTGCTTCTGCAATGATATGTCTGTGCAAAGGTCAACCATTTAATTTTTCAAAAATGATTTTGGCTGGGTTTCTTAAAGGTGTTGAAGATGGTGCTTATTTGTTATATCCAAGATTTCTTCAAATCTTTATTGAAAAACAAATTTCTAAAACTAGAGCCCATCATGCTGAATATGAGGCTCCTAAATTGGCCTCAAGGACTTTTACCTTTTTGAATAAACATGGAAAAGGTTTTTCTGGTGCACATACAAATCTTACTTCTTTTATGGAACAAATTGTGCACAACAACCAGGGTGAAGGATCAGGAAATCCCACTGATTCCCATCACACACCCAATGTTACTAAATCTGTTACACAACCTACAAAACAATATACACGTAGGAAAACCAAAAAGGACACTAATCTACCTCAGGATAGTGTTAGTATGGCTGTACCAGATGAGGCTGTCCTAGGTGATGGAGAGGACATGTTGGCAAGGGCTGTCACTACTGCTTCTAGCTTAGCAGCAGAGCAGGACAGTGATAACATCATTAAGACCCAAACCAAGGCAACATCTAGAGAAAAAGATTCTTATGAGTCTGATTTTCAGGATGGTAACCCTAGCCAAATGGAAAACATAGGGGGCTCAGATGATCAAACTAGGTTTGATACTGAGTTTTTGTCCCAAGATTCACCTCTCGGACCAGGTCACACAGGTCGAAGTGATGAGGACAGGCCAGTGACTCATGAATTGACGGATCTACTTGTACATGATGACAATGTCAGTGATTCACCTCTCGGACCAGGTAATACAGGTCGAAGTGATGAGACTACAATGCAACTTATAAAAGAATTGACGGCTACTTGTACCGCTTTGGGGTTGAAATGTGAGTCTTTGGAAGATAAGGTTCTTAATCTATCTGATGTTGTTGCTGGTCAAGCCAAGGTCATCATCAAAATGCGAAAACAGATTAAGAGCTTCAAGAAATCAAAATCTTCAACCTCATTGCACAGATTGAAGAAAGTGGGGACTACTCAGGTAGTAAGTTCTTCTGAACCATCTACTCATTTGGAAGAGGATGCTTCCAAACAGGGGAGGAAAGAGATTGTCATGGATTCAGGGGAGGTAAGTCTTGAAAAAGTTGATAAAGTTCAAGATATGGATGCTGGAATAGTTTCAGGGAAGGTTCCAGTGATGGAAGATATGGATGTGGATAGTCCTCAGAATGATGAAGATTTTGTGGTTGCTGATAAGTCTGGGAATGAAGTTGTTATGGATAAGGTGGTTGCTGCACAAGAAAAGGTGGTAGATACTCTTAAAACTTTGGAGTCTGAGCAACTTGTGAAGGCAACAGGGTTGATGGGTAATATGTTAAAGACTTTGGAAGATTCAGTGGTAAAACATGTTGAAAATGCTGCTATTGCTGACTCTACTGCTGTTCATGTTTCTTCTGCTAAGAATGTTGATGGTTCTGCTGCTAGTGGAATAGTGAATACTGCTGAAGTACAAGACTCTGCTGCTGGATCTATGGACAATGCTGCTGCAGAGGCAATGGTCTTGCTAAGTAAGAAGACTACTGCTGAGGCTCATACACCACAATTACCAACTCCATCATTATCACAACCTATCACAACAACAAACATAACATCAACAACAAGAAAACCTCAAAAAGGAATAACAATTAGAGAACCTGCTGCTACTCAAAAGAAGACAATCACATCATCTTCTACTGATAAGGGTAAAGGCAAGCAAGTTGATGTTCAGAGGTGGATATATAAAGGGGTTGATTTTACTGATGTGCCTTTTGATTCTTGGCCTAAGTCATTGCAAGTTGAACATGATGAAGCTGCTGCTATTAAAGCACAAGAGTTGATTAACTTGGAAGATCAAAAGCTGGCTGAGAAAGAGGCTGAAGGTTTAAGAATGTATGATGAATGGGATGATGAAAAGATCAGAATTGCTGCTGATATTGAATTAAACAAGCTGATCAAGATTGAAGAAAATGAAGTTCCAAATTTTAATGTGCAATCTTGGTATAGTAATTTTGCTTCTAATAAGAGAAAAGAGAATGCTGCTGCTAGAAGAAAAGTTAAAGTATTCAAAGGTCCAACAGTTAAACAGCAAAGGAAAGAATATGAAAGGTATCTAAAGAATATGGGTGGATGGACATTGGTGCAGTTGAAAGCTTATTCTGACAAAGAAGTTTTTGATTTGTATCAACAAACAAAGAAAAGAACAGATACTTTTTATACTATGGGATGTGCTGAGGACTTGGAACATATTGCTCAGATGAACAAGAAGTTGGTGCCTGAAAAGATTGTTGAAGCAGAGCAGATACAAGAAGTTAATGCTGAAAAGCTTGAAAGTGATGCAGCAAAGACTACTTCTTCTGTGCAGGGTGATAAAAGAAAAGGTATTATTCATAAGTCAGTTGCAAAGAAGAAGAGAAAGATTGGAGAAGGTAGTAGTTCTATGCCTGAAGGAAATGAGTTTAAATATGGTCTTGATCACATTCCTTCTGAGCATCAAAAAGAACAATTGAAGAGTTATACTGTGGTTGGCAAGATGGAAGATCCTGAAGTGGTTGATGCTAAACCATTAGGAATCAAGTATCCTATTATCAAAGTAACTACAGGGTATGATACTAACATTGGAGCATTTCATGATGTCCAGAGATCTGATGGTAAGACTCATAGATTTCTTAGATTTCAACAGATGTTACACTACTTTGATAGAGAGGATGTTGAAGACTTGTGGAAGTTATACAAGGCAAAGTTTGGGGCTAAGAAATTTGATGGTAAAAAGTATGAGGTAGATCAAATTGATCATATCTTAACTGCTTCTGATAATGTTTTGTGGAGAGCTCTTAAACTAATGTTTGAACCTTCAATGGATGACTCTGAGTGGACAGAGATAGCTGACTACAAGGTAAGAAGATGGAGACTTTTTCAAGATTCTGGAGTTCATATGTTAACTCTTGGGCCAATTACCTTGTACATGCTAGCTGAAAAGGATTATCCAGTGATAAGATACTGGAATGTTGTTAATCAGATGGTTAATAGTGAAAGAACACTTAAGCTGCAGAAAGATTATGATTCTGATGATCAAGCATTCAATTTGCTGTCAAAGTATAAGAAGATATTTGATCAACTGAATTTTCAAGAGTTGAAGTGTTTGGAAGCATCCTCCAAGTGATTAATTGAGCTTTGAAGAAACTTGAATATTTAGAAATAAATATTAAGTTTAGGGGAGGATTGTTGGGTTTTGACCAAGTGACACTACTGCTATGTAACTCTGCTGCTGAGTAATACTGCTGCTACAATGAAACTACTGCTGGTATTAATGACTCTGCTGCTGAAGACAATCTGCTGCTTGGTGAAACTACTGCTGAAGGGATTAACATTGTATACGATAGGATAATTATGGAATAGATTCTTTGTATAGTTTATCTATTTAGATTATTCTTATCTTGTAGAGAAAGGTATTGTAAACCTAGTAGGACTCCTTGGCCTATAAAAGGAGGATCCTAGGGTTAGATTAAGTACGTATTATTATTCACTTCAAGGTTGTAAAACCCTAGCATTATCGAGTGCTCGTATTAATAATATTGAAGTGTTGAAAGAGAATTCTAAATCTTCTTAAGTTAAGCTTTTATATTCCGCGTTTAAGCTTAAGTATTTGTTTAAGTTAACTTCTATATAAGATCGTATTAGCTCAACTGGGATCAACAGATTGGCACCGTTCGCTCAGAATTGTCTTGAGGGCGACCGGTAAGCTCAATTTCTTGACCGATGAATGCCCAGCTGAGCCTGCTGCTACTGAACCAGAAGCAGTTAAGGCGGCATGGAGGGAGAAACATTCTAAGTTTAATGAGGTTGCTTGTTTAATGCTCACTAGCATGAGTGCTCAATCACAAAAGAAGTTTGAGTACTTTGTCCCAAAAGATATGCTTGAGGTACTTCAGCAGTCTTATGAGAAACCTCCTGCAGTTGAATTGTATGATGAACTTGACAAGCTACACAACTGCAAGCATGGTGATGGTAAATCAGTTGAAGATTATGTGACTGAGATGAAGGAATCTTTTGATCCGCTTCACATAATTGGATTTGGTTACCCTGAGAATGTGCAAGTACACTTGATCAACAGGGCCCTTAACAAGGACTTTGATGGTTTTGTGCAGAATTTCAACATGCACTGCTAGGGGAAGACAGTCTCAGAATTACTCGCACTGCTTGTTGATTATGAGAAAAGTCTACCAGCCAAGGTCAAGGCTCCTACCCCGCAAGTGTTGGCAATTCATGGGGGGAGAATCCAGAAGAAATCACATGTGAACAAAGGCAAAGGGAAAGGTAACAAAGGCAAGCAGGTCATGGCCTACCAACCTCAACCCAAGATGAAGAAACATCAGCCTAAGCAGAACAAGGTGAATCCGCCAAACAAGAAGGATCAGGCATGTCACCATTGTCATGAAAAGGGCCATTGGAAGCGCAATTGCCCTCTCTACATTCATGACTTACGACTCAAGAAGCAAGGGAATGAAGCTGGTAACCCCAGCTCGTCAGGTGCGTTCTTTATGATTGAATTATTCACTCTTACTCCTAAATTGAATTCATGGGTATATGATACGGGATGTGGCATTCATATTTGCAATACCTTGCAGGGGTTTAGAGTTGAGAGAAAGCTGGCCTATGGACAACAATTCTTGCACGTTGGTAACGGAGCGCATGCAGGAGTTGAAGCTATAGGAGTTTATGATTTAGTGTTGCCTTCGGGCTTCGTACTATCTTTAAATAATTGTCATTATGCACCGTCAATTGTTAGAGGTGTAATTTCATTTTCATGTTTGTTAAACCTTGATTTTCATCATACTATTTCTAGCAATGGAATTTCAGTTTCTTTAAATGGTGTTTTTTATTTTAATGCTATTGCTGTGAATGGTGTCTTTGAAATTGATATGAATAATAATGATAATGCTTTTGTTACAAATAATTCAATGTATAGCATCAACAATAAGAGAATCAAGAAAGGTCTGGATTCGTCTTATCTTTGGCATTGTCGACTTGCTCACATTGGCAAAGATCGCATGAAAAAGCTACAACATAATGGGCTTTTAGAAAAAATCAATGATGAATCATATGATAAATGCGAATCTTGCATTGCTGGGAAGATGACTAAGAAACCCTTTAAAAATAGGATTGAAAGGGCTAATGATCTACTTGGTCTTATTCATACAGATGTGTGTGGACCACTTAGACATGTGTCAAGGAGAGGTGCTAGCTACTTCTTAACATTTACGGATGATTACAGCCGTTATGGTTATGTTTATTTACTTAAACATAAACATGAGGTGTTTGAAACATTCAAAGTGTTTAAAGCAGAAGTAGAGTTGCAACTAGGAAAGAAGATTAAAGCTCTTCGATCCGATAGACGTGGTGAATACCTGAGTCAAGAGTTTATAGATTACTTAGCAAAGGAGGGAATTGTCCAGCACCTTAATTCTCCATATACTCCACAACAAAATGGTGTATCAGAGAGAAGGAATCATACATTGCAAGACATGATACGATCTATGTTTAATCTAACAACTCTTCCTTACTCGTTTTGGGATTATGCCTTGGAATCTGCGGTTCGCATTTTAAATATGGTTCCAACAAAGAAGGTGGATAAGACTCCATATGAGGTATGGAATGGAAAAGCTCCTAACTTGTCTTATCTAAAGGTCTGGGGTTGTGAGGCTTATGTTAAATGTGACTCAGCAGACAAACTCCAACAAAGATATGTGAAGTGCATCTTCGTAGGATACCCTAAGGAAACTATGGGTTAATACTTTTAGTACCCAACTGAAAACAAAGTTTTTGTTGCAAGGTATGGAGACTTCTTAGAAAAGGAGCTCATATCTCAAGAATTCAGTGGGAGAGTATATGCTCTGGAAGACGATCATGAAGATGCAACACGTTCTGAAAACACTAGCCAACTTCCTGTGGAACCTGAAAGTTTAGGTCCTCCACCTGAAGTTGAAGTGGTTCCCGTTCGCAGGTCATCTAGATCTGTGAAGGCTCCTACACGTCTATGTCTTAACATGGAGTGTGATGACAACTTGATAGGGGATCTTGATGAACCTACAAGTTATAAAGCTGCCATGAATGGTCCTGAAAAGGAAAAATGGCAGGGAGCTATGAATGGGGAAATGCAATCCATGAAAGACAATGAAGTCTGGGAAGAAGTAGACCTACCTCCGGGTGCCAAGTTAGTTGGGAGTAAATGGCTCTACAAGAAAAAGACTGATATGGATGGCATTGTACACACCTATAAGGCCAGTTTGGTAGCTAAAGGCTATACTCAAACTTTTGGTGTTGACTATGAGGAGACCTTTTCTCTTGTAGCTGACATAAGGGCTATTAGGATTCTTATAGCCATAGCCGCTTACTATGACTATGAGATTTGGCAAATGGATGTCAAAACCGCCTTCTTAAATTGTAACACCCCCAAAATTTGATACAGCGGAAGACTCAACAAGCTTTCGGGGTGCTACGGGGATTGGTATCCAACACAAGACATAATAGAACAAGATAAAGTAAACATAATAAAAACGCAACCAAAACGGGGTTTTAAAGTTTATACATATCCCAACATCATTCAGAGTCAGGCCCAAAATAACATAACAGTAGGTCCATAATTAATTATCAGAGTTTAGAAAAATAGATCCATAAACCAAGAGCCTTAGCCAAGCCTTTCATTCCAAGCATTCATATCATCACTTAATTACCTGAGAAAACGTGCTAAAAGTCAGCTTTCGCTGGTGAGATCATAGGTTTAAATTCATCTAACAATATAGTGGACATATACGCAAAATGCTTGCTAGCTAGACTAAGGATTCACTAAAAGCCTGCGGATACCCTCCGCTCCAATTTTAACACACGGATACCCTCCGTTCCAACATAGATATTCGGGTAACCCCCGCAATACCAATAAATACTCGGATAACCTCCAAAGTATCAAATAACTTATAGGTGCACGCTACAGTATCTAAATAAGCCAACCTTGAATAGTACACACGAACCGTGTGACTAAAGCTGACAATTCCAAACAAGCCAACCTTGAATAGTACACATAAAATATATGTGACTAAAGCTGACAATCCACCAATAACCAAATAAGCCAACCTTGAATAGTACACACAAAATATGTGACTAAAGCTGACAATACCTCCTAGTCCATACACATAGCAAGTTTTAGAAGGAATATAGAAGCGATAAATAGTCCACATGAAATAATTTGCACGTTTCTCACCCCAAGTATTGAAAACAGAGTTCAAGAGTAAAAGTGGGGCTATGACTCACCTCAAGTCCAGAAAATAGCAAGAAGAAGTCGGTAGAAATAAGATGTATAGTAACTCACAAAACAGCAACTACGGACTCGGCACGACCTAACAATATCAACTCGTTCAGAAATCATTTCCTCAAATTCAAAATATTCCCAAACCCGGACGTAATCCGTTTTATTTTCCGATTAGTTTGGTGTATTTACGTTTGGTATCCATACCGGTGGTGGGTCGACACAAAACAAACCAAAAAGGTCACACAAAGAATAATAAAATGAACTATAGATCTAATATTAGCCCAATATATTATTTAAATAAATCGCCGAAGTTTATCAAATCCATCGATTTAATAATCCTCATATTTATTTACGTAACATACCGTTCTAAGATTACACCCAATACTAAAGCACATAGCACATAAATACTATATGGTATATATCGTAGTTTAATAAATTCCTCATATACATCGTCAAATTGGCCGGATTTCCCGATATATATATTCGTAGTTTATTACCCTTTACATATACTACAACCTATGGGCGTCGTAGGATACGATGCCCATTAATGTATTCATTTCATATATCCAAATAGCCCGGTTCAACCCTACGGTTAAGTGGTTATTTACTTATAGAAAACGTTTATATTAATCGTCATATATCCGTGACAACACGAAAGTCACAAATAAAACTTACCTGAACTCGAGTGACAACGACTCCGCATAACTCGATAAGTTTACTCGTTATATATATATAAAATGACATTTTATTTAATGTTTAACAATTGTCGAGAGTTTCTCGTTTTATAACACATTTTTATAATAATAATACGTTCAATAATATTACGCCACTTTCGTAGCCTAATATATATCTAGTCGTATTATTTATAATTTGACTCGTGATTATTATTATTATTATTAATATGCGCGCTTATATAATTATATATCCGTTATTCACGTCTATATATTCATATAAACGTTTATATTATCAATAATTATTATTACGAGTTTTATTACTTACGTTTTATTTATAAATAGTTATCGAGTCATACGAAATGGTCACATGTCCGAGTCATGACTCTCGGCTCATTGTCCAAGTCCAAAGTAATAAGCAAATGTCATAAATATCAATACATCTCCGTCCAACACAATCCCAATCCACGTGCTACAACAATAGGGTCCGACTACGGCACCCGACTAACCTATCTCCGTCAATCTAAGTGACCGTCTCACAATCGGTCCCCAATAACACATTTCGTCAACACTTCACAATATCAATATCCCATAACCAATGTCGAGACCAAACATGGTCTCGACCCACATGTATTCGGCCAAGAAATGAAGCAACCAACCAACTAATAATAAAACCAATGTCAAACCAAGTTAACAATTAAGAAACAAAATAATCAAGGTCACGCTCGGGTTGGTTTACCAAGCCAAACCCAAGCCCACACGACTTGACTGAGTCGTGGTAAACACCACGAGCCAAGAGGCTCGAACCAAGTATCAAGGGTCACAAGAAATGGCTCCAAGGAGCACTCCAAAAATACCCATTCGTCCCATAGGGGTCTCGGCAATAACAACAACAATACGGCTTCGAGCTGCGACTCCAATGAGTCGAACCAATATTCCAACGAGAGCAAGAATACAAGAGTCATAGTATCAAGACTCAAAGAACAAGTAATTGAGCACCATGGCTCGGATCTAACACCAAGCCGTGAGTCTACGACTCACGGTTCAATCGAACCATCAAGGAAAACACCAAACCCAGATACCAAACCATCTTTCTTATATCAAAAACATCATTTTCTAACAAATAAATTCGATTCCCATGAAAAACATCCGTGTAGCCACGGATTTAATACCAAATCGTGGCACCCAAAAACCAAAATCGATCATACTCACCTCCTAGAACCTCCAATCGAATAGATCTAATAAAAACAACAAAGTTGGGTCGGATTTAATAAGATTTCGAGGTGTTAAAGTGGGTTATATGGTGCGTATAATATACCAAAAGGAAGAGAAAAGAATAAGGAATAAAGTGGTGGTGTTTGTTTGGTGGTGTGGCCGGCGTAGTGGTGGTGGTGGCCGGAAATAATGATCGGCGGCTAGGGTTTAGAGGGGGAAGAGAGAGAGAGAGAGAAATGGTGAGGATGAGGGTGATGTTGTGTGTTTGTGTGTGGTATACCCACAAAGACGATTTTTGTAGTTTACTTACAAAAAAAAAATAAATAAATAAATAAATAAAATAAAATAAATAAAAAAAAATCAATTTCTTTTTAAAAGAAAAATAATAATAATAGTAATAATAACAATATTACTAATAATATGAGTGGGTAAATAATGGGTAAGTGTAAAACATACGGCCCGAAACCCGAACTCATTTCAAACTTTCAATATCTCCCAAAAACATCCCGTAAATAATTAAATATAATCGGACTCGTAAAACAAATCATAAAATTTCCCGTTAGGTAAACCTAGTGCCAGAGTCAACGTAGTACCCGTGAGAATTTAAGAATACATCACCGAGCATAATATCAAAATGAATTATTAAAATAATTCACGAATTCCATAACGTCATTAAATATAATTATCCATAAAAATAGGTCTTAAAAGTTCGTTGTGAATAAAAATTCCAAATAAAAATTATAACGAACTTTAACTTAATGCGGGTTTTCAAAATAACTCCCTAAATTGCCGGTTGTCACATCCTCCCAGTCTCAGAAGAAACCCGTCCTGGGTTTCACTCGGAACAATTTATCTACGAAGCGAAAAGCTTCGGATATCTCTTCCGGAACTCGTCCTCACGTTCCCACGTAAATTCTGGTCCGTGTCGGGAATTCCAACAAACCTTGACGAGCGGAATGCGACTTCGCTTGAGTCGTTTAACTTCACGGTCTAAAATCTCAATTGGTTCTTCCACAAAATTCAATTTCTCATCAACACGAATATCCTTCATTGGAATAATAGGCATCTCATCAGAAAGACATTTCTTCAAATTACTAACGTGAAACACGTCGTGAACTTTACTCAGTTCGTGTGGTAATTCCAACCTATAAGCTACGGGCCCAATTCTTTCTAAGGTAAGAAATGGTCCAATGTAGCGTGGGTTGAGTTTACCACGTTTCCCGAAACGTATCACAGCCTTCCAAGGCGAGACTTTCAGCATCACTTTGCCTCCAACCTGGAACTCTAAGGGTTTACGTCTCTGATCGGCGTAACTCTTCTGCCTATCTCTGGCTGCTTGTAACCGATCACGAATCCTAGCTACTTTCTCTGTAGTTTCCAAGATAAGTTCAGGGCATGTGAGTTGGCTATCTCCAACTTCTGCCTAACCTATAGGCGAACGACACTTTTTGCCATACAAAGCTTCGAATGGTGCAGCTTTAAGACTTGTGTGGTAGCTATTATTATAGGAGAATTCCGCAAGGGGCAAGTACTTCTCCCAGCCTTTACCAAAGTCTATGATGCATGCACGAAGCATATCCTCTAACGGCTGAATGGTCCTCTCACTTTGACCATCGGTTTGGGGATGATATGCGGTACTCATATCAAGTCTCGTCCCCAAAGCCGTTTGAAGTGATCGCCACAAAGCTGACGTAAAAAGGCTGTCGCGATCCGAAATAATAGATATCGGGACTCCATGACGAGAAATAATTTCCTTCACATACAACCTCGCAAGTTTATCCACACTATCATTCTCACTAATTGCTAGAAAATGAGCAGACTTTGTCAAACGATCCACAATTACCCAGATAGCGTCACAACCGCTAGCTTTCCTCGGTAATTTGGTAATGAAGTCCATTGTAATCCGCTCCCATTTCCAGACTGGAAGTTCTGGTTGCATTAGTAATCCTGACGGTCTCTGATGTTCGGCTTTAACCTTAGACCATGTCAAGCACTTACTAACGTACGATGCTATATCTGCCTTCATGTTTGGCCACCAATATAACTTCTTAAGATCTTGATACATTTTGTCAGATCCCGAATGAATAGAGTACCTTGACTTATGCGACTCATGCATAATTAACTCCCAAATTCCTCCATATAAAGGTACCCAAATCCGATCTCCAAAACATAGTAATCCATCTGAACGCTTAACAAATCCTTTCTCATTCTCAGCCATCCCAAAAATACTCTCAGCAGATCGGTTTTCTGCTTTCAACGCTTCCGTTTGAGCTTCAAGTATTTGAGATGGTAATGGCGATACGATAGTCATTCCTCAATGACCTAACTAGTAATGGTGGTATTCTTTCCTTTCGACTAAGAGCATCAGCAAAAACGTTTGCTTTACCAGGATGGTAGCGAATTTCACAATCATAATCGCTTAGCAACTCAATCCAACGTCGCTGTCTCATGTTAAGCTCTTTTTGATTCAAAATGTGTTGCAGACTTTTATGGTCAGTGAACACAACACACTTTGTTCCATACAAGTAATGTCTCCATATCCTTAAGGCGAAAACCACAGCACCTAACTCCAAATCATGGGTGGTGTAGTTTTTCTCATGCTTTTTGAGCTGTCGGGAAGCATAAGCTATCACCTTCTCTCGTTGCATTAACACGGCTCCCAATCCTTTATGTAAGGCGTCACAATAGACGACGAAATCCTCGTTACCTTCCGGTAACGCTAAGATAGGAGCACTACACAACATCTTCTTAAGCAATTGAAACGCTTCCTCTTCTTTATATCCCCATTCATACGTAACACTCTTTTGAGTCAATTTGGTTAATGGTTTAGCTATCTTCGAAAATCCCTCAATGAATCTTCGGTAATAACCAGCTAAACCCAAAAATTGACGAACTTCGGTTGGGGTCGTAGGTGCAGCCCAATCTTTTATTGCCTCAATCTTAGCAGGATCCACATGGACTCCTTGTCTATCAATCACATGACCCAAAAATTGTATCGTCGGAATCCAAAATTCGCATTTAGAAAACTTGGCATAGAGTTTCTCCTTCCTGAGCAATTCTAAGATGAGTCTTAGATGCTCCTCATGCTCCTTCTCACTATTCGAATAATTCAGAATGTCATCGATGAACACAATTCATGAACTTATCTAAGTAAGGCTTACACACCCGATTCATGAGATCCATGAATATCGCCGGAGTGTTAGTCAACCCAAACGGCATCACCTGAAACTCGTAATGCCCGTAACGGGTTCTGAAAGCCGTTTTCAGAATATCTTCCTCGTGAACTCGAAGTTGATGATATCCCGATCTCAAATCGATCTTCGAATACACACTCGATCCTTGAAGTTGATCGAACAAGTCGTCGATTCTAGGTAACGGGTATCTATTTTTCACCGTTAACTTGTTCAGCTCTCGGTAATCAATGCACATACGGAACGATCCATCCTTCTTCTTCACAAATAAGACTGGGGCTCCCCAAGGTGAAGAACTTGGTCTTATGAATCCTTTTTCGGCTAGCTCCGCCAATTGTTTTGACAACTCTTCTAGCTCGGTAGGTGCAAGATGATAAGGCGCTTGTGCTACAGGTGCAGCACCAGGTATCAACTCAATCTGAAACTCCACTTGTCTAGTCGGCGGGATTCCCGGCAAATCATCGGGAAACACATCAGGAAAATCACGAACTATAGGCACATCTCCGATGTACCTTTCCTTTTTCTTCGTCCCTCCTTTCTCAGAAATTTGAGCTAAGAAAAGGTAACATCCCTTCTCCATTAACTTTGGTAACTTAGTGCAAGAAATAACTGCTAATCGGGATGGGCTCCTTGAATCCTTCCGATCTCCTGATATATTTAGGATCTCCCTTCCGTAAGGTACACGCACGATCTTCTCGTCGCAAAGTACGTGAGCACGATACTTCGACAACCAATCCATACCAATGATAACATCAAAACTTCCTAACGTGACGGGTAGAAGATCTATGTTGAAAGGGTGGTTCAAGAAATTTAACGTGCAACCACGAATGATGGTATTAATCCTTTCTATATTCCCATTTTCTAACTCAATATCATATCCAATTCCTAAGGCCATCGGGGTTTTCTCTAGTAAGGGTGCAAACGTAGTGGACACAAAACTCCCATCGGCACCAGTATCAAATAGTATGGAAGCATAACGGTTATTGGGAAGGAACGTACCAGTAACGACGTTCGGATCTTCTCCTCTCTCGTTCCCGAGTGCATACACTCTTCCCTGAGCAGCTCCAGCTTCCACACGTTGGTCCCCGTTATCTTGTCGTCCACGGTTTCCTCCAGCTCCACGGTTTCCATGATTGTACCCATTACCACCCGAGCCTTGATTTCCACGGTTCCACGATTCTCTACACTCATTCCTATAGTGTCCCTTCTTTCCACACCCATAACAAGTAACATCTGCCTTGTTTCTCATCTCAGGAGCAGCTTGAACCATAGCAAGAGGTCGAGCTCTACAGTCCTTAGCTGTGTGTCATTTCTTTGAGCAGTTCTGGCATTTCACACTACACCATGAAACATCAATAAAACAGATAGGGACTCAATTTCCATAACACTCAAAATCACATAATACCATATACTAATAACCATCAACCATACAATAGCGATCTAACATCGTTCCAACTACTAGATAACACAAAACGTACTAATCGTTCCAAAAGAGACGAATACTGAACAAAATACATCAAAATATGATAACTAGCTTTTCTAGCCGAACACTCCTCGGGTAGAAAGTAACAAGACAACATAACCCAAGCAACTAGCCACGCTGCTGGCGGAGGCTCCTCAACTCCTGCCTCAAGCCATCAAGATCTCTCCATAATGATCCTAGCTCCACGCTATGGGTGTCTCGGTCTCTCTTGAGATCAGCCACCTCCTTCTCTAGCTCGGCATTCCTTTGCCATAGCTTGCGTTCGGCCTCTCGAGCAGTAACAAAACCTCGCTGCAAACTATCGATATGCTCGTGGACCTCCATCAAAACTCTCCTCATCTCAGTAACTCTCCTCTCAGCCATAACCATGTCAACACTCAACTGCCCAATGAACTCAATAGTCACCCTATCAATCCGCTCAAACATACGTGCAACTCTCTCACCAAGATCAGTAATCTGAGCCCATAACCTGCCAATCTCACCTAACTCTGCATGCTCAGCAGAAACCTCAGAAGATGCATCCGACCCATCGGGACTACCCGGTGGCAACTCAACCAAAAACGGATGATCAGGTGAATCAGGCTCAATCGGATGTATAGGTGAATCAGGCTCCTCAGCCTGAGCTGTTGGTACTAACACATCATCATCATCAGGCATCTCATCATCCTGAGGGTCATCCTCCTCCTCAGGGTCATCATCATCACCCTGCTCAGCCTCCTGAGGGTCATCCTCCTCCTCAGGGTCATCAGCCTCATCCTCACCCTCGTACTCCTCCTCATCCTCATCGGAAGAGTACCTCATCAATCGTCGTCTCCTACTAGGTGAATCATGTGGAGATGTGGTAGGTGATCTAGGACAACGACGCAATGATGTGGGTGGCGCCTCAGACAGAAGAGAGTGAGCATCAATCTGTAAAGGTAATAGAGTAGGGCGTACCGACATGCGTGCCGTAGCTCGGTGGGCAAAGCGTGGGGCCACGCGAGCCAAAGCCTGATGAAGAGTAAGCTGCCTCGATGTACCAGGGAGCCCTAGAGAAGATGAGGGTCCGTGCGTAGATGCAGCAGGTAGTGCTGAAGTAGAAGCTGCCTGCGGCACAGTAGCTGAAAGCATGGCCATCTGGTAAGGATCATCAGATGCCATAGTGAACTGTGCACGTAAAACCGGTGCAGTAAGAATATCCTCGACAACATCGGGCATATGGGAGGCCATGGTCTGTGACAACGGCGTAGGGTAGGTGTAAGTGTTTCAAAACAACTAAATCACAACTCAAAATACCATACCAAAAATCCTCATTAAATAATTCAAACATATAATCTCAATAAACGGTTTCAAACACCGCATTACTAAAATGTTTATAAAACAATTAGACCATATAATTCCTCGAAACGCCATCTTATACTAAATCCATAAACCTCAAATCATCTCAAGAAATCCCAAATCTAACAATCATCTCAAATATCTCATAATACCTCAAATAATAGAAGATGCTTTGGCTTGGCGGGCTGGCGGGCAGTGGTCAAGGATCATTTTCTATAAAAATTCAGTTATAGTTTTAGGCGTTTATTTACCTACTTCTCTATAACCATGGCTCTGATACCAATCTGTAACACCCCCAAAATTTGATACAGCGGAAGACTCAACAAGCTTTCGGGGTGCTAAGGGGATTGGTATCCAACACAAGACATAATAGAACGAGATAAAGTAAACATAATAATAACGCAACCAAAACGGGGTTTTAAAGTTTACACTTATCCCAACATCATTCAGAGTCAGGCCCAAAATAACATAACAGTAGGTCCATAATTAATTATCAGAGTTTAGAAAAATAGATCCATAAACTAAGAGCCTTAGCCAAGCCTTCCATTCCAAGCATCCATATCATCACTTAATTACCTGAGAAAACGTGCTAAAAGTCAGCTTTCGCTGGTGAGATCATAGGTTTAAATTCATCTAACAATATAGTGGACATATACGCAAAATGCTTGTTAGCTAGACTAAGGATTCACTAAAAGCCTGCGGATACCCTCCGCTCCAATTTTAACACACGGATACCCTCCGTTCCAACATAGATATTCGGGTAACCCCCGCAATACCAATAAATACTCGGATAACCTCCAAAGTATCAAATAACTTATAGGTGCACGCTACAGTATCTAAATAAGCCAACCTTGAATAGTACACACGAACCGTGTGACTAAAGCTGACAATTCCAAACAAGTTAACCTTGAATAGTACACATAAAATATATGTGACTAAAGCTGACAATCCACCAATAACCAAATAAGCCAACCTTGAATAGTACACACAAAATGTGTGACTAAAGCTGACAATACCTCCTAGTCCATACGCATAGCAAGTTTTAGAAGGAATATAGAAGCGATAAATAGTCCACATGAAATAATTTGCACATTTCTCACCCCAAGTATTGAAAACAGAGTTCAAGAGTAAAAGTGGGGCTATGACTCACCTCAAGTCCAGAAAATAGCAAGAAGAAGTCGGTAGAAATAAGATGTATAGTAACTAACAAAACAAGAACTACGGACTCGGCACGACCTAACAATATCAACTCGTTCAGAAATCATTTCCTCAAATTCAAAATATTCCCAAACCCGGATTTAATCCGTTTTATTTTCCGAAAATCCATTTCGTATTAGTTTGGTGTATTTACGTCTGGTATCCATACGGGTGGTGGGTCGACACAAAACAAACCAAAAAGGTCACACAAAGAATAATAAATTGAACTATAGATCTAATATTAGCCCAATATATTATTTAAATAAATCGCCGAAGTTTATCAAATCCGTCGATTTAATAACCCTCATATTTATTTACGTAACATACCGTTCCAAGATTACACCCAATCCTAAAGCACATAGCACATAAATACTATATAGTATATATCGTAGTTTAATCCTCATATACATCGTCAAATTGGCCGGATTTCCCGACATATATATTCGTAATTTATTACCCTTTACATATACCACAACCTATGGGCGTCGTAGGATACGATGCCCATTAATATATTCATTTCTTATAGCCAAATAACCCGGTTCAACCCTACGGTTAAGTGGTTATTTAGTTATAGAAAACGTTTATATTAATCGTCATATATCCGTGACAACACGAAAGTCACAAATAAAACTTACCTGAACTCGAGTGACAACGACTCCGCATAACTCGATAAGTTTACTAGTTATATATATATAAAATGACATTTTATTTAATGTTTAATAATTGTCGAGAGTTTCTCGTTTTATAACACATTTTTATAATAATAATACGTTCAATAATATTACGCCACTTTCGTAGCCTAATATATATCTAGTCGTATTATTTATAATATGACTCGTGATTATTATTATTATTAATATGCGCGCTTATATAATTATATATCCGTTATTCACGTTTATATATTCATATCAACGTTTATATTATCAATAATTATTATTACGAGTTTTATTACTTATGTTTTATTTGTAAATAGTTATCGAGTCATACGAAATGGTCACATGTCCGAGTCATGACTCTCGGCTCATTGTCCAAGTCCAAAGTAATAAGCAAATGTCATAAATATCAATACATCTCCGTCCAACACAATCCCAATCCACGTGCTACAACAATAGGGTCCGACTACGGCACCCGACTAACCTATCTCCGTCAATCTAGGTGACCGTCTCACAATCGGTCCCCAATAACACATTTCGTCAACACTTCACAATATCAATATCCCATAACCAATGTCGAGACCAAACATGGTCTCGACCCACATGTATTCGGCCAAGAAATGAAGCAACCAACCAACTAATAATAAAACCAATGTCAAACCAAGTTAACAATTAAGAAACAAAATAATCAAGGTCACGCTCGGGTTGGTTTACCAAGCCAAACCCAAGCCCACACGACTCGACTGAGTCGCGGTAAACACCACGAGCCAAGAGGCTCAAACCAAGTATCAAGGGTCACAAGAAATGGCTCCAAGGAGCACTCCAAAAATACCCATTCGACCCATAGGGGTCTCGGCAATAACAACAACAATACGGCTTCGAGCCGCGACTCCAATGAGTCGAACCAATATTCCAACGAGAGCAAGAATACAAGAGTCATAGTATCAAGACTCAAAGAACAAGTAATCGAGCACCATGGCTCGGATCTAACACCAAGCCGTGAGTCTACGACTCACGGTTCAATCGAACCATCAAGGAGAACACCAAACCCGGATATCAAACCATCTTTCTTATATCAAAAACATCATTTTCTAACAAATAAATTCGATTCCCATGAAAAACATCCGTGTAGCCACGGATTTAATACCAAATCGTGGCACCCAAAAACCAAAATCGATCATACTCACCTCCTAGAACCTCCAATCGAATAGATCTAGTAAAAACAACAAAGTTGGGTCGGATTTAATAAGATTTCGAGGTGTTAAAGTGGGTTATATGGTGCGTATAATATACCAAAACAAAGAGAAAAGAATAAGGAATAAAGTGGTGGTGTTTGTTTGGTGGTGTGGCCGGCGTAGTGGTGGTGGTGGCCGGAAATAATGATCGGCGGCTAGGGTTTAGAGGGGGAAGAGAGAGAGAGAGAAATGGTGAGGATGAGGGTGATGTTGTGTGTTTGTGTGTGGTATACCCACAAAGACGATTTTTGTAGTTTACTTACACACAAAAAAAAAAAAAAAAAAAAAAAAAAAAAAAAAAAAAAAAAAAAATTCTTTTTAAAAGAAAAATAATAATAATAGTAATAATAACAATATTACGAATAATATGAGTGGGTAAATAATGCGTAAGTGTAAAACATACGGCCCGAAACCCGAACTCATTTCAAACTTTCAATATCTCCCAAAAACATCCTGTAAATAATTAAATATAATCGGACTCGTAAAACGAATCATAAAATTTCCCGTTAGGTAAACCTAGTGCCAGAGTCAACGTAGTACCAGTGATAATTTAAGAATATATCACCGAGCATAATATCAAAATGAATTATTAAAATAATTCTAGAATTCCATAACGTCATTAAATATAATTATCCATAAAAATAGGTCTTACAAGTTCGTTGTGAATAAAATTCCAAGTAAAAATTATAACGAACTTTAACGTAATGCGGGTTTTCAAAATAACTCCCTAAATTGCCGGTTATCACATAAATGGTCGCCTAGATGAAGACATCTATATGGCGCAGCCTGAGGGGTTTGTGAATCCAGAATTCCCAAATCGTGTATGCAAGCTTAAAAGATCCATTTATGGATTAAGGCAAGCATCACGACAATGGAATAAGAGATTTGTTAGTGAAATTAAGAAGTATGGATTCACTCAAAATCTTGATGAGCCATGTGTATATCACAAAGCTAGTGGGAGTAATGTAATTTTCCTTATATTATATGTCGATGACATATTGATCATGGGAAACGATATTCCAAGTTTGCAAAAGGTTAAGGCATATCTTGGAAGTTGTTTTTCTATGAAAGATTTAGGGGAAGCTGCATTTATTCTGGGAATCAAGATATATAGAGATAGATCTCAGCGATTAATTGTATTAAGCCAAAGTGCTTACATTGATAAAATATTGAAGAGATTCAATATGCAAAATTCCAAGAAAGGATATTTGCCGATGCAAGAGCAACATGGCTTGAGCGAGAAAGTTTGTGCTTCAACACCTGAAGAGGTGCAACGCATGAAGAGAGTCCCTTATGCTTCGGCTGTGGGATCTATTATGTATGTGGTGAAAAGCACAAGGCCTGATGTGGCGTTTGCTCAGAATTTAACCAGTCGATATCAGCAGAATCCAGGTGAAAAACACTGGACTGCTATTAAGAATATTCTTAAGTACCTTAGGGCTACTAAAGAGATGTTCTTAGTTTATGGGGTACTCCATCTGCAGAACTTGATGTTACAGGTTACTGCGATGCTTCTTGGAAAGGTGATAAAGATGATACGAAGTCTCAGACTGGTATGTTTTTGTCATTAATGGAGGAGCTGTGGATTGGAGGAGCAGAAAGCAGAGTGTACTAGCGATGTCTGCTACAGAAAGTGAGTATATAGCTGCTTCAGAAGCTGCAATGGAAGCTGTTTGGATTAGGAAGTTTGTTTCAGGGCTTGGGGTTATGCCTTCGATTCAGCGACCTATAAAAATGTATTGTGACAACTCAGCTGCAATTACGTTTGCCAATGAACCTGGAATCATGAAAGGCACCAGACATTTCTCGATTAAGCACCACTATGTCAGAGAACAAGTTGAGATAGGTGAAATCGAAATGCTCAAAGTTCACATAGATGAAAACTTGGCTGATCAGTTTACGAAGCCTTTACCTGGCACCAAGCTTTACAAGCATGCTGAAGGAATAGGACTTAAATTAGCTGAAAGTTTCATGCCCATTTGTGATTAGTATTTGGATAAGGAATGTAATGTACAATTATTATTTAAATGAAATAAAGTATTGTTTATGTTTATTTATTCATTGTCTTAATAATATATCCTATATTTGCATGTTTAAGATCCATGAATTATTTATTATTCTAAATAGTCCGTTGTCGATTAATGATATGAGAATATCATTAAACTAAGACAATTTTGAGTATTGGTTAAGGATATACTTGAAAGTATATTGATGCGTAGTCATACCAATTTCACATGATATTCAATGAATTGAGTATTGGACTTATCCCAATAATATGATTTAAAATTTATTGTGAGAATCATATTTAAAGTTATCGTCAGACTTGAGATACCAGATAAGTGTCATGGATGTAGTGCATTTTTGTGGAACAATCTACCGCTTACCGTAATTAGAAGTCATAAGGGTTGTTTTCAGAAGTGTTGCGAAGTTCATGGGTTATTCTTGTAGTCAAGAGAGAATTCGTTCCTTCTGATTTGTTTAGAAGTTTAATACTGTTGGGCCCCTCGTAGGGTTGACAAAATGTTTGCGTGGCCACGCCCAAAGTCTATCTGGAATACGTTCAGATGTTTTGGTAATTTTGTTCAAATCATAAAGAGACGAGAAACAGAATTTAATAAAGAACCTCACATCTTTATTAATGTAGTATTAGAAGCGAAAGGATAATAATAATGATGAATCATTAAAGGTTTTCCAGGAAACCTAGCTTGGGTCGAACTGGGGGCATTGGAGTGTTGCAAGACGCCAACCAATGTCATTTTACTATTAATAGATATACGAGTGGGAGCTGTTAAAAGTTACGTATAAATATTAAATAGTAAATGACTAGTATCGAACCCGAGACCTCGGGATTGTACACATTACAAACGAGAATAAAGTAAAATAAATATATATATGTTATATGTATCATATATATGTATTTATAAACACTTGAGGGACTAAATAATCGTTAATTATTAAACGTAAGTATTAACTATTATTAGTAACGAAAGAACGAGGACTAGAATGTAATTTGGAAGACAAGAAGGTTCCGGAATCCCCTTGGAAGGGGCATGGCCGGTCGACCCAACCCACATAGGGTCGATCCATGCTTTCTTGGTCTCCAAGATATCATCTAGCATAAATACAAGGCCAAGGGTTAGACATTCACATCTTTTGTGCACACACACAAAACCCTAAAGCTTTTCCTCTCTTTCTTTTCTTCTTGGCCGATCGGCACACAACCCACATAGGGTTTGGGTCGATTTTTTCCAAAGCTAAAACAAGTGTTTTTGTTTACTTGCATAAACCTTTATTCGTTGGTAGTTTGTGTGTACAAGAACGAGGTAATTACTCACTATAGTAATTATCAAGAAATCGATAAACAAAACGGTAAGGGGTTTATCATTGATCTATTTTACACAAGATTCAAGGTTTATTGAAGTGCAACGGGTATGTTCTTATTTATGTTTTAGTTAATATTTACTTGTTATACTTGATCCTAGCTTCCGCAATATGTATTATGTGATTGTCAAACTCTAACACATAACCCATTGAGTCTCAATGTTTGACTCTTCTGTTCACATGAGAGAATAATATTCCACCAATGACATACTCAAAAAACGTACACTACTATGGCATATTTCACCAAAAACTGGGGATTCACCATAATCATGAATGACAAGTAAAATAATGCTATACATATATTAAAAAACACATAAAAATTCTAACCATGAGCAGTCTGCAAAATATTCAAAAGCAAAACATAGCTAAATGGTCAACTTCTAAGAAGAACAAGACCGGACATTGATTAACATAATAACAGCAACTAAACTATTTATATGAAACAACTCAATTGTCCAAACTCTTTCACACCATTATAAACCCATCTTCAGTTTCTGTTTCCCATTCAAGTTTCTCTGACTTTTCCAAGCAAGCACTCATATCATTTACTTCAACCAAAGGAGTCACGCTATAAGGGAATGGTTTTGGATGACCAATGATATCACATTGAGTACGAATCACATCTACATCGAGAACTTTAATGACCCTACACAATAGAAGAAAAAGAAATCATAAGAGATGCATGTAAATGAATACACTCAAGAGTATCAGAAACAAAACAAAAGGTTTAGAAACTACTGTTTAAAGGTTAATAAGATATTATTTGATTTAGAATCTTCATTAATGTTCGGTACGTTTACATGTTTATAACACACGACATCAAATTTTTAGTCCTTTTGGTGATCCTCAAAGGATTTATCTTTCGTGTAGACTTTATAATATGCTTGCCCCATATAAAACATGCATTAAATTATTAATTTATTTTTTTTTTAATTTTTTTTTAATAAAATAAGCACAATTAAGAAAGATATAATAAATTACTTACGTGGTGACGTTGTCTACACTCGTACGTAGATATTCATCTAATCGAACAATGGAACCTTCCTCCAACTGCTTTGATTTCTTCAATGTGCAATCAGCATAAACTTCATGAAAGTATAAACCATCCGATAACAAAAGTTTGTATTTGTGCGTTTCCATCTTTTTAACCCCTATCACTTGAACCACCGGGTTGGGATTAGTCACTGTGGATTCGAAGGTTTTCAGCTCCCTTATTGGTTTAAAGGTAAGATCTAAAGCCATGATATCAGGGATGACGTCTAGATCAAGAATTTTAATGACGCTACACATGCAAGATAATTGGAAGAAAAAGAAATCATAAGAGATGCATGTATATGAATACACTTACGAGTATCAAGAAACGAAACAAAACAAAAAGTGAATATGTGTTATTAATTGCTGGTCTAAAAACATAATCACTTAGACAGAATTGTAAGAGTTAAGCTGGTGTTTGGGTATGCTTTTTTGAACTAACTTTTCTATTCGCCAAAAGCTATTTTTACCAAGCAATTGAAAAGTACAATAAGCAAATTGTAACAAGTATTTGGATATCATAGAGTTTAGATAAAACGAACTATTTATACGTATGTGTTTACTGGAAAATAAATAAGTGATGCTAGAACCACATAAAAAATCCACATAATTAATAAGCAAATTTCAAACCTATATATCAAAATCTCAAACAAGATACAGTTATTTTTTTACATTCATCTTTAGCATAAACACCTTTAAAGATAAATATATATGATGATGTTTCTAAATACAAAATCTCAATTATTTATTGACAAATTTATATACTATATACGTAACTCTTTAAAGCATTTACTGTGATAAACTTTAGACGGAGTTTACATGTTTGTATGACAAGCGACATTAAATTTGTAGTCCTTTTTGCGTCAAATTCTTAAATTATAAGATAAGCACAATTAAGAAAGATATATTAATTACTTACATGGCGTTGTCTACACTCGTACGTAGATATTCAGTCAGTCGAACAACAGAACCTTCCTCCAACTGCTTTGATTTGTTCAACGAACAATCAACATATGCGTCATGGCAATCTGAACCATCTGATAACAGAAGTTTGTATTTGTGCCTTTCCATCTTTTCAATTCGTTTAACTTGAACCACCGGCTTCGAATTACTCTTTGTAGATTTGAAGGTTGCCAGCTTCTTTATTGGTGTAAGCTTAGGTAAAGCCATGACTTTGATTGAATGAAGATTGAAGAATCGTGTTTAGGGTTTTTGTAGGTAAGATCGTAGGTCATGAAACAAAAGCAAGGTAAAATATATATATATAGGCGATGGTGCATGGTTTTGTAGTAGAATAAGGATACAATTAGCCGACTATATTAACCGACTATATCAAAAACACTTCCTTAAAATAAAAGTAATGGTTAAACTTTCCTTTACTGCAATTTTCCTTCTATCGATGCACAACTTCCTTATTTACATACTAGCAAGATGTCCGCGCGTTACGACAGTGGATACCGTGAAACTAAAATTTTCCGGTGATCAACTACTTTTCGATAATAAGTTTTTCGTGACATATAGAAGCAGTGATCAATTACTTTTTGAGATGTTTAATTTTAAATAACTTTAAAAAAAAATGTTACTTATATTATACCATATAAAAATAGCAAGTTACACACATGATGCGAAGACAATATATAAGCAGTAATCGATAATATTATCATGGTCGGAAAAATATATAATCGAATAATATTGTTCAGGGTAGTTATATCCAACTAACCCAAAAATTTAAATCAATAAAGAATAACCTTATTTCAGAACCCGGATAAATCCGAAATTATACCATGTAGTTCACTTACTATCACACTTAAAACAAATAAAACATTCCAAACAAATTATACTCGCACAACAATTCAGAAGCCAAGACGTGTTTTAATAAGGGATTAGGAAGACTGATAGAAGCCCATTTCATCAATTGTTTATTGATGGGAAGAAGATGAAGTAAACCAAGATCTGAAGCTTTTTTTTTATGTGAAGAAGACGAAGTGAAGTTGCAGGAGAAGATATTAAAATATATAAAAAAGTGAAAATGATAAATAGATGTAATATATTGGTCAGTGGGTCAAGAGAGAATGGGTGATATATACAGTAAAAATTATTTGGTTTGTTGCTAGGAATGACAAATGGTATTCGATTTGATATGCGGTAGAATGATAATGAATATGAAAAAGTATATTATTATGATTGTTTATGTTTGGATGACAAAATATGGTATAAAAAAGTTTACAGATATTTGAGTTTTGTAGTGGAAAAAAGAGGGTCCACGGGAATAGATTTCTTAGACACCAGATTGGTGTGTAATGATTCTATATCTATGATATATATATTTCTTTCCCGGACCTATTAAATAAATACATTGTATCGAAATGAAATCCATAAACCCATTCCAATTGGGGATACCAAACGCACCCTCACTAGTACAATCGACGCTTCTGTCGGCGACATTTTTACGCCCTTTCCGTCGACATGTCGACGGAACAATACATTCCCGTCTATATGTCGACGGGAACATAACGACGGTTGTGTTTCGTTGGGAACAGCGTTCTCGTTGACAATCGCCGTCGACATTGTGGGTACCACATCATTTTCCAGTCAAACGAATTTGCTGTCCGTCAAATTCTTCCCGTCGACATGTCGACTGGAACCTATAACTAATTAACGTTTTGATTAATAAATGATAATTAAGTTTTATAAAATTACTTTAATATAATTAAAAAAAAATATTTATTATAAATACTTTTATAAAATATTAAAAAATAAGTTTTATAAAATTAATAAACTAAATTTATATAATTAAAAAATTTATTTATTATAAATACTTTTATAAAATTAAAAAAATATATATATTTAAAATTAATTACTTATATTATAATTAAAAAAAAATCATTTATTAAAATATAAAATAAATAATAATTAGAATATCACAAAATACTAAATCCCAACCATTAGATAACCTCGAGATCACAACCGGTAAAAATTCAAGTCTTGTATCCTTGACCCAATGTTTTATAAATAACGAGGCGAAATAATATGCATGGTTGTACACGAGATGTTAAACGAACGAGTCGAGATGCAATGGTTATACATGAGATATTAAACGAACGACTCGAGATGCAATGGTTATACATGAGATGTTAAACGAACGACTCGATACACGAAATGTTAAACGAACGAGTCGAGATGCAATGGTTATACATGAGATGTTAAACGAACGAGTCGAGATGCTATGGTTATACACGAGATGTTAAACGAACGAGTGGAGATGCAATGGTTATACATGAAATCTTAAACGAACGACTCGAGATGCAATGGTTATACATGAGATATTAAACGAACGACTCGATACACGGGTGTTAAACGAACGAGTCGAGATGCAATGGTTATACATGAGATGTTAAGCGAACGAGTCGAGATGCAATGGTTATACATGAGATGTTAAACGAACGAGTCGAGATGCAATGGATATACATCATATGTTAAACGAACGAGTCGAGATGCAATGGTTATACATGAGATGTTAAACGAACGAGTCGAGATGCTATGGTTATACATGAGATGTTAAACGAACGAGTCGAGATGCAATGGTTATGAGATGTTAAACGAACGAGTCGAGATGCAATGGTTATACATGAGATGTTAAACGAACGAGTCGAGATGCAATGGTTATACATGAGATGTTAAACGAACGACTCGAGATGCAATTGTTATACATGAGATGTTAAACGAACGAGTCGAGATGCTATGGTTATACAACTTATCTACCAAATTTTTCATACCTAACAACTTATCCTCACAATATAAACACACACACACACACACTCATCTAACTAATAAAAACTCTCACACACACTCATCTCACTATATCTCTCTCTATCTCTCTCTAGCAGTTTCTGTTTTCTGGCAACACCAGCAGTTTTCGGCCGTCGGAATCTTTTTCTGGCCACCACCTTTTATCTCCTCAACTTGTAGATCGTGCCACCCCAGTCACGATTCAACCACTCACAACCACTCAACCTCACACTGTTATCATGGTGAAGAAGATGGCAGAATTTGAAGCTTTTCCTTGTCCTTGTGGACGAGGAGACGTGATTCTGCGATAATCGCGTAAATCTTACTCATGTGGTAAACTATACTATGCGTGTCCTTTTTCGCAGGTGAACAATTACATACTTTTTCGTGTATTATATAAATAATTTGGTTAGTTTTTAAAAATAATAGTTTTTACTCTTTAACAGCCTGGGACAACAGACCATGGATGTGATTTTTTTTTTGTGGAAGGAGGAACGACTCGCCAAAATGATGATCGGTTCTCTAGGAGCTTCAACATCAAGCGGTTCTGGATCTGCTCCAACAAGGTGCTCAAACTTTCATGAAAAAGATCTTAGAATAAACATGCTGGAGGCACAAAAACAGGTGTTGGAGGCACAAAAACAGGTGCTAGAGACAAAATTAAGGATGCTGGAGGCAAAACTTGACATGGCAACGTATCCCATCCACGCATGTCAGTCGGATGCAATACTCCGTGACCTTTTAGGTGACATGGATAAGTTTCATATGTAGTACTGTTATCATTGTTGTTGTTGTTATCGTTGTTATTGTTGTTGTTGTTGATGTTGTTTGCTGTTATCGTTGTTGTTGTTGATGTTCTTTGCTGTTGTTGTTGATGTTATTGTTGTTGTTTAATAAAATGTTTTTGTTGTTGTGGTAACTGATGTTGAACGTCATTTATATTTTAAATTCGTACACACAAATAATAGAACTGAATGAGCAATAATTATCAAACACAAAGGCAAACTGTTTATTTAAAACAAGTAAGAGTTCTCAACCACATGCATTTTCATACAGACTCAAACTAAACAACTCGACAACCAAACTAAACAACTCGACAACCAAACGAAACAACTCAAACTAAATAACTCGACAAACAAACGAAACAACTCGACCACCAAACGAAACAACTCAAAGTAAACAACTCGACAAACAAAAGAACAGATCAAACGAAACAACCCGTTTATTTTTTTTCGCGCAGCTACTTCCCGCTTTACTCGAACTCGCACCATCTTTTCCCTTCATTGCTGTCATTTCCTTGATATGTGCAAACGTAGCTTCAAGATTTGTGACCCTATTTCCCATATTATCAAGTTTGGTTTCCAACGTACTTTCAGCTTCGTCGTCACCTCCAACAGCAACAACTTGAGCTTCAGCAGTAGCTTGAGCTTCAGCAGCATCTAGCTCGTCCATGTACTCTTTGTAGTACGACTTTTTCCTACACCATTCGATAATCTTGTCTCTCATCCACGGTTCAGCGTCCTTAAAAGAACCATATTCCTCATAAACTGCATGACCAAAAGTTAACATAACTTGATTAAAGAGGAGCTCGTGTGACAAGATTTTTGAGTACTCCTCTTCAACTGTGCAACCACGCAAAGTCATGTGTGTCTTGTAAGAATTGACGATTGACTTATTTGTGAGATGTGTAAAATGAGACGGAAATAATTTTGTGAGAATGTATATAGGTAAAAAATGAGACGGGAATGTATTTGTGAGGATATATAGCCTGATTTTTGGGGAGATATTCCCGTCGACATGTCGACGGGAAAAAGAACGCGGGAAAAATCCCGCCCAATATTTTATCCACTTATTAAAAATATTTATAATTTAGTAATAAAATCCCGTCGACATGTCGACAGGAAACTCAAAACAAAAAATTATTACCTTTAATCACACGTTAATTGTGGGAAAAACGTGATTAATATATTCCCGTCGACATGTCGACGGGAATATATTAGCGGGTAAATTTCGCACACAACTTTGGTGAATTATTGAGGCTAAAAAAATATGTTGAAATATTCCCGTCGACATGTCGACGGGAAAATACGAGTATAAAAAATTCAACGCAGTGGGGCTCGGTCAATCATTTTTTTGTCGTTTAGTGCCTTATGCCGTCGACATACTGTCGACGGAAAAATCCTCGACGCCTGTTCTCCTGTTCCTTGTAGTGCCTTTAATGTTGCTTTTAAGATACAACATTGCTACTTCTTATAATCAACAGTTAAAACTACTTTTTTTCTTAGTTATTTTCATATTAATATTAATAGTTCAAGATATATGCAAATTATAAAAATATGATTTACAATAAATGTAGCCCAAGTAGTTATTAATCAAAGTTTTTTTTAAGCTTATTCTTTTTATTAACAAAGATTGTTGTCTTCAAAATAGAACCATAAGCAAAACTGATGCGGATTGAATCTACACAAAAAGAAAATTTGTTTTTGGGCAACCGAGCTTTAACTTTTATATAACTTTTTTAATATGGTACTTTCAATTTTATATAAGTTATAACTTGGGTTAAAACAAATTATGCCACACATATTTAAAATTATGGATCCGCCACTACCAGGAATAGGTCGACCAGGTTGGCACCATGAACCACTATACTGTTGTCTACGTTGTAGCCATGAGCTAAATGTTGATGATCCACTAACAACCATATCTTCAACTGGGTTCACCTGTATTTTTTAAGGAACATTAATTCTATTTGCAACATCGGTTCATCACATCATGGATCTTGAAGGGTTTGTTAGACTATGTTTATTGGTGACCTAAAGTCACAATCGGTCACAAGAGATTGTCAATTTGTGGTCACTTGGTGACCTAAAGTCACAACCGATTACCACATGTCAATTTGTGATTGGTTGAAAGGGGAGAATCGGTCGTGACCCCAACCCACAACCCACACCAAAGGTCACCAATAAACATAGTCTTAGAGCCATATGTCCAAGTTTATTTGAGACAACACATACTATAAACAGTGGGGGTTAGTAAGTAATAATAGGGAAGTGATAGGTTCACACAAAAATTTCACAAAAAACTCTACAAGCTAATGTGTTAGCGGCTCATTGATGTGCTTTTTCTCTCCTCTCTCTTATAATGGGTGATATATACAGTAAAAATTATTTGGTTTGTTGCTAGGAATGACAATGGGTATTCGATTTGATATGCGGTAGAATGATAATGAATATGAAAAAGTATATTATTACGATTGTTTATGTTTGGATGACAAAATATGGTATAAAAAAGTGTACAGATATTTGAGTTTTGTAGTGGAAAAAAGAGGGTCCACGGGAATAGATTTCTTAGACACCAGATTGGTGTGTAATGAATCTATATCTATGATATATATATTTCATTCCCGGACCTATTAAATAAATACATTGTATCGAAATGAAATCCATAAACCCATTCCGATTGGGGATACCAAACGCACCCTCACTAGTACAATCGACGCTTCTGACGGCGACATTTTTACGCCCTTTCCGTCGACATGTCGACGGAACAATACGTTCCCGTCGACATGTCGACGGGAACATAATGACGGTTGTGTTTCGTTGGGAACAGCGTTCCCGTTGACAATCGCCGTCGACATTGTGGGTCCCACATCATTTTCCAGTCAAACGAATTAGCTGTCCGTCAAATTCTTCCCGTCGACATGTCGACGGGAACCTATAACTAATTAACGTTTTGATTAATAAATGATAATTAAGTTTTACAAAATTACTTTAATATAATTAAAAAAAATTATTTATTATAAATACTTTTATAAATATTAAAAAATAAGTTTTATAAAATTAATAAACTAAATTTATATAATTAAAAAAATTTATTTATTATAAATACTTTTATAAAATTAAAAATATATATATATTTAAAATTAATTACTTATATTATAATTAAAAAAAATCATTTATTAAAATATAAAATAAATAATAATTAGAATATCACAAAATACTAAATCCCAACCATTAGATAACCTCGAGATCACAACCGGTAAAAATTCAAGTCTTGTATCCTTGACCCAATGTTTTATAAATAACGAGGCAAAATACTATGCATGGTTGTACACGAGATGTTAAACGAACGAGTCGAGATGCAATGGTTATACATGAGATATTAAACGAACGACTCGAGATGCAATGGTTATACATGAGATGTTAAACGAACGACTCGATACACGAAATGTTAAACGAACGAGTCGAGATGCAATGGTTATACATGAGATGTTAAACGAACGAGTCGAGATGCTATGTTTATACATGAGATGTTAAACGAACGAGTCGAGATGCAATGGTTATACATGAGATATTAAATGAACGACTCGAGATGCAATGGTTATACATGAGATGTTAAACGAACGACTCGATACACAAGATGTTAAACGAACGAGTCGAGATGCAATGGTTATACATGAGATGTTAAACGAACGAGTCGAGATGCTATGGTTATACACGAGATGTTAAACGAACGAGTCGAGATGCAATGGTTATACATGAGATGTTAAGCGAACGAGTCGAGATGCAATGGTTATACATGAGATGTTAAACGAACGAGTCGAGATGCAATGGATATACATCAGATGTTAAAGGAACGAGTCGAGATGCAATGGTTATACATGAGATGTTAAACGAACGAGTCGAGATGCTATGGTTATACATGAGATGTTAAACGAATGAGTCGAGATGCAATGGTTATACATGAGATGTTAAACGAACGAGTCGAGATGCAATGGTTATATATGAGATGTTAAACGAACGAGTCGAGATGCTATGGTTATACAACTTATCCACCAAATTTTTCCTACCTAATAACTTATCCTCACAATATAAACACACACACACACACACACACACACTCATCTAACTAATAAAAACTCTCACACACACTCATCTCACTATATCTCTCTCTATCTCTCTCTAGCAGTTTCTGTTTTCTGGCGACACCAGCAGTTTTCAGCCGCCGGAATCTTTTTCTGGCCACCACCTTTTATCACCTCAACTTGTAGATCGGGCCACCCCAGTCACGATTCAACCACTCACAACCACTCAACCTCACACTGTTATCATGGTGAAGAAGATGGCAGAATTTGAAGCTTTTCCTTTTCCTTGTGGACGAGGAGACGTGATTCTGCGAGAATCGCGTAAATCTTACTCCCGTGGTAAACTATACTATGCGTGTCCTTTCTCGCAGGTGAACAATTACATACTTTTTCATGTATTATATAAATAATTTGGTTAGTTGTTAAAAATAATAGTTTTTACTCTTTAACAGCCTGGGACAACAGACCATGGATGTGATTTTTTTTATGGAAGGAGGAACGACTCGCCAAGATGATGATCGGTTCTCTGGGAGCTTCAACATCAAGCGGTTCTGGATCTGCTCCAACAAGGTGCTCAAACTTTCATGAAAAAGATCTTAGAATAAACATGCTGGAGGCACAAAAACTGGTGCTAGAGACAAAATTAAGGATGCTGGAGGCAAAACTTGACATGGCAACGTATCCCAACCACGCATGTCAGTCGGATGCAATACTCCGTGACCTTTTAGGTGACATGGATAAATTTCATATGTAGTACTGTTATCATTGTTGTTGTTGTTATCGTTGTTATTGTTGTTGTTGTTGATGTTGTTTGTTGTTGTTGTTGTTATCGTTGTTATTGTTGTTGTTGTTGATGTTGTTTGCTGTTGTTGTTGATGTTATTGTTGTTGTTTAATAAAATGTTGTTATTGTTGTGGTAACTGATGTTGAACGTCATTTATATTTTAAATTCGTACACACAAATAATAGAACTGGAGGAGCAATAATTATCAAACACAAAGGCAAACTGTTTATTTAAAACAAGTAAGAGTTCTCAACCACATGCATTTTCATACAGACTCAAACTAAACAACTCGACAACCAAACTAAACAACTCGACAACCAAACGAAACAACTCAAACTAAACAACTCGACAACCAAACGAAACAACTCATACTAAACAACTCGACCACCAAACGAAACAACTCAAAGTAAACAACTCGACAAACAAAAGAACAGATCAAACGAAACAACCCGTTTATTTTTTTCGCAGCTACTTCCCGCTTTACTCGAACTCGCACCATCTTTTCCCTTCATTGCTCTCATTTCCTTGATATGTTCAAACGTAGCTTCAAGATTTGTGACCCTATTTCCCATATTATCAAGTTTGGTTTCCAACGTACTTTCAGCTTCGTCGTCACCTCCAACAGCAACAACTTGAGCTTCAGCAGCAGCTTGAGCTTCAGCAGCATCTAGCTCGTCCATGTACTCTTTGTAGTACGACTTTTTCCTACACCATTCGATAATCTTGTCTCTCATCCACGGTTCAGCGTCCTTAAAAGAACCATATTCCTCATAAACTGCATGACCAAAAGTTAACATAACTTGATTAAAGAGGAGCTCGTGTGACAAGATTTTTGAGTACTCACTCCTCTTCAACTGTGCAACCACGCCAAGTCATGTGTGTCTTGTAAGAATTAACGATTGACTTATTTGTGAGATATGTAAAATGAGACGGAAATAATTTTGTGAGAATGTATATAGGTAAGAAATAAGACGGGAATGTATTTGTGAGGATATATAGCCTGATTTTTGGGGAGATATTCCCGTCGACATGTCGACGGAAAAAAGAACGCGGGAAAAATCCCGCCCAATATTTTATCCATTTATTAAAAATATTTATAATTTAGTAATAAAATCCCGTCGACATGTCGACAGGAAACTCAAAACAAAAAATTATTACCTTTAATCACACGTTAATTGTGGGAAAAACGTGATTAATATATTCCCGTCGACATGTCGACTGGAATATATTAGCGGGTAAATTTCGCGCCCAATTTTGGTGAATTATTGAGGCTAAAAAAATATGTTGAAATATTCCCGTCGACATGTCGACGGGAAAATACGAGTATAAAAAATTCAACGCAGTGGGGCTCAGTCAAGCGTTTTTTTTTGTCGTTTAGTGCCTTATGCCGTCGACATACTGTCGACGGGAAAATCCTCGACGCGTGTTCTCCTGTTCCTTGTAGTGCCTTTAGTGTTGCTTTTAAGATACAACATTGCTACTTCTTATAATCAACAGTTAAAACTACTTTTTTTCTTAGTTTTTTTCATATTAGTATTAATAGTTCAAGATATATGCAAATTATAAAAATATGATTTACAATATATGTAGCCCAAGTAGTTATTAGTCAAAGTTTTTTTTAACCTTATTCTTTTTATTAACAAAGATTGTTGTCTTCAAAATAGAACCATAAGCAAAACTGATGCGGATTGAATCTACACAAAAAGAAAATTTGTTTTTGGGCAACCGAGCTTTAGCTTTTATATAACTTTTTTAATATGGTACTTTCAATTTTATATAAGTTTTAACTTGGGTTAAAAAAATTGTGCCACACATATTTAAAAATCATGGATCCGCCACTACCAGGAATAGGTCAACCAGGTTGGGACCATGAACCACTACTGTTGTCTACGTTGTAGCCATGAGCTAAATGTTGATGAGCCACTAACAACCATATCTTCAACTGGGTTCACCTATATTTTTTAAGGAACATTAATTCTATTTGCAACATCGGTTCATCAAATCATGGATCTTGAAGGGTTTGTTAGAGCCATATGTCCAAGTTTATTTGAGACAACACATACTATAAACAGTGGGGGTTAGTAAGTAATAATATGGAAGTGATAGGTTCACAAAAAAATTTACAAAAAACTCCACAAGCTAATGTGTTAGCGGCTCATTGGTGTGCTTTTTCTCTCCTCTCTCTTATAATACTACAAGAACTTCCACAATATAGATGGAGTAATATAGATGGTTCAAACAAGAGAAATGACAGAACCACAAGAACTTCCACAATTTTTTTTTACAAAATGAGATGTTATTTTGTAATTGGTGCATTTTTCTATACTTTCTCTCTTTTCTCTTTAATTAAACCAATCATAAAATGATACCTTATTTTGTAAGAGTTTTTGTGTAAGTTTTTTTTTGATTGTATCATTCCTCGTCAAAAAAAGGTATACTGTTTAGTACTAGATGAAACGGATCAGGATACAAAGATTTTGATTGTATCATTCCTCGTCACATTTTGTAAGAGTTTTTATTTTTGGTATTTCAGGTTATTTCTTTATTTTAATAGTTTGTATTTTACACATCTAAAACCGTTCTCAGCTCATTCATATGCAAACTTATTATATAAATCGACGAATGAATGGAACTAGTAATCATGCTCCATTTATTGTTCCTAAACTCATGCATGCAATTAACAGATTCTAATGTTCAAGTTGAGCTCTTCAAAAATAAAATGTATGTAGCCAAGTCCCTCCCAAAGAGTTGGTCTTCTGCTGCCTCAGCCTTGATAACATGCGGGACGTCAAGTAACCCGAAATGGGTAGGTTTAATAGTCCCATCAATTGTACGTCGTTTGGGCTATGAAAAAATCTTTGAACCGTTCGATCATATATACTTGGACTGAATTGATTCATATCTAGATCAAGAATCAACCCCTTAACATGCTCATTCTACAAGATGACCCTAACAGCAAAACCCTTTGAGTCTCACTGTTTGACTCTTCTATCCACATGAGAAAGTACTTTGTATTCACCATTTAGGGACTAATTATAGTGTTTCATCTTAAACTTGGGTTAATTTATAGGCTTAAGCGACAAAGATACGATCTCTAGTGACAAAAAAATAAATAATATAAATAAATAAATAAATAATCACTTAGTACTTCATTATAAACCATAACAAACATATATGAGCGGTCTGTGCAAAATATTCAAAAGCAAAACATAGCCAAATGGTTAAACTTCTTAGAAGAACAAGACCTAACAGCAATAAATAACAACAACTAAACTATTTATTTGAAATAACTGAACATTTTTCCACCATTATAAACCCGTCTTCAGTTTCTGTTTCCCATTCAAGTTTCTCTGAATTGTAGAGCCACTTTAAAAGAGGGTACCTGTTCTTCCGGAGGAAGGTTGTCATGATAATTTACTTCAATCGAAGGAGTCGCGCTATAAGGGAATGGTTTTGGATGACCAATGATATCACATTGAGTACGAATCACATCTAGATTGAGAACTTTGATGACCCTACACAAAATAATTAGTAGAAAAAGAAATCATAAGAGATGCATGTAAATGAATACACTCAAGAGTATCAGAAACAAAACAAAAGGTTTATAACTACTCTTTAAAGTTCAATAAGATATTAATTGATTTAGAATCTCCATTAACGTTCGGTACGTTTACATGTTTGATCCTCAAATTTTTAGTTTCGTGTACACTTTATAATATGCATGCTCCATATAAAACATATATTAAATTATTAATTTTTTTTATAAAATAAGCACAAAAGAAATATATAATAATTACTTACGTGGTGACGTTGTCTACACTCGTACGTAGATATTCATCTAATAGAACAATGGAACCTTCCTCCAACTGCTTTGATTTCTTCAACGTGCAATCAGCATAAACTTCATGAAAGTATAAACCATCCGATAACAGAAGTTTGTATTTGTGCCTTTCCATCTTTTTAACCTCTATCACTTGAACCACTGGGTTGGGATTATTAGTCACTGTGGATTCAAAGGTCTTCAGCTCCCTTATTGGTCTAAGGGTAAGATCTAAAGCCATGATATCAGGGATCACGTCTAGATCAAGAATTTTAATGACGCTACACATGCAAAATAATTGGAAGAAAAAGAAATCATAAGAGATGCATGTATATGAATACACTTAAGAGTATCAAGAAATGAAACAAAACAAAAAGTGACAATGTGATATTAGTTGCTGGTCTAAAAACATAATCACTTAGACAGACAGGTAAGATTGTAAGAGTTAATCTGGTGTTTGGGTTAGCTTTTTGAACTAACTCTTCCATTCGCCAAAAGCTATTTTTACCAAGCGATTGAAAAAGTACAATAAGAAAATTGTAACAAGTATTTGGATATCGTAGTGTTTAGATAAAACGAACTATTTATACGTATGTGTTTACTGGAAAATAAATAAGCAAATTTCATCTTTAGCATAAACACCTTTAAAGATAAATATGAGGATGTTTCTAAATTCAAAATCTCAATTATTTATTGACAAATTTATATACTATATACGTAACTCTTTAAAGCATGTACTGTGATAAACTTTAGACGGAGTTTACATGTTTGTATGACAAGCGACATTAAATTTGTAGTCCTTTTTGCGTCAAATTCTTAAATTATAAGATAAGCACAATTAAGAAAGATATGTTAATTACATACATAGTGTTGTCTACACTCGTACGTAGATATTCAGTCAGTCGAACAACAGAACCTTCCTCCAACTGCTTTGATTTTTTCAACAAACAATCAACATATGCGTCATGGCAATCTGAACCATCCGATAACAGAAGTTTATATTTGTGCCTTTCCATCTTTTCAATTCGTTTCACTTGAACCACCGGCTTCGAATTAGTCATTGTAGATTTGAAGGTTGCCAGCTTCTTTATTGGTGTAAGCTTAGGTAAAGCCATGACTTTGATTGAATGAAGATTGAAGAATCGTGTTTAGGGTTTTTGTAGGTAAGATCGTAGGACATGAAACAAAAGCAAGGTAAATATATATATATAGGCGATGGTGCATGGTTTTGTAGTAGAATAAGGATACAATTAGCCGACTATATTAACCGACTATATCAAAATTACACTTCCTTAAAATAAAAGTAATGGTTAAACTTTCCTTTACTGCAATTTTCCTTCTATCGATGCACAACTTCTTTATTTACATACTAGCAAGATGCCCGCGCGTTACGACAGTGGATACCGTGAAACTAAAATTTTCCGGTGATCAACTACTTTTCGATAATAAGTTTTTCGTGACATATAGAAGCAGTGATCAATTACTTTTCGAGATGTTTAATTTTAAATAACTTTAAAAAAATGTTACTTATATTATACCATATAAAAATAGCAAGTTACACACATGATGCGAAAACAATATATAAGCAGTAATCGATAATATTATCATGGTCGGAAAAATATATAATCGAATAATATTGTTCAGGGTAGTTATATCCAACTAACCCAAAAAATTAAATCAATAAAGAATAACCTTATTTCAGAACCCGGATAAATCCGAAATTATACCATGTAGTTCACTTACTATCACACTTAAAACAAATAAAACATTCCAAACAAATTATACCCGCACAACAATTCAGAAGCCAAGACGTGTTTTAATAAGGGATTAGGAAGACTAATAGAAGCCCATTTCATCAATTGTTTATTGATGGGAAGAAGATGAAGTAAACCAAGATCTGAAGCTTTTTTTTATGTGAAGAAGACGAAGTGAAGTTGCAGGAGAAGATATTAAAATATATAAAAAAGTGAAAATGATAAATAGATGTAATATATTGGTCAGTGGGTCAAGAGAGAATAGGTGATATATATAGTAAAAATTATTTGGTTTGTTGCTAGGAATAACAATGGGTATTGGATTTGATATGCGGTAGAATGATAATGAATATGAAAAAGTATATTATTACGATTGTTTATGTTTTGATGACAAAATATGGTATGAAAAAGTGTACAGATATTTGAGTTTTGTAGTGAAAAAGAGAGGGTCCACGGGAATAGATTTTTTAGACACCAGATTGGTGTGTAATGAATCTATATCTATGATATATATATATTTCATTCCCGGACCTATTATATAAATACATTGTATCGAAATGAAATCCATAAACCCATTCCGATTGGGGATACCAAACGCACCCTCACTAGTACAATCGACGCTTCTGTCGGCGACATTTTTACGCCCTTTCCGTCGACATGCCGACGGAACAATACGTTCCCGTCGACGGGAACATAACGACGGTTGTGTTTTGTTGTGAACAGCGTTCCCGTCGACAATCGGCGTTGACATTGTGGGTCCCATATCGTTTTCCAGTTAAACGAATTTGCTGTCCGTCAAATTCTTCCCGTCGACATGTCGACGGGAACCTATAACTAATTAACATTTTGATTAATAAATGATAATTAAGTTTTAGAAAATTATTTTAATAGAATTAAAAAAATTTATTTATTATAAATACTTTTATAAAATATTAAAAAATAAGTTTTATAAAATTAATAAACTAAATTTATATAATTAAAAAAGTTTATTTATTATAAATACTTTTATAAAATTAAAAATATATATATATATATATATATATATATATATATATAATTAATTACTTATATTATAATTAAAAAAAAATCATTTATTAAAATATAAAATAAATAATAATTAGAATATCACAAAATACTAAATCCCAACCATTAGATAACCTCGAGATCATAACCGGTAAAAATTCAAGTCTTGTATCTTTGACCCAATATTTTATAAATAACGAGACGAAATAATATGCATGGTTGTACACGAGATGTTAAACGAACGAGTCGAGATGCAATGGTTATACATGAGATATTAAACGAACGACTCGAGATGCAATGGTTATACATGAGACGTTAAACGAACGACTCGATACACGAGATGTTAAACAAACGAGTCGAGATGCAATGGTTATACATGAGATGTTAAACGAACGAGTCGAGATGCTATGGTTATACACGAGATGTTAAACGAATGAGTCGAGATGCAATGGTTACACATGAGATATTAAACGAACGACTCGAGATGCAATGGTTATACATGAGATGTTAAACGAACGAATCAAGATGCAATGGTTATACATGAGATGTTAAACGAACGAATCGATACAAGAGATGTTAAACGAACGAGTCGAGATGCAATGGTTATACATGAGATGTTAAACGAACGAGTCGAGATGCTATGGTTATACACGAGATGTTAAACGAACGAGTCGAGATGCAATGGTTATACATGAGATGTTAAACGAACGAGTCGAGATGCAATGGTTATACACGAGATGTTAAACAAACGAGTCGAAATGCAATGGTTATACATGAGATGTTAAACGAACGAGTCGAGATGCAATGGTTATACATAAGATGTTAAACGAACGAGTCGAGATGCTATGGTTATACATGAGATGTTAAACGAACGAGTCGAGATGCAATGGTTATGAGATGTTAAACGAACGAGTCGACATGCAATGGTTATACATGAGATGTTAAGCGAACGAGTCGAGATGAAATGGTTGTACATGAGATGTTAAACGAACGACTCGAGATGCAATGGTTATACATGAGATGTTAAACGACCGAGTCGAGATGCTATGGTTATACAACTTATCCACCAAATTTTTTCCTACCTAACAACTTATCCTCACAATATAAACACACACACACACACACACACACACTCATCTAACTAATAAAAACTCTCACACACACTCATCTCACTATATCTCTCTCTCTCTATCTCTCTCTAGCAGTTTCTGTTTTCTGGCGACACCAGCAGTTTCCGGCCGCCGGAATCTTTTTCTGGCCACCACCTTTTATCACCTCAACTTGTAGATCGGGCCACCCCAGTCACGATTCAACCACTCACAACCACTCAACCTCACACTGTTATCATGGTGAAGAAGATGGCAGAATTTGAAACTTTTCCTTCTCCTTGTGGACGAGGAGACGTGATTCTGCGAGAATCGCGCAAATCTTACTCCCGTGGTAAACTATATTATGCGTGTCCTTTCTCGCAGGTGAACAATTACATACTTTTTCGTGTATTATATAAATAATTTGGTTAGTTGTTAAAAATAATAGTTTTTACTCTTTAACAGCCTGGGACAACAGACCATGGATGTGATTTTTTTTTATGGAAGGAGGAACGACTCGCCAAAATGATGATCGGTTCTCTGGGAGCTTCAACATCAAGCAGTTCTGGATCTGCTCCAACAAGGTGCTCAAACTGTCATGAAAAAAATCTTAGAATAAACATGCTGGAGGCACAAAAACAGGTACTGGAGGCACAAAAATAGGTGCTAGAGACAAAATTAAGGATGCTGGAGGCAAAACTTGACATGACAACGTATCCCAACCACGCATGTCAGTCGGATGCAATACTCCGTGACCTTTTAGGTGACATGGATAAATTTCATATGTAGTACTGTTATCGTTGTTGTTGCTGTTATCGTTGTTATTGTTGTTGTTGTTGATGTTGTTTGCTGTTTTTGTTGATGTTATTGTTGTTGTTTAATAAAATGTTGTTGTTGTGGTGGTAACTGATGTTGAACGTCATTTATATTTTAAATTCGTACGCACAAATAATAGAACTGAAGGAGCAATAATTATCAAACACAAAGGCAAACTGTTTATTTAAAACAAGCAAGAGTTCTCAACCACATGCATTTTCATACAGACTCAAACTAAACAACTCGACAACCAAACTAAACAACTCGACAACCAAACGAAACAACTCAAACTAAACAACTCGACAACCAAACGAAACAACTCATACTAAACAACTCGACCACCAAACGAAACAACTCAAAGTAAACAACTCGACAAACAAAAGAACATATCGAACGAAACAACCCGTTTATTTATTTATTTTTATTTTTTTGCGGCTACTTCCCGGTTTACTCGAACTCGCACCATTTTTTCCCTTCCTTGCTCTCATTTCCTTGATATGTGCAAACGTAGCTTCAAGATTTGTGACCCTATTTCCCATATTATCAAGTTTGGTTTCCAACAGCAACAACTTGAGCTTCAGCAGCAGCTTGAGCTTCAACAGCATCTAGCTCGTCCATGTACTCTTTGTAGTACGACTTTTTCCTACACCATTCGATAATCTTGTCTCTCATCCACGGTTCAGCGTCCTTAAAAGAACAATATTCCTCATAAACTACTTGACCAAAAGTTAACATAACTTGATTAAAGAGGAGCTCGTGTGACAAGATTTTTGAGTACTCCTCTACAACTGTGCAACCACGCCAAGTCATGTGTGTCTTGTAAGAATTGACGATTGACTTATTTGTGAGATGTGTAAAATGAGACGGAAATAATTTTTTGAGAATGTATATAGGTAAAAAATGAGACGGGAATGTATTTGTGAGGATATATAGCCTGATTTTTGGGGAGATATTCCCGTCGACATGTCGACGGGAAAAAGAACGCGGGAAAAATCCCGCCCAATATTTTATCCATTTATTAAAAATATTCATAATTTAGTAATAAAATCCCGTCAACATGTCGACAGGAAACTCAAAACAAAAAATTATTACCTTTAATCACACGTTAATTGTGGGAAAAACATGATTAATATATTCCCGTCGACATGTCGACGGGAATATATTAGCGGGTAAATTTCGCGCCCAACTTTGGTGAATTATTGAGGCTAAAAAAATATGTTGAAATATTCCCGTCGACATGTCGACGGGAAAATACGAGTATAAAAATTCAACGCAGTGGGGCTCGGTCAAGCGTTTTTTTTGTCGTTTAGTGCCTTATGCCGTCGACATACTGTCGACGGGAAAATCCTCGACGCCTGTTCTCGTGTTCCTTGTAGTGCCTTTAGTGTTGCTTTTAAGATACAACATTGCTACTTCTTATAACCAACAGTTAAAACTAATTTTTTCTTAGTTATTTTCATATTAATATTAATAGTTCAAGATATATGCAAATTATAAAAATATGATTTACAATAAATGTAGCCCAAGTAGTTATTAGTCAAAGTTTTTTTTAACCTTATTCTTTTTATTAACAAAGATTGTTGTCTTCAAAATAGAACCATAAGCAAAACTGATGCGGATTGAATCTACACAAAAAGGATATTTGTTTTTGGGCAACCGAGCTTTAGCTTTTATATAACTTTTTTAATATGGTACTTTCAATTTTATATAAGTTATAACTTGGGTTAAAAAAAATTATGCCACACATATTTAAAATTATGGATCCGCCACTACCCGGAATAGGTCGACCAGGTTGGCACCATGAACCACTATACTGTTGTCTACGTTGTAGCCATGAGCTAAATGTTGATGAGCCACTAACAACCATATCTTCAACTGGGTTCACCTGTAATTTTTAAGGAACATTAATTCTATTTGCAACATCGGTTCATCACATCATGGATCTTGAAGGGTTTGTTAGAGCCATATGTCCAAGTTTATTTGAGACAACGCATACTATAAACAGTGGGGGTTAGTAAGTAATAATAGGGAAGTGATAGGTTCACAAAAAACTCCACAAGCTAATGTGTTAGCAGCTCGTTGGTGTGCTTTTTCTCTCCTCTCTCTTATAATAATATAGATGGTTCAAACAAGAGAAATGACAAAACCACAAAAACTTCCACAATTTTTTTTTTTTACAAAATGAGATGTCATTTTGTAATTGGTGCATGTTTCTATACTTTATCTTTTTTCTCTTTAATTAAACCAATCATAAAATGATACTTTATTTTGTGAGAGTTTTTCTCTAAGTTCTTTTTTGTTTGTATCATTCCTCGTCAAAAAAGGTATACTGTTTAGTACTAGATGAAACGGATCAGGATACAAAGATTTTGATTGTATCATTCCTCGTCACATTTTGTAAGAGTTTATTTTTGGTATTTCAGGTTATTTCTTTATTTTAATAGTTTGTATTTTACACACTAAAACCGTTCTCAGCTCATTCATATGCAAACTTATTATATAAATCGACGAATGAATGGAACTAGTAATCATGCTCCATTTATTGTTCCTAAACTCATGCATGCAATTAACAGATTCTAATGTTCAAGTTGAGCTCTTCAAAAATAAAATGTATGTAGCCAAGTCCCTCCCAAAGAGTTGGTCTTCTGCTGCCTCAGCCTTGATAACATGCGGGAAGTCAAGTAACCCGAAATGGGTAGGTTTAATTAAGTTACTATCCATACCCGTATGACCGTATCATACGCATTATGGTTATATAATATTCCCATCAATTGTACGTCGTTTGGGCTATGAAAAAATCTTTGAACCGTTCGATCATATATACTTGGACTGAATTGATTCATATCTAGATCAAGAATCAACCCCTTAACATGCTCATTCTACAAGATGACCCTAACAGCAAAACCCTTTGAGTCTCACTGTTTGACTCTTCTATCCACATGAGAAAGTACTCTGTATTCACCATTTAGGGACTAATTATAGTGTTTCTGTTAGAGTTTGACAATCAATAATCACATTATGCGGAAACTAGGATCAATTATAACACGTACAAAGATAACTAAAACATAAATAGTAACGTACCCGATGCACTTCAATAAACCTTGAACTTGTGTAAATTAGATCAATGATAAACCTCTTACCGTTTTGTTTATCGATCTCTTGATAATTACTATAGTGAGTAATTACCTCGTTCTTGTACACACAAACTACCAACGAATAAAGGTTTATGCAAGTAAACGAAAACACTAGTTTTGCTTTGCAAAAAATCGACCCAAAACCCTTTGTGGGGTTGTGTGCCGATCGGCCAAGAAAGAAAAGGAGACAAGGAAAACTTTTAGAGTTTTGTGTGTGTACACAAAAGATGTGAATGTCTAACCCTTGGCCTTGTATTTATACTAGATGTAATCTTGGGGAACAAGCAAGCATGGATCGACCCTATTGGGTTGGGTCGACCAGCCATACACCCTCCAAGGGTGTTCCGGATCCTTCTTGTCTTCCAAATTACATTCAAGTCCTTGTTCTTTCGTTACTAACGATAGTTAATACTTACATTTAATATTTAACGATCATTTAGTCCCTCAAGTGTTTATAAATATATATATATACACGATACATTTAACATATATATATATATATATATATATATATATATATATATATATATATATATATATATATATATATATATATTATACTTTATTCTTGTTTGTAATGTGTGCAATCCCGAGGTCTCGGGTTCGATACTAGTCATTTACTTATTAATATTTATATGCAACTTTTAACAGCTCCCACTCGTATATCTATTAATAGTAAAATGACATTGGTTGGCGTCTTACAACACTCCAATGCCCCCAGTTCAACTCGAGCTAGGTTTTCTGCAAAACCTTTAATGATTCATCATTATTATTATCATTTCGCTTCTAATACTACATTAATAAAGATGTGAGGTTCTTTATTAAATTTATGTTTCTCGTCTCTTTATGATTGAACAAAATTACCAAAACATCTGAACGTATTTCAGATAGACTTTGGGCGTGGCCACGCAAACATTTTTGTCAACCCTACGAGGGGCCCAGCAGTACTATACTTCTGAACAAATCAGAAGGAACGAATTCTCTCTTGACTACAAGAATAACCCATGAACTTTGCAACACTTCTGAAAACAACCCTTATGACTTCCAATTACGGTAAGCGGTAGATTGTTCCACAAAAATGCACTACATCCATGACACTTATCTGGTATCTCAAGTCTGAGGATAACTTTTAAATATGATTCTCACAATAAATTTTAAATCATATTATTGGGATAAGTGCAATACTCAATTCATTGAATATCATGTGAAATTGGTATGACTACGCATCAATATACTTTCAAGTATATCCTTAACCAATACGCAAAATTGTCTTAGCTTAATGATATTCCCATATCATTAATCGACAACTGACAATTTAGAACAATAACTTATTCATGGATCTTAAACATGCAAATACAGGATATATTATTAAGACAATGAATAAATAAACATAAACAATATTTTATTTCATTAAAATAATAATTGTACATTACATCCCTTATCCAAATACTAATCACAAATGGGCATGAAACTTTCAGCTAATTTAAGTCCTATTCCTTCCGCATGCTTATAAAGCTTGGTGCCAGGTAAAGGCTTCGTAAATTGATCTGCTAAGTTTTCATCTGTGTGAACTTTGAGCATTTCGATTTCACCTATTTCAACTTGTTCTCGAACATAGTGGTGCTTAATCGGGAAATGTCTGGTGCCTTTCATGCTTCCAGGTTCATTGGCAAATGTAATTGCAGCTGAGTTGTCACAATACATTTTTATAGGTCGTTGAATCGAAGGCATAACCCCAAGCCCTGACACAAACTTCCTAATCCAAACGGCTTCCATCGCAGCTTCTGAAGCAGCTATATACTCACTTTCTGTAGCAGACATCGCTAGTACACTCTGTTTTCTGCTCCTCCAATCCACAGCTCCTCCATTAATGACAAAGACATAACCCGTCTGAGACTTTGTATCATCTTTATCACCTTTCCAAGAAGCATCGCAGTAACCTGTAACATCAAGTTCTGCAGATGGAACCACCATAAACTAAGAACATCTCTTTAGTAGCCTTAAGGTACTTAAGAATATTCTTAACAGCAGTCCAGTGTTTCTCACCTGGATTATGTTGATATCGACTGGTTAAGTTCTGAGCAAACGCCACATCAGGCCTTGTGCTTTTCACCGCATACATTATAGATCCCACAGCCGAAGCATGGGGGACTCTCTTCATGCGTTGCACCTCTTCAGGTGTTGAAGCACAAACTTTCTCGCTCAAGCCATGTTGTTCTTGCATCGGCAAATATCCTTTCTTGGAATTTTGCATATTGAATCTCTTCAATATTTTATCGATGTAAGCACTTTGGCTTAATCCAATTAATCGCTGAGATCTATCTCTATATATCTTGATTCCCAGAATAAATGCAGCTTCCCCTAAATATTTCATAGAAAAACAACTTCCAAGATATGCCTTAACCTTTTGCAAACTTGGAATATCGTTTCCCATGTTCAATATGTCATCGACATATAATATAAGGAAAATTACATTACTCCTACTAGCTTTGTGATATACACATGGCTCATCAAGATTTTGAGTGAATCCATACTTCTTAATTTCACTATCAAATCTCTTATTCCATTGTCGTGATGCTTGCTTCAGTCCATAAATGGATCTTTTAAGCTTGCATACACGATTTGGGAATTCTGGATTCACAAACCCCTCAGGTTGCGCCATATAGATGTCTTCATCTAGGCGACCATTTAAGAAGGCGGTTTTGACATCCATTTGCCAAATCTCATAGTCATAGTAAGCGGCTATGGCTATAAGAATCATAATTGCCCATATGTCAGCTACAGAAGAAAAGGTCTCCTCATAGTCAACACCAAAAGTTTGAGTATAACCTTTAGCTACCAAACGGGCCTTATAGGTGTGTACAATGCCATCCATATCAGTCTTTTTCTTGTAGAGCCATTTACTCCCAATTAACTTGGCACCCGGAGGTAGGTCTACTTCTTCCCAGACTTCATTGTCTTTCATGGATTGCATTTCCCCATTCATAGCTCCCTGCCATTTTTCCTTTTTAGGACTATTCATAGCAGCTTTATAACTTATAGGTTCATCAAGATCCCCTATCAAGTTGTCATCACATTCCATGTTAAGACATAGACGTGTAGGAGCCTTCACAGATCTAGATGACCTGCGAACGGGAACCACTTCAACTTCAGGTGGAGGACCTAAACTTTCAGGTTCCACAGGAAGTTGGCTAGTGTTTTCAGAAGGTGCTACATCTTCATGATCGTCTTCCAGATCATATACTCTCCCACTGAATTCTTGAGATATGAGCTCATTTTCTAAGAAGTCTCCATACCTTGCAACAAAAACTTTGTTTTCAGTTGGGTAATAAAAGTAGTAACCCATAGTTTCCTTAGGGTATCCTACGAAGATGCACTTCACAGATCTTTGTTGGAGTTTGTCTACTGAGTCACATTTAACATACACCTCACAACCCCAGACCTTTAGATAACACAAGTTAGGAGCTTTTCCAGTCCATAACTCATATGGAGTCTTATCAACCTTCTTTGTTGGAACCATATTAAGAATGCGAACCGCAGATTCTAAGGCATAATCCCAAAATGAGTAAGGAAGAGTTGTTAGATTAAACATAGTTCGTATCATATCTTGCAATGTACGATTCCTTCTCTCAGATACACCATTTTGTTGTGGAGTATATGGAGAAGTAAGGTGCTGGACAATTCCCTCCTTTGCTAAGTAATCTATAAACTCTTGACTCAGGTATTCACCACCTCTATCGGATCGAAGAGCTTTAATCTTCTTTCCAAGTTGCAACTCTACTTCTACTTTACTTTGAATGTTTCAAATACCTCATGTTTATGTTTAAGTAAATAAACATAACCATAACGGCTGTAATCATCCGTAAATGTTAAGAAGTAGCTAGCACCTCTTCTTGACACATGTCTAAGTGGTCCACACACATCTGTGTGAATAAGACCAAGTATATCATTAGCCCTTTCAATCCTATTTTTAAAGGGTTTCTTTGTCATCTTCCCAGCAATGCAAGATTCGCACTTATCAAATGATTCATCATTGATCTTTTCTAATAGCCCATCATGTTGCAACATTTTCATGCGATCTTTGCCAATGTGAGCAAGTCGACAATGCCAAAGATAATAGGAATCCAGACCTTTCTTGACTCTCTTACTATTGATGCTATACATTGAATTATTTTTAACAAAAGCATTATCATTATCATTCATATCAATTTCAAATACACCATTCACAGCAATATCATTAAAATAAAACACCATTTAAAGAAACTGAAATTCCATTGCTAGAAATAGTATGATGAAAACCAAGGTTCAACAAACATGAAAATGAAATTACACCTCTAACAATTGACGGTGCATAATGACAATTATTTAAGGATAGTACTAAGCCCGAAGGCAACACTAAATCATAAACTCCTATAGCTTCAACTCCTGCATGCGCTCCGTTACCAACGTGCAAGAATTGTTGTCTATAGGCCAGCTTTCTCTCAACTCTAAACCCCTGCAAGGTATTGCAAATATGAATGCCACATCCCGTATCATATACCCATGAATTCAATTTAGGAGTAAGAGTGAATAATTCAATCATAAAGAACGCACCTGATGAACTGGGGTTACCAGTTTCATTCCCCTGCTTCTTGAGTCGCAAGTCATGAATGTAGAGAGGGCAATTGCGCTTCCAATGGCCCTTTTCATGACAATGGTGACATGCCTGATCCTTCTTGTTTGGCGGATTCACCTTGTTCTGCTTAGGCTGATGTTGCTTCATCTTGGGTTGAGGTTGATAGGCCATGACCTGCTTGCCTTTGTTACCTTTCCCTTTGCCTTTGTTCACATGCAATTTCTTCTGGATTCTCCCCCTTGAATCGCCAACACTTGCGGGGTAGGAGTCTTGACCTTGGCTGGTAGACTTTTCTCATAATCAACAAGCAATGCGAGTAATTCTGAGACTGTCTTCCCCGAGCAGTGCATGTTGAAATTCTGCACAAAACCAGCAAAGTCCTTGTTAAGGGCCCTGTTGATCAAGTGCACTTGCACATTCTCGGGGTAACCAAATCCAATTCTGTGAAGCTGATCAAAAGATTCCTTCATCTCAGTCACATAATCTTCAACTGGTTTGCCATCACCATACTTGCAGTTATGTAGCTTGTCAAGTTCATCATACAATTCAACTGCAAGTGGTTTCTCATAAGACTACTTAAGTACCTCAAGCATATCTTTAGGGAAAAAGTACTCAAACTTCTTTTGTAACTGAGCACTCATGCTAGTGAGCATTAAACAAGCAACCTCATTAAACTTAGCATGCTTTTCCCTCCACTCAGCCTTAACTGCTTCTTCTGCATCAGCAGCAGGCTCAGCTGGACATTCTTCAGTCAAGAAATTGAGCTTACCGGTCGCCCTCAAGACAATTCTAAGCGAACGGTGCCAATCATTGAAATTCTTTCCAGTCAATTTTTCTCTCTCAAGATGGCTCTTGAAAGCAGAAATCACATATGGGTTATCGGGTTGAGCCATATCTACAGATAAAAGTTCAAACATTAATATTTTCGATAATAAATATCTTCAAGAAAATAAAATACCCATAGCTATATTCATATAACCACCAAAATTTTCTTGAAAACTAGGATCCAACTTTACATAGTTCCACCACATCAGTTGATCTGCTAGTGGTGAAAGTACAAAAGATGGTAATCTGTCGAACAATAATTGGCAAACAAGATTTCCAATTCCTAGATCATTATGGGATTTACTTCAAATTGATTCATCAATTTGCCTTGTAAGCATGTTTCATCCCATCTCATGCCTTAAGTTCTAGGTCTCACGCACAACTTAATTAAGTCGTCTACCTTAAAAACTGTAAAATTACAATTATGGTCTCACGCGTTAAAAGAATTTTCCCTTGTTATAGTAATTTAGCCTAGGTCTCACGTTTACTAAATCAAAATTCCAAGTGTTCCTTATAGATAGATGGCATGTAACTTAAATTATAAGGGTATTCAATTTTGATATGTAAATCAAAATATGTATCAAGATGCATGCATTCATCTTTATAGCATAAGTTTTCAAAACCTTTTTATTACCAATTCGTGAAATTAATACACAAAGTTTTACTTGAGGTTTAATAAACCCTAAGATGACTTTCTAAAATTATGATTATAAAAGTATTTCGTTTAAGACATATTAAAGATTGTGATAACCAAGGCAGACTATAAGGCTCTTTTCAAAGCCTTCAAATCACGATTATGAATATCGTCTTAAAGGACTTAATTTTAAAATCATATTTGTACAAAACATCAATCAAGCAAAAGTTTATGGATTCAATCTCAAAATCATGTAATAAAGTATGAATCTTGCTAGTATCGCCTTGGAGCGAATTACCATGCGAAGCGAACCGTTGTTGGCATCTAAGACTCCGCAAGATTCAATTTTTATTACTTAGGGTTTCACAATTATTAGTCCATATTATTTTCTTTTATGAAAATCACCCTTTTTATTGCTTACAACTAGTCCAACAATTAAGAAACAATAAAAAGACAAGTAATTTAAAGAAAAATAAACAACTAATAATAATAACGTGAAACAATTAGCCACATGCAAACCTTGTTAAAAAAATCCTAATAAAATCAATTCTAGGTATAATAACGCATGTAATCAACTAAGGCCTTCTCCTCTTGATGGAGGAGAGTCACATAAATTGACGAATCAATTGCGTAAGCCAAAATCAATATACACACCACATAGCATATAAATTGATTTTAATATATATTAATTGGAGACTTCCCCAATTTTAGATCTATATAAAACATGTGACAAATAAATCAAAACATCAAGATCCAAGACTAACATGCATGTTTCGTCATGGATTAAACCTAACAATTAGGACATAGGTCAGAAGTACGTTCACATAACCGGTTAAAGACCTAGGGTTTCTATGTGATTACAATTTAATCAAGAAAACCACAAACCCTAATTAGGGTTTTAGGTGGAAAATCGACCCCCCCCCCCCCCCCAAAAAAAAATTAGGGTTAGGGTTTAAATTTTATAAAAAAAAAATTAAAGAAAAACCCTAGATAAAAACATGTATCTAAAACAATTAAAGATCCGATTTTTATTACGTTTTAGTAATCAATTACATGTTATACATGGCTCGTGATGCCACTGTTAGAGTTTGACAATCAATAATCACATTATGCGGAAGCTAGGATCAATTATAACACGTATAAAAATAACTAAAACATAAATAGTAACGTACCCGAAGCACTTCAATAAACCTTGAACTTGTGTAAATTAGATCAATGATAAACCCCTTACCGTTTTGTTTATCGATCTCTTGATAATTACTATAGTGAGTAATTACCTCGTTCTTGTACACACAAACTACCAACGAATAAAGGGTTATGCAAGTAAACGAAAACACTAGTTTTGCTTTGCAAAAAATCGACCCAAAACCCTTTGTGGGGTTGTGTGCCGATCGGCCAAGAAAGAAAAGGAGACAAGAAAAACTTTTAGGGTTTTGTGTGTGTGCACAAAAGATGTGAATGTCTAACCCTTGGCCTTGTATTTATACTAGATGTAATCGTGGGGAACAAGCAAGCATGGATCGACCCTATTGGGTTGGGTCGACCGGCCATACACCCTCCAAGGGTGTTCCGGATCCTTCTTGTCTTTCAAATTACATTCTAGTCCTTGTTCTTTCGTTACTAACGATAGTTAATACTTACATTTAATATTTAACGATCATTTAGTCCCTCAAGTGTTTATAAATATATATATACGATAAATTTAACATATATAATATATATATATATATATATATATATATATATATATATATATATATATATATATTATACTTTATTCTTGTTTGTAATATGTGCAATCCCGAGGTCTCGGGTTCGATACTAGTCATTTACTTATTAATATTTATACGTAACTTTTAATAGTTTCATCTTAAACTAGGGTTAATTTATAGGCTTAAGCGACAAAGATATGATCTCTAGTGACAAAAAATAAATAATATAAATAAATAAATAATCACTTAGTACTTCATTATAAACCATAACAAACATATATGAGCAGTCTGTGCAAAATATTCAAAAGCAAAACATAGCCAAATGGTTAAACTTCTTAGAAGAACAAGACCTAACAGCAATAAATAACAACTAAACTATTTATTTGAAACAACTGAACTTTTTTCCACCATTATAAACCCGTCTTCAGTTTCTGTTTCCCATTCAAGTTTTTCAGAATTGTAGAGCCACTTTAAAAGAGGGTGTTCTTCCGGAGGAAGGCTGTCATGATAATTTACTTCAATCGAAGGAGTCGCGCTATAAGGGAAAGGTTTTGGATGACCAATGATATCACATTGAGTACGAATCACATCTAGATTGAGAACTTTGATGACCCTACACAAAATAATTAGAAGAAAAAGAAATCATAAGAGATGCATGTAAATGAATACACTCAAGAGTATCAGAAACAAAACAAAAGGTTTATAACTACTCTTTAAAGTTCAATAAGATATTAATTGATTTAGAATCTCCATTAACGTTCGGTACGTTGACATGTTTGATCCTCAAATTTTTAGTTTCGTGTACACTTTATAATATGCATGCTCCATATAAAACATACATTAAATTATTAATTTTTTTTATAAAATAAGCACAAAAGAAATATATAATAATTACTTACGTGGTGACGTTGTCTACACTCGTACGTAGATATTCATCTAATCGAACAATGGAACCTTCCTCCAACTGCTTTGATTTCTTCAACGTGCAATCAGCATAAACTTCATGAAAATATAAACCATCCGATAACAGAAGTTTGTATTTGTGCGTTTCCATCTTTTTAACCTCTATCACTTGAACCACCGGGTTGGGATTAGTCATTCTGGATTCGAAGGTTTTCAGCTCCCTTATTGGTCTAAGGGTAAGATCTAAAGCCATGATATCAGGGATCACGTCTAGATCAAGAATTTTAATGACGCTGCACATGCAAAATAATTGGAAGAAAAAGAAATCATAAGAGATGCATGTATATGAATACACTTAAGATCGAGTATCAAAGAAACGAAACAAAACAAAAAGTGAGAATGTGATATTAATTGATGGTCTAAAAACATAATCACTTAGACAGACAGATAAAATTGTAAGAGTTAAGCTGGTGCATGTTTGGGTAAACTTTTTGAACTAACTCTTCAATTCGCAGAAAGCTATTGTTACAAGCAATTTAAAAAGTACAATAAGCAAATTGTAACAAGTATTTGGATATCGTAGTGTTTAGATAAAACGAACTAAATATCAAAATCTCAAACTAGATACAGTTATTTTTTACATTCATCTTTAGCATAAACACCTTTAAAGATAAATATATATGATGATGTTTCTAAATTCAAAATCTCAATTATTTATTGACAAATTGATATACTCCGTACTACGTAACTCTTTAAAGAATGTACTGTGATAAACTTTAGACGGAGTTTGCATGTTTGTAGTATGTCCCATTTAAAAAACGTCTCAAATTCTTAAATTATAAGATAAGCACAATTAAAGAAAGATACATTAATTAATTACTTACGTGGTGTTGTCTACACTCGTACGTAGATATTCCGCCAGTCGAACAACAGAACCTTCCTCCAACTGCTTTGATTTTTTCAACGAACAATCAACATATGCGTCATGGCAATCTGAACCATCCGATAACAGAAGTTTGTATTTGTGCCTTTCCGTCTTTTCAATTCGTTTCACTTGAACCACCGGCTTCGAATTAGTCTTTGTAGATTTGAAGGTTGCCAGATTCTTTATTGGTGTAAGCTTAGGTAAAGCCATGACTTTGATTGGATGAAGATTGAAGAATCGTGTTTAGGGATTTTGGATAAGATTGTAGGTCATGAAACAAAAGCAAGGTAAATATATATATATATATAGGCGATCGTGCATGGTTTCGTAGTACAAAAGGATACAATTAGCCGACTATGTTAACCGACTAGATTAAAAACACTTCCTTAAAATAAAAGTAATGGTTAAACATTCCTTTATTGCAATTTTCCTTCAATCGATGCACAACTTCCTTATTTACATACAAGCAAAGTGCCTGCACGTTGAGGCAGTGGGTACCGTGAAACTAAAAATTTTCGGTCATGAATTACTTTTCGATAATGTGTTTTTCGTGACATATAAAAGCAGTGATCAATTACTTTTCGAGATGTTTAATTTTAAGTAACTTTAAAAAAAATGTTACTTATATTATACTATATAAAAATAGCAAGTTACACCCATGATGCGAAGACAATATAGAAGCAGTAATCGATAATATTATCATGATCGGAAAAATATATAATCAAATAATATTGTTCGGGGTAGTTATATCCAACTAACCCAAAAATTTAAATCAATAAAAACTAACCTTATTTCATAACCCGAATAAATCCGAAATTATACCAAGTAGTTCACTTAATATCACACTTAAAACAAATAAAACATTCGAAACAAGTTATACCCGCACAACAATTCACAAGCCAAGACGTATTTTAATAAGGAATTAGGAAGTCCAATAGAAGCACATTTCATCAATTGTTAAATGTAAGACCAAACACCTAACCTAAATATTTGATTAGCTATTTAAACTAATTACCCAAACAATACAACTAGTCCCTAGTTCATCAAAAAAATAAAAATAAAAAATATGCAGGCACATTGTACTCTCAACAAAAAAATAAATAAAATAAAAAATAACAAAAGAACGCAACAACCAGAATTTAACAAACCAATCACAAACACTAACTTAACTCAAGATCTTAAATATCCTCCGTGCTTATTTCTGTATATTAAACCAAACGAACCACACAACCCTTTCTTCTTATACTAAAACTCACGAAAATACACAAACGTATGTGTGTTCGTACTTTTTCTTTTGAAAGACTGCTTTAAGATCGTTTGTAGGGTCTTTGGTAGGTATTCCTTTGTTGTTTTCTTTGACCGAACTAAAGAAAGAATGAAACGATTTGTTTTTGTTCTTTTCTTTTAAAAAGAAGTTTTGCTTCTAAAGGATATATGAAGAGTTTCTTTTATTTATTCTTTTTCGGAAAAAATCTGTGATGGATAAAAGAGAGCTAAGATCTTGTTAAGATTCTTCTTCTTCTTTTTTTTTTTTTTTTTTACTTTCTTGTTTGAAACTGATTTGTGAGTGGTCTAGATTGTGAGTTGCGGAGTGAACGGTGAGGGTATTGGTAGTGTCTAGTGTTTCTTGGATTGTACTATGTATTAATAAAGTTGTACTTTTCAGTGAGCGAGTATTTTAAGAAAAGTATTAATTGGGTTTCTTGAATTGATGTGTTTGAGGTATTTTAAGAAAGTAATAATCAAAATTCCATTGATTACTTCCTTTATGAGGGGCTAGCTTGCTTTGTAAACATTAAGTATTATTACGAATAGAGGTGGTACATTGTACCAAAAATAAATAAATAGATAAAAATAAAAATAAAAAGTTCTAATTTGTAAAAGATTTTAACACATGTTGTCCACTTTTTTTTTTTTTTTTTTTTTAAGAGCATTTATGACCCATTTAAAAGTTAAATGGGCATTAACGGGCACATATTTTCTTTCAATTGTAGAACATTACAATTGTTTTAAAGAAGAACTTATAAATATAATATATTAATTTTTTAAATATAAATGAGGTGTTACGTTTGATGAATTTATTTTGTCGTTTTGTGTCATTTCTAAAGCAATTTGTATAACATGCACCCGTTTGGCCCGTGCCCGTTAAGCATGTGCCCATTTAAGCTCGTGCTTGCCCGACTCGCCCGTTTACCACCACTACGAAGTTAGAAGTTTTCTTGTCTTTGAAAATGTGTAAACAGTTTCATTCGATGAATGTTGATCGAACTTAGATTCATGGTTACGAGTGCACGGTGCAAGCACCCAACAACACGTCATAGGCAAATTTTTCCTCGACGGTGCCGTCGTTCTGCACCATCACCGGTGCCATTCGCTCGCCAATCGTTTCCTTGGCGGGAAATTCACGACCGTTGTTGGTTTTTTTAGAGTGACTGAGGTATTTTTGTTGATGAGTTATTGATAGTTTGTTGAGATGGGAACCGAATAACATTTATTGGTGCCTCTGCACCTAGCTCTCGATCTAAGGAAAGAAAATACCTTAGCTCTCAAGGCTTCATACTCTCCTCTCACTAGTTCCACATGAGAGAACATGCATAGGTATAAACGTAACTCACAAATAAATGTGGCAAATTTAACACACTTACTTGTAGACATAGACGGAACTTGAACATTTTTTTTGAAGGGGCCGAATTTATTTTGAGCGGGCCGAATCGGAGATTTATTTGTAACCTCAACTAAATTACTCCTAAAACCTATAATATTTACACTAGGTGCCGCAAATTTTGGAGGGTCCGGGACCCTCCTTGCCCCTATATAGTTCCGTCCATGCTTGTAGATTAGTTGGTTTAGATTGTCGTTATTTCTAACTAATCAATTGGTATGGGCGAAATACATAACTAACCTCTAAATGAAACACGTCAACTGTCAAGTGAGTTCAACGACTAGCTACTCAAACCAGTTAAACCTTTAAAATTATCAAAAGTGTATTCAAATGCCAAAAGATCTCTTAAATCGCATTATTAGAAAGGTTAGATTTTTGTGAAAATATAAATCTGAACAATTTTTAAAATTAAGAAACGTGAAGTAAAAAATGGGTTTGTAGGTTGGCTCTATACGACCCAGCATGTTTTGACCTACACTAACATATTACACATCTAACCATAATCCCAACCAGTTAACAAACTAGCAATTCTCTTTCATCATGTGTTATAAAGAATGATGATAAGTAGATCAACATTGTTAGTTATTTCGTGGAAACTAGAAACACAATGGTTTAACTAACTATAGAACAATTCTTTTTCTATAACCCAATAATAAAAAATATAATATCATGCGTACACTTAAGTGAAAGACTTGCTCTCCCCAGGTAACATGAACAAAGGAAACCTCATTGGTTTACCGTTTATAATATCACACATGTATCATACATGAGACTTGAACTCAGGAAGCACATGCGTCCCAACTGAGACTTAAGGCCAAAACCATCTCGATAGTTAGAAGTCATATGGTTAACTTTAGAAAAATCAGCTCAAGAAAATTTTAAAATGAGCAAGTTACACATAATATTACATATTATGCTCACATATACACCTGCATACATTTTGGTGGAGGTTTTTTAGAAGCAGTCACTTACTCTCGGGTAGGGTTGTGATTGTCTAAATCCTGCTTTTCACATACCATTCTCCGCCAAGTTGGGTGGTGTTATTGTTGTTGTTGTAAGTTACACATAATGATCTTGTTGTTGGAACTACAACTAGGTTGACAAGTTTTTGCATATGAAGCAGGATTTACAATCAAACTATGCTTGAATTACAAATACGACTAGAGTAGCTCGTTGTACAACATGTTTGTGTGATTGTTTCTTACTTGGTCAACGAGATCAAAAACATGAAACACTATAAGATTAATACTAATTTTAGAGCAAATATATCAAGAAAACTACATAAAACACATCCAAGCCTTTTATTATAAGTTCCTCCCATTTTGTCATAAGTTCAATTGTTAATAAGATAATCCAAAGGCCATACATTATATACAAAGATTCCACATCAATGCTAACACTCATACCATTTTTAAAATCACCACCATAAACAACTATCAAGATCATCATTATTCAAACGGTCACGTGCTAACCAGGAACATGTGGACCAGGGTAGGACCCATGAACTCGTATTGTTGTCTAGATTGTAGCTAAATCTAGATGTTAATGATCCGCTAGCAACCATATCTTCAGTCGGGTTCACCTATAATTGTAAAACACACTCCTTTAGCATAAGTGATCCACTAACTCAGGGATCTTGGAGGGTTTGGTAGATCACCGTATGTCTATATTTATTTTGAGACAAAACGGACTATAAACAATTGAGTTAACAAAATGGATAGGTAAAAAAAAGTTACATTGTATTTTAGAGCTAGATGAAACCGGTTGAGTTGATCCACAAACATTTTTACCTTTGAAAAATACACCTCGACAACATTTAAAGCATTTTAGCTATTAGAGATCAAAGGTGACCCAAACCAACGAATCCATAAGGCGTGATCTTATCAAGACGACTTCTTTTAGAATTTTCAATAATTTTCCCTTTGTAGTTATTTTTCGACATTCATTTTTATTTTTTCACGACACCTACCAGAAATAGAATTGTCTTTATCAATGGCCTCCTTTGTACTCGATAAATAGTTTTGATTCATCTAAAAATGTGTAGCCACGTACTCATACTCGATAAATATTGAACGACCATGATTAAGGAAAGAAGATACCTTAGCTCTCAAGGCTTTGTAATCTCCTCAGAGTTGTTCCACCTGAGTGAAACATGCATAGATTTAATTAACCGAAACTCACAAATAGACACGGCCATCTCACACACTCGACAGACATGCAAAGTATGTTCAACGGTTAAAATCAATCAAAACTTAAAAAGTCATCTACAATGTATTTAAACGCGAGAAAAACCTCATAAATCGCTTTGTTAAATAGGTTAGATGTTTGTGAAATACATAATTTTATCACATATTTAGATAACAAAGAATAGTTAAAAAGAATATGTTTTTGTGGGTTGGATATATACGAAGGGAAATGATTTAAATGCTAACTCATGTGACTACTTTTGTGCATAATCCATTAATTATTTGACACATGGATTTCATAATTTCTCTCTCCTCAAACTTACCATTGATCTTGCCAAGTATATGGTGATATATTTTAGGCATGTCAATCACTCTCATATACGAATGAACCTGTTTTCACCCATGCTAAAAAAGTTAGACATCTTGACCATACTCTCAAGTCTCACCACATTAAAAAGCTACTGTACCGTGCAATATTTTTCTTTAAACCTTAATTCTTTAGATAAATTGATGATGATTAGTTGATCAACATTGTTAGTTACTGTATTACTTACGTGCTGCTGAAAACCATTATTGTTGTGAACAAAGTCACTAACGCTAGATGTTAATGAGTGTCTAGCAACCAAATCTTCAGCCTCTTTCACCTGTAATAAAAGACACGTTCTTTTCACAACATTGGCTTACTAGCAAACGATGGATTAAAGGGCTTGGTAGAACTATGTGTATTCTTAATTTATTTGAGATCAAACAGGCTATAAAAGGTTGAGGCAACGTGTAAAAAAATTCTTTTAGCTAATTTATTTGATTTTAGTATATCACATCAACCGTTAAAGATCAAACACTACCTAATTCCACAAATTCATAAGGTGCAATAATTGTTGGAAAAATGGTTTACAAAATGAGGTTTTGTAAAACTTTGGACATAATTTAATGTATGTATATGTTACATATATTTATGTTTCTTGGTGGCGTTTTGTTCTCCTCCAAGAGAGCTTTGCAACGAGCTAAAGTATGTCCAAAATAGAGCTAAGATGAATGAGATATCGTGTCTCAAAGTGGAACACAAAATATAGAAAATGGAAGTATCCCACATCGCTTAGAAAAGGAAGTGAAGACTAGTTTATAAGGTAATCCTTGTACTAGCTTTCAAAATCCTTTAGATGAGCTATGCTCCCACTCCTACGTGCGCGCGCGCAAGGGGGGTGCAGATTTTGGGATTTCTGGGCCAAAATGAGTTCGAAGCTACTGAACTCATGCGACCTGTGGACACGAATGCAGCTCAGAAACCTCGCATACGTGCGTATCTTTTTGCTGCAGATTCGGGTTGCTTAATTTCCAGTTTTCTGTGAATCTATTTTTAGAATAGATTAATTTCGTGTTACAAGAGATATACAAATATTATGGCATATATTTTTCGTGTGTGAAAAGCTATGCAAATCAGTTTTGTAAATAACTGATTTGTATAATTCTGGAAGATATATTATCTTGGAGGACAAGATAATTTTTCAGTATAAATATAGCCATAGCCTCGTTCAGTTTGAAACATCCAGAATAACGCAGCTCTTACCAGACGATTTTCCAGCAGCTCTTCGATCAAAAGCACACAAGTTTTCGTGATCTTTCAGGCAAGGTTAGTCAGGTCCGGCTGTACAACAGCTTAGTACGTTGTACCCTGGGAAACAGACGGCGAATCTGTTTTAAGGGAATCGTGTCTAACACGAGCCTCGTGCTTTTACTGCTTTCATTTAATTTACGTTATATAGTGTCTGTCTTCTGCTTCTACTCCATTCTGTCTGTATTTTATTTTCTGTTATTTACATTCTGTTAATTTTATTATTTATTGTAATCTGATTTATTAATAAAAGTGTACACCGTTTCCTACAATAATAACAACTCGACTTCTTTTGAAAAAATTAAAATTTTTGGTTTTTTGAAAATCTTTTTGATTTTTTGGCAAGGCCTATCAAAAATATGTGAACAGGTTATTCAATGAATAATGGACTAAATTTAAATTTATGGTTAAGAAAAAAAAAAATCCCTTAGCTCTTAGAGTTTCCAAAGTTGACAATGTCTCTCGTCACAATTGTTCCTCCTGGGAGAAGCATGCTTTAGTTTAGCCGAAATTCATAAATAAAGGTGACAAATTATTATCTTATATAGCATTTAACAAATAGCTCTAAAAAAATATAGTAAAAAATATCAATACATAAAAGCCAAAACCATTTGAATGGTTAAAAGTCAAACTTGAGCTAAAGAAGCACATGCTTCCCACGGAGACTTAAAGCCAAAACCATTTGAATGGTTAAAAGTCGTTTCGTTAACTTTAGAACAATTATCTCAAGAAAATTTTATGATGAGCAAGTTACACATAATGTTACATATTATGCTCACATATACACTTGCATACATTTTGGTGGTTTTTTTTGAAGCATTCCCTTACCCTCGGATAGGGGTGTGCTTGTCTAAATCCTACCTCGATATACCATGCTCCGCCAAATTGGGTTGTGTTATTAATGTTGTCGTTGTACAACATGTTTGTGTGATTGTTGCTTACTTAGTCAACGAGATCAAATGCACAAAACACTATAATTTAGTTATTAATACTAATTTTAGAGCAAATAAATCAAGAGAACTACATAAAACACAACCAAGCCTTTTATTATAAGTTCCAACCATTTTGCTATAAATTCAAATGTTATTAATTAACATAATCCAAAGGCCATACATCATATAGAAAGCTTACACATCAGTGCTTACACTGATACCATTCTTCAAATCAATCACCGTTAACAACTATCAAGATCATCGTTAAAGTTATTTGAACGATCACGTGCTGACCAGGAACATGTGGACCAGGGTGGGACCCACGAACCGGTATTGTTTTCTAGATTGTAGCTAGATCTAGATGTTAATGATACGCTAGCATCCATATCTTCACTTGGGTTCACCTGTGATCGTAATACACATTCCTTTAGCATAATCGATCCACAAACTCATAGATCTTTGAGGGTTTGGTAGAACCATATGTCTAGATTTATTTTGAGAAAAAATGGACTAGAAACAGTTTAGTTTGCAGAACGGATAGGTCAAAAAAAGGTACATTACATATTTAGATCTAGATGAAACATGTGATCCACAAACATTTTTTGAGTATTTTTGTGGATTGTTATCATAACCTACTTTTTATCTACTAAAAATACACCTAGGCAACACTCAAACCGTTTTAGCTATTAGAGATCAAAGGTGACCAAAACCAACAAATCCATATGGTGCGATAGGATCCTATCAAGACGTCTTCTTTTGGAATTTTCAATAATTTTCCATTTGTAGTTATTTTTTGACATTCATTTTGATTTTTTCACGACACCTACCAGAAATAAAACTGCCTTAATCAGGGGCCTCCTTCGTAACTTTAAGTATCATTGTGAATATGTATTTTTTATAATTTTTTTACACGATAAATATCGAATAAAGTTAGATTTATGATTAAGGAAAGAAGATACCTTAGCTCTCAAGGCTTTGTAATCTTCTCTGAGTTGTTCCACCTGAGTGAGACGTGTCAAGAGTGTTCAGCAACTCAAACCAATCAAAACTCAAAAGTCATCCAACATGAATTCAAAAGCCAAAAAAACCTCATAAATCGCTTTGTTAAATAGGTTAGATTCTCAAGAAAAGTACGATTTCTAGCACGTATTTTGATAATTAAGAAACCTAGTTCAAAAGAATATGTTTATGTGGGTTGGATCTATACGAACCAACCTGTTTTGACCCACGCTAAAAAGGTTAGACATTTTTACCATAATCTCAAATTCGTTACAGAACTACTCTGCAATATTTTTCTTTCAACTTTGCTTAGAAAAATTATAAGTAGATCAACATTGTTATTTAGTATTAATTACCTGCTGCTCAAAACCGTTATTGTTGTGAAAATAGTCGCTAACGGTAGATCTTAATGAGTGCCAAGTAGCCAAATCATCAGCCTCTTTCACCTATAATAAAAGACGTGTTCTTTTCACAACTTTGGCTTACCAGCAAACGCTCGATTAAAAGGTTTGGTAGAACTATTTGTATGCTTACTTTATGTGAGATCAAATAGGCTATAAAAGGTTGAGGCAACGTGTAAAACAAACTCTTTTAGCTTATTTATTTGATTTTAGTACATCACCTAAACCATTAAAGATCGAACGCAACCCAGTTCGACCTTCATAAGGTGCAATAATACCAACTCAAGTTCTTTAAAAAAAAATTGCGTATTTCAAAATTCTTTTTGAATTTTTTGTTGAGGCCTATCAAAAATATGTGAACAGATCGATTATTCAATGAATAATGAACTAAATTTAAATTTGGGTTAAGAAAAAACAATGATACCTTAGCTCTTAGAGTTTCTAAAGTTGACAATGTCTCTTGTCGCAATTGTTCCTCCTGAGAGAAGAATGCTTTAGTTTAGCCGAAATTCTTAAATGAAGGTGACAGATTACCCTTTTTTTTTAGAACGGCAAATCTGTTACACCTACATCACCTATCTCACATGTCTTCAACAAGACTTGAACCCACAACCTATAGGTTGATGGGCCACTCACATACCGCTGTGCCAAGAGGCCTTGGTGACAGATTACCTTTTATAGAGTAGCATTTAGCAAATGTTTTCAATATTCAAAGAGTAGTGCTAATACTTAACAAATAGCTCTAAAAAATATGAATACATACCAAAAATGTTAGTATGAATACATACCAAAAATGTTAGATAGTTCTGAATATAACTTACGGACATTTTTAGCACATCAAATCATTCGTTTTAAATCTTTGTAACGTGATAAAGAGATGTTCTAGTTGACCTAATTAATCTGACTCAACATGCATGTTTCCACCAGTTTTGTACTTGAGGATAAGAAAATCAAACATTGTGCATAAAAAAAAAACATACTTGTTGTCTAAGAGATGTTAGATATGCTTGCTTTCTCATTCTCGAGCGCCTAGCAGATTCTCTATTTGAAACCATCCTGAAACATAGCCAGCCATATTAGTATCAGAAGTAACCAACGTTTCTTTCATGAAACAAAAAATATTACCACCTAATCTTTCTGATATTCATCTGGTCGTCGTTGCTCTTAGCATTACTGGTAATAGGCTCATGAGTTCTGTGATCAGCATCAGCTTCAAATGTTTGATTGGTTAACTTCTCGATATCTTGTTCGGAAGAGGTTCTATTCATGGAAGAATCGTTACATGGTTCTTCTTCTTTTTTGTCATTGTGATTGATAATATTCTGTTAGCAAACATTGTTTCACCAAATCATTGGTCTTTAAGAATTTGGTTAAACAATATGTCTAGCTTTATTCGAGACAAAACGGGCCACATAAAGTATAGAGTAGAGGTAGCAAAACGAATGGGTCAAAATATTAGATGATAAATAAGCCCAATCCCACAAACAGGCTTGGGCTTGGGCTTATTTATCATCCAATACAAAAGTGCTAGGTGAAACGAGGCGGGTTGACTCACAAACACCTTTTCCATATTTTTCACTGAATGCGTTAGATATTATTACGATATTCAGTCGCAATTTTACCTTTATACAAATACACCTTGGCAACATTCAAAATGTTGTTTTTTTTTTTTTTTTTTTTTTTTCTTTTTTTTTTTTAGCAAGTTACCCACTAGAACCATTAAGATCGAAGGTAACCCAAGTCCCAAACCAAGGAATCCATAAGATGCGATCATACCTACTCGACTTCTTTTAGAATCTTATATACCATTTTTAGCTATATTAAGACTCTTATTTTGAGTTTTGACCAGACCTACCAGAAAAAGAAATGCCTATGCGTGAGCACTATTATTCGATGGATACTGAACGAAGTTAGATTAATTGTTAAGAAAAAAGATACCTTAACTCTCAAGGCCTCGTAGTCTCCTCTCACTTGTTCCACCTGAGAGGAACAAGCATAGGTTTAACCGAAACTCACAAATAGACGTGGCGAAATGGACACACTTACTAGCTTAAGTTGATGATAAGTAGATCAACATTGTTAGTTAGTATTACTTACTTGTTGCTCAAAACCAAGCAGGCTAGATGATGACAAGTGACTAGCAACCAAATCTTCTGCCACTTTTATCTATAATAAAAACGAATTCTTTTAGCACATTGCTCACAAGGAAAAGATGGATCTTCAAGTCGTGTTTGATAGTGTTGGAATTATTATATCATGACTATCATATTAATAAACCAAGAACATCAAAGTGAGCATGAGCGGAAGCAATTATAATAGATCGAATAACATGTAATTAATTAATCATTAATTTAAATATTAAGCATACCGTAGTGATTCTAGCCCGAACAAGAATCAATGCAATCTTCCGGAACCAATGAACCAAATTAGGGTTTATAAGGATTATATGAATTACCTCTTACCTTTTTGTAATTCAATCCAAGAATCAAACAATAGTGTGTTTGATTCACGTTCTTGTACACACGTACTAATTCAAGGAAAAGTTTATGCAAGTAATAAACACAAAACAATTTTTAGATGCAAGAAATCGAAACCCTTAGGGGTGTTCGGTTTGATGATCGACCAAGGAAAAGAAGGAGAAGAAAAACCCAAGTTGTGTGTGTACAAGTTATGAGAAAAACCTTCACCTTGGGTTTGCTTATATACTAGACTTTACTTGGAGCTCAAGGCACAAAGGAGGTGGGTAAACCCCCCTTGCCGATCGGTTTTGAAGCCCACATAGGGTTTTCGGAACCTTCTCTTGTTTCCATGTATTGTCTAGTAATTAGTTTCCTAATCTTCGTTTAATAATTAATTAGTCATTAATCAATAATACTAATTATTATTTAATTGTTTTGTGTTTAATAATTAATTATAACATTTTATAAATAATTATTACATTTCCTCTTCATACGTATTGTGTGCAATCCCGTGATCTCAAGTTCGATCCTAACACACGACTATTATTATTTTGTCTATAAAACCAACAGCTCCCACTTAGACATATCATAATAGTGTGATCACATCGATTAGCGTCTTGCAACACGTCGATGCCTCTAGTACAACTTGAGTAAGGCTCCTGGAAAACCTTTTAATGATTTCTCATTATTATTATCCCTTTGTTTCTAATACTACGTTAATAAGGATATGGATCTAGGTCATTCCTTAATTAACCATTCTGTTTCTCGTTCTTAGAAATTGACAAGATTACCAAATCTTTTTGAACCTTTCATAAAAGACCTTGGGCGTGGCCACGCAAACACCTTGACAACCCTACGAGGGGCCCAGCAGTATTAAACTCCAAAAATTAATTTGAATGAACAAATTCTTTATTGACTACAAGCAAAACACACAAACTTTGTAACACTTCCGAAAACAACCCTTATGACTACCAGTTACGTATAGCGTTAAGTTGTTCCACAAAAAATGTACTACATTCATGACCGTTATCTTGTATCTCAAGTCTAAGGATAACTTCTTATGATTTACTTAATGACAAGATCCATAAAGTAACATCATATAGTTGGGATAAGTCCTATATTCAGTATCATCGAATATCATCTGAAATGACATGTCTACGCATCAATATACTTAAGTATATTATATCAACTTCAGATTTGTCTTAATTTAATAATATTCCCATATTATTAACTGACAATGGACAATTCAGAATAACTCTTATTCATGGATTTAAACATGCAAAAATAGGACAACAATAATTAATAACAAAAATAAACATACCAACATACTTTATTTCATTAAAATAATAATTGTTTACAATATCCTTTATCCAAATACTAATCACAGTTATGCATGAAACTACTAGCTAATTTAAGTCCAATTCCATTGGCCAATTCATTAAGCTTCTCTTTCGCCAAAGCCTTAGTGAACGGATCAGCTAAGTTTTCATCTGTGTGAACCTTCAACAGATTTATTTCACCTTCGTCAACCTTTTCACGAACAAAGTGATACTTCCGTAGAAAATGTCTGGTGCCTCTCATGACTCCGGGTTCATTGGCAAATATGATTGCAGCAGAATTGTCACAATACATATTAATAGGTAATTCAATTGAAGGCATAACACCAAGCCCAGAAACGAATTTCCTAATCCAAACAGCCTCCATAGCAGCTTCCGAAGCAGCAATGTATTCAGCTTCTGTTGCAGACATCGCAATTGTACTCTGCTTCTTGCTCCTCCAGTCTACAGCTCCTCCATTGATAACAAAGACATAACCCGTCTGAGACTTCGAATCATCTTTATTACTTTGAAAGGATGCATCACAGAAACCTGTAACACAAAGTTCTGTAGATGGATTTCCACCATATACCAAAAACATATCTTTTGTATTCCTCAAATACTTAAGAATATGTTTAACAGCAATCCAATGTTTTTCACCTGGATTCTGTTGAAATTGACTGGTAATATTTTGAGCAAACGCCACATCTGGCATTGTGCACTTAACCGCATACATAATAGATCCTACAGCCGAAGCATAAGGAACTTTACTCATGCGAGTCACCTCATCAGGTGTTGAAGCACAAAACTCATTACATAAGCCATGTTTTACTTCCATCGGCAAATATCCTTTCTTGGAATTTTGCATATTGAATCTTTTCAATATTTTGTCAATGTAAGCACTTTGACTTAATCCAATTAACCGCCTTGATCTATCTCTATAGATTTTAATTCCCATAATGTATGCAGCTTCTCCTAAATCTTTCATAGAAAAGCACTTTCCAAGATATGCCTTTACTGCTTGCAAACTTGGAATGTCTTTTCCCATGATCAATATGTCATCAACATATAGAATTAGGAAAGTTACATTATCACTCCCACTAGCTTTGTGATACACACATGGCTCATCAAGATTTTGAGTGAATCCAAACTTTTTAATTTCAGCATCAAACCTCTTGTTCCATTGTCGTGATGCTTGCTTTAATCCATAAATGGATCTCTTAAGCTTGCAAACACGATTTGGAAATTCTGGATTTTCAAACCCTTCTGGTTGTGCCATATAGATGTCTTCATCTAGATGACCATTTAAGAAAGCGGTTTTCACATCCATTTGCCAAATCTCATAGTCATAGTACGCTGCTATAGCTATGAGTAGTCTTATAGCTCTTATGTCTGCTACAGGAGAAAATGTCTCCTCGTAATCAATTCCAAAAGTTTGAGTAAAACCTTTAGCAACTAGACGAGCCTTATAAATGTGTGCATATCCATCCATATCAGTCTTGATTTTGTAAAGCCACTTACTCCCAACTACCTTGGCACCAGGAGGTAAGTCAACTTCTTCCCAGACTTCATTGTCATGCATGGATTGTATTTCCCCATCCATAGCAGCTTTCCATTTAGCTTTTTGAGGGCTATTAATGGCAGCTCTATAACTAGTAGGTTCATTAAGATCCCCTAGTGTATGCTGATCGACCTCTACATTAAGACATAGACGGTCAGGAGCTTTCACAGATCTCGCAGATCTGCGAATGGGAATTACTTCAACTTCCGGTGGAGGACCCAGACTTTCCGGTTCTATAGGAAGTGTGCTAGTGTTTTCTGAAGGCAATGCATTATTTAGATCATCTTCTAGATCATATACCCTCCCACTGATTTCTTGAACCACAAATTCACTTTCAAGAAAATCACCATATCTTGCAACAAACACTTTGTTCTCAGGTGGGTAGTAAAAGTAGTAACCCATAGTTTCCTTAGGGTATCCTACAAAAATGCATTTTACAGATCTTTGTTGGAGTTTATCTTGTGAGTCATGTTTAACATACGCCTCACAACCCCAGACCTTTAAATAAGACAAGTTCGGAGCTTTTCCAGTCCATATCTCATATGGTGTCTTATCAACCTTCTTGGTGGGAACCATATTCAAAATACGAACAGCTGATTCAAGAGCATAATCCCAAAAAGACAAAGGAAGATTAGTAAGATTATACATTGATCGAACCTTGTCCAACAATGTACGATTCCTTCTCTCAGATACACCATTTTGTTGTGGAGTATTTGGAGATGTGAGATTCTGGACAATTCCATTCTCAGTTAAGAAATCTTTAAAATCTTGACTAAGGTATTCACCACCTCGATCAGAACGAAGAGCTTTAATCTTCTTTCCCAATTGCAATTCTACTTCTGCTTTGAAAACTTTAAATGTTTCAAACACTTCATGTTTATGTTTAAGTAAATAAACATAACCATAACGGCTGAAATCATCTGTAAAAGTTAAGAAGTAGACAGCACCTCTCCTTGACACATGTCTAAGTGGTCCACATACATCCGTGTGTATTAAACCAAGTAGATCTGAAGCTCTTTCCATATTATTATGAAAAGGTTTCTTCGTCATCTTCCCAGAAATACAAGATTCGCATTTATCAAATGACTCATCATTGATATTATTCAAAAGCCCTTCACGTTTTAGCTTTTGCATGCGAGTCTTGCCTATATGGGCAAGTCTACAGTGCCAAAGGTAAGACGAATTCAAGTCATACTTCATTCTCTTACTTATGCTGTACATCGAATTATTATTATTGTTGGAAGTCACACAATTATTCATATCAATTTCAAACACACCATTCACAGCAACAGCATTAAAATAAAATACACCATTTAAAGAAACAGAAATTTTATTGCCATCAATAGTATGAGAAAAACCAAGATCCAACAAACATGAAAAGGAAACAACACCTCTAATTATAGAAGGTGCATAATGACAATTGTTTAAACAAAGTACTAAACCCGAAGGTAAAACTAAATCAAACATTCCTATGGCTTCAACTGCTGCTTGTGCTCCATTTCCCACATGCAGAAATTGCTCCCCATAAGCTAGTCTCCTTTCCTCTCTAAACCCCTGCAGTGTATTACAAATATTAATACCACATCTAGTATCATATACCCAGGAATTTATTTCACGAGATAAAGTAAATAATTCAATGACAAATAAGTTACCTGAAGTGCTGGCGCCCATGTGCCCAGTCTTCTTAACCTTATTATTTCGCAAGTCATCGAGATAAAGAGGACAATTCATCTTCCAATGGCCCATCACCTTGCAGTAATGGCATCCTTGATCCTTCTTTGGATTATTCTTGATAGGAGGGTTCTTCTTAGGTTGAGGTGGTTGATAAGCCATAACTTGCTTATTCTTATCATCCTTCTTCTTTCCTTTACCCTTCTTCTTGCTCGCATTTGGCTTGTTAATTCTACCCCCTTGTATTGCTAGTACTTGGGGCGTAGGAGCCTTTTGTGGTGTACCTTTCTCATAATCAATGAGCAGTGCGTGCAATTCACTTACAGTCTTCCCCACGCAATGCATATTGAAGTTCCTCACAAAACCACTAAATTCCTTATCAAGGGATCTATTGATTAAGTGCACAGCCATATCATTGTCATAGGGTTTCCCAAGTGTTTGTAGTTGATCCATGTAACTTTTCATTTTCAACACATGAGCACTCACAGGTTCACCAGGACCCTGCTTACAACCATGTAAAGCTTCCATCAAATCGTAAATCTCTACATTTGATGGTTTCTCATAAAGTTTCTTGAGTTCATCAATCATGTCCTTGGGAAAATACTCCTCAAACTGTCTTTGAAGAGCTGTGGACATTCCCCCTAACATCATTGCGGCCACATCAATATGTTCCTTGCAATCAAGATTCCATTTGGCTTTAGCAGCATCAGTTGCTGCCGTGCCTTCAGGTTCAGCAGGACAAGGCGTTTTCAAGATTTCGAGTTGACCAGTCACTCGCAGGACAATCCTTAGTGAACGGTACCAATCATTGAAATTTTTCGAGCCAGTCAATTTTTCTCATTCAAAATAAGTTTTGAACACAGAATGTAAGTTGGTGCTATCAGTTTGAGCCATTTCTACAGATAAAGAAAGTTCAAAACATTAGTATTTTTGATAATACAATTTTTCAAGAAAATTAAAATACCCAAGGAAAATAAATCCATAGAATAATCTTGAAAACTAGGATCCTCCATAAACATAGTTTCATCACATTCAGTTGATCTGCTAGTAATGAAAGTATAATATGAGGTAACTCGTCGTACAAGTAATTGGCATAATATTTGTCCAATTCCTAGATATATGGGATTTACAATCACAAAACATTTGTATTGTAAGCATGTTTAGTCCCCATCTTAATGCCTTGAGTCCAAGTCTCACTTCCTACTCAATTTAAGTCGTCTAACTTAAAAACTGTAAATTCACAAATCCATCACATCAGTTGATCTGCTAGTAATGAATTTATGAAATTTACCTCTCCATTGCAATCTCGCCAAGTCTCACTATGACGTAAATTACAACTTCAAGTGTTCTTAATTAGATGGCATTCAACTTAATTTTATAAGGGTATAACTATTTTGATGTGATCAAAATAATGTATGAAGAAGCATGCATACAACTTCATAACATTGGTTTTACAAAACATTTTTATTACCAATTTGCTAAGAGTAAAATAGCAAAGTTTTGATTGAGGTATCGGGTTCACCAATTAAAGAATAACCATCAATTATCGTCCACTATATCGTACTTTTGCATAAGCCCGAAAGCTTAGTGTTTCGGATAATCATTGTGGAATTGTGGATTATTCACCCTTAAGATGACAATGTACATGTAATGGTTGTTCGGTAAGTCTAATTTACACACAAACGAGCGTTAAGACAGAATGTTGTCTATCTAAGGCCACAATTTAATGCGTTGCCATCCTTATACCCATCTTATAGTGTGTAAACTTCGGTCGAGCCTATTTAACCATTACGTACAAAAACATCATTCAACCAATCCTTTGAAATTTTAACTCTTAAAAACCAAAACAATTTCGCCATTATTTAGTCCGTATTTATTTTTCTATTCAAAAAAATTACCCTTTTCGTTTATATAAACATGTCTCACACAATAAATAAACAAAACAAGTAATAAGTAATAAAAAATAAAACAACTAAATAAACACATATACATAATCATAACAATTAAATATGTATAAAACATGTAGCCACATGCAAATCTTATTGAAAAGTCCTATTAATAATCAAATCTAGGCGTATAACGTATTAATTCAATTAGGGCTTTCTTTTTCTTAGAAACAGAGCCACATACATCGATAAATCGATTGCGTAAGCCAAAATTAAATAAATACCACATAGCACATAATTGATTACTTAATATTGGAGTCTTCCCCAATTCGACATCTATAAAATTTACATGTTTTAATATAACTTAACCATTAATATATATAAGCAATTTAAACAATTTAAATAACACAATAAAAAAATCCATGCAAATATGCACTTTTTCATGGATTTAGCTTAACAATTAACATATTGCACCAAGATCGTTTACTAAAACGCATAACAATTACATGACATCTTAGGGTTTCTAATTAGGTTTTAATAAAATTAAAAGCAAAACCCTAAAAACCCCTAAAGGTCAATCGACCCAAAAATTAGGGTTAGGGAAAAAACATAAACCCTAAAAAAAAACATGTAACTATACGAATCAAATCCAATTTTTATGCGTTGCGATAATTAATTACACATTATAACGGCTCTAGATGCCACTGTTGGAATTATTATATCATGACTATCATATTAATAAACCAAGAACATCAAAGTGAGCATGAGCGGAAGCAATTATAATAGATCGAATAACATGTAATTAATTAATCATTAATTTAAATAGTAAACATACCGTAGTGATTCTAGCCCGAACAAAAATCAATGCAATCTTCCGGAACCAATGAACCAAATTAGGGTTTATAAGGATTATATAAATTACCCCTTACCTTTTTGTAATTCAATCCAAGAATCAAACAATAGTGTGTTTGATTCACGTTCTTATACACACGTACTAATTCAAGGAAAAGTTTATGCAAGTAATAAACACAAAACAATTTTTAGATGCAAGAAATCGAAACCCTTAGGGGTGTTCGGTTTGATGATCGACCAAGGAAAAGAAGGAGAAGAAAAACCCAAGTTGTGTGTGTACAAGTTATGAGAAAAACCTTCACCTTGGGTTTGCTTATATACTAGACTTTACTTGGAGCTCAAGGCACAAAGGAGGTGGGTAAACCCCCCTTGCCGATCGGTTTTGAAGCCCACATAGGGTTTCCGGAACCTTCTCTTGTTTTCATGTATTGTCTAGTAATTAGTTTCCTAATCTTCGTTTAATAATTAATTAGTCATTAATCAATAATACTAATTATTATTTAATTGTTTTGTGTTTAATAATTAATTATAACATTTTATAAATAATTATTACATTTCCTCTTCATACGTATTGTGTGCAATCCCGTGATCTCAAGTTCGATCCTAACACACGACTATTATTATTTTGTCTATAAAACCAACAGATAGAACCACATGTCTAGCTTTTTTGGTAGAACCACATGGTTAAGAAATGAAGATACCTTAGCTCTCAAAGTTTCCACAGTTGACAAAGTCTCTCGTCGCAATTGTTCCACCTGGGAGGAGCATGCCCAGCTAGTTTAGCCGAACTCGTGAATAAATGTGACAACTTACCTTATATAATAAAAATTATGATCAATACATGCGTACTTAATTACTGCACACTGGTTACCTACTAAACTCATAAAAATCATCAATAGTCCCAAACAATTTTGTTTACAGTTATGACGCACAAGTGAATTTGGTTACTCAAAAAGGATCGGATAAGAGATTTTATTGTGTAAACAATACAAGCTAGAACCTCATCTAAAGGTGAACCCAATTAAGATGAGGAGCTTTAACTAGTTTGTTCGACTATAAAACCTCGTAATTGAATGCATGCATGGTAACTCATCAAGGTTATATCTATGCGTTTATTTCTTTCATTTTCCTATGTGGGATTGATTATGGATGTACCACAAAAACAAAATGATTACACATAAATTCTTTGTATACTTTTTGGCGCATTACTAAAGCTATATATGTTAACCTTATTTGACACATTTACATTGATTAATTTGGATTATTACTATTGCTATTCATCTCCGGGTCAAACGGTATAAGCTAAATGGTTAATCTATCAGGAAACATGTCAAACGATTTGAATGGTTCAAACTAGTAACCAAAAACTAGAAATTCATCCAAAGTGTATTCCAAAGCCTAAAAATCTCTTTAACTCGCTTTAATTATTACAATAGATATTATTTCGATCTCAATATAACTTAAGAACATTTTTAGCGCATCATTCATTTTAAATCTTTGTAACGCGGATAAAGAAACATGTGTTCTAGTTAGCCCAATCTGACTCTAATCTATTCCAAACCTGTTAAAAAAAGTTAAAAAACTAACATTTTCTTTCAATATTGTAATGAAAAAATTAGAATAAGTAGATCAACTTAACATTGTTGGTAGAATACTTACATGTTCCTCAAGAGCTTCTAAATGTGCTTGTTTTCTTTTTCTCGAGCGCCTAGCAGATTCTCTCATCGAAACCATCCTGAAACATAGCCAGCCATATAAGTAGCAAAAGTGTCCAACTTTTCTTTCATAACTTTATAAAACAAAAAATCTTACCTCTTGATCTTTCTAATATCCATCTGGCCGTCGATGCTTCTAATATCCATCTGGCCGTCGGTGCTCTCAGTATCATCGATAATAGGGTCATGAGTTCGGTGGTCAACGCCACCTTCAAATGATGGATTGATTAACTTCTCGATATCATGTTTAGAAGAGGTTCTGCCCATGGAAGAATCATTATTGCCATTGTTATTGTAAGTATTATCCATGATGATTTGTGTGTGACATTAAATTGAATGAGTTAGATAGTGATTTATAATTTATAATATCATGTTTGTAAAAAAGTTGTTAGGGTTTATCTTTATAGTTTCTTCACCTCTAAGGATTTGCAAAGATTGGAGCAAGCATTGTACGAGGAAAAGATTAAAAATGGCTTTATCAAAAGTTAAATAAAAACACGTATGCATCAACTCAGACTCAAAGCAAAACTTTTTGATTGAGGCTTACTCATATATTGAAAGTCATTTGGTTAACTTTAGAACTGTAATATTTGTATGAATTGAAAGAAGTAATACAAAATGGTAGTATTGCAAATAAAGAGTTAAAAAGTTGTACATAAAAGGTTAGCTATTGAGCTATAATGAAGCTAAAAAGAAAAAGAAAAAACTAGTATTGAAAGTCCTACACCAAACTAGATTGGGCTTTTCCTGGGCTGCTAACCCAACTAACAAGTAAACTTCTACGATGTATGGGGAGGTTGAGACGTAAACAGTCTTACCCCTACTTAAGGTAGAGAGGCTGCTTCCGATTCTACAAAAAGCAGAAAAGGACCTCCGGCCTTGCAAGGGGTGAGGATCAAAACTTTGACCTCTGTCTAGAGGCAAGGGTGATAACCACTTGATCCAACCTTGCTCTTTTTAACCCAACTAAGAAGTGATGAAACTAAATCGGTTTGTCAAACGTAATAGATTTACATTTAAAAAAAAAAAAAAAAAAAAAAAAAGACTTTCATTTTCACTTGAATTTATAACACTATTACAACTTGAATTTAAATAATAATTAAAGAATATAAAACTGTTAAACAATTCACTTTTTAATTCGTTAAAAACAAAATCTTTAAACGGCAACCGCAAACATCCTTTTCATGATTTATCATCACCGAGCTTTTTCTTACTAATACAACCAATTTTTCCCATTTGCTAATTTTTTATTGTATCACCTTTTTTTTAAAAATCATACATGTTCATATTTGTCTAAACTTTAAATTAGTGTCGTAAAGAAACTGAACGTTCAATTCATAGTTCATGAATCAAGCGATGAAAAGTTTGTTTATGATTGTTTAGATATTAATTGAACGAACATGAACAAAATTGTGTGTTCGTTTAGTTAATGAACAAACATGAACACAAGTTTTCTTTCGATCATTTATGTTCGTAGACGTTTGATATATTATGCATCTGTTTATGTATTTTATTGATTTTTGTTTGAATATCATATATTTTTATAAAAACTTTGTAGTAAAATAGTCATATCTAGACAAAGGAAACACATATAAAAGAAATGTTATATAAAATCAGGTTCTGAGAAATTGAAAAATGTGAAAAATCATTAAAAAAAAATCAATTTGTGACCTTTGAATCTTTTACGGAGTATTTATTTATTTATCTCTATCACTCATAAAATAAATTTGCCTATTTTTGAAAACTTAAAATCTCTTAAAAATCAGTAAAGTTGATTCTTCCAAATATCCTTTAAAATAATTAACTTGCATTGTATTAATAGAAACTTTAAAGACATTTTATTAATAAAAACTTTGGAGATTTATGTAAACCTGAATTTAAATTTTAACATGATGAAGTACATGTTTTTCATTATATACTCAAAGTATGTATGCTTAAATAATTTGAACTTGTAAAACATGATCATGTTATATGTTTTTCATTATAAACTCAAAGTCATGACAGATCAATATGAGGTACCATTGTTTTACCAAAACACAAGTATAATTATCTATCGCTTTAAACCGTCGTGCTACGCGGGTATTCGTCTAGTTTGTAAAAATGTTGTTTTGGTTGTCTAGAAACAAATTCATGATTCAAGACTCCCTTGATTCATTATATTTGCATAATCTTACAAAGTGTAAAAATGTTGAATCAGTTTACAAATTTAGTGCATCAACATTTAATTGGTCACTTCCCCTAAAGCGGGCGACTTGAACACTCTTCTGAGCATGTCACAGAGTTAGCAACTTTCCAAAGCGGGCCGAGACTCTCCAGATCAAGTCACTACTCTCCTGATCAAGTCATTGAGTTAGCAGCTTCTCAAAACGGGTGGACTTTCTCCTGATCATGTCACCGAGTCACTGCATTAGCAGTTGAACATTGTATTCTAACAGATTATCCTTGGTGTAGAACGTGTGAGCCAGTTAACGAAGTGTGCAAGGAAACACTTATGGTAATCGTTGTAAATAGTCTAAGATTTTGTATGAATTCTAAATGAACATACATGCAGGACGGTATACAAGTTGCCGTTTAAAGTTGCAATAAAAAAGACAAACGTATAATATAACGAATGTAGGGAAATGTCGTCGTCATAGGTCCCAGTATTAAGGTTTTTTAATGTCCTCACTGAAAAACATACGCGTATATCCTGTAGCGTAACCTTGATTGCATATGTTTTTTTATAAGTATTCATAGTATATTATGTTTGACTTTCAGATGGCCAAGCTTTTGTTAATGATGGTTTAGTTATTGTCTATATCTTTATGTTTTGTCTTACAACTGTAGGCAACAAGCTTATAACAGTTGTCGATCAGTTTAATATTCGGTTGAGCACGAAAGAGTTATATGGAGATGGAGGGACTAGTTTATTCAGATTTCTATAGAAACATGAGTGAGGAAATATTCATAAGAACGTTGATGGAAAGTTCAGTTGGAGTACCAATTCCAACCATGGAGATGCGCGGGTTTAAGAATCTTTCTAATAGTTTTCGTGCTGATAGCGAGGAGCTCTTCAAAAACTGGCTCACAACAGGAGAAGTAAGATGTACTAATTTATAGCATTCATAGTCTAATATTTGGCATGCCAAACTGCTTTAAAACAATTTCACCCAAAAATATTTGATAAGCACTTTCACTAATACAGTCTTATAGACTCAAAATAAGCACATAAGCAGTGTTTGGGAGTGCTTATTTCATACTGCTAAATTGCAGATAAGCATTTAATAAAGCAATCCCAAACAGTCTCTTACCTCATAGTTTTTCTTCGTCGTAGTTTGCCATCGTAATTTTATTTAATCTCTATTAGTGCTATCATGTAGCTTCACTAATGTCATTATCGTCTTCTTACGTACTAACCTGTGATTTTGGTTGCTAGAATCAAGGCTATGATTCTACGAGCTTAGTTCATAATCGTCCTCAACAACTATCAAGGTCAATTGATACTCCCTGCCTCATGTTTAATCAAATACAACCAACATATCATAACAGGTACCAGTTTTTTAAAACTTAACACGTTACTTACTATATCGCCACACTACTTAATTCAGGATGCTTGCTGACCAAGTTAGTTTACCTAGTTACCAAAGCTCTTCGGAAGTTGGTGAATTATGTGGTACACATGAACATTCAATCAGGTAGTTATGACCCAGTTGTAATTTAGATAGTGAACTATGTGGCACACATGACACTCCTGTTTGGGATTTTTTTTTTTTTTTTTTTTTTTTTTTTTGTAATGTCAGCTATGATAAATTTTTCTTTTTTTTCTCTGTCATTAGGATTGCAGAAGAAAGGGGGTTGCAAGCTAGCAATTTGCATTTGGCTAAGGTTTGTTAACATAAGACTGTACAAATATATCGATCAGCGGTTCTTTGGGTGGTCTAAACTCTAAAGTTTCAATTATGGATGCAGGCATGGTTTAATAGTTCCCAACCGATGACCAGAAGTCGTTCATCTGAATTAAGGTAATATAGCTCTAAGATTCATGTAGAGAACTAGAGATAGCAAATTTCAACTTCGTTACATATAAATGGATCGATACGGGTTACGTTTGATGTCTGATAGATCCAACAAATATAAAGGAAAAAAAAGGGTCAAATCTGAACAAACGCCACCCGACCCGTATCGGCTTGTACTAAGATAACCCGTCTTGACCCGTTACACAACTAACATCTAAGACTAACCTCGACCTCTACCTTTAATTAATTTATATGATGTTTACAGGAGGAAGTATGTTACAATGCAGAACTCACAGACATTAATCGGTATAGAAGCAATGCATACCGGATCAACCCTTTCAATCAAACAATCGAAACAAGATTTTGATATCCCAAATCAGTCTACTGATTTCATATCCACATCAAATTCATTATCATCTACTAATAACGACCCCCACGCTGATAACGTTTCTTCTGTTGTGAGCATTCTAAAGGATACATTAGAACGCAAGAAACACGTAAACAACATTGAGAACCACTATTCAAATTCCAACCAAGTGCATGGACGTCATATTGATGATCCTGTTTTAATACAAGGACTTCAAGGAGCTATGGATGCTGACATGGAGGGTTTTGTTGTTCCCGCAAATTTTATGCGAATGAATGTTGTGTCTCGAGAAGGTTCACAAAGTGAATCTTCGGCTGCAGCACCTGTGTTTTCAACTGGTCTTGATGTGTCCAACAGACAAAGCAACTCGGGTCAATCACCAAGTGTTTGTGGGAGTCCAAAGAAGCTTGTTGTATATGGAAAGTGTAGAGAAAACAGAAGTGTAGCTAAAGGTACAGGTAAAGTTGATGTCAACTCTTTATGTTTTTGGCCTTAAGGACTGACGTAGCTATTCAAGTACTCCTTGTTTATGCAACACTTAGTTTCTTTTTCTTCTTGCAATGTCTAGTTAATAAGAAATATAGCTTATTTAACACAGTTTGTTACAACTATCTGAAGAAAATGATATTATGTAACCATTCATAACTATCTTATCAAATGCAGGAGACAGAGGAGATCCCACGAAGAAGCGCAGGGTGGAAAGATCAAAAAGGTAAGTACCGCCAACTTCCACCTTCGGGCAGTACCTGATCTACTTTTCGATATCCTTTATGAAAGTATTCCTTATAAGTCATGTATAGACAGAAGATTCAGGCTTTTGTTTCACTGATGTATGGTAATGTAGAATGGCAGAAGCAAAGAAAAAAACACAAACTCCAGCAACTTCATCAGACATACAGTCCATTTTGAATCGTTGTGAAATTCTCGAAAAGGAAGTGCGGTCACTCAAACTTAACCTAGCTTTCATGAACAGGTACAAAGACACATTATATCACCGTAATTATAAATGTTGAACTATCTACACGCATATACAAGTGACAATTCTTAAGTAGCTATTATGTACAAATCATTTCAGGAAGGATTCAGAACAGACCAAGCGGATTGAAGAGCTCCAACAGCAAAATGAGGATATGGGAGATGAAAAGGAGCGTCTTTTAGAAGAGATCGAGAGGATCTTGTCTCGACAAGATAAACTGTGATCAAGCCTTCATTCTGTCTTTCCAACTGTTATATGCCCCGGACAAATTAGGTGCAACTTAACGATAAAATTTCTTTGACATAATTAAAAGTAGAGCAGAAACTAAAGGCGCTCATGCAGATTTTGGTTTACAATACAAACACCATCCTTCTAATTACCTCAACAATACCTAATCCTTCCTAAAACGAGGCATGGCGGAGGTGCGACGTAGACAATCATACCTCTATCCGAGGGTAGCAAGAGTGTTATGTAATTTAACCATCCTTCTAGTTATGCAGTAATATTTCCAATTGCAACCAATCAAATTGTGTTTTCTTTTTTCAATTGTGTTCTCAACATGTAATGTGGATGCGTTTTGCCAATGAATCATGTCTGCAAATGGCAGGATTGTAACCGAACTTGAATTTTACTAAGATCAGAATTTTAGTTTTTTGTCCATTCAAGCATCAAATTAAAACAAGGTCAACTCATATGTGGGACATTCTAAGAATGGTTTATGTTTGCAAAGACTAAATCAGTTGATTAAACAATCAAACATAGCCCCGCACCATAAGCAATATAGCATGATGCTGTGCCTTATGATCGTAGGCAACAAACCCCACGCCTAGAGCAATATAGCATGATGATATGGCTTATGATCGTAGAACACTTGGTCAAAGGATCCTACGCTCAAGGTGTAGCTCCAGGCTCTAGCCTTCGTGTCTTAGAAGGCGTAATGCTATGCCACAGGGCACTGGCTGGTCACACATTACGCTCCCAAAAGCATAGCCTAACACTTGCCCATCAATTTGTACATATATTTCTGGCCTATTAGGCTCGATGTACATATAGACGCTATTTGTTACAGGTAACAAATCAATGTAAACGAACCTACACCTTATTTTAAACCATGTATAATTATCATAATCAACCATATTGGTTCTACTTCTGTACAACAGATACTTGATTCTTTATGTTGAACCACAACATATTGCACTTGTATTTTTACATTTAAAATTTGTGGAAAAAACTAACACTTCTACAAAAAAGACAAGTGTTGCATATACCTTTTCTATGTATGAGCACAGAAGATATCCAAGAGACCGAGCTTTTCCGAATACTGCATCGCTAACCAACAGACAATAGAAAAATATGCTACAAGGAAACAAGCTCGCCTCAAACGATTTAGATGGATAGCTTTGAATTGCATCCCCAACCGAGATTTCAGCAGATATAGCATTCTACCCAACGCAACTGTGAGTATTGAAGTCATAAAACCACTAATTGCTCCAACTATGGCTTCCCATCTCAAGTACCTGCCTTTTCCTCGACCAGTTTGAGAAAACCAAGACATTAACATCTCACTCGACCTACAAAATCAGGGGGAAAAAACACGTGTTAAGTGTTTGTTCGTCTAAATTGTTTTCCTCTATTCTCCATTCCGTGTTTTGTGGGTCTCATATTAGATCAAAGGGACCCACAATCATGTCTCAACTCTTGTCACATCGCATAAACAAGATCCACAAAATGAAAATATCAGATGCAATGCCGCACACACAAAGGGAAAAGAGCTAGCCATTATGCAAAAAGCACAAGGATTTATATTCTGGATTACTAAACAAGTAGGGTTGGATCAGTTGGAAAACCCCTTGCCTCTTAACCTAGAGGTCAAGGGTTCGATCCTCACTCCCTACAAAAGGCCGGAGGTCCTTTCTACCTTAGGTAGAACCGGAAGCAGCCTCTCTACCTTAGGTAGGGGTATGGTTGTCTACATCTCAACCTCCCCCATACACCGTGGAAGACGGTATTGGGACCCATAACCCGTGGAAGACGGTATTGGGAGTTACTTTACTTTTTTATCTAAGGTTTCCAAATCAATAGGTAAGGGTTAAATAGGCAGTTGACTACTGAAAAGCCGCATTAAATGCACATATCTTAACTTGTGTGTTTTTTGTTGGTGGAAAGATATTATGGGACAGAGAGAGTAAACATCATATAAAAAATTGTGTGTAAGAGAATATATAAATAACTAATCAACTCACAGGATAAGATAGCGCTTAAGCATCTCCATCATAGATGGGTGGTCAGCCTGGCAATTAAAGAACTCGTCATAATATAAGTTAAGTTTGGAAACGCCCAATGTATACCAGCAATCATAAGTTTCATTCACCTATTGAAAAAAAAAAAAAAAAAAAAAAAAAAAAAAGAAAAAAGAAAAATGAGATAAGAACAATTGTTGTCCACGACACAACAGAAATAAGTCGATAACATTACCTATATTTTCTTAGCATATGGTAACATTCTGTACAAACTTATAATAGAAATGGTATCAACGTTCACAAATCATGTGAGATAACAAGTCACCAAGAATACCTTGAATTTATCTTTAGCCAACCAAGCACCATTAAAAGTGGGTCTACAATCAGGCGGGAGGGCCTCGTTAGGAGCTTCGGCATATGCCATATGAGGATGACCAGAGTGGTCTGTATATTCAACCTGAGTAGAAGCAAAGCAAATACAGATAAGACAGTGCATCACTCAGTGGATTCTTAAATGCAACGCGGGCATGACATCTACCAATATCTAGCAGTAGAGTCGAGAATATAAGCGGGCCGGCCGGCCGGTTGGGTAATGGGTCAAAAAGATCTGATTTGAAACTGGTCACTGTTTCAGTATGGTAGGAAACGGGCCAGACGTGATTGGGATGACCCACAAACACTTTTTGGTCCACTTTTAGAGTGTTTAATAAACAATTAATGCTTAAATTTACAAAACAACGTCATTACAATAAAATGATAAACCTCGAAATAAAACAATTGAGGAGATTGTATGCATTATGAATATACTTGCACCGACTTTCAAGTCATTCTACTGATTGACCCGTTTCCCTTTTACCTAAAAGTTTTTAACCTATGTGAGATAGATAACAACCAAGATCGACCCACTTGTAATTTAACAGTTGATTGCCACATGTATCCAGAAGCAAGATGATAAAGACACTTAAGGGATGTGTGCAAAAGGTTATTTTTAATTGTTAAATTTTACATTAAAGTATTCTGCATTCATTATCATACAGATATAATCTATGTTTATAAGACATGTAGATTGCAAACACAAAAGACCAGGAACGAAGCTAGGCACTGTTTTGCAATATGGAAACTGCAAACTATGGTTCTATTATATAGAAGAGCTTGAAGTATATACCTCAAATACAGAAGCCCAATAATAATCATAGCGGCATCTGAATTTCTTCTTTTCAGAAGGGTAAAATACATGCTTCGCTTTATAATTTAACAGTCCAAGTTCACAGACTTTTGCTGACCTGAGATCTACACCTGCAAGACATAGAAGAACCATCATATAACCGTAGCTTCCATTTTTGTAATCATACAAGTTATCGCAGTATCTAAACTTCATATAACCATATCTAGATTATACGGTAAGCATGTGAGAGTAACAAATTTAACTAAACACTACAACCAACGGTCAATATTGATTCATTTGCAACTTTGAACTCAGAAGTTCGCTCCATCTAACAGCAAGGGTAAAAGTGTCACTGTTTCTATAATCTAATATTCAGCGTTGACTTGCCGGTCAGGACATGCACTCCCACACAACCTGTCATTTCGGCCCCCTGCCTGCTACCATGGATGGCATGGGAAACCAACACACACGATCAACAAGGTCATATCCCATTAGCTAAAACAGTGACTCTGGAATATCACCACCTATAAGTACACCAGCTCCAACAACCACAACTATGCTCTAAACTCATTCCTATGACAAAACTTACATTATACTCTAAACTCACTATCCTCAAGTGATCCACGTCCTGAGACCCCTCTAACAACCCCATTCACCACCAAACACCACCTACCATGGTTTCAAGTATCGTTATAAGGTGACACGTAATACACACACAACAAAGAAAACTTCCAATTCCAATTAACAAACAATCAAACACAAATTAGGCGAACATGACTACATTATACTAACTAAATTCATCTTCAAAGGTGACTGTTTAGTCCTAACACAGACATCCTAGGACCGCTATTACAATCTTTGCCATTAACCACAGAAACCAACTACAGCAAATTCAACCATTATCAAAAGGTAGTGCGCATGTACACGCACACACATGTGTGGACCTCATACCCTAACAAACATCTAACACAAACTAAGCCAACCTAAGTACCTAACCATCACTCATGATACACACACTTCACCCAATCATTTACACACAACCTTAACAAACATTCAATTCCACTACAGAAAGTCAGAAAGTCAGAAACAATGTAAAAAAAAATTGGGCCAACCTAATTAGCATCCAAAAGTTAAACGTTCATTGCCAAACTAGTATTTACTCTAAACGCTAAAGGCTCCTAAACATCCAAAAGAAACTGGTCGCGTAACACATTCTAAATACCGCTGCCGATTATCAATGTATTGCGAATAGGTCATCCTAACTACCGCATAAAACTAGCAGTAGCTACCAAGCACCACTAGCAGTTAACACAATAGCTGTTTGTTTTATAAAAGCATTTGGTAACATAGCTCTATCAGTAACTATAAAGTGTAACACGACATAAAAGCTAAACACCAAACACTTATTTCATTTGCATTTCAAATAGAAGCACTTAAACAAGATCCAAAAGCTAAACGCTCGTTGCCAAACAATCACAATCAATACACTTCTATTCCCATCTCATTAAACCCTGACTAACTTATGTTTGGCAAAACTTAGCAGTAGCTGTTTGTTTTATAAAAGCATTCAGTAACATAACTATAAAGTGTAAAACTACATAAACGATAACTAACTTAACAACTCAAAAACAAATACCAAAAGCTAAACGCTCGTTGCCAAACAAGCATTACTATATTTTAAACGCTCCTAAACGTTCCTAAACATCCAAATCGTCGCCAAACACTTTGTCGGTTACCAACACATTTTAAAGTGTCTAAGGTAACGAACGTTATAGGAAGAATACTGTTGTATAATTTGAGACTTTCAGTGTTAATCGGAGTGACTTGAACGCATATTTTTGGATAAGTTAAGTAACATAAAAGTCGTGTTTTACAAGTTCAGAAACTCAAGTGAACAAAATGATAGTAGTCCGTTACCTTAGGCGCATTTTTTTTGGAAAGTTTAGTGACATCTTTGTCTATTAATAAGTCAACCTTTAGTTTGAAGCTTTTCTATACTACTATATAATGCATTTGGGACTATTCTATAATTAGAAAGGCTTAAAATTCAGACTTTTACTTGCTTATTATAGAAGAATTTCAAAATTAATTGGTTAGGAGGCAGGTCGGTTAGGAAGTTAGTTAGGAAGCAAGTTGGTTAGGAAGTTTGTTAGGAAGCAAGTTGGTTACGAAGTTTGTTATGAAGCGGTTGGTTGTTCAAACTAAAATTATTTGGCTTAAGCATCTCTACTTATAAAGCATAAAGACAACTAAATGTGCAACCGAATAACGCAAAATATAGTCACAGGTACCAGCCGCCGCATTGCGCGGGTACCGTTCTAGTAGAATATAATGCTTTGTTTTAAAAAGTGTTAGGTAACGCAGTTGTGTCTGTAATTATAAAGTGTAAAACAATACAAATACGAGCATTTAAACATTCATAACACAATCACTATCAATTAATACAAACCCTAACTAACTTAACAAACTCAAAAAAAAAAAAAAAAAAAAAAAAAAAAGCTTACTACTAGAGACTATCTTGCAGGTGGAATCAACAGAAATAGGATACGAACTCGATACGTTACCAATAAACACGGAAAAAACAACAACCGTAAAAAAGAGCAAAATCAAAAAAATCAAAGGGAATAAAAAAGCGATAAAGCAACGGAGGAGTATATATAACAATGAGATTCTTTTTCTTGTTGTTGTTGGATTTGAATTCATGGTGAGGGGGTGTTTGGATCACCGGAATGAAGGGGTTCCGGTGATCGGAGGAGGGATATGGGGGTGTTTGGGTTGGGAATTAATGATGTGGATGTGGATGTTGTTGAAGTTGTTCATTTTGGACTTTTTTTTTTGTTTTTTTATAAAGTTTTTTATTTAAGAGTTGTGTAAAGTAAAGTTGTTGTTGGTTATTCTATTATTATTTGGAAAGAAAGAAGTGTATGAAAGGGATTAATTTATGGGATTGTGAATTATTGATGATGATTTAAATAAGTTTATAGGGTAGGATAAGATATAGAAATTTATGGGTGTGTTTGTTTCGTTAAAATGTTTTAGGTCTGAATCTGACTATCATATTTTACCAGTAAGAGGTGGCTAGAAATTCTAAATTTGAATTATGATTTTAAGTGCTTGTTTCTGCAATTTATTTAAGTAACTTATGTAAATATGAAACAATATTTTTTTATCATAAATATAACATGGTTAATAAACCATCAAGTATATTATATTAACACGAGTTTTCAATCTCTTATCGAGTAAGAGGCAGTAAGACAAGTCCTCACCTCTTACTGAGTAAGATATTATATGTCTAACCTGAGTCTAACTCAAAAGAAAAAAACAAACAAGCAAAATGTCTGCCCACCTCTAATTGATAATAGTAAGAGGGCTAGTAAGAATTACAAAACAAAAAAAAAACAAAAAAAAAAAAGGCACCCTTAAGCTAGACTAAAACTACCATAGACATGTTTAAAGTTGTGTATCATCACGTCTGCCAGAGAAGAGATTGATCTAAAGTATTAAAATACAAGAAGTGATAAATAAACCAAAATAATCTACAAATGGAAGAGGGAAAAAAAATATTTTTGCCTCTTATATCTAAAAATAAACAAAAAAAACTTCTTTCATTGCATCTTCTTACTTGCGGACATAAAAGAAAAAAATTAACGCATTTTTTTTATTTCTTTTCTCGCCTACAAATATAAGAGAAAAAAACAAACGCGCATTAGTTTCATCTTCCCACTTACTCACAAAAGGTTGTGGTTTCTAATTTTATTAGATAGTTTCACGGTATTATAAAAATTGTTCATCTTGTCAAATATGTTTGTTTCAAAAGAAATGTTAAATATTATGTATGGATAATAATTACAGTCATTTTTCTATTTTGCTCTTATAATCAAAATTTGCATTAATTCATCATTTCTACTTTTATAATAACTATGGAGGTAAAAATGATTTTTTATCTATCAAAACGTGTATTAATTGCACACATCGTAATTTGTCCATTTTTCGTTTCTAAACCACTCTTTTTCGGAACGAGAGGGTATGAGGAAGCTAGAAAAGGGTATGAAAGCAGTCATGTGATACCTTGATTATGTCGCGTCTATACTTTCTCCTCAAGTAATTTGAACGGGAGAAACGTAGTCCTTTTACAATTTCAGTTATGTTAAAACATTACACAGTAAATTATCAAAAACATATAAGTGAAACAATGGAAAAACACAAACTGATATAAGAAAAGTATTCACCGAATCAAATAAAAGAACATGCTAATTGTTCACGTAAAAAGGATTCACCCTAGCAGAATATATTAATCACAGAACTAAATAAGTACAATGAAACATGACAGAAGTACCACATTAACCTCAAGCAACGCTTGAACAACCCACTAAAACGTTTGTGACATGCAACTAAGAGAAATACAATCACTAAAAAAACTGATCGTCAACGTTTTAATATTCACTTTGGTCAAGAACTCGTGTTTTCTACATTTGGTTACATGTTTTTTTTAACTTAAATGTTGCAACACTTAGTGGTCAAGAACTCGTGTTTTCATATGTGGCATAAAGGAAAACCTACCCATTATTATTTGTATTTTGACAAAGCGTGACCCAAAAGCAAAATATCATTTCATGAGCTCGTTTAAAAAGTTATTTTTAGTGGTCAAATACTCACAAGATATGATGAGTAGGTGAACTTTGGTGACCATAGAATGACGTAAAAATGTCATAATAATGTCCAAACCCATTGGACACCTATTTTTTTCTTTAGTAAATCTTAGAAACTTCAAAATTAAACCAGTCAAAAATCAAACTCTTGAAGCTCAAGCGACTGAACTTGTAAACGGATGTGGTTTTCTCTATTCAGGTTATCCGGGTAGGGTGAACCTCTTTGACTCAGCTGTAAACGGCCTCACAGAGTTGATCCCAAGACCGTTTTTTACCCTTATGACTTAACTTGTGAAAGTTATAAACTCGTGATACAACAAACCAATATAGGCTCTGATATGCGTAGTAGGGCTTTTCTTTTGAACGAACTTTATTATAGTGCAACCCAATGAAAATCGGCCCAGTAAAAAGGCCCAAAGTGTGGGTGTGTTGATTAATTTTTTTATTAGTTGATCCAATAGTTCAAGTTGCATCACAATTCACAATGAGTCAATGAACATGAATAATAATGACATCACAAGATAAAAGATAAGAACCATAATACATATGATATAACAAAATAAAAAACACAAGTCTTACCACTAGGTAAGACTAACTTCGTTTGAAATTGTCTTACCACTTAATCAAAACACAAGTCTTTAAAAAATGTACATATCAGGTAAGACTAATTTCGTTTGAAAATGTCTTACAACTTTATCCAAACACAAGTCCTTAAATAATGATATATAATTGGGTATTCAAGTGTTGCATCAGCATGTACTCGTGTAATAAAATATTTGGACAAGCAAATACATTTATGTTATATGTTTTCGTGAGAATAAAGGTATCGATAAAGTTGCTAAGATTATTCATGGTACGTGATGAATAAATGAAGGTGACCTTTTAATTGTAATTGATGATTGTGTTATTTCTATATGACTTTTGTGGCATTGATCTCAAATAAAACCTATATACTATAGATTCTATTGTGGGTTAGAATTGTAAAATTATAAATAATTGCATGTTAGCTGAAAAATAGTAATGAAGATTAAAAATAATTTCACATAAAATATTGAATGATAACTAAAGGTTAAGTATAATCATTTTACTAAGCCAACTTTTAAATATACTTACTAATCATCAAATTATAAGGCTAGTCATAGTGGTTATCATAGACGACCATGACATATTAGCTTACTCTCTCTGACGACATTACAACGACCAAGTTGCCACAATAGCGACCAAGTTTTTTTTTTTTTTTTTTTTTTTTTTTTTAACAACAAATTTAAACTTCATTAATAATAAAAACATAACATAATTACATATTATCAAAATAAAATTAAAAAAAAAAAAAAAAAAAACATTTTATATTGTTATCTTCAATCTAAACACACACATGTTTTTTTCTTAAACGAATTAAAAAATAATAATAATAAAATAAAAAAAATAATAAATAAATAAATTAGTGTGTATTAAACTCGATCGTTACAACGAACTAGTTCGCTTGATTCTTGACCGACGACCGATCAACCATATCCCCACAGTAACCAGAGTGAGGAGGTGACTGACGTCGACAACTTGGTCGACCGACCAACTGTGGTAACCCTAAAGTTCATCCATAATTAAGTACCACAACATAATAGTCAGTCACGGGACCACAACCAAAGGAAATTAATTAACGTATGTACAACTATTATCAAGGGACCCAATTGTAGCTAGTCCACATCCATTACAAAATGAATAATAAATCGCACATGTTAACTCGAAATATGTTTATGTCATTTTGTCAAAAAAACACAACTTGATATCAATGTCACAATCGACTACGACTATTGTCAACTATTATTTGTTTTGTTTTTGTTTTTTTGTTTTTGTCAAAATCACAATACTTAAAACATTTATATGACGATTGTAACATGAGGATGTCTATCCTCCATTTGTCCATAGTAGGTATGTAGAACAGTAGAAGCTAAAGATGTGGGGGACCTTTTTTTTTTTCTTCCTGTGTGGTTGCGATTTGTTGGGTAGATGGGGTTTGTTGGCTTGTTAATTATCATGTCAATGTTACTATTGGGCCATTGGCATTGTAATATTTTTAATTAAGACAGTTGTTCATTACAGGGAAAATGAGTATTTGACATATTTTTTGTTTCGTCTTAGATACCAGGGTGTAAATACGTTAACTTTTTATGCGAGAAACCTTCAAAGATGCATGTTTTGAAAGATACACGAATAATGAGCATGAAGTTTGAAATAATCAATTTTGAGATGTATGATATTTTTTTTTCTCTTGAATAAAAATAGTTGGAAATTTGAAAAAGAAAAACATGCCACTGCAAAACAAAAATTCAAAGTTAAACTACATGAAGTTTGAAATAACCAACTGGGATAGCTCGGCTAGCTACCAAGGTTTCTTTAAGGTGTTTTGGGGAGGGGATGTTTGGCTAGAGAAGATCTCAAGTTCGAGTCTTACCCAAGACTTTTACCCCTTCATGCGGTAAAAAGGAAATAGGCGGATCTCAAGATTAGTATACCGCCCAATCGGATGTCACTGTTAGATCTGAACCATTAACAACTAACAAGCCGGTCTAAAAAAAAGTAAAATGCGGAGTAATAATTTAGAAACCACATATCATGAACTTTATTTAGTTACGCAGAAGAAGTTGATGAACATGTTTTTACACTATATTAAAATGTTCAAATGTATATATGAAAACGATACAACATGCAAAATGTTTAAAAAAGAAAGAAAGGAACAAAGAACAAATTTACTCAATGAATAAAACACATTAGTTACCGTTCATCTCCATCCCAATCAACCTTCTGTTTAGGTCCAGTAGGTCCATCCTCACTCGAGAACTCCCTCGGTAAAACACTAGCCAAGCTCCCTAGCGCCGATGCCACGGTTCTATTAGAACTCTGTAACTTTTCTATCTCGGTACCAGCATGGTACGTTATCTTTGGTCCCCATTTCCTCGCATAGTTCACCCATGGTGGCTCGATTACATCACTGATGTACTCGGCAGCCATGACTGAATAGTTTTCTTTTACATCAAAAACCATGTCACTTTTTGCAGTATCATTTCTGATCCCAATCACACTAGTTCCTTGCGTTACAAGCCCCGCGGCAGGATATGTTGCATGGCCATTTAATGATGGATAAGCCGCAAATTTGTTACTCGCATCTAAAAACTCTAGGGATGGAGTTTCGACCCACACCCCTCCACTATGTTGCGCGAAATAAACACGATATAAACGTCCATCAAAATTACTAATCCTAAGAGTCACATGCTCCCAATCTCCTATATGTTCACCAATCCTTCCTAATGAAATATCAACTAGTCCAAGTTTAGCATTTGATGGACCATTAAAAGGGTAAAAAATCCAAATGGCTAAATCAGTAAATGTGGCACCTAACGCTGGTTTTACATGAAGATAAGCCTCACAACTTTTCAAGTCACCTTTTTTGACCCTTTCTCGCTCGGTTTCATCAACCGGGAGGTCAAGCCAATACGTACCATCATTTGATCCATCTTGAGGAAGGTTTGAGCCAGTGGGATCGACGGGAATAGGGTTTGATTCTTCTCCCATGTGGTACAATTGAACCCCATTAGTGAAATACCATTTTGTTGAAGTAGGAAAGTAGGTTTCTTTAGGGTGAAAGTAGAATCTTGGAGAGTATTCTTGAATTAACGCGTCGATTTGGGCTAAATTAGGCATTGAAGAAGTTAAATTTTGGAAATTGTTGTTTTTTAAACAAGAAAGAGATGTTAAGCTTGAAGCATCACCAATTTTCTCAACTATGAAAGTACCTATAGACACCCCTTGAGCTTGTCTACCTCGAACTTTTGGCCTAATTCCGTACACATTCACTTCTTTTGAACTCCATAACAATGTATCCGTCTCTAGTTCATCCGTTAGATCAGCACGCACACATTTAATTTTATCCAATGAGGGTTTCGCGGACGAGGTAGTGATGGTGTAACCCACGGATTTGTAGCCCTCGGGAGGGGTTGGTAACCATATGTAACATGAACTTTTAGTACTATTCCAAACTAGGGTATAGTCGACGGGATTGACTAGGGTTCCCCCGGAAACATCTTTTCCAGCGAGAACCCAACCGAAAAGTGGAGTGGCATTTGATTGACAATAGCATCCAAGCATTGAAAATCCATTGGGGATAGGTGATGGTTCAAAGAATGTGACATCAATATCATTTGATCCAATTTGAGATGTAGACCATATTTTCTTGAAAGATGTTACTTGGCAAACTTCAAGTCCTCCAAGATCAATTATTCCACTCGCAAAACCTTCACCTATGGAATAAATCAAATACCATAAGATAATTATACAAAACTTAAATACAAATTCTCAAATCTATCAATATAGCTACAAGGTTCCTTTTATAGCAATGAAATCCGAATCCACAACCATAAAACTATGAATTGAAATACGCTGAAATTGAATTCGTCGTAGTTACGAATCTTATATGACGAGTTTCATGATTCTTTTTTTGTTGGAAACTTGATGTATGTGTGAAAATTAGATTTATAGTGTTGCAATGACATAAAGAGCTAGTAGTAGAGATGAATAAAACCTTGTGGCCAAGAAGGCAATGGAGAAGGAAACTTGAAGCTTGTATCAACAGGAAAAGATTTAGATCCAGAGTTCCCCATTTTTGGGACTATTGATGTTGTGAATTCTTTTGTTAAAAGATATTGTGAGTTCTTGGCCAAACAATAATTGACTATATATATAGGTGAAAACACAGACACACATTATGAAATATTTTTAGTCATGTTTTCTACTTATAAAACATTGCGTTAAAAAAAAAGAGTTCACATTTGACAAGAATCATATCCAGTATTCACATGCATAAACATGTGAAATATTAAACGACCCACGCGTTTTTACGGTATCATTAATTAATAAGTTAATGTCAAAGTCCTTGTTTACCTTAAAATTTTCTCATATGTTTTGGCATGGCTTTGTAGTAGTTGGATAGTATCTATCTATAATACTATAAGATTCAGTCTCTAAATTTAATGTGGAGTTATGATGATAGAGTTTTTAGAGTTAGAAACAAGTTGGAGTCGTTTAGTAGTTGCATAGAGTACAAGATAGCTAATGCTCGGAATTCAATGCAGCCTCATAATAACTATACAATCATGAAAGGAGATGAAGTGCAAGGGTTGCCCGAATTGATCACATGACATTTAGTATAGAATTAAAAGTCGGTTAGATGAAGTGCAAGGCTTGCGAAAGGTTGCAAGCATAATTAGTGATTTAACCTAATTCATGCCTATATAAACCGGCTAAAATCACATTCAGTATGTACATTTGAAGATGATTTACACATCTTTTAGATTGTTGATTGTTGTTAGCGGTATGTAAATTCTCTTTTGCAACATTTTGAAGATGATTCACACATCTTTTAGATCTTTGTAATTAACTTGGTCTTCTTTTTTTCTTAATTTAGTTATGATACGCAGGTACCATGAAAATCACACAAGATCATGCATGCTCAGATAAATGGAACCAAAGATTGGGATACCAACTATTTTCTTTGTTTCTTATATATTTAGGTGATTGTTATAGATAAGCATATATATAGATATATGTATTATGTTAATGCATTTTCATATACAAGTAATTTATGTGCGTTTTCTATTGATGTAGCTCACATGTGTGAATTGATTCAAGAAAATGTGTACGAGCATGTATGTAAAGCAACATTTAAATGGTTAAATGATACTTTTTAGCGTGATTAGTTTATGTAAGTAGTTGCTTTCGAATGCTCTTTGAGAAATATTAGAATGAATTTATCGTGTGCAATTGAATTATTATTGAAAAGAAGAAGGTCTGCGCATCGCAAAGTGTTTTCTTTTTCTATATGTAGAATCATTAGTGAGAACCAATATTTACGCCAATTAAATGAGTTTGCCATAATAGCAAAATACGAAATATTAAAAATATCACATTGAGTAATGAATAGAAAGAAAAAAAATACATAATCTTGACTTAAATCCGTTTGTAAATTATAATATCAAATAAAAAAGTTGAGTTTTAAACATAAGCAAAAGTTCAAACTTTTATCGAAAAACAAAATCGGTGCATTTAATGTGAAGTATATACAACATCAAGATGGAAGTGCAAGGCTTGCTGAAATTTATCACATGATATTTAGTAATTAGTATACAATTAAAAGTCGGTTATGGATTGAGATGAAGTTGAAAAGGTTGCAAGAATAATTGATGATTTAACCTAATGCAATATATATAGATATATGTATTATGTTAATGCATTTTCATATACAAGTAATTTGTGTGTGTTTTCAATTGATGTAGCTCACATGTGCGAATTGATTAAAGCAAATGTGCACGAGCATGTATTTAAAGCACTATTTAAATCGTTAAATGATATTTTTTAGCATGATTAGTTTATGTAAGCATGCAACTTGAATAATGAATATAAAAGAAAAAGTATATAATTTTTGCTCAAACTCATTTGTAAATTAAAAAATTAAGTTTAAGACATAATAGTGGAGTCCAAAGGTTTTAGGAATTATTAATAGCGTGTTAATTAATATTCATTTAGTTAGCTATTTAGAATTGAGTTTATTGATAAAATTTATTAATATTAGTTAGACTTCAATGTTAATTTTCAATGATATTAGTTGTACAATAAAATGAGATGGAGCTAAAAAGGTTTGTAACGATTTTTATACAGTTTATGTGGCATTATTATATATACATTATTACACAAATTTTAACTTACAAACTTAATAAAGAAAATATTTAACGCACATTAAACTATGACCAATTAGATAGACCCCGTGTGCTTCATATTACCATGCAAAAACCATCTAACAGACAAGTATTGTAGAGATAAGTAATAGACCAAAAGAAACGAAGCCATTTTTTATCATGCAAATAAGTAATAGACCAAAAGAAACAAAACCATCATAACTTAATAACCAAAAACCCATATATAGAATACAACACCACAAACCCAAAACAACATCAAATACTTTTAAATTTTTATACAAGAAAGTTAGAACATTTCATACAACATACTAAACAATAATTAAGTACACACTCACCAATATACAAAAAAAAAATACACAATTAACAATTAGATTCTTAGCCCGTGCGTAGCACGGGTTCTGCCTGCCTCGTGTAGTATATAGCTAGGACCACCGACGTCCTCTTATTAATTAAGACGGTGATTTTTTTTACCGGCTATTGGTTAAACCAGCTAAAAATATGATAAATGTTTCAATTCTTTTTTTGTCATGTTGAGGATCATATTGGAGCTAGAAAAAATTTCTTGAGAAGGCCGATATATATATAGTGTATCTTTATTTTCAGAACCCTGTTAAGTGCGGGAACTGCGAGAACTCTAATTTTGCATTAGAAAACATGCATGTTCATATAAAACAAGTATGTTTTCTTACATACACCTTAATACACATACATGCATAACATACATGTTCATATAAAAACCTGTTAAGTGCAACAAATCAATGCAAAATGGTTTTATTTTTAGAACCCTGTTAAGTGCGGGAACTGCGAGAACTCCAATTATGCATTAGAAAACATGCATGTTCATATAAAACATGTATGTTTTCTTACATACACCTTAATACGCAGGCATGTGTATTAAGGTGTATGTAAGAAAACATGCATGTTTTATGTGAACATGCATGTTTTCTAATGCAAAATTGGAGTTCTCGCAGTTCCCGCACTTAACAGGGTTCTGAAAATAAAGCCCCCTATATATATATATATATATATTCCAAAAAAACATTAGATGGGAGGGTCGAAGTGGAAAAAATAAAATTTTAACATGAAATCGCAAAAAAAAATACAATAATGAGCTTAGGCCTAGGTGGTCGAGATCCTTCCGGGTCCCTTAATAGCTCCGCCCATGCTTGAACTCAAATACAAACACCCTATTTTACTCTTATACACTTATCCGATTGCCTCCATTTCAACCTCTAACACCACCACCGAACTCCACCCTACACACACCCCACTTCCCCGTCTGATACTTGGGCTTTTTGTTGATGGTAATGGTGGTTACATAGGTTTTGATGGTCATGGTGGTAGCAAGTTGTGGTAATGGTGGTTATGACAAAGATGTGTAGATTTTTTAGTACACTTATCATATCATGACATTTGAAATTTTATGTCTATTGTATGACTTTAACCCATATATATAATGCCACATAGGCGTCATATACGTGCCACATAAGCGTCACATATAAACTTTGTAACTTTTTTTTTGAACAGCTTGTTGGTTGTTAGTGGTCCAGATAGCAGTGACATCCAATTAGTTGTCGGTAAAACAAGTTTTCATGTATCATATTAGCACGAATCTAAAATTTTAAGTACCAGCAGACGAGCAGCTTTTTTAGTACATGTATCATAACGGAATATTTGAATAATTGTGCGTCGACTTAAACTCTGAAAAGAATTATATGACAGTAAACTATAATTGTAAAATAAACCTACGTTATTTAACATGTTACGTATGACTTATAAACAGAGGCAAAATTAATAAAAGGGTTTTAGTAAATCCTGAATTTTTATCGTGTAAGTAATTTTTGTTAAAAATTGAAATTACGTTGTGTTACATTTTCTGTTTAATTAGTCTATTATTTTTTCTTAAATTTTCTTTATAAACCTGACCATTTATAATTCTAAGTACACCACTACTTGTGAATATTTAGTTTTGGTATAGTCGTTGAATGACATCTTCATGAAACTATGAAAGTATAAACGAATATATAATTAAGGGAAAAACATTTTAAAAGGTAATATACTTGCCACGTATTCATCTTCTGGGTACTAAACTAAAAAATTTCAGATTTAACACTATTAACTTGTAATTTTTTCATCTTTTGGGTAATCTGTCACTTGCTTGACCGGTAGCAAGTTCCACCACTACCCAGAAGATGAATTTGTGGTAAGTATAATACTTTTTTTTTTATAATTTGCCCTACCCATCACTCCGACGACCACCGCCGCTCCGGCCACCTCAACCCACCACCCACCTTCTCCTTCCTCATCACACAAACCTTAAAAAATAAATAAATAAATAAATATAAATAAATAAATAAAACCTCCATCATTATTCGCCACTGTTATTTCTTCTGGAAACCACTACCACCATCACAACAGCCCCCGTTTTTTCTACATGAAACCACCACCACTAACACAATAACCGCCGTTATTTACTTCCCATCATGTAAATAACACGAAATAACCGTATTCCAACACCCCACATCTCTCTCAGGCATGTAGAGATGTTTCTAGTTCACTTCACTACCCAAACATCTGATGTGCTGCTTTACTAACAAAAATTCTTGAATTGCTATTAACGTAAAAATTATTGAATTGTTATTATGGTAAAAATACTTTTTTTATATAATTTGCCCTATTGGTAAATCCTTAGTTTAGTGGTGGTGGTTTCATGTAGAAAAAACGGCGGCTGTTGTAATGGTGGTAGTGGTTTCCAGAAGAAATAACAGCGGCGAATAATGGTGGAGGTTTTGTTTATTTATTTATTTTACTTTTTTTAAGGTTTGTGTGATGAGGAAGGAGAAGGTGGGTGGTGGGTTGAGGTGGCCGGAGCGGCGGTGGTCGTCGGAGTGATGGGTAGGGCAAATTATAAAAAAAAAAAAAAAAAAAAAAAAAAGTATTATACTTGCCACATATTCATCTTTTGGGTAGTGTTGACCGGTTAGCAAGTGACAGATTACCCAAAAGATAAAAAATTTACAAGTTAATAATGTTAAATCTGAAAAATTTTAGTTTACTACCCAGAAGATAAATATGTGACAAATATATTACTTTTTAAAATATGTTTCCCTATAATTAAAGGTAAAAAGTAGCTTCGTTTATGGAATCATCAATTACTTTAGTTGTTAAAATGATTCGTTCGGCATTTCATTATTTCAACTTTGTCGACGCATGCATATGATAATAAAGTATTGTTCGTGAATTTTATCAAAAACGTATAAATGTATAATAGATTAAAGATAATATTAGGTAAAATGGTGTTTTCATAAACACGTTTTTCTTGTAACTAATATAGAATTATATTATAGGTCAATGACACTCTAGATTCTTTTAGTTTTTCATTAGAAAAAATGGATCAAACAAAAATATGCTTTTAGATGCCGATTTGATCTACGTACATATTCGTCTTGATCATTTATCATTATTATATAGTTTATTCATTCTAATTCTAATTATTCAAGCTAATAATACAACCAATTGAACATAAGAGCAAGGGATACGGTAACTCAAGCCAAACCCACTTTGCAGTGCATGGTCAAGCAAATACATTTTGTCTCAATCAATTTAAACGGACCGAAAACCGTTAAGGATTATTTCTATAAAAAAAACTCTTTTTTTTCCAAATAACTTCAATAGAGAAAAAAACATCTATTCATTTTAAAGAAAACACAAATAGATGGGACTTTTTGTCAACATAGGGCTTAGCCCATGTTTATTAGTTTCTAGAATAATACTTAAGTGATTATATATTATAAATATTATTTTATTAAATGACAAGCAAATAATTAATTCCAACATGGTATTAAAGTCAAAGATCCTCCACTCCTAAAACTTCTCTCAAACCTAACACAACTATTTTTTTTTTCTTTTTTCGTCTTGTTTTATCATTCGGCATATATTGTTCATCCATCACCACATAAATCAGTCATGATTGGCTTTTCTATTCTTCTCGCTCTAACACTTTCTAACAAATTACTCACCATCCAGAATGTTACCTCTCTTTTTCCAGTTAAATTAGATGTAGATAAACTAAACTACGCATCGTGGGTGTATTTTTGTCTCTTCAATTTCGTTTAAAGCAATGGTCCTAGCCTATATAAAATATGTCGACTAATATTCCCATCTATTTATGTCTATTTAGAACAAATGGATGTGTTTTCTCTGTTGAGGTTATTTGAGAAAAAGAGTCTTTTGATAGAAATAATTCTTAACAGTTTTTGGTCCCTTTCAAATTGATCGAGACAAAATGTATTTGCTTAACATGGCACTACAAAGTGGGTTTAGATTGAGTTATTATATCCCTTGCTCTTATGTTCAATTGGTTATATTATTAGCTTGAATAATTAGTATTAGTATGAATAAACTATATAGCCCATGTTTATTAGTTTCTAGAATAATCCTTAAGTGATTATATATTGTAAATGTTGTTTTATGGAATAATCCTTTAGCATACGTTTGTGTATTAAGTCGCCACATACTTCGCTGATTTTTGCTTCTACTGTAGTTACATTGAAATGGGTTACCTATGCTTTTCGGGTGAGAGAATTATGTAGTTGGACCCCGAATTTTGCTCCTGAAGTTGTGGACAATGAAGAGGAAGGGTGTGTAGACCAATCTAGTAATGCTGAAAGTGATAATGTCGAGGAAGATGAAGAGGAGTTGGTGGGTGAGTACTTTTTCAAAGAAGATAATGGGACACTATTTGATAAGGTAGAGGATGATATTATGGTAAAAGATACAGATGCTCTGCCTACTAATAGTGACCCTTTTTGAGTTGGAACCTCTCATTGCAAAAAAGGGTAATTATCAAACTAATAAGCATGGTTCATCAACACCAAAATGCCCACCGGGGTTCACTCAATCTGATGGTGGAGAACAAAAGGATTATTTAAGTGACGTTTGCAAACCAGTGGTACAAGAGGACAAAGGAGAAACATCAGTGCATTATGAATCGAAGTTTATGCAGTCCTCGCAAGTGAAAGAAGAAGAAGTTCCAAAGAAATACGTTAGTGTATCCATGATTCAACAAGTGGAAGATACGATAAAAGTTGGCATTGCCATTGGTTTTAATATGGAGGGATGTCAAGATATGCTTGCAAAAATGATTGCGGATATGGAAGATGAAATAGTGAATAAATGAATGCTCTATCCATTAATGTGCAAGGTTTTGGAGATTTTATTAAAAGGAGATGGGTTAGGAATTTATGTCATCTTCATAATGTAAACTTCCTAGATTTACAGGAGACAAAAATGCTTCGTGTGGATTTATGGACTCTAAGACAGGTGTGGGGGAATACTCATTTTGATTTTGCATCTACTTTGGCTAGGGTTAGATCAGGAGGAATTCTGTGTATTTGGAATAAGCTGATGTTTCAGAAAAATAGAATCATTAGTGCAGATAGTTATGTGGTTGTTCAAGGTAACTGGATACAAAATGGTTTAAATATAATGTTTGTTGCGTTGCATGCTCCTCAAGTTCTGGCGAGTAAAATTGCTCTATGGTCGACTTTATCTCAGCTAATTTCCAATTGGGATGGTCAAGCTATTGTAATGGGTGATTTTAATGAAGTTCGAGAGGTTGGTGAAAGGTTAGGTTCTGTTTTCAATGAAAGGCAAGCTGAGGTTTTCAACTCGTTTATTACTAATATGAATATGTTTGATGTTCCTTTAGGGGGATTTCAGTTTACCTAGACTGATAAATGGGCTTCAAAAATGAGAAAATTTGATAGATTTCTGGCTACCGAAGGTTTTCATGATTCTTTTCCCAACATTATAGGTACTATATTAGAGAAAGGTATACCGGATCATCGGCATATCCTTCTAAAAGAATATGTGGTTGATCATGGGCCTACCCCATTTCGTTTCTTTCATTCTTGGTTAGATTGGGAGGGGTTTATTACTTGGTTATTGACACATGGAAAACCTATGATAGTGGCGAAAGTAATGGCACAATCTCTTTCGAAAAGAAGCTTCAAAATCTTAAACAAGTTATTCATGCTTGGAGTTCTTCAAAAAAGCTTTCGGATAACCAAGTGAAGAAGGAGCATCAAAATTGTTTGTCCTTAATTGATGCTAAGGTTGATCAAGGTATTGCGACTAGAGATGATTTGAATCTTCGTATCTCCTCTATGAAAATCTTGAATGATATTGATCGTAAAGAGGCTAGTGACATAGCTCAAAAAGCAAAGATTAAGTGGGCGATAGAGGGTGATGAAAACACTTCCTTCTTCCATGGTACGGTAAAGAAAAAGCAGCGACAATGTGCCATCAAAGGAATTCTTAACAATGGCATTTGGATTGATGATCCAGGAGAGGTGAAATCTGAATTCTATGATCACTATCGTAATAGATTTTCTAGCACAGGTGATACCCGTCCTATTATGGGAGATGTGTCTTTTAATCAGATATCCGCTAAGCAAAGAGAGTTCTTGGAGTGTGATGTGTCTAATTAAGAAATTAAGCGGGTTGTATGGGATTGTAGTGGTGATCGAGCCCCGGGACCAGATGGTTTCACCTTTAAGTTTTTTAAAACTTTTTGGGAGGTCATTCAAAATGATGTGGTGCGGTTTGTTCGAGAGTTCTTCCAATCAGTGTGTTTCCCTAAAGGATGCAACTCTTCTTTCATTGCTTTGATCCCTAAAGTTGGAGATGCGAAATTTGTGTCGGATTTTAGACCTATTAGTTTAATTGGCTGCCCATATAAAATTATTGGTAAACTTTTAGCTAATAAGCTTTGTACGGTTATCGGGAGTTGTGTTAGCTTTGAACAGTCAGCTTTCATAAAAGGTAGGAATATCCTAGATGGTCCCTTAGTCTTGAATGAATGCATGGCATGGTATCGTAAAAGGAAAAAATATCTCATGGTATTTGAAGTTGATTTTGAAAAGGCGTTTGACTCCTTGAGATGGGATTATCTTGATGTGATTATGGAGAAGTTAGGTTTTGGTCTCAAATGGCGCATGTGGATTTCTGGATGCTTAAAGAATTCTAGGGCTTCTATTTTGGTTAATGGCTCGCCTACATCTGAATTCGAGTTGTTAAAGGGCCTTAGGCAAGGAGATCCTATGTCTCATTTCCTTTTTATTCTTGTTATGGAAAGGTTACATGCTATGGTTTCTAAGGCAGTGAATACGGGTTTGTTTAAAGGTGCTTCCATAGGTCGCGGTAGTACAAATGTTTCCCATTTATTATATGCTGATGATACTATTTTTGTAGGCGAGTGGTGTCTTTCCAATGCATACAATCTGATATGTTTGCTTCGTTGTTTCTTTATGGTATCCGGCCTGAAAATTAATGTGCATAAAAGCAAAATTGTATGTGTTAATACAAATATCGCCTAAAAACGTTATTTATATTTTACGATCTTTGCTAAGTTTTGTTAATGACAAAGTATGAAGTTTAGCTATAAGTAAATCATCACTTTAAGTGTTTAAGTCTTGTTTAACTAAGGTTTACATTTCCTTTTAAACAAAACATTGTTTTCATTTCTTAAATTAGAAAGTGTCTTGTCACATCACATTTATTTCTTAAAATAGTAATGTCACATCAAATTTAAGGTAAGCTTTGTCCATATACATTTATGGTAAGAAAGAGTGTTTGACTAACCTTATGCTTCCTTGCAAGTCTTGTGTTTGACTAGAAGTAATGTGATGTGACCTTGTTTGGTTTGGAAGATTTATTGCAAAAACCAACTGCAGCCCTGACGGTACCCTGGGGGTACACGGGCGGAACCCATTTGAGGGTTCCGCCTGATCCGCCAGACCTGCAGTATAGTTTGCTATAAATACCAAACCATTTGTTAGTTTTGAGTCACCCCTTTAGGACATATTTTCACATACTCTCTCAACTAACTCAGTAACCCTTGACTTGTGTGATTCTCTTATGTAGCAAGGAACTCCACAAGATCATTCAAGAAGTTGCAAGCTTCAACTCTAAAGTTGCAAGTCTTGGTAGCTTGGTCATGTATAAGCTTTGCTAGTTTATACTTCATGTGTGTCATGTATGTAGAAGTTATAGGTTAGTATTTTAGGCCTCAAAATACAAAGAGTATTGGGAGTTGTTGTACCCTAGTAAAAGAACTAACGGGAGTGGTTGTACCCTTGGTAAAGAACTCGACATCTAGCTTTGTGTCGGTAAAAGTGTAAGCGACGTACGGGAGTGGTTGAACCCATGTAAAAGAACTCGACATCTAGCTTAGTGTCGGTAAAAGTATAAGCGACGTATGGGAGTAGTTGTACCCTTGTAAAAGAACTCGACATCTAGCTTAGTGTCGGTAAAAGTGTAAGCGACGTTGTAAAGGTTTTCTCCGCCGGTGAAAGGAGCTTGTTGATTAGTGCTTATAACTCTCGAGTTGGAAACTCGGGGCGTGGATGTAGGGCAAGGAAAAAGAGTCCTTGTAGCCGAACCACGATAAACAATCGTGTTGTGGTTTGATCGTTTCTTTCTTTATCTTTACTTATTACATATTGTCTTTTAGTTAGAATTGCTAATCACATATAAAGCTTTCCAAAAGAATTAAAACAAGTAAAGTTATGTTTATATCTTGAAACAAATGTAAAGCTTTTCAAAGAACTAAAACAAGCAAAGTTAGGATCATCACAAGTAAAGCTTTTCAAAGTATGAAACAAGTAATGTTAGAATTGTTATTCACATGAAAAGCCTTTCAAAGAATCAAACATATAAAGTTGTGTTTATATCTTTTAGTAAACGTAAAGTTTTTAAAAGGATATTTAAGCTAAATAAGAATCGAAAAAGCGGTAAACTATTCAACCCCCCTTCTAGTTTTCCACAATTGGCATCAAGAGCTACGTTACTCAAGATCTTTAAAATAGAATGTATTTTAAAACTTGGATCGATCCATGAATTTTGAAAATCTCAAAGAAGGGCAACCTATTCAAAACCCACCGCTATTTGAAAAAGAAAACTTACTTGAGTGGAAAAGTAATTTTGAAAAATATGTGAAATCAATTGATCAATATCTTTGGCATACTAATTCTTTTGGTGATCTCAAACCAAAGAAAACAAGGTTTAGAAAACCAAGATAACTATCTTAAACTTGATAAAAATACTAAAGCTAAAACAATGATTTATAAAGCTTTAGTACCAAATATGAAAGAATGTATTTTTGTCAAATGGCTAATGATATTTGGAAAAATATGTTAAACTTTCATCAAAGAATTTGTCAAGTCAAAGATGATCAATTTGATCTTACATATGAATTAGAAGTTTTAGAAAAACTAATTGATAGACACTTAGTAGAAGTTAATACATGTGCTACTAGTTTAAATGTTTTAAATGAAGGTACAAGTGAAGATGAGTACGTGTGTTTTGATGAACCTGCTTGCGTATCTTGGAATGTAATGGAAGTTGACGAAGACAATGATCCGGTAGTTTATTGTCAACTTATTGATACAACAAGCAAGGTGTTAGTTAAGGTGATTACTCGTGTCAAGCTCGTAGTAGTCTTGCTTGCGATTCATGGAATAACTCGGATGAAGATGAAGTCAATCATCCGGTTTGTGATTCTATACTAGATAAAACATCAAGCAAGGTACGCTTTGAAACCAAACTCTTTTGCTTTGATTAATTTATCCTAGAGTTTTCTATAATAGAAAATGAGTCTAAACATTTGTGCAACATGGACCTAAAAGCTATCTTCAAGAATGAGTCTTCAAAATCTCTTAAGAATATCTTTGAAAAGGAAATCTTATTAGAAGATAAAATGTCTAAAATTAAGAGTAATGTTGAAATTAATCTAGAATGTATATTATGTCTAGATTACAAACATGAGATTAAAATGCAAAATGAGAAAGGAAAAATTATTAGTTAAATTTGATGAAAGCTCAAAATCTCTTGAAAGATTGTTGAAGTGTCAAAGGTTGTTTAAAGATAAAACCGGATTAGGATTTAACTCAAAAGCACCATTAACTGATAAAACAAAGCATGTAAAATTTTGTCTAACCTAGAAGAGAGATTTAGAGATAATTCTATCTCTAATAGAGACTCATGATAAAAGAATTAAGATTATCATACTCTATGCTTTTATATGATTGTCTAACCTTCTTGGATACATGAGTTATTGAGTTTCAAAGCATGTCATCAAACCAAGTTTTTACGCTTAATGCTTATCCGCTTGATAGCATCTCTATGCAATTTAAAAGGTACGCATTACTTAAACTTGACTTTGGTTATATCTTGTATCTAGCATTATGTGCTCAAATATGTGTTACTTGTAATACTCTAGAGTGTCTACCTGCTATTTGTAAATAACTAAGATTAGACTCTATGCAACAAGGAATTTAGTCTTTAGTACTAGTAGGAGATATAAGGTGTTTTGGTTATTTAACCATCAAGAGATAAACACGAAAAACTCTTGAGTATGTCTCACTCAACTCTTGCTTACAAGTGAGCTAACTAAGAATTTCCTAAGTGTTAAAATGTCTAACACTTTTGTGATGCTTGCAAAACAAACCTTTGTTAAACAATTTTCTCAAACACCATACTTTGAGTCTTTAATTGTGTCTTTCTTCAATTACTCCTTTATGATAATCTCACATAAAACATACAAGGTAAAATAAATCACATTAGCATATATTAGGATGTGTGAAAGAAAATAAGTTTTCAACATCTAGGATTTACACATCAAATGTGACACATAGTCTAATGATGTTGTACCTCTTGGACTTTTTAAAAATAAATAGAGTTCATAGTGTCTTAAGTAAGAAAACCTAAAGAGTCGAGGAGTCGTTGAATATGACATTTAACGAGTGATCTCCTCCTTCTATGATATCATCTTTGGTAGATGATAACTTAGTCGAAAGTCCAATGATGGCAAGACAAGCATGGAGTAAAAGTACAAAACAACATCTTCTCACCTTGAGTTATAAAACTTGATTTATAGGTCATTAGTTGTGTTTAAACAAATTCAACAAAAACAATTTTTGGAATTTAGAATAAAACAAATAGTGAAACGAAGTTGATATTTCAAAGTAATCAAGTGAGTATAGTGTCAATATTTGAAAGACCTCTTGATAATAAAAGCAAGCCACAAAAGCAAGGGATTTTAACTTTAAGACATTCCTAGTTGCTCTCTTGTTTTCAATGGTTAAGTTATTGATGACCTATCAAGAATGAGATTAGTAAATCCGTAGGTAAAACTAAACGTAGAGAAATGTTTGGAAGACTACTTGTTCTCATAACATTTAGACTCAACATTATGTTTAGCTTTTGTCTATGTGCTCGTGTTAACGAAGATCCTTAAACAACTCGTTAGTTGAGCCTAGTTGGATATATCATAAGGTACTACACAACTAGGATTATGGTCTCCCAAAAGAACGGGAATAGAAACCATAGTGTATGCCAAATGGAATTATGTCGGTAATAAGTTGATAAGAAAAGCACAAGTGGTACTTGCACTTTTATACTTACTTACCCAATGATTCTCCAAAACGCGTAAGATTCTCAAATTAGTATCGGATGGAGAAGCACATCAACAAGCTCCGCTTGAACAAGCAAACTCGCATCAACAACGGAATTCATCTTATCAACATTGTTATACCTTCAACAAAGGAAGCATCGACTTCAGCGACAATTCAATCCAGTATGTTCTTAATTGAAATATTGTGATCCATCATCATCGTCTTGGTAAAAATGTTCATTGAGGAACATCTTAACTAAGAAAGTCTTATACGTTGACCATTCTATCAACGTTTTCACAAAACCTCTTGAATGAGAAGCATTCAATCATCCCTAGGCTTAGTCAAGGACTCATAAGACCTAAAACCTTAGTTTTGAACATTAGGATAAAACCACAAAAATCAAGACAATTCCTTTTGAGTTTTCCCTGCAGATCCCACGGCACCCTCAGACCATACGGGCGGAACCCACTTTTTGGTTCCGCCTGGTCCGCCAAAGCCACAGAATGTTTTATTTAAGTTCAAAACCAAACACCTATTTACTCACAACTCCAACTTACCATTAACCCATAAGATTCACAAAATGAACAAAACCTCAAGCATCTTCCTCATAACCTTTCATCACTCAAACCTCAAACAACCAATGTGAAATGAGAAACCGAGTTATCCTTTGTCCTATCAATATCGAGTCATCCATCATTTCAATATCGAGTTATCCTTTGTCCTATCAATATCGAGTCATCCACCATTTCCATGCCCTCAAAGAAACCAAGAGTCAATATCATCTTCACCAATAACTCCACCTAGTCATCTTCACAAGAAGATTCCACAATGTAACCAAACAAGTGTGTCATCCCCACTATAACCTAACCTATTAAGATTAAACCACCTTTCATGATACATAAACCTATGTTCACCTTTGTGTCGCTCTTTGAAACAAAGGGCAATTGTCATATCCATACTCTCATTAACATATTTGTCTATGTCGTCAAAAGTCAAGTGAATTTCATTATGAAATGCGTCTCTTCCACTTTCTAGCAAGTGAAGAACACAAAGAAGATATCCAAGCTTTAAGTGTTGTCAAACAATCACCACCTCATGTTCACATATCCACTCTCGGTTGTCAACCATACTTTACCACCGTTCACCACATTGTTAAAACAAATGAAAAACGTCATTGAAACATCACTTGCATTATAAAACATTTTTGAGCGTCAAAATGAGTCAAGATAATTGCACCTCCACATTGTTTTCTTGTAGGCACACACTAGAACATACACATTACAATAGTCGTTCACTTAGACCGCAAGGACTTCATTAAGTACCTACCCTAAAACCACAAAACCAAAGGTCTTACTCAAACTCAAATCGATGTTTTCAAAGCCTTAGAAAAACCATACATCCATGAGGGTAGAACCATTGATCCATCCTTCTTAGAAGGTACAAACCTCTACACGGAACTTTCTACAACCAACTTTGAGTGTCTCTTAGAGATAAATGAGCCTACGTGTCCTAGGTTTATTTTAGAATTCTATACATCTGTCACTCTCTCCACGGATAAGTATGGTCGCGTGTCTATTAACTTCATTGCTAGTAGTAATCAAGACTCCTTCTCTCTCGAAGAATTTGCTCAAACCCTAGGTGTTCCAAACCGTAGTATTTGCATCCACTCTAACAAGCATTCCCTCTCAACTCTTGACACACTCATTGATTGAGTCCATCCCTATGATACTCCTCTTGTCTCCAAGGATGAACTCCATGACCACCTCTTCATTAGGACCACCAACACTAGGAGAACTAGAACCGGTAATGAGGTTGATAAAGATCCATATGGAATGGAACTCAATGAACTCAAGCCCCAAATTCAAGAAATGGGAAGAACTCCTTAGAGCCAATGTCATTAGCACCATAGGAAATCATGATCACATCAATGTTTGTCTTTGCTACATGCTCTACTCCTTCTTCATTAGGCAACCTTTCAACCTTGCCTACTTCATGACCAAGAGAATGGCCGACATTCCCGTGTGAGGCACAACAGCTAAGCCGTATGGAATGCTCTTGACCCGTCTCTTTAGGTTTATCAACTCCTAGAGGTCTTCATCTAGATTACTCTATCATTCCACACACCTGTGTCCCAATAAGTGATAGGAGAGTCTATAAAGCCCAAGGAAAACATTTTCCAACTCTAGGCTTTGCCCAACTCTAGGCTCCTACCTCTAGAATAAATTTTCCAACTTTCGGATATTCCAAATGAGTCGGCGGAGTTCAAGCAAACAAAGGGGATGTTCAGAAACATCGAGAAATTTCTTGAAATGCTCAAGAAGAAGATTGACCGTCTATGAGAGCGGGTGTGTAGGAGTGTTTGGCACTAGGTGCTATTTGAACAATTTGGTCGTTTAAACATTATGTGGTATGTATTTGTGTGTTTTTAGGATATTTGGTACTATTTGGTACTTGTAGGAACTAACATTGATGCAGGAATACAACTTTTGGCAAGTTGTCAAATTTTCATACTTATCAAATTTTCACTAAGTATAGTGAATTTCGTTAGCCCCCGGTCAAAGTCTTATGATATGCGTGTTTACATATCTAATTTTTGCATTTCCTAACCAGGTATGAATTATATTTTTGGTTTTAGGACTTTTCGAAAATTTTGAAAATCGTCTCGCTGGTCAAAAACGCGGACTGTCTACTTTTGCAGCACTGGCGGATCAGGCGGATCCCAAAATTGGGTTCCGCCAGTACAATATCTGGGTAACCCAGATTTGGCCCAACGGACCAGACGGAACCCTCATTTGGGTTCCGCCTGTGTATTCTGAGGGTGCCGCCAGTAGCCTGCAGAATTTTTGTTTTTGTTTTCACCATTTCAACATCCAAACACCAAAATCCAATCCTTTTAGATAGAAATCCATTACCTGCAATGTGTTTAGCATAATAGGGTACATCTCATTCCTTATAACTCAACCTAAACCATTTCCCGCCAAAATTCAAAAATAACTATAACCACCCCAAAGCTCCTTCACACATAATGGAAGGAACCCTTCTAAAGGATCCTTGAAATCCCTGAGATTTTTCCATCAAACAAACTCACCAAAACCACTAAGTATTTAGTGCAAACCTTGTCTTCTTACTTCACCTTTCTCATTGGATTGACTTCCATGACACGACAACCCACAATTAGTTTTCCAAATCATTAGGAACCACCATTTTTGTATGGACTAACATCAAATCCAAACACTCCTTCCCACAATTCTTTTTAAGTTTGATCACTTCAGAATACCCCAAAACTCACACCAACACCATTACCTCTCTCAATCTTAAAACTCTTGCAAACCAAGATTTGAGATGACTTAATCAAAACACCTCATCCGAATCATCAAGATAAAACCACTAGGATTAGTGTTAAACCTTGTTGCTTCAACAAAACCATCAAATCAAGCTCATCACTTGACATCTCTTCACCTATCCAAGACTTCGTTAACCTTACTACCTCAACACCAATGGAACTTTTTCCATACACCACCAACATCACCACATCCACTATTGGAAACTTTTGAAAACCTATCACCTAAACCATCAAGCCCTCCATCATTGTCACTCTTTGACACCATTGCCGAAACGGAAACCCAACAACAACCAATATTTCAACCAAATGAGTCTTTTGACCACAACCAAACACCACAACAAGAATATCACCACCCAAAACCATTGTTGTCTCACCTTATCAACAAAGACATCCATGATCCTCTAAACAATGAAATGAGGTTTATCCTAAACCACATTGTGGAACGTCTCAAGTTTAGAGTCTCCAAAATGAAACAAAACCGTTTCTTTTGGAAAATGTTGCTCATTAAAGCCATCAAACCAAGTTTAGAGCACCAACACCACCTCAAGTTTAGAGTCTCCAAAATGAAACAAAACCGTTTCTTTTGGAAAATGTTTCACCATTTAAACAAACAAACCAAAACCGTGTCACCCCCACAACATTCAAAATGAAACCCGATACATCCTCCACCACCTACTTTTATTCTCAAACAACCTTACCCTTGTTTTGGAAGAATGTTTCTCATTAAGGAAAGTGATGGTTTCCTTTTTATAGATGTAGGATTTTTATATTCTTAGTTTCTTTTTATTTGGTCCTTCATTTTTAGAAGTAGGATGGTGTCATCCAATTTTCTTGTCTTTGACTCTTTAAGAGTCAAAGTTTTACATGGAATGAATTTCGTTCTACTACAAGGTGTGCATTGTTTGTTGACCATTTAGGTATAATAAGTGAACTATACCTTGCTATGGTAGCATACATATATCTTGTGTTTTAGAAACTAACCTTTCTTTTTGTAGGATCATTTTCCATGTTTTCCTTCCTTGATACTCCATTTAGGGGAGTAATATTCAAAGGGGGAGCATGAGTGTTGCATTATTCCACTTCACAACTCTTAGTTGTGTTCTAGACATGAAATGCTTTCATGACTTGTCTTGTGCGACAACTAACCTTTTTCTTGTAGGTTCAAAATCCATGTCTCCTCTCTTGGCACTCCATTTAGGGGGAGTATCGTCCAAGGGGGAGCAAGTGCTTACTTCCGCTTCGCTACTCTTCTTTTTGTTTCGACAAAAAGGGGGAGAATTTATATAAACTTGTGCTTATCACCTCATCTTTGCAAAAACAAGTTTTTATACTAACTTTATAAGACTTAACACTAAAACTAGTGACTTACTTATAAATAAAGTTTATGTTTTGTCATCAACAAAAAGGGGGAGATTGTTAATACAAATATCGCCTAAAAACGTTATTTATATTTTACGATCTTTGCTAAGTTTTGTTAATGACAAAGTATGAAGTTTAGCTATAAGTAAATCATCACTTTAAGTGTTTAAGTCTTGTTTAACTAAGGTTTACATTTCCTTTTAAACAAAACATTGTTTTCATTTCTTAAATTAGAAAGTGTCTTGTCACATCACATTTATTTCTTAAAATAGTAATGTCACATCAAATTTAAGGTAAGCTTTGTCCATATACATTTATGGTAAGAAAGAGTGTTTGACTAACCTTATGCTTCCTTGCAAGTCTTGTGTTTGACTAGAAGTAATGTGATGTGACCTTGTTTGGTTTGGAAGATTTATTGCAAAAACCAACTGCAGCCCTGACGGTACCCTGGGGGTACACGGGCGGAACCCATTTGAGGGTTCCGCCTGATCCGCCAGACCTGCAGTATAGTTTGCTATAAATACCAAACCATTTGTTAGTTTTGAGTCACCCCTTTAGGACATATTTTCACATACTCTCTCAACTAACTCAGTAACCCTTGACTTGTGTGATTCTCTTATGTAGCAAGGAACTCCACAAGATCATTCAAGAAGTTGCAAGCTTCAACTCTAAAGTTGCAAGTCTTGGTAGCTTGGTCATGTATAAGCTTTGCTAGTTTATACTTCATGTGTGTCATGTATGTAGAAGTTATAGGTTAGTATTTTAGGCCTCAAAATACAAAGAGTATTGGGAGTTGTTGTACCCTAGTAAAAGAACTAACGGGAGTGGTTGTACCCTTGGTAAAGAACTCGACATCTAGCTTTGTGTCGGTAAAAGTGTAAGCGACGTACGGGAGTGGTTGAACCCATGTAAAAGAACTCGACATCTAGCTTAGTGTCGGTAAAAGTATAAGCGACGTATGGGAGTAGTTGTACCCTTGTAAAAGAACTCGACATCTAGCTTAGTGTCGGTAAAAGTGTAAGCGACGTTGTAAAGGTTTTCTCCGCCGGTGAAAGGAGCTTGTTGATTAGTGCTTATAACTCTCGAGTTGGAAACTCGGGGCGTGGATGTAGGGCAAGGAAAAAGAGTCTTTGTAGCCGAACCACGATAAACAATCGTGTTGTGGTTTGATCGTTTCTTTCTTTATCTTTGCTTATTACATATTGTCTTTTAGTTAGAATTGCTAATCACATATAAAGCTTTCCAAAAGAATTAAAACAAGTAAAGTTATGTTTATATCTTGAAACAAATGTAAAGCTTTTCAAAGAACTAAAACAAGCAAAGTTAGGATCATCACAAGTAAAGCTTTTCAAAGTATGAAACAAGTAATGTTAGAATTGTTATTCACATGAAAAGCCTTTCAAATAATCAAACATATAAAGTTGTGTTTATATCTTTTAGTAAACGTAAAGTTTTTAAAAGGATATTTAAGCTAAATAAGAATCGAAAAAGCGGTAAACTATTCAACCCCCCTTCTAGTTTTCCACAGTATGGGTTAATGTTCCTGATGAGGAAGTTTCTAACATGGCTCTAATTCTTGGATGTGGGGTTGCAAAGCTGCCTATGATGTATTTAGGCTTGCCTGTTGGATGCAACATGGGGCGATGTGACAATTGGAAGCATATAGTTCAAAAGTTCGAATCAAAGATTTCTCGGTGGAAAGCAAAATTACTATCAGTTGGAGGGCGTTTATCTCTAATTAAGGCTGTTCTAGGTAACCTTCCTACTTATTATATGCCGTTGTATTGGATGCCCATGACTGTGCAGAAGCGTCTAGAGTCCATGCGTAACAGATTTTTCATAGGAGGAGATTTATATGATAAAAAGATTACATGGGTCAAGTGGAAAACATGTTTAGCTAGTAAGGCTATGGGTGGTCATGGTATTGGAAGCATTTTTGCATTAAATGCAGCCTTGCTTTTCAAATAGGTATGGAGGTTTCGTACTAGTTCTAATGTCTTGTGGGTTAATGTGATTAAATATATTCATGGGCATGATGGAGGCATTTCATGTGGTAGGGCAGGGAAGTCGACTCACAGCCCTTGGAATTCTATAATTCGATCGGTATCTCAGCTTCAGGAGAAGGGTATAGATTTACTGGCTTTGTGTGGTCGTTCTGCTGGAGATGGGAGCTCGATTAGTTTTTGGGGTGATAGCTGGTGTGGGGGACGTCCGTTAAAAGTTATGTTTCCTCGTGTTTATGCATTGGATGTGAATAAAATGTGTACAGTTGCTCAACGTATTAACGTTGAGGACTGGTCCAACGTTCTCAGAAGACCTCCGAGAGGCGGGGCTGAGTCAAACCAATTCGATGAGTTGATTCAGGCTATTCGGGATGTGGCCCTATCTGACTCGGCTGACGGGTAGAAATGGGAGTTGGGTAATTCTGGTTATTCAGTTGCTTCTGCGTGAACTCACATAGATGAACACACTTAACTTGGCAGTTTCATGTCTACTAGATGGTTGCGATGTATTCCTATCAAAGTTAATGTTTTCATATGGAGGTTGAGGCTTAACAAACTTCCTACCATGGCGAATATGGACAGAAAAGGCATTGATGTTGTTTCCCTTTTATGCCCCGTTTGTAATGTACATGTGGAGAACGTTGATCATCTGTTTTTCTCGTGTGGGATGGCACAAGACCTTTGGGGTTCATTGGCTAGATGGTGTGCTTTGGACATTCCGAAGGTCTCTAATATTGCGGAATGGTTTACATGGTTAGATGATGCTCATGTGTCGAAAAGTGCTAGGATCATTCTTGAAGGGATTGCTTCTACAATGATGTGGTTTATTTGGAACTTTCGTAATGCTTGGATCTTTTCGACGCCTAAACCTAAGAAGGCGAACATTTGAGATTCTATTGTTCATCAATCGTTCTTGTGGATTTCATCTAGAAATCCTAAGTGTAGATTTAGATGGATGGATTGGTTAGAAAACCCTATTGATACTCACTCTTCTTTGTAATTTTTTGGTTTGCTAGTGTTTGATAGCTTTTATATTATGCCGCCGTTCTAAAAATAAAGAAGCAAATCATCAATTCCAAATGGGACACCCAATAATTTTATGTGATTTATAATTCTTTTTAGCGTTGATGGACAATTTCCACTTTCGACAAATCCCCAACCAATTTTAAACATCCCGTGATTGGTTGAGTGATGACCATATAGGATGTTGTGAGGGAAGGCGCGAGTATGTATGAAACTTTTATGTATAAAAAGGACGGTCATACGACATAAAATAGCAACAAATATCTTTTATTATAACACAAAAATTAAGTTGAGAACATAAGTACTTCGTATAAACCATCACATAAGTTAACCTTAACAACAACTTAAAGCCACGGTTGTCAAAATAAAGTTACCAGCAAAATGTACCCTTTTTTTTTTTTTTTTTTTTTTTTTTTTTTTTTTTTTTTACCATGGTTTTGAATCTTTCATGTGACTAATTTATATGGCTTGAATCCTTTGCCACAGTGACTCAAACGAGGTAAAATCATCATTTTTTAAAAGGTTCACGCGGTAACATAAGGGTCATATAATTTTTTCATAGTGAAAAAAGAAAACAAAAACGAATCTAGGGTAATTTAAAATTAGAGTTAATTACTTAAGTCGTTCTTTTAGTTTACCGATTGTAACGAAAATGGTCCATAAACTTTTTTTTCCCGGATCCTCTCCCTGTGGCTTTGACACGTAACGAGTTTGGTTACTTGACCACTATTTCTGTTAGTTTAACCGTCAAGTGGATGTTTAGATGGCTGAAATGACATAAATAACCTCTTATGTTTAAAATTAAGGTGCATGTGGTTTGTGGGGTATCACGAATTTAGTCCATAATTTTTTTTATTATTATTTAACTATTAATACGTTAGTAAGGTCTATTTTCATACGTTTTCATCTGCTTTTATAAGTTTTCGTCCGTTTTTATACGTTTTCTTATGTTTTCATACGTTTTTATCCATTCTCATCCTTTTTATACGTTTTCATCATTTTTTATCCGCATCTATCCGTTTTTATTCCGTTTTTATACGTTTCGTTTGTTTTTATACGTTTTCATCCATTTTATATGTTTTCATCTGTTTTTAAAGTTTTCATCCGTTTTCTTCTATTTTTGTATGTTCTTATACGGTTTTGTGCGTTTTTATATATTTTAGTACGTTTTCATATGTTTTTGTATGTTTTTATGCGTTTTTTTTACGTTTTCATATGTTTTTGTCCGTTATTAATCATTTTTATCCGTTTTCATATGTATAAAAATGTAAAAAAAAACGGACGAAAATGTATAAAAAGGGAAAAAAAAACATATGAAAATCTATAAAACAGATAAAAACGGAAAAAAAAACATATGAAAACGTAAGAAAATTTTATAAATACATATAAAAACGGAAAAAAACGTATAAATATGGTCGAAAACGTATAAAAACAGACAAACCTATGAAAACGTAAGAAGATGAGCGAAAACGTAAGAAAACGGGCAAAAGCATTTATAATCGGACAAAAAACGTATAAAAACAGATGACAACGTAAGAAAACTAATTAAAACGCAAGAAAAACGGATGAAGACGTATAAAACGGACGAAAACGTATGAAAACAAATAAAAACAGTTTAAAACGGACAAAAAGTAAGAAAACGTATGTTAAACTGACGAAAACGGATGAAAACGTATAATATTCAAGTTTAAAAAAAAGTTTTGTCAAAAGAAAATTAAGAGTATTTTGAATATTTTTTAATTAAAAAAATAATTCTAATATTAATAGTTAAAAATAATTACCAAAATATTAAGGGCTAAATTTGTGATACTCAGAAACCACATGGACCTTAATTTTAAATATAAAAGTGTATTTATGTCAGTTTAGATATCTAAACATCCACTTGAAAGTCAAAATAACAGAAATAATGGTCAAAGGACCAAATTACGTGTCAAAACCACAAGGAAAAGATCCAAGAAAAAAGAGTCAGGATTTTTTTCGTTACACCCAGTAAACCACATTAATGATTTTAAGTAATTAACTCTTAAAATTATAATCCAAATAGGCATATTTTGAGTATCAGGCTGATGCAGGTCCATTAGGGCTGACATTACCCACTCGGTCCAATATTTCTGGCCCAAACTGCAAATGAGAAAGAAGCCAGGCCCATAAAGCACAAGGCAACTTTATCAACGGAGAAAGTTTTGAAAAACAAATTTGACAAACACTCAAACACGGTTTAAAAACCGGTTTCGGTTAGAGTTGACTAGTCAAAAATCGGTTTTGCCTGAAACCGGTTTTGGGATTGAAAATGTGTAATCGGTATGAACCGGTTTGTAACCAGTCTAAACCGGTTGATGTCAAACCGGTTTCAAAACCCGGTTTTTTTTCTTCTAAATATTGGGCTGGTAGACTGTATAAGATCCATAATTTTTTTAGTCACTCGCAACCCTAATTTTTAGCTTAAAAGAAACGCCACCCACAAACTTTGTATCTTTCTTTCAAAATAGATCTCCAACCAAACCGGATCTCCAAAAATTCGTCCTTCTCTTTTATCCAAAAACGATTTTTACTTAATATCTTCGAACGAAAACAACTGAAGCACAAAAGGTTCGTCAAGATCTCATTAAAGAGGTCTCGGGTAGGTTGTTTGTTCGTCTTCTTTCGTGTTTTTCGATTTGTATTTAAGACCAATGATGGGTATTTGTTCAAGTACATAAGATCATTAAAGATTTATGACTGAAACTGAGGTCCTTCTCTCTTCTTTTTTTTCTTGTGAGATGGGCAGTGTTATGGAGTGAGATTGTGAAAATGATTATATGTTTATGGAGTGAGAATGCCAAACATGAATATACTGATATGAATTGAAAAATAAATAGTATATTTTAAAAGATTTGAGATGGCATAGCATCACATGCCTGCCAAAAGTTGTCATCACATGCCTGCCAAAAGTTAACCCATCACATGCATGCCTAAAAACAATAAAAATAGCTGTCAAACATATATATCGTAAAAGCGGTTTCAAACCGGTTTAAAAAACCGGTTTTCGTGGCCGGTTCGGTTATAACCGGTTTCCAAACTGGCCAATCAAAAAAATTTATAACCGGTTTCAAAAAACTGCCGGTTAGGGTCTTTTATAACCGGTTTCCGAAAACCAGTTTTTGATAAAATCGGTTTCGGTTTTTTATTCCGGTTCGGTTCATAAACCGGTTTTTTTTGTGCATGTCTACAAACACCTGTGCAAGACTGCATGTGTAATGAACCACTGGTATTGTAGTCTTCTTATTCCTTACTTTTTATATTTAGTGGACAACTAAAAATATGTAATGAAAAGGTATAATATACGTAGATAAAAACAATAAACATGAGTGGATCAACCTTTACGGGGGCCTAAAGCGAAATTTCACTTAGGGCCAAATATTTTGAAGTTATTTGCGCAGAAAATTGTCCACATAAAATAAATCTTTCTAACATCTTTAATGTAAAATGTTTTACTTAAGGTAAAAAATCAATCATAATATCTTCTTTTCAATCGAATAATAAACTAATTTATCAAATATTTTGTGGTGATATTTTGGTTCTTTTGTTAGAAAAAACAATTTGAATATAGAGATTAAAAAACGAGAAGAAAAATAATAGGAAAATTATACGTCTAAAAGAAGTCTACTTTGGTTTGAGAGGCAATTTGCTTAATGACTTAATTTTTTCATATATCAAACAAAACATGAGTTTTTTTTTTTTTTTTTTTTTTTTTTTTTTTTTTTTTTTTTCAGTCGGAGGCATCTTTTATATAATAAAACAAAACGGAATTTTCCATTTCAAAAAAATCAATTCATGCCTTATTTAGTAATAATTGTATTTAAAAAAAATATTTTCTTATTAGGTAACATTTTATATTTATCCATAACACAAGTAGAAGATAAATACAAAAAATATAGATAAGATACAATTAATAATATGATTAAAATTTTTAAATAAATATCTTTAATAATAAAAAAATGTAATTAAACATCATAAATCAAACAAAACAAAGATTAAATTATTAGTTTTTTAATAAATAAAAATATATGATTTAAAAAATTTTAAAAAATCCGCGCGCGCGGGTATTATAACTAGTAATATGTAAAAGTAGAAGAAGCTTGAAATTCTCAATTATTATATCTGTTGGCCACCTGAGTTCCTTCTGGAGCTTGAGGAGGGGTTTTACCCGGGTTCGAGTCTCGGAAATGACAAAAAAAATTCCGGATTTTCCTCTTAGTGCGAAGCCGTGATTTCTAACAGTTTTCCTTCGCAGGTCTCTCTTAGTGGTTCGAGTCCTGGGACCTACCCGTTTGGATGGTTTAACTCGGGAGGGGGCGGATTTCAAGTGTTGTGTCATTCTAAAAATATATATATAATAATAATTATAAATTAAAATAATAAAAAAAATTAAAAAAATCAGCAAGTCTTTGCTTTCCAAATCCCGGGGCCCTAACAATAATAAGATTTTGTTTTTATATGCATTGAATATTCGTCTCGAATTTTTAATAATTTTAAGACCGAAATAGAAAAGACTCAAAATTCTTGATTATTTCCAGCTTTGGCAAATCAGAGTCAAACTCATTGCACTAGATATGATGGCAGAAAAAAAACTAGTGTGAATGACTATAAATATACAAGACTGGGAGCCTTGAAAATAGGAGAATTCCAGAAATCATCCTTAAAATTTGGCCAAATTACACGTTTCGTCTCAGATGTTTGAAAAATGCAAGAATCGTTCATGTGGAGAAAACTTTGGTGTAAATATCGTCTCCACAAGAACGATAATTGCGCTAAAGGTTTCCCCAAAAAGGACGATACTTGCACCAAAGGTTTCCCCACATGGACGATCCATGCACTTTCCAAACATCTGGGACGAAACGTGCAATTTGACCAAACTTCAGTGATGATTTTTGCAATTCTCTCCTTGAAAAATAAGGAACCTAAGGGTGTGTTAAATTGGTGAAAAATATCCCATTTTTTTAAAAAAAAATTCATATGAAAATGAAAAAATTGAAAATCCATTTAGTCACAATTTTTTCCAACAATTAAAAAAAAAATGAAATCCTCATTTTCTAAATTTTAACTAAGGAATTGAAAAGTTTATTTTATATTCTCACTTTTTTCTTTCTCATTTTTTTCTCAATAAAAATAGACGGGGTCTCATTATTTCTCGTGTCATCCTCTACTGCCCACCGTCGCCGTCGCCGCCACCATCACAATCCGAGATAATTTTCTTATCCTTTTTTAAAAGAGAAAAAATATAACTTCAACTAAACGGGGTTTCAAAAATTCTCAACTCTTATCTAAAGAAGAAAAACCATTATTTTCTCAAGAAATTTAGAAACGAAAAAAAAATGAAAAAATTTTCTACAACTAAACGACACATAAGCCCTACTTTAATTACTTTCCCGCTTACAATAAAAGTTGGGTTGACAATTGGTTTATCACATAAGAAATATACATGTCCATCCCCGCATATTGCAAATATGCTTTTTACACCTTTGTTATGAGACGCTAATCGGGTACGTATATGATCATCTAGAAACAGATAGACTGGGATATGCACATGAATGACATAGATGATGTAAAAAAAAAAAAAAAAAAAATCATCCCCGGTCTCCAAAACATGTCAACCCTTTATTCAATTGTCATACAACAAGATCAACAACAACAATAACAAACCCGACAACAACTTCGACAACAAGAATAAACAATCTTGTGGGAGCAGGGAATGAGATAAGTATAATGTAGACAGTCATACCCATAGGAGAGGAGAGAGACTGTTTTCATGTACAATACGGAGTATATTACATATATAGGCTCACATCGGACAACCTTTGAGATGGGATAACGATAAGCGGTTTTCTCTTTTTTAGGTTAACTCCAAATATTTCGGAAAGGTCATGCTCTTCACCCTCTGGCAAGGTCCAATCGAACGAATGAAAGAGCGAAGCCAAGATATGCGTTTGCACCTTATCTGCCAACGGTAACCCTGGACAGAGTCTTCTCCCTGATCCGAATGGGAGGAACTCCATATTGGTCCCTTTGAAATCCCATTTTTTTGTCCCCCCTTGAGTCAAAAACCTATCGGGGTTGAACTCTAAGGGATTGTCCCAGTAGCGAGGATCACGTTGCATTGCCCAAGCATTTACAAAGATGGTACAACCCTTTGGGATGGTGTATCCACCTACCACACAAGTTTGGCTTGGTGACCTCGGGAGCACCAAAGGGCCTACAGGGTGCAACCGAAATGTTTCCTTAATCGTTGCATTTAGGTATTCAAGTTTTGGGAGATGAGATTCTTCGACCATGCTGTTTACTCCTACAATATTCGCTAGTTCTTCTTGAATCCTATTCATGACGTGACGATTTTTCAAAATCTCTGTCATTGCCCATTCTAGTGCTGTTGTTGATGTATTTATTCCTGCAACCATAATGTCCTAATACAACAAAGTTAAACCATTTTGCAAGTTAGTTAGTCAAATTAAACACGGCTTAGCTTTTAATAGACTGAAGTGTAAGGTCATGATGATATTTTGTTTGTTGAAATAAATCGACAGCTTACCATGATAAGTGCCTTTATATGGGTCATGGTAGGCGATGTTGCATTCTTTTGATCATATAGCTCTAATAATACATGTAAAAGATCTTTCTTTCCTTCATGTTGAACTGCATCCTTCGACCTTTTGGAATTAGATTCAATTCGATTATTAATAATCATCGTGATAATTTGATCCATCCACTGAAATTCCCTCTTCGTGTCCCGCTTAACACCTTGAAGATCAAGCCATGCAAGACTAGGGATAAAATCAGACACATTCGGCTTTCCCAGTATCTCAAAAATCTTTGAAACTGCCGAGCGCAATTCTGCCATAACTTGGCCATCTTTTGCCTCTTCCACTGATGAGTTTCCCCATACCATGCTTAATAAAACGTTTGCCTCGGTTGAGAAAGCAAGCTCATTAATACTTACATTAGTACCAATTTTAGTAAAAACATTTTTGATGGTTTTTCTAACTTCATACCTTCGGAAAGAACTAGTCTCTTGGAGACTCTTGTTGTTTAGGATCTCTTGGACAAGTATCTTACGAAGGTTACGCCATATAGAATTGTGGTCAGACCATATTATATCTTGGGCTCCGTAAGAGACTGTTGACGTAGCAATTCCCGCGTTTCGATTAGAGAAGTTTTCATCTTGGTCACGAAACACGACCTTTGCTAATTCCGGGCTGCTTATCACGATGTGCAGCTTGCTTCCTAGATAAGTCTTGAAAATGGGGCCATAGGTGTGAGCCATCTTGGTGAACTGCTTGTGCGGGTCAGAACCAAGAAATGGAAGGTACCCAACAATCGGCAAGGAACGGGGACCTGGTGGTAACGATGGTGCACCATTTGATGAGCTTAAAAATGTCAACTTGTACCATAAAATAGCCAGTATTACTACTGCAATGGTGATTACAAATACTAAGAGATTAAACTCGTCTTTGTTGCTGCTCATCATCACATCCCACCACCATGACACATGGTTGTTTAGTTGTACCATTTTTGGAAATAAGATGAAAATGAGACAAGTGAATGATTGTATTTAGAACGGGAGCAGCATGTCTATTTATATAGGGGATGCATGCATGATACGGAGTACTACGTAATAGTCATTGCAGTGATTTATTATCTTTGACTTTTTTGGTGCGCATTAAAAAGATAAAAATTTTAGAGAAGACCAATACGAGTAGAATACTTTCAAAACCACCATATAAATTTTGGAAGTTTGGACATGTTGAAGGCTGTTTATTCAAAACTCTCAAAATAACCATGATTGCAACATGCTACGGTAAAATACTATATGCCTAAAAGAATTAGTTATGTTTGGCACGGATCGGTAAGTAATGAGTATTTTGATTTTTAGCAGTTGTTTGACAAATGACTGGTAAACTTTGCTAATTTTTAAAAATGATCATTTTTTTAATGATTTTTTGAGAAGCTGTGAGCGATGGACGATAAGCTATTGCCAATGACTGAGCTTCTTTAGGGCTAGCAGCGGTGGTCCACCCATAAAAAAAATAAAAAGTTAAATGACCAGTATTTTTAATTGTATATTACATATGAACACACTACTACAAGAGCACGAGTTTGGCCACTCCAGTATGAAACAAATTTGTTTCGTCCCCTCCAATAAACCTGGTCAAGCTCCGTCATTGGCTATAGCTAATGCTCACAACCACTGCTACTGCTCACCACTACTTTTGACAAACATACCCAAAGTAAACAAGTAACGTAATTAGAGAAGTTCAAGAATTACTACGTTTTTAAGGTCTCAAAATACCAAAAACTTTAAAGTTATATTTTGAGTAAATTGCATGGATGGTCCCTGTGGTTAGCCCAAAGTTTCATTCACAGTCCCTAAAAGTTTAAAGTTGCATTGATAGTTCCTATCTCTTAAAAAATTAAAACTAATAGTCCAATTTTTAACTGGTATTAAATGACTTCCGTTAAAATTTACACGTTAGTCCTTTTTGGTTAAAGACCGTTGCATCGTCTATCTTTTATAATAACGGCCGTTTATAATTTAAAGTTTTCGACTTTAGGTACGTTTTTATCCGTTTTCATCCGTTTTTATATATTTTCATCCGTTTTTATATTTTTTTATCCGTTTTTCTTAGGTTTTCGTCCGTTTTTATACTTTCCATACGTTCTTATACGTTTTCACTCATTTTACTTACGTTTTCAACCATTTTCGCCTGTTTTAATACGTTTTCGTATGTTTTAATACGTTTCCGTACATTTTTCTTACGTTTTCATCCGTTTTTATACGTTTTCGTCCGTTTTCTTACGTTTTCGGCTGTTTTTCTTATGTTTTCATCCGTTTTATACGTTTTGGTAAGTTTTTCATACATTTTCGTCCGTTTTTGTATGTTTTTATACGTTTTTATACACTTATGCCTATTTTTCTCACGTTTCATACGTTTTCGTCTGTTTTCTTACATAATCCATTTTTCTTGCATTTTAATCCATTTTTACGTTTTCGTCCATTTTTGTACATTTTGTCCGTTTTATACGTTTCGTCTGGTTTTATATATTTTTTTGACTATTTTTATATGTTTAAAAATGTAAGGTAACGAACAAAAAGCATAAAATTAGAACAAACGTTTGAAAACGTTTAAAAATTGATAAAAACTTATGTAAACATATAAAGAAGTAAGAAAAATGGACGACAATATATAAAAACATATGAAAACGTAAAAAAGGATAAGAAGAAAAAAAAAACGTGAGTAAACGATTAAAACGTGTACGTTTCAACCAATTAAACTATAAGCCCCTACGGATCTCTACATGTAATTCGCGGATGAAAACGGATAAAAATATAAAAAAATGTACGTATAAGAATGGACGAAGATGTATTAAAACAGACAACAACGTAAGAAAACGGTAAAAAATGGATAAAAACATAAAAAAAGGTATAAAAACAAACGAAAACGTATAACAACATATGAAAACGTAAGATAAACGGACGAAACGTATGAAAAACAGGTGAAAACGTATATAAACGGATAAAAATGTACAATAACACATAAAACGGATAAAACGCATAAAAACTGACGAAAACATATAAGAACGAATGACAGACGAAAACGTATAGAAACGGATGAAAACATATAAAAATGTATGAAAACGTATAAAACGTAAGAGAAGCGGACGAAAATGTATTAAAAAATATGGAAATGTAAGAATAACAGACGAAAATGTAAGCAAACGTATAAAACAGACGAAAACGTATAAAAACGTATGAAAGCGTATTAAAACGGATAAAAATGTATGAAAACGTAAGAAAAACTGATGAAAACGTATAAAAACTAACAAAAACGTATAAAACAGACATAAATGTATAAAAACGGATGAAAACGTTAGAAAATGGACGAAAACGTAAGAAAACGGATGAAAGCGTATAAAAACAGACGAAAATGGATAAAAATGGATGGAAACGTATAGAAAACAGATGAAAACGTATAAATACGTATGAAAACGTACCTAAAGTCAAAAATTTTTAAATTATAAACGGCTATTATTATAAATGATGGATGATGCAACGATCTTTAATTAAAAGGGGGTAACGTGTAAATTATAACGGAAGTCATTTAACACCGGTTAAAAAGTGAACCATTAATGTTAATGTGTTATTCTTTTAAGAGATAGGGACTATGCATGCAACTTTAAACTTTTAAAGACTGTGAGTGAAACTTTGGGCAAACCACAGGGACAATTTATGTAATTTACTCTTATATTTTCTATCCATTTTTTTTCCTTATTTCCTTCAAACTCGTGTATTAGAACGCCGAATTTGAATAAAATCTAGCAATATTCTAGATGTGGTGGTTAATAAGTCTTTACGATTGTACCATTTGAACGTTGATGTTTGATAGTCTTTGATGGTGTAGTTATGGTTTTTTTGCAACTTGATTGGTGGAGTGTTGTTTAAAGAAAAATTCTAGGGACACTGTCAGTTCAATAATTTGTATATATACAAATTGTCAAGCAAAACAATTTTTTGGATCAAACTATTGAATTTATAGTACCCTTGGATCAAACTATTGAATTTAAAGAGAAATTCTAGGGACATTGTCAAGCAAAACAATTTTTTGGATCAAACTATTGAATTTATGGACAAAAATGGGCGAAAACAAAAAAAACGGACAAAAACGGGCGAAAACGTAAAAAAAAACGGACAAAAATGGGCGAAAACAAAAAAAACGAACAAAAACGGGCGAAATAAAAAAAAGGGACAAAAACGGGCGAAAACGTAAAAAAACGGGCGAAAAAAAAAGGGACAAAAACGGGCGAAAACGTAAAAAAAACGGACAAAAACGGGCGAAAACAAAAAAAACAGACAAAAATGGGCGAAAACGTAAAAAAAAACGGACAAAAACGGGCGAAAACAAAAAAAAAGGGACAAAAACGGGTGAATATGTAAAAAAAACGGACAAAAACGGGCGAAAACAAAAAAACGGACAAAAACGGGCGAAAACGTAAAAAAAAACGGACAAGAACGGGCGAAAACAAAAAAAACGGACAAAAACGGGCGAAAACGTAAAAAAAAAGGGACAAAAACGGGCGAAAACAAAAAAAACAGACAAAAACGGGCGAAAACGTAAAAAAAACGGGCGAAAACAAAAAAAACGGACAAAAACGGGCGAAAACGTAAAAAAAATGGACAAAAACGGGCGAAAACAAAAAAAATGGACAAAAACGGGCGAAAACGTAAAAAAACGGACAAAAACGGGCGAAAACAAAAAAAAACGGACAAAAACGGGCGAAAACGTAAAAAAAAGGGACAAAAACGGGCGAAAACAAAAAAAAAATAGACAAGAACGGGCGAAAACGTAAAAAAAAGGACAAAAACGGGCGAAAACAAAAAAAAACAGACAAAAACGGGCGAAAACGTAAAAAAAAACGGACAAAAACGGGCGAAAACAAAAAAAAACGGACAAAAACGGGCGAAAACGTTAAAAAAACGGACAAAAACGGGCGAAAACAAAAAAAAACGGACAAAAACGGGCAAAAACGTAAAAAAACAGGGACAAAAACGGGCGAAAACGTTAAAAGGATTAACGATGCAGCGCTATTTAGCCAAAGGATTAACGATGCAGCGCTATTTAACCAAAGGATTAATGATGCAGCGCTATTTAACCAAAGGGGGCTAACTTGTAAATTTTAACTAACCTAGTTAACACCAGTTAAACCAAGGGACCTGTGGTGTTATTTGTTTACGCACTTAGGGACTAACCATGCAACTTTTAAAAGATAGGGACGAAAGTTGTTACTTTGTATAAACCACAGGGACCAACCATGTAATTTACTCTTTCTTTTACTTATTATCTTCAAACTCGTGTTTTAGAACGCCGAATTTGAATAAAATCTAGCAATATTCTAGATGTGGTGGTTAATAAGTCTTTACGATTGTACCATTTGAACGTTGATATTTGATAGTCTTTGATAGTTATGGTTTTTTTGCAACTTGATTGGTGGAGTGTTGTTTAAAGACAAATTCTATTGACATTTGTCAGTTCAATAACTCGTATAAATCAAACTATTGAATTTATAGTACCCCTTTTACCACTTGTGTATACCATGATCATTAGGAATAGTCTACAAGATGCTAAGCTTAAAAAAGATAATAGAAGCTACTAGTAGCTTTTTGGTAATATGGAAAAGAGAAATAACATGGATGCATAAAAATATGTCTAATTATGTGTTAATAATTTATTGATTTGTAAAAAAGTGGGTTCAGCTGCTACAACCAATAATTTGTTATCACACAATTTTAAATATATAATTAATCATGTTTTTAAGCATCTCTATCATTTCTCTATTGAATCATTTAACAGAAGCTTTTTGTTAATACTTAAAAGACTAAGAAGATGCTAAGTTTAAAAAAGATAATAGATAATCGAAATTTCGGCCAGTCTCTAACAGGCGTTATGTTTGATCCTCTTGCTTCATCATATTGTTCTTTCTAATTTCTCTTTTATACCAAAAATATAATTCCTTCATCTTTAGTTTGTGTTAGCTGCTGATCGCTTCTAAGTACTTCCGAATATCACATTATTTCTTATCCTTGCATTCATCTATAAAATTCGGCCCAAAAAAATAATTATGCCTTTATTTACGTGTCTCGGATTTATCCCTCTACCTTTCATTTTAAACTACTTTTACATCCAATCTAGCTAGAATGACAACAGAGTTAGCTAATAAGTTTTTTGAAGATGTAGTGGACTCATTGTTAGCTAGGATAACGTTGAGAAGTTAAGGAGTGAAGTTGGAAAGCTCAAAAATATGATGGGGAGGGTTCAACGACGAATAAAATCAGCTAATGTCTTGTGGAAGAAACAAAAGATAGACGAAGTGGGCATTCCATGTGTACCCTGACCACTCGAATTTTAAAAATATTGCTAACGTCTAGAAAAAGCCGCGTGTATGAGGCAATGAATGCTCAGAAGAAAATTTGTGTGGATTCTTTGTCAATAAAAGAAGCATGGATTCTTTCAATGCCAAATTAAAACCAGTTGCAATGAAGGTTGTCGAAGGATGTGGTGGAGTGCCACTAATCCTACATTATCATGTTTATACTGATAGTACTATGATAAGAATAATTGATAACGGAAGCCCATCGACAGATTTATTTAATTAGAGTGCAAACATATAAACTGGATACTTGCATGTAAATTGGAAAAAAGGCATAACATGCCTGAAGGATATATATAACTGATAAAAGAAATCATTTTGGTGGGCCGATCCTGACCCACCATGAAACCTACGAGCTGAAAAATCCTAACCGAATTCCGACCCGAGTCCTGAAATGAAACTGGTTTGTATGGTATTCTTTGTATTTTCTCGGGTAATCCCGACTCCCGACCCGAGTCCCGACAAGCTGGAAAACTGAAACCGAGTCCTGACCCGAGTATAGGTCGGTTTGTGTCAGTCGGTGTCGGTTGAAGACTGGCATCGGTTGGCCGTCGGTCGGGAGTGCTCAGCCCTACCACAAATTGCTTTGTTTCGGCTGTAACTATAAATTGGTGGTTTTGTTTCCTGGAAAATTTGCCAATTCCAAACAATGAATTTCTTGATTAGTTTCTCAAATAAATTATTAGATATTAATGCATATTTACATTAAATGAATGGTAATTAAACTCGACATATTGGATAACATTATCAATCTGGGAATGCGTCGTATTGGTTGAAATATGATTGTGCCTTGGTGTTTAATTGTCTATCTTTTCCTACTGATTTTCATGCAAGACCAAAAGACAATGTACTTTATTAGTATACTACGCATAATTTGTCACAAAGAAAATGATTAAGAGGCATAAAAATATGACTAATTAAGTGCTTAAATATGGAGAAAACTTAAGCTACCCACTATGAATAAAAACACAATTAAAATGTAATTAATGTTTTGTTGGAGGAAAAAGGAGAATGTTGTTCCTTCTCTCTCAATTACTCAGTGACACCTCATCTGGGTAAACTACCCAGTGGGTAGGTGTATCCATGCCCCTTAAATATATGTGTCAATAAATTATTAGTTTGTTAAGAAATGGATTCACATGCTATCATCAATAAGGTGTTGACACATATGTTTATGCATATAATAATGCATGTCAATTAATGTTTTGTTACAATTGAAGGCTATATTTGTAAATAGTATAAAATGGATATAGGGGCATATGTGATTAAGTGCCGAACGAATCAAATGTGCTGAATAATTCAAATGTGCTAAGGGGTTTGGCAACACTCCCCTCACCTCATCACCCTTCACTCACAAACAACCAATCCCCTTATGCCACATCACTCTCTCACTTTTCCCTTCACTCACTCACTTTTTGTAGGCATCACACCCCTCACCCTTCACTCACTTCATTTTTCTTTTTTCTTCTTCTTATATAACATTTCTTCTTCTATTTCTATTTCTTCTTCTCTGTCATAGACTAAAACCAAGTTTAGCATTTTTCTTTTTTCTTCTTCTTTTTTGTTGGCTGCTACTGTTCGAATTTTAGATCAAAACCAAGTATACCATCTTTTTTGTTGGCTGCTACTGTCATAGACCAAAACCAAGTTTTAGACCAAAACCAAGTATACCATCTTTTTTGTTGGCTGCTACTCACAGATCAAGAAAAAAAGAATTAAAAACAAAGCCCAACGTTCGAATTTTCCTCCCCTCCCCGTACGTGAAGACTTGCCATGCGTGAAGGCTACTGATGCGTGGGAATCGCACCTTGCTTTACCTCTCGAGGGATCTCGCGAGGCTTACAACCCCCACCAGGCAGTGTACCTGATCGTTGTAGTATAGTATAGTGACAAGTACCGGGGGATTGATCGTTCAGCTTAGGAATAGTGTCGCTAGGATTAGAAAGCCTAATTAATAGTTCTAGAGATGAAGGATGATTATTTTTGTCTTTTTATATTTTATAAAAGCAAGTAAAATCTCGGGTTTTGAAAGAGTGGGCGGAATTAGTTGTTATTCAACTAACCCAAAAACTACTTTATAACTAATTAAACTAATGAAAATGAAATTAAACTAATATTAAACTAAGGTTGTGAGCAGTATTTGGAGAAATTGTGTTTACTTAGACTTCATTACTCCCTAGATATCTTTTACATGTCAATTACTTGTTACACTTGTATGGATGACGGATTGTATTCCTTAATACCATTCGTGGGGTGGCATACATAACTCCCCAACTCTATGAGCTCTTATCTCCTCCTACACCATGACCCAGCACAACTATAGGGATTGTAAACAGTGGCTCATGCATTAAATACAACCAATAAAGACCTAGTACGCCTCGGTTCATGTTTCTTAAGACGTTCAAGCATGTTACCATTTGGAGATCTGCCAGTTTTCTTAAGCCTAACATATAATATCATTCATCCAAGAACAAGAATAGACAAGTAATCAACACATAATCAACATCTAGGTTTCATTAGATCTAAGCAAACACAAAGTAAATCTAGCCTAGCATAGTAGAATTAAGATAAGAACAAAAGATAGACAACCAACACATAGAAATATTGATTGAATTAAGAGTATACTTATCTCAATTACAATGCAAGGTATCAAGGGTTTGGAACCCTTGAAAAACCTGTAAAAGAGGCACCAAAATCGTCTTTAGGGTTTCACCAAAACTTCTCCTCTTTTATGAAAAAACTAGAAAACTATATATAGGAAAATCGTCCTGACGGCGTCAAGAGTTAATTCTGACGCCGTCAGCCAGCCGCCAATAACTTCCTCGGACGCCCTAGATCCAATTGTGACGGCCTTGGTGACGCCGTCACCACCTACGGTAAATTAATCTTGGCCACTTTGACGCCGTCATCTCTTCATCTGACGCCTTCACAACCTACGGTAAAATATTCACCCTTTCTGACGCCGTCAAGAGTAAATCTTGACGCCGTCACCTTGTGTTTTCAGCTTGGATTTTCGGTACTTTGTTGTTTTCTTCACTTTATGCTCCAAAAATGTCGAAAATAGCCTCTTTTCCAGAATTCACTCTCCAAACACCTAAAATCACAAAAGGAACGATTTAGGGCAATATTTGATCAAATAAAATCGAATTCGGGCTTAAATGACCCCCTAAAAACGGATCATTTTTCGCCTCATCATATACCCTTACACTTGAGATTTGCTTGTCCTCAAGCAAATGAGCTTTTATTCTACTCAAAAGACAAGTTAGGGGTCATTTAACACTAATATAAAAGTAATTACAACAAATAATCGTTCCACAAAAGACCAATGGACAAGCACGGAGGTCATACACAAGCACCTCACAAATAGTGTTTAGATACTCACATCTCTCGGGTGTAATAAAGTAATATAACATTATGGAAATGGAAGATATCTCTCACTACCTGTCATAGCAAAATAGATTACCATAGGCTTGGGAAAGGATCAAACCTCCACCACATGGCGTAAGCACCTAGGATAAACTATCAAAGAGGTCTTTTAAAGGGTTATAACGTTAGGTGTAGGGATATGAATTACACGGTTTTGTTGGATAAAGGAAGTTTTACTGGTGGCGAGTTAACAATCTTAGTTAATTACATGTACAAGATGGCGTTGCTAAGCCGAGACTAGACTCGACTTAAGCTAACAAATGAAAAAATAACAAAAACATAAAATGAACATAGAATAAAAACGGGATGGTAGTCCGTATGTTTTTTTTTTTTTTTTTTTTTTTTTTTTTTTATTTTTATTTTTTTTTAACATACACTTTTACCCTACCATCCAAAATAATACATCATAGGGGTATGAGCAATCCCCTTACACTTGAATCTTTACATACTTTACATTAAACAAATCTAATGACTCGAATTAAGAAAATCAAAACACTTGGAGCACTTTTAAGATTAACGCACATATGGGGGTAATATATGATGTTCTTCCCCAATACTCCATAAAATAAGTACTTACCCATGAGTCCCAATCGTCCCAAAACAATATGTACAAGGATATGACTCGACTTAGCAACCATGTAATCAATTAGAAAGTTAACTTAGGGTTTAACAAATAACAGTAATGCACTAAAAATGAGCGCATACACGGAAGGCTAAGGCGATTTGGGTGTACATTTAAGTGGGGTGTAACAAATTCTTTCTTTAAGTAAGATGCTTAAAGTTAGAAACGAAAAGATAGGCTCGGAGGGGTGTACTAGGGGTATCGTGTACTAAAAATGAGTACAACGCAAAGGGTGTGGGAAAAATTAGTTGACTTAACTAGCCAAGTAATATGACTTAAATGGTCAAGTAATTGTAATACGGGTTTAACACAAGGGTGATCCTAATGCCTCTTATCATGTAGTAAATCCTACTACACGAATGTAGTCTCACTAGCGGTCTCGGGATGCATCACTAACGCAAGTTCTAGAATCTAAATGCTACCGGTACACTCATAAGCACCAATAATGAATGCTTTTCCTATCAAAACTAAAGGCGAACCTCACATCTTTGGGTGGAAAATTTTTCTGAATATACGGTTATGTGCTAGTCATACAACCTCCTATCCATGAGACGCTTGCTATGGCTAAAGTTTCACTCCTAAATGTTGTAAAAAATTTTAAATTTGGCGCTAAAATTGCACTAACAAGTATTTCTCATAGTTTTATTACTCATCTACTATCAAACAAAACAAACTCAAGCGAAAGTGCATATGTAAGGTATCATCTTTTTACCCTCCCCTTACACTTAGGATGAACATTGTCCCCAATGTTCAAGTAAAGAATGTAAAAGTTAAAAGTAAAGAGAATGAAATCAAATACTCCCCTGATTCGCTCGGTATGGATTTTAGGTTGGCCAGGTTAAATCTTCCTCCAGAAAAATGAACAATCAAAGCTTCCCTTCCAGAATATAAATCATCTTCTTGTCTTAAATAACCTGTAAAACCTGACAACAATAGACAAGGCAACCTCGCGTAAAATCGGCGGCATCCTATATAAGTTACTAAATCCTAGAAAATAAAGTAAGATATAATGCTTGTGAAATGAAGTTTGCAGATTTCCTGGAGATTATAAAACTTAATAATTCACAAAAACCATAAGACTCCGTTAGAAAAACAAAACTGGTAAAATTTCCAGATTTTTACACGTGACGCCGTCAAGAGTAAACTCATGACGCCGTCAGAAGTGACCTGCAGAAATCTTTATGTTAAGTTTCCGGAAAATTTCTGAAAAAACCTCGTCCTACTTCCTGGAAAATCCTGCAAAACTTCATTATGACTCGATACAAGCATTTGACTCTAACAAATACGAATATACATGTCCATTTATTATTGTTGTGGTTCATGCTCAATTTCGTTCTTATAAACAAATTTGGATCTCCCTTACACTTATCTTTTGCAAAATACCTTTATATGCAATTAAGACGAAGTTAAAAACAAAATAAAGCATTTTCACAATTTACTTTGAAACATAAGCCACAAACAATAATAATAAAACATGCATACGGAAACAAATAAAATCAAACAAACAAACAAACAAACAAATAAAAACACACAAAACATGGGTTGCCTCCCAAGAAGCGCTTGTTTTTGTTCGAGTCACGAGCCTGACTCTAACCTTATTTAACGGAAATAGAGGAGGTTCTCCCTACACTTTGGATTAAGTGTGGGTGAAAGTAGCGATACACACCCTTAGGGTGTGAATATGCCACGTGAGGAAAGAGTGATGGATGAATTATATGCTCAAAGGGGTGTGCTCCTATCATCATAACCTTACCTAATTCAATCGGGTTAATAGGTGAATTAAGATTTTCTCCTAGAAAGGGATCATTTTCTATCAACTTCAAGAGACTACTAGTTGGGGATCCATCTTGACCTAATAAACCCGGTTTAAACCCATAATGTTTTTTGTGATCAATCATAAATGGGTGATGTAAGCATGTAAGGTCATTTTCCACTCCTATATTGGTTTCCTCTCTACAAGGCTTAGAGTCCACTACCTTTGTCCTAAGACTACCCGGACTATATGGTTTGATGGGTGGATCGGAACCTTTTTCAATTCCTAAATTCACATCTAAAGATGGAAGATTAGGTAATGGTTTTGGTTGAGGCTCCGGTTCATCAAAACTAGGAACTTCCCTAGAACTAAGAGTAAGGTTATCATTATAAGTATTCAAACCTATATCCTCTAGTTGTGTTTGGTCCAAGGGTTCTACCACAATTGGGGTTCCTATAGTCTCTTCTACTTCTTCCGGGTAAGTCACGGGCGGTGTATGTGCCTCAAATGATGGTAGGACTTGTGGGGTACTTTGTGGGTTTGGATTACCCACCTCATCCTCCATTGTACCTAGATTACCTATATGTTTGTTTTGTACTATGATATTAGGTGCCATCCAACTAGGTATTTCATCATGAGTATATTCATCCCCCGACAAACTTCCTGTTTGCTCCATCAAACTTGTTTTTGATTGATTTGTGATGTTGTTTGTTGGGTTGTCTACTCTATAATAATATTGAGCACAGTTTTCTATGGTATCCCACGCTTCTTCATCATTTAATTCCCTAGGGCCCCCATCGGCAAAATCATCGATGCGCATTTGGTCACATTGGCTGACACGATAGTAAAAGGTTTCGGTTAGGGATGATAAAGAGAAACTATGATGAGGGAATTTTCGAAGTAGAATTTTAAAACGAGTCCATGCATCATATATGGGTTCATCTCGATATTGTTTGAAATTCAAGATGTCAATAGGGTAGAATGGCCTTTGTGGTTGGTGGTATGGTGGATTCGCGTACTCCATAATGGTGAACGGAAGAGTCAATGGAAATTACGAACAAACACATAAAGAAAAAGATAGACTAAAGAAAACCTAAAAATAAAAATAAAAAATCTTACTAGAAAGGAATCTAGCAAGTAGACCTAATAAAAAGAAATTCTAACCTAGACAATAACTATTCCCCGGGCTGCGGCGCCAAAAACTTGATGCGTGGGAATCGCACCTTGCTTTACCTCTCGAGGGATCTCGCGAGGCTTACAACCCCCACCAGGCAGTGTACCTGATCGTTGTAGTATAGTATAGTGACAAGTACCGGGGGATTGATCGTTCAGCTTAGGAATAGTGTCGCTAGGATTAAAAAGCCTAATTAATAGTTCTAGAGATGAAGGATGATTATTTTTGTCTTTTTATATTTTATAAAAGCAAGTAAAATCTCGGGTTTTGAAAGAGTGGGCGGAATTAGTTGTTATTCAACTAACCCAAAAACTACTTTATAACTAATTAAACTAATGAAAATGAAATTAAACTAATATTAAACTAAGGTTGTGAGCAGTATTTGGAGAAATTGTGTTTACTTAGACTTTATTACTCCCTAGATATCTTTTACATGTCAATTACTTGTTACACTTGTATGGATGACGGATTGTATTCCTTAATACCATTCGTGGGGTGGCATACATAACTCCCCAACTCTATGAGCTCTTATCTCCTCCTACACCATGACCCAACACAACTATAGGGATTGTAAACAGTGGCTCATGCATTAAATACAACCAATAAAGACCTAGTACGCCTCGGTTCATGTTTCTTAAGACGTTCAAGCATGTTACCATTTGGAGATCTGCCAGTTTTCTTAAGCCTAACATATAATATCATTCATCCAAGAACAAGAATAGACAAGTAATCAACACATAATCAACATCTAGGTTTCATTAGATCTAAGCAAACACAAAGTAAATCTAGCCTAGCATAGTAGAATTAAGATAAGAACAAAAGATAGACAACCAACACATAGACATATTGATTGAATTAAGAGTATACTTATCTCAATTACAATGCAAGGTATCAAGGGTTTGGAACCCTTGAAAAACCTGTAAAAGAGGCACCAAAATCGTCTTTAGGGTTTCACCAAAACTTCTCCTCTTTTATGAAAAAACTAGAAAACTATATATAGGAAAATCGTCCTGACGGCGTCAAGAGTTAATTCTGACGCCGTCAGCCAGCCGCCAATAACTTCCTCGGACGCCCTAGATCCAATTGTGATGGCCTTGGTGACGCCGTCACCACCTACGGTAAATTAATCTTGGCCACTTTGACGCCGTCATCTCTTCATCTGACGCCTTCACAACCTACGGTAAAATATTCACCCTTTCTGACGCCGTCAAGAGTAAATCTTGACGCCGTCACCTTGTGTTTTCAGCTTGAATTTTCGGTACTTTGTTGTTTTCTTCACTTTATGCTTCAAAAACGTCCAAAATAGCCTCTTTTCCAGAATTCACTCTCCAAACACCTAAAATCACAAAAGGAACGATTTAGGGCAATATTTGATCAAATAAAATCGAATTCGGGCTTAAATGACCCCCTAAAAACGGATCATTTTTCGCCTCATCAGCTACCATGCGGCACGGAGGCACCGGCGGCGGTGTTCCCGTGCGGTGAGGGTACCGTGTCGTGCCTCCCCGCATGCATTGCCAAGCCCCTAAGTGAATATGTTTCTGAACAAAAATGATTGTTTGATAACATTCTGAATATTTGAAAATTACCATTTAAAACCTAATACTAATAATACTTAATTTAATACTATTTTAAGTTATCTACATCATATCACTTAGATAATCATTTTCCATATTGTGTACTTGTAATTATTCACAAAACTAGTGAAACTTAAACATTTTATAGCATGTTTATTATATCTTTATAAAGAAAATGAAAAGTAAATAAAACAAAACAAACTAATATAGATAATTTATGCCTCGGTTTTGTCACGGTTTTGTCGCACCGTATTAGTTTTTTATGTTAAATAATTTGAAAATGAGAGAAAGATTTGGAATATTAGGGATAATTAGGTGAATATAAGTCCACTGAATCGCTTTGCGTCCCCTATCACGTTCAATCGGTCAGTGCAATATTTGTCATCTAGTAACAGTTTCCTTTATCATCAAACATGATGACCTATTAAGGTAATAACAATCAGCACTGAAGCATTTTATTTAGGACCAATCAAACACACCCTTAAAGAATTGCAGAGTCATTTGTAATTTTGTTCAAGTTGAAAAAATTAATGAGAATGTTCAGTTATTTGTAATTTTGGGGTGGGTATATCAAGATGTTTCAGATATAAAATTGCAAAAGAAATAAGCTAAAATATGAATTCACTTAAGCTATCGTCGCTCTTCCATTTTATAACCGGGACAAGTTATCCATACGGACCATACTTCTCAAAAACATTTTTTAAAATTTTAATTTAATTTAATTTAATTTTTTTAAATAATATTTTATTTATAAAACTGTGAAACTAAAAGTATGAAACAGAAAATATAAAGTTTTTTTTTTGAACGGTGAAAAAAATATAAAGTTTAATTAGTTAAAAGTATTAAACTGTAAAAGAAAAAAAATAAAAAATTGATAAAAAACTATATTCTACTGTCAAATACAGTGATCAGGAGGTAAGTGCGGTAAAAAACTATGTTCTACTGTCAAGTTATAACACAACCCGCGGACAAAGCAACGACCGTTGCAGCTATAGATGGGACCCTCCTATGACGCTCACTTAACGTTGCATTTGTGGAGCCAAAGACTGACGCGTGTCCTAATTCTTCCTTGTTAGGCAACAATTATGCATGTCAACTAAATGACTTTGATGTAATCAAAGTTAAGTCTCTTGCATGTCTAGTATAAATCAATCATTAATTCATAAGAGAAAATTGCATTACGCAAAGTAACCTTAAATTGTACGATCAATAAAGGAATATACCTGTTTCTTGATTAGCTAAATCATGCGCAAAGATTATAGCTATTTGTATGATTTCATTTGATAGTTTTACGGAAACATGAATTTCTTAGGTTTGATAAATTGAACGCGCACAAACCAAGTCTGGACAAGACTGGCGCGATGGCTGTGGCGTGGTGCACCAGCCTGGCGTGCCAGTTTGGTGGTTTATGTGTTTTCAGTTTTAAGTTATCGTTTACGATTTTAAGTGTCTCTTAATATACATTTCTCATCATTATAATATATACTAATAAGGAAATTTGGAGGGGGCAATTAAGGTATAATTAAGTTTCTTAATCTCTAGGTTTTACCAAAATAATTAGGCCCAAACAGTATTCACTTGAATACGTGGCCAATTTGTATTGGCCGAAAGTAGTTATCAAAATTACTGTTCACTATCATTAACGTGAATTAAGGTTAAGTACCACATAGGATACAATCAAAACTCATTAATGCATTGCAGACCTAATACACCATTATCCACACATTTGGCAATCTAAACTGCAACTTCTCATTGGAAAAGTACACTAACACAACTTAAATTTGTAACAGAACTTTCTTGATCACACTCGATCTTTCAACCTCACAATACATATTATATCGCAAACTAACCACCTTAACATTACCAGATCAGAATGCCTACTCTTTGTACAGAAGCTAAAAATGCAGGTATGCAACCTGAAAATAATAAATCACCAGTTAAACAACAATTTGGCTATCATCAACAACAATCTATAAATGTAGTCTTACACTAACGCAATATTTTAAATTGGCCTACAGATGGATCATCCAATAAATTAAAAAGAAAATTTGAGTCTCAACTCTCAAGTGAGTCATGGAACTTGCAGAAATACAAACGGCAATATAAAAAGGGGATGTGTGACCAGAAATAGTATCGAAAATACTGCTATGTAAACCGATATACAAGCCTCTCCAAATAATGAAGGTGACCTTTAAAATATGCATTAGTTTCTGTTTTCCATTATGTAGTATTAATAACATGTGACTATACACTTATTTGTCATTTCGTATTCGGTAAACCGTATCTTAAATTGCATAAAATTGTTGACAAAACTACAGGGGATCAGGGCATCAGGCTGCACAATACTATAATGGCTGCACAATACTATCAGTGTACCGCTAATACGGTCCAACATCAATGTCGAAAAAGACAACGTGCAAACACTTATAATGGCAGCAATGCAACATCAAGTAGATCTGGAGGTAACCTCATCTATTCATATTTTTCTATGGGGGGACATACATTTAAAGGGAACAAAAAAGAATAAAATATATATATATATATATATATATATATATATATATATATATATATATATATATATATATATATATATATATATATATATATATATATATATATATATATAGTGAGACTTTCTTGCGAGAACCATCTTATCAGCGAGAACGGAGAGAACCACTAAAAATATACATGCACGCCTTCAATAATTATATTTTTGCACATATGTTCTAAAAACAACACATATGTTTTAAAAAAAACATAGTTGTTCTAAAGAATTTGATAAGAAATTGGAGATACAACATTTTTCTTTCATAGTGTGCATGTATGTTCTTATAAGGCGTGCAACGACAATATTGCGGCCGTGTATAAGGTTTTTCTGAAAAAAGAGGATGAGTTCATGATGATATTGAAGAACATAGGTGGATACTTACGATTATTGGTGATTTGCATGTATTTTAAAAGGTGTGCATGCATGTTTTTGGTGGTTCTCTCAGATAAGATGGTTCTCGTAAGAAAGTCTCCCTATATATATAATATATATATATATATATATATATATATATATATATATATATATATATATATATATATATATATATATATATAGGGGTGGCAATTCGGTTCGGGTTCGGGTTCGGGTTGTCAGGTTGGCGGGTCAGAAAACCCCAACCTGAACCTGACCCATTTAAATCATCGGGTCAGCTATGTCAACCCTAACCTGTTTACACGTAACCCGAACCTGACCCATTTAACCCGTATATATACTTAGGTTGAAAGGTTAAATAGGTTACATGGGTTGAATATGTTAAATGGGTTTCGAGTTGACCCATTTATCCGTTTTATATATAAAAGTTAGCACATTACTCGAGTTAAATAGGTTAAACGGGTTAGTGGGTCGACCCCGTTTAACCCATTTAACCTGTATAATTAAATATAAATAATTTTTAATTAAGAAAAAAAACTTAAACGGGTTGGCGGGTCGACCCGTTTATTTTATTCCCAACCCGAACCTGACCTGTTTAATAAACGGGTTAGATATGTTGACCCAAACCTGACCCACAATCTATTTAGCTCAACCCAAACCTGTTAATTTTCGTGTCGGTTTCAGGTCGGGTTTCGTGTCGGGTCAGAAATTGCCACCCCTATATATATATATATATATATATATATATATATATATATATATATATATATATATATATATATATATATATATATATATATACTATCTATAAAGCAAAAATGGTCAAAGGTGTAAGTGGAAAAGTCAAGAAGTGAAATGTGAAATGTTGAAAAATGTATATAAGGAAATTATGAAATGTAATTAATACTCTTATTAAAACACCCCATTACTTAAAAGTGCAATAATTTATACACATTGTACAACCAATTAAAACAATTAATACAAATCACAAACCGGGTTGACCCGGGACGCTTCAAACCCAACGGGTTGAACCGGTTTAATTTGACCCGTTTTCGACCCAACCTAGCAAGTTGACCCGGTTTAAATCGACCAAATTTTTGACCGGAACGGTTTAACCGGTTGAACCACCCGGGTCGAACCGGGTTTCAAAACATATCTAGCAAATTAAATACAGCCAATTAAAACAATTAATACAAATCACAAACAGGGTTGACCCGTGACGCTTCAAATCCGACGGGTTGGATTGGTTTAATTTGACCCATTTTCGACCCAACCTAGCAAATTGACCCGGTTTAAATCAACCAATTTTTCGACTGGAACGGTTCAACCACCCGGGTCAAACCGGGTTTCAAAACATATCTACCAAATTAAATATAACAAATTAAAACAATTAATACATATCACAAACCGGGTTGACCCGGGACGCTTCAAACCCGAAGGGTTGAACGGGTTTAATTTGACCCGTTTTCGACCCAATCTAGCAAGTTGACCCGGTTTACATCGACCAATTTTTCGATCAGAACGGTTCAACCGGTTGAACCACCCGGGTCGAACCGGGTTTCAAAACATTATGTTTAATTCCCAAATCTTCAAACTTTTATTATTTTTCATTTATAACCTATAAACTTTTTTTTTTATCAATAAACTATTTGTCGCTATAATATCCCGTTGCTATGCACGGGTACTCGTCTAGTGTGTGTGTGTGTATATATATATATATATATATATATATATATATATATATATATATATATATATATATATATATAAATGGTCAAAGGTGAAAAGTGGAATAGTCAAGGTTTGTGAAATGTTGAAAATATGTTTTGCCTATTCTACCCTTGTAAAACTGAATTGGTCATTGCCCTTAATTAAAATCGAAAGTCTTAACTAAGGAAAGTATTAAATAAGTTTCAATCATATCCTTCAGCAATACAAAACTTCTTCAGTACGACTAATAAACCTAATCAGTTACAATACACATTATACAAATCATTTCTCTTTTCCAATAACCTGTTCCTAAAGTCAGTGGCGATTCCACCAATTCAATGGTTTGCAAAAGTTCCAATCAATCTATGTCGATGTTTGGCTTTGTTGTATGAATCTTACAAGTGATAATTATCGCACATATTATCAATTTAATTTAGTGATGTGTTTTTTAGGGTTTATATTCGAATTGGATGTTTTGTGTGTATTTTTAGTTCATTTGAATTAATTTGTACAACAGATTATAAACAGCGTTGGTTATTAGCATGATAAATTTCTTTTTTGATTATGCAGGTTTAATTTAATCATCGCGTCTAAACATGTTTGTAAACAGTTAATTATGTACACATTTTATGATTAATAATTATTATTCTCATTTGTTACTTCTCATTATTTATATGTTTGCAGTTTTCAGGAATTGGCGGGCGTATCCGAAAATGGACCAAACGCTAGAAAATTGGCAATAGAAAATTGAGCTGGTGAGTATGTATTAGTAGTAAATTTTGGATATAAGGTGAGGTGGCATTAATAATAATTGAGATTTTGAATTCATGCTTTTTGCTAATAACGAACTGAACTTGATCTAAACGCTAGAAAATTTGCAACAGAAAATTTGCGCTGGTGAGTATGTATTAGTAGTAAATTTTGGATATAAGGTGAGGTGGCATTAATAATAATTGAGATTTTGAATTCATGCTTTTTGCTAATAACAAACTGAACTTGATCCAAACGCTAGAAAATTTGCAATAGAAAATTGAGCTGGTGAGTATGTATTAGTAGTAAATTTTAGATATCTAGGATTTGTGTTTGTTTGGCAACAGCAATGAACAGGGGAAAATTTTAAAGCATGTTTTGATATATAGAGCCTTTTAATCAGAGATTTAATAACCCGAGTATAGTACCAACTATGTCTGAGCTTTGCTTAGAATATCTAGGATCTTGTGAGCATGACATTCAAGATGACTTGAGGTATATACACATGAGATGAGCACCACTAACTTGATAACTACTTTTGTTATGACATACATTGTTTAAAATTCTCGATCTTGAGTATCTCTCATCTGTATTATTACTGCTTGGAGAACATTAGAACAAGAGTTTCTAATGCACCATCAAGAATTTTATAGCATGATTTCAAGAGATCACTCACTTGAATTTCTGGTTATGAGCGAAATCCACACCTGTTTACCTGTAGTTTAGAAATCAACTGACTTGTTTAGTGTCTTGGCTGTCTTTCCATCCTTCTACATTTGCCGTTGAAATTAGCCTTTTCTGATTTTTAATTGATTTACACGGATTGTTGTTTTGTGCATGTTGGTGTATTGATTGGAAAGGCTGGAGACACTATCCGAACGTTACAAAATAGCTCAGGGGCAAGGATCCAAATCACACGGGATGCTGAGGCTGATCCCAATTTGGCAACTAGGGCTGTGCAACTAATAGGTTCTATAGAGTGTATAAACAAGGCTGAGTGGTTGATTAAAGAAGTTATAGCAGAGGTGTCATATTTTATAAACTTAGTCACTTTCTTGATCAAACTTGGTCGTATTTTGAAGTTCAATTCTTCTATGTGTTCTGAGGTTAAGTTTTCATCTTATGCTGGTGGTTCCCCTCTTTGATTGCCAAAGGTTATTCTATCAACTCTTCAGGATTCGGTGAACAAACTCATATACAACTTCTGTTTATTTGGTCATGTCATGTCCTCTTAATCTAACACCTTTCTATTTTTTGTAACTCTTTTAATGTGCTTTTAGGTTGGTGTAATAATTAGCAAAGGTGGAGAGACTATAAGATACTTGCAGTCGCAATCTGTAGCACGCATTCAGGTAGTTTGAAATGACGTGACTATTTGATCTCTGCAAAGGTTTTAAAGTTACCACATATATTAAGTACAATATGAATATGGAACTAATTTTCGAATCTAATGCTTTCCTTTAAATAAAGTTATGTTATGTACATTGATGTTTGCACATAATGTAGTTAATACCCCAACATCTTCCTGAGGGCGACCAATCCAAAGAAAGATCGGTGAGAATAACTGGTGATTGGAAACAGATCGAGGCAGCAAAACAATTGATTAAGGAAGCGATGGACCAGGTTTGTTCACATCTTTCATCTATTTACTTGATGATAATATTATTGTTAATGTAGGTACTTTGTTGATTTTATTTTATGCATTTTTGTGGTATGCGAGCATTGCTCATCTAATGCTATTGAGTTTGATTTTATGAATGGTTATTATTTTGTTAGTTGTTCTCTTCAGACAATAGTTTCATAATTCTTCATATTAAGAATAAGATTTTGGTTTTGCCCTTGTCTATACGTATACTATTATGAATGCTAATTTTTTAGTTTTTACCAATCCTAAAGTGATCATTTAGTTTTGGAAATTTGTTAATAACTGCGTGGCTTAACATGTTGTATAATTGGTTATTGGATCTTTTACAACTCTTGTGTCCCAGCTGTTAGGGCTGTCCGCAAACATATGTTATTAATACAACTTTTACTTATGTCACTATGTTACTTTAGGGCTGTCCGCAAAATAGAGGAGTTTGTAGACTGGGCAACATCAGAAGCTTAGTGACTTTCACCAGCAAGTATGTTCTGAGCTACATCCCCTATTTGTTTTTGAACGGAAGCTACATCCCATATTACATCCTATTTAAACTGTTTACCTTGTTTCTTGTTTCTTTATGTTAATAAATATCTAATGTCTTGGTTAAGCTTTTGGTGAGGCTATGCTACACACCATCAGCTACATTTACACAAGGCAAGGTGCAAAGGAATTGGCAAAGGAAAGATATATGAAGGTCCCGTATTTTGTAGAATGGGTGAGGGATAAGGGACACCAGTTTAAATCACAAGTTTCAGCCACTTCAGGTTCAATATTTTAAGACTAAACAATCAGTATTGTTGATATAAAAAATGAACCTAACAATGTCATATTTGCTCTACGTAGTTCAGTTAATTAGTACAATGGAGGAGTTGAAGAAATTGACTGAATCAGAAGCTAAAGAAGAGGATATATTAAAAGTTATTAATAGTAAAAAGGATGCAATGTTTAATTTCCTGTGGCAACTCAATGTTGTAGATATTGAGACAACCTTATCCCATGTTTGTCAACCGGTAAGTTCATGCATTGTATTCGTCATTCTAGATAGGAAGTAGTACAATTTTTGAGTCTTTGATTGTGTGTCCAAGAACTTTTATTCTATACAACCTCCTAAATCGTTTCATATTCAAAGATTCAGATATATATACATTCCGTATGACATTTATGCGCCTTTCTTCATTTAGAAATAATTGTTGTATCCACTTCAGGTACTCAAAGATAGTAGTGTTCCAAAGGTAAGGCTCAAACAGCGGGCTAAAGCAATGAAGAAACTCGGAACTATATTCCAAGTAAGTATCACGTCATTCACATTCATTTGTTCGTAATAACTACAATTTGAATTGAAAATTTTGTTACGAAGAGAAAATGTTTCATTTGTTCTAAACTTTACAAATCAATCTTATGTAATACTCATTGTGATATGATTTTCTGAAATGTTTCATTTGTTCTAAACTTTACAAACCAATATTATGTAATACTCATTGTGTATGATTTTCAGGGAGCAAAGTCAAATTACCGCAGAGAAAACAGTTTGCGAGAGGAAAACACGGTGAAAAAACCTGCTGATGCATCTTCTTCATCCAAATAAATTCAATACTTTACCTTGCAATATTCATTGACCAATTTTGTAGCGTAACACTAATCATATTGGTTTATATATACATACAAATCGTTAATTATCTGCCGCTAGAAATTCCGTTGCTATGCACAGGTACTCGCCTAGTATATATATATATATATATATATATATATATATATATATATATATATATATATATATATATATAGACACTTGCTACTTTTTGAGCTTAACCTTTAGGAAAAAAAAAGTTACCAAAACACGGCTGCCCCGTAGCATTGCGCAGGCTAACCCACTTGTTAAAACACAAAGGAGATCTTATCCGACATTTTCACTAACAAAAATGATGGTTACATCCGTCGCAAAATATAGCTCGTGGCTAGAATTGTACTCCATTACATTTTAATGTGTGGGCTAAATCGGTGGTAATTAAATAATTCATGGGTCCAAGTCCACACACAAGTGGGCTGTTACTACACATAAAGGGAAAGAACAAAGGTCCACAACTTCTTTTATGATGTATGACGTTCAAAGATGAATTTACTAGAAAGCTTTTTCTGCTCATTGGTGTGATTACATTGTATTCCTACCCTGTTTAGATATGTCATTTGCTGCATAACTGCACTTATTTCGAATCTGCGAGCTGCTACAACCAAATTATAAAGGTTTACATAATAGGGGCTTACATACCAAACAAAACATACCCAATCTTGCTGCAGGGGGAGCTAGAATGTCGCCATATCCCTACCCCTACCTCAGGATAAACCCGAAAATAGGGATTGTGTGCCATAACAAGGATAATGAATCAATAAAGACATAGAACGAAAAAGCAAGCATACAAGCGTAGCAAAAACCGTCATAAGATCTAGGGGGGATAAAGGCACAAAGACATAGAAGCATATGCGCACATAATATAAAATATAGAAAGCGCAAAAGAGACAAAGGGGAAACATAAGCATAAACAATCAAAGCAAAAATGCAAAACCAGCAAGGGCACAAGCACGCCGCAAAGGGAAAGGGCCTAAAAGCAAATATAGATCTCAGACCTAAGAGTGCGGCGAAGTACTAGGAATGGGCAATGCAATGGGGATCTAAACCTACGGGCAAAGCAAAATGAACAAGGGGGGCAACTTAATGCCTAAAAAGCTTACAGGGGACAATCTATGGAACTCTAAAAATCCCCCCAAACGGCAGTAATGATATTACCTTTGCTAAGTTTGATTACCAATCTATGGTGATATCTTGCTTGTGTTGCATTGAATTTGAAATGCTGCTTATGAGTTACAATATATCATACTTACGGTAAATCTCTTTAATACTGTAACAAACTTACATAACCTGGACGGCGGATAGGTTGCCAACTTTGTGAGGTAGTATTAACTGATTCTAAACATAGTAAGTTTACTTTCTTTACGCTTTCTATGATGAATACTTTTGAACTCGACTTTTTCAAACATATTTATTACTGCACACGATATATTTACACATGAGTTAACGGCAAGGGGTTCTGTAAACATCATTGCGTTTACAACAATCTGATTGAACATCAACGGGTTGATATGGTCACACTGAACCCAATTATGATCAATGCCAGTTACGATGTTGAACCTGTTTTAGTCGTACCTATGATTTTCTAATTTTGACTTGCATGGTTAAGAACTTAAGATGAGTCCCATGGCTTCATAAGTGGCTCCTCAAAGAATTATACAAATTTCTGATTTGAATCCCTATCAAAGTAAATGGACTAATATGTTAGAGTGTATTTAGCCATCTCGTCATGCTGCTTCGAGGCCATCACTGTCATATATAATGTTGTTGGAGTAATTACTTTAATGATCATTGAAAGTAGTAGTAGTTGAATTTGACCAATGGCTAGAAATTTCTTAGCACAAAACCTATAGATATAGGTACAGTTTCTATTAGGGGTGGCAATTTCTCACACAACCCAAGATCGAAACAGAAATAAACGGGTTTGGGTCAGATATGATTAGTTGTTGGGCTGCGTTCGGGTCATCGAACCCGTTTATTAAAGGGCAAATACCAAAAAAATGCACTATACTTGTCAAAAAAATTACTTTTATGTATCGAACTTTTTTTTTCTTCATTGGTGTACTAAACTTCAAATTTTTTGCCACTTTTACGCACTTTGGGACAATTTTGCCCCTCAAAATTTTGAAAATCCAGGGGCAAAAATGTCATAAAATTGTACGAAAATGCATAAAAGAGGCAAAAAATGCAAGTTTAGTACACGAATTAGGAAAAAAAAAGTTCGATACATAAAAGTAATTTTTTTGACAAGTATAGTGCATTTTTTTGGTATTTGCCCTTTATTAAACATGTCATGTTTGGGTGGGGATGGGTTAAACGTGTCGGCCCGGCAACATGTTTAAGATTTTTGTTCGAAATATAAAAACTATAGACATTTTCTTATACGGGTTAAACGGGTTGAACTGCTAACTTGTTTAACCCGTGTAACATGCCAACATGTTTCGATAAATGGGTTAAATAGGTCAACCCGGGTTAAAGATGCTGTGTTAGGCTTATGTGTAAACAGGTAAGGGTTAACATGACTGATTTAATCGGGTAGTGTTTGAGTTGGAGTTCTTTGTGTTAAATGTTACGTATAAACATTAATAGGTAAATGTCTAGGATCGAACCCGAGACCTCGGGATTGCACACTTTACAAACAAGAATAATGTAAATAAATATATATATATATATATATATATATATATATATATATATTAAATGTATGGAATATATATATTTATAACACTTAATGGACTAAACGGTCGTTAGTTATTAACCGTATGGACTAACTATCGTTAAATAAGAAAGATAAGGACTAGAGTGTAATTTGGGAATCAAGAAGGATCTAGAAACACCCTTGGGTGTCCTAGGCCGGTCGAACAAGGGGGGGGGGGGGGGGAAGGCCCAACCCATGTTTGTCTTGATCACCAAGAAATCCTCTAGTATATATACAAGGCCAAGGGTTAAACCTACACATCTTTTGTGCACACACTCTAACCCTAAATTCCTTGTTTTCTTTCTTCTTGTGGCCGATCGGATCCCCCCTCCTCAAAGGGTTCTTGGTTCGATTTTCCATAAGCAAAAATCATTAGTGTTTTGTTTACTTGCAACAAACCTTTATTCGTTGGTAGTTTGTGTGTACAAGAACGAGGTAATTACTTACTTTAGTAATTATCAAGAGATCGATAAACAAAACGGTAAGGGGTTTATCATTGATCTAATTGTACAAGAATCAAGGTTTATTGAAGTGCATCGGGTACGTTTACTATTTATGTTTTAGTTAATATTTATGTGTTATACTTGATCCTAGCTTCCGCAATACGTGCTATTTGATTGTCAAACTCTAACAGTGGCATCACGAGCCATGTATAACATGTAATTGATTGCTAAAACGTAATAAAAACCGGATCTTTAATTGTTTTAGATACATGTTCTTTTTGATCTAGGGTTTTTCTTTTTTTCTAAAAATTTCAAAACCCTAACCCTAATTTTGGGGGGGGGGGGGGGGTTCGATTTTCCCATGAAACCCTAATTAGGGTTTTGTGGTTTTCTTGATTATGTGTTATCACTAGAAACCCTAGGTCATTAACCGGTTAATTGAACGTATCTTGTGACCTAATTGCTAATTGTTAGGTTTAATCCGTGACTTACATGCATGTTTGTCATGGATCTTGTTTTATTGTCACATGTTTAGATAGATCTTAAATTGGGGAAGACTCCAATATATATTAAAATCAATTTTATATGCTATGTGGTATGTTTTTTAGCTTTGGCCTACGCAATTGATTCGTCAATGTATGTGACTCGCCTCCATCAAGAGGAGAAGGCCTTAGTTGATTACATGCATTATTATACCTAGAATTGATTTTATTAGGATCTTTTCTAATACGGATTGCATGTGGCTAATTGTTTCACTTATTTATTATTGGTTGTTTTGATTTTCTTTGATACTTGTTTTATTGTTTTTAGTTGGACTTGTTGTAAGCAATAAAAGGGTTGTTTTTATAAAGAAAATTAAAACGGACTAATAATTGTGAAACCCTAAAGTGATAAAGTAAGAATCTTGCAAAGGTCTTATGACAATCGTGGTCCGATTCGCACGGTAATCAGCTCCCAGTCGAGACTAGCAAAATTCAAACTTTATTACTATTTTGAGATTGAATCCATAAACTTTTGCTTGAATGATGTTTTGTGCAAATATACTTTTAAAATTAAGTCTTTTAAGATGATATTCATAACCGTGATTTGAAGGCTTAGAAAAGAGCCTTAGAGTCTGCCTTGGTTATCACAATCTTGAATATATCTTAAACGAATTACTTTTAAAATTATATGTTGTAGAAAGTCATCTTAGGGTTTTGGCATAAACCTCAAGTAAAACTTTGTGTATTAATTTCAGGAATCGGACATAAAAAGTTTTTATGAAAACTTATGTTATAAAGATGAGTGTATGCATCTTTGTACATAATTTTGATTGACATATCAAAAATTAATACCCTTAAAATTTAAGTTACGTGCCATCTACCTATAAGAAACACTTGAAATTTTAATTTAGTAAACGTGAGACCTAGGCTAAATTACTATAACAAGGTAAAATTCTTTTAACGCGTGAGACCATAATTGTAATTTTACAGTTTCTAAGGTAGACGACTTAATTAAGTTGTGCGTGAGACCTAGAACTTAAGGCATGAGATGGGATAAAACATGCTTACAAAGGCAAATTGATGAATCAATTTGATGTAAATCCCATAATGATCTAGGAATTGGAAATCTTGTTTGCCAATTATTGTTCGACAGATTACTATCTTTTGTACTTTTACCACTAGCAGATCAACTGATGTGGTGAAACTATGTAAAGTTAGATCCTAGATTTTCAAGAAAATTAGTTGGTTATATGAATATAGCCTTGGGTATTTTATTTTCTTGAAGATATTGATTATCGAAAATACTAATATTTGAACTTTATCTGTAGATATGGCTCAACCCGATAACCAAACTGTGATTAATGCTTTCAAGAGTCATCTTGAGAGAGATAAATTGACTGGAAAGAATTTCAATGACTGGTACCGTTCGCTCAGAATTGTCTTGAGAGCGTCTGGTAAGATTGATTATGTGACCGAGGAATGCCCTGCTGAACCTGCTGCTACGGCAACACCTGAAGCAAAGGCAGAATGGAAGGTAACTAATGCTAAGTACAATGAGGTTGCTTGTTTAATGCTCACTAGCATGAATGCTCAATTACAAAAGAAGTATGAGTATTCGTCTCCTAAGAATATGCTTGATAACCTCAGGCAATCTTATGAGAAGTCACCTGCAGTTGAATTGTATGATGAACTTGACAAGCTACACAACTGCAAGCATGGTGATGGTAAACCAGTAGCCGATTATGTGGATGAGATGAAGGATTCCTTTGATCAACTTCACAGAATTGGTTTTGGTTACCCCGAGAATGTGCAAGTGCACTTGATCAACAGATCCCTTAACAAGGATTTTGCTGGTTTTGTGCAGAACTTCAACATGCATTGCTCGGGGAAGACAATCTCAGAATTACTCGCATTGCTTGTTGATTATGAGAAAAGTCTACCAGCCAAGGTCAAGACTCCCACCCCACAAGTGTTGGCAATTCATGGGGGGAGAATCCAGAAGAAATCGCATGTGAACAAAGGCAAAGGTAAAGGTGATAAAGGCAAGCAGGTCATGGCCTGTCAACCTCAACCCAAGATGAAACAACATCAGCCTAAGCAGAACAAGGTGAATCCGCCAAACAAGAAGGATCAGGCTTGTCACCATTGTCATGAAAAGGGTCATTGGAAGTGCAATTGCCCTCTCTACATTCATGACTTGCGACTCAAGAAGCAGGGGAATGATGCTGGTAACCCCAGCACATCAGGTGCGTTCTTTATGATTGAATTATTCACTCTTACTCCTAAATTGAATTCATGGGTATATGATACTGGATGTGGCATTCATATCTGCAATACCATGCAGGGGTTTAGAGTTGAGAGAAAGCTGGCCTATGGACAACAATTCTTGCACGTTGGTAACGGAGCGCATGCAGGAGTTGAAGCTATAGGAGTATTTAATTTAGTGTTGCCTTCGGGCCTAGTACTATCTTTAAATAATTGTCATTATGCACCGTCAATTGTTAGAGGTGTAATTTCATTTTCATGTTTGTTGAACCAAGGTTTTCATCATACTATTTCAAGCAATGGAATTTCGGTTTCTTTAAATAATGTTTTTTATTTTAATGCTATTGCTGTGAATGGTGTATTTGAAATTGATATGAATGATAATGATAATGCTTTTGTTACAAATAATTCAATGTATAGCATCAACAATAAGAGAATCAAGAAAGGTCTGGATTCATCTTATCTTTGGCATTGTCGACTTGCTCACATTGGCAAAGATCGCATGAAAAAGCTGCAACATGATGGGCTTTTAAATAAGATCAATGATGAATCATTTGATAAATGCGAATCTTGCATTGCTGGGAAGATGACTAAGAAACCCTTTAAAAATAGGATTGAAAGGGCTAATGATCTACTTGGTCTTATTCACACAGATGTGTGTGGACCACTTAGACATGTGTCAAGGAGGGGTGCTAGCTACTTCTTAACATTTACGGATGATTACAGCCGTTATGGTTATGTTTATTTACTTAAACATAAACATGAGGTATTTGAAACATTCAAAGTGTTTAAAGCAGAAGTAGAGTTGCAACTTGGAAAGAAGATTAAAGCTCTTCGATCCGATAGAGGTGGTGAATACCTGAGTCAGGAGTTCATAGATTATCTAGCAAAGGAGGGAATTGTCCAGCACCTTACTTCTCCATATACTCCACAACAAAATGGTGTATCTGAAAGAAGGAATCGTACATTGCAAGATATGATACGATCTATGTTTAATCTAACAACTCTTCCTTTCTCGTTTTGGGATTATGCCTTAGAATCTGCGGTTCGCATTCTAAATATGGTTCCAACAAAGAAGGTTGATAAGACACCATATGAGGTATGGACTGGAAAAGCTCCTAACCTGTCTTATCTAAAGGTCTGGGGTTGTGAGGCGTATGTTAAACGTGACTCAGCAAACAAACTCCAACAAAGATATGTGAAGTGCATCTTCGTAGGATACCCTAAGGAAACTATGGGATACTACTTTTATTACCCACCTGAAAACAAAGTATTTGTTGCAAGGTATGGAGACTTTCTTGAAAGAGAGCTCATATCTAAAGAATTCAGTGGGAGAGTATATGACCTGGAAGACGGTCAAGAAGATGTAGAACCTTCTGAAAACACTAACCAACTTCCGGTAGAACCTGAAAGCTTAGGTCCTCCACCTGAAGTTGAAGTGATTCCCATTCGTAGGTCAACAAGACCAGTAAAAGCTCCTACTCGTCTATGTCTTAATGTAGAGAGTGATGAGTATATACTGGGTGATCTTGATGAGCCTACAAGTTATAAAGCTGCCATGAATGGTCCTGAAAAGGCCAAATGGAAAGAAGCTATGGATGGGGAAATGCAATCCATGGAAGACAATGATGTCTGGGAAGAAGTAGACCTACCTCCGGGTGCCAAACTAGTTGGGAGTAAATGGCTCTACAAGAAAAAGACAGACATGGATGGCGTTGTACACACCTATAAGGCCCGTTGTGTAGCTAAAGGCTATACACAAACTTTTGGTGTTGACTATGAGGAGACCTTTTCTCCTGTAGCTGACATAAGGGCAATTAGGATTCTTATAGCCATAGCCGCTTACTATGACTATGAGATTTGGCAAATGGATGTAAAAACCGCCTTCTTAAATGGTCGCCTAGATGAGGACATCTATATGGCGCAGCCTGAGGGGTATGTAAATCCAGAATTCCCAAATCGTGTATGCAAGCTTAAAAGATCCATTTATGGATTGAAGCAAGCATCACGACAATGGAATAAGAGATTTGATGGTGAGATTAAAAAGTATGGATTCACTAAAAATCTTGATGAGCCATGTGTATATCACAAAGTTAGTGGGAGTAATGTGATTTTCCTTATATTATATGTCGATGACATATTGATCATGGGGAACGACATTCCAAGTTTACAAAAGGTTAAGGAATATCTTGGAAGTTGTTTTTCTATGAAAGATTTAGGGGAAGCTGCATTTATTCTGGGAATCAAGATATATAGAGATAGATCTCAGCGATTAATTGGATTAAGCCAAAGTGCTTACATTGATAAAATACTGAAGAGATTCAGTATGCAAAATTCCAAGAAAGGATATTTGCCGATGCAAGAGCAACATGGCTTGAGCAACAAGGTTTGTGCTTCAACACCTGCTGAGGTGCAACGCATGAAAAGAGTCCCTTATGCTTCGGCTGTGGGATCTATTATGTATGCGGTAAAAAGTACAAGACCTGATGTAGCGTTTGCTCAGAATTTAACCAGTCGATATCAGCAAAATCCAGGTGTAGCTCACTGGACTGCTGTAAAGAATATTCTTAAGTACCTTAGGGCTACTAAGGATATGTTTTTGGTTTATGGGGGAAATCCATCGGCAGAACTTGATGTTACAGGTTACTGCGATGCTTCTTGGAAAGGTGATAAGGATGATACAAAGTCTCAGACGGGTTATGTCTTTGTCATTAATGGAGGAGCAGTGGATTGGAGGAGCAGAAAGCAGAGTGTACTAGCGATGTCTGCTACAGAAAGTGAGTATATAGCTGCTTCAAAAGCTGCAATGGAAGCTGTTTGGATTAGGAAGTTTGTTTCAGGGCTTGGAGTCATGCCTTCGATTCAAAGACCTATTAAAATGTATTGTGACAATTCAGCTGCAATTACATTTGCCAATGAGCCTGGAATCATGAAAGGCACCAGACATTTCCCGATTAAGCATCACTATGTTCGAGAACAAGTCGAAATAGGCGAAATCGAAATGCTCAAAGTTCACACAGATGATAACTTGGCAGATCAATTAACAAAGCCCCTACCTGGCACTAAGCTTTATAAGCATGCTGCAGGTGTAGGACTTAGATTAGCTGAAAGTTCCATGCCCATTTGTGATTAGTGTTTGGATAAAGGATGTAATGTACAATTATTATTTTAATAGAATAAAATAAGTTTTATGTTTATTTATCATTGTCTTAATAATATATCCTATATTTGCATGTTTAAGATCCATGAATAATTTATTATTCTAAATGACCATTGTCGATTAATGATATGGGAATATCATTAAACTAAGACAAATTTGAGTATTGGTTTAGAATATACTTGAAAGTATATTGATGCGTAGTCATACCAATTTCACATGATATTCGATGAATTGAATATTGGACTTATCCCAACAATATGATTTAATGTTTAATGTGAGAATCATATTTAAAGTTATCCTCAGACTTGAGATACCAGATAAGTGTCATGGATGTAGTGCATTTTTGTGAAGCAATCTACCGCTCACCGTAACAGGGAGTCATAAGGGTTGTTTTCAGAAATGTTGCAAAGTTCATGGGTTATTCTTGTAGTCAAGAAAGAATTTATTCCTTCTGATTTGTTTAGAAGTTTAATACCGCTGGGCCCCTCGTAGGGTTGACAAAATGTTTGCATGGCCATGCCCAAAGTCTATCTGGAATACGTTCAGATGTTTTGGTAATTTTGTTCAATCATAAAGAAACGAGAAACAGAATTTTAATAAAGGAACTCACATCTTTATTAATGTGGTATTAGTAATGAAAGGATAATTATAATGATGAATCATTAAAGGTTTTTCCAGGAAACCTAGCTCGGATTGGACTAGGGGCATTGGAGTGTTGCAAGACGCTAACCAGTGTCATTTTACTATTAATGGATATACGAGTGGGAGCTGTTAAATGTTACGTATAAACATTAATAGGTAAATGTCTAGGATCGAACCCGAGACCTCGGGATTGCACACTTTACAAACAAGAATAATGTAAATAAATATATATATATATATATATATATATATATATATATATATATATATATATATATATATATATATATATATATATATTAAATGTATGGAATATATATATTTATAACACTTAATGGACTAAACGGTCGTTAGTTATTAACCGTATGGACTAACTATCGTTAAATAAGAAAGATAAGGACTAGAGTGTAATTTGGGAATCAAGAAGGATCTAGAAACACCCTTGGGTGTCCTAGGCCGGTCGAACAAGGGGGGGGGGGGGGAAGGCCCAACCCATGTTTGTCTTGATCACCAAGAAATCCTCTAGTATCTATACAAGGCCAAGGGTTAAACCTACACATCTTTTGTGCACACACTCTAACCCTAAATTCCTTGTTTTCTTTCTTCTTGTGGCCGATCGGATCCCCCCTCCTCAAAGGGTTCTTTGTTCGATTTTCCATAAGCAAAAATCATTAGTGTTTTGTTTACTTGCAACAAACCTTTATTCGTTGGTAGTTTGTGTGTACAAGAACGAGGTAATTACTTACTTTAGTAATTATCAAGAGATCGATAAACAAAACGGTAAGGGGTTTATCATTGATCTAATTGTACAAGAATCAAGGTTTATTGAAGTGCATCGGGTACGTTTACTATTTATGTTTTAGTTAATATTTATGTGTTATACTTGATCCTAGCTTCCGCAATACGTGCTATTTGATTGTCAAACTCTAACACTTTGACCCGCCAACCCAAACACAACTTGAATTTCCACCCCAATTCCATCAAACATAACCACTTTTGGACCAATACGAGGGTGTTGAACCTAATTATGGTCGATTATATGAGGGTGTTGAATTTAGTTAATTATTTCCAACATATGAGGTGTATACGATCATAATTCTTGAGGGGCAACTGTCCGCACAAGAATGTTTGTAGTAAAGAACAAGATAGTGTTTCCTACTATTTGATGTTGATTTTAAAGAGATTCAAATCCCATGATAAATTCAAAGCACGTGTGAGATGAGAACATAAACAAAGTATACTTGCAATGCACAAGTTCAATGTGTATATGAAATAAGCGTCGCATTACTTGCATTTTCAATGAAGGTGAAGGATTTAGGTAACATCTAAGTAACTAAAGATGAAACACATCAATCGTTTCTGTGATTATATCAGTAAGGTCACGAGCCCTAAGTCAAATTGAAGGATAGAGTGTGGGAGGGCATACTCTACACAAACGGGCACAGCATAGCTGAAACCATCGCCAGAGTCCAGGAAGATGCCTTTACATATGTAATAACAACCTCAGATATTCGAAGGACGAAAACCAGCCAGACACAAATTTGCATAATCCACAATCAACCAAAACTTGTTTCAAAGACTCTTCCTTACCAGACTCGTTTTACTTGTATAGTTGTACTAATTAAATCTATTGTGTAATTTGAACGTCTCCAACTTCTAGTGTTGAACATGCTACTTTTTCTGGCTTAGATATAATATAAGTTTGTAATCTGTCATGTTTTTAGTGAGTTTGATATGTGCTGGTGTATCAGCAAGAAATGTCATAGTTTTGAAATATACTTAGTTATTTGTTAAAGACTGGTCGCTTTGATCCGACCAGCATGCCATTTATGTATATTAGGTGATCTGATGTCCCATTTGTATAAAGATACAATCAGTTACTCAAAAGGGGTTATGGTCTTTGGTTTGCGTGTTATAGAAATACGGGTGATTAGTAAGTTAAATTAAGGGTTTATTGGCCTTTTGATATTTGTCAATAGTATCGGCAAGGATGATTATTGCCAAATTTGACAAACCATGGTGAGGATTTTTGCAATTTACTCTAATTTTTAACATCCAGTGAATACTATAATTTCCAAAAGAAAAATTAACATCACAAAGCTCTCATCTAGGCATTTCATGGAACATTTACAATGCAGTTCAGGCCACAGTTCTTATTATCTTGTCACACTACTCTCAATATGAATTCTTTGAGACAGCGGATAAAGAGTTTATTAAAGTTAATTCCTTTCACAATAACAAGAGTGTGTTTCCTATCAAGGTTATTTTTGAGTTATGCAAGTGTAAATGATTGTGATTCTTAACGCGGAACAGCTTCACAAGAATGCTGTACAACTGTACAATAGCAAAAACAAATAAAAAACCACTAGAGCTTATATATGGATCGAATACTATCTGATCTATATAGAGATCCAGACTATGCCAAATTTGCAACTCGACACTAGTTCCAGTAATTTTGCACATGCAATAACATATATAAGTATATAACCATTTGGGGACTAACTGTTAATAAAATAACGGAGGTCCTTTAATCTTTTTGAGTTAAAATCACAGGACATAGATAAAGAGTCATTCCTCCAATGTTCAAACAGCTGGCTCAAGGATATGATCCTTAACGACTTCCTGTTAAAATCGTATACTCTAGCAGATTTCATAGCAAGAACCGCAAATTCATCAAAATCATACATTTTTTGATGAATTCATGAATCAAATTGTGCTGAATAAATTTAATAATATCTAAAGTAAGTAACTAATATTCTTGCGGATATACAAAAGAAATAATTTTCTACCAAATTTTGTCATTGCATATCACACATCATGAAAACATTTAAGAACATCAAGCGTATCATGGCTAACTGAAACAAAAAAACATAACAACGTGGTTCAACTTCTAGATTAAAAAAAAGAAAAGAAAATTGGAACTATACATCCTCTTCAAATCAACCCAATAGTCCACACTTACATCCCGCATTCTTGACCCATTTCCCACAACTCCCCGGCTTCAAGTACATCCTATTTAAGGTCGCTTGATTGACGTTTTTGTTTTTTGCTTTGACTTTGAGAAGAAGAGCACTTTTGTTTTGAAGCCGTGGGTTCATCTTCGCTTTCGTCATCATTCACATCCGGATCAACAGGATCCTCATCTGAACTTGAGGGTATAGATGTTTTCACTTGAAATGGTTTTGGACGACCAGGGATGCTAGTAGACTGGCTAACCACAATCAGCTTGTTAATAATGATAGAACTGCACAAAAAAACGGAAGTTAAGCAGGTATTCTATGCAAATGACCAAGGCAAAAAACTGCACAATTGAACCTTTCAAGCATGTAAATTAAAACACAATAGGCACATTCTTGCAAGCGTTTATGAAAAGTGCTTAAGATGATATTAAAATTACCTTATATTCCCATATTGCCTAAGAACCTTTAAAAGCATGCAACTAGTGGTTTTCATATACAAGAATTCATATAATAAGCAAATCTAGCACTATTTTTATGAACTCCTTATCCTTGAAATAATTTTCTGCTTTTGCATAATAAGCACTTCAAATAAGAGTACCCAAACCGCCCCTTAATACGGATTAAAAAGATATAAGCGTAACACATACGTGCTGCTGTTATAACTCCTGTCCCATAAAAACTTCTTCAATTGAACAACTGAACCTTTCCGCAACTGCTTTGATCTAACCATCTCATTGACCTCATCAGAAATACCAACCTCAATAAAAACCGAAGCGTCCCTTAACAGAAGTTTATACCATTCCTTATTTTCAACTCCGCCATCGTCTTTGAAAGTAGTTTCTCTCCCAGCACTCTTGATATCCTTCACCTGAAACTTCTGTAATGGATGACAATCGCCGCGCAATAGCTTCTCGCATGATCCTGGACTAAGTGTTACCCCCATTATTTTGACTTTGATTGGATAAAATGTAAAAGTGTTGTTGTGATTTAATTTGGGGTTTTAAAGAATGAAATCTAACTGTATGGGAAGTAACAGTTTTTCCCGCCAACTATTTAACAAACATAAAATGTGTTGACTTTGACTTTTATTTTCTTTTTCTATAAAATTTACTCATGTGTTATTATTTTTATTATGGATTTATTAACTTGTTCACTTAATTAGCCACATGATTGGTAGTATTACTTACACGGAAGATTATTATGTAAACTATAGATAATTGTTAAGTACTTTAAAATTTTGAATATTACCAAAATTCCTGCCTTTGATTTCCTTTTTCAGTTAAATTCTAATTTCCATTTTTAATCATGGGCGGAGATAAAAGGGGCACGGGCAGGTGCCCTCTAACGAAAAAAATTGTAGAATTGATTTTCGAAAATATTTGGCTTTTTTCGTAATTCCCCCTCCCCCTCCCCATCTCAAGTATCAATTTATAGTGTAGTTTCTAATATTTATCGAAGTGCGCCTCATCGACAAAAAATTTCCGGCTCCGCCCTCTTTTTAACTAAATGCTGATTTTCTTCTTTTCTCTTTTACTTTCTCGTTTTTCTAATACAACATTCTCGTTTTTCTAATACCCTCTATTTTTTAATACAACAATAGGGCATGTTTGGTACACTGTAAATCTGTTTGAGAGTCAATCTGTTTGAAGGAAAAAAAAAAAAAAAAAAAAAAAAAAAAAAAAAAAAAAAAAAAAACTTCTTTCACAGACTTCAACTTTATTTGCAGTATGATCCCTCAGTTTTCAGCAACGAAGCTACGTCATTAACCCTTTGTCTTTCATCATAAGACCAATCGAGCCCTTCAACTTTCATGTCAACCATTCCAGACTTTGTACTTTTCTACCTACAAAATAATAAACACAACCATAATAAGTATATGCTTTGTTACTTAGTGTAGTTTTTAACACCAAGATTGCACATATATTAGATGTATATTTTCACATATTCGCGCCCTTTTTTATTGCTGAATCACCTAATGATGGTCAATGTGTCAACTCGGGTGTTGAACATATTTTTGCCATACCTATTATCTATCCTATTGGGTGAGTCATTTACGTATTAGAACATCACTTAGTGTCGTATGCTTAACCTCATGAAACCAGTGCTTCAGCATGCTTTAAGTTTCCATGTATGAAAAAAGAGTGTACATATACGACTATATCAAGAGAAAAGTAGAAGGGGGATAATATAGGTACCTAACTGTAACATTTATTTGTATAAATTATGATCCCATAATGTACGAGACCTCTTTATTTTTGACGATCAAGGGGTATTGAAAAAACCCTAAAATCATTACTTCATCCTATGGAAGCAACTGCGGTAAATCTTACTCCAGACGCAATATCGAAGCTAGCGGACAGTGATATTGATGAGATTCACTCTGCAAAACCGTGGTTCAGGTGATAGATATCAAGCGTAGGGGAGAAAGAATTGTAAGAATTTTGTTATCAGATGGTTCGAAGTTCGTTAAGGTTTATATTAGTGACCGTGTTCATAAGTTGGTTAGATCAAAGCAGTTGAAAAAAGGTTCCATTGTTCAATTGACTAAGGTTTTTGCTGGTTTTTATTCTGCTATATACGAGCGGTACGTGTTATATCTTTTTTATTATTATAAATTAATGTTATATAAATAAATAAAAGATGCAAGTATATATTAAGAGGGTGTTTGGGCCAGTAAGCAGGTTAAATTGTGATTGGTTTTGCTTAATCTTTTACGTACCATTTATGATTTATAGGATTTTAGGTAAATATGAGGGTAAGTTATAGTGACGAACACATCATCCGTTTAGTTTCTCTGCGAATGCATAAGGAGTATCAAATAAGATAACTCCGAAACTCCCCAATCAGTTATTAATCGACCAAACTGAATAGTTAAAAATGAGTCCCTAATAATATAGTTTTTGTTGGAACTAATGATATATATATAAAAAAAGTATACTAAGATTATATTTTCGTCAACCCCTCTTTTGTGCCTTAGTGATACTGAATTATCTTCTAATTACTTTGTGTAATTTAATTTTAGGCCAATTACTGTAAAAGCACTCAATGTGATTTGTAGCTCAGTCATCATCGGTGATCCAAAACCATTCTATGACCCTACTGTTAGAATATTAGAATCATGACCATCATATAAACAGGTAAACACATATGCGGAAGCGTAGGAACATCTATAACACATAAGAGATTAACATAAATTAAATAGGAACGTACCGTATGCATTCTTGAATTCTTGAACAATTGATGAACCCTAATTAGGGTTTATATGGATCAATGATTAACCCCTTACCGTTTTGTTAATCGATCCCTTGATAACAACAAAAGTATGTTGTTACCTCGTTCTTGTACACACGAATTAAACCGTATTAAGGTGATGCTAGTAACAACACAAGAAACAATTTTGTTTTATAAAAAACAAAAGTCGAATCACCCTTATAGGGGTGTTCGGCCGATTAGCATACAAAGAAAGAAAACACAAATTTAGGGTTTAATGTTGTGTACAAAAGTTACAAAAACTAATGACCCTTGATTTGTATTTATAGTGTTAATAACTTGGAGCTCAAGTTGGTGTGGGATTGGGTTTCCCCAAGCCCAACCGATCGGCCATATGATCCCAAAGGGAACCCGGAAGCTTCTTGACTTACCAATTATTATCACATAATTCTTTCCTTATATTCGTCTAACGTTCGTTAGTCATTAACGGTAAATACCAACGATCGTTACATACTTGTGTATAATAATAAATATATAAATATATTAATTATTATTTCTTAATACTCATTCGTAACGTGTGCAATCCCGAGGTCTCGAGTTCGATTCTAGTCATACAAATATTAATATTTATCCATAAACTTTAACAGCTCCCACTTGGATATCTATTAATAGTGTAATGACATTGGTAAGCGTCTAGCAACACGCCAATGCCCCTAGATCAACTCGAGGTAGGTTTCCTGGAAAAACCTTTAATGATTCCTCATTATTATTATCATCATTTTGTTTTTAATACCACGTTAATAAAGATATGGATCTTAGTCATTCTTTAATTAACAATTCTGTTTCTCGTTGTTTATGATTGAGCAAGATTACCAAAACATCTGAACGTATTCCAGATAGACTTTGGGCGTGCGCACGCATACATCTTGTCAACCCTGCGAGGTGCCCAGCAGTATTAAACTTCAAAACAAATTTGAATGAACAAATTCTTTCTTGACTACAAGAATAACCCATGAACTTTGCAACACTTCTGAAAACAACCCTTATAACTCCCTGTTACGGTGAGCGGTAGATTGCTTCACAAAAATGCACTACATCCATGACTCTTATCTGGTATCTCAAGTCTGAGGATAACAAATTCATGATTTACTTACTGACAAGATCCATAAAGTAAAATCATGTAGTTGGGATAAGTCCTATATTCAATTCATCGAATATCATGTGAAATTGGTATGTCAACGCATCAATATACTTTCAAGTATATTCTTAACCAATACTCAGATTTGTCTTAGTTTAATGATATTCCCATATCATTAATCGACAATGGACAATTTAGAATAATATTAGTTATTCACGGATTTAAACATGCAAATATAGGACACAATTTATTATTAATAAAAACAAACGTACTAAGTACTTTGATTCATTTATAAATAATAATTGCTTAATGTCCTTTATCCAAATACCAAAATAGATCAATGCATGATTATACCAGTTAATGAATTTTCCTCAAGTAATAACTTGAAGACAATTATGCCTCAAGTAATGACAATCATACTTGTTGACAAGGCATTATTTCATCTAACTATGATCTATCCGAATTTTGAGAATACTTCTTTCAAGAATTCAATAATTAAAATTCTTGTATGTGTACATCCAACTATCTTGATATAGCTACATAATTTTTCATAAATGATGTGATATCCTCAATCACCAACTTATGACAATCAAACTTTTAAACCTTTTAAAGTTTAAAGTATTCTAATTCTTTTATTGTTTAATGCAACTGTGCTCTTAGTTGAGCACAACTAGTTCTCATGAAATCCTTCATGACTAGTTATTGAGTGTCATCTCAATTAAACCAGCATCATTGTATATTAAACACAATATGCTCTTAAAATTTCCGTAAACTTAATATTCAATGTGTAATGTTTAGGAGCTATTCCAATTTGAGGATCATTATTCTAATTTCAAACATTTTTCATTAGAATATCTATTACATAAGTTATATAATAACTTTTAATTGGATATCAAATATTGTCTAATCATTTAAGCACTTAAGCATGATACAACAATAATATAATGCACATGAAAATCCTTCAGTCAAACTTAGATTTTATTCATGTTTGATCTTTACAAATATGTATATCCATTTTCTAAATGATATATTATGTTCTATTAGAATTTATTTATCGCACATATTTATTTAATAATAAACTTTTGTTCCAAGGTTGTATGTTTTATTTTCTAAATCTTTCACTTATAGTTTCATTCCAAACTAAGTCTTAACATTTCACTTATATGGAATGTAACTTCTTATATGTTTTACAACATTTATGATTTAGTAAATCAAACATAATACTCCCACTAGCTTTTAGGAATACTTAGAAATTATCTTATTTTAATTATAAACCTAAACATAGATTTAATAATTTATCATAAGAATAATCTCTTAGATGCATGCATTTATCCATTCATGGATTATTGCATTTTGTACACTTCCAAAGATTTGCATGAATTCATAAACTCCTTTTTGATTACTTATCGTCCTCGCTCAAGTAATTATTCAAGAAAGAGTTTTTGATATTCCATTGTCAAATTTCACATTCATGTAAATATGACAATTACCATCTTTATATATTTAATGTACTTAAGAAAGAGTATTCAATCATAGTTAATTGCTTAAGTATGATTAATAATCTTGTTATAAGATATTCATTAAGATATGTGTACAATCTTGTCCATATGATTTCTACTTAAAGATTTAACCACTAGGGTTACATTATCTTTGAATAAACTCATCATCATTCTCTAACTATTAAGAATTAAGATAAACCAAATTTTTATAAATTTGAATATCTTTATGAACTGCATCTTTAACATTCATAATATGAGTAATTCACCCAATTCATTATTTTGGTAATACTACATCATATAATCATCAGCATATTAATTAAATATCTGAGATATCCAAGTGGATCTATGAATGAGAATTCCATCATCTTGAGATTTATCATTTACATGTTAAGCCTCATCATGATTTTAACTAGTGTGATTTTAGAAGATTATGTATCTTGTAATTTTATCCTTTTAAGATAAAATACTCCCACTTGCTTTTAGTATTATATAGAATATAAATACTTAGCATTTAAAGTGACAATACAATATTATCTTTTTGGGATATTACAAATACATCTTGACAGTTCCTGACATTCTTTTGTTAATGACCTTCACATAAGTATGTTAACAAATTCAGGACTCCAATTTAAGACTTAATGTGATTCATCACATTTCATAATGTCTTATTAATCTTCTAGGAGTCTAATTGAGTATATTCATTACATACTCAATTTTCTAACCTTGATAACTTTCGGAAGAAAAGAAATCATAGTTATCTTTAATCAAACTTCTAACAAGAGTTTGATTTCCCTAACTTAACATACCATTATAATTTGGTATTTAAATTATAATAAATATTGTAAGAAGATCTAACAATATATATATAAGATAACTATATTCCTTTTGGCATACCTATTTACCAACTAAGTCAACTTAATGATATAATAGTATTTTCAAACCAATTGCATGTTTTTTATATAACACAAGTACTTTTTGACCAAGTCACTTCATATTCATGTCTCTTCAAAACATGAACGTGTTATATTCCCACTTTGCGTTATTAATCATTGATCATCTCAATGACTTCTTGTATATGTCTTAATTAAAAGACCATAACAAGCTAACGTCTTACTTTATTATAAGTCTTGTAATACTTAGAAGACTTCATGTTTATAAATATATAATAATGTATAAACATGTATAATTAAAGTAATCATGAACACCATCATTTGGTTTCATTAATATTTTCAAGTTAACACACTACTTCATTTTTATTTATGTCATTCTTAGAATACATAATTATTGAAGTAGTATTATATTGCTTCATGTATTTATGTCATTCAAATAATACATAAATGTTAAAGTTGAAGTAGTATTGTTATTGACACATGTTCTAATAGATGTCTAATTTAGAAACTGTAAATTATCCATGTTGGTCTCACGCATACATGAAAATTCACATTGTTGTTAATATTTAGCTTGCGTCTCACGTTTACTAAATTTCAACACCAAGTGTTTCTTAGATTAGATTTATATAAATCATATTAGAACTATAGTCTCTTACTTTGCAGTTAAGAGAATCCGTTAAATTATATATTCTTATGTGTTGTACTTTGCACATAATGAAGATTTCTCCCACTTGTGCATGGTACAACACCATGTATCATATAAACAACACGCACGCGTTTGTTAATTTGAACAAGATTTGTGTCATTAACATAACTTAGTAGATATAGAGTTTACTCAATCAATCAAGGAAACGTACATGACTATCCTTGAAAATATTAGTGTCTATATTTGGAAAGTAATTACCTTGAGATATTCAAAAGATAATCTAAGTTACAATCAAGACAATAAGTCTTGTAACTCCCACTGAATTAGAGAACATTACAATATTCCCTTATTCAGCCATAAGAACACAATACTCCCACTGAATTTGACAACATTGTAAATGTTTCATTAATCAGTGAAAGGAAATAGTGTACTTGTTTACTTTCCTACATATTTTAAAAAAACCCATTCAAACAATTATATAGGTTATAAAAGGATGTAATCTACTACATAAATGTGATTCATCACATTCCAAACTATTAACTTGAAAAAAAAAATCTGGGCATGCAATTTCTTCCTTTATAGATTTACCATTCCAACAATTGTATGTAGTATCTGTAAATGATCAAACCAAAACAACTAGATAAAATAATCTAATTCGTCTTTTACCATTATGCAGTAATCAGTCTAGCTTCTAATTTAATAACTCATAAGGTGCATATACTCTTACTATTAAAGTTTGCTATGAGTTATGTATTTAGAATTTAGACAATTTTAATCATCCTATTATACCTTTCTCATTCATGAAAAGGAATAGGATTTAAGTCTCACACTTCTCCTAATGGAAAGAAGACTATATTTATTCCTTTTGTAAATATTGACTCTAACCAAAAACCCAAACGGGTGTAGATCAATTAAAAGAATAACTTACGTTTACGGTTTTGAGTTGCATTAATACATTTAAAGAATTTATAAAATTCAATTTTAGTATTTTCGATAATTTATATTTCCAAGAAAATATAATACCCAAGTATATATTCATATAACCAACCTATTTTCTTGAAAATCTAGGATCCAACTTTACATAGATTCCACCACATCAGTTGATCTGCTAGTGGTGAAAGTATAAAAGATGGTAATCTGTCGAACAATAATTGGCAAACACTTATCCAATTCCTAGATCATTATGGGATTTACATCAAATTGATTCATCAATTTGTCATGTAAGCATGTTTCATCCCATCTCATGCCTTAAGCTCTAGGTCTCACGCATCAACTTAATTAAGTCGTCTAACTTAGAAACTGCAAATTCTCCATGTGTGGTCTCACGCACACTCGGAAATTTACCTTGTCATTAAAATTTAGCCTGCGTCTCACGTTTACTAAATAAAAACTTCAAGTGTTTCTTATAGTTAGATGGCATGTAACTTAAATTTTAGGGTTTAAATTTTTGATGTGAAAATCAAAACATGTATAAAGATGCATGCACTCATCTTTATAACATAAGTTTTCAAAAAAAAATATTAATTTTACCAATTCGTGAAATTAATCAACAAAGTTTTACTTGAGGTTTAATAAACCCTAAGATGACTTTCTACAATTATGATTTTAAAAGTAATTCTTTTAAGACATATTCAAGATTGTGATAACCAAGGCAGACTCTAAGGCTCTTTTCTAAGCCTTCAAATCACGGTTATGAATATCATCTTAAAGGACTTAATTTTAAAAGTATATTTGTACAAAACATCAATCAAGCAAAAATTTATGGATTCAATCTCAAAATCATGTAATAAAGTATGAATTTTGCTAGTCTCGCCTGGGAGCTGATTACCGTGCGAATCGGACCACTAGCGGCACTTAAGACCTTGCAAGATTCTTACTTTATCACTTAGGGTTTCACCATTATTAGTCTGTATTATTTTCTTTATGGAAAAATTATCTTTTTATTGCTTACAAACGTGTCCAACAATTAAACAATAAAATAAGTAATAAAGACAAATCAAAACAACTAATAACATAACAATTATAAAGGTGAAACAATTAGCCACATGCAATCTTTTTAGAAAAGATCCTAACATAATCAATTCTAGGTTTTTATATGCATATAATTAACTAGGGCCTTCACCTCTTAATGGAAGTTAGCCACATGCATTGACAAGTCAATTGCGTAGGCCAAAGCTAATCACATACCACATAGCACATAATTGATTTTAATAAGTATGGGGTCTTCCCCAATATTAGATCTATCTAAACATGTGAAAAGCTTAACAATTAATAAACAATTAATAACCCATGACTAACATGCATGTTTCGTCACGGATCAAAACATAACAATTACCAATTAGGTCAAGGATACGCCCAAATAACACATAAACATGTAGGCAACCTAGGGTTTCTAATCCAATTATTAAATAAAACCACAAACCCTAATTAGGGTTCATGGAACAAATCGACCCCCCCCCAAATTAGGGTTAGGGTAAAAAAAAAACAAAACCCTAGATCCACAACATGTATCTAAAACAATCAAAATTCATTTTTTATGTGTTTTATATAATCAATTGCATGTTATAGCAGGCTCGTGATACCACTGTTAGCATATTAGAATCATGACCATCATATAAACAGGTAAACACATATGCGGAAGCGTAGGAACATCTATAACACATAAGAGATTAACATAAATTAAATAGGAACGTACCGTATGCATTCTTGAATTCTTGAACAATTGATGAACCCTAATTAGGGTTTATATGGATCAATGATTAACCCCTTACCGTTTTGTTAATCGATCCCTTGATAACAACAAAAGTATGTTGTTACCTCGTTCTTGTACACACGAATTAAACCGTATTAAGGTGATGCTAGTAACAACACAAGAAACAATTTTGTTTTATAAAAAACAAAAGTCGAATCACCCTTATAGGGGTGTTCGGCCGATTAGCATACAAAGAAAGAAAACACAAATTTAGGGTTTAATGTTGTGTACAAAAGTTACAAAAACTAATTACCCTTGATTTGTATTTATAGTGTTAATAACTTGGAGCTCAAGTTGGTGTGGGATTGGGTTTCCCCAAGCCCAATCGATCGGCCATATGATCCCAAAGGGAATCCGGAAGCTTCTTGACTTACCAATTATTATCACATAATTCTTTCCTTATATTCGTCTAACGTTCGTTAGTCATTAACGGTAAATACCAACGATCGTTACATACTTGTGTATAATAATAAATATATAAATATATTAATTATTATTTCTTAATACTCATTCGTAACGTGTGCAATCCCGAGGTCTCGAGTTCGATTCTAGTCATACAAATATTAATATTTATCCATAAACTTTAACACCTACTATATATGAGGATGATTCTGATGAGTATGATTCTGATGAGGATGATTCTGATGAGCTCAGTCAGAATGAAGACGCCCTTGCTCCGACACAAAAGTGTTCTTGCTCCGAAACTCAAAGCAACAAAAAAATAAAACTTCAGTCAGAAATTGTAAAAGATATTTCTAGAATTGCGGAAATGATGATGGAGAAAAATAAAGAAAATGACATGGGTGCTTGCTTTGAAAAGTTGGAGAAAATTGGATGGGGAAGAGAAGGCTCAATGTACGACACTGCAGTTTTGCTTTTTGGTGAAAGTGCTGATTATAGAAAAGTTTGGTTGCATTTGAAGCCGGAGAGTTGTGAGAAATGGGTTAAGAATGCTGGAAGTAAGTTTGGACTTTTGGGTTGATTATAAGAAAAGGTATAGATTGTGTTTCTTGGTCATTGGATGTTATGTTTTTGTAATGGAAATCATGACTATTTCTAATAAAGCTCTCACAAGTTATGTCGTTCAATGATAATTTTGCTAGAAATCTTTTTGTTCGTTGGTATAATTACATTGTATTCCTACATCTTTACATTTGTCATTTGCAACTCCCGTGCAGTCTTTTCTAATCAGCAAGCTGCTATTGTTACTTGTGTTCATTTCATGATCGAATTCCAAATGTGGGTCCTGTGTACCATCTTTCTAGTGTCAAGATAAGAGGGGCTTACATACTTAATAGTAAGTCTTTAATAAGAAATTTACAGCATATATACAATGAACCACTACCAATGTACAGAACCCGGATAGATGTCTTCTTTATGACCAAGGCAATAATTGTATATAAACATACTTAGTTTAATTTCATTCTGGAGTGTATGATGAATATTATCGTTAAACACCATACAAATAATTTATCTTTGTGGTAGCGGATAAAGTGTTTGTCAAACATAATTGCATTCACAAAATAAATGTTATACAAAATAAAGAGTTTGTGATGAATGATGTGTACATGTTATTTTTAGAGTTATGCAATGTGCATATGAATGCGAATCTGTGACTAGAAGACATCTCGCTATAAATAAGTTTATTTTGTATCAAGTGATGGGAATCTGTGACCAGAAGATATCACAAGTGTACTTAGAATTGAATTTATTGATTGGAAGATGATTTAAGAAGAAACTGTTTATTCATGCAGACTTTCTTAAGTTTTGGGCCATCAATATATTTTGGGAAATTTGAATAACTGACAACTATAATGAGAATTATATATTTCCAACTTTGTGACATATTGTTAAAACTATTTTTTTTTCAATATTTCGAGATCACCCTATCATATAAGCATTCATATTAAGCATCTCTATTTTGTTTGTTTAATGTTTGACATTTAACTGCAGTACCCATAAGTGACCAAATCTAACCCTTTTCATCTCGACTATCATTTTGAATGAAAAACAATGAATCTGATATAATGCGATTATATTAGGAACATAATGCAAGTTCGATACACATGATGTACGCATATGACAGATCAGTTGGTGTTGATTGGTGTTCATTTACTGGTTGAATCTGTTTGTTTGCTACATACGAAAGAGTTGTGTATAAGTTAAAATACAATTATCTGATTAAAATCAGCTAAAATTTACCAACAACAAGGTATGTGGGTCTATCCAATACTTTTTATGTTGGATGTTTTAATGTCTCATATGCCCAAAGAATAAAAGCCCGTTAGTTTTTCTGGTTTGGGCCAAGTGCCAGCAAACCCATTATATAATAATACGGTTATATAATGTAGGGTTACAACGGTTAGAAGGTTTTATAACGTTTTGATGAAACGTTGTGTCTCTTGTGAAGCATCGATTCATCAGTATATATAGTTTAGGAATTCTGTAAACAAAGTTAACCCATTCAATTTATATATCAGTTATAAGGGTTCACCCATCTTCTTTGTCTCTATTTATTGATTTTGTTTGCTTGACTATACATGATTGTTGTTTGATTATTTTCGATCCTGGAAACACCCCTAAAGAGCCTGTGAACATTGGTATCAGAGCCTCAAGGGATCTAACGACACAAATCATGTTTTACATCATTCAAGATTAAGAGATTATCATTAGCCATAAGGCGGCATTGATTATCAACAGCGAAGCGGAATTGATCAGGATCAACAACGGAGAAGCAGGTTTGATTGTTAGAAACGGAGAAGCAGGATTGATTGTCATTACCAGAAGACGGGATTAACAATCATTGGCAAGACGAGTTTGACTTTCAACAGCGAGGCATGTTTGATCAAGAACTAGAGGACCAAAGAAACCAGGAAGGAAAACGGTTACCACCAACCGGGGTTAACCAGGAGAAGAGAAACAACAGTCTCAAGAGAGAAACATAGAGACAAAGTAATAGACAGGTTTGCCCGGGAATTAGAAGACCAAAGAACTGCTGAGACAGTTGGTTTAATTCGCCCCACAAATAGGAAGAAAAAAGTTATTTAGATTTGACCGGAAATTAGAAAACCAAAGGACTACTGAGACAGTTGGTTAATTCGCCTCGCAAACAAAAAAGAAAGAATTTTCTGCTCTAAGAAGAAGATTTTTTAGGAAGCCGAAAAAATTGGAAGAAAGAAAAAGTTTAAAGAAAGGATGGTTGCTGAAGACATCAAGGTTTAAAGATTGAAGACAACTGATGATAGAAGACCTGCAAGTAACACTGCAAATTTGAAGCTTGAAGTTTTTGGCATATCGAGGGAACTGTTGGATGTTTTAATGTCTCATATGCTCAAAGAATAAAAGCCCGTTAGTTTTTCTGGTTTGGGCCAATTGCCAGCAAACCCATTAGAAAATAATACGGTTATATAGTGTAGGGTTACAACGGTTAGAAGGTTCTATAACGTTTTGATGAAACCTTGTGTCTATTGTGAAGCATCGATTCATAAGTATATGTAGTTTAGGAATTCTGTAAACAAAGTTAACCCATTCAATTTATATATCAGTTATAAGGGTTCACCCATCTTCTTTGTCTCTATTTATTGATTCTGTTTGCTTGATTATACATGATTTTTGTTTGATTACTTTCGATCCAGGAAACTCCCCTAAAGGGCCTGTGAACATTTATTAAATCGAAGAAAACAAACATAACAACACAGTTGTAGATCAACTTTTCTCCGTCACCCTTAACAACTTTTCCTGTACATTCCCTTATTTCAAAACCTTTAAATTTCCTCGTTTTTGCTAACAATGTTTACTCATTACATAATTCTAATCCGATTAATCAATTCCAAATTACTGAGTTCATTTTTTACCGGTTTGAATTTTTAATTTTCGCCATTGTTCCCCCAATTTCAGCCAATTAAGGCAAAATTAGGTTAAATTTGTTCTCTAGTGCTATAATCAACACGATTGTACTAGTGGTCATAATTGTTCATATGCACTCTAGTAAAATAAATAGCATGTCGACAAGAAAGAGATCTTCTGAAAGATTAATTAGGGTTCCATTAAAATAATAAGCGAATCCAACACTATTTTATGAACTCTTTATCTATAAAATAATTTTCTGCTTTTGCTTACTAAACAATTCAAATAAGAGAACCCAAAGATACTCTTAATTAACCCCAACCCCGTTAATATAAATTAAAAAGATACAATATAACACATACCTGCTGCTGATATAGCTCCTGTCCCATAAAAACTTTTTTAACTAAACAATTGAACCTTTCTGCAAACGATTTGATCTAACCATCTCGTTGACCTCATCGGGAATACCAACCTCGATAAAACAGAAGCGCCACTTCGAAGAAGTTTATACCATTCCTTATTTTCAACTCCGCCGTCGTCTTTGAAAGTAGTTTCTCTCCTAGCAATCTTGATATCCATCACCTGAAACTACTGTAATGGAAGACAATCATCGTGCAATAGCTTCTCACATGATCCTGGACTAAGTGTTACCCCCATTATTTTGACTTTGATTGGATGAAATGTAAAAGTGATGTTGTGATTTAATTTGGGGTTTTAAAGAATGAAATCTAAAAGTAACTGATTTTCCTGCCAACTATTTAACAAATCTAACAAATTGACACATGCACAACACATGATGACTTAATTACATGTGTTGACTACTCATGAGGGGGGGGGGGGGGGGGGGATAGAAAATATTTATAAGAAAAAAATATTTTATTTTCTTTTTTTTTTAAATTTACTCATGTATTATTATTTTTATTATGATTTTTTTTAACTTGTTCACTTAGCCACATGATTGGTAGTATTAATTCTAATTGCTGATTTCCTATAAAATTGTTAAGTACTTTTAAATTTTGAATATTACCAAAATATATTACTACCTTTGATTTCCTTTTTCGGTTAAATTCTAATTTCCATTTTTTACTAAATGCTGATTTTCTTCTTTTCTCTTTTACTTTCTCTTTTTTAATACAACATTCATGTTTGGTACAGTGGAAAGGAATCCTGAGAAAGGAGAAAAGAATTCTTCCTTGCGTTTGTTAGTAACGGAGAATAGAAACAATGGATAACCATTCCATTCTCAACCCTCTATTTTTTAATACAACAGTAAGGGCATGTTTGTTATAGTGTAAATCTGTTTGAGAGTCAATTTTGTGATTGACAATATGAGGAAAAAAATAATAATAAATAAAAATAAAAAAATAAAAAACACTTCTTCACAGACTTCAACTTTATTTGCAGTATGATCCCTCAGTTTTCAGCAACGAAGCTACAGCCCTTTGTCTTTCACCATAAGACCAGTCGAGCCCTTCAACTTTCATGTCAACCATTCCAGACTTTGTACTTTCTACCTACAAAATAATAAACACAACCATAATAAGTATACGGTTTATTACTTAGTGTAGTTTTTAACACCAAGATTGCACATATATTAGATGTATATTTTCACATATTCTTAGCAGTTTACCCTTTTTTATTGCTGAACCTGATGATGGTCAATGTCGTGTTGAACATATTTTTGCCATACCTATTATTTATCCTATTGGGTGAGTCATTTACGTATTAGAACATCGCTTATTTTCGTATGCTTAACCTCATGAAACCAGTGCTTTAGCAATCAGCATGCTTTAAGTTTCCATGTATGAAAAAAGAGTGCACATATACGACTATATCTAATATATATAAAGAGAAAAGTAGAAGGGGGATTTAATAGATCTTTATAATATAGGTACCTAACTGTAACATTTATTAGTATAAATTATGATCCCATAGTATTGAAAAACCCTAAAATCGTTAACCCTATAATCATTACAATTAACGCTTCATCCAATGGAAGCAACTGCGGTAAATCTTACTCCAGACGCAATATCGAAGCTATTGGACAGTGATATTGGTGAGACGCACTCTGCAAAACTGGTGGTTCAGGTGATAGATATCAAGCATAGGGGAAATTGCAGAATTGTGTTATCTGATGGTTCGAAGTTCATTAGGGTTTATATTAGTGGCCGTGTTTTTAAGTTGGTTAGCTCAAAGCAGTTGGAAAAAGGTTCCATTGTTCAATTGACTAAGTTTTATGCTGGTCTTTGTTCTGCTATATTAGAGCGGTACGTGTTATATATCTTTTTTATTATTAAAAATTAATGTTATAGAAATAAATAAAAGATGCAAGTATATACTAAGAGGGTGTTTGGGCCAGTAAGCAGGTTAAATTGTGTTTGGTTTTGCTTAATCTTTAAGCATTTATGATTTAAAGGATTTTAGGTAAATATGAGGGTAAGTTACACTGATGTACACATCATCCGTTTAGCTTCTATGCAAATGCATAAGGTGTTTCAATTAAGATAACTCCGACACTCCCCAATTAGTTATTAATCGACCAAACTGAATAGTTAAAAATGTGGCCCTAATAATATAGTTTTTGTTGGAACTAATGACCATATATATATATATATATGTAAAAAGTATACTAATATTATATTTTCGTCAACCCCTCTATGCACTTGTGCCTTGGTGATACTGACTTATCTTCTAATTACTTTGTGCAATTTAATTTTAGGCCAATTACTGTAAAAGCACTCAATGTGATTTGTAGCTCAGTCATCATCGGTGATCTAAAACCATTCTATGACCCTTCTAAATATTCCTCCTTTGATACTGATTCTGACAAGGATGTTTCTGATGAAGATGATTCTGATGAGCTCAGTCAGAATGAAGACTATCTTGCTCCAACACAAAAGTGTTCTTGCTCTCAAACTCAAAGCAACAAAAAAATAAAACTTCAATCAAGCGACCATAAAATATTTGCAATTGAAAAAGATATTTCTAGAATTGCGGAAATGATGATGGAGAAAAATAAAGAAAATGACATGGGTGCTTGCTTTGAAAAGTTGGAGAAAATTGGATGGGGAACAGAAGACTCAATGTACGACACTGCAGTTTTGCTTTTTGGTGAAAGTGCTGATTATAGAAAAGTTTGGTTGCATTTGAAGCCGGAGAGTTGTGAGAAATGGGTTAAGAATGCTGGAAGTAAGTTTGGACTTTTGAGTTGATTAAGAAAAGGTATAGATTGTGTTTCTTGGTCATCGGATGTTATGTTTTTGTGATGGGAATCATGCATATACTATTTCTAACAAAGCTCTCACGAGCTATGTCGTTCAATGATAATTTCCCTAGAAAGCTTTTGTTAACAGGTATAATTACATTGTATATCTACATCTTTACATATGTCATTTGCAATACCCGTGCAGTCTTTTCTAAGCAGTGAGCTGCTATAGTTACTTGGGTTCATTTCATGATCGAATTCCAATTGTGGGTCCTGTGTACCATCTTTCTAGTGTCAAGATAACAGAGGCTTACATACTAACTTAATAGTTGGTCTTTAATAACAAATTTACAACATATACAATGAACCACCCACCAAGATAACAGGGGCTTACATACTAACTTAACATGTCTTCTATATGGTCAGGCAATAATTGTCTATAAACAGACTTAATTAGTTTAATTTCATCAGGCAATAATTTATCTTTGTGATAGCGGATTAAGAGTTTATTAAACATAATTGCATTCACAACATAGATGTTGGACAAAATAATGAGTTTGTGATGAATTATATGTACATGTTATTTTTAGAGTAATGCTAAGTACGTGTATATGAATGCGAATCTATGACTAGAAGACATCAATATTAATACGTTTATTTTAGTATCGTAGTGATTGGAATCTGTGACCAGAAGATATCACAAATGTACTTCGAATTGAATTTATTGATTGGAAGATGATTTAAGAAGAAACTGTTTATTCACTCAGACATTCTCAAGTTTTCGGTCATCAATATATTTTGGGAAATTTGAATAATTGATTTTCCAACTTGAGTTAACTGTGGCATATTGTTAAAATAGTAAAAGCTAAATTACTAACGTACTTTCAAATTTGTGCCGACTTAAAATGCATACCATTTTATTCAAGGACTTCTACAACGAACTTTCAGATTATGTTCCGAGATAACCAATATAACCCTAAAGTGACTATATTAATCTTGTACGGCCGTTAGTCCTTTTTCATCGTTAGCCCATTATACTAACGATCGTTAGTCCTTTCGCACGTTTTTGTCCGTTTTTTCACGTTTTTGTCTGTTTTAACACGTTTTAGTTCGTTTTTACATGCTTTAGTTCCATTTTGCACGTTTTTGTCCGTTTTTACACGTTTTTGTCTGTTTTTACACGTTTTCATCCGTTTTTACACGTTTTCATCCGTTTTTACACGATTTCTCCCTGTTTTTACACGATTTCGTCTGTTTTACACTTTTCTGTCCGTTTTTCACGTTTTCGTCTATTTTTACATGATTTCGTCCGTTTTTACACGCTTGCGTCTCTTGTTACACAATTTCGTCAGTTTATATACATTTTCATTCACTTTTACACGTTTTCATATGCTTTTACACGTTTACTTTTGGTTTTACACGTTTTCGTTCTTTTTTGCAGGTTTCGTCCATTTTTACAGGATTTCATTTGTTTTTGCACGTTTCGTCCATTTTAACACATTTTCATCTATTTTTACCTGTTTTCGTCCGTTTTACACGATTTCGTCTGTTTGTACGTTTTTATATGATTTCTTCCATTTTGTACGTTTTTACACGGTGTTGTTGATTTTTATATGTTGTCGTTCATTTTTACACCTGCAAAAGTGAACAAATACAGACGAAAAATGTGCAGGAATGAATACTTGTACAAATGGAACAAAACGTGTAAAAACGAATGCAAATGTGTAAAAACGGACAAAAACGTGCAAAATGAATGAAAACGTGTAAAAACAGACAAAAACGAGTAGCAATTTATGAAAACAGACGAAATCGTGTAAACGTGTAAAACTGGACAAAAATATTTAAAAATGGACGAAAACATGCAAAAATGGATGAAAATGTATAAAAACGGACGAAATCATGTAAAAACAGACGAAAACAAGCAAAACGAACAAAATCATGTAAAAACAGGCGAAAACATAAAAAACGGACCAAAACGTTTGAAAACGGACGAAATCATGTATAAATGGATGAGAACATGTAAAAACGGACGAAAAAGTGTATAAACCGGCCGAAAGCATAAAAATGGGACGAAATCGTGTAAAAACAAATGAAATCGTGTAAAAATGGACGAAAACGTGTAAAAATAGTGTAAACGGACGAAAACATGTAAAAACGAAAATGTGTAAAAACCGGACGAAAATATGTAAAAACGGACGAAAAAATGTAAAAACCGGACGGAAACATAAAAAATGGACGAAAACGTTTAAAAGCGGACGAAAACGTGAAAAAATGAACTAAAACACGTAAAACGGACGAGAACATGCAAAAACATCCGAAAACGTGTTAAAACGGACGAAAACGTGCAAAAGACTAACGGCCGTTAGTATAAAGGACTAACGATGCAAATGGACTAGCGGCCATACAAGGGTAATATAGTTCAGGATTATGATTCGCTATCTTAGAACAGAATTTTAAAGCACGTTGTTGAAGTCCTTGAATAAAATAGTATGTGTTTCAAGTCGGCACAAATTAGAAAGTACGTTGTTAATTTATAATTTTTACCCTCGTTAAAACAATTTTTTTTTTCAATATTCTGAGAGCACCCCTATCATTATGTACATCAATATATTAAGCATGTCTGGTGACCAGATCTAACCCTTTTCATCTCGACTATCATTTCGAATGAAAAAAACGATGAATATGATATAATGCGATTCTGTTACGAACACAATGCGAATTTGATACACATGACGAGACTACAAGAGCATATGAAAGATCAGTCAAGGTTGATTGGTGTTCATTTAGTGGCTGATTATGTTTGCTAGTTACATGTGAAAGAGTTGCGTATAAGTTAAAGGGATAATGATTTGTAAAGGTATCTAACTTGTCACCATTTTTAACTATAGTATCGGAATTTTTTATTTTATTTTATTTTATTATTTTCTATTTTCAAATGTGGGTACTTATCATTCAAATTCGGTCTTCTTGAGGTAGTGATGACCATTTTACCCTCTGAGGGTAAATTACATAAATCGTCCCTGTGATTGGTAGATATTACATCAACCGTCCTAAATTTTAAAGTTCATCAGTCCTCCTTATCTTTGCAAAAATAACACTCATATTCATTTTTATAACTTGTCGTCTATTTTATCGTTAAGCTCACCCACCTTTTTATATACCTTTTGTTAGGTCACCATTTTACAACATAATCACTTAGAGATCTAGAGAGAGAAAGTAGGTAGAGAGAGAGAGAATGGAAGGAACCCTTTGAATGAAAATGAAAGAGATGAAATTACTAGGAGAACTAACAACCTCAAATGAGGTTATACATTACTACTTATAGGTAAGGATTAGGGCTTCACCACACTTAGACAATATTACATACTTAGCCCTTAGACTTTATCCAAACCTATAAACTAAGCATAAAACATTATAAAACTTATAAAATAACTAACGTATTAACGAAATAATGCAACCTATAACAAAACTCAATGACCGACACTTGAAATAATAAAGTCTATTCCCAACAATCTCCCTCTAAGTGTTGGTCATCAAAGGTTGCTCGACGTCGTCATCTTCTATACTTTGGCTTTGTAGTTGACGTCCTTAAAAATAGTTAGCAAAATCTTTCATCGTTCTTTGTACTTCGTTCTTTGTTGATGTGATGGTGATCATGTTATGAAGTTGTCTGCCGATCGTCACTTCTGTGTCTGTGCTGGTTGTCCGCCATTCCAGCATGCTCATACATCTTAGGACTTAGACTTTCGAAAGCACGAGGTTCTTTTGCATACACTTTGATCTTTAGTCTTTATACTTTGTAGATTCTTCTTTTTGGCGTAGAATCTTTCTTTAAACTTTGTGGTGCTAAGATCTTTGGGGGAGCTTTCATTTGCTTCAAGATGTATGTATAAGCATGTTGGAATCTACCATCATGGAGGAGATGTACCTGCAGTTAAACAGTTAGCAATAATCAACCGGTACTTACAGATAAGGAATTAGAGCTTGTCAACAGCATATTGTGAAGACTCCTTCTAATCCTTATCCAGGCCGTTCCCATATCAGATACTCCCAAAGGAGCTTACGAGACCTACTAAGTAGCTCAATGACAGGGTGAGTCGCTGGGGATCACTCCACGATTGTAGATCGCTAAAGAACCACCGCGAACACTAAGCGTAACCCTTGTGGGGTTACCGAAGTGACCTGCTGTCAGGGCTGTTTGATGTTGACCCTGGCAGGAATTTCCGTTCAATCATTGAGAAATACATATGTAATTCTCTCATAAACGTTCTCTGCAGATTGCTAAGATCTGCGAAGGACTCGATAATTTACAGCTGGTGCCCATTGATGTAGAACACCAGTTGTAGAAATACTAAGTGTTCCTAAGAGATCTTTGATGTATCTCATTGCTCTAGACTCGATAAGTGCTCACTTAGGTTTCCTATTCGGAGACTAGGGAGGGGTCTCCTGCTTCAATATCAACTATCTCTAAGAGACAAGTCGATAGATTACACTGGTTCACCGTGAGAATGAAACAAGCTCTTTTAAGAGAACTTGAGTGGCTAGATTGTTAAGTGCAGTGCGTCACTGGGTCCATGACGGCTTTATCTTCAATACCGGCGTCGCCTTAGCAACAACCAGTAGCATACGAATTGAACCCGGTGTCTGCCCTAAGGTTGAATCACATGGAGGGCAATTTCTTTTCACCCTTTTGTTTATTTTTCTTTTTAATTCTTCAACCCCTTCTTTCTCCTTTCATTCTTTTCTCCTTTTTTCGTATCATACCTAAGGACTTTTAATTATAACTATTGGTGATGTCCTTGGGTAGATCCCTCCGGCTCTGGCGGATCATAGGACGGTTTTTCCTATCTTAATCACCTTATAACTCCGTGATTATCCGACAATAGCCAAGAAACCTTTGAAAAATCTCTCAAAGTGTTTGAGATAATCAAACATTTTGTTTAACACTTTGAGAGTTTTGTGTTTATTTTTTAAGGGCTCCCCCTTCACATGTGCTCATAAGTATTAAATAAATTTGCACATGCGGGAGGAGCAAGCACTTTTGAATTGATCCACTTTCAGTGAACAAGACTGATTCGAGACACGCTTACATCACTAGTTAAACTAGCTTGAAGTTATTACCCGGCCTGGTCAAGTCCACAAAAAGTTTCTCGAAATGGTACATTTCTACTAAGACATATCCTTTTCGAGACACGCTTACGTGGCTAGTTAAAGAGTTCCATTGTCAGCTTTTAGGTGACAACTAGCTCTAGTAACTAACTTGATGTTATTACCCGTAGAGGAAAAGTCTTTTCGAATTTACTAACTTTTAGGTTTCGTCAATTCCTGGGTGAATCTGAGTCTAGCTCGCATGAGATTTGACTTTTAAGCAACATTTAACTTTCATATTTTAATCAGTTACACTTTTCTCCCCCTTAAAAATAGCATATGAGATGTTGTTTTTGATAAACTTTTGATTAAAATATGCTTTTTGAGTCTTATGGGGAGATATCAACAAGAACTTTTGGTTTTCAAACAATGAATTTTTCAAGTGCTCCCCCTCAACAAGTGAATACTCATTGAGGTGAAATACTTGTCTTTTGAGCAGAATAATGAAAATCAGAAAATGTTTGATTAATTCTACTCAAAAGTAAGAAGCCTTCGCTCCTTATGTAAGGATTGAGGCACTGAAGCGTACCTTAGGGTCCTTTAAATACAAGCACGGGTTGTACACTGTTATGTGTGCACAAACCATAAAACATGATTTTGACAAAGCATTTTGATTTGAAAATACTCCCCCTCAAAACGAGCATGTGTTTTGACATTTTTTAAACTGTGTATCGAATTGGGGAGTAAAGATTTGAAAAATCTTGAGCAAAATTTTGAAAAGTTTTGAAAAAAACCTTTTAAAAAATATTGAATAAATTTTGCTCAAGATTAAGAAGTTTATGATAAACTTCATGTGAGAACTCGCTTCTTGTCTTTTGGATAAGTGCACGTTTGTTTTTAAGAAATGGTTTAGCAAGACACTTTCCTTTTATTGAAAAAGAATGTTTGAATTTCAAAACTCTTTTACTGTTGAAAGTTGTTTGAGACCCGAAGTCTCGCTTTTGAGTTTTAAAATCTGAAAAAGATTTCCATCTAAAGTTGAACCTCATGGGTTCTTTTATGAAGATTTGTTTTTGTGATGAATGGAAAACTTCCGGTATTTGGGATGTTCAGATCAGAGACATTCTTTTATTGAAGCCAAAGCATTCCAGATTTTGAAAAATATGAAAGATTTTGAATGACTTTGCTTTGGTCTCCACACTTGCTTTACCGGTGTAAAACAAGAGTGTAGAGTTTGGAAAAATTTATTTCTCACCATTTTGAATCCTTTTCCAAGTTTAGCCTTTTGACACATTTAACCCTTTGTCCTCAAAATATGTTCCATAAGAAACATTTTGACAATTGTTGAAGTTTTGACTTTCAATGGGATGACATGTACTTGCTCACAGAGAAAATGCATTAGGCATAAACAAGTATACAGATAAATCAAGAAACTCATTTTAAATCTTCCTAAGTGCTCATAATTCTCAGATTAACATACAAGATCACAGATTAATTCATTCTTTCACTCGAAATTTTCCAATTATAGTCATGGTTTGGGGTTATGAATTGAGACTTTGCACGCATGTTAGCATCAAAATGCAAGAATATTGTACAAACAAACGCCCTAGTAGTAGCAGCAAAGACATCGACATCTTAAACCCTAAATCACATGATTACAAACCTATGTTGTTTCTAATCGAGCAAATACACCAATCGAGCATTCTTTAGTGTTCTCTAAAGCTATATAAACTAGTTAATTAGACAAAACACATAAAAATGAAAGAAATGCCCCGATCGATATTTACATAAACCCTAGTTTCTGATTTTGCCTTTTTGACCGTTGAAAACATTTGAAACATTTAGAGAATGATTAGACAACAACGATAAAGAAATTTGAAACACACAATTGTGGAAAAAGATCGAAGAAAAAAAATTGTTAATCTGATTCATTGACGTTTTTAAGTTACGTGTGAAACTTTTGAGAAAATTTGTGGAAACATTTATTAGAGCCCATTTAATTTTCCATGCAAGATCCTTTTACCTAAGTTTAAGACATTTGTGAATCTTTACTCATTAAAGGTTAATTGCTTTTCCATTTGAAGTCCAAACTAGATTAATTTGGAATCATTGCAGAACAAATTTCTTTTCTCCCCCTCGAATTAGCATATATTTTGTGAAACCTTTTTGTACATTTTAATTCGAGAGATCATAGAAGTTTTTGAAAATGAGATTTTAATACGACTGATGAAGAAACATTTTATCCTTGAAGAATTATGATGAGGTGTGCAAACTTCATGATAATGTGAAAAGTTTTCTTCCCCTCAAAACATATTCCATTTTGACAGAGTAAAGCAAAATTTGTTTTAATGAAGGAACATAGTTTTTAATTTACGAAGTTTGTACACAGAGAAAGAAGATTTTTTTTTTTTTATAATATTTAAAGAAAAAAGTTAGATGTTTGACTCACTTAGTTTTAAAGAAAATTTTGCAAATCATTTGGAGTCAAACATCGCATACCAATATGGTGAACTAAAACAACAAACCTTGATGGAGGTAATCATCTCGCATGTGAGCAGGATCCAAATTGCGTGTAGACGACTCAGTAATGTCAAGAATGAGTTGAGCCGGTGTAAACGAATTAAAGAACGCCTCAGGGTCATGCTCTGCGGTTTGTGGAACTGATTTAGGTATGGAGTCTTCAGCTGATTGTCGTGAGTTGGACACGGTTTGTTATGCTGTTGTTGCAGATGCAATTTAAGGACCGTCTCTCCCAACAGTTGTTGTTGTTGTTTGTTGAGGTGAATCAGGTACTTGATGGTGATCAAGATGTGCAGCGGAAATTGGTGAGACCTCAGAGGGACGGTTGACAATCGTATCATCAAACAATGGAGCAAACATGGTTTCCACTTATTTACAGGAGAGAGACAATGGTTCAGCCGAAGAAATCGGAAAGTTTAGACGGTTGAATGCGGGTCCTAAGCTGTTTTGCACAGAAGCCACAACATTAAGCTCGGGTCCGAAACTGAGTTGTTCCGAAGCCATTCCTGTTATATCTACAAAGAAAGAAAGAAGAGACAAGAAAAACAGAGAACACGGAGCCCCAAGTGTAACTGGGTTCCAGGTGTTAGAAGCATAAAGATGTAGTGTCAACTAACTTCTTGACACTTGAACACACAATTCCGATAGTTTTCCTCCTTGTATTAGTTTTGGTGCAAATGTCTAAAATCTTTCCTGTAGGAATCCACCTAAGACCAATTATTTTGAAAATTCTACCCGTGGGAACCCACCTAGTGTTAGATCTAGGAGATGTTTTCCTTTTAGATGCAGTTGAATGAAATGTGGGAGCATCACTTCGTTGAGAAAACCTACGTCCTATATTGATCCACTTCTTAGGTTTCTGACTTATGACGTTTGGTTCAACGGGTTTGTTTGTCTTAGTCGATTGAGCCTTTTCAAGTGAATTTCCCTTTTGAAGATATTTTAAAGCACAAACAACATGATTATTTACGCAACTACTCTTAGAAGCTATCCAATTCCTATTAGTTTGTTGATTACTCTTAGGTTTTGGTGTGCTACTACAAGCAGTGTTCTGTACTACAGTGGAAGGCATCACATGAGGTTTTGAACCTAGAATTCCATCCTTTTGAAGTAGAGCCTTTTTCCTAGCCTTTTCTAGATCATAGTTCTTGCACATGTCATATTTTCCATAAGAATCTTTACTTTTAATGCTTGTTTTAGACACTGTTTTCGAACTAATCCTAGATGAGCCAGGCATAATCACGTGTTGAGATTTAGCAGACACAGATGCATTTTCCTTAGGCCAAGAATGTGGAGTGACTGGTTTTGTCAAATTGTTTTTCTCAACAACTTGGGAGGCAAACCGAGGTTTTGAAAATTTAGGTCGTTCAGATTTAAATGCAGTCGGTTGTCTAACCACTGATTGTTTTCTGATTATTTGAGAAGGCGGTTTCCCCAAGATTGATGGTTTTGAAAACTTAGTATCCACACTCTGGCCAGTCAGTCTTCTTAATTTATTTTGCAATGCAGCATGTGCAAACACCTTTTCTTGAATTTGACCTTTTAAAAACTCATTTTCTTTAACTAATGTATCCACATGTTTTCTTTGATCATTCAAAGATTGACCATTGTTGCCCGAATTTAGAGATTCGTTTTGCAATTGAAGTTCAAGTGAGATGCAATGTGCCTCTAGTTTTGAAAAATCTTTATGACACTAGGCAATGGTCTTTTTGAGAAGAAGGTTTTCAGACTCAAGAGTTTGGTATGATGTTTCAGGTTTAGGATTATCAGGTAAGGACTCAGACTCAGAACGTTTGTCAAGACATTGAACAGCATTCTAGTCAACCTCTCCTTCATTACTGAAGTTAGGTTGCTCAGATTGTTGTTTCTCATTAGCAGGCATAATGTGATCAACAGTAGATTGTACCTCAACCATTTGCTCTTTGTCAAAGTTCGGTTCTGTGTCATAGATGGGTATGACATCTTCCTCATCCATCTGTTCTTTGTCAAAGTTGGGTTCTGAGTCATAGGAGCGTCTGATCTCTGCACAGTCTGCATCTGTATCATTCCCTAATCTACTACTGTCATCCTGCTCTTTTAATTTTGTCCCATTGCTTTCCATGACGACCAAATTAGCATCCAATGCATCAACTTTATGAATTAACTCTTCTTGAATCTGCAACTTCCTCATTTTTTCATACTCTAGTCTGTGAAGTACTCTTTCAACAATTGACTTTTCAATAGCATCCATGTGTTGGAGCAATATATCTTTGAAGGTTTGAGCCTCAATTCGAGTGTATTCAAAAAAATACTGGCTTACCACTTCACAGTCATAGTTGATGAAATGTTGAAACTGTTTCTTGAGCACTCTGAAGGCGGCATTGGATTCACTCTCGTGAAATTCTTCAGTTTCAAGTTGCTTTTCAAGTTGATTCACGTTGTCGAACATTGTAGTAGTGAAAATATCAACTATTTCTCCAAACAGGTCTGGTAATACCCATTTGAATCCATACTCGGAACGAGTTTCTGCTAAGTCTTTGTTTGAGAGAAGCTTAAGGTGTGAATAAAGTAATCTTAACGATGTCATGCGTTTCTCTTTGTGTAATTTCACAAATGGATCTTCGGAATCATCAGAATCATACTCTGGGCCTGTATAATTCATGTGAAATTCCTGCATGTTTGCCATTAACATCACATCTGTTGCATCGGCTTCCAAATCTACTGCATTGGATTCCAAATCTGCATATTCATCATCACATGGAATATCTCCCATGACACTTTGCAAAACTGCATTGAGATTACCCTCTTCAACTTCTAATTGACTAAGTGTGGCATCGTATTCAAAATTAGCATCAAAGAGTGGAGTTGAATCATAATCTTGATCTTCCACATCTACAATATTTTCCGTATATGCCAAAAATGTCATGCTTGGTCCGATAAGATCTTCTTCATCATCAGTATCTTTCATTGTGTTTAAGCATTCAGAAGTTGAAGTCATATCGCCATTGCCTTTCTTAGAAGATACTTGACTAAGCTTCACTAGATTTTGCAGAAGAGATTGCACATTATTATGTAGTGTTGCAGGATGGTACTGTGGAATGAAGAAAGGCTCAGGTGCATCCGGAGGATTGAAGAAGAGACCATTTGGAGTGTAAATTAAGGATCCATGGTCAACAACTGGAGATGGTGGAGCAGGGAGAATGGTCTTCAGTGGATTCATGCTTAAGCAAGATTCAAGAATTTGCTTCATTCTATTGTGATGAAGTTCTTCTGTATGATGCATAGCTTCAAGATATTTCCACATTTCATAAGCACTAGCTTGAAAGTCCATATACATGTAAATTGAGTTGGGAAGTGCCACTGTTATGAACCATACAGCCTGTTGGTCAGCATCGTACTGAGCAAGTTCAGTTGCATTCAAATCTTCATCAGTTTGTATTCTGATAATCCCTGTTGAGTCAGCAAGAAATATCATTTTGTATGGACCATCTTGAATGGATTTAAGCATGAGATCTCTAGCAGGACGATCTGTGAGCCATTGTAAAAATCTCCGTTTCCAAACAGTATACGTTCCTGGTAGCAACATCAGAGGCCTTGATTCATTGCCAAAGAGCAGAACATGATCAATGAGGGAGCTATGACTTTGTTGTTTATGATGTTGTTGCTGATAAGAATATTGGTGAGGAAGGTAGTTGGAAGAAGGTATTGTTGCTGATGACTGTTGCTGATGAGAATATTGGTGAGGAAGGTAGTTGGAAGAAGGTGATTGAGACGTTGTAGATGACATTGCTCTCCCCCTTGATTGTTGCGATGTAATCGAAAAAATCAAGCAAAATGTCATATGCAAGGTCGAAATAGTGATTTTTGGTTTTCCCTCCAAAATAAATTTGAAAAAATTTTCTCTCCCAAAATTTGAAAATCACTAAGAAATGCAATTATAAGGTTGCAAGAAAAATTTGAGTTTGAAAAATTTTGCCGCCAAATTTCACCGAAAAAATTTGAATTTTGGCCTAAAAATTCGAATTTTGGGCCAAAATTTTCAACGTTATACCAAAATTTAAATTTCGCGTAAAAATTGAACGTTTAGTCTACTGTAGAAAATAAATTTTACTCAAAATTTCCCGCCAAGAAGAGAGATAAGAAGGAGAAACTTTGAATAGATGAGATGAAGTGATTATGTAAAAACTTGGATCTTTAAAGATAAATACAGGTTGATATTTTAAGTTTATTTGATATTTAGATAAGTTTGATATTTAGTATTGTGTGTTGGTCTAACTCGCTAAGAATTTGTGATACACTCAAACTCGGTAAGATTGAAACTCCCCTAACTCGGTATGTTCAGAAATCAGTCAAAACTCGATATGTTATGATAATGGTTCAAACTCGGTATGAACTGAAATCAGTCAAACTCGGAAGTTCTTGAAAAAATGTTTCAAACTCGGAAGTTCTAGTCAAACTCGGTAAGTTAATATACGTATTCAAACTCGGTAAGTCTTGACAATGTTTCAAACTCGGAAGTACTTGTCAAACTTGGTAAGATAATATTAGTGTTCAAACTCGGTAATTCAATGAAATTTGAGCAAAGTATCCCCTAGAAGGTTGCCACAAAGAACCTTACTCGATACACGATAAGGCAAACATGCTAACTCGCCAACTTTAATTTCAAACTCGGTAGAACATAAAAAACTAACTCGATAAGTTTTTATCCTAACTCGATAAGTAGTTTATCCTAACTCGATAGACACCAGTTCAAACTCGGTATATCTTACTCCTAACTCGCAAGGTTTCAAAACTTCCAAACTCGCAAGGTGGTGATGAACAGTACCATTTTTGACAAAAAATTACTTTTAAAACCTAGTTTTTCTACCAAATCAAACCTAAACCAACCTATATTATCCCTTGGCCAATGATACCACTTGTTAGGTCACCATTTTACAACATAATCACTTAGAGATCTAGAGAGAGAAAGTAGGTAGAGAGAGAGAGTGGAAGGAATCCTTTGAATGAAAATGAAAGAGATGAAATTACTAGGGGAACCAACAACCTCAAATGAGGTTATACATTACTATTTATAGGTAAGGATTAGGGCTTCACCACACTTAGACAATATTACATACTTAGCCCTTATACTTTATCCAAACCTATAAACTAAGCATAAAACATTATAAAACTTATAAAATAACTAACGTATTAACTAAATAATGCAACCTATAACAAAACTCAATGACCGACACTTGAAATAATAAAGTCTATTCCCAACACATTTTTATCTACGTTTTTATATACATTTAAACTTTTTTATCTACATATTTATATGCGATTTTTTATATAATGTTTTATAAATGTTTTTATATACATTTTTATATACGATTTTATATACGTTTTGTATACGTTTTTATATACGTTTTTATCTACGTCTTTAAATATGTTTTATATATCTTTTTAGATGCGTTTTTATATACGTTTTATATACATTTTTATCTATGTTTTTAGATACGTTTTTATCCGCGTTTTTATCTACGTTTTTATGTACGATTTTGTCTACATTTTTATATACCATTATATATATGCTTTTATTTACGTTTTTATTTACTATTGTATATACATTTTTATCTACGTTTTTATAAACGTTTTTATATACTGTGAAAATTGATCGAGTTCTCATAAACCATAGATAAAAACTTATATAAAAACGTAGATAAAAAAACATATATAAAAACGTATATTAAACATAGATAAAAGCGTATATAAGAACATATATAAAAAAAGTATACAAAAACGTATATAAAAATATAGATAAAAATGTATAAAAGAACGTATATAAAAACATAGGTAAAAACATATATAAGTACGTATATAAATAGGTATATAAAAACATTGATAAAAAAAATGTCTATAAAAACGTAAATAAAAATATAGATAAAAACGTATACAAAAACGTTGTTATAAAGTAGATAAAAATGTATATAAAAATGTATATACAAACATAGATAAAAACACATATAAAAACATATATAAAAACGTATATAAAAAACATAGATAAACAACCGTATATAACGTATATACAAAGCGTATATAAAACATAGATAAATAGGTACATAAAAACGTATATAAAAACGTAGATAAAAGGTAGATAAAATCATATATAAAAACGTATATAAAAATATAAATAAAAACGTATATAAATAGTTATATAAAAACGTATATAAAAACGCAGATAAAAAAGTGGATAAAAACATATATAAAAGAATAGATGAAAAGATATATAAAAACGTAGATAAAAAAAAGTATATTAAATCGTATATAAGAATGTAAATATAAACGTATATAAAAATGTAGATATAAGCGTAAATAAAAATGTAGATAGAAATGTATATAAAAAAGTAATAGGTCAATACCATAAGGAGTGGATAAAAAAAATGAGTTTATGGATGGTTGATGCAATTTTCGCCAAACCACAAGGACCATATATGTAAGTTACCATAGGGACGATGGATGCAATTTTTGCTAAACCATAGGGACCTATTATGTAATTTGAAGGGTAGTATGGCCATCACAACCCAAAAAAGACTGATTTGAAAGATAAGTATCCACATTCGAAAATTAATACAAAGAAAAAGTAATGTGACAAGTTAGATACATTCAGAAATTATTATCCTTAAGATAAAATACAACTTTCTGATTGAAATCAGCTAAAATTTACCAAAAAACAAGGTATGTTTGTATATCCAACACCTTTTATTAAAGTGAAGAAAATAAACATAAGAACGAAGTTGTAAATAAACTTTCTTTGTCACCCCTAACAAATTTTCTCGCCAATTCCGCCATTTCAAAACCTTCAGTTTTCCTCGCTTTTGCTATCAATTATTACCCATTTCATAATTCTAATCCGATAAATCAATTCCAAATTACTCAATTCGTGTTTCTACCGGTTTGTATTTTTAACTTTCACCATTGTTTGACCAATTTTAGTCAATTAGGGCAAAATTAGGTTAAGTTTGTTTTCTAGTGCTATAATTAGCAGTAGTCTTAATTGTTCGTATGAATTCAACTCTAGTATAATAAATAGCATGTCGACAAAAAAAAGATCTTCTGGAAGATTAATTAGCGTTCCTTTGAAATAATAAGCAAATCCAACACTATTTCATGAACCCAAATAAAAGAACCCAAACACACCCTTAATTAACCCCAACCCCTTTAATACGGATTAAAGATATATAAGTCTAAAACATACATGGTGCAGTTATAGCTCCTATCCCTTTAAAACGTTTTAAACTAAATAACTGAATCTTTATGCAACCGCTTTGATCTTACCATCTCGTTGACCTCATCGGGAATACCAACCTTAATAAAAACTGAAGCGCCACTTCTAAGAAGTTTATACCATTCCTTCTTTTCAACTCCGTCGTCATCTATAAAACTAGTTTCTCTCCAAGCAATCTTGAAATCCATCACCTGAAATATTTGAAATATTTGTAATGGACGACAATCATAACTCGATAGCTTCTCGCATGATCCTGGACTAAGTGTTACCCCCATCATTTTGATTTTGATTGGATGAAATGTAAAACTGTTGTTGAGATTTAATTTGGGGTTTTAAAGAATGAAAATTGTATGGTAAGTAATAGATTTCCCGCCAATTTTCTTAACAAACATATCACACTCACACTTACACAGCACGTGATGACTTAAATACATGTGTTGACTTTGTTCATGAGTTATGAAAGAGGGGGATAGAAAATATTTAAAAACAAATACTTTTTTTCCTACAAAAATTTGCTTATGTTTTTCTTGATATAAAAAATGCAATAAATAACTCTCTAATGTTGAAAATTGTTGTAAAAAATCTCTTAAAATTTTTATTTTGACTTTTGTAAAAAAAATGCTTTTAGCAATTGTATAAAAGTGTATATGTGATCGAGTTACAAAATTTTATATGTGATCGAATAAAGGTATACGTGATTGATACTCTGGGGCTTCATAAAAACGTGATTGATCACATATTCATTTTTATCGAAGCAAAAACGTGATCGATGACGTTTACATTTTTTGTAAAGCTGGAGACCTGAGTTCTATACGTGATCAAAGTAAAACGTTTATAAAAAAATTGCTTCAATAAAAACTTTTTTTTGGTAAATAATCACTTTTTTTTACTTCGGGCCACAATTTTTTTGTAGAAAATGTACAAAACAATTTAAAAAAAAAATCTTTCACATTTTGGTTTGCAAAGTTGTTATAACAAAAAGAGTGCATAAAAGTATAAAAGAAAGAAAACTTGTTTGTAAAAAATGTACAAAACAATTAAAAAAAATCATTCACATTTTGGTTTGCAAAGTTGGTATAACAAAAAGAGTGCATAAAAGCATAAAAGAAAGAAAACTTGTTTGTAAAAAATTAGACAAAACAACTAAAAAAAATCATTCGCATTTTGGTTTGCAAAGTTGGTAACGTGTTGGGTTTACAAAGCATGTGACCCGAGCTCCAGCCTTGCGGGAGCAATTTTTGTTATTTCTAGTTCTACTACATAAGCAGCTAAGCTCAGTAAGCAACAATGCCACATCATCCACAAGGACGCCTGGTGTAAATTTTCAGAGCCACAAGGACGATTTATGTAATTTATTCTTGATTAAATGATGTCGATGCATATAATAGAAATATTAAGAGAGTTTTTGCATACAATAGGAAGATTAAAAGACTATTTGAATTTTTAATAGATAAATTAAAAGTTAAGTACCAACAATAAAAATAAAAGTGACAAGTTCGATAGACAATTAGCCCTTCTATATATGATTCACCCGAGGATAAAGTCAGTACTTCAAGATGCTTTTAGCTAAGATTGTTGAAAAAAGAAAATTACGCGGCTATAGAAAATTAGAAAGAAAAATAGAAGGGGAATTATCATAAATCTTTATAATCTAGGTGGTTATCAGTAATATTTTTTACTATAAAGTATAGTCCCATAATATACGTATTACAGTACGTATCCTTTATCTACTATACCTTGCTGATTTTCACGATTTAGCGAATTGAAAAACCCTAAAAATCACCACAATTAACGTTTCATCCAATGGAAGGCACTTCGGTAAATCTAACTCCTGGAGCAATATCGAAGCTATTGACGGGTGATCACGAGATGCACCTTAAGATGCCGGTGGTTCAGGTGATAGATATCAAGCGTATAGGAAATAAAATTAATGTCGTCCGTGATGGAGTTGAAAAGATAGAATGTTACAAAATTGTGTTTTCTGATGGTTCGACTTTCGATGATGACGTTGATATTGGTGACGAGATTAATGAGTTGGTTAGATCAAATAAGTTGGAAAAAGGTTCCATTGTTCAACTGACTCACTATTGGACTAGTAGCCTAGGTGGTATCAGGTACGTGTTATATATCTTATTTATTTTTAAAAGTATACTAAGTTTATATTCTTTTTAGCCCTCTCTGTATGTTGTGTGTTAGCTATATATACTGATCGACTTATCCTCTAAATATTTTGTGCAATCCTATTTCTAGATCAATTTCTGTTCTCGGCCTGACTGTGATTTCTAGCAAGTGTGACATCATTGGTGATCCAAAACCATTCCCTCACGATACTACATTCGATCAAGATGAAGATGCTGACACACAATTTAATAAATTATGTTTGAGTTGAGAGCTTCAGATCGAATATTTATCTGCCAATGCACCAGTTACAATTTACTGTATATGATTTTTTTTTCCCCGAACCGCTCAAAATGTATATGGTATATTATTATATATATGTCCTCTCATTTATGGTGTATGTACTCAATGAAGGTTAAGGTAACATACAAGAAACTAAAAATATATGAAAGACTTTGAATTTATGATATGTCCGTTATTTATATTGTTATTTTGTACAGCTTGGGATTTTTATGTACTTTAGCGATTTAGGCTTACGTGAATGTATATATTTGCAATCAAAGAAACTAACGAGGTCTTAGTTTGTCACTTTTATATATCTTCTCTAAATGAGCCATGTACATGTCTAATTATTAGTTTGTGATGTATCGTGTGGCTTTAGCGAACTTATAATTTTAGATATATACTTTATTGAAGAACTTGTTCCTACTGCAATAGAGGATCTGGCCGACTTGCCAATGCTGCAAAGCAGATGATAGCGGCGATGTCCCATATGTATAAACATACTATTAACTATTCAAAAATGGTTTTCAAATATTAAAAATATACTCAAATATATCAGTACAACTCTAAGTTAAACGTTCATTTGCTTTTCATGTTTTAACTAGCATTTCCGTTGTGAAATAACTTTTTTATTCATTTCTCACATTTTTTCTAGCTAGAGGTGTAACTAGAGGTTACAACATACCGGTAAAATTTTGCTGCGTGGTGCTAATATATTTTATAAAAAATTTGATTCTTCCCTAAATGCACTCATGCTAAGAAAATTATAAATTGTGTCCCATCAAAAATATATAAGACCAGCCAAAGTTGTTGATGATCTTAATAGTATCGCAACAGGCTTTGGAACGATAAAGATAAATATACAACTCAAAACATTTAGGTTGCAATTGTTTTTTTCATATTGTCTCATGTGCTAAACCATGTCTGCGAAAAAAGAGATGGATTATTAAATTTTAAGATAAAAGAAGTAATAATCTGACAAAAAAAATTCTACAAACTGAAGAGGAAAAAAGTGATTTTGGCTCTTATGTCTAATATAAATAAACACACTTATTTCACTTTTCTCACTTGTAGACATAAGTAAGAAAAAAACAACGTAATTCTTTCCTTCCTTCTTATTGACAAAAGTGAGGAGAAAAAAAAAAAAAAAAAAAAAAAAAAAAAAAAAAAAAAACTTAAGAAAGTACGATGGTGATTAGTCGCAAGTACTTTAAAATACTAGTTCCCGAGTGTAACACTTCACTATAAATAAACTCTAAACACTTCTCCCGCTCACTAAACCAAATCAGTGACATTGAAGGTGGCCGACACACTGTGATGCCCAATGAGTTCAATTTATATGCGTGGTCATTAATCTGTTTGAGAACCCGAAAGGGACCATCAACACGGGCCTGCAACTTGCCAAAACGACCTGGTGGAAACCTCTTTTTAAGCAATTACATCCAAAGGAGATCACCTTCCTTATACACAACCTTCCTTATGAATAGTAAACATGTGAAGGGAAAAGGGAACAACTGCTTCAGTAACTTGCCGCACATTCAATTTTCTTAATATTATATGTATATAATTAATACTATCAATGAAAAGTTAATAAAGCTTGTTTGTAATTGATTATTAATAAGTTTTTAGTTCTTCAAGTTAATGCTAATGATGTAAAAATAATGGAAATGAGATGAGGGCGAAAACTTGGGCTGGTAACCCCCATGTGAGAGAGAGTAACGTGAGCTACAACAAGAGAGATAGTGAGTTCGAGAGGAAAAGGCACATAGGAAATAGATGGGAGTACAATGGTAAGCGTCTAGGAACCAACTACACCGGTGGGAAACGAAACTCCGCGGTATCTTTCATGTTTTTCAACTTCCCAATCGATTGGGGGATGGGCAACCTGTGGATGCTATTCAAGAAGTTTGGAACGGTTTTTGACATGTACATGGCGCAAAAACGTCTTAGAAACGGGGAAAGATATGGATTTGTTCGGTTTAAGCTGGTTACAGACGTGGAGGCATTGTTGAAAAGGCTGAGGGAAATCACGATCGGAGGAGCAACACTGAAGGTTTTCATAGCGTTCGACAGGAAGATCCCAGGTGTTAGAGATATGGGAGGAAACAGAAACGTGGGAGATCGAAAGTTGGGAGGGAACAGAAACTATGGAAATGAGATGAGGGCGGATAAAGTATGGAGTAACAACGGCTGGAACGGAGATACTCGGGATCATCGAAACTTTGTGGAGGTTGTTAATGGCGAAATGAAAGATAAGGAAAAGAAGCAGGGATGGAATGGGGAGGACGGGAAAGATGGGTATAGAAAACATGATGGAAAAAATGAAAATATGGAGGAAAAGCAAGAAGTTAGAACAGTAGAGGTGGAAGATGATGAGGTTAACATTATGACTTTCAATAAGTGTTTGTTAGGAGAAGTAAGGAGTTTATGCTACATTACAAAACTTGCCAGCCTGTGTGAGGAGCAGGGGCTAAGTAACGTCGAAGTCAAGTTGCTCGGGGGATTAGAAGTTATGATGGTATTTGACACACAAGAAACCGCCACTAATATCTTGAGTACTGTAGATCACGGGCTGAGAAGATGGGTACACAAATTGCGACGTTGGAGCAAGGACTATATTACGCCGGGGAGATTGACATGGATTAGCATCTTAGTAAAACCAGTGTCGTGTTGGGCAGAATCGGTGTTCAAGAAAGTTGCCACATTGCATGGAAGAGTGATCGGGACACTCAATTGCAAATTGGAGGGTAACCAAAACTTAAGCTTCGGTAAAGTCCAAATACATACGTGCAATAATGGGTTAATAAAAGAGTCTCTTTTCGTTAAGGTGTTTGGAAGAAAATTCAGAGTAGAAGTTATAGAAGAAGTAGGGGACATTATGGAGTTCGAGTTAGAAGAGATGGCATTGGAAAGCAAAGATGAGAATGGAAAAGATACTGAGCAACATCATGAAAAGGGTGACAAAAACGACATGGTTATCTCGGATAGCGAAAGCAGTGATGATACTAGTGAGGAGGGGTCGGAATCTGAAGGAGAGGAGAATGAAGATGAGAGGGTTACCGGAAACGTTTTCCGACCAGAAGATGGTGGTGGTCGGAAAATGGAAGAAGACAATGAGTCAAGATTCTCAGATACATCAAAGGTTTGCGAGACACCCGAGGACGGAAAAATGAAGAAAGAGGAAAAGGCGGCGGCAGAGGCTGATAAAGTACATGGGGAATATGCAATGGAAGTCAAAGAAAAAAGTAAAGAGAAACATGCGGCTGTAGAGTCTGATAAAGTTCCTGGGAAATATGCGATGAAAGTCAAAGGAAATAATAAAGAGGAAACAAAGTATGTAGAAACGTTTGATAGGTGTGAAAGTGTAAATAATGGAGGTATTTACCAAAAAAGTCATAATGGGCCTAATGGATACATAAGTAGTGAAAACCAGAATCATGAGGGTGTAAACGAAATTGGGCCGAAGGTGGGCCTGCAAAACGCAGTTGGGTCGTGCAATAATAATGAGGATAGACCAATCCAATGTGAAATAAATACAAGTGATCCGAAGATGGGATGCAATAGTAATAACAATGTTGGGACAGTAGACAAATTTGGTAAGTCAAGAAGAAAGATATCAAGACACAGTAAGGATGTGGGTACTACAAACCTGTCTGATACAAGTAGTGGGGAGGAGCTTAGAGCAAAAGGGAGAAAAAGAGGGTTTCACCCAACAACTTCGATTGGTAGTGGAAATGAGAAAATTAACAAGAAGAGAAAAGCAAATAGAGAGGATGAGGAAGAGGAGGTTAGTAACTCAAACATGAATATGAATAAAATTAATGATGTTGATTTCGATGAGATAAATAAATCTAAGGTGTTTAAAGAGGGCGTAGATGGTGGGGCACGGATCAGTAACAAGAAATGTGGACGGAAAAGCCTTAAAAAAGCACTGAAAGTAGCGAGACAACAAGGAGCGGGGGGTTTGGGTACGTACGAAAAAGGGGTGTCGGATGCATATAAGATTTCTCAAAATGAGGAAAATGTCGGGAATGAAACATTTGTGTTTAGGAGCACCGGACGAGCGATTTCGGAAAGTAAAAGTTGCTCAATCAATATGGATCAGGTTAAAGAGATTGGTGAATTAATTGGGGTTTCGTGGGCTAAGGCAGAGGAAGAGATGGTGGGAGGACAAGATACGGGGGGTACCGGTGGACGATAAGGGTAAGGTCCAACTGTAAGGTTAGTTGTGGTTATCATCAGTGTCGTTTTATATTAGTTGCTATGAAGATTATTTCTATCAATATAAGGGGTATTGGCGAGGTCGGGAAAAAGGGTTGGATTAAGTCAATAATTAGGGATGAACACCCTGATATTATTGGTATACAAGAAACTAAATGTGGGGTTGTAGATGATTCGGTGATTGAAGAATTATGGGGGGGGGGGGGGAGGGGGTTTGGATTTTCTCAGTTAGCTGCGGATGGTAATTCGGGTGGGATTATATTAATATGGGACACAAGATCTTTTACGTATAAAGATGGTATGGGGGACGAAAGATTTGTAGCTGTAAAAGGGGATTGGAAAGGCAGAGACGGAGATGTGTATTTGGCTTGTATATACGGACCACACGTGGGAAGACAAAAGGCATCGCTATGGGATAGAATTCGCGGGCTAATGGGTAGATCAAAGGGCGCGTGGTGCATCTTTGGGGATCTAAATGTTGTTAGGGGAGGAGATGAAAGGATGAATTCTCAAGTCAACATCAAGGAAACGACTGATTTCAATGATTTTATAAATGATGCAAAGCTCATCGACATTCCAATGGGGGGGGGGGGGGGGAGGAAGTTTACTAGGGTTAGCGATGATGGGTTGAAATTTAGCAAGCTTGATCGGTTCCTTTTGAACGAGGAATTTTTTGGTCTTTGGGGTAATATCTCGGTGGTTGCTTTGGACCGAAAGCTCTCAGATCATTGTCCTATTGTCTTAAAGGACGTTGATCTTGATTTCGGGCCGAAGCCTTTCCGAGCGTTTGACATTTGGTTAGAGGAAAAAGATATTGGAGTCGTGGTGGAAGAGGCGTGGAAGGTGGATGTTAGGAGTAGGCGCCCGGATTGTCGATTCCATGACAAAATGAAAAATGTCAAAGGAGCGCTCAAAAAGTGGAGTAAAGAAAGATTTGGAACGGTTAACGAAAAGATAGAATTCTACAAACAAGAAGCGATGAAGTGGGAATTGGAAGCAGAGAACAGAAGTTTATGTGAATTCGAACGGGGGGAGTGGATGAAGGCAAGGAAGTCATGGATGGATAAAGAAAATGAACTTAGGGGTATGCTTCGTCAAAAGGCTAGGATAAAATGGGATGTAGAAGGCGATGAAAACTCGAAGTTCTTCCATTCGTATATTAAGCGAAGGAATAACAAGAGTAATATCAGGGGCTTGATGGTGAATGGGTTGTGGTGTGAAGAACCTAGTTTGATAAAGGTGGAAATGGTTCGATATTATAAGGCTTTATTTTCTGAGGGAGGGACAATACGTCCAATATTTTGTTGTGATCGTGTTGAAAAGATCTCGGCGGATGAAGCTCTTTTGGTGGAAAAAGAATTCTCCGAGGGTGAGATTTGGGATGCTGTTTGCGGATGTGGGGGGATAAAGCTCCTGGGCCAGACGGTTTTAATTTCAAGTATATTAAGAAGTTTTGGGATATATTGAAGGAGGACTTGGTTAGTGCAATAAAGTGGTTTGGGGAGAACATGGAGATCTCGAGAGGGTGCAATTCCTCATTCGTGACTATCATCCCAAAAGTTACGGATCCTATAGGACTTGGGGACTTTCGTCCCATAAGCCTTATTGGGTGCTACTATAAAATTATGGCGAAGGTGTTAGCGGAGAGAATCAAAAGTGTGGTTGGAAAGGTAGTAGGAGACGTCCAAAATGCATTTATTAAAGGAAGATATATCCTTGACGGAGTGTTAATAGCTAACGAAGTGGTGGGGCATATGAGGAAGACACGTAGTAAAGGATTAATCTTCAAAGTTGACTTCGAGAAAGCGTATGACAGCGTGAACTGGAGATTCATAGTGGATATAATGAAAAAGATGGGTTTTGGGAATAAATGGTGTAAATGGATCGAGAGCTGTTTAAAATCAGCAACAATGTCAATTCTGGTTAACGGATCACCAACAGAGGAGTTTTGCTTGAAAAGAGGGGTAAGACAAGGTGACCCGCTTTCTCCTTTTCTTTTTATTTTAGCCGCGGAAGGACTTAATGCGATTTTAAAAGAAGCAGTTGGTAAGGGTGTGTTTAGAGGCGTTAAGATCGGTAATGATAATGTGGTAGTTTCTCATCTTCAATATGCGGATGACACTATCTTTCTCGGGGAATGGAATAAAGAGAATGCGCAAGTCCTTATGTGTATTCTAAAGTGCTTTGAGGAAGTCTCCGGTCTTCGAGTTAACTATAATAAGAGCAAGCTATATGGGGTCGGAGTTAATGATTTGGAATTAAGGGATATGGCGAGTTGGATGAAATGTGGAGTTGGTGAGTTCCCTTTTATGTACTTGGGGCTACCGGTCGGTGAAAATATGAGGAGGATAGGGGCTTGGAATACCGTGATTGAGAAATTCAAATATCGGTTGGCCGACTGGAAAGCAAAATCGATGTCGTTTGGGGGGCGCTTAACATTGGTTAAATCGGTTCTAGGAAGCTTACCATTGTACTATTTTTCGATGTTCCGTGTGCCTTTGAGTGTGATAAAAGAACTCGAAAGAGTAAGAAAAAACTTTTTTTGGGGTGGGGTGGGGGCGTGTAAAAAAGTATCTTGGGTTAAATGGGATAGGTTACTAGCCTCAAATGGGGAAGAGGGGTTAAACATTGGGTCACTTCGGGGGAAAAATCTAGTTCTCTTGGGCAAATGGTGGTGGAGATTCAAAAGGGAGGGGGGGTCTTTGTGGGTTAGAGTATTAAAAAGCATTTATGGAGAAAGTGGAGGGCTTGGCGACATTAGAGGTGTAGGGAGGTCGGTCGGGGGGGGGGGGGGAGGGGAGGGGTGTGGTGTGATATCATTAGGGTGGGGGATGAGTTGGAGGGTCTAGGATTAGAGTTTGTTTCTTCGTTTGTTGGGGAGGTGGGGAATGGTAATGATATTAGATTTTGGATTGATAAATGGGTAGGTGAGGATAGGCTTTGTGATAGATTTCCGAGGCTTTACCATCTCGATAGGTGTAAGGAGGGTAAGGTGGCGGGAAAAGGGAAATGGGTAGATAATGCTTGGTGTTGGGAATGGGAATGGGTTAGAAATCTTAGAGGGAGGGTATGTAAGGATTTGGAGGAATTAAATGTGCTTTTACAAAATGTTGTTATCAAGTTTGATTGTAGGGATCGTTGGATGTGGGTGCTTCATGAAAATGGTGATTTCACGGTTAGAGAATTAACAAAGTTGGTGGAAGAAAAGACGCTTGGCGTGGCTAGTGGAGTCGTGGCGACAACTTGGAACAATTGGGTTCCAAAAAAAGTCAATATATTTGTGTGGAGGGCACTAAGGGGTAAACTTCCGGTTCGAGAAGAGTTAGACAAGAGGGGCATTGATTTAGATTCCTTATTATGTCCCTCGTGTGGCGATGTGGTGGAATCGTGTTCTCATTGCTTGGTCATGTGTAACTTTGCTATGAGTGTGTGGGACAAAATTTATAGTTGGTGGAAGATTGGGGTGGTTAATGCTTTTTCCATTGAGGAATTCTTTGCTTCTAATGGAAACGCTAATATCCCTAGTCATTCATCTAAAATGTGGCAAGCGGTGATTTGGACATCCGGGTACTTTATTTGGAAAGAGAGAAACGCTCGAGTTTTTAAAAGGAAAGCTTCAAGTTTAAACAAAATAGTGCAAGATATTCAACTTAAAAGTTACGAGTGGATTGTGAGAAGATCCGGAAAGAAAAGCGAGATGAATTGGCAACATTGGCTTTTTGATCCAGTTAAATGTCGAGTTCGATGAAGTTTTATGGTAGTTTGCCAATGTATCTGCAATCTGCAGGTTTGCTGCATATTTTTTGTTTTCAGTCGTTGTGATTGCTACTTCATTTTAAGGCAGTGTTTGGCTCAAGTGGTACTGTGTGACTGTTGCAAGTGAATATGCGAAGGCTGTGTTCGGTACTGTGTATTTTATCTCCGCTACTGTATATGAAGACAAGGTTTGGCTCAAGTGCTATAGTGATTGTTGCAAGTGACTGTGAAGACAGTTTTGGTTTTATATAACCTACTGCATATTTTACTTGATGTAGTTCTTTTGTTTCTAAAGTCAAGTGTGGGCCAAGATGTTTGCTTAGTGGTTTGGTTTGCAAATTTGTGTCAGGTATTTGATGCATAATGGTTTTGGTTCATGCTTGTGTCATATAGCTCTTTTGTCCTTACTATTAGGTTCATAAAGGCTTGTTTGGTTTTGGTTGTTTCTTGTTTCTTTTGGGATCTATCCCCCTTAATTGTCTTGTTAAGGTGGTGGGTTGCCTTTTCTTTGTATCTTGTTCCTTGTTTTGGTTCTTTAATGCATGTTGCCTTTCAAAAAAAAATGATGTAAAAATAATAATAAATGTGAAATGGTGTTACTTTGGTCCCCGACTAATACAAGTCGGGTTTAGGGGGGACTTTGGTAATCGGTTTTGGAGATGGGATGACCCCCGCACCAAACTCTCCCGTTGCCATCCTTAGAGCATGGGGTACGCTTGGCTGGTAGCCTCGCGCCATCCCTTCAGCCCAAAAAAACCGACGGCACATGGTTAAGCTGGTGGCGCCATCGAGCCTTGCGCCGTGGCCTTTTCCTTTTCCTTTTTTTCCCCCGTGATGTGTTTGTGTTTGTTTTTGTGATACTCTAATGTTTTGTTTTGTTTTCTTCCTTTTTTTTTGGGTTGTGTTTTGCAGGTAGCAGGTTGAAGACAACAGGAAGAAGATGACCCAAATACCCTAATTTCCTTCATTTTAGGTATTTGGTTTGGGTTGGGCCTTAAATTTTTGTTGTTTGTGATAAAATATAAATGTGTGTTTAAGATTGGTTATTTTTATGCATTTTTTTTAATGTAATGTGTGTTTTTTTAGTGTAATGTATGTGTGCGTATTTTTTTTTTATGAAGTTTATTTTAGTTAATATTGTATATGTTTTATTTTATGAAATAATAATAATAATAATAATAATAATAATAATAAAAGGCCAACGACATCAAAATTTCTGGTACCAACGGATACGGTCAGAATATGGTGCCGTGGAAATTTTTGCTGACGTGACAGCACTTTATGCCTACGGCACGAGCTCCACGGCTCAAGCGTTACCATTGCTCTTATAAAAGGTTAACAATATATGTACGGTATATAAGTGCTTGCAGAAAAAGGCATAAAAAGAAAAGTACAAGCTCATTCTTTGACAAGGATTTTACTATAAATAGCTCCAAGCACTTTTCCCGCGTAAACCAAAACATATTTCCCGCGCTTTTTATTTCTTTATTTCTAGGACTTGTTTCAAAACCCCCAAATTAAATTTTGATTTGATAAAAACAATGGCAGTTAATCTTACTCCAGGAGCAATAACGATGCTATTAACCGGTAGATACACACCTAATGATCCGAAACCGGTGCTTCAAGTGACAGTTATTCAGAGTATTCCTCTTCGTCCTGATCGGTATGAGGTTCGGTTATCTGACGGTACATTTTACCATAATACGTTTCTGCCACTTCATCTCAGTGAGTTGGTTAGGTCTCAGCAGTTGCAGAGAGGTTCAATTGTTCGATTGACTTACTTTGATAGTTCTATGATTCTTGGCCGCCCGTACGTGTTATTTCGCTCTTATAATTTCATTAATTATTTCGTAATTCTGTTTTTTTTATACTATATGGTATGAATTTAGTACTGTAAACAAACCCGGGCACGTTATTTATTGAAAGAATCAACGCGAAAAATATCTTTTGCTGGTTTAATTAAATGAACAAACGGAGGTTCATCTGCGCCGACTCCGTGCTATACAAAAAGGGTAGTCGCCCGTGGGATTAGTCGGCTGACAAAATCGAGTTGGAAACCCACGTTTACCCACAAAAAAAAAAAAAAAAAAAAAAAAAAAAAAAAAAAAGACGCGTCAGGATCTGCACTTATCCCGTGAAAATAAAAGAGTTTTGATGATGAATTTTGGATAATAGCTGTTTTGTAAGTCTGAATAAGCAGCTTAATCTTATCTTTAAGTTTCTTAACAGGCAAGAATACTAAAACATGGTCAATTGTTTGGTTAAACTTAAGCAAATTATTATTTTTATTTATTTATTTATTTATTTATTTATTTTTTTGATTGAGACACCTCTTGCAACTATTTTGTGCAGTTACATTGTGATTCGAAATTTGGATGTGATTCTTAGCGAGTGTGATATCATTGGTGCTCCAACTCTATACCGTGGTAATGAGAATCCTGCAACTGAAATATCCATATCCTACCTTGAAGAGAGTGATGTTGATTCTGATTCTAATGAAGATGTCGATGATAGCCGTCATCCACAAGAAGAAGCACAGAGTTCAAACTGATTGCAGGAAAGTTTGGTTGCATTGGGTTTAGAATGCTGGAAGTAGGTATGACTAATGGGTTGATGCATAGAAAAAGTAAAGTTCCTGTTTCTTTTACTGTGAACCTATATTATGTTTCTGTTTTGTCTGGAAGTTGAACCACGTGTCTATGTTCATGGGTAAGTAATGATCTCATGTTGTTTATAAATGTTTCTGATGAACTGGCAATGATGATATCTAGGATAAATGCCGAGATTTAGTGGTTTAAATTTGTCTTAGTGTATATCTTACTGCATATAATCAACCATCTCAGACGTATGGTAACAGGGGTCGAAATTCATGTTGTGTTTCTCCGTTAACCTAAATGGACAATAATGCAAGTGTTAGAGTGCATTTAGCTATGTAATCATGGCATGCCGACATCATTACAGTATAATCTCATACGGAGTATTGTTTATTTACATTGTTGAATGAATGATAGGGGTAGAAATAGTTTAATCTGACTGATGACAAGCAATTCCTGTGCACAAAAAACTATAGGCATAGCCACATTTCCTGTCTAGTATTGTTTGCTTGTTATTCTACAAAGATGTTCATGGGAAATACTAGTAATTGTTTTCTTATGCAGATCGTGATAATCCACAACTACTCATGTTACTAAACTCTAACCCATGATATGATATATATGGATGGGCTATATTGCGAGTCGCATATGCTAAAACTTTTTATTTTTGTGGCCAAAACTTTTTATTCACTCATACTCTTTAAGCTTTGGACCATCATTTCTTTATATCCTATTGACCTATTTAACGATCTTTTATTTCCATTTTTCTCAAGTCACAAGTTTTTTCTTTCAGCCCAGGTTGATGTACTCTTCTATATGGTTTTTATGTCATGTTCCATTATACGGGTAACATTGGTAATCAGACATCGCCTAGCTATCGTTGTATGCTGTTGATAATTGTTATCTGAGTATTCGTCCTTTGTATTCACAACCTTATAATACGAACTTATGATCGATCATAATAATTGAGGGTCTGATAGTAACTATTAAAGTTGCTAGAAGCTAGTGTCTTTATTCAATTTTAAACAAAGAAAACCAAGTTTCCAACAACGTTAATAGGTACTCTCCGGCCCGTCAACTATTGTGATCGATCATAAGTTTGTATCACCTTAACAGAGTTGACGCAACTCTCCTTTTATGCTTTTGTTTTTCAAAATATGTTGCAATCTAAAATCCTTTGATTAATGATCTCTTACATAATAACGGAAAAGAAAAAATTGAAAATGCATTTTTTGCTACAACCAATAAGAGCTCAATTTGAAAATCGAGGCCGCATATTTGCCACTTTAAAAGTCAGAATTGAGTTTTCTTGGACACTATTGCATAATTTTTCGTCCAGTTTAAAGCAATGCATAAAAGTACACGTGTCAAAATTATAAAAGAGAAAAAATAAAAGGAGGGGCTTGAGTTTAATGCATTATAAAATTCGATTATGGCTAAATTTAATATATTAATAAATTCGATTTTGTAATTTGATGTTAAATACGTATAAAGTATAAAGAATTGGTGTAAATTGACAATAATGAAACATAAAACGACGGGGTTATTAATTAAACTTAAAGACAGGGTATAATCCCTTTAAAAAAAACAAAACAAAAACTTAAAGGGTTAAATTTGAATAGTTTTATATTCTAATTGGTCAATATAATACTTTATCCGTTTCAAATTTATTGTCCACATTTTTCTTTTTAAGTTGTTCTAAATTAATTGATCACTTTTAAAAATAGATAAAGAATTTGTATCAAGTTGACCATATTACATCCATTTGAAGTTATTATTATAACTTTTAAACAAGTTATAAATTAATTAGTTAATTACCTTTTAATTATCTTAATATTTTAAGTATTGCACTATTTAGTTACAAATATGGGTTTATTTTATTTTATTTTTTTACTTTTTTTATCGTCGTTCATATCATTTTTCTCATATTTCCATCTTCATGTTTTCTTTATTATCGTAAGAAAGAATAGTCGAGTAGCTATTATCTGCATAATATAATCGTCATTCATCAAAGAAAATATATAACTAACGACTAGACGAATACCCGCGCAAGAGATGGTGTATAGTGATAAATAATAATATTTGCGAAATCGTAATTTTTGTTTGACCCTTTATGCAAAACGTGTGTTTTTTGAAATACAAAGAGTGTAAAACACATTAATTTAAATTTCAAGTTTCAAGATTAAAGAAAACACATACACTCTTTATAAGTAGTAGAGATATTACTCGCCGAAAATTGTAGTTACAAGATACACGCCACCGTAACGCGGGTAAATAAGGAAGTTGTGCATCCATAGAAGAAAAAATGTAATAAAGGAATGATTAACCATTACTTTTATTTTAGGATTAGAAAGCGTTTTTAGTATAGTCGGCTAATTGTAACATGATCGCCTATATGTTTACTTTACTTTTGTTTCATGACCTACGATCTTACCTACAAAAACCCTAAACACGATTCTTCAACCTTCATTCGATCAAAGGCATGGCTTTACCTAAGCTTGCACCAATAAAGAAGCTGGCAACCTACAAATCCACAAAGACTAATCCGAACCCGGTGGTTTAAGTGAAACGAATTGAAAAGACGAAAGGAACAAATACAAACTTCGGTTATCAGGTGGTTCAGATTGCCATGATGCTTATGTCACTACAAAATAAATATTTGATCACTAAAAGAAGTGTGAGCAAAAGATAAGAAAATGTTAGTGGTTATGAGCCCAGAACAGGGTAAAGATAATTAATGACCTAACTACGTAATAATGAATGGTTACCGGATATCATTTGGAATCGTGTTATCACTTTCCAAAGTAAACTATTCGACCTTAATGTGTCTGGGTATCACGAATATCTACTTGGGATAAGACCAAATGTTTGTTATTGAATTAGGCATAAATCAATAACCTTTTGCGTTTGAGTGTTATATGTTTTCTGTATCTCTTCATGCATGATTGGATCTTTCTATTTATAGGCAAGATTACTCAACCCTAGTCAATGGAATTAAGAGTGATTAACGGCCCATTAATCTCACTTAATTTGCCTTTATAATAATAGGTATTAGTGGTTACACGACCAATTAAATGTGGTCTTTAATAGTTATAACTGTCACTTGAATAGGTCAAAGCAGTTACAAACCAAGTTTGAATTCAGTCCAGTGAGTTCGTTATACTCACTGATGACCTAGTCCCTGAGGACATGAATTGTCTAAAGAGACAATTCCCTGATGAGATCCTGAGCTGAACTCATCATCCTGATGAATACCATTCAGTCCAGAGTATAACTCACTGAAGAGTGAACTCACTGAATTTCATCATACACTGAATAACACTTAACCACTAACTGAGTCAGGGTGTTCAGGGACCTGATGAGTGTACACTCCGTACCTCCTGACCCATCGCCAGGTTTGGACTGAACCCTTAAGTGCACTAAATTTTCCAATAGAAAACAGTCACTAAATGATAATTTATCAACTCGTAACAAAGGGATCACTAAAAGTGTTTTGTTACTAAAATTTTAGTGAGCACAACCACACTCCAAAAATACATCACAAGCCACCACGCAATGGTATTAATATTAAGGCCAAAGTGTATTTTGATACCTCAAATTTGGTTAACCGGGTTTTTTACTACCCTAATCTTTTAATGGTGCGATGCAGTACCTTGGACTTGTAAACTCGCTTATAAATAGGCCTTGACTCAGTCACATGTTGTCATGTGACTAAACATCATTAGTTTTTTTAACGAAAGAAAATGATCATTAGGTTTTTAACACTCCCTTTTTCTCAAGATACATACACTTTAGGTATCATATATCGATGTATGGTGTAGAGAGGTATGATTTTAATCCATTTAATATAACCTGATCATATAATTACTTGTAAGGTATTTGGTTTGGTTCCATATTTGTTTTTTGTTCAAACCCATCAAAGCTATAAAGATTAGATAAAAATAAAGGCCAATAAGCTATAAAGGCTTTTCATTCTCAATATTAGATTGGTCTTTTGTTTAGGATGTAGGATACCATTGTAACATTTAAGCTACATTAACGTGGTGTATTGGTGAGGGGACCAATAACTGAATATATAAATTATGATTACGTTAGTATGGAAAGAGAAAAGAATCGAGTATTTTTGTGATCATTCACTACCGAGTTGAGGAGTTTAGGATTTAAAGATTGCGATTTGAATGGTGTTTACTACGTATAAAGAACCACCCAAGACACGTACAGATGGTATGAAATTTATCTATGATCAAGCTAGCTTATATGAAATGTTTTGTGCAAGTAGAACTGGTGTGGTTGAGTTATATGTGGAGCACAGTCTTTAAAAGATATAAGTGTTGATTTATGTGTATTACTATTTGATTTTACAATCTATTTTCTTAGTTTACTTTTCAACGTTGTTTGTATCATGAGTTCTAAATTAATGTTGTTAGTCATAAAATTTCTAATCGATCGCAGTCTTAAAATTGGTGACAATTAGTTATAAAAATATTGGCCACTTTTTTTGGTATAATGTGTTAAGCTATGTTGTCATTGTATAAATTAAAGCCAAAACGATGCTCTTGTTGAATAATATTCATTATAGAGTTCTGTTGGATCACATATTTATCTTGAGAATGAGCAAGTGACAAAAACCTAAATCATGTTTTCTTTCGTTAAAAAACTGGCATAGTCATGTGACTGACTCAAGGCCTAAATATAAATGACTTTACAAGTTCAAGGTACTATACCGCACCACTAAAAATTTAAGGTAGTAAAAAACCCGGTTAACCAAGTTTGAAGTATCAAAATACACTTTGGCCTAATATTAATTCGGTTGTGCCACAAAGTGAGTCAACATAAGGTATGTTTATATCCAATATGGTCTTGGGCCCATTCCTCCTCAAGCTCAGTTCTATGCTCCTGTCCAGCAACCGGCTCAACAGGCCCATTTCACTACTTCAGTCCAACCACAGCCGGTTCAACATCTTCCACAAGCCTAATTATTTGGTAAGCGTGTTCCACACAGCAAGTGTTTAATTATTATACAGCACAGGGGTTTAATTATGGCATATGGACACGGGGGCTTCTACACATTTGGCGGACAACACATTTATTCTCACTACTGATTGTAAGACTATGTTTATTGGTGACCTAAAGTCACAACCGGTCACAAGAGATTGCCAATTTGTGGTCACTTGGTGACCTAAAGTCACAACCGATTGCCACATGTCAATTTGTGATTGGTTGAAAGGGGAGAATCGGTCGTGACCCCAACCCACAACCCACACCAAAGGTCACTAATAAACATAGTCTAATAAAAGCAATTACTCTTCTATATATGCTGGCAATGGCCAACCTATACCCGTTACTAACATGGGATATAGTTTTTTGCTTACACCTCATAAACCCCTTCACTTACACAATATACTCATTACCCCTAATATTATTACTAATTTAATTTGTGTTCATAAATTCACCAAAGACAATAAAGTTTCCGTTGAATTTGACGAATTTGGTTTTTCTGTGAAGGATTATCGGACCCGCAAGCTTATTCTCCGATGTGACAACACCGGAGATCTTTACCCTGTTCGTCATCAACCACCTCTATCCATGCCTCTTGTTTTGATTTCTTTTAGTCATTCTACGTGGCATAAACGCGTCGGGCATCCCGGTGACGATATGCTACGGAAGTTAGAGTCTAGTCATTTAATTTCTTGCAATAAGTCAAAGTTGTCCACTTTGTGTCATGCATGACAGTTAGGTAAGCAAATTAAGCTTCCCTTTTATAGTTCTGAGTCCGCTGTTGAGTTTGTTTTTGACATTATACACTCGGATGCGTAGACTTCACCCATTATGAGTGTCAGTGGAATTAAATATTATGTTATCTGTTTGGATCATTTTTCTCATTTTGTTTGGGTGTATCCATTACGTCACAAATCTGACACGTTATCAAGACTGAGGCAGCGGAAGACCAAATCTTTAGGAGGGACTTGGCCACATACATTTTATTTTTCAAGCGCTCCACTTGGACATTATAATCTGTTACTTGCATGCATGAGTTTAGGAACAATAAATGGAGCATTACTAGTTCCAATCATTCCTTGATTTATTTTTTCCTTAATTCAAGGAGAGAACTCTTGTTTTCCTTCATTATATATATCGTAAGTTTGCATATGAAATGAGATGCAGAAAATTCCCCATTAGCTATATATAATCAGCTGCTATAAGCCTATAACCGTGCATCGTCTTTATTATTAACCTTGATTTTATTTCGACATCCAGGGTTTTTTTTATTTTACTTACAAAAACCATCCAAAAAACCAATTCAATATTCTTCATCCGATCAAACCCATGAATTTTTATAATCTTACTCGCGGAGCAATATATGGGCTATCGAAATCTATATACAGAATCACACCGGTGGTTCAAGTGATAGATACTCATATTAGTATGACAAGAAATTTTTACTGTGAAGGAGCTGAAAAGTACAAGTACAAACTTATTTTGTCGGATGGTGTGTATTTCCATGCGGCTTATATTCCTGATGAGCTGATGACATCAAACCGGTTGGTGACAGGCTCCATTGTTAAATTGACCGAATATTCACGTAGTATGAGTTTAGACAACCCCACGTAAGTAATTAGTATTTCATTCATTCCTATAGTGCTTAATTCACAATTTCAAGAATTTATTGAATGTTTGTATGGGACTTATTATAAAATTTAAACTTGAGATAGATTTATGAAAAGATAAAGGTAAAAGTTTAAAATTCTTCTCATACTTATACGTTATATTCATTATGGATTATAGAATATACTTGCATTCATGCATAATATACTTTTACTTATTATGCATAATTTTTACTTATGAACAATGAATATTTTTCGGAAGATATATAAATTATTATGTATAATGAATCATATGCCATTATATTATGCTTAATGAGATTTAAATCCGTCTATATAGTTCATAGTGAATTTAATGTATAAGTACATGAAACATTTATGCGTTACCCTAAACGTAGGGTAACCCGCGTTGCAGCGGCGAATACCCTAAAATAAATGTTAACAACATCAAAAGGCAAAAGTGATAGCTAGGAGTTGTAAACCGTTGGGACTCAAGCCCGTTGGCCCGTGCCCATTCAGGCTTGAGCCTATTTGACCCGTTGTCCGTTCGGGCTTAAATATTTGTATAATGTGCTTTATTATTTGTATCAGTGACATTTAATGCAAGAATTGTGTTTTAAGTTGGTTGTACAATATGCTTGATAATTTGTATTTTTTATGTAAGGGGTGTTTTAATAACTGCATTAATTGTATTTATTAACCACTTAATTAATTGACTACATTAAATATCTTGACCACATTAATAGTAGGGGTGGCAATTTCTGACCCGACACGAAACCCGACCTGAAACCGACACGAAAATTAACAGGTTCGGGTTTAGCTAAATAGATTTCGGGTCAGGTTTGGGTCGATATATCTAACCCGTTTATTAAACAGGTCAGGTTCGGGTTGGGAATAAAATAAACGGGTCGACCCGCCGACCCGTTTAAATTTTTTTTTCTTAAATAAAAAATTATTTATATTTAATTAAACGGGTTAAATGGGTCGACCTGCTAACCGTTTAACCCGTTTAACTCGTGTAATGTGATAACTTTGGTATATAAAACAGGTTAAATGGGTCAACCCGAAACCCGTTTAATATATTTAACCAGTGTAACCTATTTAACCCGTAAACCCAAGTATATATATGGGTTAAATGGGTCAGGTTCGGGTTACGTGTAAACAGGTTAGGGTTGACGTAGCTGACCTGATAATTTAAATGGGTCAGGTTCAGGTTGGGGTTTTCTGACCCGCTAACCTGACAACCCAAACCCGCCAACCCGAACCCGACCCGAATTGCCACCCCTAATTAATAGTGCTTTTATTTGTATTTAATTTTAGTAAATATGTTTTAATTAGTACGTAGTACTTTTAGCTTAAAAACTTGTAATACTGAATTTTAAGTATTTCTATTTAAAAATTGTATTTAATGTTAGAAATTGTGTTTTAATTAGTTGTACTTTTAGCTTAAGAACTTGTAATTTTAATCAATGTTAAAAAATGTGTTTTAATTAGTTGTACTTTTAGCTTAAGATCTTGTAATGCTTAATTTTAAGCATTTTCATTTTTTAGAAGGCCTAAATGCTTTATAAGATAGTATGATTATAAAAGTTTTGATATTGTGTAACACGAGAAATTGCTTATAAACATATTTAAAGTTTACTTAGTAATCCTATTTAATACGGAGTAATCCAACTTTAAATCACCAAATAAGTGGCCAAGTTATAAGATGTCTTGATCGACGTTCTCAGTCCTCGAAAAAGGTCTCAAGTAAAATATTTGTAGGTAAATATCTAACGGGTAGTTAGAAAAGGACAGAGGCGGATCTAGGCATGTTCAGGTGGTGCCCGGGAACCACCTTGGACAGAAAATTTCTTTAGAAGCAATATAGAATTTTTTATAGGACCCACCTTGAAAATACTTTGGAACCACCTTATAACTAAATAAACAAATGAAGAAAGAAAGAAAAACAATGAAAATGAAGGAGACTATGTGATCAGACTTTAGTGTCTCCGACAAAGATGAAGTTTGGTGAAGAAGATAGCACAAAATGACAAAAGTATTTGTAATAGAAAATGAGTTTTCTGACAAAAACAATCTTAATTACTTATTTTTGGGTCCGGTAAAATAATTGTAAATGGGTCAAAATCATGCATATGGTTGAGTGGTGTCCACCAAACTTTTATGTACATTTTTCTATATTTTTACTTTTTATTTTTCATTTTGCTCAAAAAAAACTTTTTATTTTCATCATTTTAATGTTTGAAATATGTTTCACATTCAACGTTAAAAATGCTTCAAGTATTTAACATCAAAGCCATCATCGTAAGCTTGTCCACTTCGTGTTAGTGGTATACTGACAATGACATACGAGATATAATTAGTATTTCACGAAAAAAAGCATGAATTATTATAAGATAGATAATGCTAAGAGGACTTAGTTGTTAATGTTTTTGCTAATACCGGTAATGAACCTATTTAAATATCGGTTAAAGTTGTGTTAAATTGTATCCGACCCGACCCGGTTCGTTGCATAACTACGATAGTTTTTTTAGGCGTAGTATCGAGGAACCACCTTAGTTTCTCCGCTGGCTCCGCCACTGGAAAAGGGTTCACAAATGATTACCCGATTAGGCTGCGAACATCTACCTCAAAGACTTGTAATCCCGGAATAACCTAAACATGAGAATCGCATATGTTTATCCATTTTTTATTGCATTATATTGTTAAATAAGGAAACGATCTATTTACCTTTAAAGGTTTATAAGTTAAATATGATCTATTTACCTTTAAAGGTTTATAAGTTAAATATGATTGTAGAAAAACAAGAGTAATTATAATGTCCAGGGACGGAGCCAGGGGTTCTCGCGGGTGCTCGTGCACCCCATGGATATTTTCAATGTAGTGTTAATTTTTTGAAAAAAGATCGATTTTTTCTAAAATTATCTTAAATGTACCCGGTCCATCAAAATATGGTTCTAGTATTACTATTCAATTTTCTTTGTGCACCCGGTCATCTTTAGTCCTAGCTCCGTCCCTGATAATGTCATCTCCGAAAAGTGGTTTAAACTATATAGGTTTATCTAATCTATTTTTCAACTAAGCAGATATAAGTGTAGATAAGTAGTTCATTTTATCTAACACTTTGATACGAACCAGATCGATAATGAGATAAAAGAACAATAAAGATAGCTTAATCGACGTTCGAGAGGTCGAAGAAAGCAATAATCCATAATAATACTTACCATAATAAGAATTACAATCTTAATCCCCTATTTATAATAGATGATATCCTAAACTTACCCTAATATTCTAACTTTGTCACCAAGAAAAATAATGAAAGAAAACTAAATAAACTAATCAATTTAATAATAATAATAATAATAATAATAATAATAATAATAATAATAATAATAATAATAATAGAATGCAGGATCCTATCAATACCCCCTCCCAACCCGCCCCCCTTCCAAAAAAAAAAAAAAAAAAAAAAAAAAAAAAAACCCTTGTCCTCAAGATGTTGCTTGAAAATGTTCCCTTGGGTAATTCCGAGATCCCATGTCTTCGTTGTATCCCTCTTGTGTGATTCAAGTGCATGTAGTAGTCCTGCAATATCTTCTTCAGTTTTCTAATGCAGATTTGTAGTTGTTCATGAGAACCGAATCTTTCAAATTTAGTACCAAGCAAAGTACCTAACTTTCTAGGTTTTCTAGTTTGGACACATGAAACCACAAACTTATTCCAAAATAACCTTGCCTTTACCTTCCTCTTAGGACTCTGTTGGTTTAGTTAGACCCCAAATGAATAGACTTTTCCTTCCTGATTAATCTATTCCTTTACCACGACCTTCATCCATCCTTGAAACTTCTAAAACAACAATGAGAATTCTTGACGCGTCTGTGTAAAAAGTTGGACCAACATCAAGTCAGTTTGTAACTGTTTCACCATCTCTGCAACCTCAGTCAACCCTTCTTCAAGACTCTTTGTTGTCATTCCTTTTCTAATGAACAGTAAATCCAGCCCGAACAACTTCTAGTTATGAACAGTAAATTCCGGTGATGAACAATACCTTTTTTTTCAATTTCTGAATTGAATAGCTTCGATACCAATTTGAGACGAACGGATCGATAATGAGATAAAAGAATAATAAAGATAGAATAATCGACGTTCGGGAGGTCGAATAAGCTCTCCCAATTGACACGAAATCAGTCATCCATAATAATACTTAGCATAATAAGAATTACAATCTTAATCCCCTATTTATAATAGATGATATCCTAAATTTACCTTAATACTCTAACTTTCTCACCAAGAAATATAATAAAAGAAAACTAAATAAACTAATAATAATAATAATAATAATAATAATAATAATAATAATAAACTATAGAATGTAGGATCGTATCAACCTACGGCATGCTTAGTTCTTATTCGCTTATAAATAAATTAAGAATCTAGAAAAAGTAAGGAGTCTCAAACACCCTTTGTATCCCAAAGTGTATTCTTAAAATGCAATAATGATACCCCAAACACTTGATTGAAGGTGCTTCTTGTACTTTTAAAAGCTAAAAAAATTGGCTATTTTGCAGATGCATAAGCTATTTAAAAAAAGCATACGCAAAAGCTTAATCAGTTGGTCTAACTGATAACATTATAACCAACAAAACTCCTCACATTTTAACTTATTATTTTGTATTGTTTTTGAATTCTGATACTTTTTGTGTATTCGTTAGCATTGATACGTTCTCATCTTCCAATTATCTTTTTCATGGTAGGGTTATTGAAATCATTGATTTAAATGTAATTTGTATCCAAAGTGATATCATTGGCTATCCAAAACCATTCCCTTATAACAAGACCTCTCCAACTGAAAAATATACAGATCCAATTAAGTATCAGGATGTTGATCCCGATCACAATGAATATGTTTATCATTGTCATTCTGAACAAGAACATCCCGCTTCAAGACAAATACCTCCAACTTCAACAAAAAAGTGTTCTTCTTGTTCTCAAACTAAAAGAGAAGAACTAAAACGTCAACCAAGCAATATTAAAGAAGATGACATCATGACATCCGCAAATGATACTACTAAAGATGCGAGTATGACTATGGAGAAAAAGAAAGATGATGAGATTGGTGCTTGCTTTGAAAAACTGGAGAAACTTGGATGGGGAACAGAAAACCCATTGTACGACACTGCTCTTTTTCTTTTTGTTGAAAGTGCTGAGTATAGGAAACTTTGGTTGCTTTTGAAGCCGGAAAGTTGTGGGAAATGGGTTAATAATGCTGGAAAGAAGTTTGAACTATTTAATTATTTTACAGGAAAAGTTTAGCTCCCGATTTTAAATTTGTTTTCAAGTTGAAATGTACTTCGTGTTTTTTTTTTTTTTTTTTTTTTTTTTTTTTTTTTTTTTTAATATTGCAGACTGCATAAATGTTTTCTCGAAATACCACATGACATGATGAAATTTGCGATGCCACTTTTATGTTTTTGCTATATCAGCAGCATTATTATATAGCTTTACTTGAGATGCTTAATTTTGGTGAATTCCTGGTTCTTGCTGTCAAATTTGCTATACTAAGAAGTCATTAGAGACCATATCCTTGTTGATAAAACTTAATTGACGTAATTTAAAGATGAAACATTATTGTGGGTTTATGGTAAATCTTGATTCAATCAAAATCAATCCCTAGTAGAACTCAAATGGATACTCGGTTAGGGTGTTTTAGACGTGACAATAGAAAACCTTCTAGACCTACACAAATGATTGGGACACCTGGCATTGATTTTAATTTTGTGAAACCAACTTTTATATATATCACTACACCAATTCAGGGATCTCGCTACCAAGACTTCTAGGGACTACAGAGTGTAGTCGCTAAAAACCCGCTTATAGGGACTACATAGTCACTATAAAAGTGGAGACGAAATTTTCAACTAAATCTCCCCGATCTTTGACCAGAATTTCTAGGGACTACATGTAAACATATAGGGACTACATGTAGTCACTATAATTCTGCTACATGACAAATAATAAATCAGTGAAAAAGTGTAACTTTGACCTAAACTTATAGGGACTACATGTAGTCCCTAAATGTAAGGTGACGAACAAAAAAGTCAAGGAAAAAAGTCTAACTTTGACCCGAACTTCTAGCGACTACATGTAGTCCCTAGAAGTAAGGTGACTATGAAATTTTTTTTGTCTATTACAAATTTTTACATTTTTGTTGGCGGAATTATAGGGACTACATATAGTTGCTAAATGTTTGATGACGAAACAAAAAACATTAAGGAAAAAGTCTAACTTTGACCCAAATTTCTAGTGACTACATGTTGTCCCTAGAAGTAAGGGGACTACGAAAAAATTTCATTTATTAAAAATTTTTGCAATTTTGTTGGCGGGAAGGTTTGGTGCCAAACCTTTAGGGACTACATGTAGACGCTAAATGCCACATCTAGTCCCTAAAGGTAAACGGAAATTTAAATTATTTTTAATTTATTAAGAATGATCTAAATTAATTAAAAATCTTTTATTAAGATTTAATTATAAAAAAACATAAGTGAATCGAATGGGCTTAAACCACAACAACGTTCATTAAAAACGTTAGCGCGTTTCGTTCTATTAGCACTTTTCGTTATGTTAGCGCTTTCGTTATGTTTGCATTCTAAATTGATAAACGTTTAAACATTAATTAACACATGTAAGTTGTGTTAAACGAATGAATCGAGCTAATACTGATATATACGTTATGTAGCTTTGTCGTTTATGTGAGTCATTTCACCCATTTTAGCCCAAACATTTACACGTTTAGGCTAGAACGGGTGAAATGTGTCAAAACGGGTGAAATATGTGTAATATAAATGACAAAGTTACTTATTTGTACACGTTTGGGTTAAAATGGGTCAAACAAGTCATTTTTCATTTCTATGAAATTAATGAACTTGTTTTGTGACTTTACAGAACGATATGATTGCGACTAGGGAGGCGCAAGAGGGCCAAGAAGGGCCCTGCTTGACTGACAAAGAGATAGTGACCCAGGTCTTGGGAGAGAGCCGGAGCTTTCTTCCGGGACGGGGTAGGAAGCTGCCTCGTAGGTCATCGTCTGGGTGCAGCTCATCTTCTGTTCATTCACACGCCTCTGGACCACCAGTCTCTCGAGAGGCGTGGGCTAGAGCGTTTGCGGCGAGTCATGATCAGTTATCCGGTCTCTACCAACAGTTGATCGCTGCAAACATCCCGGTGACCCAGCCAGCCCCACTCGATCCACATCAGTTTGAAGTTGATGATGACCGTGAAGATGCCCCAAAAAATGAGTAGCTAGGCGGGGATGTACTTGTGATTTTCTGGTTTGTTAGACACTGCTTTTGAACATATTATGTTTTATGTCGTTGAACATATTTAAGTTATTGTTACACTCTATGCTTTTGAACATCTATGCTTGTAATGAACCCGAATTTGCTTGTTGAACACTTGTAGTGAATGGGATTTGTATGTTTAAATTATCGTTTGCGTTGAATTGGTTTGTGTTGAGTCTGGAAAAACTGGAAATCTGGAAAAACAGGTTGCGAAAATGGGTCGGAAAGACCTGGGAAAGCATGTGGAAACAGGTGCAGTCACTTTTAGGGACTACATGTAGTCCCTAAACGTTACAACACCCTTTGGTCAAAGACACCTATAGCGACTACTCGTGGTTGCTATAGGTCATGATCTAGTCGCTATAGGTAAATCTTTAGTGACTACTTGTGGTCGCTAAAGATGAGGCGTCATATATTTTGGTCAAATAGTCAACGTACTATTAGGGACTACTTGTAGTCACTAAACGTAGCATCACTAAAATTAGTCATTGGTCAAAAAGTCAACAAGTCAAAAAGTCAAAAAGTCAAGTCAACTAAAGTAGTCGCTATAAGTGAAAAAATGTGGTCCCTAAAAGATGTAGCAACCGAGTAAAACCGACCATTGATACAAGGACTACGCGTAGTCCCTAAAGCTTATAGCGACTACATTCTGGACTTATAGGGACGACAAATGTAGTCCTTATAACCACTTTCTGGTGTAGTGTTATTATTCCTCATTTATACCCCTCCTTAATAATTAACACAATCCCTCCTTAATAACAATCTCCTGCTCCCATAGAACCGCCACTAGTCCCCACTTTCCTGCCAAAATCTCTAGGTCATCATAGTGGTGTTTTGTAATTGTTATTCTCGAAACCCTAATTCTAATTAAACGCATGCGGCATCCTTCTTAACGATATTAGGTACGTCAAACCTTTTAATTGCATGGTACCAATCCTTTACGTCAAATTTATGTTACGAATATGATTGTTATTTAATTGCATGGTTTTTGTCTTTTAAAAGCTTATACTATATTCCTTCACGTAAACTATTAAGTCCAGTTATGAATGTTATTTAATTGCTTGCCCATAGAAGGTAAAAAGTTGTTGTTGTATGTTTGTAACCTGAAAAAGTTAAAAAGAATTGTATTGAAAAGTATAAATGCTCTGGTCTCATTTGTGTTAAAGTATTACTATATCATATATGACATGGCTAGAGTACATAAAGAATTGTTAAAGTATTACAAGATCAAAGGGGTTCGTGTTTGTCAAATATGAAAATTACTAAGGTAATCAATGCATCTGCATAGCTGATTGTACTGATATGTCTATCTCTTTTTATTGCTGGTATGTACTGTTATGCATGTATTCGTTTGGGTTTTGAAAAAGATCGAAATTGGGTCTATACGTACCTGTTGTGTTTAAAGTCAGTGAGGTGTCATGTTTTCATGTGAAAGCCTTTTTTTATTATCAATACATTATGATAGGTTAATTCGACTTCGCCTGACATGGCAAACACTCCAAATTCTCTTGGAACCAACTCACCTGATGGCGATTCGTTTATCTGCAATTACAGCTTTGATCTTAATGACTAAGAAATAGGTGCGTTCGTATAATAATAGCCTATTTCTGTTTAAAATTAAAATATGATGGTTGAGGCATGTGGTGTGAAATGGGTATCGAAGATGTGTTGATCAAGCTTCTACTTATGCTTCAGTCGATCTGAGGTCCGTTTGGCTTGTTGTTGCTGTTGTGGTCCATGTGCATTTGGTGTTCTTATTGGGTCAATAAAGGTTCATGTTCTATTTTATTTAGTGTCCACTGCATTAAGTATCTTGTTGTCTCAAGCTTTCATACTAAATATTTGTGAAATGTGATGTTTGGTTTTGGTTGTTATAAAGTGTTTACTTTGAGACTAAATACTTGTGGAATATTGTGATTTGTGAGTGTGTTAAAGGCAATAAGAGTCAGTTTGGTTCCATTTGCTGGTTTATTTGTCTTGTTGTACAAAAATATATTGTGACTTGCTGCACCAAATAAAGATGTCGATCTGTTAGTTAGATTTTTTTTTGAACGGCAAATTTTATAGAACTAGCAAGAAGCTAGAAACAAATTACAAGGAAGATGAAAGAGCATTACAAGGATTATCAAACCATACTATCCACTTCATAGAAGCTTTCTTAAGTCTATTAGAAATCCAAACAAATGAGTAGAGCTTAATGTCATTGAATATAAGCTCTTTTCTTGGTCGCTTGGAGGAGAAGACAACGTTGTTCCTAAACTTCCAAAGGAACCATAGGGTGGTTTACACCACCACATCAAATGCCTTTAAGAGCTTGGTTGGAAGTGACACTCGATCCGCTAGGTTGATAGCATCGTCTAGGTTGTTAATAGATGTATTATCAATCTTCCACCACAACAATATGTTCTTCCATGCTTCACGAGCCACATTGCACATGACAAAGATGTGTTCTTCCGAATCTATTCCATTATCACAAATAGGGCAGCGGATAGAGTCCAAATCGACTCCTCTAGTGTCTAGGTTTGATCTTGTTGGGACTCTCTTATGAACGATACGCCAAGTATTGATGTTCACTTTCAATGGAAGCACCTTATTCCATCTAAACAGATTCGTAGATTGAGGAAGAGATGATTTAGCGATATGTGATCTCATACCTTTAACTGAGAATACTCTTGAAGCGTCTGTCGTGTATTCCCAAACATCAGGAGCATCAGTGAGCCGCAAGTGGGCCAAAAGCTCACATAAATCACTTAATTCAGAAACTTCAACACCTGAGCGAATGGGCCTGCTCCAAACCCAGTTGAAACAAAGACCTCGCAGCCTATTTCCAGGATTAGAATTACCGGCATAAGCAGAAAGGGAGAGGCTTTCTGTGGTAGTATGAACACCTGGAATCGTGACAAATGTTGGAGCTCTATCATGTACCAAGCAATTTGGATTAGCCTCTAACCGAAATAGTCTAGGATACGACTCGTAAAGACAAGCCCCACCTAACCAATTATCAAGCCAAAACCGGGTATTACGACCATTACCTATTTTTTTCTTAAAAAGTGATGGTAAGTTGATCCCTATAGTAAGGAAATCATCTTTTAGTTTTGCAATATGGTACCATGGACCTCGTTTTGACCTAAGAGAGGAGGCATCATCGAGACCACCCGAAGGGCCGTGAATGGATCGAATGATATTACACCAAAGAGCATTTTCGTCGGTACGAAATCTCCACCACCACTTGGAAAGCATAGCTTGATTACTTGACTTGAGGCTACCAATACCGAGTCCACCATGAGCAATGGGAGAGATTACTTTCTTCCATGCAATCCATGAGATCTTATTCTCTTCCAAGTTCCCACCCCAAAAGAATTTTCTACGAATGCTTTCAAGCCTGTCAATAGTCTTATTCGGTGCCTTGAATGTAGAGAAGTAATAAACACCAAGACTACCAAGAACGGATCTAATGAGGGTAAGGCGACCACCAAATGAAAGATTTTTTGACTTCCACTTTGAAAGTCTCTTTTGGAACCTCTCAACAAGTGGAGACCAATTTAAACATCTAGACATTTTAGCGCCAATTGGGAGGCCTAAGTACATGCAAGGGAATTGAGAGGCTTGGCAACCAATTGTAGAAGCAATTGAGTTAAGTTCTGAAGTGTTAACCCCAATTCCAAGGAGTTTGCTTTTGTTGAAGTTAACTTTAAGACCGGACGCAAGGTGAAAGCAAGTAAGGATTCTAGATAAATTTCTTGCATTATCCAAGGACCACTCACCCATAATAAGAGCATCATCCGCAAATTGAAGGTGGGAGATGTGTATCTTGTCTTTACCCACTTTAACCCCACGAAAAATGTTGTTGTTAGTTGCTTCAAGAAGCGCAATATTCAATGCTTCAACCGCTAAGATGAAAAGAAACGGGGATAGAGGGTCTCCTTGCCTTAGACCTCTTTCAAGTTTAAATTCCTTTGTTGGAGATCCATTTACAAGAACCGAAGCAAAAGCCGAATTGAGACAAGAATAAATCCAGTTCCTCCATTTAGCACTAAAACCCATTTGCTCAAGGATAGAGAGTAGAAAGTTCCAACTCAAGGAGTCAAAAGCCTTTTCGAAGTCTACTTTGAAGAACATGAGTTTTTTCTTGTATGTTTTGGCCCAAGAAATAATTTCATCTACTAAAAGGGGGCCATCAATGATTTGACGGCCTTTTATATATGCCATTTGTACCTCCCCAACAACTGATGGAAGTACATGCTTAAGACGATTTGCAAGCACTTTGGCAATGATTTTATATTGGCACCCAATTAGACTAATGGGTCTAAAGTCGCCAAGGACAATGGGATCATCAACTTTCGGAACAAGGGTGATGAAAGACGAGTTGCAACCCCTAGGTATATGACCCGACGATTCAAAATGCCTGACATAGGAGATGATGTCATTTTCAAGGAGATACCAATTCTTTTTGATGAATTTGAATGTAAACCCATCTGGACCTGGGGCTTTTTCTCCTCCGCAATCCCAAACCGCATCTTTGATTTCAGAAGAAGTAAAGGGTCTATCAAGACGATGGACATCTTCATGAGAAAGATGTGAGAAATGGGTGCTAGAAAAGGAAGGTCTTGAAGTATTTTCTTCTTTGAATCTAGTGGAGAAGAAGTTAAAGACATGATTTTTGATTGCCGAGGGGTCTGTGACCCAATCACCAAGAATAGAGATCCCATTTATTCTAGATCGGTTGCATCTCCCATTAATTATCCCATGGAAAAAACTAGTATTCTCGTCTCCTTCAGATGCCCATTTATACCTCGATTTCTGCTTGAGGTCATTAAGCTTTCTATACTCAAAAGATGTCAGGTCCCTCACAGCTTCAGTTCTGACATCAATATTGGCTGCTGAGAGAGGTCCTAACTCAGCAAGTGAGTCCAGTTGGTCAATCTTGCATCGAAGCTCCTTGGTTGCTTGAGATTCATTACAATGGATCTCACATCTCCACTCTTTTATTGTTTTTTTTAAACGTTGAAGCTTAATCTTAAAGATGACAGCCGGTGAAGTTGCAGTTTCATTCGTGGGTAATAACCAACACCTTTGGACTAACTGAGCAAAATCTTCATGAGATAACCAGGAGTTAAAAAACTTAAATGGGGTGGGGCCAAAGTCAAGAACCGAGTTTGAGAGTAAGAGGGGTGTGTGGTCAGAAAACTCACGTGTCAGAGCAAGGATGTAAGAGTTGGGCCATCGATCTATAAAATGGCAAGATACAAGAATTCTATCTAATTTGCTGATTTTAGAGCCAATATTGTTCATACGAGTGAACCGTTTACCACCCATTGGGATATCATGTAAACCTGAAGACTCAATAAAGTTATTGAAGAAGCGGGCTCCTCTCGGATCAAAAATCGTTCCCATTCGTTCGGATTCAGCCCTCACCTCATTAAAGTCACCTAGGATGACCGAGAGGGTGTTATGATTTAGAATCAATTGAGTCAACTTAAGCCACAACATTCTCTTGAGCCATTGCTCTTGTGGTGCATACACAATGATAAATAAACAAGGGATATCGATGTTAACCCAACTTCCTAATAGAGCTAAGTAACCATCACCCTCCAAGGAGGAGACAAGGGTGAAACACGAAATATCCCAAACAGCAACTATACCCCCTGATTTCCCCATGGCCTTTTTAAAAGCGAAATCAAATGATGAATTTTTCCAGAAAGACCCGACAATAAACCGATCAACTTCCCCAGTCATAGTCTCTTGAAGGGCAAGAAAATTTACCTTATTTTCGATGCAAAGACGCTTCACCCAACTCCTTTTGTGATCTTCCCCCACACCTCTGACATTTAAAGAGAGTAAATTCATGGGTCCACTTTATGATCTCCATCATCAAGAATATGAGCTACATCACATTCTTTCCCATTCATTTTAAAACCAATCTGATTACCCGCTTGAATAACATTCTCCACTTCATTTGAATCAGAAAGGGTGGCACTCGGTTTGGATAGTATGCGAATGTTACATCGTTTGATTTTTGAGAGCGAATCAGAGATCTCAACATTGTCTGAAGAGGTTGTTTGTTTTATTTCAGCAGGCTGTGAAGAAAATTTGCGAGAAGATATCCCTTTTTTCTTCCTTCTTGGTTGAGTGTCAACACCTCTGATGCCATGAATGGAATCAATTAACTTCAGGGAATTAAATTTCTTTTTCCTAGAGAGGGGGTGTTTAGAACAAGAGCCAACAGGGAGAGAGGAGGAGCGAATGTGTTTGGGAAGGGTTGTAGTGTGGGTATTTTATGGTGGAGTTGGGCTAATAAGATGGGAAGGTAATGGACCAGTATCATGGTTTAGGTTAGTGTTGTTGGGCTGATTCAAATTTGGGCTTATATAAAAAGGTTCCTCTGAAGTATGGTTGATATTTATCTTTTCATTAGGTGGTTGGTTTTGACCTTGGACAGGAGAAGTGGTTGACATTGCATCACTAGTACTTTTTTCAGGAACCAAAGCAGCATGTGGTGCAGACTTGGGAATGTCTTTTGTTTTGTCTTTGACCTTGTGCCCAGTACATGAGGTAGACCCTTCCTCAGTTGAGTTGACTGTGTGCTTGCCAGAAGATGCGTACCCACTAGTCTTAACCAAATTAGGTAAAGTCTGAAAACTTTTTGAATTAACTCCGACAGCCTCGAAGTCGCTGGAATTTTCTTCTAAGCCCTCTTCATCTTCTAACTCTATATCTTCATCATTGTCCTCTGAGGCGTTCCATGTATACGTTGGATCATCCTCATCCGAGCTCGAGTCTATGATATAGCCATTAAAAAGTGAGTCAATCTCACCTTCTACTTCATATACTCTTACTGGAACCAGCTCTTTGTCAATCGGAACATGTATTGTTTCATGAATAAGATCAAGATAACATGTGAGTATACAGACTTTCCCGGTAGTGCGGTTGAACTGTCGAGGATTGCAGTATTCTGGAATGATTACCTTGCCCCATAATTCAACGATTGACGTGAACGGGTCTGTGAGCCATAATAGAGGAGGAAGACCGGAGATAGCAATCCATGTAACCCTGTCACGGATACGTGATTCGTTGTTCCAAGGTTTGAGGGAGTGGAAGTGAGAATTGAATGTGGTGTTGAGGAGAGCTTTACTAGCCGAGGTAGGATCAGCAAAACGTATCAAGAAAGTGAGCCCTCCAAGGTATTTCATCGAGAAGTCAGTAAAACCTTCCTCTAGAATGATATTATGGGTGTTTTTTGCTCCTGCAAACGATTTAAGTTCAGCAATGATGGAGGTGTTGTATTGTTGTTCGGAAGATGATTTGGGTATAGTGATGCTAAAGTTGGTGGGTAATTGTTTATTAGTAGGCTTGACGTGATGTTTTGCTCCAGTAAGAATGTTGGCATATGAGGAACCAGACACCTTTCCACAGTAGGAGGCGCGGTTGTTGTGTGATGGTGGTGGTGGTTTGTTGTGAAAACCCTTGACCAAATTTCTTTGATATCTTGCGATGTTGCATCGAACCACCTGAGTACCTATGCATATGGTATTAAGTTCTTTTTCAAACGCAGTCGGGTTGGCAACACCATGAAATCTAGCAAACCCAAAACGATTGCCTTGTACATTCCGTTTACTGGGTATGTAGACATCTTCAACTTTTCCATACCTGGCGAAAACAGCTTTCATAACCAGGTGATCCCAATTCGAAGGAAAGTTAGTGAAATAGAAGGTGGTAGTGTTTGTTGGGTTTGGATTATTAAGAGTAGTTTTATGCTTCTCGTGTTGCTGCTGATTTCTAAGATGCTTGTTGCGCTTTCCGATAACCCACGTCCAGCCATCATCTTCATTGTGTTTCCCATCAATATTTTCTCTCTCCTTTGACTCATGAGAGGAAAAGTCAGCCATCTTTTCTTTTGAATAAATATTAAAGCTTCAAAAAGGGGTTTCTTATCATGTTTTATAAGTAGTGTTCTTTTATTATAGAATAAAATAAAGTCACGTAAGACCTTTTTATGTGAAAATGTTAGTTACTATAATTTAGAAAATTAGACAGGAAGGGTAGATTAGGAAAAAAAAAAGAAGTTGGTTGATCTTTACAAATGGAAAGATTAGGCTTATTATGTTTGGCACGGAGCGGTGTGGAGCTTTTTGGAGCAGTGAGCGGTGAGCGGTGAGCAATGAGCATTTTGATTTTTAGTAGTCGTTTGGCAAAGGAGCGGTGAGCTTTCCTATTTTTTAGGAATGCTCATTTTTCAATGCTTCTTTAAGAAGCTGTGAGCGGTGAACTGTAGCTACTGCTCACAATTAATGCTCACAGCTCACTGCTACTGCCCAATGCTACTGCTCACCGCTACTTTTACCAAACACACCATAGGTATCCTAATTAGGCCTAAATACCAAAACTCATACTACATATAAAAGAGAAATGGTCGATATGAAAAAAGTAAAAAGTCAAGCAATGTGAAATGTTGAGAACCTTAAATCTAAACAAATAAAGGAAACTATTGTAATTTTAATGCAAATAAACCAACAAACTTAGAAATGAGAAATGTGAAAGTGATAAATTCGGTAATGAAAGGCTGTACGTTAATGATAATGATATGTTTCAAAAAGAAACTATTAATACACATCGAAAACCAGGTTGACCCGGTTTAATTCGACCTGTTTTTCGACCCAATCCATCGGGTTGACCCGATTTAGATTGACCCATTTTTCGACCGGAACGGTTCTACCGATAAACTTTATTATTTTTTGTTTATAGCCCATAAACTTTTTTTATAACTAAAACTATCCGCAGCTATAAAATCTCGTTGCTATACACAGGTACTCGTCTAGTACTACAAAATGCATTTATTAAACACTAATTGAGTTTATATTTCCTATTTCACAATTTTTAAGATGCAATATACGGAGTTAATTATGAAATTAGAAAATGATATTTATTTCTCTTGTTTTTAAAAATCCTTCTAATCATGTGATGATGACAAGTGGAGAAATTAAGAGTATAGATTGCATGTGATATGTAGTGAATTTTAAGTGGTGTGCATATAAAGGTTGCAATTTGAGACTCATGGTTAACTATGAGTCTAATTAGATAAATATTTATTAGATGAATTATTCTAGTTAGGTCTCCTTAAATATTATAGATAAGTCTAATTGAATATTTTTTTTTAAATGCAATTATATAATAATTATCCAACACGTCTAGGCGGGTATAGCGTGTCAAAAAGGAATTTTTTTACTTTTTTTTTTTCACTTTTTTAATCTTTTACTAAACAAAAAACAAAAAATTTCTTATCAATGGACCAAAACCCATCATACCCGACCCAACCCATCTAGACATGAACCCATTTAGACTCATGCTTCTAAAAGACCCATTTAAACTTGGAACCATATGACGTGACCTAAACCTGGCCCGACCTACCTATTTTATCACCTTTATGTGCATGTTATGGTTAAAAAAATGAGTTAAGAATAAAAGTTAGGAGGCTATAACATTGTTGTACGAATAATAAGTTTTCTAATTAAAACACTCTTGAACAAAATCCCATAAAAAGAAAATGAAAAAGTAAAAGGTATCTTTGGTAAACTTTTCATTGTATAGGCAGCTAACTGTTAACATTCACCATAAGTAATACTTCCCGCTTTTATTTCCCTCGCTTTTATTTCATCCTTTTTAGGGCCAGTTTTCAAATCCCCAAACTAATCCACCACAATTCACTTCACAAAATAATGGCGGTAAAACTTACTCCCGGAGCAATATCGAATCTTATGACTGGTTCAATATCTTGTAATAATGATGTTTATATGACCGGTATATGTGATAGGAATCCGGTGGTTCAAGTGATAGATATTAAGAATACTGTCACACACATCGAGGTTAGGGGTAACAAAGTTGTGAAGACGGAAACTTACAGCGTTTTGTTATCTGATGGTTCAATTTGCAAGGAGTGGGATATTGATTTTGACGTTGAGTTGTTGATTAGATCAAATAAGATGCAGAAAGGCTCTATTGTTCAACTGACTGATTTTACATTTAACATTCGTACTATCGGGTATGTTTTCTTTATTATTATTATTATTATTATTATTATTATTATTATTTTTATTATTTTTTTCTTTTTTTTTCTTTTTTTTATATATAAATCCTTTATGTGGATTATTTGGGTTAATTTGAAACATGAATGGTAAAACTCCTATTATTATTATTATTATTATTATTATTATTATTATTATTATTATTATTATTATTTTTCTTTTTTTTATATATAAATCCAACCCTAATAAGAGTTCGGGTTAACCCGAATAACCCAATCATAAGTTTGACACCCTAGACCCCACCCCCTTTCTTTGAATGCCACTCCCAGCCACCCTTCCCGCGAGTACCAGTGTTGTGTGCTCGTTTTTAGGAAAATGGGAGCACTCCCCATGCTCTTAAAGAGTTGCATGCCCGAACCTACTTATTGAAGACTGCAACAGCTTATTGCGGATAAGCAGAACCATTCAAGGTCATCAGTTATGTGAAACCTTTTATATGTCATAAGCAGAACAAAAAAAATAATAACCAGTCCCAAACACCCTCAAAGTAATTATAATATTAAGTGGGTGCTTGGGAAACATGGTATAATGGATTAGAGGTTGTTTGGAATTGGTTTTTCTTCCTTGCTTATTCACACAGTGATACATTTTTTTTTTTTTTTTTTTTTTTTTTTTTTTTTTGCAGTTTCATTTTTATCAACAACCTGGCAGTGATTTGTAGTAAATGTGATATCATTGGCGATCCAAAACCTTTCACTAGTAAGAAGACCCCTTCATCTGAAATATCTAAGCCCCCAATTGTAGATCTGGATTCTTGTTCTCAAACGCAAAGCAAAAAACGAAAAGGTCAATCAAGCGATAACATCAAGGCAGCTGCAAAACATACTGCTAAAGATGCAAGTATGACTATGGAGAAAATTAAAGATGATGACATTGGTGCTTGCTTTGAAAAGTTGGAGAAAATTGGATGGGGAACAGAAGATCCATTGTATGACACTGCACTTTTGCTTTTTGTTGAAAGTGCTGAGAGCTCTGGGTGCAGCAACAAGCTTGTGCCTCCCCATTCGGGCCCCACCATGCCACATCAGCAAAACATCTCAACTTCAACTAACCACAACAAACCCCCCCTCACCAAACAACAAACCTCAACTTCCTCATTCGGGCCCCACCTCTTACACACTTATTTTTTTTTATTCATTTTATTAAAAAAATTAAATTCTTTTCACAAATACTTAAAAATAACACAACACATTAATTTTATTTCATCAAAATTAAAAAAAAAATAAAAATAAAAAAATAAAAATAAAAAATAAAACTGCTGCTTTGCTGCTGTGTCTTCTTTCCAACCAAAACACAAACAAACACACACTAAAACCATAACCATATTTCTTTTTCTTTCTTTCTTCTTGTTCGAACACCATTTTTCCAACCAAAGCAACCCAAAACACACACAAACACACACTAAAACCATAACCATATTTCCAACCAAAGCAACCCAAAACACCATTTTTGGTTTCTGTGTGTCGACTTAAACCCAAAAACAACCCAACGAAAAAGAAAGAAAAAATATAACCTGCCAAATTGTCAGATCATTTCCTTCGCCGTGGCCACGACGAACTCACCATCGGCGAAGAACGGCAAGCCCTCTCCGGTGTGGCGGCGAGCAACGGCTCGCCGTTGGAAGTGCCACATCGGACGGCGAGGGGGTCCTCGTCGACTGCACCCAGAGCTCTGAGTATAGGAAACTTTGGCTGCTTTTGAAGCCGGAAAGCTGTGGCAAATGGGTTAAGAATGCTGGAAGTAAGCTTGGACTATTGGGTTGATTTAGGAAAAGGTAACGTTTTTTTTGTTTTTGTTTTGTTTTTTTTTTTTTTTTTTGTGAATTAGTGTTATGTTTACGTTTCATCTAGAAGTTCAACTGCACTCTTCCAATGTTCTGTTCATCGGTATAATTACATAGTATTCCTAGCATCTTTACATATGTCTTTTACAGCACCAATGCATTTATTTATTTATTTATTTTCTAGCTCGCAAGCTGCTGCAGGCCTGCAGCCTAGAGTTCACGCTATGTTCATTTCAAGAACGAATTCCAAATGTGTGTCCCCTGATCACACTTTCTTAATGTTAACATAACAGGGGCTTGCTGTACTTATGGTAAACCTTTAAAATAACAAACTTACAGCATATATACTCAACCACCTCTAATGTACAAAACTTGAGTAAAATGGCTCTTTTGCAGATGCCTAAGCTATTTCAGAAAAGCATACGCAAAAGCTTAATCAGTCGGTCTATCAGATAATATTTTAACCAGCAACTAATATCATATTGTAACTTATTATTTTGTTTTGTTTTTAAAATCATATACTTTTAGTGTATTTGTTAGTATTGATACGTTCTCATCTTCCAATTATCTTTTTCATGGTAGGATTATTGAATTCATTGATCTAAATGTAATTTGTATCGAAAGTGATATCATTGGCTATCCAAAACTATTTCCTTATAACAAGAACCCTCCGATTGAAAAGTATACACATCCAATTATGTATCAGAATCTTGATCCCGATCACAATGAATATGTTTATAATAGCCATTCTGCAGAAGAACATCCCACTTCAAGACAACTACTGCCCGCTTCAACAAAAAAGTGTTCTTCTTGTTCTCAAACTCAAAGAGAAGAACTAAAATGTCAACCAAGCAATATTAAAGAAGATGACATCACGACATCCGCAAAAGATGCAACTAAAGATGCGAGTATGACTATGGAGAAAAATAAAGATGATGTGATTGGTGCTTGCTTTGAAAAATTGGAGAAACTTGGATGGGGAACAGAAACAGAAAGTTGTGGAAAATGGGTTAAGAATGCTGGAAAGAAGTTTGAACTATTTAATTGTTTCACAGAAAAAGTTTAGCTTCTGATTTTGTTTTGAACGAATGTAATGTTCTTGTTCTGTTCAAAAGTTGAACTACTTCTTGCATGTTTTGCTTTCTTTGAATATTTTTCTCAAAATACCAAATGTCATGATGAAATTTGCGATACCACTTTTATGTTTTCTCTATATCAGCAGCATTATTATATAACTTTACTTGACATGCTTGATTTTGGTAAATTCCAGGTTCTTGTTGTTAAATTTGGTATACCAAGAAGTCATTTGAGACCATATCTTTGTTGATAAAACTTAATAAAGTTAAGTTAAAGTTGAAACATTGGGGGTCTATCATGAAGCTTGATTCAATCAAAATCAATTCCCAGTAGAACTCAAATGGATAGTCAGTTAGGGTCCATTAGACAATGAAACCTCGTAGGTTACCTTGTATTATTCATTCACTATTTCTAAAGTACAAGAGACCTAAACCTTAGAAGGCATGAACCTAAACCTGCCCAACTAATGTAGCCTTTCTAACAATCATCCTGCAATTCGAGTGCTGAAATTGCTAAAGCTCAAATTAAAAAACTAATTCTTATGAAAAAAATTATATAATAAAATAGTTTTATTAATAAATAATCAAGCCTTTGATAGCACCCAATCTCGAACTTGAATCGCCGCATACACCAATCGGACGCTCCATCACACTTCGTTATAATTCCAGACACTCGTCGAAAAAAAATTACTCTTTCGGATTACGTGACTGTATACCTATCAAAGTCTTGATTCTTTGTAAGTATAACTATGTTTAACTTTGTTTTTATTTTTTGGTTTTATTTTTTAATAATTATATTTAGATTACAATTCGAGCTTTCGCGATTTCTACATTAAAATTGCAGGAAAGTATTATATGATAGATGGCCCAAACCCACTTATGGGCTTTTGATCAGATAGGGTTTTATGACATGTAGTTTATAAATATTTGATGATTAATAAAGTCAACTGCATGGTTTAAGTTATCTAACACGGGTAGAGGTGCAAGTTCGAACCCGGTTTTTTTTTTAACCGGTAGTAAAACCGGTGACCGGTTTTCACAAAACCGGTTTTATAAAAAACCGGTCCGGTTTTCTAAAACCGAACCGGTTAGACCGGTTATGAGTTTTCATAATATACCGGTTTTTTCCGGTTTTATATCCGGTTTTATCCGGTTTTAAAATAAAACCGGTTTTAACCGGTTTTATTTGTTTTTAATAAAAAAAAAAAAAGTAAAAAATGTTACCGTTTGAAAAAAACCGGATTTAACCGGTTTTAACCGGATTTTTTCAAAAAAATATAACCGTTTAAAAATTAAAAAAAAAAAAAAAAAAAAAAAAAAAAAAAGTAGCCGTTTGAAAAAAAACCGGATTTAACCGGTTTTAACCGGTTTTTTTCAAAAAATATAACCGTTTAAAAAAAAAAAAAAAAAAAAAAAAAAAAAGTTACCGTTTGAAAAAAAAACCGGATTTAACCGGTTTTTTTTTAAAATACCGAGGCCAAACGGCTAGTAGCCATATGACCGTTTTTTTTGAATTTTTTGAGGGTTTTGGGGAGTTTTAAGGCACTATAAATAGAGGTAATGTGTTGGGGTTGAAAACACATCAAAAACAATCTCATTTCTTTCTCTAATCTCTCAAAAACGCTCAAAAATCGCTATTTCGTATTTTCGCTATAATGGAAAACTCACAATCACAACAAGCTTCCACTACTCCCTCCGTTGCTACTAGCAATGTCCGAAAACATTACACAAACGATGATGTTGAAAAGGTTAGACCAACCACCCGAAAAGGTGATGTGTGGACTAATTTCGATATGTGTGTTATGAAAGATGGTAACGTAAAAGCGCGTTGCCGGAAATGTGGGCATTTTTATGGCACCGGGTCTAACTCTACACTTAGGAATCATATTGGTAGTTGTAAGGCGGGTCAAAATACTAGTTCGCAAGCTACTATTGGTGCGGATGGTCAAGTTTTTATATATGATGCGGATGCGGTTCGACTTGATTTTACGAAGTTTGTCATTCAACAAGGGCTTCCATTCAACCACTTCGACAACGTCAAGCTTACGGAGATCATCAAAAGGAGGCTACAACCGCGGTATCAACATGTAGGTCGTACTACTCTTAGAAGTGATGCTTTTAAATTATGGAAAACGGCTAAAAAAAAAATAATTGAAGGTTTTCGTAATTATAAATATGGTGTTTCTATAACTACGGATACTTGGACCGCACCACATGGTACGGCAAATTCTTATCTCGCCGTTACGGCTCATTGGTTTAATCCCGAATCTTGGTTATTAATGAAACGGACAATCGCTTTTAAAATATTTGGTTATCCTCATACGGGATGTAATTTAAGAAAAATTTTGCATGACACTTTAATTGAATATAATTTAGATGATAAAGTTTTTACGATTTCACTAGATAATGCATCAAATAATACTAGAGCTATGGACTTGTTAAAATTACGTGTAAAACCTATTTTAGATGGTGCTTTTTTTCATTCCCGTTGTGTTGCTCATGTTATAAATTTATCCGTACAAGCGGCATTAAAAATATGTGATAGTTTATATACGAAATTTAGGGGTTTATTAGTATTGATATATAAATCGAGCAACGAACGACAAATAAACTATAAACGTTTTCGTAGACAATGTAATGAACAACCCCTAGGACCTTGCCTTGATATTAATACTAGATGGAATTCTACTTGCATGATGTTTGAAAATATATTACGACAACGTGCGACTTTACATGCTTATAATCAAAAACTTATTAATAAAAATTTGTCCAACATAATACTAAACGACCAAGATTGGGATCGACTAAATGAATTAACTATGTTTTTACAAGTTTTTAAAGAGGCAACAACTATATTATCGGGTGTTTATTACCCAACTAGCCCATTAGTTTTAAAACAAGTTTATGCTATGACGGAAAAATTATATGATTTAAAAAACTCACCTTCACGAATGTTTAGAAAAATGGTTAAAATTATAAAAAAGAAATTTATAAAATATTTTGCTAGTTTACCTTTAGTTTTTACTTGTTCCGCCGCACTTAATCCATGTTTAAATGTTGGAGGTGTAGAACTTTTAATAAAAAAAATAATGGAAAATTTAGACTTATCTTTTGGGTTAGACGGTGATGACGTGGGCAATATAGAATCTCAAATTTTTAGATTTAACGATCATTTTCAAAAATTGTTTGGCATTTATGCAACAAAATATGGTCACCAACAAAACCCAATTGTTGACCAAATGCGGGCCGGATCGTCCCAAATGACAAGAGACATTAATATAAACCTTTATAATTCTTTATTTGAAGACGCTACAAGGCGTCAACGATCATCGGCCCCAACAAGCGAATTGGGACAATATATGGCTACAAGCTTTTTAAGAACTTTAAGTCCCAATGAGTTTGCAAACTTTGACATTTTGGCTTGGTAGAAAGAAAGGGAAATCCAATATCCGGTTTTATCCGCTATGGCTCGTGACTTATTAGCGGTCCAAGCTTCGACGGTAGCTTCCGAATCGGCCTTTTCGGTTAGTGGTCGAATTATATCGGATAGAAGGACAAGACTAACATGCGAATCCGTGGAAGTATGTGTATGTTTGAAAGATTATTTGGACGGAGTAGATAGGATACAACATGAATCGTCGTTGGATGATCCAATAATAGATGAAGATGTTGAAGAAGGTATAATAAGAGAAGAAGAAGAAGCGGGGATATCACCTTCGTCTTCGACTACGAATACCGAAGGCGAATTATATGAAGGTGAGTTTGAAGAATTTGAAGTTGAAGATTTAGATGTACAAGATTTTTTGGAAGAAAATGATCTTGATGACGACTTGAGTGACTAGTTGAGTATAACGGGTGATGGCAATGCCGAAGCTCGATATACTTGATTACACTAATATGTTTTCGGGTGATGGCCATGCCGAAGCTCGCAAAATGTATTAGTATTTATATGTTTTTATGATTGTATTGTTTAAATAAAAGTTATGATTGTATTGTATAAATAAAAGTTATGATTGTATTTTTTTGTTGTATAATTGTATTGTTTAAATAAAAGTTATGATTGTATAATTGTATTGTTTAAATAAAAGTTATGAGAATATTGTTTAATTATATGTTTGATAATTAACAATTTTATTAAATAAATGTTCGAAGCTTTTAGTAAAATTCCGGAAAAAAATGAACCGAAAAAAACGAACCGGTAAACAACCGATAAAAAATCCGAATCCGAACATTTTTAACCGAAAAAAGCGAACCGGTAAAAAACCGAAAAAAACCGATTCCGAAAATTTATAACCGAAAAAAACTGATTCCGAACATTTATAACCGAAGAAAACCGATTCCGAAAAACCGAAACCGAACCGAAACTGGTTATTCGAAAAACTGGTTTTTTTATAACTGGTTATTAAAAAACCGAAAACCGAAAAAAAACCGATTTTTTTGCACCTCTAAACACGGGTCAGGCCTTGATGTGGTTTCAATCGATTCGGTCCAAGTATATGATCCAACGTGTCGAAAAACTTGTTTCATTAAGTTTTATTTTTCTATTTCATAAGTTTTTAAAAACCAATATATGGAGTTAATTAATAAATTTTCTAATTAAAACACACTTAAAAAAATCCCATAAAAAGAATTTTATGAATTTTATTACGTTTCGTATATTTTTTAAACTTTTTACTTTTTCTATATTTTTTAATTTGTTTTTTATTGTAAAACTATTTTGTTTTTTATTGTAAAACTATAAAAAATATAAAGTATGACAAAAAAAAGTAACGTAAACTGACAAAAAGTAAAAAATAAAAATAAAAAACAGGAATCAATAAAAAAAATATTTTGTAATATTAACTAGTTATAATACCCGTGCACGCACGGGGTTTTTACTAAAACTTTTAATTATATATTATTATCGATTAAAATACAAACAAATTAACGTATGGTTTTAATTGATGTATTAAGAATAACTAATGTTATATGTATATGTTTTTATGTGTTTACTTTTTATATAATGATTTTGTATTGAAATGCAATAATATTTTTCTAGTCGTATTATAATTGATATTTGGAAAAAGTCTTCTTAATATTCCAAAGTTACTACCTCCGTCCCAAAATTATAGTCCTCTTTTGACTTTTTCGGTCTTACTTTCTCAACTTTGACTTTAAATATTTTTGTTTATGTTATACACTAGTTGATGAAAATTATACCAATGAAAAATACATTTAAAACTCAATCCATTCATATATTTTGCATCAAGTATTATGTAATATAAACAAAAATATTTAAGGTCAAAGTTGAGAAAGTAAGACCGAAAAAGTCAAAAGGGGACTATAATTTTGGGACGGAGGGAGTAATTTTTTACGTGCGTGAGATGTTAGTGACGATCAAAATCGAAATTGGCTTACATTGGTTTGTATTTTAGTGTTACACATTCAGTCACGTGAATTGAATGTGTTTTCTATAAGAACCCATATTATTATTTAAAAAAAAATATGTAACAATGAAGAACTATTCCAAACTATTACTCCGTACTATCAAGTATCAACCTTCCTTTTGTTCCTTTATATCAAATCTACAGTCGCGATATTTGCAATTAAACAATCATCAATGAATTGACTAAACACCAACTTTTGTGTCAAATATGTGTTTTACTTTACTAGACGAGTACCCGTGCATAGCAACGGGATTTTATAACGACAAATAGTTTATTGATAAAAAAAGTTTATAGGTTATAAACGAAAAATAATGTTTTGAAACCCCGTTCGATCCGGGTGGTTCAACCGGTTGAACCGTTCCGGTCGAAAAATAGGTCGATTTAAACCGGGTCAACTTGCTAGGTTATGTCGAAAAAGGGTCAAATTAAACCGGGTCAATCCGCCTGGTTTGAAGCGTCCCGAGTCAACCCGGTTTGTGTTTTAATTGGTTGTATTTAATTTGGTATATATGTTTTTTAATTGGTTGTACAATGTGAATAAATCATTGTACTTTTAAGTAAAGGATAATGTTTTGAAACCCGGTTCGACCCGGGTGGTTCAACCGATTGAACCGTTCCGGTCGAAAATGGGTCGATTTAAACCGGGTCAACTTGCTAGGTTGGGTCAAAAATGGGTCAAATTAAACCGGGTCAATCCGCCAGGTTTGAAGCATCCCGGGTCAACCCGGTTTGTGTTTTAATTGGTTGTATTTAATTTGGTAGATATGTTTTTAATTGGTTGTACAATGTGAATAAATCATTGTACTTTTAAGTAATGGATAATGTTTTGAAACCCGGTTCGACCCGGGTAGTTCAACCGGTTGAACCGCTCCGATCGAAAAATTGGTCGATTTAAACCGGGTTAACTTGCTAGGTTGGGTCGAAAACGGGTCAAATTACCGGGTCAACCCGGTTTGTGTTTTAATTGGTTGTATTTAATTTGATAGATATGTTTTTTTAATTGGTTGTACAATGTGAATAAATTATTGTACTTTTAAGTAATGGGGTGTTTTAATTAGAGTATTAATTAGATTGTTCAAGTTTCCTTAATTAATAAGGGCATTATAGGGATTGACCAAAAGTTAAGTTTTCACTTTTCCACTTTGACCATTTTCTCTTTATAAGTAGTATAGATATGATTTCTATTACGATTATAAATGTTTTTGTGTTTTCAAGTTAAAATGCATATTAAACCTTACATGCATATGGCAATGGAAACCTTGGCTATTATTGCTACCAAAAATAAATTTTCTACTTTTTTAAGCATACCTTTAAAGGCTCAAATAAGGACCTAAAAGTGAGAAAATACCAATAGTTACCGGTTGATCAAACAAAAATAAAGCTCAAAAGGAAAACTTAATACAAAGAGAGTTGCAACTAATATAATATTTCTTAAAATAACAAAAAAGCACAAAAGTAAATCCTATGGGATCTCATACATGATCAACTGGAATTCTGGACCGGACTCATAAAAATGGCATCAAACATTGCTAAATCAAGTCTTGCAACACAATACTCCATTACTTGACAATACTAATGTATAAAAGTTCTCATGGAAACGTTAAACATTTTTTTTTCTTGGAAATTTTGCTAATATTCTAAGGCAACCAAATTTGTGTCCCTTGCTAACTACATATGTCATATTAAGAAACAACTTGCCACTATTATATTCCAAAGCATGAAATATCATCTGCATTTGAATGAATAATATTAAATCAAGATCATTTACCAATCATAAAGTCGTGCAAGGTGGGTTACATTGGTTTAAACTAAGTTAATAGGATGAATGAAGAACTTGAAAAAAATACAACATGCCGTATTTGTCGGTCACTATATCTATTCAGATCTAAGTGTATATCAGGCATACAAATAGAATTGTCCTTACTCATGCTTCAACGTAGCTGACATTGTATCATGGAGAAGACATAGAATAATCCATTAAATGGTTTCTTAACCTCAGTCAACAATAAAATTCTTTTCAATTATAGCACTAACCTTAATTGAATGGTTGATTTTTACAAAGACGTCATTACCAGATTTGTTGATTTCTGATTCACATTGAAAATTGAAAGGGCATCCTCAATCGAGAACTCTACTCTTACAATCGGATGAACATATAAAACCAACAAAGACAAAGTTAAACATAAAGATTTTCATGATCTTTAAAAGTTTTCTTTAACATCAAAATGTTTCGATTGTATTGTTGTTTTTAATGATAGGTTTTTTTAAAGAGATTTGGTTATTATATCTGAGGTTATGAGATGAATTTTAGTTGTCGAGTTAGTCAGCCCAAACCATCCCGACCTGTACTAAAAATGACCCATTTTGAAACGCTACCCATCATGACCCTTTTGGCACTTTTAGATTTGAGAAAGGTATTAAGACAAGCCTAACTTGCAACAAATTGAATGGTTTAGCCTTCGCCAAGATGAGATCATGTTGTTCTCACCATATACGCAATATGTATTTCTCGTGTTTCTTCATCTTTCAATCTACAATATTACATTTTACATGTGTTATGAGACCACCCATAAAATTAGACACACACACACACACACACACACACATAGAAACTTACTACATGATTGTTGTATAGACTATAGAGTGTTTGTGTATGGCCCAATAGTATGGCTTCAGTTCTGCTACAACTACCTGCATTTGTATATAACGATTTAATCATGGATCCATATCAAAAAAACACACACACTCACAAACTACTTTTTTCATTTGCTAGAAAACAATACTTTCACTGAAGTAACAAAGATATACGGTTTTAACTCTCAAAACTTCTTTGACCTTTTACCTAACTTGACTCCATTACACCACCTCCAGCCGACCACAAAAACAAAAATAACAATCTCACGTAAAGATCTCAACCCACACGCAATTCAGAAATTAAAGTAAAAACTTGATCAGAAAATTTAATTGAACCTCTCCTGACCATGAACCTATGTACCTTATCATTGTATTCGATTAATGGTGTTTTTTGTTTACTTATATTCCCATTTGAAATTTTTGATGTCTCATAGTCTAATGGACTAAACTTCACAACTGAAAATAAAGTCATTAGCTGCAACCAATGTAAGATTCTTTTTCGATATGAAAAAAAAAATAAAAAAATAAGAATAAAAATAAAAAATAAAAAAATAATTACATCAAACTGAAAATAGCCAAATAATAGTTATGTTAACACCATCTGCTTTACATGTATCCAAATTTCCTATTTTTAGTTCAAACTCTTAGAAACATTTAGAAATGATCCTTTTATTAGGCTAATTACATTAAGAAATTAGTTCATAACACAAACTCCTTTTTAACTTTAAGAACAAAATTTCTTACTAACTTCAAGAAGGATTTGCTTTACTTTTTAGTCAAGGATTGTGTTGCCTTTGAAACCAATACTTTGCTTTTGACACACATTTCACGACTCTTCTGGGACTTTTTCTACTACAGTTATCTTTCTCTAAGAAAATGCAAATAACCACCACTCTATATTTTGAGTATACTATAATCATATATAAGGGTGATATGCAAGGAGTGGTGAGATGGGGGCCTTTGGGCCGTTCCATGGTCTGAGCCATTTTGTGAATAATGGGCTTTGTATAAGCATGGACTTAATCTATGTAATGTAATATACATATGTAATCAGTACGTATCAAATGCACATTTAACGAACACGTGAGATTGAATGACTAATTAACATATTTGAATCACGAAAATGGTTGACATTAATTTGATTGATTATCTTGGGTTAACTGAAAGTGACCACTTAATCTCGAGCAAGTATCATAAAAAAAATTACCTGCTATTGAAGTTGTGTGTTGCAATAAGTATAACCTGGATAACCGTGGCATGTGGGACGCGTATGAGCGTCATTTTTACGCAAAATAGTGGCAGCCTTCTAATGTGTTTGGGTTGGAGTTGCTGCAGCGGCGATTTAAAGGAAATAAATTAATTTATAGTATTAACCATATGCTATATGCGATAATTAAATCACACTTTACTTACTTTGAAGAGTTTGAAGGCTGTTTCTATTACTGGCATACCAGGATACAAACATCATTTGTCGCTTTTATTAAGTATCTACAACAACACGTTTAAAAGGGTTAGAAAAACTGAAACCATATTTTAACATGTTATACCAGTTAAAGTTTTTATTATTGCTAACGACATAATCACAATTATATACTTGCATTCTAAACTGGATTATCTCCAGTTATTGTCACACTTGTGGCTTCAACGGCTCATTGTTCAAACATCCGTTCTCTGGTTCGAACATTTTCTTCAATATCAATATGATCCGGAGATAGAGGTAAAGTATGACAACAAACATCCTTGTTAATGCAACTTTTTTTTATGTAGAACAGTCGGAGTCTTAGATAAATGTTCCATTGACAATTCATTATTGGACACCCCGAGCAGTTTGCTTTTATTATTAGTACCGTGTACTGCTCATTGATCATTAGCTGCAATGCATATAGAACTAATAAGAATGAAACAGTTTAAAGTATACATAAATACTGAAGCATCAAATAAAGAATATACTTACATACATTTCAATCGCTTTCGGTATCAAAGATAGCAGAATTCAAGCATGCAGCAGTTGACGTTGAGTTTTCCTCAATATTACTTGAGACATTTGATGGCAGCCAAGAACGTTACCGACCACTGACCTAAAGACAATGCCTTTATTCCCATTTTGTATCGTTCTTAAGGAAGCTGCCTTTGTTCGTTTGAGCAACTATAGCTTCCGGACCAATTCATTTATTCCAGGAGAAAGCCTACCAATTACAAAAGAACATGTGAATACAAAATATTATTGCTCATTTTGTTCGCTAAATGATCTTATACAGTAAGTTAAAATACCTTGGGAGCCATTGTTCAAGGAAGTCATGGACACGCGCCAATAAAGGTTTGAAGAGATCAAGTCTCGCGGCTAATGCTTCTTCAAAAGGGACTGACCCACTCATTGCTCTGCAATTTCAGAACAGTTAATATAAAAAACTGAAACAGAACATGTGAACATATATATTTTTACTGAGTGCACACTTAGCGGTAGATTCAGCACATCAGGGGTAAGTATTACACCAAATGCAAGAAACACTTTCTTAATATGTGTAAATATACATGCATTGTTGACCAATACATCAATAGTCCCCACGCATCAGCTGCCTGAAATGACTACAAAGTCATAAAAAAATCCCAACATATTAAAAAAATAGAATCAAAATGTAATAGCAGTTTCATTTACCAATTTGATCATAGATGCAACCTTTTCAATTTTTGAAATATATCCCCCAAATGCTAGTGCCTTACCACCCATTCCCTCAATCTAAAAGAAAATAGGCACTTAAAAATGTATGGGATCACAATATTAGGATGTAACAGGATTAACTTAGCCTTCTACATATATCGTGTTAAGATGTACTGAGAATTTGTTTGCAAACTTATTTCAGAATTTCCAATTATCACTCATCATCTAGTCACCTCACATCAAGTGCCCAGTCAAGTAGCTCATTCCCTACAGGTACTACATGCTTTTTCGACAATGGTTATGGTCTCAAAGACTTGCATAATTTATTACTCGATAGCTGATATGATGCTTAATGAGCTTAAATATGATTTCTACAAAGAAGAAAAAGCCATAAGCCTTTCAAAAAATACACACAAACAAATAACATTAACATAATATCTAGCATCCTTCCAAAAAAGACATAATTTCTTTTTAGGTTTCATGTTGATCCATTTGTTGCTCAAACTAAATTAGCCTTCATACATGCTAGAATCAAAGTGTGTACACCAAATCTTTTAGGTACCAACAATCTGATTGAACATAAACATTTTAATTACGCATAAATTTTTACCCTAGCTTCAAATTTCCAAATTACTCAAACTGAAAAACTCATATCTATATTCACATAAGTAGGCAATTCATCAAACTCAATACCAAAAATATCAAAATTAAAACAAAATCAAAGTTATAATTATTACCTAATGTTAAAAATCTAATCTTTAAGCATAACCCATATTCACAATCATCCAAAATACAAAGCCAAGCAACGAATTCGAATGTCAGAAAACAAAGTGGAATAGATGATTCAGGTGGAAAAGGAATTCGAATATTGATCGGAGAAAATAAAGGGGATCAAATGATTTAGGTGGGGTGTTTTTAGTTTAGGGTTTTTGGAAAAATCATAGGATAGATTGTTGTGTCGTTAGTTAGGTATGGTTTGGTTTTTTTTCTTTTACGCCATCTAGGAAGAAGGAAGATTAGGGAGCGTGTTTTCTTATTATGTTACAGTTTAGTCCTAAAGTATCAACTATTAAATATGGAGTACATATGTATTTTTGACTTTTGGATACGTGAATAAGTAAAAACGAATTTATATTTTTTTATGCCATATTTGGAAATATTTAAGCTTTTAAAATTCAAAATTTGTTTTTTGAAAAATAATAATAATTCAATTATTACTTAATAAGGAATGATTTGATTTTTTTGAAATGAAAAAGTCCTCACTAGGAGTTTTGTTTTATTATATAAAAGATTGAAGGAGTAAAAGGTAAGCCAATGATAAAAGGTATGCATAATATTATAGGTAGCTAACCGTAACATTCTACTCCGATAAGTAAAGTAACCAAAAGACTTTTATTTCTCTGTCTTTTATTTCATCTTAAGGCTTATTTTGAACACCCCCAAATTAAATCACCACAATTCACATGAACTAAATAATGGCGGTAAATCTTACTCCAAGAGCAATAACAAAGCTAATGACTTGTATAAGTTATATGACTCTTGTGTTTGGCCAATGCTCGCTTGGGAAGTTGTTTCCCAAGCGACGTCTGTTAGGCTTTAGGCCTAATGGCCGGTTATAATGGTACGGGCTTTAGCAATGAATTGATGAATTAAGTTATGTCATCAAACAATATAAATAACAATATTAAATGGGCTAAGCCTCCCAACATAAATTAATGGGCCTAGACCAATATAATTTTTTGTTGACTAACATGATATGCTACAAAATGCATTAATTAAACACTAGTTAAGTTTTATATAATTATTTCACAATTTTTTAAGAAGTAATATATGGAGTTAATTAAGAAATAGAAAATGATATATATATATATATATATATATATATATATATATATATATATATATATATATATATATATATATATATATATATATATATACACTATTTATAAAGAGAAAATGGTCAAAGTGAAAAAGTGAAAACTTAACTTTTGGTCAATCCCTATAATGCCCTTATTAATTAAGGAAACTTGAACAATCTAATTATCTATACTATTTATAAAGAGAAAATGGTCAAAGTGAAAAAGTGAAAACTTAACTTTTGGTCAATCCTCATAATGCCCTTATTAATTAAGGAAACTTGAACAATCTAATTAATACTCTAATTAAAACACCCCATTACTTAAAAGTACAATAATTTATTCACATTGTACAACAATTAAAAAAACATATCTATCAAATTAAATACAACCAATTAAACACACAAACCGGGTTGACCCGGTAATTTGACCCTTTTTCGACCCAACCTAGCCAGTTAACCCGGTTTAAATCGACCAATTTTTCGATCGAAGCGGTTCAACCGGTTGAACTACCCGGGTCGAACCGGGTTTCAAAACATTATCCATTACTTAAAAGTACAATGATTTATTCACATTGTACAACCAATTAAAAACATATCTACCAAATTAAATACAACCAATTAAAACACAAACCGGGTTGACCCGGGATGCTTCAAACCTGGCGGATTGACCCGGTTTAATTTGACCTGTTTTCGACCCAACCTAGCAAGTTGACCCGGTTTAAATCGACCCATTTTCGACCGGAACGGTTCAATCGGTTGAACCACCCGGGTCGAACCGGGTTTCAAAACATTATCCTTTACTTAAAAGTACAATGATTTATTCACATTGTACAACCAATTAAAAAACATATATACCAAATTAAATACAACCAATTAAAACACAAACCGGGTTGACCCGGGACGCTTCAAACCAGCGGATTGACCCGGTTTAATTTGACCCGTTTTCGACCTAACCTAGCAAGTTGACCCGGTTTAAATCGACCTATTTTTTGACCGGAACGGTTCAACCGGTTGAACCATCCGGGTCAAACCGGATTTCAAAACATTATTTTTCGTTTATAACCTATAAACTTTTTTTATCAATAAACTATTTGTCGTTATAAAATCCCGTTGCTATGCACGGGTACTCGTCTAGTATATATATATATATATATATATATATATATATATATATATATATATATATATATAATGTTGCAAAAATCGGCCGAATCGGCCGATTAATCGCCGATTTTCGAAAATCGGTGAAAAAATCGCCCTAGGCAAAAAAATCAGAAAAAATCGGCCGAATCGGCCAAAAATCGGTCGAATCGGCCAAAAATCGGCCGAATCGGTCAATTTAAAAAAAATAGAAATTTAGGCATTTTACTTAATTTGGGGATCGTTTATTTCACTTATAACGTACAATGGGTCTCATAATCAGAATTGAAGCCTTTTATTGAGGTTTGTAAACATAGAAGGCTTGGAATCAGTTAAGATCTTTAGTTTGCTCTCTAGAAATTCTCAAAACATGCAGGAAATGCCAAACCGATTAATCACCGATTAATCACTGCCTTGACCGATTACAAGCTGCAGGGTGGTCGACCGCCCGACTACCGATTCACGATTTTTGTAACATTATATATATATATATATATATATATATATATATATATATATATATATATATATATATATATATATATATATATATATATATATATATATATATATATATATAATCATGCAATGATGACAAGCGAAGAAATGAAGAGTGTTGATTACACATGATATGTAGTGGATTTTAAGTGGTGTGCATGTGGAGGTGGCAATTTGAGATCCATTGATTAAACATGGGTTTAGTTGGGTATATATCTTGTAGATGATAAGTGTAATTGGATCTTCATAATTATTATAAATGGGTCTAATTGGATATTGCATAAAAATGCAAGTATATAATAATTACCCAACAAGTCTAGGCGGGTCTAGCGGGATCAAAAGGAATCTAGACCCAAACCCGTATATACCTAAACATATATAGACCCGTGACACAAACATGACCCACCTATTTTGCAACCTTTATGTGCATGTTATGGTAAAAAAAAAAAAAAAAAAAAAAAAAAAAAAAAAAGTTCGGTAGCTATAAAATTGTTGTAACAAAAATTCTAATTAAAACACACTTAAACAAAATACCATAAAAAGAAAATGAAGAAAAAAAAAAAAAAAGTGTCTTTGGTAAACCTTTTCATAGTATAGGCAGCTGACTGTAACATTCCACATAAGTAATACTTCCCGCTTTTTATTTCCCTCGCTTTTATTTCATCTTTTTTAGGGCCTGCTTTCAAACCCCCAAATTAATAAATCACCGCAATACACAGAAACAAAATAATGGCGGTAAATCTTACTCCAGGAGCAATATCCAAGCTAATGAACGGTACATGTTATATTAATCCGGTGGTTCAAGTGATAGATATTAAGATTACTTACACACACGTTGAAGTTAAGGTTGACAAAGTTTGGAAAAGGGATAGTTACATCCTTTGGTTGTCTGATGGTTCAAATTTCAAGGAGTGTAGTTTTAATATTGGGCTTAATGAGTTGGTTAGATCAAAGAAGATGCAGAAAGGCTCCATTGTTCAATTGACACAGTTTTCATGTAGCGGTAGCACTGACATATTGAACTTGTGCGTATCACTCCCTTTAATTTATTACTATCTTATTAATTGTTGAAAATGATGCTTTAGATATAGGAAAATGATACGAGTATTTCTTTCTCCTATTTGTGTCTACTTACAAGGGTGTCAAAAACACATGACCTGAACCCGAACCCAACTAAGCCTGTTTTGGTTAGGTTACTCGGGTCAATAATTTTATTTGGATTATTCGGGTCAGGTTAACCCGAACACTAAATAGGGTCGGGTATCAGGTTAACCGAATAAAAGTTTGTTTTTTTTTTTTTTTTGATCTATCTAAACTAGTACATATCGGCAATTTTGTTACCATTTTAGGTATATTTGGGTTGGCCCGAACCTGACTAACCCGAATTCAAATAGAGTCGGGTTCGAGTATGTTATTTTTTGCCCCGACTTGAATTGACTCGAACCTGACCAACCCCACCCGATTAACACCCCTACCTGCTTATATGATTATGACAAGTGAAAAAAATCAATGAACAAAACAAAGAGAGAGAAGTAGTGCATAACACATATTAAATGATTGTGTCCTAGTAAATTGTCTCCTGACCGAAAGCACACTGGTGAAGGAAAATATTATCATTATTGTTTTCCATTTTTCGGAATGACTATTTTACCCTTCAATTAATGCACTCCTTAAATTTTGTATGGTTGATTGTTAGTCTAGAAGCAGTCTCATTACCTTTGGGTATGCGTGCAACTGTGCACATTCGACAGGCTTGGGCTTGTAGGTTTTTTACCCCAAAATAAGTAGATACAATCCAAAATCAGAAAATTAATCTATCTCAAACTCTTAGCGTAATTTAGTATAAAAAGGTGATAAGCTTATCCAAACACGAACGTGTTTATTGTGTTTTAAAATGCTTGAAAAGTTAGCTGGACATGGCTTTTTGGAAAATGCACAAGTTATTTCAAATGAGCCTACCCAACCAACCCCTAAACCTTTTTTTTGACCGGTTTGACTGATGATATTTTGACCAGCAAATCCTAAGTAGTATCAAACATTAGCATTTTGTTTTTTCTGCAATATTATCATTGGATGAGTACATACATGTCATATCAGTTAAGATTTATGATTTTTATTTTGTAAAATCACGTTGTATTAGCAAATTCTTAAATGTGATCCAGAGTTTTTGGGGCCTTAAGAAGGTGTTTGGGGTTGCTTATATTTGTGCTTATAAGCAGAAGTAGATGTAGCAGCTTAAAACAAAGCACTTCAGGATATGGTGTTTGAATTCGCGTTCTTCAAAAATCTAAATTCGTTTCTTGAGGAGTAAAAAAAACAAATGTTAGGGTGTTGCGTATCTGTTTAAGGGTTTTTTTCGGTTGTATATAAGGGTAAAACGGTAATTAAAATTTCATCTTAAGAAGCACGTTTAAAAACTGAGTATTTTTTACCAAAATTATCAGATAAGAAGGACCAATTGGATTTAAAAATGTGCTTTTTGTTTTATGATAAGCATAAGCAATCCCAAACACTCTTTTAGCTTATTATTTTATCAAAATGAAATAAGCTAGGTGGAAATAACCTTATGCAAATGCATAAGCTATTTCAAATAAGCTTACCCAAACACCCCCAAATGGTAATCTCTAAACTTTTCCTGACTTGGTCATTAGCATAGTGATGATTGCTTATCTTCCAATAATTTTGTGCAGTAATATATCAGTTCATGACCTAAATGTGATTCGTTGCAAATGTAAAATCCTTGGTGATCCAAAACCATTTCCTCGTAACATGACCCCTTCAGTGAATGAATCTATACCCCCAATATCAGATGAGGATGATGTTGATCCTGATGTAAATGATGACAGAGATCATGCAGATGAACACACAACTTCAAAACAAAAGTTCTCTTCTTTTTCTCAAACTCAAAGCAGAAAACGACAACGTCAATCAAGCGATGATAAAGAAGATGAAGAAATTGATGCCTGCTTTGAAAAGTTGGAGAAACTTGGATGGGGAGAAGGCCCAATGTACGATACTGCAGTTCTGCTTTTTGGTGAAAGTTCAGGTTATAGGAAAATTTGGTTGCACTTGAAGCCCAAAAGCTGTGTGAATTGGGTTGAGAATGCTGGAAGTAAGTATGGACTATTGGGTTGATAAGATAACAGTATAGTTGCTGGTATTCTTTGAATCGCTTATGTTTATGTTTCGTCTAGAAGTTGAACCACCTAGTAAGATTTTGTGTTAGGAATGCTGCACAGAGGAAGTATGGTTCCTGTTTGTGACTCTATGGTATGCTTTTATTTTGTCTAGAAGTTATGTTTTTTTCCAAGTTAGCAATGATGCACATGCTGCTCTTAAATGTTTTCATGAAGTATGATGTGCAATGAAAACATTTGGTAGAAAACTCTCTTTTTTATTTCTGTAGTGTATTATTTAGCCTATTTAGAGAAAAAATTAGAGTTATTCAAAAAATTGATTCATGAACCAGTCAATCAGTCATCAAGACATGTATGATCTTGAACCCACAACCTCTAGGTTGATGGGGAACTCACATACCACTAGACCAAAGGCCTTGGGTTTCTAGCTCTTGCTGTTATATATGCTAGAGAATATGAGTTTAACAGGAAATCATTAAAGACCATATCCTGTTAACCGTATATTGTGATAAGTCCAATAGTTGTCATTAGTGGATAATTACAAAATAATTAGTTGTATATTTATGTTGATTAACTTGATTAGTGGGTTTACCCAATATAGATCATGTAATGTTCCTATATGTAGTCTCTCATTTGTCTGTAATCAAACACGGAAAATCATTCTCAAAAACATTCTCATTGTATATATCATTGAGTCAGCTGATTGGACATGGGGGAATGGCTCTTCTTTATCTATGTTCCGGGATTTTAACCCAAACAAGGTATTGGAAAACTATATCCCATGATAAAGATAAAAAATTAGGGACTTCTGTGAAGCTTGATTTGATCACAATTAATCCCCAAATGGTTATGTTACTATATGTAAAGGACGACTATTATTGCTTACGCTTCGCACCGAGTCTCAAAACATCTATACTTTAAGAAGATCCAACTTGCGGTTTGCACTGAATCTCAAAACATGTTTTTGTTTGTTTTCGGGTGTTTGGCTCTCCTGGGATTCCACCGCCTTTTGTAATTTTTGGGCCCTCCCAATTTGGATGGTTCCTTGTTGATATAAAATGCTTGCCTTTTTCCAAAAAAGAAGTTAGAGAAACTTGAACGGGGATCACGAGAGCCAATGTACAACACTGCAATCTTTTTTGGTGAAAATGCTGATTATAGGAATGTTTGGTTCATTGGTTGCACATGAAGCCGGAGAGTTGTGTCATTTGGGTTAAGAATGCTGGAAGTAAGTTTGAACTATTGGGTTGATTCGAAGAAAAGGCATAGCATCTGTTTTTTGGTGAATCAATGTTAAATTCATCTTGAAGGTGAACCACTTTGTAGTAAGTTTTTGTGTTAGGAATTCGGCATTTACTATTTCTAATGTTTTCGATGAAGCATGATGTGCAAAGATGAAGTTTGCTTGACTTTTGTTAATCTTTTATATCTATAACCTTATATAGCTAACTATATACTAAATTGAAGTGGAGGAGAGATCATCTACATATCAAAATGTCCTCTACATACCAAATGATCAATCCTGTATTTGAAAGAGACCAAGACCCCTGTATTTGAAAGATCTAAACCTACAATTATAGATCTAGATCATTCTGAGCATGATACTAATGAAGATGTATCAGAAAAAGACCCACTAACTTGAACACTAAAGTGTTTTTCTTAATCTGAAATTCAAAGCAACAAAACACGAAACAAAAAGGCAAATCAACCAATTCTGAGAATGACAATGAAAAAATATAAAGAAGATGATATAGGTGCTTGCATTAAAAAGTTGGACAAACTTAAAAGGGGGGGGGGGGGGGGGGGGGGGGGGGATGTTCCTCTACGATAGAAACAACCCAATACCATGTTGCAGACACGTGCACATGCACCTCACAACCAAGGTAGTAACAATTGATGAAATTTTCTAGAAAGCTTTTGTTGATTTGTTATCTTTGACATAGCTCACCATTCAATTGGATTGTAGTTGTGCCATGCTTACATTTGGCATGTGCAGCAAAAATGCTCTGATTCTGGGTCAACAAGCTGTAACAGTAAGTGATGCTTAATTAGCTACCAAAGGTTTACTCACGGGCTTCATTTCAACAATTTCAATTGGATCCATGAGGTTACACTCTGGAATGTCAACATAATGCCGGGATTATAATCTTATGAACTGGAGCTCGGCTCTGTTTACTTAGGGCTTGAACATCTAGATAGGAGCTGGAGTCAAGCCTTTTTAAGCTCCATCTCCAATATGCACAGCAGCTCCTTGTTTGCATTTATATGTTGGGACTGCAACTGCACTTCCATATTAAGTTCTTAAATGTGTTGTTTGGTATTAATGCTCCTGGGTCCAAAAGTGAATTGTGATAGTGGGACTGCCATGGTCTTGCATATGATGGTCCATTTGCTATATGCTCTTGATTAGTGCATGTAATATTCTCCTAGTTTATATTTAGTTTCATTTATTTCTTTGTTTTTTTCCATGGTCCACAATACTTAAATCAACTTGTTAATATTGTGGATGCCTTTGTTTTTAATTTGATTTGGTTTGGTTGGAATATACAGCCTAAAAAAAAAAAAAAAAAGATCGAGCTCGGGTCTCTTGATAAATGTTTGACTCTTTGAAGTCTTAACTAGCGATTATTTTTAGAGGGCCATACTTTTTCACTGCAAGAAATCAGGGCAACCCTACAAATTTTTTTTCTAGGAAATAACCAAATTTAGTACGTACATATTTTTAGAGGGCCATACTTTTTCACAATTCCGACAATTTTCCTACAGATTACAAGCACAATATCGAAGAATTTTTAAGTAAGCAAATATGAATTTATACGACTACTCAAACGAGTCTGTCATTGCATGCTATACATAAACTATGGAGACCAGATTTAGTGTTTAAAAACTATATAATCGACACATATCTTCTAAGTGACCGTTTAGTCTCGCGAGATCAATCTCATAAGTTTATGCTCGAGCACATTAACATTAAACAGCTCAACATTAAAAAAAAAAGAACACACTCATAAGTTTATTCCAACTTTTATTTTTTCAGATTTTGACATATGTGGTTTTATATTGGCCAATACGATGGCTCAATTTTGCCTTCAATTGGCCAATACTATGGCTCTATTTTGCCTTCAATTGGCCAATACTATGGCTCTATTTTGCCACGTAGGCAAAATGAAGCGCTCTTATTGGTAGAAACATGTTTTTTTTAAACACCTTGGAATGATCGTTTTCTTTTATATTATTAAAGATTTGGAGAAAGGAGGTTTCTATTTTTGTTTGGGAAATTTGAAGTCTCTGAAAATTAATGGATTATTTATTTAGTTTTGTAAACCATTTTTTATAATCATAGGTAATATGTTAAACTTAAACAATTCTAAATGATATACTTAGTAGCTTGCCATTGTACTACTTCTCGATGTTTCGTCTGCCTACGAGTGTTCTAGAAAATCTTGAGAGCATCAGAAATTTTTGTTTTTGGGTGGGAATGGGGATGGTAAAAAACTTTCTTGGGTTAAATGGAATTCGATTCTTGCTTCTTTTACGTGTCTTAAGGCAAAAAACTTGGCGTATTGGATAAATGGTGTAGGAAGGATGGTGGCTATGGGTTAAAGTTATTAAAAGTACCCAAGGGGCTTGTGGGGGTTTCGATGGTCTTTTAGGGAGGGTTGGGGGTGGGAGCGAGGGAGGGGGAAGGGGGTTTGGCATGACATTGTGAAGTGTGGTGTTGAGATTGACGGGTAGGGGTTAGATTTTACTTCTTCATGTTTGGGGATACTAGGGGACGGGAGAGATATTAGATTTTGGGAGGATAGATGGCAGATAATAGGAAGCTTTATGATAGATTTCCATATTTTATCATTTGGATAGAAGAAAAGAGGGTAGTGTAATGGAGAAGAGAACTTGAGTAAATAGCGAGTGGGTATAGGCATGGGATTGGTGTAAAAGTATTAGTGGTAGAGTATGTAGGGAATATGATGATTTAATTGATGTATTGTAAAATGTTGTTGTTTCTATTACTTGTATGGATAAATTGAGGTGGCCGCTTGATGTTTAAGGCGGTTTAAATATCAATTAAGTGGTTCATATAGTAATATTTTCAAAGCACTTAATTTAGTAAACAAGCTCTTAAGTAGCTTGACTTATTTATGCTTCTAGTTAAAATTATTGCACTTCTAATGAACAAAAAATCTTTGTTAAAACTAAAGACTTTTTGCCTATTTGTATCATGCCCCATCAACAAAGAGGTTGTGAGATCGAATTTCACTGAAGATATTTGTGAGATAGGTAGTGTGTTTGTTATTCTAAACCAAATATTAAAAAAATTACCTTTGTTAAAGAGATAACAAAAGCTCGTGCTCAGCTCCAAAAAGTTTGAATTTGGCTAGCTAGAGCTCTCCATTTACTTATTACTAAATTTAAAAAAAAAAAAAAAAAAAAAAAAAAAAAGTATTTAGCTTATATTTTAATTTTAAGCACATACAAATTCTCAAAAATTGTATTGTTCACCAAACAGTACTTCTTTTGTCGTTTTCTGAAGAAAAAAAATAGTCCTTGTTGTTTGCAAATTTCGTCCTTGATGACTAACAGTTTTGCATAAACTTACAGAAATAGCCCCTAGTGTTACCTGTCAGCTCAAAGATCATCCCAAGACTTTTGTCGTATTGCATATTTACAAAATAGTCCTTTTCCTTTCAAATTTCATAGTTTAACAAAATTTTATAGAAATACTCCATGTTGTTAACTGCCACTGGAAAAATCATCCCTGAATTTTTTTAAATTAAAATTTACACAAATAGTCCTTTTATTTCATCTTCCTTTAAAAGATTCGTCCTTAACGACCAACCATGCAAAAAAAAATTACACAAATGGTTCCCGTATGTTACCTAACATTACAAAAATCATCCATAAGTTTTATTTTTTAGAGAAACCAAAAATTTTCATAACCAATCCCTACGTTTTAGTTGAAATTATGTAATTCGTCTCTAGAGACCATCCATGTAACGAAAATTAACGTAAAACCCCGCGCCCTGCAGCAGAGCGATGTTAAAAAAAATCCTCGTTATTTACATACAAGCCCTTGAAATATATATTACATAGATATCACATAAAAGCTAAAAAAACTCGACAATAACCCGAATCGAGCGTACGTAATCTTGAGCTCGACTCGTTTATGCCTCGAGATCTCATCTCATAAAAAGAGAAATACAATGGTTTGTTGTAGCAACTTGATTCGCCTCAAACAGTCAACTAAGTTTACCAGGTGATGGTCAACCAAGTCAAACGTCTAAAACAAATGCTTCCGAGGAATACAGTGTTTTCCCGGGTCGTAAGTCCCAACGAGGTGTGCGATGTGATATTATAAACGAATCTGTGATCAGTGAATGTGAACAGGAAAGATATAAAGTGTGTGTGTGTGATTATCTAGGGTTTTAAAACTTAAAATAACTTAGGTAAGCTAATGGAATGATTACGTGAAAGCTAGGTATTAAAAACGTACACCAATTTAAAATCAGACGCGACTGCGTACTGAGAAAAAGGTGAGTTATAAGAAAAATAAACTACAAGGGTTAAAAATGAAAATCTTATAAACTTAAACTTAAAATAAAGTTAAATTAAAAAGAAAAATATTTTTAAGATTATTTTATTATTTATTATTAATTATCTAAATAAAAACTATTTAACTATTTAATTAGAAAATTATAAATACTACAAATTAAACTAAAAACTTATAAAAATATTTTCTAAACCTAAAATAGAACTTGAAGAAAGTATAAAAAATAAAAATAAATGTTTTTGTCTTTTTGTGAATTTCTTATTAATTAAAAACTATTTATATTATTTAATCTATTTAAACTAATTTAAATTACAAATAGTATTAAACTAACTTAGAAAATTATGAAAAATTTTATAAAACTAATTAACCATCATGGGAATCCTAAAAAATTATAAAAACTTTATTTTATATATTTTTAAACTAGTAAACTAATTATTATTCTATTTATTAATTAATATCTAATTAAACTATTTAAATTATGAAAACTATTAAATGAACAGTAAAAATTCTATAAAAATTACTAAAATTGTATTATAACTTATAAAAGCTAAGAAAAATATAAAATATAGGTGTTACTATATAAAAACTAATTATGCTAATTAGAATTTATTTATTGATTAATTATTAATAAAACTTTTATTAATTCTAATAAATATCAAATGACAATATAAAAATCTAAGAAAATTATTAAAAATACTTTAACCTATAAAGAAATTAATAAAAATATAAAAACACAGATTACTTAATAAAAATATAAAAATGAAAATTAAAATTAGATTAAATTAAATAGAAACTATCACTTATTTTTATATTGTTTTTCTTGGATTTTTCTTTTACAAAACTATGTTATACATAAAAACAACTAACTTTAATAAAAACAAATATTTTAGAACTTAATAATAAGCTAGTAATAAGCTATAATCCTAGACAGTTGACTTTAGTTGACTTTGATGAGAAATAAGCTCAAATGAGCTTATGTGGGACCCACTTAGGATATTTCTGGTACTAATAAGTTATTTGGACTAGTAAAAGCTTAATTTGATCAAATAAGCTCAGTAGATAAGCTTGTAACTCAAAATAAGCTAATCCAAAATTTCAAAAGCAACACAGAAGAGGGACAGACTTGAGAGCTTATTCTTGGTGGGGTCCACTGAGGTACAGGTCAAACCTATGGTCAATCTAGGATCTCTACTAGGAGGGGGGTTGTATGGAACTGATTTGGACAGGTGGGGCCCACTGTGGTGGTCACAAAACCACCACAAAGTTGTGGTGGTGGCCTGATTAACTGCTGCACAGGTTACTAACAAGGTCCAAATAATCTAGATTCTAATAAGCTTAAGTCCCAACTAAACCTAGGTCTGAGTAGATGGGTTGTTAAGCTGAAAAATAAGCTAAAAGACAAGGTGTGGGGTCCACTGAGTTAGACTCAGTGAGCCAAAGAAAATGGGTGAGTTGGTTGAGGTCTGTGGTGCAGGGCATATGCACAGGCCTGCAGCTACTTTGAGCTTAACTAATAAGCTACAACAAAAATCACAAAAATAAGCTCTATATAGATTTCTAAAGATTAGCTACCCTAATTTATCCACAAGAAATTTTAGCTTCTAAATCCAACTACAAAAATCACAATAATTCCTACAATTATTGGAATTTCTGCAAAAGATTGAAATTTGACTTTGAGTAAAACTTACCTAGTTTGACTTTTGTGACTTTCTAGTGATCCCTACAGATTATATAAGTTATATTAAGCTAATGTAAGATTAGAATAAGTTATATGAATAACTTATAAGCTATTATGATTGATTCTAGAACCTAAATCCCTCACAGTTAACTGTGAGGGTAATTATTCTAAGATTTTGACTTTTAACTAATTACCACTAGGTTTTAAGTCTTACTAAACCTAAATGAGTCTTAATCCAACTGAGGTGACCACTTTCTACTACAGATCCTAACTAGAACTTAGAAGGTAAGCTACAACCAAACACCCCTAGAAAGACAGTTATGAAGGTCTAGGGAGCAAAACAAGGATTTATCCAAGGAAATCTCTAAGTTAACTTATAATTACCTTAAATAAGCATGTATGAGTAGAATTAGACAGCAAGCAACAACATTGGGCACTTAACACAGATTATGCAAGGAATAAAAAAATTGCTTACAAGGCTTGTCCAAGCTGAATACACACAAACTAGTACCCAAGAACACCTTAACAGCTTACCACTAAGCTTCTAACCCCACAGCAATCCATGGTGATCTCTGCTACAGACTTCTTCTCTTCTTCTTCTCTTTTTTTTATTTTCTTTCTATTTTTCTAGAATTTTTGAGTATTTTTCTTTTTCTATTCTAAACTGAGATTTAAAACTTCTAAAAACTTAAATAAGCTTTGTCAGAGCATATATTAGCTTATGAGATGCTTTTACAACAACAAATAACAACATACAAGCTTATGGCGATTTTTGAGAAATTGAGAAATTCAAAAACTGAGATACTGAGCTGAAACTTAAAATTAACTTGAATTAAAGATTTAAACACATGAGATTACTGATACAAGCTTACTTTAATTGAAAATTACAACTGATAATGTGAATTACAATTCCTACGACCTAATTAAACTAAACCTAATCTAATCCTCTTCTCCTCTGCTTCATTCCTTCTTTATAGAGACTTTTGAGGATTCCCACATGCTTCTGACACTATCCCGCCAATTTGTAGCCATTGATATGGTCAAATTAATCCCAGCCGTTCAATTTACCTTTTTGGCGGGAAAAGCTGTTTTGACAGCTTGGTTGCGTGAGAGGGTTTTAGGGAGCATTTAATGGGGGTTGGAGGGTTGTGGTGAGGTGGTGGGATAGTGGGTGAGAGGTGGCAGGCCAGGTGTAGGGTGGTATTGGTTGCAGAGGTGGTGTGTGGTGGTTTTGGTTTTGGGAGGGAAAAGGAGGTACGGGGTGGTATTGGTTTTTAGGGGTGTTGACCGGGTTGACCAAATGGGGGTGGACTGGGCTGTTTAACTTTGGGCCTAGGAATAGTGGGTGGGCTGTTTAGGTTGGGTAGTAGATTAGGATTTGGTGAATTTATTAGTTAGGGTCCGGATTGGTTTAAATAATACACAAGGACCAAAAATGTAATTTGAACAAAGTTTGGGGGGCTGTTGTGTAACTTCCCATATGTAATCACAAGGACCTAACTTGACAAGTGTGAATAGTAAAAAGGGTATATTTGATTTTTTCATTATTTAAAATACCCGGGGACTATTCTTGTCAATTTTTAAACTTCAGGGACCACTTTTGTAATTTTGTTAAAATTTCCACCCAAGGACCAATTGTGATACTTTGTGAATTCCCAAGGGCCCTTAATGATAATTTTCCCATTTTGAGCACCCAGGGACTAAAACTGTCATTATTTGAAAGTCCAGGGACCAAAACTGACAAACTGCCAAACTTGAGGGACCAATTATGTAAATTCACCAAACTTCATACCAAGGACCATTCCTGCAGAAGATTATTAGTATAAGGACCAAAATTGCTTTTCTCAAAGTTTTTACATCCCAGGGACTATTTCTGACAATTTCCAAAGTTGAGGGACTAAACTTGTAATTTTATGAAACTTTGCACCAAAGGACTAAATATGTAACTTTATGATTAAAAAGGACCTTTGATGACTTTTTCATGTTTTTAGAATTACCAGGGACTAGTTTTGACAATTTATGAAACTTGAGGGACTGAAACTGCCAATTATGCAAACTTTGTACGTTTTTAATCTGTTTTTGCATATTTTGCATTTGAAACATATAAAACACACCTTTAAGATATTTTAAGTATTTTGATACATATTTGAGTGTTTTTGTATGTTTTGGCAGCTCAGATTAGTATAAAATGATGAGTATTTAGACACTCATCAATCCCCCACACTAAACTATTGCTAGTCCCTAGCAATCTATTGAGAAAAACTTAATGGATTTGAAAAACTCTTTACCAAAAGCCATCACTTCTGGAGTAGCCAGGTGTAAGAACTGTGGCACACCTGATAACCGTGTGATTTTGAGCAAATCACCAGCTGTCAACGGATTTGATTAGTCTTTACCAAAAGCCGTTTGCTTCTGGACTAGCCAACTCTTGATGGAATAGTCAACATCTTGGTGAGCTGATTACCAATTATGGATTTTCCACAGCCTTTACCACAAGCCATAATCTTGCGGGCTAGCCAACTCATTAGCTTTTGAGGATAATGGGGAGTTGAGGAACCATACAATTTTTGGCAAATTGCAAGCCATAAACGGGTTTGAGTTATCTTTACCAAGAACCGTTTGCTCCTGGATTAGCCAATCCTGTTGTGGGTTAGACATGGAGGATTGATACCATTTATTGCGTTCTAAGTGAGAAAAAATTTTAAAATTTGGGCTAAAATGGGGGTTTTTGATGAAACATGTGTTTAAATTCGTTAGAATAACGAATCTCCCCCCACACTTAGAACTGAATATTGTCCTCAATATTCAAAGCACCGGGTGTTAAACCGAACTTAGAACGTAAAAGGAAAACATTACATAGCCTTTATTTAAGATGTATATACATACAATTATTATTTTTTTAGATAAAACTTCTTAAATAGAAGCTATCACTATATGTACATTTTTTTTTTTTTTTTTTTTTGAGATATATACAACATGTGGGGCATCTCCCCCACACTAGGGTGTTACACACGGGTGAAAACCCATGTTTGTGCTAATGTTTTTTATTCCCGAGTCACTAACTTGACTCGACCCCGAATTCATTTGTCCATGGGGAAGCAAGTGGAAGAGACAATCTCATCGGACTTTCATTCAAGACGTTTGGATAAACATTTGAAGCACGTGAAAGTTCCACACCGATGAGATAAGTAACCGGCTCATAATTTATAAATGAGAATGCCGGGATCAAAGATAGTGTCTTCATTCCCGAAGGAGTGAAGAATAGGAGAAATCACCTGGTAGGTGAAGGAAAGTAGGGAGATCTGAATAGCAATTAAGATAAGAACTTCCTCCTCAAGAAATGCATATTCAAGTGGAAGAGGCAAGTCCTTAAGCTTGATCTCAGGAAATTTATCAGTTTCCTCAACTGATTTGATTTCCTTATTATGAAGTTGTGGAAGAGGGGGAAATGGATCTTCGTTTAACAAACTTTCTAGAAAAAGAATGTCCCCCTCGGGATCAAGATAATTATCATCAACTTCGTATGAAATTGAACTATCTTCAGTCATAAAAGCTTCGAATTCGTCCAAATCATTTTCACTTTCCGGAGGAAGTGGTTTGATCTGAGCGAGTTCAAACGCAGGATCATGAGTAGGTAAGAATTTTAACTCTCTCAAATCCGCTTCAAAGTCAAAGACTTCATTTTCATCCCTTAGTGGGATGGGATCCATATGAGAGAGTTCATTAGCGAATTCTTCAAAAAGATAGTCATCATAAGACTCGGGAAGTGATGCATCAACAAATTCGATGTCTCCATAAGATAAACAATCATTACTGGAATCAGAGACAGTCTCAATTTGTTCATTTAGATTATCAGGGTGGGTAGGAATATCACACATATGATCAAGAATTCCCTGTGACTCTCTTGGGATTGGGACAAGGTTCTCAACACTAGACTTTATGAATTCGTCCGATTCCTTTGCAGGAATTGTGTCAAGATGCTCGTCCCCCATGTTCAGAGAGTGAGTGGGAACCTCGGGTGTGATAACATCATACAGAGGGAGCTGAGAAGGACTAGCAGTAATGGAGTCTACAAGTTCCATTATTTCTACTGCTGGTGATTCAGTTATATTCTTTTCTCCCTGCATATCCATGGAAGGAGTCTCAACTGATGAACATGATATGGTATCATCACTTTCATCATCTTCATCGAGAAAAGCAGCATATTGAAATTTGGCACGTGTTATAGCTGCTTGTTCTAAGACTAGTAATTCTTCCATGCTTCTTTCATCTCTAGCAGCATGTTTTTCAGCAAGTAATTCCGTGATAGATTTATCACGAGAATATTGAGTGAGTGGAGACTGTGGGGGTGTGAATGTGTCAAAACCGGATGTATTAGAACTAGAACAATGTTCAGGTTTATAATACGGTTGACATTTAAAATCATCATGAGGACCCCCACAATATACACAAGAAGAACTTGGTGCATTGTGAAACGACATATTAGCTAACTCCTCCTTAATGTTTTTAAGTTTCTCAAGAACCTCTAGACAAGGGTCTTGCTGGATGTGAGGAGTTGCTTGGTTTATTTGGTACTGTGGAGGTGGGTCTTGAAACGAATAGTCATAATTGTTACAAGGAAATGGATTCCTTGTTTGACAATCAGAGCTAAAGTGTGGACCTCCACAGTACTCACAACAGTTGAACTGATGTGGTTGTGAGTCGTATGTGTTTAAGTCATAATTGTTATTAGGAACCTGTTCATAGACAAACTGATTCCTAATTTGACAATCAGAACTGTAGTGTGAACCACCACAATACTCACAACAGTTAAACTGTTGAGTCTGGATTGGTGTATTTTGATACGAAGCATCATTGAGATTTGGATAATATGATTCTTGCTCGCATGAATGTGATGGGTAGTTTGAAAAATTTGAGGAGTCGTTGAATGAGTTTTGATTAGGATCATAAGCAAATGAATTACTTGATCCACAAAACAAACAACTCCCGTTTTGGATATCATTACCACATTGTACACATGTACACCAATGACATGGAAAACCGAAAAGTGGCTCACCACAACCGACACAAGGAACAAAATCTGGAGGCGGGACAAGTGGTGTGCTCTGAGAGCTAGGAATTTCCACCACTTCCGTTATGGTCTCGGGTTTTGGTTCTTGATAAATGTGAAGGTTAGGCAAATCGTTCTTTTCAGTAATTGCCCTAAGCTCATTACGTTTGCTTGACAAACTTTTAACCGTAAACCGTGAAAGATCAGGATTGATTTTTGAAGGTTTAGGAGCATTTGTGAGCTCAGGTTTTTGGACAACCGTGGTTTGGACGTATTTAGCACCTCCATCGTCAGAGGAAGGTACAAGGTCCTTTGTCACCCCGGTTTCTCGTTCCATTTCCCTCACTGGAGAGGGAATATGAATCGATGGTCTATCATAATCAACATGACATCTCGATATTTTGGACAAGGCCACAAGTTTTTCAACTTGGCTTTTACAGGCCCTTTGTTTAAAGAAATCATCATCGAGAGATGCCATTAGAATTAATTATGAGATAAGTGGAAGAATGTAGAATCAAAGGGTTTTGGGGATGAGAAATGAAGAATCAAATAGGTAAGGGTGTAAAGGTGAATATTTTTGGGTTTTGTTTTATAGAAATATGGATAAAAGATGGTAAATATACAATGGATGTGTATTCAGGTTTACTAATACGCAAAATCGTTTAGAATAAGCGCACAACCTCCCCGGCAGCGGCGCCAAATTTTGATTCGCCTCAAACAGTCAACTAAGTTTACCAGGTGATGGTCAACCAAGTCAAACGTCTAAAACAAATGCTTCCGAGGAATACAGTGTTTTCCCGGGTCGTAAGTCCCAACGAGGTGTGCGATGTGATATTATAAACGAATCTGTGATCAGTGAATGTGAACAGGAAAGATATAAAGTGTGTGTGTGTGATTATCTAGGGTTTTAAAACTTAAAATAACTTAGGTAAGCTAATGGAATGATTACGTGAAAGCTAGGTATTAAAAACGTACACCAATTTAAAATCAGACGCGACTGCGTACTGAGAAAAAGGTGAGTTATAAGAAAAATAAACTACAAGGGTTAAAAATGAAAATCTTATAAACTTAAACTTAAAATAAAGTTAAATTAAAAAGAAAAATATTTTTAAGATTATTTTATTATTTATTATTTATTATTAATTATCTAAATAAAAACTATTTAACTATTTAATTAGAAAATTATAAATACTACAAATTAAACTAAAAACTTATAAAAATATTTTCTAAACCTAAAATAGAACTTGAAGAAAGTATAAAAAATAAAAATAAATGTTTTTGTCTTTTTGTGAATTTCTTATTAATTAAAAACTATTTATATTATTTAAACTATTTAAACTAATTTAAATTACAAATAGTATTAAACTAACTTAGAAAATTATGAAAAATTTTATAAAACTAATTAACCATCATGGGAATCCTAAAAAATTATAAAAACTTTATTTTATATATTTTTAAACTAGTAAACTAATTATTATTCTATTTATTAATTAATATCTAATTAAACTATTTAAATTATGAAAACTATTAAATGAACAGTAAAAATTCTATAAAAATTACTAAAATTGTATTATAACTTATAAAAGCTAAGAAAAATATAAAATATAGGTGTTACTATATAAAAACTAATTATGCTAATTAGAATTTATTTATTGATTAATTATTAATAAAACTTTTATTAATTCTAATAAATATCAAATGACAATATAAAAATCTAAGAAAATTATTAAAAATACTTTAACCTATAAAGAAATTAATAAAAATATAAAAACACAGATTACTTAATAAAAATATAAAAATGAAAATTAAAATTAGATTAAATTAAATAGAAACTATCACTTATTTTTATATTGTTTTTCTTGGATTTTTCTTTTACAAAACTATGTTATACATAAAAACAACTAACTTTAATAAAAACAAATATTTTAGAACTTAATAATAAGCTAGTAATAAGCTATAATCCTAGACAGTTGACTTTAGTTGACTTTGATGAGAAATAAGCTCAAATGAGCTTATGTGGGACCCACTTAGGATATTTCTGGTACTAATAAGTTATTTGGACTAGTAAAAGCTTAATTTGATCAAATAAGCTCAGTAGATGAGCTTGTAACTCAAAATAAGCTAATCCAAAATTTCAAAAGCAACACAGAAGAGGGACAGACTTGAGAGCTTATTCTTGGTGGGGTCCACTGAGGTACAGGTCAAACCTATGGTCAATCTAGGATCTCTACTAGGAGGGGGGTTGTATGGAACTGATTTGGACAGGTGGGGCCCACTGTGGTGGTCACAAAACCACCACAAAGTTGTGGTGGTGGCCTGATTAACTGCTGCACAGGTTACTAACAAGGTCCAAATAATCTAGATTCTAATAAGCTTAAGTCCCAACTAAACCTAGGTCTGAGTAGATGGGTTGTTAAGCTGAAAAATAAGCTAAAAGACAAGGTGTGGGGTCCAATGAGTTAGACTCAGTGAGCCAAAGAAAATGGGTGAGTTGGTTGAGGTCTGTGGTGCAGGGCATATGCACAGGCCTGCAGCTACTTTGAGCTTAACTAATAAGCTACAACAAAAATCACAAAAATAAGCTCTATATAGATTTCTAAAGATTAGCTACCCTAATTTATCCACAAGAAATTTTAGCTTCTAAATCCAACTACAAAAATCACAATAATTCCTACAATTATTGGAATTTCTGCAAAAGATTGAAATTTGACTTTGAGTAAAACTTACCTAGTTTGACTTTTGTGACTTTCTAGTGATCCCTACAGATTATATAAGTTATATTAAGCTAATGTAAGATTAGAATAAGTTATATGAATAACTTATAAGCTATTATGATTGATTCTAGAACCTAAATCCCTCACAGTTAACTGTGAGGGTAATTATTCTAAGATTTTGACTTTTAACTAATTACCACTAGGTTTTAAGTCTTACTAAACCTAAATGAGTCTTAATCCAACTGAGGTGACCACTTTCTACTACAGATCCTAACTAGAACTTAGAAGGTAAGCTACAACCAAACACCCCTAGAAAGACAGTTATGAAGGTCTAGGGAGCAAAACAAGGATTTATCCAAGGAAATCTCTAAGTTAACTTATAATTACCTTAAATAAGCATGTATGAGTAGAATTAGACAGCAAGCAACAACATTGGGCACTTAACACAGATTATGCAAGGAATAAAAAAATTGCTTACAAGGCTTGTCCAAGCTGAATACACACAAACTAGTACCCAAGAACACCTTAACAGCTTACCACTAAGCTTCTAACCCCACAGCAATCCATGGTGATCTCTGCTACAGACTTCTTCTCTTCTTCTTCTCTTTTTTTTATTTTCTTTCTATTTTTCTAGAATTTTTGAGTATTTTTCTTTTTCTATTCTAAACTGAGATTTAAAACTTCTAAAAACTTAAATAAGCTTTGTCAGAGCATATATTAGCTTATGAGATGCTTTTACAACAACAAATAACAACATACAAGCTTATGGCGATTTTTGAGAAATTGAGAAATTCAAAAACTGAGATACTGAGCTGAAACTTAAAATTAACTTGAATTAAAGATTTAAACACATGAGATTACTGATACAAGCTTACTTTAATTGAAAATTACAACTGATAATGTGAATTACAATTCCTACGACCTAATTAAACTAAACCTAATCTAATCCTCTTCTCCTCTGCTTCATTCCTTCTTTATAGAGACTTTTGAGGATTCCCACATGCTTCTGACACTATCCCGCCAATTTGTAGCCATTGATATGGTCAAATTAATCCCAGCCGTTCAATTTACCTTTTTGGCGGGAAAAGCTGTTTTGACAGCTTGGTTGCGTGAGAGGGTTTTAGGGAGCATTTAATGGGGGTTGGAGGGTTGTGGTGAGGTGGTGGGATAGTGGGTGAGAGGTGGCAGGCCAGGTGTAGGGTGGTATTGGTTGCAGAGGTGGTGTGTGGTGGTTTTGGTTTTGGGAGGGAAAAGGAGGTACGGGGTGGTATTGGTTTTTAGGGGTGTTGACCGGGTTGACCAAATGGGGGTGGACTGGGCTGTTTAACTTTGGGCCTAGGAATAGTGGGTGGGCTGTTTAGGTTGGGTAGTAGATTAGGATTTGGTGAATTTATTAGTTAGGGTCCGGATTGGTTTAAATAATACACAAGGACCAAAAATGTAATTTGAACAAAGTTTGGGGGGCTGTTGTGTAACTTCCCATATGTAATCACAAGGACCTAACTTGACAAGTGTGAATAGTAAAAAGGGTATATTTGATTTTTTCATTATTTAAAATACCCGGGGACTATTCTTGTCAATTTTTAAACTTCAGGGACCACTTTTGTAATTTTGTTAAAATTTCCACCCAAGGACCAATTGTGATACTTTGTGAATTCCCAAGGGCCCTTAATGATAATTTTCCCATTTTGAGCACCCAGGGACTAAAACTGTCATTATTTGAAAGTCCAGGGACCAAAACTGACAAACTGCCAAACTTGAGGGACCAATTATGTAAATTCACCAAACTTCATACCAAGGACCATTCCTGCAGAAGATTATTAGTATAAGGACCAAAATTGCTTTTCTCAAAGTTTTTACATCCCAGGGACTATTTCTGACAATTTCCAAAGTTGAGGGACTAAACTTGTAATTTTATGAAACTTTGCACCAAAGGACTAAATATGTAACTTTATGATTAAAAAGGACCTTTGATGACTTTTTCATGTTTTTAGAATTACCAGGGACTAGTTTTGACAATTTATGAAACTTGAGGGACTGAAACTGCCAATTATGCAAACTTTGTACGTTTTTAATCTGTTTTTGCATATTTTGCATTTGAAACATATAAAACACACATTTAAGATATTTTAAGTATTTTGATACATATTTGAGTGTTTTTGTATGTTTTGGCAGCTCAGATTAGTATAAAATGATGAGTATTTAGACACTCATCACAACTCTACATAGAATAGGTAGTCAAAAGTAACTTGACATTTTGGCACATCTCCGTCACTCTTTTCATTTCCCTTACTCTTTTATTTCCATCACTTTTTCAGTTTATTTTCTAGGGCTTGTTTAAAAATAATAATAATAATAATAATAATAATAATAATAATAATAATAATAATAATAATAATAATAAATTAAATTACACATAAACAAAATAATGGTTTATAAATGTACGAGAGAGTGTTTATGTACTTGATGGGAGAATTTTTTTGCCCTTCTAGGCTTCTATACTTAACTAGACGAGAACCTGTGCATAGCAACAGAATTTTATTGCGATAAATAGTTTTAGTGATAAAAAAATTTTATGGTTTATAAACAAAAAATAATAAAAGTTTGAGGATTTGGCGATTAAACATAATGTTTTGAAGCCCAGTTCGACCCAGACTGTTCAACTGGTTGAATCGTTCTGGTTGAAAAAACGGGTCAAATTAAACCAGGTCAACCATCCAGGTTTGAAGCGACCCGGGTCAACTCGGTTTTCGATGTTTATTAATAGTTTCCACCTTTGCATATGCTTTCCGAAAATAGTATAAGGACGTTGAATCGTTCCGGTCGAAAAAACGGGTCAAATTAAACCAGGTAAACCCTTTCGGTTTGAAGCTACCCAGGTCAACCCGTTTTCGATGTGTTATAGTGTGTTAATATGCTTTCCCAAAATAGTGTAATGACTTCCAAAAATACTTTAAGTTTTTTTTACTTTTCACTTTTTTGTTTTATTTATATATAGTATAGAACTATAGATATAGATTAGGATTATACATTCAATCTCATCTGTTGATTTTAAATTGGTAAAAAACTTCTTACCTTTTTATGAAAAAAAAACCCTATATATTTATTTTAACTCTCCCCTGTTTTCAAAAACCCCCCAAATTAAATCAGCGACACAATTATCTCATATCACCAAACGATCAATTTCAGAATAATGGATGTAAATCTTACTTCAGGAGCAATATCGAAGATAGTGAACGGTAAATGTACAGAGAATGATTTGAAACCCGTGCTTCAAGTGCTTAAAATTGATAGTCGGACATATACTATAGATAACAAGCAATGGTACTTTGTTTGGTTATCTGATGGTTCTTTTAAGGAGTATGTTGCTATTACTTATGAGATTCCTATGCCAAACAAGTTGCAGAAAGGTTCCATTGTTCAATTGACTAAGTTCCAGTTGACCAAGATTTTTAATACTAGTAAAAGGTATGTGTTGTATTTATATCTTTAATTGATCGACTAGGTTTTGGAAAAAAAAATTGATTGTTAAAACATGTGGCCCTCCAAATAAAGACACAACTTGCGGTAGGATATAAATCCGGGACATCTTACGTAGTAACCTTTTTCTTTAACTTTCTTTAACTTAAAACATGTAGCACATGTAGCACCATTGGTATATACTTGCGGTAGGATAAATTTGGGTGTTGTGTGCAGGTATATACTTGTTTGTGACCTTACTTTGCTTCGTACCACATGTAGCACCATTGGTGATCCAAAGCCACTCCATATGGAAACCTTTTTAGTTGTAAGATCTACACCCACAACTCCACATTCGAATGTAGAAGAACCCCCAACTTCCATACAAAATCCATCGACTACAACACGAAAGTGTTCATCTCATTCTCCAACTCAAAACAAAAAACAAAAACTTCAATCAAACGATGATGCCATCTCCGTATCTGGAAAAGATATCTCTGATGTTATGAAAATGATGGCGGAGATAAGTAATGACGTTCGTGTGTTATATAAAAAGGTGGAGAAACTTGATGAAGATGTTTCTAAAATGACGATAATGATGATGGAGAAAAATAGAGAAGATGATGTTGGTGCTTCCTTTAAAAAGTTGGAGACACTTAAAGAAGATGTTTCTAAATTGACGAGAATGATGATGGAGAAAAATAAAGAAGATGATATGGGTGCTTGCATTGAAAAGTTGGATAAAATGGGATGGGGAGCAGAAGAACCAATATATGACACTGCACTTTTGTTGTTTCTAAAAGGTGCCGATTACAGGAAACTTTGGTTGCACTTGAAGCCCGAGTGTTGTGGGAAGTGGGTAAAAATTGCTGGAAGTATATTTGGCTTACTGGATTGAGGAAATTAAAAGGTAAAGTTTATGTCATCTGGTTATGTTTTTGTTTGGTCTAGAATCTGTTTTATTTAGAAGGTAGGTGAACCACGTTGTTATCTTTTTGGGTTAGGAATGCTGTGTAGAACAATTAATATATGTTTGCATGAAGTACAACGTGCAACGCTAACTTTTTGGTAAAAAGCTTTTTTCTGTCGTTATGCAATCAACTTCAATGCCACATCAGCAGTTCGATTGCTGTTATATGGGTGAACTTATAAGCATGGACTGCAACATTGTTTTGGATTTTGTTGATGTGTTTTCTGGTTTCGCCCTATTTTCCTTATTCCTTAAACTCATTTTGGATAGATGTTCGGGGGTTGTGTCACCAGAGCAGATTAATGAGAGACTACATCCCAAGTAAATGTTGAAACATTAAGGGCTTCTGTGGACCAAAAAATGAAACTAGGGTCATGTTGTAGAATGAGCATATCAATCGCTTGGGGTCTTAATATAGATTCTGATCATATCTGTTCGAGTGACACAAAAATCTCGACAATCAAATCTATTATATTCGATTATCAAATTCATAGAGAAATAAGAAAAGTTATAACAAGAATCTCAATTTGCATAAGGCTCAAAACGGTTGATCAGAGCTCAATTCGAGCCAGCTCGTTTTTATGCTCGAACTCTAACTTTAATAGAAGTTGAGCTCGAGTTGCTTGATAAAAGTTAGATTCTTTGAGTCTTGATTAGCGGTTTTTTAATGTGCCAGGCGTTGTGGGTGTCCCATTGGGGTTTTAAATTTGCTTGTCAACAACAATATATTCAAATGATCAAAAGATACATGATTTGGGGTCTTTTCCTGATACTAACTGAGTTATCAAAATTAACACAGGAATGGCACTTTTGGTCCCTGTATTGTTAGAGAGAAAATACAAATGAGTCCCTGAACTTTTGCTTTTTGTTTTCTGTTGAAAGTGCTGATTATAGGAAACGTTGGTTGCATTTGAAGCCGGAAAGTTAGTGGGAAATGGGTTAAGAATGCTGGAAGTAAGTTTGGAATATTGGGTTGATTAATAGAAACGGTATATTATCTGTTATATATTTTGCTGTTCTTAAAATCTTTTCATGATGTATAATGTGCAATGATCAAATTCACTTGAATGTTTTTCTGTTTCACATCTTTAGTATATTATATAGCTAGCTTACTTTAGAAGGAAGAAAAAACAAAATTATTCAACAATCCGGTTCATGAATCAGCAACCATGACATCAAGACTTGCATGATCCTGATGTAAATTCTATTTGGAGGAATGATAGATTGTGTCACTCGGAAAGCTTAATGAAAGACTCTATCCCAATTTAAAGGTGAAACACCGGGCATCTAAGAAGCTTTGATTGGATCGCAATTAAACCCCAAATGGTTAATGTTTTTTCATGTGAGCAGAAGAATGGAATTAGGGTCATGTTGTAGCATGGGAATATGAATGGTCCGAGTCTTGATATAGATGGCCGGAGATGGACATGGGCAACATGGGCCACTGCCCAGGGCCCATTATTTGGAGGGGCACCAAAATTGTAAAAACCCAACTGGTATATACATTGGATTTAAAGCCCAATAAGTACCCCTCAAACAAGAAAAGGAAAAAAAAAAAAAAAAAAAAAAAAAAAAAAAAAAAAAAAAAAAAAAAAAACGATGCATAAGAGATCGAGGGCCTTTTATAACTTTTTTGAATATTTATAACTTTTTTTTAGCATCGATTAGTATATTTTGATATTTTTAACTTTATTTTTGGTATCAATAATGGTTGTTTTACTCGCATATTTTTTTTTATAAGAGGGTCTTATTTTAGTTACCGCCCAGGGCACCCAAAATCCCCAGGACGGCCAGATCTGATCATATCCGATCCATTTATACGACCTAATGGGTAAAGAAAAATGATAGTCAAATTTATTTTATTTGATGATAGACGAATTCTGATAAAGTAATTTGTGAAACTTACAACAGAATTCTACCATAAGATAAAACAAATTTTTATAAAAGGGTTGAAAGTTGAAACGGCTGATATGAGCTCAATGTTGAGCTTTTATTAGCTTAACCTGGACTAAAACTTGATATAAGCTTGAGCTTGAGTTGCTTGATAAAATTACGATGCCTTGGAGTCTTAGTTAGGGTTTTTTATAACCAGACATGCGTTGTCGTTTGTTGTCAACAGTTTCGAAGTTTGGAATAAAAATCTGGCTTATGTGACTACTCAAATTAGTCTGTCTGGTCATGTTACATAAACAAGGAAATTCAAATCTACTTCTATTATAGACACTATTGCACGAATAGTTATTTGTTTAGTTCTAAAAACTCATTTATTGCACGAACAGCTATTGTCAATTTAGTTCTAAAAGCTCATTTGTCTCTTAAGCAGCATGCTCAAGCTTGTCTATTAAATAATCTCACTATCTTGGCTCACTCGCACCTAGTTGACATCAACTTACACTCTTCGTTGACATCATTGTACCAACTAGCAGTTTTCTAGTGAGTTGCTCTTGCTCCTCTCCTTTTAGTTGATTCGTTCGTGTTCAGTGCGCAAGTATCGATTCATAAGGAAGTGGACATGGATGGAAAATAGAAAGAAATAATTTTTCATCTAGACATATGCCTTTTTTTTTTTTGGGGGGGGGGGGGGGGGGGGGGGGGGGGTTAATAGCTTAATATAAAATAAGATAGAATGATAAGTAGCATTTAATAAAAAAAACAAGATATTAAATTTCCTTTGAAAAACGAGTTTTCAATCCTCGACATTTAACGCTCGTAAACACTTTCAAACGCCTCAAGCCAAACATAACCATAGAGCATCTCCAATGTGGACTAAATTTCAATTTTACAATAAATTTGGTCAAAAAAAAAAAAAAAAAAAAACCCTCTTCCAATGAGTGTACACAAAATTAGGTTTGATAAACGACTATATTAAAATTACACCAAATTTGATGTAAAAATTCATAACACCAATTTTTAAAATATTGTAGCTTATACTCTTTAAACTATTTATTCATATTTTATATCCCTATGTCATGTTTAACTTGTTTCTATGATTTTTTACTGTAGAATGAATCTCGTGTAACAATATTTGAAATATTCTTAATTTTTATTAATTGAACATGGTGCATGTAACACATTTGCAAAAAATAAATAAATAAATAAGAATAAATAAATAAATAAATAAAAGGATACGAGGATAGCTTGAGAAAATACAAGGGTAATTAAACAACACATCGGCACTTGAACCAAAAAAAACTTTTCATTTCCCTCACTTCTTATTTTAATTTTCAAGGGCTTGTTATAGAATCCCCCAAATTAAATCACCACAAATTCACACTTTACACGAACAAAACCATGGTTGCAAATCTTACTTCAGGAGCAATAAGGAAGATATCGACTGGCAAATGCACAGTAAATAATATAAAGCCTGTGGTTCAAGTGACATATATTCATAATCGTCCAGCAATTAGTGATGACGAGCAATGGTACTGGGTTATGTTATCTGATGGTTCTTTTTACCAGAATGGTGGTATTCGCGTTGAGGCGGTTAGACTAAATCAGTTGCAGATAGGTTCCATTGTTCAACTGAATGACTTTGCTAGTTATACCATCCGTAAAATCACGTACGTCGTCTTATATTTCTATAATAGTTGTGAATTAAATCATGAGGCCCTGGCAGAACTAGGGGGGTCCCGGGAAATTTTGCTTCGTCGTTATATTTCGTGAACACCAACTTTTTAAATGCACCCAGTCCAAAAGAATCGCGCGTGTTTTATAGTTTTTGTTTGGTTAGTCCATTAAGATGTTAAAAGTAAACTCAATTGTCTCAAGGAAATAGTACATTTTTTATAATAATTTCACGAGTTCAAAACCGTGTTAACACCTAGGCACTGCTTTCTCTTGTTTCCCCACTCCAAATAAAGACACTAACTGTATATATTTATGAACCAGTGTAGCTAATGATATTTTGAATCAACAACTAATAGTAATATTACAAAATATAAGATGAATTTTGGTGTTGTGTACATTTTTGCGCCTAGGTCATTCGCATAGTGATGTCTGCTTATCTTCAAGTTATTTTGTGCAGGGTTTTTCTAATTAATGACTTCAATGTGATTCATAGCGAATGTGATCTCATTGGTAATCCAGAGCCATTCCCTCGTAATGATACCCCTTTAGTTGAAAGATCTACACCCCCAATTTCAGATGAGGATCATGTTGATGTTAGTCAAGCACAAGAATCTGTGACTTCAACACAAAAGTGTCCTGAAACTCAAAGCAGAAAACGAAAGCATCAATCAAGTAATGAGACTCCTGTACTTGAAAGATCTAAACCTACAATTATAGATCTTGATAATTCTGAGTCTGATACTAATGAATATTTTGATAATGGCCATCATGCACAAGAACCCTTGGCTACAACACAAGAGTGCTCTTCTCATTCTCTAACTCAAAGAAAAAAACGAAAACGTCGATCAAGCATTGACAACATCTTAAAAGTTGTACAAGATGTTTCCAAGATGACAAAACTAATGATGGAGAAATATAAAGAAGATGATGGTGGTGCTTGCTTAAAAAAGTTGGAGACACTTGAAAAAGATGTTTCTATAATGATGAAAATGATGATTGAGAAAAATAAAGAAGGCGACGTTGGTGCCTGCTTTAAAAAATTGGAGACACTTGAAGATGATGTTTCTAAAATGACGAGAATGATGATGGAGAAAAATGAAGAAGATGATCTTGGCGCTTGCTTTAAAAAGTTGGAAACACTTGAAGAAAATGTTTCTAAATTGACGAGAATGGTAATGGAGAAAAATAAAGAAGGTGTTGTGGGCTTTAACAAGTTGGAGACACTAGAAGAAGATGTTTCTAAATTGACGAGAATGATGATGGAGAAAAATAAAGACGTTGCGGGCTTTAACAAGTTGGAGACACTTGAAGAAGATGTTTCAAAAATGATGAAAATGATGATGGAGAAAAATAAAGAAGATGATGTTGGTGCTTGCTTTGAGAAGTTGGAGACACTTGAAGAAGATGTTTCTAAATTGACGAGAATGATGATGGAGAAAAATAAAGATGTTGTCGGCTTTAACAAGTTGGAGACACTTGAAGAAGATGTTTCTAAAATGATGAAAATGATGATGGAGAGAAATAAAGAAGATGATGTTGGTGCTTGCTTAAAAAAGTTGGAGACACTTGAAGAAAATGTTTCTAAATTGACGAGAATGGTGATGGAGAAAAATAAAGAAGGTGTTGTGGGCTTTCACAAGTTGGAGACACTAGAAGAAGATGTTTCTAAAATGAAGAAAATGATGATGGAGAAAAATAAAGAAGATGATGTTGGTGATTCTTTTGAGAAGTTTGAGATACTGGAAAAAGATGTTTCTATATTGACGAGAATGATGATGGAGAAAAATAAAGAAGATGATATGGGTGCTTGCATTGAAAAGTTGGATGAAATGGGATGGGGAGCACAAGAACCAATATACGACACTGCACTTTTGTTGTTTGGTCAAAGTGCCGATTACAGGAAACTTTGGTTGCACTTGAAGCCGGAGAGTTGTGGGAAGTGGGTAAAAAATGCTGGAAGTATGTTTGGCTTACTGGATTGATGAAAATAAAAGGTAAAGTTTATGTTTGTGTCGTCTGATGTTATGTTTTTGTTTGGTCTATAATCTGTTTTGTCTAGAAGGTAGGTGAACCACGCTGTTATCTTTTGGGTTAGGAATGCTGTGTAGAACTATTAATACATGTCTGCATGAAGTACAACGTGGTGCAATGCTATTTTTTTGGTTTTTTCCTGTTATGCAATCAACTTCAATGTCACATCAGCAGTTCGATTGCTGTTATATGGGCGAACTTACAAGCATAGACTACAACATTGTTTTGGATTTTATTGTTGTGTTTTCCGGTTTCACCCTATTATACGTATTCCTTAAACTAGGAAGAACCATGGCGATACTTTAAAACAGATTCTTAATATTGAAGTACAAGATTTGAAGAATAATTGTGTTGAGTTTTTGGGGTAACTTTTGCAATGAGAAAGGTCAAACACTTCACACCATGTCTGGTTCTGGTAAATCTCTGGTTCTTGTTGTCTGCTATAGTATACGCGCGGTTCTAAAGAGACATCATTAGAGACTTAATCAGCATGATTTTCCCAAGGCTTAAAACCTTAAATCAAGGTTTGACACTTTGACAGTGTCTGTAGGAGTGCCTTTTCTTTATAATGGTCACCGTACAGCTTAATGCTTTTTCATGGGAACAGGAGATTGGAATTCAAAGTGGTAGGATCATTTTGCAGAAATAGGCATGTCAATGGGCCGGGTCTTAATATAAATATGTCCTGATCGGCTGATCCTGTCCATTTATATGATCCAATGAGTCAAAGAAACTATAATCTTGATCCTACAAGTGTTCCAAACTTCCAATTCGACCGATTTTCATGAGAAATTTCCTTTCCTTTCCTTTCCTTTGTGTGTGTGTTTGTGACATGTAATTCCATTGAGTAATTTCCAAAGCTTTAATTTGTTAATGATGACTTGTGTTATAAAATTAATCAGTGTAAAACCATCTTTCGCTGTAGTATGTTGTAATATATTAGGTTCATAACTTTTTATCTACCACCCTGGTCCAGCACTCCCGTTAAACAAGCCCTTAACTGGACTGCTGCAGAGAGAAACTTTCATCGAGCAATTCGAGCTCAAGCTTTTAATAGTTCGCCCATATAACAGTCTGAATGTATTGCTGATGTGTAGGGGGGGGGGGGGGGGGGGGGAGGGGTTAAAGGAGAAAACTGTTACTCATAAAAAAAGAAGTCTATACATGAAAACCTCCATTGGAGATTCTCTTTGTTAGTATTTAGTATTTGACTTGTAGGAATATTTTTGTAATTTTTATACTTTTCTTATTTTATCAGATCTATTCCCCATATGACCCAAATTCCAGTCTTCTGTTCAAATGTAATTTCTTGACCGTCCGAGGATTAATTGTGATCAAATTAAGCTTCAGAGAATATTGGCAAATAGTCGTTCACATGAATCATAAGTGGCATGCTTGCTGATTCATGAATCAAAATGTAAAATAACATTAATGTAGTCTAAAGTAAGCTCTATACTGTTATAGATGTAAAAACAGAACTAGTTTTCTAGCAAATTTCTTCATTAACCTAGAAAAGTACTTCAAGAAAACATATAAAAACACGCCAAAAAAACAAAGTGGTTCAGCCTCCAGACTTAGTTCCAGCATTCTTGACCAAATTCTTCCAACTCTCTAGCTTCAAATGCAACCAAACTTTCCTAAAATCGACACTTTCACCAAAAAACAAAACTGCATTGTCGTAAAACGGGCCTTGTGTTGCCCATCCAAGTTTCTCTAACTTTTCAAAGCAAGCACCCATATCATCTTCTTCATTGTGATCGGGATAGATTTTTCAGTCGAAGGGACCTCATCACATGGGAATGCTCTTGGATTACCAACACATGCGTGCACAAGAGCCTAATTTAGTTGACAATTATGCCTATCAATTTCAGTTTCACATCGATAGTTCCATTTCTGTAGTTGGTGTATGGAGGAATTTAATTATCTCAATTAATGATGAAACATGATGATACATCTATGATACTTTGATTGATCACAATCAATTCCCGAAGGGTCTAGTTATGTTATTTCTCGTTCAAAAAAAAATAAATAAAAAAAAAAGAAAAATAAAAAAAATTATGTTATTTCATGTAAACAAAAGACTGCAACTACGACATATCAATGGGCCAGGTTTTGACATTTATCTTGATTGTATTGGACTAGTTTATTTAATCCATTGGGTTTAAATTATTAATTATTATTTTCCTATAACCAATTTTCAAAAGGCTCAAAATGCTGATCAATAAGAGTCGAGCCTTAATAAGCTCCAACTCAAACTTGATAAAAGCTGGAGCTCAAACTACTTAATAAAACTTTGGCTTTTTGTAGCCTGGCTCGTGCAAACCACCTTAGGGTGATCAAGTGGTAAAATGTTCTTAAGGAATCAGAGAAAACCAAGGTTCAAACTCGTTGGGTGATCTTGAGATGGCCACGAAAGAGTCAGGAAATGCTCACGTGACCACCGATTAGGTATTGTACATCAAAGTTAAAGGCTTGAATTCTCCAACTAACCTAAACGGGATCTCTAACCATTTTAGTTAGGGGTCGTTGAGAACAATTACCGGAGGGTAACTTGCTGAGGTTTTTTCTTTAAAATTTCTGGTGTGACAACAATCACGTATAAACAATAAATTTGGCTTTATATCATGACTAATAAAAAGAGAGTCTTTGTTTTCATGTCTTGTTACATAAACTACATGCAAGAATATTTAGCTTTTATCTAACACACTAATGCCTATCTTCTTAAATATAGTTTTAAAAATCCGTCTTGTCTTGGAGCATAACTAAGGGCATCCACTATTGTGGGTTTATGAAAAGGTTTATGTTTAGTTCAACCATAGCGGACACTCATTTCATGTCTATGTGACATGAAGAAGTCCTAATTCTTGAACATTTTTATGAATTCAATACATTTAATGCATTTGTTAAAAAGACATTTTATAAACTTGCAAAGATTTATACTATAGTAAATGTAGGTTTATAAAATCAAAATATCTAAAATTTTTTGATGTATTCATGTATAAAACTTTGTAAAAGGTTTATCAAAGATTCATAGTGGATGCTCTAAAAGCAGCTTGACTCATTTATGCTTCTAGTTGAAATTATTGCACTCCTAACGAACAAAAAATCTTTGCTAAAACTAAAGACCTTTTTGCCTAGTTGTATCATGTATGTGAGTGCTCCCATAAAAAAGAGATTGTGAGATCAAATTTCGACATCTTTGAGATAGTATCAGATAGGTGGTAAGTGTGATTGTTATTCTTAATAACTAGGAAGAATGGTGACTTTATGGGGTAACTTTTGCTAACTGGAAGGTCAAACACTTTGTTATAGATCGATTTGAGATGGTCAATCTCCTAAGAATTAGATAAGAAACGAGATTTGATAAGATCTTTTGAGCAGCAAGTCTCCAAGAAACTAAGAGAGAAACTAGACTTTTAAACACTTTTCTTCTCTTCTTCATACCATTTAAAAGCGTTATAAATATATTAAGGAAATAAACATGTGGTTACAAGTTACTTACTAGATAATAGGACATATGCACTAAACAATGGATAATGTAATACGAACGTGGAAGACTTGTGACTACATACATGCATACAATACTAAAAACAAATGACCACTTCTAGTTAGATTCCATGCATCTCAACTCATATCATGTTTGGCTCTACCGGTTTCGAAAATTCGCTAAGGTATATGGTTAAGCCATTAGAGCCAAGGGTGTTATAACTCAAGTTATCTCATAACTCAGCGCCACGTTAGCGCCACATCAGCTTTAACATTTTACTCTTAACTCACAAAAAACACCCTTTATCATAAATCAACCATAATTCAATATTTTGGGCACCACTTTTTAAAATAATAATAATAATAATAATAATAATAATAATAATAATAACACACACACCCCTTACTGTTTGAATTAAGGGACATGTTTTGTAAAATTGGTTTTTTTTTTTTCCTTTTTTTTTATTATTTAATATGCTACTAACGTAGCGTTATTATGGTAACGCAAAGGGCAACTCCCCACCATAAGTTGTACACACGGTGTCATAACTCAAGTTAACATCATGCCATGTAGGCCATAACGCTCGATTCACGTTAACATACCAAACGCTCATATGGGTCATATCCTTGAGCTAGCTGTTTGGAGGAATGCCCTTTATCTATGTCTGGGGTGTTAGGTGTGTCACCTGAAGACTGAAATTAAGGTCATGTGTTCATGTTTTAGAATGGGAATATGTATATCAATCGGTTGGGTCTTGTTATAGAATCTGAATCTGAATATGAACATGTCTAATCTAGTGGCTCAAAAATCTTGATAATCAAATCTATTATATTCGATTATCAAATTCATATAAAAATAATAAAAACAAACATATAACAATATTCCCCCATTTCTAATACACCAATTTACATAGGGGATTGATTCGCACATTATTTTTTTTATAAGCACACCATTTTGTACAACATTGTAATACACAGAGAGCACACAGTACAACACTGTATTGCACAGAGTGTGGTGCAAGAATAAAAAAATTGATGTGCGAATCACCTCCCATTTACATATGTTGATAATTCAAACGAACGAAACAAACAAACAAATTCAAAGAAAACGACGCGGAAGCTTTATTCAAATTAACAAACCAAATACAAAACCAAATTTCAAAGACAAATTCAAAGGTACCAAATTCTAATTCAAAAGGTACCAACCACAAATTCAAAAGGTACAAAGACAACTAATGACATTGATCTCTATTTATAGGCAAAACTAACCGTCATACAAAAATTTTCAAATTCAAATCAAACTTGTAGAACAAGTCACAAATTTACCAAAATTACCGAACAACCCTTAAAGTTTAAGTCACTTTTCTAACAATCTCCACCGTGACTTAAACTCCTCCACATGCTTCAAATCAAATCCAAAGTTCCAAATTCCAAATTCCAAATTTCAAATTCCAAAATCCAAATTCCAAATGCCAGCGATGCTAGCCAAATTCAAAACGAACGATCCGAAACAAATGCTGATGTCTTCAAAACGAATAATCAAACGTTAACCGACAAAATTCAAAACGGTCAGCCAAACGAATAAATCGGCCCAAACGATCTTCAACAAAGACAATCAAATACGAGCAACCAACTTCAAAAGCCCGACAAAAGAAGATCCAAATTTTCAAACAAACAAATTCCAACGATCGAACAAATTTCAAATGACTCGATTATAACCAAGTCTTCAAACACCAAATCGATCTTCAAATTCTAAATATCAAATTCAAATTCCAATGGTCCACTTATGTAATAAGAATTATGACCCAAATATCAAATTCATATTCTAATGACCCACTTATGTAATAAGAATTATGGTCTAACTTCAAACGTATTATCCAAGTATCAACCAAATTCAAGTTAATAAATAACTTGACAAATGGACTCGAATAATTCAAACGCCCCAAATATGATACGGATAATAATTCTAATGACCCACTTATTAAGATACGAATTACGGTCCAAATTTCAAATACCAAATCAAATTCAAATAAAATCCAAAACAAAACAAATACGAATATACTCTTTGCATTCAAACTGATTCATCTAAAAACAAAAGCTCAAAATCCAAATGCTAGCCCAAATTAAGTCGAAGCCCAAAACAAAACACCATTCCTAAAACCAACATGCGCATAGACTTTCCAAAATACCATGGTGGACAAAAGATGAACAAAGACTTGATTATTATAATCAAATCCTAATATTCACTTTCCAAATACTCTACCGAACAGACAAATCCCAATCCAAACGCGATCGAATTATTCAAAACCCCAAAACGAATTCTTCAAAACAAAACACCAATTGAACTTCAATGCAAACCAATCACTGCTTCAATCTAAACGAACCCAAAACAAACTTTTTTTTTTCTTTTTCTTCTTCATGACTAAACAAACCTATCTCTGATACCACTTGTTGAAATTCAAACGAACGAAACAAACAAACAAATTCAAAGAAAACGAAACGGAAGCTTTATTCAAATTAACAAACCAAATACAAAACCAAATTTCAAAGACAAATTCAAATGTACCAAATTCTAATTCAAAAAGTACCAACCACAAATTCAAAAGGTACAAAGACAACTAATGACATTGATCTCTATTTATAGGCAAAACTAACCGTCAAACAAAAGTTTTCAAATTCAAATCAAACTTGTAGAACAAGTCACAAATTTACCAAAATTACCGAACAACCCTTAAAGTTTAAGTCACTTTTCTAACAACATAAGCTTAAGAACTCAACTTTAGCCAACCCTTTTTTTGTGCTCGAATTCCAACATTGATAGAAGCTTGATATTTATACTACATTATAAAATACTTAAGATTAAGCCAACACATTTATTTATTATGAAAAACTTTTATAAGTATAACTTAATAACATTGGTTACTATATTTTAAAGCATTTTTTCGCAAGCAATTTAAAAAAAATAATTAAAAAAAAAATACAGTGTGATTTAATATAAGAGAAAAAAAACATCTATAACCATAACTACCTAATAAAAATAAATTTTAAACATCCGCTAATATGAACTAATAAATACACAAAGCTTCATATAATTTATATGTAAACAAGTTGATGGTGGATATGATTTTAAAACTGGACCGGACCAACGGGTTCAACCAGGAACCGAAATCGCCACCGGCTCGGCTAGCCAATAAAAGCCGCTCGAAAACGATATTATTAAATCAATAGAGTTTCAAATGCATACTAAATTACAATGTTCAAAAAACATTATTAAATTGTAAGAGTGCCTCGAGAACCAATATTTTGATAAGACTTACCATAAAAACTAAAAACTGTGTTTTATAAAAATTGTACAATTTTTTCAAAACAAATGATACAAAGTGCTAAGTGCTAATTATATTATATAATTTTATATTTAATACATAGTAATAGCTATACTCTTTAAAGTTAAATCACATGATTTATTGAACATTTAGGTTTTCTTTATTTTTATAAGTACTGTATCGTCTACTTATGTGAGACAAATATAACAAACAATGTTAATAATAATAATAATAATAATAATAATAATAATAATAATAATAATAATAAACATTTATTAGGTGTATTTTTAGAGAATTAAATTTTTTTAACATGATGTAAGTGATTTTTTAAATTCACTATGGTGATTCAATTTAAAAATAACTTGCGACTAAGGGCCATTGTCGGGTACTTTAACATAATACCTTCACAATATACCAGCTACCACATCTGTATTGTCACAAAATCACGTGGATGACTCAGAGGGCGAAATGCACTGGAATACCAATGTGTACCATGCACCTGAATACATATGGTATTATGGTAATATTCATCTCTTACCAAAAACAAGTCATTTATAGATATTATTAGGGGAGCCCTGGAGATCCAGTCCAGGCCCTTGTTCGATCTATAAGGGGGTGGCAACCTTGCGGTTTGCAAGGTTCGGCAACCCTTGCCGATCGGCAAACACGATTGCCAGTCATGCGGCATCCGAAGATCGGTACCTCTTGCGGTAGAATTCACCGAATCGGTGGGGAGAGTTTCAAGGTATATGTTACCGTTTAACATTAAATGTTATCAACGTTTTTAGACCATTTGGTAATCCACGAAAATGTTATCAATTTTTTTTATTCGGATAAATTAAAATAAAAAAAGTGACAAGGGTTTGCAGTTACCACAACGAGATGAGATGGTGATGAGAGGCGTGGTGATGAAGACGCCTATGGTGATGACGGCGGCTGTGGTGGTGACGAACCAAACACGTGCAAAACTATCCCAAATGACTCCAAACACCCCGATCTGTCCCGATCTACATGGTCTTGAAGCGGCGGCGTAAGATGATGGTGGCCGGAAGTTGGCTTGGATCTCGCCGGAATTATTTGTCGGTGCCGGATTTTTGTGTGGGTGAGGTGGGAGATAAAAATGAATATGACTGGCTTTCAAAAGATAAAAATGAATATGACTGGCTTTCAAAAGATAAAAATGAATATGACCGGATTTTTGATTAGGCAAAAAAATTAGGCAAGATTGCCACTAAAAAAGAGTGTTTAGGCAAGATTAGGCAAAATATGTGTTGGACAACATTGATTGGTTGTTTTCTTTAAAAGATGAGGCAACTTGAGGCAAGGTTGCCACCCCCCTAAGGATCAAGATCAAATAAGCGCTTATTCTCTTTCTATTAAGCGAAGATATATTTCTAACCCCTCAGTAACTAATAATCAAGTTAGACACAAATTTTTTAGTACGCATTTTTCTGGTAAAAATAAAAAAGGAGATAGGATTCCTGATTATTTAAAACTTAATTGAATGAGATTTACTGGTCTTTGAAATCTCATATCCGTCCATTCTCAAGGGAAATTTATGAGTTAAGTTTTTATTGCTTAAAATTATTCAAAACTTAAATTTTCTTCATTCATAAAGTTATTGTATCATAAAATATAGAACTGAAAAACATTTCGCTAATAATTTTAATTGCAAGATACCGACCGTCAGGATGTGCGGGTACCCTGCTAGCATATCTTGTGATGTCTAGATAGGTTATTGTATATTTTCTATTGGGTTTTATTTTAATGGTGTGTCAACTAGCAAAATGTTTGAGAACTCTCTTTAAATGTTCTTTTTCTTCTATTGAGATGAGCATTTGGTCTTTTTATGATACTTCTGCAAAAATATAAGTAAATGTTCTCTTCTACTTTGTTTCAGATATTTTTTATTAGTTCATATAGTTTATAACTTTTTTTCTAACATGTGCTATTAGTTATCGTGTATGTTTCTAACATGTGCTATTACTTCTGCAAAAATATACGGAGTAACTAAAAGTTCTCTTCTACTTTGTTTCAAATAATAAGTTATCGTGTATGTTTTTCATTACACATGAACTTTGAAACTTAGAAAATGAGTAATGAAAAATGGATGATAAAGGGAGGTGGTAGGGATTTTGCAAGGTTTAGAAAATTATAGCTATATGTACTATTTTTAGTTAGGGCGAAATCTACGTGCAGCAAGAAGCTTCTTGTCTGTTTTTCTTATGTAAAAATTAAAAAAAGAAAAATTTACAATTAAGCTCCTAATTCAAGGTCCTAATACATGTTTTCCCCATGATTTTAGAGTTTTTTATAAAGGAAAGCAGTCAATTGACTCTTGATATTTTTTGGTTATTACTTGTAAAGTTACTTGTAATATTTTTTACTCCGTATAAAGGAAAGCAGGCATCATTTTCCTTTTTAGTTATTACTTGTAATATTTTTTGGACAAATTAAATATTATCCATTCTACAATGTAGAACACCTATGATGCTGTGAGTCAATGACTAGGGGTCTATGTAGCTACTAAGCATCATGAGTGCATAAAGGATACGCATCGTACCAAAGATATGACAGGAAATGGGGGTTTATGTCTTTTTAATTAGTCAACAATCTTCAGGTAAGGCCTCAAAGATATGGCACGAAATTGGGTGATTTTTTTATTTTTTATTTTTTTATTATTTTTTTTTTTTTCAAACAATTGATACGTGTACAAGGTAGTATTTGGTAATATTTGTAGCATTAATACATAGATGTCACCAGCTTTTAAATTTTTATACAAATTTCCAAGAGAGTGTTGTCACTTCATACTGATATTTGTGTTTTTGTGATGCAAGGGAGGTTGAATTTTGTTGGAGTTTTTGGTCGTTTACAAAGTCTGTGACAATTATGTAAGTTGAATTTATATTTGTGAAGCATGTTGAGATTTTAAACATTTTTGTAAAAAGTATACGCATAACGTTGTATAGTTGTCTTTTATTTATTATTATGAACAAGGAACATACCCGCGCGATGCATCGGTGTTAGAAAACAGCTAAACTTTTTGACGAGTAATGCTTTTCGATTGTACGTTTTTCTTAAGAATAATATTTTGACAAATAATATTTTCCGCTTCTTCAAAATAAAGAAATATAGAGTATCTTGTTATCATGTGTGTAGTGGTTTGTTTTCTTGTTTAGAAAATATGAAATATCTTGTTATGTAAGTGTTGATACAAAAGTTGGGCGTTCCTTGTTTGGGTTCCTGTTCTCGTACCAATTAGACCTTAATGCTTGAGACCTGCGCACTAAGAAAGCAAACAAACACCGTTAGGCTTATCGTGGGATTGTCTCCCACGATTATCATCCGGCGTGAGAGTAAGTAATCGGTTTTAGGGTTGTGTTGAAGAGTTAGGGTTTTAGATCGTACCTCAATGAGAATTATGATATTCTTTATATAGGCACGGAATCCTTGTAGGTTTCGTGCTCCTTACTCTTCGGCGTATCATGCTTATCCGGTCATTGATCTTTATCCCATAAATAAAAGATCATTATTTAGACCATAAATAATATATTTGGGTTTGAGCTTTCGTGAGCCCAAACCGTTAGTATGGTATCCCGAATCATTATTATGATAGCCCACTCGTGATGGGCTTGGGCGTTAGTAATGTTCCTTAATCGGGTTCGTAACCCGATTATGGACTATACGTCATCATGTCCCCCCAGTCTAGTATGCGCGGGGTGTAGCTGCGTATGCTAGACTAATAACTATAGCGGTAAGCGTGGCGGGGAAGCTTCTAGTATTTCCCGCCAAAAAGAATATACGGCGTATCTAGGCTTAAAAAGTCCCACGTATCCCTTGAAAGACGTGAAAAAAGTGTTGTACCTGTTGATATTCTAGCCACACGATGAAGGTAGTGGGATCCACGTGGCATCCATCCAAGGCGAGGGGTAACCCTATATAAAGGGTTCCCCATTTTAACTGTGATTATCACAGTAAAAATGCCATTTCTCCACTTTTAGAATCATCAAACATCAATCAAGCAAACTAGTGTCTGTTAAGGTAATAGCGCGTGCGCTCCTTAGTCAAAGCACATTTAAAAGATGGTTCGCCAATTAATCGATTTTGTTTCTGAAATGCACGAGGATGAACTCCGTCAGTTCACCTCCGACTATTTCATTCCCCTCGCGTTGCACCCGGAAGTACCGGAGGCAGACGCATGTATTGCAGACTTCCCTGAGGGGAATATAGGGGTATACACGCGCTTTTTCGAGTTCGCGAATCAGTGTGTGCCCATATCCCTATTCTTGAGCGACGTTCTCAATTATTATTGTCTGCATATCTCTCAGCTGCACTGTATAGGTGCGACGAAGAAAACAAGTTTTGAAGTAAATTGTCGTTTACTTGCTATAAACCCAACCCTCAATCTCTTCCGCGCGTTTTACCACACAACGTGGTCAAACGGGTGGGTATCGTTTTCGAAGCGCGCAGGGCGCCTTCAGTGTTATACGGAGAAGTTAGACGCCCTCAGGAATTGGAGGGAGAGGTTCTTCTGGGTTGACGATAAGGTGTTCCCTGGCTCTTTGAGTTCTATACACCGGGGACCCTGCCGAAGGATGAGCGCCCAGACCCCGGGACGTACAATATGGATGATGCGGAGACCCTCAATGCTAATCGTATCCCCATCAACTCCTACCCCGAGGAGTTTTTGGTGCACATGGGAATAAGCCGCAACTTTTTTCAGGGCGCGGATGAGGTGCCAACGTTTCTGGATGAGAGCGGCCGGGGTGGGTGCTTGTCTTTCCTTTCCTTCACATCTGTAGTGTAAGCGTCCTTTTATATTGCAGATTTACTAACTCCGTTTTTTTTTTTTTTTTGTTTTTTTTTTTTTTTTTTTGCACAGAGATAGATTTTTTCAGTGTGGTGAAGCTGTCGAAACCTACACAAGTAACGGTGGGAGTGCGTCCTCTGAGGGAAGGTGAGGCACCCATTTTAGAAGCTACAGCTGGGCGCACGTATGCGCAAGAGGAACCAGCTAACGTCGCCCCACCCTTGGTGGTGGCGACTCCTGTGCAGAATATTCCCTCTCAGGAAGTGCCGGCCCCTGAGCCTGCGCAAACTGAGTCGTCTGAAGGTGTTGGGATCTTCAAAGTTGATACTGACTCTGAGGAGGCGAGTCAGGGGTGAAGCGCAAGGCTTCTAGTGACGGTGGCGAAGGCACATCCAAGTGCAGGCGCCACGTTATTACTGTGGATGAGTCCACAGATGAAGAGGCGTCGCTATCTGTGGTTGCGCATGACACTGCTGAGACCTCCTCTCCCATGTAAGTAATAATGTCACAGTTCTTCTTCTCTCTCTCTTTATTTTTTGTCATTAATATAATGTCTTGACTTCTTGCTTTTTCTATGCAGTGACAGTTGCAGGGGGTGATGCAGCGTACGTTGAGCAGTCATCACCTAAGGTGAGTCACCCTCAGGTGGAAGAGCCTTCTAAGGCTGATGAGGAGATGTCTGCTGAGGCGCTGATGGAGGAGTTGAGTGTAGCTGCTGCACGCCTGGCCATATTGGTCGCTCAACTCAAGGCGCAGTACGCTTGTGAGGGTAGCAGCAGCGTACAGAAGGATGAGGAGATTGCGCTGCTAAAGACACAGTTGGCGAGTGCACAAGCTGCCTTAGAGTCAACGACGGCGTACTCCAAAAAGCTTGCGGATGAGAGGCTGTCTCTACTGGCTGACTTGAGCCAGGAGCGTATTGCTTATGAGCAGAATAAGGCTAACTGCATGTGGGGGGTGAAGTACTTGCAGCAGAATAGGAACAAGCACTTTGCTCAGTTGGATGACTTCCGCAAGGCCGTGGAGGCTGCCTAGGAGAGGCAGGAGGGTAAGCTGCGCAAGCTTAGCATCGAATATGATGAAGAGCTATACCCTTATTTGGAGTCTGCCGTTGCTGAGCGCAGGTATTGTTGATTTCTTTACCAGCTGTTTGCGTTTAATTCCTATGAAATTATTATCTTTTAATGCGTATGTTGTTGTATTCGTAGCTGGTTGATCAGTCATGGTCTTCGCTTGGCTGCTATGGGTACGCTAGAGTCCCCAGAGGTCTTTGAGGCTTTTGGGAATGTCGTGCAGTGTGCCTTGGCGCGTGGCAAAGCCGAAGCCATAGAAGAGCTACACAAGGGGAAGATGCTGACTGTATCCCCCGCAGAGGTGCCCGGGTATGCTGGAGATGGCTATGCAGAGCTAGTTGCGGCCATGGAGAAGATGAAGATCTTCGAGTTCCCCCACATCGCCCAGCTGGAGCATGACCAGGATTACCCTATTAATGTGATTATGCAGGGGTTAACTCTGGCGAGGCATATAGCGGAGGATGCCGAGGCGCAGCCTGACTTCTTTTTTAAGCCGGATGAGTCACAGCTGCAGGTACCCATTTTTGCGCGCCTACGTGACATGCTGAATCCCTTTGCCCTTGAGAAGGAAGTATCTTTGAAGAAGTTCTTGGAAGCCCATGCTACAAGGCTTGCACGGAAGAAGGGCGTGAAAGGAAAGGAAATCTTGTGCGGTGTTGGTGCAGCCCATCTACCCAGGTCTGATGGAATTCATGTCAGCGTGCCGACAGTGTCGCAGGAGGATAGCAGCATGCTGAGAAGGCTTAATGAGGCTGGTCAGGTAGCGTCTACAGCTAGTAGCTCAGGGCATAGGCGCGCTCGCAGTATGTAGATTGCTATAGAATCATCTTTTTTGTTCTATATGTTGATTTTGTAACTTGTATAGAACTCGTAGTTGAATAATAATATTGGTTTCTGTACGCACATTTGTATCATCTTGTACTTAGATTATTTGTCTTTTCGTGAAAAACTTTCCAAGAGTCAAATTGTAACCAAAACGTACTTAGGAAAAATTGTATTAAGTCCATAACTTAATAAATATATGTGAATAAAAATGCATAAGTATATGGAGTAACTTGAAGCGTGCTGCAAATACCATATCAAGGAACCAATAGTCTTGGCTCCTAAATTGCTAAACATGCACAGTGTGCGTTGCTGCGTATCCTTCGTGGGATGCACATTAAACTTACTTCAACGTCTTGATAGTAAGATGTTTAGCAATGATGCGTGATCCAATGTTGATGGGTTTGCAACCCTCTTACTCAACGAGTTATTTATTAGGTTTACTCATCCTTTCTGCCATCGTGGGTCTTAATGAATGCATGCACGCCATGTAGGCAAAAGTATAAATTAACAATATTAAGACATAAAAATAAAATGTAAACAATAAAGTTAAATGTGTCGCGGAGTTAGCTAGAAACCATTAATTCTAGCAAGTTTTGGAAAAGAAAAGACAATTCCCTAAACAAAACAAAATGTAAATACATGGACATTTATTGAGCACTTACTAAAATGCGGAGGTGTCTGTGATTGGGCCGTAGCCTTTCCTAAAGATAGCATCTCTTGAGATTGCAAATATTCCAAGTGCGTGCTAGCTCATGGCCATCCATATCACGTAGCTTGTATGCGCCTCTGCCTAATGCTTCTATGACCTTGTAGGGTCCTTCCCATCTTGGTCCAAGCTTTCCTGTATCTTCTGTGTTACTTGCATCATTGGCACGGTACATAAAGTCTCCTGGCCTGAATGAAGTGTTTCTGACTTTTGCATAATAGTACCCCTTCATCTTTGTCTTAGCTCTTGCCTCACATATAGCTGCGCGCTCGCGCCTTTCTTCCAATAGATCCAAATCTATATGTCGCTCGTCGTCATTGGTTGTAACATTGACTTCCGCCGTATGAATAGTTGGCATCCCAATTTGGGCTGGTGTGACAGCTTCTGTCCCATAGACAAGAGAGAATGGTGTATCTCCAGTGCTAACTTTGATTGTCGTGCGGTGCGCCCATAAAACATGCGACAATTCATCCACCCATCTTCCTTTGTGTTTGTCAAGACGCACTTTTATTCCTTCTCCCAGACTACGGTTCGCGCGCTCAACCAGACCATTGGTTTGTGGGTGTTTAACTGACGCGAAGTGTTGTGTAATATTTAGCTGCGTGCACCAATCTTTGAACGGGTTATCGTAGAATTGTTTTCCGTTGTCAGAAATAATTTCTCCAGGTAGTCCGAAGCGACATACGATGTTGTCACAAACGAAGCGTTTGACCTGGTTACCTGTGATACTTGTTACTGCTTTTGCCTCAATCCACTTAGTGAAGTAATCTATGACCACTATGAGGAATTTTATTCCCCTGCTGCAATAGGAAAAGGGCATGCGATATCAATGCCCCATTTATAGAATGGCCATGGTGAAGTGATAGGCGTCAGCTCCTGTTGTGGTCGGCGCGAGATGGGTCTGTGGACTTGGCAGTCACTGCATTTCTTTATCATGTCCCGCGCATCGGGTTGCATAGTAGGCCAATAGTGTCCTGACCACAAGGCTCGTGCCATAATGGACCGTGGTCCTGAGTGCATGCTGCATGAACCAGCGTGGATTTCTCGGAGTACGTAATCTGCCTGAAGAGGTCCAATGCACCGTAGCCATGGTTGTAGGAATGAACGTCGGTATAGGATACCATCTCGAAGTTCGAACCTCTGCGCTGTGCACCGTATCCATTGATCGTCCTTCTGTTCCTGGGGTAATATCCCTTTGCTTATGAATTCGATGATAGGTGTCATCCAAGCAGGGTTCTGCTGTTCTATCACCGTGGATATCTCCATCTCTGAGATGGATTTGTTCTTTAAGGTCTCCACCAATACCTGTTTTGACAGGTGCGCAAAGCTTGTAGATGTGATTTTGCTTAGTGCATCTGCTTTCCTGTTTTCTCCTCTAGGAACTTGCTTAACGGTGAACCTGTCAAAGCCCTGGATTAGGGCCTTGGTCTTGTCGAGGTATTGGACCATGTTATCCTCTTTAGCCACATAGTCACCCAACACATGATTGGCGACTAATCGGGAATCGGCATTTGCTTCTAGGTTGCGTACACCCATTTGAGTTGCAATGCATAATCCGGCAAGTAGGGCTTCATATTCTGCCTCATTATGTGTGGCTGTGAATTCAAAACGCAGTGCGTAAGTGAATTCCATTCCTTCGGGGCTGGTGAGGATAAGGCCTGCGCCTGACCCATCCACGCACGAGGATCCGTCCGTGAATAGAACCCATGGTTCTTGTAGTTCTACCTCGCTTTTTGAAGGTGGAGTGTCAGTATCTAGTTTCTCAATTATGAAGTCGGCTAATATCTGCCCCTTAATCACAGTGCGTGGTCTATAAGAGATGTTATGCTCGCTTAATAACACACTCCATTTTTGTAGCCGCCCCGATTCGTCAGGTTTAGAGATAACTTGTTTGATGGGCTGGTCCGTATGTAACAATTCACATTTTCAGGTTAATTACTTTTCCTGGAAAATTTCACTATTCACTTTTACTATTCATTTATCCCGAAACTTTCCCGAAAGTTGATTTTTATTTGATATTCTCGAGTGATAAATTATTTTCATGGCAAATTAAAAGTTTAACTTTCATAAGCTCACTTTCATGAAAGTTATTAAGGAATTACACGTTTTAGGGTAAAATGACATTCAGAAATTCTACGCACAACGAAATTCGACCCCGTCAGGTGACCCCACATCGGAAAAATGTTTGACACACTCATGATTTATTTAAGAATTAATCGTGACTGAGAAAAACATGACCAAAATAAGCCTCGGCCGTGAAAAACTGGAATTTTCAGTTTTTAAGTGTTTTTACTTAGCCGTAACCTTAGCCTATACCTGCACCGCGTTTCTAATACGATTTGAGTTTTCAACTTATTAGAAAAAGTCAACATATTTTTCCCTCCTCCTTTGACCAAAAATCATTCCTTGATTTTATAAGTCATTCCTTGATTTTTAGGCTTACGGTTTGATGTCTAAAAGACATTTAATACCAACCGACACTAGACTGAGCCCAGTCTAGACATTATAAGTCATTTTAAATCATTTATATCCTATTAGAAAAGTAACATTTTACTTTTCTCAATTTTACGCAATATTCGTACATTTTACGTATTACGCGTTTTAGACCCGTGTTTCCAGCTTTTAGCAGGGTTTTACCACCCAAATGGAACCTACCACTCATTTTATATTTTATTATGGAGTATTTTGACATGTTTAACCATTCTTCCAAGTTTCGTATTTTTACGATACCCGATTTTACGTTTTGAGGCTTAATCATTTACGATTGGCATTTCCCGGAGTCAAAACTAACCAAGTATCTTGGATAATATCATCAAAAGTCCACACCTTGTTCCCCAAGCATATGAACCGCCACTAGGGGGGGATTCACCACCCATGTGGCTTCATCTCATGAATTTACCCATAGTTCATCACTTAATTACAACTTGGTCTCCAAGTGTTGACAAGTCAACATTGTAACCTCCTCATTTTTGGTATAAAAGAGAGCTCATTCTCTTCCTTTCTCTTGCAATACCAACGACCCAAAACCATATAAATGCACCATTTTGATCATTGATCTTGCTCATTCAATCCATCACAAGTTCAAGTCATAGTTCCTAGTTGATCCTTAACACCTTTCAACCATAAAACTCTATAAAAACACGCCCTGAAGATTTTTACTAAGGCTTGTTTTTGTGATAGATTAGTGTTTATCAAGGGATTATAAGATAGGGTTTTTGATATGGAAGCATGGCTATGGTTGGAAAGGTTTTTGGAAGATTAAGTAGTGGTTCTTGGTCTTGATCTTGGTTCTAGTTAGTTTCTTCACAAGTTGTAAGCAAACCCTAACTTGCTTCTTGTTAATTAATCATGTTCATATCATTTACATGTTATTCTTGCTATATTATGTCTTGTATGAATGTCCATGGTGTATAAAAATGACTAAAACATGTTATTGTAATTGATTGACAAGATAAGTTACTAAAACAAGTAAACTAGTGACTTTCTTGGTAAGACCTGATCAAAATGGTAAAAATATGATATTTGATCATTACATATTACAGTAGAGGACTTAACAAGGAAACCGTAGCAACTTGAACCACCCAAAACGAGTATACGAGTCAAAAGTTACGCCCATTTGAAGTTACCAAAGATTTCCGGCAAAACTGCCTAAATAGCATTCTGATCAAATTTTGATTTTGAAAGTCCCACTTCTGGTCCGATTCATCAAAAAGTTAAAACACGAAAGTTGTCCGGAACGACGTTTTCGTTCAGGAACAAAGAAGCTCGAGCCCTGAAAATGCTTTCCGAGTGATAAAATTCTTCAAATTCTAAACAGCCCATTTTTAGGCCAAAGTCATTACATATAGGTTATGGTTTATGAAGACCAAAGAGGTCTTATGACCTATAATCAAGACCACCACCATGGCTAGAGCCAAGGTTGTGTCTCATGACCTTGGAACAAGGACCAAAGGTCATGGCTAGGCCATGACGAAATGACCATACCAACTTACATAGGCGTAAACATGAAACAATGAATTAGGCGATAACTTGAATAAGCAATTTGGATCTACTTCACTTAAAAAGGAACCATGAGATATTACCAAGAGAAAATGATCATACAAGACTTATGAAACTACCCCTAATAACAATCTTCATGTACAAATAAACTTTCCTAAGTTTATTCAAATATCGGACATGTAACCTTTCGGATCAAAACTTATATCTATATATTTCATCAACTACTACAATAGTAGGGAGCCTCATGTGAGGAGTTCATTATGTAAGCCGTCGAGTTGAGTTGTGGATTTACGAGTTAAAGTGTCCTGGCTCCTCGAACGCTTACTAACATGACTTCTGAATTATGTCGGCCCGAACGGTAGTAAACGATATACAAGACATACATGTTTCATGAATCATTTCTTTCAACGACTTACATTATACATCATACCACATCATGGACTAAGTGCAAGACATACATATATTGGCATGTTTATGTTTCCTTAGACATTATTCCAAACCTAAGTTGCAACAATTATTCTAGGTTGCTCGTAGAAGTTCTTACGGCATATCCATCATTCTCATTATACATCATCCAACTCAAGGTGAGTTCATAGCCCCACTTTACATTACTTCATTGTTTTACAAACCCTTGGGGGGAATACATGCTATTTTTAACCGAGCACAATGTTTTTAAATTGTATGCTTGCCTGATTGTTTTATTATCACTAAGTACCATCCTTGCCAAACCGAGATCCCATATTATGAACCATTTAATCACTTGCGAGGGTTACTTGCAAGTGAGCGCGAATATTGTGAATAGGCCTATTGGGATTGACGAATCCCATTTGTATTGACTAAGTTCAAACAAATGCATTAATATTTGAGACATTAGGTATGACGGCAAAGTACCTACCGGGATAACTCCGCCGATTGATATTGGTACCCGTTAACGTTTTGGTGTCATAAGCTTAGTATTTGATAATAACTGTTCCGGGCGTGTAACAACGTGGCCCATATTTGTTTTCCAAATATTGGTGTGAGTCTATAGCTCACACTACCAACATATTGTGTTCAAACATTAAACAAACTCTATGAATATCACTCAACCTTTGTGTTGACCTCTCAAGCATGTATTTCAGGTTCATGACGATCAAGGATGGCACGGAAGGGGCACGGATACTCAAGAGGGCTATGAATTTTATTATCATTCAAAACTCATTTAATGTAAATTGTAAACATGGAACCATTTGGGACCTCATTTTTTTTGTAATCTCTGATATTTATACAATTTGAATGATAAATCTTTTAAAATGACTCAATTGGAGTTCGTTTTCTATTATTGTGACTATTGTGCCGTCGAGTAACACCCAGTTTGAATTCCGCTGCATCCATGAATTGGGGGTGTTACAGATTGATACCAGAGCCATGGTTATAGAGAAAAGGGTCTAATTGAGACCTAAACTATAACTACAATCACAAGCAAAAACATTTTTATAGCCTTTCGCTCTCCGTGTCTTCCATCCTCCAGACGATTATGGACTTATTAAGCATTTTTATGCTACACAAACATAATTGCATATTGATATATGTACCCTTAGCACATTTGAGCATTTTCCTGTAAGCATGTTATGCTACACAAACATATTAGTATATTGATATATACCCATTTTGAGCATTTCCCCGTAGACATTTTTATGCTACACAAACATAATTGCATATTGATATATGTACCCTTAATATAATTGAGCATTTCCCCGTAAGCATTTTATGCTACATGAACATATACGTATATTGATATATACACACTAGGCATTCTATACTACATGAACATATTAGTATATTGATATATAAACTCGGTTTATTTTCAATCATTTATCTAAACAATGGACTAAACATATCTGTGTATGCCTATTCTAAGGCATTTCGGCACAGCCACACTCTCCCAATCATGTTCCTACTCCAACATTATATGTCCAAGACATTGTAACTAATTACAATGGTCTCATTCATTTTCCAAGACATTGTGAGATACAATGGTCTCATTCATTTTCCAAGACATAGTGAGATACAATGGTCTCATTCATTTTCCAAGACATTGTGAGATAGAATGGTCTCATTCATTTTCCAAGACATTGTGAGATACAATGGTCTCATTCACTTTTCAAGACATTGTGAGATACAATGGCCTCATTCATTTTCCAAGACATTGTGAGATACAATGGTCTCATTCATTTTCCAAGACATTGTATGATACAATGGTCTTAATCATTTCTCAAATGTTTTGAGTCACACAATGGCCTAACCTACTTCCCAGACATTGTGAATTGCACAATGGTCTAACCTACTTCCGAGACATTGTGTTTTGTGCAAATGGTCTCTAGAATTATTCCATCACATCATCAATATCATTTCTTATGATATCAAAAACCCGTCACAATCTATCGATTTCAAAACAAGAAATATGAGATTTCTAAAGGACAAACAAATCCATCACCTACAAAAGCTGAAGTTCAGCTCTACATTCATCAAAGTTTTCTTCTGAAACCTTCATTATTAAAAGTTCGTGAACCTGGCCAAGTATGTTCTATTTTAGAACTACTTAAAACTTCCTTTCCATACGTACCTACCCTTACTATCTTCTATGCAATAGAATATGAAAACATAGGTTACAAGTCTTGTATGGGCGGGACTTGCAACTGAATTGTTTGACATCGCCTTTGTTTAGCGGACAGTTTCCCGAAAGCAACAGACATATCAAAAGTATACCTAATTTAGGTATTTGAAAGTTTTATCGAACCTTGGCTAAATATAGACTAGTCACCTATATTTAACCTAGGGACAGTGGAATATAGTCTGACTAACTATATTCGACTTAAAATTTTCAAATACTGAGAATAGTTGTACTAGGGTTATGTTTAGATTGATTTCCTACATGAACACGATAAACCACCAGAATACATTAAAACAATCTGGAGACACGATAGTGTCTTACCACTCAGCAAGATCTTAACACCTTAATTTCATTCTTGAAAGTTTTCATTTATGAGATAATCCGAAATACTATCTTGGGATAGTTATCAATTCTTCTCTTCATCCTGTAGAAGTACTATCCTGTTTAGGTCCTAAGGATACCATTCCATCATAAACTTTTAAAATCTCTTAAGATTTTTAAAGCAAACTCAACATCTATACCTAAGAGTATTAATGTTAAGCATACACTACACACTTTTGTTCATCAACATATCACATCATTATCTTCACAACCGTTGGAACCACAAGCTCATTAACAGATCTTGATGCACTTTTAAAGCTCAAATCATCCTTAGTTACACCACAAGCACCCTCATCAGCTTTACAAGATTGAATATTCATCTTGTACTTGTGGAACACCAGTATCATCTCGTAATAAACTACCTTGTAACTCACCGGCTAAGTATGAATGTTGTGTCGGGAATTCTTGAGTAGGATGATTTATAATGTCCTTATTTGAATGGATTGGGATGCCTTTTCATTTAAATAAAGAAATTATAAATCATCGAACCATACGTTTATATTCCTTTAGTTACATTGTTTGGGATGCCTCTCTATGTAAATAAAGAATTATAAACAAGTGGGCTTATTTATATCCGAAATAACATAAGTATGAAGTCAATGAACACTAGATACAACAACAGATTACCTACTAGGCTATGATTGCAACAACTATCCCAATTTCCATAAGTACGAGATTTACATTTTGGTTTTCATAATGATAGTGCAATAACAAACAAACTCATTACGAGGCCATGTACCCATATGCATGTGCAGTCGTAACAAACTCATTGCGAGGCCATGTAACCATATGCATGTGCAGTCGTACCAAACTCATTACGGGGCCATGTAGCCATATGCATGGGCAGTCATACCGAACTCATTGTGAAGCCATGTAGCCATATGCATGGGCAGCCGTACAATTCAGACAGGACTTGGTCCAACCACATGTTCAACGCTTATTCCATGATTCGATTCTTATATCAATTGCTATTGATACTTGACAACTATATCAAGTTCTATTTTGATATTCAACTACTATATCAATTCCTATTAATATTCGACTGCTATATCAATTTCCTTTGATATTCGACTATTACCATACCTTTCCTATATAAAAGTAAGCCTCATCCTACACCATACACTGAAATGACAAATCAAACTACATCACCGGTAATCCCAGACTTCAGTTCTCATAAGTAACCACATCTCTTCATCGACACCACTCCAACATATGACACACATAGAACTTCGGGACGAAGTTCCCCGTAAGGGGTAGAGACTGTAACAATTCACATTTTCAGGTTAATTACTTTTCCTGAAAAATTTCACTATTCACTTTTACTATTCATTTATCCCGAAACTTTCCCGAAAGTTGATTTTTATTTGATATTCTCGAGTGATAAATCATTTTCATGGAAAATTAAAAGTTTAACTTTCATAAGCTCACTTTCGTGAAAGTTATTAAGGAATTACACGTTTTAGGGTAAAATGACATTCAGAAATTCTACGCACAACGAAATTCGACCCCGTCAGGTGACCCCACATCGGAAAAATGTTTGACACACTCATGATTTATTTGAGAATTAATCGTGACTGAGAAAAACATGACCAAAATAAGCCTCGGCCGTGAAAAACTGGAATTTTCAGTTTTTAAGCGTTTTTACTCAGCCGTAACCTTAGCCTATACCTGCACCGCGTTTCTAATACGATTTGAGTTTTCAACTTATTAGAAAAAGTCAACATATTTTTCCCTCCTCCTTTGACCAAAAATCATTCCTTGATTTTATAAGTCATTCCTTGATTTTTAGGCTTACGGTTTGATGTCTAAAAGACATTTAATACCAACCGACACTAGACTGAGCCCAGTCTAGACATTATAAGTCATTTTAAATCATTTATATCCTATTAGAAAAGTAACATTTTACTTTTCTCAATTTTACGCAATATTCGTACATTTTACGTATTACGCATTTTAGACCCGTGTTTCCAGCTTTTAGCAGGGTTTTACCACCCAAATGGAACCTACCACTCATTTTATATTTTATTATGGAGTATTTTTACATGTTTAACCATTCTTCCAAGTTTCGTATTTTTACGATACCCGGTTTTACGTTTTGAGGTTTAATCATTTACGATTGGCATTTCCCGGAGTCAAAACTAACCAAGTATCTTGGATAATATCATCAAAAGTCCACACCTTGTTCCCCAAGCATATGAACCGCCACTAGGGGGGGGGGATTCACCACCCATGTGGCTTCATCTCATGAATTTACCCATAGTTCATCACTTAATTACAACTTGGTCTCCAAGTGTTGACAAGTCAACATTGTAACCTCCTCATTTTTGGTATAAAAGAGAGCTCATTCTCTTCCTTTCTCTTGCAATACCAACGACCCAAAACCATATAAATGCACCATTTTGATCATTGATCTTGCTCATTCAATCCATCACAAGTTCAAGTCATAGTTCCTAGTTGATCCTTAACACCTTTCAACCATAAAACTCTATAAAAACACCACAAAAACTCATCAAATTTCCAAGTGTTCTTAGTGAAGATTTTTACTAAGGCTTGTTTTTGTGATAGATTAGTGTTTATCAAGGGATTATAAGATAGGGTTTTTGATATGGAAGCATGGCTATGGTTGGAAAGGTTTTTGGAAGATTAAGTAGTGGTTCTTAGTCTTGATCTTGGTTCTAGTTAGTTTCTTCACAAGTTGTAAGCAAACCCTAACTTGCTTCTTGTTAATTAATCATGTTCATATCATTTACATGTTATTCTTGCTATATTATGTCTTGTATGAATGTCCATGGTGTATAAAAATGACTAAAACATGTTATTGTAATTGATTGACAAGATAAGTTACTAAAACAAGTAAACTAGTGACTTTCTTGGTAAGACCTGATCAAAATGGTAAAAATATGATATTTGATCATTACATATTACAGTAGAGGACTTAACAATGAAACCGTAGCAACTTGAACCACCCAAAACGAGTATACGAGTCAAAAGTTACGCCCATTTGAAGTTACCAAAGATTTCCGGCAAAACTGCCTAAATAGCATTCTGATCAAATTTTGATTTTGAAAGTCCCACTTCTGGTCCGATTCATCAAAAAGTTAAAACACGAAAGTTGTCCGGAACGACGTTTTCGTTCAGGTACAAAGAAGCTCGAGCCCTGAAAATGCTTTCCGAGTGATAAAATTCTTCAAATTCTAAACAGCCCATTTTTAGGCCAAAGTCATTACATATAGGTTATGGTTTATGAAGACCAAAGAGGTCTTATGACCTATAATCAAGACCACCACCATGGCTAGAGCCAAGGTTGTGTCTCATGACCTTGGAACAAGGACCAAAGGTCATGGCTAGGCCATGACGAAATGGCCATACCAACTTACATAGGCGTAAACATGAAACAATGAATTAGGCGATAACTTGAACAAGCAATTTGGATCTACTTCACTTAAAAAGGAACCATGAGATATTACCAAGAGAAAATGATCATACAAGACTTATGAAACTACCCCTAATAACAATCTTCATGTACAAATAAACTTTCCTAAGTTTATTCAAATATCGGACATGTAACCTTTCGGATCAAAACTTATATCTATATATTTCATCAACTACTACAATAGTAGGGAGCCTCATGTGAGGAGTTCATTATGTAAGCCGTCGAGTTGAGTTGTGGATTTACGAGTTAAAGTGTCCTGGCTCCTCGAACGCTTACTAACATGACTTCTGAATTATGTCGGCCCGAACGGTAGTAAACGATATACAAGACATACATGTTTCATGAATCATTTCTTTCAACGACTTACATTATACATCATACCACATCATGGACTAAGTGCAAGACATACATATATTGGCATGTTTATGTTTCCTTAGACATTATTCCAAACCTAAGTTGCAACAATTATTCTAGGTTGCTCGTAGAAGTTCTTACGGCATATCCATCATTCTCATTATACATCATCCAACTCAAGGTGAGTTCATAGCCCCACTTTACATTACTTCATTGTTTTACAAACCCTTGGGAGGAATACATGCTATTTTTAACCGAGCACAATGTTTTTAAATTGTATGCTTGCCTGATTGTTTTATTATCACTAAGTACCATCCTTGCCAAACCGAGATCCCATATTATGAACCATTTAATCACTTGCGAGGGTTACTTGCAAGTGAGCGCGAATATTGTGAATAGGCCTATTGGGATTGACGAATCCCATTTGTATTGACTAAGTTCAAACAAATGCATTAATATTTTAGACATTAGGTATGACGGCAAAGTACCTACCGGGATAACTCCGCCGATTGATATTGGTACCCGTTAACGTTTTGGTGTCATAAGCTTAGTATTTGATAATAACTGTTCCGGGCGTGTAACAACGTGGCCCATATTTGTTTTCCAAACATTGGTGTGAGTCTATAGCTCACACTACCAACATATTGTGTTCAAACATTAAACAAACTCTATGAATATCACTCAACCTTTGTGTTGACCTCTCAAGCATGTATTTCAGGTTCATGACGATCAAGGATGGCACGGAAGGGGCACGGATACTCAAGAGGGCTATGAATTTTATTATCATTCAAAACTCATTTAATGTGAATTGTAAACATGGAACCATTTGGGACCTCATTTTTTTTGTAATCTCTGATATTTATACAATTTGAATGATAAATCTTTTAAAATGACTCAATTGGAGTTCGTTTTCTATTATTGTGACTATTGTGCCATCGAGTAACACCCAGTTTGAATTCCGCTGCGTCCATGAATTGGGGGTGTTACACCGTAATCACTGCTATTGGGTGTGCTTGAAAGTATCTGCGCAGTCTATTAGCTGCGAATACTAAAGCTAGGACCAGCTTTTCTATAGCGGTATAGTTAGTCTCTGTCTTCTTGAGTGTTTTGCTCACAAAGTATACTAGTGTTTAAACGGAGTTCCTATCTGTCAATAGCACCGCGCTGACTTCTCCATGAGTTTCGGACAAGTACATGATCAATTCTTCCCCTCGTCGGGGTGCGACAAGTTCGGGAAGTGCTGCTATATGTTGCTTAAGCTGTTGAAAAGCTTCTTCCGCTTCCACAGTCCAACGAAAATCTCCCTTTTTTGTACACTTCATGAGTGTCTTAAAGAGAGGGAGTGGCTTATCTGCTGATTTGGACAATAATCGATTTAGCCCAGCTAATTTTCCATTTAATGATTGGACTTCTTTTAGTGTGCGTGGTGAAGGGAGTTGGATGACAGCTTTTGTCTTTTCTGGGCAGGGCTTAATGCCATCAGGCTCTATCAAATATCCTAGAAACATGCCTTCTGTAGCGCCAAAAGTGCACTTCTTGGGATTTAACTTCATGTTGATCCTTCTCAGTGTTTTGAATGTTTCCTCAATGTCACGCACCAATTCTTCTTCGGTATGACTCTTTATGACAAGGTCATCAACATAAACCTCCAGGTTGCGACCTACTTGCTTCTCAAACGCGTTGTCCACCAACCGCTGGTATGTTGCTCCCGCATTCTTTAGGCCAAAGGGCATTTTTGTGTAACAGTAGACCCTTTGACTTGTGTGGAAGGCTGTTTTTCTTCGTCTTCCTCAGCCATCTGGATTTGGTGGTACCCTTTGTATGCGTCTAGGAAGCATTTAAAGAGGTATCCTTACAAAGATTCTACCCTCCAGTCTATCTCTGGTAGCGGGTAACAGTCTTGTGGACATGCTTTGTTAAGGTCAATGAAATCCACGCACATTCTCCAGCTGCCATCGCTCTTCTTTACCATAACTATATTGGAAATCCAGTCATGGTAATAGACCTCCCGCATAATGCCTGCGTCTACAAGCTTGTGTACTTCCTCTAGAATGGCTTTTGCGCGATCTGGAGCCTGGCCGCGCTTTTTCTGCCGTATTGGAAGATATCCTTGTTGGATTTTTAGCTTGTGCTCTGTGATAGATCGTGGCACTCCAGTCATGTGCTTTGGTTCCCACGCAAAGATATCTAGGTTCCTTTTCAAGAGTTCGCACATAGCTGCTCTGCCTTTGTCAGACAGCGACCCTCCAATTGATACCTCTTGATCTGGGTAGTCAGGGTGAATTGCGACCTTTAGGTTTGACACTTTGGCTGCGCGTTGTTCTGGAATACTCTCCGTTTCACTCGTCACCGTGTTGCATTCTTTAGGTGATACCACGGTGTTGTAGAGGGTGACGATACCTCCGTCTACTGGGAATTTGAGCATCCCATGTGTTGTAGACGGTACCTCGCGCATGGCTGATATTCCTGGTATTCCATTAATGCCATTGTATGGCGAAGGAGATCTGATTGTCATAAAGTTCATCCAAGCTGCCGTAGAGTGTTGCTTGTCACCAACGACCACAAGTAAGCGCAATTGCCCCATGGGCCATATCTTCTCTCCTGTGAAGCCAGTCAGCGACATCGTGGCCGGAATTAACTGACTTCGTATCTCAGGTCGCAGCCTCTTGAAACAATGTTCGTACATAATATCTGCGGATGCTCCTCCATCAACATACATGCGGTGGATATCATGACCCCCCGTATGTATTTCAATGGTGAGCGGCTCCACTACTGCGTTGTCCGCAGCCAGAGTGGGGAAAGAGATTTCATTCCCAAAGGAAAACTTTTGGCTGACTTTTTGCCACGTCTTTCGCTGCCATGATTGTATCATGTAGATGGTGCCAGCCTTGTCTTTGGGTGTCTCTTTCTTACCCCCATTCTTCTGTTTATCCTTCCCATCTTTGATGTTTTTAACGAGGTGATCCACTTTACCTTCTTTCACTAATTTGTCGATTAGTTGGCGCAGTTGGACACACTCGTTGGTGATGTGGCCCTTTTGTCCATGGTATTCGCAGTATCCATTCCCTATGCGCCGATCCTCTAGGGTGCGCATTGGTGGAGGTTTCAGGAAGTTTGCACCTTCTGTCACAAATATCTCCCTAGGGGTCTTCGTGAGTGGAGTGTATTTGTCGTTATCTCGTTCGCTTCCCTGACTGCGGTAGTTCTTGCTGCGGTTGCTACTCTGGTCATTGGATTGTCTCCTGGGTAACCTTTTTTGCTATCCGCAGCAGCTGCTTCTCCTTGGATAAAAGACCTGGTGCGCTTCATCAGTTCATCAAAAGTTTGGGGAACCTTATCATTCAGTCTCCTGATGAGCTCTGGGTTATTGATCCCATTCATGAACTCTGAGATCTTTAGCACTTCGGGACACGCCTTGACGTGTATACATTCATCCTTATAGCGCTCCACATAAGCGCTTGTGGATTCCCCTTGGCACTGTTTTACTCTAGCAAGTTCAACAGGGTTCTTGGCGCACTTCTTTCTTTGAGTAAAGTTCAAACGGAATGCTTTTTGCAACTCTTCAAACCCGTTTATGCTTCTTCGTGGAAGCTTGCTAAACCAGGATCGCTCATTCCCTACCAATGTGGAGTTAAACATGTGGCACCACACTGGTTGTGGCCAATTTTTGATAGTAGCAGCTGATTCGAAAATTTTTAGGTGGTTATCAGGATCACCCGTCCCATCATATGTTTTAACATTGGCGGGCATGCGCCTTCTCTTATCATCTGAATAATTGCTGATGCGCCGCGTGAATGCGTCAACCTTTTGGCGGCGCCAAGGAAGTGATATATCTTCGTCCTCCACATCGCGATGTCTTCTCTTGGACTTCCAGTGTCCTGTTTCCTCGTCCTCGTTGTCCGAGGAGTCACTTGAGGAGGAGTCAGCCCTTTTGCGGCGTTTACGCCATTTTTCCTCGGAGTCCGAGCTTGAGGGGCTTTCACTTGGGGAGGGCTGTCTCCCCAGCCTATCATGAACTCTTCTGCTACTGGACCTTGAAGGGCTCTCGCTCGGTGAGCGTTGCCGTCCAAGTCTCTCATGGATCCTGCGGCTACCAAGTCTAGCGTGGACGTTGTTACGTCTTCCACTATCTTCATGCTCCTCCGAGTACTGTGAATCAGATGCTTCATCATCCACAGCCTTCCTTCCGACTCTAGTGAACACTGGAAGTCAGCGGGTATCCTTTTCGCGCCTCTCCTTCTGATAGCGCGATGGGGATGCTTCGTACTCAGGGCCAAAGTTGAGTCGGGCTTGTAGGCTCATAATTGACCTTCTTCTTGCTTCCTCTTGCATGAGGGCAGTTAAGGTTTCGTAATTTTGGGATACAAAAGTACTTAACGTGAACTCAGGCGCATCCCCCTCTATCGCGAGGATATCTGTTTCCACATTATGTCCCCTGTCTCGATTAGGCGCGCATGGTGGCACAGTAGTGTCCACGATGGGTGCGCTTTGGTGGGGAGTGGTGAAGAGAGTGCGCTGAAGATCTTCCGTGCTAGGGGCCACCGTAGTGGCCTGGGTAGTCCCTGTCGGCAATTCTACTGTGGACGTATGGTCCGGACTGAGCCAGGAATGGGTCAGGCCCGGGTAGCCAGCGGCCCACTTTACGCACTTTGTGAACGTATGGTCCGGACTGGGCCAGGAATGGGTCAGGCCCGGGTAGCCAGCGGCCCACTCTACGCGTTAACCCTAATCCATGCCTTATAAATATAGGGCTGGGATTCCATTCACCACACAATACAATATCTCATAACAGGTTATCCTAAACTTAATAGCTATTATATGCTCCGCGCATCACATACTAACTTGACCGTCGGAGGTGGATCCCGGGGCTACGGCCTCGGGTCCACTCCTAACGGGTTCTCTTTGTTGACAGGTCTACTTAGGGCTTATGAAGACGACTAACGGCCCAATGAGAGTCGTTGAATAAGTCCACGCCAGATTATGCATCAACAAGTGGCGCCATCCGTGGGACATGATTACGACAAGTTTCGTGCTCTCACATCGCTAGAAAGCAACCATCGATATACAACTACACGTTGCATCGATATATAACTAGGCGGTAATTTTAAAGTTATTATTATTAATTGTTTGGTCAAACATGTACAACAACAAGTTGAAAACCATCTTGTATGTAGACTTTGTATGCTACGTATTGTACAATATTTTCACAATATTCCATGCGTGAGGTATTATCTTAAATCCATGCGTACGATAAATTTTTTAAAAAATTAAAAAAGATATCAACAATATTTTGTGTATATCTTTTAAATTGATCAGATTTGATATCTTTTTAAATATTCAAAAGATTTTATGTAAATCTTTTTACTTGGTAAACACGATTTTACCTATAACAGCACTAAGTCCGCACGATCGGACCTATTTTATCTTTTACCTTGATAAAAACGATTTTATCTATCGCTACGAGCGCATTAAATCCGCACGATCGGACTTATTTTATCTTTTAGCCGCGAACAGCGCAGTCGCGATAAATCTACCCGCGTCAGGCCATGCGTTCGGAAATCTTCGCAAATTGGCGCTATGCACGCACTGTCATGTACAGGCACCACGATGCTAGTCAATCGCTATGAGCGCACTGTCACTGTCACGTACAGGCACTGGACGAAAGCCGTGGTCAACTGCGATCATCCAAAAACGTTAGAGTCTATGCGGTCACGATAAATCTATCTGCGTCTGTGCGTGCAACAGAAATTATTAGTCGCGGTCATGGTACATCCATCCGCGCCATCCTTTAAAAAAAAATAATAAATAAAAAAAATCAATCAATCGCCATGCGCGCACTGTTTTTATTATTAGCTACGTGCTACTTTTCTTATATATTTTGTAAAACCTCACGATAGGTGTAATTCACACTACTACTTCTTTTATATATTATATATGCTATGTGCTATATTTTTGCTATGCGCTTATCTTTTACCTCATTAGGTTTTATATGTTGCGATTCGCGACATATACTTTTAATATTTGCATTAAGTGTTTTCAGGATAACTAAGTTTAATACTCCTACACTAGTAGCACCATCAAACTTGGGGGGCTACTAGGGTATATAATACCACTGTTGGCGCACGCGTCACGCAGGTATATTTGGAAGCAGATCGTACGTAAGAGGTACTGCAGGCCCGGTACAAAGACGAATTTAAATATTCGCACCATCTTGCCGCATGGGAGACGTCCTATGTCGGTTGTAAAGACGCGCAAACCGCGCACATCTGTCGCGAACAACGCGCACCCTTGTCGCGCACTGCGCACATTCTTGTTGCGCACCGCGCGCATTCTTGTCGCGGACAACGCGCACCTCCGCCACAGAAGCACGTCTTCTGTCGCACCATGTTGCATCGCTACTGGTACAAAAGGTACGCCCTTACACAGGATACAACATGGGGATCCACTTATCCACCTTCACAATTGTGAAACAATCACAATCGCAATCCCAGTGCGCACTGTCGCATATGGACTGCGCAGTATGATCCGTCCCTTACGCACACATGAACCCAGTGCGTACCGTCGCATTTGGTTGATTGTGCCTACGCGGCCATAAACAGAACTTAAGTTTAGCATAACATAGCCATGCGCTATGTCATACTAAACTCGGGGGCTTGTGGACGTATGGTCCGAACTGAGCCAGGAATGGGTCAGGCCCGGGTAGCCAGCGGCCCACTTTACGCACTTTGTGGACGTATGGTCCGGACTGGGCCAGGAATGGGTCAGGCCCGGGTAGCCAGCGGCCCACTCTACGCGTTAACCCTAATCCATGCCTTATAAATATAGGGCCGGGATTCCATTCACCACACAATACAATATCTCATAACAGGTTATCCTAAACTTAATAGCTATTATATGCTCCGCGCATCACATACTAACTTGACCGTCGGAGGTGGATCCCGGGGCTACGGCCTCGGGTCCACTCCTAACGGGTTTTCTTTGTTGACAGGTCTACTTAGGGCTTATGAAGACGACTAACGGCCCAAGGAGAGTCGTTGAATAAGTCCACGCCAGATTATGCATCAACATCTACCATTGGGAGGATCAGACTTGGGCCTGATTCTTGGTGACTGGGCGCACTGGTTGTTCCAGAGGCCTGCTTAGAGGTCGAATCTTGATGTTTCCTCCTCTGGGGGTCACCATGTGTTTTTTCCAACTGCGGAGTCCGCTGACTTGAGTTTTTATGCTTAGTCATTCTAGTTCTTAGTGTAAGGTCCCACGGATGGCGCTACTTGTTGATACAAAAGTTGGGCGTTCCTTGTTTGGGTTCCTGTTCTCGTACCAATTAGACCTTAATGCTTGAGACATGCACACTAAGAAAGCAAACAAACACCGTTAGGCTTATCGTGGGATTGTCTCCCACGATTATCATCCGGCGTGAGAGTAAGTAATCGGTTTTAGGGTTGTGTTGAAGAGTTAGGGTTTTAGATCGTACCTCAATGAGAATTATGATATTCTTTATATAGGCACGAAATCCTTGTAGGTTTCGTGCTCCTTACTCTTCGGCGTATCATGCTTATCTGGTCGTTGATCTTTATCCCATAAATAAAAGATCATTATCTAGACCATAAATAATATATTTGCGTTTGGGCTTTCGTGAGCCCAAACCGTTAGTATGGTAGCCCAAATCATTATTATGATAGCCCACTCGTGATGGGCTTGGGTGTTAGTAATGTTCCTTAATCGGGTTCGTGACCCGAGTATGGACTATACGTCATCAGTAAGCTTTTCGCTTATGTAATGGACTGACTGAAATATGAGATTCACCCACATCCATTTTACTTAAATACTTTTTGGAGTAATATATTTACCGGGTCGTTAACCTTTTACCAAAAAATAAAATAAAATAATAAAGAAATAGTATGACAATACGGAAAAGAATTGATATAACTCCGTATTATTTTTGTTTTTACCTTTAAAGGCAAATACATATTTTTGAAAAGGTTAATATCGAAATATGTCCACTAAACTTTTTTTTTTTTTTTTTTTTTAAATGTGTTCAAGGCAACGAACTTTCATTTTGTTTATTTGGATCACTGTACTTAGATTATTTTTATATTTTCAGGGTTAATGAACGCATATTTTTAGACATTTAAATAACATAAATGTCATGTTTTTACAAGTTTAGTGATGTTTACGTTTATTTTTTCTAAGGTTAGTAATCCAAATGAACAAAACGGAAATTCGTTACTTTAGGTGCATTTTTTGTTTAAAGTTAAGTATCATATTTGGGTTCTGAAAATGTATAAACTGTTTAACTTTTATAACATTCTATTTTTAACAAGACTCTTATTTTTTGACATGTATATTTCCATTTTTGGAACTTTTTAAAGGCATTTAAGTAATTTTGATATGTTTAAATTTCAATATTCAACAAGAGTTCATGTTTTATATTATAACTAGACGAGTACCAGTGCATAGTAACATGATTTTCTAGCGCAACAACTATAGTTGCGATATTGTGGTTATGTGTTTCATATAACGAGAAATTTGAAAAGAAACATAAATATCAATATGCTCCACTATTAATCTTCATCACTTTCACTTTATCAATTAGATTGTAAATCTTTTTCCATGATTCTCACTAATTGGCGTTGGCATTTATTCATTATTCTTAATCATCATCCGAGATGACAATAACATCATCCTAGTTCCAGTTTAATAAATTGGGATTGAAAAACGGATATCAAGAGCGAGATTAGGAGCGGGATGAAGTTGTATATAAACAAACAAAAGCAATGCACAAATACGTGTTATATAAACGACCATGAACTAAAGCAGTGAACCAACAAACGATAAATAAAAGATCACCAAGTGCTAACGTTAACATCAACATCAACATCAACATTTTTTTATTATCCATTTCCTCAACATCAACATTTTGGTAGCGGGAAATCAGTACCTATTTGGTTCTTCCCATTTATTGTTAACATACTAACATACTAACATATTCGAATTAAATAAACTAATGTGCGTTCATGCATTCACATAGGTCACAGGATATACGATGAATTTGTGTTTCTATATATAATTTTAAGCTTTACATACTGACAAAGTGACAAACATATGTAAACTGTAAACAAAAAAAAAAAATTAAACAGACCTCTATTTTTTTCAATGATGATGAATGAAATCTATATCTATACTACTTATAATACATCTTTCACCATCTCTCATATTAATTTTTTAAGATTACCAAAAATAGATTTTTAAGTAAATACAAGTAACTAAGCATAATTTACAAATATTTAAAACACAAATAAAACTAAAAAAACACTATTTAACCCATACAATTAATACACTATTAAAAACACCCTTTCACCAAAATATACAACTATTTAACTACAATATACAATCTAATTATGCTTCCAAAACATTTAGCTTCCAAAAAATTTGATCAAGATGGTGTGTACATGTCAAACGTTGTGTATCGAGAAGTTCTTCGAGTAAACTAAAATATAAATGCGTGTAGGATTTTCAAGATGGTGTATATACATATATTGTAAGACTTTATCATATGAATTTGTAATCTCATCAATAAATGTATGTTATTCAATTATTGCACTTTATAAAATATCGTTAAGCATTTGATATACTGATTATTTGTCCGTGACGGACATGCAGACACACCACTAGATATTTGGTGTCGTTAATATTTATTTTCGGGTATATACTGCTGCAATGCACGGGTACCCTGCTAGTTATTTAAAAATGTAAACTTGATGATTTGAGTGATTAATAATAGGTTGTGGTTTAATTTTTGTGATGGTTTATAAAGGATTTATAGTTGTCACAGTAAGTTTTTGGGACGTTTGATTTATTTCTATATTTTTAACATGACTATTGTTTGACATGGAACATGGGCAATGAGTGTTCAGATAAGTTGTTTAATTAAAAAACATTACTACTCAAATTTTGAGAATTTTTTCAGTACTATCCTGCTTTATCGGTACCATATTAGTGATCCTGAACTTTTTTTAGCTCGATTCGTTGTAGCGGTCTCATATCGTGTATTAAGATTCGGTACCGTTTCAATACGATACCGATATGATTTAAGTTCCGCGCCAAGATTCGAGTTGACATACTCCCCCTAATTGAAATTACTAGTACCTTTGCTAAAAAGATACAGTAACAAAAAAAGAAATACAAGCTACTTTTTATACAACATGAAGTTAAAAGTAACATTTTCACCCAACCACTTTAGTTCGCTTCGCAATTATCGTTTTTGTTGGGAATTGTTGCCAAACCCCCAAGTCACATCACACGGTTCACACTTCACGGCAACAATTTTAGGCTGCATGCAGAAGCAGACCACGATCGATTAAAGTGATCGATTACATTCGATCGTCCTTATTGCCACGATTCGGTTGTCAGACGAAAAAAACTCAAATGGGTCGTGTAGCCGATCGACAATCGTCCCTTTTTTTGTTTTGTTTGTGTGTAATTAAAAGAGGTATTTTGTGGGGTATTATTTTGTAGTGTAGGTCGTCTTACTGGGGCATCCAATCGCCCGTAGGTCGCTGGAGAGAGAAAACTGACGTGGCAGGGAAAAGTAAGGGGATTGAATCCCCTTACTGCAAGTAGCCTTAGGCTACTCACAGTGGCAACCCATATTGCATCATCTTTCCGGCTGCCACCTCAGCTTTCTCTCTCTTCAACCCATATTCATCTCTCTCATCACAGTGGCAACCCATATTGCATCATCTTCCTTTATTAATATTTAAAAAAAAAAAAAAAAAAAACATCTTTTAACACAAACACAAATTTAATAAACATATGTTCATGTGTTGTCATTTTTGCATGAACTCCTTAAGCCTTAACTTTACACCTCATGCTAAGTATTCTTTTATAAAAATAAAACTTTACAAAACCTCCTATCTCTTTCTTTGGTTCCTTGTTGCCGTGAACTATAACAACCATATCACCATCATTTACTTTAATTCAAGATACAAATTATACACAAGAGATGAAGGCCTAGGTGAGCTCAACATAGCCCAAGTATTGTTTTGGTGACCTGTTGGTTAAGTTGGAAGATATACAAGGTTTAAGGGCGAATGTTCACAACAAAATGGTACAATCCTTTCTTGAATATCGGTTGTACAAACGATCGATTTTGAATATCAATCACCGGCGATCGATTTCCCACAAAGGGAACGATCGATATGAATATCGATCGACCGATTTGGTCGACCGATTTTTTCCGACCCACTACCACCAGCCTTATCTTATTTCTATGACTAGTTTCAATTTCATTCCCATCAAATAAATGGCTGTAAGGGTGCGCTTTGTTTATAAGTGGGATAGGAAGGATTTGAAATAAATAATGAAAAGAGAAAAATTAAATTATATATATACATTTAATAAGTTTTATTATTTTTGTATAAAATAAAAAAAAGTAAAAAGTAAGAAAAGAATAAATAATATGTGACTCAAAAATTCATCAAATAAGAATCCAAATACGATAGTAGTGGAATCAAAATTAAACCAAATAAAAGACTCAAGGATTCTTTGATTCAAAACCTCCCCAAATCTATACCAAATGGGCCCTAAATCTTACTTTATACGAAGTAGTTTATACGCAATAAAGAAGATAATGACCGATAAATATATGTACATGTGACTGGAACGATAGTAACCGGTGGTTCAAATGGATAACTTCACTCAAGCATGTTTTTTTAAGCTTATTTACGCGGTTTATAAGATTCTTAACTTATATAATTAAAATAAGTCGAATCAAGTGCTTCGGTAAACATATATACTTAAGCTTTTTTTTTTTTTTTTTTTTTTTTTTTTTTTTTTTTTTTTTAAGTAAAAGATTTGTGAACTTGTGTTAATAATAATAATAATAATAATTTATTGTCCTCAACTCCTCATATAAGAGCTCACGGTAAGCTAACGCAAAGCCTGCGTTAACTCTTAACGCACCACGAAAATGAGGCACGTTAACTTACTAAGCTTCATGGTCAAATGCACGTTAACGTTAAGAGTTAAGCTCCTAACGCAACGTTAAGCTGCTTATTTAAAAAAAATTACACTTTTGGCCCTTGTCATATTATTTGCTTTTATTAATACCAAAATGAAAAAGTTACAAAACACCCCATACGATAAAGGAAACAAATACACACGATACGTAAACAGAAATACACGATAAGGAAATACTTAACATAAAACACCATTACTCATCGTCTATGTCCCATGCATGTGTGTTTCTCAGTACGAACCACACATGTTGATAATATATCCCTCTCCCATAGCGTTCATAATAAATCCAGTTTGCATTGCTGAGACGATAAGGGTCTTCACTTGTATGCAGCAACTCTTTGTAAATTTCATTATACCTACGACATTCACGGTTGATTCTACTCCATTGAGTCGTAATACTATTTTTATTACGGTGCTCACCATCAGTCTGATCGTTGAACCTTCGTGTAACTTCATTCCAAAAAGAACGTCCATTCACAAGGTCTCTAACATCATGAACTTCAAGCCATACATTACCTAGCAACTCCTCTTCTTCCATTGACCAACGATTATTCATTGTGAAATGTTGTAGATATTGAAGAGTGTGAAAAAATGAATGGTATGGTGTGGTATTAATAGGGGTTTACTGAAGGCGGGATAATTTTTAAATTCAAAATTTCTAACAGAAGACGGGATACATTTTAAATTCAAAATTTCTAACAAGAGCGGGGTAAATTCAAACGTTTAAATTTCAAATTTCTAACAAGAGCGGGGTAAATTCAAATATCAAATCCAAACAACACCCCCTATAAATAGCCATCCCCAGGTTATCACAATGCACCCACAATTCACATACAAATAAGCAATTCACAAATTATTAAGTTTCAAAACAATGTCTCACAACGATTCACCAGATAACGAGTCAGTTTACAACACCCCACCCGAAGATCTTTTCCCTGTATTCCCACAAAACAATCCACCACAAGATCTGTTTCCCGTCTTCCAATATGACATTTCACCACAGAACACTCCACCGGAATTTCTTTTTCCACCGGCAATCAATCCACCGGCAAACAATCCACCCAACTACAATCCACCGGCAAACTTTCTAGCACAAAACCAACCCAATGCACGTGTGTTGACTGATGAAGAACTGTATGAACAAGATATGCAAGAAGTGTTACGTGTTGAAGCAGAGGAAGAAAGTGAGAGAAGAGCTCGTGAGGCGTACTTAAGAGCTAAACAGGCTCTGAGAAACCGTCGTTGTGCATGGCGAATACAAAATGGATTGCCCCGTGTGCCATCGAGTGAGGACGATTCGAGTGCTTCGAGTCACGAGGGCTATGTGTCGGATGATTCATTTTCTTGATTCGTAGTTTAGTTTTACCGTCATTTATGTTTAAGTATCGTAGGTTAATTTAGATGTTTTATGTTAAATTATCGTAGTTTAATTGTCATGTTTTATATTTAATTAACATGTTTTATGTTTAAATTGTAGTTAATGTAATTTGTGTTTTATAAATGTTTATGTTATTTTTAAATGAAGTATTTGTTAAAGTTTGGGGTTGAAATTGAAAATAATTGGGGTGGAAGTGAGTTAAGGTGAGTTAAATATAAGTTATGTTACCGGGATGAAAAGTCAAGAGTTAAGTTAAATGGTAAAAGCTGATGTGGCGCTGATGTAGCAGTGTGTTAACTTATAACCTTGAGTGACTTTACCCGACGCTCTAACAATCAAGAAGTTTAGATGTTTATACTTTATATACCATTATCATATTACCTCCCTAAGTATATCAAGCTAACCCAAAACTAACCATGAGTTTATAAGCCAATTGTTTCTAAGGCGTAAACGGCTTATGAAATATAAGTCTAAACCCCAAAAATAGTAATTTTGGTTTTATATGACTACTCAGAATGAGTTTTTCTTTACATAAACTAAAAGGATTAGATTCATCATTTATCAAATACATTATAGAACTAACGTCTATCTTCTAAAGTTAGTTCCAAAAGCTCCTTTAGTCTTGAAGCATGATTTAAAATAGCTAGCCTCTTGTTTAGAGAAGGCATCAATTTTATTAAACACAAAACAAAAAGAGCACGGAGAATACATACAACAGGAACAAATAAGCAAACTATCCTACAAACCTTGAGTTACATCATGAGGAAGGGAAGCTCAGGCGCAAAAACTAGCTAAAAAACACAAAACAAGACACCAGACATAAGGCCAAAAGAAACTAAAAAGACCAAACTCCAGCAAGATGCCTGGAGAACAATTGACACCATAAGGGGGTGGCAACGTTTCGGCATGAAGGACGGCAAGGCTCGGCATCACAAAGCCAGTGGATCGGCATGGTGTTTTCGGCAAGCAAAGCGGCATATAATACCGATTCGGTAAAATGCTTTCTTTTAATGTTTTCGACCGTTGCAACATTTACTAGTATTACCGTTTGATGCTTTTCAAAAAAAAAAAATAATAAAATAAAAAAAAAAATAAAAAAAAAAATAAAAAATTAGGCATGCTTAGACATGACATTGCCACTAAAAAGGTATGTTTAGGCATGTTTAGACAAAAAATATGTTGTATGCTTTTTATTGGTCAATTAAAAATAAACTCCATAAACCTTTATGCAACATTGTCACCCTCTAAGACTTACAAAAAGAAAAAATGACTAAACTTATCTCCAATCATGAGTGTCTTGACAAAAAAATAAGCATATGCCTACACATCCAACTCATAGGACACTCATAAAAGTTAACCTCATTTAAACTAGCTCCTAATTGAAATCATTATACTCCAGCCAAATAAATAAAAATGATGTTGTCTCAGTTAAGCTAGCTCCTAATTGAAATCATTATACTCCAGCCAAATAAATAAAAATGATGCTGTCTCATTTTGTGCTACTCATAGTAAGCGAGTTTTTGACTTAGATATCGCGGTCTAACAGAAATACTTTCGTGACCATTTTCGACCCTTTCTGTCAACACCCAAACACGTGTGCTTAGTAAGTTTTGAACTCCATATCTTTTGTGAGATGGTCCTATGTACTTTACCAACATGCAATTTGGTGATTATATCTATCAAATAAATACTTTTTCTGAAAAAAGAGAATGAAAAGAGTGATAGAACAAGGGACCATTTTTAGCAGCTATAAACTCCATATCTTTTGTGAGAAGGTCATATGTACTTTACCAACGTGTTGTCAAAATCACAGTGCATGTAAGTAAACTGTAAAGTCACCTCATTTCACCAATTCACAACAAAAATTGTCTCGGTTTTCTATTTAATCTCAGTTTTCTATTTAAATACAATAAAAATACCAAATTTTCATTTCATTCCATTAATTAAATAAAAACAATGGCTGTAAATCTTACTCCAGGAGCAATATCGAAGATATCGACCGGTAAATGTACCTCAAATGATCTGAAACCGGTGCTTCAAGTGATTGATATTGATAGTAATCTGAAACGTTCTATAAATGGCAAGCAATACTTGGTTGTGTTCTCAGATGGTTCGTTTAAACAGTTTGGTTGCATTCCTGATGAGATTTTTATATCAAACAAGTTGCAGAAAGGTTCCATTGTTCAGCTGACTAAGTTTCACTTGGCCAACCTTTCTGATAGTGACGGTGAAATTATTAGTAAAAGGTATGTGTGTCATATCTATATCTTTAATTGACTAGGTTTTGGAGGCTCTTATGTAAACAAAATTAATTGTTAAAACATGTGGCCTTATTTTATGTAGTAATCTTTTTCTTTAACTTGCTTAGATGTGCTAGCATAAGCAGGGATGGAAGCATGACTAAATCTGACCGGGCGCAAAAAAAAATTTGAACACTAATACTTGAAACATATTTCGATGGACCATGTGCATTTAAGATGACTTTAGAAAAATCCATGTTTTTTTTTTTTTTTTTCAAAAATTAACACTACATTGAAAATTCCATGGGGTGCCCGGCCACCCGCGGAACCCCTGGCTCCGTCCCTGTGTATAAGTTAAATTTTGGTGTTGTGTGCACTTTTTTGGTCATTCGGATAGTGATGTTGCTTATATTGTAATCAATTTGTGCAGTGGAATAATGGTTTGGGACCTTAGTATGCTTGGTATCACATGTGACATCATTGGTGTTCCAAAACCACTCCCTGATAATGAGACCCCTTTAGTTGTAACAACTACACCCACAATTCCACACGAGGATCATGCTAATTCACATCTAAATGAAAATATTGATGTAGAAGAACCCCCAACTTCCATACAAAATCCATCGACCTCAACACAAAAGTCCTCTTCTCATTCTCTAACTCATAACAAAAAACGAAAACTTATATCAAGTGATGATGATATCATCTCAGCATTTGGAAAAGATATCTCTAAACTTGTGAGTATGGTGATGGAGAAAAGTAAAGTAGTTGATGCGGGCTTTAAAAAGTTGGAGACACTTGAAGAAGATGTTTCTAAATTGACGAAATTGATGATGGAGAAAAATAAAGAAGATGTTGCGGGGTTTAAAAAGTTGGAGACGCTCGAAGAAGATGTTTCTAAATTGACAAAATTTATGATGGAGAAAAATAAGGAAGATGATATGGGTGCTTGCATTGAAAAGTTGGATAAAATGGGATGGGGATCAGAAGAACCAATATATGACACTGCACTTTTGTTGTTTCTAAAAGGTGCCGATTACAGGAAACTTTGGTTGCACTTGAAGCCGGAGTGTTGTGGGAAGTGGGTAAAAGTTGCTGGAAGTATATTTGGCTTACTGGATTAAGGAAATTAAAAGGTAAAGTTTGTGTTTTGTGTCATCTGATGTTGTGTTGCTTGGTCTAGAATCTGTTTTGTCTAGAAGGTAGGTGAACCACGTTGTTATCTTTTGGGTTAGGAATGCTGTGTAGAACTATTAACATATGTCTGCATGAAGTACAACGTGCAATGCTAATTTTTTGGTAAAAAGCTTTTTTCTGTGTTTATATATTATGCATTTAACAGAGGAAAAAATCAGAGGTTATTCTACGGTTTCGTTCATGAATTGGCAGTTATGCAATTAACTTCAATGTCACATCAGCAGTTCGATTGCTGTTATACGGGTGAACTTATAAGCATAGACTACAACATTGTTTCGGATTTTATCGTTGTGTTTTCTGGTTTCACCCTGTTATCCTTATCCCTTAATATTGAAAGACATTCTTGGAAGAATAGTTGTGTTGACTTTATGGGGTATTAGAAGGCCAAACACTTTAAATCATGTCTGGCTCTACTGCTCTAGTTAATTCCGGGTTCTAGCTGTAAAATTTGCTTGTATATCGTTTTAACAGGAACTCATAAGGGATAAGTTATTTTGGATGGATGTTCGGAGAAATGCCCTTTTCCTGATCTATGTCTGGGGGTTGTGTCAATGAAAGACTACATCCCAAGTTAATGTTGAACATTAGGGGCTTCTGTGGACCAATCACTCAAACTAAGGTTGTGTTGTAGAATGAGCATATCCTCGGGTCTTAATATAGATTCTGATCATATCTGTTCGAATGACACAAAAATCTTGACAAGCAAATCTATTATATTCGATTATCAAATTCATATAGAAATAAGAAAAGTTATAACAAGATTCCCAATTTACATAAGGCTCGAAACGATTGAACGGAGCTCAAGTTGAGCCAGCTCGTTTTTTATGCTCAAACTCCAACTTAATAGAAGTTGAGCTCGAGTTGCTCAAATAAAGTTTGATTCTTTGAGTCTTGATTAGCGATTTTTTTACGTGCCAAGCGTTGTGGGTGTCCAATTGTGGGTTTATATTTGCTTGTTAACAACGATATATCCAAATGATCGAAAGATACATGATTTGGGGTCTTTTCTGTGACCCGATATAATCTTCACATTGCATATTAGTATTATTATTAGTTAGTTAAAAGTTAGAAGGACTATTTATGTTAAGTAGAAAGTTAATAACTAACTTATGGTTATTTCGGTTGGACATTGACCAAACCGAATGGACACAATGGTTAGGCTAGTTCGAATGGACACAACCATTCTTTGAAAAGACACAATGGTTCAACACAATGGTTGGAACCTTATATATATGTAATTACATGTAACATTACAATGGTTAATGAAATTTTAGTTTTACTTATTCATATTACTTTTGCAATTCACAAATCGATCCAGAAAAGTGGGACAACAATTGGCATCAAGAGCAAGGATTCAATACACCAAAACAAAAACAAAATTCTGCAAAAACATCACATATATTCAGAAAAACCGAAGCCAAGAATACGCAGGATAGGAGAAGGACAATTCGTTTTTTCTTCTTGAGCGAGAGATAATCTGTTTTCTTTCTATTCTTCCAAAGAAAACATAAGAAAGTTGAATAAGAAACGCGTAGAAAAGATAGTGCACGATCTAGTTTACGTAAGGAATTGCAAACGCCAACATCAAGCGTATTGGTGTCGAGGAAGAAAAGAGGAGACTTTGTGTAGAAAAAGAGACAACTAGTTGGAGATTAACACAAAGCAAAAATCGTTGTTGTGAAAGAAAAACGTATACGTAGGAATTGAAGATCTTGGAGATAAGTGTGTGGAGATTTTGTTGTGTCGAATTTAACACAACAACAACAACAACGTACGTAGCAACAAAAAAACCAGAAACTTTTTTTTGTTTTTCGCTGCAAAGAAGAAAAGAAACAAGCAAAGATATTGATTTGTTTCAAGAATTACCAAGGCGTGGTAATATAGAACGTGTAAAGTGGTGTTTGTTTTTTCGTTGATCTAATCGAACTTCTGAAACTTTTGGTTCGATATCACTAATTCGACACAAAGGAAAAAGATAGAAATTGGTTGTTTATTTCTGGTACGAAGCAGAAGCAAAGAAGGAAAGCAAAATTCAGTCCGAATTAATTTTTTGGTTGGAGATCAAGTCGAATTGAACAAAAGGACAACGAAGCAAAAAAAAACAAGGGAACACACAAGGAAATTCAAATCCGTGAACTAACACAACGAGGTCAAAACAAAATTCAAACCTTTGAATTTCGTTACAAATTTTCATATTATAGATACTCGTATTATTACTAGGATTTCCGAAAACTATTATTGTTCCCGTAGTTTTAAGTATACCACAAAAGATTAGGAATTCTCATTGATTTAGAAAGTGAAGATCATTAACACTTTCAATATGGGCGATGACGCAAACGCAACAACTACACTAAAACCCGTAACACCTATTGCACAATACCAATGCCCTAAGTTAAAAAACACAAATTATACGGTATGGGCTATACAAATCAAAGTTATATTAGAAGCACATGGTTTATGGGATACAATAGAACCTAAGGAAGGCGTAGAAGTAGATGAAAAGAAGGATAAGTCAACTATTGCCCTTCTATATCAAGCGTTATCAGAAGATGTAATTTTACAAGTAGCAAGTTGTAAAAAGGCAAAAGAATTATGGGATTCACTAAAAAGGAGACACGTAGGAGAAGAGAAAGTGCAACAAGCAAAGTTGCAATCTTTAATGATAGGATTTAATGCCCTTCAGATGAAGGATGATGAAACCGTGGATGCATTTTCAGATAAGTTAAACGGTTATGTTACTAAGGCAAAAGAATTAGGCAAAACATTGGATGAATCACTTGTAGTTAGAAAACTATTAGATTCCACACCAGATAGATTCATTCAGATAGTAGCATCCATAGAACAAACTAGTGATCTAGATGATATTACCCTAGATGAGATCACTGGAAAACTCAAGGCATTTGAGGAAAGAATAAAACTCCGTAAGGGAAATCAAGTTGAAAGCCTGGATAATTTACTATTCACACAAGGTGAACACTCAGATAGAGGAAAGAAATTTATTAAACGCGGAGGTAAACAAAATTATTCAAAGAAAAACTGGCGGAAAAACAGATATAGAAATAACTCACATGAAGGAAACTCAAACTATAAGGGAAACCCAAATAAGAATACGAATAGGAAGGATTTGAGTACCGTTAGATGTTACAAGTGCAATAAGCTTGGACATTTCATGAACACATGTAGATCAAACACAACAGCTCAGGAACATTCAAACCTTATCTTAGAAGATGAAGAACCATCACTATTAATGACCGTACATGAAACCAAATATGAAGAAGTACTGTTGAATGAAGGCCAAATTCAACCAGGAAAATATGTTTCAAAGGATGAGAGCGTATGGTATTTAGATAACGGTGCGAGTAACCATATGACAGGAACCAAAACTCATTTTAGGGACATAGATGAAAAGATAACAGGACGAGTACGTTTTGGAGATGGGTCATATGTAGAAATAAAGGGAAAAGGCTCTATATTATTAGGTTGTATAAACCAAGAACAAAAGGTAGTAACGGATGTATATTATATACCGAACCTTAAGAGCAACATACTAAGTCTAGGACAACTTACAGAAATAGGTTGTAGAGTTATAATGGATGGGAATAAATTGACTTTGTATGACAAGAGCAGAAGGTTGTTGATGAAAGTAGAAAGATCTAAGAACAGACTTTACAGTATTAAACTACGAATAGACTCACCTATATGTCTATTAGCAAATATAGATAACCCAGCATGGTTATGGCATGCTAGATTAGGTCATCTAAACTTTGACGATATCAACAAGATGACTAGAAAGGGTCTAGTAAATGGATTACCTAGAATAAATCATGTAGGACAGATTTGCGATGCATGTTTATTGGGAAAGCATAGTAGAACACCATTTCCAAACCAAGCTAAATTCAGATCAGAGAACCCGTTGGATTTAATATATGGAGACCTTTGCGGTCCTATAAGTCCAGCAACACACTCAGGCAAGAAACTTATATTCTTGTTAGTAGACGATTGTACACGATTTATGTGGGCTTACTTTCTTACTTCAAAAGACCAAGCCTTTAGTACATTCAAGGAATTTAAGCATAAAGTAGAAATGGAATTGAGATTGAAAATAAGGATGTTTAGAACAGATAGAGGTGGTGAATTTACATCAAATGAATTCACACAATACTGTAAGGATAATGGGATAGCTAGACAATTGACAGCACCATACTCACCACAACAAAATGGAGTAGTGGAGAGAAGAAATAGGACAGTGTTATCAACCACTAGAAGTATGATGAAAGCCATGAAGTTACCTTTAACTTTTTGGGCGGAAGCAGTGAAACACGCTATTTACATACTAAATAGGGTACCTACAAGAGCCCTAGTAGATAAAACTCCATATGAGGCACTCTACAATAGGAAACCAAACCTAGAAAACCTAAGGATATTTGGATGCACAGCTTATGCTAAGATAACAACACCTCACTTAAAGAAGCTGGATGATAGAAGCATACCAATGATCTATTTAGGAGTAGAGGAAGGATCAAAAGCATATAGGTTATATGATCCAATAGCCAAGAAGAAATATGTTAGTAGAGACGTTAAATTTTTGGAAACTAAACCGTGGAATTGGGACAAGAATGGAGAGGATACAAGTACACAAGACACCTTTTGGACTAGTTTTGTAGTAGAGGAAGTTGACGATTCAAATCAAATACCCGTCAACATAGGAAATGATGATGTAATTCCAATACCGGATCCTTTACCAGATCCAACATCAGAACCAGATTCATTATCAGAACCAAACTCCCCCTCTCAACCAAACTCACCATTCACACCACCAACATATAGTTACGAACCTAACTCACAAAGTGAAATAGAAACTACTATTAGTTCACTTAGAAGCTCGTTAGGAAGCTCTGGAAGAATTGATCATACACCAGTTAGAGGATTAAAGGATTTGAAAGCAATCTACGAAACAGCTAGTGTCGTTGAAGCACCTAGTTTACTCTTCATAGAAGAAGAACCTCGTAACTACAAGGAAGCATCAAAAGATCATAAATGGATTGAGGCCATGAAGATTGAATTGGATTCAATAAACAAGAACAACACATGGATTCTTACTACATTGCCAGAAAATCAAAAGGCAATTGGACTCAAATGGGTATTTAAAACCAAAAGAGATGCACATGGAAATATTATCAAATACAAAGCACGGTTAGTAGCAAAAGGATACGTACAAGAACAAGGAATAGACTTCGATGAAGTATTTGCCCCAGTTGCTAGGATAGAAACAGTTCGTTTGATATTGGCCTTAGCAGCATATTATAGTTGGCAAGTTCATCACTTAGACGTAAAATCAGCATTTCTACATGGAGATTTAAAAGAAGAAGTCTACGTTACACAACCTGAAGGATTCGTACAACCAGGAGAATCAGGAAAAGTGTACAAGCTTATTAAAGCTTTATATGGATTAAGACAAGCACCGAGAGCTTGGAATGTGAAGCTTGATCAAACCTTAAAGTCATTAGATTTCAAGAAGTGTAACCTCGAACAAGCAGTATATACAAGGAGAACCAAGAACTCAACAATTATAGTTGGAGTTTATGTAGATGATTTAATAATTACAGGCACTCCAAAGAAAGAAGTAGAATTATTTAAATCCCAGATGGAAGACAAGTTTGAAATGAGCGACTTAGGATTGTTAGCTTATTACCTTGGGATAGAAGTTACACAGACAGGAGGAGAAATTACAATCAAGCAAACAGGTTATATTAACAAGATCTTGAAGGAAACAAACATGGAAGATAGTAATGATACAAAGATACCAATGGATCCCGGTACTAAGTTGGTCAAGGCGGAAGATGGAGAATCAGTTGACGCAACTTATTACAGAAGCTTAATTGGAAGTCTCAGGTACTTACTACATACAAGACCAGATCTTAGTTATTCAGTCGGACTACTCAGCAGATGGATGCAAGAACCAAAAGACCATCACCTGAAAGCAGTAAAGCAAGTAATCCGATACATCAAAGGAACAAGAGAGCACGGCATAATTTATAAGAAAGAAGGCGGCTGCAAGATTACAGGATATAGTGATAGTAGCTATGGAATCAACACTGATCAAGGAAAAGGAACTACAGGCGTAGTATTTTATTTTGGAGAGTCACCCATTACATGGAGCACTCAGAAACAACCGACAGTGGCACTATCATCATGTGAATCAGAATTTATGGCGGCTACAGCAGCAGCATGTCAAGCACTATGGTTGAAAAGATTACTCAGTGAATTAACTGGAAATGAAGAACAAAAGATAACGTTGAAGATCGATAACGTTTCAGCAATAGCATTAGTAAAGAACCCAGTATTTCATGGAAGAAGTAAACACATCGACATTCGATACCATTTCATTCGAGAATGCGTAGAGAATGGACACATCAACATAGAACATGTCAGAGGAGAACTACAAAGAGCAGATATATTAACAAAAGCTCTACCAAGATTGAAGTTCATGACAATGCGACAAATGCTTGGAGTTCAAGATTTAACAAGAAGCAACGATGAAGATTAAGGAGGAGAATGTGACCCGATATAATCTTCACATTGCATATTAGTATTATTATTAGTTAGTTAAAAGTTAGAAGGACTATTTATGTTAAGTAGAAAGTTAATAACTAACTTATGGTTATTTCGGTTGGACATTGACCAAACCGAATGGACACAATGGTTAGGCTAGTTCGAATGGACACAACCATTCTTTGAAAAGACACAATGGTTCAACACAATGGTTGGAACCTTATATATATGTAATTACATGTAACATTACAATGGTTAATGAAATTTTAGTTTTACTTATTCATATTACTTTTGCAATTCACAAATCGATCCAGAAAAGTGGGACAACATTTTCCTTCTTTATATATGATCCTGATACCAACTAACTGACTTATCAAACTTATCTATGTCTGGGGGTTGTGTTGCCAAAACAGATTAATGAAAGACAACATCCCAAGTTAATGTTGAAATATTATGGGCTTCTGTGGACTAAACACTCAAACTAGGGTCATGTTATAGAATGAGCATATCAATCGCTCAGGTCTTAATGTAGATTCTGATTATTTTCGATCTAGTGGCTCGAAAATCCTGATAATCAAATCTGTTATATTGGATTACAAAATTCATATAGAAACAATAAAAAAGTTATAACAAAATTCTCAACATACATAAGGCTCGAAATGGTTGATCAGAGCTCAAGTTGAGCCAGCTCGTTTTTTATAATCAAACTCCAACTTTAATAGAAGTTGAGCTCGAGTTGCTTAATAAAAGTTTGATTCTTTGGAGTCTTGATTAGCGGGTTTTTTAAGTGCCAGGCGTTGTAGCTGTCTGCTTATTGATGTAAATTCTGGTTATCCATGTATGTATTAAAATCAAATTTTGGTTTTGATGTAATTTATTGTAGAAATGGTACTTTAAGCTTGTAGAGTTTCTCATTAATTAAATTTTAGTAGCACAAATATTATTTCCCTAGCTTGTTGATCTGTTTCTTCTAAAAAGTGAATTCTGATTAGAGACAGTAACTGCTTATTCGTTGATGAACTGTGTTAAGCTCATTTTCCAACTTATTCATGTGTATATAAAGTTTAGATTGTACTGACAAAGTGTCATGTGCATAACAGCATAGGATTTGGGGATTGCCCTTATTATGATTTTCCATATTTACAACCAGAGATCATCTATAAGAGCTTATTTCGATCATGTATATTGATCTGAAGACAAGCAACAGAAACCTTGTATTTCTAGTTGACATCTAAACGAAAAACTGTCAGTCCATGCTGGTTTGTTTGTGTAATTTGAATTGAGCACTATATATACAGAATTAAATATTACATCTTTCGTCATATGTTGTTTATACTATAAAGACAGAGACTTGTGTCGACTTTATTTTCTACTTGATGCAGGCTTTAAGGATGTTCTGGATTTGTGACTGGTTGTTTGTTATAAGAGCTTTGATATTGATTAAAATGACGAAACAATAGTAACTCTTGTACTTGGCATGTGTCATTTATAAATGATGATCTCATCACCCCTTGTCGGTAGAAAAGTGAAATACAGGATTTGGTGCCAAACATGTCATAAGGGCATTGGCAGTGCATGCGGGGAGGCACGGCACGGTACCCTCCCCTTGCGGGAACACCGCCGCCGGTGCCTCCACACCGCACGGGAGATGGTTTTTGCGGTAAACTTTACCGTATGAAATATATCCGTTGCTTACTTAAATTATTTGAACGTTGGGAGTAAATATGGGACCAACGGTTACTTTTTTCTTTTTTGTATATATATTGGATCAAACAAACACACACAACATAACAAAAAAAAAAAAAAAAAAAAAAAAACACCACCGATCCAAACTAAAAAAAAAACAGCCGATTCAAACAAAAAAAAAAAAACATCCGATCCAAAAAAAAAAATCCGATTCAACCGCAACTTAAAGTGAGTGAAGGGTGAGTGATGTGATGCCAACAAAAAGTAAGTGGGTGAAGGGAAAAGTGGGAGGGTGATGTGGCATAAGGGGATTGGTTGTTTGTGTGTGAAGGGTAATGGTGTGAGTGATGCATAGCCAACCCCCTAACTAGAAAGAAATAATTTTCAGTGTAATTTTGATGATTCCTTTCCATTTATAGTCCACAGTCCACATGTCCTTGACATTGTCTAGTTATTGCCACTTGAAGTAAGAAGCATGTCGATTCAAAACAATCCATGTTTCCCTATTATCTAGTTATCGCCACTTGAAGTTTGTATAATCAGTAGATATGCTTTTGATTATTTGCGTGCCAATATTGCGATCAGTATTAAAAGGCACACCCAAACACCCCTTAACTTGTTTAAGTTTCTTGCCCATACTAAAACTTCAGTGTGCAAAACAACCATTCCTGAGCTTAAGCAATCAGTGGAGAAAGCCATTGATACACTAAGGACCCATTATGGGGTTGCAACAACTTGATCAGGTGAGAAGATTTTTTACAATACTTGAATACACATAGCATTTCAAGTTTTTCTATAATCGATTTGAATTTACATAGTGGTGAGAAGATTTTTTACAATACTTGAATACACATCCTATTAATTATCAAAATTTAGCTTTTAGAATACATTTATGTATTCTAATACATCGGAAATTGATCCATTGATCCCGGTTGCCACTTCTTTGTGCTTTTCAGGAATTATCTACTGGGAAGAAGTTTGGAGGTATAGCAGCTTTATTTTGATCTAGTGTTTGGCTGTTTGCAAATATTCGATACGAGTTGTCCACTATAAATAAGCAGGATTTTGTCACACGATTATAACCGTGCATTTAAATGATGTAACACTTGGTAGAAAGAAATATATTTCAAATGTTACAAGGAATTAGTGTATAATGTGAAACTTATATGTTTGGTTTACTTTTCACATAACCCATGCAGTCGCCAAGTCTGTTAGTATAATAGTATCCTATATGTATGTTTTAAAGAATTTTGTCCCACATCAGTTGGAAGGTGATAGATTAGAAATGATGTGTTTTGAGCAATGAAGGTAAGTGTTGATTAGTTTTGAAAAACGATTGAATGAAGATGGTTTAGAAGAATGAGGATGATGAATTTTGGTTTATTTGTACGATTAAAAAGAGGTTAAAGAAGAAAGGTGTAGATTAAAGGGTGTTTGGATATAAATTCAAATATAATGCTTATGGTTTTATGGACTACCAGCGTTATGAAATAAAGATGTTAATGACAAATTCTTTTTAAAAAGGACTAAACTTTCAACTTCGATACGACTTCAAGAACCAACCGTGTAATTTACTCAAAGATAAATAAAGTAGTATATTGTAACAAGTCTATACATTAATTAGGTAGTTAAAAGTAACATTTTGGCTTTTCATTTCCCTGATGACTTTTGAAATTCATTTTTACTAGGGCTTGTTTTAAAAACTCCCCAAATTAAATTACCACAATTCACACTTTACTCCACCAAAAAAAAAAAAAATGGCTGTAAATCTTACTTCAGGAGCATTATCGAAGATAGTGACCGGTAAATGTACCTCAAATGATCTAAATCCGGTGCTTCAAGTGATTGATATTGATAGGTCTCGGATTAGTACTATAAATAACAAGCAATGGTACTGGGTTGAGTTATCTGATGGCTCTTTTCATAAGTGTGGTTTAATTGCTTACGAGATTATTATATCAAACAAGTTGCAGAAAGGTTCCATTGTTGGACTGACTAAGTTCCAGTTGACCAAGCTTATTACAAGTAATAGTAAGGGTGAAATTATGAGTAAAAGGTATGTGTTATATTTATATATCTTTAATTGACTAGGTTTTGGAGGCCCTTAGGCTGGGCACTTTGGTCACCAAAAAAAAAAAAAAAAAAAAAAAAAAAAAAAAAAAAAAAGGACCGCGCGTGGTTGGTGGTGGTCATTCACCCTCCCTAATGATGTCCCTAAAATCTCAAAGGTTGCGGGAACCGGTAAGATGTCCCGAAAATCTCTCGTCTATTTAGAGACTTTGGGGACATCTTACATAGTGGTAACCATTTTCCTTGGTCATTCGCATACTGATGTCCTCTTATCTTCCTCTCATTTTGTGCAGTGGTATTATATGTTTCGACGTAAATGTGATTCATAGCAAATGGGACATCATTGATGATCTGAAACTACTCCCTGATGATGAGACCCCTTTAGTTGAAAGGGCTACACCCACCATTCCAGACGAGGATCAGATTCATGCTAATTCACATCATGTTGATAAACTTCAATCAAGCGATGATATCGTCTCAGGATCTGGAAAAGATATCTCTAAACATGTGAGTTTGATTGTGGAGAAAACTATAGAAGATGGCCATGGTGCATGCTATAAAACATTGGGGACACTTGAAGAAGGTGTTTTGAAAATGACGAAATTGATGATGGAGAAAAGTCAAGAAGTTGATGCGGGCTTGAAAAAGTTGGAGACACTTGGAGAAGATGTTTCAAAAATGGCGAAAATGATAACTGATAAGAATAAAGAAGATGACATGGGGGCTTGTATTGAAAAGTTGGATAAAATTGGATGGGTAGCACAAGACCCAATGTACGACACTGCAATTTTGTTGTTTGGTCAAAGTGCCGATTATAGGAAACTTTGGTTGCACTTGAAGCCTGAGAGTTGTGGGAATTGGGTTAAAAATGCTGGAAGTATGTTTGGATTATTGAATTGATGGACAGAAAAGGTATAGTTTATGTTTGTTTCATCTGATGTTATGTTTCTGTTTTGTCTAGAAGGTTGGTAAATCACATTGTTATGTTTCGGGTTGGGAATTATGTATGCATGAAGTATGACGTGCAATGATAAACTTTTGCTAGAAAAGCTTCTTCTGTTTTGAATATATATTTAACAGTAGATAAAATCAGAAGTTACGTTACAGCTTGATTCATGAATTGACAGCTATGCAATCAACTTCAATTTCACATCAGCAGTTTGATTGTTGTTATATGGCTGAGTTTATAAGCATAAATTGACAGCTATGCAATCAACATTGTTTTAGATGTTTGTTGTGTTTTCTGGTGTCACCCTGTCATTCTTAATAACTAGGAAGAATGATGACTTTATGGTGTAACTTTTGCTAGGGGGAAGTTCAAACACTTCAAATCATGTTTGGCTCTACCGGTTCCTAAAATTCTTATCAGTTATCATACCCCATGTTTTAAAATGGGCATATCAATCGGTTTGGTCTTGATATAGAATCTGAACATGTCTAATCTAGTGGCTCAAATATCTTGATAATCAAATCTATTATATTGGATTATCAAATTCATATAAAAAATAATAGTAACAAAATTCTCCCATTTGTGATACACCAATTTACATAAGTTGATAAGATCTCAACTTGAGCCAACTTGTTTTTTTTGCTCGAACTCCAACATTGATAGAAGCTTTGATATATATATATATATATATATATATATATATATATATATATATATATATATATATATATATATATATATATATATAGTGTATCTTTATTTTCAGAACCCTGTTAAGTGCGGGAACTGCGAGAACTCCAATTTTGCATTAGAAAACATACATGTTCATATAAAACATGTATGTTTTCTTATATACACCTTAATAGACATACCTGCGTAACATACATGTTCACATAAAACCCTGTTAAGTGCAACATATCAATGCAAAATGGTTTTATATGAACATGTATGTTACGCAGGTATTTGTATTAAGGTGTATCTAAGAAAACATACATGTTTTATATGAACATGCATGTTTTCTAATGTAAAATTGGAGTTCTCGCAGTTCCCGCACTTAACAGGGTTCTGAAAATAAAGCTCCCCTATATATATATATATATATATATATATATATATATATATATATATATATATATATATATATATATATATATATATATATATATATACTAGGCGAGTACCCGTGCATAGCAACGGAATTCCTAGCAGCAGATAATTAACGATTTGTGATATTGTGGTGAATGTTTTGTGTAGAGTTCAAAATAGAACGTGAACCGATCAGAATGTAATTGCAAACGGTTATACTACACGATAACTAAAATATAAAAAAAATTCTTAACATCTATCAAACAACATATAAAAACATTTAATGAAATTGAAAGTAAAACATTACATCAGTTATGAAATAAAAACTAACAACACACGTTACTCTTCGCGTAAAACTTCTTGATAAATGACATTCAAGGTGTAGATTTTGACTCGATTAACCAATACCTTTGTTGTTCTACGGGAAATCCCTCTAGACAATGCCACATAAAGCTGGCCATGGGAGAAAACAGAGTCAGGCAAATAGACACCCACATTTGGAATTGTTTGGCCTTGAGCTTTATTAATAGTCATCAAAAAGCTAAGGCGAATAAGGAATTGTGTTCTCTTTAGTTTAAAAGGGAACATGTCTTCTTCAGATGGAGCAAGAGGAATTCTTGGCAAGAGCACTCTAACTCCAGCGTGTTGCCCGACAGCAATCTCGGCGTTGATGACATTAGGGTCAAAGCATTTACATATCAACCTCGTGTCATTACATAATCCATTTTCCGGATCGAGATTCCTTAAAAGAATAATCGGGCATCCTATTTTCAAACGCAAGCAATGAGGGGGCAACCCGCAAGCAACGAGATTTTATAGCGACATATAGTTTATTGCTAAATAAAAAAAAAATAATAAAAATAAAAAAAAAAAGGTTTATAGGTTATACGGAAAATAATAAAAGCTTGAAGGTTTGGGAATTAAACATAATGTTTTGAAACCTGGTTCGACCCGGGTGGTTCAACTGGTTGAACCGTTCCGGTCGGAAAACGGGTTTGAAGCGTCCCGGGTCAACCCTGTTTTTGTTTTAATTGGTTGTATTTAATTTGGTAGATATGTTTTTAATTGGTTGTACAATATAAATAAATCATTGTACTTTTAAGTAATGGATAATGTTTTGAAACCCGGTTCGACCCGGGTGGTTCAACCGGTTGAACCGTTCTGGTCGAAAAGTAGGTCGATTTAAACCGGGTCAACTTGCTAGGTTGGGTCGAAAACGGGTCAAATTAAGCTGGGTCAACCCGCCGAGTTTGAAGCGTCCCGGGTCAACCAGATTTGTCTTTGAATTGGTTGTATTTAAACTGGGTCAACTTGCTAGGTTGGGTCGAAAACGAGTCAAATTAAGCTGGGTCAACTTGTCGGGTTTGAAGCGTCCCGGGTCAACCTGATTTGTGTTTGAATTGGTTGTATTTAATTTGGTAGATATGTTTTTAATTGGTTGTACAATGTGAATAAATCATTGTACTTTTAAGTAATGGATAATGTTTTGAAACCCGGTTTGACCCGAGTGGTTCAACCGGTTGAACCGTTCCAGTCGAAAAGTAGGTCGATTTAAACCGGGTCAACTTGCTAGGTTGGGTCGAAAACGGGACAAATTATACTGGGTCAACCCGCCGGGTTTGAAGCATCCCGGGTCAACCCGATTTGTCTTTGAATTGGTTGTATTTAAACTGGGTCAACTTGCTAGGTTGGATCGAAAACGAGTCAAATTAAACTGGGTCAACCCGCCGGGTTTGAAGCGTCCCGGTTCAACCCAATTTGTCTTTGAATTGGTTGTATTTAAACTGGGTCAACTTGCTTGGTTGGGTCGAAAACGGGTCAAATTAAGCTGGGTCAACCCGCCGGGTTTGAAGCGTCCCGGGTCAACCTGATTTGTGTTTGAATTGATTGTATTTAATTTGGTAGATATGCTTTAATTTGGTTGTATAATGTGAATAAATAATTGTAATTTTAAGTATTGGGGTGTTTTAATAAAAGTATTAATTACATTCCACTTTCTCTCTCATTTGACTATTGTTAAAAACTCAACATTCCACATTGACCATTTTTACATTATATATATATATATATATATATATATATATATATATATATATATATATATATATATATATAGGGTAAAGTTAAAATAAAAAGACAAATATCCGTAAAAAGAATAAAAAGAAATTTTTTAAAAAAAATTTCTCGAAAAATTCCAAAAGATCGGGTATGTTGGTGCATAAAACTTTTGTGAAAGAAGTTTTTCTAATTTTGAGTTTTTATACGTTTTTTTTAATGCACAAAAAACGAATTTTAATGCGCAAAAAAAATTTTAATGCACAAAAAAAATTGAGTTAATTGCAAAAATCGTCCCTAACATTTGCTGATATTGCAGATTTCGTCCCTAAAAGTTTAAAATTGCAAATACCATCCCAAAATCAAACTATTTGGCAAATTTTGGTCCCTGGTAACTGACCCCGTCAGTTTTTTTATTTTAATGGATTAAATACGAGGGCAAAATTGTCTTTTTACGTGTGGTCCCCCACTTTAAATATTCCACCCATTTTCTTTATATACGCTTTTTGTTACACTTTTCCCTAAATTAATAATCTTAACCCTAAATTAAAAACTATCTAAATCCCCCACATTCTTTTTTGATGCAAATCTGATCCTCAAAGTTGAAGTGATATTGAAAGCTAAAAGTATGGTTACTGGGCTACAAGAATGGTATTTCAGAAAGGCTGATTCAACATTCAATCCACACGTAGTGTATGGTAAGAACATGAAATCAAAATGATAATGTGAGAAAATGTTTTTAATGTGCTATTCTAATTAAAGTTTTATGCTTATTAAACAGCTGATCATCCTGAAGTGTTCTCAATTAAGGTGTTTCATGGTGGATGTTTCACGCCATCACCTAATAGGAGGTATTTTGGTGGTCAGATCCAGTACGTAGACTTGTTGGATATAGAATCATTTAATGTTGATGTCATTCATTCCATAGTTACAATGTTAAAATATGATCCAAGGGATATCATGTTCTATCATTTTAAGATACCAAATAACTCATTAGACTGGGGACTAAGGGCTTTGGCAGGTGATGATGATGTTAATAACCTTGGCCAATATGTTAAAGATAATAAGGTAATTGATGTTTTCATTAAACATGGTGAGACTACAGTTGAGAGTTATTACATGCCTAAATTTAATCAACCTGCCCAAATTGTTGAGTTGACTAAGAATGTAGAAGTAGTTGATTTAGATGAGGGGCATGTTGATACAACATTAGTAACTAAAACACATAGAAAGGGGAAGTCCATTGGGTTGCAAAAGGGTAGAAAGATGTTGGCTATTGAGTGGTTAGGACAGGATGGTGCAGATGGGTTAGGAGTTGATAATGAGCAGGATAATGATGGTGATGAAGGGTTAGGAGTGGATAATGAGCAGGATAATGATGGTGATGAAGGGTTAGGAGTTGATAATGAGCAAGATAATGATGTTGCAGATGATGGTCCAGAAGAACTAGTAGATGAGGAACATATTGTAGATGAATTAGATGTTCAAATGGGAGGTTTTAGGTTCACTGTTGATGCAGATGCAGAAGATAATGTTGCAGAAGATGATCATGTAATTAGACCAACAATAAACCTTAAAGAGGATGACTTAGAGGTTATTGATTATGATTCCCTTGAAAGTGATGTTGGAGATGATGTAGTTGATAGTAGCAGGAGAAAAGCACTTAGGGAATTAAAGAGAAAGGGTAAAGCTGGTGATGATGGGTTACTTGTTAGGGCAATACAAGATCAGATGCAAAAACAATTTAAAGTAGGTCTTTCAAAACATAAAGCTTTTAGAGCAAAAACAAAGGCTGAGGAAGTGTTGAAAGGTGATGCTGAGATACAATACAAGATCCTCAGAGATTATGTTGTTGAATTAAAAAAGTGTAATCCTAACACAACGGTGAAGTTGGATGTGTATGGGGAAGAAGATCCAGAGAGTACAACAAGGATCTTTAGAAGGATTTATGTGTGTTTAGGGGCACTCAAATAAGGGTTTAAAGCTGGTGGTAGGGAACTGTTGGGTCTTGATGGTGCATTTATGAAAGGCCAGTATCCAGGACAACTACTCACAGCTGTAGCTGTTGATGGAAATAATGGCATCTACCCTGTGGCATATGGAATAGTTGAATCAGAATCAAAAGGTTCATGGTCATGGTTCTTGAACTGTCTTGGAGATGATCTTGAGCTGTATAGAGACTCACATTTCACATTCATCACAGATAGGCAAAAGGTATGTACCAAAAATTTATCTGTTATTGTATTTGGTAAATATTAATGTATATGTTATTGTATTTGGTCAATATTACAACAAATATATGGCTTATAACTGCAGGGTCTGTTACCAGCAATAAAGCAATTATTTCCATCAGCTGAACATAGGTATTGTGTGAGACATATCTATGAAAACATGCATTTGACTTTTAAAGGGGGGATATATAAGGAGCTCTTGTGGAGGGCTGCATGTGCACCAACAATGGTGGAATTTAACAAGGCAATGGATGATCTGAAAGAACAAGACATTAAAGCATATGAGTGGTTGCACAAAATTCCACCTGAAAATTGGACTAGATCCCATTTCACAGGTATTACAATTGTTGTTTGTCACTTTATGTTACCATTTTAAAGCTTATTGATAATGTATAAATATCTGTTAATATGAGCTTTATGTACACAGGCAAGGCCCATTGTGATCTTTTGATCAATAACATCTGTGAGGTATTTAACAGACAGTTGTTAGATGCTAGGGATTCCCCAATAGTCTCAGCTCTAGAATATGTTAGAGAGTATCTGATGAAAAGAATAGTCCTTGTTCAAAAAGTCATAGCTAAATCTGATGGGCCACTTACTCCATCTGTTACAAAGCTGTTTAACAAAATAAAAGATGCAGCATCTAAGTACATTGTGGAATGGAATGGTGCTAATCTATTTCAAGTCAAAGGTCCTTGGGGGGATCAGTGTGTGGTTAATTTGGATGAAAGGGTTTGTTCTTGTAGGAAATGGGAAATCTCAGGTCTACCTTGTAAACATGCAATAGCAGCCATTCAAAACATGAGTGAAAATGGGATGACTGTGGGTTTGCCAGAATTATGGGTACATCAGGCATATAGGCTGGAGACTTGGAAAAAACAGTACTCTTTTAAGGTCAACCCTATCAATGGTAGGCATAGATGGGAGAAACATGTATGGCCAACAACCTTGTTACCACCTAAAATTCAACCACAGATTGGAAGGCCTCAGAAAAAAAGAAAGAAAAGTGTTGTTGAAGTGGAGGAGATGGTGAAAAATGGAAAGTTGTCTAAGAAGGGTAAAACTGTGACATGTTGTCTCTGCAAGCAACAAGGGCATAACAAAAGAACTTGTAAAAATGTTGGTGTTGCAAAGAATGCTGGTTTAAGTGGTGTTTCTGCAAGAGGTGTTGCAAAGAATGCTGGTTCAAGTGGTGCTTCTGCAAGAGGTGCTGCAAACAATGCTGGTTCAAGTGGTGTTGGTCAAAGTTCTCAAGCTCAAACAATGACACCAAAGAGAATGACAAAAAATTCTGCAAACAGAAAAACCACACCAACTAAACCTCTTTAGTGTCTTTTGTGTAATTTGGTTCTTAAAACTTAGTATTTGCTACTTATATGTATTTGGTACTTAATGTCTTTAGTGTTTGGTACTTAGAACATGGTATGCTAAAACTGTAATGGTGTTGTCCACTTTTGTGGCAAATTTTCAGTGTAACAAGTTAATCACTTGTTTCATGTATGGTAAATGCCATTTTAATCACTTGGTCTTTATGCATGTATGGTTAATAACCTGGTTCATGTCTTGTTAATAAGTTGTTTATTTGTTTTGCTGCATATTACACCTCTGGTAACAAACAATACACAAGAATCTTGTTAAACTTTTTTGTTAATGATAATTCATTGAACATTACCCATATTACATCCAAAATTATTGACCATAACATACATATTGGTCAATTTTAAGTTCAACTTATCACTAAAAATACTACACTTACAGCATACTAGACTGATTACATCAAGTAAAAAATAAAAAACACCTAACTTAAGACCAAACACATCTTCAATCTTCCATTAGCTGCTGCCATTGATCTCAATGATTCTTCAAGCACATTCCTTGATGTTAGTAACCCTGGAATGATCTGGACTGAACGATCACACATGGGAGGATCAAGCCAGTCTAAATACCCACAATCAGTCACTTACAAACAAGTATAAGTAAAAACATTTAAATGAAAATTTCAATAATCTATCAATAAGGATGAAGCCATATTAAAGCTTACAATTTGGGAGCAAGAATAAAAGTGACGTCCTGGGTTTCTTTGAGTCCATGAAGTACGAATGACAGCTTGTCTTGGTGGTTGACAATTACAATTGACCATTTCCATTTAGGGTTTATGATGAATTAGATAATAATAAATTAGGGTTTGCTTTGAATTTGGGGGTTTTAATTTGAGTGAGAGAGATGGGTCGTGGGTTAGTATATAAAGAAAATGGGTGGAATATTTAAAGTGGGGGACCACACATAAAAAGACAATTTTGCCCTCGTATTTAATCCATTAAAATAAAAAAGTGACGGGGTCAGTTACCAGGGACCAAAATTTGCCAAATAGTTTGATTTTGGGATGGTATTTGCAATTTTAAACTTTTAGGGACGAAATCTGCAATATCAGCAAACGTTAGGGATGATTTTTGCAATTAACTCAAAAAAATTTTAATGCATAAAATTTTCAACTTCTTTTTAGTTAGATGCGCAATGTTATTTTGATGAAAAAAGTCAAAAGAAGTTAGGTCCAAAAACAAATTTTTAATAAAGCGTTTTAATGCACAAACGAATTTTTTTTCGGATAAAATATCCACTTTTAGATAAACTTCTTTTAGAACTTTTTCATGCACCAACATACCCGATCTTGTGGAATTTTTTTGGAATTTTCCTTGAACTTTTCTTAAAATTTTTTTCTTTTTATTCTTTTTACAGAAATTTGTCTTTTTATTTGATCTTTACCCTATATATATATATATATATATATATATATATATATATATATATATATATATATATATATATATATATATATATATACACACACACACACATATATATGGGACAAGATTTGAGTTGTACTTGATGTTTTGAAAGTTGTACCATGAGAGGGAATTGCCACTTGGCACTTAGAAACGCCACTTGGCACTAATAAATCATGTAAACGCCACTTGGCATGCCACAGTGTCAATTTGTAGAATCTGGAAATTAAAAAATTTGCCACTTGTGGGAATCGAACCCGGGTCTATACTCCCATTCAACATGTTCTCAACCACTAGACCAAGTTGGTTTTTGTGTTAGATGCATACAATCCTAACATGTCATGCTTTAATCACTCTTCATTCTTCGGCTATTAAACACGGCAGGTTTGAAATTTGTATCACTTCCATAAACAAAAACCTAACTTTTCTCCTATGATTTCGGCTTTTTTGTGAAACTGAAATTTGACAATTCAGTCTGCATTTTCAAATTAGGTGCTCCTAAATCAATTATTCTTCAATGTCAGTTTAACAATAATTCATCCCTCCCCAAATCACACGCATTTCATAAAAATTAAACACAAAACCATGAATCTAACCTAGAATGTAATGCACAATTTTATTAGATATCATCAAACACATCATCGTGAATCATCATAGTGAGTTTAAACACACGCCAATGAATAAAATTATTGCGTTTTTTATATTCGATTGATCAAGGTGATGTATCATCTTGTGTTTTTTATTCTGAATCGCAAATGATTAGCAAATTGATGTGGTTGTTTTACATATGGAACGATCGCCAAATAGTTCTTGGAGATGGCAGTTTCAAATCAAAGGTATATAGTTCTTAACCTTTTTTGTTTACTTATTTTCCTTATGAACAATTCTCAAGGATACATGTTATTGATTTATTTATTTATTCATTCCAATCAGAAAGGTTATACAAATTTAGTTACGACATCCATTGTTTGAGAAAATATCAAAACTTGAGCAACATTTTGATTGATCACTAACTGTTTGATAAAATGACAAAATGATGTTATTTGATATATGAGTACGTGGGTTGGATAAGTCACATGTTATCAAGCTAATTAGCGTGTTTGTTTAAATAATGATCCTATGTAGCACTAAAGTGTGGCATGATTGAAGCAACTTGAATATGATGAGGAAAGCGGTTGTAATATTTTCATATATTCATTATTGTTTGATGGTCCACAAGTTTTAACTTCTAATTGTTAATATATTATTCATAAAATGAAGCAACTTGATTTTATGATTTAGGAAAAAACTACATGACAGGTCTACTAACTTCTAATCTGATAACTACTTATCTTTCATAATTGCTCCAGGTGAATGTTAATTGGTCAAGGGACAGTTCTAAAAGTTAATGAGAGGTATAGTATCTTTCTTTGATTCCAACTTAAATTGTGTTCTTTTGTTTGTATTTCAAGAGTATCCTTGGTATTTGTTAATTTTATTTTATTTGACATACTTAATTCATTGTGATTTGTTTGTTTTAGGGACTTACATTGATAAGAAGTGCCTATTCACCAGTGATGTTTCCATTACAGGCCGTATCCTTGTTGGTACATGCCACACTGCTAAGATGGTTATGACTATTATTGTTCAAAGGGACTATCTTTGTTATGTCAAGAACACCAGTGGTAAATGATATGGCGAGACTGTTACTATACGAGCCACGAAAAACTTTACTGTGGTATCTAATTGTGTTTACACCGACTTGCTTTTTACAGACATGAGAAGAGACACCCCAACATCCCTGCTCACATCTCACCATGTTTTCATGCAAAAGAGGGCGACCATGTCACCATTGGCCAGTGCAGGTTTGTTTTTTTTTTATTGCACATTTTATTTAGTGACTTATGATTCTGCTGATCTACAGCATATGTTTTAGTATCGATAAACACTATATGGAGTTTGCAGACGAAGGGTTACGATCACTTTGATGCAACTTACCAGGTAATTTTCTTTTAATCTTGAAATGTTACGGTGAATAAATTAATTGTCTTTTTTCATGAAACTTTTATTTGCATCTTTGGATGTCAATTGTCTAAATAAGACTCCTTCAAATTCCACATAACCAAACACGACTGGTTTCTCTTGGCTCATTAAAAACCGGTGGCATATTATTGGTACGGATTTCTTTTTGGTCTTTTCGTTGTCCCGTTCCTTCTATTTTTTTCAAACACAAGATTTTTTTTTTTAATGATAACATGATCTAACTGCAGGTTGGACTTTATTTCTATGATATATTCTGGGTGTTTTTTTTACCCCAGTGATGGTTAGTGTCGCCAAATCTTTTTATGCTCCTATTAAGGCAGTGTATGCGTTTTTCTTTAAATTGGGTGGTTCGTGTACCATATTTTGAGATTGTTATCTCACACAACATTTTTAATCCTTCTCCAGCTTCTTTTCCCAACAACAGTCGTTGCACGGCCATATTCTACGCTTGGTTTAGGCGACATTGTAATTCCAGGTATGGCATTGTTAGTGGGCGAGATACACCATGTTACTATTTCAACATATTGTGTTTTGGCCATTTCTTGGGAATTTTTTTTCAATATGTAACTTTATCATTTTTTGGATGTTGTATTTACATATATATATGTTGGCCAACAGTAATTTTTGGAGCATTGGCACTGAGGTTTGATTTGTTAAGAGGGAGTAAGAGCAATTACTTTAAAAGTGTGTAATTCTTACAATTGTTGTCATGAACTGGTTTCAACCTACATAGGTCGGTGATTGCATTTGTAAACATATACTATCTTTTAAATGATATGATGCCATGAGTTTCTTTTTTAAATAATGCATGTAATCTGATGTTGGTTTCGTTTTCAGCCCGCTCTGTTATACATTGTACCAGTTGTTATCGGGTTCTTAGCTGCTCATTGCATATGGAATGGGGAGGTGAAACAGGTAAGACTTGATGTCTACATGAAAATTGTCTTCTAGCATTTGTTTTCGGATAATGTGTAGTAGTGGTGGCAACATGGGTTCAGGTCAAAAGACGTCTTTGATATTATTATATAAACCAAGGGTTATGAATAAAAAACATTAATATATCAGGTTATAAGCAGAAATACACTTTCGGCTACTTCCTGACATCATTGAATTGTTATACACCGGTTTGACTTATTATTGATAAAATACAACACAAAAGTTGACCTATACCTAAGTAAATGATGGTATTGGCCTTGACAGTTATTGGAGTTTGATGAATCTAAAACAGCTGCTTCTGGTGATGGTGATGCCGATGAGACTACAAGCAAGAAAGTAGAGTAAGAGATGAAATTTAGCTTACAAAATAGAGCTAGAAGGAACTATGGTTCTTATTTTCTTTTTTACTTCTTGATAACTCCAAACTTTTTGGTTAACTCATGCTATAGATTTTGCAGTTAAATCTTTCTTTTGGCATCGTAGAGTTAAACTCTAATCCAAGTTGGCAGGTTGACCACAAGATAAGTCAAGATATTTATTGCAGGGCAGTGAGAAGTCATAGCAGCGTTTGCTTGATCATGAAGTGGAAGTGATGGTGAGCGCTCATGAAGTTTGACATGAATATAAGAAGCATATTACCTGTTAGGCTAGGCTGGTACCCAATCGTTCCACCATATTGTGCGTCTCATAAAAGGTGTTATTTTGCTTTGGATAATGTAGGCGGTCTAATATGGGTTAGTAATTGGCATGCTTTGCAGGTTGTTGCTTTACTTTTTTAGTTTAACTATTAAGTGACTACATGCTCTCATCCAAGACCTCAATGCTTGAATGTGATTCAAAGTCCTTTTCACCATCAGATGTTCGTGAGTTTGCTATGTTGCAGGTATGGTTTATTTCAAGAATACCAACATTTACTTATAAGAGAAACACTATTCTTATAACGATAATATAATTAATGTGTGCCAGGCTGATTAAGTCTTGGTTGACAATCTAAAGAAAATGGCCTAAGCTTATTTGGACCTCTCTTAATAATGGTTGTTGCTGACCATTATAAACACGCCGACAGAAACATGCAAAGTAAGCCTTCTGTGATATACCACTAACTTTCTGTTATAGTTTTTAATCAAGACACAAAATTTACTACAAATTTTATTATAAATTTCTGAATACTTATGAATTAATGAACTTTTAAAGAAAGAGCTAATTTTAGAATAGTTAAAAGCTTGATAGTTATTTGTTAGGTTAGGCATATATTAGGTAGCTGTTAATTATTGCAACTGTGTTTTGATAGTTTGTTACAAGTATAGCAATATGTGATTTGATCTACTATGATTTTCGTGCATAACTTATGGATATTCTGAAACTATTTATAGTTGATAACAGGTGGCGAGCCAAATTGTAGTAGTTGCTAACTTACAAATGTGTGGTGATTATAAGCTAATTGTGTTAGTAATCTTAAATTAACAAGCATTTGTGGTTATTATATGGTTTCTCATGATTATTATTCGGTATTGTTTTACGAATCATAGATTTTGGAGTTTCTCTTTGTTTCTGATTTATGGTTTTTGCTTATTTCTACCATTGCTTATTTACTGCAGTTGCTTTATCATCGGGTCTACATGATATCGATGAAGGAGTAGATATTAATACATTTTTTTAGGTCTACATGATTCATACAAATGTTGCAGTATCCAGTTTCAAGTAGTAGATATATAGTAAATTGGATAAGCGCCAAGTTAGGTTATTCTTACTACCATTGGAAGTATTTGGCTAGTTGAACATGTGTATTTGCTTAAGTATATTCATCTTAGGAAGCATAACACATGTCATTGCCTTTTATATATATATATATATATATATATATATATATATATATATATATATATATATATATATATATATATATATATATATATATATATATTGCATTTCTTTTAGGTCTTCGACTCATTCATTCTATGTTAAGTGGGACAGTTAAAAAAGAAATAGTTGCAAGTCTATTGGCGCCCTTAATGGAAGTGGTGCGTACAACTATGACATGTTAATATGTTGCAATGGTGATTAAAGCACTAATATGGATGCAAAGCCACAAGAAATTTTTGCTAATGTACAAATGTACATAGAATTACTATTTCGTATATGAATATGCACTATGTAATTTATTTGTTCTCATAATTTTCATTGTTGTTTTTACATCTAACACATGAACTCTTTCTTTTTGTTTCGAACTTTTGTATTTTAGATATTTGCCGTTAATCATTATTTTTTTATGTCCAATTAGATGTCGTCAATAATATCATGAAGCGAACCCGCCCATCAGGCGGGTTATGAAGCTAGTATATATATATATATATATATATATATATATATAGGGAATGGATCCACTAAGAAGATAAAATAAAATAAGAAGAAAATGAGAACTGTTTGTAGCCACACATTTCAAATGAAGGAGGAGAATTTCATGGGAGATGCATCTTATTTTGAAGGTGCATCTGAAATGTGCGGCTGTAGTTACTTCTTATTCTTCTCATTTTACTTTTATTTCTCATTTGATCCTTACTATATATATATATATATATATATATATATATATATATATATATATATATATATATATATATATATATATATATATATATATATATATAGAGAGAGAGAGAGAGAGAGAGAGAGAGTTAGGATCAAATAGGAAGAATAATTAAAATATAAATGATAAGAAATAACCACAACCACACATTTCAAATGCACCTACAAAAGTGGATGCATCTTCCTTCAAAATTTCCCTCCTAATTTGAAATGTGTGGCTAGAACTACTTCTTACCCTTCTTATTTTAATTATTCTTCTTACTTGATCCAATCCCTATATATATATACACATACTAGCTTCAAGACCCGCCCGATGGGCGGGCTAGCTCTATGAAATCATTTCCCCAAAATATTTAAAAAACTAATATACACGAATGGTTTTTGATAATTGTGGAACTTTACTAAAAAAACAAAAAAAATGTAATGATATAAGTTTCCATGACTATATAAAGAAAAGTTGTGTAAACCGGCACATACATCCATAAAATTGAAAATGTTTAGAGCATATAAAACACTTCCTTCCACATGGTAGTTATGTAATCATATAATCATGTGCACTAATCACTATCATTACTTCGAGAGCTTGATTATGAAAGAAAGATGCATTCCTCTTGAGCTCTTCTCACTAATGTCTTGCAAGCAAATTGAAAATCGTCGTAAAAGTCCCTTTCAAACTACAATACATTGCTTTTACTGATTTCACTTTGCGATAAAAATAATAATATAAAGGATGTTACAAACTTACAATGCAATCGAGCCTTAAATATCTAAAAACGAACAAATATCCATATATTTATAAGATGACCATCTAGGCTCCCATAACACATTGTTGTAAAGGTCCCTTTCAAACTCCAATACATTGGTTTTACAGATTTCACTTTGCGACAAAAATAATAATATAAAGGATGTTACAAACTTACAATGCAATCAAGCCTTAAATATCTAAAAATGACCAAATATCCATATATTTATAAGATGACCATCTAGGCTCCACAACACATCGTCTCTCTTAATATTGTGTTTACTTGGGCCAAAAACCAATCTTTAATTACCTGCAAAAAATAAGTTTCTTTTATAAATGATAACGAACTATCTAAAGAAAAAGGACGACAAACATATACAAATAGTTGTCATCTAATAAACATTAATATGTGCAAAAACTTTGCAATTTCTCCTATTATAAACAAAGAGATCAAAAGAATGCACACCTTAGTCATGGTTTTCTCATGTGGCTTACAAATCAAGTTCGTTATGAAATAAAATTATACTAAAACTAAGTTAAAATGTATTATGATAGAAAAAGAAAGGGAGTTTAAAGCAAGCATACAATCCAAACGAAAGTTTATTTCATGCTTCTTGGCAGCGAAGCAGTCAAAAGAGATCATTTAAGTGTGGTTCTAGATTGTTTGGTACCAATATTAGGGTCAGCAACCTCTTCTTAGCGTCTATTCACAACCATCATTTTCAACCATCATTTAATGAAATACTAAATATATCCATATACCTCATCTGCTGCACGACCATAATCTACCGGATCTCTTTTGAGTTGTTGCTTCCAGAAGCAAAACTTTAAACATCATGCTATCTCGTTCAAAAGTCCACTATTTTCATATTTTGTAGTTACATACCTATACAACATCAAAAGTTTAGGTGTAAGACAAAATTGTTCAGTCACACAAATCATAATGAATAATTTAAAATAGACTTTAAATCCAAGCAAATTCCCGTACCTTCAGTAACACGTTGGTGATCAGTGACATGTTTTGGATCTTGTGATGTTGTGGTTCTTTGTTGGGATACGTTGTGCTTTCATGTATTGCGATTATGGTACAACGACATAATCTTTAATCAGCTTCCCACTTGAATGAATCCGCACTTCAGCAAATTTCGCGACGAAATTATATAGACCAACCACAGTTTAACGGTCAAATTGAGCACTTTTTGGCACTTGAGTTGCAGCAGCTACAACAACAACAGCAGCAGAGGCACATGCATCTTCAACAATCACATCAGTTGCTACCACAACAGTGCCATCAACAGCAAGCTACTCAAGAACTGCAATATCAATATGATCAACTCAGTATACGCATATCCAACATGACTCAAATGGTTAGTTCAAATTACTTTATAAGGAGTCTAAAGAGGATGTTTGGGATTGCATTTTCAAGTAAATTATCTAATAAGTGTGTTTGGAAAAATTTAAATAATCAAATAACAGTGTTCGACAACCTTGTGAAAATAAGTGATTCTCTGTTTTTTCGCATTTAGAAAAGCATACCGTGACTTGCTTTTTGACAACATAGTTCTGCATGGCATCCATAACCACAAATTTAAATACAAAAAGACGAAAACGACATTCTTCTAAAAAAATTAGTCTTTTATTGTGATATGGAAGTATAAGTCTCTCAAATTAGGTGGAGAGACTCAAAACCTTAAATCGAAATAGGCGTCGTAAACTGTGCACCTTTATCTCGAAAATTTGCTATTACCTCACTTGTAAAGCTTTGACTCGATATAGTATTTGACCGAGCGTGTGTGCTGAACATGGGATCTAAATAGTCATCCACAAGGGAAGCTACACAGTTTGCTTCAAAGGTCCCCTGTGTATTCTCAAACATTACAAAGGGATCTTCGGCAGAGGGTGAAAATGATTCGCCCAATTACCACTTAATTGAAAAGTGGGAACTACTTCTACTTTCCTTCTGTGTAAATCATTTAAGCTTTACACATAAACATACCCACAATTAAAAGGGTGTGAATATGAACCAGCATATGGTGACACCAAAGCATGCTCCAACCAATAACCTTCTACAAATGCAAACATCAACAAATACGGACCTAAACTCCTCAATTATCTAAGCATATTGATAGAAAATGATAAATACGAACCTAAACTACTGAAAAGTTATAAGTGGTTGTTTGGCTAAGGTCTGACTAAAAGGGATCGTTTGGATTAATTAACCAAACTGCGTACAATAATAGTTACAGGAGTGGAAAACGGGTGTATGTTAAATATAGCGATCATCTTGAACTGTAAACTATTCTGTGTCCAGTTTCTAATAAAAGTGAATATGTTAAATATAGTGATCATATCCGTTAACTACAATAGCTTAAGTGGTTGTAAACATTTGAAACTTTAGAGGAGTTACAGCCTGTTCTACCCAATTTGACCCGTGTATCCTATAGTACTTTACAAACCATATCCCAAATGGATCAATCCATAGTCGAAACTTCACATGACAATGCGTTTATAGTGTTTCTATAATCAATTGGATGCAGACAAAAAAAAATTATGGCACAACTTAGCATGAAACAAAAGAAATGTAGTTAGATATGTAATATATAATCAAAATTGCACCTTGAAGACGCATTCAGCATGACTAAACCTCCATTAGTAACGCCACAACCACTCAAAGTCTTATTATTCCTTATACCCTTCACTTTGATGAAATAATATAAGCATAGACAAATACATAATAGTCATTACAAATATATTACCTCTTATGATTATTTGGAAAATGGCTTTGTATGGATAAACATATTGTCGCTTCTAATTTGGTTGATCACTTCCAGACAGTTTAAACTTTAAACCTCTTATGAGTTCATATCAGCATTTGTCAAAGACTCGAATTACAGCTTCAAACAACAAAGGCACATCCAAACACTATTTTCTACATCCCGATTGATTAATTATCTTATTTGATTATTTTCAATATAACATGATCACTTTTAAAATGAACCCACAGACACCCCATACGCTGTGGAATATGCATAAATAATAATAACACGCGTATAGGAGAAAATGTTTGAGAGTTTAATATTATGTTGCACACTTGCACTTACACACTGAAAATAATAATTTTTAGAGTTTACCTCGTTTGTAAGCTCATCGGTTTCATCTTAGCTTCATCATTGCCAAGAACATCATCTATAGCATATGACATCATCTCATCCTACAGGAAGCATGAAAAATAATCAGTTTTATGGTCATGGGGGAGGCGGTGCATCATGAAAAACTACACTATAAAGGAATTTATCTTAGCTATTAGTAATATCATAAATCAGTCAATCAAAGTAATACAAACATTTTGGCAGATTATGTAATGGGTCAAACAGGTGAATTATAAGAATGGGATGAACCAGGTTGTTTTTCCCACATGTCTTTACAACTAAGAAAGCTATTAGTTAATAATGATTTAAGCTACAACAAAAATTGATAGATGGGATGCAATCTCTCCCTTTAACAGCTAAAGGTTAAGGTTAAGATTTTACCTGCATTAGCTGGTCACGAACGTTCTCGGCTGCTGCAAAGTATGGTTGCTTGGGCTGAAACTCGATAGGCGGGAAATGTGGATTTTATTGAGCATGATACTTGATATTTGAAGCAATATTAGTTGAGCTACAGGACGTTGGACTTTGATCTCAACTATTTGGCTACTGCCGAAGTCTAGCCTGGTAAATCTGCACAAAAAGAAACAATATATTTGAGTTTTAAAAATACAGGAATAAAATACCTCTTGTACCGCATGGTTAACAAACTACACAAACTGACACCTTCTTATTTGCTTAAAAGGACCTTTGATAGCAATAAACCTTTCTGGAACTCAATGATTTCTATGACAAAGCCTATTTTTATTATGAAATGAAGCTTCATATTTGCTTAAAAGGACCTTTGATAGCAATAAAAGTAAAAGGTCCATCGAAGGACCTTTGATGACATATTGTCTTACTAATCGTCTTCTACTTAATTCAAGTCAACAAAAGAGACATGTTTCAGGTAGTTCACATTATATAAAATGCATACACCCTAGTTTCAAAGAATATATTCCTATGTGAGCACCAATAGTGAGTTTGTAACAACACTCTAGTTTCAATGAATAACAAAAAGGAAGCTTACTTGGCGATATTTTTTTTTTCGTTCAAACATTTCATCAAACAGTTGGTATGCATCAAATAATAATTATAATTATATATATATAAAAAAAACAATTCTTCCATTGTACACCTAAAATCAAATTGAAAATTTATAAAATGTATAATTTATAACATGATTATCGAATCCCATTACACCACATATCACAATTATATATTCTATGAACCCTAATTTCAATACGACATGTGTTTCTTCAATTCAACATAATCATATATAAAACATAAAAATTAGCACAATCAATTGAAAATGAATGTCTCCTGATACGTAAACAAAAGATTACTAAAAGAAACTTACATTGATCAATTGTTGAAAAATCAAGAACTAAATTGAATCAATGTTGATGCGCCACATAATTATTACTAATTCTCTGCGATGGATGTTAGTTTGTCAAACCGGAATTGAAATCATATATTTGAAATTGGGAATTGAGATCATAATAATTAATGATTTTTTGTGTGGTTTATGGCCTGTTTGCAGTGTGTGTGATTTTGTGTGTGTTTTGTTTTGAGAATGAATCAACACAGAATTGAAATCAAAATAATACGGAGTAAATGAATAAGTTTCCTTATTACATGGGATTTTGTTTTGAATATTTCTGAACCGAATTGATTTTAATTTTTTTTGAAAACTTGCTATTAGTAGTAATGTTTTCAGGTGTCATTCTTTTAGAATTTTGAGAGAATTTTTGCCTCTAAAAATAGCAATCACACTTGTGCTGTATATATATATATATATATATATATATATATATATATATATATATATATATATATATATATATATATATATATATATATATATATATATATATATAGGGAAGGGATCCAATAAGAAGAATAATTAAAATAAGAAGGGTAAGAAGTAATTCTAGCCACACATTTTAATGTGAGAGGTAAAATTTGAATGAAGATGCATCCATTTTTGTAAGTGCATCTAGAATGTGTGGTTGTGGTTACTTCCTATCCTTCCTATTTTTATTATTCTTCTTATTTGATCCTAACTCTCTCTCTCTCTCTCTCTCTCTCTCTCTCTCTCTATATATATATATATATATATATATATATATATATATATATATATATATATATATATATATATATATATATATATATATATATATATATATGGTAAGGTTCAAGAGAAAAGTGTAATTCATTAGAAAAGTGAGAAAAAAAGTTATAGGGTTTAATTTGAAACATCTCAAACTTCATGGGTATGTTTTGAAACATACCCCCACCCCACCCCACCCCCACCCGGAAAAAAAAAAATTCCCACCAAAAAATATTTTTTTTTTGGGCAATTTTTTTTTTTTTTTTCTTTTTGGCCAAAAATTTTCCCGCCAAAAATTTATAACCCTGATGTACCTTTTTTTTAGTGCATCTCAGTTATAACTATGATGCACCAATTTTTATAACTGAGATGCACTAAAAAAAAGGTGCATCAGGGTTATAAATTTTTGGCCCAAAAAAATTTTTTTTTGCCCAAAAATTTTTTTTTTTTGGCGGGAAAAAAAATTCGGGGGGTGGGGAGGGGTGGGGGGGGGGGGTAGGGTGCGAGATTACAAATCCTCCTTAAAGAATGAGGGAAAATACAATTAAGTCCCTGTAGTTTGGTGTGAAAAAAAAGAGGGGAAGAAGGGGCTGATTTGTACACTTTTTTACTAAAGTGGGTTTTTTTCATGATCTCACCTCTATATATATATATATATATATATATATATATATATATATATATATATATATATATATATATATCTTGATAGAAGCTTTTTAATTTCATGTAAACAAAAGACTGGAACTAGAATGATAACAATGGGCCAGGTTTCAATATATATCTTGATTGTGTTGGGCTCGTTTATTTGATCCATTGGGCCAGAACCTGAGAATCAAATTACTATATAACTAATGTAGCGTCAAATGACGCAATCTCACGTCAGTAAAACTCTGGGCTTTTTACTGGGCTCCTTTTGGCCCATCATTGGTCCGCATGTTGGTTGTTATACAATAATCATATTCAGTCTCTCAAGACATTGATTCTACACAAGTTATTTAATACAAGCAGGGTACCCGCGCGTTTCAGCGGCGGGTAACCTGAAATAAAATATTCCGGTGAATTATGCATTCTAATTTAACCATTAACCAAATGATACTAAAAATTAAGTAAAATAATGCTTATATACGAATTTTATTCAACAAAAATCTTGTTTATTTGGTTTAGTTAACGCTCGGCCCAAATAGTCCAAACACAACCAAGTTAACAAACCCAATAACCCGGTTCAACACAAGTCCAACTACTAACCCACCCAAGTATTGGCTAGTTGATACAATCCCATTTAGTCTATGTGTAGCCCATCCAACTAACACCTAAATACACACAACCCTAATCATTAGTCATTTGTAACTCCATTCGCCCCACACCTACTTCTCTCTCAAATCTGCATCTACATCAAACCAACCGAACACAAACACAACCTTTGTTAATCGACTGTAAGTGTAGTACCAACAATGTCACAGCTTCGAAGACCCTTCGACGAAAGAATCAAACCAGACAAACCCTTTAACTTATTTGGTTACTGCTTCAAGATCTTATTGAAAAGGTCTAAGGTAGGTTTGGATTTTTTTTCGTTTAATTATTATTTTCTATGAACGAATGAAAGAATGAATGAACTGATGTGGTTTGTTCGTTCTTTATGTATTCGAATATTATCAAAGTCATAGATCTATGATGAAAAATCTTTTCGTGTTTGATCTTTAAGGTCAAAGAAGCTATTGTAGTATTGTGACATGAAAAAGAAACTGAGGTCCTTTTTGTTCATTTTGTTTCGAGTCTTGTTGCAGTTGCAGTTGCATGAGATGGGATTTGTTATTTTTTGTTCGAAAGGTAAAGGGTGATGGGATTAGGATAGAGGTGGATTTGGTTTTGTTGTTTGATGAAAGAGATGGGATAGGCTAAATGTTAGGTTATTGTTGTTGTTGGTTGATTGTTCTTCCTCGTCTTCATCCTTACTTGTAAAGTTTATAAAAGTGATTAGTATGATTTCATTTACGTGAAACGTTTGTCTATTAAAAATGAATAAATGACTCATTTGTTTCGGTAAAAGTACATATAGCATTAATTACTCTAACTTGTAATGTTGAGTTTTAGCGTTTCTATATTACTAAAAGGGATTAAATGTGTTGGTGTATCATAAAGTGGATGGATTGTACAATAGGTTTAATTATTTGTATTTTTCACTTAAGAGGTATTTTAAAAACTACATTAATGATGTTTGTTGACCAATCAATTTATGTATTTAGTTGTGCAAAAGTTAATTGTACATAATGCTTTAATAGGTGTATTTACTTAAAAATCTATTTTAGAAAATCTTAAAAGATTAATAGGAGAGAAGGTGCAATACGTATTATATGTAGTACGAGCATTGCAGAACCCGTGCTACGCACGGGCTGAGAATCTAACTGTTAATCGTGTATTCTTTATGTATATTTGTGAGTGTATACTTAAGTATTGTTTAGTATGTTGTATGAAATGTTTTAACTTTGTTGTATAAAATTTTTAAAATGTTTGATATTGTTTTTGTTTTGTGGTATTGTATTTTATATATGGGCTTTTAGTTATTAAGTTGTGATGGCTTTGTTTCTTTTGGCCTATTACTTAATTGAATGATAAAAAATATGCCTTTGTTTCTTTTGGTCTATTACATTGCCCTACGATACTTGTCTATTAGAAGCACACGGCGTACGTCTATCTAATTGGTCATAGTTTAATATGCGTTTAATTTTGCCTCTCAATAAACACACTTGCACTTCGCAAGTAATTGATCAATAAATTGAGAGTAGCTTAATTACAAAGATGATTGCTATTCTTTTTTCATACTTTATTGCATGGTTATGATTCATTGTATTAGAAGTTTCTCTTAGTTGTTAAAATAACTTTAAAAGCACCCTCCAAATACCCTCCAAATAAGTATAAACACAAATGACATTGTCCTTTAATGATTCCAAAAACAAGCTTTTGTACAAGCTCTTCTAAGCACGGTGCATTAAAAATTGGTTTAATGCAGTGATGTGGATTTCCTTAATTAACTACATTTGTACAAACACCTAATGCACCATTCTTCTCCTGTACGCTTCTCTTATACTTGGTAAAAAAGAGTATTTTTGTTAATCAATAAATGATTCGTAACATATCTGCAATACTCTTCCACCAATTCAAAATTCAAAAATCATTCAAAACAGTTTCTTCGAGGATATCACCGATTCAAAAACACACATACAAATCCTCATACACATCATCCGATTCTATCATACAACTTTCTTGATTTGCCAGTGATTTCAATGTTGTCAGACTGTAAACTTAGTAAGTATCACATCTATCCATTTTTTTAGGGTTTCGATTTAAAGCACATAGTATCACTATTTTGATTTGTTTTGTTCTTTGGTTTTATTGCAGCAATGAGTGAATATTTGTGGGTGGTAATATTAAAAACTCAAACAACTTATGATTAGGAGTTTCTGCTAATGGTTTTGCTTGGTCCTTTAGGCCTTTTAAATGATTTTTGTCTCAATGATTTAAATTTTTTATGGAATGTTTAAGTGCAGGATTTTAACGTTGTAGATTTATTCCTCTGGACTATGCTATATCGTTGGGGAAGGATGTCGAGGTTCACTCTCTCAGAATTTGGCACGTAGTGGTCATTATAGCGGTTCCTTCTGATCTTAGAAATAAAGGGTAGGGACAACACCAAACATACACCTTGGGAATAAAGGAGGCAAGCAAGATGTTATTCAGACGATTTGGTTTGATGGTCTACATGGAACATGCACAAAGGTTAGTGTACTTCTTAAGTATTGGTGTCTTATAGTTTATTTCGCCATTCTCAAATTATGTCCAAATTTGTTTGTTAAATGTGAAGGCGTAGATGGACTGGTCGTTATGAAGCTCATTTGTGGTATAAGAATTGTTGGAACAGTTTCTTGTGAAAGGCAAGTGCTTGATGTTTTGAATGTTTGATCTTTTCTTTTTATGCCTTTAAATTGTATTTATTGGGTTAATTGAGCCATTAAATCTATAAAGTTTTTGCCTATAATCTATTTTATCAGTTGGTTAATTGAGCCACATTTTATTTGAGCTAATATAAGTTTGGTAATGTAGGAACGGTGTTCACTTATGGTGTAACAAGTATTGGGAAGACGAATACTATGCATGTAAGTATAGTTTTTCGTTTTGTATTATTGGTCAATTGTAATTCGTTTGGGTATAAAACGAACGCCCTTGCAGGTATTTCTTGCAACAGAGTTGCTTGAAATACGTACTACGACAACAATTTTTGTGCAAAAAGGAAGGTCTCTTTGAATATTCTTAATTTCGTTCTGGTACGAGTCTTGAAGGCCGTTAATTGCATATATATGTTTATATTGGATTGTCTTTTGCTACTGTTCATAACTAACTACATGTGAACATGATAAAATGCGTCATCTAAATGAATTTTTAGGAAGTAATTTAGATGGAGTCAATGGATTATACCCCAGCACCAAAAAAGGAAGAGGATCACGATGTTACTATTAAGGTACGTATGATTTACTTTGAATATTCTTAACTTCGTTCCGGTAAGTCTCTTACTTTTTGTGCTTTACTTTGAATACTCCAAACGCAGTTAGGCTTCAAACTTCTTACGAAATAGTGAAGGAGTCAACCTCTATTCCCAGAACCATTCTTTTTTTATTGGAGATTGATCACTTTATTGGTTTGTGTGACTGGTATAGGTTAACTGACAGAAGTAAAAACATTAATAATGTATCTTTTAAAGGGATTATGATCAGCTTTGTCTCCCAATATGTTTTACAACTTATGAAAATGCAACTGTTGTAGAACATGGGAAGCTATATTTAGGCATTCAATTCAGCCTGTCAAAATAACGGTAATTCTGTCATCGTTTATTATACATCGATTTTATATTCGTTTCAGCAACCATTGGTGTTGCCTATGTAGGTGCATAGGCGCATAATCAGGTATATATATTGGTGCAAGTTTATTCAACCATTAACATTTAACATCACTATTTATTGAATATTCTAATCATGATAGCATTTTATTTGTATCCTGATCTTATGTAGTTGAAAAGCATTGAAACATGTGTGGACATCTTAGTAGCTACACCAGGACGACTAACGGCCATGATTGAAAGATCAAAAATCTCACTCAAGAAGATCAAGTACTTGGGTTGTAGATGAGGCTAATCGAATGTTGGATATGAGGTTTGAACCCCAGATTTGAAAGATTGTGGATTCAGAGTTCAGACATGCCTCCACTTGGTCGCATACAAACGATGCTTTTCAGTGTTACCTTTCGTTTTAAAATTCAAGTTAGTCTCACTTAGCTTATTAAATATTGAACTCGAATAGTATGATTAGTCGAATTGTTTAGTGTTTGGATAGATATATTTTGTTTCTATTTATCCAATTACGGATGTCTGGGATTGCATATACTACGAGATTATTGCCTATTTGACTTTTCATGTTTTTTTAATAAAGAACCCTTTACTATTGCAAGGGGCAATCAGGCTTTTCTGATAAATATGCTAAATAGTTCACTGTTACTTAGATGACGTTACTTAAATGACACATTTTTCATGGTTGTTAAAGTATTGATTACTGAAAACATTGCATTGTTAGTTATTTTGTAAATTTAGTTTCGGTAAGCGAATGCTTTTTAAGCATTAGTGTTTTATGCATCAGATTTAGGTGATTGACTTTGCTTGCAGAATGGGTGCAGACTTTATTTGGATGTATGTGAAATTGCGGTTGCTTAGTTTGGCCAAGCTTTTGGATTTAAGGTGAATTTTGTACTCATTTTTGGCATTTTCTAAGTTACAAAGAAGTTTCTCATTCTTTAACTAAACGACAAACCTTTTTGTTCGAAGTTTTAGTCTTGGAAAGAGGATGAGGTTCAAGTGCTCAAACTGACGTGACATAAGGAAGGCCTCCCCAACCCTGTTCATGTTCAAATGTGAAGCAAAGTCACATTCTGAACTGGTCATTACATCTAATGATCGGGTTCGAAAACCAAAACAAGGTGAGATTCTTAGCATTTTTCCAAGGCCGACGGTTCTCATAACACACGAGCTTGGAAGAGATAAAAGAGATGTTTAGGTCATTCTACTCTTCCCATGGCGCTTTGCCTTTATTCGAGGTGAACTCCTTTTCTTATTCTTCTATACTGGACCCTTCCATGTAAAACATGGAGCTTTTCTTAATAGCATAAGCTTTAAGCTACTACATCCAAACAAAGTTTTTTTTTGTATATGTGTGTGTGTGTGGGTGGGTTCGAGCTTTATTTTACTTTTAAAGTACTTATTTCTTTTGTAGTTCTTTAGATTCTGCATAACAATAGGCGAGGATGAACACAGTAAACATGAAGGTCATGTAAGTATCATTTCTATAATTTTCTCCCTAATTATCTCATTTTCATAAAGTTCTATGCCTTAGTTTATTTTAGATTTTGCAAATAAATGATTGTAATTGTGATGAAATAGGCGAGGATCTTTTGATGAGGAGAAACGCAATAGACCAAGTTGATAGGCCTGTGGTGTACAAAAGAGTGCCTAAGACATGGGCCGAGTGGGTTTATGAGGACATAAATCCAAATCGCACAATGGTCCTTTTTCAATAGCATGTCTCCTCTCCATATCAAGTAAGTTCACAATTCTAAATTTCTAATAGACAAGTATAGTAGTTACTAACGGATAGTTGGTTGTGGTTTTGATGAATCATCGAACCTGTATTCAATTTATGCTTTGCACATAGGCGTTGTGATTCATACTGAGATTTTCAACCTTACCCATATATGTGTAACATGAGTGAAGTGAGTCAACCAGATTTTGAAGCATCTGCATATATGGGATGCAATTCGTATTGAGATTATGCCAAAGAATATAATTCTTTTTGCAACTACCTTTGGTAAGATCCCTATCACCTCGGGGGTTTTTTTTTTTTTTTTTTTATTATTAAAGCATTTGGTGTACCCTGTCTCAATTTTCTGAGATTGAAGACAAGTTCCAATTTGAAAGGCTCACCAAGTTCTAAAGAGTTCCCACTTTCGCGTAAATGCTTCTTCAATCGATATACTTTTCTTAATCTTTTTCATTTTGTTTTACCACAAACTATTTTATGGTTGACAAGGATTCAATACTTGAAAAGCTCATATGAGTCAAATGGCTGGCCTTTGTAATGGAATAGGATTATAATAACGCAACTACTGCCACGATAATTAAAGTACATGTTATTACAGGAACACAAGTAATTTCTTGTGCCATCATTGGTCCTGCAAGCAAACAGACGGATCGTGCTGAATGCCTGCAACTGTGACTGCATGGAATGTACTTATACAAGGATGAAAGGGATGATCAACTGTCACTGCATAGATTATACTTTTAGAAGGATGAAAGCGATGATCAACTGTCACTGCATAGATTATACTTTTAGATTATACTTTTAGAAATATTGTTTTTGTATAAATGTTGTTAACAACCATGTTTACTTTTACAAATTTGTAAATATATTGAAGGAATTTATGAAATTTTATTATGTCATTTGTCAATATATTGAAGGAATTTACAAATTTGTAAAATGCAACCTGATGACCTTTTCCAAATGCACATCAGGCATTTGACCCGGAGAAATCATTAAAATTTCATTATTAGCTTTTTATTGATGTAACAAGTTTACATTTCTTGGTTTATTAATATTTTATTAGTTGTTTCCTTACTATTTCATTCACATTTATAGTAATTTGACAAACATTAACTTGATTATACTATTTATATGCTCCCTAAGATACTAATTAAATGCATCACATAACTTAAAATTTGTGTCATATGGTCATCTCACAATTCCACACCAATGAAACCAATAAAAGATTAAAAATTTATCATATACATAGGAAAAAGTCTACATGTAGAGAAGTACTTGAAGGTCTATCATCATCGCAAGGATTGAGTTTTGAATCGATAGGCACTCACACACATCATTTTATGTTCGAGTCAATATATTGTAGATTCGCCAACGCTATATTTAAAAATCGATGGGCGCGCGCTCACACACGTCTTTTGCTACTCAACGCAATAAATTTTGGAGACCCTAAGCTTCCACGTTTGTTAGTGTAATTGTAACATAAACAATTTCTTATCTTAATATGGACGCATTGTCTCATTCTTTGTTTCATATTTTAAATGGAACAAATTTACGTTATTAATTTTCTTATCATCTCATTTATCTATTTCTTTAAAAAAGTATCCGGTGTCAACGGGTCTTCTAAGCTAGTTTAATATACATAATGATCAATTTTAAGTCATTAATTTTAAACTTTAATGGCAAAAACAAAATGGTGTATACATGTAGCTAATAAATTTATAAATGTCTAATTATATCTCATTTATTGTATTAAATGTCTAATTGTGTTGAATCACTTATACTTTTAGCATTGAAATGTGTAATGCTTAATTTTAAGTATTTTATTAATAGTAGGTATTCATGCTTTATAATATAATATGATTTCCAACTTAAGTGGTAGTACTATTTATTTATGGCATACGTGGAATGACGATTGACGTTTTTCCAAAATAATACAACAACAACAACAACAACAACAAACCCAATCCCGCCGGGGGCGGGGTATGGGGGAGGTAAACTGTAGACAGATCCTACCCCTACCCCAGGGTAAATTATCCATAACATTATAATAATAATAATAATATTATGGATAATTATTAGTGGATGTCCATATAACCCAAAATAGGTCCACGGCCTATGTTAGCTATTAGGGTTTTGCCCTAATGTTTATCTATATATACTCCTTGTAAATCTCATAGTTAATGATTAATTGAAGAATACTTTTTGTTTCCTCAATTCTTGTTCACAATATATTATCAGCACGCTTTTACAGTGACATAATCGTTGAGATAAGTTTTTCTCTTCTACTTTGATTAATTTTTGATGACGTAGATCTCTATGTTTTTGGTTTTGTTTTCCTACTCTCGATTCACTATGATATAATAACATGTATGTTTAAAGAAGTAAGTTGGTTAGGTCGTTGTTGAACGTCACTGTTCAGAATTTTCAGTAAATAACTTTTAATAATATAAGAGTTTCGTTTCAAACCCAACATTATTTAACCATACACTATTTGCTAAATCCTGGATTGTTAAATTGTCCGAAATATTATACCGTCATATAAAGCCTTGTATATATATATAATTGAATAAAATTATTATTTGTAGTTGGACTTATGTCTGTTTGTTAAAAAATAATAATGAATCTAAACAACCTCAGTAATGCAGTATTATTGTTACTATATGTGTTTTCGTAACAAATTCATTGGGCATGTAGATCTATTATTTGTGCGAGTGCCTGGTTATTGTTTTTGTATATTTGCATTATTCTGATGAGGTTATTGATCATCTTTTATATAATAAAACAAAATCTTTATTGAGAATTTTTCATTTCAAAAAAATGCATTCATACTTTATTTAGTAATAATTTTTTTATAATTCAATTATTATTCATTTTTGTAGAGATGTTTAATAAGTAAAAAATCCTAAAAGTTTCCTAATAGAGATGATATTTTCATAAATACGTTTGTATTACTCAAATTTATAGAAAAAGAAAAGATACACATGGGCTTACATGCTATATTTTCATTGTTTGAGACTAGATTGTAAATTTACAAAGAAAAGGCGGAAGTTAAAAACCAAATCCCATTGGTTCCCAATGGCAAACTATCACCAGCAACCTCACCACAGTTCGTCTAACCATTATTATTCCCCGCGAGGTCACCACCGCTCTCAACCACCTTCGGTCATCAGATCCATTACTCGCTAGCTATATTGATAATCATAACCTCATTCCCTATAATTTATCAAATCAAACCAATTTACATAAAACAATCTCTTCGTAAAAGTATTGCATTCATAAATGATTTTATTGGCCAAAAATATGTTTATTAGTGATGTGGGATATCCATTTGAAAGGTAATCTTGACAATAATGACGGCTCTTCAAAACAAAGTTTTTTTTTTTTTTTTTGGTTGTTGTTGTTGTTGTTGGGTTTGAACTTCTTCATCTGTTTTGAAGAGTATACTGAAAGTAGATACATTGGTTTATGATTTCAACATTTAAGATGAGTTTTAATAAAAGTATTGTTTTCAAAATGAGTTTTGGGTTTTGTATGACATACGAAAAATAAGTTGGCAGAAGAACTCAGGTCAAAAAATGCGGAATGTTGTGGACTGAACCCTTTGGACTGTTGGATCTCTTTACTAGGTATCAAGACAATGGCCTTACGTGTTGCCATTTGCGAAACAATAAGTAGTGTTTGCTACACAATTATCCTTTTAACTAAGATTCTAAATCATGTGTAATGTTTGTCATGCATAACAGTTTATTGACTACATGTGCCCTTATGGCCTTATGTTGACAAGGTATTATACTATGCTACTTATGTTGATAACCGTATCTATAAAGCTCATTTGTTTTAGCCATTGCAAACATTATATGATATAGTATTGTGTATTCAAGCTTTCTATGTTCTTCGTGGTTCCTTTTGAAATCCATATAGGATTTCTTCAATGACGACTATCAAGAGCTCTAAGAGGAAGATCCCAGGGCCGTCCCATTAATTTGAGTGGCCCGGTGCGACATCACGAATGATATAGTATTATTGTGTATTATAACAGCATGTAAATCGATAAAGATTTTCGAAGAAAAAGTAATATACAACGCCTAAATAATTTATGGTGAAACCATAATGATCTAATATTTAAGATAATAAGATCATGATTGTAAACATTCGTTTTGTCATGAAAGATCATTGTTTCTTTAGTTTGATAACTCTTTCTATCTTGCGGGGACTATGCCCAGTAAGGGGTTGTTTGGGTGTTGCTTAGTGAAGCTCATAAAGGTAAGATTTTGCATTTTTTTTTCCAAAAGGGGTGCAACACGAGGACTTCTCCAGCGGGTCACCCAAGCCAGTACTACTCTCGCCCAAGCACGCTTAACTGCGGAGTTCTGATGGGATCCGGTGCATTAGTGCTGGTATGATCGCACCCAAAAACTTTAAGCTCATATAATTTTTTCAAAATCACACACAATACACCAATAAATTCTTATAAATGGGTTGTTTGGGATACTTACATATATGCTTATCCTTTTATAAGCACTTTCAGTAAAAAGTCCCAAATAACAGCTAGAATAAGCTTCATCTAGAATCGTAAACAATCTCTTAATTATTAGAATTCTCAAACAACCCCTATAGAGTAATACACTTTTAATAATTAATAACAACCCATTTTTTTTTATGACATTGATTGGGCTCAAAGAGGCATCCTTTGAGAGCAATTGGTCTCTTTATGTTATTAGAGATAGAACTGGACATATGGGTTGGGGGAAAAATGGGTATACGATGCGGGTAAAAATGGGTGGTTTGGGTTAACCCGAATGTTTTATGTCCAAAACTTACAATTTTATGCGAGTAGTAATTTAATTTTAGATAAAGTGATTTAGAAGTTTCATAAATAGAGATATACTTTGTTCAACTTTAGGTTAAGAACACTATAATGAGTGTCGGCCTAACCATTCCTAAAAGCGAGCAGAAATTGTCATTGTTGGTCATGCAACATTATCTTACAACGAAAGGATAATATAGAAGGGATGAATTAATGCTCACTATAAGCAATTTATTTGGATGGAGGGTTTCCAATAACTAAAACCTTATGGACATGATCTGTCTGAGTTGAGCAATGGCTAAATGCAAAGTACCAAGGTTGATGAAATCGCCATTAGGTGTTTTGGGAAGTATTTAGGGATAACTTAATCTTGTAAATTTTTTTGAATCTGAAAAATTACTGAGATTAACACTTCGTTGTTGCAAGGCCTCAAGTGTTTCTACTTAGCAAACATTCTCCACTGTGACTTGAAGTATGGAAACTTACTCATTAATGACCTTTGTGACTTGTAAATATATGATTTTGCGCTCGCAAGAACCAGAAGTGGTAAGCATAAGTGATTTTGGGCTCGCACGAGCCATAATTGGTAAAACCTATGTACAAAGTATCTCAACCAGTTGTGATTGATTACCAAAATTCTTGGCAGTGAAAACGATTGATTATCAACATTCTTTGCGGCCAAAGAGAATATGAGATTGAATATATTGGTAACTCAAATATAAAAAAGTTTTTAAAATCAACATCCTCATTTTCTAGAGTATACCATCACGCTCATCGATTAGCGAATCATTTTTTTACAAAAGACAAAGTGTCACCTTTCTATATAGTTAAATTAATTAGGTGCTCATTACATTAATTGGATGATACGTTTCGGTAAGATGAACTATCAGACGATATAATTCTATTTCAAATTTGAATTAGGATTAAATTTAAAAACTGTTTTAAATGGATTCAACATTAAATTTGGTACATAAACATGACATATGTCTATGAAAGTACTATACATGAACTTTTATCACGTATATCAAATATAATTATAAATCAAAATTAGGAATCATAATTAAAACAATACAAAAATTAAGCTATTTATTTTTTTAATAAATAAAAATACTTTATTGAAAATTTTAGAAAAAACCCCGCGCGTGTGCGGGTATTATAACTAGTATATGTATTTTATAATGTGAGCATGTTTGCTTCATAGAAGATGACTATTGGTTATAGATAATGTGGTTAAGTAAAAGAAAATACGGAGTAATTTTGTTTACGACGAACTATAAATAAAAAGTCAAGAATAGAATTATACTTTGCAAATTAGAGAACTACATGAATTGGGATGAGCAAACTTAAATTAACCAATAAACAAAGATGGTGACTTTTAATGGTGTTAAGGGGTAAAAGGTACGTTTACATTTTTATTTACAGTTACTAGCAAGGCCGTCAAGATCGCGATCCAGTGCAGGATCGTTTTTGTCTTTGCAAGATCAAGATCGTAGGATCGGATCACAATCTTACAATCCTACCAATTTGTCATATTTTGTAAACAAATGATATACGAGTCAAACTATTTTACATTCTTAGTCAACGTCAAAGATAAATTCATATAATATCCTCTTGAAAAAAACAAAGTTCAAATTTCAAACACTAAAGTAATAGTAAAACACAAAAAATCAAGTTTCAATCATTACATTAACGATTTAGTGGAATAATATTACATAACATAGGTCTTAAATGTCTCAAAACATACGAGCCATCAACATGATTTCAAGAAAACAAACGTTTCATAAGTGGCATTCCAAAACATACCCCTTGCTTAGTTTAAACACAGTGAAGTAAAGTAAATTAAACTATTGAACACTTTTAGATTATAATCTATTTAAAAAAGTAGAAAACTATGTATAAAGTATAATCTATTTAGAAAATGAAACAATAGTGGTTTACTCATTAGAAATTAGTAAAACACACATTTGTTTTTTTGCCTAAGCAAGTGGGATGGACTTAAAACTCGGATCGCGTGTCGATCTTACGTGCGATCCTACGATCTTACTTACGATCCTACCTCAGATGCGATCCTACCACGATCCTACACGATTTTGACTGGTGTGCACGTAAGATCTTACACGAATTTTTGTTTTTTTTGTTTGTTTTTTTTTTTGGCCTAAGCAAATGGGATGGATTAAAAAAAAAAAAAAAAAAAAAAAAACCTCGGATCGCGTGTCGATCTTACCTGCGATCCTAGGATCTTACTTACGATCCTACACGATTTTGACTGGTATGCACGTAAAATCGTACGATCTTACGTGTAAACTCGCGAGTTTAAGAGATTTGGTTACTAGCATACATCATTGACTTAATTGGTTGATGGTAACATTAGTTACATTGTCTTATGAGTACTATTTAACTCACATAAAAATAGGAAAGCCATATCGTGCATAATTAATGAAATTGTGATTTATTGTTATCAAATTATTTAGATACTAGTATTAACTTAAATCGTGATCACAAATTATATATCTATGATTGGGAATGATTTACTTGTGGCATCTAAATCTTTTATTTGTGTGATTACATGGTTATTGTTTGTATACTTTTGCATATTAATCCTTATAATTAATGGCTATCGATCATATTTGTATATGATATGCACTTATATATTATGACCATTATATCTTTGCAACTTAGAAGATATATATATATATATATATATATATATATATATATATATATATATATATATATATATATATATATATATATATATATACACGTTGTGCTTTTTAATTGCCTCTATAGGATTAACATTGTTGACCAACATAAGTTTATTATTTTATAAATACAAAAAGAGCGGAAGCAGATGGATTACTTATTTCTTGAACATATTAACCAAAACAATGGGATCTCTTCTTTAGAAAGTTTGTAAATTTTCTTAAACTAGCTGTCAACAATAGCTTGAATCAGACAATCAGTTACATGCATGCTTTAATCAAATGAATGTAAAATTATAATTCTTAGTATTGCATATATAAGTGTTGTTATGGCAACTAACATGTATCTTTTAGGTGATATAAATTAGAATTAGAGATATGTGATTTAAACATATTGATTGCTAACATAAATTTGAGTTGATTATTATCTAGTTCCTTTGTTATCATATGACAATTTTGATTTAACGATGCAATCGTATATGATCGTTTGATTTCATATTTTAATCGTGTAGTAATGCATGTTTTAATAATGTGTAAATATTTGCTCGTATGTGTTGCAATAATCTAGTTCACTATCATTTTGATTGCAAGTAAAGTATAATGAAAGGTACAAAAGTTAAATAATGATTAGTGAATTATTGGTATCGTGTTTTGATGCATGCGTTTGTGATATGTTTTTATCAAATTTGGTTGAGTTGAAACACTACTTGGTTTATTCATCTACTAGTAAGATTACTAGATGGATTAGATTAAGAATATAATCTCTATGTTTATGATATACAAGTGATCTGTTATGATTACATGATGCTAGTATCCTTTAGAAAGAGTCTTTAGACTATTATGTTTCAATAAGGAACGTTTTTATATAAATCTTGGATTATGAATGAACAAAAAGTTGCAAAGCCATTACTTATTCTCAATATTGTCAAAGAATATTATTAGAGGTATGCATAAACTTTCTTAGCTGATTTGTGCAATTCAGTTTGTCAAATATGCGTGACTTATTTATCATGTAATTTGTTTGTATGTGAAACACTTGATCAATTGCTTGATGGTATATATGTGTGTTTATCAAATTGTGCAGCATCACTATTATAGAATAATGCTATAAGCTAATCTAGTATTATATCGCAATGTTTGAAAGCTATAAAGGAGCTTATATATATTGATTAGAGAAATATAAATTAATTTGGGATTACATCTTAAAGTTCTCCATATTATTCGACATTTATAAAAGTTGCAATTGAAAGTATGAAACACATGTGGTCATAAAGTATACGTTTATGAGCCAAGATTCTTGTAGTAATTGGCATGACCGGTTGGACCATCCAGAGTTAATAATGTTGTGAAATGTATAAAAGAACCATGGGTTCTTCAAGGTTGATTTATTTGACCTAATTGTTCTCAATGGAAGTTAATGTTCATATATCACCACCGTATTAAAGTGAAGACTTTGTCCTATAAAGTTTTGGAAAGAATATAAAGGGGATGTATTCAGGCCTATACATCCGCCATGTGGATCATTTTGAGTTTTAAAATCGATGCATGGTCAAAATGATTATAAAAGACGCAACTAAAGGTTAGTGTGATTAATGGCTCGTCTTATAAAATGCGAGCATGGTTTTCCAAATTGTATCTTTGTAAATGGTGGTGAATACTTTCAAGTATTGGGCGATTATTGGAATAAATTTTGAACATAAAAGTAGCCCATGTTCATACGCGAATTGCTTTTGTTGAAACGTTAAAAACGTCTTCAGTTGATTGCAAAGCCAATAATATTGTGGGGAAAAAAAATAGTTTATGGGGCATGTTATGACATATGAATCGCATCTTGCCAACAATCTAATGAATCCTCCCCGTTAGAATGGTTTTGGTCACAAACCATATTTCACATGTGAGATTTTGTAATTGTGTGATATATAGTAAATGCACCACAACACAAAAAATGGGATATTTAAATTGATAATTCATTCAGGGGGAGAGAATGAGCAGCAAGGGATGTGGAATGAATTATGATATAAATGTTGATCCTCATAATAATGAATATGAACTTAAAGTTCAAGGGACAAATAACATTCCAGATCTACTAAATGCCAGACATGTTTAGTGACCTAAAGAAAGTGACTAGATCATATTACGCTACTATTGCTCCAATTACAATGTGTGTCCCAGTAGTAAAATCATTGATTGGTAGTAAGTCTATGGCACGTCTGCAGCGTTATAGACGAATCGATTCCAAATAAAAAGTCCTCGAATGAATAGATAAAATGGAGCAATAAAAATGGTCGAATCGAGGTAATAAAGACCCCATAATAGTATCTTAAAAAGAAACTAGACATGAAGGTTATTGAAAAATCCCGGGTACGTGGAAAAATATGAGATCTCAATAAATGATATATTGCAATGTCTAGTAAAGTGTGGAATCGAAAATATAAATGAATCGACGTCGATAGAGATATTGTAAATAAATATGCATGATAATGATTATGTAAATAAATAATATAGCGCTATAATCATGGTGAGGATAATGGAAGAATACCTGCAGGAAGTGCAGATGTATAAATGAATGGCCAAAAGAAGTAAAGACGCAAAGAGCTAATGAAAGATTAAAGTCTCTTGTGATGAGACATGGTTACTTGGACTTAAAGTCCGTACATATCCTTCCGTTATTAAGAGAATTTGAGTGTTAAACTTTGATGTATGTGGTTTAGCAGGTATTCCCATGAATGTTTTCACTCTTCCTTGACCATTTCAAGATGTTCACCTAACAACTTTGAACCTCAAACTTAACTGGGACTACAAAAAGCCAAACTTTTATCAAGTAGTTTGAGCTCGAGCTTTTATCAAGTTTGAGTTGGATCTTATTGAGGCTCGACTCTAGATATTATCGTCAAGCATTTTGAGCTCTATGCAAACTGGTTTTTGACTTATGGTAGAATTTTGTTGTAACTTAATATTTTTCCTTTTTTGAATAAATATGATTCTCAAGTTCTGGCCCAATGGATCAAATAAACGAGTCCAACACAATCAAGTTATATATTGAAACCTGGCCCATTGATATGCCCATTCTAGTTCTAGTCTTTTTATTTACATGAAATAAAAAGCTTCTAACACTGTTGGAGTTCGAGCACGTCGATCTGCTCAAGTTGAGTTCTTATCGAACGTTTCAAGCCTTATGTAAACTGGTGTATCACAAATGGGAGAATTTTGTTATTATGTTATTGTTTTTATATGCATTTGATAATCGAATATAATAGATTTGATTATCAAGATTTTTGAACCACTAGATCAGACATGTTCATATTCTATATCAAGACCAAACCGATTGATATGCCCATTTTAAAACATGGGACATGACCCAAATTTCAGTCTACGAATGACACATCCCTGGACATAGATAAAGAAAGGGCATTCCTCCAAACAGCTAGCTCAAGGGTATGACCCCTAATGGCTTACTGTTAAAACCATATACACTAGTGAATTTTAGGAACCGGTAGAGCCAAACATGATTTTAAGTGTTTGACCTTCTCCCTAGCAAAAGTTACCCCATAAAGCCACCATTCTTCCTAGTTATTAAGAATGACAGGGTGACACTAGAAACAAAAACATAACATTGCTTCACAAAATAACAGATAATATACCTTTTCTATCAATCAACCCAATAGTCCGAACTTACTTCCAGCATTCTTAACCCATTTCCCACAACTTTCTGGCTTCAAATGCAACCAATGTTTCCTATAATCAGCACTTTCAACAGAAAGCGAAAGTTCAGGGACTAATTTGCATTTTCTGTGTTAAGTTTGATAAGTCAGTTAGTTAGTATCAGGATCATATATAAAGAAGGAAAAGACCCCAAATCTTGCATCTTTTGATCATTAGGATATATCGTTGTTATTTGTTAACAAGCAAATATAAAACCACAATTGGACACCCACAACGCCTGGCACGTAAAAAAATGGCTAATCATGACTCAAAGAATCAAACTTTATTTAAGCAACTCGAGCTAAGCTTCTATTAAAGTTAGAGTTTGAGCATAAAAAACGAGCTGGCTCAACTTGAGCTCCGATCAACCATTTCGAGCCTTATGTAAATTGGGAATCTTATTATAACTTTTCTTATTTCTATATGAATTTGATAATCAAATATAACAGATTTGATTGTCAAGATTTTTGTGTCACTGGAAAAGATATGATCAGAATCTATAGATTGATATGCTATTCTACAACCCGACCTTAGTTTAAGTGATTGGTCCACAAAAGCCCCTAATGTTTCAACATTAACTTGGGATGTAGTCTTTCATTGACACAACCCCTGGACATAGATCAGGAAAAGGGCATTCCTCCGAACATCCATCCAAAATAACTTATCCCTAATGAGTTCCTGTTAAAACGATACCCTAGCAAATTTTACAGCTAGAACCCGGAATTAACTAGAGCCAGACATGATTTAAAGTGTTTGACCTTCTACTACCGCATTAAGTCAACACAACTATTCTTCCAAGCATGTCTTTCAATATTAACAATCCGTCTTAGAGTTTCACCACCATTCTTCCTAATTTAAGGGATAAGGATAATAGGGTGAAACCAGAAAACACAACGATAAAATTCAAAACAATGTTGTAGTCTATGCTTATAAGTTCACCCATATAACAGCAATCGAACTGTTGATGTGACATTGAAGTTGATTGCATAACTGCCAATTCATTAATCAAACTGTAGAATAACCTCTGATTTTTTCCACTGTTAAATGCATAATATATAAAAACAGAAAAAATCTTTTTAACAAATAGATTAGCATTGCACCACGTTGTACTTCATGCAGACATATATTAATAGTTCTACACATCATTCCTACATTCTAAACAAATCAGATTCTAGCCCAAACAGAAACATAACATCAGATGACACAAACATAAACTTTACCATTTATTTTCGTCAATCCAGTAAGCCAAATATACTTCCAGCAATTTTTACCCACATCCGACAACTCTCCGGCTTCAAGTGTAACCAAAGTTTCCTGTGATCGGCACCTTTTAGAAACAACAAAAGTGCAGTGTCATATATTGGTTCTTCTGCTCCCCATCCCATTTTATCCAACTTTTCAATGCAAGCACCCATATCATCTTCTTTATTTTTCTCCATCATCATTCTCGTTAATTTAGAAACATCTTCTTCAAGTGTCTCCAACCTTTTGAAGCAAGCACCAACATCATCTTCTTTATTTTTCTCCATCATTTTCGTCATTTTAGAAACATCTTCTTCAAGTGTCTCCAACCTTTTAAAGCCCACATCAACTGTTTTAATTTTCTCCATCATCAGTTTCGTCATTTTAAAAACATCTTCTACAACTTTTGAGATGTTATCGTTGCTTGATCGACATTTACGTTTTTTGCTTTGATTTAGAGAATGAGAAGAGCACTTTTGTGTCGTAGCTGAGGGTTTTTGTGCAGGATGGCTATTATCAACATCTTCATTAGTATCAGACTCAGAATGATCGAGATCTATAATTGTAGGTTTAGATCTTTCAAGTACAGGTGTCTCATTACTTAATTGATGCTTTCTTTTTCTGCTTTGAGTTTCAGAACACTTTTCTTGTGCATGACTAACATCAACAAGATCCTCGTCTGGAATTGGGGGTGTAGATCTTTCAACTAAAGGGGTATCATTACGAGGCAATGGCTCTGGATTACCAATGAGATCACATACGCTATGAATCACATTCAAGTCATCAATTAAAAGAACCCTGCACACAATAGCTGGACATCACTATGCGAAAGACTGCAGCACAAAAATGCATACAACACCAAAATGCATCTCATACGGTGCAAATATTATTTGTTGGTTCAAAATATCATTAGCTAGACCAAACATTTATCTTATAGTAGTATATCTAAACAAATAAAAAAAATATGTTGGGCAAGAATTTCATTAGCTACACAGGTTAATACTTTAACCACGACCGCCAAATAACGTGGTGGTAAGACACCTAACCACCCAACATGAGGACTAGGGTCAAACCTCATTTGGTACACATGACGGCCAAAACATCCTCTTATAATATTTAAATAATTAAAAAAAATATATAAACATAATAAGCTGTAGTACCTGATATTACCATAAGTAGAAAACTTAGTGAAATGAAACTTGGTCAATTGAACAATGGAACCTTTCTGCACCTTGTTTGATATAAAAATGTCATCAGCAATGCCTCCAAAGTGGCTAGAAGAACCATCAGATAACACAATCTTTCTGTAACATTGCTTGTCATTTTTAGTACTTATCTGACCACTTAAGATATCAGTCACTTGAACCACCGGTTTCAGATCAGTTGAGCTACATTTATCTGTCATTATCTTGGTTATTGCTCCCGGAGTAAGATTAACACCCGTTATTGTGTCTGCATTATTTTGAGTTATAGAATGGGAAGAGCACTTTTGTGTTGAGGTCGATGGGTTTTGTTTTGATGTTGGGGGTTCTTCTACATGGTGGTGGCTATCATCAATATTTTCATTCAGAAGAGAATCAACATGATCCTGCTTTTGTTTTAAAGTTGGGGCTTCTTCAATATCCTCGTCTGGAATTGTGGGTGCAATTCTTTCAACTAAAGGGGTCTCATTATCACGGAGTTGTTTCGGATGACCAATGATGCCACATTTCCTATGATTCATATATGCTTGACCCACTCCCCGAACGGATTTGAGTGCTTCGCAATGCCTTGTGATATGCCCCTTCAACGTCGAGTTGGATTCACGTTTCAAAAACTTACCGCAATGTTTGCAATGAGCCTTAATTTTCCCATCCGTCAACCTCACGAGGTTAAAATTACACCAAATTTCCGGATTTCGTTTTGTTTCCAAAACTTCAACAATCATTGAAGAAATTGCACCAAATTTCCGGATTTCGGTTGGTGTATTTGTAGAACCAACACTGGCGGAAGTTGAAGAAGATTGAGCTGCCATTTGAGCTTTTAGTGCGCGTTTTTTTTTTTTTTTTTTTTTTTTTTTTTTTTTTTTTTTTTGGAGTGTTTCAAGAGTCTTTGAATGTTGTGACTAAGCCAAACTCAACATACCTGTTTATACTAAACTTAGGATGGCAAAATGGTAATTAAAACAAAAAAAAGGGTAACAAACACATAGCAACGGTAACAAACAGCAGCTGAAATTTTTATAACCTTACAAACCGGTTTTTAATAACCGGTTAAAAAAACCCGAACTGAGCCGGTTATAATGGTAAAATATTAAAACCGAACCGGTTTTGGTGTTGGCTGGTTTCAATTTCATGCTTTTTTTCGGTTTCGGGTTTTTTTTGTACACGGCTAGCTATGACAAAGGCAAAAAAAGTGCACACTAACACCAAAAATTAACTCATACTAGCATATCTAAGCAAGTTAATAGAAAATGATTACTATGTAAGATGTCCCCAATGTCTTTAAATAGAAAATGGTTTTGCAACGGAACAAAAGTGGTTATAAACTATCAACTGATTCGCAACGAAGACCTTTTTCAACAAATTTGCAACAAAACTTTTTGCAACTGTAAAATTTTGCTACGGGTTTGCAACCATAAGATTTTGCAATGGAATTATATTGTTGCAAAGTAATTTTATGCTTTTTGAATATTAGCATTATTTTGTGTTCACAATAATAACCTCAACACCATTAACAGTAAACCTTTAATTAACACATCATTAATATAACTAAAACGAACGTTAGAGCAAGATTACATACCTGGTTGTTGAAGATTTTGAGCTAAAACCATGGATCTAAAGTAAGTATTAAGGTTGATGTTTGTATGTGTGTGCCTCAGCAAGTGAAAAGGAAAAAAGGATAGAGATGGTCAAAATTTGAAAAGGGTCAACTTTCAAGTATGGTTTAAAGTTCAAAAATTTGGGCAGGGGGTGGAGGGACAAAGTAGCGGGAACTAAAATTTTGGGTGGGGAAAAAATGTTTTCAATCTCTTATTTATTACGTATTGTTTTTTTTTAAAAGACTTTCACACAATTTATGATCATTTCTCCCTTAACATATAAGTACATTTTTTTTCCTTATTCGCATGAATTAACAAAATACTTTTACATTTAAAATTTGAACTAATAACTTCTTATACTTATTAGATCATTTTACATCTATATTGGCTACATGGGTGCGCACGAATTACACCCGATTTTTGGTCACGAAGTTCAAAAAAGTCATTTTTTGTTAGGGAAAATTCCATAAACACCCCATCCGTACAACTCCTTCACCCTAAATGCCCACATTTTTTTCTTTCTCCAAATACCCCAAGGGGAGAGGGTCGCCCTCAAATCTTGGGCGAATGCTTTTAGATAGTAACATGTGTCCCTATATATGTCCCCACCAAGTACTAACATGGTACCACCCCCAACAGGTACTTTCTTGGGCGACTGGGACCACATTTTTTGGGCGACTTATTTTTTTTGTTTTTTTTGTAAAAAAAATTATTAAATACATTTTTGGTCCTTGTTGTTTGCTGTGTATTTCATTTTTAATCACTCTTTCTTTCTCTTTAATAAATAAAAACTAATCTTGCTAAAATACAAAAGACATTTAGAGCACATTTCAACGTTGGTTGTAGACATGTTTAAACTTTAAACTTATTTTTTCTTTGCCTCTGAGATTGTAAATGGCAATTTTGTCCTTGATTGATATTTTGTGGAATGAAGAAATAGATAAGTAAGATGTGAAAGAACTGCACTTTTTATTTGAATAATAAAAAACTCACACAACAAGAATACCAGAAGTAAAGTTTAATTTTTAATAAGCTCACTCAATAGTAAACGCCATAGGTCATGGATATACATGATTCAAAATACCAGCACATGATCTAATATAGCAGCTCATATTATCAGTTCAAATTTTACTAATGTGTGTAATATAACTGTACATGATTCACCACACGATTATTATCTCACTCCTATCTACTCCCTAGATTTCAAAAGCTCCCTTTCTTTTTGCATCTTCTTCAAGATAATCCCGATACCACCATCCAGAAAACACAAATACAAAAATACCAGATCCGGTGGGATTGGATACTAACAATAGCTAGATTAAGTAAGCAAAATAAGATATATGTGTTTTACCGTTGGAAAACAAAAGGTGAGGCGGTGGTGGCTCTCGGTGGTGGTGGCAGGGGGCGGGGTTGGCGCTGGCAGTGTTGTAAATATCGGTCTTGGCGGCCGATATATCACTGATATATCGCTTATCGGTGGTCCACCGCCACGATATTTGGCATATCGGTCAAATATATCGGTCATGGTCAAAATCGGTCAAAATCGGCCAAAATCGGTCAAAATGGGCCAAAATCGGTCCTTGGCGGTCAAGATCCGGTCAAAATCATTTTTTTTTTTTACTAAATCTGATGTTTCCGGCGATTCCAAAATCCGGTCAACGGTCAAGATCCGGCCAACGGTTGTTTAAGAAGATAAAAGCTGGAAGAAATATGTTTTGAAAAGAAGAATGAATCAAAGATGTACCGTTAGAGCAAGAGGTGTGGTGTTGGTGTTTGTGTTGCGTTTTTTTTTTTTTTTCTCAGATCTTGGGAAGAAGAAGACCAACATGTGGTGTTGGTGTTGGGTTTTTTTTGCTTGTAATTGTATAATGAATATTTGTGGCTTGGTGGTTTTCCTTATTTACATGTTTGGTCCTTGTAATTATAACTTGTCTTATATACCAAAGGTTTAGGGTAGAAAATGGGCCGGACCTTTTATCTATTCCAAACGAAATTTGGGCTGCTAAAAGGCCTATCCGAAATTTTGCAACATTTATATAAAATATATAATTAAAAATGTTAAATATAATAATTAAATTTTATAAATATGCATATAAAATATATAAATACTTTAAAAAAAATTTCTTTATAATTTATGGTCTCCGATATATCACTGATATATCGCCGCCATATCGGTCTTGGCGCTTGGCGGTGGTCGACCGCCGAGGTACCGCCGAGCGATATTTACAACACTGGGCGCTGGTGGTGATGGGTGGCGTGTGGTAGCGAGTGGGTGGTACGAGGGAACTCGGGATAACCCGATCTACGTTTTTGTTAAGAAAAATATTTTTGGCCGGAAAAAATTATTCCGATGGTCGGAATCTGTCCGGAGAAGACGACCGGATGGGAGAGGTCGCCAGCAGTGTAGAGAGAGAAAGGAGATGTGTGTGTTCATATGAGAGAGAGATGAGAAAAATGTGTATGGGTTTTATGTATTTATGTTTATGTGAAATACCTAGCAAACCACAAGGACCAAAAATGTACTTAACATAATTATTAACTTTTTTTACAAAAAGACAAAATGGTCAAGTCGCCAAAGAAATGTGGGTCCCAGTCGCTCAAGAAGTACACTTTGATAGTTGTACCATGAAGGTACAAGATGGGACCATGTATAGGGACACATGTCACTATATTATACTATCCGCCCAAATTTTAGAGGCGACCTTCTCCCTTTGGGGTATTTGGAGAAAACAAAATTTTGTGGGGGATTTAGGGTGGAGGATTTGTACGGATGGGGTGTTTATGTAATTTTACCTTTTTGTTATATGCAACACCCAATAATTTGTTTTTTGCTACTTTAGTTACTTAAGGTGTAAGTTTAGTTAGCCTAACAATAACACCCTCTTGAAAATCCTAGGTCTGTCCCTACTCATGTGTCTTGCTAAATAAAACTGATAAAGGGTTTACTCGGGTAAACTTTATAGAATAAGGGTTTACTCCGCTAAGGGTATAAACGATTCGAGGTATTGTTGAGTAACTCGACTCGAGCTCGTTCAATCCAAACTTTATCGAGACTCAAGTTTGAACCCGAGTTCATAAATTGAGCTCGAAATTTGTAACGAGTCAAGCTCAAGCTTGTAAGAGAGTAACATAATACTTGTATTGACCGAATGACTTACATATGAGATAGCATGTGTATTTATATCAAATACATAACTTTGATAATAAGCAACATAATCTAAACCCTAAACCTAATGGACCCAAACTCACTATTAGATTTGAGCCGACTAACCTATTTAACAGAGCTTATATTGGCTCTACTCAAGTTCTTATCAAGCTGGAATGAGTATGCATGCTAATCTTGAAGGAGGACGTGTGTAATATTTCGGTGCGGTGTGAGTTAAATTCCATGAATTCCCATCACTGCATTCATAGAGGATGGGTTGAGTGTTATTGCAACAAAAATTGGTACCCCGTTGATGTTAGACACTTATACTTCAGCTATGTGCATGGAGTCATGGAGTAGGTCGAGTTATGTGAGAGCTATGATTGACTTACGAGCTGATGTTGACTTGAAAGAAACTCTCGTGGTGGCAGTTTCAAAAATAGAGATTGATGGGTATATTATGAACATTATTCATATTGAGTACAAGTGGAAATCACCAAGATGTTCAAATTGCAACGTTTTAGGCCATGTTTTGGACCAATGTCCAAGGAAATTCGTCCCAGACGTGTTGAATAATGTAAAGACCCAAACGAAAGATGTATGTTGAATTCATAGTGGTTCGAAGTCTCATATGGTCTATAGACCAATTCAACCTAATAAGAAGACAGAGACACACAAGGGAAAACAAAGGGTATGAATGCTAAAAAAAAGGTGTTAATATTACTAGCACATCGAATTCTTTTAAAGCTTTAGGCAGTATGGTGGACGTGGACGAAGGAGGGGGTAATGACCAAAATAAAACCCTTAATGCACAAGAAGATAGTCTTATAGATGACAATGGGCAAAAGGATAAACATACGACCGAAAATAGGACTATTAGGTCTTCTGATCAACCTCCGAACATTTAAAAGGGACTGACTTTAGAATCGGCATCTATGCTTTACTTCAATGGGAGATCAAAAAGGAAATTCAGATAGCGAAGTTGAGGAGTTATATGATGAAAAGGCTCAATTCATGGCAGCTTTATCGAATCGAGCTGGTGGTGGTGCAAACGATGCAAGTCTACTTGAGGATGAAGATTAAGACATTTATGATAGTAACGAGAATGATGCTTTTGGATTAACGCAACAACAGCTGGCATTCTGTAACGCATTCAATATCACTCTTCGAGGTCAACTTAAATGATAGGGTTACTTTTTGGTGTCATTGTGAGTCAGATGTAAACTTGTTGTCAGTGGTTGTTTTTATAGTAGATTCATAAGTTTGGGTGTCATTCTTATGATAGGTATAGTTTGAAGCACGAAAGGTGCGTTTGTTTTCGCCTATATAACATGCTGAGATGTGAGATTTCACCTACATCTCATGTACTTAAACACTTTTTGGAGTAATACATTTACCAGGAAAATACTTTACCCAAGAAAACATTACCCCTGCTACGAGGATCGTTGATCTTTTAACGCGTTCTCTAGTGGTTTAGCGAGAAAAAATAAATGCAAAGGAATTTGCGACGACAATAAACAATAATTCTTTTTACACTTTATTGTAATCCTTTGCTTCAAATTCAAATTCGATGCAAAATTTTGAAATTTGCAGTAGAAATGCAACGAGACAAATGATAATTTCTTTTACATTCAAATTATGTCTTTCGTTGCTATTCTGTTCAAATTTAAAGTTTTGCAACCGAATTGCAACAGAAAATTAGTGATAAATGTTTTAGATTTAAAACTGTCTTCCGTTGCCATCCCGTTGCAAATTTTGAAAATTTGCAACTGAATTGCAACAGAAAAAAATGATAATTTATTTTAGAATTAAATTTTGTCTTCGGTTGCTATTCCGTTGCAAATTATGAAAATTGCAACGGAATTGCAACGGAAAATAAATTATAATTTCTTTTAGATTTACTTTTTGTCTTCCTTTGCTTTTTTGTTGCAAATTTTTACAATTTACAACGCATTTGCAACGGAAAAAATAAAAATAAATGTAAAAGAAATTAGATTACATTTTGCAACGGATTTGCAACCATTTTCTTTGTTGTTGCTATTCGGTTGGTAATTCGTTGCATTACGGTTGCAAATTTGCAACGGAAATATATAGTTGCAAGTTTTCGTTGCATTAGCCTGGTTTTGTAGTAATGTCTTATTATAACAATTAGAGAGCTTGGCCAACTGAAACTTAGTCAATTGAACAATGAAACATATCTGCAACTTCTTCAATTAATCACTTGAAGGACCGATTTCAGGTCATCCGACGTACATTTACCGGTCACTATCTTTGTTATTGCTCCTCATGTAAGATTTATGGCCATTGTCTTGATTTTGATCGAATGATGAAGTATTTGAAATTAATGTTTATTTTTTTAAAAGGAAAAAAGACCTAGAAAACTGGGACAAGTTTGTTGTGAAATGAGGTGACTTTACACTGTTATTTTGACAACAATTCCCCAGAAAACAATGTTACTTTTAACTACCTTTTGTATAAGAAGTCACTAAAATGGACCTTGTATTTTTCCTTTTATTACCTCTTTAGCAAAATTAATTTTTAGAAAGAAAAAAAAAAACAATTAACCGTTGAGTTAATTAGTATATGGTAATAGAAATTCCATTTTATCAAATTCAGGGTACCATTCTGCATCCTTAAAGTTCAGGGTACTAGGTGATCTAATTTGCCAACTTCGAGGTACTAATATGTGTTTTGGCCTTTTTAATATTTGGTTTAGACTGTGTTCTTGAGTGTCGTCAGTAAAGAAAAGCAAAGTAATGTAAAATAAACATTTTCCTTCCAATTTTGGGAGAAACAATTTATTTTAAAAATCAATCAAATTATGCTAACTTTGAGTACATTTTTTTTTCTTTTCCTCCTTATGTGTCACTCAAGAACACATCCATTATTGTTTCCTTTTCACTTTCTTTCTTTTTCTTCTTTAAAATAACAAAACACACTTACTACCTATCTCATAAAAATCTTCGGTGAAATTCGATCTCACAACCTCTTTATTGATAGGCCATGATACAACTAGGCAAAAGGTGAGTGCAATAATTTTAACAAGAAGCATAGATGAGGCAAGCTACTTTTAGTCATGCTCCAAGACTAAATGAGCTTTTAAAACTAAATTTTAGAAGATAGGCGTTAATTGTATAATGTGTTTGTAAAAGCTAAATAGAGTTCTTATAGTTCATGTAACAAGACATGAAAAGAAAGACCCATTTGATTAGTCATATAAAGCCAAATTTATTGTTTATTGTTGTTAGACCAATTTTTTTTAGGTAAGAAGGAAAAAAAAAAAAAAAAAAAAAAAAAAAAAAAAAAAAAAAAAAACTCGTTCTCGTCAAGTTACCCATCCAATAATTGAATAGTCTGGACGACCCCTAACTAAAAATGGTTAAGGATCCTTGTTTAGGTTTCTCGGAGAATTCAAGACTAACTTTGTTGTACACTACCTAACTAGTCTTCACGTGAGCGTTTCTAGACTCTTCCTTGGCCATCTCAAGATCACCCAACAAGTGTTGGTGATGTTACATCACCAATATGATTTAATTAATATGATTTAATTGTAATTGATTAACTTAGTTGACAAATGTGTAATCATGATAAATGTTCAACAAGTCGGGGTTGTGCGGAGTGCGCACTTGTATGACGTTATTATGATTATCGCTCCGAATCACGAGGGTCCAGGGGCAGCGCCCCCGGTAGCGGGGTTCCAGAGGCGGCAGCCCCTGGTAGCAGGGTCCAAGGGGCAGCGCCCCTGTCAGCTGGAAATTTTTTTATTTTGTATAAAGTGCTATGTTAAAAACGCACCTAAAAATAAAATTCCCGGTATTTTGGACCTTAATTTTACCCTTTAAATTTAACCGTTTCGGTAGTTAAATAATTGGCAGTTACAACCGAGTTCTGTTTTATTGGTCATAGATTCATCACTTTTTTGGTTCGGTTTTTTTCATAACAAAAAACATGCATTCTCGTTTTAAAATCTGAGTTTTATCCGATTAAAGATTTCGATAGAACCATCAAAATACTTCGATCTGAAGTGTTTAAACGACTCTCAGATTACTGTGATCCAAATAACTCTAATAACAAGTTTGAACCTTGATTTTTTCTTATTCCTTAAGAGTATTCTACCACTTGATCACCTTAAAGTTGGTTATTGTGAAACCATCAAACTTGAAATCGGTGACAAACAAATCAAAAAACCCCAATGGTTGTCGCCTAAAACAACCCGTACTAAGAGTCCAAAGTGTCGTAATTTTATCAAGCAACTCGAGCTCAAGCTTATATCAAGTTCTAGTTTGAGTCAAGCTTATAAAAGCTCATCATTGAGCTCATATCAGTTGTTTCAACCCTTATATAAAAACTGGTTTTTACCTCATTGTAGCATTCTGCTGTAATATTCACAGTACATTTTCTCAATGATCAAATATATATATATATATATATATATATATATATATATATATATATATATATATAAAAAGGAAAAGTATCATTTTTCTTGACCCAGTGGATCATATAAATGGGTTGGATATGATGTCATCTACATTAAGACCCGGACCATTCATATGCCCATGCTACATTATGACCCTAGTTAGAAGTTGGAGAAAACATAAACTGTTTGGGGTTTCATGCGATCGAATCAAAGCTTCTTAGATGTCCCCGATGTTTACCTTTTAATTCGAATGTAATCTTTTAATAATCTGTCCGAGTGACACAGTCCTGGAAATAGATAAAGAAATGGCATTCCTCCAAACAGACATAACAACAAGAACCGGGAATTCATCATGATCAAGCAAGTCTTGATGGCATGATATACTAAAGATATAAAATGGAAAAGAGCATTGAAGTGAATTTGATCACTTCACAGTGGTTCAACTTCCTAACCCAAGAACATCAATTGTACATGTTATATCTCTTATGCAGTTATGATTTTTTTTTTTTTTTTTTTTTTTTTGGCCATTGTAATGGATATTTCCTTATCTTCCAATTATTTTGTGCAGTATTGTTATAGTTAGTAACCTAAATGTGTGATTTATATCAAATGTGACGTCATTAGTAATCCAATGCCATTCCCATGTGTCGAGGTTCCTCCGATTGAAAAATCTGCACTCCAAATATCATAAAGGGGTCATGTTGATCCCAATCACAATGAAAAAGATGATATGGGTGCCTGCTTTGAAAAATTTGAGAAACCTGGATGGGCAACACAAGGCCCATTTTACAACACTGCAGTTTTGCTATTTGGTGAAAGTGCTGATTTTAGGAAAGTTTGATTGCATTTGAAGCCAGAGTCATGAGAATTGGGTCAAGACTCAAGAATGCTGGAAGTATGGATTATTGAGTTCATTCAAAGAAACACTTACAGCTCCTTTTTCTTGGTTAATCGATGCTATGTCTTTTGTTTTGTCTGGAGGTTGAACAACTTTGTTTTTTGGCATGTTCTTATATGTTTTCATCAAGTACTTTTCTAGTTTGCTTAATGATGAGATTTGCTAGGAAACTAGTTCTGTTATATCTATAACAGTATAGCTTACTTAATTTAGACAAAATTAATGTTATTCTACATTTTGATTCATAAAATCAGCAACCATGCCACTTATGATTCTCGTGATTCGTGAACGACTATTTGCCAATATTCTGTGAAGCTTGATTTGACACAATTAAACTTCGGACAGTCAAGAAATTTCATTTGAACAGAAGACTGGAACTTGGGTCATGCTGTCAAATGGACATATAAGGGGCATAGATCCGATAATCAAATTTGTTACTTATAAGAAAAGTATAAAGTTTACACAATAAGAAGAGTTAAAAAATTACAAAATATTTCCACAAGTCATATACTAAAAAACATAAGAGAATCTCCAATGAGGTTTTCATGTAGACTTCTTTTTGTACCATTTTTCTACTGTAATCCCCCACAAACAATACACATCAGTAAGACAGTAACACATTTAGTATTTATCACTCTAAGAATGATAATATAATCACAAGTTATTGCAAGCTTGAGCTCGAATTGCTTGATGAAAGTTTCTCATTGCGGTCCAGTTAAGGGTTTGTTTAACAGGAGTGTCCGACACATGTTTGGGTGGTTGATAAAAAGTTATAAAACTATTACGGAGTATATTACAGCAGACTACAGTGAAAAATTGTTTTGCACTTTTGTATCATTTACAAATTAAAACTTTGGAAATTACTCAATGAAATTTTGTTTTAATTTCATTTCTCTTGAAAATGGGTCGAATTGGAGCACTTATAGGATCAAGAATATAGTTTCTTTTGACTCATTGGAACATATAAATCGATAGGATCAGGTCATATTTATATTAAGATAGGGCTCATTGACATGACTACTTCTGCAAAATGGTCCTACCACTTTGAATTCCAATCTCCTGTTCCTATGAACAACATTAAGCTGTACAGAGACCATGATATAGAAAAGGCACTCCTACAGACACTGTCAAAGTATCAAACCTTGATTTAAGGTTATAAGCCTTGGGAAAATCACGCTGATAAAGTCTCTAATGATGTCTCTTTAGAACCATATACTATAGCAGACAACAAGAACCAGAAATTTGACAGAACCATACATGGTTTGAAGCGTTTGACCATCCTCATAGTTACCCGAAAAAGTCAGCACGATTTACTCAAAGCATGTACTTCAATATTAAGAATCTGTTTTAAAGTATCACCACCATTCTTCCTAGTTTAAGGAATATGGATAATAGGGTGAAAGCATAAAACACGCCAATAAAATCCAAAACAATGTTGTAGTCTATGCTTAGAAGTTCACCCATATAACATCAATTGAACTGCTGATGCGACATTGAAGTTGATTGCATAACTGCCAATTCATGAATCAAACTGTAGAATAAGTTCTGATTTTTTCCGCTGTTAAATGCATAATATATAAAAACAGAAAATAAAAGCTTTTTACCAAAAAATTAGCATTGCACGTTGTACTTCATGTAGACATATATCAACAGTTCTACACGGCATTCCTAACCCAAAAGAAAACAACGTGGTTCACCTACCTTCTAGACAAAACAGATTCTAGACCAGACAGAAACATAACATCAGATGACACAAAACACAAACTTTACCTTTTAATTTCCTTAATCCAGTAAGCCAAATATACTTCCAGCAATTTTTACCCACTTCCCACAACACTCCGGCTTCAAGTGCAACCAAAGTTTCCTGTAATCAGCACCTTTTAGAAACAACAAAAGCGCAGTGTCATATATTGGTTCTTCTGGTCCCCATCCCATTTTATCCAACTTTTCAATGCAAGCACCCATATCATCTTCTTTATTTTTCTCCATCATCATTCTCGTCATTTTCGAAACATCTTCTTCGAGTGTCTCCAACTTTTTAAAGCCCGCAACATCTTCTTTATTTTTCTCCATCATAAATTTCGCCAATTTAGAAACATCCTCTTCAAGTGTCTCCAACTTTTTATAGCAAGCACCAACTTCTTTACTTTTCTCCATCGTCAATTTCGAAACACCTTCTTCAAGGGTCCCCAACTTTTTATAGCACGCACCAAGGCCATCTTCTATAGTTTTCTCCACAATCATACTCACAAGTTTAGATACATCTTTTCCAAATCCTGAGATGATATCATCGCTTGATAGAAGTTTTCGTTTTTTGTTTTGAGTTGGAGAATGAGAAGAGCACTTTTGTATTGAGGTCGACGGCTTTTGTTTTGATGTTGGGGGTTCTTCTACATGACGACTATCATCAACATGATCCTCGTGTGGAATTGTGGGTGTAGTTCTATCAACTAAAGGGGTATCATTATCAGGGAGTGGTTTTGGATCACCAATGATGTCACATTTGCTACAAAGCAAATTAAGGTCGCAAACAAGTATATAACTGCACAAAATAATAGTAACTATACAAGATAAGCAGATATCACTATCCGAAATAACCAAAAAACACCAAAATTTAACTCATACTAGTAGTGTATATCTAAGCAAGTTAAAGATATAAAAGTAAAAAGTACCTTTCATTTATAGGCACCTGAAACATAGTCAATTGAACAATGGAACCTTCCTGCAACTTGTTTGACATACAAATCTCATAAGAAATAAAACCAATCTGCCTAAAAGAACCATCAGATAACACAACCCAGTACCATTGCTTGTTAGCTATAGTATATGTCCGACTATCAATATGAATCAATTGAAGCACCGGTTTATAAAGATCATTCGAGGTACATTTACTGGTCATTATCTTCGATATTGCTCCTGAAGTAAGATTTACACCCATTTTTTTTGTGAAGGGTAAAGTCTGAATTTGGGGGTTTTTTGAAAACAAGCCCTAGAAATAATGAAATTCAAAAGTTTGGGAAATAAAAACAGAGAACGTGCAAAAAAAACAAAAATAAAATAAAATAAAAATAAAAATAAAAAATAACACCGTTGGTCCCTAAGGTACCTATTCTATATGTACTTGCCACTAGAGGTGGCAAAACGGGCGGACACGGGCCACGGGTCAAACGGGCTACGGGTTAAACGGGCGCATGTTATACGAATCGTTTTAGAAAATACCCAAAACGACGAAATAAATTCCTCAAACTTAACACCTCATTTATATTTAAAAGTTATATATATTTATGTGAAACCATTTTTCGGTTCATTGTGTCATAACAATATCCGAACCGAGAACCAAATATTTACTTCGGTTCAGTTCGGTTACAAATTCTGTTCGGCTCAGTTTCGGTTTTCGGTTTCGGTGGGTGAAACCCGAATTTTGCACACCCCTACTCCCAATAACTATCCTTTTGAATTTACCTTAACTAAAACGGAAAAGTATCCTTCTGCAAATTATTCGGAGAATTTGAGTGTTAAACTTTGATGTATACGGCCTAAACATGTATTCCCGTGAATGTTTTCAGATTCTTCCTTAACCATTTCAAGATGTTCACCTAACAACTTTGAACCTCAGTATTTTTGGAGTTCTTAGAAATACCTTACAGGTGATCATCTTGAAGATGGTTTGCAAAAACTCTTAACAAGGACTAAAAAAAGCCAAACTTTTATCAACTAGTTTAAGCACGAGCTTTTATCAAGTTTGAGTGGATGTTATTGAGGCTCGACTCTAGATCTTATCGTCGAGCATTTTGAGCTTTGTGCAACCTGGTTTTTAACTTATGGTGGAATTTTGTTGTAACTTAATATTTTTTTTCATTTTTTGTATAAACGAGGTGGGCACCGGTCCGCCGCGTTGCGGCGGGGCGTTGTTTCATGTCGTTGATTATTGCACAGTATTTTTTTTGTTAAGTAGAAAGTGGGTCAGATGTTCGGTGCCGGGTTAAAATGTCCGGAAAAAATATTGAAACATCGTGGTTCTTGATGGCGTTTTGCGGCAGGGACCTGTATCCATGGATATTGATCAAGAACAGTAAATACCACCACCATAACAACATTATTGTGGATGTTGATAAAGTGGTTATATTAATAAGCAATAAATAAGCATGTTTGTTTATAAAGACACTGGGTTGTGTTTGGCCTTTGTAGTGTGCAAAATAAATAAAGGTCAATATATGAAGAAGCCACCTTTCCTTGATTTATATTTGACTGAATTTATCTATAAACATATAAGATTGAGTCCTAAAATTTAAAGGGGGAGTATTAATGACACCAATTTTTTGAGGAGCATTGATGACATAGTTTTTAGAAGTGAAAAATGTAGCCATGCAAGAATCAAGATTAATGCCACGTCTATGTCAAGCGTCCATGTTTATGAGGGGCATGCGAAGTGTTCATGTATTCATTGAGGCACTTATGATTGTAGAGGTTACATGGAATAAGACATTTGGAGAGTCTATTTTAATTATTAGAGTATGCATTACTTGATCTTTAATAGAAAAATTAATTGGGTAACTCTTTCAACTACTTCTTTTTAGTATAAATAGCAAAATTTAGCAACCCACAACAAATTATTCCACCGCCACATCCACCGGAACTGACCAACATCAACTGTTTCCGCCGCCGACACCACGTTCAACCAAACTCATTTTAGTTATCGTGGCGTGCATGAGTCGTTGATGAACAAGGTTATTGAAAAATGGTTGTGATGTATATTTATTTATTTGAATTGTTTCTTTTGGTAATGTGATATGATACTAAGTTTAGTTTTGGTTGTTGTCGTGTGTAATGAGCAGCTCCAAAATGATTAATAACGTTGGCAAACATGCTGACATATGGGTATTTGTTTGTGATTGTATTGTTAATGATTGATTTTTAGTAATCTTATATGTATTATTTTTGCATGATAGGTTTGGGCAAGAATATGGTATAGGAGATGATATCTTCACCAACAACCGTATGTCTTTTTTTTCCCTTTTACAAAATATATTTATACACGTAAAATGTATTTGATTTTATACAAAATATATGTGTTGTTAATGATTCATTCATTTCGTTTTCTTAAAAAAAGTATTCGTGGGGGATAAAGTTAAGTTCTATTGTTATATGTATTATCGATTTTCCAAATGTTAGAGAATGGATGAAGGAAAAAAAAGAATTAGAATAAAAATAAGAGAAAGAAAGCAAAACAACTGACTCAACTCGAGTTGCAACAACAAAAATATGACGAAGAGAAACTTAAAGTCCACTTGGAGAAAGAAGAAAAGATTAAACAAGAGACTGATCACTACCGAGAAACAATTATGTTCATTGTAACAATTCACATTTTTCAGGTTAATTACTTTTCTCGGAAAATGTCACTATTCACTTTTACTATTCATTTTTCCCGAAACTTGATTTTTATTTCTTGGGCTCAAGTGATAAATCATTTCCATGGCAAATTAAAAGTTTGACATTCATAAGCTCATTTTCGTGAAAGTTATTAAGGAATTACAGGGAATTACACGTTTTAGAGTAAAACGTCATTCAGAAATTCTACGTACAACGAAACTCGACCGCGTTAAGTGACCCCGCATCAGAAAAATGTTTGACACACTCATAATTTATTTGAGAATTAATCGTGACTGAGAAAAACATGACCAAAGACTTCCCGACAGGTCGCCCAAGCCTGTACTACTCTCGCATGAGCACGCTTAACCGTATGGCCGATTAACCGTTCCACCACAAAACGTGTTTCTAAAAAGAATTGAGTTTTCAACTTATTAGAAAAAGTCAACATATTTTTCCCTCCTCCATTGACCAAAAATCATCCCTTGATGTTATAAGTCATTCCTTGATTTTTTAGGCTTACGGTTTGATGTCTAAAAGACATTTAATACCAACCGACACTAGACTGAGCCCAGTCTAGACATTATAAGTCATTTTAAATCATATTTATCACATTAGAAAAGTAACATTTTACTTTTCTCAATTTTACGCAATATTCGTACGTTTTACGTATTACGCGTTTTAGACCCGTGTTTCCAGTTTTTAGCAGGGTTTTACCACCCAAATGGAACCTACCACTCATTTTATATTTTATTATGGGACATATGGACATGTCTAACAATACTTTAAAGTTCCATAATTTTACGACACCCGGTTTTACGTTTTGAGGCCTAATCATTTACGGTTGTCATTTCCCGGAGTCAAAACTCTTCCTAATACTTAGGATAATACCAAGCAAAGTCCACACCTTGTCCCCCAAGTTTAGGAACCGACCTAAGGGGGGGGGGGGGGGGGAATTCAGCCTTGTGTGTCTTAATCTCATGCTAGGAGCCTTAAGATGTGAACATGTGTTCAACTTGGCCTCCAAGTGTTGACTAGTCAACAATGTAACCTCCTCATTTGCATATAAATGCCTCTCCTTCCCCTCCTTGGCCATTCCAACGACCCACACACATAAAAACACACCATCATCTCATCCTTAGCTCATTTACTTCAAGTTCCATCCAAGAAATCAAGTGCAATATCCATACATAAATCCTAGTTTAGTTTTGATTCATCAAAACTACTTCAAATCCTTAGAAACTTTGGTGATTTCTATTGAGTTTGAATCCACTCAAGTCACCTCAATTTTCATCATCTCTCTTTCAAGATTACAAGAGTAGAAAGATTGCATGAAGTGAAGTGGGTTGAAGCAAGTCTATCAAAGTCCTATCCTTACATGTTAACTTCCTTTCATCTTTGAAAGCCAAAAGTTGTGAGCCAAACCCTAACTTGATTCTTGTTAAATAATCATGTTCATGTTATTTACATGTTATTCTTGCTATATTATGTCTTGTAGTTATGTCCATGATGTATAAAAATGATTAAAACAAGTTATTGTTATTGATTGTTACAACAAGTTACTAAAACAAGTAAACTAGTGACTTTCTTGGTAAGACCTGATCAAAATGGTAAAAATATGATATTTGATCATTACATATTACAGTAGAGGACTTAACAAGGAAACCGTAGCAACTTGAACCACCCAAAACGAGTATACGAGTCAAAAGTTACGCCCATTTGAAGTTACCAAAACTTTGCAGCAAACTGCCAAATACCATTCTGATCAAATTTGGGTTTTGAAAGTCCCACTTCTGGTCCGATTCATCAAAAAGTTAAAACACGAAAGTTGTCCGGAACGACGTTTTCGTTCAGGAACAAAGAAGCTCGAGCCCTAAAAACGCTTTCCGAGTGATAAAATTCTTCAAATTCTAAACAGCCCATTTTTAGGCGAAAGTCACTAGATTATGGTTATACTTTAAAAGGAACAAGAGGTCTTATGACCTATAATCAAGACCACCACCATGGCTAGAGCCAAGGTTGTGTCTCATGACCTTGGAACAAGGACCAAAGGTCATGGCTAGGCCATGACGAAATGACCAAGTAAACTTACATAGGCGTAAACATGAAACAAGGAATTGGCGATATATTGAACAAGCAATTTGGATCTACTTCACTTAAAAAGAAACAATGAGATATTACAAAGAGAAAATGGTCATACAAGACTTATGAAACTACCCCTAATAACAATCTTCATATACTAATAAACTTTCCTAAGTTTATTCAAATATCGGACATGTAACTTTTCGGATCAAAACTTATATCTATATATTTCATCAACTACTACAATAGTAGGGAGCCTCATGTGAGGAGTTCATTATGTAAGCCGTCGAGTTGAGTTGTGGATTTACGAATTAAAGTGTCCTGGCTCCTCGAACGTTTACTAACATGACTTCTGAATTATGTCGGCCCGAACGGTAGTAAACGATATATAAACATACATGTTTCATGAATCATTTCTTTCAAAGACTTACATTATACATCATACCACATCATGGACTAAATGCAAGATATATATATATAGGCACTACTTCATATTCTTTACTCCGATCCTAAGTCGCAACATTCGATTATAGGTTGCTCGTAGAAACCTTCATGATTCAACCGTTACATTCATTACTTGCTATCTTACTTAAGGTGAGTTCATAGCCCCACTTTACATTACTTCAATGTTTTACAAACCCTTGGGGGGAATACATGCTATTATTTTTCTACTCGAACACAATGCTTTCTATTGTATGCTATTCGACTATGTTTTATTATCACTAAGTAACATCCTTGCCAAACCAAGATCCCTTATTATGAACCATTTAATCACTTGTGAGGGTTACTTGCAAGTGAGCGCGAATATTGTGAATAGGCCTATTGGGATTGACGAATCCCATTTGTATTGACTTAGTTCAAACAAATGCATTAATATTTGAGACATTAGGTATGACGGCAAAGTACCTACCGGGATAAATCTGCCGATCGATATTGGTACACGTTAACGTTTTGGTGTCATAAGCTTAGTGTATAATACATTTTATGGGCGTATAATAACGTAGCCTACCTGTTTTGTTTCCAAACATTGGTGTGAGTCTATAGCTCACACTACGATTATTGTGTTCAAACGATTTAACTACAAACACTACGATTATTGTGTTCAAACGATTTAACTACAAACACTACGATTAGTGTGTTCAACGATTTACCACCAACACATTGTGTTCAAACATTAAACAAACTCTATGAATATCACTCAACCTTTGTGTTGACCTCTCAAGCATGTATTTCAGGTTCATGACGATCAAGGATGGCACGGAAGGGCACGGATACTCAAGAGGGCTATAAATTTTTATTATCATTCAAAAACTCATTTACTATACATTGTAAACATGGAACCAATTGGGACCTCATTTTACAATCTCTGATATTTATATATTTTGAATAATACATCTTTTAAAACGACTCAATTGGAGTTCGTTTTCTATCATTGTGACTATTGTGCCGTCGAGTAACACCCAGTTTGAATTCCGCTGCAACCATGAATTGGGGGTGTTACAGATTGGTACCAGAGCCATGGTTATAGAGAAACGGGTCTAAGTGAGACCTAAACTATAACTACAATCACAAACAAAAACATTTTATAGCCTTCCGCTCTCCGTGTCTTCCATCCTCCAGATGATTATGGACTTATTAAGCATGTTATGCTACACAAACATATTAGTATATTGATATATACCCATTTTGAGCATTTCCCCGTAGACATTTTTATGCTACACAAACATAATTGCATATTGATATATGTACCCTTAACATAATTGAGCATTTCCCCGTAAGCATTTTATGCTACATGAACATATAAGTATATTGATATATACACACTAGGCATTCTATACTACATGAACATATTAGTATATTGATATATAAACTCGGTTTATTTTCAATCATTTATCTAAACAATGGACTAAACATATCTGTGTATGCCTATTCTAAGGCATTTCGGCACAGCCACACTCTCCCAATCATGTTCCTACTCCAACATTATATGTCCAAGACATTGTAACTAATTACAATGGTCTCATTCACTTTTCAAGACATTGTATGTTACAATGGTCTCATTCATTTTCCAAGACATTGTGAGATACAATGGTCTCATTCATTTTCCAAGACATTGTGAGATACAATGGTCTCATTCATTTTCCAAGACATTGTGAGATACAATGGTCTCATTCATTTTCCAAGACATTGTATTATACAATGGTCTTAACCATTTCTCAAATGTTTTGAGTCACACAATGACCTAACCTACTTCCCAGATATTGTGAATTGCACAATGGTCTAACCTACTTCCGAGACATTGTGTTTTGTGCAAATGGTCTCTAGAATTATTCCATCACATCATCAATATCATTTCTTATGATATCAAAAACCCGTCACAATCTATCGATTTCAAAACAAGAAATATGAGATTTCTAAAGGACAAACTAATCCATCATCGACAAAAGCTGAACTTTCTCTACATTCATCAAAGTTTTCTTATGAAACCTTCATTATTAAAAGTTCGTGATCCTGGCCAAGTATGTTCTATTTTAGAACTACTTAAAACTTCCTTTCCATACGTACCTACCATTACTATCTTCTATGCAATGGAATATGAAAACATGGGTTACAAGTCTTGTATGGGCGGGACTTGCAACTGAAGGGTTCGACATCGCCTTTGTTTAGTGGACAGTTTCCCGAAAGCAACGGACATATCACAAGTATACCTAATTTAGGTATTTGGAAATTTTATCGAACCTTGGCTAAATATAGACTAGTCACCTATATTTAACCTAGGGACAGTGGAATATAGTCTGACTAACTATATTCGACTTAAAATTTTCAAATACTGAGAATAGTTGTACTAGGGTTATGTTTAGATTGATTTCCTACATGAACACGATAAACCACCAGAATACATTAAAACAATCTAGAGACACGATAGTGCCTTACCACTCAGCAAGATCTTAACACCTTATTTGTATGATCTAAATTCATTCTTGAAAATTTTCATTTATGAGATAATCCGAACGACTATCTTGGGATAGTTATCAATTCTTCTCTTCATCCCGTGGAAGTACCATCCTGTTTAGGATACCATTCCGTCATAAACTTTTAAAAATCTCTTAAGATTTTTAAAGCAAACTCAACATCGATACCTAAGAGTATTAATGTTAAGCATACACTACACACTTTTGTTCATCAACATATCACATCATTATCTTCACAACCGTTACAAACACAAGCTCATTAACAGATCTTGATGCACTTTTAAAGCTCAAATCATCCTTAGTTACACCACAAGCACCCTTATCAGCTTTACAAGATTGAATATTCATCTTGTACTTTTGCTACACCAGTGTCATCTCGTAATACACTACCTTGTAACTCACCGGCTAAGTATGAATGTTGGGTTGGGAATTCTTAAGTAGGATGATTTGTAATTTTTTGAATGGATTGGGATGCCTTTTCATTTAAATAAAGAAATTATAAATCACCGAACCATAAGTTTATATTCCTCTATTTACATTGTTTGGGATGCCTCTCTATGTAAATAAAGAATTATAAACAAGTGGGCTTATTTGTATCCGAAATAACATAAGTATGAAGTCAACCTACATTACATTGCTCGGGTATGGCATGATACCTACATTACATTGCTCGGGTATGGCTTGATACCTACATTACATTGCTCGGGTATGGCATGATACCTACATTACATTGCTCGGGTATGGCATGATACCTACATTATATTCGCCACAAGAAATCCTATCTTTTCACCGACATCGCTTCAAACCATGACATAAACACTAGGTACAACAACCGATTACCTACTAGACTATGATTGCGACTACTATCCCAATTTCCATTGATATTCCACTACTATATCAATTTCCATTTATTGGATTCCTATGTAAATTGCTATTGTTGTTCAACTGTTATATCAATTGCTATTGATACTTGACAACTATATCAATTTCCATTTTGATATTTAACTATATCAATTTCTGTACAACTACTATATCAATTTCTATTAATAATCGACTGCTATATCAATTTTCTTTGATATTCGACTATTATATGGATCTCTACTGATATTCAACCATGTTATCAATCTCTATTCACACACCATATTCTGAGACAAATCAAACTACATCACTAGTAATTCCAGACTTTGGTCCTCATAAGTAACCACACCTTTTCATCGACACCACTCCAACATATGATACACACAGAACTTCGGGACGAAGTTCCCCGTAAGGGGTAGAGACTGTAACAATTCACATTTTTCAGGTTAATTACTTTTCTCGGAAAATGTCACTATTCACTTTTACTATTCATTTTTCCCGAAAATTTTTCCGAAACTTGATTTTTATTTCTTGGGCTCAAGGGATAAATCATTTCCATGGAAAATTAAAAGTTTGTTACAGGGAATTACACGTTTTAGGGTAAAACGTCATTCAGAAATTCTACGTACAACGAAACTCGACCGCGTTAAGTGACCCCGCATCAGAAAAATGTTTGACACACTCATGATTTATTTGAGAATTAATCGTGACTGAGAAAAACATGACCAAAGACTTCCCGACAGGTCACCCAAGTCTGTACTACTCTCGCATGAGCACGCTTAACCGTATGGCCGATTAACCGTTCCACCACAAAACGTGTTTCTAAAAAGAATTAAGTTTTCAACTTATTAGAAAAAGTCAACATATTTTTCCCTCCTCCATTGACCAAAAATCATCCCTTGATGTTATAAGTCATTCCTTGATTTTTTAGGCTTACGGTTTGATGTCTAAAAGACATTTAATACCAACCGACACTAGACTGAGCCCAGTCTAGACATTATAAGTCATTTTAAATCATATTTATCACATTAGAAAAGTAACATTTTACTTTTCTCAATTTTACGCAATATTCGTACGTTTTACGTATTACGCGTTTTAGACCCGTGTTTCCAGTTTTTAGCAGGGTTTTACCACCCAAATGGAACCTACCACTCATTTTATATTTTATTATGGGACATATGGACATGTCTAACAATACTTTAAAGTTCCATAATTTTACAACACCCGGTTTTACGTTTTGAGGCCTAATCATTTACGGTTGTCATTTCCCGGAGTCAAAACTCTTCCTAATACTTAGGATAATACCAAGCAAAGTCCACACCTTGTCCCCCAAGTTTAGGAACCGACCTAAGGGGGGGGGGGAATTCAGCCTTGTGTGTCTTAATCTCATGCTAGGAGCCTTAAGATGTGAACATGTGTTCAACTTGGCCTCCAAGTGTTGACTAGTCAACAATGTAACCTCCTCATTTGCATATAAATGCCTCTCCTTCCCCTCCTTGGCCATTCCAACGACCCACACACATAAAAACACACCATCATCTCATCCTTAACTCATTTACTTCAAGTTCCATCCAAGAAATCAAGTGCAATATCCATACATAAACCCTAGTTTAGTTTTGATTCATCAAAACTACTTCAAATCCTTAGAAACTTTGGTGATTTCTATTGAGTTTGAATCCACTCAAGTCACCTCAATTTTCATCATCTCTCTTTCAAGATTACAAGAGTAGAAAGATTGCATGAAGTGAAGTGGGTTGAAGCAAGTCTATCAAAGTCCTATCCTTACATGTTAACTTCCTTTCATCTTTGAAAGCCAAAAGTTGTGAGCCAAACCCTAACTTGATTCTTGTTAAATAATCATGTTCATGTTATTTACATGTTATTCTTGCTATATTATGTCTTGTAGTTATGTCCATGATGTATAAAAATGATTAAAACAAGTTATTGTTATTGATTGTTACAACAAGTTACTAAAACAAGTAAACTAGTGACTTTCTTGGTAAGACCTGATCAAAATGGTAAAAATATGATATTTGATCATTACATATTACAGTAGAGGACTTAACAAGGAAACCGTAGCAACTTGAACCACCCAAAACGAGTATACGAGTCAAAAGTTACGCCCATTTGAAGTTACCAAAACTTTGCGGCAAACTGCCAAATACCATTCTGATCAAATTTGGGTTTTGAAAGTCCCACTTCTGGTCCGATTCATCAAAAAGTTAAAACACAAAAGTTTTCCGGAACGACGTTTTCGTTCAGGAACAAAGAAGCTCGAGCCCTAAAAACGCTTTCCGAGTGATAAAATTCTTCAAATTCTAAACAGCCCATTTTTAGGCGAAAGTCACTAGATTATGGTTATACTTTAAAAGGAACAAGAGGTCTTATGACCTATAATCAAGACCACCACCATGGCTAGAGCCAAGGTTGTGTCTCATGACCTTGGAACAAGGACCAAAGGTCATGGCTAGGCCATGACGAAATGACCAAGTAAACTTACATAGGCGTAAACATGAAACAAGGAATTGGCGATATTTTGAACAAGCAATTTGGATCTACTTCACTTAAAAAGGAACCATGAGATATTACAAAGAGAAAATGGTCATACAAGACTTATGAAACTACCCCTAATAACAATCTTCATATACTAATAAACTTTCCTAAGTTTATTCAAATATCGGACATGTAACTTTTCGGATCAAAACTTATATCTATATATTTCATCAACTACTACAATAGTAGGGAGCCTCATGTGAGGAGTTCATTATGTAAGCCGTCGAGTTGAGTTGTGGATTTACGAATTAAAGTGTCCTGGCTCCTCGAACGCTTACTAACATGACTTCTGAATTATGTCGGCCCGAACGGTAGTAAACGATATATAAACATACATGTTTCATGAATCATTTCTTTCAAAGACTTACATTATACATCATACCACATCATGGACTAAATGCAAGATATATATATATAGGCACTACTTCATATTCTTTACTCCGATCCTAAGTCGCAACATTCGATTATAGATTGCTCGTAGAAACCTTCATGATTCAACCGTTACATTCATTACTTGCTATCTTACTTAAGGTGAGTTCATAGCCCCACTTTACATTACTTCAATGTTTTACAAACCCTTGGGGGGAATACATGCTATTATTTTTCTACTCGAACACAATGCTTTCTATTGTATGCTATTCGACTATGTTTTATTATCACTAAGTAACATCCTTGCCAAACCAAGATCCCTTATTATGAACCATTTAATCACTTGTGAGGGTTACTTGCAAGTGAGCGCGAATATTGTGAATAGGCCTATTGGGATTGACGAATCCCATTTGTATTGACTTAGTTCAAACAAATGCATTAATATTTGAGACATTAGGTATGACGGCAAAGTACCTACCGGGATAAATCTGTCGATCGATATTGGTACACGTTAACGTTTTGGTGTCATAAGCTTAGTGTATAATACATTTTATGGGCGTATAATAACGTAGCCTACCTGTTTTGTTTCCAAACATTGGTGTGAGTCTATAGCTCACACTACGATTATTGTGTTCAAACGATTTAACTACAAACACTACGATTATTGTGTTCAAACGATTTAACTACAAACACTACGATTAGTGTGTTCAACGATTTACCACCAACACATTGTGTTCAAACATTAAACAAACTCTATGAATATCACTCAACCTTTGTGTTGACCTCTCAAGCATGTATTTCAGGTTCATGACGATCAAGGATGGCACGGAAGGGCACAGATACTCAAGAGGGCTATAAATTTTTATTATCATTCAAAAACTCATTTACTATACATTGTAAACATGGAACCAATTGGGACCTCATTTTACAATCTCTGATATTTATATATTTTGAATAATACATCTTTTAAAACGACTCAATTGGAGTTCGTTTTCTATCATTGTGACTATTGTGCCGTCGAGTAACACCCAGTTTGAATTCCGCTGCAACCATGAATTGGGGGTGTTACATTCATGCAAAGCTTTCCTCACAAGAAAGATGCCAACAACAATCGTCTTCGAGCTTAGGAGTGTCGAAAACATGCTCAACCAATGGAATGCAAAGATACTCATCTAGGCAAACTCGGTTGGCTGTTCGGTCCTTTAGGTTTCAGTTGTCTACAATATATGAAGCTGAATCATCCTCTAATCAGTCTCATTATCATTGATTTTATTGATGATTCCATTGCGACACTCAATAGTTCGATGGATTTGAATGTTAATATTTTGTTTGCGTTTAATCTTTTTGACTCTTTGATATCCATATATGTATATACTGAATTGTTGGAGGATTAATTAACCCGAGCTTTAATTTTGTAATCTCATGATGTGAAAGTTATATTTTTTAACATTTTTATCATCATGATCATGCTAAAATATAAAATTCAAACTCTATTAAATAAAAAAGTATGAATGAATGTTCGTCATATAATAAACTTCCACGTTATAAGCATATACGCCATGTCATTGTTAGGCAAAAAAATTTTATACTCAATCACTTTTTCAAGAAAATTAAAATTTTTTCATTGAATTTATGTTTGAACTTATAGGAATTGATTTATGGTTTTTATTAGATGGTGTTACATTACATATCTATATCTATAATCTAAAACCATCTATAATGTATTTGGGACTTTAATAAATAGAATGCTTAATTTTATAAGCTTACATATATTACTATATTTATTTATAACCATCTATAATGTATTTGGGACTTTTATAAATAGAATGATTAATTTTTTAAGGGAGTAAAGCTAAGGATACGCAACATATTTGTTCAAATTAACACATCTACGTAATATACTTTCTAAAGTGTCAAAGTTACGTAACATACTTTCAAATATGATTCAATCTACGTAATATGACCTGTTACCAGTAGGTTTACAGTTTACCAAGGATTAAAAGTCACACCGTTAGTCCTCAAACTGGAAAAAATTAGCGCATTTGATTCTATTTAGTTATCGGTCGTTAAAATATTTTTTTAAAAACTTTTAAAAAAAATTCTTAAAATCTAAATAAAGTCTTTTTTTTTTTAATTTCAATTAAAAAAAAACTTTAAAAAATGAGTAAAAAAAACGATAAACTTTTTTACACATTTTTTTAAGTGTTTTTTTTTTTTTTTTTTTTTTTTTGAAAAAATATATAAAAAAAAACGATAAACTTTTTTACACATTTTTTAAAGTTTTTTTTTTTTTTTTTTTTTTTTTTTTTTTTTTTTTTTGTGAGAAAATTGAAATAAAAAAAAAGACTTTATTTAGATTTTAAGAATTTTTTTTTAAGTTTTAAAAAAAATATTTTAACGACCTTTAACTAAATAGAATCAAATGCGCTAATTTTTTTTCAGTTTGGGGACTAACGGTGTGACTTTTAATCCTTGGTAACCTGTAAACCTGCTGGTAACAGGTCATATTACGTAGATTGAATCATATTTGAAAGTATGTTACGTAACTTTGACACTTAAGAAAGTATATTACGTAGATGTGCTTATTTGAACAAATATTTTGCGTATCCTTAGCTTTACCCATTTTTTAAGCTTACATATATCACTACATTTAGTAATTCATATAATTAAATATTATACTACATTAATTGCATTATAATGTTCACTAATGACACATTAAATTTTAGCATTAAAATGGGGCATTTACATATATATCCTTAGAAATTTTAAAAATTACACATATCCTTTTGATGCATTAAAAATATTGTACTTTATGCATAAAAAACTAGTAAAAAGGATATATATGTAATTGTTGAAATTTTCAAAAATATACATGTAATTCTGCCTAAAATAGATGTTAGTCCCCCGTTAATATTTTTTGCACCGTTAGTCCTCATTTTCTAAAAAAGTCCTCATTTTTTGCACCGTTGGTCCCTCCGTTAATATTTTGCACCGTGGTCAATCTTTTTTACGTTTTCGTCCATTTTTTAACGTTCTCGTCTGTTTTTTTAACATTTTCTTTTATTTTTTTACGTTTTTGTCCATCTTTTACGTTTTCATTCATTTTTTTACGTTCTCGCCCGTCTTTTTTTATGTTTTCGTCAATTTTTTACATTTTCATCTATTTTTTTACGTTCTCGTCTGTTTTTTTACGTTTTCGTCCATTTTTTAACGTTTTCGTCCATTTTTTTACGTTTTTGTTCATCTTTTTACGTTTTCATCCATTTTTTACGTTCTCGTCCATTTTTTCCGTTTTTGTTAATCTTTTTACATTTTCGTCCGTTTTTTAACGTTTTTGTCTGTTTTCTTATGTTTTTATCGGTTTTTGCTATTTTTTACGTTTTCGCCTATTTTTTGTGATTAAGTAATAAAAGAAAATTTGATATTTGATAAAAATGTGTCCGTGTTGATTTTAAATTGCGATTTTAACCCCTTTCTTATCTGAATCATCAAAAGTGTAAAACACGAAAGTTGTCCGGAATAATCCTTTACATCAAGACTCACGAGTTTTGGTAGTAAACATCACTTGTTTTACATTTTCTGATTAAAATCTCGCGAGTCTTGATGTAAAATATTATTCCGGACAACTTTCGTGTTTTACACTTTCGATGATTCTGACCAGAAAGGGGTCAAAATCATGATTTAAAATCAACACAGACACATTTTTATCAAATGTCAAATTTTCTTTTAGTATACTTACTTAATCACAAAAAATAGGCGAAAACATAAAAAAAGGCAAAAACCGATAAAATCTTTAGAAAACAGGCGAAAATGTAAAAAAAAATGGACAAAAATATAAAAAAATGTAAAAAGTGGATGAAAACGTAAAAAAATGGACGAGAACGTAAAAAAATGGACGAAAACGTAAAAAGATGGACAAAAACATTAAAAATTGGATGAAAACGTAAAAAAAACGGATGAAAATGTAAAAAAGCAGACGAGAACGTAAAGGAATAGACTAAAATGTAAAAAGATTGACAAAAATGTAAAAAATGGACGAAAACATAAAAAATGGACGAAAACGTAAAAAAATTGACGAAAACGTAAAAAGATGGACGAAAACGTAAAAAAAATGGACGAAAACATTAAAAAAAACGGACGAAAACGTAAAAAGGTTGATAACGGTGCAAAATATTAACGTAGGGACCAACGGTGCAAAGAATAGGACTTTTTTAGAAAACGAGGGCTAACGGTGCAAAAAAGATTAACGGAGGACTAACGGTGCAAATAACTTAATGGCCAAACTAACGGCCCATCCAAATTAGGGACTAAAATGTGCAAGGTTTCACAAAATAGGGACGACTGGTGTAATTAAAATGAAATAGGGAGTAAACATGCAATCTGTGTAAACCACAAAGACCATCCGTGTAATTTTTTCTAGTATTTATTAACGAAAACCAAGAAGAGAATTATTTCGGACAACCCCCTATGCAAACCAACTCTTGTCTAGAAACAAAATGCAGATTTGGAAAACCCCAAATCTTGATAAAATAGGAAATATTTAAGTTTTTTTTCATAAACATCTTTTATAAAAATAATAACAACTAAAAAATTATTACTTAAGAAAAGAATTGATTTTTTTAAATACAAAAGACTTAACTTGGGGTTTGTTTATAAAAGATTTACTAAGTACAAACATATGATTTTCATTTTTGAAGAGTGTGTAACATTTTATACCAAAACAAATATCACATGCACGCGCGTATGTTCCTTTTTAGTTTTTACAGTTGTTTATAACTATATATGGTTCCAAGTGTAAACTTTTGTTTCATTGATAATCATGGTTTTTTATTTTTGGCCTACTAATTCATAAGATTTGAGTTCACCGTTATACTTACTCAAACTTGATGAAACCTTATTTTTTTCAAGAAGGTTGCTCGACAAAACTTCTTCAAGAATAGATAATTGCAAGAATGGCCATGTGGTATTATTTAAACACTAAACACAAACTATAAATGGGAAACTATTTTTAGTTTGGTTAATAATCCAACAATTTTTATCACAGCTAGAGATGCATGTCTTTAGGAAGGAAATACAAATACTCCGTATATTACTGAAACAAGTAGACACGCACGGATACATGTCTTTATTCCAACACGTACAATAATATATACTAGTAGGTTATAGAACGTGCACTCATTTTAATGGGGGATGCACTCGATCATTTGTCTTTTTAATCACGTACAACGTAACATAGGCTTTGCTTCTTTATTATAAATGCAGCGTCTTGTTGGTCCTACGCCGCAGACCTGTCGGCACGTTGCTTTTTCATTTATCATTACGTAAACACAATGAACTGCACTACACGATTGCGGCGCGGGCCAGCACTTCACATTTAACTTACATGCGGCAGATATTTTGTCTACTCCTTCCTTCGCGAACTTGAGCGCCTTCTCTGTGGGTTTGAGCAATTTTAACAGTTTATCGATAGATGGTAATCCAGCCAACTTGCGATCCTCCATCCTGCACATAATTATAGATTCTAAATGATAAATATGGCCATTTTGGTGTGCTACTGTGGAAAAAAAAAAAAAAAAACCCTACTTAATTATAGTTACTAAAATAACAGACAGCTATAATTTATTATACTGATCAATACGAATCTGCAAGTATATATATGCTGATATGTAATAGTAAAGTCTTGACAATGGCACACCAAAGTAACTACATACGTCTTTGCTCTTATAATATGTATTAATTAACGTTAGTAAATGCATGGTAACCCAAAAGAAATGACAAGAAAGAGTTATATATCATTAATGTATACCGAACTGAAGGGAGATGATCATCTGCATACGAAGAACAAATAAGAAGAATGATTGCTAAGAGAAATAACATCGATTTCTTATTGAGGATATCCATTTTTCTTTTGTATGTGTGAGGGATACTATACTAGCTTATGGTCTTCTCTTATATAGGCAAGTTTTTTTAGCCTCAAGTTAAGAGCCGCCAGCCAATCCCGACTAAAATCTACGTAAAAAATTATTTAAACCCAAGTTGCATGGAAAGGAAAGATTCTTACAAACAAAAGACATTGAAAAGAAAGAACGAAGAAACTTAGCTGAGGAAAGACAAGGCAGCACATGGTATTTGCTTTCTTGGAATAATTTATTGTTAGGTTTTTATTTGTTTTACTTCTCATTTCTATGTAAGAGCATTAGGTGTAATAATGCATCACCCGGTGTTATGCTGATGTGGAGGCCGCGTTGATGGCGTTACCACACCGCCGGACCTGAATGTTTGAACTCATTTTATGGTTCCTTAAATCATTTAGTTAGTATATATATACGTTGTGGCTATGTATACATTGACTTTTTCAACTTTGCCACGACGAATGTTAAGATGATTTCAGCAGCAAAAAATAAGTCCAAAGCCAAGTAGACATAGCGTAGAGAGAGCCTGTAGCCACTTCCTCCTCGAAAGCTAACTTAGAGGGGGATTCATGTGTTAGTGCAAAAAGTGTGACGGGTATGGATTGAGCTTAGTTTGTGTGTTGGGCTGCCTGGGCGGACTGCCAATGAGTGAGATCTGCACTAATTCAAGTAATGAGATGATTCTCTGCACAAACGAAAGTAAATCGTTAGCCTTACCATAGGGACGGACCTCACGATTAAGCTCCGGGAATATATGTGTTAAAAGGTTGCCTTTTATAGGTGGACTAAATACTAGGGTTTCCTAGTATTTCGCTTATTATTGTTAGTTACAGAAGTGGGATCCTTGTCGGGCAAGGGTCCGCGATTTAATCGAGTTTTCGGATAGAGATCAGATTCCACGGCCATAGGATGGTCTGCAAGCAAGCTATGGAAGCGTTACTCGGGTGATTTGCGTGCGTCTTTGTAAATCCGGGCTGCACCTTGCTTATTGTTGGGCTTTGGTGGCGTCCAGTATGTTTGTTTTGTTCTGTTGGGTCAGGCCCAACTGTGTATAATGCAGTATAGGCCCAATAGGTCACTATCTGTATTATACGTCATCAAGTCCACCCAGTCTAGTGTGTTTATTGCAAGCGTTCTTTTAGTCAGCGTGTAGTGATTGTTGCTAGACTAAAATTCTGCTTTTCTTCCGTTTCGTGGCTGATTGTTTCTTCGTGACACTTCGTTGCACTTGTTAGGTGAGGTCATTTGTGACGTGTAGCGTTTTTAACCTTTCGTATTCTGACTGATTTGACCTAGTGGACTGTTCGTCTTTAGTTTCATCCTTATCTTTTACTTCTTATCTAGGCCGTTCGTTTGAATATTATTTGACATGTGTCTTCATCTTGGTCTGTTTTTATTAGATATACCATGAGCATAAATATTTGATTTTGTTTTAACCACCCTTCTCTCTCTTTTATAACTTTCCGCCATTATCGAAATTTCAAGCTCTTTTACCGTTTCTCTTATTTTTTACACCTTTCTTATAGAAATCTACGAATTCTCCGGGGTTGGGTTACTGTATCTTTTCCTTTCATCATGGGTGATGTTATGGGTATTACGTGTAAACTCTCTCTAGACGCTTTTAACTCCATTTGTTGGAAGTTTCTCGTCCCTAAAGAGGTCTACCCGGAATTACCGGATCCGGCTCAGACCATCCATAAGCCTTTAGAGAGGAAGATAGGCCTTTATACCCGTTTTTTCGATGTTGCCCATATCCGGTTACCTTTGTCCTTGTTTTTCGTCGATATTCTTAGGTATTGTAAGATTCATATATCCCAACTTCATGTCTTCGGGGCTGATAAGGTTTCCCATTTTGAGATTATGTGTCGTATTCACGCCATTGAACCGACGGTTAATCTTTTTCGGTGTTTTTATATAAAGTCCAAGAAGAATGGACGGTTTTCTTTTAGTAAGCGCTCGGAGAAGACTGATGTTTGTTATACGAAGGTTTTGGATTCGGTGAAGAATTGAAATGACTGTTTCTTCTGGGTTGACGACTTTGCTTGTCAGTATATCTTTCCATGGCATACTGCCAAAAATATCTTTAAGGATGCTGTTCCTAAAGAAGGTGAATTTAATGCCGATGATTTTGCCTTTCTTGTTAATAACCTGATGAGGCGAAAAATGAACCATTTTTAGGGGGTCATTTAAGCCCGGAATTGAATTTATTTGATCAAATATTGCCCTAAATCCTTCCTTTTGTGATTTTAGGTACTTTGGGAGTGAATTCTGGAAAAAGGAAGCATTTTGGACGTTTTTGGAGCATAAAAATGAAGAAAACGGCAAAGACTTAATTTTCCATGCTGAGAACAGTACCTGACGGCGTCAAGAAGGAAATTGTGACGGCGTCAGGAGTAAAATTCATGACGACCCAGAGAAAACCTGAAGGCATCAAGAGAAGAGCGTCAAGAGTAATTTTGGTGACGGCCTGTAATTGGAATACACGTGACGGCGTCAAACCCAGATCTAAGCAGTCCGAGAATTTATTTGGCCGCGAGATGACGGCGTCAGACATTTACTCTTGACGCCGTCACCTCATAAAATCTATGTATACTTTTCTATTTTTCATTCATTAAGAGAGGAACTTGTGTGGAGAATACTAGGGTCGAACCTAATAAACCCTAGGTCGTTTGTAACGGTATTTTCAAGGGTTTTCACCCCTTGAAACCTTTCATGTTCAATTAAGATAAGTCCTCTTTCAATTCATTCAATATGTCTATGTGTTGTTTGAATATATCTTATGCTTGTCATGATTTTAACATGCTAGGCTAGATCTTTCATGTGTTTGCTTAGATGTAATGAAACCTAGATGTTGATTATAGGTTAATTGCTTGTTTATAGTTGTAATGGATGAATGATTTCAATGTTAGGCTTAAGAAAACTGGCAGATCTCCATTGTGTAACTTGCTTGAACGTCTTAAGAAACATGAACCGATGTGTACTAGGTTTTTATGATTGTATTTAATGCATGAGCGAATTCTAGTAATCCCATGTTAGGAGCTTCTTAGCCGGCTCGACATAGGAGTGAAGTAGGAGCTTATAGGATTGGGGAAGTAAGTACGCCACCCCATGAATTGTATTAAGGAATACAATCCGTCATCCACGTAACTGTAACAAGTAATTAACCTGTAAAAGATATCTAGGGAGTAGTGAAACCTAAGTAAACACAATTCTGCCATATATTGCTCACACCTCTAGTTAATTTAGTTTATTTTCATTTTTAGTATTTTATTTTGATTGCATCTTTAGTTATTGGGTTAGTTGAATAGCAACTAATTCCGCCCACTCCTCTAAAAACCGAGATTTTTAATTGCTTTCATAAAAACCTAAAAATACAAAAAGAAACATCCCTCATCTCTAGACCTAGTCTTTAGGTTTTCTAATCCTAGCGATACTATTCCCAAGTTGAACGATCAATCCCCCGGTACTTGTCACTATACTATACTACAACGATCAGGTACACTGCCTGGTGGGGGTTGTAAGCTTCTCGAGATCGCTCTAGCGGTAAAGCCTGGTGCAATCCCTACTCATCATAACCCGATTCCATTCTTGTGGTATCCAGAACCCTTTCTTTAATGGGTTGGGTTGAGTCGTTATTATACCTTGGTTGAAGATACGTATCCTGTATATTTTGACAGCAATGGCACGGGTAAGTAGGGGTGTGCACGGTTCGGTTTGGGTCGGTTTTTGGCTTAAAACCGAAACCGAACCGAAATGTTCGGTTTTTATATAACCCGAAACCGAAACCGTTTGGTTTTTGGCGGTTCGGTTTTTTTCGATTTTTCGTCAGTTTCGGTTCGGTTTTTTTGGTTTCTAACCGTTTGTATTTGGGCATGACAAGTTAATACCAATAAACTTGTATTTATTTTATTTTTTTTTGTCAATGTAAGCATAATAATGTTTATTCCATAATTCTATAATTACACACATATAGATGAGACACACACTTGGAAATAAACATACAAATAGTATGATCATCGTTATATATTTATTGATATATATTCTCAAGTAAACACACGACACGACAAACACGTATATAAATATAAAAGTTAAGATAAATATATTATATATCTACCCACAAAATGAATATAAACTTATAAATTTGATTTATTTAGTTATTTATTTATATTATATTAATTATATATTTTTATATAATAAAATCGGTTCGGTTCGGTTTTTGGACGAAAACCGAAATCGAACCGTATATTTCGGTTTTTAAAAAAGTAAAAACCGAACCATCGGTTTTTAGTTTCGGTCGGTTTTTTCGGTTCATTTTTTTCGGTTTTGATTTGGTTTCGGTTTTTTCGGTTTTATTTGCTCACCCCTACGGGTAAGTGTGCGTATTTTGTTTTTTGCATGCTATCTTTCGGATACCTATAATCGAACTTATCCTATTCTTCCTTTGACCTTCCTTTTTTGTTGTTGTTGTTGTTGTTGTTGGTGTTGTATAGAGAGACTTATTTTCGTTGGTCAAACTTGCGGATCCTTCCGAGGGGGAAGTTGTTGGGAGGCCGCACCGTGAGGGGGAGCTCAAGCTTTTAGAAGTTGCTGTTAAACGTTTTGTTCCGCTTCTCCCAGTTTCACCCATCTGTGAGGAGGGCGAGTTGGATGCTAGCATTAATGAACTATTTGGTGATGGTGATGGTGTTAGACAGGATGGTCCTATTGTTGGTAATGATGTTACGGGGCAGGGTGGGTCTGGTGCGGAACCGGTAGTTACCCAAGCTAGTAATGTTGATCTAGAGGCTGTTTCTGGTGGGTCTAGGCGAAAGAGGAAGAAAGTTGCTTTGCCTGTAAGCGCTGGTGTTCCTTCCCATCCCATAAAAAGCTTAAGGAGTGACTTTGGTGACTCTAGTAGATCTACTACCGCTGACTATAGCGAGTTAATTGTTGGGTTTTGATGAGGCGAAAAGTGAACCACTTTTAAGGGGTCATTTAAGCCCGGATTCGAGATTATTTGATCAAATATTGCCCTAAATCGTTCCTTTTGTCATTTTAGGTACTTTTGGAGAGAAATCTGGAAAAGGAAGCATTTTGGACGTTTTTGGAGCATAAAAGTGAAGAAAACGGCAAAGTGTCAATTTTCCTTGCTGGGAACAGTACCTGACGGCGTCAAGAGTCTCCAAGTGACGGCGTCAAGAGTTACTAAAGAAGTGGAAGTGGAAGATATACGTGACGGTCCAGAGTGTTTTGTGCATTGGACATGTCGTCGTCACCCAAGGCCGTCATGGTCCAAGTATTAGTGACGGCCTAGAAGAAATTTACACATGACGGCGTCAAAATCAGATCTAGGCAATACGATTTCATTATAGGTGGCGAGTTGACGGCGTCACAAATTTCTTCTTGACGCCGTCACTCTGTAAAATCTATATATAGTTTTCCAATTTTCATTCATTAGGGTGCAACTTTGAGGAAAAAACCCTAGGTCAAATTTTCCAGCTTTTTCAAGGGTTTCAACCCTTTGAATCTTTCATGTTCTATTAAAGATAAGTACTCTTTCAATTCATTCAATATGTCTATGTATTGTTTGAATATATCTTACGCTTGTCTTCAATTTAACATGCTCGGCTAGATTTCTTTGTGTTTGCTTAGATGTAGTGAAACCTAGATGTTGATTATGGGTTGATTGCTTGTTTATAGTTGTTACGGATGATTTAAGAAAACTGGCAGACTTACATTGGTAACATGCTTGAACGTCTTAAGAAACATGATCAGAGGTGTACTATGATTTTCGGTTGTATTTAATGCGTAGGAGAATTCTAATGATCCCATGTTAGGAGCTTATTACAGCTCGACATAGGAGTGAAGTAGGATCCTATAGAGTTAGGGAATATTGTACACGACCCTACGACTAGTATTAAGGAATACGACCCGTCATCCATGTAATTGTAACAAGTAATTAACTTGTAAAAGATATCTAGGGAGTAATGAAATCTAACTAAACACTATTTTCCTCATTATTGTCACCACCACACTAGTATAATTATATTTATTTTCATTTTTTTTATTTTATTTTGATTGCATCTTAGTAAATTGGGTTAGTTTGCTAGCAACTAATTCCGCCCACTCTTCCAAAACCCGAGATTTTACTTGCTTTTATAAAATATAAAAATACAAAAAAGAATCATCCCTCACCTCTAGACATAGTTTAGGAGACTTTCTAATCCTAGCGACACTGTTCCTGAGTTGTACGATCAATACCCCGGTACTTGTCACTATACTATACTACAACGATCAGGTACACTGCCTGGTGGGGGTTGTAAGCTTCTCGAGATCCCTCGAGAGGTAAAGCCTGGTGCGATTCCCACGTATCAAGTTTTTGGCGCCGCAGCCCGGGGAATAGTTATTGTCTAGGTTAGGATTTCTTTTTTATTTGGTCTACTTGCTAGATTCCTTTCTAGTAAGATTTTATTTTTATTTTGTAGGTTTTCTTTAGTCTATCTCATTTCTTCGTGTCTTTGTTCGTAACCTTTACCATCCGCCATCATGGAAAATGAAGATCTCTCTAACCTTAGAGTCACTAGGAGTCGTAGTTCCGTTAGAAATCTCGTTTTGCCATATGCAGAACCCGGAAGGGAAATGCATAAGCTAAAGCAATCTCTCTCAACACACGAACCATCTAGCATAGGTGTCAACTTTGATGAGGCACTTTCTGAAGAAGATTCAGATAATCACCTCACACCGTCTAGCCCCCAATCCAACAACGATATGAGCACCCTTGAAATTCCTGCCCCTAAGCGTCTTAAGGACTACTCCTCCCCGAATCCTCGTGGCTTCTCAAATGCCATTGTCTTCCCAAACGAACACATTGATGAGGTCTTGCGTGCAAGCGATGTTTAGCTTGTCCAAAGTGTGTGCAGGTTTCGCGGATTACATAACGATGACCCAATTCAATACATCAGGGACTTCTTGAAGATAGTGGACACCCTCCATACGGATGGGGCCACTAGAAACACGTCCATACTTCTATTCTTCCCTTTTACTCTTTATGAAAAAGCCAAAGAGTGGTATGATAGACTTCCCCCTGAGTCTATCTTTACATGGGAGCAACTTATATCCAAGTTTTATGAGAAGTTCTTCCCAATAGGGAAAACCTCAGTATTTAGGGATAGGATCCTCCATTTTCGAAAGGGAAAGGACGAACCCATCCATAAATCATGGATTAGATTCAAGGATTTAATAAGACAAGTTCCCCATCATGGCATCAAACTTTGGCTTCTAGTCCAAATCTTCTACGACAATGTCTCCTCAAACGACCAGAACGGAATTAACAATTCAAGAAAAGGGAGAATAGTTAATCTGAGCGTCGAGGAAGGGTGGAATAGGATTGAGGAATATGCTCAAGACCAGGATGATACTTAGATGAACCCGAGTCGACTACGAGCACATCTGAAATCACACCAACACCCTCAGATCGGCTGAGAAAAATTCACGAAAGGGTGGAATACCTTGCAGGGTCGCGAACAACTAAACAACTTTCAAATCCTTACTTGATCTGCAACTACTGTGGGGGCCCGCACGAGGTGGAGGAATGCGGAGGAGAAACCATGACCGAACATGCGTGTTTGTCAAGACATGACATCTACACTGACCCCTCCCTTTTGCCTTTTTACTAAAATGATGATTATACCCTTTGAGGAAATCTGGTGAAAAGAAAAGAAGGAGAGGAAGGCCTTGAATACAAAATCAGGAGCACTTTTGAAGATGACCTTGGTCACTTTACTCAGGAAAAAGGCTTGCAATTGAAAGGTCTTGACGAGCTCATCGTTGAGCAACAGAATGACATGGAAAAATGGTTCAATAAGCTTAATGCCACCCTCGACGGCCATAACAGGCCACCAATAAGCCAAAAAGATCCCCTGCTCGCGGTGACTACTTGATGAGGCGAAAAATGATCCGTTTTTGGGGGGTCATTTAAGCCCAAATCCGACTTTATTTGATCAAATATTGCCCTAAATCGTTCCTTTTGTGATTTTAGGTGTTTGGAGAGTGAATCGTGGAAAAGAAGCCATTTTGGACGTTTTTGGAGCATAAAAGTGAAGAAAACGACAAAGTCTCAAAATTCTATGCTGTGAACAGTGCATGAAGGCGTCAAGAATTACTCTTGACGGCGTCAAGACATCAAGAATAAAATACCGTAGGTGGTGACGGCGTCACCAAGGCCGTCACCAAGGCCGTCACGTGTAAATTTGTCAAAACTTGCGCGCGGAGTAGCTGACACCGTTTTGGCCATAACTTTTGCATACGAACTCGGATTGAGGCGATTCAAAAAAGGAAACGAAGAGGACGAAAAGATCTACAACTTGGTGAAAAAGGCTTCTTGACGGCGTCAAGAGTATGGGCTGACGCCGTCACGAAGGGCCGACAGAAAACATGCCTATAAATATAACTTCATAACTTCACTTTTTGTAAGCCCTAAACCCTAAGGTCGATTCTTGGGTTTAGGTGGGTGTTTTTCCAGCAACTTAGAGGGTTTCAATCACTCCATAAACATCATGTATTGGTTTGATGATTCTATCTTAATTATGTTTTCCATTATCATTGTTGTTTGCTCTTCTTTGATGATGATTTGCTAATTCACCTTGTGTCTACTTATGATTATGTGAAACTTGTATATAATTGATTAGATCTCATTGATTTCTTGTTGATGTTGTGTCTATCTCCATCAATTAAGGTGTGACAACTTCAATAGATCTGGTTGGTTTAGTTTATAATCCTTGTTTCCTATTGACTCTTGTTTTGATTGAATGATTTATATGTTAGGCTTAAGAAAACTGGCAGATCTCCAAATGGTAACATGCTTGAACGTCTTAAGAAACATGAACCGAGGCGTACTAGGTCTTTATTGGTTGTATTTAATGCATGAGCCACTGTTTACAATCCCTATAGTTGTGCTGGGTCATGGTGTAGGAGGAGATAAGAGCTCATAGAGTTGGGGAGTTATGTATGCCACCCCATGAATGGTATTAAGGAATACAACCCGTCAATTAAAACAAGGTTACAATTCAATAGGTAGGATTGGATAGCTAGCAAGGAGTAACATATCATGGGTAGACATGCTTCACTTATCTTGTAGAACCTTAGTTTAGTTTTCTTGTTAATTAGTTTAATTAGTAGTTTTTGGGTTAGTTGATTAGCAACTAATTCCGCCCACACTCCCAATACCCGAGATTTTTACTTGCTTTTCATAAAATATAAAAATACAAAAAAGAATCATCCTTCACCTTTAGACCTAGTTAGATTAATTTCAATCCTAACGACACTATTCCTAGCTGAACGATCAATCCCCCGGTACTTGTCACTATACTATACTACAACGATCAGGTACACTGCCTGGTGGGGGTTGTAAGCCTCGCGAGATCCCTCGAGAGGTAAAGCAAGGTGCGATTCCCACGCATCACTACTCGAGCTGGAACAACAACCAAGGACCCTCCTTATCCGAACTCGCATCTTGTCACCATTGTGCCTAACGAGCCCCCCGAGGAGGAAGGTAATGTGAGCAACGAGGCTCCTGAACAACCTCCTCTGGTGACCCCATCTCCACCAATTCCACCTAACCAACATGTGAGAATCCTATTTCCATCCCGCCTAAAAAACCAGAAGATTGAAAACGATAATAAGAGGTTCTTGTCATATCTAAAAGATTCAGTGGTCACCATACCTCTCCTTGATGCTTGCTATCACATGCCCAAGTATAGCTCATACTTCAAAAGATTGCTTGTCAACCAAAAGAAACTCGAGGGTCTTGTGACCCTGTGAGAAGAATGCTCGGTGGTGACCCAACGAGGGCTACCAAAAAAGGTAGACGATCCAGGCAGCTTCACCTTGCCCTGTTCCATAGGATCTCTATCAATAAAGAATGCTCTTTCCGATTCAGGGGCGAGCATCAACCTCATGCCCCACTCCATGTTCCTCAAACTAGGGTATTCCGGACTAAAGCCTACCCGTATGAACATCCAGCTAGTCGATAGATCGGTCAAATACCCCTTAGGGATATGCGAGAATGTGCTAGTCAAAGTAGGGAAGTTCAAATTTCCGGTTGACTTCGTGATTTTGGAGATGGAGGAGGATGACCTGGTGCCCATCATCTTATGGAGACCCTTTCTTGTTACCGCTCGTGCAGTCATTGATGTTCACGATGGCAAGTTTACCTTAAGAGTAGGAACCGATAGCTTGACCTTCGATATTAAAAACACTATGAATCTATCTCTCGAAGCAGCTAACTGGCTCTATTTCATCAGAGAGGTCGATGAACTAACTGATGTCATTGACAACTGTGTTGATGAACAAATCGAAGAAGGCTGGTTTCAAGATGAGAGTTTCCTCCCCATAATGGAGAAGGAGAATACGGAAGGCGTTAGCGCAGTCTCCTTCTATCATAGACAAGAGCCTATTGAACAACTCGAACTCCGTAAACCCGAAAACAAGCTAAAGCCATCCATTATCGAACCACCTAAACTAGAGCTTAAAGAACTCCCAAACCACCTGGAGTATGCCTTCCTCCAGGGAGAGGATCAGCTTCCAGTAATCATAAACTCTTCCCTTGAGCATGAACAAAAAGATAGGCTCATAGGAGTCCTAAAGAAATATAAGGGAGTTCTTGCATGGAGTGTAACCGACATTAAGGGGATTGACTCAACCTTTCGCACGCATAAGATTCTCATGGAAGAAAACTATAAACCAGCGGTGCAACCCCAGAGGCGGGTGAATCCAAACATTAAGGAGGTAGTGAAAAAAGAAGTTATCAAACTTTTAGATGCAGGGCTGATTTACCCAATTTCATATAGCCCGTGGGTTAGTCCTGTACAGGTTGTACCAAAGAAAGGAGGAATGACTGTGGTAAAAAATGACAACGGTGAGATGGTACCTCAGAGAACGGTTACTGGCTGGCGGGTATGCATCGATTATAGAAAGCTCAATGATGCCACCAGGAAAGATCACTTTCCCCTCCCGTTCATTGACCAAATGTTGGAAAGATTATCAGGGCACGAGTACTACTGTTTCTTGGATGGATTCTCAGGATACTTCCAAATCCCCATAGCACCTGAGGACCAAGAAAAAACCACATTTACTTGCCCTTATGGGACATTCGCTTATAAGAGGATGCCTTTTGGGTTATGTAACGCTCCCGCCACTTTTCAGCGATGCATGACCGCAATCTTTCACGAGTTGATGGAAGACAGCATGGAAGTTTTCATGGATGACTTCTCGGTCTTCGGGGACTCTTTCGACCGCTGTCTTGCTAACCTCGAAAAAAATGCTCAAACGTTGCGAGGAAACCAACTTGGTCCTAAACAGGAAAAAATGCCATTTTATGGTAAAAGAAGGGATTGTGCAAGGACATAATGTCTCAGGAAATGGGATTGAGGTGGACCAAGCAAAGGTTGAAGCTATATCTAAACTACCTTATCCCATGATTATTAAAGCAATACGTAGCTTCTTGGGTCATGCCGGTTTCTACAGGAGATTCATTAAAGACTTCTCTAAAATAGCCTAGCTAATGACTCAATTGCTTGTAAAGGATGCCCCCTTCGATTTCTCTCAAGAATGCAAGGATGCATTCAATCTCCTGAAAAAGGAACTCACGCAAGCCCCAATCATGGTTACACCCAACTGGGAGTTACCTTTCGAGATTATGTGTGACGCTAGCGACTACGCTGTTGGGGCAGTATTAGGCCAAAGGTGTAACAAACAGTTCCGACCAATATACTATGCTAGCAAAACTATGAATCCCGTTCAAGAGAATTATTCTACCACCGAAAAAAACTATTAGCCGTGGTATTCGCCTTTGACAAATTCCGTCAATATCTTGTCCTTTCAAAGACGGTTGTTTTTACTGATCATTCGGCTCTCCGATATCTCTTCGCTAAGCAAGACGCTAAACCACGACTAATTCGGTGGATCTTGTTGTTACAAGAATTCGATGTTGAGATTCGTGATAAAAGGGGGCAGAGAATTTGACTGCTGATCACCTTTCTCGTCTCGAAAATCCCCTCCTTAGTGAGCTTGACAAAAGTGAGATTCGGGATTCGTTCCCTGACGAACAGCTCATGTCATTGACAGATTCTGAACCTTGGTACGCTGATTATGCTAATTATCTTGCAAGTAGGATCATTCCGGAACACATGACTAGATACGAAAAGAAAAGGTTCTTTGCCCAACTAAAATACTACTTATAGGATGAACCTTTCTTATTCCGAAGATGTCCTGATCAAATAATCCGGCGTTGTGTTTCGGGAAAAGAAGCAATCAAGATTATGAAAGAATGTCATTCGGGCCCTTCTCGGGAGCCATCATGGGATAAACACCACCGCACGAAAGGTTTTCGATGCAGGATTCTATTGGCCCACAATATTTTGTGATGTAAAGGAGATGATACAAGCATGCGATGCATGTCAACGGGCTGGGAATATATCAAGTAGAGATGAAGCACCTCAAAATTTTATACAAGTTTGTGAGGTTTTCGATGTTTGGGGAATTGATTTCATGGGACTCTTTCCATCTTCAGAGGGAAACGAATACATTTTATTGGCCATTGATTATGTTTCAAAATGGGTAGAGGCACAAGCCCTTAGGACTAACAATGCTAGGGTAGTTATTAATTTTCTGAAAAAGCTGTTTGCTAGGTTCGGCATTCCTAAGGCTCTCATTAGCGATAGGGGGACCCACTTTTGCAATGCGCAAATGGAAAAGGTCAAGAAGAGGTATGAAGTTTCCCACCGCTTCTTCACCGCCTATCACCCACAAACCAACGGTCAAGTCGAAAACACCAACATGGCAATTAAAAGAATATTAGAAAAAACGGTTAATAAAAACAGAAAGGACTGGTCATTTAAACTCGATGAGGCCTTATGGGCATTCCGAACTACCTACAAGACACCTTTTGGAACGACCCCGTTCCGCATGGTTTATGGCAAGGCATGTCACCTTCCGGTGGAACTCGAACATAAGGCTTATTGGGCACTTAAAGCATGTAATTTGGATTATATGGTTGCTGGAACGAATCGGTTCTTACAACTCCATGAGCTTGATGAGTTAAGGCTAGAAGCGTATGAATCCTCCGTTACATATAAAGAAAGGGCGAAAAGATGGCATGACCAGCGAATTAAGAAACCTAAGGAGTTCTCAGAAAGGGACAAAGTTCTATTGTATAATTCTCGGTTAAGGTTATTTCACGGGAAACTCAAGTCTAGATGGTATGGGCCCTTTACAGTGAAAAGTTCCTCTAAAACTGGTGTTGTTGTGTTAATAGATGATGAAAATAGAGAGTTCACTGTCAACATACAACGCGTAAAACATGATCAAGAAAGTAGTAACGAGATGATTAGTGAAGAGGATATAACATTTGATGATGAGGTCACGTAATAGCCCATGACCTTGAGTCTAGCTACAAGACTCGTAAATAAAGAAAAGCGCTTCTTGGGAGGCAACTCATGTTTTGTGTGATTTTTATTTGTTTGATTGTTATTTGCTTCCATATGTATGCTTTGTTTTTATTGTTGGTAGAACATGTTTCAAATTAAAATTGTGAAAATGCTTTATTTTGTTGTTTAACTTCGTCTTAACTTCATATAAAGGTATTTTGCAAAAGCTAAGTGTAAGGGGAAACCCCAAAATTTGTTTCTAAGAACGAAATTGATCTTGATTCACCACAATATTAAATGAACACGTGTATTAGTATTTGTTAGAGTCAAATGCTTGTATCGAGTCATAATGATGTTTTGCAGGATTTTCTAGGAAGTAGGACATAAGTATTTCCAAAAATTTTCAGGAAATTTAACGTAAAGATTTCTGCAGGTCACTTCTGACGGCGTCATGAATTAGTTCCTGACGGCGTCATGTGTAAAATTCTGGAAATTTTGCAAGTTTTATTTTTCTAGCGGAGTCTTAAAGTTTTTGTTAATTCTTTAGTTTTATAAACTCCAGGAAATCTGCAAACATTCATTCCACAAGCATTATATCTTAATTTTTTTCTAGGATTTGTTAGTAAAATTCTCAGGTTTAACAGGTTATGTATGACAAGAAGATGATTTATTTTTCTGGAAGGGAAGCTTTGAATGTTCATTTTCTTGGAGGAAGATCTAACCTTGTTACCACACTATCCACACCAAACGAATTAGGGGAGTATTTGCTTTTATTCTTTTACCTATTTCACTTTTACATTATTTAATTGAACATTGGGGACAATGTTCATCCTAAGTGTAAGGGGAGGGTAAATGATGATACCTTATAGGATACTATTGCACTTGAGTTTGTTTGTTTGATGGTAGGTGTGTAATAAATCTAAGAGAAATACTTGTTAGTGTAATTTTAGCGCCAAATTTAAAATTTTTACAACATTTAGGAGTGAAACTTTAGCCTTAGCAAGCGTCTCATGGATAGGAGTTGTATGACTGGCACCAAACCATACTATACAGAAAATTTTTCCACCCAAATATGTGAGGTTCGCTTTTAGATTTGATAGGAAAAGCATTCATTATTAGTGCTTATAAGTGTTGATGAGGCGAAAAATGATCCGTTTTTAGGGGGTCATTTAAGCCCGAATCCGAATTTATTTGATCAAATATTGCCCTAAATCGTTCCTTTTGTGATTTTAGGTACTTTGGGAGTGAAATCTGGAAAAGGAAGCAATTCGGACGTTTTTAGAGCATAAAAGTGAAGAAAACGCCAAAGTCTTAATTTTCCAAGCTGGGAACAGTAGGTGACGGCGCCAAGAGCAAATCCTTGACGGCGTCAAGAGCAAATTTCATGAATTTCCATGACGACCCAGTAGAGTTTTGACGGCGTCACGTGGGAAGGGCGTCAAGAGTAAAAGAGTCATGACGGCCTGGAAGTGCATAAGTCTTGACGACGTCAGAAGTAGATCTAGGCAGTCCGAGGAGAGTTTTGGCGGCGAGGTGACGGCGTCACAAGATTACTCTTGACGCCGTCAGACCTGTTTTTCTATATATAGTTTTCTAATTTTTCACATTGAAAGGAGAAGTTTTGGAGAAACCCTAAGTACGATTTTGGTGCTACTTTTACAGGTTTTTCAAGGGTTCCAAACCCTTGATACCTTGTATTGTAATTGAGATAAGTGTTCTTCTAATTCAATCAATATGTCTATGTGTTGGTTGTCTATATCTTGTTCTTGTCTCAATTCCATTATGCTAGGCTAGATCTCTTTTGTGTTTGCTTAGATCTAATGAAACCTAGATATTGATTATGTGTTGATTACTTGTTTATTCTTGTCTTGGATGAATGATTTATATGTTAGGCTTAAGAAAACTGGCAGATCTCCAAATGGTAACATGCTTGAACGTCTTAAGAAACATGAACCGATGCGTACTAGGTCTTTATTGGTTGTATTTAATGCATGAGCCACTGTTTACAATCCCTATAGTTGTGCTGGGCATGGTGTAGGAGGAGATAAGAGCTCATAGAATTGGGGAGTTATGTATGCCACCCCATGAATGGTATTAAGGAATACGATCCGTCATCCATGTAATTATAACAAGTAATTAACGTGTAAAAGATATCTAGGGAGTAGTGAAATCTAAGTAAACACATTTTCTCCAATTACTGCTCACAACCTTAGTATAAATTAGTTTAATTTCATTTTTAGTATTTTATTTTGATTGCATCTTAGTTTTGGGTTAGTTGAATAACAACTAATTCCGCCCACTCTTCCAAACCCCGAGATTTTAATTGCTTTCTAAAAAATATAAAAAATACAAAAATAATCATCCCTCACCTTTAGAACTAGTATTTAGGCTTTCTAATCCTAGCGACACTATTCCTAAGTTGAACGATCAATCCCCCGGTACTTGTCACTATACTATACTACAACGATCAGGTACACTGCCTGGTGGGGGTTGTAAGCTTCTCGAGATCCCTCGAGAGGTAAATCCTGTTGCGATTCCCACGCATCAAGTGTACCGGTAGTATTTAGATTCTAGAACTTGCGTTAGTGTTGCATCCCGAGACCGCTAGTGAGACTACATTCGTGTGGTAGGATTTTCTACATAATAAGAGGCATTAGGATCACCCTTGTGTTTAAACCCGTATCATAATTACTTGACCATTTAAGTCATATTACTTGGCTAGTAAAGTCAATTAATTTTTCCCACACCTCAGCGTTGTACTCATTTTTAGTACACGAAACCCCTAGTACACCCCTCCGAGCCTATCTTTTCGTTTCTAACTTTAAGCATCTTACTTAAAGGAAGAATTTGTTACAACCCACCCAAATGTGCAACCAAATCGCCTTAGCCTTTTGTGTATGCACTCATCTTTAGTGCATTACTGTTATATGTTTAAACCCTTAGTTTAATTATCTAATTAATTACATGGTTGCTAAGTCGAGTCATATCTTGTACATATTGTTTTGGGACGATTGGGACTCATGGGTAAAGTACTTGTGTTATGGAGTAATGGGGAAGAACATCATATATTACCCCCATATGTGCGTTAATCTTAAAAAGTACTCCAGGTGTTTTGATTATCTTTATTCGAGTCATTAAATTAGTTCATTGTAAAGTATGTAAAAAGTCAAGTGTAAGGGGAATATACATTCCTTATGATGTATTATTTTGGACGGTAGAGTAAAAGTGTATGCAAAAAAAAATAAAAAATAAAAAAAAATAATAAAAAAATAGAAAAACAAAAGAGAAAAACATACAGACTACCATCCCGTTTCATTTTATGTTTGTTTTAAGTTTTTGTTAATTTTAATTTATTAGCTTAAGTCGAGTCTAGTCTTGGCTTAGCAACGCCATATTGTACATGTAATTAACCAAGATGATTAACTCGCCACCAGTAAATATTACCTTTATCCAACAAAACCGTGTATTCCATATCCCTACACCTAACGTTATAACCCTTTAAAAGACCTCTTTGATAGTTTATCCTAGGTGCTTACGCCAAGTGGTGGAGGTTTGATCCTTTCCCAAACCTATGGTAATCTATTTTGCTATGACATGTAGTGAGAGATGTTTTCCATTTCCTTATTGTGATATATACTTTATTACACCCGAGAGATGTGAGTATCTAAACACTATTTGTGAGGTGCTAGTGTATGACCTCCGTGCTTGTCTTTGGTCTTTAGTGGAACGATTATTTGTTGTAATTACTTTTATATTAGTGTTGAATGACCCCTAACTTGTATTTTGATTAGAATAAAAGCGCATTTGCTTGAGGACAAGCAAATCTCAAGTGCAAGGGTATTTGATGAGGCGAAAAGTGAACAACTTTTAAGGGGTCATTTAAGCCCGGATTCGAGATTATTTGATCAAATATTACCCTAAATCATTACTTTTGTCATTTTAGGTACTTTTGGAGAGAAATCTGGAAAAGGAAGCATTTTCGACGTTTTTGGAGCATAAAAGTGAAGAAAATGGCAAAGTCTCAATTTTCCTTGCTAGGAACAGTACCTGACGGCGTCAAGATTCTCCAAGTGACGGCGTCAAGAGTTACAAAAGAGGTGGAAGTGGAAGATACACGTGACGGTCCAGAGTGTTTTGTGCATTGGACATGACGGCGTCACCCAAGGCCGTCATGGTCCAAGTATTAGTGACGGCCCATAAGAAATTTACACATGACGGCGTCAAAATCAGATCTAGGCAATACGATTTCATTATAGGCGGCGAGTTTACGGCGTCACAAATTCCTTCTTGACGTCGTCACCCTGTAAAATCTATATATAGTTTTCCAAATTTCATTCATTAGGGTGCAACTTTGAGGAAAAAACCCCTAGGTCGAATTTTCCAGCTTTTTCAAGGGTTTCAACCCTTTGAATCTTTCATGTTCTATTAAAGATAAGTACTCTTTCAATTCATTCAATATGTCTATGTGTTGTTTGAATATATCTTACGCTTGTCTTCAATTTAACATGCTCGGCTAGATTTCTTTGTGTTTACTTAGATGTAGTGAAACCTAGATGTTGATTATGGGTTGATTGCTTGTTTATCGTTGTTACGGATGATTGTATTCGATGTTAGGCTTAAGAAAACTGGCAGACTTCCATTGGTAACATGCTTGAACGTCTTAAGAAACATGATCAGAGGTGTATTATGATTTTTGGTTGTATTTAATGCGTAGGAGAATTCTAATGATCCCATGTTAGGAACTTCTAACGGCTCGACATAGGAGTGAAGTAGGATCCTATAGAGTTAGGGAATATTGTACACGACCCTACGACTAGTATTAAGGAATACGACCCGCCATCCATGCAATTGTAACAAGTAATTAACCTGTAAAAGATATCTAGGGAGTAATGAAATCTAAGTAAACACTATTTTCCTCATTATTGTCACCACCACACTAGTATAATTAGATTTATTTTCATTTATTTTATTTTGTTTTGTTTGCATCTTAGTAAATTGTGTTAGTTGGCTAGCAACTAATTCCGCCCACTCTTCCAAAACCCGAGATTTTACTTGCTTTTATAAAATATAAAAATACAAAAAAGAATCATCCTTCACCTCTAGACTTAGTTTAGGAGACTTTCTAATCCTAGCGACATTATTTCTGAGTTGAACGATCAATCCCCCGGTACTTGTCACTATACTATACTACAACGATCAGGTACACTGCCTGGTGGAGGTTGTAAGCTTCTCGAGATCCCTCGAGAGGTAAAGCCTGGTGCGATTCCCACGTATCAGGTTTGCTCCTCCTAAATTTTTTGCTGAGGTTCACGACATGGAGTATGATCAACTCTTTACTAAATTTAATGTTGGAACTGCCCGTCAGACTGTTTTGAGTACTGAGCTACGGATATATGTGAGTACAACATCACTGAAAAGAGGAGGTTGTCCGCTTTATGTGATCAGCGTGCTGATCTGTTAAAGGCAAACGATACAAATATTGCTAGGCTAAAACCTGGGTTAGCCTTAGCGAAGGCAGTAGCACCGGGGACATATACGAAGCTTTGATTGGATTGCAATTAAACCCCAAATGGTTGATGTTTTTTTTCATGTGAGCAGAAGAATGGAACTAGGGTCATGTTGTAGCATGGGATATGAATGGTCCGAGTATTGACATAGATCTGATCATATCCGACCCATTTATATGATCCACTGGGTAAAGAAAAATAATAGTCAAATTTATTTTATGATATAAGATTATTTGAGGACCAAACCTTTTTTACATACCAAGGGACTAATCTCCACCATCTATCTATGTTTGATTTAATGATAAGATTAATCATAACAATTAAAAAAACCCACTTTCATTTTTTTTTTTTTTTTTTTTTTAAATATTAATATCTTTCAAACCGTTAATCGTTAAGCGAAAAAAAAATATACCGTTATGACGAACATTTAATTATCTTTCTATAGATAGACTATTTGATATATTTTCGACAATTTTTTTTCTTCGTTTTTTCACGTAATTTTTCGTAGCCGAAAAAATCATATATGATATTACATATCATATCATATATGATTTTTTCGGCCACGAAAAAAAACGTGAAAAAAACGAAAAAAAAATTTGTCGAAAATATACCAAATAGCCTATCTATAGAAAGATAATTAAATGTTCGTCGCGATGGTGTAATTATTTTCACTTAACGATTAACGGTTTAAGAGATATTTAAATTATAAAAAATGAGTGAAATATTAAAATGCTTTTAATCTCAACAATTGATTTCTTTTTAGATGGATGGTGGGGATGAGTCCGTAAGAAAAGTTTGGTATTTAATATAACTCTCCTCTTTATTTTATTTAATAGACGAATTGTGATAAAGTAACCTGTGAAACTTAAAGTAGAACACTACCATAAGATAAAAACCAGTTTTATACAAGGGTTGAAACGACCTAAATGAGCTCAATGTTGAGCTTTTACTAGCCTAAGTTGGACTAAAACTTGATATAAGGTTGCGCTTGAGTTGCTTGATAAAAATTAAAACACTTTGCACGTCTTAATTGATTATTTGATAGATTATTGTGTTATATATTCACATTGAGAGTTAATTATGATCAATATAGTTATAGACTTATAGGAAATATGAATGAACAGAATATGAATATGTGCGGGAAATGTTAATTTATCTTTGTAGATTTTGTTAATCGTATTGATCTGATCTGGATACTGTAAAGTTAGGTTTACATAATGTTTATTTGCTTATTGCTGGGTACCGAATTGGATGTTTACGGTTATATGTGTAGGTGGGCTGAAAATGTCAAGTTTCTGTTCGTAGATGATTTTGTGATATCAATTTTAGTTGGCTAAATGCTGATAATCAGATTGCTGATATAAATTAGGTTTTAGGAAATGTTAACTATACTTGTATAATCACATAGAGAGTTAGTTATGATCAGTTTAGCTGTAGATTAGGTGATTTCTGCTTGTAGGTTTTTGGTTTACGGTTTGTTTCACTTCACCACGCGTAGGAAATTAGTTGTTTATATGCAAGCAGTGAACTGCATATGCTGTTTCTAAAAGTGTTGAGTGTCCTTTGATGATATTGTATATCCATAAGAAATTAGGGATCAAGTTTTAAGTAATCTTATATATACACACACAAACAATGAAACAATATAAGTGAGTCGAGTACCTGTTGTTCTTTGTCTTTGTATAAAACAGGCACCGGAATTTTTGTTTATGCTGGTAGATATTTTCTCATATTGATTGTAGTAGTGAAAAAGTCAATCACCAGCTTATTGATGCAAACTTACCTTTAGAAAAGCTTGATATTGCTTATCGATGTATGTTCGTATTGTAGATTGCTTATGATGTAATTTGCAGTAGAAAAGATGGTTTATACCTGTAAAGTTTCTCATTTATCAAAAATGTTTCCATTTTGTGGTTTACTTGTAGGGAATTTGAATCCTGATGTTTATATGGAATTAGAGATCGTAATTTCTTTTTCGTTATATGAGCTGTTGATCTTTCTTTTTAATGTATTCATGTGTAAATAAATATATAGGTTAATTGATATCATGTTCTTTAGAAATCGTGAACAACGTTTTTATGTGAGTTTTTGTATATACAACTAGAGATCATGTTCAAAAGCTTCCTTGGATCATGCATTTCTGTCTGAAAAACAAAACAAAACATATTTTCGATGTGATATATGAATGCAAAAGAGTCATTCATGCAATTTTTTGTACATTGATTTAGGCACTACATATACATAAAGTTGTGTTGATTTGTTCTCTACTTGATGGAGGCTTTAAGTGGATTTGCGACATGTTGTTTGTTATTAAAGCTTTGATTTGAATGAGGAAACACAAGTAACCATTGTACTTGACATGTTTTTAATATTGCCATTTTGTACTAATTTAAGTTATGAACTTGTGATATATCCTTTTAACATCCTAGTAAGTAGTAACTGAACTTCTGCATATTTTACCATAGACTTTGAAAAGTATCTTAAATGAATAGATTGTAGTACGATGTTCTGTAGAAAACTTCAGAATCAGAACTAGTTTCTTCCCTGTACTTTTGGTCAGATTATATATAACTGTCCCTAATTGCCAGAACTACAAGTAATGAGCAGAATATTAGTTACCATCCATGACCTCTAGCGTTCTAGTATCTATTTGTCTTAAAATCTATCTCCCCTGTTGCTATTCTTTAGGCTCAAAACAATCAATGGTTGAAGCTGAAAAGGATTTCAAGAAGATGATTGACCACATCAGTGAAACTCATGACACGGTGGAGGTTAGTTTTGCAGCCACTTAACAACCTTTCATTAGTATTTAAAGTTACATGTCTGACGAGATTGTTTGTTCCAGGCATCGTATACGGATGTGATAGCAGAAGCACAAGCTCGAGCTACTCGATGTATGTCTTATGGCCTAAATCTCATTTGTGTCTAAATGTTAATGATATGATCTGCTATAATAAATAGTAAAAGCATGTTGACTTAAAACAATCCAAGCTTCCCTTATTATCCCGTTATTGCCACTGTAAATTTCCATAATCAGTAGATATGCTTCTGATTATTTGAGCGTCAATATTGCAATCAATATCAAAAGGCACATCCAAACACCCCCCTAACTTGTTTAAGCTTTTTGCCGATGCTAAAATCCAGTGTGCAAAACAACCATTCCTGAACTTAAGCAATCTGTGGAGAAAGCCATTGATACACTAAGGACCCATTATGTGGCTGCATCAACTTGACTGTAGCCTTAACGACTGTTCAGGTGAGAAGATTTTTTACTATACTTGAATACGCATCCTATTTATTATCAAATTTAGCTTTTGGAATACATTTATGTATTCTAATACATCAGAAATTGATCCATTGATCCCGGTTGCCACTTCTTTGTGCTTTTCAGGAATTTTCTACTGGGAAGAGTTTATTTGAGGCATCGGAGCCTGGAGGTATAGCAGCTTTATTTTGATCTAGTGTTTGCAAATTTCCAATACTAGTTGTCCACTATAAATAAGCAGAATTTTATCACAGGATTATAATAACTGTACATTTAAATGGTAGAAAGAAATATGTTTCAAATGTTACAAGGGATTAGTGTGAAATGTAAAACGCAATCTGTTTGGTTCCAGTTCTGATCCTAAACAACACCTGGTTTGGAATTTTGTCCCACATATGTTGCTACTACGTATGTATGTTTCAAAGAATATTGTCCCACATCGGTTTGGAAGGTGATATATTAGAGATGATATCGTCTATAAATAGGGAAGGATGCTAACAGAATAATCACTTACCTGGACAGGGTCAATGGACGATCAAGAAGGTCCATGGCCTAGGTTGGTGAGCACCATTGCACTTTGGTGCGGTGCTGCCTAAGGTCAGCCCAAGTGGTTGAACCTATGTCATAATTTGTTGTAGGGGCATGCGTTCGCGCGGCCCCGTTAATTACTAGTTATCAAACGTTTTTAACTCACGTAACTGTGATTACCAAACGTTTTTCAAAATGAACTAATTGTTTAAAAATGGATTTGTGTATAATGTGTTTGGTCCCGGTTCTCAACCCATGCAATTGCCAGGTACTATTGTATATGTATGTTTTAAAGAATTTTGTCCCACATCGGTTGGAAGGTGATAGATTAGAGATGTATTATCAATAAATATAGGGAACAATGGTATAATTGAATAACCACTTACCTGGACAGGGTCAATAGGCGATCAAGAGGGTCCATGGCCTAGGTTGGTGAGAACCATTGCACTTTGGTGCAGTGCCGCCTTAAGGTCAGCCCAAGTGGTTAAACCTATGTCATAATTTGTTGTAGGGGTATGTGTTCGCGCGACCCTGTTAAGTTCTAGTTATCAAACGCTTTCTAAACCAGGGAAGCTAAACAATATGAAACCGTTCATTTACACATGCTCTAATAGTTTATCATACACTTTATAAACTACTAGTCGGGTAGCTACGCGTTGCGGCGGCGGACACCTTGAAGTAAATATTTTTTAGTACAATATAATATTAAAATATAGTAACAAAATAAGTATTATTATACAAACATGTACTAATATGATATTGACGCAATGCGCTGGTGAAATCAAATTGTCTAAGAGGAAGACTACGTGATGATTGATAATTTTATTATGAGTGGTTGCATATTTTATAACGTTGAAAACATCATGCAGTTATAGTAAAAGAAATCAAATTGTCTAAGAGCAAGACTAATTATTAGAAAATTTTCAAATATCACTTATCATTCAATTAATTGCATTAAAATATGTTTGTATATAAAAAACATGAATTAAAAGGGTAGTTATAATTTTAAATGTTTTTTTGTCAACTCACATTGCATTTTTTTTTTGTTTGCAAAACATGTCTACAAAATGTGTTTTAAAATGTTGCAACTAATGCTATTATGTTGTAATCAACATAATTCCATAATAAGTAAGTAAGTTAGCTGAAAATTTTAAAATTTACTTATTTAACAAGCATCAAATACTTTATAATGTAGCATAGATAGATTATGACTACTAGCTTAAGTAACCCACTAAAGTTTCATCCATGAGATGGAAAAAATTACAAATTCAACCGTCACAAACCAAGTTTAAGAGTAAATTATAAAAAGGTTATACCAGCGTTATAAAAAAAGTTTAAAGAGTAAAGACTAGTGGTGAACTTTGGTTTATTGTAGTACGATTACAAAGAGGTTTAAAAAAAAGGTGTTTTGAATTTTGATGCAGTAAAGATATAAGTTTAAGTGTAGAATAAAGAGTGTTTAGTTATAAATTTAGAGGTAAAATGGTCATATATACCAGCGTTATGAAATGAAGATGTTAAGGACTCTTGACGCAACCTTTTAGAAAAAAGGACTAAACATGAAACTTTGATACAACTTAAAGGACCAAGTTTATAATTTACTCAAAGATAAATAAAAGGGTGTATTGTTAACTTTTTTTTTTTTTTTTTTTTTTTTTTTTTTTTTTTTTTTTTTTTGGCACCGTCTGTTTTTATTTCCCTCACTTTTGAATTTCATTTCTTCTTCTAGGGTAAAAAACCCCAAAATTGAATGACCACAATTGACACAAAAAAATGGGTGTAAATCTTACTTCAGGGGCAATATCGATGCTAGTGACCGGTAAATTTACCTGGAAGGATCTAAAACCGGTGCTTCAAGTGATTTTTATTGCTAGTAAGACACATACTATAGATAACAAGCCATGGTACGGGGTTATGTTATCTGATGGTTCTTCTAGTCAGGTTGGTATAATTGCTGAGGAGATTTTTATATCAAACAAGTTGCAAAATGGATCCATTGTTCAATTGACTATGTTTCGTTTGATTGACCCTCATAGGTATGTGTTATATTTGTATCTTTAATTGAATAGGTTTAGAAAAAAAAAAAAAAAAAAAAAAAAAAAAAAAAAAAAAAAAATCAATTGTTAGAACATTTGCCCTCCAAATAAAGATACTCTGTGACATATTTTGTTAGATATACTACTAGTATGAGTTAAATTTTGGTGCTGTGTGCAGGTATATACTTGTTTGCGACCTTACTTTGCTGCGTACCACATGTAACACCATTGGTGATCCAAAACCACTCCCTGATAATGTTGAAGAAACCCCAACTTCAAAACAAAAACAGGGTAATGTTGATTCTCATCTTACTTCAGGAGCAATATCGAAGCTAATGACCGGTAAATGTACAGAGAATGATCTCAAACCGGTGCTTCAAGTGATTGATATCTATGGTCCTTTTTCTATAGATGACGAGGAATGGTACGGGGTTGTGTTATCTGATGGTTCTAATGTGGAGTATGTTTTTATTGCTTCTGAGATTGTTATATCAAACAAGTTGCAGCAAGGTTCCATTATACAATTGACCGAATATGATATCCTTAAAGACAGGTATAATAAGTTCTAACTATATCTTTTTAACTGTGCAATGTAAGAGTTTGGTGTTGTGTGGTCATTCGGACAGCGATGTATGACTTATCTTGTAATCAATTTTTGCAGTGGAATAGTTCAGTGTATTGTGCTCATTTGGGACTGTAATTTGCTTAGTAGCAAATGTGACATCATTGGTTATCCTCTTAACGAGACCCCTTTAGTTGAAGGATCTACACCCACAATTCCAGACGAGGATCATGTTGATTCTCATCTAAATGAAAATATTGATGATAGTCGTCATGTAGAAGAACCCCCAACATCAAAACAAAAACAGGATCATGTAAATCTAACTCTGGGAGGATTAACAAAGATAATGCCCGATATATGTACCTCGAATGATTTGAAACTGGTGCTTCAACTGATGCATATCTCAGAAAATAGTTTTCTGATGCATTCTACAAATGCCAAGCAAATGTGCGGGGTTCTGTTATCTGATGGTTCTTCTAGTCGGGTTGGTTTTATTGCTGATGAGACGATTAGATCAAAGCAGTTGCAGGATGGTTCAGTTGTTCAGTTGACTAAGTTTCAGTTGGTCAAGGGTTGCAATAATATGGGTGAAATGACAAGGTACGTTGTTCAGAAAGGTTTTGGAGGCAATTAGGTAAAAATAAATTTAAAAAAATCAGTTGTTAACATGTGGCCTTCCAAGGGGGTGTTTGCGAGCTTATATAGTGGGCTTATAGCTTTTGTAGTTTTTGGTTTATGTTTCATAAGCGCACTTTTGGGGGCTTATTTTGAAATTTTTCAGCTTATATAAAATTGCTATCACATGATAAGCTTATAATCTTATATAAGTCGAATAGTTTCAAAATAAGCCACAAAAAGTGAGCTTATAAAACATAAGCCCAAAACCAAATAAGCCATAAGCCGAAACAAGCACCTCCTTAGAGACTTTCTGGACATCTTACATAGTAACCATTTTCTATTAACTTGCTTAGATATGCTAGTATGAGTTAATTTTTGGTGTTAGTGTGCACTTTTGTGCCTTGGTCATTCGCATATCCATACCGATGTCTGCTTATCTTCCACTCATTTTGTGCAGCAGTATTCTATTTTTTGACCTAACTGTGATTCATAGCAAATGTGGCATCATTGGTGGTCCGAAACTACCCCCTGATAATGAGACCACTTTAGTTGAAAGAACTGCACCCAAAATTCCAGAAGAGGATCAGATTCATGCTAATTCACATCATGTTGAAGAACCCGCAACTTCCATACAAAATCCATCGACCTCGACACAAAAGTGCTATTCTCCTTCTATAACTCAAAATAATACGGATACAATGATGGGTGTTAATCTTACTCCGGGAGCAATAACCAAGATAATGACAGATAAATGTAGCTCAACTGATCTGAAACCGGTGGTTCAAGTGACTAATATCTTAAGTGGTCGAATAAGTACTACAATTGACAAGCAATGTTACAGAAAGATTGTGTTATCTGATGGTTCTTCTAGCCACTTTGGATGCATTGCTGATGACATTTTTATATCAAAGATGTTACAGAAAGGTTACGTTGTTCAGTTGACCAAGTTTCAGTTCACCAAGTTTTCTACTTATGGTAATATCAGGTACTACGTCTTATTATGTTTATATCTTCTTTGTAATTATTTAAATATATAAGAGGGTGTTTTGGCCGTCATGTGTACCAAATGAGGTTTGACCCGAGACCTCGTGTTGGGAGGTTAGGTGTCTTACCACCACGTTTTTTTTTTTTTTTTTTTTTTTTTTTTTTTTTTTTTTTTTTTTTTTTTTTTTTAGATATACTCCTATGAGATAAATTTTTGGTTTTGTGTGCACTTTTGTGCCGTGGTCATTCACATAGTGATTTCTACTTATTTTTAATGAGAAAAACAATTTTTCATAAGCAATTAAGAGTTGATTATTTCATATTACTTATTAATAATTAATTTTATGTGTTTCTACTATTAAATTCAACCTAAAATGTCTAATAAGTGCATATGATTGAGATTTCTTTATAAAATTATCATTTTTTTCGAGTATTATTGCATCTTTTACAAAATAAGCAAATCCAAACACTGTTTCTAAAAATACTTATTTTTGAGCAACTTATTTATAAAAATGAATAATAAAATAGGCGATCACAAACACCCACTAAGCATAAATATTTTAATGAACTGGTTTAGCTAATGATATTTTGAACCAACAACTAATATTGTGCCTCAGTCATTCGCATAGTGATGTCTAGTTATTTTGTGCAGGGTTCTTTTAATTAATGACTTGAATGTGATTCATAGCAAATGTGATATCATTGTTAATCAAGATCCATTCCCTCGTAATGATATCCCTTTAGTTGAAAGATCTACACCCCCAATTCCAGATGAGGATCATGTTGATGTTAGTCATGCACAAGAATCTGTGACTTCAACAGAAAAGTGTTCTGAAACTCAAAGCAGAAAAAGAAAGCATCAATCAAGTAGTGAGACACCTGTACTTGATAGATCTAAACCTACAATTATAGATCACGATCATTATGAGTCTGATACTAATGAAGATGTTGATAATAGCCATCCTGTAGAAGAACCCACGGCTACAACACTAAAGTGCTCTTCTCATTCCCTAAATCAAAGCAAAAAACGAAAACGTCGATCAAGCTATGATAACATCTCAAAAGTTGTTGATGTGGGCTTTAAAAGGTTGGAGACACTTGAAGAAGATGTTTCTAAAATGATGAAAATGATGGAGAAAAATAAAGAAGATGATGTTGGTGCTTGCTTTAAAAAGTTGGAGACACTTGAAGAAAATGTTTCTAAAATGACGAAAATGATGGAGAAAAATAGAGAAGATAATGTTAGTGCTTGCTTCAAAAAGTTGGAGACACTTGAAGAAGATGTTTCTAAAATGGCGAAAATGGTGATGGAGAAAAGTAAAGAAGTTGATGTGGGCTTTAAAAGATTGGAGACACTTGAAGAAGATGTTTCTAAAATGACGAGAATGATTATGGAGAAAAATAAAGAAGATAATGTTGGTGCTTGCTTCAAAAAGTTGGAAACACTTGAAGAAGATGTTTCTAAAATGGCGAAAAGTAAAGAAGTTGATGTGGGCTTTAAAAAGTTGGAGACACTTGAAGAAGATGTTTCTAAAATGACGAGAATGATGATGGAGAAAACTAAAGAAGTTGATGTGGGCTATAAAAAGTTGGAGACACTTGAAGAAGATGTTTCTAGAATGACGATAATGATGATGGAGAAAAATAAAGAAGATGTTGTGGGCTTCAAAAAGTTGGAGACTCTTGAAGAGGATGTTTCTAAAATGACGAAAATGATGGAGAAAAATAAAGAAGATGATATTGGTGCTTGCTTTAAAAAGTTGGAGACACTTGAAGAAAATGTTTCTAAATTGACGAGAATGATGATGGACAAAAATAAAGATGATATGGGCGCTTGCATTGAAAAGTTGGACAAAATTGGATGGGTGGCACAAGACCCAATGTACGACACTGCACTTTTGTTGTTTGGTCAAAGTGCCGATTATAGGAAACTTTGGTTGCACTTGAAGCCCGAGAGTTGTGGGAATTGGGTTAAGAATGCTGGATGTATGTTTGGATTATTGGATTGATGAAAAGAAAAGGTATAGTTTATGTTTTGTTTCTGTTTTGTCTAGAAGGTAGGTAAACCAGATTGTTATGTTTTGGGTTAGGAATGCTGTGCAGAACTTTTTTTATATGTGTACATGAAGTACGATGCGTAATGTTAGTTTTTGGCTAGGAAAATTCGGAAGTTATTCGACGGTTCGATTTGTGAATTGGCAATCATGCAATTTACCTCAATTTCACATCAACAGTTCGACTTTTTGTTATACGGGTGAGTTTATAAGCATAGAATACAACATTGTTTTGGATGTTGTTTTGTTTTCTGGTATCACCATGTCATCCTTATTCCTTAGTAACTAGGGAGAATGGTGATGATAAGCTAAAACAGATTCTTAATATTGAAGGACATGCTTGGAAACATAATTGTATTGACTTTATGGGGTAACTGTTTCATTGTTGAAGGTCAAAACACTTTTAATTATGTCCGGCTCTAGTGAATTCCGGGTTCTATCAAAATTTGCTATGGTATACTATTAACAAGAACTCATTAGGGATCAGTGTTTTGAGCTAGCTGTTTGGAGGAATGCTGTTTTACTGATCTCTGTCTGAGGGTTGTGTCACCAGAACAGATTAATGAAAGACTACATCCTAAGTTAATGTTGAAACATGTTTTATACTGAGCATATCAATCGATCGGGTGTTAAAATAGAATTTCATCAAATCTGAGCAAGTGACACAACAATGTTGACAATCAAATCTAGTAAAGTCGATTATCAGATTCATATAGAAATAGTAAAAGTAATAACAAAATTCTTCCATATGTTCTAACTCCAATTTACATAAGGCTCGAAACTGTTGATCAGAGCTCAAGTAGAACCAGCTCGCTATTTATGCTCTAACTCCAACTTTAATAGAAGTTGAGCCCAAGTTGCTTAACAAAAGTTTGGTTCTTTGGAGTCTTGATTAGCTGGGTTTGTTATGTGGCAGGCGTTGTGGGTGTCCAATTGTGGTTTTATATTTGCTTGTCAACAACAATATATTCAAGTGATCAAAAGATACATGATTTGGGGCCTTTTCCTTTTTTAATATATGATCCTGAATTCCTGATGGTTGATACTAACTGACTTATCAAAATTAACACAGAACTTTAGCTTTCTGCTGAAAGTGCTGATTATAGGAAACGTTGGTTGCATTTGAAGCCAGAAAGTTGGCGCGAAATGGGTTAAAAATGCTGGAAGTAAGTCTGGACTATTGGGTTGATTAATAGAAAAGGTATCTTATGTTTTTGTTCCGTCTAGAAGTTGAGCCACTTTGCTATGTTTTTGGATTAGGAAGGATGCTCTTAAAATCTTTTCATGATGTATGATGTGCAATGATCAAACTCGCTTTAATGTCATTTTTTTTCCCTGTTTTATATCGTTGGTATATTATATAGCTTACTTTAGAAGGATGAAAAAACAAAATTATACAACAATCCAGTTCATGAATCAGCAACTATGAGATCAAGACTTGCATGATCCTTATGTAAAGTCTGTTTGGAGGAATGATATAGATCGTCACTCGGACAGCTTAATGAAAGACTATCCGAATTTAAAGGTGAAACATCGGTACATCTAAGAAGCTTTGACTGGATCGCAATTGAACCCAAATGGTTAATGTTTTTTCATGTGAATATCATCAATGGTCCGAGTCTTGACATATATCTGATGATATCCAACCCATTTATATGATCCGCTGGGTCAAGAAAAATGATAGTCAAATCTATTTCATTTGATAGACGAATTCTGATAATGTAATCTGTGAAACTTACAGCAGAGTTCTACCATAAGATAAAAACCAATTTTTTTTTAAAAGGGTTGAAACGGCTTATATGAGCTCAATGTTGAGCTTTTATTAGCTTAACTTGGACTAAAACTTGATATAAGCCTGAGCTTGAGTTGCTTGATAAAATTACGACGCTTTGGAGTCTTAGTTAGGGGTTGTTATAACGGGACAAGCATCGTTGTTTTTTTTTTCCATTTGTTTGTTGACATTTTTAAAGTTTAGAATAAAAATCTGGCTTTATTACTCAAATAAGTTCGACTGGGGAATTCAAATTTAGTTCTATTTCAGACACTAGTGCACGAATAGTTATTTTTTTAATATAGTTATAAAAGCTCATTTGTCTCTTGAGTATGCCCAAGCTCGTCTATTAAACAATCTCAGTAGCTTGGTTCACTTACACCTAGTTGACATCAACTTACACTCCTAGTTGACATCATCGTATCAAATAGCGGTGAAAATTCTCAACACGACACGGTAACTAACAAGTTAGGATTGATGTTAAACAGATTAGTGCGGTCAACGGGCCAGCTCACGTAACCCGTTTTGTAAGCATGCCGGTTCTAGTTGATATTCCCAACCAGTTTTCAACCCGTCGATCACCTTATTTAAAAATGGAATAAAAATATTAACTTTTACAAGCACTAGGGTCATATTGTAGAATTGCATATCTATGGGCCGATGATCTGGTCGTATTCATTTATCAGCCAATACACCTTTTATGAGTGTTCGAGAAGTAGCTTATGTGAGTGATGACGTATAGCCTATATTTGGGCCGCAAGCCCAAATGATAGACATTACTTACACCTAAGTCCATCACGAATGGGCTACCATGACAAATGGTATGGGCCGTGGTATCAACGCTTGGGCTCACGAAGCCCAAAGGCCCAATCTAACTCACCGGATATCCGATAAGGATCATCTATTCAAGGAATAGATATCCTTACCTCGGATAAGCACCATGCGTGCGAAGAGTAAGGAGCAAGAAACACGGTTTCTTAGCCCCTATATATAGAATCATACGATTCTCATTCAAGGTACGATTCACGGAATCCCTAAAACTCTTAAACCAAAACCTAAATTCGATTACTTACTCTCACGCCGGAGTCTAATCGGGGGAGACAATCCCTCGATAAGTCTAACGGTGTTATTCTCTTTTCTTAGTACGCAGGTAACAAAGTGCTAAGGATCCAATTGATATAAGAGCAAAGCCCAACGACCAGGTACGCCCAACTTTTGTATCAACAAGTGGCGCCATCCGTGGGACCCTACAACGAACTAGAATGACGAAACACAAGAATTCGGGCCAGCGGACTCCGCAGTCAGAAAAACGTGATCATCAGAAGAAGAATCGACAAGATTCGACCTCTAAGCAGGTTGCTGGGACAACCAGCGCACCTGATCACCAGGAGGCGGGAACAACCCAGCCTATTCCAACAATGGAACTACCTTTAATCTCGTCAGTGGTCCCAAGCGCTGAGGAACTCCAGCGCACCCTCTTCACCACTCCTCATCAGGCTGCACCCGTAGTGAACAACACTGTGCCGCCAGGCGCGCCTGAACGAAACCGGGCGCCCCATACTGAGGCAGAGATCCTTACAACGACTGAGGACGTACCCGATTTAACTTTGGGAAATTTCGTGTCCCAAAACTATGAAACCCTAACTGCCCTCATGCAGGAAGAAGCGGCAAGAAGAGCCGGTACGGATCTGCAAACCCGACTTAATTTCGGGCCAGAACGTGAACTAACACCACCATGTCACCCACGAGGAAGACGTACAGAACGTACCAATGTCCATGACAGGTTGGGTACGGTGTCTGGCTCACAAAATTCTGGAGACAGCGGTAGGCGCACCAATGTTCATTCCAGACTTGGCAGTCGGGGAATACACGACCGATTAGGTCCTCAGCATTCGCCGAGTCAAGGATCCTCCAATCCCAGAAGTAGGCGGATCCAAGACAGGTTGGGGAGAAGAAGATCCCCAAGCAGAGATCCCTCAGGCTCCTCTTCTGAAAGGAGCAGGCGCAAACGCCGACGGAGAGATTATCCTTCCTCCAGCGATTCCTCGGACAACGAGGATAAAGAAACAGGTCACTGGAAATCAAAAGGACGACGTCGCGAGGAAGAGAACGAGGATATGTCTCTCCCATGGCGACGCCATAAAATTGATGCGTTCACACGTCGCATAAGTGATTACTCAGACGACAGGCGCAGACGCATGCCCGCTAATGTGAAGACATATGATGGAACAGGTGACCCTGACGACCATCTCAAAATTTTCGAGTCAGCCGCAACTATCGAAAATTGGCCACAGCCTGTGTGGTGTCATATGTTTAATTCCACATTAGTAGGGAACGCGCGCACATGGTTTAGCAAACTCCCACGTAGGAGTATAGGCGGCTTTGAGGAATTGCGAAAAGCATTCCGCCACAACTTCACCCAGCGAAAGAAGTGCGCCAAAAATCCTGTGGAATTGGCAAGGGTGAAGCAAGGCCAAGGAGAATCAACCAGCGCCTTCATGGAGCGCTTCAAGGATGAGTGCATACAGGTCAAAGCATGTCCCGAAATACTAAAAATTTCGGGGTTCATGAATGGAATTAATAATCCAGAACTCATCCGAAAGCTCAATGATAGAGTTCCACAGTCTTTCGGTGAACTCACAAAACGCACCAGATCCTTTATACAAGGAGAAGCAGCTGCTGCGGATAGCAAGAAAGGATATTCAAACTATAGACAACAAGAACAGCCGCGGAGACAATCCAATGATCAAAACAATAACCGCGGCAGGAACTACCGCAGTGGAAGAGACAACGACAAATATACTCCTCTCACTAAAACTCCAAGGGAGATATTTGCAACAGAAGGTGCGAACTTCCCAAGACCACCACCAATTAAAACGGCAGAAGAAAAACGCCAAGGTAGTGGATACTGCGAGTACCACGGCCAAAAGGGCCATACAACTAACGAGTGTGTCCAACTGAAACAACTAATCGAAAAATTAGTGAGAGAAGGAAGGATGGACCATCTCGTAAAAAACATCAAGGAAGGAAAAGATAGACAGAGAAATGGAGGCAAGAAAGAACCCCCAAAGGAAAAGGCTGATACTATATACATGATACAATCATGGCAGCGCAAAATAAAGCAAAAAGTCAGCCAAAAATTCTCTCCAGAAAAAGAGATATCCTTCCCTACAATCGCTGCGGACAACGCAGTCGTGGAACCTCTGACCATTGAAATACATGCAGGAGGACACGACATCCACCGCATGTATATTGATGGAGGAGCATCCGCAGACATCATGTATGATCACTGCTTCAAAAGGCTGCGACCTGAAATCCAAAGTCAGTTGATACCAGCTACAATGTCACTAACAGGATTTACAGGAGAAAAGATCTGGCCCATGGGGCAGTTACGCTTATTGGTGGTCGTAGGAGATGAGCAACACTCAACCGCGGCATGGATAAATTTTATGGTAATCAAGTCTCCCTCACCATACAATGGCATAATTGGAAGACCAGGAATATCATCCATGCGCGCAGTACCATCCACAGCACACGGAATGCTTAAATTCCCAGTTGAAGGAGGAGTGGTTACTCTCTATAACACAACGGTACCACCAAGAGAATGTATCGCAGTGACAACTGAAGCAGATACTATTCCAGAACAGCGCACGGAAAAATCGCCAAATTTAAAGGTCGCTATTCATCCAGACTATCCGGAACAACAAGTTTCGATTGGAGGATCTTTATCTGACAAAGGTAAAGCAGCCGTATGCGCACTCTTGCAAAAGAACCTAGACATCTTTGCATGGGAACCAAAGCATATGACAGGAGTGCCTCGTTCTATCACAGAGCACAAACTACAAATCCGACAAGGATACCCTCCAATACGACAAAAGAAGCGCGGTCAGGCTCCAGATCGTGCAAAAGCTATTTTGGAAGAAGTACGCAAGTTAGTAGATGCGGGCATCATGCGCGAAGTGTACTATCACGACTGGCTCTCTAACCCAGTCATGGTAAAGAAGAGCGATGGTAGCTGGAGGATGTGCGTGGACTTCACGGACCTCAATAAAGCATGCCCGCAAGACTGCTATCCATTGCCAGAAATTGATTGGAAGGTTGAATCCTTATGTGGATACCCCTTCAAGTGCTTCCTAGACGCATATAAAGGGTACCACCAAATCCAAATGGCAGTGGAGGATGAAGAAAAAACAGCTTTCCACACCAGTCAAGGGGTATACTGCTACACAAAAATGCCTTTTGGCTTAAAGAACGCAGGCGCGACATACCAACGGCTGGTGGACACAGCTTTCGAAAAACAAGTAGGCCGTAACTTAGAAGTCTACGTGGACGACCTCGTTATAAAAAGCCATACAGAGGATGAGTTAGTGCGCGACATCGAGGAAACATCCCGAACGTTGGGGCGGATAAACATGAAACTGAACCCAAAAAAGTGCACCTTTGGCGCAACTGAAGGCATGTTCCTCGGATACTTAATAGAACCCGATGGAATCAAACCATGCCCAGAGAAGACAAAGGCTGTTATTGACCTCCCCTCCCCGCGCACACTCAAAGAAGTCCAATCACTGAATGGAAAGCTGGCAGGGCTGAATCGCTTCTTATCTAAGTCAGCAGACAAGTCCCTTCCTCTCTTTAAAACACTCACGAAGTGTACAAAAAAGGGAGACTTTCGTTGGACCAATGAAGCCGAGGAAGCTTTCCAACAACTCAAACATCATCTGGCATCTCTTCCCAAACTAGTCGCACCGCGACAAGGGGAAGAACTAATCATGTACTTATCAGCAACCCACGGAGCAGTTAGCGCAGTACTATTGACAGATAGAGACTCCGTCCAGACACCCATATACTTCGTAAGCAAAGCCTTAAAGAAAACAGAGGTCAACTACAGCGCCATGGAAAAACTGGTCTTGGCTTTAGTGTTCGCCGCCAAGAGACTGCGCAGATACTTCCAAGCGCATCCAATTGCGGTAATCACTGATCAGCCAATTAAACAAGTTATCTCTAAACCAGATGCATCGGGACGCTTACAAAAATGGAGTGTAATGCTCAGTGAGTACAACATCTCATACAGGCCGCGCACTGCTATCAAAGGGCAAGTTTTAGCTGATTTTATCGTGGAGAAGCCAGAGGGCGACAGCCCAACATCTGCAGCAAAAGCGGATCTACAGGAACCATGGACACTGTTCACTGATGGATCCTCATGCGCAGATGGATCAGGCGCAGGACTCATTCTTACAAACCCAGAAGGTATGGAATTCACCTATGCGCTACGCTTCGAGTTCACAGCCACAAACAATGAGGCAGAATATGAAGCCCTACTGGCCGGACTACGCATCGCAATTCAAATGGGTGTACGCAACCTAGAGGCAAATGTAGATGCTCGGCTAGTCGCTAACCACGTGTTAGGAGAATACGAGGCCAAGGATGACCATATGATCCAATACCTGGAAAAGACAAAGTCTCTGATCAAAAACTTCGATAGGTTCACAATAAAACAAGTACCTAGAGGGGAAAACAGAAAGGCGGACGCACTCAGCAAGATCGCATCTACAAGCTTCGCACACCTTTCAAAACAGGTATTGGTGGAAACCTTAAAGAACAAGTCAATCCTTGATATGGAGATATCAACGGTGATAGAAGAACAAGATCCTACGTGGATGACACCTATCATCGAATTTATCAGCAAGGGAACTCTACCCCAAGATAATAAAGACGCTCGAAGAATACGGCGCACGGCGCAACGATTCGAATTCCGCGACAACGTACTCTATCGGCGATCTTTCTTACAACCATGGCTCAGATGTGTTGGACCCCTTCAAGCAGACTATGTACTCCGCGAACTTCACGCTGGATCATGTAGTATGCACTCAGGACCGCGATCCGTGGTGGCAAGCGCTTTAAGGGCAGGATACTATTGGCCAACAATGCACCGCGACGCACGCGACCTAATAAGAAAGTGCAGCAACTGCCAAGTACATAGACCTATTCCGCGCCGACCACAGCACGAGCTAACACCAATTACCTCACCATGGCCATTTTACAAATGGGGTATCGACATCGCAGGACCTTTTCCCGTCGCAGCGGGAGGAGTAAAATTCCTCATCGCAGCCATAGATTATTTTACAAAGTGGATTGAAGCAAAAGCTGTGGTGAACATTACGGGAAACCAAGTAAAACGCTTTGTCTGGGACAATATTGTCTGTCGCTTCGGCCTACCAGGCGAGATCGTATCAGACAACGGAAAACAATTCTGTGATAACCCATTCAAAGATTGGTGCACACAATTAAACATCACACAACACTTTGCTTCAGTCAAACACCCACAAACCAATGGCCTGGTTGAGCGCGCTAATCGCAGTCTAGGCGAAGGCATAAAAGCGCGCCTTGACAGACATAAAGGAAGATGGGTAGATGAACTCTCGCATGTCTTGTGGGCGCATCGCACAACAATCAAAACCAGTACTGGCGACACGCCATTTTCCTTAGTCTATGGAACAGAAGCCGTCATACCAGCTGAGATAGGAATGCCTACTATACGCACAGCAGAAGTCAACGTCATGACAAATGACGAGGAACGGCGCATAGACTTAGATATACTGGAGGAGAGACGCGAACGCGCAGCCATACGAGAAGCAAAGGCCAAGGCAAAAATGAAGAAGTATTATGATGCAAAAGTCAAGAACACTTCATTTCGACCAGGGGACTTTGTTTATCGCGCCAATGACGCAAGCCACGCAGAAGACACAGGCAAACTTGGACCCAAATGGGAAGGACCTTACGAGGTCACAGACGCGCTCGGCAACGGCGCATACAGGTTGCGCGATATGGAAGGTCACGACCTAGCGCGCACTTGGAACATCTGTAATCTCAAAAGATGTTACTTTTAGGCTACGGCCCTTACACAAACACACTCACACCCTACGCGGTGCCCAATAAGTGTTTGTCTTTCTTTTCTTTCTTAGGAATTATGTTTTCCATTTTTTCAATAAACTTGCAAGTATTAATAAAATGTTATGGTTTCTAGCTAACTCCATAGCGCACTTTTACTTTATTGCATATATGTCAATATTGTCTATTGTATATTTTTTGCCTACATGGCGTGCATGCACCACTTAAAGACCCACGAAGGCATAGAGGATGAGTTAACCTACTAATTTACTCGTTGAATAAGAGGGTTGCAAACCCATCAACATTGGATCACGTATCCTTGCTAAGCGCCTTACTCTTGAGACGTCAAAGTAAGTTTCACATGCGCACCCCACGACGGATGCGCGTATACCAAGTACACTGTACGAGCTTAGCAATATAACGAGCCAAGACACTTGGTCAAAAATAAAACTTAGCAAACAATGCAAGTATACTTAAGTTACGCACTTAAAAAAACTTAGTCAAAAATAAAACTTAGCAAACAATGCAAGTATATTTAAGTCACGCACTTAAAAAACTTAGTCAAAAATAAAACTTAGCAAACAATGCAAGTGTATTTAAGTTACGAGCTCATAACAAAATGTATTTTATTCCATATTTATTAAATTACAAGGACAAAATACATAAGCTCACAAACAACCTATATGCTATGGCGGTGATCATGGCTCTCTTCTGGAGCGGCGGAACTTCCCTCCTTCAACTTACTCAAGGTTATGGCATCCTGCATCGATACGGTTGGAACACTTACAGCCACATCATCTGATCTAGGAAGGTGTGCAGCGCCAATACCGCACATCACGGCCTTGCCCTTGATACCCTTTTTCACCGCAGCCCTCTGCGCATGTTGCTCCAGCACCTCCTTCAAGGGGACTTCCTTCTCCAGAGCAAAAGGCTTGAGGATATCACGGGGCCGCGCAAAAACTGGGACTTGAAGCTGCGATATATCAGGTTTTAGATAATAGTCTAACTCCTCTTCCGCATTCTTCTCAAGATGGCGCTGCAAAGTTAAGCCGGCCATCAGCACAGCTATAGGGTCATCTTGGTCGCGCTCCAATTTCCCTATATGCGGCAGCTCAAGAACCTTCAGCCCCGCCATCGCCTCCACCAGCTCATCGTACGCCGTTGAGCTATAACCAGGAATCTCCGCCAAGTCCTTCTCCAACAGCTTGGCCTCACGGAGCTCCTCCATCGCCTGCGAACGGCCACGCGCTATCGCGCAGTGGACAACCTTCCCAAAGGCCTCCACCACCTCCGCAGACTCTAAAGTACTTAGAGCTGCCAGACGAAGCCCATGGCTGATCAACCACCTGCATTCACAAAGTGGTAACAAGATAAGATAAAATGGAGTGAAGAAAACAATTCTAAAAGATAAGGGTGTAAAAATACCTGCGCTCAGCAATCACAGTCATGAGATGAGGATACAGCTCCTCGTCGTACTCAATGCTAAGGGCGCGCAGCTTCTCCTCATACGCCACAAGCGTCTTCTCCATATTTTCCTTGAATTCTTGAAGCATAGCATAATGCTCAGATCTTTTCTCCTCAAGGAACGACACAGACCACGATGCCCTGGCCTTCATCTGCTCGAGACACGACCTCGCATGTAGCAGATCAGCCAAGATGCTCATCTTGTCCTGAGCCATCTTCTCCCCATACGCCCTTGACTCCCCAAGCTCAGCCTGCACGCCCGCCAATTGCGCGCGCAGCTCCTCCAACTCCTCTTCCTTCTGGGCCAGAGCACGACTCTCCCCAACGCGCTTTCCCTTCAGCTGCGCCACCAGCTCAGCCTGACGGGCAGTAGTCGCAGCCAACTCATCAAGAAGTTGCTGCGCCTCACCACCACCTGCTGCCAAGGTATCCTCTCCCTTGTTTTCATTCTGCGGAGAGGATACTTCATCATCCTTCGCGTCGTCATCCCTACGGAACAAAGACAGTCAACAAAAAAATTACAACAAGTAAACAAAAAAAAAAAAGGAGAGAGAGGAAGTGCACACTTACAGAAACGGAGAAGCATCAGCCTTCAACCGTGCGCCGGAGGTCGAAGTTTCCTCCGCGTTCGACTCTGCGTCTTTGATGACGTGTCGACGCCTCTTGCTGGTGCCACTGGTTCCAGCACCTCCCTTGCGCTTTAAGTTCTGCGCAACCTCTTCCCTCAGCACCTCTTCAGGTTTCAGGATCCGAATACTGTCAGATGACCCTGAGCGTGCCTCTTCGTGCGCCACCTCCACTTCAGGCACCACAGTAGGCGCCACCACTACCTCTGGCGCCATACTCTGGACGGGCGTCACCACAAGTGGTGGCGTGTCCTCAGGGACTGTCGCGGGTAAAACAGTCAAACGCCCCGCGGTTGCTTCCAGCAAAGGCAGCTCCCCTTCCCTCAGAGGACGCACCCCTATGGTCACCTGCTTTGGCTTATCAAGCTTCACCACTGCGAATAAGTCCATCTCTGCACATATAAAAATGAAGCAAGAAAACAACGAAAGATTAGTTGGTAAATGCGCGAAGAAAAAGGATGAAAAACTTACAAACAATTACAAAGGATGAACACCCACCCCGGCCATCCTCACTCAGGAAAGTGGGAACCTCATCCGCTGCGCCAAAATACGCGCGGCTCAATCCTACATGCACCAAAAACTCCTCCGGATAGGGGTTAATGGCCAATCGATTGGCATTTAACGTCTGCGCGTCAGCAATACTATAGGAACCGGGTGCGGGATGCCCATCCCTTGGTAGAGACGCTTGAGTATAAAACTCAAAATTGGAAGGAAAGACCACGTCGTCTACCCAAAAGAAAAATTCCCTCCAATTCTTGAGGGCGTCAACTTTCTCCGTATAACATTGAAACGCCCGTGGGCGCTTCGCAAAGGACACCCAACCGTTCGACCATGTTGAGTGGTAAAAAGAGCGGAATAAATCTACAGTTGGTTCTATCGCTAGTAAATGGCAGTTTACCTCAAAATTCGACACCTTCGCCGCACCTATACAGTGCAGCTGAGAGATGTGGAGGCGGTAGTGATTGAGCAAATCGCTCAGAAATATAGATATAGGTACGCGGTAGTTAGCGTACTCGAAGAATTTCGTGTATAACCCTATCTTCCCTTCGGGGAAGTCGGCTATACACGCATCGACATCTGGCGCCTCTGGATGCACATCCAAAGGCACAAAATAGTCGGAAGAAAAATGCATCACATCCTCAACAGACAACGCAGAGCGAAACTCCTCTAATTGAGCGACCATGTTCATCTTAAAACTAAGTGTACGCACACAAAGATTACCTACAGAAGCTCAAAGGTTTTCTAGCAAAAACGCTCTCAAAATGAAGAAGATGAATAGTGGTTGTGTGTGTATTTTACTGTGTGGTGAAAATAAAGGGGGGCGGCATTCTTATATAGGGTGGTAAAAACCCTAATTCACGCCCACGTGGATCCCACTCACAGTAAACGTGTGGCTAGAAGATCAAAAGGTACAACACTTTTTCCCGAATCCCAAGTGATACGTGGACACCATCCCCATTTACCGAGGTAACTATTTTGAACCTGTTAGGTGCATTGCACCTCCAAAAAGGCGGTAACAATTTGTTCATTATCCCGCCACGCTTACCGCTGCTTACATTGAGTCTAGTACCCGCGGCTACGTGCCGCGCATACTAGACTGGGGGGACATGATGACGTATAGCCTATATTTGGGCCGCAAGCCCAAATGATAGACATTACTTACACCTAAGTCCATCACGAATGGGCTACCATGACAAATGGTATGGGCCGTGGTATCAACGCTTGGGCTCACGAAGCCCAAAGGCCCAATCTAACTCACCGGATATCCGATAAGGATCATCTATTCAAGGAATAGATATCCTTACCTCGGATAAGCACCATGCGTGCGAAGAGTAAGGAGCAAGAAACACGGTTTCTTAGCCCCTATATATAGAATCATACGATTCTCATTCAAGGTACGATTCACGGAATCCCTAAAACTCTTAAACCAAAACCTAAATTCGATTACTTACTCTCACGCCGGAGTCTAATCGGGGGAGACAATCCCTCGATAAGTCTAACGGTGTTATTCTCTTTTCTTAGTACGCAGGTAACAAAGTGCTAAGGATCCAATTGATATAAGAGCAAAGCCCAACGACCAGGTACGCCCAACTTTTGTATCAACAGTGAGCTTATAAGAATTTGAACTTTAAAATAAGCGTGATCACATAATGAGTTTTGTTTATCACAAAAGTATTAAAAGCTTCTATGAAAACGATAAACTTCATAAGCTCAAATTAATGAAAATGATCTTTTCTAAATAAGCAGAGTTTGTCAAATTACTCAAAAGTATTAGGTATATTACACACAAAAACTTACAAATGAACTCATTTTTCATGTCATTTTACAATAATAGAATTCAACTATAACTAATTGACAAACACCTTTGTGAAAAATGAAAACGTATATAAATTTAGGGTTTGCTATTTGTAACTCTAATGACTATGTTTAAAAGTTAAAAACGTTTATTAACAGTGACACATTTAGTTGGTTGAGAACAATTTTCAAGGTGAGTCAAATTTCTTTAAACATACCTCTAAGGCTAGTGGTAATAAGGAGTCAGCCTACCCAGTAAGGCAACCCAATTCCCCTCATTTTCACTGTCACGTCAGATTTCTCTCTCCAACGACCTGCATGCGATTGGGTGTCCCAATAAGGGCGACCAAGTTCAATTTTTTATTCTTTTTATTTTTATTTTTATTTTATTTTTTTACATTTTAAACAACAAATTTATAAAAATAAAAACATTCAAATTTAAACATTGCATATATTTCTTGGAATTAAAAACATTACAGAAACATCACATAAACATAAACTTCATTTGTAATCCGAGTGATCCCAGGTTTGAGAGTTGTCGGAGCGGTAACCGTCGTCGTAAGGATCAAAGCTCGCAAATCGTTCCAGCCCCCATCTTCTTCATAACTGTCACAACTCGTAAATTCTGGTCTTTTCCCGAACTTTCACATTTACTATTCATCGGTTACTATTCATCGATCACTATTCATCATTTTACTATTCATCATTTTTGAGGTCAGTTTGATATTCTGAGAAGCGTTTTAAAATTTTACTATTCATAAAACACTATTCACCTCCGGAGAAAATTTGTCATTTATGCGTGAGTTGCGTCATTTCTGTAAACATACGATTATCTACCTAATAAACGTTACCTTATGAGCTATTATTTTGAATAATTGATCCGACAATCCCAACTATGGTCCCAACATATTTTTATACTCATAATTATAATATAAAAATTATATTATTAATTTACCTGGTGTTTTGAAACCGATTACTATATTTCACGATTAGAGCTTATTACTTCGTCGGTTTGCGATATTTCAACCCAATAATTATTTTAACACCCGATTCTCATCAGGAATAATATTTTACAACTTTTACAACTTCATCGTATTTTATTTCACCTCGTTAACATTTATTTTTAGTTAACTCGGTACCCGATAACCCCTAAACACTAAATATCTAACCAATACTTACCTAGACACACTCATTTAATGAGCCACCAACATTAACCCTTGTTTCCCTCCTTTTGCCCCCCCCCCCCCCCCCCCTTGGACCAAGACCAAAGACCCCATTAATTGTTTTTTTGACCAAGACTACATCTAGCTATATATATATACTCCTTCCTTTCACACATTTTCTTTCATTAACACCTCAAAAAAATACTAGCAAATTTTCTCTCTTCCTCTCCTTTGTGTATGAATCGACCAAGAAAGGAGAACACCAAGAAAACCATGGATTTTTGAAGATCAAGTCACAATCAAGCTCTATTTTCCATCCTAGTTAGGGTTTTGTGATAAAACTCTAGTTTTCTTTACATCATCTTCAAAACTCATCCAATCATCAAGTAAGCTTCAAGATCACTTGTTGATCTTTCCATACTTTCATTTTTCTAGTTTCATGTTGTTTATTCAAGATCTATATGCATATGTTAGTTTATACCACTCTATTTATACTTTTTATAACTTATGAACCCTAGATACTTAATATAAGTAGATCCATAAGTTTTATTAACATCCTCATGAGATCCACCAAGGTTGGTGATGTTTAGGAACCCATGACACCCTAAGAAGGTGTATGGTAAGATTAGACTAGATTTGTGGTGATTGAAAGTGGTTTGATTGAAGATGGAACTAGATTTAAACCTTGAAAATGGTTTTTGAACAAGTAAAAATACATGCTGTTCCATTTTGGTTTACCCAGAAAATTACGAATTTACACAGTAACCTTTGACAATTTTTCTAGAAAATACTTTCAAAAACGAAACTTTAGGCGAAAGAACGGATTAAAACGAGTTAATAACGAAGGAGATACGCCAAAAACGGGTTTAACGACGAAAACTATATTTTCTGAAAACTGCATGCTGTTTGGCATTTTTAGACGGACAAATAGAGGCGTTAAACGTAACCTAGAGGAGCCGAGCTATTGAAAATATATTAGTATATACTAAAACGAATCCGTGGATATAAAGAACGAGTAAAACGAGCTTAAAACGACCAAGATATACACTTTTGAAACTAGGCGAACTATATATATATTTGACAACATCTAATAGCAAATATTCTCTTAAGTTATGGAAACACTATAATTCAACGCCAACACTTATTTTCAAACTACGAGTGGTATAGGCTTCATGTGCATGTACATTCATTACATCCTTTCATAATCTAAGTAGATCGTATCATTCGTTCATATTAGGTCGCGGTTAGAGATCGAACCTCATTTCTGTGTATCCACTTTTGTCATCGTAGCTATTCGTACCAGGTGAGTCATAGCCCCTACTCTTTTAATTGTTTTGTCAACTTTTGGGGGAGAATACATGCTCGTTTTTAAATGAACTATTATTTGACTCTTTGAACTTGTCTTGACCTTTTGAACTTGACTTGACTTTTGAAATTGAGTTAAACTTTTGAACTTAATGCACCGTACGTGCTATAACCTAAAGTCTCCCATGTACGGAGCAATGCAAAGTCTCCCCTGTCTACGGAGCAGCATTATAAAGCCTCCCTTGTTCGGAGCAACCTAAAGTCTCCCATGTACGGAGCAGTGCAAAGTCTCCCCTGTCGACGGAGCAACACTATGAAGTCTCCCTTGTTCGGAGCAACGTTATAAAGTCTCTCATGTTCAGAGCATCCTAATAAATCTCGCCATGGTGGAGTGACTAATAATTCTTCACCAAGTCGGTGGAGTGACTAATAATTCTTTGCCTAGGTGGCGGAGTGACTTGAAGTCTCCCATGTTCGGAGCAACATTATAAAGTCTCCCTTGTTCGGAGCGGCCTTGACTTATTATTGACCACGGGTGCTTGACTACTAGACCTAAACTATTTTAGCAGTGGGTTGTGAACACACAGGTTACAAGTCTCTTATGGCGGGACTTGTAACTGAGTGGATTTACGATGCCTTTGCTGTGTGATCATTTTCTATAAACTTTATTTGTTAAACAACTCTATGAACTCACCAACCTCGTGTTGACACTTTAGCATGTATTTTCAGGTTTTAACTTATGGCACGCTACAGGAGGTTTTGGCAGGGCATGGCATGGTCATAGAAGACTCTGATTATTTATATGGGGACCGTTTTAAACTATTTTAAGGGCCTACTTCCGCACTACTTTTAACGATGTAAATTTAACATTTTTGATTAAACGATTTTATTCTAAATGATTAAAGTGAAAACCATTTTTGAACTTGTGTTGTAACACCAATTGAGTTACACCCCAGCTACACGTATGCTTCCGCTGGACCCGATCTTGGGGGTGTGAGAGATTGGTATCAGAGCTTTGGCTATAGCGAACTAAGTGTTTTTAAAACCTAGACTATAGCTACTTTTACGAAAAACTTAACCCTATGACCGTCACGTGCCTGCCTGCCAAGCTGAAGCCTCATTGTGGTTTGTTGCTGACTTAGATGATGAGATTTGTGTCTCGTTATCTGGTATATTATACTCATTTATTCTAGTTGATTTCTATCATTGTCTTTCATATAAGCATGTTCACGTATCATATATGTCACCCTGTTATGTTTTTCCTTGCATAGTTTCATCATTTGACCTCGAGTTTGGTCACCTGCCTTAGTCTTTCTGAACGTCTTGGTATTTGTGAAGGACATAGTATTAGTATAACTGAGCTGGGTATTTCAAAATTCATGGAACCTCGGTGGAATATAGACTAGTCACCTATATTCAACCCGGGATAGTGGGACATAGGCTGACTACCTATATCCGACTCAGAAATGAATTTTGCAACACTGAGAATGGTTATAATAAAATTTTGTCTGGATTGAATCCTCTACTCAATTTCCGAATGTTTCATTCATGTGTGTGTAAACCCTCGTTGTCAGAACGCTTATACTTTTCCTCACCTTGTGAACTGCCGCCTAGAAACACGTCAACTGGTCATTTCGTCTCATGAATCTTCACCTTTATAACACTTCGGAGACCTACGTTAACTGAACTTCGGGACGAAGTTCCCTTATGGGGTAGAGACTGTCACAACTCGTAAATTCTGGTCTTTTCCCGAACTTTCACATTTACTATTCATCGGTTACTATTCATCGATCACTATTCATCATTTTACTATTCATCATTTTTGAGGTCAGTTTGATATTCTGAGAAGCGTTTTAAAATTTTACTATTCATAAAACACTATTCACCTCCGGAGAAAATTTGTCATTTATGCGTGAGTTGCGTCATTTCTGTAAACATACGATTATCTACCTAATAAACGTTACCTTATGAGCTATTATTTTGAATAATTGATCCGACAATCCCAACTATGGTCCCAACACATTTTTATACTCATAATTATAATATAAAAATTATATTATTAATTTACCTGGTGTTTTGAAACCGATTACTATATTTCACGATTAGAGCTTATTACTTCGTCGGTTTGCGATATTTCAACCCAATAATTATTTTAACACCCGATTCTCATCAGGAATAATATTTTACAACTTTTACAACTTCATCGTATTTTATTTCACCTCGTTAACATTTATTTTTAGTTAACTCGGTACCCGATAACCCCTAAACACTAAATATCTAACCAATACTTACCTAGACACACTCATTTAATGAGCCACCAACATTAACCCTTGTTTCCCTCCTTTTGCCCCCCCCCCCCCCCCCTTGGACCAAGACCAAAGACCCCATTAATTGTTTTTTTGACCAAGACTACATCTAGCTATATATATATACTCCTTCCTTTCACACATTTTCTTTCATTAACACCTCAAAAAAATACTAGCAAATTTTCTCTCTTCCTCTCCTTTGTGTATGAATCGACCAAGAAAGGAGAACACCAAGAAAACCATGGATTTTTGAAGATCAAGTCACAATCAAGCTCTATTTTCCATCCTAGTTAGGGTTTTGTGATAAAACTCTAGTTTTCTTTACATCATCTTCAAAACTCATCCAATCATCAAGTAAGCTTCAAGATCACTTGTTGATCTTTCCATACTTTCATTTTTCTAGTTTCATGTTGTTTATTCAAGATCTATATGCATATGTTAGTTTATACCACTCTATTTATACTTTTTATAACTTATGAACCCTAGATACTTAATATAAGTAGATCCATAAGTTTTATTAACATCCTCATGAGATCCACCAAGGTTGGTGATGTTTAGGAACCCATGACACCCTAAGAAGGTGTATGGTAAGATTAGACTAGATTTGTGGTGATTGAAAGTGGTTTGATTGAAGATGGAACTAGATTTAAACCTTGAAAATGGTTTTTGAACAAGTAAAAATACATGCTGTTCCATTTTGGTTTACCCAGAAAATTACGAATTTACACAGTAACCTTTGACAATTTTTCTAGAAAATACTTTCAAAAACGAAACTTTAGGCGAAAGAACGGATTAAAACGAGTTAATAACGAAGGAGATACGCCAAAAACGGGTTTAACGACGAAAACTATATTTTCTGAAAACTGCATGCTGTTTGGCATTTTTAGACGGACAAATAGAGGCGTTAAACGTAACCTAGAGGAGCCGAGCTATTGAAAATATATTAGTATATACTAAAACGAATCCGTGGATATAAAGAACGAGTAAAACGAGCTTAAAACGACCAAGATATACACTTTTGAAACTAGGCGAACTATATATATATTTGACAACATCTAATAGCAAATATTCTCTTAAGTTATGGAAACACTATAATTCAACGCCAACACTTATTTTCAAACTACGAGTGGTATAGGCTTCATGTGCATGTACATTCATTACATCCTTTCATAATCTAAGTAGATCGTATCATTCGTTCATATTAGGTCGCGGTTAGAGATCGAACCTCATTTCTGTGTATCCACTTTTGTCATCGTAGCTATTCGTACCAGGTGAGTCATAGCCCCTACTCTTTTAATTGTTTTGTCAACTTTTGGGGGAGAATACATGCTCGTTTTTAAATGAACTATTATTTGACTCTTTGAACTTGTCTTGACCTTTTGAACTTGACTTGACTTTTGAAATTGAGTTAAACTTTTGAACTTAATGCACCGTACGTGCTATAACCTAAAGTCTCCCATGTACGGAGCAATGCAAAGTCTCCCCTGTCTACGGAGCAGCATTATAAAGCCTCCCTTGTTCGGAGCAACCTAAAGTCTCCCATGTACGGAGCAGTGCAAAGTCTCCCCTGTCGACGGAGCAACACTATGAAGTCTCCCTTGTTCGGAGCAACGTTATAAAGTCTCTCATGTTCAGAGCATCCTAATAAATCTCGCCATGGTGGAGTGACTAATAATTCTTCACCAAGTCGGTGGAGTGACTAATAATTCTTTGCCTAGGTGGCGGAGTGACTTGAAGTCTCCCATGTTCGGAGCAACATTATAAAGTCTCCCTTGTTCGGAGCGGCCTTGACTTATTATTGACCACGGGTGCTTGACTACTAGACCTAAACTATTTTAGCAGTGGGTTGTGAACACACAGGTTACAAGTCTCTTATGGCGGGACTTGTAACTGAGTGGATTTACGATGCCTTTGCTGTGTGATCATTTTCTATAAACTTTATTTGTTAAACAACTCTATGAACTCACCAACCTCGTGTTGACACTTTAGCATGTATTTTCAGGTTTTAACTTATGGCACGCTACAGGAGGTTTTGGCAGGGCATGGCATGGTCATAGAAGACTCTGATTATTTATATGGGGACCGTTTTAAACTATTTTAAAGGCCTACTTCCGCACTACTTTTAACGATGTAAATTTAACATTTTTGATTAAACGATTTTATTCTAAATGATTAAAGTGAAAACCATTTTTGAACTTGTGTTGTAACACCAATTGAGTTACACCCCAGCTACACGTATGCTTCCGCTGGACCCGATCTTGGGGGTGTGACAATAACTTAGCTGAAACTGATCCAAATGAGGCAGTTGTTGTTGTTGCTCAACAACTCTTGGTGCATCAGATGAAGTTGATGCACCTTGCACTCTTGATGCATCACCAGCTGCCACATTTTTCTCAAAACTCCAACGGATCTTGTTGGAGATTTGGTCTTGTATCTGATTCACACAAGACCACAACGTCTCAGTAATTGCAGCGTCTTTATGAAACTCATCGTAAAGAAACTGATCGATCACAGCTTTACGTTCTTCCGATATGTCTTTGCACTCAACGTATTTTTGTCTCAAACATTGTTTGGGTGCCTTTGCGAGCTCAAACTTCTTAATCACTTCGACAATAGCCTCTTGTCGTCTTTGTCAGCTTGTTTTTGGATATACGTTTGAAGTTGTTTGACGGTATGAGGAAGTTTGCAAGCCATTTTGAATAGAGAGAATTGGGAGATTTTGTGGATTGAAGTATGTAATATGTTGTGTTAATATGTGGTATTTATAGTGTGTTAAAAGATTTTTTTTCCCATTTGAATGCAACGGCTAGTTTTTTTTTAATCGTTTGTTAACAGTTACAATTTAAATACACAAACAAATAACTCGATCGCCCAAGCGACCAAGTTGGGGAAACAAGGACTGACGATCAAATACCCACAACAACAAGATCTAGTATTAATCGATCATCCAAGTCGATCTCGATCGATTACTGGGGCAGCCTCACCCCAACTAACTTCACCATCGCCACATAAGCGTCATATCAACTTTCTCTTTTTATAATCAATTTCACCACCAACTTAGGTGTTATTTGATTTTCAGAGTTTTTATATCTTCATCTGCAAGAAGAAAAGACACATCTAAAGTCTTTATCTGTAAGAAAAAATACAATTTATTTTTTGTGTCTTTGAAAGAAAGGAATGAAAGAGAAATAGATAAGGTTTGTATTGAAAAAATGAGAAGAAATGAAAGTTTTGTTTAGAGGCCGTTTAGTTGGTGAAAAATTTCTCACTTTTTCCATCTCTAAATTCTTTGAGAATGAGATGGTTTTTCTTCTCTAGAGAAGAGTTGAGAATTTTGAAAAAGTGTTTAGTTGAAGTTATATTTTTCTTTTTTAAAAATGATAAGAAGATGATCTCAAATTGTGACGGTGGCGGTGGAAGATGACACGAGATTAAGGGTAGAATGCCGTATGTGTTTTTTTTGAAATTGAGAAAAAAAAAATGAGAAAGAAAAAAAGTGAGAATGGTAGAATGTGCTTTTCAATTTCTTAGTTAAAATTTAGAAAATGAGAATTTCACTTTTTTTGAAAATTGTTGGAAAAAAGTGCGACTAAACGCGTTTTCAGTTTTTTCATTTTCTTATGAAAAATTTCTTGAAAAAATGAAGAATTTCTCTCCAACTAAACGCACCCTTAATTTTTGAAGATGTGAGAAATGAAAAAAATCAATTATGTCAGGAAAAAAACAAACAAACAAATGTTTATACCAAAATGAATAAAAGAGAAATTGATATTTTATTAAAGAAAAAAAAGAAAGAAAAAAGAATATATTCCCGATTGCCGCCAACCAAAAATTCAAACCTCACAAAAGATCCATCCATTCCACCCCTCACCCCCAAAACCAAAAACAAACAGAAAATGAAGAAGAAGAAATCAAACCCAAAATCATCACCAATCATCAAAACCAAACCCATCAAAAAACCGCTGACGTCATCACCATCACCTTCACTCAACAAAATATCAGAACTGAAGAAAACGACGTCGTCACATATCGATTCGATTTAAGCGAAACATCGACTGCTGTTACTCTGATTTGCTTAAGGATATGGATGCTTCACACATTCGCTTACAAAAACGCTTTCAAGTCAGTCATCCTCATCATCATCATCATCATCTATTAATCGTCTCTTTTATATAATCTGTACGGACTAAGGCTGAATTAAGTTAGTAGATGTATAGTTTTTCGTATAGATATGATCTCGTTATCAGGTTTATAGATTATTTATAGCTACTTATCATATCGTTATATATTTGATGTATTTATTTATATTATCTCTACGGAAATTCTTGAATTCCGTTATCGTATATCAGGTTTAGATCATTTGTAAAAAATTTATCGTTAAATGTGGATGAATGAAAGGTACGGAAAATGTTGAATTCTGTTAGGAGACGCAGTTAATTGTATTCATCTGATATGGATGATGTAAGAAATGTGTTTACATCCTTTTAGTTTGCTTGTCGTTATGTACTTAGGTGAATGTTAATGTGAATTGTTACTCGTATCGATCGGATCTCGATATCAGGTTTAGATTAATAGTAGGTAGTTATGGTGATGTATTTGATTGGATGTTTATAGTTATTTGTGTATCGATGATCCGGTCTCGATGCTAAATAAGTTTTTAGATATTTTTAGTTTGCTTATTGTTATGTAGTAAGCTGAATGTTAATTAGATTCTGTATGTAGATATTGTTTAGTTTATTGATATGATCTCGGTGATGCTTATCGTTATATGATCAATGGAATGTTAGTTAGTTATAGTGAAATCGTTATCTAAGGAGCATTATTTGATCGTTGTTTCTGTTTTTATAAAAAATTGTAAGGAAATGTTAGTGTCTGTTTGTAGATAAGCTTACCGTATAGGTTTAGTTGTGAAAATGTTAATTTATGTTAGTAGATTTTGTTAATGGAATCGCGCTGAGTTCTGATCTCGATGATGTAAAATTAGGTTTGTATCATTTTTATTTGCTTGTTCTGTACGTGATTGAATGTTTATCTTTATATGTGTATGTGTATGTGAAGTGTAAATTTCTGTTTTAGTTGATTTTTTGGTATCGATTTTAATTGTGAAAATGTTTTGAAGATACTATCAGCTGATGCAATGTCAAGTTTAGAAAATGTAAATTATGCTCATTGAGAATTAATTCGGACCAATATAGCTGTAGATTAAGTGATTGCCGCTAGTAGGTTTTATATGATTATCAATTTAGCTGCGTATTTACAACAACTACATACCCGATCCCACCGAAGCTGGGCACGGGAATTTAGCTTGGTATTTGTTTCTCTTAAGTACTTGTAGAAGTCTTCTGTTAATGTATATTCGTATTTGTAATTTTGTATACACAACTGCCAAAAGGCGAGTGAGTAGCTGTTCTTTCTGTCTGTATAAGATTTCAATATAGATTGTTATATTGTGATTGTTAATAAGCTTTTTATGTGTTTATTGATGTAAAATCAGCTTTAGAAAAGCTTACCCCTGCTAATCGATGCATCGTCACACTGAAAACTGCTTTTGATGTAGTTAGTAGAAAAGGTACTTTAAACGATTTATCATTTCTTAGAATTTAGTTGGATTAATATTAGTTTGGTTGTTGATGTCAACAGCAACAATACCTAGTCCCGCCGAACTGGGGTATAGTTTAGTTGTTGATGTGTTTCTCCTAATTATGACGTTTATATGCAACCAGAGACGGTAATTGTTTATTCCTTATATGAACTATACTGAGTTCTTTTTCCAATGTATTCATGTGTTTATAAATTTTGAATTTATTGATATAGTGCGGGTGCATAGGAATTGGGGATTGCGCTCTATGTATGATTCTATATATGTACTACCATACATTATCTTAAGAACTACTTAGATCATGTATATCGATCCGAAGAACGGCAACATAAACCTTGTATTTCTAGTTGGCATCTAAACGAAAAACATTCTTTTATGCTGGTGAACTTATATGCACGATTAGAGATTGCCTACTTTAGAAGTTTAGGAGCATAGAGACTTGTGCCAATTTTGCTTTCTACTTGATGTAGGCTTCATAAAATTTTGGATTTGTGACTGGTTGTTTATAGAAGCTTCGATATTGATTGAGACGAGGAAACAAAAGTGACTATTGAACTTTGCATGTGTCATTTATGGATAATCTGATCACCACTTGTAGGTAGAGAAATGAAAGTGAAGTACAGGATTTGATGCCAGACTAGTTTAAGCTAGAAAGAAATGATTCTCAGTAGTTATTTTGATGATTCGTTTCCATCCATAGATTGCATGCCCTTAATATTGCCATTTTGTGCCAATTCAAGTTATGAAATATCACCAACTTATAACACTGAACTTTGCTACCCACAATCAGTATTCGTTTATATGAATCAGGGAGGGGGCTTCAGCATATTTCAAAATAGATTTTTATCAATTTATGTATTCACGTAAATGAATAGACAGTAGTAAGCAGATGGGTATAATGATTCTCTTTAGAGAATTTTATAATCAAAATGAGTTTCCTCTATGTACTTTTGGTCAGTACTGGTTTTAGTGTACTAATTGCCAGAACTGCAAGTTATGAGTAGAATTCTAGTTACCATCCATGACATCTGCCGTTCTAGTAACTATTTGTCTCCCATGTTGCTATTTCTGCAGGCTCAGAACCAAGCATGCGAACAATCAATGGTTGAAGCTGAAATGGATTTCAAGAAGATGATTGACCACATCAGTGAAACTCGTGACACGATGGAGGTATGTTTTGCAGTCACTTTTTCAACCTTTCTTTAGTATTAAAACTTAAATGTCTCACAAGATTGTTTGTTCCAGGCATCATATATGGATGTGATAGCAGAAGCACAAGCCCGAGCTACTCGATGTATGTTTTATGGCCTAACTCTCATTTGATCTTAATAACATGCATCTGTTATAATATATGATTCAAATCAATCCAAGCTTCCCGTATTATCTAGTTATATTGCCACTTGAAATTGCTATAATCCAATAGATATGCTTCTGGAACGGCTATAATCAATCCAAGCTTCCCCCTAACTTGTTTAAGCTTCTTGTTGACGCTAAAATCCAGCATGCAAAACAACCATTCCTGAACTTAAGCAGTCAGTGGAGAAAGCCATAGATACAATAAGGACCCATTATGGAGCTGCATCAACTTGATCGTAGCTTTCAGGATTGATCAGGTGAGAAGATTATTTAACTAGACTTGATTTCACGTACTATTTGTACATTTACGTACTAATACATCAGAAAGTGATCCATTGATCCCGGTTGCCATATTATGTTTTTCCAGGAATTATCTACTGGGAAGAAGTTATTTGAGGCGCTGGAGGTAATGCAGCTTTATTTGATATAGTATTTGCAAATCTTCAATACTAGTTGTCCAATAGAAATAAACAGAATTTTATCACACATTTAAATGATGTTACACATTCTAGAAAGAAATATCCTCAAATGTTACAAGGGATTAGTGCAAAATGTAAAACGCAATCTGTTTGGTTCCAGTTCTGATCCTAAAACAACACCTGGTTTGGAATTTTTTCCCATATCTGTTATGTATGCTTCAAAGTATATTGTCCCACATCGGTTTGGAAGGTGATATATTAGAGATGATATTATCTATAAATAGGGATGGATGCAAATGGAATAATCACTTACCTGGACAGGGTCAATGGACGATCAAGAAGGTCCATGGCCTAGGTTGGTGAGCACCATTGCACTTTGGTGCGGTGCCGCCTAAGGTCAATCCAAGTGGTTGAACCTATGTCATAATTTGTTGTAGGGGCATGCGTTAGCGCGGCCTCATTAATTACTAGTTATCATACATTTTCTAATTCTTGTATACTGTGCTTATCAAACGTTTTTAAAAATGAGCTAATTGTTTGAAAATGGATTAGTGTATACTGTGAAACTTATATTTTTGGTCCCAGTTCTGATCCTAACAAACAGCCGATTTTCACATACTCAACCCATGCAGTCGCCAGCTACTATTGTATATAACTTATAAATAGATTAGAGAATTTTGTCCCACATCGGTTGGAAGGTGATAGATTAGAGATGATATTATCTATAAATAGGGAACGATGCTAATTGAATAACCACTTACCTGGACAGGGTCAATGGGCGATCAAGAAGGTCCATGGCCTAGGTTGGTGAGCACCATTGCACTTTGGTGCGGTGCCGCCTAAGGTCAGCCCAAGTGGTTGAACCTATGTCATAATTTGTTGTAGGGGTATGTGTTCGCGCGACCCTGTTAAGTTCTAATTATCAAACGCTTTCTAATTCATCTAAAATGTAGCTATTAAACGGTTTCTGATACAACTTGTTTCATATGACATTTCAATCACCATTAGAAATAATATTGCAACTTATCACTAACACTATATTCTCAATATTTAATTATGAGAGAAAGGAAAATGATATGAAAAGAAACTAAAATTTATTTGTGTTCTTGAAATTTTTTAATAAGAGAAAATAAAAGAAGTGAATGGAAAATATGGGCTTTTTGAGTTCAAAATCTTCCTCCGACTTTAGGGATTCTTCTTCTTCTCTTCCCTTCTCTTTACTTCTTTTCTTTTCATCTCAAAAATAACTTGAGAATATAGCGTCAAGTTTCGGTATATGTAAATCGCTGCATATATTCTTTAACGAACATCTTACTTTGTATCGTCGATGTGTTATGCAAACAAACACTCATCAAACTCAAAAACCCTATGTTAAATATAGTAAACCAGGGAAGTAAAACATTTGATAACATCTATTTACACATTCTCTAATATTTTATTATACACTTTATAAACTATAGATTACAAGCTTAAGTAATCCTACAATCTAAAAAATTATACTACTACCAATAAAGTTTCATCCATGATGGCATGAGTTATAAGGACCCCCCATAGGGAGGGTTTGTGGAAGTTTTGTGCTGCCGCCGTTTGTACTGTCTGCTTTAATGCTTGTACATTTGACAAAAAATAGGTGGGACCCTCATGGTAGACCCCGTCCAAATAGGGTATCCCATCCATGATATGGGAAAAAAGTACGTACTCAATAGTAATAAACCAAGTTCTAACTTTTATAGATGCTAAAGGAATATGTTAGGTTGTGTAGCTTGATGTTAGGTTAAGGTACAATATACGAAATGGGCTTATTGCATAGTGCTGTTATTGTAGGTAGCCTATGGGCCTTTAGGCATCCGTCACAAGTATAGCATAAAGCCATAAAGCTTGATGCTTGATCTTTAAAGCTAAAAAGCTTACACAACCAAAGAGAGTTTTTGTAACAAGTTATGGATCACTACTATTCACATTTCATTGCATTCAAACAAGCTTTAGTCCCAATGCATATTCTTTCTAAAGGAAACTAAAAAGCAATGTATGCATGCATACATATATATACACATTTGATTTCACAATATGTATAAGTGCCATAGACCGAGTCAAATATTGATAATTAATCTCAAAATTTTTTCTCTCATAAAATGTTTAATTGTTCACAGAAAAATATGAGGTTTTTTCTTTTTCAGGTTACTCATGGAGGGTAAGTTTTTAACTAAAATGTACGATATTTTAAATGGTTTAATAACTGTTTATAGTATTGAACTAGTCAATGGCGGTTTGCGGTTTAGTGACAAAAGGACTTGTGACTATCACTATAAAGTGAGTGAGGTATTAAGTTCAATTTCTGCTAGGTGCAAACAACTTTGAAGTAGCCACGCTAACCTTATGAAAAGCGAGAGTTTTACCTGGTTTGAGTCTGTGGCGTTGGGTTTGTGGATTAATCGGCCAAAATCTAGAAGAGACTGTTGTATTCTTCTTTTTATTCATTAACCTTTCATTGAGAATTCAAAATGTGTTCTTTCGAAACAAAATGTTGATTAAAAGATGGAACGTACGGACATTATTTGATGGTGCAAATCACAATGCACATTCAACTAGTTACGTTGTTTTTTGTATTAGGATTAAAGCAGTCTTCTCACATGGTTTACCTGGCTTAGTTGGTCTCTTCTTTTAAAAAGATTTTTTGGGTGGGTTTATAATCTTTAAAAAACATATACAAAAGTGAGAGACAAGAGCATATAATCAAAGATTTACATTGGAAGTTGAGTAAGATTTGGTACTTGACGTACATCACGTTTATGACCAATTAGAACTTTCATAATCTATCGTATCCTTTTTGTTTCAATTTTCTTATCCCATAATCTTAGGATTGCCTTTTTATAAGAACACCAATGGATTAACTTAAATTAAAGTGCTACAAACACGCTTAATTTGATACGAGTAGAACGTTCTTGATGTTTTTCATCAATCTGATTTAGCTGTTAATTATTATTTGGTATTCAATTTATGTTCCGTATATCTTGTCAAACTTTATATTTTATATATTTGTACTTTCTGTTTCGTAGTTTAAAGGTATTACGATCATTTTAGGGGTATCAATAACTTATCCTTATCATCTGTTTCAAGCAAATATTTCCTAGATACGTAGGTGGTGCTTCATCAACTGGTCCTAAATGCAAAGGGAAACTCGTTATCAACTTTGTAGAACGGTAGAAGACCGTAGATATGAAGCTCGATGATTGAATTAGTAACCATTATGCATAGTACGGACAAACACGACCGTTAAGTATGGATGCATGAGGGATTAGAACATAGCATTGAAACTTAAGTAATTTTCCATTTATACCTACGAATACCATCACCAACTATTGCATAGTCGATTAATATTGTAACCAAACCGATTGTTCAGAAAATCAAACCTCGCGCATCCTTCATCAGATAACATTCCTAATTAAACTAATTCGTAACAAACGATCCTCTTTATAAGATCGATACTCTTCCATTTCATGATTTCATCAGTCATTTAGCTATTGTATCATTTTTGCAATTTATATGTCGATGCATATAAGTTTGTAAGCCTAATAAGTTAAAGGTTGGACAAACACTATAGACCTATAAAAAACGAGGACAAGAGACAGATAGTAGTAAAGATTATGAATTGACATAAATTACTTCTTTTTGTCAAAACAATTATTGCTAATTAGTGCGAATGTGTGACTTGTACTCTTTTTATTCTACAACGTTGCTACTTTTTCCAATTTTATTGTAAATTATTACTTTTCTCGGAAAACTTTAAGGTTTTGCTAACAACAGTTATAGTAGTTGTAGTTAAGCAAATAATTTTTATTACAATACTAAATATATGATGCCACAAAAATCCTCTATCGTCATAGCCCCCGACATATCATAGTTTATGAAAGAATTAAAAAAAAAATAAAAAAAAACTTACAACACAAACTAATCATACTTCACACACAATAGATTCAGTCATCCAACTTCCTGCCCTTAAACCTCGCCCACCCCTCTTTCTGTTAGAAAAACGTGTAACCGAATAATATTTGCTCGCCACAAAATATAATCACATGCCAGCCGTCGCATTACTCGGGTACCCTGCTAGTTAAATATGACTCTAGACTACAAATAGCAAAATCCTATTATCTTTTTAAACAATGTGTAGGCTTGAAGTTATTTGTATATGTTATAAAAAAAATATTATAATAATAATAATAATAATAATAATAATAATAATAATAATAATAATAATAATAATAATAATAATAATAATAATAATGCTATGATTCAAAATTGAATATAGTACCTTAAATCAATATCTAACCTGGGACGGAGTGACTTTGTACTTTGAGTATACTTTTGTTGTTAAATAAATCTAAAGGAAAAGCTTTTCTCATAATTACCTTCAACTTGTTACTTTTACTTCAAAGTTCAAACCAACCTCTAAAATTATGTTTTGAAATTAGTTATCATGAACCATCAATAATGCTAATTTAAGAGGTGTTTGGCTAGCCTTATAAATTAGGTTATGCTTATCTTATATAAGCAGCTTATGACTTAAAGCTTTTGATAAGTGTCTGGGTTAGCTTATATTTAATAAGTTGATAAATTCAAGTATTTAATTTAAGTTATGCTCGTAAATGATCAAAACAAACATGAGTTACATGAAGGGATGTATATGCATAACTAACACCATATATAACATTTATTTACAACTTGACTCAAATTTGTGTCATATTGCTAAAACTAAAACTTTTTTTTTTTTTTTTTTAATATTCTTAGATTACCCCTATCATTGTGTACTTTAATATCTTAAACACATCTGTTTCTTTTGTTTAATGTGTGACGCCTAACTGCAACTATGTTTGTAGCTTGTGCAGCTACCCATAAGTTATCAAATCTAACCCTTTTCATTTCGAATTAATAAAATGTTGAAAGCAATATAATGTTGTTATATTACGAACACAATGCGACAAATATAAAAGATCGGTCGGTGTTTATTAGTGTTGATTACCTTGTTGAATATGTTTGCTTGTTACGTACGAATGAGTTGCCAATGAGTTGTGAATAAATTAAAATAGAGCTTTCTGATTGAAATCAACTAAAATCTACCAATAACAAGGTATGTGGGTCTAATTATTTTTAGCACAAATACAACATATATGGATCGAATTACGAATGCAGAGAAACAACAGAATTACAGAGATTAATTAATTTTTTTTATTAAATCAAAGAAAACAAACATAACAACAAAGTTATAGATAAAAAAACAAAACAAAAATACATTAAATCTCGGCTTTTTCTTACATTACAACCAATTTTTCATTCTCCTTGGTCTTCTTATTCAGATGGTGAATTAGCCGTTTTTGTGAAGATGGGGAAAACATATTTTCCTGTTATTTCGTTTTCCCGCTGGTGTTTATGAAAGTAGTTGGACTTTGTCAATATAGATTTCATTTGAGCCAAATACGGTATAAATAGGGGATATGGTATCCACTAAAATCTCACTTTTTTAAGATATTATTTGTTGCGACACTGATTTTCTTAATAATTTTAACTGTTGTTGATGTTTCCAATGGTTATCAACAAAATTTTTTCAACATTAAATAATTAAGGCAAATACAATTACAACACACAAATTGTTCAAATACAATTTATGAGAGAGAGAGAGAGAGAGAGAGAGAGAGAGAGAGAGAGAGAGAGAGAGCTACATTTTGACACGTTCGTCCACGACATTGTTTGTTATTTTTTATTAGTAAAATTCAATACTTCAACTGGATTTAGTGTATGTTTGCATTGGATTAGGGAAAGAACATACAAAAACCGGAGTGAAGGTGTTCATGGTTTTTCTCACCATTTGTTCCACATTCAATCCTTGTGTAGATCTTAAACTCTATCGTTAACCTTTGCGCCGGGGTGGATTTTCATTGAACCAATACGTGGAGCAAGATTTCGTAGTTAAGATCTAAATAGTTGTGAAACATAGATCACATTGATGTTTTTGATGCTTGATTGTAAAAGAAACAATAAACACGAAATATAGCAACCAACTAGTCTTTCCCTAAAATTCAGTGCGTTGATGTTGCGATTTTGGTGACTCTAAATAAACGTTTTCAAGTGATTGGGATACCCATAGAAGAAAATAAGTCTATCTCTAGCCATGGCGATTGTTCTTGTTTTGGTCTCGAGGTGACATGGAGCTCGGATTACACAGACTCTATATCTGTAAATTCTAATGTCATGTGCGCCTAAAAGGTTTAAGATGTATGGTATAGCGTGAACAAGTAAAGCTTCATAGTGGTTGCAAGTTTATGAAAGAGTAATATTTAAAGAAATTAAAGAAACATGTTATTGTAATATGTCACGTAACTTAATTTGTATGAGTGACTTATATATATACGAGTAATAGTAATATATATATATATATATATATATATATATATATATATATATATATATATATATATATATATATATATATATCCAAGGGAGTAAAATGCAATAACTACTTCATGTCTTTTTAGGTGTACAAAATGAATTTTGTTAAAGATGGTCAAGATTATCTAAAATTAGATCTTCCCTATCAGGAATTTCTTTATGACTTTTAGTTCCATTTGCATGTAAATTGTACATTTATTGGTACACACTTGAGCGAGATATCACAGTAGAACAATTAAAGCAAAGAAAAAACTTTTTGAAAAAAGAAAGTTCATGTGGAAATCTTATCCTCGCTTTGTATGAATGTTTCTAACAATAATTATAAGTCCGAATAAGATTAATGCAATAAGTTACTCTACATGTTCGGGAACTGAGCATGTGCAACTACATTTTGCTAAGGCACTTGTATGAATGTTAAGGACGGAGTTTGGACATAATGGTGTAGTGTTAACTAAAAAATTCAGTGAAGCAAAGAGAGTATTAGAAGAAGAAGAAAAAAAAAAGTACTCCGTACTAAAGTCTAAATACAGACAAACACCACCACTCTTGCTCTAAGGCCACAAGGTGCAATGAGCAACTTAGGTTCGTCACTTGAGGTTTACGGGTTGTCACATTATTTTAACAAATCTGCACAATTAACTCCTATCACTAACAACTAACTTCAACTTACTCATTTAGTCTCACCATTTACAACTTTATTTTTTTTATTTATTTCACTGAATAAACTAAATTCATTTCATTAAAAATAAAAATACATTACAACAAAATAAAACCAGACGAAGCGTAAAATAACGATACGGTTAAAAAATATTGTGTTATGGGATGTTATTTATATTCGTTCAAATTCAAAAACGAGCGGAATATATTTAAATTTCAAATTCAAAAGACAAGCGAGATTTCAAATTTGAAACTCAAATTTAAACGGACTTGTCGTATTCAAAATTCAAATTCACTGCTTACACACAAACACATTTGCTAAGGATTTTATTCAAATTCAAACTTAAAGCAACAATACAATATATTAAAAACGATTTGGAAAAACAAATTAACACGATACCGAAAAACAAATAAACACGATACGGAAAACAAAACATTTCATTACTCCCATTTGGGGTGGTTTCTCAAAATGAACCACACGTGAACACATTGGAAACTTCTCCCACCAAAGCATTCTTCAAAAATGTTCTTTGCATTTTAGAGACGATCATCGTCATTTTCCTGGCTTGTACGCAGCAAATGCTTGTAAATATCATTGAATTTTTGACATTCACTGCTAAGTCTTGCCCATTTACTCATGACCATATTTTTAGTACGATGGTCACCTTTAGACTGATTGTTGAACCTTTCTACAACCTAGTTCCAAAAAGAGCATTCATTGTAGTTGGTTACGTCTTGCGAAATTGAAACCCAAATTTCAGCTAGCAAGTTTTCTTCTTCTATTGACCAACGATTAGTCATTGTAAAATGGTTTAAAACTGAAGCGTGCGAAGAATATAGTATGTTATTTATAGGGGTTTATAGGAATTTGAAATATGAAATTCAAAATTAAAAAACAAGCAAATTCAAATTCAAAATCGAGCGGGATTTTTTCAAATTTCAAAATTCAAACTTAGAGCGGGATAAATTCAAAATCAAATTCAAATTTCAAATTTCAAAATTCAAATTGCAAAAAAGGTTCCTATAAATACCCATTCCCAGATGCACACAAACAACTCACACACAACTCATACACAATTCAGACACAACTCATTCACACAACAATGTCAAACAACACTTCACCGGATAATGAATCTGTTTATAACACCCCACCGGAATATGTATTTCTGACATTCCCAAATAAAAACGAACCACAAAACACTCCACCTTCATATTCGTTTCCTGTATTCCCATGTGAGAATCAACCACTAAACACTCTATCGGAAGTTCGCTTTCTACCACCGGCAAACAATCAACCGGTAAACAATCAACCGACAAACAATCCACTAGTTCACCTCCAAAACAACCCATTTGGGTTTTCAGAGGAATATCTCCAACAACTGGAGCGTGATATGGAAGTATTCATAGAGTTTGAACAAGAACAAGCACGTGAGGAAGCTGCTCGTAGGGAGCGTGAAAGAGGAGAAGCAGAATACCACTGGGAAATGGGGCTTGACCCTCGGCTATCAGAGTCTTCCAGCGATGAGGAGGGCTGGGTCTCAGATGATTCATTTTATTAAGTCGTAGTTTATTGTAATTACCGTATGTTGTTTAATGTAATTTCAATCCCATGTTTAATGTATTTTCATTTAGATGTTTAATGTATTTTGTTTCCTACTTTAAAAAATAACCTGAACTAAAAAATATTACAAGTTTTATAAAAAGCTTTACAAAACATTGCATTTACAAACAATAAATATACACATTTACATTAAAAAAAATAATAAAATAAAAATAAAAATGACATTTTCAGGAAACAACCCTCGTCGTGCAGACGATGGGCTTCAAAGTGGCGAGAGAAGTTGAGGGGTGGGGGTGCAGTGGCGAGCCATGGCGAGGTGCCAAGGTGGACTAGCGAACCTCCATGGCGAGCTGCACCTTGTGGTCTAATAATGCTTCGACTATAATAAAGTTACAAAGTTAACAAGATGCAAGATATTACAATGACATTATTCATAATTTCAAACTAACCTAATAACTACAACAACCCTAAAGATTACATCAATACTAGAATTGATAATTTGACAAAAACAACGTTAAAATGATCACTACTCCAGGGTAACAACACTAAACACTAGTTTTGACAAAGAAATATCCATGGAAGTGAAAATCCACCAATCGACCAAACCCTACAAGGCTACAACAAAACATAAAATTATCTAACGGCAATAAGGCAGTATAACATATGAAAAACGGGTGAGAACCCGACTATGATACAGATAATTGAGTCGAAATCTGCTGCATGCTAGATCAACAAAAATCTTACAAAATTATATCCACACATTTACTTGGCAACAAAATATAGAAAGTAAAAAAAAAAATAGACAAAGAAATAAAAATTATAATGTAATATGATATGACCAGTACAATAAAGTGAATAAACTCTTTATTGATGTAAGAGTGCTAGACTACGATACTCATAGTAGTGACATGCACAAGTATACCCGAATCTAAATTCCATCGTGTATACGATCACTACATTTGTCTTTTGTTGGAGTCATTTGTTTGTATATGCTATTATTCTGTATTGAAAATTCTATTGGTTGTATGAGTCGTCAAATAATTTCGATATTTATTGGTGGTTGCAAAGTAGTCCCATCTACAACAAGAATACAAATTAAGAACATGAATACAAAAAATTATTACCAAAAGAAGAAGCAAAGTAAAGGGCAATGGTGAGTGGGCTGACAAACGACAATAGCAGGTAAACACACCTGACGAGGTGGGTAGGGAACCCCAAACACTGGCTTGACTTGTCAACGGTGACAGCCGGTAATCAGTCAGTGTGACCGAAGATGTTTGTCTATCAACCGTACACTCCTAATATTCATTTGCATGCACTTTTTAAGATTCATTATCAGCTTCTGTATTTGTATACCCATTGTTAAAAGAAGTGTGGTCAAGTTTGCTTGTGACGAGTAGTACCGGGTGGGTGACCACCCGGGAAGTCCTCATTTGTGGGCCATTTGCCAGACCATTTGTTCCGGAGATATATCCAATGCGATGAAGATTCGAGCCTTGGGTCAGTAGACCGGGGTTCGAATCCGAGCAGCGTCGGGGTTTTATCCGACCGTTTCTCTAGCAGGGTAAAATCTGTGTAGAGGCGGCACGGTTTCCTCGCGACACCGTAGAGCCACATTCTGTACACCAGCGTGGACCCGGTTAAGACAACATAGTCTGGTCAGAATGGTGGTTAGGGCCCTGGTCTTCGGGGTGGTAAACCTAAGTTGGAAATTTACCTGTCAAAAAAAATCACAGAAAGTGGAGAGTTTCATGTTCGATCATGTTTTGGTGTAAACAGATATCTAGTGGTCACACACAGCTTTTTAAAGGATAGCGTTTTATGATCACCTATAGTGTATCCCCGTACCAAATGAGTGATCTACAGTGGCAGTGGCGGAACTACAACATTTTTTTGGAGGGGACAAATCGGAGATTTGTTTGTAACCTCAACTAAATTACCTGTAAAACATATAATATCTAAACTAGATGCCGCAAATTTTGAGGGGGCCGAGACCCTCCCCTGCCCCTACATAGGTCCGCCATTGGTGATCTGGATCTTGCATAAAACAAAAGGACGCGACTAGACATGTCAGGATATCCATAGATAGGCTACAGCTAGCCTTGGATATCCGAAGCTTAAATACTATCTGTTAGAATATTAGAATCATGACAATCATAAATAAGTAAACACATATGCGAAAGCGTAAGAACATCTATAACGTATAAAAGATTAACATAAATTAAATAGGGACGTACATTTAGTGATTCTAGCAAAACAAGAATCAATTAATAATCTTGAACATGTGATGAACCCTAATTAGGGTTTATATGGATCAATGATTAACCCCTTACCGTTTTGTTAATCGATCCCTTGATAACAACTATAGTGAGTTGTTACCTCGTTCTTGTACACACAAATTAAACCGTATTAAGGTTATGCAAGTAACTACACAAGAATTAATTTTTTATGAACAAAAATTCGATCCACAAACCCTAGGGGTTGTACGATCGGTTTTGGAAGTAAGAGAGGAAAAGAAAAACACTTAGGGTTAATGTGTGTGTAAAAAGTACCCAAACAATGACCCTATGTGTTTGTATATATACTAATAGGAAAACTTGGAGCAAAAGCTAGGGTTTGCGTTGCCCCATTCCCATGGCCGGTCGATCTAGAGCCCAAGGAGGGGTTCTAGATCCTTCTCTTGTTTCCTAATTGTATAAACACAATTCTTTCCTTATTTGCGTCTAACGATCGTTAGTCTCTTTTACCGTTAAGTATTAACGGTCGTTATTTCTCGTGTCTAATAATAAATATATAAATACATTTATTATTTTTTCTTAATACTCATTTGTAATGTGTGCAATCCCGAGGTCTCTGGTTCGATACTAGACATTTAACTTATTAATATTTATCCATATATTTAACAGCTCCCACTTGGATATCCATTAATAGTAAAATAACATTGGTTGGCGTCTTGCAACACTCCAATGCCCCTAGTTCAACTCGAGGAAGGTTTCCTGGAAAACCTTTAATGATTCATCATTATTATTATCCTTTTGTTTCTAATACCACATTAATAAAGATATGGATCTTAGTCATTCTTTAATTAACAATTCTGTTTCTCGTTGTTTATGATTGAGCAAGATTATCAAAACATCTGAACGTATTCCAGACAGACTTTGGGCGTGCGCACGCAAACATCTTGTCAACCCTACGAGGGGCCCAGCAGTATTAAACTTCAAAACAAATTTGAATGAACAAATTCTTTCTTGACTACAAGAATAACCCATGGACTTTGCAACACTTCTAAAAACAACCCTTATAACTCCCTGTTACGTTGAGCGGTAGATTGCTTTACAAAAATGCACTACATCTTTGACTCTTATCTGGTATCTCAAGTCTGAGGATAACAATTACATGATTTAGTTACTGACAAGATCCATAAAGTAAAATCATGTAGTCGGGATAAGTCCTATATTCAATTCATTGTATATCATGTGAAATTGGTATGTCAACGCATCAATATACTTTCAAGTATATTCTAACCAATACTCAGATTTGTCTTAGTTTAATAATATTCTTATATCATTAATCGACAATAGACAATTTAGAATAACATAAGTTATTCACGGATTTAAACATGCAAATATAGGACACAATTTATTATTAATGAAAATAAACGTACTAAGTACTTTAATTCATTATAAATAATAATTGCTTAATGCCCTTTATCCAAATACTAAATATATCAACGCATGATAATTCTAGTTAATGAATTTTGTCTCAAGTAATAACTTGTTGACAATTATGCCTCAAGTAATGATAATCATACTTGTTGACAAAGCATTTATTTCAACTAATTTTGATCTATCCGAATTTTGAAAATACTTATTTCAAGAATTTAATTAGCAAAATTCTTGTATATATATATCCAACTATCTTGATATAGCCACATAATTTTTCATAAAATGGTGTAATATCCTCAATTACCAACTTATAACAATCAAACTATCAAACCTTTTAAAGTTTAAGTATTCTAATTATTTAATGTATAATGCAACTACACTCTTAGTTGAGCATTACTAGTTCTCATGGCTATCCTTCCATGACTAGTTATTGAGTGTCGTCTCAATTAAACCAGCCTCATTGTATACAAATCACAATATGTTTTTTTTTTAAATTTCCGTAAACTTAATATCCATTGTGTAATGTTTGACATCTTCCAATCTTTCAAGATTTATTGTCAACTATAACAACGCAACAATTTGTCATATTGTTTATACTTAGAATTTAGGAGCAATTTCCAGGTTGAGGATCATTATTCTAAGTCGAAACATATTCCATTAGAATATTCATTACACAAGATATCAAATATTGTTAAATCATTAAGCATTTAAGCATGATATAACACCCCATGAAAATCCTTCAGTCAAACTTAGATTTTATTCATGTTCTATCTTTACAAATATGTATATCCATTTAGTCTTTCAAAATGATATATCATATTCCATTAGATTTATTTACTGCACATGTTTATTAAATAATAAACTATAGTTCCAAGGTCACATGTTTTATTTTCTAAACCTTTTAAAGTAAAGTTTCATTCGAAACTAAGTCTAACCTTTTACTTATGTGGAATGTTACTCTACAGCATATATGATTTAGTAAATCAAACATAATACTCCTACTAGCTTTCAGGAATACTTAAAAATTATCTTATTTCAATTATAAATCAATACACGGATACAATAATTAAACATAAGATTAATCTTCTAGATGCATGCATTTATCCATTCATGGATTATTGTACTTTGTACACTTCCAAAGATTTACTTGAATTCATAAACTCCTTTTGATTACTTATCGTCCTCGCTCAAGTAATCATTCAAGAAAGAGTTTTTGATATTCATTGTCAAATTTCATACTCATATAAATATGACAATTACCATCTTTGTATCTTTAATATGCTTAGAAAAGAGTATTCAATCATAGTTAATTGCTTAAATATGATTAATAATCCTGTCATAAGAAATGCATTAAAATGTATACAATTTTGTCCATGTGATTTCTACACAAAGATTTAAACCACTAGGGTTACATAATCTTTGAATAAACCATCTTCATTCTCTAACCATTAAGAATTAAGATAAACCAAATTTAAATTTGAATATCTTTATAAACAGCATCTATAACATGCATAATATGAGCAATTTACCCAATTCATTATTTTGGTAATACTACATTGTAGAACCTTGTAAAAATTCCTTTTAATTATATCGTTAATAATAAATAATCTTTCATTACCGTTACTGATTCCCATTATTTCAGAAAAATTTGAAATTTTTCTTATTATATTATTTTGTCGTTATCACGACATAATATAATTCACGAAATGACGGAACCAATCTCGACGCGTTACTCGAAACCTAAACATTTCATTTATACTAATTTTATTCCTAAACCTTAATTAAAAATCCAATCGGGCCCTTAATCATTCCAGCCCAACACCTCGAGTACTATTCATCAGCCCAAGTTACAAGCCCAACTCCAAATCCATAATATTTCATATAATCGACTAGTAACATGCTCCAAAAACGACTCTCGTATTCTCGATTTTTACACACGACACCTAAATATTTTTACACCACCTCGTTTATCACCTAGCCAAATATTAGTGTGTCGAATGTCATATTCATATGTCGACTATTGATACGTTTTTAGAAGGCAAAGTGTTCGACAAAACTCAACCCAATCGACATATAAATAAATTCATTTCTTAACCGTTTTGTTTCCCGTTTGTTTCTAAAGGTTCCTAATAACATTCCTAGCATGATTTCATGTTTAGATGTCATTTATGATCAGCCATAACCAATTGATACACGATTTCTCAAATCGTGTATGAAATAATATGCTAGTCGACATCTAAGTGAATGACCAATACATGCACCTTATTTCAAGCTCTCACAAAGGTTATTATATGTGAAAATTCAGCCTAAGAACCTATAGTTACTGACATGCATAGTGTATTTGGTTTCCTTGAAAATTATTACACTTACGTGTTATAAAATATCACTATATATACTCCTTGTTCATGCATCCGTTCCTATCATTTACCATACTCTCTCAAACTCTCTATTTCTCCTGAAAATCATCTCTGAAAGACCAGGAGTTGTTGCATGATCGTTTGGAAGCAAGAAGAAACTATCGAGTTTGTTTATACGTTTGTTATTTTGGGTTATAGTCGAACTTAATCGTTTCTTGTGTTTCCTTCTTCCACACTCGACTCTCTACCACCCAAGAGGTGTAGTAAGTTGTTTCAATCTCATTTCAATTCATATCACACGTTTAATATGTTCCATGCATCATGTTTATGTTATGTCGAACGTGTTTAAGCTTCATACATATTTCTTACGTATATATTTATATATAGTACAAGACAAGTGACTAGCCTCTATCTTGGAAGGCCTAGGAGTCACGACACACACATATTTCACGTTAGTTTTACTTCACATGCATCATGCGAACTCATTTTGAACCATGCTTAATCGTATAAAAACTATAAACACTTAGAAAAATATACTAAGTTTTTACATATACATGAAACGTGCCATATGACCCAAGGACCCATCGATTTTCTTTAAATATCACGTAACAAGCGTACCATATTATTATACGATCTATTAGACCACCTAACTAACAAACAATTTCGTGTATAAAACTTGTGAAAATAAGTTAGTCTCGACACTTAAAATTCACCAAAGTGAATCGCATAAACACCCCTTTAAAAACTAAACTTTTAACGTATTGGGCCTAAAAGGCCAATAAGCTGAAAATAAGCTCTTCTAATAAGCTAGCTTATCTAAACCTTTTGATATGAAATTAGAACAGGAAAAATGATATTTTTGATGAGCTCAACTCGTCTCAAGAAGTACGGATTTTAAAACGTTAACGGGCCACTTTTCCAACTCGTTAAAAGCCCACTTATTGAAAATAAGCTCTTTTTATCAAATAAGCTGTTAAAATAAACTTAATAATAACTAAATAAGACTGGGAAATTTTTAGATAATTTTTCTAATCATTTTTGTAACTTTGGACTAAAAATATAATGCGACGACACCTAAAAGGACTAAAACTGTCAATATTGAAAAATAAGGACTAATACTGTAAAAACATAACCATAAGGGTAAAAATTGATAATAGTTAATATTCTAAGCCTAGGTTTGACTATTGGACAATTAGAGGACTATAATTGTAATTTATATATAAAAAGGACTAACGGTGTAACGCTAACGTGAACGTCGTTTGAGTAAAGATAGTAAAATTGGAAAAGGACAAGGACTACACCTATTCTATTTAACATTCTTAGTTATTTTATATTTTCGTAAATTTATCTTGTCATATGCATTTAAACTTTTATTTTTATTTATATATATTATACAACGTAACGTTTATAATATATATAACGATATTTCAAACTAAATAATATTACTTTTGATTTAGAAGGTAAAACTTCGGAGAATAACTTATATCACGTATTTTGTCATATCATACATAACATAAGAAATTCACTTCATATCATCTATTCATCATAACGAATAATTATTATTCGTTATTCTTTCGTAATTACCAAATGGTATTTGATCAAATTCTCAGATAAATCTATTTATCATGTTGTAATTCGAAGTCGTTATCATAATTTCGTCCGACTTTATTTTTCTTCATTTCAGTATCAATCAAGGTGAGTCATAGCCTCATATTTACTTATTTTCAAACACCGTGAGAGGGATACATGTTATAAACAGCTCACAAGTAATTTTCTGTATGCTACCTGGCTTGATATATGCAAGTTACCTATTGCCAAAAGACCCTTGATCATGAGCCATTAATCACTGTTATGCGAATGTGAATATAATGAATAGATCTATCTAAGGTTTGACAGCCTATCTCATTAATACTTGGCGGAATGCCATTATGCATGTGGCTAGTCGTATTAGTCGTGATATATTATCTTTGAGTAAAAATAGGAATTGACAAATCACCTATTACATGAGGGCAACATTATCATTAATTTGATAACACCTTCGGATTTACGGTATTTGTTAACGTTTTGCGTGTCATGAGACTTAGAGCAATATATACTGCAATATCAATTTTTAACTGATTGTATTCCTAATACAATCTTACTTGTGTATCAAAATGTTTACCAAATTCAAACTCTATTATATCACTCAACATTTTATTGACTTTTAAACATGTTATCTCAGGTATTTAGCAGAGGAAGCAAGCATGGAACGGGCGAAAACATTAAAACTTATCTACTTTCTTTAAATAATGGTGTAAAATAAAGATGTTTAATTCAGTTTAAAACATCAAGACTTCTAGTATTATAATACTCTGATATGACCTCTTGTATTTGAATCTTTATTAATGAACTTATGTTTTTAAAACGTCTCTTTCGAGCCGTTTTTTATCATTATGACTTCGATCCTCTCCGTAACACCCTAATTACTATTTCGCTGCCACATCACGAATTATGGGGTGTTACATACATCATATAGTCGTCAGCATATTAAATATCTGAGATATCCAAGTGGATCTATGAATAAGAATTCCATCATCTTGAGCTTTATCATTTACATGTTTTGCCTCATCATGGTTTTCACTAGTGTGTTTTTAGAATATTATGTATCTTGTAATTCTATCTTTTCAAAATAAAATACTCCCACTTGCCTTTAGCATTATATAGAATATAAATACTTAGCAATTAGAGCAACAATCAACGTTCTCTTTTAGGACATTACAAATACAAATTGACAGTTCCTGACATTCTTTTGTTAACAACCTACCCATAAGTAGCTTAACAAATTTGGAACTCCAATTTAAGACTTAATGTGATTCATCACATTTCATAATTCAATAGCGTCTTATTAATCTTCTAACCTTGATAGCATTTGGAAGATTTGAAGTCATAGTTATCTTTAATCAAACAATCTAACAAAAGTTTGATTTCTCTAACTGATCATACCATAAATTTGTGGTATTTCAATTAGAATTAATATTGTAAGAATATCTAACAATATATCTATAAGATAACCATATTCCTGTTGGCCTTCCTATTTACCAACTAAGTCAACTTAATGGTATAATAGTATTTCCAAACCAATTGCATGCTTTATAAAACAAGTACTTTTGACCAAGTCACTTCATGTTTATGTCTCATAAAAACATAAACTTGTTATAATCCCACTATACGTTATTAATCATTGATCAACTCAACGACTTCTTGTATATGTCTTAATTAAAAGACCCTAACAAGTTAACGCCTTACTTTATTATAAGTCTTGTAATACTTAAAAGACTTCATGTTTATAACTGTACAATAAAGTATAAACATGTATAATCAAAGTAATCATGAACACCATCATTCGGTTTCAATAATATTTTCAAGTTAACACACTACTTCATTTATTTATGTCATTCTAAGAGTACATAATTATTGAAGTAGTATTATATTACTTCATGCATTTATGTCATTCCAATAATAATACATAAATATTAAAGTTGAAGTAGTATTGTTATTGACACATGTTCTAATAGATGTCTAATTTGGAAACAGTAAATTATCCATGTTGGTCTCACGCATACATGAAAATTCACCTTGTTGTTAATATTTAGCTTGCGTCTCACGTTTACTAAATTTCAACACCAAGTGCTTCTTAGATTAGATGTATATTAATCATATTAGAACTATAGTCTCTTACTTTTGCAGTTAAGAGAATCCGTTCAATCATATTCTTATGTGTTGTACCTTGCAAACAATGTAGATTTCTCAACATCATGTATCACATAAACAACACGCACACGTTTGTTTATGTGAACAATATGAGTTGTGTCATTAGCATAACTAGTAGATATAAAGTTTACTCAATCAATCAAGGAAACGCACATGACTATCCTTGAAAATATTAGTGTCTATATTTGAAAAGTAATTATCTAGATACATTTAAAAGATAATCTGAGTTACAATTAAGACAATAAGTCTTATAATTCCCACTGAATTAGAGAATATTACAATAATCCCTTATTTAGCCATAAGAATACAATACTCCCACTGTGACAACATTATAAATGTTTCATTAATCAGTGAAAGGAAATAGTGTACTATTTACTTTCCCATATCTTTTAAGAAAACCCATTCCAACAATTATATATATATGTTCTAAAAGAATGTATTCTACTACGTAAATGTGATTCATCACATTCCAAACTTTTAACTTGAAAAACTGGGCATGCAATTTCTTCCTGTATAGATCTACCATTCTAACAATTGTGTGTAGTATCTTTAAATGGTCCAAGCAAAACAACTATATAAAATAATCTAATTTGTCTTTTACCATATTGCAGTAACATGTCTAGATTTTAAATAACTCATAAAGTGCAAACAATCATAACTATTAAAGTTTGCTATGAGTTATGTGTTTATAATTTAGACAATTCTAATCATCCTATTATACCTTTCTCATTCATGAAAAGGATTAGGATTAAGTCTCACACTACTCTTATGGAAAGAAGACTAGATTTATTCTTTTAGTAAAGTTGTCTCTAACTAAAACCCCTTACAGGTGTAGATCAATTTACTTGATAAAAGAATAACTTACGTTTACGGTTTTAATGTTGCATTAATACATTTAAAAGAATTTACAAAATTCAATTTTAGTATTTTCGATAATGAATTTTCAAGAAAACATAATACCCAAGGATATATTCATATAACCAACATATTTTCTTGAAAATCTAGGATCCAACTTTACATAGATTCCACCACATCAGTTGATCTGCTAGTGGTGAAAGTATACAAGATGGTAATTTGTCGAACAATAATTGGCAAACACTTTTTCAATTCCTAGATCATTATGGGATTTACATCAAATTGATTCATCAATTTGTCATGTAAGCATGTTTCATCCCATCTCATGCCTTAAGTTCTAGGTCTCACGCATCAACTTAATTAAGTCGTCTAACTTAGAAACTGCAGATTCTCCATGTGTGGTCTCACGCACACTTGGAAATTTACCTTGTCATTAAAATTTAGCATGCGTCTCATGTTTACTAAATAATAACTTCAAGTGTTTCTTATAGTTACATGGCATGTAACTTAAATTTTATAGGGTATTTTAATTTTGATGTGTCAATCAAAACATGTATAAAGATACATGCACTCATCTTTATAACCTAAGTTTTCAAAACCTTTTTATAACCACTTCTTAAGATTAATACAAAAATTTTACTTGAGGTAAAATACCTTAAGATGATTTTGTACAATAATGAATTTAAAAGAAAATCGTTTAAGACGTATTCGTAAGTGTGATAACCAAGGCAGACTCTAAGGCTCTTTCCAAGCCTTCTTACCACGACTATGAATTTGTCTTAAAGGAGTTACTTTTAAAACCATGTGTACAAAACATCAACCAAGCAAAATTTTATGGATTAAATCTTAAAACATGTAACAAAGTATGAATCTTGCTAGTTTCGCCTTGGAGCGAATTACCGTGCGAAGCGAACCGTTGTTGGCACATAAGACACCGCAAGATTAAATCTTTATCACTTAAAGTTTCACCATTATTAGTACATATTATTTTCTTTATAAAGATTACCCTTTTATTGCTTACAACGTGTCCAACATAATAACACAATAAAACAAGTAATTAAAGACAAATCAAGCAACTAATAAACATAACAATTATAAGGTGAAACAATTAGCCACATGCATTCTTGATTAGAAAATATCATAATAAAATCAATTCTAGGTTTCAATATGCAAATAATCAACTAAGGCCTTCCCTTCTAGAAGGAAGTGAGCCACATACATTGACGAATCAATTGCGTAGGCCAAAGTCAATCACAAACCACATATCACATAAATTGATTTTAATAATTATGGGGTCTTCCCCAATTTAGATCTATCTAAACATGTGACAAAGCTTAACAATTAATAACCCATGACTAACATGTATGTTTCGTCACGGATCAAAGCATAACAGTTACCAATTAGGTAATAGGATACGCCCAAATTAACACATAAACATGTAGGCAAGCTAGGGTTTCTAATCCAATTAATATTAAAAACCACAAACCCTAATTTGGATAAAGAGGTAATAGACCCCCCCCCCCCCCCTCCCCCAAAATTTTTTTATGGTTTAGGAAATTTAAAGAACCCTATATCTATAAAAACAACCTAGCATATATCTAAAATAATCAAAATTCATTTTTTTATGTGTTTTATGTAATCAATTACATGTTATAGCAAGCTCGTGATACTACTGTTAGAATATTAGAATCATGACAATCGTAAAATAGGTAAACACATATGCGGAAGCGTAGGAACATCTATAACGTATAAAAGATTAACATAAATTAAATAGGAACGTACCTTTAGTGATTCTAGAAAAACTGTCACACCCCCAGAATCGGGTCCAGCGGAAGCATACGTGTAGCTGGGGTGTAACTTAATTGGTATTACAACACAAGTTCAAAAATGGTTTTCACTTGGATCGTTTAAAATGAAATAGTTGAATCAAAAATGTTGAATTTACATTGTTAAACATAGTGCGAAAGTAGGCCTTTAAAATACTTTTAAAACGGTCCCCAAATGGATATCAGAGTCTTCTATGACCATGCCATGCCCTGCCAAAACCTCCAGTAGCTTGCCATTGCTTAAAGCCTGAAAATACATGCTAAAACGTCAGCATAAAGCTGGTGAGTTCATAGTTTTAAGTAAACAAGTATTTCCCATAAACAAGTGTTTCCAGAATTCAAGTATTTCCCAGCAAAGGCATCGTAAATCCACTCAGTTACAAGTCCCGCCATAAGAGACTTGTAACCTGTGTGTTTACAACCCACTGCCAAAAGTAATATGTTTAAGTAAACAAGTCATTTGCGGAACACGAGATTTTCAGTAGCAAGACAATATAACAAATACAATGTCACAGCCAAAAATAAGGTATACAGTGCCTAAAGCTCATGACCCCGAAGCTCGACGTAATCGTATGCAATCAAGCATAAAATGCCCCAATTAAGTGTTTGCCAAACACTCGGAAGTAATCCGAATGATATACGTCCGTTTGACAGGTTGGCGCGACCAACTCGGATGGGGTGTCAACCCAAATAGATTTATCCATAGCATTCGCGCTCACACGCATGTAATTAACGGTTCATGATAAAGGGGACTTCAGTGGCAGTAATAGGTAACTCAGGCAAAGTAACAGTTTTATATTTATTTCCGCAAAAGCAAGAACTTGTGTTCATAAGAAAGTAATCAAGGATGGAATAAGTAATTCATAATGTATTCAAATAATCAATCAAGTATTTCAACCATCCAGTAATGTTTGAGAAAATGAATCGCATTCAAGTAAAACAAGTATTGAATTTAAATAGTAAGGAGCATGTATCTTCCCCCAAAACAGTTGTGAAACCAATAAAAGTAGGGGTTATGAACTCACCTGGTGCAATAGCTACGATGACAACAATGAATACACAGAAATGAGGCACGATCTCTAACCGCAACCTAATATGAATGGTATGATCTAATGTAAGAAATGAAGTAATGCTACACATGCAAATACGTATGTTATCGATACCACTCATTAGTTTTGAAAATAAAGTTTATCGTTGACAAATACGTTTTTGACGTCTCGTTAGGTTAATAACCACTTTTCATGGAAATAGGTTGAAACGGTACTCCACGATCCTTGTTTGGTGTTCTATCGGCAAATATAAGGTTTTTGTCGCGAAAATAACATTTTCATTACTTGAAAATATGCCCAAAATGGCCTCGCAAAACAAGTCGCGAAATGTTGTACGTTAAGGGTTAGTGATGAAACTCGGCGTTTTTGAAAACCTTGTAACAATATCTTGAAGTCGTGTCATTTAAATTTTGGCGATACGGGTCTCGATCGATGAGAAATTCGACTCTTATTGTTGTTACTTGAAAGTATTATGTTCAACACTTAGAAAATTTCATTATAGTAAAAGCTGTCAAAATATATATGTTTATCGGGTATATTGATGAGGTCGTAGTTTATTCGTTATAAGTCTATTCGACGAACGGCCAATTGATTTTAAAAGCTTGTTGGAAGATCTTGATTTCATAAAACTACGGCTCGGACTCAAATTGATCCGATCATGAAGAAAAACAGCCAAGAAAGTGGTGTCTCGCGAAGACAGTTTCGCGGCAAAATAATAATAGAAAAGCTGATGGAAATTTGTAAAAATCGTCTAAGTTCAAACGCTTGTATCTTTTTCGTTATAAGCTCGTTTTCTACGTTCTTTATATCCCCGGAATCGTGGGGCAACATACTAATATATTTTTGATAAGTCGGGATGGCTAAATCAAGTTTTACGTCTCGAAACAGTCCATGAAAACTGTTCAACAGCAAGCTATTTTTCAGAAAATAGTTTTCGTCGTCAAAATTGAAAATAACATATCTTTTTCGTCGTAACTCGGATTTTAGTGATTCAAGCGGCCACGGTTTCGTTTTTGAAAGTATTTTCTGAATATCTAACCCAATGTTACCCGGAAACCCCTGAGTTTTCTAAAATTGGCGATTTGGGACAGAACCTATATTTGAAAGTATTTTTCGTTGTTAATATTCGGAAAATTATATCTCCTTCGTTATTAACTCGTTTTTATCCCCGTTTTCGGCCATAGTTTCGTCTCGGAATGTATTTTCTAAATCTTTGGTCCAAAGTTACACCCTAGACCCTGATTTTCCCACGTTTAACAAAAAGGGACAGTAGCTTTTGTATAGTTGTAAAAATCAACTTTCCTAGTTTGTAACTTGTTCAAGGCTTAACCAAACTATCTCAAATCAACTCCACAAGTACCAAGTCCTACCATACACCTTCTTAGGGTGTCATGGGTTCCTAGACATCACCAATCTTAGTGGATCTAATGAGATTGCTAGTAAAAATTGTAGATCTATGTCTATTGAGAAGAAAATGAGTAATAGTGGTATGAAACATAAATACTTGCATGTTTAACCATTATATCTTGAAAATACATAAAAATATAAAGTAAATGAAAGTATGAAAAGATCAAAAGTGTTTTTGAAGCTTACTTGAAATATGTAGGAAGTTTGATGATGGTTAGGATAGAAACCTTGGGATTTTTATCTCAAAATCCTAACAAGGTACACTAATGAAACTTGTTTATTACTTGAACTTCAAAAATCAATGGATTTCTTGCATGATCTTGCTTTGGCCTAAATTTTGTAGAGAGAAGGAAAAATGAGAGAGTTTTTGGCTAGTTTATGTGTTGGTACAAGTGAAGAGATAATTATACAAGTATTGTGTAGATATTTTTAAGTGTAAGTCTTCATGGTCAATGTAATCAAGTGTATCTTGAACCTAGGGGGCATTGGGCATGATTTAGGGGAGAAGGGGGAAATTTTGTGTGCTAATTAATGAGTTTGTCTATTGGTTTTAAGATTTAGTTAGATTTTGAGGTGTATTAGGTGTTACCGGGTACCGAGTTAACTAAAAATAAATCATGACGCGATGAAATAAAATATGACGAAGCTGTAAAAGTTGTAAAATATTATTCCTGATGATGATCGGGTGTTAAAATAATTATCGTGTTGAAATTTCGCAAACCGACGAAGTAATAAGCTCCGACCATAAAATATAGTAATTGATTTCAAAACACCGGGTAAATTAATAATATAATTTTTATATCATTATAATAAGTATGAAAATATATTAGGATCATAGTCGGGAGTATTGGGTATACGTTCGTAGTAAAAACTGAGTGGTAACGTTAATTACAAATTAAGCATACGTATATAGAAATAATGCATATCCGTGTAGGGCTTTAAATGTGATAATGATGTAACCGAGGATATGTAGGCTACTCCAGTCTATATGACGTGTCATTAATGAATGATGCATGAATTCACAGCGAAATCACATTGGTTACGCGAATTTGAAGACTCGTAAACTCAGTTTACGATGAAATGAACGGCAATCGTGAATAGTGATTTCCTTCCGGAAATGAATAGTAAAATTTTTGAACGCTTCTTGGAATCACAAACTCACTCCGAAAACGATGAATAGTAAAATGATGAATAGTGACTGGTGAATAGTAAATGATGAATAGTAACTGATGAATAGTGAATAGGAGAAATGTCCTGAAAATGCGGGTTGTTACAGTCTCACCCCCTTAAAAGGAACTTCGTCCCGAAGTTCAGTTTGTGTAGGTCTCGGAAGTTGTATTGGTGAAAAGATGATGATTTTTATCGTGTATACTACTGAGCTCTAACAAGGTTCAAGTCTGACAGCCACTAGGCCTACTCTGTCAGAAATAGTAAATGGTTCAGTGTATATCGGGTTTAGCTTTATGAAGTTTTCTGAATGGTATTATGCCCTTCCTAGGCAAAACTTTCAACATGGCTCTACCACGAAGTTGAAATTATAAGGGTTTACAACTTATCGAATTTGTAACTGATTCTTGATTTGTAGGAAATTCCTGGTTATTCCATGAATGCTTACTGGACTAGTGAGTTGGGTTTTTCAAAATCTTGATCCGTCAATGGATGTTGGCACTACGACCATAGAGTGCTTCAAATGGTGTAGTCTCTACGCTCGCGCGATAACTATGGTTGCAACTGAATTTGGTTTATGGTAAATGGTTAGTCTCTATGCTCGTGTGATAACTATGGTTGTAAAGGAACCTGAGTTATGGCAAATGGTTAGTCCAACCATCTCTAGAGTCAATCACTCATGCTCTGAGCATATCTCCCTATGTTTGAATCGTTCTCTAATTTCTGACCACTGGTCTGTAGATGATAGTTGGTGTGGTTCCCAAGGAATCTTAACGTAATCACTAAGAGTTTGAGGTGGATCAAATTCCTCTATTAGGAATAATTAAAATGGGTATCATGAATCTTGTTTTGAAAGACTTACAGGGTTAAATCCGTAAAAGGGTGTTGTTGAAAATAATAGATTAGGATAAGGTTGTGATCCTCCGCAGGATGTCAGGAATTGAGCCTTTATCCACCTACGGTGCTTAGTCTCCATTACTAAGATTTTCCCCAAGTTAAAGGTCATCAACTCACAAACTCCTGAAGGTATAAGTGAGGTAATATAATGATTGATTTTCAAAGTTTGTTTTGAGTTTGTGTTTGTTCATAAACCTTCCCCGAATAAATGAATTTACAAGTTTAAGCAAACGGCTTTTTAGGTAACATCCTTCTTGATGTTTCAAAATTTAGTAGTTATGCAATATAGGAAAATTTTCAACATAAGGTGGATAGTATGATTTACCAAAGATCGATGTTTAAAATTTTGTAACATTCAATAGTTTTGTAAAATATTAGCCAAAAGGAATTTGCTTGTCAAAATAAGTACATCAGAAGAGTATTTCTTACAAGATATATGTTTTGTATAACGGTAGTTTTGGAGAAAATCCATTTAAAAATGAAAGTATTAAGAGGATAAAATAGCCAGGTATGTATGTATGCACAAATGCATAGGTGTCTAACATGTTTGAATAAAGGCTATTGGTGAGGACATGTTCAATTTATAGTCTTGGTTAAGAGGTTGGATTTATCTCTATTGTGTTGCTTAGTGAGCACTCGTATCTAAATGAATATTGTAATTCAGTCAAGCCAATACTTTCTAGATGATAGAATTTTGGCGATCAGGCCAGTGATAGTGGTTCGAATTGTTTTGTGATATCCTGAGGTTTCTGTTGAGTTATGAATGATCTTAAGGTACCGAAGGATCATCCTCATAGAAGGTATGGAAAGTCTTTCCTAGGGAGGTCATTGATAATATCCGCTTATCAATATAGGGAGTAGTGAGGGATGAGTGACATCGGAATCTACAAAGTGTCACCTAATTCTTTGTATATATGGGGGTGGGGAAAAGAAATGATAGTGATGGTGAGAATGGAAGAGACTGTGACAATTGCAACAAAATGAGATTGTGACAAAAGAAAATACTGTGATATGAGGGTATTGTGCATAAATATGAGAGTTCATGAAATAAAATGACTAGCTGACATGCTTCCAATCGGTGGTTTGCGTCTAACGGTCGTTAGTCCCTTTTACCGTTAAGTACTAACGGTCGTTATTTCTCGTGTCTAATAATAAATATATAAATACATTTATTATTTTTCCTTAATACTCGTTTGTAATGTGTGCGATCCCGAGGTCTCGGGTTCGATAATAGACATTTAACTTATTAATATTTATCCATATATTTAACACTACCCACGGAAGAACAAGGATACCAAAGTACGAATTGACCTCGGGATTTAGTCCGTTCTAAGCCTAGGGAAGTCCGTCATTCAGCCAAACGAAGTAAAGAATATAATGTGAGATCGATGATAAAACATATGCATACTAATTAGGGAATGGCGGCCACTTGCTAACCGAGGCAGCATTCCCAAACCCTATACCACGACTAACGAAGCATAAAGCAAGTAAAAGGGCATGATTACAAGGCAAAACCCCGTATAATCCATGGGTTAACAGGATGAGTCGCACCTCATGATTCTCAAAACACGACAAAACTACTTGCCTATAAATACCATGGTAAAATGCCACCAAAGGGCAAATCTCTTGCAGCTTAAAAATAACACACACACATACACTTATTCTCTCTAAAATCATCTTACTCTTATGCATGAGGCTGATCGTGGATCCCTTCTCACGGTGAGACTAAAGATGGTTCTTTTTCTAAGCAGGAGAACACTACAACAAAAAGAAGAACGGGCGACCAACTTTTAGCGGGGACACTTTATTCCCCGCCAAAAGTCACTAAACGACAAATTTTTTTCTGACCTAGCATACATGAATCAGGAAAATTCAATGCAACTTTTTGGCGGGTACATAGCCAAAAGGTTGCCAAAGTTGTAATATTATGTTTTAGCGAATTCGAACTATTTGTAGTGTTGTAGCATATTTTTGGTTGGGAAAAAAGGTTGTAGTATAGTAGATTTTTTCTGAAAAAATTCAGAAAAATTCTGGAAATTACACATTTTGCAGCACTATTCTGCAAAATGGGCCAGACACTTTTTGCGGGGACATGTCCCCGCCAAAAGTGTCAACTAATTTATACGGCTGAACTTTTTAGCGAAGACATTTCCCCGCCGAAAGATTTATACTAAATTTAGTTTAGATCTTTTGGCAGAGACATGTCCCCTCCAAAAGAGTGAACTGCAACAGCGGTTAAGTCTTTTGGCGAGGACATGACCCCGCCAAAAGACTAACTTGATTAACATAATTACTAATTTGCTACCTTTTTAGGTTAATTAAGTAGGCTTTTGGCGGGGACGTATCCGCGATAAAAATAGTGCCAGACTGGATAAAGTTTGACCAGATCAAAGACTGCGGGTCCCACTTGGCCCTCCAAAAGCTAAAAACGTCCCCGCCAAAAGATTTAGCGAGAAGGAGTTAGCGGGGACCTTTTGGCGGGGACATGTCTCCGCCGAAAGGCCCGTTTTGTCCCCTCTAAAAGTAGGTTCTGTTTTAGTGAGATCCATAGTATATTATCACTTGTTGAGCATTTTCCAGATCTTCCAAAACCCCCCGTTTCTTGTAAGTCCGACTTATCCAAAACTTAACCTCTAAATTTTTTACTAACATTTTACTTGATTTTATTTTCTATAATAGTGCGCGGGCAAATGATCAAATCATGTAAGTTGTAAGAATGGCCTATCATTCTTATATAGTGGTTGCGTGTAAGTGTCCTAAGAGACTGAAATGAGGGAAGTAATCTTGATCCTTTGCACTTCAATGTTTTTTGGTGTAACAAATTTTACAAGGGTGAAAAAAATCCATTTTACTTAAAAAAATAAATAAAATAAATCTTTGTGTAAGATTAAAACGATACTTATATCTTCAACAATTAGATTAGATATGGTAACTGGTAAGTAACATGCTGACCAACCTCACAGTTAAACAAAATTTTGATTTACCTAATGAGACATAGCATTAGGACTCACTCATCGAGTCTTAATGTTCGTGTTTTGTTGTAAACTAAATTTGTTTGTTAGAGGTTAAGAAAGATGTTAATCATCACTTACAACTAGTAAGCATTCAAAGATTTAGCTTGTAGCTTAGCGATACCATGTGGTTGAGATGTTCTCTAACCAAGCGATTGTATTTCAAAATATGTACAGTGTAACTATATTATATATATTTAGATTGTAATATTCTGTTTCAATAAACAACGACTTTGGTTAACAACCGACTTAAACTATCTCACAAAAACCGGTTAATGTATTGATCGTTAAACACAAAATCGGTTCCTTTAACTACAAAACTGAGTTGCTTAAGTGGTTTCTCTACTTCTTATTGTCTGATCTTTACGATAATTAAATTAAGGTGTTTGTGATCTTGTTACAAAAGATTACCTGTGGTTTAACTTGTTAAAAAAGATTAATTCATTTAAGCAATGTAGTTTTATTTTCATAAATTGCGTTCTCTATGGAGAGAATTTGATATTTAACTAAACTACCTGATTGTGTTTGTGAGGCTATGACTGAATTGAATGATCATGCTGAGTTGTTAAAATTGATGCAGTTTCTAATGGGCCTTGATGATATTTATCAGCCTATTAGGAGTAGCTTCTTGACCAGGGAAATCCTTCCTGAGGTTAAAGATACATTTGTTATCATTTCTAGAGAAGAATCCCATAGAGGAATGCTTCTACTTCTATGAAGTCTGAGAAGCCTCAGGTTTCTGCTTGTGTATCTAGACCTAATGTGAACAATAGTAATAATAGAAGAAATTCTAACAATAACTGGTATGGTAACAATTCTAATAATCACAGAGGAAATTATGACAGTCTGTTATGTAAAAATTGTGGTTTAAAAGGACATACAATTGAAAGATGTTTTGAGTTAATTGTTTATCCTCTTGGTTTTAAAAAGAACCCAAATTAGAAGGCTGCAACTGGTTTTAATAATAATAGAAATAATAATGTTGAGGCTAAGGGTATATCTAGGTCTAATGGTGAAGGGAAGAGTAGTACTACTTTGTCTTTTACTAATGAATAGGTCTTGAAGTTGATGAACCTCTTAAATGATAAAACTAGTGTTGCTGCTAATGCCGCTATGGCAGGGACTGACTTTTGTTCATTTTTAAATTGCAATGTTTTCTTTAATTAAAACTTTTATGAGTTTTTTGTGCTAATGTTAAAATTAATGAAGTCAGTTACCACTTGGGTTGGATAATTAACTCAGGGGCTAATCAGCATATGACAAATAATACTGATAAAATGTTTGGTGTTGTTAATGTTTCTGATTTAAAACTTACTGTTGGTCATCCTAATGGTACTTTGGCTAGCATTACTCATGTTGGTAATTTGAGGTTGAATAATAATGTGGTTTTTTTTTTTTTTTTTTTTTTTATGTTTTGGTGGTTCCTGAATACTTGTTAGTATATTATTTGTGCACAGAATGATTAAGCATAGTAAACTATGTGTTGGTTTTGATGAGACTAAGTGTTATATTCAGGATTTGAAAAAGCAGAGAGTTCTGGGGACTGGTAATGAGTTTGGTGGCCTATACTTGTTTGATAAAGAGTCTACTACTTACGCTATTATGAATAATAGTGAGTTTTTTGTTTGTCATGTGTCTAAAAAAGTTTGGCATAATAGACTAGGACATCCTGCCAGTCAAGTTTTAAAAATGTTAAAAGGATCTTTAAATTTAACCAATATTGATCATCAAAGTCCCTGTGAGGTTTGTCATAAGGCAAAGCAAAGCAGAGACTCTTTTCTATTAAGTGAAAACAAATCTACTATTTTTGGTCAACTCATACATCTTGATGTGTTGGGGGTATATAAAGTAACTAGCAGGGAGAGTTTTTGATGTTTTTTGACTATTGTTGATGACTTTAGCAGATCTGTTTGGGTGTATACAATCATGTTTTAACTCAGTTTAATAAAAAAAAGTTAAAGTGATAAGGTCTGATAATGGAACAGAGTTTTTAATCATAAAATAAATGATTTTGTTGAAACTATGGAAATTATTCATCAAACTACTTGTGCATATACTTCTCAGCAGAATGGTATTGCTGAAATGAAACATAGACGTCTTTTAAATGTTGCTAGAAGTCTTATGTTTCAGGGGGGATTCCTCTTGTGTTTTGGTCTGATTGTGTGTTGACTGCTTGCTATTTGATTAACAGGTTACCTTCCTCTGTTTTGAATGGAAAATATGCTTTTTCTATTGTATAGGGTAGGGAACCTAATCTGTTACTCTTAAGAAGTTTTGGTTGTTTATGTTTTGCTGTTATTTTGAAAGGGTCTGATAAGTTTTTTGAAAAAGCTGAAAAATGTGTTTTGGTTAGTTATGCTAGTAGTAAAAAAGCTTATAAACTTTTGAGTCTTGAAAATAGGTCTATTTTATATTACAGAGATGTCAAGTTTTATGAAACTGATTTCTCTTTTAAAATTAGTCAAAAATAAATTGTTGAGTCTACTAATGAGGTTTCAAGTTTAAATTTCTTTGATTTTGTTGACCCTGTGTCTAAAAATACAACCAAAACTTCTACTCCCAATGATGATAATGATCAAAACAATAAGTCCCAATCAAATGATAATACATCTAATGCAGGTAGAGATGGTAGTATACATCAACTAGTTGGTGGTTAGCATAGTGAACAGATACTTCCATCTGTAAATGAACAAGTTGTTGGTTACCCTGGAAATGATGAACAACATACTGAAACTCCCATAGATGATCAAATAGATCTATCTGAGGGAAATTTTGCTCCTAATCAAAGGTTTTCTGAATTTCAAAATGTTCTTCAAAGTTTACATGAGGAAGGTAATCAAAGTAGGCATAAAAGGGTGTCTATGTTGCCTTTAAATTTGAATGAGTATGTTTTAGATGATAAAGTTAAATATGGTTTACATAGATATGCTAATCATGCTGTTTTAACTATTGAAAATTGTTCTTTTGTTTCTAATCTAAATAACTCTGCTGAACCTACTTCTTTTGAAGAGGCTTCAAATGATGTTAATTGGATTAATGCGATGAATGAAGAAATATGTGCTTTAATTGAGAATGATACTTGGGAAGAAACTGAACTTCCTTTTGATAGAATTCCTATTGGTTGTAAGTGGGTTTTTAGGATTAAATACAAGTCTACTGGTGAAATTGATAGGTATAAGGGTAGATTAGTGGCTAAAGGCTTTAGTTAGAAAGAAGGTGTTGATTATGAAGAAATCTTTAGTCCTGTTGTTAAAATGAGAACTGTAAGATGTTTAGTAAGTCTTGTAGTTCAGAAGGATTGGAATTTTTTTCAAATGGACATGATGCGTAGGGATTGCACCAGGCTTTACCTCTCGAGGGATCTCGAGAAGCTTACAACCCCTACCAGGCAGTGTACCTGATCGATGTAGTATAATATAATGACAAGTACCGGGGGATTGATCGTTCAGCTAGGAATAGTGTCGCTAGGATTAGAAAACCTAAAGACTAGGTCTAGAGATGAGGAATGATTCTTTTTGTATTTTTATATTTTTTAGAAAGCAAGTAAAAATCTCGGGTTTGAAGGATTTGTGCGGAATTAGTTGCTAGTCAACTAACCCAATACTAAGATGCAATCAAAATAAAATACTAGAAATGAAAATAAACTATATTAAACTAAAGTTGTGAACAATATGTGGGGGAAATGTGTTTACTTAGATTTCACTACTCCCTAGATATCTTTTACACGTTAATTACTTGTTATAGTTGCGTGGATGACGGATTGTATTCCTTAATACCATTCATGGGGTGGCGTACTTACTTCCCCAATCCTATGAGTGCCTACTTCACTCCTATGTCGAGCCTGCTAAGAAGCTCCTAACATAGGATCATTAGAATTTACTCATGCATTAAATACAACCAATAAAACCTAGTACACATCGGTTCATGTTTCCTAAGACGTTCAAGCATGTTACACAATGGAGATCTGTCAGTTTTCTTAAGCCTAACATTATTCATCCAATACAACCATAAACAAGTAATCAACACATAATTAACATCTAGGTTTCATTAGATCTAAGCAAACACAAGATAGATCTAACCTAGCATGTTGAAATCAAGACAAGCACAAGATATAGACAACCAACACATAGACATATTGATTGAATTAAAGAGAAGACATATCTTAATAGCACATGAAAGGATTCAAGGGGTGAAAACCCTTGAATTTACTGTAAAATACGAGCTAGGGTTCACAAAGTTCGGCCCTAGGGTTTCTCCACACAAGTTCCTCTAATGAATGAAAAATAGAAAACTATATATAGATTTAAGAAGGTGACGGCGTCAAGAACAAATGTCTGACGCCGTCATCTCGCCGCCAAATAGTTCCTCGGACTGCCTAGATTTGGATCTGACGCCGTCATGTAGTCCCCTTATGCAGGCCGTCATGATTTTAATTCTTGACACTCTAGTTACGACGCCTTCACGTTTCTTCTGGGTCGTCATGGATTTTACTCTTGACGCCATCAGGAATTCCTTCTTGACGCCGTCATACACTGTTCTCAGCATGAAAAATTAAGTCTTTGGCGTTTTCTTCACTTTTATGCTCGAAAAACGTCCGAATTGCTTCCTTTTCCAGATTTCACTCCCCAAGTACCTAAAATCACAAAATGAACGATTTAGGGTAATATTTGATCAAATAAATTCAATTTCGGGCTTAAATGACCCCCTAAAAGTGGTTCATTTTTCGCCTCATTAGGACATTAATAATGCGTTTCTTCATAGGGATTTAAAAGAGGAAATTTATATGTTACCTCCTCCAGTATATTTAAGGAATGTGATAACAGAGTTTTGAGATTAAAAACGTCTTTATATGGTCTGAAACAAGCTCTTAGACAGTGGAACCAAAAGCTGTCCGAAGCCTTGTTTGAGGCAAAATTTGAACAATCTAAAAATGATCATTCTTTGTTTGTAAAAAAGGAAGGAGATATTGTTTTGTATCTGCTTGTGTATGTTGATGATATTGTTATCACAGGTAAGAGTGTTACTGAAATTGAGAAGTTTAAAGTTTTCTTGAAAAACAAGTTTAAAATTAAAGATTTTGGAGAACTTAAGTATTTTCTTGGAATTGAAGTTTTAAACCAAATTTGGATTGTGTTTAATCCAAAGGGAATATTCTCTAGAGTTGTTACATGAGTATGGGTTACTTGCTTGTAGAGATTTTATGACTCATTTGCCTAAAAATGTTGTGTTGGCTCATAAAGAGTCTGATGGCGACAAGTTTTTAAAGAATATCACTAGTTATCAGAAACTGGTATGGAAGCTGATTTATTTGACCATGACTATGCATGATATTGCTTATGCAATTCATTGTCTTAGTCAACATATGCATTCTCCCTTACTGTCTCATTTTGATATTGATATGAGGGTGCTTAGATACTTAAAGTTAGCACCTGGTAATGGTATTGGTTTTAGTAAGAATCAAATTGGTTTCAAAGTTAAGGCATTTTCTGATTCTGATTGGGCCAAGTGTCCTGTGACTAGAAGGTCTGTTTCAGGTTATTGTGTGTTTGTGAATGATAACCTTGTTTCTTGGAAAAGTAAGAAGCATAATACATTGTCTAGATCTTCAGTTGAAGGTGAATATAGATCAATGGCTTCTGTTACTTGTGAAGTTATGTGGGTGCTTAAAATCTAGAATGACTTGGGTGTGCATGATATGTTATTACCTGTTGATTTGTACTGTGACGATAAGTCTGCAATACAAATTGCAGCTAGTCCAGTCATGCATGGAAAGACTAAGCATTTTGATATTGATGTTCATTTAGTGAGGGAAAAAGTTGCTTCAGGTTTGATTAGAACTGTGCACATTGGTTCTAAGGAGCAGATTGTAGATGTGCTTACCAAAGCTCTTTGTTCTACACAACATGCAGTAATGGTTAAGAATCTTGGTATGGTGAACCTTTTTGCTTCATCATTTTGAAAGGGGGAGGGGGGGGGGGGGGTTGTTGAAAGTATTACTCTTATTTCAGACTTATGAAACTTAAAGGTTCATTTGGTAACTTCTGATAGTTGTTGTTGTTGTTTTTTTTTATTTTTTTTTTATTTTTTTTTTATTTTTTTGATGATAACTTTGGTTTGGGTTTTGTTAAGTTTTAGTTGTGCAGGGTGTTGAGTGTAATTTGTGGCTATCTAAGCTAAAGGCCGGATCTAGGGTTTCACTAGCTCTCATTATTCTCTCAAGTTTACACACACAAGTCTCTCTGGTTTTGTATCATTTTTGGTATTGGGTTTTCTGGGTTTTAGTTTCATCAAGTTTGAATCAAGATCTTCTTGATCATAACTGTTGCATCTAATAGAGGGACAACAGCTTCTTTTGGTTTATTGTTGCACCACCCTTATGCGTGTGCAACTTAGTTTTGGTTTATTGTTGAAGTTTTAGAGTGTGAGTGGACTAACCTTCTGTGTTTATAGTTAAAAAAAAAAAAAAAAAAAAAAAAAAAAATCACTAAAGGGTGGTTAGTTCGGTGATTAGCTATTTGATTGTTTTGGTACCATTTAACAGTTTGTGATCTTGAGTTATATCTTAGGTATCTCTCCTCTAGTTACAAATACTTCCACTCTGTTCCCGAGTTTTAATATGAAAGAGAAGAAGAGAAGAGACAAAATTGGACAGAAAAGAAGAGAAGAATAATGTAATTTGTTTTTTTACACCATGTTCCCGAGTTGAGAGAGGAAAGAAGAGAAAACCGATGATTTTACAATTATACCCTTTGTTACATACAAAAATTATATTTTATTTTAGGGCATTTAAGTCATTATTTAATTAAAAAGTTTCCAAATATACTTTCCTCCCAAATCATCTCACTTTTGGGAAGAAAGTTTTGGAGAGAAATATAACCCAATTTCCTCTCATCTTCTTCTCTCTTCTTTCCCGAAAAAACTCTGGAACACAAATTTATTTTATTTTCTTCCCACTTCTTTTCTCTTCTTTCAAAATTAAAACTCGGGAACGCAGTGTTCGTTCATATGTACAATGTATTTCACGAAACAAGTTTAACTTTTTATTACTAGTATTATTGAAACAAAGTATTTTGTGTGAAGATAGTTTGCAAATGTGGATGTACGCGTGTGCCTGTGTAAATGAAAAATAATATCGAAATGATGGGACGTCACAGTTTCACTGTAAGCATACAGTTCGCTCTTGCTCCTTCCCATCAATTAACTTTGTTCGTACACAAGGTTTTATGTCATCAAGCTTTTCCAGTATATTTTTCCACCATATAAGACTAAACTAAAGGCATGAGTTATAAGGACGGCAGCAGTTATAAGGACGGGGGTACTTTTTTTATTCTAACGGGGGTATGCCTATTTTGGCGTTTTGTGACATTTTTTTTTTTTTTATTTTTTTTTTATTTTTTTTTATTTTTATAATTTTGTTTATATCAAAAAGCTATAAACCTGAAAGTACGGAACAAAAAATATAAAGTTTAATAAGTCAAATCGTTAAAACTGTCAGAAATACGGAACAGAAACTGGGCTGCGCTGGAAAAAAAGGGGACAAAAGTGGGGGACAAGTGGGCAGGGCTAGGGGTAGACCCCGTTATTATAGGGGTCCCCTATAAGGACGGGGGTACTTTTTTTATTCTAACGGGGGTTTGACTTTTTTGGCATTTTGTGCCATTTTTTTTTTATTTATTTTTTATTTTTATAATTTTGTTTATATCAAAAAGCTATAAACCTGAAAGTGCGGAACAAAAAATATAAAGTTTAATAAGTCAAACTGTTAAAACTGTCAGAAATACAGAACAGAAACTGGGCTGCGCTGGAAAAAAATAGGGGACAAAAGGGAGACAAAGGCCCTGACACCTTTGTCCCCCGTTAGAATAGTACGACCCAAACTAAAACAATCCTATAAATCTAGGGTTAGTTTAACCGGACGGGGGGTGGCCCACCTGCTGTCCCCCTTGTCCCCCTGCTGTCCTCCAGTACAGCACAGCTTTTTGTCAGTTTCTGTTCCGTATTTTTGACAGTTTTAAGCGTTTGACATATTAAACTTTATATTTTATGTTCCGCACTTTCAGGTTTATAGCTTTTTGATATAAACAAAATTATAAAAATAAAAAAAAAATAAAAAAAAAATAAAAAAAATTAAAAAATTTGGAGGGGGTGCGGCTAAAAATTTGGGGGGGTATGGTCAACATGCCCTTAAATCTATAGTGTGACAATCAAGGTTCTAGCTAATCAGTAACGTATGACTATCTTTAAATTCTTCTTAAATTTTAGAAAGCATTGATTGACATGTCTAACTTATGTGCTTAATTATATGTCTGATCTTATGTGGCATCCTACTATTAGTGATGGTATATGGACTCGCTTTTTCATAAACCAATCAAACACTTTTAGAGCTCTTTAAGCATAAAATTAGTCACACAATTAGCCAACTTCAATATTTTTCATTTTAGAATAAACGTAATATTTGTTTATGCAGTTTCATTATTTTAGTTAAAACTATTACTATTATATATGGCAATTATTGGCATGAATATATTATTTCCGAGAAATAAAAACAGCATCACTAGGTCATCATTGAGAGACAAATAATTTTTTTTTTTTTTTTTGCATGAATCATCGCTGAGGCTACTTTTTACGGCATGTGTGGATCACCGCTAGGGATGTAAACGAGTCGAGCTTTTAATGAGTTACTCAAGCTCGAGCTCGTTTAACTCGAGTCGAGCTTGATAATTTCCGAGCTCGAGTCGAGCTCAAACAAAATGTATAGCTCGAATAAATTCACGAGCCGAATTTTTAAAAATTGTATTTAGCTCGACTCGTTAGAAAGCTCGTTTAATTATTCAAGTCGAACGAGCCAAACAAGCTACTCGAGCTAAACGAGCCGAACGAGCTAATCGAGCTAAATATGTAGTATCAAAATATTTTAATTATAATTATTTAATTACTATTAGTATTAAAGGTTAAATTTAAAACCAAAACTAATAATATGTTAACATTCAATCATATCAAAGATCTACACTTTAGTTTAGATATAAAATATAAATAAAATAATAAACTAATAAGCTTAGGCTTTTGTTTTTATAAACCTCATATTTCATTCCTTTTTTCTCACTCATCCAATGTGAGATATAAAATTGAATATTTTTTCTTTTATTCTTTCATTCAAACTTACAAGTATTACTTGAATTCTTAATATGTATAAATAAGTTAAATGTGTTAAATAAATTCTTACTCATATATATTTATTGATCATATAATTGTTACTATTAGTTTTATACTAGTTAAATGTTTTATAAAGAAGTAACTAACATGTTTAATAACCCTATATCAAATATATAAATGAATTAAATCCAATCATAAATACCTCCAAATAAGAATTATGAATCATTAGATGATTTCAACGAATCTCACTCGTATAGCTCACGTGATGTTGAGAGTTATATCAAAGTTTTTGTGATTAAAAATACAACATATGTATGTATATTGTATATAAACGATTCAATTTTATGATTTTCACGCTTACACACACAAAAAACACATACAATGAAATTCAAATGTGTGTTATCACATGTGACACATATATATATGATACTCATATATATATATATATATATATATATATATATATATATATATATATATATATATATATATATATATATATATATATATATATATATATATATATATATATATACACACACATATGACACGTACATATGAAAGCCAAATATGTGTTGGACACACATATGAAATACATAAGTGCGACTAATATTTACACATAAAGACACATATATGATATATACATAAGCATAAACTCACTGTGAGGTTGCTAAAAACAATTGGTCCATGGTTCTTAAATGATAGAACATAAACAACCTTATCCATGGTTCTTAGACAATAGAACATAAACAATGCTATCACCTTCGATTAATCTGATGATGAAACATAGAATATTGTTGTTGGCAATATTCTTGTAGAAACTCTTATTCTGAGCTTAGTTATGAACTAACTCTTATACTCGTTTAAATCATGTTAACTAGTTGAAATACTTATCATAATGGTTTATTAATTATAATCCATTACATGTGAATACAAACATGTTTGTGCATACACATATAATGTCTCTCATATAAGCTGTCTCTCATATAAGCATTTATACATACAAACACTAGCATACATTCTTACATATGATTCATACATACATTTACAAGAGACACGTGAAGATACATAAATACACATACACATACACATAGGACTATAAACGAACTAAACGTTCAATGAACATTTCATGAACTGTTTGATAAAAAGTTCGTTTATTTATTAAATGAACAAACATGAATAATATTTTATGTTCATTTAGTTAAATGAACGAACATGAACAAAAGTCGCGTCCATTCATAATTACTTGAGCTCACTAAATAATTTATGATCTTGACTCTAACTCGAATAACAAAATTTCCTTGACCAATTTCATGAATCGAGCTTACAAAATTATATACTTCGCTATACTCATTCGAAAATCATGTATATAAAAAGAGGTAAAATATATACTAGGAAATCATAGATAATATAAGTATATCAATTAAGTGTTATCTATGAACCTTAATTAATAATTTATTTTACTCTTTGAGCATCAATTTTTCTTTCTTTTATATTATTAGATCAAGTGTTTCAACTTTGTTATTTAGTTTAATTAGGAAATTTGTTTTGCATAAGTTAATGAAAAAAAAAATATCATATTTTTAATTAAGAATTATAATTATAATAGATAATATAACAATACAAAATTGATGTTTTAAAAATTTTGTGTAGTAGCTGTATATTGTCTAATCAAAGAAAAAAGATGAAAAGTATCCCATATTGAAAATAATAAGAAAAGTGAAGGAAGATGGACACTATAAAATACAAGAAACCACATATACTTAAAATTATATAAAATATAAGTATAATTGTTATACACTCTTTTGCTTCAAATGCAAACTAATATTTATTATAAGTTAGTTTAAGCATTAGAACAACTTTTATAATTATAAACGAGCTTTCGAGCTCGAGCTAGAGTTAATAAACAAGCCTATCTAGTTCGATCTTCTATATGAGCATCGTAAGTAAAAAAAAAATTAAACGAGCTTCGAGCTTGAGCTCGAATAATAAAAAAATATTCGAGCTCGAGCTCGAGCCAATTTATAAAAGTTTTTTCAAGCTCGAGCCGAGTAGTTAATAAACGAGCCTAGCTCGTTTAGGCCAAAACTCGATTCGGCTCGGATCGTTAACACCCCTAATCATCGCTATCCCACCTTCCACGAGTGATCCCTCATAAAAGCAATCCAAACATCACACGCCATGCTTCAGATTTTGCACATAGTGGTAGTCTGCACTCTGCACCACCCTTATGCGTGTGCGACTTTTTTTTTTGTATGCGAGTGTGTGTTGAATAGTGATGACCATAAAAACTAATATGAGAGATTTAACCCAAAATATATATCGAACTTTTTCATTTTTACTATGCTCATAACTTTTTAAATCCAAATTTTAATAATAATTCTTTTTGGATATTTCATAAAATCTAAAATTTTAAAATGAAACAAGACGCGGACTAGATCAAGGATGAACATCAACAATTAATTTTACCAGAATAAGTACTAGAATTATGTTTTGTCCTACATGAAAAACTGTTCCTGTTTTTTAGTAAGAAAATAGTTTTCGGGTACATACACATATAAAGCAATAAAGTCATAACTCATAATAAGAGAATAGATTCTTCTTTTTTACGGCTTGTTAAAAGGGTGTTAATATCGAATGCAAGAAGGATTAAAGTAAAGGAGTACGTGCTAAAGGAAAACTAGTTTACCATAGTGTAAGAGTGTTATATGTCCTCGTATAGTTATAAACGATCATGGTCCAGGGATCCATCGAACTCTTCAAAATGAAAACACAACTGTAACCGAAATGTGCACCTCTAACTGCTTGAACGAGTGTTTGTAAAACAAGAACGGGTATACTGTGTTTATCTTGGATGGTACACGATTTTAGAATAAATGTTTTTGAAGATTCATCTACTACTAAACCAATAATCTTGTCAAGGATGACCCAGATTGATCAGCTTACGATAGGTGGACTGAACTAGGACTATTATATGGTGGTTTAATTTACGGATCAGTTGAGACACCTCGCCATTTTTGACTTCTCGCGACGGTGCACTTATAGCGACGACAGATATCATCACTATAGGTTTGCTAAACGACGAAAAACAACTTTTTGGCCCTGTCTTTGACCAAAATCTTTAGCAAAGACATGTCATCAGTAAAGGCTCGCTAGACGACAACTGAGCCCCTTATAAAACTTTGACTTTGAATATAGCTTATAGCGACGATATTGTCGTCGCTATTTTGGTGACTACCAAATTTTTCGTCCCGGTAAACATTTAATTTCCTGCCGATAGGGAATTTTTCCGCTAAACCTATAGCGATGACATGTAGTCGGTAAAAGTCGTCGCTATAGGTTTAAGTTATTTATTTTAATGATTTTAATATCATTTAAATTAGTTATTTAAAACCCGAAAATTTGGTTGCAGAAAACGGCTTAAAGTAGCTTGCATTTAAAGAATCGGCAGTTAGTGACCACATGTCGTCGTCGCTATAAGTCATCACTTATACATGTTGTCAATATAGAACATACCTATAGTGACTATATGTGGTCGCGAAAGGTCGCCGTTAAATTGGTTGGTCAAATACTCAAGAGACTTTTAGCGACTATATGCAATCACTAAAGGTCACTAAAGGTTTTGTCACGGAAGTTTAGACGAAAGTCACAAGTCAAAATTCAACTCAAACGTGTAATCACTAAAGGTAAAAATTGTGGTCGCTAAAACATTTAGCCACCAAGCTCTCGAGACGAAATTTATTGAGGACACGTATCGTTGGTATAAGTTAATAGAAGGGTACCCGCGCGTTGCAGCGACAGGTAACCTGTAACTAAATTTTTTGACGAACAATATATTTCAATTACATGTCTTTCGTGATAATGACCTTATGTAGAGGTGTGCACGGGTCGTTTGTGTGGAAATTTATCACCTGAACTACTTAATATTTTTTCGGCGACAATATTTTTCGAAGTATTTTTTTCATGGCACAATTTTCAGTTGCATAATTAGTTAGATTGAAGTAATAATAGTTCTTTTTTTGGAAGATGGTGGTTTCGCTGTGATGGTTCTAGTTCGTGGTCAACCAGTTTTAGCTATAACAACGGCAGTGGGCTGGATTTTGGTAGAAGCTGAGTTGTGTCGGGTGATAAGGTGCGGACACGAAATGATGATATTCTTTTTTTTTTTTTTTTTTTTTTTTTTTTTTTTTTTTTTTGAGTAAATTGTTTGGTGTATTAGATTTATAGATGATGGTCGAAGATAATTAATTTTTTAGATGTTACAAGTTTATGAATTTAAGACAATTCATTTTTTAGATGTTAGTTTTACAATGTAACAAGTTATTGACATTTCCTTTTATAGTAATGTTTTTGATGCATTGTTTGAAGTATAAACATATAAAAAGTTTGAGTGTATTAAATTGAAAATCATATTTCATTGTAGTAAATTTTACATTTACTTAATGTTCATTAAATGCATTTTTGATTGAAAAATGAAATTTGAGTGTATTAATTACATATTAATTGCACATATTTATAATTTAAAAGATGCCTACTGAGCACTAATTAGCAAATCTCTTAAAAATTTTAAGACTTCTTTATTTAAAATGTCATAAACTCTTTATATAGTATTATAGATATTGACGAGTTTTTGAGCTTTTAGCGAAGACCTTAATCGTTAAAAGCACCGATTCTAATAGCAATTTGTCGTAAATACATCGTATCTGTAATGATTTTATGCATTTTAAATTTTTATTTAACGGTTAATATCGCAATTTGACGAGTAACTATTTGTAGATTTGTAATGGCTTTGCGTTGTCAAAAATTGACTAATCGTTACTTAAAATGATAAATCTCTTGAGTAGTTGTCTTGGAAGTTCAAATAAAATAAATAGGGTTATGTTATTAAGACCACCTTATTATGTGATAATAAGAGGTTTTGATCAAAATGTATAAACTGCGATACATATCATACAAACCAGCAGTATATAGGGCTACACGAAACACTCCCATGAGAGGGTCCATATAAATTCCACCAATGAATATTGACCTATAGGATTTCAGTAACAACATATAAGATTCCAACGACTAGTTTTTTATTTCGATAGTTGGATGAATAACTATCGTCAAATCTAATATTTTCCTCTTTGGACCGATCATCAAATGTCACATTTTAAATCTAAAGTGAGTGACAATTTTGTCGAAGACTCATGGAGTTATATTTTCATGGAAACAATCGGAACAATGAAAGTATTTTTTTTCATGGCACAATTTTCAGTTGCATAATTAGTTAGATTGAAGTAATAATAGTACTTTTTTTGGAAGATGGTGGTTTCGCTGTGATGGTTCTAGTTCGTGGTCAACCAGTTTTAGCTATAACAACGGCAGTGGGTTGGATTTTGGTAGAAGCTGTGCTGTGTCGGGTGGTAAGGTGCGGATACGAAATGATTTTTTTTTTTTTTTTTTTTTTTTTTTTTTGAGTAAGTTGTTTGGTGTATTAGATTTATAGATGATGGTCGAAGACAATTAATTTTTTAGATGTTACAGGTTTATGAATTTAAGACAATTCATTTTTTAGATGTTAGTTTTATAATGTAACAAGTTATTGACATTTACTTTTATAGTAATGTTTTTGGTGCATTATTTGAAGTATAAACATATAAAAAGTTTGAGTGTATTAAATTGAAGATCATATTTCATTGTACTACTAGTAAATTTTACATTTATTTAATGTTCATTAAATGCATTTTTTATTGAAAAAAGAAATTTGAGTGTATTAATTACATATTAAGGGGGTGGCAATGTTGCTTAACAAATACTCAAAATAATTTGTAATTAGCCAATAGAATCAATACAACACTTTTCATGCCTAACCATGCCTAACTACTTATTTTTAGTGGTAATGTGATGCTTAACCATGCCTAAACTTTTTATTTTTATTTTTTTACTTTTAAAATTCATAATTATATTTAAAAATTTAATTAAAAACATCAAATTTCCTTAATAATTCAAATAAAAGTTACATAATACTTAGAAAAAAAAATTAAAAATAGGAAATGACTAGTCATCGAGGTATGGTAAGTCTTGCGCCGCTACGTGCTCCGTAAGATCATATTGAAGACGGTTATGAATATCTTCGTCGAATAACTTTTCTAGCACACTATCGTCTTAAACTGGCGTGACCGGCTGATCCATTATATGAACCGGTGATATTGCCACACCATCGTCTTTTAAAATCATATTGCCCAATATAATACATGTATAAACGATTTGTCGAATCTTTGCGACGGTCATAGGTCGTAGAGGACGACTGAGAATAAACCATTTCCCTTCAAACGACCAAAAACTCGCTTGACATCCTTTCTTGCAGACTCTTGTAGCTTCTTGAATTTCTTTTCCTTCGGGTCAGTGGGATACGAATATGCTTTAACAAGAGTTGAATACTTAGGATAGATTCCATCGGCAAGATAATATCCACGTTTGTAGAAACATCCACGTAAATAAAATGAACTGTTTGGCGCCGTACCATTTCGCTCGGTAACATATAATGGAGACTGATTCAAAACATTGATATCGTTGTTTGAGCCGGTCGGACCAAAAAACGAATGCCAAATCTACAAATCATATGAAGTCGTCACTTCAAGCATAATAGTCGGGTATTGGTGATCACCTCTCTTATATTGGCCTTTCAAATATTTAGGATAATTTCACCAAGTGAGATGTGTACAATTAATGCTACCAAGCATTCCAGGAATGTGATGTTTTCCTTCATGTACCTAGAATAACCGTGCAATTTCATGGGTGGTCGGCCTACGTAAAAACTCTCAACCGTATACTTTATAATCGCATCGCAAAATTTATCAAGACATTCACTTAGAAAAAACGACAACTTTTAATATAAAAAAATAAATAAAGAAATGTTATTTTATAAAACAAAAAACAAAAATATTTTTAAAAAGACAATTCCGAAATATTTTTTGTACAAAAAAACATTTTAAAAAAAAATGAATAACGAATAAAAAAATTAATAACAAATAAAAAAAATTAATAAAGAATTTTAAAAAAATAATAACAAATAAAAAAATTAATAATAACCTAAAGTTCTTCGTGCCATGTTTAAATAGTCATCGAATCTATCCAGAGGTTCACCCGTTGCGAGTTGCCGTATTGCCGATGTGCATTTTTGTAACAGCGTGAGACTAATCTTTCCAAACGCGTCTTGACCCTCTTGAAATCATTCGAATTGCGCTTCAATGTCACCAATAATTTTTAAAAACAATGTTTTACTCATACGAAAATGATCACGAAAAACATCTTCGTTAAACTTTGGTTGTTCAACGAAATAGTCATTCAATAGATTTTCTAAAGCTTTATCACGAAAACGTTTTACATAACCACGGATGAAGGTAGAGCTTGTCGTGTCTTCAAGAGCTTCATACGCAGCTAAAAAGGTTTCGATTGTGCTACCGGATAACCATTCTTCGGATGAGTCGGGGGGAATAATTATTTCGTTTGAGGATGAACGATGAGGCGAAAAATGAACAACTTTTAGGGGGTCATTTAAGCCCGGAATTGAATTTATTTGATCAAATATTACCCTAAATCGTTCCTTTTAGGTACTTTGAGAGTGAATTCTGGAAAAGGAAGCAATTTAGACGTTTTTGGAGCATAAAAGTGAAGAAAATGTCAAAGACTTAATTTTCCATACTGAGAACAGTACCTGACGGGGTCAAGAGGAAAACCCTGACGGCGTCAAGAGTAAATTTTATGACGACCCAGTGCAAACCTGACGTCGTCACAACAAGGGCGTCAAGAGTTAAATTGGTGACGGCCTGCATAAGGTGAATACATGACGACGTCGGACCCAGATCTAGGCAGTCCGAGAAACTATTTGGCGGCGAGATGACGGCGTCAGACATTTGTTCTTGACGCCTTCACCTATCAAATTCTATGTATAGTTTTCTATTTTTCATTCATAAAGGAGGAACGTGTGTGGAGAAAACTAGGGCCGAACTTTGTAAACTGTAGGTCATATTTTACAGTGTTTTCAAGGGTTTTCACCCCTTGAATCCTTTCATGTTCAATTGAGATAAGTCTTCTCTTAATTCAATCAATATGTCTATGTGTTGGTTGATTATATCTTTTACTTGTCTTGATTTCAACATGCTAGGCTAGATCTATCTTGTGTTTGCTTAGATCTAATGAAACCTAGATGTTAATTATGTGTTGATTACTTGTTTATGGTTGTATTGGATGAATGATTTCAATGTTAGGCTTAAGAAAACTGGCAGATCTCCATTGTGTAACATGCTTGAACGTCTTAGGAAACATGAACCGATGTGTACTAGGTTTTATTGGTTGTATTTAATGCATGAGCAAATTCTAGTGATCCCATGTTAGGAGCTTCTTAGCCGGTTCGACATAGGAATGAAGTAGGCGCTCATAGGATTGGGGAAGTAAGTACGCCGCCCCATGAATGGTATTAAGGAATACAATCCGTCATCCAAGCAACTATAACAAGTAATTAACGTGTAAAAGATATATAAGGAGTAGTGAAATCTAAGTAAACCCAATTTTCCCACATATTGCTCACAACTCTAGTATAATTTAGTTTATTTTTATTTCTAGTATTTTATTTTGATTGCATATTAGTATTAGGTTAGTTGACTAGCAACTAATTCCGCCCAACTCCTTCAAACCCGAGATTTTTACTTGCTTTCTAAAAAATATAAAAATACAAAAAGAATCATCCCTCATCTCTAGACCTAGTCTTTAGGTTTTCTAATCCTAGCGACACTATTCCTAGCTGAACGATCAATCCCCCGGTACATGTCATTATACTATACTACATCGATTAGGTACACTGCCTGGTGGGGGTTGTAAGCTTCTCGAGATCCCTCGAGAGGTAAAGCCTGGTGCAATTCTCACGCGTCAATGAACTAGATGATGACATGGTTACTAGAATGTAAATTATATGTGTGATTTGATATTAGTTTGGATGTGAAAATAAAAAGGAAAATGGTGAGTATTTAAAGGATTTTTTTTTTTTTTTTTTTTTTTTTTTTTTTTTTTTTTTTTTTTTTTTGAAAAAGTCCCAAACGGTCGAAATATTAAAGGGTCCAACGTTCAAATTTTGAATGATCCATTCTTTACCGTTTCGGTGATGTTCACCGAAACCCTTGCCGATTCCTTCATGCCGACAGCGAGGCAATGGGCATGCCGACTCATGCCGACTCCACTCCAATAATTAGCAAATCTCTTAAAAATTTTAAGACTTCTTTGTTTAAAATGTCATAAACTCTTTATATAGTATTATAGATATTGACGAGTTTTTGAGCTTTTAGCTTAGACATTAATCGTTAAAAGCGCCAATTCTAATAGCAATTTGTCGTAAATACATCGTATCTGTAATGATTTTATGCATTTTAATTTTTTATTTAACGGTTAATATCGCAATTTGACGGGTAACTATTTGTAGATTTGTAATGGTTTTGCGTTGTCAAAAATGGACTAATCGTTACTTAAAATGATAAATCTCTGAAGTGGTTGTCTTGGAAGTTCAAATAAAATGAATAGGGTTATGTTATTAAGACCACCTTATTATGTGATAATAAGAGGTTTTGATCAAAATGTATAAATTGCGATACATATCATACAAACCAGCAGTATATAGGGCTCCACGAAACCCTCCCATGAGAGGGTCAGTATAAATTCCACCAATGAATATTGACCTATAGGATTTCAGTAACAACATATAAGATTCCAACGACTAGTTTTTTATTTCGATAGTTAGATGAATAACTATCGTCAAATCTAATATTTTCCTCTTTGGACCGATCATCAAATGTCACATTTTAAATCTAAAGTGAGTGACAATTTTGTCGATGACTCATGGAGTTATATTTTCATGGAAACAATCGGAACAATGAATGTAAAAACATATAGCTAGCGTTGTTCTCATTATTGGAGGGTCTAATCCGTAGCGAAGTAAGGTATCTCAGCCAATAATGATTGCGGCTGATCGATAAGAGAATACAATGATAAGAACATGGTTTAAGATTTCGATATGGATCGTTACAAAGCACAGAAGAACAAATTTTTATTAGAGATTCGAGAAAGCACGCTACGTAGTCACGAATTCATCACAATCTCCCTCAAATATCAAGTGCTTAAATTGTTGTTGCACTTATACACGTAATAGCTCAACATTTCACATCATTAGCCATTTTAAGAAAATTTTATTAACCACACCATCCATTCCTCTTTCTCTAATTTGAAAACTTAACATACGTGTTCTTTAATAACCTTCCAAAACCACGATTGCGCGTGAAACTTTCAATCGAAAGACCCCTTGATATTCGTGGTGTCATATTGTCATGTCATAATAAGCTTACGCGGTTCATACTTGCAAATAATTCCTTTGTCTGATATTATAAGTTTATTTTTAATTTTCACAAAATTTAAGTGATTACTACTAACTACTCTATTCATCAATTAAATATCATCTCTGTTTACAAAAGTCACTTTTTATTAGTTGAAATACGGAAGTGAACAAATATTTTTTGACAACAAAAAATAAAAATAAAAACATGAGCTTATAATTTTAGACAGAGATAATATTTTTTTAACATACAACAAAAACATAAAGAAAAATGATATTTCTTCGTAACTGTTGTTAATATTTAATAATTTATACACAAAACCATAAAAGAATAACACATATACTCTAGTATTTCTATATTTACTTACTTTGATTTCTTAGCGCATCCACTATAGTGATTTATCAAAAGGTTTATAAAAAGCTGAACATGTCTAAAACTTGTAAATCATAATAAGCATCTATTTTAAACTTATGTATCATTAATAGGTATAAGATGCTGAACCTTTTTATAATCTAATACTTGTGTTATGTGAGATATTTATATAACGGAATTAGGTCAAAACAAAAAGTTTATAAATTAATGGTATTAAACTAGTAGTAATGTTGACCCTATGGTGACTAGATGCAGCTTCTCTTTCTAAGATTAATGTATGACCAAATGTCCGTTGTAAGACGACTCCGGTAACAACAAAAACATATCTCACTAAAATTAATTAAAAAACTCTCACGTACGAGAATAATATGCAAACTATTCGGTCGCCTAAATGACCCAACCAAGCAAAAAAATGGGGAAGCGGCTACAAAAATTACCATAGAAAGAAAAGTAGACGCGACTTAAAAAGGTAGATCGACCCTTAGTTGGATCTCCATTACGACGAGCCTTACATGTGTAATAAAAGGTAACTTATTTAATACAGTAATAGAATCATACGCCAATTAATATTAATAGTAATATACTAATTACACTAACCACAAAAAGTAACTCCTTAATACCAAAGAGAGGTATCTCATAATCTCATATTCTCACTCTCCCCAAAACAACAAAAAGAAAAACAACGTTTTCCGTTAACTAACGGAACGGACTTCCAAAATCCCCGTTTAAAATATTTCCCCTCTATATAAATAGCAAACTCACTTCTCATTTCATTTCTTGTCTCTTTCACAATTTTTCTCCACTCAACAACATACATATATATTCTTAACTTACAACCGGAGCATCACCGCATTTTGCCGAATTTCGAAACTCGAAACTATTTCGGTACGATATCTTACTGATGTATAGCTACGTTACCAAACGCTTTTATAAAATAAACAGCTATGTTAACTATTTTACGTGATTTCGGTTTATATATCATAAGTCCGAATTTTCTGGCTTATTTTGAGACTTATGTGCTTATATGTCTATAAGATTCAAAATAAGTTAGAAAATTCGCGCTTATAAAATATACGTCGAAATCAAATAAGCATAAAAAAACACCCCATATGGTACATTTATGGCATTTTTGTTGTTTATATATTTGAATTTTAGGTGAAGATTGAGGTGAATAAGTTTATATACGAAGGAATATTGCTGATACAGAGATAAAAAAACAAGAGCTTGTGACTGTGAAGGTAAATTTGTATAGCTTATGCATGATTCTGTTTATGATTTTTTTATTTTTTTTAATGAATATTATTTGTGTATAATCATTAGTCATTAGTGGTGGTAATGCTGCAAACAGAAGCAAAATCTGTTTGATCCTTTTAATTAAAGAATTAAATAAAATACTACTAGTATATACTCAAATCTATTTTCTATAAGGACCTTAACTTAATTTTTGAACAACTAATTTTCATTGAGTTACTAATTTTTGCAAGTGATTTTAGTAATATGTAACCATTTTAAGCGATATGTCACTTGCATACATTAGTAACATAATACTCGTAGAACTTTTGTACATAGTTATTGAGTCGTTTTGTAATTTTAACTCTAAATGTTATATTTAACTCTTTGAATTAACGAGTTTTAGGCTAAGATTACAAAACGACTCAATAACTAAGTACGATGTCTCTTTCGATCCGTAAAAAGATCGGAAAGAGACAAAGGAAGGAAGCTTGGAATCGATTATTAAAGATGGTTTTTTGTTTTATTAAAAATGGGTAAAGTAAAGCAAGCAAAGCAAATCGATTTCTGATCCCGGAGAACTTACTGCACTTACTTTCTCTTTATTTGTTCTCTTTCTTTTCCTTTGTCCCAAGAAAATGTTTTCTTGAATTTTCCATTTCCTTTTATAAATTTTTATAATTATAAGAAACTAAATTAAATGTATATTTGAAACTTGTCACTTTTTATAGATCATATCTCGCTCGGACGAGATTGAGTATTGTTGTTGTTGACAGACATATCAAATATGTATGTTCCAACTTATTTGGTGTATTTTTTTACGATATTTATGACGATATGACACACCGTTTTTTCAAATAGAGAAATACGTCTATCGTATTTATGATACAACAAAATTGTCACGACAAAATTGATTTCTGCGAACTCGATTGATGTTCAGCTCATTATTGCCATTTGTACTAGGAAAATCTACAGTTTTAAAATCTTATCTTGTACAATTCTTTACATTTCGTGTTATTCATGCTTCTATCCAAAATGTGGCCCATTTCTTTTTGCTATACTACCAAGGTTTCGTTTTCCCAATTCGAACCGATTCGTATAGCTTTAACATATTCCCTCCCTTTTTCGAAAAAGTAAATTTGAAGCCATATTCAAATTGTACATACGTAAGTAAGTGTAATTCTCAATGTTACAACAAATAAGTTCAATGTTTTCTTTTTTCTTGATAAAACACTTTTTAAACCATATAATATTATCTCAAGTTTTGGGAATCTTGTGGGGTCCAATGAATGTTCTATGGTGTTTAGATGATGCAATAACATATTTTATATAGTCATTTAAACCCATAATATGGGATGTGATATTTAGACGCTAATACCTTTTACATGATCATGACATCTCAATGAGTCATTGTTGCATGTATCTTATGTGTATGAATCTATATTGATAGGTGCATATCCCAATTAGTGCATTACTTCTTTCGTCTAGCTTTGTTAAACGTCTAAATAAACTTACTTTTATCACGCTTATTTCACTTCAAATTATTATTATGTTACTTAAATATGAACACTAGTTGATTAGTTAATGCGAAATCCGTTACTATTTAAAAAATAAAATAAAAAATAAAATAACTATAATAATTTTGTAAACTGTGTTTTTTAATCTTGTGACAGAAAAATATCAAGGTATATTAATCTTAAAAAAATAATTACTTCATTACATAAAAGTGTCCACCTTACTATTTATATTTGTCTAAAAAAAAGTGTTTAGATTTTATTTTTAATTACTCATTCTTAATTATTATATTAAGGTAAAAATATTTTTTTATCAATCAAAACTATCATTAAATATATATAATATCATAATTTGTTATTTTTTGTTTATAGAAATTTTTTTATTTTGTAATACTCCATTCATTATTACATGCATTAATGAAATATCCAACATTTAATAGTTCTAATCAATATTGATACCATCAATAAACTCTAATGATGCTATCTAGCTAATAAATGACTTTATTATGGAAATAGATTAGATAAAAGTATCAATGTAATTAATGCTAACCATTTTGAAATAAAAGGTGCTAAAGTTTGCTTCTTTTTGTTTACATGTGCAGTGGAATTAAGTTTTGTAATTTGGGGAAAAAAAAAATGCTGACGTGTATAACATGTTCGAAGCAAAAGATAGAAGATGGAGGAGAAGAAGTTGGAGCGCGTGGGACTCCGAGTAATAAAGAAGCCGTCAAAAGCCTCTCGGCGCAGGTTAGCATCTTTACCTCAGTTGTATCTATCATACACCACACTATGTTATGTAAAATTGAGTTGAACCTGTTTGATCCAAATTGAACCGATCAGATTTGGTTGGGTTGGGTTGGGTTCGGTTCGGTTCGGTTTTATATATTTTTATGATTTTCGGTTTTAATTCGGTTCGGTTTGAGCCAAAACCGAGAAAACACACATAATCCATATCAACCGAACTGAATAAATTGGACCGACAAAACCGAATACTGAACCGATGCTATGCCCTACCTATATGTATGCCAATTGCCAAATACTTTAATTCTTATAAGTAATTGGTTAAATAGACGTGGTTTTATTTTAAGAGGTCTACGTCTTTGACTCAGATAATACTGAGTCTAATTGGGTATTTGCGTGATTGTTATTAACCCCGGATATCATTTTAACAGTTGTGGTCATCACAAAATGTGTATCTATTTCGAGATTTACTCAATTAATTTGACTTGCAATTTTTAAAAATTACATTTTTTACGTTAATCAGAGTTTTAAGTTAAAAATAAATTAAAATTAAATGCCAGTTTTACTTTTCACAAACTTTTCCTTGAATATAATTTGAAAGTAAAACCTTATTTTATGACAAAATCAAATAATAACGTGAACACCTATTATCAAAGAAAGAAACTAATAGTAAAAGAACAAACGAAAGAACTACTTTTTAGCTATTTGTTTCAATCAAAATGAGAAGAAGGCGAATAGGATGTATCAATTCCTCGACGTTGATCCAAAATGACGGTCACAAATGATTTTTTACTAATGTTTGTAGCGAAAATTTTACACCGTTGTCCGTTGACAATGTATGTAGATTAAACTTCAGTAATGACTTGGCATAAGCTTGTGTCTTGGAGGATCAATTGGCATTTGCTTAACATAGAATAAACTTTTATATAAGTTACTCATATTTGATGTAAAAAAAACTTTGTTTAAAAGATTGTCCTCATCCTATGTCTATGTGGCTAATTGTCCTCATCTAGGAGTAGTCTCTTTGCTTTTTTCTGTTTGCAAGCCTTCTTTATTGCATCTTTTTTCCCTAGTTTGTTAAACAAAACAAGTTTTTGCTCAGACCATGCTTATGACATTTATTGGTACCACATAAAAAGATTATTTATACATAAATATGGGTGATATTTGATGTTTTTGAAGTTTGAACACTATTTGAGATTTGTTTCGTATATAGTATGGATAGTTTTGATGTCAATTTCATTTCTAATTTTGTTGCATGGTCCCTCTCCTGTGGTGTTAGATTTTGGTAGAGAGCATATAGTAAAGGGACTTAAGTTATTGTGCAGAGTATAATTTAAGAAGGTTTGCAGACTTTGCACTACACTTGGGTCGCATGCAAGCTTAAAGCAACGCTTTCTTGTCATATTGAACGATTTCTATAATTAAAAGAAAAACTAGTTTTGTCGTGCAAAAAATGCATTCCCTTTATTAGAGGACAAAGTTTTATACGGGTGACTGTTACCAATTCCATTAAAATTTCCGTTTTTTGTACTCGATACAGTTGTATATATAAAAAATGATAATTTTTGAAGCCTGTTACTTTTTGTAGTCAATACTCCTATGGAAATTACTTGCACTAAAAATGGTGCATATATGGTTCGATTTTCTAATCCATGCTACTTTTTGGGATAATCCTATTCCTAGTTCTAATTTAACCAAGTTTTCTTTGATAAAAGTTCTTGCAATATCCAGCTTATAATTAGAAGTTAGGCCCACATACTTTTTTACATTCTCAATGGTAAAATATGGGGATCTGCTTTTAAATTTATCTTTAGGTACAAGTTAACCGGACCCCCCTTGTAGGGAGGGTTTGTGGAAGAGATGCTGCCGCCGCCTGTACTGTCTGCAGTAAAACTTGTACATTTTGAATAAAGTAGGCGGACCCCCCATGGTAGGGAGGGTCCGGTTAACACAACCCTATCTTTATAATATTGAAATGAAACTGCTACTCCTAGTTTAGGCTTTCCACATTTAGTTTGGTATAAATGTTATTTTAAGTGCAATTAGTAACCTGAATTCCTTAAATTGATATAACTATATGAATGCTTGAACTGCCCTAGAAAGTTTGGTGACTTCTTTTCTTTTATGATCTTTCATGTGTTGGAGTCTTGGAGATGACTTATTTTATGACAAATAAAATAATGTAATAGTGGTAGTTAAAATGGGTGTTCTAACAGTAAAATACTGGCTGATGCATTGAATTTGGATCATACTATAGATTTACCTCCTTTCATCAACTTATTGTTGATATCTACACCACAGGCTAATAGACAATTTAACGTTCAAGGTCTTGAAATTTTACTGATTCTGAAAAGCTTATAAATTTTTATTCCTACCTCATTTATGTACATTAAAGTTTTACATAAAGCTTGCTGCCAGTTCATGAGTGTGTTTAGTTTGGGTGGTTTATGTAGAGTCAGGTTTGTGTCCTTTCTTACTTTCGCCATTTCAAAACACATGCTTAATAAACTTGTAATTCTGCTTGTTGCGTGTTACATGTACAGTAATATAATCAAGACTACATATTTGATCATAGTTTGTTTTTGTGTCTCAAAGCACTTACCATGATCTTATAACAAAATAAAGTAATCAAAGTACTACTACATTCCTAAGAAAAAGTAAAGAAAGTTTTAAATGTCATTATATTGTAAACTAGATTAAGTACTAAATGTATGTGTTGAGGCACCAATTTGCATCAATATAGAACTTGCTTTTTGACACTTGGAAGTGACTAACAGACAATTAGGTTGTGCATCAATCTAAATTCATGTCATATAAGGGAAGATTTAGACCAAGTGTAATAAGGAAGCCCCACGATCGCGATCATCATTTTCACATTAGTGTCAACTCTGTTTTCTCTCTCTTTAATCAACTTCACAACCAACTTAGTGTAATAAAACAATCGCGGTCACCACTCAAATATATCCACTTAACACAAATATTAATATACCATTAATAAACAAAATAACAACACACACATGACACAACTCAACTTGGGCCCACAAAACTTTACTCTACGAGTCGTGAAGTCGACCGAGTCCTTATTTTTGTTGCTTGAAAACGCGTCCTTGGGACGATCCGTAATAGCGATGACGCGTTCTATTAGCCAATTTGGCACCGAAGACGCGGGCAGACATGCATTATTATGGATGGTCTTAACAAAATCTTGTAATGATCAAGCCCTACTGAAAAAGGCCAAATCTTTAGTTAGCTACAGTTTGTGTACTACTCGTATGTTTATAAGTGAAGATTCTTCTGCTTTTTCTAATAAAAATATAGCAAAGTAATCCCAAATGTACTTAAAAAAGATCATATGGCAACAAATAAATTGTGTGTCATTGATAGAGTGAATAATGGTTAAAATATATTCCAAGCACACCATGCAGAAAAGTGGATGTGTGGGTGGGAGTATCTTATGGAAAAGACTTGACAACCATGTTGGGAAAAGTGACACACGAGTATCCTCTATTGGGACCACCCTTTGAATATTTGTCTATTTCACTCTGATAATGGGATTCAAGTTCCTCATTGAGAGGAAATTTGTTACTGTAGAAGTTTTGCCTAGATGTAAATGTTGAGGTTAGTAATGGAGCTACATATACACGAGAGGATTCAGTTGTACTCACTCAACATGTTAGGAAAGTTTTCTAACTCCACGCATACGTATGTTTATACCTAAAGCCTTAATCGGCACAACTGAGAAATTTGTTGCCAGTTCTGTCATAATTCATGTATACATTATAGTATACTCATCTTGTAAGGTTAATGTTTCATAGGCTAAGAAATTACCAAGTGAGTAACTAAATCAATTTTCATAGAAGCTCCTCTAATTTGAACTACATTTATGTTGTCTAGCAAGTACAATTTGTGAAAGTTAAGGTAGCGTAAATGCGTAATGCTTTTGGACTTGCACATTGGAAGAGACTACCAATTGCTCTACAACGCACTTGTGTTGTGAACATGAATCTTTATGTTTGCTTTATTCCTTCTTTGCTTAGATAGAGGTGACTAGGAGTATACCGAATGAATATGAATGTTCCCCGTGCTTACCTTTGTTATAGGAGGTGAAAATGCACAAATGAAGAACACCACCTTCTTTGTTTACGGGACACTGATATTTACTTCCCTAACGTTGGTCGCGGGGCCATTGAGGTGGGGGCAGAGGTGGTGTTTACCCGTTTAAGAAGATTGAACTATAGATATAGCAAATAATTGACATGTGAACTACTGAACTGTATGCAAAATAGTTGAAATTGCCAACATAAAACCTATTTGTGTCCCTTAATGAGTAATCAATATATTTATTGGCTGGCAAAAGATAAACGGATGCTTGTATTTCTCATACTATGTTATAAATATCACTTGTTCGACGTTCAAAAAAGTTTGTTTGTTTTTTTTTTTTTTTTTTTTTTTTTTTGTGTGATAAATTTCTTCAAATAAGTGTTCATTGTTTTATTCTCATGATTGGCCTTATGGTGTGTAGATCAAAGACGTATTAAAGGTTACAAACACATCTAAAGGGAAGCCACCAATAGCACCTAGCAGCTACAAAAAAGGCCAAGGAGGTTATCCCGACTTTGAGACCGTATCAGGAGGGGGCGTACGCTACCCTTATACACAAGCCGGAAGCTCAAGTTCTACTCCTGCTTGGGACTTCACTAGCAACGATCCTAATCTTTCAGCTGGAGGGTATGAACCCCCTCGACAATCTGGTCATTTGGTATTAGAGGAGGAAGACGAGCCTAAAGAATGGATGGCTCAGGTTGAACCTGGAGTTCAAATCACCTTTGTTTCATTAGCTAATGGCGGAAATGACCTTAAACGTATTCGATTTAAGTAAGACTTTATTGTATTCATTTTCTGAATTTACTTCAAATTTATAATGAATACTGACATTTTTTGATTTATTCAAATATGAAAGCCGAGAGATGTTTAATAAATGGCAAGCGCAGAGGTGGTGGGGTGAGAACTATGACCGAATAATGGAGCTTTATAACGTTCAAAGATTCAACTGTCAAGCTTTAAATACGCCTTCACGGTCTGAGGATGGGGTAATCTACCTTTCTATTAATATCTATTATCATAGAAAGAATGGTGCGGGTTAGTAATGGGTTGAAATGGTTAAGGCCAAAATGTTTACCTTTGTGTACGTGTTGGTTAGATTGATCCAAATTAGACAATGTTGGCCTATTTGACCTATTACGTACCTTTTAAGCTGATTTGTTAACTTGCCATTTTGAGACAATGAATGTTGCATGAGTTTAACGTTCACGAATTCCACAGAGAGATTCTTCCTACTCAAGGCTCGGATCAGCAAGGGAAAGCCCAATGATGACACCATCAATTAACAAAGACTGGAATAGGAACTATTACAAACATCCGTCAGATCAAGGAGGTAATCATTACAATGTAGGACCCAGTGCTTACGGAGCTGGTATGCCCAAGGGTGAGGTATCATCTATGGAGGCATCAAGGACCACAACATCCTCTAGAGATGAGGCTTCGGTTTCGGTTAGCAATGCTAGTGATATGGAGTCAGAGTGGATAGAGCAAGATGAACCTGGCGTTTATATTACTATCAGACAGTTAACTGACGGCACTAGAGAGCTTCGACGTGTTAGATTCAGGTAATTATTTATATTTTCTTTAACTACTATATGTGATATATAATTACTGTATTCATGCTATAATGTTTATATTGTCGAGACTTATCCTATTGGCGTGTAAAAATATGAGACTTTTTATAACTCGGTTTCTTATATTTTTATGCAGTCGTGAAAAGTTTGGAGAAGTGCATGCAAAACAATGGTGGGAACAGAACCGGGACAGAATACAAACCCAATACCTTTAGTTATACAATCTTATTTTAACCAAAAAACGTAGAGCATGACGGAAGATCTCAAGTCATTCAAGTTTCGACATCATATACAACCTTTGTTCACTAATCATACCATTATCTGTTCTGGAGGGTGAATTCTTTTATTTATGGTAAGGCGCAGTTTTGGACATCCGAAGCTCTTAATGTTATTGTTTTTGCTGTAATGTCCATCTTTAACTTTTAAGATACGAGGGACTTCCTCTTCCCTTTTCGGTGTACTTAATATGAATTTTTAGTGCTTTTTCAACTTTGTTAAGTTTTGTAGTGTTGTATTTATTCTTTATGAAGAGGCACCAGAGCTTGTGGGATCTTGATTAAGTAATGGTACATACACAACACACTCTTTGTGCATATGCTAACGGTGGGACTGATTAACTTTGCAATTAGAATTGTGTTAACATTTGTGTCTATATGTTGCACAAGCACCCATTGAAACTACTAAAGAAAATATATTCATAATCCGTGGTAGAGGCACATTTTAAATTCGACAGGACTTGTTCATTTATTTCCGCCATGTGACATTCTGTGTAGCACTAACTTATGGAGTACTGTGTGTTATAAATAGCAAGTTGTACTCATTTGTTGTAATTCAAGTATCATGAAACATCCTCCAAATGAGATAGGTTTGCATTTACAAGCCACTTGAATTCTGATCTTTTCACTGTTCCATAATGAAATTCAGTACACATATTCCTGTTTCTTCATGAGCAATGAATGCGGGGTAAATATGCTTCGAACGTTCCTCTGGTTAGCAAAACAGGTAAACAGATACCCGGAGGGAGTAATGAATGCGGGGTAAATATACTTCGAAAGTCTGTGACCTAGACGTGCACATCCTAACATAACCCCGTGACCATTTACACCCCTTTCTTAGGCTACCCTTGTGCATAACTAGTAAATTTTAAACACTTAATACCTGACCACCGGACCACTTTGGTGGTGGTTTCCTCTAGTCACCAATTCTAACAAAATTAACATAAAACTCCAGATCGATCATTTTCAGGCAGTATTCAACTTAGGACAGCGTTTTCGACTCTAAATCATATCACGATAACTGATAATAATTGCTTTTGTACAAGAATCAACTAAATGTTCCGTGTCATTTCATGTATAAAATACTTAAGTTCCTTGTTAGTCAAACACGCAGTATAACCTTACATATACATAGGAAAGTTCCCACAACGATGTAATAAACAAAGTAAAATAGGACCAACAAGACAGGCAAACACCGTTAAAAAGTATACCCAAAACACTTATTACCAGACCCTCCCCCCACTATATGGTTTAAGATCAGACCATGTAACATACTCACACTAGAACACGACTTTTCTTACAAAAGCAGAAACGGAAATGCGGTCAACAATAATACATTTTCATAGAACCGTAGGGTATAATGTGGTCATCCAGCCACCTTACTGCTATATCCTTGAGATCTTCCATTATACAAGTCGGATCTAGTATTTGCAACTCCAGCTTTCATTTGTAGTGGTGGATGCACCTGCTTGGGTGCACCAACTCTTCCTGTGCTAAGTGTCATATTTCCCAACTTTTCAGTTGTGTCGCCAACGCCTCTCCCCTTCCCCATGTACATTCCTCCTGACAAGTTACCAGTCAAAAATTATTACAAGTACCTTTTTCATGTAAAAATCCCAAAGTGAGTGGGTTCTGTTTTGTCAAAGAATGTATTTTGGCATGGCTGAAATCGGGTTTAACCGAACACACTTTTTCTCCAAAAATTTCAAACTTTTTGCAACTACTTGGTGTGTAAACATGATACTTTTTTAGAAAGGCACAGGTTCAGCGTGTAAACATAATAAATATGATGGTATCAATTCTATAAATAATCCAACGCTTAGAACAAATGACACGATGTCTTACTTGGACTGTTTTTGATGGGTGGTTGATATTTTGGTTGCCTGGCAGCATTCTTATTTGTCTTGTCATTTGCTCCATCCTGAAACCAAGGTACAAAATGTTATAATCCACAAACTACCAACATAAAATATATACCCGGGGAGTAGGGGTAGTAAATGCTAATCCCACATACCTGTCGATTCATTTCCAATCTACGTTGAACGCCTGTAACAAATTTCAAGTAGAAATGTGAGAAAGACAGAGCAACTAAATCTTTATTATCTAGAGAGACAATATCCATATGAAAATATATACCTGAATTTAGTGATGAATGCATTTTGGCAGATGTAATAATGGTGCCAGCTGGCTTTGAGTTAGGCAAAGTCCCGGGTAACTTCTTGGCACATTTCTGCTCCACAACCTTCCTCCCGCTTATTCCAGCTGCAAGATCTTAATAAATTACTTCATCGTTCAGCAGAACATTATAAAATGAAGTGTCAAGGGAATCAACAAACCAGGTGGAGGCGTCCTAGCAATGGTAGATTTAGGGCTCGCAACAGTAGATTTATGGCGAAGAGAAGGTGGAACATAATAGCAACTCTGCAGAATTGCAAAAGAACATAATAATCTTAACCATTACTGAGAATAAAGAATAGAGACACAAGCAGTATATATTTAGCGTTCCTACCTGGAAGAAAGGATGCTGAAGAACTTCAGATGCTGTTGGCCTCTTACACGGATCCCACGAACAAAGTAACTACATAGGAGGACAGATATCATAAACTCTTAGTTCCCAATACAAGTTGTAGGTGAAAATTTGATGTGGTGGTAAATAACGGAAACAATGCTTACTGCAATTAAATTGACTGCATCCTTGCTTGCAGATGGTACCAGTGCAGAAAGCTTTACGCCAGCAAGCTGAAAAATTATATAGAACAAGTGATCAGTCACAACATGAATAAACATGAACAATCTTAGTGCCACAAAATCATAGTTTACAGATACGTCAATTATCAAAGATATAATCTCAAAAACAAATAGAAATCAACAATTCCATTCAGCTGATAAGAAATAGTTATGATGAAAAAGAGAAGCCAACCTCTGGAAACTGATAATTGATACCACGTGCAAGCTCAAGTCCCTCAGCCCATGAGCTTTTTGTTGGACTGCCTATCACACTGCAAATTTTATAGATCTCATCTGCTTCACTGCAGATACAAAGAGAGAAGCAAGAATTTAGTTGCAACATACCCGAGTTAAATAATCATGGACTAAAGTTTAGTATTAGATTTATAAAGCATACTATACAATTTTATTAACAAACCAGAACCCCGCTTATAGTTCCCGTGTATAAAAGTCCAGTGATCCAGAAGATATTAGTAGCTAGTCGCATAGAAAGTTGCTCGTTTTATTAGACCCTAACCTAAATGGCTCAAAACAGCAATCATGCTTAATTTAAAAATATTTGGCTTCTATGCACTATCAAATTGCTAACATGTTGTGGCATTACCCTTTGAACTCATTACAGATATCAAAATTATAAAAACGTTTAAGCAAAAAACTTGCATAATTCAGTTCATGACTCCCGAAAGTTTTATAGCAACTCTCCGTCTAGTAGAGAGATCATCCAAATCAAACAAAGGGCATTGGTTTTCTAGAACATAATGTCCCTTTTATTGGTGTCTTTGTATTTGGTAGTTTTAGGGATAAGGTGAAATGAACTATTGACAAAATACAAATACAAGTATTATATGATCAACCATTTCTTCATGTACAATGTATCAGTCAAAAAGACTAGGGAAAATCTAAGACGCAGATATTATTGTAACGGAAAAAATAACGATGCAGAACATATTTAAAAAAGAGCTGAAAACATACCTTGAACCTGGGAAAAGTGGTCGAAGAGTAAACAATTCAGCCATTATTGCTCCCATTGCCCACATATCTGTGATTGGAAGAATTATAAAAGGTTAAGACCCATGTGAGGTTGCATAAACACATCCGAAAAAATTAGCATGTTTGAGTTAACCACTCACCAACTGCAGAACCATATGTTGGTGACTGGAGAAGAACCTCAGGAGCACGATACCTACAATATTTACATTTATAAAATAGATAAGCGGGGAGCTTTGATGGGGAAGATACACACAAAAAGAGAGGGTCGGAGTCCAATGTTAAGATCTATAGGATAAGGAGATAATTACTCACCAGCGTGTTGAAACATACTCGGTGTATGGTGGTTGGGAAACGATCTCACGAGCAAGACCAAAATCAGCTATTTTTATTACATCCTTGGTAACAAGAAAGTTCTCTGCATCATCGAACAAAAAACGCAAGCATTCAGCATAACAAACATACTAAAAGCAACAATGCAACTAGTTTATATTTTACACACTATTGAGTTACAATTGTATGTCGGTCACAAATAAGGACATCAAGACATACACGAGGGTTCGTCTAGAGACCGTATTCTGTATGGGAGTATGTCTTAAGTTTGTGTCACAGAGAGATTGTTTAAAACACCGTACTAGTGTTGCTTGGTGTTTCTCCATAGAAAATTATGTTTGTCCACTACCAAAGTTGCACATAACCGAATTCTACAAATCACAAGCTAGAAATCGTATTGTGTTCCAGTAGCATCATAAACTATATTTTGTTAGAAAATTACCAGGCTTAAGGTCACGATGGAAGTAACCACGCTGATGCATGTATGCAAGACCTTGGAACACTTGAAAGCACCAGTTTCTAATTTCACTTTCCAAGAAAAGCTTCACTCTATCTTTCATAAGTTGGTAGAGACTGCATTCCATATACTCAAATACGAAGTATAAAATGTCATTTTCCCTGATGACTTCCTTGAGCTTCACAACATTTGGATGATTCATCTTACGCAGTGACTGGATAATTAACACGGTTAAATTTAAAATTTACATTTGAGACAACGTTAAAAAGTAGCATAAGAAGTCATGTTGAAAAATGCCAAGAGAGCAAGATTACCTTCACTTCTCTCAAATTTATGCATTCTTCCCATGAATAATACTTCCTCTTCATTTTCTTAATCGCAACCTATAAAACAATAGATCAACTTTAAGAAATGCAATCATTTGGGTACATTTGACAAGTTCTTTACTGTTGAAGGGTTTTTTTGTTCCGAAAAAACTATACTAATATACTGAGATCAGAGATTTTACCACTTCACCATTCTGCTTATTTAATGCTCGCCAAACAACCCCAAAACTTCCATTACCAACTTCCTTAATTATCTTGTACCTGCAGATGTACATACCAAACATCTTAGTAATGATTTCACATCATTTACAGACTAAATCACAAATTAGTATAAGCTCACCTTTCCATTTTTTGATATGCAACTGCTTGTAGCACCTTATTTACGAAGAAGAGACACACACACGTGGAAGAAATAACGGACTTAAACTCTAGAAAACTATAATAACTAGATAAAAAAATAAACTATCAGCCTGCCTGATCTTAGCTGAATCCACACTCAACTATCTTGACGCATAAGCAAAAGATCAGAACGCTTATGATGGATGGGCTCCGCAGCCTTATTTATACTGAACACCAGATCAATGACACCCAGACATTGACAAGGTATACAATGCAAAGAGAACTGAGAATTGCAGGGCATCTTTGACGATTATATGAGCAGAAAATTGTTGTAAAAGAAAAAGCCTCCAGATACTACCTCAAACTTGGGATGATTATTCCTTTACCCTACGTATGGTGTTGCAAAATCTTCTGCCAATATTTTTAGTAAATCTAATTGGTACCCATCAGAGAAATGTATTGCTAGAAACATAATCTCATACTGTAATTTATAGTGTATGCAAAATTCATCATTTACAAGCAAAGTTCAGCCCTGCATTATGAAACGATAGACGATTGTAAGGATCACCGTAAAGAGATAGAAAGATAACTGGAATAAGTACACTGAACTAATATACCTCAGCAGATGTTCAAGAAAATTTTGAAGTGACTATTGTATCGGCAGTGAACTGGTGTCAGCAGGAAACGACATCAACACAAACATGAAAACACTTCTTATTTACGTAATTAAATCCCAATATAGATCTTTCTCAAAAAGTAAATCAGTTTACTCGTCAAAGTTCACTAAAGATCCAACACCTATTTTATAAAAAACTTGCATTAGTCCCGCTTAACCGCTCGTATACAGGATGCTCACTAAGTACAGTTGACAAAGGAAACAAGAAGAAAACGTCTGGGGATGAGTGAACGCCAATCGAGCACTTTGTAGAATGAGAAAACCTGATTCTGGAAACAATTTGACCGGGGGCACGCTTGCTCCATGTCTCAGAGGGAATTAATACTTTTCCAAACTGGAAAAAATAATAATCTAGGTTAAGCCATGAATGTTGACAGATACACAACATTACTATGACAGCTATTGACTCATACAAATCCATATAGAAAGAAATAAGTTGACCGGTTCCTGGCATATACATCTGACATGGACAGCTTATAATGATGATTTCTATGACAGCTAGTAATACAAAAACAAGAAAATTGTGTTGTCGACAAATGTCATACTAGTTTTCCATTCTCTTCCTCTATTGATTTCACATACGTCTACAACAAAAAATGTCAAAACAATGAAACAAACAAGCATGCAGGTTGGGTGCCGAAACAAAGTGCAAAATCGATAACATTTGGCAATCTTTGTAGTTAAACTTCAGTTTCTAAATCTCAGGTGTGTTAATTATGATCATGCCAAACAGTTAATGAGATATCTCCGGTATGCTAATTTTCATCATGCCAAATAATTAATGACATATCTCCGGTACATTAATTTTCACCATGCCAAACAGTTGATAGAGGTTTTAAACAAAATAAATTATCTAACCAGAATTGGCAAGGTCCAAATACAAACTACCAAAAATTGTTTATTGTATGGAACAGTTAAGTAATCTTTTTCAAAAATATCAAATATTGTCTAAGCTGCCAAAAAATCTCCGGTATAGCCGTCAAGATATTTGTTAAAATGTTTTACGTCACGCAATACACTAGGCTGAAAACAACTATAGTTCCATATGATTTGTGATAAACCGTTCTCAGATACATAATATCACTTTATAAAGTCCTTAATAAATCCATGCTTAAACTATCAACGTGTAACAAGCTAAATTAACCTAAACGGACATAAAGTCAGGGAGTTATTGACAAGATAAAAGTATTATGAAAAGAACAAAAATATAAGACCTACACTCCATAGGGAAGAATCAGGCTCATAAGCATAATCAAATCGCTTTATAGAGTTATATTATGACGGTGGAATAAATTGAGTTGCAAAAGACCACTATAAATAGGGCAAAGGGACAAGATTCTAGATAACTAAACCTAATTGAACCCTTAGTAAAGAATAATTTCCATATAAACCACCTTAAAACTATCCTAAATTAAGAGGATAATCATACTAAATATCTAAATCGAAAATAACAGAATCTAGAATTTCCAAAATTGTTCAAGCAAATCTATCTGTAAATAAGTAAATAACACAATATAATCTCAAGATCTCATATACCATATATGATATATTTCCATTAGTAAACAATATTAACTAATATGGAAAGTAAAGAGTAAATACATCAATGCTATTTATAGAAAGTGATGTGATTTAGTGAATCATTCTCCGAATGAATACTTCATACAAATCTAAACCAAAATTGGAAATCTGTTAACCTCATTAATACTATACGAATCATCCTAAACATCTGTTAATCTCATCGTAATCACAATCACAAATCATCGTTTTACATCATTCTAATTAGAACATCCATCGAACCTTATTCAAAATTTAAAAGATCATACTAACCTTATAAAGTAACCTAATTAGTCTTGGAAAATTCATGAATTCACACGCCGGCCAATTCAAAACATTTTACAAATCTAAACCTAATCGACGCGTAAAAACTAATCAGCCTGAATATCATTATACATCAATTAACCTAAGCATAATTATACTAATCTAATTCATTAACTAAAATCATCGTTTTACATCATTCTAATTAGAACATTCAACAATTCACGTAACCAAATTAACGAGAAACGAACCTAAAACAACACACAATACCGGAAAATTCATGAATTCACATGCCGTCGAATTCGAAACATTTTCCAAATCTTAATCTTAACCTAATCAACGCGTAAAAAACTAATCATCCTGAATATCATTATAAATCAATTAACCTAGGCATAATCATATCAATTCACATGCCGGCGAATTCGAAACATTTTACAAATCTTAACCTAATCAACGCGTAAAAACTAATCATTCTAAACATCATTAAACATCAATTAACCTAACATAAATTAAAACAAAATCAAAACCTAAGCATATAATTAAACTAATCTAATTCATTAATTGACACACATATTCAAAACCTAATAATCATCCAATAAGCCCTAAAAGACCAGATCTAAACAAATTGAATCCAGATCTAACATCAACTGATCAAAATCACATAACACAAATTCAAATCATGATAAAAATAATGAAATGAAAAATATATAAAAGTATACCGAAGTTAGGTTAAACGGCATAACCCAAAGGTAGCCACAGGAGGAGGCTCCAGAGCTGATGATTCAATGATTTTTATAACCTTTATGTTTTTTTTTTTGTTTGTTTTTTTTATGTGTTGGTGAAGAAACCTAAATGTGATGATGATGATGATGATGATGATTAACAGTTTGTTTTGTTATTTATAGATACACACGTGGGAATGTGTGTGTGTGCGTACTTGTATAGTTGTATCATACGTGACTCCACCTAGTAGTTAGTTTTTGATTATCTTTTTCCTTTTTTTCTTTCTCTTAATTATCTGATTAGATATTAGTACCCTTAAAATAAAAGTAATATCTTTTCTAACTTTTTTTTTTTTTTTTTTTTTTTTTTTTTTTTTTTTTATAAATAATTTTGATTTTATTATAAAACGGTGAAATAAAAAAGACGGAACAGGAAATGTAAAGTTTGATAAGTCAAAATGAGTAAAATATAAAAAATACATAGATAAAACTATAAAAGATTAAGATTGTTTTGTCTTGTTAATAAAGTGTGTAAAACTACCGAAAAATGTGCAGAATAAAACTTATAAAGCTTGACAAGACAAAAATAGTAATAGTCAAAAGACACTATACAAAAAAACATAAAAAAAATTGTTTTATCCAGTTAATATAATAGATAATTAGATATTAGATGCTATTAAATGTATTTTAGGAGTACTAGGCAACAATTTTAAGAGGATAACTTGGCAACAATTTTTGTAGCTATTTTTCATATAAATTACATAAAAAATGATTCAGGGACCACTAAAAATACTCAAAGACCCACAAATTATAGAACAAATTGTAAGAAGTTGACTACAATAAAATTTGTAAAATATTTTGTGTATAGTTGACTAGTGAATATCTACTTATGTATAGAAAGGATATCTTCAAGATATCCTTTCTATACATAAGTAGATATTCACTAGTCAACTATACACAAAATATTCTACAAATTTCATTGTGGCTGATATATTCTCTAATTTTAATACATCACATATAAATCTTGTTTATCAAATATTTTGTGATATTCAGTCGGGTATAATGGCACATAATAGGCGTAGACGAGTAGTGGTGATCACCTAACCAAGCATATAAAAAAATTTATTTACCTTAAAATATACCCTGCACACGCAAAAATAATAATAATTATAAAATAAAAATAAAAAAATAAAATAAAAAATGAGATAGGTTGTGTGCAACACCCAATGAGAGAGCAAGCGTGGAAGTGCACCACTGTGGGTGATGCATCGCACCCTTACGCCAGGTATTTGAGAACAATTTAAATGGCATATAAATATCAGTTAAGTTCTATATATTAGAGAAGAACAATTCATTTATCTAATTAACTTAAATATAGATTATTTTATTTGTCTTTCGAGTCTTTTTTGATATTTTTGTGAAGCGTCCTAAAGACTTGAGATTTTGAGAAGAAATGAACAATGTACCTAGATAGATTTATACGAAGAAAGTCATTTAAACAAAACTTGTAGAAAAGATAAATTATGAGTGGTAGTGTTGATTAGTTCAACTGGTTTATCTGAACTATGATATATGAAAGATAATGTTTGAACTGGCTTAGTGATTATTTATGAAAGTGTTTATCTGCTTTCAAGAATGCGACTTTTCTTTGACAAAACATTATCTTTCATAAATAACTAAGCTTTGTGCGTAAACACTGGTTACAAGGTTGTTAGTCGTGGAGTTTGAACTTTGATATCCTAAATGCCTGCATTTTATTTTCAACATCTCATTTGATTGTTAAATCATGGCGTACTATAGGAATATTTGTGTTTTATGCGTGAGGAAGAGAACTAAAACAATAGCTTTTATGATAAATGAGAATGCTTGAGAATAATATATTAAAGTATTTAAAAATAGGTTTTGCTAATGACAATTTTTAGGTTTATGGTTAGCAAATGATTTTCAGGATACCACACATGAGTGAATATAATCGGATATCTTGAAAAAAGTGGACACACAATTAATACTTGTAATTGATTGTGATTTAATGAAATAATTTTCTTACAACTAATTGGAATAAAATACATCATCTTAAGCAAAGCCCTTTGGGCTGTCGTTAACAAATGCTATAAAAGTTTTAAAAGTTTATGAATTAAAGTACGGGATTTGCTAACGGGTGCCTACCGGACACTTTACAAAATGTAGAAAATGCATTTATCGTATATTTAATACACTCAAACTATTAAATTTTAAATTACTATAATTAAATATGACTTTTCACTTAATGCACTCAAAATTTTCATTCATTTACATCTTAAAAAATGCATAATGATCACTCGTTAGCAAATCCTTAAAGTAAAGTAAGCAGTTTTGATACCAAAGTTATAAAAAAAAACTATTTGTTTGGCTGCAGATTTATGACAAATTGACAATGTGTTATTAAAATGTTAACTTTCGATTGATAACATTTGTTTTGTCAATATGAATAAAGAAAATGTGACATTGATTTTATTTGCAACTGGATCAGATTTTTTTTGGTTGATGCAAGATATTCCTTAGAAAAGCTAAGTTGCTACAGAATCACAAATTAATACTTACACTGATTTTTGATGTATTAGTTTTTGTCTCTGTATATTTTGGATAATATAAAAGCTATGATGTGTAATCTCATTGGTTTCGTAGTTGTCAATGTTGGGTTGTAATTAGGTATTGTGGTGTTATAGATATGATGGTTTTAGCTCATGATGGGCCACCTTATAATTAGGTATTTCATCATTCATGTAATTTTATTTTGTTAATTGTCATTAGTATGATGTTTATGTATAAAGCTATACCAATGTCATGTAATCTTATGATATGAAACACAATCGAAAAGGTGAAACCTAACTAATAGTCTTGTCTAATATTAGTTATCATCTGACTCGCACTAATCACGCGGAAGGTGGATTTCATGACCATATCTCGAGCATGTCTACTTAAATAGAAGATCGAGTAGTTATGTCACTTAGATAACTATTAGTCTTGTCTAATAACAATTATGTCACTTAGTTCGGTCTTAAATAAACCAAATAAAACCTATAATGATCCCAATCATAAATTAGTTGAAGAAAGTTAGACCATTTAAAAGAAAAAAGTTAAACCTAGGGTTAACACATAATGGTTATTTGTTCAAAGTCAATTAACAATTTAACAAAAATGAACCAACTAAATAAAACATATCAATGCAATATCAATTAATCTATGTAGCTTAATTAAGATATAAGAGTACTTAAGATATAATGATAATCCAGCAATTATCTGATCTACTTTCATTAAATAATTAATAAGAAAAACCAAAGTATAAAAAATATCAATGGGCATCTTCTCAACATGTTGGAGAGGAACAACAAGTGGGAGAACACGTTTATTTAAATACTTTTTTTGTTTTTGAGAAGAACACTTGTGTCTTTTCCTTTTTTAAATAGACAAACTGGAGTTTTTAAATATGTTTGGCATATTTAAAATCCAAATAGAAACATACGAATATACGGATATTAAGTACGTTTACACATAATTTGTTTGGCTTGTTTAGGCTCGTTTAAGCTCATAAGTCTAATCTTAGCTTTAGGTATTGATGCTCGGGATGAAACTCGTTTACTAAATAAGCCACATCAAAGCTCGAGCTCAAGCTTGACTCGTTTCAAGATTTCATTAAACTGAGTCCAAGCAATTTGCGAGTGGCTTGGCTTCAACAATTTTGGAGATATATAACATGTTATTTTTCTGTTAAATTCCTAATATGATGGACTCTTAGGTGCGTATATGGTAGTAGAGATTCCACTGAGACAAGTTATATAGATATCATGCTTCATCTTCAACTAGAAGGGTACCCGTGCGTTGCAGCGACGGGTACCTTGTAACTAAATTTTTTGACGAACAATATATTTCGATTACATGGTTTTCTTGGTAATGACTTTATGTAGAGGTGTGCACGGTTCGTTTGTGTGGAAATTTATCACTTGAAATTTATCACCTGAACTTCTTAATATTTTTCCGGCGAGAATACTTTTCGAAGTACTTTTTTTATGACACAATTTTCAGTTGCATAATCAGTTAGATTGAAGTAATAATAGCACCTTTTTTTCAAAGATGGTGGTTTGGCTGTGATTATTGTGGTTTGTCGTCAACCAGTTATGGCTACAACAGCAGCAATGGGGTGGATTTTGGTAGAAGTTGAGCTGTGGCGGGTGGTAAGGTGCGGATATGAAAGTGTATTTTGTTTTTTTTTAAATGTTTTTTTTGAGTAAGTTGTTTGGTGTGTTAGATTTATAAATGATGGTTGAAAACAATTAATTTTTTAGATGTTACTTTTATATGTGTGTATGTAACAAGTTATTGACATTTCTTTTTATAGTAATATTTTTTTGTCTTAAAAATTTTAAGACTTTTTTATTTAGAATGTTCTAAACTCTTTATCAGTAGTATAGATAATTCAAGGTATTAGCTATATATATATATATATTTTCACCATTGAAAATTGTAACATGTGAAATCGTAGTGGTACATATTTTACCGTTACTTGCAATCAAAGTTCGGTATCATACAAAAAGTAATCTTGTAAGATATGTGATACTTTGGTCACAAGGGTTTTGTTCCTTGTGATAACATACAAACCAATAATAACTTGATGGTCCTCCTGGCAACAAATTCTAGATATGCCAATTGAGACTTCTCAGAGTCGACACAAACAAAAAAACTAATAAATCTTGGACCATTTTGGACCACTTTAATTTGTCTCGGTTGGTTCCGGAACATGTAAACCTGTATAACGGTTGGTCGAGACGAGTTATCTCACATAAAGGGATTCTAGCTTGCACCACACTGCATTTATAGAGAACGATGTTCTAACTTGCACAACGCAACACGGCAAGTTAAAGGTGTACATTGTCCGGTATTAATGTTAGAAGTGTCGGAAAGTCGTATATTGACACAAAAAAAACTCTACTGTATGTTGTTCTAACTCGTACATCAGAATACAACAAAATTCTTGCGAAATAATATTATTTTAGCTTGTAGCTTATGCAATGAAAGTTTTACATTGGTCGATATAAGGTAAATATTGCTTCCAAAACTTTGATCCGATCATGACCAGAGTCGAAGGAAGAATGTTGCTTCGACTAGTTTTTCATTCCACAAGAGTTGCATATTACTCGATATGCAAGTTTTACCATAAGTGTTTATGCTTATTTATAAACATGTAAATAATCGATTAATCGATAACTTGCAAACAACAACGGCAAGGACTCAAGTCCTTAAACCTTTAGTACTAAAAGATATAAGCTTTACTAAATAATGATTGTGTAACTTGTACTTCATGCTAGCTGTAGATTGTTCAATAACATAACGTATACTTCATGCTATGAATGTTATAAATAACTTGATATAAATGTGAGCTTACAGTTGTTGCACCATAGAATACAACATGGTAAATAAAGTTTTCTATGGTACATGTTCTTGCCCAACCTTACAAAAATAATAAAATTTAAATAATTAAAAATATTGTTACAATAAAAACTATTATGCAGCTAAATTTTCTCTTGATTTTCATCAGAGATTATACTCGTATGGAATAAAAATCTAATGGTTGTTATCCGGATAACGAAAACTTACATGTGTTACAAGTATGATCGTCGCCATTTAATTAAACGTGTATCCATCAACGTAAAAAATAAGTCTATTTTGGTCTCTTACGAGCTTTGCTTTGAGTACCAAAGTTGCTTTTGGCAAATAAGAACCTTTTCTGTCTCGATATTGTACTCGGTGGCTTCTTTACGACAACCCCATTTCATCCCTTTAGCTATTGTGGCGATTGCATCTACATAATAGCTTGATTCCCTAATAATAGCGTACCCCTTTGGTCTCAGGATACGGTCCATTTCTAATAACACATGTTTGATCTCACATCTGCACGAAAAAATCAAAATCAGAAGTGAGAAATCGTGTAAAGTAAAAATGATGTGTGCAAAAAAAAAAAAAGGTAATCGACCATCTAGCGGTACACCAAAGATGAAGTAAAAACATGAGAGCGAGCTTACCTGTGGCTTTCGGTTGTGAAGAGTCCATCTACGTGAAGTAAATCATATGTTCGAGGATAGGTCGAGAATGCCTCACACCTAATAAAAGAGCAAACGATTAAATTCATATATCAAAACCATTCAACATATAGTGTTCACTGTTTAAGATCAAAGCTTACCAATCTTGGAAAGTCCCGATAAGACCTCTATCAAACACAACGGGAAGTGTATTAGGAGCATATGATGACACAACATTCATAACCCAAAGTGGATCCTCGATTAAAGCCGCAGCAAAACCACCATAAACCGTATTCATATCCATAACATTTCTAATTTTGTCAGTTCCAAGTGCTGGAAGAAGTTTCTTGTAATGCTTAACCCGACTCTTCCACTTACTATCGTCGTGCTTAAATGACCCATCACTACCACCAGCAACATCAGCAACACGTTCTGGTGCCACGTGTAATCTTTCAGGCCATTTTGCAACGGCTTTCAAGCTAGACTTTTTGTTTTTCGGGTTAGGGACCACAACACAAGGTCTTAATGGTGTGTACCATCCTGAATCGGCCTCGGTACCATCGTCACATTTTGGTGGGTAACTATCGGGAGTATCGAGCTGTTTGTAGCAGTCGTTGTCGAATGATTTTTGCCATACGGCGATATCATCTTTTTTGTTGTATAATTTGAAGCACATTGAAGTTAAAAGCTCTTGTAATTTCTCGTAATCGGATTTTTGATCTTCGACTGTTGTGTTCCATCCTCTCCATCTGTTCTCGTAGTTTACGGGTGGGCCCGAGAGGACCCAGAAACCTCCCGGACGGAGGATACGGTGTACTTCAAGAAGGTAAATTCCACCTGAATAAAATCATTGAGGCATGTTAATATCTTTTAAGATATCGTAGCATTTTTTTTTTTTTTTCATTTGAGTCGGTGTACTTAAATATTGTTATACATTCGATAGTCAATGATTATCGCTTTGTGTACTTTGGTATATAATGCAAACAATCCGAAAAGTTAAAGAAAGTACCGAATTCTGTCCATGGGATCAGGCATCTAGAGCAATGAGCCATATCGAATGAGTTTGAAGGGAATGGAAGACGTTGTGTTGATATGATTCCAAGAATGGCAGGAATCCCACGTTCCAATGCGAACTGGACTTGTGCCTCATGGTTATCTCTTGGGGCAAGAGAAACTGTCAGAATCCCGCGATCTAGCAAGTCACCTCCCCAACTAGCAACCTAAAGACGAAACAGTTTAAAACTCGAGTTCCAAAACAAATGAAAAAAAAAAAAAAAAATCAGTTACAGGTCACAAAACTCACCCCACAACCAGTATCGATGGCAGTACGGACGGTTCCGTCTTTCATGCCGGGAATCAAGTTTGTCATTAGATCCACGTAAGCACTAACACCGTTGGGAAACATAGTACCACCACCTGGGAAGTAGAACTTCTCCCCTTCTTTCCTTAACCAATGCTGATTAGACTTCTGTTTGTTGATCCAATCATATGGGACGTTTCTAGAATACGATTTTGCCAAAGAAAAGGTTAGGGGCAAAAATATCTGTATATCAAAGTTTAATGGAAGTGATTGTCTCGTCATTTTTAGTAGTCGATATTTGAAACTGATTATGGCTGTGGTTATTTACGGGTAAGATAATCTTTAGCACATTTTTGCTGCAACATAACCGATTATCTAGAGTCATTCTAAATATCTACATGTAATTATGTAAATGCTTATATAGTCAATTTTTTCAATCACAAAACAGACTTACAGAAATACAATAAGATAGCAAAAGATCAAATCTTTACCTGTACCAACATTCGTTTTTGCTCTTTGGCCATCTAATGGGATCCTTGTAGCCATTGGGTGGCGGTACCAAACACTCTTTGCGGTCAAAAGCTGGTGGACAGTGACGTTCCATGAATGTGAGCCTGTGTCGTCCGTATTTGTTCCATCTCTGTTGACCAATACCATTAAATGTTAGAAAATGGGCCAGATATGAAAGTTTAGCTTAAAAGGGACAAGTCAAATGGGTCAAAGTGGATTAAAGTCAACCAAAGTTTATTATACTGTACTATTTATAGTACATGAAAGTCAGTCAAGATCTATTTTGTAATCTTAAATCAACTTATCAATTAATTAAAAGTACAACTTTTTGATTGAAAAGAAGACAAAAATAAAAAGGTTTGTTGAACTCAACCCGATCCAACACGTTTTGAAAAGAACTAAAAATGACCCATTTCGACTTAGATCCGTTTTGCCACGTCTACCGACACAATACCTTAGGATCTGTGCAGGGAGTGTAGTCTTGTAAATCAGCACCACATTGAGGAAAGGAAACTGATTTCACTTGAACCGGAGTTGCAACACTCTTTTTAGAAGACGCAACCGATTTCACTACTTCCTCAGTAGAAGTAAATCCGTTATTCTGAGAACAAAAGATCCCACCAAGATAAAACGAGAACCCACATAACACAACGAAGAATATCCCCATTGGTACAACTTTTGAACTTTTATCACTTGGCTTCGCGGGCTTGTCATGCTTATCATCATTATCTCTTACCTTCATTTTCACCTGATCTTAACAAATCTGTTCACAAAAGAAAATAAAAAACATGTAAATTACACCATTTAATTCTACTCGAACCAAATCGATAATAGCAATCCTGGGTCCACTTAATAAATTTTAGTGGTCCTGTTTAAGGAACCGACAACACTAAAGAGGGACGTAACTATGCAAACACGCGATGTTCAAGATACTACTAACTTGGATCTAATCTATCCAAACATTACTTGTAAACTATATTTGAAACCCTTAAATATACATATGATCTAAAAAAGGTTTAGTTCAAAAATGGAAAAATGTTTGAACTACTAAATATAGAAACTGTTTTCTTGAATTCAATGACAGATCTAGCAAATGCCTAATGGGCTACTAACTGAAATCAGCAAATCATTGTAGATCTAATGCAAAAAAATATTTAAGATCTGTTAGCAATAATTCGCTATTACCAAATAATTTTTACGCCGGTATATTACTAATCCACGAGGTTTAAGCCAAACGCGCTTATTTCGCACACACTCTACCGACTTTATATGTCAATGTCAGGATCACCTTTATGAACAAATCACATGATATTTGGGCCCAAAATTCAGGAAAAAAAGTTTGTAGGGACCTATATCACGTAACAAACAGCATTAAACATACCTTTCATCACTCACCAATCCATAAGAAAAGCTAGTACTATTATCATGTGGTGGTCTAAAATATTTTTAAAACTGTTACACTTTTGCTACTACAGTATGATTCTTTGCTTACTAACATTAATTCCCTTTAAAAAGTAGATCTTGAAGATCAATTAAGTTAGTTCAAAATCCCATTAAAATGTTGCCAATTTCAGCTTAAAGTTATTGCTTTTTTTTTCCCTTGCAAGATCTAAACTATGGATAATGGACTTTCTATAATTAGTAAGTTCACATGATTTGAGTTAAACAATGAAGAAAATGAAGTGAACCCATCTTTTTAAACCAGATCTACAACAAAAATCTACAAACTAAACATAATTAACTAAAAACAAAACATGGGTTTTATGTCAAATTCATTAAAGTCCCATTTTTAGCAAAGATCTAGTAAGAACACTACACAAAAACAGAACAAAAACAGAGGAAAAAACAGAGGAAAAACAGAGGATAAGTATGTTACCAGACAAAATATGAAGATATTTAGCAGAAGTATTCAGAAGCAGAATCCAAGAAGTATGATTGATGATAAAAATTCTTACACACAGTGTGTGATGGAGGGTGGGGGTGAGATTGAATCTATGTTCTCACACACACACAAATATATGCATCTTACAACATGCATGTATATATGGACATAGATTGGATGATTACCTTAAAAAGTTACTGGTTTTACACCTTCTGCCTGGCTGTCTTTATTATATAAGACTTGCCCACTTTGGGTTTTTTGTTTTTATTTAATTATTAAAGGAAAAAAAAAAAGATATAAAAGATATAAAAGTAAAGAAAGTGTTGAATGTTCTTTGCTTGTGTGTGTTCAATACTACTACAAGGGCTTATCTTATTTAGCTATCTATTATGTGTACTTTTTCAGTTTTTTTACTTGATGTAACAACTTCATATTTAAAGATGCTGATATAAAGATAAGGGTGGGAGATATTTCTATTTTTAGCAAGGAAAGTAATATTGTGCAAATTTTATTGTTGGTAGTTTTGTTAACTTTTTCTCTTTCTTTCTATATTTGATTGGGATTAGATATTGGTATCTTTAAAATGCAAGTAATACCTTCTTTATTTTTTTATTATTATTTTTAATAATTTTTTTTTTTTATTATAAAACTGGGAAAAAAAAGAAAGAAAATGTAAAGTTTAATAAGTCAAAAGTAATAAAACACCAAAAAAGATGAAGCAGAAAACCACAAAAGATTGTCTTGTCCTGTTAATAAATTAGGTAAAATTGCCGAAAAAAATGCGAAACAAAAATTATAAAATTTGATAAGTCAAAAATAGTAAAAGACAAAAAATACGGAATAAAAATTTATAAAACATTGTCTTATCATGCAAATAAAGTGAGTATTGGGGATAGTATTTGATGTAATTTAGGAGTAGGTGTTCAAATACCAGCCTATTTGATTTTATGGTGTTCTAGTCTTTTCTTATGTTATGATAACTGAAGATTAAAAGTCGTAAGTGTTTTTTTGTCAACTCGAAACACAAATAAGTCAAAATGCATCTACAATTTATTTTTCAAATCCTTTTTTGCCCTCAAAGCTCGAGGACACGTCACACTGGACTTTCGGAGTGCTGATTTTCACACGAAAAAATAGCGAAAAACTTTAATTCACAAACACGTACTTGTACAATATATTGTGTTTGTAGTAATTGCTTGGTTAGTCTAATAGATGAAAAGTTAAACACAATATTTATTTTATTTTTTATTTTTTGAACGGCTTATTAGTTGTTATTGTTTTAGGTAGCAGTGACATCCAATTGGGTTCTGCCTGTACTATTTCACTTGAAAGGGTAAAAGCATCGGGTGAGTTCGAACATGAGACTTCCTCTAACAAAACCTCCCATCCTCAAGCCCCTAGGGAATCTTGGTGGCCAACCAGCTCACTTGGTTAAACACAATATTTATTAAACGCAATTCACTTGAATGAAATGGTACCTTTTTTACAATTTCAATTCAAAATATTGTGTTGATCCAATCACCTTTAGTCTTTGTTTTCTGAAACAAACCAAAGCGTTGAGAAACTTTCTTGTAATTCAAGTGTCGGCTAATTTTGGCTAAAAGCTTAACGTCAAACATGTTTAGGTTAGCACAACTATATTAACGGGAATTGCTATAATTAGTAGTACATTTAAGTGACTTTAGTTACACCATTTTGATTTGAAAATAGCAAAGCAGTAAACGAGCTCACATAGTGTTGCAACATAAAAGTTGCACACACAATTATGAATCAATCTAATCATAAGTTGGGACATGTCACAAGTCGATAGATGTGATAAGCCAACATCTATGAACAATTGCACATGTTAGCTTTTAAGTGTTATCATTTTCTTTCTCACATAATTGTACGTTTTGTAAATATTTTGAACGTGGTCACGTCGCCAAGTTTAGGAAAACAAGCCAATCATATAGTAAATACATGATTTGGACCATTCACTAGAACGCTCATACATTTAATTGCTGTGTGAAAACACAATCATACACGGAGAAAACTTAATTCACCCACTAGGTAGTCTACCCATATGAGTTGGCAAACAATGTGGCATTGCTTGTAATATGTGGCATGAAAGGAATAAAAACACAATTAATGTTTTGTTCCTTCTCTCCCAATAACTGAATGTCACCTCATCCCGGGTAAACTACCCAGTGGGTAGGTATATCCATGCCCTACATACACATGTAAGAATATGATCTCGAAGTTAATGTATGAATTTTGTGGGTTACTCTATCCGCGGTGATCCTATGAGTGGTGGTTAGGTCACGGTTCAAATGTATTAGTAGAACCAATGTGTCTTGGACCGAAAGAAAGCAGGTAAAAAATGGTGTGTTCCAATGAAAAAGGTTGCCATGTGAAAGAGGCGGGATGGGCTACACTTGAAGGGATGCTAATGGTGTGTTCCAACACATTATGACAAGCTTAGCATAAGCAATAATACTTCCCCTTAAATGCAGCGATTCAGTTGGTTTGCTATTGATATAGGTCATATTTGGCAACAAGCGGTAAGGAAGCGTTAGGAGCGACAAGCGGTAAACATTTAGATGAAAAGCTTGTTTGGCAACATCTCTACGTTACCAAACATGTTTTTTAAATAAACAACTACTGCTTACAGCTTACTGCTACTGCCAACTGCTTACTGCTACGTGTCGCCAAACATAGCCATAGATTAAAGACCAAAGCTTTATGTGAAAGCGTTACGAAAAACCAAATAAGTAACAATACCTTTGTATATTGCTTATATAAAACGAAAACAAACATGTACATGTTAAAAACATAACATCAATCTACTATGTACAACACTTGTGATTCAATTCTAGTGACATTTGGCTTTTGGTTACAAAAGTACATGACATGTCATGACTTGAGAGAAACGTAACACTTTGTCATAAAGGAAGTAAAAACCGAAACTAATGGTGTTTACAATTTGCATATCAATTATATATTTTGGTACATCCATATTTATAATCTTTAAGCCAAAGTGTTGTATAACAGAGTTATTAGAAAATAAATGCTTCATTTATGAGATTTTGAAGGAATGCATATTCATTAGTAATAAAGGGCTCGTAGTGACCTTTTTTTTTTTTTTTTTTTTTTTTTTTTTTTTTTTTTTTTTTTAAGTACTTACGCATTTATTTCTTAAAATGAACATTCACTATAAATATCATATCATAATTGTGTATAGGTTTAACCATAATCAAAGTATTATGATATGTGTAATTAATTCTAATTTTGATTGATAAAAACTCATTACCCTTATAGTTAATATAGAAATAAAAAATGAGTAATTAATACAAGCTTTGATTAGAAAGGGTAAAGTAGGAAGGATAGTCATAATTATTGTCCATATAAAAAAACTAAACACTTATTTTGATACAAACATAAATAATAAGGTGAACATTTTTTTTTGAGACTGGGTAGTTGAATTTTTCATAAGAAGTCAATGGTTTAAACCTCACTACATTCATCATTGAGACAGTCGAAATTGGTCAGAAATAGTCACAAAAATATCTCGATTAAGTCGCGTATATTTGAGTAAAAAACTCTATCTTTTCAAATAATTTGAAGAAAAAAACCTTGTTCATTTACGTGTTATAACCGTGTGTATTGTTAAAATTGACTAAGAATTAGTATTTTTTTTTCACACATTATAATATAGAACTTGGAATCGTGAACTACGGCAATGTCCAAGATAGTTGTCGGTGGTAGTTGGTGGATGAAATAATTAACAAGAACAATTAAAGTAGTAAAAATAAATTATTCTGAACTTGGGTTACAAAAAATTCCCATCTCAAGAAAGGAGACAGATAACTTTTTACGTAACAATAATAACATTGATTTGGTTGATATTCTACGTTACTTCACCTATATTATTAGCGAAAACATTATTGTTAAAAAACATTATTGCCTAAATATCTCCCAAAACTTATAATAAAAGATTTTGAGACACATACTTAAACTAACAAACACTTTGATTATCATGTCTTTCTTGTCTCATAATCTCCTATAGTCATGTGCATTGGTGAGTTCCATGTCTTGGTAATGTTCATCATCAACGGCTGAAGCGGAAGCAAAGATATGTTTCGACCTATTTAAATGAAATTTTGAGTGGTGACTGGTTTTTTATGTTTACATCCATTTTCATTGATAGAAGAACCTTTGATGCAAATTAATTATTTAAGAAAAGAAATTGCCGAATTACCACTTCAGTTTGAGATGTACGTGCATATATACATTCATCAAACTAAGTCAGTAAGTGATAATATTGATGTCCATAATATTGTTCATAGATTAGTATCGGATATGCCAATGTTTTCAAGATCGGGATCCTACCAAAATCGTTTTCGTCTTTACAAGATTTTTGTAAGATTGGATCGGGATCTTAAGATTCTACTCTAATGTTATTTCTTAATAGTTTTTGTAATATTATACAAATGGGTTAATGACATATAATAGCAACGAACTTTTTTATTTGTGTCATTATCAGATACGAACTCAAAAAATTACAACAATCAGATACGAACTTTCAAATTTTGTTTTATCAATGTAAAAATCTCATCTCGTTGCGTACGATAATGAAAAAAATTTCAAAGTTGGATGGTTATTGTGATATTTTTTTAAGTTCGTATCTGATAATGAAACAAAATTTGAAAGTTCGTATCTGATTGTTGTAATTTTTTGGGTTCATATCTGATAATGGCATAAATGAAAAAGTTCGTTGCTATTATATGCCATTAATCCTATACAAATCTACTAATTATTAAAAATTATAAACACAAAAATATTATGAATGTTTCATAGAAATAATATTTTCCTAAATTATTATTATGAAATGCTTAAAAAGATTAACATTTTTTTTTTTTTTTTTTTTTTTTTTTTTTTTTTTTTTAACTCTACAAAAAAAACAACCCATAAATTTATAGTTATTTTGTTTGTAATCCGAGAAAAGTAAGATCGGATCGGATTAGATCTTAAGATCGTAAGATCGGGATCCTATAAGACCTTAAGGTTGCAAACATCCTATGTATGATCCGGATTGTTTTTGCTTTGCAGTATCGTAAAATCGTAAGATAATAAGATCAGGATCAGGATCCTGACAACTATGGGATATACTAATCAAGGAGTGTTTATTAAAAATTTGATAAACTCGTAAGCTCATTTCTATGGTTTTATATGTTTATTTATTTGAGTTTATAAAGCTATCAACTCGAGTTAATAAGCTCATTAACATGAACAACAATAATTTAAACAAAGTTTACAGTAAATTCATAAGCAAATAAGATAAGCTTAAACAACAAGTAAACTTTAAATAACCGCTAGATTAATCAAATAAATAGCAAGAATGGTAACAATCATAATTATTGGAACGTGCAATTTATTTGGTTAGATAGTCTTCATCAAGTCTAATTACAGTGTCAGTTTTAAATTTATGCTTCTTTTAGGGTCAAAAGTTGGACTTTTTGGAAACAGGTAGGAAGGCACTACAAATCTACTTGATTTTTACCTACAATTATTTAGTTATCTAAATTTGACAAAAATCAATTTAAAAATACATATCATGGATTGCTATCCAATTTGCTCCATTTAAAATTTATATACAAGATGTAGATGAATCCATAGAATCTATCATTATGTGATATATTCTTTTTAATGTTGTTGTAGCTCAAATCCGTACTACCATTTATGGTGTTTGAAGAGAATTAGTATTATAGCTATTATTTTTTAAATAGCTTAAATCAAGTCAACACCAATATATCATAGTAGTTCAAGAGATCTCAAGTTTTTGGGTAAAAGGGAGCCGCATAATCATTAGAGAGGTAATCTTCAAGCTCGTAACCGCCGCCTGTTGATACAAGATACTTAGCCATAGGGTTATCCAACTCAAGAACCTCATCCTCATCACTGTCAGAACAAACCACATCTCCTACCTTAGAGAATGGGTAAACCACCTTTGTCGCAGAAATATATGGAGAAGAAGAAGAACTAGGCTTAACATACGGAGAAGAAGAGGAACTAAGTTTCGAAGCCGCAGTCTGCTCCTTCTCTCTCAAGTCACTCACAAGCTGCTCCTATGAATCCTTACAAGTCTTTTGAGACCCATCCACCTTAGCTTCATTTTTATTACCTGGATACTCAACCTTTTTAAGATGATGACCATCATCATCCACAAAAGTAGCTTTCCATCAATAATTAGTTTTTCAAGCTTTCCAATTTTCTCAACAATAGGAGTAGGACAAGGAATACCACTCTTATCAGTATCATCCATAGCAAGAGCATCAAATGGGTTTGATGTAACAACTATAGTCCCACTTGTACTTGCCTCATTATAATTTTCTCCTTATTAGCATTCAACTTCTTCGACACAGCTACATACACCTGCGTAGGCTTAAAAGGCCTAAAATTAACCCCTTTACCAACATCAATGCCATGAAACGGTTGTTTCTGCGGCATTTGAACCCTAACCTTTTTCCCTTTAGCCTTACAATTATATACCTCTCTGAAACCATCGTCCGTCTTTTCTATAGTAGTAGAAGCTTCCGCTGCAATATTAATGTCATTTCAAACCGTCTCCTTAACACATTTAGGACAACTGATAAGATCATGGCCAAACATTTTACACTCCTGACAATGAGGAGGCTTCCATTCATATTCGACCTCTATGCATGCAATAATAAAACCACTATCATCCTTTTTGGGGATAGCCATAGTAACTTCGCGTTTTAATTCGCGTTTTTGGAGATCTCAAGTTTAAATCACATCATATTACATTTTGTGAGTGTTTAGATGAATAGTCGGAAAAACTTATCAAACCTCGGTTAGACCACGTATATCTGAGTTAAATACTCGACCGAGTAATTAGAATAAGGAAAATATCATATTTATTTTTGAAATAATGAAAATATTTTAAGTCACATTTTTTCTAATTAGCATGTTTACTGGTAATTATACTCATTGTTTTGCCACTTTTATTAGGAAGCAAGCATTGTCAAATTAATCATTTAACTTTGCTAACTTTGCTATCATTTTGTAAATTTTCACAATTACAATGATTTATCTGTAAGAAATTAGAATACACAATCAATAAAAAGCTAATTACTTTGGAATAGAGAGTATTGGTCAAAAAAATTAAGTCTCGATAAACTTGTGCTATGATGTTGTTTTACATATCTAAAATGAACCTAGTTGTTGATATGCATGATTTACAATATTCTATGGATACAATGAACTTTTATAAGAACGAGTCACATAATAAATTGGGATATAATTAATCTGGTTAAATTTAATACGGAGTACTTTGCAACATTTTAAAATGAATACGATAAGTGACAACGAAAGATGGAAAGGGACCGCCGAGATTGATTGAATTGAAGAAATATCTTTTACTCCTTTTAGTAAGCTACACACAGTTACGGGTATGTTTGGCACGGAGTGGTGTAGAGCTTTTTGGGAGCGGTGAGCAATGAATATTTTGATTTTTATTAGTCGTTTGATAAAAGAGTGGTGAGCTTTGTTATATTTTAAAAATGCTTATTTTTTTAATACTTTTTTAAAAAGTGGTTAGCGATGAGTTGTGACTATTGATTACAGCTACTGCTCACACCTCATTGCTACTTTTAACAAAAACAACCAAACGACAATTCAGAGTTCACAAAGATGATAATTAACGAATAACTTTGGGATAAGCATATCATATAGGCTTAGAGCCTTTAGAGTAAATTCTCGATTTATTTGTATGAAATAAGAGGTGTAAACATAAGACCATGAGAGTACGTGGGACCAATATTATTGGTGTCGAGGTCGACTAACAATTATTTGGAAGAAAAAAGAAAGTATTCGATGTATGCGATTTAACTGAAGTGTATTATTGCGATTATTTTTAGCTTCTTTTGTCTAACAATTATATGTGCGCTAAGTGAAGATTGAACTTAAAATTTATTACGAGTACGTCAAGATACTAACCACTAACCGCTTTAGTGATGGTTCAAAACCAATGATTTATTGAAAACCAAAGCGAATCGGCTAGTTTAACCGATTGAACTAGTAAAATATGGCTTCAATTGAAAAATCAATAACCGGAAAACTAACCGGCTCGATGTCCGGTTCAGTTTTAAACAATAAAAACCATGCAAACAACCTGATGGAGTAAAAAATAACTTTTTTAGTTTAGTTTAGTTTTTTGTTTTGTTTTCTTATTTATTTATTTATTTTGTTTTTTGTTTTTTCTTTTTTGTTGTCAAATATATAAAGAAATATTCATTCTTTCCTTTTTTGGTTGTGGTCCTGGCTAAACGTATTCACATTTTATCAGTACTTATATTAACTATGCGTCTCTTAGATATTTCTAAAAATGTAAAGATCGACCGACATGATCCGTTAAAATTTACGTAACATAATCACTGTGATACCAGTTACCGAATTTTATCCAGTTACCAACAAAGTTATTATACATCATCATTGCTATGCACGGATAATCGGCTAGTGTATTAGATTCTTATATTTTGTCATCTACAATTCATCATAAACTCAAACCACATGTGAAACGAGGTAAAACTATCTTAAATAAATATTAACATGAGCCAGTTAACTGAGCATAAAAGGGTAAAACCTACATATTGTTTATTTTTAGCACACTTGTCTTTTAAATATCTTTAATCACAGTGTGTAATAATGGATAACATGTCCTTAGAAATGGTATATCACATGGTGTTAAATGCCACGAGACTACTTTATTCCTTTTCATGAATAAACAAATTAATGTAAAATAAAAGTAATACTTTTTCCTTTTTAATCAATATAATTTATTAAGATAAATAATTGTAGAAAATCAGTACATGTTTTGAATCACCGACACTACTATTGTTTTAACGTCTTTTTCTTTTGTTTCTATACTTCACCATAAATGCCATTTGTCATTACATATTTGATGAATTGTTTTGACATAAACTAATTATTTTTCAATCTTTGTTTCTTAATTAATTACTGTAAGTGTTTCAAATATTATGGTAACTTCGTTTAACTTTGGTTATTCATCTTATATTTTATCAAACGGGTGTACAAAAGATACGTATAATGTTGTATAAGCTGAGCTCATCAACAAGTATAATGTTAGAAAATTGGGGTTAGGGTGGTCAATTTTCAAATAAAGTATTTCGACTCAGTTGATATCGGTATCATGAAATCTTTATTAAAATAATTCAAGAAGAACACTTTATTTATAGGCACAAGAAAACAATGCAAAAACATAAATGAATTGTGTGTTTTCGTACGTTAGAATGAGACTAGACATGTGTGTTATGTAACAGACATATTTGACATTATAGGTGATTAAATTCGGTTAAAACACCAAAAATCACAACCCTTTACTAACAGACATGTTGTTTGTGTTTTGGGGAAAAATCTGTTAAGTCATTAAAACGATCCATGAAAATTGTTTAGGTTTTGTGGCGTTGCCTCAAACCCTGCAAGGGGAGGCTTCCTTTTGACCCTCGCATCTTTGTCTGGTTGGAAATATATTAGCTAAATGAGTGTGCACTTCATACTTCCTTAACTTGTATCCGAGCATAGTATGAAATCACGTTGATCTATAATAAATCTCAATCACCTAAAAAAATTAATGATACTAAAACCACCAACATATATAAGATTAGATACAAATTTAATATTTTATTTTTTATTTTTTAAGAAAACTTCATATTTTATAACAGCCATTAAGGAAGAGATCGGCGACCCCAGTGCGTACTTTGACGGCATACATGTTGCTTTGATTAATTAGTTTATTAAGTATTAGGTTCATTGTTAATTAGTATAAATGTATATAAATATAAAAGTATCCATTAAATGCCATTGAATCATCGATCCAGTTGTAATCACTTTTTAATTTCCCAACATTATTTTGAACATGACTTACGATTAGATTTTCTAAGGTTTGTTAATTATTTTGTTTTAGACAATATAATGGCGCTAGTTTGAGTGTCCTATAAACTGAACGTCTAAAATGTTATTCCTTACTTGACAGAATTTACCATTAGAAGATTCTTTTGTATAAGAAGTTAAAAGAACTTGTTTCGCAAAAACATGTCATTCCTGCATATGGCTGCATAGGATTCTTGCAAGCATGAAACATGCCCTATGAGGCTATGATTATAAAATTTTGATGACACCTTAGTTAAATTGAGACATTCTAAAAGAAAATGTAGACTATTAATTTGGAAATCGGTACATGTAAACTTTAGACTTATCATGAAGAACTAGTTTTACTTTTCGAGTTATACCCAGTGGCGGATCTAGAAAAATCCGATGTGAGGGGCATTTATTTATTTATTTATTTATTTATTATTATTATTTTTTTTTTTTACGATAGCAGCAAAATGCGGATGAAAAAAATAGATTTAAAATGATAAATTAAGTATTATTGCTTAGAGATTGAAAATATATAAAATTTTAAAGTGTTGAATGTTGTGTTTTAATATGTTCGTGAGGGCAATTTCACAAAAAGGTCAAAATTAAAAAAATAAAAATAAAATAAAAATAAAAAATTACACTAACATTGTAACCTTTTTGGCTAGCCATGAGGGGCGCCGGCATCCCGTACCTAATCTCCGGTTATACCACACATGCATGAGACACTCAAAAAGACGAGTACATTTTCTTTTTATTTCGATAAATTTTGTATTATTGACATGATGAAACCAAAATAATGCATGACTAGTGTGAGTGAATAGTTAGTCACCTGCATGACCTCCAAAATGGATCAAGATATATTAGCTGAATCTCATATGCCTTTAGATATGCCACTTTTTAAACATTATTTGACACTTATATTATGAAAAATATATGGCTTTATTAAAAGAGAAACGTGGTAAAATGGTAGATAAATTAATGGCGTAGTCATATCACATGGGGAGTTAGTGGCACCGAAATCAATGACGCGGACATAAAAGTCAAATCGGTATGACTGTTTTTGGAAGTCGACGGTGATTAACCGACACGTTATTTTAGAAAAACTTACTTTAAAATTCAATATCCGGTTTAATAAAAATGGACTATTACAAATTTCAACAACTCAAAAAATAGAATATTATTTTATTAAATTATCTTTTTATTATTAAAAATAAAAAATGAACAATTATTTTAATACATTCAAAAAAAAAAATATGTACTACGTACAATAATTTGGAAACGAAGGGACTAAGGGAGTATATATATATTTTTTTTTTCTTCTTTCTATTTATCCTTCTATCTTCAGTTCTTCACATGTATCAAGTTAAATTCACTTTTACCATTTTCATCATTTCAATAGTCTGTAAGTACTAAACAAATTGTTTCGTCCATGAGTCAACTATAATTTTTGTATTGAAAACAATATAAAAGATTCTTATTTAGTAAACGAAGATGGGTTTGAAAGCATTATGATGTTTCAACAGCAATCAAGATACAACACTAATTTTTTGCAATCAAGATACAACACTAATTTTTTGCAAAAAATTGTCAACACATTAATTTAACATATTTCTTTTTTTAGGAGGAAAAAAAAAAAAAAAAAAAACTACTTTATGTTCTTGTGTATTTATATTTGTTATAAGGGTTTTTCTATATTAGGGGTAAATATTTGATGGATACATTGGATTAAATTACATGTTTAGAGTTAAAAGATTTTCTTATATGTGGTATCGGAATAGCCAAATAGATATAAAAAGCGAGTATGTGTTGAAATGACAGGCTTAAAAATTCGCTTTTGTTTATATAATAATGTGAGGGAGCCTATCGTGTGCATGTTGCTTGCGAGTTTTTGTTGGTTGCCGATGTGATTTGCTTCTCGTGGCTGATAGTATCGGGCAAATCAAGATTGTGTGGATTTTTTTTCCCTCATGGGGTTTGTTTGGGATTGCATAAAAAACATTGCATTTTTCTCTTGTCTTGGTTATCTGCAATTGCAAAGATATTTTATTTTATTTATTTATTTTTTTGTGCGCACTTAAAGCCTCGGAAGGAATCTAGAATGCATAGCTTTGTTTATTTCTAGATCAGTATTTGTACTTTTTGGCTTCTAATGCCTTATTAGTAGCTATTTTTAATATAATTTTTTCGTTAAAAAAATAATAAAAAAATATAAAAGATTTTCTCATCGCATCAAGTTTGATTCGATCGTTTATAAGACCGAGTCTTGCAAAATTGCCAGGTTAGACGCGTGCTTCATGTGCGATGTAATAAGAACAACGAATCTTCTAATCCTCAAGACTCTTATTACCGGTGATCTTTTATGTCTCTTCTAGTTGTGTATGATTAGCACCATGGGCGGAGATACAATGGGGGCACAAGGGGCAGGTGCCCCCTAGCGAAAAAAATTGTAGTGTAATTTTTGAAAATATTTAGCTTTTTTCGTAATTTGCTCCTCTTAAATACCAATTTATATTGTAGTTTCTAAAATTTATCAAAGTGTGCCCCTCGACAAAAAATTCCTGGCTCCGCCCCTGATTGCTTGTATGAGATAAAAGGATCTACTATAAAGTTGCAGAAAATACCTTGGTATCAAATCATATACTTTACTTCGTTCAAGAAAAATCTTATACTTTACATAGCTAATTTTTTTCTTCAAATTTTGTATCGGATACCTTCACAATAGAGTGGCCTGTGATTGGTACTTATAAGTTATAAAATTTTGGCTTTATACGTCGACATATCTCCAAAACCCCACCTCACAAGTCACAACTAGCCCAGGTGCATATGTCTTCATTTATTATGTGTAGTATACTAGCATGCAACCATAAGAAACATATGACCATCATCATACATTATCAAACATACGAGTAATAAATATGTGTGCTATTTTATTCTTTTGGTTTTGTTGAGTTTAATAATTTTGTTTAGCATATCAAAACTGAAACACTACTTTTAAAACCCGAGATTGCACGGTATTCATTTGGTAGCTATTGTTTATTTGAGTGTACACAACTTTAGCCTCTGGTCCAGTGGACTTGCTATCGAGAATGTTGGTTACCACATTAGCATAGAAGTAATTAATGTTAGTCGATATATATATTAGAGTCTTTGTCTATCTTATATTTGTGATATATATCCATTAGAGTCCTTGTCTATCTTCTTTGTAATGGTATTTATATACCCATTTATATCAATAATAATATAACGATTCATCCATTATTCAAAAAAAAAAAAAAAAAAAAGTCGATCGTTGGTTTTTTTAGTTTGATAACCAGTCGACTAGGTGTTGGTGTTCTTTAACAGTCGATCGTTGGTGTTGTGTTTGATCACCAGTCGACTCATCGTTGTTGTTGTGTTTATCTTATATCCATTAGAGTCTTTGTCAATCTTATATTTGTTCAGTTTCCATTGCCAGGGGTTCACAGCAGGGGGTTCATTTTTGGCAGCAGGTCCACAACAGGGGGTTCGTTTGTTCAGTTTCCATTGCCAGGGGGTTCACAGCAGAGTCCGTCTCATTTGACTGGGGGTTCGCATCCAGTTACTAATAATTCGAATAGTTCACAGCAGGGTCAAGAAACTATTTTACCTCACGCTTTTACTACTGACACTCTTCAAGCTCCCGCCGATGGTAACTGGAATATGGACACAGGTGCGTCCTCTCATATTAATGATGATATCAATTGTCTAAATGATGTTTTTAATTCGTGCATTTATCCCTCTGTTGCGGTTGGTGATGGGCATTCTATTCCTGTCATTAACTCTGGCCATAGCATTTTACCAACTCCTACGCGTCCTCTTCATTTAAATAATGTTTTAATTACTCCTAATATTGTAAAAAATTTGATTTCCGTTCGTCAATTTGTCCGTGATAATTATTGTACCGTTGAGTTTGACCCTTTTGGTTTTTCTGTTAAGGAATTTCAAACGCGTCGGGTGCTGCTCCACTGTGATAGCAATGGAGATCTTTATCCAGTCACTCAACCTTCAACCATTCCGCATGCTTTTCTAGCGAGTCCGTATACGTGGCATCAACGACTTGGACATCCAGGAAGTGAAGTGCTACGTCGTGTCCTTTCAAGTAGTTCTATTTCATGTAATAAAGAGAAGTCTCCCGTCCTTTGTCATGCTTGTCAGCTTGGCAAACACGTGAAACTTCCATTTGTTCGTTCTAATAGTTTAGTACATTCGTCATTTGATATTGTACACTCGGACTTGTGGACTTCCCCAATTCCGAGTCTTTTTGGTTTCAAATATTATGTTTTGTTTTTGGATCATTACTCTCAGTTTGTTTGGGTTTATCCTTTAGTTAAGAAATCTGATATTTTGTCTAAATTTAATTTGTTTCGTAGTTTTGTTCGTACTCAATTTAAGTGTGAAATTAAATCTTTTCAGTGTGACCACGGTGGGAAATTTGATAACCAACCTTTTCATAAGCTTTTTTCAGAAAATGGAATTCAATTTAGATTTTCTTGTCCTCGCACTTCTCAACAAAACGGGAAATCCGAACGGATGATTCGAACCATCAATAACCTTATCCTTACTTTGTTATTTCAAGCGAATCTTCCTCCTAATTATTGGACTGAGGCTCTTAATATGGCTGTTTATCTTTTAAATATATTACCCTCACGAGCCATTGACAATGAAGTCCCATTTACTCGTCTTTTTGGACTCACACCTGACTATAGTCTTTTGCGTACCTTCGGGTGTCTTTGTTATCCTCATGTTGATACTCATCACAAACTTGGAGCTCGCGCTACACCTTCTCTTTTCTTAGGTCATGCCACCAATCATCGTGGTTACCGTTGTTTAGATTTGAACACCAATAAAATCATTATTTCCCGCCATGTTACCTTTGATGAGACCGTTTTCCCGTTTGCCACAAAACCATCTCCTACCCACACTACCACTACCAGTTCTTCTTATGCATTTTTGGATGACTCATCTAATGTCATTTCAAATATTCTAAGATTATCTCCCACCACAACAACTACCACTCATACACCTGATGCACCTGTTGAGCCTCTCAGTCCATCTCCTGCACCTACACCAACTCCTCAAACGCCACAAACACCTGATTCACCTATACCACAAACACCTGATCCTCCAATTCCACAGCCCACCGGTTCGATTCACCCCATGGTCACACGTACTCGTGTCGAGATTACTCGTCCCAATCCTCGTTATGCTGGTCATGTGTCTCCGATTTCTCCTTTACCTCGGTCTCCTAGTGATGCGTTTCGTAATCCAAATTGGAAAAATGCTATGTGTGATGAGCATGATGCACTTATTAAAAACAAAACTTGGATTCTTGTACCAAAACCCACATATGCGAATGTTATCCGTTGTATGTGGCTGTTTCGTCACAAGTATTTAGCCGATGGCACTCTTAGTCGATATAAGGCTCGTCTTGTGGCCAATGGTAGTAATCAGATAGAGGGTGTGGATGTTGACGAGACTTTTAGCCCGGTTGTTAAACCCGGCACTATTCGGACGGTTCTTAGTTTAGCTATTTCTCGACATTGGCCAGTACATCAGCTGGATGTCAAGAATGCTTTTTTACATGGGGATTTGGCAGAAACAGTTTATATGTATCAGCCGCCTGGGTTTCGTGATCCTGTTCATCCTGATAATGTATGTTTATTGCAGCGTTCGCTGTATGGTCTTAAGCAGGCTCCTCGGGCATGGTTTCAGCGATTTGCAAATTTCATCACTACTGTTGGCTTTTCTCCTAGTCGTTGTGACTCTTCGTTATTTATTTATAAACAGGGTGATGATACTGCATTTTTGTTACTATATGTGGATGATATTGTGCTCACTGCTTCGTCTGATGGTTTATTACAGCAGCTCATTGCTTCTTTACATAAGGAGTTTGCTATGACAGATTTGGGTGCTCTTAATTATTTCTTGGGTGTTTCAGTTAATCGTGACTCTTCTGGTATGTTTTTGTCACAACGCAAGTATGCTATGGAGATATTGGAGCGTGCACATATGGTTGATTGTAACCCTTCTCGGACTCCTGTTGACACAGAGTCTAAATTGGGTGATGATGGTAATCCGGTTTCTGATCCTAAGTTATATCGGAGCCTTGCTGGTTCTCTACAATATCTTACCTTTACTAGACCTGATATTTCATATGCAGTGCAGCAGGTTTGTCTTTTCATGCATGATCCTCGGGAGCCTCACTTCTCGGCTCTTAAGCGCATCTTGAGGTATGTTCGGGGTACATTAGACTATGGTTTGCAGTTGTTTTCTTCATCAACTTCTTCATTGGTTGCTTATTCTGATGCTGATTGGGCTGGATGCCCTACTACTCGGAGATCGACTTCTGGGTATTGTGTTTTTCTGGGCAACAATCTTCTCTCTTGGTCCTCTAAGCGTCAACCGACGCTGTCTCGTTCCAGTGCTGAGGCCGAGTATCGTGGGGTTGCCAATGCTGTTGCTGAGACTTGTTGGTTGCGGAATCTTTTACGTGAGTTACACACACCTTTATCTTCTGCTACGCTGGTATATTGTGATAATGTTAGTGCAGTTTACTTATCTTCTAATCCAGTTCAACATCAACGTACGAAGCATATAGAGATTGATATTCATTTTGTACGGGATTTGGTTGCTACTGGTCAGGTTCGAGTGCTTCATGTACCCTCACGTTATCAGTATGCGGATATTTTTACCAAAGGTTTACCATATGCTTTGTTTCAGGAGTTTAGGTCCAGTTTGAGTGTCCGGTGTCCTCCCACTCCAACTGCGGGGGAGTGTTAGTCGATATATATCCATTAGAGTCTTTGTCTATCTTATATTTGTGATATATATCCATTAGAGTCCTTGTCTGTCTTCTTTGTAATAGTATTTATATACCCATTGATATCAATAATAATATAACGATTCATCCATTATTCTACAATTAAATGTTATCCTCGAGATCTTATATACTTTTACAGGAAATGGAGTTAAGGTCTTGAAGTGTTTTTGAGGTTGATAATAGAGGTAGGGCGATAGGCAAAGCCCGACTTGGGTTTCTTTGGACAAGCGCACACTATTTATAGAAAGCCGAGTCATAAAGAAGAGTATATAAATACTACTGTAGCAGGGTTTGTGATCTTGAAACAATATGTAAAAATTAAGTTTTGTAATGAAATTACAACTCGATAAAGAGGTTGTGTATATTAAGGGAAACTAGGCGCCAAGGCTCAAACTCGTGCATGGTAGAGACTTATAAGTTATGAGTTATCCCAAGATATCGTGGTCAAGTTGGGCGATGAAGTTTAGAATGAGGGTATAAAAATGTAAACGTGAACTTAAAAGACTATCCGTCCCAAAAACATTTTATATATATTTGAAAGTCGGGCGGATCTTTGGTTCCAGAACCTATACCCCCGGTTCCGGACCGAACCGACTTGCAATATTGAAAAATCGAGAACCGGACCGCGGTTCTAAAATTCGGTTAAGGTTGGGTCGGTTCTACCTAGCAGTGATGACGTAAAAATGCGTTCTTATAAATTAATAAAAAGTAGTCAAGATGACCCTTAAGGACTTTTTTAAATTAGACGATTGTTTTTACAGATTTGTTTATAAGATTTATTTGATAATACTATATGAAATGACCTAGAGTTTCAGGGGCGATAGTCATTTCTAACCGAAACTCCAAACACCCTTTCATTAAAACAAGTACTCTTATGTCACAATTTATATTCTGTTAAAAAAAAAAAAAAAAAAAAAAAGAAAAAAGTACTCTTATGTCACAATTTATATTCTGTTCAAAAAAAGAAAAAAAAAAAAGTACTCTTATGTCACAATTTATATTCTGTTCAAAAAAAAAAGTACTCTTAATGTCACAATTTATATTCTGTTCAAAAAAAAAAAAAAAAAAAAAAAAAGGTACTCTTATGTCACAATTTATATTCTGTTTAACAAAATTTTGCTCTAAAAAAATACTCTTAATAGAGTTTAACCAACACCATGTTTCCCTTTCACTAAACCCTCGTGAAACTGTTATTATATGCAAGTCGAATTACAAAACCTATTTTGTCTTTTCTGTCTATGGGCTTTGGTTATTGGATTTGTAAAAGAAGAAGAAAAAAAAATTGTGTTTCTGGGCTTATTTCCTCCTTTATTTTGGGCCGGGTATTACAAAAGTAGCAAAGGTGTTCCCAAAATTTTAAGAGACGAGGGTCAAACTTTAACAGTTGAACATCTTGTGTGTTGGTTAAACTCGTCAATTTATAGTGTACATTGAAGCCAAAAAATTCGACTTTCCCACAAAAACTATAGGGTTATATATGCGTCTAATTGGTTAAATATAAATTATATATGGGTCTCATTTGGAGTGTTCATTGTGTATATATGTCTCATATGAGGCTTAATGTTGTCGTGTTTGTTTTTGTTATGTTTTTTTGGATCTTGTTCCCTTTTAAGTAGCTTGTTAATTGGGGTGGGATGCCTGTTCAGTGTTAACGAGTCTAGTTGCTTACCAAATTTACTTCATCAAATCACCATAATCTATAATAATTTCCTTCATATGCTCAATGTCACACGATTATATGGATATCATTGACAATTTTGAGGAGTCTGAAAGGGATTTCAGGTCAATCTTCTTAGGTTTTGAGTAAAGCTTGTAAGATATCAGTGAGGATTATCACTTATCAAGTTTCACTTTCATTTTTTTGTTTAAAATAGGTAGGTAAACTCGTCTAGACCCGTGTTATTATTAAGCTTACCAGACATCTATAAAACATGCAAGACTAAATACCGAACACATATAACAATATGAAAAATCTAATACTCCCTCTGTCTCAAAATAAATGTCATTGTTTCTATTTTTAGATGTTTCAAAATAAATGTCCACTCTATGATTCAATCAATCAAAATGAAGTTTAGCGTGTAAGGAAGATATTTGATTTGTAAATAACGTAGTTGATGGATTACTAAAATTTTCTGCAGTTTGAAAGTAGGAGTTTATCTTGAAACGAAGAAAGTAACAAACAATAAGTTTACCAAGGATAAATTTCAACTAAATACAAACCTATATAAGACATCACAAATGTAAAAAGATATCACACTATGTAATGACACAACTTAAATTTGAACTTTTGATATAGAAAAAAGGTTTCATATTATTGTTTTGAACAAAAATTTCACATTATCGAGTGGCACAAAATTGAGTCCCCACCTTACCCAATTAAAATCTAAAAATATGAAAACCGGCCGGGTCAGATGCACCTGGTCGACCCGGGTCTGCTAAAACCGGGCAGTTCAATCCGGGTATTGAACCCTGAAAGGTTTGACCGGTTAAACCGGTGGGGTCGAGTTTTAAAATATTCGTTGGGTGGGTCATGGGATAGGGGCCTCTCTAATGATAAAAATAAAAATGAAGCAAACATTGGTTTAAGATCATTTGCATGTTTAAGGGTTCAATTAGAAGGGTACAACTACAGTTAAGTATCAAAGATAGGGTCATGTCAGTATAATTTTCTTTCAGTTCAGATTCCCAGGTTGAAAAAGCCTCGGTCTTTATTTAGTTACACTATTTTAGACCTTTTACCGTTTTACGAATTACGAACACACATGAAAAATAGTGTCATATAGATTGGGTTCGTGATCCTGTAACTATTACATGTTAAAGTTAAGCCCCAAAAGTGAATTTAGAGCTAGATAAAAAGGTGGTATATGTTAAAGGCAGCTAGCTAGGCTCGAACTCGTGCATGGCACATACTTATCCCATGAAGGTACCGCGATTGTGTTGGGTGGTGGGGGATTTGTTTGGTTAGCACATAGCACAAAAACTATTCTATTTAGCAACCCATTCGACAAAAAGTTGTATATTCGACTATTCGTGCATCTACGAGTGATGGTGAAAACAAGGCAACATCGAGCAGCCTCCTGATTGCACCTTAACGGCACCAACACAAAAATAAAATAAAACAAACAGATGGTGACACAGGCCGTTGTTTCCTAAGCCAGTACCCATTACGTGGCTTCTATTTCATGTCTTCAATGTAAACCGGGTTTTTTTTTCTTCAGACCTTGACTTTGTGTACTCGTCTCTAAAACTCAAATCACAAGCTTCATTCTCTTGAATCGAGTAAATCCATTAAGACCTTCATTACAACCGACTTTATTCTTAGTAACTTCCCACATGTTCAGCAGTTGCTTCAGCAATTCGGTCCTCCTTTCATTTCGGGTAAAGATCCTGCAGATGCTCCCATTTTCTTGTTTCCTTTTAAGTATGTTACTGTGACAACGGGACAAAGGCTGTTACACATAATTTAATTAAAACGAAAGATATCTGCGGTTTGGGCCCGTTTTTCATACCTGTAACAAACTCCGTTGGACCAACGAAATGTATAGAATATGCTTGTTCAAAACCAAATTTCATGCCCAACGCCACAAACTTCTCAAACTTTAGGCATAGCATTATGAAGAACATGAAAGTCGAACCTCTGTAGTTCTTGAGTTCCTGTACACACATTCTGTAAATATGAAAAACAAGAAAGAAGATAAATAGCCAACATGCCTATTTTATCATGAATGTATCTTTTATTTATGTTTCTGTAAAACCTAATCTTGGTTCTTGACGATACAAAAACTTTGGGGAAATTAATATAGCTTAATGTCTTACTGACCAAATAATTACAACACAAGTAAAAATACAATTGTTCTCAATCATACTGACATTGTCTGAATCTATACGTTTAGACTTTAGAGTGAAGTTACTTCTCTAACATCCCAAGTCTAATAATCTACAATATTTACAATGCTGTGGATTATTAGATAAAAAAAATTCCTATAAACGCTGCACACTTAAGAATATATGCATATATGATATGATATTTCATATCCAATTTTGTTAGTCTAAGAAATTGTTCAAATTCTGTAGTGAACCCAAAGCAAAGGCTGCAACTTTCATGGGACACAAGAAGTACCAGAGCATATTAGTTTAACTGTCTAGCTTCTAATTTAATGGCAATACATTCTAAGATTGGGTAGTGGACTGTCCATTTTGTTGTTGATCTCTTCTTAGTCACACATTGATTCACTAGATTACTATAAGCAAATCACACTAGATGAGATTGGTATAAAGAAATTCCCTAAAACAGGACACTAAACTAGATGCTTACTGCACATTTTCTTTGCATGTAATTGACTTAATTTGGTACGTCCCTGCTCCAACCATCTTGTTTCTGGTACTAGGAAAAGGTTTGATTACCATTAGTAAAGTTTCAAGCCTATTTCTTGTAACGAAAGGTCATTCTGTTCCAACTCTAAAAGCAAGAAATTATCCCTAAAAGAGTAAAGGCACACATTTTATTTCTAATGGATTTCAAACCATCTATCCTTCTTACTTTTCTCTTTTCCAACTTTTCCACCCTTTTTACCTAATTGTGATATTGAATAATCAAAACATGATTTTACAATTACTTCAAACACATGTAAATAAGTAGCCAATAAAAAAAGGGTTTTGTTAAACACAACCCTATGGGTTGTGTATAAGCATTCTATAAATACATAATTAACATTCAATGAACAGATGAACAACACCAAAAGTGCTTCAATCAACTAAAAATATCGCACTTACAGGGGTGTTTGTTTAAGCTTATATGTGGGCTTATGAGCTTATTTGGTTTCGGCTTATATTTCATAAGCTTTAATTTTCCAGCTTACTTTGATGTTTATCAGCTAATATAAGTTTATTATGAGTTTATGACATAATAAGCTTATATAAGCCCAAAGGTTACAAAATAAGCTAGAAAATCAGGACTTATGAAATATAAGCTGAAATCAGATAAGCTCGTAAGCCCACATATAAGCTTACACAAACACCCCCTACGCATCATTTTATTAGGACATGAGAATCTAATAGAATTCAAAATATACAGTTTAAACTGACAATAATAAATAGACAAAAACACGAATCAATTAGACTATAACATAAACCCTTAAGTAAAAACTTGCCTGAAAACAGATCTCGTGTTTTACTGATCTGGCGGAGTACAATCAGGTGCCCGTAGCCGTGGCGGTTGGCCTGAGATGAGATTCGTTGGAAGACCATTGGATTGAAGGAGTTGTGAAGCATAAGAAGAAGAACTTTTACAGTTTTAGTCCCTCTTTCTTATGGTAAGACATAATTTCACCTTTTACCTTTTGGTAAAGTTTTTTATAACGGAGTTCAGCCTCGTGTGTATATTATACTTCTCACCCCATTTACTGATTGCGTATAGCTTTGGAGCAGACAAATCTCCCTTGGTGAAAACCCTCATTTCTGGACACCAATCAATTTGCAAGGTATCCAATGATGGAAATGAAAAAGCTTCCTTTCCTAAGCAAAATCCTTCGAGACTTTTAAGAGATTCAAGTGTTAACGACTTTAGACAAGGAAACTCCACAATAGCATTCACTATGGCATCACATTCTTCTTCTTCTCCCTTCACAATTACCTTCATACTGTCGCACCACCTTATATGTAGTTCCTGGAGTTGCAATAGACTACCAACCATCGAACATGTAAACACATATTCTAAACTACTGCAACATTCAATTGACAGTCTTGTTAGGTTCGGAAACTTTAATACTGTCCCCTGCTTGCTCTTCCATATATACTTGAGACTGTTTAAAAACCATAACTCCACTTTTCTCAAGTTTGGAATTTCAGTAACAGTTTGTGAATCAAATATCTCCTCAATGTCTTCACAGCCCCCAAAACGAACAATTTCAAGCTTTTGCAGTTGTAGCAACTTATCTGATGAAAAAAGAGTCTGTCCACCACTGGGGCTATAATTCGCATCCATTTCGATCAAATTATGAAAACACCAAAGAAACTGTTCCATAGTAGGGCGGTATGAGATTGAAATGTCGTAACTCGGTAATCGAATCTACAAGGTCAAAAAACACAAGCTTATGTCAGAGATAATTGTATATATAAGTTGGTTCAATAATAATAATAATAATAATAATAATAATAATAATAATAACCCTTCAGATGTAAGTAAAATAACGCCAAAAGGCTCTACATGATTGTACAACCGTTGGGTTTTGGGGATCACATACACAACCAAAACGTTGATATTTTCTAATCTTGTTACTTTCGATCCAACAATTACGTTGTAATTTTGATGAAGATTACAACTATTAATAACTAAGGTAGTTGACTCTAATACTAGTAGTTTATGCACTCTTTCAAATAACAAGTTATACACACAAAGCCTGAGTCTAGAAAAGAACCTGACATGAGAGGGTTTTTTTCTTTTTTATTTAAAATAAAAATAATACCTGATGCGAGGTGGTGGCCACACGAAAGTTAAGGCCACATGAATCAACACTATGTTTGCCTAATCTTGTATTTATGAAGTTAAGCTTTGGAGCTGTAGAACGTCCATAAGTGAACACCGTTATTTGTGGGCAATTAACGATCACAATCTCTTCCAATGTTGGCCATATGAATTCATTCTTCCCCAAGAAGAAACCCACAAAGTTTGGTAGATTGACTAGTATAAGGGACTTCAAACGAGGAAAGACCACCATAACATATGCTAATGTCTGCTCTCCATTTTCTTCCGTAACAATGACTTCCATTGCGTTGCAATCCTTCACCTCTAACTCTTCGAGTTGTGTGAGGCTTTCAATAGTTGAAAATGTGAATATATGTTTCAAAAGGTGACACCCTTGAATTTTCAAGATCTTTAGTTTTGGTAGTTTATGCATGGTAATATATTCTAGCCTTGGAAGTGATTTTCTTGTATCAGTAACACTCTTGTTATTGATCTCTTGAATTTCAAATACCTCCGTCATCAATTCACATCTTCTTATCTCCAGCACTTGAAGCTTTTGCATTTGTCCTACAGCATACCATGGAACCACACTTGACAATGCATCACAATCTACTATATTTATCTCTCTAGCATATTGGCATAAGGACCAAGAAGCTTGAGATAACTGAAAAAGAAACGAGAATTCAAATATATAATTAACAAAGCTAATAATATTAACAAAATTAACCAACTTCAATTTTAGTCGCTGAATATATAGGAAAAGTACCTTAAGCTGGTCATGAATGTCAGTAGATATACCATTGGCACCACCACCAATACACTTGAAATTTCTGAGTTCTGTAAGCTTAAGAAGGTCTAAATGAGGGAAGAAAGTGGTGGTTGTGTGGGAATATATAGACACATCTTCATCATCTCTGTTTGAAACAACCTCTTCAATACCATCACACACTTGTATATCAACTTCCTTTAGGTTGGAAAGAAGTTCCGCCATGAGAGGTGAAAATAAGTACTTGATGCTGTTGCAGTTGTACATTGATATGGTTGTGAGTTTATGGAATGAGGACTGTGACTGTTGTTTTGGAAGAATTAAGAATTCATTCCAATTGCACTTCCACACATGACTCATCCTCTCCAAATCATATAAGTTCAATTCTTCAAGATAGGGGAGTATGAGAGGTTGTTGAGTATTGTGAGCTGGTTCTCTAGTACTTGGGCTCACTATATCAAAGACCACCTCCACAGCTTTGTAGTTGTACAAAGAAAGTTCACGAAGGTTATGGAAAGTGTGTGATAGATGGAATGGGAGTGCCACTTTAGATATATCATCATTTGATTCTTTCCCAGGTATAGATACAACATCAATCTGCATCATCATTTAGTAATAAATTCCATGAACTAAAATTGGATTAGAGTTCATAACTGCACCAAACTTTTGACAAATATATGATTTTTGAAAAAGTAAAATCCAGGGATTATTTGGATATGAGAAATAAATAAACAAGAGCAAATTACGAAAATAGTCCATGTAGTAAAAACTATGGATTTAGTCCCTAACTTAAAAAAAATGTAACCATAACCTTGCTTTTGAAGTAAGCACACCATTCTTCCCTAATTTTAACGACCGTTTCACAGAAGCAAGCACAACTATTACCAAGTTTAGATCACTTGTCACTCCACCCACTCTAGCATCAACAATCCAATACTATACTTGCCATTATTCAAAATTCAGAGTAAACATGTCTATCTGGCTCTAAAATTTCACTCATGAATGGTTGATTCGTTGCTTTAATGTTTAAAAGTTAACTAGATATTTTGTGTATGTACTTTGTTTTCAAAGAGTTTCAAGAGGTATCCACCATATGGACCTTCTTAACGCTATATATTAATGAATAACAGAGCTAAGGACAAAAAGCGTAACGAATGTCAAAAGTAAGACTATACTTGCCATTATTCAAAATTTAGAGACAATATAAGTAATTTTTGGCAAAAGTGCAGAGTCGTACCTGATCTTGTTTACTCTCATCGAGTTCATTGTTTCTCTCACTTTCTTTGCCGTATCTAAAAATTTCAACTTGTTTGAGTGCTCTCATATCCAAATTGGTTGCGGCAGGTGTGATTACATTTTCAAACCTCTCACAATCTTCAATACGTATGAATTCAACAGCTTCAAAGCCATGAATCAGGTTATTTCCAGCATCTTTTATCTTCCACACCTCTCTAAGCTTCCCTAATCCATCCAAAAAAATGCTTCTCAACCTGCTGCTGCTAACTTTATCCATTTCACCAACACTACCCATGTCGATGTCAAACATCACTTCAATAGAAGCACACCATCTAACTTCAAGCTCTTCTAGATGATTGAATAATGGCATTGGATTGCTTGGGAGAAGATTCACAAGACTATCACATCCCCACACTTTAATGCTTCTCAAGTTGCTGATACAAACCTGCTCTTCAATATTACCAGTACATCCCGAGTCAATGTCAAATAACACTTGAATGGAACCACAACTTTCAACTTTAAGCTCTTGTAGATTATTCAGGAATGGGAATGGATTGTATGAAAAAAGCTTCACAAGACTATCACATCTCTTCACTGTAATGCTTCTCAAGCTGCTGCTAAGGTGTTCGATTTCAACAAAATCCATGTTGAACATGACTTCAATGGAACCACAACCCTTGACCGTAAGCTCTCTCAATTGGCACAGTTTACTAATACTGAACTGAGGAGGCCATATCTCCTTCAAATTCTCCATATCAGAAACTAACAACTTCTCCAGCTTAGGAGTCGCATCCTGAAAATTATTTAAGATTTGTCATCCATTAAAAATACCCACCTCTTTTCGAACCACTGTTAGTATAAAAGATTGTTAATATTGTAATTTAAAAATAAAAGACATACTTCTTCATGAAAAAAAGATTGCACACGGGAAATATTACTCGACACAGAAGATGATGCACTACTGGGATAAATGCTCGTAAAACTCTGAAGGCCTTCAAGTTTCAACTCCACAAGACGTGGTAGCTCAATTACATAATCGTTATTGCAGAAACACAACAAATTTGGTAGTTTATCCAACATGAGATACTTTAAGTTTGAAAACTTATTGAATCCATTATCCCCAGTATCAGTATGTATGACTGCTTCCATAATAGGGCATCTGGAAATGTACAGATACTCAAGGTTTGACAAGTTTGTTGCAACACTCGGTGTGAAAAGGTATTTCAATTCTGTACATTCTGAAACTACAAGGAGTCTTAAATTGTAAAACGAAGAATATCGAGGAGGATGTCGTATTTCAACATCTTCAAGAGCATTCATATCAGTCACTTGTAGATAAAGTGCATAAGTGATCTTAAACAGCTCGTTGATTTTAGAATTGAATAGTTCTTCTTTGTTGGTGATCAGATTCAAGCTGTTTAGATACGAATGCGTGACAACTTTACTTGTGTACAGCATGTCTCTAACTTCTGTAAAATAACATCCCAGTGAGAGCTTGAATCTTTTAAGTCTCTCATAAGACATGTTCTTCATACTAGCATTGTTATCAATAAATTCAAATTCAAATGCACAAAGGTTCTCTGAACGCTCTGCAAGTTCACTAGAGTTATTGTCTGTGAAGCAGAGTGCACTTTCTCCAAGACTTCTCATATAAAGCTCTTCAAGTTTCACTAAGCTTTTTAAGACACCATCCTCTATAACAAGATTGTAACAACCTGTTACATCCAGTAATCTCAGCTTCTTCAGTTTTCCGAATGTGGAAGGTAGGATTGTAATGCTAGAGTTAGCAAAGCTAAGCACTTCCAGATTCGAAAGGTTTCCAATACAGGTTAAATCAAAAATCAACGAGCATTCATTGAGACAAAGAGTTTGAAGGTTGGTGGAGCAATGAAATGATGTTGGAACTACTGGATACTCCAATTTCTCAAATGCTATAACTTGAAGCTTTTTCATTCCTTCATAAAAGTCTAGAGGAAACCTTAGCGACTCGTTTCCGTGCATAAGTTTCAAAAGTGAAAGGTTTGGAAACTTAAATTCGCTAGGAAACTCAGACATACCATTGCATGCTAACGAGATTCGCTTACAAGACTGGCTCTTATTAACATCTTCACTCCAATTTGAGAAATCATCAGGGTAAATGATCCAGCATCCATCCTTATCACTTTTAGAAACAATACTTACCACAAATGCAAGCACAAGATCATGCATTTTTACACACTCATTGTGATCACTATCACCATCCATTAACAAATACGCATTTTTGAGATTGCTCACACTTGTTTGAGTGCTATCTCTAGCATTTCCTATAGTAGAAACTTGTTTTAAAAGTTGTAGTCCCCATGCATATCTTGTCAGATCTTCTATAGGAATATTAGAGTCCTCCGGGAACAAGCCACAAAGCAGAAAAATTGCTTTATCCTCGTGTTTTAAACTCTTGTAACTTATCTCAATAATTTCTTGCACGCTCTCATCAAGATCATTTATCTTCAAACGATCTAGTGTATGTCTCCATACAAATTCCCTTTGACATTTAAGAGTTGCAGCAATGAGTTTGATGGCAAGGGGCAAACATCCACATTTTTTAACAATATCACATCCTATATGATACAGATCACGATTATGCTTCTCTGAAATCCCTGCGATTCGAGAAAAGAAATCCCGTGCTTCCCCCTCCTCCAAGACATCAACTCTAACTACTTCAAGAACAGAATCAGCATCAATTGCAATCTGCTGACAAATATTTTCATCGCGTGATGTGAGCAACAACTTGACCCCATTTGGCAAAGGACTCCCTAATCCAATATCTTCAAGTTTAATCTTGCTCTCCTTCCACACATCGTCTAATATTACCAAACTCCTTTCTTTACGTTCTGAAAATACTTTAAATCTTTTGGAAAGTTTAGTTGCCATTAGCATTTCATCAGTCTCGGTTAGAGGTTCGCCTGTGTGCTCTGCTATGGCCTTCTGAATGGCAAGCAAGTTGGGCGTTTTCCCAATACCTACATCCACAATCCAATTAAACATCTTATTATCATGTGCAGCTTCTTTCAACTGTTTCATGAGCGTGGTTTTCCCCACACCACCTGTTAGAGTTTATGGATATATATTAATAAACGTATGTCTAGAATCGAACTCGAGACCTCGGGATTGCACACATTACAAACGAGAATTAAAGATTAATAAATATTAAATGTTATGTATATTTATTAATTAAACACAAGTAAAAGGATTAATGATCGTTGGTTATTAAACGTATGGACTAACTATGGTTAAACGCAAACGTAAAGGACTAGAGATGAAATATATATAGCAAGAAGGATCCGGAATGCCTTCCTAAGGCCCATGGCCGGTCGACAATGGGTTGGGGAAACCCAATCCCATTCAAACTTGGACAACAAGTTTACAAGGCTATATATACAAACTCAAGGGTTATTTGTTTCACACCTTTTGTGCACACAAATTATCCCTAAAAGTTTTCTCTTCTCCCTCTCTTGCTAAAACCAATCGTACAACCCTAAACCTTAGGGTTGTCGATTTCCTTGACTTCAAAACATTGTGTTTTATGTTACTAGCATCACCTTTAATTCGTTAGTAGTTTGTGTGTACAAGAACGAGGTAACAACATACTTTTGTTGTTATCAAGGGATCGATTAACAAAACGGTAAGGGGTTAATCATTGATCCATATAAACCCTAATTAGGGTTCATCACATGTTCAAGATTATTTATTGATTCTTGTTTTGCTAGAATCACTAAAGGTACGCTCTCTTTATGTTTCAGTTAATTAATTATGAGTATTCGATCTTTTGCTTCCGTTGTGCGTTGTTGATGTTATATGTTTAATTATGTAATTGTTATGGTACTTAAATTCTAACAGTGGTATCAGAGCCAGGTTAATACTGTGTAATTAATTACTGAAACACATAAAAAAAAAAAAAAAATTTGAAATCTTTGATTATTATTATTGCATGCTTAAAGGTTTCTTGGTGTTAATTTTTGAAACCCTAAAAATATTTTTTACTGTTCATTCGACACTGTTCACGCGGTACTGTTCATGGTACTGTTCGCGGTACTGTTCATCCGAAGAAATTTTTTTTTTTAGGTTTTATAAAAATTGAAGAAACCCTAGGTTGCATGCTAATATTTTTTTTTATGTGGTTTAATCATGTATAATTGTTATGTGACATGGTTTATGTGCGTATCTTGTGACCTAATTGGTAATTGTTATGCTTTGATCCATGACGAAACATGCATGTTAGTCATGGGTTATTAATTGTTTTTTTTAATTGTTAAGCTTTGTCACATGTTCTAATATTGGGGAAGACCTCAATAATAATTATTAAAATCAATTTACGTGCTATGTGGTGTGTATATTAGCTTTGGCCTACGCAATTGATTCGTCAATGTATGTGGCTCCACTTCCATTAAGAAGGGAAGGCCTTAGTTGATTACATGCATTTTACACCTAGAATTGATTTTGTTAGGATCTTTTCTTAACAAGGATTGCATGTGGCTATTTGTTTCACCTTTGTTATTATTATTAGTTGTTGATTTGTCTTGGATTACTTGTTTTATTGTTTCTTATTTGTTCGACATGTTGTAAGCAATAAAAGGGTAATTTTTCCATAAAGAAAATAATACGGACTAATAATGGTGAAACCCTATGTGATAAAGTAAGAATCTTGCAAGGTCTTAAGTGCCGCTAGTGGTCCGATTCGCACGGTAATCAGCTCCCAGGCGAGACCAGCAAAATTCACACTTTATTACATGATTTTGAGATTGAATCCATAAACTTTTGCTTGATTGATGTTTTGTACAAATATGCTTTTAAAATTAAGTCCTTTAAGACGATATTCATAACCGTGATTTGAAGGCTTAGAAAAGAGCCTTAGAGTCTGCCTTGGTTATCACAATCTTGAATATGTCTTAAACGAATTATTTTTAAAATCATAATTGTAGAAAGTCATCTTAGGGTTTATTAAACCTCAAGTAAAACTTTGTGTATTGATTTCACGAATTGGTAATAAAAAAGTTTTGAAAACTTATGTTATAAAGATGAGTGCATGCATCTTTATACATGTTTTGATTTTCACATCAAAAGTTTATACCCTAAAATTTAAGTTACATGCCATCTAACTATAAGGAACACTTGAAGTTATTATTTAGTAACACGTGAGACGCAGGCTAAATTTTAATGACAAGGTAAATTTCCGAGTGTGCGTGAGACCACACATGGAGAATTTGCAGTTTCTAAGTTAGACGACTTAATTAAGTTGATGCGTGAGACCTAGAGCTTAAGGCATGAGATGGGATGAAACATGCTTACATGACAAATTGATGAATCAATTTGATGTAAATCCCATAATGATCTAGGAATTGGAAAAGTGTTTGCCAATTATTGTTCGACAGATTACCATCTTTTATACTTTCATCACTAGCAGATCAACTGATGTGGTGGAATCTATGTAAAGTTGGATCCTAAATTTTCAAGAAAATATGTTGGTTATATGAATATATCCTTGGGTATTATATTTTCTTGAAAATATAAATTATCGAAAATACTAAAATTGAATTTTGTAAATTCTTTAAATGTATTAATGCAACTCAAAACCGTAAACGTAAGTTATTCTTTTAATTGATCTACACCCGTTTGGGTTTTTGGTTAGAGTCAATATTTACTAAAAGAATAAATATAGTCTTTTTTCCATTAGGAGAAGTGTGAGACTTAAATCCTATTCCTTTTCATGAATGAGAAAGGTATAATAGGATGATTAGAATTGTCTAAAATTCTAAATACATAACTCATAGCAAACTTTAATAGTAAGAGTATTTGCACTTTATGAGTTATTAAATTAGAAGCTAGACTGATTACTGCATAATGGTAAAAGACGAATTAGATTATTTTATCTAGTTGTTTTGGTTTGACCATTTAAAGATACTACATACAATTGTTGGAATGGTAAATCTATAAAGGAAGAAATTGCATGCCCAGTTTTTTTTTTTTCAAGTTAATAGTTTGGAATGTGATGAATCACATTTATGTAGTAGATTACATCCTTTTATAACATATATAATTGCTTGAATGGGTTTTCTTAAAAGATGTAGGAAAGTAAACAAGTACACTATTTTCTTTCACTGATTAATGAAACATTTACAACGTTGTCAAATTCAGTGGGAGTATTGTGTTCTTATGGCTGGATAAGGGATTATTATATGGTTCTCTAATTCAGTGGGAGTTACAAGACTTATTGTCTTGATTGTAACTTAGATTATCTTTTGAATATCTCAAGGTAATTACTTTCCAAATATAGACACTAATATTTTCAAGGATAGTCATGTACGTTTCCTTGATTGATTGAGTAAACTCTATATCTACTAAGTTATGTTAATGACACAAATCATATTGTTCAAATTAACAAACGCGTGCGTGTTGTTTATATGATACATGGTGTAGTACCATGCACAAGTGGGAGAAATCTTCATTATGTGCAAAGTACAACACATAAGAATATGATTTAAAGCATTCTCTTAACTGCAAAGTAAGAGACTATAATTCTAATTAGATTAATTATCTAATCTAAGAAACACTTGGTGTTAAAATTTAGTAAACGTGAGACGCAGACTAAATATTAACAACAAGGTGAATTTCCATGTATGCGTGAGACCAACATGGATAATTTACTGTTTCTAAATTAGACATCTATTAGAACATTGTGTCAAATAACATTACTACTTCAGCTTTAATATTTATGTATTATTGGAATGACATAAATGCATGAAGTAATATTATACTACTTCAATAATTATGTATTCTTAGAATGACATAAATAAATAAAGTAGTGTGTTAACTTGAAAATATTATTGAAACCAAATGATGGTGTTCATGATTACTTTAATAATACATGTTCATACTTTATTGTATAGTTATAAACATGAAGTCTTTTAAGTATTACAAGACTTATAATTAAGTAAGACGTTAGCTTGTTATGGTCTTCAATTGAGACATATACAAGAAGTCATTGAGTTGATCAATGACTAATAACGAATAGTGGGATTATAACACATTTATGTTTTAATGCGACATAAACATGAAGTGACTTGATTAATAAGTACTTGGGTTATAAAGCATGCAATTGGCTTGAAAATACTATTACACCATTAAGTTGATTTAGTTGACAAGCTAAAAGATATATGGTTATCTTACATATTGTTAGATTGTCTTACAATATGAGTTCTAATGAAATACTAGATTATAGTATGTTAGGAAATCAAACCCTTGTTGTAGTGTTTGGTTCAAGATAACTACATCTTCTTTTCTTCCAAAAGTTATCAAGGTTAGAAATTGAGTATGGCTTGAATATACTCAATTAAACTCCTAGAAGATTAATAAGACGTTATTAAATTATGAAATGTGATGAATCACATTAAGTCTTAAATTGAAGTTCTGAATTTGTTAAGTTACTTATGTGAAGGTTATTAACAAAGAGCTATCAATGCGTATTTGTAAAGTCCTAAAAGAGAACGTTGGATTGTTGCTCTAATTGCTAAGTATTTTATTCTATATAATACTAAAGGCAAGTGGGAATATTTTATCTTGAAAAGATAGAATTACAAGATACATAATCTTTTAAAACCACACTAGTTAAAATCATGATGAGGCTTAACATGTAAATGATAAACCTCAAGATGATGGAATTATCATTCATAGATCCACTTGGATATCTCAGATATTTAATTAATATGTTGATGATTATATGATGTAGTATTACCAAAATAATGAATTGGGTAAATTACTCATACTATGAGTGTTATAGATGCTGTTCATAAAGATATTCAACATTTTGAAAATTTGGTTTATCTTAATTCTTAATGGTTAGAGAATGAAGATGAGTTTATTCAAAGATAATGTAACCTTAGTGGGTTAAATCTTTGAGTAGAAATCATATGAACAAAATTGCACACATATCTTAATGCATGTCTTATGACAAGATTATTAATCATACTTAAGCAATTAACTATGATTGAATACTCTTTCTTAAGTACATTAAAGATATAAAGATGGTAATTGTCATATTTACATGAATGTGAAATTTGACAATGGAATATCAAAAACTCTTTCTTGAATAAATTACTTGAGCGAGGACGATAAGTAATCAAAAAGGAGTTTATGAATTCATGCAAATCTTTGGAAGTGTACAAAATGCAATAATCCATGAATGGATATATGCATGCATCTAGGAGATTATTCTTATGATAAATTATTAAATCTATGTTTAGGTTTATAATTAAAATAAGATAATTTCTAAGTATTCCTGAAAACTAGTGGGAGTATTATGTTTGATTTACTAAATCATATATGTTGTATAACATATAAGAGTAACATTCCATATAAGTAAAAGGTTAGACTTAATTTGGAATAAAACGTTACTTGAAAGATTTAGGAAATATAACATACAACCTTGAAACTAAAGTTTATTATTGAATGAATAAGTGCGGTAAATAAATTCTAAAAAGAATATGATATATTATTTGGATGACTAAATGGATATACATATTTATAAAGATCAAACATGAATAAAATCTAAGTTTGACTGAAGGATTTTCATGTGCATTATATTATTGTTGTATCATGCTTAAGTGCTTAGATGATTTGACAATATTTAATATCCAATTAAAAGTTATAATATAACTTGTGTAATAGATATTCTAATGGAAAATGTTTGAAATTAGAATAATGATCCTCAACCTGGAATAGCTCCTAAACATTACACAATGGATATTAAGTTTACGGAAATTTTAAAAGAGCATATTTTGGTATATATAAAATGATGCTGGTTTAATTGAGATGACACTCAATAACTAGACATGAAGGATATCATGAGAACTAGTTATGCTCAACTAAGAGCATAGTTGCATTAAACATTAAAGAATTAGAATACTTTAAACTTTAAAAGGTTTGAAAGTTCGATTGTCATAAGTTGGTGATTGAGGATATCACACCATTTATGAAAAATTATGTGGCTATATCAAGATAGTTATACACATATAAGAATTTTGCTAATTAAATTCTTGAAATAAGCATTCTCAAAATTCGGATAGATCAAAGTTAGTTGAATAATGCCTTGTCAACAAGTATGATTGTCATTACTTGAGGCATAATTGTTAGCAAGTCATTACTTGAGACAAAATTCATTAACTAGAATTATCATGCATTGATCTATTTAGTATTTGGATAAAGGACATTAAGCAATTATTATTTATAATGAATTAAAGTACTTAGTACGTTTGTTTTCATTAATAATAAATTGTGTCCTATATTTGCATGTTTAAATCCGTGAATAACTTATGTTATTCTAAATTGTCCATTGTCGATTAATGATATGGGAATATCATTAAACTAAGACAAATCTGAGTATTGGTTAGAATATACTTGAAAGTATATTGATGCGTTGACATACCAATTTCACATGATATTCGATGAATTGAATATAGGACTTATCCCAACTACATGATTTTACTTTATGGATCTTGTCAGTAAGTAAATCATGAATTTGTTATCCTCAGACTTGAGATACCAGATAAGTGTCATGGATGTAGTGCATTTTGTGGAGCAATCTACCGCTTACCGTAATTGGAAGTCATAAGGGTTGCTTTCAGAATTGTTGCAAAGTCCATGGGTTATTCTTGTAGTCAAGAAAGAATTTGTTCCTTCAAATTCGTTTTGAAGCTTAATACTGCTGGGCCCCTCGTAGGTTTGACAAGATGTATGCGTGCGCACGCCCAAAGTCTATCTGGAATACGTTCAGATGTTTTGGTAATCTTGCTCAATCATAAACAACGAGAAACAGAATTGTTAATTAAAGAATGACTAAGATCCATATCTTTATTAACGTGGTATTAGAAACAAAAGGATGATAATAATAATGATAAATCATTATAGGTTTTTCCAGGAAACCTTCCTCGAGTTGATCTAGGGGCATTGGGGTGTTGCTAGACGCTTACCAATGTCATTATGTTATTAATAGATATCCAAGTGGGAGCTGTTAGAGTTTATGGATATATATTAATAAACGTATGTCTAGAATCGAACTCGAGACCTCGGGATTGCACACATTACAAACGAGAATTAAAGATTAATAAATATTAAATGTTATGTATATTTATTAATTAAACACAAGTAAAAGGATTAATGATCGTTGGTTATTAAACGTATGGACTAACTATGGTTAAACGCAAACGTAAAGGACTAGAGATGAAATATATATAGCAAGAAGGATCCGGAATGCCTTCCTAAGGCCCATGGCCGGTCGACAATGGGTTGGGGAAACCCAATCCCATTCAAACTTGGACAACAAGTTTACAAGGCTATATATACAAACTCAAGGGTTATTTGTTTCACACCTTTTGTGCACACAAATTATCCCTAAAAGTTTTCTCTTCTCCCTCTCTTGCTAAAACCAATCGTACAACCCTAAACCTTAGGGTTGTCGATTTCCTTGACTTCAAAACATTGTGTTTTATGTTACTAGCATCACCTTTAATTCGTTAGTAGTTTGTGTGTACAAGAACGAGGTAACAACATACTTTTGTTGTTATCAAGGGATCGATTAACAAAACGGTAAGGGGTTAATCATTGATCCATATAAACCCTAATTAGGGTTCATCACATGTTCAAGATTATTTATTGATTCTTGTTTTGCTAGAATCACTAAAGGTACGCTCTCTTTATGTTTCAGTTAATTAATTATGAGTATTCGATCTTTTGCTTCCGTTGTGCGTTGTTGATGTTATATGTTTAATTATGTAATTGTTATGGTACTTAAATTCTAACACCACCCATTCCACACAAGGCTATTACTCGAGTCTTATCATCGTCAGCTTGTTGGAGGAGCTTCAATGCATCATTGAATATCTTTACTCTTGAGTTGAACACATTTTGGGTATTTCCACCTGATGCTGATGTTGATGTCGGGCTTGTGGAATCGACTCTTCCAAGAGGTATTAGATTATCACGCCAGATGATGCTGTTACTTGCTTCAATAAGACGTTCGATATCCTCGATATGCCTCAATGCATTTCTTCCTGCTAGATACTTCTTTTTTAAATTGAAGCATCCAATGTCATTACTTGAAATAGTGTCAACATCTTCCTTGGTCTTTTTAAAATCTTTCAACCACACTAGTGCAGGCTCAGGTATTTCTCGATTGTTTAATTCGTTTTCTTTCATGTGACCTTCGATCGCAACACTTTGACTTTCCAAATACTGCATTCTGTTTTTCATGCGCTTCACATGTTCCGTGGAGGAAGTGAGATATCCCAGCTTTTTTGTAATATGAGCCGTCAAAATATTCACAACAGGACCAAGGATTGCAGATACGAAATCCATTTTCCTGAGACATAAGAATTATGTAAGCAAAACTAGAGGTGGATATTGAGATAAATTAACTGGTTAGGCCCGGTCTAAATAGTAAAGTAGGTTTGGGTCAATCCCCTAATAAACAAGTCGTGTTCGAGTTACAAGGTAAATTAATTAGGTCGAACAACCAACCGATTCTACCCAAAAACCTATTTAGATAATCTGGTTAAATAGGTTGTGTTTAGGTCACATGTAATAATGATGATGATGATGATGGAAAAGTCAAAAAATGCATAATATGGTGCTTTTAGTGTATTAAATTCATTACCCATATGCATAACCAACTTTCAATTTTTGTCTCAAAATACATAATTTGACCGATTCATTTAGGTTAGCGATGATGTGGCGTCTATATGGCATCCAAGTGTGTCTCAAAAGGGATTTCGATGTTCATTTTGAGGGGTGAAAAGGGACTATTGGTATAAGATGATGATAGTGGTGACTGGTTTTAAAGTTCCAACTGTATGATTCACCGTATTTGGTTGTGGTTATGGTGATGGAGTAATGGTCACTAGTTTAAACCGTCAGTGAAGATGAAATGAGTTGGTGACAATGATGAAGGTTTTGAACAATGAGGCACCGATTGTTATTCTCATTTCTATTCTGTTGTATTTTTTTCTCAGAATAAGAGATGATGATGATGATGATTATTTATTTTTACGTAATGTACGTATTGGGTTTGGGGTTAGTCACTCGTTTGGTTTCCCATGTTCATTAATGACCCCAAAATGTAATCGGAGTCATGAGATGGGTAACACTCACGATGTAACTAAAGTGTTAAAGTTAGAATTCACTTGACAAACTTGGTCTATTCCAAGGGAATGAGACTAGTATTTATAGAGTTGCATTTATGGTATTGTGCCACCTGTAAATCTCATCTATGGTTGATAATGATCCACATGGTGGACATCCAAAAGGGGAGATAAGAATAACACATGTCATGATATTCTTGGCTTAGCTAGTTGCATGGAATGATCCATGCGTGCGTGATGTTCGCAGCATTACCTTTGCACGAACGAGGTACTCACACGTGTTTATACGTCGTGGCAGTGTTGGAGTGAGTTCCAGGCGTTTTGCTTCCTGACCGCCTTGGCCAAGCCTTTATGCCTGTCATGGGAACTTACTTTCCAGGCAAGTATACGGTGGGTTTTAGCCTTAGCGGACCTGTTCCAAGTGTATGGACTCTTTTTAGTATGTCTGTCCTTCTCGAAAAATGATGTGATGTGTCTCAGGCTACATTTTTATGAAGACCGCGGAGAGTGTAGCATGTGGGCACACAGTTGCCACTTTTTAACTAGACCTAACCAAGCATCAGAGGTATTAAATATAAGGATTGATTGGGTGGATTTTCTTTAGCTGCCAATCTTCTCTTTCTGCCTTGTTCATCGAGATAATTATTTCAAATGTTTGAAATGCGCGCGTTGTTTGCTCTGTTTGTAGCCACGCGATATGTTTTCAACTGCCTTGCCTGTTTTCCCAAGCCTGGTGGGTCCCTTTCCAAACACACGCACCCCTGTTTGGGTTGGCTTAGGTGTTGGACACGCATTTGTGGGCTCAAAAAGATTTGGGTAAATAAACTGATGATACCTTTTCAAAAATAAAAAAATCTTTCACATTTTGCTTTTTGATTTTTACACGTATGTTGAGTTTCCTTTTATTAATTTTGAAAATCTTCTTGATATTTTGTTGTCTTTTGTGATTTTTCGATTCTATGGGTGATGAATCCAACTAACCCTTTCTTTAACCACCGTGTTTTCGAGGAAGAAACGGAGGATACCGAGTCAATAGGTCCGTAAAGTCTTCTTTATCTTTCTTTGTTTTCCGTATTTTGATCTGTAGAACATTCTTTTTGTCGCCTTGATTCTTGGGTCATGTTTCTAAGAGCTCCTCCCCAAAATTCATCTATTACCATAGAGGATAGTGACTCTTTGGTTACTGTTGATAACTTTGACTCTTTTAGGGAGAATTATCCCTGGATTGTAGATTTTTATCCTCGTATTCTGAGAGAGGAGGAACGAGCCAATGTGCCCCAAGAACCTTGTACCATAGCATTATAGCTTGAGTATGTTAGCCATGGCAATCTTAGGTTACCTCTTCACCTTTTTTTTCCTTGCATTGTTCAACTTTTACGGTATTTGTTTACCAAAATTGCATTCGAGTGGGATGCAGAGGATTACGAACTTCATACTTGTCTCTTGTAGTGACAATATGCCTACATCTATCGATGTTTCCCATTCTTTCTTCTTTTTGAAACAATATGATTCTTGGTATACCATAAAGAAAAGAAGAACGGGGAGAAGGTTTAAATTATAGGCATCCTCTAGGGGTTTTCATAGTTAGCATAGGAATTGGATCTAGATCCATTTTGCTGAAGGTAGAATGCCTGGCCAATTTATTGTTGGAGTAACCGTGTTAGGTTAGACCAAGCCCATGCCTTCGTTTTTATTTACGGATGTGCAAAGGGATTTTCATCGTGCCCTCTACACTATGTTTGTGCGCCAGAGGCAGCCTTATCATGAGGGTAGGCCTTGGTGAGGTGCACTAAAACAAATGCCTGACTATATGATTGTTCCAGGCATTGGTTTTTGCTGCACACTCAAATTGCCAGATATGTGAACCATTAAGCAGGTCAGGGAAGGCCACAAACACACATCATACCGTGAGTGGTGTTATGAAGTTGTCATTTTGTCTTGAGGCGTTAATGACGTTTGGGAGTAGACTTCCTGGAAATGAGAAGTTACTCATCATAGTTGGTTGTGACATAATGTTATGATTGTTTTGTGTCAAAGTTGCCCATCCTTCATCCGGTGTGTGTGAGGCCATCGGTGTTGATGGGATCGGATGGAGGAGGTGGTGGTGATATTGGTTAATTCTGTTGTTTCGACATTGTCGTAAAATGCGAATTTTTCGATATGGAAACAGAGTTTTGTTAAAGTGAAATGAGGTCTTTATGTGTTGAAAAAACATTTGTTACGATGGTTTGATGGACAAACAGTGACGTTTTTATGATAAAACAAAATTTTCCCGATGATCGTAAAAATGAAAATAGTGGCTTGTTATTAAGTTGCGTATAGCATGGATGACGCAATGTTTACATAAGGTACATACTGGGTTTGGGGGTAGTCACTCCCATACGCTTTCATTTTAAAAATAAATATAAAGAATAGGGTAATTATATTTACTAAAAAAGTATAGAAATTAAGAATTTTACGCTTAATCCAGCATGGAAAATTATAATTTTACATTTATGACCATTCAATTAAATTTAAGATTAACCACTAAACTTTCAAAAATCATGTTTTTATAGTATGTTTTTTTTACAACAAATTTTAAAAAATGTTGACAAAAATTCAATTCAATTTTGACTTCGACTGGCATGCCTCAATTTTTTAACGTAGGCAAAATGAAGCCATCCTATTAGTCCAATTAAGCTTTTGAAACATGTTTTTTTTTTTTTTTTTTTTTTTTTTTTTTTTTAAATACCCTGAAATGGTCGTTTTCTTTTATAGTATTAAAGAAATATTAGAAGACAAATATAATGTAAAACTATTGATCAATGAGAAAACTCGAATTTTAAATCTAATAATATGAATGTTCAATTCCGAAACCATGGATGGCTAAAATTAAGGAGAAAATTTAGCTACATCCCTCACATTAGAATTTGTACATATCAGGGGGAGGGAGTGGTTCATCCATTCTTTCTCCAATCACTCATTCTCAACTAATCCCCGTATGCCACATCATTCACTCAATTTTTTCATCACTCACTCGTATTTTTAGATGTATAACTTCACTCACCCTTCACTCACTCACTTCACTCACAATAAAGTTGCAACGTTCAAAAAAAAAAAAAAAAAAAAAAAAAAAAAAAAAAAAAAGAATCTCGTGCGTGAAAGTTTGAGGCAAATGAAGGATCCCGCGCATGAAGGACCCCCCGACGGCGGTGTTCCCGTGGATGAAAGCTTCACTCACGTGCCTCCCCGTGCCCACTCCCACCTCCCACATACATAATCAAAAAAATAACATTTAATAAGCACCAAACATTCCATAGTTAACATCACTTAGGGGGTGTTTCTTTTTTTTTTGTTGGCTAAGGGATGCGTGGGGCTTATGTGGGACCCATGGCCAGGGGCGGTTTTGGGCCGCGCACCATCAACAATCGAGCCGGGCCCAACCCACTAAGGGGCAATAAAAATTTTTATACCCATTATATGTACTAGGTCCAACCCACTAATTATGGTCTATGGATATTATAATATAAGGGCACTTTTTTTTCCCGTGCCAGGCCTAATTTTTTTTTGACGTTCTCAGCACCGCCCCTGCCTATGGCTGTTAAATGGTCTTAATGGGGAGAGTCTCCATTATACTACTCACATGGGGATAGAGGCATTAGTGGAAAAATGGTGGACTCCACATAAAAAAAAACATTATTTTATACTTTGTGTGGACTCATTCCCTTAGCTAAGGGAAAAAGAAACACCCCCTTACTATTTTTAAAATGAGTAAAAGTATTTAATTATAAAATATATATGTTCATTAATTGTCATATTTATAAATTTGAAATGCTTAAACAAAACTCATAGGGTTGTGTTTAGCAAATCCCTTTATTTAAATAGGAAGTTAATTTCAGTTTATATTAAATTATGTTTAACTTAACGCTATATATTCTTATTCGATTGCTAATTCCTAAAATAAGGCTATATTAAATCATGATTTATTAAACGCTACATTACCATTTTCTTAGAAAACGAATAGAAAACAAACCGACTCATATATTACGCCTATACGAACACAAATTTTTGTTTTCCCAATTCGAAAATATACATTAAGACGATCTTAAATGTGTTTTCAATATTTATTTGACTAGATAATTACTGAAATTCTATACACTACTCTTTGTTTCCTGCATTCATAAATTACGTTGAGGTAATCTTAAATATTTAAATGTTTTTTCCCCTAAAATTCATGATTATGTGTTTATTATCTTTGCTTTTAATTTTCATATATTTATTTATTTTGTTCAATATTGAATTAATTTTAATGATTTACATGTTTTTTTATTTTATTTTATTTACTTTTTATGGTAATGCTTATTGCCTATGATTTATATTTTGTTCATATCATGTTAGTTTCACTAATATGTTAATGATTAAAACCAATATTTTAAAAAGATATTTTGGGCATACGCCAAAGTAATAAATCTAGTTCCTAAGAAAATAGCTCGAAATAAAGGCTATTCAATAACGGTTTTGGTATACAATGCCCATTAGGTAGTGATTAAGACATAATAACTAATCTACTTTTTCTATATTTAAAGTAGTTATGTATTTAATGCACAATAACTGAATATTAAAATTAATTTAAAGATATTCTTTTTTAATTTAATAAAGTCAAAGTTTTCTTTTATATTCATATCAAAAGTTACCTTAAACTTTGCTCAGTGGTCAATATTTAGTAAGACACATTCAATAATGCTTACCCAAAAGTAGGCTAAAGATATCCTTTTTTTCAAACTTACAAGCTTATAACCACGTGTGTACATGAGATTTTTGGTATAGTTTGAAACCTATGCTATTAAAATTAATTTAATTTAAGATGATATTAAATGGCGTTTTTCTATAAACTTTAAGTCTATGAGTATTTTTAAAAATTATAAATTTATAAAAAAACTAAACACAAGAAATAGTTGATCCGAACTTTGATGGAAATCTCTAATCCATCCAAAATTACACAAGAGGTGAAAGAGTATTTGGAAGCTACTTTTTTGGTTTTATGGTGGCACATTTTGATTTATCGCAATTCCGTGATTTTCTCGTCCATTGTTCCACAAAAGGCGATTTTATTTGATAATATTGTTAGTCAATCTTTTGCTTGGTGTAATGTTAGAGCCAAAAGAAAGTTTAGTTGAGTTAGTTGTTTCAAAGCTCGATGTTAACTTTTATGTAATTCTTTTTTCTAGCTTCTTGCTAGTTTTAATGAAATCCGCCATTCAAAAAAAATTATAAATTTTATTAGCTAATTGGAAATGTAACGTCATTTTACAATTTATAAGTCCAAAAGTTTTTCTTTTATTGCGATTTCTTTACAAAACTTTTTATTATTATTATTATTATCATTATTATCATATACTACAACCAAATTTAACACTTCAATTGGCCAATTAGAGTGCTTAGTTTTGCTAAAGTAGGAAATTTTAATTGGCTCCCAAAGTATGTTTTATTTTATTATACTAAAGACTCCTAATAAAAAAGCGCAAAATAAAAGTTTTTAATAACTAAACAAGTCGTTTTTGGCAATAAAAATGGAACAATGCGATTGCTTATTCCTTTACGCAATAACATCAATGGCTAAAATAAAAAAGTAACTCTAATGTTTACTGAACAAACAAAATGTATCTTTAATCCTTCTCTTTTATAACGAGTCGTATAAATTTAGTTTCCATTTAATATGGAAATATCCAGCTTTGAATTCAAAAAACATGTGATTAGCTTTTGACAAACCCATTTAAACATGATCAATGCTCTCACTCACTTTCAAACGACATATATAACCATGCATGTAATAACATCTAAAGTTGTTCTCATAACAATTAATAAAAAATAACACTTTTATCGCAAATTGACGCATTTTATCAAACATTTGATTGTACAAGGAGATTAGTATAATATAAAATATATAAAAGCAATAAAGGTTACAAAGAACTCACAAGATGTCAGGGAGGATCAAGAGCAAAACCACGATGAAGAAAATAGTGTATATTAAAGATTGAATGTGCACTTAACAAATAAAATAATAACTTGGTTATATGATACAAATTTTGGGAATAAACCAACGAGCAAGCAATCTTGTGCCATGGAATCAAATACTTTGCTTTTCTCCATCTTTACTCTTGATTTTTATCTCTTTATTTTGCCATTAGAAAAAGCATCTCATACTATGTGGTTTACGTTGGATAACCTTTTAGTCACAAGTTTATGCATAGCATTTTTCTAATTAAAGTCATCCTTTGAATAGAGAACATTTTAGTACATGAAATAATGCAAAGAGAAATAACAAAAAAACATAGAGCCAAACAACATTGGTGGAAAAACTTGGTAAATTTCTCTATTTGCGTAATACACACTCGTTTGATGATTCTAACCACATTAAGAAGTGAGGTCAAGGAGCATCGCTCCAAATACCCAACAAGTGTGTTTGTTGCCTAACCAACTGCTATATGTTATTAACAGGTCTCGCTTGAACATACGAAATTTATATAATCTCTTTGTTTTGTTTAATCTTCTTGTGCCTAGAAACTAAACTATCCTAATAGAGATTTTGTGCAACCCACACCTTAAGGGTCGAAATACTTAATTTTGAAAGTGAACCCAAGACTTTTGGTCTAGTGGTGTTTGAGTTGCCTACCAACTTGGAGGTTGGAGTTCAAGCCTCGCTGGAGGCATTTGTTGAATATATTGTGAGATAGGTGGTATACGTGTGAAAAACAATTGCCGTTCTAAAAAAATAAAAAATAATAAAAAATAAAAAATAAGCAAATTATCATCACAATCTTTAACCTCATTGTTGTGTCTTGTATTATTTTTTTTCTACCGTTTGTTCCTAATAAATAATTGAGGCCGGCCAAAAACATCCAAATTCTAAAGTTGAATCCATAACAATTAACAAAATATAAAAACTTTTAAGTTCATTGACGTATTTTATCCAACAGTTGGCATGCATGTGTAAAATGAGATTATAAATATCTTACCAGTTGGTTGAGCTCAAGATGACATAAAAGGTAAGTAGGCAACGGTTCTGTTACATACAAGGTATAAACTAAGAAGCAAGCAATGTTGTGCCATGGAATCCAATACTTTACTTCTTTTCTCTATCTCTACTTTTAGCAGTATTTGAGCGGTAAAAGTAATGGTTTAAGTTTTGTAAATGATTGGTTGTATAATGTATTCACGTGTATCGGTGACCTCAAATCTCATGAATTAGTAGTTTAGTACATCAAGAGTTTGAAAATCATGGTTACCAAAATATATATATATATATATATATATATATATATATATATATATATATATATATATATATATATATATATATATATATATATAGGTTTGTGAAAAAGTATCATTATGAGAATTGTGGTTTATGGTGGTTTACGGAAATGTTTATATAGTAATGGTATTGTGTTGTGTTTTAATATAAGTGTGCTTGACAAAACTAACGGCAGGAGGTAATAGCAAGAAATAGTAAAGGTTATATTTAAACGGTTTTTTAGGTAGCATTTGTAAAACTAGTGTTTGCTAGCATTTAAACGAAATCCAAAAATGCTACACGCTAATTGCAAAACAAACTTTATATTTCAAACGCTAAATATTAGTTGTTTCAAGACGCTCCTAAATGTTGCGTTTAACATACTCATGTGCCTCATGTGGTAAAAAAGTATCGAACTTTTTATTAAATTTAAATGATTATTCATGGCTCGGATAATAATCTTATAACAAAGAAGAACGTATTTTTAAGGTTACATTAAAAAATGGAAGTAATATGTTTAATTTTGTCGCCAAAATATTAAGTAATCTAGTTAGACAATTAGATTGTGTCAATGTGTTGGAGATGCCGGTTTAGGTTTTACAAATAACGTAAAATAAATAATTTTAAAATGGTTATTCATTAAACGAAATAAATTACACCATCTTAAAACACATTTTTTTTTTAGAACGGTTGGGTTAGTATAGATATAGTTAGTGTAGTTAGTGAGAGCCCACTCTCATATTCCTAGAGGAAACCATCATAAGGAGACTCGAACTCGAAACCTCTCGCATGGAAAGAGCCCCTGACCAACTCTGCCAGGCAGACGTTGACACATGTTTCTTATATTTTAAAGAGATGTATATCGATACACATTCGATTAACTTCTTTTTTACTTTTGTTTGACTATTAGGATTTACTATAAATTATTAGGCCATTGTGTGAACTTTATTTAAAAATAAATAAAAAATAGAATAAATAAATAAATAAAAATTCTTATAAAATAAAATCTTAGTAGCAGGGTATTCGCGCGCTGCAGTGACGGATATCTTGTAATTAGATTTTTCAACAAACAATGATTTTTGATAATACATTTTTCGTGACAATAACTTTATTAAAAACGGAATTTTAAGTTCTGATAACTTCAAACAATGATAAACAAAATTATATTAAAAGTAAATAGTGAGAACATAAACATGGTTTTAGATTTTTTTTATTTTTATTTTTTTTATATATATTGTATTAATATTTATTTTATAAATGTTTTATTGTGTTTGAGGAGAGTATTTATAATTTTATTTTGATAGCTTGTTTGATTTGTACTATGTGCTTCATTGATTATATTTTTGCATTGAGTGGTGTTTTAAAGATTATACTCCGTATTAATTCAAGGTGTTAAATATGCATTTATATTTGTATTGTGGAGTATGTAGTTTAGAAAATAAACTTTTATTTGGGATGGTCAGGGAAGCATTTAGAGGATTAACCCGATAAAATCACATACATTTTACTCAAAAGACTCGCCATTCCAAAAAAAAACATAAAGAAGAAGAAGAAAGAAAAAATAATAATAAAATAAAAGGATAAACCTCATATGTCTATAATAAAACTTTACTAAAAAGGCACATATTTCACATTATACTTTTGAGTTAAACATTTGCGTAAAACATTATATAAAGAGTAAATTACATCGATTGTAGTTTGTCTAAAAGTTCACATATCGTCACTGGTTGTTTTATATTACATTGACGGTCCTTAACTTTTAAAAGAAAGGTTTTGCTAACCAATGTCCAGTGAGCAATGTTTAAAGCAACAATTAATATGAATATAAAAATAAATTTAAACTTTGTTAAATAAAAAATGACATATTTTGAGTTAATTTTTATATTCATTTATTGTATATTAAATGCATAACTACTTTAAATATAGAAAGAACAGATTATTTAATATGACTTAAATATTGGAGAGAGAAAATGTAAAATACATTATATAAATAATTTATGAATTAGGCATAGATTGTAAGACTAAACAGCCTTACTAAAAAAAAGGTGGGGTATGGTTAAGATGTTGGGTCCAAGCCAATGTCGGAATGTCAAACATGGGCACATTTGTAACTAAATTGAGTAGCGACTCATTTCAACTTCTAGATATGGCTGAACGGGGAACGATTCCTGAGTTTTTTGCCAAACAATCTTGTTACGAGACACCGTATATTTCTACTTCTAGTGTTATTTTACGTTCACATTTGACTTTTTAAGAAAAAGTATCTCCTTCGAGTATCCCAAAAAATTTATATCACTTCATATATACAAAAATTTTATCAGAGAAGACTATAATAAAGAAATACAACTCCTGTTAACAAAAAATTTACCAACCATTTCATCAAACAAAATTATTCACATTCAATACGCTTAAAAATCAAACTATCCGACACAAAATTTTGGTATGATCTTGGAGTTAATATCTTTCGTGAAGGTAAGAATGAAGTATGCAACTGTGAGTTGTGCACGTACCATATAAGTTATCGGTTGGGACAATTGGTGCAGTCTTTTTGTGTGTTCCTTCGACAATATTGATTTGTGCAGTTTTGGCTTTATCGTCATTTAAGGTTATGGGTTTGAGTGTTTTTGCTATAGTTATCGGGTTGGTTAAGTATATTGAGAAGAAAAGATGTAAGTTCTCGACGAGTGTTGATCTTTCGGATCTTCATAATGCTCGTCAGACTAACGAGTCTTTAGTGCTATGACCATCATGTGTATTAAAGAAGTATTTATATCTAGGTTGTGTTTTATTTTTATGTATGACGATAATACTTTGTTTTCCGAGGTTAATGGGTTTAAGTTGTACATTTCTCATGATTAGATAGTAGGGGTGTTGATGAATCAAGTATCAAGGTTTTTAACCATTTTGAGCTCGGTTTGAATATTTTGGTGGGAAATCCATCAAAATAGCCTTTTTTAGGATGTTATCGAAAAAATGTGTCTATGCTTTAGCCTCGAAACATTTGTTCACATGACATCTATCCTTTAGAGCCGTTTATGTCACTCTTCGATCTCAGTCTTATTTTAATAGTTTAAGTATTTATAACAAGCTATAATTTAAGCTTGGATGAGTCATTTTTTAGCCATAATAAGCTCATTTAAAAGATCAAATATAGTTTTCTTGCGTAAGTAGAAATGTGTAAAAGCAATCAAGAACAAGAACACGATGTATACCGATTAACTCGTCAACTTATTCATTTTAAACATTTTAATCCGATTAATCCCGATTGAGGTGGTCATATACACGAATCGGGTAACTCAAGACCTGACCCAACTTACCGAAAACAAAAATAATTCGAATCTCATTGGCCATCTACAAGGTAACCTAGTTTTAAGTTGTTATCAAAGTCTCAAAGTTCATATTTAGAAAATAATTATTGGCTTATAGGATAGGGACATTCATATCAGCAGCTAGTGATGATATAATGCTAGAGTAAGATAAGGTATATGGTATTACATCATCATTATCAGAAATTTTCAGCTTACGATCCCACATCGGCCAAGTATGAGATTGGTTGCTGGTTTATAAGGTCTAGCGTCTAGGTGTCCCCTCCTCTTACAAGCTAGCTTTTTGAGCGAGTTCTACACTTGGACTTATGAACGATACGAGCCTAGTATGGGATAGGTTTGTATCATTAACATTATCATAAGTGAGTATTATACCTTTAGACGACGAAAATAAGTAAACAAAATTTTGTGAACCCCCTTTTTATTACATTTGACCATCTGATTTGGACCGTTGTTACGTTACGTCATTACTTTGAAACGCACATCCAAACACACCTTAAACTGTTTGAAACATGTATGCTGTCTTCTTATGTCGTTCTGCAAGGCTATGACCGGGTTTAAGTTTCTCATTATTTTCAGTGGCGGTGTCCTTTTATGGTTCTTTTCGAGTTTATGATTATTCAAGTGTTTTCGATAGTTTTAAAGTGTCAATATCTTGATGCAAGCATTATGGTTGGTTGAGCTATGGTTGAATGCAGATTTCTTGATGCAAGCATTACGGTTGGTTGAACTAGTCTATAGGGTCCTTATGGTAACTGCATGAACTGGAACTCGAATTCACCAAATTATGATTGTTAAAGGATGTCAGGATCCAAAGAAATGATGTATATTTGCCTTAAACCAATATTATAAAGTTTATGACTTATGTGCTGGTTGTTGTTGAAAGGTTATAGTCACGATCTGACATGTCTAACGAGTCCGATATATGCAGGTAAATTGGCACTAGGAAGCAATGTCTTCTTTTTTTATGGGAATGAATGAGAATACATCTGGTTGCCCCTTCAACGAGCAAGCTATTCAAAGGTGTCCGTTTCTAAGGAACATCAACAAACCAACCAACTTTTCTTTCACTTCACTCCGTATGCCTGTTCCTGTAAGTTTTTGTGGCCTCTCGGTTTTTTAATTTTGATATCCGTGTTTATGTGGCCTAATAGTTGTACATAACAGGCAAATGGATCTAGCGGTCCCATATTTGAGGATGACTCTGACTTTGAATTGGCGTTTAAAGTATTTCATGGAAAAGACGGGATCATTCCTCTCTCTGATAAAGATTCTGAAAAGACAAAAGTTGAACCTGTACCACAGTTCAACCCTTTAGCTGAAAATTTTGCGACGATCAGTTTATCAGCGTTTGGACCAGGAGGACCGTTCAGCTTTGAGGCTTTTTCAGGGAAACCGAAGATGCAAAGTCATAAAGCGGAATCATCCAAAAAGGAGTCATCACATAAGGTGCTTTCATGTTTTATTATGACGGAACATTAGATACCTATTTTTATGGGACAATGAATATGTAGCAGCATCAAAATTGTGCTATACCCAGGCAAGTTTTAGAATATGGTAATAGCGAGTGCTATTTTAGGGAAATATGTAAAACAGGTCTCACATCCAAGTGTCATTTTGATAATTTATTCTTTGTTTTACTGCCTGCATGACTGGGATCGTCATTTGAAATAATATAAACATTATTCTCTCTAATAAACTCTGCTTCCATACAGGGAGATTCATCCACACACGAAGCACTTGGAAACGAGTGGTTAGAAAAAGGGAACTGCCCAATTGCCAAGTCATACAGAGCCGTTAGTGGGGTCCTACCAATTCTAGCATCCACTCTCAAACCGCCACCTGGACTCAAACTTAAATGTCCACAAGCTGTAGTTGCTGCCCGAGCTGCCCTTGCTAGAACTGCCCTTGTAAAGAATTTACGCCCTCAACCACTGCCGGAGAAAATGCTAGTTATAGGATTATTGGGTATGGCAGCGAATGTACCGTTAGGGATATGGAGGGAACATGTTAAAAAATTCTCGTTATCTTGGTTTATTGCTGTTCACGCAGCTGTGCCTTTCATTGCCATGTTAAGAAAGTCAGTCTTGATGCCAAAAACAGTAATGGTGTTTACAATTGCAGCTTCTATACTCGGGCAGGTTATTGGGTCTAGAGCTGAACGATTTAGGCTAATGGCTCGAGCCCAGATTGAAAGGGAGAGGATGGTGGCTCAAGTGGTTTCTATAGGAAGTGCAGAAGGCCATGATGATAGAACTGATGTTAACGGTCTAACGAAGGGGCGGTGCAGCACTGATAGAGCGATGTGGGGTCAGTTTCCTGGAAAAAGTTTAAGACACGAGTCATCTTCATCTTCGTCATCTGGTGTGTGTTATTGAGTTAAAGATTTTGTAATTCAGTGGCATGTTTCTGTGTTTATGTACGACTTTCCTAAAGTGAATAAAACGGTCAATATAGGGCTACTGTATTCCGCTGTTCTATTTACTCGTGCTTTAGGTTTCTATTGTTCTTACCCGTCATTCTAACAAGATTAAAGTAGCATATGTTATTCCAGTGAAGTAACTTAAGTTTTAATGAATTAAATTTAAGATCATATACCCTTTGCATATTTTCATCAAAACATTTATTAAAAGAAAGTTGTGAAACTAGACTTGAAACTTCGACCTCGCCTAGGCTTTTAAAAAAATGATTGAGCACGACCTGATACGTTAAGCTTAATTACTTATAGTTCAGGACTTCAGGTTTAAATCAACAATTCTTCTTTTATAAACACCAAAATCAGTTTGAGTCGAGGTTAATATATTTGTGTGCATTTCACAAAAGAGTAACCCCCGCGTGAACTACTTTCAACTAGTTTTAACAGCTTAAGAAGTAAACCTGACTTCACTGAACAAAAACCGCTGTTTCACTTATCTTGTATACACATGACAAAACACAAAATTGAAGCAGCCTTAGATAACAGTACATACGAAACAAAAGGTTATATAAAACTAAACAAAATACTAACACAAGTTATAAAACTACACACACTTCACTGCAAAACTATTTTCACTGCATTAGAAAAACTGGCTGCTTTCCTACGTTTTGGTCACTGCAATATTCGAGCCAGCTTACATCAAACATCTGCATTCAAACATTAAAGAAACTTGCAGTTAATAATCATAAATGACAGAAATTTTACTAAAAGCAAAGAATTAAGATAAAGGGTATTTCAGTTGGAATTTTGTAATATTTATTGACCACGATCTGTAAATACAAAATTAAATACCACATTATACCTGTAGTGTAATCTATGAACTATGAAGTAACCCTTTAAGTTCCCGTCTTTCGTTCACATTAATCAAAGTTAAACAAAAGTACTGTAATATTTTAGTGGTCACTGTTTTGTTTCCTTCAGAAATCAAGTCATAAGCTTTTAACCCGGATAAACTATAAACAGAAGTGAAATGTTCGACCAATCTACAATTTTGGGTACATTTTTCCTCTAACAAGTCAAATAGGTAGATTTTAATAAATTAATTTAAAAATCATTGTATTAAACAAACCTCCTGCATAGTTTTCTTAAAAAACGTAAATTATTCTGGAAAATAGACAGTTTTTATAATGATTATTTAACACAAACTAATTATATAGTAGTTCAAAAATATATCAAGAAAAATATGCTGAAACTGACCCATACCTTCAAAGTCAGTTACCACTAGGGCAGTCTCGTGCCCAATGCCCCGGTTGATGACACTTAAAGCACTCACCATTTGCACCACTAATTCCACCTACTGAACCTACGCCACTGTTAAATCTTCCCCCAGGTCCACCATACTGACCCGCGGTCCCCACTTGCGGACCAGATCCATAATTCGCTGAAACATAACCTGGGTCTTCTATCTTAGCTGCATTAGCATTAAACATTCCACCCGAACCTCCATACTGACCCATAGTCCCTACTTGTGGACCAAGTCCTGTATTCTGGGAAATAAGACTTGGGTTCTCGGTCTTTGTTGTCTTTTCTAAAAGGCGAAGTAGATTTTTTGTGTTTGTTGAAAACTTTATCTTCTCTGCTTTGGAGATAGTGGATTTTAATGATGGACTATCATTGTAAGTCTCTTCCTTCACTTTCAATGTAAGGCTATATTCATTGAAATAGGCGTTACGAAAAATTTCCGCAAACCTATCCTCATCTTGATCTTCATATTTCATAAAATACAAATCTTTTGCGGAATGATTCAAAATTTCCTCACCGGCTTCCTGAAACGCAGTTGACCATATCATACCAGTATGATCTTGTAAATGTACCTGAAGCATGTATCGATATTCACATTCATCAAAAGTCTGATCACACTTATCACACCGCCATTTTCCATCACCGTCATTCACAACTTTTTTACCGCATTTCCGATCGCCGACCGGATTCGGACATGCTGTGTAGCAAAAGGTATCAGGCTTCACATGCCAAATGGTGGCATTAACAGTTACCCAGTCGGGTTTTTCAGAGGTCCCAAGCTTTTCGTCTTTAATTTGGGATATAGTCTTGATTGAATTTGTTTGGGGGGCAAACTCCCGGGATAAAGAAACAGAAGGAGCATCTTTCCCGACAGTATCAAACCATTCTTTAAGTTTACGAGCCTCTGGAAAATCAGGTTGTATTAACAGCTGGCTAGAGTGTATGGTCCCAATTGTTTTCCCATTAAACTCGTTTACTTTAGCACACTTTACTGCAAGAACCGGGAATTCACCAGAATCCAACATGTTTTGAAGTGTTTGACCTTCGGCATTGCAAAAATTTCCCCATATAGTCAACATAATGATTCTTCCAGACATGTCTTTTATTTTGAGAACCCGTTTTAAAGCTTCACCACCAGTCTTCTTTGTTATCGAGGTTGTCGGTTCAATACTAGTTACGATACCGATTACATCCAACACAGCGTTGTTATCCATACCTTCAATGTCACTAATATTACGGAAACTAAACTGCTGACCTGGAATTGAGGTGTCATCATCGCAAGGTTGCACTGTTGATGTCTGATCCAAAGTAATCTCGTAATCGTTTTTTAGGTGGTTGTAAGCTTTTTGAGCGGGTTTTATGCTTCCTCTTGATACATAATAAACTTTACCCACTTCAATTAAGTCGTAGAAATTATCAACAACGGCATTAAAACAAGTTACTTTTATTTCCCCACCATGGGCATCAAGAAGATCGAACGAGAAAACTTTACCATCTCCTTTTGCATTGTTGTAACGTCTAAGTTCCCCTTTTGCAGTCACTCGAGCTTTAATAGTCCATCGACCTTGATATGGGTTCAAAGCAACAATGGGTAAGATTTTTGGAGGCGCCTCATTTTTAGCCATGGGCCCCCTGTTACTATACATTGGTGGGATTGGTTGCATACGATTATTTGCAGGAGGCTGCTGATGAGGATTTAAGAAAGTGGGACGAGTTGAATTATGCTGTCCTGGTCCAGAAGTGTTATTGAAACTGTTGCCATAAGAATTTGGCCCCACACTAGGTTGATGTTGAGGAGCTTGAACTGGGGGGCCCACATTGAAATTTGGTCTGGTAACAGACCCCACGAATGACCCTTCAGTAGAATTCCGAGTATCAGTAACTGTTGCTGGTGGTTGATTCAGAGAAGATTGCATTGAATCTGCAGATTTTGGTGGGTATGGCTTTGGATCACCAATAATATCATGATCACTGAGCACCACATTCAGATTGATGATTATGATAATACTGCACAAAAATTATTGGAAGACCTTTCAGTTAGACGATTATATGATAATTGTGAGGTTTAAGCAAGAACTTATATGAACATCATAGAAATTAATTACATAAATGAAAAGAGACTGAAGACAAGATCAACTTGAATACACTAATTAACGCCGGTACCCAAATGCACACGACAATATAGCTCTCAAGTTCAAGTCACTAAATTGAGGTTCACATTCTTAAAGACACGGTTGCCAATTAATGAAACAAAATGTAAATTCACTTTGATTGTCCTTATAATCAATGGATCTATATTTGTATAGCTTATGACAAAAACTTTGTGTGTACTAGGCGTCTACTAGTACTTTATAGACAAGCTTATACACATTTGTCGAAGGAATGACAGCCTTTACTGGAGCATATTATCATCCAAGACAATAAAAACTCTTTGTTAATCACATAAACTGGTGATCGTTTTACGAACCCGTTTATTTTCATGTTTAGGTGCCTAATAACAGAACAGAGATGTCAAAAACATATACAAAAATGTCGGATATCTGTGTTTTAGGTGTCAGTATTTTGTTACCAGAACTTCAGAGGTGTAATTAGCTAAAATAAACATTTTGTTTGATGGCAATAAAAAATGTAACATAAAGACTTATTTCCTGAACATTAAAAACAGTCGGAATCTAATTATAACACAAAACAAGAACTGCACACATATACTTCTACAAGCCTAGCTCAAACATGTATGCAAGGTACTTAAGACAGAATGAAATTCAAAAAGAAACTATTTTGGAGTGAACATTTGGAAAGTAGGATTGGTGATTTTCGAAAATTAGAACTTCAAATTATTTCTGCAGCCTATATCTGCATATCATATTAGTTTAAAATGTCTAATTATCACCATATAATTGCTTATTTTTTACCTCAAATGGTATACTAGCCAGCATCATCCCTATTTATTGGGATTTGTAAAATGAGTAGATGTGAAGAAATATTTTATCACCTAAGTACCTAACACCTTGGAAACTGTATCAAGAAATATTTTATACAATTTATAAAATGATTGAATTTATTAAACTTTGGAGCAATAAAGACCAACAATTACGAAAATCTGTTAAAAAAAAAAAAAAAAAAAAAAAAAAAAAAAAAAAAAAAAAAAAAAATCATACATATGCCCAACGCACACATCTAAAGACACACATGATCAACTCTCAATTATGTATCATACTTCTAGCACACACATTATTACTAAGGCTATGTTTGGCACACAAGATTGTTGAAAGATTATCCTTATTTTTTCAAAAAATAAGCTACTTAAAAAATAATCTTTGTTTGGCAGACATAACTTATAAGAGATTATAAAAAAAATAATCTTCCATAATCTCTTAAAACCAAAGGTTACTTCATGTAGCTTATAAAAATAATCTCTTTTTATAATCTCCAGCAACAGTTACTTTTGCCAAACATACCCTAACAATAATGAGAGCTAAAGCTTCTCTAATACTTCGAAACACTTCTATTTAAATTTTCATAAAACACCAACATACGTTTTAGTACATCATGTTTTAGTCATTGTACTTTTCTTTATATCTCGGTCACTTTTAATAGCTTTGTTCATAATTTGTAAACAGTTACAAATTAACACACTAAAGATCCACAAACACATACACTCTACAACATCAGTCTAAAAACGCTAAACCTATAATAAGAAAATGTTAAATTATGTATAGCGGCAAGTTTTACATAACAATACACAAAACCTATTCATGTAAACAAATCATAAACAATACATAGAAATCAACAAACACTTAAATATGAGAAACTTAAACCAATATATAAAAACTGCAAAATTCATATATAATCCTAACTTTTAACACCAAAAACTTCATATAAAAACAAATCATTTCAAGAAACAACAAAACACTTACACCCAACCATGAAACGTATTACAAATCAACACTTAAACACGTTCACTATTACATTCTTAAAACGTTAACATACAAAAATATCAAATTCATATACAGCTTACACTTAACACTAGATCATATTCCAGATCAACACTAGCACACATGGACGATCACAGTCTTCAAATGTTATATTAACAAACAAAATCATCAAATTCATATATATAACAATCAATGGTGGAGCTCGAAAAAATTTCTTGGGAGGGCCGAAACATTTTTTTTTTTTTTTTTTTTCCGGAAGAACATTAGATGGGAGGGGCCGAGATGGAAAAAATAAAATTTTATCACATGAAATCGCGAAAAAATACACCAATGGGCTTAGGCCTAGGGGGGCCGGGACCCTTCCCGGTCCCTTAATAGCTCCGCCCATGATAACAATTACTTTATAAACAAAAATTAAAAAAAAAATAACAAAGCACTTACATCCTATCATGTATACACAAATATTGAAATTGATGGTTCCGCCAAATACCATTTTTTTTTTCACAAATATTGAAATCACATATAGAAATGTTAAATGTATACAAAATTAACGACAATGACTAAACTGCATGCCAATAAATCATAAGATACAACAAGAAAATCGACAATAACAATCTACAAAATTATTCGTTATGTTATTAACACACTAAAGATCCACAAACACATACACTCTACAACAACAATGGTCTAAAAACGTTTAATCTATACCTAACTCGCCACAATTATATTTTAGCGCGAATGAGTTTAACTTTTATTTTTACTAAAAACACCAGCTGCTTAATCTTCCTATTGTACACATTACTAATCGACGACACGGCACACCTCATTCATTTATTTACATACATTAGTAAAACAATTACACAAAACTAAACAAAAAAAAAATAAAAAAAAACTAAAATCAAGAAATGACGAAAGCGAAAGGGGGTGGGGCGCTTACACTCGGTCGCGTATCATATTACAAACAAAATCAGTCAATAGCACAATCGACCCTTTACGCAGCTCATTATTCCTAACCAACTCATTCTGCTGAGTAGCAAGCATCCCTTGCTGGTGCCACACCCCGTCCGATAACAACACGCGATACCGTTCCTTGTTATTATTCTCCCCGCCGCCTCCGGCAGGCGATTGGACCAGACGCACATCGTATACTTGGACAATTGGTTTGAATTCGTTTGATTTTGTGTCCGTGTTTGAGATTTGTGGGATGGATCCTTGTGTTAAGTTGATTGGCATTTTGGGGTTTGGTTTTTTAGGGTTTTTTGAAATTGGGGGAAAGGGGGAAAGGGAGAAAGGGGAGTGTGAGCGGGAGGGGTTTTTTTTGGGGGGTTTTATAGTGGGGGGAGTTGTGGTTTGGGGGTTTTGGTTTTATGTGGTTGGCAAAATGTGTCCTTGTGTAGTTGTGCTTCTTGAGCACACTACTTGCTGAGCAAACCACCTGAATGGACTGGACCGATTCCATTCGGTCTGGTCTTTGGTTTTGGTTTTTGGGCTAATTCGGTTTCGGTTTTTGTCAGTCCGGTCCGGTCCAAACCACAAATCGACTATTTTGCCTTGTTGGACCGGACCGATCATATTCGGTCCGGTCTTCGGTATCGGCTTTTAGGCTAATTTAGTCTGGGTCTTGGTCGGTTCGGTCCTGTCCGGGACCGATGCTTAAGTGGATTTCGGGGTTACAAGTAAGGGCTGAGCATCGGGATATTAAAATTGAACTGAATCGAAAACTGAAATTATTCGGTTCGGTTCAGTTTTGTGTCAGTCAGTTTGATTCGGGTCGGTTTGTATGATTTAGGTGTGTTTTTATCGGTTGGCTAAAACTGATCTGAACTGAAACCGAAAATCATAAATATATAAACCCGAAAACCAAACTGAATATGGTCGGTTCGGTTTAGTTTTTCGGTCCAGTTTGTTTTGCTCGGTCGTGACACTCATAGGTTTTTAAGGTGTAGTTTTAATCTTTCTTAATACATATGATTTTTGTTAAATATATACAGTATATGTTTAAAAAAATTGTTTATTGTTCATTTTTTTAAATGAATTTGTTTCGTCCTTATGTGCTTTTCTAGCAAGGTTTTCAAGATCAGGATCCTACCCAGGTTCGTTTTCGTCTTTGCAAGATCGTGATCGTAAGATCGGATCGGGATCTTAAGATCCTACTATAATGTCATTTTCTTAATAGTTTTGTAATATTATACAAATTAACAAATTATTATATATCATAAACACAAAATTATATGAATGTTCCATCGAATAGTTGTCCTAAATTATAATTATGAAATGTTTAATAAGATTAACATGTTGTTTTTTAAATTCTACAAAAAAATAATCCAGAAATTTGCAAGTTTTTAGTTTGTTATCCGAGAAAAGTAGGATCGGATCAGATTATATCTTAAGATCCTATGATCAAGATCGAGATCCTATAAGATCTTAAGCTTTCAAAGATCCTATGTAAGATCCGGATCGTTTTTGCTTTGCAGTATCTTAAAATCGTAAGATTCTAAGATCAGGATCAGGATCCTAACAACCATGTTTTCTAGAGTATATCATACCTGACATTATTACTTTAGTAACTAAACAAGTCAACAGATAGTTACAAAAATAAAAAATTCAACAAGTACAATACAGAATAGTATAGCGAAATCTTTTTACAAAGTTTAATCTTACAAAACAAGCTTCTTTCATGTACACATGATGTGAATTTGAATATAATATCCAAAATCCTAAAATAAGAGTTTAATTTTGGAAAGGCCAGACATAGTAAATTTCCGTTACAACTTGCAAAGTTGCAAATATGTAAATTGTTGGAGAGGGGAAAAAAAACCTTACAAGTTACAAAATATATAAGTAAAACCTTAGATACCTGCAATTTTTTTATATCAAAAAGTGGATTTTGAATTGGATCACTTGTTTAATCACTTTAATCAATAAATTATGGATCAAATATTTTGACCCACTGGATTACATAAATGGATCCAACTAGTTTAGAACTATTCCAAAACCAGGCAATTAACAAGCCTATTATCTTCTACCAAAATGATCATAAACTTTTAAGTTATAGCATCCTATCCACATGAGAAAACATGAACCAACTGAACACTGATTGTGATCATATCAAGCTTCACAAGTCCCTAATGTTTCATCTTTAGTTTGGGACATATACTGATATACTCTCCCATAAATCTGTTTGGGTGACACAATTCTCTCGGACATAGATAAGAAGGTCCATTCCTCCAAACATGATTTAAGTTTATGAGCCTAGCTTAGGATAATTAAGTTCTATCGACAGCTAGCTCGAGAATACAATCCCTAATGACTTGCTGTTAAAATCATATACTAGTATACTACAGCAGATATCTCAGTATAGCATTGATTTAGTCTAAAGTAATTATAGTGTTCTAGCAAGGTGCATCATTACTATTTATACTAAATCAGAACATTTACAAACAGTTTGTTGCAGCATTCCTAACCCAACAAACAACATAACTGCTCGGTTCAACTTCTAGACAAAACAAAAACATATCTACAAATGACAAAAGGTTGAAGAACTACACTTTTTTCCTCTACTCAATCCAATAATCCAAACATACTTCCAGCATTTTTTACCCACTTCCCACAACTCTCCGGCTTCAAGTGCAACCAAAGCTTCCTATAATTGGCACTTTGACCAAACAGCAAAAGTGCAGTGTCATATATTGGTTCTTTTGCTCCCCATCCCATTTTATCCAACTTTTCAATGCAAGCACCCATATCATCTTCTTTATTTTTTTCCATCATCATTCTCGTCAATTTAAAAACATCTTTTTCAAGTATCTGCAACTTTTTAAAGCAAGCACGAACATCATCTTCTTTATTTTTATCCATCATCATTTTCGCCATTTTAGAAACATCTTCTACAACTTTTGAGAAGTTATCATTGCTTGATTGACGTTTCCGTTTTTTGCTTTGAGTTAGAGAATGAGAAGAGCACTTTTGTGTTGTAGCCGAGGGCTCTTGTGCATCATGGCTATTATCCACATCTTCATTAGTATCAGACTCGGGGGTTTCGTTACTTGATTGATGCTTCTGTTTTCTGCTTTGAGTTTCAGAACACTTTTGTGTTGAAGTCACAGACTCTTTTGCACGATGGCTAACATAAACATGATCCTCATCTGCAATTGGGGGTGTAGATCTTTCAACTAAAGGGATATCAGTATGAGGGAATAGCTCTGGATTAACAATGATGTCAGATTTGCTACGAATCACATTCAAGTCATTAACTAAAAGAACCCTGCACAAAATAACTAGACATCACTATGTGAATGACTGAGGCACAAAAGTGCATACAACACCAAAATGCATCTCATACTCTGGAAATATTAGTCGTCGGTTCAAAATATCATTGGCTCAACCGGTTCATTAAAATATTTATACTTAGAGGGTGTTTGGGATTGCTTATTCTTTCTTCATTTTTATAAATACAGTAAGTTGCTTATTTTGTAAAAGATGCAATAATGCTAAAAAAAAACATGATAATTTGATAAAGAAATCTCAATCATATGCAATTATTAGAGATTTTAGGTTGAATTTATTAAATATTAATTAAATGATATGAAATAATCAACTCTTAATTGCTTATAAAAAATAGTTTTTCTCCTTAATTATAAGTAGAAATCACTATGTGAATCACCACGGCATAAAAGTGCACACAAAACCAAAACTTTATCTCATATGAGTATATCTAAGCAAGTACAAAAAATAAATAAAAAATAAAAAATAAAAAAAATGTTGGGTAAGAATTTCATACGTGATGGTAAGACACCTGACCTCCCAACACGAGTTCTAGGGTCAAACCTCATTTGGTACACATGACGGCCAAAACACCCTCTTATAAAATTTAAATAATTAGAAAGAAGATATAAAAAAATAAAACGCAGTACCTGATATTACCATAAATAGAAAACTTAGTGAAATGAAACTTGCTCAATTGAACAATGGAACCTTTCTGCAACTTGTTTGATTTAAAAATGTCATCAGCAATGCATCCAAAGTGGTTAGAAGAACCATCAGATAACACAATTTTTCTGTAACAATGCTTGTCATTTTGAGTACTTATCCGACCACTTAAGATATTAGTCACTTGAACCACCGGTTTCAGATCAGTTGAGCTACATTTATCTGTCATTATCTTGGTTATTGCTCCCGGAGTAAGATTAACACCCATTATTGTGTCATTATTTTGAGTTATAGAATGAGAAAAGCACTTTTGTGTTGAAGCTGACGGATTTTGTTTCGATGTTGGGGGTTCTTCTACATGACGACTATCATCGACATTTTCAATCGAAGAGGTCTTGTTATGAGGGTATGGTTTTGGATCACCAATGATATCACATTTAGTAAGTATCACATGGACATCACACACTGAAAGAATACTGCACAATATAAGTGGAAAAAGGACTATCAAGTATCAATCTTTACCATAAACATAAGATGAAACTTACAAAACATCCATAATATAATACTAACCATTATCCAAAAATTATATTTGTAAACGATTTTGAATAATTCAAAAACAAAGTTTTTACAGTTACACACTCATCAATAAACAACCTTATATTCAATTGAAAAAATAAAGCCAGACTGATTGTTTTCGTTTTTTAGAGGCCTAAGGGGGTGTTTGTTTAAGCTTATATGTGGGCTTATGAGCTTATTTGATTCACTGCTTATATTTCATAAGACTCAATTATCCGGCTTATTTCAAGACTGGGCTTATATAAGTTTATCATAGTATAATAAACTAATATAAGCCCACACGTTTCAAAATAAGCCAAAAAACTAGGGCTTATGAAACATAAGCCGAAACACAAATAAGCTGATAAGCAACACATATATAGGGTATGTTTGGCGCAATGGGCTGGGGCTTTTATTATAGGGAAAATTACCAAAATAGATCAGTCGCCCAAAGCACATTTCTTGAATAGATGTTTTTTAAATCACTTTCCTCCGGCGGATCAGGGCAACTTGGCGAGGCGACTGAGCAACCTTCATATATGTGCGACACGTGTCGAATATTTTATTAATATAGTACAGAATCTAGAATCTTTTGGAATGTATAGTACAGAATCTAGAATCTTTTAAGGACACGTGTCGCACATATATGAAGGTTGCTCATTTTTTAAGTTGCCCTTATCTAATTTTGGAAAGTGAAATTTGAAAGTCTACAAAGTGACTAGTCAAAAAGTCAACGATCTATTTTGGTAATTATCCCTTTATTATAAGCCGAAAGTTGAAACTTATATTTTTAGTTGGAGCTTAATCTTATTAATGTAAATCACATAAAAATACATCAAATTAAATTCACATATATTTACAGCTTTTACGTAATAATTCATTATATTTTTAAAGGTATTTAAGTAATTTAACTAGCCATAAGCCCCATTTTATGGCCTTCGGCTTATGGAGATAAGCCTGTATTACAAACGAGACTTATTTTATTAGCCAACTTCGGCAAACATAGCCCTAAGCTTAAATAAACACCCCATACACATGCACATAACAAATGTAATAAATAAATAAATACGTACACGTCGGGTATACTAGTGTAATATTCAGTCAACTGAACAACAGAACCTTTCTGCAACTGATTTGATTCAAGCAACTTATCAACAGGAGAACCATAACCAGTACTCGCTTTCTGGAAAACAGAACCGTCAGATAACACAAGTGTATACACATTCCAACCTTTAATTACCGTACCATCAAGGGTAGTCGGGTTAAAACACAGAATATCAATCACTTGAACTACTGGTTTCAGATCATCAATCTCGTCGCATTCACCGCTCCTATATAGCGTTGATATTGCTCCTGGAGTAAGATTTACACACATTATTTTGATATGATCGAATGTGGATTGGTGTAATTTGAATTTAAGGGTTTTCACAAGCGCATTACTTCTAACTTGTTATAGTAGACCCTTGTAATTTTTTGATATTTTTTAATTTTATTTATTTATTTTTTTAAAGTAAAAGTTTATTCCACAGTCCACACACTCTTAATAACAAGGGTGTTAAATTTTATTAGGTTAATTAACATTTAATAATGTGTAAAAATTGGTTATATTATTGAGTATGGATCTAGTGAGAAGAATTAATGAAACTAGACGAGTACCCGTACATAGCAACGGGATTTTATAGCGATAGATAGTTTATTGATAAAAAAAAGTTTATAGGTTATAAACGAAAAATAATAAAAGTTTGAAGATTTGGGAATTAAACATAATGTTTTGAAACCCGATTCGACCAGGTGGTTCAACCGGTTGAACCGTTCCGGGTGAAAAATGGGTCGATTTAAACTGGGTCAACTTGCTAGGTTGGGTCGAAAACGGGTCAAATTAAACTGGGTCAACCCGCCGGGTTTGAAGCGTCCCGTGTCAACCCGGTTTGTGTTTTAATTGGTTGTATTTAATTTGATAGATTTGTTTTTAATTGGTTGTACAATGTAAATATATCATTGTACTTTTAAGTAATGGATAATGTTTTGAAACCCGGTTCGACCCGGGTGGTTCAACCGGTTGAACCGTTTCGGTCGAAAAATGGGTCGGTTTAAACCGGGTCAACTTGCTAAGTTGGGTCGAAAATGGGTCAAATTAAACCGGGTCAACCCGTCGGGTCTGAAGCGTCCCGGGTCAACCCGAGTTGTGTTTTAATTGGTTGTATTTAATTTGGTAGATATGTTTTTAATTGGTTGTACAATATGAATAAATCATTGTACTTTTAAGTAATGAGGTGTTTTAATAAGAGTATTAATTACATTTCACTTTTCTCTCTCATTTGACCATTATTGAAAACTCAACATTTCTTGAAAACTCAACATTTTAATTGTTGACCATTTTTCTATTATATGTAGTAAAGATGAGAAGAGTGAGAAAAAATTTTAGCCACGTATTTCAAATAAGGAAAAAGAAATAACAGGAGATGCATCTATTTTTTTATGGGTGCATCTAATATTTGTGGTTGTATTTTCTTCTCATTCTTCTCATCTTAATTATGTTTCTCATTTGATCCTAAGTCATATTAGTAAGTGTGAAAAAAAAGTTGTATGTGTTTTCTATTACGTTTTTATGTGTCTTTTATTACGTTTTTGTGCATTTTTATACGTTTGTATGTGTTTTTTTGCATATTGTATGTTTTTATCCATTGTATCTCTTTTTATCCATTTGTACAGGGAACTGAAAGATAGTGTGCCCGTCTCTTATCACAACAAACCCACTACCCCACATATTGATGGCATAAATATCCTCGTCTATAAGGGAATATAATCCAGAATTAGACTTTAGTGAACGAGAATACAAAACGATTATCCGTTTTAACTATAGTAACTTAAGTGAACATTGTCCCAAACTTTAGTAACTTATGTGAACATTTTCTCAAACTTTAGTAACCTATTTGTCTATTAACCCATAATACATCAGTGTCATGTCGGAATTTAACCGGTAGTAAAGGGTTAAGACTAAGATAGTAACTTATGTAACTGGTGAGAAAAAGTTGAGTAACTTGTTTGTAACATTTTAAGCTATAGTAAATTAGGCGAACATTACTTGTCTATTAACCCTTAAATAAACAAGCTTATGGGGTATTTGTTTAAGCTTATATGTGTTTTGGCTTATGTTTTATAAGCCCTAATTTTTCGGCTTATTTTGAGACTTGTCGGCTTATATAAGTTTATTATGGTATAATAAACTTATATAAGCCCATAAAATCTCAAAATAAACCAAAAAATTGAGGCTTGTAAAATATAAGCCGAAATCAGATAAGCTTATAAGCACACATATAAGCATAAACAAACACCCCTTAAAGTATGAATATATATCTTATTTGTCACTTTTATTACGATCAGACTACTTAATAACTGACTTTTTACGATTATTTTGTGTATCGATTCTTAAAAATACGTGATTAGATTCCCAAAATACTTGATTTGATACTCAAAAATACGTCAATCGATATACAGAATAATCGAAATTCATAAAGTTAGTTATTAAATAATCCAATCCTAATGATTCTATATACAACTTTAAAAAAAAATGACAAATAAGATACTATATTTTTAGACAATTAATCCTTAAATAAAATAAGCTTGAGTTTAGAGTGTTTGAACGAACTATGCTTGGCCTCTCTAATTTATACAACCTGATATTAAAAGATAGAATCAATCGAATAGTCATATAAAACCAAATTTAACTTTTTATTTAGCAACTAGACAAACAAACTGAAAAGCTCACCCGGTCACCCGAACTTTGCCCCTCTAAAACAACCCCTTACTAAGAGTTTGGGACAACAAAGGGTCGAACTTTTCTAAACCAATGACCTTTAGCTTTTATCACGTTCACACCGGAGCTTATAAAGGATCGACTCAAGCCAAAGCTCTTATTAGGCCTTTCAAGCTATATGTAAATATGTTTTTGACTTGCTGCAATAATATGGTATAGTTTTATATGAATTTGGTTATCAAATTTTTTACCAACTTGTTCGTGTAAATGGATAGAACACGATAGTCGATAGGATGATCAAGATCCGGCCCATTGATATGCCATTCTATAAGATGACCATGATACTACTAAAAGTTCATATTTCATATTTTTATTCTATTTTTAAACGAGGTGACGGGTTGAAAACGGTTGGGAATATCAACCCGAACCGGCATGCTGCTAAACGGGTAACATTAGCAGGCCCGTAGACCGCACTAAACCGTTTTAACATCAATCCTAACTTGTTAGTTCTCGCGTCGTGTTGATAATTTCACCGCTATTTGGTATGATGATGTCAACTAGGTGTAAGTAAAGCCAAGCTACCGAGATTGTTTAATAGACGAGCTTGAGCATGCTCAAGAGAAAAATGAGCTTTTAGAACTAAATTAAAATATAACTATTCATGCACTAGCATCTGTAATAGAGCTAAATTTGAATTCCCTAGTTTATGTAACAAGACCCGATGGACTTATTTAAGCAGTCGTATAAAGCCGGATTTTTATTCTAAACGTCAAAACTGTTGACAAAGAAATACAAAAAAACAACGACGATGCCCGTCCCGTCATAACAACCCCTAAGACTCCAAAGCGTCGTAATTTTAATAAGCAACTCAAGCTCAAGCTTATATCAAGTTTTAGTCAAAGTTAAGCTTATGAAAGCTCAACATTGTGCTCGTATGAGTCGTTTCAACCCTTATATAATAATTTGTTTTATCTTATGGTTGAATTCTGCTGTAACTTTCACTGATTACTTTATCAAAATTCGTTTATCAGTTAAAATAAATTTGACAATCATTTTTCTTGACCCACTGGATCATATAAATGGGTCGATATGATCAGATCTATATCAAGACCCAGACCATTCATATCCCCATGCTACAACATGACCCTAGTTCCATTCTGCTCACATGAAAAAACATCAACCGTTTGGGGTTTAATTGCGATCCATCAAAGCTTCTTAGATTTCCCCGGGTGTTTCGCCTTTAAATTTGGATATAGTCTTTCCTTAAACTGTTCGTGTGACACAATCCCTGGAAATAGATAACGAAGTGGCATTCCTCCAAACAGACTTTACAGCAAGAACTAGGAATACATCAGGATCATGCAAGTCTTTATGTCATGGTTGCTGATTCATGAACCAGATTGTTGAATAATTTTGTTTTTTCTTCCTTCTAAAGTAAGCTATATACTGTAATATACTAAAGATATAAAACATAAAACATAAAAATAATAATAATAATAATAATAAAAATAAATAAATAAATAAATAAAAAAACATTAAAGCGAATTTTATCATTGCACATCATACATCAAGAAACGATTTAAGAACAGGCTGTGCATCCATCCTAATCCAAGAACATAACAAAGTGGTTCAACTTCTAGAAGAAACAAAAACATAACATAGGTTCACAAAATAACAGATAATATATCATCCTAATCAACCCAATGGTCCAAACATCCAGCATTCTTAACCCATCTCCCACAAGTTTCCAGCTTCAAATGCAACCAACGTTTCCTATAATCAGCACTTCAAACAGAAAGCAATAAGTTCAGGGACTAATTTGTATTTTCTCTTTTAACAGTACAGGGACCAAAAGTATCATCATTCAAGTTGGATCATCTAATGTTTTCAGACTACCTGCGAAGCGCAAGCAATGATACTCGTCTTTTACAGAAGTCCCTGATTTTTTATCTTTATCACGGGGATATAGTTTTCCAATACTGTGTTTGGGTTAAAATCCCGCAACATAGATAAAGAAGAGCCATTCCTCAAAAGTCCAATCAGCTGACTCAAGGATATGGTCTTTAATGACTTCCTGTTAAACTCATATTCTCTAGCATATTTATCAGTAGGAGCTAGAAATTCACCACAATCATACATGTCTTGATGACTGATTGACTGATTCATGAATCAAATTGTTGAATAACTCAACTTTTTTCTAAATTAGCTAAATAATATACTACAGAAATAAAATAGAGAAATAGTTTTCTACCAAATGTTTTCATTGCACATACTTCATGAAAACATTTAAGAGCAGCCTGTGCATCATTCCATAACTAGGAAAAAAACATAACATCGTTCAACTTCATCAGTGCAGCATTCCTAACACAAAACAAAAACATACCATCAAGTCACAAACAGAAACCATACTTCATCAGTGCAGCATTCCTAACACAAAAACTTACTAGGTGGTTCAACTTCTAGATGAAACATAAACATAAGCGATTCACAGAAAACCAGGAACTATGCTTTTATCTTTCATTCAACCCAATAGTCCATACTTACTTCCAGCATTCTTAACCCAATTTACACTGCTTTTGGGCTTCAAGTGCAACCAAATTTTCCTATAATCGGAACTTTCACCAAAAAGCAGAACTGTAGTATCGTACATTGGACCTTCTCCCCATCCAAGTTTCTCCAACTTTTCAAAGCAAGCACCAATTTCATCATCTTCTTTATCATCGCTTGATTGACATTGCCGTTTTCTGCTTTGAGTTTGAGAACAAGAAAAGCACTTTTGTTTTGAAGCTGTGTGTTCATCTGCATGATGTCTGTCACCATTCACATCAGGATCAACATGATCCTCTTCTGATTTTGGGGTTATATTCACTGAAGGGGTCTTGTTGCCAGGAAATGGTTTCGGATCACCAAGGATTATACAATTGCAGCGAATCACATTTAGGTCGCGAACTGATATATAACTGCACAAATAATTGGAAGATAAGCAATGATATATAACTGCAGTCAGGAAAAGTTTAGAGATTAGCATTTGGGGGTGTTTGGGTAAGCTTATTTGAAATAGCTTATGCATTTGCATAAGGCCATTTCCACCTAGCTTATTTCATTTTGGATAAATAATAAGCTAAGAGTGTTTGAGATTGCTTATGCTTATCATAAAACAAAGGGCAAATCCAACTGGTCCTGCTTATCTGCTAATTTGTATAAAATAATCAATTTTTAAACGTGCTTCTCAAGATAAAATTATGATTACCGTTTTACCCACATATACAACCGAAAAAAGCCCTTAACCAGAGACGCAACCCCCTAATATTCGTCTACTCCTCAAGAAATGAATTTAGATTTTTGAAGAACGCGAATTCAAACACCATATCCTGAAGTGCTCTGTTTTAAGCTGCTACATCTACTTCTGCTTATAAGCACAAAATAAGCAACCCCAAACACCTTCTTAAGGCCCCCCAAAACATTGGAACACATGTAAGAATTTGCTAATACAACGTGATTTTACAAAACAACAATTATAAATCTTAACAGATACAACATGTACTCATTCAATGATAATATTGCAGACAAAACAAAATGTTAATGTTTGATACTAGTAAGGATTTGTTTGGTCAAATACCATCGGTCAGACCGGTTAAAAAAAGTTTAGGGGTTGGTTGGGTAAGCTTATTTGAAATAACTTGCGCATTTTCAAAAAGCCATGTCTAACTAGCTTTTCCAAATTGAACTTTTCAAGCATTTTAAAACACAATAAACACAATCTAACACGTGTTTGGATAAGCTTATCGCCATTTTATAGTAAAATACGCTAAGAGTTTGAGATAGATTATTTTTCTACTTTTGGATTGTATCTACTTATTTTGGGGTAGAATAAGCCCGAGCCTGTCAGAGCTTCAGCTCGGCTCATTTATAATTATAAAGCCCGAGCTCGTTTCAAGCCTCTTTTTTAAGCTCGAGCGAGCCTTGCGAAAATTTTCACAAGCTTGGGCTTAGGACGCGTTAAATGAAAAGCTAAAATCAAACACGACTCGTTATGAACACTAAGCTCGAGCTCGTTTATTTATCTTGAACTCGTTTATACATAACTATACGTATACACAATATATATACACGCATATTTCCAAGGCTAGTTTAGGCTCACAAGTTTAATCGATCTTTATATATAAATCTCGGGCTTGAGCTCAATTTTTAGTGAGCCCAAACTTAGGCTTGTGCTCATTATATTCTAAACGACAAATAAGCCAATAAGCACATAATATATTTTACTTACATCTTTCTTTCTTGATTTGTACTAATTTAGTTGTTCACTACTAAATATGAACAGAGAATTTTTATCAAAACTTAAAGTTTACTATTAATCAACAACAACAACAATGTTTTAAAACCCGGGCTGACCCGTGAACTAGTCAGGTGACCAGAAGCCGGTTTTGAGGAAATAACCCGGTTGAACCAGAAGCTCGACTAGGTCATTGAAGAAATTAAATTAATAAAATAAAGGGAGTGATATACGTACGAGCGAAAATCGTCGATGGTCGATGAAAAGTCAGTCAATTGAACAACGGAACCTTTTTGTAACTGATTTGATCTGATCATCTCATCGATCTTATCATTAATACCAACCTCTTTGCAAACAGAACCGTCTGATAAAGTAATGCCATACAATTTCTTCTTTTCAACTCCGTTACTGTTCACTTCAGTTCGTGTCTCAATACACTTGATTTTTATTACCTGAAGCACCGGTTCCCTTACCGTCTCTTTACCGGTCATTAGCTTCGATATTGCTCCTGGAGTAAGATTAACCGCCATTGGTAAAATTTAATTTGGGGGTAAAACAAGCCCTAGAAGAAATGAAATGAAAAGCCAAATATATAAACCCTTATATTTATCCTTTGCACCATTTTTTTTTTTTTTTTTTACTTCCACCTCGTTAAATGAACAAGCTTTTTGTGTGAAATAGGGCTGAGCATCGGGCCGGACCCTGACCCGTCACAACTAATCCCGATCCCGAAAGTTACTTAAATTGTAAACCGCATACTGATCCAAAAGTAGTCGGTTTTTTGTCCCGTCCCAAAAGTAGTCGGTTTTTGCTTGTATTTTGTTGGTTTTTGGCCCCTCCCGAATCCCGAAAATGCTAAAAATTCATCCCGAACCGAGAAACTATTATTCGGTTTCAGGACTATTGTTTTATGTCGGGATCGGGTCGGTTGTCGAGACTCGGACGGTTTTGCTCACCCCTAGTGTGAAAATATATGTTAGTCATTTTTTTTGAGTTGTATGTATTATTATTAGGATCAGACTACTTGATAACTAACTTTTTAGGATTATTTTGTTTATCGATTCCCAAGAATACGTGATTAGATTCCCAAAAATACTTGATTCGATACTCAAAAATACATCAATCGATATACAGAATAATCGAAATTTATGAAGTTAGTTATTAAATTATCCGATCCTAATAATGCTATATACAACTTAAAATTTTTGACAAGATACATTTTTAGACAATTAATCCTTAAATAAAACAAGATTGAGTTTAGAGTGTTTGATTAAACTAAGCTTCATCTCTAATTTATACAACGTGATATTAAAAGATATAATCAATCGAATAGTCATATAAAAACCAAATTTAACTTTTTATTTAGCAACTAGACAAACAAACTGAAAAGCTCACCCAGCATCCAAACTCCGTCCCTAAAAAACAACCCCTTACTAAGAGTTTGGGGCAACAAAGGGTCGAACTTTTCTAAACCAATGACCTTTAGCTTTTATCACGTTCACACCGGAACGTATAAAGGATCGACTCAAGCCAAACCTCTTATTAGGCTTTTCAAGATATATGTAAATATGTTTTTGACTTGCTGCAATAATATGGTATAGTTTCATATGAATTTGGTTATCAAATTTTTTACCAACTTGTTCGTGTAAATGGATAGAACACGATAGTCGATAGGATGATCAAGACCCGGCCCATTGATATGCCATTCTATAAGATGACCATGATACTACTAAAAGTTCATATTTTTATTCAATTTTTAAACGAGGTGACGGGTTGAAAACGGTTGGGAATATCAACCCGAACCGGCATGCTGCTAAACGGGTAACATTAGCTGGCCCGTAGACCGCACTAAACCGTTTTAACATCAATCCTAACTTGTTAGTTCTCGCGTCGTGTTGATAATTTCACCGCTATTTGGTATGATGATGTCAACTAGGTGTAAGTAAAGCCAAGCTACCGAGATTGTTTAATAGACGAGCTTGAGCATGCTCAAGAGAAAAATGAGCTTTTAGAACTAAATTAAAATATAACTATAAATGCACCAGTATCTGTAATAGAGCTAAATTTGAATTCCCTAGTTTATGTAACAAGACCCGATGGACTTATTTAAGCAGTCGTATAAAGCCGGATTTTTATTCTAAACGTCAAAACTGTTGACAAAGAAATACAAAAAAACAACGACGACGCCCGTCCTGTCATAACAACTCCTAACTAAGACTCCAAAGCGTCGTCATTTTAATAAGCAACTCAAGCTCAAGCTTATATCAAGTTTTAGTCAAAGTTAAGCTTATGAAAGCTCAACATTGTGCTCGTGTGAGTCGTTTCAACCCTTATATAATAATTTGTTTTATCTTATGGTTGAATTCTGCTGTAACTTTCACTGATTACTTTATCAAAATTCGTTTATCAGTTAAAATAAATTTGACAATCATTTTTCTTGACCCACTGGATCATATAAATGGGTCGATATGATCAGATCTATATCAAGACCCAGACCATTCATATCCCCATGCTACAACATGACCCTTGTTCCATTTTGCTCACATGAAAAAACATCAACCGTTTGGGGTTTAATTGCGATCCAATCAAAGCTTCTTAGATTTCCCCGGGTGTTTCGCCTTTAAATTTGGATATAGTCTTTCATTAAACTGTTCGTGTGACACAATCCCTGGAAATAGATAATGAAGTGGCATTCCTCCAAACAGAGTTTACAGCAAGAACTAGGAATACATCAGGATCATGCAAGTCTTAATGTCATGGTTGCTGATTCATGAACCAGATTGTTGAATAATTTTGTTTTTTCTTCCTTCTAAAGTAAGCCTATATCAAGACTCGGTTCCAGTCTTCTGTCCCGTTATAAGAACCCCTAACTAAGACTCCAAAGCGTCTTATTTTTATTAAGCAACTCAAGCTCAAGTTTATAACAAGTTTTAGTCTAGGTTAAGCTTATAAAAGCTAAACACTGAGCTCATATCAGTCGTTTCAACCCTTATATAAAAATTGGTTTTTATCTTATGGTAGAAATATGCTGCAAGTTTCACAGATGACTTCATCAGAGTTCGTTTATCAAATAAAATATATTTGACCCAGTGGATCATATAAATGGGTCAAATATTATCAGATCTATATCAAGACTCGGTTCCAGTCTTCTGCTCACACGAAAAAACATTTATCATTTGGGGGTTTAATTGTGATCCAATCAAAGCTTCTTAGATGTCCTTGTGTTTCACCTTTAAATTTGGAGTCTTACATTAAGCTATCCGATTGACACAATCCCTGGAAATAGATAACCAAGTGGCATTCCTCTAAACAGACTTTACAGCAAGAACTAGGAATACATCAGGCATGCAAGTCTTGATGTCATGGTTGCTGATTCATGAACCGAATTGTTGTATAATTTTGTTTTTTCTTCCTTCTAAAGCTATATACGGAGTATACTAAAGATGTAAAATAATAATAATAATAATAATAATAAAACAAATAAAAAAATAAAAATTCAAGCGAATTTTATCAGTGCACATCATGAAATGGTTGTGCATCCTTCCTAATCCAAGAACATAGTAAAGTGGCTCAACTTCTAGAGGAAACAAAAACATATCATAGGTTCATAAAATAACAGATAATATCCCAACGTTTCCCATAACTTTCCGGCTTATGCAACCGATGTTTCCTATAATCAGCACTTTCAACAGAATGCGAAAGTTCAGAGACTCATTTGTGTTTTCTCTCTAACAGTACAGGGACCAAAAGTATCATTTCTGTGTTAATTTTGATAGTATCAGGATCATATATAAAGAAGGAAAAGAACCCAAATCAAGTATCTTTTGATCATTTGAATATATTGTTGTTGACAAGCAAATTTAAAACCAAAATTGGACACCCACAATGCCTGGCATGTAAAAAAACCGCTAATCAAGACTAAAGAATCAAACTTTTTTTAAGCAACTCGATATCAGCTTCTATTAAAGTTGGAGTTCGAGCACAAAAAACGAGCTGGCTCGACTTGAGCTTTGATCAACCGTTTTGAGCCTTATGTAACCGAGAATCTTGTTATAACTAATGTGATAATCAAATATAATAGATTTGATTGTCAAGATTTTGTGTCACTCGAACAGATATGATCAGATTCTATGTTAAGACATGACCCTTATTTCAGTGTTTGGTCCACATAAGCCCTTAATGTTTCAACATAAACTTGGGATGTAATCTTTCATTAGTCTGTTCCGGTGACACAACCCCCAGACATACATAAGGAAAAGGGCATTCCTCCGAACATCTATCCGAAATAACTGATGCCTAATGAGTTCCTGTTAAAACGATATACCTTAGCAAATTTTACAGTTAGAACCCGGAATTAACTAGAGCCAGACATGATTTAAAGTGTTTGACCTTCTACATTGCAAAAGTTAACCCATAAAGTCAACACAATTATTCTTCCAAGCATGTCTTTCAATATTAAGAACAAGTTTTGGAGTTTCACCACCATCTTCCTAGTTTAAGGAATAAGGATAATAGGGTGAAACCAGAAAACACAACAATAATCCAAAACAATGTTGTAGTCTATGCTTATAAGTTCACCCATATAACAGCAATCGAACTGCTGATGCGACATTGAAGTTGATTGCATAACTGCCAATTCATGAATCAAACTGTAGAATAACTTCTGAATTTTTCCGCTGTTAGATGCATAACATATAAAAACAGAAAAAAGCTTTTTACCAAAAAATTAGCATTGCACGTTGTACTTCATGTAGATATATATATCAATAGTTCTACACAGCATTCCAAACCCAAAAGAAAACAACGTGGTTCACCTACCTTCTAAACAAAACAGATTCTAGACCAAACAGAAACATAACATCAGATGACACAAACATAAACTTTACCTTTAATTTTCCTCAATCGAGTAAGCCAAATATACTTCCAGCAATTTTTACCCACTTCCCACAACATTCCGGCTTCAAGTGCAACCAAAGTTTCCTGTAATCGGCACCTTTTAGAAACAACAAAAGTGCAGTGTCATATATTGGTTCTTCTGCTCCCCATCCCATTTTATCCAACTTTTGAATGCAAGCACCCATATCATCTTCTTTATTTTTCTCCATCATCATTGTCGTCAATTTAGACACATCTTCTTCAAGTGTCTCCAACTTTTTATAGCAAGCACTAACATAATCTTCTTTACTTTTTTCCATCGTGATTCTAGTCAATTTAGAAACATCTTCTCCAAGTGTCTCCAACTTTGTCAAGCCCGCGTCAACTTCTTTACTTTTCTCCATCATCAACTTTGTCACCTTAGAAACATCTTCTTCAAGTGTCTCCAGCTTTTTAAAGCCCGTGTCAACTTCTTTACCTTTCTCCATCATCAATTTCGTCATTTTCGAAACACCTTCTTCAAGTGTCCCCAATGTTTTATAGCACGCACCAAGGCCATCTTCTATAGTTTTCTCCACAATCATACTCACATGTGTAGAGACATCTTTTCCAAATCCTGAGATGATATCATCACTTGATTGAAGTTTTCGTTTTTTGTTTTGAGTTGGAGAATGAGAAGAGGACTTTTGTGTTGAGGTTGACGGCTTTTGTTTTGATGTTGGGGGTTCTTCTACATGACGACGATCGACATGATGAAGAGAATCAATATGATCCTGTTTTTGTTTTGAAATTGGGGGTTCTTCAATATTTTCGTGTGGAATTGTGGGTGTGGTTCTTTCAACTAAAGGGGTCTCATTAAGAGGATATAGTTTTGGTTTACCAATGATATCGTGTTGGCTACAAAGCAAAGTATAGTCCCAAACATATATTGCACTGCACAAATTGATTACAAGATAAACAGACATCACTATCCGAATGACCACACAACACCAAAATATTGCAATGCACAAAAAGTGAGCTAATGAAACATAAGCCGAAAACCAAATAAGCCATAATCACGCTATATAAGCCGAAACAAACACCCCTTAAAAGATACAGCATAAATATAACACATACCTTTTACTAATAATTTCACCCTTAATATTACTCGAAATAACCTTGTTCAGCTGAAACTTAGTCAATCGAACAATGGAACCTTTCTGCAACTTGTTTGATATAAAAATATCATCAGGAATAAAACCAATCAGCCTAAAAGAACCATCAGATAACATAACCAAGTAACATTGCTTGCCACTTGTATTAATCACATCACTACGAATAGAAATCACTTGAAGCACGGGTTTATAAAGATCATTATCTGTACATTTACCGGTCATTATCTTCGATACTGCTCCCGAAGTAAGATTTACACCCATTTTTTTGTGAAATGGAAAGCGTTAATTGTGGTAAATTTAATTTGGGGGTTTTTTGCCCTAGAAGAAAATGAAATGAAATTCAAAAGTGAGGGAAATAAAAACAGAGACGGTGCCAATAATTAAAATGTTAATATTAACTACCAAATCTATATAGACTTGTTACAATACACTCTTTTATTTATCAAAGTTTAGTCTCTTTTCTTATAAAAAGTTGCGTCAAGAGTCCTTAACATCTTCATTTCATAACGTTGGTAGTCCCTAAAACGGTAGTAAAACCATAAGTACTATATTTATGACATTTTACCTCTAAATTTATATCCAAACACCCTTTATTGCAAGGCCGAGGTCCTTTTCTACCTTTGATTGAACCGGAAGCATCCTCTCTACTTTAGGTAGGGCACTACAAAAAAAAGTTGAATTCTCCACACTTATTTCTCAACGGTATAGTCAACCGTGGCATTTTTTTTAAATGAATCATAATTTTGCCACATTTATAAGTGTCACAAGTATTTAAAAAAATACTTCACATATATTGTTACAACTGAACCTGAAGAGGATGGACAGCCCATTGTTACAACTGAAGAAGATGGACGGCCCAAGAGAACCACGTCCGTTCCAGCATGGCATAAGGATTATGTCGTCGGATAGTTATCTTATTTTATTGAGTCGTATTTGATATTTGAGTCATATTAGGAAAGAGTCGTGTCAGTGTTTATCTAGGAAAGTATCTTTATTTTGAAAGTTTATCTTGTATTCAACTTGTGATACAAGTTAGGGTTTATTTTGGTATAAATACCGGATAATTCATTAATGAAAGTGCAGCTTTTTCAGTCAAATAACTCTTCTCTTCATCTTCTTAATTCTTAGGAGCAAGCATCCGCTTGAAGTGGTGCTAATTATCGATATTACCTATTCCGGGTCGTATCAACTGGTGCTTTCATTGATTTCATTGTTCAATTGGGTCAAGCATGGAGGAACATACTGTGCGAGCATGGCTTAAGGAGCAGCAAGATCGTGCAGAAACATTAGCACAACAACAGGCTGCTGCGTTTCAACTTCAATTTGATGCCTTGCGTGCTGAACTACAAGCAACGCGTGGCTTAATTCAAACTCATCCAGGAGGTGTTGGTGATCCAGGGTCATTGTTGCCTCGCTCAATGCGTTTGGATATTCCCAAATTCACAGGGGATGATCCGGATAGCTGGCTTTTTGCAATTACAGAATACTTTACTTTACTTAATACACCCGCGGATCAACGTTTGCGGATTGTGGGTTTTAGCCTTGAAGGCGCGGCTGCGGAGTGGTTTCGTTGGATGTCAAAGAATGGGTTGATCACCGACTGGGATCGGTTTAAGGAAAGTGTTAAGAACCGCTTTGGCCCTTCCAAATATGAAGACCCCCAGGGGGCTTTGTCGAAGCTGCTACAACTTGGTACCGTTGAGGAGTACCAATGGGAGTTTGAAAAACTTATGAATCGGGTTACTGATATACCCGAAACATTGCTCATATCTTTTTACATCTCGGGGCTTAAGCTTCATCTTCAACGCGAATTGTTAGTCTCAAAACCAACAACGCTGGGTGACGCATTTTCATTGGTGCGTATTACCGAAGCCCGCTTGGACGACCAAGCGACAGCGGTGTCTGTTACGACAAGTAAAACGGTGACGAGTCTTGGGGGACAACGCCAGTCAAACAACCGTGTTGGAGTTTCTTCAACTCCGATTAGCACGCCTAAACCAGCATTGTTGCCGACACCAACTCAATCCGCTGTCAACGCCACCTCTAAACCACTTCCTATTAAGTGGATTTCTCCGGCGGAACGTCAAGAACGTCTTAACAAGGGGTTGTGTTTTAATTGTGACAATAAGTGGGTGCGCGGTCATAAGTGTCCAGGGAAATTTTTACTAATGATGGCAGATGATGGAGATGATGTGGAATCCGAACCTGAAGCTACTTCTTTCGATGCTATGGAAAGTGGCGATATATCGATCCTTAATTCTTTAGTCGGGCATGGCAGTCCTCGATCGCTTCAATTATGGGGTACGTTGGGTACAGGTAAGGTCCATATCCTTATCGATAATGGTAGTACGCATAATTTTGTTCAGCCAGGAGTGGTTGAACGTATGCAGTTGCCAATAACGAATACGAAACCTTTTAAAGTGTACATTGGCAGTGGCGAAACTCTTTTGTGTAAAAATGTTTGTGCCCAGGTATCACTCGAACTCCAAGGGTTACACGTGGATGTCGATTTGTATGTGCTTCCTATGAAGGGTCTGGATATTGTCTTAGGTATCCAATGGTTACAAACACTAGGTAAGGTAACCCACGATTATTCTCAACAAACGATGGAATTTTCATTATCTGGTCGCGAGTATATGTTAAGGGGAGACGAAGCCCTACGGATGAAGCGGATCAATTTGCACCACATGCGAGCCTTGTTGGAAACGGATGACGTTTATGGGGTATATGAACTGTATAAGTTGGGTTATGGAAAAGAAGGACGTGAGGAGAAGCCTGAAGTTGCAACTAATGCACATCCAGAGATTATAATGTTGTTAGCTCGTTTCGAGACACTTTTTCAGGTACCTTCCACGCTTCCTCCACATCGTAACATTGATCACCGAATTCATTTATACCCTAACACGAAACCAGTTAATGTCCGCCCCTATCGTTATCCACATTATCAAAAAGGAGAGATGGAGAAATTAGTGAGTGAGATGCTAAGCCAGGGAATTATACGAGATAGTCAAAGTCCGTTTTCGTCGCCGGTATTGTTAGTGAAAAAGAAAGACGGTAGTTATCGGTTTTGTGTTGATTATCGTGCATTGAACGAGGTCACGGTCAAGGATAAGTTTCCGATTCCAACAGCTGATGAGATGTTTGATGAATTAGGTGGTGCCGTTATTTTTACCAAACTGGATTTACGGGCTGGCTACCACCAGATACGGGTACATGACCGTGATGTGTATAAGACGGCCTTTCGTACCCATGACGGTCACTATGAATTTTTGGTAATGCCGTTCGGACTTACCAATGCTCCATCTACTTTCCAGGCTACCATGAACCGGTTATTTTCTCCATACTTGCGCAAATTTGTGATTGTATTCTTTGATGATATCTTGATTTATAGTGCCAATCTTACTGCGCATTTGGACCATTTGCAATGTGTATTCGAGTGTTTACAGGAACATCAATTTTATGTGAAAAAATCAAAGTGTGTGTTCGGGGCCACAACCCTTGAATACTTGGGGCATATTATTTCAGGGACTGGTGTCACGATGGATCCAAAGAAGGTAGCAGCGGTAGTGGGGTGGCCTGTACCTACAAATCAGCGACAAGTACACGGGTTTTTGGGACTTGCAGGGTACTATAGGCGTTTTATTAAGGATTATGCAACAGTTGCCGCTCCATTGTCTAGCCTTCTCCAGAAACAAGGGTTTAAGTGGGGAGAATTAGAAACCACAGCTTTTGATGAACTGAAAGCAAGATTATCTAGTGCACCTATCTTAGGCTTGCCGAATTTTGATGAGATGTTTGTAGTAGAAGCTGATGCGTCGGCGGTGGGTATTGGCGCTGTTTTAATGCAAAGGGGACAACCCCTAAGTTACTTTAGCCGTAAATTGGGACCTCGCATGCGTGTTGCAGCAACTTATCAAAATGAGCTATTTGCTATTGTTGAGGCCGTTTACAAATGGCGACAATATTTACTTGGGCGCCGTTTTACGATTCGTACGGATCACAAAAGTCTCAAAGAACTCATGCAACAGGTTATACAAACACCCCTTCAACAAAAGTATGTGCGGAAGCTCATGGGTTTTGATTTCATTATTGAGTACAAAACGGGATTGGCAAATCAGGTGGCTGATGCGCTATCCCGCGTGTTCGAAGAGGATGGGGATGTGGCGGCTGCATTCATGTCATTGAGTCAACCATTGGTAGGTTTGATTAGTGAGTTACGACAAGAGAACCAGTTTTTGGAAGAATTAAAACGCCTCCATCAGAAGCTTAATGATAATGAACAAATGGAGGGGTTTCGGCGTGAGCAAGGATTGATTATATTTCGTGATAGGTACTATGTTGGAGCTGATTCTAAACTTAAGAATTTGTTGTTATCTGAGTTTCACGACACACCAATGGCTGGACATAGTGGTGTTAAAAAAATGTTGGTCGGATTGTCTGCATTGTTTTATTGGAAAGGGATGCGAAAGTCAGTGGAGGATTTTATTAGTAAATGTCTAATTTGTCAACAGACTAAGTACTCTACGCAGGTGCCCGGGGGTTTACTACAACCTTTGCCGACCCCATCGCAAGTTTGGGAGGATGTGTCCATGGATTTTGTTACCGGGTTACCTACTTGCAAAGGGTTGACGATTATTTTTGTTGTGGTGGATCGGTTTACTAAGCATGCACATTTTGGGTCTTTGCCTACCAACTTCAATGCAACTAAGGTTGCTGATGTCTTTATTGATATGGTGGTTAAACATCATGGGATTCTTAAGTCGATTGTGTCTGACCGTGATCCCATTTTGTTAGCAACTTCTGGAAGCAATTGTTCGAGGCAAGTGGAACGAAATTAAATCATAGCACAGCATACCACCCTCAGACGGATGGACAAACGGAAGTTGTGAACCGTGGACTTGAGCAATATCTACGCGCAATGGTATCGGATCGTCCTCAACATTGGGTACGTCTTTTGCCATGGGCCGAATACAGTTATAACACTAGTTATCACAGTAGCATAAAAATGACACCATATCAAGCGGTCTATGGACGTATGCCACCTTCGGTTATTCCATATGTGATGGGTTCATCAAAGATAGCTGCTGTTGATGAACTATTGGTGGAGCGTGATGCTTTGTTACGCCAACTTAAGCAAAATCTTTTCATTGCCAAACATCGTATGGAACAGCAAGCCAACCGAAAACGTCGAGATGTGGAATTCGAAGTAGGAGATAAGGTGCTTGTTAAACTCCAACCGTATCGTCAGGTGACATTAGCTAAGCATCATTCCAACAAGTTGGCCAAGCGGTATTATGGACCATTTGAAGTGTTAGAGCGAGTGGGCAAGGTAGCATATCGACTTGCTTTACCGGAGACAAGCAAGATTCATCCGGTATTTCATGTTTCGTTGCTCAAGTTCTTTTCAGGAACGGGTCAGGAAGTTGTTGCAGATTTACCTGAGGAAGTGCATGATGGGAATCCTGTTGAGCAGCCTTTATCCGTGTGTGCTACGCGTATGGTTTTACAAAATGGCGTGCCAACTACTCAAGTTTTAGTGCAATGGAGCGGAAGTCCACCTGAAGAAGCAACATGGGAATGGTTGTCCGAATTCAAGACCGCTTATCCATCTTACCACCTTGAGGACAAGGTGAATTTTGAAGGAGAGGGGAATGTTACAACTGAACCTGAAGAGGATGGACAGCCCATTGTTACAACTGAAGAAGATGGACGGCCCAAGAGAACCACGTCCGTTCCAGCATGGCATAAGGATTATGTCGTCGGATAGTTATCTTATTTTATTGAGTCGTATTTGATATTTGAGTCATATTAGGAAAGAGTCGTGTCAGTGTTTATCTAGGAAAGTATCTTTATTTTGAAAGTTTATCTTGTATTCAACTTGTGATACAAGTTAGGGTTTATTTTGGTATAAATACCAGATAATTCATTAATGAAAGTGCAGCTTTTTCAGTCAAATAACTCTTCTCTTCATCTTCTTAATTCTTAGGAGCAAGCATCCGCTTGAAGTTGTGCTAATTATCGATATTACCTATTCCGGGTCGTATCATATATAAGTGTGGACAATTACAATAACGCTACATTTATAATTGAATAAAACAAATTATTAAAAAGCCACACTTATAAGTGTAAGAAAACACTTCAAAAATGCTACACTTATAAACGTAAAAATAACTACATAAGAAAGCCACATTTATAATTGTGGAAACAAAAGCTACACTTAAAAAAAAAAAAAAAAAAAAAAAAAAAATGTAAATGGAAGCTGGTCCATTCATTCCCTGTTACTCAAAATCATTATTCACTACACTTATAAAAATCACTACACTTATAAAGAAAAGGCATAAAAAGAAGCTGGTCCATTCATTCCCTGTTACTCAAAATCACCTCAACAAAAATCACTACAGTTATAAAAAAAAGCTACAAGTTAGTTAATCGCTGTTATGTAACAATTCGCAATTTCAGGTTAATTACCATTCCCGGAAAATTTCACTATTCACTTTTACTATTCATTTTTCCCGAAACTTTCCCGAAAGTTGATTTTTATTTGATATTCTTGAGTGATAAATCATTTCCATGGCAAATAAAATGTTTGACATTCGTCAGATCATTTTCGTGAAAGTTATTAAGGAATTACACGTTTTAGGGTAAAACGTCATTCAGAAATTCTACGTACAACGAAACTCGACCGCGTTAAGTGACCTCGCATCAGAAAAATGTTTGACACACTCATGATTTATTTGAGAATTAATTGTGACTGAGAAAAACATGACCAAAGACTTCCCAGCAGGTCACCCAAGTCGGTATTACTCTCACATGAGCACGCTTAACCGAATGGGCGATTAACCGTTAGACCACAAAACAAGTTTCTAAGACGTTTTGAGTTTTCAAACTTATTAGAAAAAGTCAACATAATTTTTCCCTCCTCCTTTGACCAAAAGTCATTCCTTGATTTTTAGGCTTACGGTTTGATGTCTAAAAGACATTTAACACCAACCGACACTAGACTGAGCTCAGTCTAGACATTATAAGTCATTTTAAATCATTTATATCATATTAGAAAAGTAACATTTTACTTTTCTCAATTTTACGCAATATTCGTACATTTTACGTATTAAGCGTTTTAGACCCGTGTTTCCAGTTTTTAGCAGGGTTTACCACCCAAATGGAACCTACCACTCATTTTATATTTTATTATGGGACATATGGACATGTCTAACAATACTTTAAAGTTTCATAATTTTACGACACCCGGTTTTACGTTTTGAGGCCTAATCATTTACGGTTGGCATTTCTCGGAGTCAAAACTCATCCAATACTTAGGATAATAGCAAGCAAGGCACACCTCACCCCCTAGACCATATGGAACCGCCATTAGGGGGGGGGGGAGTCATCCCTTGGTGTGGCATGATCTTGTGCTAAGTTGCCTTAGATGATTACATGTGTTCACCTTGGTCTCCAAGGTGTTGACTAGTCATGTTTTGTAACCTCCTCAAGACCCTATAAAAGCCCCTCCCCCCCTTCCTTTGGCCGGCCATCAAACCACACCACAACACTTCACATTTAGCTTATTTCCTTCATAGTTCAAGCAAGATTCAAGTGCAAGTTCAAGGTAGAAACCCTAGTTAAGTTATTATTCACCAAAAATCTTCCAAACCCTAGAATACTTGGTGATTTCTCTTGAGTTTAAATCCACTCAATTCACCTCAATCTTCATCATCCATCTTTCAAGAATACCAAGGGTAGAAAGGTTGCATGAAGTGAAAAAGGGTTGAAGCAAGTCTATCAAAGTCCATTTCCTTACTTGTTACTTTCCTTTCATCTTTGAAAGCCAAAAGTTGTAAGCCAAACCCTAACATGCTTCTTGTTAATTTATCATGTTCATATCATTTACATGATATTCTTGCTATATTATGTGTTGTAATTATGTCCATGATGTATCATGATGAGTAAAAGATGTTGTTGTAATGAATTATTGAAACAAGTTACTAAAACAAGCAAACTAATGAATTTCTTGGTAAGACCTGATCAAAATGGTAAAAATATGATATTTGATTATTACATATTATGGTAGAGGACCTAAAAAGGAAACCATAGCAATTTGAACCACCTAAAACGAGTATACGAGTCAAAAGTTACGCCCATTTGAAATTACCAAAGATTTCCGGCAAAACTGCCAAATACCATTCTGATCAAATTTGGGTTTTGAAAGTCCCACTTATGGTCCGATTCATCAAAAAGTTAAAACACGAAAGTTGTCCGGAACGACGTTTTCGTTCAGGATCAAAGAAGCTCGAGACCTAAAAATGCTTTCTGTGTGATAAAATTCTTCAAATTCTAAACAGCCAATTTTTAGGCGAAAGTCACTAGATTATGGTTATACTTTGAAAGGAACAAGAGGTCTTATGACCTATAATCAAGACCACAACCATGGCTAGAGCCAAGGTTGTGTCTCATGACCTTGGAACAAGGACCGAAGGTCATGGCTAGGCCATGACGAAATGACCATACCAATTTACATAGGCGTAAACATGAAACAATGAATTAGGTGATAACATGAACAAGCAATTTGGATCTACTTCACTAAAAGGAAACCATGAGATATTACCAAGAGAAAATGGTCATTCAAGACTTATGAAACTACCCCTAATAACAATCTTCCTGTACTAATAAACTTTCCTAAGTTTATTCAAATATCGGACATGTAACTTTTCGGATCAAAACTTATATCTATATATTTCATCAACTACTACAATAGTAGGGAGCCTCATGTGAGGAGTTCATTATGTAAGCCGTCGAGTTGAGTTGTGGATTTACGAGTTAAAGTGTCCTGGCTCCTCGAACGCTTACTAACATGACTTCTGAATTATGTCGGCCCGAACGGTAGTGAACGATATACCAAAACATACATGTTTCATGAATCTTTCTTTCAAAGACTTACAATATACATCATACCACATCATGGACTAAATGCAAGATATATATATATAGGCACTACTTCATATTCTTTACTCCGAACCTAAGTCACAACATTCTATTATAGGTTGCTCGTAGAAACCTTCGCGATTCGACCATCACATTCACTACTCACTACATAACTTAAGGTGAGTTCGTAGCCCCACTTTCTATTGTTTAACTATTTTACAAACCCATGGGGGGAATACATGCTATTACTTTTCTACTCGAACACAATGCTTTCTAATGTATGCTTCTCGACGATGTTTTATTATCACTAAGTAACAATTGCCATGTTCGAAGTCCCTATATCATGAACCATTAGTCACTACCTTTAGTGAGCGCGAATATTGTGAATAGATCTATTGGGATTGACGGATCCCATTTGTGTTGAACAACGATGAGTTCACACAAATGCACTATATTTGAGATTTAGCGGTATAATGGCAAAAGTATCTTGATAGGGCTTCTATAATGCCAATTTTGTTGGTTCGATGTTAATGTTTTGGTTGCATGAGCTTAGTGAAATAAATAACGATTTTGTTTTCTAAACATTGGTGTGAGTCTATAGCTCACACTATGACATATTGTGTTCAAACGATTTAACTAAACTCTACGAATATCACTCAACCTTTGTGTTGACCTCTCAAGCATGTATTTCAGGTTCATGACGATCAAGGATGGCACGGAAGGACACGGATACTCAAGAGGGCTATAAATTTTATTATCATTCAAAAACACATTTATTATACATTGTAAACATGGAACCATTTGGGACCTCATTTTGTAAATCTCTGATATTTATACAATTTGAATGATAAATCTTTTAAAACGACTCAATTGGAGTTCGTTTTCTATTATTGTGACTATTGTGCTGTCAAGTAACACCCAGTTCGAATTCCGCTGCAACCATGAATTGGGGGTGTTACAGATTGGTACCAGAGCCATGGTTATAGAGAAACGGGTCTAATTGAGACCTAAACTATAACTACAATTACAAGCAAAAACATTTTATAGCCTTCCGCTCTCCGTGTCTTCCATCCTCCAGACGATTATGGACTTATTAAGCAATTTATGCTACATGAACATATAAGTATATTTATATATACATTCGAGTTATTTTCAATCATTTTATCTAAACATATCTACACATGCCTATTCTATGGCATTTCGACACAACCACATTCTCCCAACCATGTTCCTACTCCAACATTTTATATCCAAGACATTGTAACTAATTACAATGGTCTTTTCTATTTCCCGGACATTGTATGACACAATGGTCTTAATCATTTCTCAAATGTTTTGAGTCACACAATGGTCTAATCTACTTCCGAGACATTGTGATTTGTGCAATGGTCTCTGGAATTATTCCACCACCTCATCAACATCATTTCATATGATATCAAAAACCCATGACAATCTATCGATTTCCAAACAAGAAATATGAGATTTCTAAAGGATAATGAATACGAATATGTACTAGAGCCATTACCACCACCACTAGCACTTTCCTTTGATATCCCTACATGTGATGATTTGGATCACTCATTATGGATTGTACCTCGACCACCATTGATCCAACAAGAAAGTCAACATGAAAACTACAGCTTCTCAAACTTCATCGACTCGTACCTCTATGACACACTAAACCAAGAAGTTGCCGATCAATCAGAGCTGCTCGGACCTTCTAATCCACAATAGACTAGTGTGATGATACTAGTTAACTTTCGTACTACTAAACTGATTAGACTCAGTTAGTAAACGTTACGAAATCTATGTAATAACTAGCGATAGTAAAAACGTTGTCATTACTAAACTGAAAGTATCAGTTAGTAAATTTTGAAGAAACTTGTAATAGGTTTCGATTTTGTAAATCAACCAACGTTGTACGAATAAAACTCTTGTTTTATATACTATCATGTGTTATGCTTTTAAGTTTCAAACATTATTATCCTATCATTCTTATCAAAAATTGTGCTCATCTCACAACTCTCTAATTACGATGTATCTTTTGAACATTAGAATCATGGCGCCAAAGAAAAAGACACCACCAACGATGACGCAAGCTGCCATCCGCAAACTGGTAAAGGACAGTGTCAATGCAGCACTTGTCACGGAACGAGCAGCCGTAGCTGCAGCAGCTGCCGAAGCCGCCACAGCTGCTGGTGCTGCTGATGCTGCAGCAGCCGCTGAGGCTGCAGCAGCTGCTGATGCTGCAGCAGCCGCGGAAGCCGCCATTGCTGCGGAAGCTGCTATAGCTGCAGAGACTGCCAGAATTGCCAGTCTTAACCTTGGAGGACCAAACTCTACTACCCCTCCGGTGACCAATGTTACTACAGTACCACAAGGTTGCTCGTTCATTTCCTACCTGAAATGTGAACCCATCAAATTCAAAGGTACTGAAGGGGCTGTAGGTTTGACCCGTTGGTTCGAAAAGGCGGAGTCGGTGTTCTTGGTTAGTAAATGTACCGAGGAGGATAAGGTTCAGTATGCCACGAGTACTCTGTTGAATGAGGCGTTGTCCTGGTGGAACTCAATTGCTCAACCCATGGGCATTGAGAATGCCTACAAAATTACTTGGGCTAATTTGAAACAAATGATGATCAAGGAATACTGTCCTCGCAGTGAAATACAGAAGTTGGAGGTTGAATTCTGGGATCATACGGTTAAGGGAAATGATATCATAACCTACAATCGTCGATTTCAAGAATTAAGGATACTTTGTCCAACAATGGTTTCCCCAAAGGAAAAATTGTTGGAAAGATATATCTGGGGACTTCCATCCAGCATACAAGGACATGTAACTTCGGCAAATCCAAAGGAACTTGATGAAGCTATGCGGATGTCCCGCAGCCTCATGGACCAAGTGGTACGAATGACAGAAACCCGAAAGCAAACCAACCTCAACACCAACAACAACACCAACAACGCCAGCAATACCAATAACCTCAACAATTCCAATTACAGTAACAACAATAACAATAGGAACAACAACAACAAGCGACCATGGGATGGTAACCATAGAAGTAACAACAATAACAACAACAACCAAACTCAAAACAACAACCAGCAAAACAAAAGACAAGAGACCGCAAAGGCTTATGTGGCTGCACCAACTAGAGGCTCAGGATATACCGGGAATGCTCCACTATGCAATAAGTGTAACTTCCACCACTCAGGTCCTTGCCCGGCTAAGTGTCGCAACTGTCAGAACACTAGACACCTTGCCAGAGATTGTAGAGTCAAGGATGTAGCTACCGGTAGCAACACACAACCGATAGTTATATGCTTCGGGTGTGGAGAAAGTGGACATTACAAGAACCAATGTCCCCAAAACCAAGGTCAACAAGTTGAAGACAACCAAGGGTGAGCATATATGATAAGAGGAGAAGGAGCTTATCAGAATCTCAACAACAATGCAGAACAATGAAGTTTAGAACTTAGCAGTCATATTTATTTATGCACTTTGTTGTACTATGTGTATGTCATCCCTAGTAATGGGAGTTTTATGACTTAAGAATATTTATTGTTCAATAAACGACTCTTTGTGATAATTCTCATCTATTGTACTTTCTATCTCCAAACCAATTTGATTGTTTAGCAGACTATTACCATTCTATGAGACTTACTCAGTTATCTTATAAACCATTCAACAAATTTTACTTCAAGCTAATTTGTTATCACTTTATTGTTTCACATCATTTTACTCCAAGATATTCTACCACCATCCTAGAGAAATCATTTCGATGATACCACCCTATAAATCAATATCATGCCTTCATTTCCAACTTTCATCACAAACCACTAAATCTCAACATACCAAAATGAAGAACACAAACCTTCTTAACCTTCTCACCATCATCATCTTCACAACCCTTAAATCCCACAAGCTCACTTTCTGATCTTGATGCACTTTTAAAGCTCAAATCATCCTTAGTTACACCACAAGCAAACTCATCAGCCTTACAAGATTGAATACCATACGTGACTAAACCGAACATCACATTATCGGTCCTAAATTATACATAGCCTGATCACCTATGTCTAATTCAGGAGGGATCATGTTATGCTGGGAGCAGTCACCTGTATGTTTTCTTAGAAACAAACTTCTCATAAGTAAACTCATCCTACGCCATACACTGAAACGACGAATCAAACTACATCACTCTAATCCTCATAAGTAACCACACATCTTTATCGACACCACTCCAACATATGACACACATAGAACTTCGGGACGAAGTTCCCCGTAAGGGGTAGAGACTGTAACAATTCGCAATTTCAGGTTAATTACCATTCCCGGAAAATTTCACTATTCACTTTTACTATTCATTTTTCCCGAAACTTTCCCGAAAGTTGATTTTTATTTGATATTCTTGAGTGATAAATCATTTCCATGGCAAATAAAATGTTTGACATTCGTCAGATCATTTTCGTGAAAGTTATTAAGGAATTACACGTTTTAGGGTAAAACGTCATTCAGAAATTCTACGTACAACGAAACTCGACCGCGTTAAGTGACCTCGCATCAGAAAAATGTTTGACACACTCATGATTTATTTGAGAATTAATTGTGACTGAGAAAAACATGACCAAAGACTTCCCAGCAGGTCACCCAAGTCGGTATTACTCTCACATGAGCACGCTTAACCGAATGGACGATTAACCGTTAGACCACAAAACAAGTTTCTAAGACGTTTTGAGTTTTCAAACTTATTAGAAAAAGTCAACATAATTTTTCCCTCCTCCTTTGACCAAAAGTCATTCCTTGATTTTTAAGCTTACGGTTTGATGTCTAAAAGACATTTAACACCAACCGACACTAGACTGAGCTCAGTCTAGACATTATAAGTCATTTTAAATCATTTATATCATATTAGAAAAGTAACATTTTACTTTTCTCAATTTTACGCAATATTCGTACATTTTACGTATTAAGCGTTTTAGACCCGTGTTTCCAGTTTTTAGCAGGGTTTACCACCCAAATGGAACCTACCACTCATTTTATATTTTATTATGGGACATATGGACATGTCTAACAATACTTTAAAGTTTCATAATTTTACGACACCCGGTTTTACGTTTCGAGGCCTAATCATTTACGGTTGGCATTTCTCGGAGTCAAAACTCATCCAATACTTAGGATAATAGCAAGCAAGGCACACCTCACCCCCTAGACCATATGGAACCGCCATTAGGGGGGGGGGGGAGTCATCCCTTGGTGTGGCATGATCTTGTGCTAAGTTGCCTTAGATGATTACATGTGTTCACCTTGGTCTCCAAGGTGTTGACTAGTCATGTTTTGTAACCTCCTCAAGACCCTATAAAAGCCCCTCCCCCCCTTCCTTTGGCCGGCCATCAAACCACACCACAACACTTCACATTTAGCTTATTTCCTTCATAGTTCAAGCAAGATTCAAGTGCAAGTTCAAGGTAGAAACCCTAGTTAAGTTATTATTCACCAAAAATCTTCCAAACCCTAGAATACTTGGTGATTTCTCTTGAGTTTAAATCCACTCAATTCACCTCAATCTTCATCATCCATCTTTCAAGAATACCAAGGGTAGAAAGGTTGCATGAAGTGAAAAAGGGTTGAAGCAAGTCTATCAAAGTCCATTTCCTTACTTGTTACTTTCCTTTCATCTTTGAAAGCCAAAAGTTGTAAGCCAAACCCTAACATGCTTCTTGTTAATTTATCATGTTCATATCATTTACATGATATTCTTGCTATATTATGTGTTGTAATTATGTCCATGATGTATCATGATGAGTAAAAGATGTTGTTGTAATGAATTATTGAAACAAGTTACTAAAACAAGCAAACTAATGAATTTCTTGGTAAGACCTGATCAAAATGGTAAAAATATGATATTTGATTATTACATATTATGGTAGAGGACCTAAAAAGGAAACCATAGCAATTTGAACCACCCAAAACGAGTATACGAGTCAAAAGTTACGCCCATTTGAAATTACCAAAGATTTCCGGCAAAACTGCCAAATACCATTCTGATCAAATTTGGGTTTTGAAAGTCCCACTTCTGGTCCGATTCATCAAAAAGTTAAAACACGAAAGTTGTCCGGAACGACGTTTTCATTCAGGAACAAAGAAGCTCGAGACCTAAAAATGCTTTCTGAGTGATAAAATTCTTCAAATTCTAAACAGCCCATTTTTAGGCGAAAGTCACTAGATTATGGTTATACTTTGAAAGGAACAAGAGGTCTTATGACCTATAATCAAGACCACAACCATGGCTAGAGCCAAGGTTGTGTCTCATGACCTTGGAACAAGGACCGAAGGTCATGGCTAGGCCATGACGAAATGACCATACCAATTTACATAGGCGTAAACATGAAACAATGAATTAGGTGATAACATGAACAAGCAATTTGGATCTACTTCACTAAAAGGAAACCATGAGATATTACCAAGAGAAAATGGTCATTCAAGACTTATGAAACTACCCCTAATAACAATCTTCCTGTACTAATAAACTTTCCTAAGTTTATTCAAATATCGGACATGTAACTTTTCGGATCAAAACTTATATCTATATATTTCATCAACTACTACAATAGTAGGGAGCCTCATGTGAGGAGTTCATTATGTAAGCCGTCGAGTTGAGTTGTGGATTTACGAGTTAAAGTGTCCTGGCTCCTCGAACGCTTACTAACATGACTTCTGAATTATGTCGGCCCGAACGGTAGTGAACGATATACCAAAACATACATGTTTCATGAATCTTTCTTTCAAAGACTTACAATATACATCATACCACATCATGGACTAAATGCAAGATATATATATAGGCACTACTTCATATTCTTTACTCCGAACCTAAGTCACAACATTCTATTATAGGTTGCTCGTAGAAACCTTCGCGATTTGACCATCACATTCACTACTCACTACATAACTTAAGGTGAGTTCGTAGCCCCACTTTCTATTGTTTAACTATTTTACAAACCCATGGGGGGAATACATGCTATTACTTTTTTACTCGAACACAATGCTTTCTAATGTATGCTTCTCGACGATGTTTTATTATCACTAAGTAACAATTGCCATGTTCGAAGTCCCTATATCATGAACCATTAGTCACTACCTTTAGTGAGCGCGAATATTGTGAATAGATCTATTGGGATTGACGGATCCCATTTGTGTTGAACAACGATGAGTTCACACAAATGCACTATATTTGAGATTTAGCGGTATAATGGCAAAAGTACCTTGATAGGGCTTCTATAATGCCAATTTTGTTGGTTTGATGTTAATGTTTTGGTTGCATGAGCTTAGTGAAATAAATAACGATTTTGTTTTCTAAACATTGGTGTGAGTCTATAGCTCACACTACGACATATTGTGTTCAAACGATTTAACTAAACTCTACGAATATCACTCAACCTTTGTGTTGACCTCTCAAGCATGTATTTCAGGTTCATGACGATCAAGGATGGCACGGAAGGACACGGATACTCAAGAGGGCTATAAATTTTATTATCATTCAAAAACACATTTATTATACATTGTAAACATGGAACCATTTGGGACCTCATTTTGTAAATCTCTGATATTTATACAATTTGAATGATAAATCTTTTAAAACGACTCAATTGGAGTTCGTTTTCTATTATTGTGACTATTGTGCTGTCAAGTAACACCCAGTTCGAATTCCGCTGCAACCATGAATTGGGGGTGTTACATGTTACTCAAAAATGTCTATCCATTCCCTGTTACTCAAAAATGTGTAGTAATCCATAATCGTTAATCGCTGCCGTAATCGCCGTGGTCAATGTTAGTTGATTGGTGTTTCGTCGCCGTAATCATTCACTGTTCCGATCATCATCATCAAGTCAATGTTAGTTAATCGTTTATTAATGTGTTTCGTGTTGTACAATATGATAACGATTATTATTATGTGTTTTGTGATGGTTAAGTAGTTTAGAGATATAACGATTCGGTCCGGATTGCGTTGGTAGAGTTTGCGTTGAACTGAAGGTGTTAGTTTCTGTTGAGTAGTTACTTATAGTTTTTGAACTGAATGTGTTTAAAGAACTGAATGTGTCACACCCCCAAAATCGGGTCCAGCGGAAGCATACATGTAGCTGGGGTGTAACTCAATTGGTATTACAACACTAGTTCAAAAATGTTTTGCACTTGAATCATTTAGAATAAAATAGTTAAATCAAAATGTTGATTTTACATTGTTAAAAGTAGTGCGGAAGTAGGCCATTAAAATAGTTAAAAACAGTCCCCAAATGATTAAATCAGAGTCTTCTATGACCATGCTATGCCCTGCCAAAACCTCCAGTAGCGTGCCATTGCTTAAAACCTGAAAATACATGCTAAAGTGTCAACACAATGGTTGGTGAGTTCATAGAGTCTTGTGAAAAAGAATGTAATGCATTGAAATGAAGATTTCCCAGCAAAGGCCTCGTAAATTCACTCAGTTCCAAGTCCCGCCATAAGAGACTTGTAACCTGTGTGTTTACAACCCACTGCCAAATATGATTTAGTTTGTGTAAACAAAAGTAATAAGATTGATGCAAAAGCATCGTAATTCAGTAATAAGGCTGATGCAAAAGCATCGTAAATCAGTAGTAAGACTGATGCAAAGGCATCGTAATTCCGTAGTAATAGTGGTGGAAAAGTATCGTAATTCCATAAGTAATTTTCGTATGTACAATAGCCAAAAGTATAAAGTAAGGTGACAATATGTCAAAAATGCTACATTGTCTCTTAAGCTCATGACACCGAAGCTAGACATAGTAATGGCCCCAACAGAGTGTCTACCAGGCACTCAATTTGATAAGACATGAAATGCATTCGTCCCGTTGGAGCAACCCAAACGCGAATGGAGGCGTCACCCTCAATAGATCTATTCATTCACTCTCGCTTAGCACTAAAATTAACCGTCCATGATAATAAAGGGGACTTAACTTGGTAGTAATAAGGAAACTTAAGCAATGTATGGAATTTGTAATACTTTGGCATTGTACAAAAATAATTCAAGCAGTATATTCTTCCCCATAAGTAATTCAAATCGTATAAAGGCATAGAAAAAGTATTGAAGCATGTATCTCCCCCAAAGAGTTTACCAAAACAATTGAAAGAGTAGGGGCTATGACTCACCTGATATGATGGTACCATGAACATGTAATGAGCTGAAAAACAAGGCGCGCACACTAGCCGCAACCTAATATGAATGATGAACGATCTACTTTAGATCATGAAATGATGTTATGAATGTCCATGCACATGTTTCCTATACCACTCTACTCTTTGAAAAACACTTGCTGTTATCAAAAATATATATTCCAAGACTTAGGAAAAATATGGCTATTAGAAAAATAAAACTAGTTGCAATATATATACTTATATATATATCGTATGTACCAATGTTTGTGTTGAAATCCTCGGTTTGAAATCCTTGAAATAACGCCTTGTAGTAATGAAAATATACTTGTAATCACTAATACATCATTAGTTATGAAATTGGGTACTTGGTTAATATTTCTAGAAAATCTAGAATTTAGTACGTAGTGTTATTATTATTTCTAAAAGCTGCCAATTATAGAGGATTTTTGCCGATATTGAAACGTGAATATCTTTGTCGTTATAAGCCCGTTTTACTTGTTCTTTATATCCACGGTTACGTCTTAGTATGTAGTAACATATTTTGGAAAGCTTGACTCCTCCGGGTTACGTCTAAAGTTTCTTTTTGTCCGACGAAAAACGTCCAACAGCATCTATTTTTCCGGAAAATAGTTTTCGTCAATAAACTTGCAAAAATCATAATTTCTTCGTTATAAACTCTTTTTAATCCGTTCTTTCGCCTACGGATTCGTTTTTGAAAGCATTTTCTAAAAATTTTGCCAAAGTTTACTTTGTATTTACTGATTTTCCAGAATTTAACAAAATGGGACAGTAGGTATATATACTTGTTAGAAATCCATTTCCAAGGTTCAAAACTAGTTTTAACTTCAACCAAAACTCTTGCAATCTTCACAAAACTAAACTAATCCTACCATACACCTTATTAGGGTGCCATGGGTTCCTAATGACTAGTAATCAAGTTAATTTAACAAGGGAACACCTAAATCACAATCTAGGGTTTGTATGTTCAAAAAGTATACAAAAATAAAGTGGTATTACTAGTTTGTGCATGAAATTAAGCATGAATACTATAAGATACATGTGTTAATTAGATGAAAACATGAAAATAAATTTGAATACTCACTTTGAAATAATAGGTGGTGAGATGATGAGAAACCTTGGATTACTTGTGTTTTTGTGTTATGATTCTTGATTAGAATGACAAAAGGAACAACTTTGATGCTTTAAACTTTTGAAAAACTTCACTTGATCATGGATTTTGATGTTGGGTCGTGGCTTAGGGAGGAAGACAAGAGAAAACCTCACTTTAATTATGAAAAAAAAATATGAAAGTGTTAAAGGTGTTTTAGTAGGAAATATCTAACATAATGGCATTATTGTAAATATTTAGTCAAGTGGAAGACAATGCGGGGGGGGGGGGGGGGGGGGGGCACATGCATAGAAAATGGATGAGTGTGTAGTAAGCTTGGTGTTATCTGGTTCACGGAGTCGGTTTTGGTTCCGTTATTCGCAAAACGTAAAGTTTTAAACTGCGAAACGTAAATTCGGGCATCGTAAAAATATGAAACTTGAAAGAATGACTAAACTTGTCAAAATACTCCATAATAAAATAAAAATGAATGGTAAGTTCGATCGGGTTGCTTGAACGTTGTTAAAACTGGAAACGCGGGTTAAAAACGCGTAATTTGCGTAAAACGCTGAACTGGAAAACGTAAAATTCCAAAATACTGGGTAAATGAATGTAATAACTTTTATGATGATAAAATGGATATAAAAATATGTCGGGACCATTGTGGGAATATTTAGATATATTCGTCGGGTATAAACCGGGTGTTAACGTTTACTATAAATACTTATACGTAAAAACGTTAAATGTATCAAATATATAATTTGAAAATCCTAAGAGTGGTATAACATGTAAATGACCTACTAATGATATGCAGACTGTCTCTAGTCCGTATGCAGTGTCCTTAAGACTAATGAAATGAATTCGCACCTAAACCAATCCGGTTACGCGAATTTGAATACCCGTAAACTAAATTTACGATGAAATGTGTAATGCACGTGAATGATGAAATCTTTTCCCGCAATGAATAGTGTTCAGTGAATAGTAAAATTTCTGAATGCTTCTCGGAATGTCAAACTGACACAAAAAATGATGAATAGTAAACTGATGAATAGTGTTTTGATGAATACTGTTTAATGAATAGTGTTTTTCCAAAGTTCGGGAAATGACCTGAAATGGTGAGTTGTGACAGAATGTGTTATTTTGTGATGGTTAAGTAGTTTAGGTACAAGTGAGATATAATGTGCGTGTTTAGGAGACGATAGCTTATTTTGTTATAGAATTGTGCGCGTTTAGGAGATTGTTATAAGTGAGGCGAAAATGTACAAGTGAGATATAATGTGCGTGTTTAGGAGACGATAGTTTTTTGATGAAAAAGTTGCACGAGGTATATAAATGTAGTATACTGTATTTATAAGTGAGGCGAGTAGAGATGAGATTGTTAGATTTTTGTCAAAGAGCTGCGCGAGGTATATAAATGTACTGTACGTACTGTATTTATAAGCTATAAGGTGATTAATAATGTGCGTGTTTAGGAGATGGTGTTTGGATGTGCTTAATCACACTGTAGTAAACAAAACACATAATAAGGTGATTAACTAGTTAATGACTTAGAACACTGTGGCGTATACTGCAACAAGTAGTGAAAAGGCTAGAGGAATGGTCGTGAATCTAGTTGAAGTTGCATCTGATGAACCATTATCTGTTGATGGTACGGTGTTTGGTTCGCTGCCTTTACCCGAAGGGCTTCCTGAAGAAGGTGTAGTTCCTGAAGGTGTCGTATCTGAAGGAGAGTTGGTTGGAGAACCAGCTGTCCAATTTAGTAACATAGAAAAAATTAGGTAAATTTTATAATTTAGGTCTTATGTAAGTATAGGTAATTAAAGCTAAACTTTAACTTTCAAACTTGACCAATGACCTTCTTTCTGCTTGTTATGACTATCTGACCCGTAGGTTTGGTAGTGTGTTGAGCTATTTTAATCAGTTATTGTGGTAATGCAGCCATGCCGGTTTCATCTTTTCACCATCTTGGTTATTCCTAAAGCTGTGTCGTCTTATAAAAATTCTGCATATAAGTAGAATGATGTATCAACGTGTTAGTTAGCATTAATTGGTTATTCCTAAAGCTGTAGATAAGTTACTTTGTGCAGAATGAATATGTAGTTGACCATGTATAGGTGTTAGTATCTAGCTGTTGTAGCCTGATCATTAGTGTCGTACATGATGGATACTATTAGTGGATAGGTTTTGAGTTAACAAGAGGTTGTGGATGAAGCAGTTGTTGTTGTATGACTTTCTGATGTCGTCCAAATTCTGTAAATGACTTTCTGATGTCTCTTTAAGGGGTGTTTGGGACTACTAATGGTTTATTGATTATTTTGTATTTAATGTGCAGAAAACGAAGTACAAGAGAGAGCCTAACAGGATTGAGAGTTTTGACTTGCAATATCAGTCAAAAGATGGTTCATACATTCACGACATGTCAAGAGAGTTCAGGGTAACATTTACAGAATTTATACATTTATTTATACTTGTCTATATATTTGATCTTATATTGTTAATGTTTTAGGAGCGAGCACGTGAAGAGATGAAAAAAAGAGAATTAGAAATTGGCAAGTCAAGACCTGTTGATGATCAAGTGCGGTCAGAGATTGCAGATGCTGTATTGTTTGAGCTTATTGGTCCAGATAAGCCTGGACAAGCATTTGGTTTTGGGACCGGAGTTACAAAATCTAAAGTCACCAAGTTCAGTTTTGATTTAAGAAGAGCAAGAAAAGAAAGTTTAATGGATCAAAACCGTCTACTGTTGGATAAAGTTGAATCACAAGGTAGGCATATAGAGTCTCAAAACAATCAAATCAAGATTATGGCAAAAGATCTTAGTGACCTTAGACGGGAGGTGAAGTTTTTAACAACTGCACTCAAAGAGATATATGGTGCTGGAGCTTACAAAGATATGATCTTTGAAGACGTGACATCTGAAGACATACCAAGCACACAGGTTAGATTTTGAGCCTTACTTAAAGTAGTTGTGCATTATAGAAGTAAGTTAAGTTGTGCTTTAATTGATTTGATAAGGTATAGTATATTGTACTTCCAAGCTCTCGTTAGCTTCAGGAAAAACATGGACCAAAGCAGTTACTAATATAACACCATAAGCAAAGAATTTACGTCCAATGAGAACATGTTATAGAACATGTTTTAGTTATGACGATCCGTAGTCTGGTTTACACATATGGAATATCATTTTGTGAGAAATAGGTTAGGAAGCCAGAACTAGAGAAATGTGCAACCTAACACAGACTGTAATACCAGATAAATACCCAAAACAGTTATACATTTGAATACACTTCTCTTAACTTCCATCATTTCTACCATTTTGTTTTCTGGAATCTGATGTTGTAGAAGTCACCTTACTGGAATTACTAGGTCTTTGACTCTGTTGACCGGCTTTTGGTCGCATTTGACTAGATGTATGTACAGGATTCCTCTCTTCACGCCCATTAATAACTTTTCTGCCACTATTGTCTGGTTGTCTTTGTGACGAATGTACCTCTTAAGCATATCAAAAGCTCCATGTGAGTATTTTTTACAATGTCATAGAAGACCAAAAACCAAATACAAAGGAACATACCAGGTCTTTGAGGAGGAGCACTTTTAGGAGGATTCTTTGGAGGAACTGGAAGCTCAGCATCCTCGGTTAATAGAAATGAGTAATCCCTCGTATTCTTAATCATCTCAGCTTTTGCTTGTTTAGGTTTTGCCTAAAAAGGTGGAAAAAATGTGAATATATGTGTAGGTTAAACGGATAATGAATTAGATACAACTTAAGCTTACCCTGATGTCTACTTTCCAAGAGCGTCCATTGTCATTGGGTCGAGGCCTAGATACTTCTGAATTTGAACTGCCTATTTTAATAAGTAATCGGTTGTTTGGCTTCGTTTTTTTGTATGATCATAAGGAAGAGAAGGTGAAATAGGTGATTGGATCGTTGAACTTATGTTTTTGGAGTTCGTTTTCTGTATGATGATATTGTTGTTAGGTTTTTACTTTTGGAGTTTGTTACAGGAAGTGAAGGGAAAATTAGTAGTCAGATCATTGAAGTTAGGTTTTCAGACTTTATTAAAATACACACAATTAGTAAACGGGGTAGGAAGTATAATATCCACAACAGGCTACTCAACTCCTTTTTTTAAACACCTGAGGGACTAAAGATGCAAAAGTTCTTGTGCTTACGCTTCATAACTCACTTTTTATTCAAAACCAGCCATACAAGTTACAACAATACCTAAAGCAGAGTAATAGAATATGCACTCTAACATGAATTAACATCACGAAATACCAAAACAAAACAAGAAAACTTACAGCACAACAGGTACGACAGTAAGAAACTTCTTGTTGCGGGTGAGCTGCTTGCCACTATCAATTTGCTCCCACCAAGTCAACCTGTTGTAGATACCCTGGTCATCAGCAAAAGGTGTTCCTTTCTTCCAATGAAAAAAGTGATATGTAACCTGATTATTGAAACAAAAAATCTGCTTCTAGTTCTAGACCTTATAAGGATATAGACAGTTTACTGTTAAGAAAAAACCAGGCCAGTGGCAACATATGCAATATAGAAAGTAAACTCGTTTGATGCAGTATGATGCAGTAGGTGCATCGATTAATTGGATCACTTTTGGTGTTGTTCATCGCCTATATCGTGTGTTTGTTTTTAGGAAGAGAAATTAAATAGGCAATTGGAGGCTCAGAGCATTGTTAAAGTTCATAATTCATAAGAGCATTGTTAAAATAGGCAATTGGTGGCTGTAGATACCCATAGTTTGTCTTTGGGTGCATGCGTGTTTCACCATTTCGTAAGAGCTTATGTAGTTTTGAAGGCAACAACAACATATATCTGATGTCACTTGAATAATCATATTTGTTTGTGATATTAATATTTCTGATGTCACTTGACTGATCACACATTCAGGAGCAACAACAACAACAGGAGCATCAAAGACAACAGGACCACAACGTTCAGGAGCACCAAAGACAACACGAGCACAACATTCAGGAGCCTTTAGGAAAAATGTGGCAAAACTTGTGGCAATCTAGTATGAAAATACCTTCTGTTTCTAGAGTTCAGAATGTTGTACAGTCGTCGTCTGAAGGGTAGAAAGCGCGAAGATTGTTGATGTCAGGGTAGAAAAAGCGTGCAGACATGTTAATTGATTTTTACTTGTACAGGAAGACATGCTAATAAACTTTATCAGGTTTCTTATATACATTGAAATATCCATATTTGTATCAGGTTTCTTATATACATTGAAATATCCATATTTGTATCAGTTTCTTAAATAAACTTTACTGCTTCAGTTTTGCATCAGGTTTCTTATATATTTTTTGTATGTAATTTCTTTTTATTTTTTTCTTCTTCCAGAAAATATATCCACACTTTTAGGTGTGAATATTTAACAATGTTGTTACACTTTTAATTGTAAGCATTTTTTTGCAAATTTGCCACACTTTTAAGTGTGGCATTTAAAGAGTGTTTGCCACACTTTTAAGTGTGGACATTCAAAGAGTATCTTCACACTTATATGTGTAGCAAAATTTGTCACACCCATTATTGCTACACATTTGCAAGTGTGGAATTTTAAATTTGACACATTTCTAACCGTGGCAAATTGGCTTTTAAAATGTGGAAAATTTAACTTGTGTTTTGTAGTGGGGGTAAGGTTGTCTACGTCTAAACCTCCCTTATACATCGTGGAAGACGATATTGGGACCTATAACCCATGGAAGACGGTATTGGGAGTTACTTTACTTTTTACCCTTTATTATACACTTCAACTTTTTTTTTTTTTTTTTTTTTTTTTTTTTTTTTTTTTTTTTTTTAATGCAACTAACTATCTCACAATAAGTCAGTAAATCAATCTTACATATTCTAAAGAGGACATGAACTCACAATTATTTAGTTAGAGAGTATTCTCACACATGTGGTACAATTGGGACACAAGCCCTTTGGTCTTCAACTTATCTCTTTACTACTTCAAAATCCAAACACGTCTCTTCTTTAACCTATTTTTAATCGTACTACAACACACACTAATAAACCAAAGTTCACCATTTTTATTCTTCTAAACCATCTTCATTCAATCGTTTTTCAAAACTCATCATCATTCACCTTCATTGCTCAAAACACACTTAACAACTACGTGAGATGAATTTGAATGTTTTTTTACATGTTGTTTTATATCTGTTGGTGGATTATAAAAAGTGAAGATGATGAAGATGGGTTTTAGTGTTTATGAATAATAATAATAATAATAATAATAATAATAATAATAATAATAATAATAATAATAATAATAATAATAATAATAATAATAATAATAATAATTGTTTATTAGTGTGTGTTTTGTTTATATCCAAGTACCCCGGGATTAGGTATTGTTGTTGTTGTAGTGTGTGTTGGAGTAAGATTAAAAAGAGGTTGAACAAATGAGCTTTTTGGATAGTAAATTAGTAGAGAGTTAAGTTCAAGTGTATAAAAAGTGGTGTTTGGATATAAACTCACGGATAAAATGGTCATACAAATTAAGAGGAATTGCATATATATATATTAAGGTTGCAAAAAGCGCTAGGCGTTAGGTGAGTGGTCGGGTGAGGCCTAACGATTAATTAGATAACAGGGGATTAATCGGATTGAAATTTTATATATAAAACTACAAATTATATGCATAATATAGAATTAATGCTTTAAATAGCTCATAAATGTATATAATAAATATTTAATATTATCATTACTTTTTTATTTCCATTGAAAAAAATCCCTAATTTGAATTTTTGAGAAAAGTTAACTTTGTTGACCGACTAGCCCATATTAGGCCGATTGTTGACTTTGTTGGCCGACTAATCCCTATTAGTCTCGATTAGGCCGATTAATCGGTCCAATGAATGTATAAGTGTGTGTTCTTTGTAGTGTGTGTTTAAAGGAGGAGTAACAACTAGTGAAACTAGTGAAAATAATATGAAAGAGAGAAAAAAATGTTTAATTATAGTAGTAAATTATAAATGAAAAAGACTATATTAACCTCGTGTGTCAAACATGTGATTCAACTTAACGAGATAGAGTAACGGCTGTTATGCTTTTGGACTAACTTGTGCACTTTTGAAAATATTAGGGGCTAATGTATTGATGTCTAAAGATGTAATCTTGTCTAATATGGAATGATATATTTTCTTTTCTATAAAAAAAAAAGAAAATATTAGGGGCTAATGGTGTAATTTTTTTTTAAAAAAAGGTTTCAAATGTGCAATTTTGGTACATCTCCAAGGACCAATAGTGTAATTTACACTTTAAACTTGGTTTATGACAATTGATTATTATTATTATTTTTTTTTTATTTTTTTCCCCCTATCTCATGGATGAAACTTTAGCGGCTTACTTATGCTTGTAAACTTCGTATGTTTGGCGAAATGGGCTAAAGCTGAGGCTGGGGTTAGGGCTGAGGCTGGAGATAGGACTTATATTATAAGCCGAAATTAAAATTTGTATATTTATAAACTTGTTAGGCAAATGGGTTGGGGCTGGGGTTTATTATTACAAATTTACTAAAAAGAATATAATTAAATAAGTTTTTGTATATGTTAGATATTTTTGTGTGTAAATAAATAATTTATTCTTCAAAAACCCCGGGCTAAAGTTTTAACCTCTTTTATGGGGCTAAAGTTTTTAGTAGGCTTATTTATAAGCCCTTCCATAAGCTCCATGACAAACGAGACTTATTTAATTAGCCGGCTTATTTTAAAAGCCCAAGCCCCAATAAGCCTTATAAAAGCCCTCGCCAAACATAATTAATCTATAGTTTGGCAAGGGCTTATACGGGCTTGGGCTTTTAAAATAAGTCGGCTAATAAAATAAGTATCGTTTGTCATGGGGCTTATGAAAAGGCTTATAAAATAAGTCGGCTAAAAACTTTAGCCATATTTGGCGAGGGCTTATTGTGGCTTGGGCTTTTAAAATAAGCCGGCTAATAAAATAAGTCTCGTTTGTCATGGGGCTTATGAAAGAGCTTATAAAATAAGTCGGCTAAAAACTTTAGCCCCATAAAAGAGGCTAAAAACTTTATCCCGGGGCTTTGAAGAATAAATTACTTATTTACCCACAAAATATCTAACATATACAAAAACTCATTTAATTATAATGTTTGGCGAAATGGGCTGGGGCTTATATTATAAACCGAAATTAAAATTTTTATTTTTATAAACTTGTTTGGCAAATGTTCTGGGGCTAGGGCTTATTATTGCAAAATTACTATGTTGGATCGATATACTCTGATCAAACTACTTTGTAGCTTGTAAGGGTTTAATAATATTGAATAAACTCAATACTATTAATATTGAAACACTGTTTTGACCTTGTAAAGTATGCGGAATCTACTAACACAAAGCTTAAGAAAACTTTTATATTAACCAAACTTAGAACCTGTTTTTTTACACAGATTCACTAACAATCCCTAACTATTAACTTTTATCGACTTCTAAGACTTGTAAAACTTCTAAAAACTCTATCGACCAATACCTCTTAAGGCTCTTTATATAGATAACCTTAAGTCGGTTTACAACATATAATCCTTGAACGACAAGTTATAATCCCTAACTAATTCTAGAATATTCTCTTAATATTACACATTAATCCTTGTCTAATATTGCACATCAGTCCTTGCATCCTTCGAAGTACTTTAAGCAATCTTCATATCAGCAGTACTTTGACTTTATTCTTCAGCAGTACTTTGACTTTTGTTCTTCATGCAGCAGTACTTTGACTTTTGTTCTTCATGCAGCAGTACTTTGACATCCAGAAGCACTTTGATATTTCATATCCCAACAATCCTCCCCTAACTTGAACTTTACTTGCTTAATTTCAAGTTTCTGTGTTATCTTGAATCTTCATATCTTTATTATTCAGTGAGATTGTTTCTTTATTCCTTTTCTTCTATCTGTCATCTGTCAAAGTACTCTTTATCAGCATCATATCTTCCATAGCATCTTTTCAGCAACTCAGCAACATTTAGGTACAAAGAATCATCAAATCTTAAAAGTTTCATACTATTCTCATCACTTCCAGGTGTGTTAACTCCTGTGAGAGGTGAATCATTGAAAATTATGATTTTTAGCAAATCATCAGCTATTAACGGATTTGATATGTCTTTACCATTAGCCGTTTGCTATGGACTAGCCAACTCTTGATCACTTAGATGTATGGTGAGTTGATAACCTAGTTTTTGGGAAACTATCAACCATTAACGGATTTGATAAGTCTTTACCAGTAGCCGTTTGCTCTGGACTAGTTGATTCTTATGTGGATTAGACATGGTGAATCAATAACCATTTGTTGTGTAGTATAAATACTAACACCATGTATTTCTTTTCAAATCCTCTTTCCTTTTTATCAAAAACATTTATTTTCATTTTAAAGGACTTATACTGGTTTATATCAGCAAGCAGTACTTTGATAAAAGTACTGTTTATTTTGCAGTACTTAGAAAAATACTTTAACTTTTCAAAACAAATCATACCAGTATTATGCAATATTACTCTTCAGACTTAACCCATCTGATAAATAACTTGATAACATCCAAAGCTACTTCAGATTCCTCTTCAAGTTCCATTCCATGATCCAGCATTCTTAGCATTATTTCTCTGATCAATGGATATCTCCTCTCAGCCAACATATGAATCATGGTACCATCTTCCACCTCTAATGTATGAACTCCTGATGACTCAAAGAATCTCCATCTTGTTATTTCCCAATTCTCTTGATCATTCCAGAGAGTCTCAACACTTGTTTCTTTCAATATTGTCTTGAGCAACATTTTCAACTTGATCATTCTTTTCCTCTGAAAATTGAATCATATCATCTCTATCCAAATTATCATCCTGATTCCTCCCCAATTTGATAGATGATGACTTTCTAAGCTTCCTTGTAGTCTTAGACTTCTTCTGTTTAGATTGTTGCTTCTGAGACTGTTTCTTTTCTTTCACAAAAAGCCTAAAATGCTTAATAAGAGGCCAAACAAATTTCTTCAATCTGATGAACTTCTTTCTAAGACGTTTAATCTTTGCATCCTGAGCAGTAACAGTATACTTGAGCTTCTCCAATTCTTCAGCCAAATCAGAAGTCCCTTCAGTACCTTGCATTCCCTCATCTCCTCCAGATGTTTGAAACCCATCTGTGGAAGTATAATCATTGGGAGTAAGTACTGGTGAATTCTCTGAAGCAGTACCTTGAGGATCAGTACTTTGAGGAGAAGTACCTTGAGTAGAAACAGATTGATCCAAAGAAGCTGTATCTGAGGGAATCTTTTCATCTGAAACATCATGGTGAGGAGAAACAATAGGTGGTGTAGGAGTATGCACTGAAGCAGAATGCTCAGTAGATGAAGCATCATGATCAGTGTGTGCAGAACCACTATTGGCTTCTTCATCCCTAACAGCTTGAGCTACCTCTAACATATAAGCATTAAGAGGTGTATTCCTACCCGAAAAATTAATCCCCTTGTGTGACATAAAAGTGAAAACCTTAGGTGGCATTGTAATGGTAGGTACATAATCCTGAGGCTTGGGTATACCATCTAGTGGATTTTCTAAAAGCAATTGAACAAACCTAGGATACATAAGAAAAGGTTTGCCAACCTTAATATGAGTAAGCATGCCCTCAAGAATCATGTAAGAAAAGTTAAAAGGCTGATTAGTAATCAGACCCACAAAAGCAGAGGCTATAGAATGACTGAATTGATCCCAAGCAGTACTCTTTGGACTTAGACAATGTAACAAAACATGAATAAGAAATTTCCAATGAGGACTAACCATAGCCTTCTGAAAAGTAAGCCTATTCAAAGCACCTTCATACCCAATATCTCTGAGCGTAGTCCAAATTTCTTGTTTCCCAAATAAAACAGAGCCTCCTTCATCATCAAATAGCAAAACCTCTCTAATTGAAGCTTCTGTCACACGAATAACTCTCCCAGCAACTGTAGCAGTAATAATATCTTCTCCATTCTCAACCTGCGACTGAGCTGTATCCCAAAAAGCTTGAATCCATGGTGCAATAACCTCAGGGTTAACAAGAATGGAGTAACAGATGTTGGTACCATTGAGAAAATCAATAATTCCATGAAAATCAATGTTTGCTTGGGTTTTCTCAAGGTTTGCAATCATGTTGTGTTTGTTGTTGGTTTGTCGATTAGCCATGATGATTAGGGTTTGAGTTAGAAAAGTAATGATCGATGAACAGTAGGATGAGTTTAAATAACAAGAACGGTGAATAAGGTGAATAAAAGGAAAAGATATGAGGGTTTATATATGGATAAGATACAAAAAATCATGGTGAATTAATGATTTTACCGTTATTTTTGGAAGTAAATATCCCCAAATCTTTCGAAAGTTTGTTAGCCGCAAATCTGACCGTTGGAACAGTGTCCGACACGTCAGCGTACCCTTTAATAACACCAAGCAGTACGTTCCATATAATATGGAGCAGTACCTTCCGTTATAAGCTCACACAATATGTTGACCAAAGTACTTTCCCAAAAGAAAAACTTGAATGTTGACCATTTGACCAAAATATTCTAGAAAGTCAACCAAGATGAATGACTATCTCCCCACAATAAATCCCAAAGCTACCATGGTAAGTAAACATCAATACACTTCAATAAATGCCCTGTTACCTTTACTTGGCTTATAAAAGCAACTTCATCACCAACTTGCAATCACCATAACTTTCTTTAACACAAAAACTAGTAAACATCATGAGTCACATTCCAATTGTGAACATCTCTTCAGACTCGGATGGCACCACAGATGCAGAGATAAGTTACTATTCTGATTCTGAGTTTGAAGATCCTGGATGGTCAGACTATTTTCCTCCTCATGTCCAAGAATCTTCATCAGCAATAAGTGCTGCCAACTCTACCATAACAGATGCATGTAGCACTACCAACAAAAAAACTAAGAAGAAGAAAACTATCCCTGGTTCATCTTTGGCTAATGAGCTTCCACATGCTTTGACTCAAGCCCTGGAATCAGCAATACAGAACATGAGGTGGCCTGCTCCAAGAAAAGAGAGACCTCTCAAACAGATTCTTGGCTTAGCTTGCCCAAGAAAGCAGACTTCTTTTGATGACAAGAGAAAAACTGCTCAAAAAGGAAAGCAGAGCTATGAGGGCAAGGGTAAAAGGCCTATGGAGTAGGGATATGGGATCTTGGTGGTAGTCTGTGATGGTCTTTTGTGTGGTTTGTCTTGTCTGTCTTGTGTCTGAGTCTGTAACTTGATGACAATGGTGATGTATGAATCTTCGGAATAATGAATAACAAAAACTTTTCCTTTGTATGATACATGTAGCCTCCCCTGAAATAATGACTAACTAAGAACTACTTATGCCTCCCCTCAAAAATAGCTTACATATTAATCATGCCAATACTCACAACTAAGAAAGTAAATCTTGAAACATCAAAGCCTTTTGTGAGTAGATCTGCTACATTATCATCAGTATGAACTTTAACCACATTAATAAGCCTTTGTTCATAGCAATCTCTTATGAAGTGATGTCTAATCTGAATGTGTTTAGTTTTAGAATGATAGACTGGATTCTTAACAATGCAGATGGTACTCTCATTATCAATGTTGATTGGAGTATTCTTGAAATTGAACCCATAATCCAAAAGCTGATTTTGCAACCAAAGTACTTGTGCACAACAACTTGCAGCAGCTACATACTCTGCTTCTGTAGAAGAAGTTGCTGCAATTGTTTGCTTCTTACATTGCCATGAAACTAATCTGCTTCCAAGGTACTGGCATCCTCCAGTTGTGGACCTTCTATCATAGTTATCTCCAGCATAGTCACTATCGGAGAAGGCATGGAGATGGAAAGGTGAATCCCTAGGATACCATAATCCCAACTTAGGTTGTTGCCTAAGATACCTGAAAATCCTCTTGACAGCATTCAAATGAGATACTTTAGGATTAACCTGATGTCTTGCACATAAACTCACAGCAAAAGTAATATCAGGTCTTGAAGCAGTTAAATACATAAGACAGCCAATCATAGACCTGTATAGTGTGACATCAACATCTTCTCCATCTTCATCTTTTCCCAAAGGTTTGTTAGTATCCACTGGTGTAGATGTAGGCCTAACAGTTGTAAAAGTGAATCTTTTGAGAATATCTGCAACATACTTATCTTGACAAATATAAATCCCACTACTTGTCTGTTGTACTTGAAGGCCTAAGAAGAATGTTAATTCTCCCATGGAACTCATCTGAAATTCTTTCTGCATAAGATCTTCAAATTCCTTCACCATAGATTGCTTTGTAGCACCAAAAATAATATCATCTACATATACTTGAACAAGCATAATATCCTTCTTATCTCTCTTGATAAACAAAGTTTTGTCAATAGCTCCTCTTCTGTAACCATGTTGGAGTAAAAAGTTGGAAAGCCTTTCATACCAAGCCCTTGGAGCTTGATGAAGACCATAAAGAGCTTTTATTACCTTGTAAACTTTGTTTGGATGTGCAGGATCTTCAAAACCAGGAGGCTGTTTGACATAAACTTCTTCTGTAATTTTGCCATACAGAAAAGCACTTTTAACATCCATCTGATATACAGGGAATCCCATATACGATGCAAAAGCCAAAAATAGCCTAATGGCTTCAAGTCTTGCCACAGGAGCAAAAACTTCATCATAGTCTACTCCTTCTTCTTGTCTATATCCTTGAGCCACTAATCTTGCCTTGTTCTTAATCACATTTCCTCTTTCATCTCTTTTTACTCTAAAAACCCATTTTGTTCCAATAAGTTTCTTTCCATCAGGTAGATCACATAATACCCAAACTTCTTGAAGTTTAAACTGTAGAAGTTCTTCTTGCATAGCTTCCACCCAGCTTTCTTTGGCTAGTGCTTGTTTAATATTCTTGGGCTCTTCCTGAGATAGAAAACAAGCAAATAGACACACCTTCTGATCCTTGTGATTCACCCTGTTTTGCTTATAAATAAAACTAAGTAAAGAAGTATGTTGTTGAGACATATTCTTAGCCTTAGTCCTTGTGAGCACCCCTGATGATGAGGGTCCAATTATGTTGGTAGCAGGATGAGTTTTATGAATTCTGAGTGTTGGAGTTGGTGGAACTTCAAGATTATCTTCTAAATTAGTGATATCTGGATCTTCATTAGAATCTGAGAAAATGCCTTCTTGATCCAATTCATCATCAGTATCTTCTAAAGTAATGGTGTTTGGATCAGCAGTATCTTCTAAGTCAGGCATATTGGGATCATGAGCAACATCAGTAGTTTTCCAATTTGAAGTATCCATAGGTTGAAAAGTACTTTCAAATGGATTAGAAGTGCTGGCTGTTTCCTTTGCTTTCTTCTTTTCTGCTTCATAGGCTCTCCTTTGTTCATCATCATATGACTTAGCCATTGTTTCTTGAAAAAGCATTCTAGCAAGTTCATCTTGAATGACCTGATCTTCTGCAGATACTGGTATTTGTGGTGGAACAGTACTTTGAGGATCAACAATACTGTTAGGTACAGCAGTACCTTGAGGCTCAGAAGTACTTTTCTTCTTATCATTGGCATTATCTTTTGGCTCATCTTCAGATCTTAAATTAACATCATGAACAATGTACTGTGCTTCATCGTCAGTGGGAGCAGCTTGATTTTCTTCCCTTACAGGTACATAATTCATTGATGAAGACATTAAATCAAGATCAAACATCCAATCAGGACCTTTACCTTTAGAGTTTTCTTGTTCTTCCAAAAAATCAATATGAAGACATTCTTGAACCTTCTTGGTGACCTTATTGTACACTCTGAATCCTTTGCTGTTTGTACAATATCCCAATAAATATCCTTCATCTGACTTCCCATCAAATTTGCCCAAATTATCAGCAGTATTTAAAATGGTTAGGGGACATCCAAAAGGTTTCATAAACTTGATACTTGGCTTCTTCCCCATGAGTAACTCATAAGGTGTCTTCATTTGAGGTTTAGTCACTGATACTCTATTCAACACATAGCAAGCAGCACTTACAGCTTCTGCCCAAAATGGAACTGGTAGTTGAGAGTCTGCAAGCATTGTTCTGGCTGCTTCTATAAGAGTTCTATTCTTTCTTTCTGCAACTCCATTTTGTTGAGGAGTTCTAGCAATACTGAATTCTCTTTTAATTCTTTTCTTAGCACAAAAGTCATCCATAAGCTGATTCTTGAACTCAGTCCCATTATCACATCTAATGCCTCTAACCTTGAGCCTTAACTGATTTTCTAATGCTATGATTAGATCATGAATAGCATCAAAAGTTTCATCTTTAAAACATAAGAAAAAGACCCAGCTAAATCTACTGCAGTCATCTGTTACAACCAAGCAGTACTTCTTCTTGTTCAGACTGACAACTGAAACAGGTCCAAATAAGTCCATATGCAGCAATTTCAAAGGCTCTCTAATAGTCTTCTCTTCAATCTTTTTACAGGAGGCCTTGTGCTGTTTACCCTTCTTACAAGCAAGACATGTGTGATCATTCTTAAATGTCTTAGAAGGTAAACCTCTAACTAAATTTCCTCTGACCAGCTTATTGATGTTCTTGAAATTCACATGTCCCAGTCTTCTGTGCCATTGATGTGCTTCCTCCATAGATGCTCTTGCAATCAAACATGTTGCTTTAACATCAGAATTCACATTCTTCAAATCTATGCTGTACACATCATTAGTTCTTGGTGCTCTCAGTAACACCAAATTTCTATCTTCTAACTTGAAATCAGGAGAAAGTATGAGACATTCTGTGTCAAAGAATAACACAGGATACTTCTTATCACAAATCTGAGAAACTGACAAAAGATTGAATTTGAGCTCCTTCACAAATCTAACATCTTCAAAATCAATGTTTCCTGCTTTGATTGTTCCTTTGCCAGTAATTCTTCCTCCATCAGGATCATTCCCAAATGCAACTTTTCCTCCATAATAAGCTTTAAAATCTGACAAGAGCTCCTTTTCTCCTGTCATACTGCCAGAGCAACCACTGTCTACAATAAGATGATCTTTAAGCTCCTCCTCTGGGTTGCCCTGCATTTACATAAAAAAGGTTAGTTATTTTTAGGAACCCAAGCCATTACTGACTTGTGTTCCCCTTGTGGAGTGACATACTCAAAATTTTTGAGTATGTAATCACCACTGTCTTTGAAAGCATGATCAAGAATTAAGGTTTTTGTTTCCAAAACTGTTTGTTTTTCATGATCAATTTTCCCTTTTTCACCCTTAACCTCTGAAAGTACTGGTTCTATCCCAGCAGTAATTTCTTTCTTAACCCATTTTGTTGTGACTTTAGGAGTTGGGTTCTGTGTCCTAGCATCTTTTCTTGTGTTGTAAGTCTTTCTAGGGTTGTAATGACTGTAACTCCTAGGTCTTACACTTGAGTGTCTGCTAGAAACATTAGGGACCTTTCTATCAGTACTTTGTGAAGGTACTGATGGTTTGGAGTATGACCTTTTCTGATGAGGGTACCTAAAATCTTTTGAGAAGTTACTGTGGTTGACCCTCTGTGAATAATTCCAAACTGGTTTGTTACCTCTTGGCCTATTCTCTGTATAACTTGGTTGTGCAGTTCTGGTCTTAGGATATTTACTAAGGTATTCTGAATGATAATTGCAATCTTTAATCAAATGATTAGGACTATAACAAACATAACAGACCTTTGGACCAATATCCCCAAATCCCCTTCCATAAGTGTTTCTAAAATTAGCAGTATTTTGAAAGAATTTTCTTTGAGGTACTGCTGAGTGATCAGCAGTTCTTTGAAAAGTGTTTGAAGGTACTGCTTGTTTTGGAAACTTGATCTCTTCAACCTTAGGTGCTTCAACAGACTTTTCTAAAGTTTTAGGACTAAGTTTACTTGTAAGCTTTTTCCTAAACTCTAGATTATCTACACCATAACAATCAACATCTTTTCTAGGTGGTTGAAAGCTACCTGGGGGGTGAGGAACTGCATTATAACCCTTTTCTTTCTGAAATACAGGAGGTGTTTGACTAGGGGATTACTCATCACTAGAAGTGTTTTCATCAAGACTTAGGAACTCTTCATCACTAGTGGAGGTTTCAACAGTTAGATTTATTTCCTTGCTCTTAAATGGAATTCCTTCATTACTATCATAACCTAGGCCTGTCTTAATGTTAGATGTTCTTTGCTTTTCAACAAATTGAACATGTGACACTCCTGCCTCATTCCAAACAGCAAGTTTTTCTAACAACTTATCCCTTTCAGCAGTCACTTTCTCTAGTTCAGTCACCTTGCAACCTAGTTTCCATTCATTCAACTTAACTAGGTAATCCTGTTGTTTATATGTTTCAAGCCATGCTACTTCATTGTTCTCATGTGTAAGGATTTTGGCCTCCATAGACTCTAAAGTTAATTGATAACCTGTTATCTCAGCCCTAGCTTTTTGAAATTTATCTCTTTCAGCTACATACTCAGTAAGTAACTTTTGATACATATCATTACACTTAGAGCATACCTCAGATTTGGTGGATGGACTTGGTGAAGCAGCTACCATAGCAAGCTGAACTGTTTCTTCTTCAAACTCCATACTCCAATCAAAGCTTCCTAACTCTTCTCTTGATTCCAAAGCAGCATATCCAGGCTCTTCATCAAATGCTGTGCTCCAATCTTCCAAGGCAACCATTGAATAAGTTATAGGTTCTTCATCAAACTCATTGGACCAATCAATCTCTGACAGATTCTCTTGAGCAACCAAAGCTTTTGGTTTTGGTTCAGTAATTGGAATCTCTTTTCTTTCAGGCTTGGGTGGTTCAATCATCTTGTTTGCTTGATACTTTGCAAATTTGCACTCCCTTGCAAAGTGACCAGTCCTTAGACAGTTGAAACATTTAATCTTGGATTTGTCAAATGTTATGCCTTGTTTAGCTCTGAAGTTGATGCCTTTACCAGTCTTGTTCACATACTTCTTGATCCTTGCTGTGAGCATAGCAACTTGCCATCTGATATCAATTTCTTCCAAAGCATCATCATCTATTTGCAATACATCTTCTTGATAGGTGACAGGCATAGATGCTTGTTGAGCAAAGAATGAACATAGAACTTCATCTGAGGTGGGGGTTAGTGATTGTGATGAATTGGTGGTGACCATTGTTGTGCAAGGAACCTGTGTTTCATTCACAGTACTTTGAGTAGGGTAAGCAGTACCTTTGTTAGAAGTACTGCTTCTCTTTTCAGAAGAAACAAAAGCAATGTTCTGCTGAGTACTTGAACTTGTAGAACCATTCATCTCATGCTCATACACCTTCAGATTATTGTAAAGATCATCAAAGTCCATAGTATCCAGCCCTGATTGTCCTCTAATCATAGTAGCAACAACATGCCAGGCTGATGGCAAACTTCTTAAGAACTTCAAATTTGCATCTTCAATAGATACCTCAGCATCATATAGTTCTAACATGCTCAAAAGATGTTGAAATCTTTCATATGCAGAATCAAGACCTTCTCTTTCACCAACTGTGAAAGTTTCAAATTGCCGCTTCAGCAAATTCCTATGCATCTTTTTGGAAGCATCATTACCTCCAAACTTCTTCTTTATTGCAGCCCACAATTGTTTGGCATCTTTGGCATCATGAAACTTTAGTAAGTGACCATCAGGAATAGCAGAAAGCAGTATGTTGAGAGCTTTGTCTTGATTTCTTTTGGTAGCAGCAGGTACAGGTATTTTTGGAGGTGTTGGTTGTCCAGGTACTTCAATTGGTTCATCAACTTGCATGTTACCATTGACAATCACATCCCATAAGGCATGGTCTGTGATAGCAATGTACTGCCTCATCTTCATAGCCCATAGATTGTACTCTCCCTTCTTAACAATAGGAATTCTAACAGCAGTAATTGAGGGAGCAGGTGCAGCATCAGTCGACATCTTAAAAGGGTTTGTAGTAAAATCGGTTTAAAGGTTTTAAAGGTTTGTTTTCTTAATTCAGAGTTTCCAACACAAGCTCTGATACCACTTGTTGGATCGATATACTCTGATCAAACTACTTTGTAGCTTGTAAGGGTTTAATAATATTGAATAAACTCAATACTATTAATATTGAAACACTGTTTTGACCTTGTAAAGTATGCGGAATCTACTAACACAAAGCTTAAGAAAACTTTTATATTAACCAAACTTAGAACCTGTTTTTTTACACAGATTCACTAACAATCCCTAACTATTAACTTTTATCGACTTCTAAGACTTGTAAAACTTCTAAAAACTCTATCGACCAATACCTCTTAAGGCTCTTTATATAGATAACCTTAAGTCGGTTTACAACATATAATCCTTGAACGACAAGTTATAATCCCTAACTAATTCTAGAATATTCTCTTAATATTACACATTAATCCTTGTCTAATATTGCACATCAGTCCTTGCATCCTTCGAAGTACTTTAAGCAATCTTCATATCAGCAGTACTTTGACTTTATTCTTCAGCAGTACTTTGACTTTTGTTCTTCATGCAGCAGTACTTTGACATCCAGAAGCACTTTGATATTTCATATCCCAACATACTATAAAGGACATAATTAAACGAGTTTTTGTATATGTTAGATATTTTTGTAGGTAAATAAGTAATTTATTCTTCAAAAGCCCCGGGCTAAAGTTTTTAGCCCCTTTTATTGGGCTAAAGTTTTTAGCCGACTTATTTTATAAGTCATTCCATAAGCCTCATAACAAACGAGACATATTTTATTAGCCGACTTATTTTAAAAATCCAAGCCCCTATAAACCCCTTATAAGCCCTTGACAAACACAACCGTCTTTTTTAGTAATTTTGCAATAATAAACCTCAGCCCCAGCCCATTTGCCAGACAAGTTTATAAAAATACAAATTTTAATTTTGCCTTATAATATAAGTCACAGCCCCAGTCCCGGCCCATTTCGCCAAACATACCCAAAGTGTAATGACAAATTATTAGAGCATGTGTAAATGAATGGTTTCGGATTGTTTAGCTTCCCTGGTTTACTCAGTTTAACATATGGGTTTTTGAGTTTGATAAATTTTCGTTTGTTTAACACATCAATGATACAAAAGTAAGATGTTTGTTGTAGTTTAGTTTTTGGTTGTTTCTGATGTAAATTTGGTCAACGTCAATGTGATTCAATAGGTTGATTGTGCTATCTTTATAGCTGAACTATTTACAAAAAAGAGATAGGGTTGTGATAGTTGAACACAGATTTTAACCATATGTGATAAATCAAATTAAAAGTAAAAAATACTCAGTAATATATAAGAAAACAACTTAAGTATAAGATACATCCTATTTATAAAGAATATTTGCAATGATTCACTTTTACTAAAATTTAGTGATAGGTAAGTTACAATATATTTTTTAAAACGTTTGATAAGCACAGTTGGTGAATTAGAAAATGTTTGATAACTAGTAATTAACGGAGATGCGCGAACACATACCCCTACAACAAATTATGACATAGGTTCAACCACTTGGGCTGACCTTAGGCGGCACCGCACCAAAGTGCAATGGTGCTCACCAACCTAGGCAATGGACCTTCTTGATCATCCATTGACCCTGTCCAGGTAAGTGATTATTCTATTTCCATTCTTCCCTATTTATAGATATATCATCTCTAAATATATCACCTTCCAATTGTGGGACAATATTCTTTCAAACATAAATACGTAATAGCAACAGATGTGGGACAAAATTCCAAACCAGGTGTTATTTAGGATCAGAACTGGAACCAAACAGTTTGTGTTTTACATTTCACACTAATTCCTTGTAACATTTGAACATAATTCTTTCTAAAATGTGTTACATCAAATGTACAGTTATAATCCTATGATATAATTCTGCTTATTTATAGTGGACAACTAGTATCGAATATTTGCAAATATTAGATCAAAATAAAGCTGCATTACCTCCCGTGCGTCAAATAACTTTTTCCCAGTAGATAATTCCTGGAAAAACATAATGTTCAATGGATCACTTTCTGATGTATTAGTATGTAAATGTATTCTAGAAGTTAAATTTAGGTAACAAATAGCACATGAAACCAAGTCTAGTTAAATAACCTTCTCACCTGATCAATCCTTAAAGCTACAATGAAGTTGATGCAGCTCCATAATGGGTCTAGTGTATCTATGGCTTTCTCCATTGATTGCTCAAGTTCAGGAATGGTTGCTTTGCACACTGGATTCTCCTATAAATTGAACTACTCAACAAAAATGGACTGAAATACTGAACTGGATATCATGCTGATACAATGGATCAAATCAGAACACAGCTTGAGAACTATATAAAGATCCTATAAACAAGGCTGTTCCACAAAATGATCATGACCTTAAGTTCCAGCATCCTATACCTGAACACTAATAAGAAGGTGTGTTCCTCCAAAAATGATTTAAGTTTTATGAGCCTCTGAATAATCAGGTTATATTGATAGCTGGCTTGAGAATTGAATCCCTACTGACTTTCCGATATGCTTATATACTACAGCAAATTTCACATCAAGTGATTGCCCTTATTGGTTAGGCGTTATGTTTGGGTTTGGATGGTGGGAGGTCGTCATCTTGATTGTTGAATGTTCACAGTTGTAGATACTAATATCGTTGTAATTTGAGGGTCGTTGAGGTCGTTGTTGTTTGAGGTCAATGGAGTTTGAGGTTCGTTGTAATTTGAGGGTTATTGAGGTCACTATAGTTTGCGGGTCATTTTGGTCGTCGTATTAAGATCGTTAGTCATGTGTGTCATTGTAACTCCATTTTGCTAATTTTAAACTATTAATATATTTAATACCTTCCTAAAAAAAAGCAAACTTCACATCCAGAATTGGAATCCACCAATAAACAGAGATGAAGTTGAGAAAAGCTTTCTAGCAAGTTGCGTCATTACAATTCATAGTTGATCAGAACATTTACAAACAGTTTGTGCAGCATCCGTAACCCAAAAAACAACATAGCTGCATGGTTCAACTTATAGACAAAACAACAAAACATCATCAGATAACATAAACATAAACTATACCTTCTCTTTTCATCGATCCAGTAGTCCAAACTTACTTCCAGCATTCTTAACCCATTTCCCACAACTTTCCGGCTTTAAAAGCAACCAAAGTTTCCGATAATCAACACTTTCACCAAAAAGCAAAAGTGCAGTGTCGTACAATGGGTCTTCTGTTCTCCATCCAATTTTCTCCAACTTTTCAAAGCAAGCACCAATGTCATCTTCTTTATTTTTCTCAATCATCATACTCGCAACTTTAGGAATATCTTTTGCAACTGCCAACATTTCTTGATCACTTGATTGATATTTTCGTTTTATGCCTTGAGTCTGAGAACAAGAAGAGCACTTTAGTGTTGAAGTCGGTGGGAGTTTTATTGAAGCCGAGGGTTCTTCTGCATGATGGCTATTATCAACATCTTCATTATGACCGTACTTGGAATGAGCCAGACCTATCAGCGGGGATTTAGATTTTTCGAATAAAGGGTTCTTGTTATTTGAAATTGGGGTTTCTTTTTTTATTTTTTTATTATTTAACGGTTTAGATATTTTATATCGAGGGATCTCATAGGTAGTGAATGGTTTTGGATCACCAATAATATCACATTTAGTACGAATCACATTCAGCTTGTAAATACAAATAGAGCTGCACAAAATAATTGGAAGATAAGCAGGTATCACAATGTGAATGACTAAGGAAGAAAAAAGCAGAGTTTTAAGATAAAAATAACATGTGCCTGAATCACTGACAGAAATGAAAAAGAATCTAAACGTTACCAATTCACGTTAGTTGTTAGTCAAAACATAAGCAGTTAGACACTTAGACGACTCAATAAAACTTTTGGGGTGTTTGGTAAGCTTTTTGCATTTTGATAATATAACAAGCTTAAAGGTTGTTTGGGATTGCTTATTTTGAGCGTTTTTTTTTTTTTTTTTTAGAAAGGCAACCTTAAAATAAAACCACAAAAACAAGATACAAAATAAGGCATCCCTCCTCTATCAACAAGCTTTTTTTTTTTTGAGCGTTTGGATAAAGAAACTGATTCTACTTCAGTGTTGAGCAGAATGTAGCTTCTAATTTTTTTTTAGAACAGCAAATTTTACAACCTACATCACCTCACAAATTCTATCTCACATGTCTAGGTTGATCTACATCACCTATCTCACAAATTCTATAACAAGAGACTTGAACCCACAACCTCTAGGTTGATGGGCCACTCAAATACCGTTGGGCCGAGAGGCCTTTAATTGGTAGAATGTAACTTCTAATTTAATAATTTGAGATCAAAACAAAACTTTGTTGAAACTTCTAATTAACTAATTTTTTTTTTTTTTTTTGATAGAACTAATTAACTAATTTTTGTTTCCCAAAGTTTAATATATTTTTTAACTGCATAGGCAAATCCAAACACATGATCATAGATAAGCAATCCCAACCACATAATTAAGAAAAAAACAGTTTTAGAGCCTCATTTAGCGTTTAGTGGTGCTATATGAATGTAGAAATTATAGTTGATGAATAGTAATGTTGTATTTACTTTCAATTCAAGTATGATAAAAACCAATTCTAATAGCAAAAGTTTCTTAGGCTAAGTTGTTGGCTGCCGAAGCAGAGGTCACAGGTTCGAGGATTTTAGAGCAAATAATTTCTAACTAATTACCTACCCAACTTGTCATCGTAACTTTTTTATTTTGTTTATGTATGAACTCTATAAAAAGTTAAACTAGGAACTGCAGAGCAATTTCTTTACCTCTTAAATGTTGTCTCCACACAACTTAACCATCTTTGACTTTTATGTATTTTTGGTGATTTCGACATTAGATAATGCAATGTATAAGCTTCAGAAGTCTGGTAAATCACTAGCCCTCCACAACTGTGGATTATATGGCTAGGGCGGGTGGCCCAAGGAGTTTGCAGCTAGCGAGATTTGAACTTAGAGACATCGTATTTGATACTCACAAGCCCTTACCACTAGGCTGCCCATTTACTAAACATTTTTGACGAATTTTTTTATGAAACTAATTCCTGATGCAGTTTTACTTACATTTTCGAAAAATACTATAATCGGACCGATTACTTTTCGGTTGGCCCGAGTTATACACGCTCTTGCACTTAAACCATGTTTGAAAAGTTAGCATATACCCACTAGACTTTAAACTTTTCAAAATAAAAACACCCTTTTGTACCATAACAAAAATCCTGCAAATAGCACAAAGTTAAAATATAGAGTAGAAGTTTATTATGTCACAATAAGCTTATATGAAAACCATGTTTTATAAGCTTATTTTTATGGCTTATATTGAAATTTATGAGCTCATATAAGGTTATTATGTCACAATAAGCTTATATGAAACCCATAATTAGTTTCAAAATAAGCCGAGAAAAATAAACTTACGAAACATCAACTGAAATCATATAAGCTTAAACAAACACCCCCACCCCCAAAAGGGCTAGGTAAACATTTTGGGGTGACGGCTTTTTAGTTTTTTGGTTAGGCCGCTTACATCTAAGTCAAAGACTCGCCCTCCATGAATAAACTTAACAGGGAAAACCTTTACCGTTTACCCATTTACACTAGACTTCAAACTTTTAAGGAAAAGAAAAACGCCCTTTTAGTTCATAACAAAAATCCAATATACCGCACGAAGTTAAAAACTGGTTATAACACATACTCGCTGTTAAGGTGCATTTTACGAAATGCAAAGCCAGTCAATTGAACAATTGAACTTTTCTGCAACTCTTTGACTGTAGACAGCAACTCATGAGTAATAAGGGCCTCCAGGCAAGCTGAACCGTCAGATAAAATAACCTCACACCATTCACTCATTATAACAGCCTGGTTAATATCAATCACTTGAACCACTGGTTTTAAAACAATATCATGGCATTTGACATTCAATATTTTCAATATTGCAACTGGAGTAAGATTTACTCCGGTCATGATTTTTGTAGTTTTAATTTGGGGGATTTTGGTAGTTTTATAGGGCATGAAATGTTACTTTTAAGTACCTATTATAAGAGAGTTGCTACAATATACCCCTTGTATATTTCTTGTGTTATTTCAAGAAGGCATGTAACTAGTAGTGTTATCGGGTGGGAGTGATTCGGGTTTTCGTTAGGAAAAAAGTGACCCGCAACTCAACTCGATAAGACATTAGGTTACCAGATTCGGGTATTTGTGATATGGGTCATTTTTAGGGACGAAACTTTATGAGAGTCGTGGCCTCGGCCCCTCTAAAATTTTCTTTCCTCAATGTAATTTACTAGTTAGTATCAAAATTATCCTTTTTACAATTTAACTCCCCTAAAATTGGAACTTGATATTTGGGCTCCCTTAATAAATTGCTTCATGCCCCATCTTGGGTCATTTTAGATGTTAGAGTGGGTTACTTGTTTTCCAGTTCAGGGACTCATTTGTATTTTATCTAATAGTACAGGGAGCAAAGTGTCATTTCTGTGTTAATTTTGATATGCCAATTACGGAGTAGTTATCAGGATCATATATAAAGAAGGAAAAGACCCTAAATCATGTATCTTTTTGATCATTTGAATGAATTACAAAGTTTAGAGATTTACTGAATTGTTCTTGTGCGAATTGTTTGTTGATTCAAGTTTCATCCTTAACAAACTGTGTAAGTGAGTCGAGCTGTTCGAGGTTAACTTGTTAAAAGCTCAACTTGAGCTTGAGCCGAGTCAAATCTTAAATTTCAGCTTGTTTGTGCAAATGTTTGAGTATACATATACGAGCTTAATTAGGCTGACTAGACAATATTTTAGGAAGCGAATATAGGAGATATATGTTAGTTGTATAGTTTGAATACAACTAGGCCATTAACCTTCTGGATCGCCCAAAGACCTTATCCAGGTAGGTGATTTTTCTATTGGCATCCTTCTCTAGTTATTGATAATATCATCTCCAGTATATCACCTTCCAAACCGATGTGGGACAAAATTCTTTGAAACATACATACGTAATAGCAACAGATGTGGGACAAAATTCCAAACCAGGTGTTGTTTAGGATCAGAACTGGAACCAAACAGATTGCGTTTTACATTTCACGCTAATCCCTTGTAACATTTGAACATAATTCTTTCTAAAACGTGTTACATCAAATGTACAGTTATAATCCTGTGATATAATTCTGCTTATTTATAGTGGACAACTAGTATCGAATATTTGCAAATATTAGATCAAAATAAAGCTGCATTACCTCCAGTGCCTCAAATAACTTCTTCCCGGTAGATAATTCCTGGTAAAAAATAATGTGGCAACTGGGGATCAATGGATCACTTTCGGATGTATTATTATGTAAATGTATTCTAGAAGCTAAATTTAGGTAACAAACAGTACGTGAAATCAAGTCTAGTTAATAAACCTTCTCACCTGATCAATCCTTAAAGCTACGATCAAGTTGATGCAGCGCCATAATGGGCCCTTAGCGTATCTATGGCTTTCTCCACTGATTGTTTAAGTTCAGGAATGGTTGTTTTGCACACTGTTTAGCGACCACAAGAAGCTTAAACAAGTTAGGGGGTGTTTGGGTGTGCCTTTTAATATCGATTGCATTATTGACACTCGGTTAATCAGAAGCATATCTATTGGATTAAAGCAATTTCAAGAGGCAATATACTAATTATTATGGGAAGCTTGGATTGATTTTAATCATATATTATAACAGATGCATGTTATTAAGATCAAATGAGAGTTAGGCCATAAAACATACATCGAGTAGCTTGGGCTTGTGCTTCTGCTATCACATCATTTAAGTTTCGCATGCTTGGTTCTGAGCCTGAAGAAATAGCAACATGGGAGATAAATTCAAGACAAATAGTTACTAGAACACCAGATGTCATGGATGGTAAGAAGAATTCTACTCATTACTTGCAGTTCTGGCAATTATAGGGACCAGTTAGTATATATAATCTGACCAAAAGTGCAAGGAAGAAACTAGTTCTAGTTCTGAAGTTTTCTACAGAACATCATACTACAATCTATTAATTTACGATAGTACGATACTTTACAAAATCTATGGTAAAATATGCAGAAGTTCGGTTACTACTTACTAGGATGTTAAAAGGATAGATCGCAAGTTCATAGCTTAAATTGATACAAGATGGCAATATTAAATACATGTGGTCGATATATGGAATGAATCATCGTATAACTACTGAAAATCATTCTTTCTTGCAACATTTCAAGTACATTGGTTACTTGTGTTTCATCATTCAAATCAAAGCTATAATAACAAACAACATGTTGCAAATCCACTTAAAGCCTACATTAAGTAGAGAACAAATCAACACAACTTTATGTATATGTAGTGCCTAAATCAAGCTACAAAAAATCGCATGAATGACTCTTTTGCATTCAGATATCACATCGAAAATATGTTTGTTTTGTTCTTCAGACAGAAATACATGATCGAAAGAAGCATTTGAACATGATCTCTGGTTGTATATACAAGAACTCACATAAAAACGTTGTTCACGTTTTCTTAAGAACACTATATCAATTAACCTATATATTTATTTACACATGAATACATTAAAAAAGAAAGATCAACAGCTCATATAACGAAAAAGAAATTACAATCTCTAATTGCATATAAAAATCAGGATTCAAATTCCTTACAAGTAAATCACAAAATGATAATATTTTTGATAAATGAGAAACTTTACAGGTATAAACCACCTTTTCTACTGCAAATTACATCAGAAGCAATCTACAATACGAATATACATCGATAAGCAACATCAAGCTTTTCTAAAGCTAAGTTTGCTTCATTAAGCAGATGATAAACTTTTTCACTACTACGATCTATATTAGAAAATATCTACCAGCATAAACAAAAATTCCGGTGCCTGTTTTATACAAAGACAAAGAACAATACGTACTAGACTCACTTATATTGTTTGTTTGTATATATACAAGATTACATATCATCAAAAAAACACTCCCTTCATCACTTTAAGAAACAGCATATGCAGAAATCACCTAATCTACATGTGGTCAAGTGAAACAAACCGTAAACCAACAACCTACAAGCAGAAATCACCTAATCTACAGCTAAACTGATCATAACTAACTCTCTATGTGATTATACAAGCATATCCTAAAACCTAAGTTATATCAGCAATCTGATTATCAGCATTAAGACAACTAATATTGATACCACAAAATCTTCTACAAACAGAAAATTAACATTTTTCCGCACACCTACACATAAAACAATAAACATCCAAAACCACAAGGGGTGACCCAACGGTAAGAATACCAGCCTTCCAAAGAGGAGGTCAAGGGTTCGAATCCAATGGGGAGAAAATTAATCCCCTTGTGGCCACGGAGGTTCACCTGCGCCGACTCCGGGCTATCCAAAAGGGTAGTCGCCGTGGGATTAGTCGGCTCGCAATGTCGAGTCGGAAACCCATGTTACCAAAAAAAAAAAAAAAAAAAACATCCAATTCCGTACACAACAATAAGCAAATAAACATTATGTAAACCTAACTTTATAGTATCCAGATCAAATCAATACGATTAACAATATCTACAAATATAAATCAACATTTTCCGCACATATTCTGTTCATTCGTATTTCCTATAAGTCTATAACTATATTCATCATAACTAACTCTCAATGTGAATATACAACACAATAATCAATTAACATTTGCACAACCAAATCGATACGACAAGCATCTACAGCCAGACACTAACTATTTCCTTAAAATTTTTATAAAATCAGAAATAACGATCAAAGACGACTCCTTAGATAACGATTTCACTGACCATGTAACGATAAGCAACACTGACATAATATAAACCTAAACTTAAGGATCACCGAGATCATATCAACACACTAAACAATATCTACATACAGAAACTAAGATATTCCGTACAAACTGTATTCATTCACATTAACATTCGCCTAAGCAAACTAATCTATAAACATTCAATCAAATACATCACCAACTAATCTAAACGAGATCATATCGATATGAAAAACAATACGTCTAGTAACAGAATTCCACAATTTCCGTACAAACTATACATCCACTAACAGAATTCAGCATTACTCCGTACAAATTTTTACATGAAAAACGATCAATAGATGATAATGATGACTCACTGACTTTAAAGCGTTTCTTTAAGCGAATGTGAGAAGCATCCATATCCTTAAGCAAATCAGCATAACAGCTATCAATGTTTCGCTTAATCAAATCGATATGTAACGACTTCGTTTTCTTCATATTTGATATCCTGACACATGTTTTCTTGAGTGAAGGTGATGATGATGATGTCAGCGGTTTTTTGATTGGTGACTTTCGGTTTGATTTCTCCTTCATTTTTTTAGGTTTGTTGGTTTGGAGGTGTGAATGTTGAAGGTTTTTGTGTGGTTGGCGGGAACGAGGAATATCTTTTATTTAATATCTTAAATGGATTGAATTGGATCAGTTACTCAATCTATGAATCATGGATCAAGGTTTTTTGACCCACTGGATCATATAAATGGATCTAACCAGATAAGAAAGTATATATATCAAGACCACGCCCATCAGAAAATCTTAACTACTCTTCCACAAATCTCTTTTGGTGACATAATTCTTGGACATAGAGAAGACGCCACACCCTCCCTCCCTAAACACGATTTAAGTTTATGAGCCTCGGGATAATTAAGTTCTATCGACAGCTGGCTTCGCGTTAAAATCATTTACAAGAGTAGATTTCACAGCAAGAAACGAAAGTCACTAGTGAATAGTTAGTTAAAGTTGATTTAGTCAGCTTTTTTGCCTAATCATAAACTCAAGTGTTAATCTTCAAAAGGTACTAACTGCACTCTTGTTCTATATCATTCATAGATTATAACTGCTGTTGTCCCCTTTCCTAGTCGTGCTTAATCGCCCTCTAATGTGTTTTAGAGCTTGATTCGAATGATAGGGCATATTATCAAATGGCGAAAAACATAAGACTTAGGTTTTAGGAGTTTATGTTTTCTTAAAATGTCTTAGATATGTTAAATAAACACTCGGTGTGTGAAAACATGGAAAAATAAACGGCTTGGACAAAAGTTGGAAAAGTTTTATTCGCTTTAAGATTGGTTTTCAACTGTGAATTACTTTAAGTGTCTGTTTCTGAAAAAGTTCTTTAGTAAGATTGTTCTAAGATAGGCATTGACATCAAGTTGGTTATTAGGGCTAGTCTCCTAAAACGGATAATGGAACCCTTTAGCCAGTCCACATAAGTGTGCCTGTCAAAGGCAAGTTTGCTTCAAATGATCTTTCATCAAGAAATCTCGTTGGCAAAAAGCTTCAAATGATCTTTCATCAAGAAATCTCATTGGCAAAAAGCTTCCAATGATCTTTCATCAAGAAATCTTCTTCAAATGACTTTTTTGTTTTTTTTTTTTATATGTTGCTAGCTGTTGATTGGTTTTGTTTTTTGGTATATGTAAGATCTGATTCATATTTTATGAGTTGATTTTGTTTGTTTTATGTGGATCCATTTTTAATTAGCTGGATTTGATTATTTTTTTGATTGTGTGCGTTGATTTTGCTGTTAATGATGTTTAGGTTTCGGTTGATTGTTTTATAGATGATAAGATAACATTCTTTTACCGCTACGTTCAATGAGCATCAATCGGTACTTTTCGTTATTCAAACATATGTATTTTAATATCTATATGCTTTTTGGTTGTTGAAATCCCTTATTCTTATTCTTGTTCTTGTTATTGTTAATTGTAATTGTTATCGTTATTGTTATTTTGGTCTTACATTTTTATTTGTTACCAGACAATGTCGACTTCAACATCATCAAGGAGACCTAGGGTTCTAAGTGTAGAAATAGAAGATCTTCTTAATGAATCTCTGTGCCACAGTTTTCCTGATTTAGGTAAAATTGCTGATTTTACTCCAGTGATAGGGGATCCTCTTGAAAAGTACGGTGATGATTACCAATGGTATGTATGGAGTAATTTACTTTCTTTCTTTGGTAATTTAATCTGATTTTTTTTTAATACTTTTGAATGATGAGAAACTTACATTTGCTAATTATTATAGCGCTAGTGTCCTGACGGTATGCCACCAATTAAGAGCCCAAGATCCATCTCTTTTTCGTAAAAGAGGAACAAAAGATATTGCAAAGGTAAATTATCTTGTGAAACATGCCTTTTTTTTTTTTTTTTTTTTTTTTTTTTTTGTAATTATATGTTTAGGTGTGATACTTTTTATTGTAGGTCATCATGAATAATCTTCGGAATTCTGAGATGCTACAACAAGTCTCTTTACGCGGAAATTTTCTTATATCTTTCAAGTTATCATGGGAATGGATGGCTAAGGTATTCTTTTTTTTTTTTTCTCTTCTTTTCCATACTCACATGTTCAAATTCTCACCTAGATTCTTCTTTTCTACAACTTTTTCTTTGCAGAGAATCCAGAACATGTTGGATGATGGTATATATACATGGGCACCAAGATTGGGTGGTTTGACAAAGGCAATGGTAGAATTCCCCATAGGGGATATGGACTCGAATATGCATGCCGATGTTTTTCGATCTCAATATATCAGAGACATGTTAGTTCGTATTTGTGAGTATTCACGAGTTGATGTGAGCTCAACTTATGTGAACCACCATGGCTTAAGCCGCAAGCGTGTCTTTAATGAGGTATACATGTTGTTTGAATGTTTGTTTATTTAATTGTTTCTTCTTCTTATTATAAATTATAAACATATGTGTATATGTATAAAATTAGATTTATATAATTAATTATGTCTTATTTTGCAGAATATAGTTGAACAATTCTTTTTAGTAGAACAAGGGGAGTTTAAAGAGAGAGGAAAGCATGGACATCCTCTTTTTGTTGGGAGGGCAGGAGAACGAGGGTATATCAATGTTGATATAGATCTCGGACGATTGTGGTACTTTACTTGTTGAGTTTGCAATTTTGTTAACTATTTTATTAAAATTTGTGGATGCCTCTTTAAACACATGCATTTCCACTAATGATGTTTGTAGGTCTTTAATCATGGAAGAACACGCAGACTTGATATTATATATTACACCTGTACGGCTACGAGGGTATGTGGAAAAGTGCATCACTGTAAGTAACTTTCACACAACAGCTTAACTGATAACATGTTCAAAAATAATAGAAATTGAGTAGCACTGATTTTTTTCCCAGGCTGCTAAAGATGTAAAGTGGGTCGAAGATGATGGGAAATGTAAAGTAGTTAGTCGTGGGTACCAGACTTCCATTAATGAAAAAGGGAAGCTGGCTTGTGTATTAGACGAATTTAGAAATTATTCTGAAGCCGCCTCCCTTGTGGAACTAGGTATAGATATTGTTCATTTTTTTTTTTTTTTTTTAATGTGAATACTCTAACTTACTTTATTGCGAATATCATTCAACTTCCTTTGATAAAGCAATCTAAGCTTTCAACCCATTCGACATGTTTCATTTTTACTTAAAACTTATATCGTATTATTAACCCATTAGACATAAAACATGTCCCAAATCCTTTTCTATTTTAATGCGATTGATTTAAAATAACTAAGTTACGCATATTTCTTTTATCAGGCAAGGCTGCTGGGTATACTTGTACTGCTGAATCATTTTTTGAAAGTGCTCTTAGGTACTGCTTTTGTTATGGTTTTTACCCTTTACTCAGATTTTTTATTTACAAAATTTTTATGTTGAATTCAGCTCTACAACATAAGCTATTTCCTTTGTTTCATAAAACGAGACCCCCGACTTTTAGGTCGAGTTTCATACTTATATTTAGCACTCTGCGTTTTGTGTTCTTAACAGGTATACTTACTTGAAAACTCCGCGACGGGTTGATGCAACATTTAGTCTTGACGAGATGCTTGATGTAAAGGTATTCTTATGATGTTCTTCCATTCCATTACTAGTGGTACTATATATTTAGAATACCCTATCGGTTTGAAATCTTTACATGGATCTTGGTTTTGATCTGCTCAAATTTTCTGATAAATAGGGAAATACTCTTGTATATCTACTAAATATACAAGCTTTTATTCATTCAATTATACAGACTCCTCGCAGAGGCACATTCAAGCTAACAAAGGTATGACTTTCTTTTCGTTTCAAAATTGTTACAACTTTCTCATCTTGGCCCTAATTTATAATTGCTTTCTTGTGTTTGGCATCAACAGGTGTTGGTTGCTAAAGAACGTGAGTTGGGATTACATATAGTCCGATTTACTGATGTAAGATGAATATTAATGAAGTTTTACTACTTCATTGAACGTACAAAACCTTAGTTTATAGTTATAAAAGCTTAGTTTTTGGAATCGAGTATGATTATTTAAATATACAGGTGATTGAAAGGACTTTTCAAAAGGTCTCAACAGATATGGTCTGTGAGTACTTGTACGGTTTATGTAAGAAATTTTCGAGCTGCTATGGCAAGGTATATTTACTTGCATATGCTTTTTCTAAATGTAATTTTTGCTTCTCATAAGGCAGATTTTCATAAAGTTTATTTGATTTTTAAAAAGGCAAATGTCTAGTGAATAATTTTGAAAGAGGCAGATCATTGTTCTTTCATACAATATTGAATTGAATTTTTGGTTATCTTAAACCAGGTTAATTCTCTAAAAGTTAATTTGATTTTTTAAGAGACTTGTGGTTATTTTGGCAGGTTCGGCCTGTTGAGACCGGATTATTGCTGTGTAAGGCAACTGCAGTCGTAATGCAAAACTGCTTTCATCTTTTGTGTATCAATCTGGTAGGCTTTCATCTACTAATTGTTTTTTAATTTGCTATTGGGTCGGGTTTTTTCCCAGATATCCTGTTATGCGGCTATGTTTTGTTTATGAAGTTTACTTTTTCTGTGTGAAAGCTACTGTCTAAGATTTATTCAAGTTTTTGGGTTTATGTTCTTTAATTTAAATTGGTTTGGGTGTATTACGATAACATTAAAACTCAGTACCATACTAATTGAATTGAATCAGTTCATTTGTAAATAATTAATTTGCTATGAAGAAGTAAAGTATAAAAAGGGTCCTTTTGTTTCTCTAAAAGTAAGTCAGGTGTTTTTGTGCAACCTGTTTTGATTGGGGATATGGTAGCACATGAATCATTCAACCTATGACGATGTCGTACTGTCTAAGCCAACAACAACCCGTTAAATAACTTACAATCATATGATTATTACCATAAATCTATATCGTATAAATCGTGAAGTTCTATGGACTACATGTATCCATACACTCTCGTGGGGTCAATTATAAATGTAGCAACTTGTTTATAAAGTTTACTTTTTCTTTCGCAGCATTGCGCACCCCTTGGAGGCCAACGACCACTACGACGGTTAGAAGAATTCCTGTCCTCAGAAGAAGGAAATGTGGCCACTCTGAATTGTTTCCTTCCTTGGCCTGTTTCTGAAGCCAAAGCCAGGTAATGGATATTTTCTATGCTATGCTTATTTCATTTCATGCGATTTTAGTAAAATATATGGTTGTTTGCATAAAGTATTGTATCTTCTCATTTTGCCTTTGAAAATGACTTTTGGTATAGGTTGGGTCACTTTGTAATAAGTAATTAAACAATCTTTATTCAAACAGTATGGTTTGATGTCAAAATGTTCCCCATCATGGACTTTTTGAAGTATATAATTATATAGGCCTTTGCTTTTGTGGTTGGATCTGAAGATTAGTATGTGCTAAGAGTTAAAATTGAACGAACGGAAATAAGTTGCTAAAGGTGATGTTTATCTAAGACGATTAATTAATAACTGTATTTTTCATTATTATTGACCGATAATTTATTCTCTCAATTACACAATAATGCTTAGAAAAGGTATAGATTCACTTTTACTCCCTTCCTTAATCAGCATCTATAATATGTGTCTAGCACCATGTTAACAAGTGCTTATCATCCTTTCTGTCTTTTGTATACATAACCATTGAAAACCAAATGATTTCTCGATCCTCTCTACCTACGCTTACTGTTTCGTTTTTTATCAGGCCTGAAAATCCCAGGTTTGAGATGTTTTCCATGTTTGTGAGCATGTCTTCTGATTTTCAAGACGGTAATATTTCTGGCTCCATTAGAGTATCAGATGCATATGGATTGGTGCCAGATGGGTGGGTGAGATTATATGCGAATGAAATCGGACATGTATGTTATTATATGCGTCCTTGGTGTAATTCAACAAGAATAAAAAACGACTCATTTATATGGTTTGGCAATCCCACCTCGCGCCATGCAGTGGCATTCTCTTCCTCTATTGAGATTGAAATGAATCTCGTGATTACTACTCAGAAGGAGAAGGATTGCAAGGATGCTTGTTATGAAATTTGTATCGAGTCTGAGATGAAGTTGTCTTTTTGGGAAGAGGACAACAAAACTAAGTGTGACACCTTGTCCTATAGATCTAAGGATGGGTTAATACAGATTCACTACATCCTCTTGAGGGATGCAGTAGACACCACCATGGAATTTAGGTTTGAGTCACGCGTTCCCAATTTAAATTTTTTTAAAGTACGCGGGTTCGTGTTTGCTTACTATGGTGACGGTGTGTTGGATGAGAAAGATGATTGTATGCAAATGTACTACAAAGCAATCATCTTCAAAACTGACGGTGCATGTGTATTACCGGGTGACAAACTTAAACTGAAGAGGTCAGTCCTTTCCGTACCCGCCAACGGCTGCCTGATGATTAAAGCTTTTTTGAAAGATGTTAAATCGGGAGAAGTGATTGTCGATGCAACACGCCAGTATCGTGCGATACCAACGGGGATTAGCGAGTGGGATATGCCTGTGCCGGCCAAAAATGGCGAAAATGGTGAAAAAGGCGAAAAAGGCACCTTGTATCTTACTGTGAATTGGAGCAGAGGTCCCGGTATCATCAGTTAAGGTATATATATGTATATACATATGTATGTATGTATGTATGTAAACTAGATTAGATGTATGGTCCTTGTCATTTACTCAAATCATGGAACTGAACCTCACGGATACTAATTACATTATGGTCTGTCACACTTTATGTAAAGGAACATGAACACAAGGTTCGTTCGTTCAATTTTGTCTCTCTAACGTGCAAGAAAATGGGCAGAAGTAGTGAGTATTCAAATATGCAAAAAACATTATCGCTTTATAATGTAGAAAGGTTGCACAACTAATGACACTTTTTGTAATGTGTAGAAAGTAGATTCATATATTTCAGTCTGCTTATGTGGTTGCTGAGTTTTAGAATCATATATTAGATTGCAACTAAACCCTTCTTGATCTGCTCACTTCTATATATCTGCTAACCATGGAAAATCTTGATGCAGCATCGTCCTTCTCTGCTTGCTTCCACTGACGGGACTGGAAGCTATTCTGCAGCCATTTACCTTGCCTTTGATGCCTTCCTCTATATCTTTGCTCGAGCTTTGTGTTCTTTCATGAGAAAGCACGTGAAATTAACAAATGAACTACTTATTTCACTTCAAGGTATGCAGCTTGTTCGTGTTCAAGATGCCAAGAGGACAAGAGGTGTCTTTCTAGTCTTGAAGGGATCTAGTCTGAACTTGGAATATTTTGTTAATTTTGGTTATCTTGACAACTCTTGACAAACTAGAAACTTACCTCATATTCTGGATTAGCAATATTTCTGAAATGTGAATTCTTGCACTGCGCTTAGTATTTTCAATCTTAATATTCGTTCTAGTTTATGTTATTCTGTACATGATGATGAATGATTCTTCTAAATTTATTTGGTATTCTTAACAGGTTGGAGTTTGACAAGCCTACATATTAGGTTGGCTACAATTCAGATGTATGGTCGTTAGCTTGCGTTTTGCTTTTGTTTCTAGTCAGGAAGTCGTTTGTCGAGGAGACACGTGATTTTCTTTCTAGTATATCAATGGAAATGCTTGTGATTGTGAAGGGTGGTGTTCAGTAGGAACTGGTCCATTGAGATTAATAGTTTAATATAGATGATGTGTTAGGGAGAGGATTGAATGTGTAGGTGCGATGAATCAATCTAAATTTGGTTCTAATTAAAGCTTATCGTTACGACCAACAAGAAAAGTTTAGTATGTATGATTATGTATCAAGTGGAAGCCTTTGATATCGTCTCTATGGCGAAGGTGCTGGTAAAGCCTTTAAAGTTAGGAATCTCATATGGCCATGTTGACAGTATCTCGCATTTGAACATTAAATATCCTTCTTACCACATATTCACAGGCACATATATTGTGAATATGCTGCTCCCCTAGGTTTGCCTTCCCTTGGTGCTTGTTTCTTTGTTCTTGTTTTGTTTGCGTTTTTGTTTGCTCTTCTGTGTTTGGTGCTTCCTTGCTTGTGCTTTTGTTTTTCTTGCTTCTTCTCTGTTCGCGTGTTTGCTTGTTGTGCATGTTTCTTGACTGCTTTTGCTTATGTGGTATCTGTCTCTTTTGCTCCCTTTGCTTTGCTCTCACACCCGCACACCTGCACTTGCCGGAGGTCTCTCTGGAAGCAGTCTCTCTATTTCGGGTTTATCCTGGATAGGGGTAGGATCTGTCTACATTCTACCTCCCCCATACCCTGCCCCGGCGGGATTGGGTTTGTTGTTGTTGTTGTTGTTGTACACATTTTAAAAGTGTGGAGAAAAAAGTGGGTATGCTATTGTTTTTGGTCTTTTTTCTTAGAAGAATGTCTTTTACTCGAGCTTGATTTGTTTAGAGGTCAACTTGAATTTGAGCCGAGCAACATCTTAACTTGCAGCTTACTTAATGAGTGCGCTTGATCACAATCTTTTGACATTGAGCTTGATAAGATTCGCAAGACCAAACGGTATTTCAACAGATAACAGTTAGTTGAATGCGGTACATATGTTTTAGAGTCTTTGCTATGTTTTCCTTTAAGTTAATTAAAATCCTACCATACAAGAATCTAATTTTGGTGTTACAAAAGTATAAACGTTTTGTGATCCGGTGAGAAACGCGAGCAATAGTACTCGTCTTTTACATATAATAACATAACCATTTGGGTATTAAATGTGATCAAATCAAGCTTCACAGAAGTCCCTGATTTTTTATCTTTATCATGGGATATAGTTTTCCAATACCTTGTTTCGGTTAAAATACCCGAACACGGATAAGAATGCCATTTCTCAAAAAGTCCAATCAGCCGACTCAAGGATATGCTCTTAATGACTTCCTGTTAAACTCGTATTCTCTAGCATACTTAACAGCAAGAGCCAGAAATTCACCACAATCATACATGTCTGAATGACTGATTGACTGATTCATCAAATTGTTAAATAACTCAACTTTTTCTAAATAAGCTGAATAATATACTACAGAAATAAAAAAGAGAGAGTTTTCCACCAAATGTTTTCATTGCACATCATACTTCATGAATGCAATGACATAAAAAATAAAACTTTTCTAAAAGTTATTTTCGATGAGCTTGACCTTTGTGCCTTTAAAGTTTAAAAAGCTTTTTCCAAAATTATTATTTCCAGTTGGGTTAGAAGATCCAGTTGTATATCAACGAACCCAGTCCAGTTTGTCATATGGACCCTTACAAGACAGCCCATATAATCGTGCTTAATGCCTTAATAAGCCCAGCTGAATATCAATGAACCCAGTGCAGTTGTTACATGGACCCATACTAAAAAGCCCATTTAGTCTTGTTAAAAGTTAAATGCCATAATAAGGTCACATAGGGACGAGCATTTTGACCAAAATCCCGGAACTGAACCGGAACCGTACCGGTACCGTACTGAAACGGTGCGGTACCGGGACTACGAAATAAGGTGAAAAAAAAATCGGGACTAATAATTCGGTACGGGACCGATACCAAATCGGGAAATTCTCGAAAAAAAAAACTGGGAAAGCCTGATTTTCCAGTACCTGTATCCGAATCTCATTTGGTACGGTACCGGTACCACTAATTTATGCTCGGGAAAAAATCAGTACCACTAATTCGGTACGGAATCGGTACGAGACCGGTACCGTGCTCATCCCTAGGTCCACATCTCGCCAATTTGAGAAGACTTCATTATAAGACTTCTTGTAAATCGAAAAATATATAATGTGTTGTGCCCTTTTAGACATTCTTTTGATTATTACGAGATAATGGAGGGGTTGATTGTTTACATAAAATTAAATTGTTATGAATGTTAAAAAGTTGCTGGCAAATTTTAATTGCAGTATATTTGATTAGAACATTGCAAAACATGCATTAAACAGTTGTATTATAAAAATATAAACTGCTTTAACTATTTGTACATTGAGTGTTCTAATCAAATTTATGAGTGTGTCAATCAATTCTCAAACCATATTGTTTTACCTTACATTGGCACTTTGATTTCAAGAAAATTCACTAGTCTTACATTACATGGGCACTTTGAACCTAACTTTTATTTTGTCATTTTAACCTTATATGATTACAATCCATGCTTTCTTCAACTCGCGACAAGCTGTGGAAATTTCAAACTAAAGCACAACTCGACGATACACAATTGTCCTGCATATGTAAACACTTTCATTGTCAGGGACGGACGCAGAATTTTTAAGAGGGCATTGCACAAAAGAAATATTAGGCTAACTAAAATTACATCGTAAGAAACGAAAAGTAGCAAAAAAATTGGGTGTTGCACATAACAAAAAAACGACAGTTTTGAAATCTTTTTGCACTTCATGACCTAAAATTTGGTGTAGCCCGTGCCACACCCGGCATACATGTGGGTCCGTCCATGTTCATTGTGCAGAACAGCATCATTTTTAGTTCTAGTGTACAATGTAGATGGTGATTACGAGTCATCTAAGCAAAAACATAAGTCACCAACTTAATTAATGTTTAGTGATCTCTACTTCACTTCTTGTTGTAATTAAATTCGCAGACATTACAAAATCCACTCTTTCGTCACATTAAACATTCAAACACCGTACCAAATCCGTAAATGTATAAGTAAATTTGTTCTATTTTTGTGTTTTCAGTTCTTGATGGACTATAACTTTATCATCCATAGATAGAGCTTGAATATCACACGTGAGTTACTTAGGCTTTAAAGTTAATCCATTTGGTAAACTCTAGCTAAATTCAAGATACACGATCAATTTTATTTCATTTGTATTAGTTGTATGATTAGTTCACTTTAGTAAACAACTATAAAGTGTTATTTGCTGGTTGAAATATAATATTCCCTCCGTCTCAAAATTATTGTCATGAGAGTGAAATAACAAGGTTTAATAAAAGTGCGGCTACTTTAGTTTTCAACGACTTAAAGAGAATATTCTCGTACTATATTCTTTAGTTTTTACTAAAAAGGAAAGTGAACAATTAATTTGAGACACCCCAAAAAGGAAATATAGACAATAATTTTGAAACGGATGGAGTAAATTGGTAGTCTTTTTATTTTTATTTTTAATCATGGTTTCCTATATGATCTTTTAACCGACCAATCTAAGTGTTTGAAGTTATCGCCACACAAACTCAAACTGAGCGAAACCCTGTCTTTTCAAGAGACTGTATGACCGCTTTATAGTTATTCACATTTAGGAAGAATTGAACTTACATTCTTTTAGAGTGATTGTGTTTATTTGGTGGGATCGGCGGGATGATGATGAGTATATAAATCAATAAAGAAGAAATGGCAAGAGAAATTGAATATCGATGGAGGTCAGAAAAGCGAGAACTCTAAATTCTCCCCAAGTAGGATTTGAACCTACGACCAGTCAGTTAACAGCCGACCGTTTCGGAAAAGAAAGGAGAAAGGACTTTTGAAGCTTGCTGACTAGGGTTGGAAGCGAAATTCAGTCCAATTCCAGTTTTGAACTACCGCAGACTTGTTTCATAGTTTTCAACTGAGCGGATCTTTCATACCTGCATCCCTTGCCCCGGACAAGCCCTGCTCTTTTTAGTCGTTTCCAGAAGAAAGAATTGATTGACGAATCTCCGGGTTCACTCCCGCCCGGCCCGGAAATAGAGAATCCAGCCCCCTTCTGATCCATTCTTTTCTGCAAGCAGGGAGGACTTTCAACTATTCCAAAAGAAAGGGGCAATTCAAATGCTTCATAGATAACCCTTTAGCAGCGGGAAAGGAGTCTATCTATCTGCCTAGCTTTGGTAGATTTCCCCCAACGCAATCCGCAGAAACTAATAGGGGCCGGAGCTGCTACAATTGCTTCAGCGGGAGCTGCTATCGGTATTGGAAACGTCCTTAGTTCCTCGATTCATTCCGTGGCTCGTAATCCATCATTGGCTAAACAATCATTTGTCTTGTAGGGCTTGTAGGGCATTTCTATGTAGCAAGAAGCTCTGTTCAATCAGGGACAGGGAACTGAAGCACGAAGAACTATCGAGAATAGCGCCTTAAGTGGTTAAGTCTTTCTATTTTTAGACATAATAAGATAAAGTTAATTTTAAGACGACGAGGCAAGACTAAATGAGCTTTGCTATTTGCTAACTATTGATGGTTATTACACACTCTTTTGAAACTAGACGAGTACCCGTACATAGCAACGAGATTTTATAGCGACAGATCGTTTAGTGATAAAAAAAGTTTATGGGTTATAAACTAAAAATAATAAAAGTTTGAAGATTTAGAGATTATGTTAACCCGGCTCGACCCGCTGGACGAAAAATGGGTTGATTTAAATCGAGTGAACCCGACGGGTTGGGTCGAAAACGGGTCAAATTAAACCGGGTCAACCCGCCGGGTTTGAAGCGTCCCAGTTCAACCTGATTTTCGATGTGTATTAATAGTTTCATTTTGAAATATATGTTTTCGTACGGCTTTTATTAGTTAGACGAACTAGTGCCGACACCGGTTCCCGGTTGAACCCGTTGGTCCGGTCCAGTTTTCAATACTATATGTACCATCAACTTGTTAACTTGTATGAAGCTTTGTGTGTTTTATTAATTTGTATAATGTGTAAAATAACATTAGTTACTGTGTTAATTATTTTATATTTAGATTATGTTGTAGCTTGTTTAAATTATACATTATGAAAATTTTATTGTACTTTAGTAAGGGGTGTTTTAATTGGTTATTTTTAATTTGATATATATATATATATTTTTAGTTGGTTGTACAATGTGAATAAATTATTGTACTTTAAAGTTATGGGTGTGTTTTAATAAGAGTATGCATTTCTCTCACCTTTAACTTTCAAGATTTCACTTTTCAAGATTTGACCATACATTCTTTATAGCGACAAATAGTTTATTCGACAAATAGTTTATTCATCAAAAAAAAAGTTTATAGGTTATAAATGAAAAATAATAAAAGTTTAAATATTTAGGAATTAAACATAATGTCTTGAAACCCGGTTCGACCAGGGTGGTTCAACCGGGTGAACCGTTCCGGTCGAAAAAATGGTCGATTTAAACCAGGTCAACTTGCTAGGTTGGGTCGAAAACGGGTCAAATTAAACCGGTTCAACCCGTCTGGTTTGAAGCGTCCCGGGTCAACCCGGTTTGTGATTTGTATTAATTGGTTGTATTTAATTTGGTAGATATGGTTTTAATTGGTTGTACAATGTGAATAAATCATTGTACTTTTAAGTAATGGGGTGTTTTAATAAGAGTATTAATTATATTTCATAATTTCCTTTAATAAGATTTTTCAAGATTTTCACTTTTCAAGATTGACCATTTTTTCAAGATTTACTATTTTTCCTTTATATGTAGTATAGATTATGGTTGATCATATTCATGTAGATTATGGTAATTTAAATTGAATACAATTTTTGTCTTCACGCGTAAACAAATGTGTTATTTGGTCAATTTTTGTTTCTTTTTAATACAAACTGTAAAGTGCCATATTTCCAGTTATGATTTAAAAGTTAAAATTATCGCATCGTATAATTGACTTGAATTGAGAAAATATGAATTTTTTAAAAAACTTAAGAATCTTTTTAGCTAGTCTCACACGTATCTTTCTATTGACACATATTGACCATCTAACTTTGAATGAAAAATGTGCTCTTTTTATAATTCTACAGATGATTAACACAAATGATATATATAAAAAGATGAGTAAAATATTACTATTTACTACAGTAAAACCTCTGTAAATTAATACGCGATAAATTAATAACCTCGATAAAATTAATAATTTGTTCAATCCCAACTTAAAACCAGTACAAATTTGGACTCCATTCAATAAAATAATAATATAATATTTTTTTTGAAACCCCAATGTATATATATTGGTCCCAACGAAACAATAAATTAATATTTACTAAAACATTCCATATAAATATATGATAATTTATTTGTTCATCTCTAACTAGTATATATTGTAATTTATTTGTCATATCTAACATATTGGAACTTGTTTTTTTTAATTTATTTTTCATTACTAAATAGTAAGTACATATTGAAATTGAAATTTGAAATTTAAATGCCATACGTAAAAGCTTTTTAAATTAATAGATTATAAATTTATCGATATAATAATATATCGCTAAATTAATAAAATATCACAGTCTCAACATCATTAATTTATAAAGATTTTACTGTTATAACCTTATAAAATACATACATGCATTTTCAAGCTGCTAACATTGAACAAATTTTGCTAATTCTGATTAGAATCGTGTACGTGTTTCTAAAATTATATTTAATCATGAGTAAAAATGTATGTATCTAATTACAAACAAGAATGGCGGCGGCCGGCCGCGTTGCGGCCTGGCGGGGTTTTTTTTGGCATTTGTATATAGATTGCATGTATTTGTGTACAAAGTACATTTTGAAAGACAACTTGCATTAAAAAACACCACTGAATTTAATACATTGACAGCAGTAAACATGAAAGTAACAAAGCAAAGAAATGGATAAATGGCTTGATAAATGCATATAAGAACCTGTGAAAAATTTCATATTCCAAGTTTCGTTCTATACATGCTCTCATGAATTTCCACTTAACCGTGTCTTTTAAAATGGTAAACCGGTTGCCGACATGCAAACTTCACCTATGTAGTTAGTGTCGAAACAACGACAGCACATGATTTTATTTAGTTCACTTGGTCGAGAAACCTGTTTATAAAGAGACTTAGCGCATTAGTTTGTGCGATTTACCTTGTGTATTCATTGAAAAGTAGCAGCTCTTTGGGTATGGTGATGAGTCAAAATGGTTGCACCATTGTCACATTTCATGTAAACTCGGCAATTTTATTACTTGTAGCGGTCGAAGCCCTAAAGAGATACCTACATCATTGCCAATATGCATTGAAAAATAGCAGCTCTTAATAGTGAGATCATGATGCAATAACATGATAAAGAATAATGAATAAAATACATGTCTTTTCTTCCGGTAGGCGAGTTTCTGTTGTTACTGGTTCCTATACATCTTTCAAAGCCGTTTCATGTTGTTTTTTTATCAGCCATTGTTCTGCATTATAGTGCTATTATGCAAATTATGAGTCAAATAAAAAAAAAAGTAACATTTTTCAGATAAGTATTTATGTAACAGAATTCAGATCAGCAAATGTATATGAAAATAAGTGACATGCATTCCGCATAACAATTCAGATAAGGAGGACATAAAATGCAGGAATAAGTGTGTGTATAACAATTTAAAGAACATGTGCATATATTGTCTACCTAATATTGTGCGGATGCGTCTACAACAGTTACTAACCGCTACATTGATGTGCTACATCAACAATCTAAATGTTGCAGAAACGTAATTCTAGGAAGCGTTGTTGGAGATGCATAGCTATGTTATTGACTAACCACTTGTCATAACCTATGATTAAAACAAATGGGACCTCACGACGTTGTAGTTTTCTTAAGAAATATTTTTACAGTATTATATGGTTCTAAAGGTTTCTACAGAGGACTTTCATGATGTATTATAGCTGTAGTTCTAAAATAGGACTATCAATATATTAAAAGAAAAAAATTTAGAAACCTGGCGTCGCCTAATTTTGTTGGGAAAATCTTTATATACTATATTTTTCATCGTGTTGGGTGGTTGTCCAGCCTGAGACCCTATTATCATTTTAAATCCCGCTGGCGATGTAGCTCTAGAGAGGCCATGGCCAAATATAGGTTTGGGTAGATAAATTCCAATATTTTCTAACTATTGTCCTTGACTTTTGTTGATCGTCATTGCATAACACAACTTAATAGGAAATTGCTTGCGTTTGAAAACTTTCTCGCTTACTCATTGCATAACACAACTTAACTTTATGGCGTACCTTTTGGGGGAAAATGTCCGTGGCAGGAAAACTTTTTCACCTACTCTGGTGCCAGTAATCATCTTAGCCTCAATCACGCGCGTCAACATTTGGCTAACGATCATGAGTCCCATTGCAAAGTCCTCCGGCCAAGTTGACGTTACGCACCAACATAACTGGCACGCCTATTTTCACTTCAAGTATGTGTGGAGGAATTCCCGAAAACTTCATTGAATTTAAATACTCAGTCGGATACAGTCACTCAGCTGCACCACCGTCATTCCCAAAAGAAGACTCGTGTCTAAGAACTGCTAGTTGAAAAGATGATGCAAGCTGCTCCTCACCTCTTTTATGCCAACTTCACAGCTTCAATTAAACGCTACATCGAAACACTTGTCACTTTCACTTGCTAAGCTGTCAAGTTCTGAACATGCTCTGCTACTACAAAAGATGGAAATATTAACTTCAGGAGATAACACACTAACCATTTTTATGCATAAACGTATCCCTGGAAATCCAATTCTGGTAATGACCCGTTATTGAGGATGTGAACCATGGTGTGTGGTTAGACACCAACACATCAAGCTGCAGAAAAATGTTTGAGTACATTAGTTGTATTCTATTTCTATTAGCCTTCTCTTCAGATGCATACCGCATCATAAAATTTGCTTATACTCCTGCAAACATTTACAAAACATTTTTACTACACACCCCAACCATGTATATGAAAGTACATTATACAAATTAGTCGGTAGGGAAAAGTGGAGTCAACTGTAACGTATATTGGAATACTATATATCAAATAGTCTAGTTATAAAAACAGCGAATAAACTGATATGTAAAAAATAAAAAAATAATAAAAAAAATAATAATAAAAAAAAAAAAAAAAAAAAAAAAATCTTCATAAGGCTAAAAGACGCTAGTAAAGAATTTTACTGTATCGATGAGTTTCGTATGATTGAGATAGGATTCTGTTTGTAATAAGTGCACGCATACCAGCAACTCAAGTATAACACGACATGATTAAGTCAATCAGAATTCTATACGGATATTACTTGAATAATTTTTTGTAAGGCCGCATCATATCAATCACATATGAGTAGCATATACCTTGAATACTAAATCCTTAGTAGTCACGTCTTCCTCCTCCTCATTTTTGCCTCCCATAGCCTATTTTCATTGCAAAAGTCAATTAAAAAAATATAAAATACTGCTTGTAATAGCTTAATCGACACACATAACTGTGAATCACTTACATGCAACTTAAAAACATTCAACAAAGACTCACATATCCATTAAATGGAGTTTGTTGTTGGGCAACCTGAAAACCAAAAAGAGCACAAATTAGCAACATAACTACATGACCAAGCCATACAAATTAGGAACAAAAAGCAATATTCGCAGGTAACTAATTCACCATTACAACACACACCATTCCACATGCCAAACATGCAGGCCAAGAGATATTGACATTAAGTGCTACCTTTTTGGCAATAGCAGCAGGCGTGCCGACGAAAATCAGCCCAAAATTCACCATAGTCATTTTGTATCTCCAGTTTTCCGTCATAACTCATATGATTATATCCTTAAAAAGATATAAAAATAATGAATCAGAAGTCATGGCGTCAAGAAACTAAATAGAATATTTCTATATAACATGTGGCTTACCAGCAATCGCAACATCACATGTCCCATCACGATCAAATGATGCTGCAACATTAATACTGAGAACCTATGAAGACCACGAACACCAATCTTATCCTTCTCTTCATTATACACCTTAAACAACCACCACGACTACGTACAACATTAAAAATTATTTACCTCCAACATATAGGCAGATCCTACATATGAACTGGCGTTGGAAACTGCAATTAAGGCAAAATCAGTAGAAAGAAATTATAATGTTTATAAAAAATTAAGCCAAAACTTGAAAAGCGGGCAGATCATGTAACAATCCACACCTGAGGTCGACGCTTGCTTGGCAAAAAGTAGCCTCATCACGGCATTGAACAACTTGTGGATGCATATAATTAATAATACCTACATGGAGACCAATAATAGAGGCAAATATGACCAAACAATTATGAAAATTATTAGCAAAAAGGAAAAGGTAAGTACCACGCAAAAGCTTACTCAGACGTCGAACCTCATCACGCAATGTACTCATTCCCCTTTTAGCTGGAAACGAACGCTACGGCCCGTCAAATGAAAAATTGGATAAACATATGACAACAACGTTAATGCTCTAAAATCCTAAATAACAGATATCTAAAGGCCTTTCATCCTATATTCCCTGAAATGGTCTTACCTTGGAGAATCTGACGGCGTATTCAAGAAAATACCATGAAGCAGGTTTCCATATCTGCGAATTCTGAACTTTGGTGGGTGTCACATCCACACCTGCACAAAACTTCAATAAAAAAATTTATTGAACTTATACTACTTGGGCATTAATAAGATTATAGAGTAAATATTACTTGAGAGAGGAGAAATTACCTTTCTAGAAGAACTTGCGAATCTATAACGCAACATACATTCACAGAGAAGAAAACACCTTATTATACATTTGCGCCCATACTTCATTGCATTTGGACGACCTGCGTAACAAAATGATGTCAAACAACATATATAGATGACAAAATCAGACACCCGTAAATGAAATACTATCAACATAAGCAAAGTGAAACTGCAATGTTCTCAAGAAATTCATCAAACACATGGTAGGCACCAAATCAACCAACAATTTTTCAGTAAATTCTGTCAAACCCTAATCTTGATTTAGAATAACAATCAATACTTTAACCAAATTAGAAAACAATACCCGATCAACCAAGAGGCCAGGACATCACAACATCACCACCATCGTCGTTGTCCCGCGATATCCTTTTAACTCATGAACCGGATTGGGAAAAAAATGGGTTTGAGCAAAATCACAACATCAGTGCTCTCAGGCACTATCCTTTTTACTAAGCATCAAAGTAAGAAATAGTGATGATGAAAACCAACAGATGAGGTGGGAATTGCGGAGAAGGTTCCAGTAACTCTTCCAATCGTATTGAGTTGTATAAGCTTTTCTATAACCTACCGGATTATCTGGGCCAGAGCTAGAAGCAGGCCGAAAAATCAGGCCAAAGTTGGCCCGCCAATTTTGGCGGGAAAAGCCCGGGTGTAAAACGACTGCGTTTTCTTCCTCCCTTAATATATATTGATAATTTACAAAACTTACACGGTAAAAACACATTAATTATGACACGCTTTATAAATACACATTTAAGTATTTAACCCATAACAAAAGTTGGAAATATTGCAAAACCTCAAAGTTAAAAGGTCAAAATTTAAAGTCAAACAATACTTGAAGGACTATTAATATAACATAGTAATCACAGCCATAAATAAATAATGTCGATATATATTACATACACATAACAAAAAAAACCTTAACAAAGAACAAAACCATACAATGGGAATTTTGGACAGCGGACACAACAACAAGACGGCTGCCATTGATCAACATGACAAGCCGTCACCGCCACGATCACCGTCACCACCGGCAACAGAGTTCAGGCTTCACCACCACCTTTTGAAACAAATTCCTAGAATGGTGATCGTGTTTGCAGGTGTGACACTTACATGCTTGGTTCTTTATAACTCTACTTTGATCTTACCATTTTCCGGAAACTATAATCCGTTTTTCGCGACTAATCATCGTGCAAGTTCGGTAAGTATTTACTTTATTAATTGTGCTTCATGTAGACATGTAAATAGTAGAAACTTGATTGTATACAACTTAACATGTATGTGATTGTAATTGATTATTAACCTGGCTAGGTCGCGTATATCTGAGTTAAAAACTCGTCGGCTTACCCTTCTTTTAACAAGTGCTTTTGATTGTCCATGAGAATGCCATTTTTTTTTATGGAACATGGTTTTTATATCTTTGAACTTGAATTCATAATAAATGAATTCCCGGATATTATTTTGTGGGTCTTGTTTTTACAAGACAATATTTTTATGGAACATGGTTTTTATAAAAGTGTAATTCAAAATAGGATTCACAAGACAATATATATTTTGATTTACATGCCTTAATTAGATTTCTAATCAACATTTACCATCAATATTTTTTGTTGTATTATATAATACATAAATGGATTGAGTTTTAAATTTATTTTCATATGATATAATTATTATCAAATATCATTTAATAAAAACAAAAATATTTATAATCAAAGTTGGATTTAAAAGTCAATATGAACTTATATTTTGAGACGGAAGAAGTATAAGTAAAATTTTTATGATATTGAATGACCACCAAGAGACGACTAATTAATATCTGAGCTTAAGAATGGAACTAAAAACATATAGTACGACAGAAAAATATTACACTATTATTGTATGTCTTTTTTTTCCTATATGAATGATATGACATATAAGATTGGTGATACTTTTGTTGGTTTGTTAGAAGGGTTAAATCAATTAGGAAACGATCACTAGAGATATGAAAGAAGATGTATGCTACATCCACATAAAATCCCCACAAAAAACTTTCACTCGCTGACGTGTTAACGGGTGATTGGTTTTTAGTGGGATGTGGAACCCACAAAAAACCAATCACCCGCTGACACGTCAGTGAGTGGAGTTTTTTGTGGGTATTTTATGTGGATGTAGCAAAATCCATGAAAGAACTTGTAGGTACTTTAAGCATTCTATACTTCAAAATAGATTTTGGTAATTAATGCATGTTATTTGAAGTATTAGTTTTGGTTCATCAGAGCATCACAATGTTAAAGTTTTTGATAAGTTTATAAGCTTAATATGCAAAATCATCGAGTTAAAAGCCTTTAAAATTTTAATTTTATCTTTTATTATGCACAAACTTGTACAATTTTATAAGCTATATTATAGATAGGTATCAGGTTTAGAAATTTTCCATGTCATATATATCATATTGATAGGGTGGATCTCTGGCTCACGAAACACCCATAGCGTAGTGTTAATTTTTGTAAAATATTTTATAAATTTTTGAAATATACCCAGTTCCAAAGAAATCTGTCTCTTATTTAACTTTTTTAAATGCATCTGGTTGTTTGTAGTTGTGATGTCGTCCATGTATTATGTATATACGTACAAATAGAAGTTTAGCTGAAACAAAAACGAGTAAAAATATTTTTAATGAGTTTTATACCTATTTTTCATCCCTATGTGCTCTTAATTACCTTTGTATTATCATAAATAAATGAATTATTGCACTTAAGATGCTTTTATATATAATACAAGATTTTATAGGATTATTTTTCTGTTTACAACTATAATTATCATTATTTCTTTTGTATATATATGTAACATGGAGAGTAATAAAGTAATAATCATGTGCGCAAGTATTATATGTCCAACTTGGCTTTGTCAAATGGTTATATGACTTATGAGCTATGACTTTCTCAAGTATATAAAAATTAGATACTAACCCCATTAAAGATTCATCTAGGAAGTGGTGTTTAAAAATTTAATTATAATATTTAATATAAGGAATTGTTTCATAAGACTTGCATTTTTTGTAATGTAAAGAAAAAATGTGATTTCTCTTGACCACAAATTAAAATTTGGTTAAAATTCTGTTTTCTTTCTTTCTACAAAGATTAAATATTTAAGTAAAAACCACAAGATAAATGATAAATCCTCTTATCAAAACATCCAACCCATACGTAATTTTGACACATATTTATCTACTAATTTTCTCTTTTTACATCCTCCAATTAACTTTACAAGTTTAACTATTTTGTGGGTAGGATGATATAGGGTTGAGCATCGTGCCGGATCCCGACCCGACCCGACTAATCCTGATCCCAAAAGTCACCTAAATCGTAAACCGAATGCCGACCCATTAGTCGGTTTTTTTGCCCGTCCCGAAAGTAGTCAGTTTTTGCTTGTATTTTGTCGGTTTTTGGCCTGTCCCGACCTGTCCCGAATCTCGAAAATGCTAAAAATCCATCCCGACTCCCGACCCGAGAAGCTATTATTCTGTTTCGGGACTATCGGTTTATGTCAGAATCGAGACGATTGTCGAGACTCGGGCGGTTTTGCTCACCCCTAAGATGATAAGCAGGAGATTTTAAGGAGGATTTAGCATTTCTTAAACCATAATACTCTACTGAATATTAAAATTTTTAGGTAATGATGGCCATGATGATAAATCCATGTCTTTGTAAACCATTGTTGAAATAGTGTACTTTATAACCAAATTTAGAATCATCATAAAATTGTGTAACTAGCCTTGTTTTGGTATTTCAAAAACGACAACCTTTTCAAAACATCATATTTGTTTGTTTCCACTTTTTTTGTAAAAACATATATACCAAGATAAAAGACAAAGCCGTTACTAAATAAGGATGTTTCTTAGCTTTCTTTATTGTCGTTTTATAATTGTAGTTTCTTTTAAGTTTTACTTTTATACACTTAAAAAAAAATATACTGATTATGGACTAAAGACCACTCTTGGACTCTATTTGCATAATTAAAATGCCAACTGTCAAGAATCATTTGTGCTGTTTTGTTTGAATATTATTGAGTTATCAAATTTTAAATACAAATATTTTATTTATGAATTTTTGTAAATTTGCTGTAATTATTAATTTAATTTTAGTAATTATTAAAACTAAACTTATGAGTATCTTTATATTGTATAAATTTCTTTCATGTTTCTTTGGTTAAAATTAATTAATAAAAGCATTTTACAGGATTAAGAAATAAACTTATAATTTTTATTTTTATTTATTTATTTATTATTATTATTATTATTATTATTATTATTATTATTATTATTATTATTATTATTATTATTATTATTATTATTATAAGAGTAACTTTTTTTTAAGGTGTGGCGATTAGATTACCATCTAAATTAGTAATGTATTCAATGTTGCATGAATAATCTTTTCCTGAATTATAGTATCTGAGTGCTTGTAACTTTTTTCTAGAGTGTTTATAAATGTACATTATTATCTCTTTTAATCTTATTTTCTTTAAATCAAAGTGGGAAAAAGTCTGGGTTTAGATAAGAAGAAAACTTTAGCTTCTATATTGAAATAACATGGTAACATACTTGAATTAGCTTTTATGTAATAAAGTTGAAACTTTTAAAAATAATATTATTTGAATACCAAGTCACATTATCCACACACTTTATCTATATGTCTATTTTTTCTTTTTTTAAAATCTTATTATCGATTTATGTCTATTTATCATCTAGTCCATGGAACATCACTTTAGTGGAGAAAAAGAATTTGGTATTGAATAGTTCAACATTGCAAGTTATACTTAATAATAAACACAATATTATTTTATATGAGATACAATAATTAGTACATTTGGTCAATCACAATTAACAGTTAAAAAATGATTACTAAATTTTTTATATGTATGCTTACCTAAGACATCATGTGCCTTATGTGTTGTGTATTAATGGTATCTTCGTGGGACATAACTTCACATAAGGAATAATACCACACACAAACACATGATTTAGTGATTAACAACAAAATAGTTTGTGTGTGTGTATATATATATATATATATATATATATATATATATATATATATATATATATATATATATATATATATATATATATATATATCTTTATTTTCATAACCCTGTTAAGTGCGGGAACTGCGAGAACTCCAATTTTGCATTAGAAAACATGCATGTTCATATAAAACATGTTTGTTTTCTTACATACACCTTAATACACATACATGCATAACATACATGTTCATATAAAAACCTGTTAAGTGCAATAGATCAATGCAAAATGGTTTTATTTTTAAAACCCTGTTAAGTGAGGGAACTGCGAGAACTCCAATTATGCATTAGAAAACATGCATGTTCATATAAAACATGTATGTTTTCTTACATACACCTTAATACGCAGGCATGTGTATTAAGGTGTATGTAAGAAAACATACATGTTTTATATGAACACGCATGTTTTCTAATGCAAAATTGGAGTTCTCGCAGTTCCCGCACTTAACAGGGTTCTGAAAATAAAGCCCCCTATAGTGTATCTTTATTTTCAGAACCCTGTTAAGTGCGAGAACTCCAATTTTGCACTAGAAAACATGCATATTCATATAAAACATGTATGTTTTCTTACATACACCTTAATACACATACCTGCGTAAAATACATGTTCATATAAAACCATGTTAAGTGCAACATATCAATTCAAAATGGTTTTATATGAACATGTATGTTACGCAGTTATTTGTATTAAGGTGTGTAAGAAAACATACATGTTTTATATGAACATGCATGTTTTCTAATGCAAAATTAGAGTTCTCGCAGTTCCCGCACTTAACAGGGTTCTGAAAATAAAGCTCCCCTATATATATATATATATATATATATATATATATATATATATATATATATATATATATATATATATATATATTGTATGACAGATTTATCCATAACTTTATAAGCTTTCGTCTTCTTGTTTAACAATCGTAGTTATGTTAGCTAGCTACATAAGTTGTTTTCAAGTTATCCACTTATACGATACACTTCCTTAAAATGTTTATGTGCGCATACGTATAAAATTTTTATACGTTCGAAAGAGCCCAAATTACATAGATATATATAATTCTCGAGCACTTAAATTTTTGTATGCATATTATACAAATCCGAACATTTCTATCCATAAAGTTTAGCATTTGAATATATTTTAGGAACTATATATCATTTTGTGTTTGTGTTTCAAAATCATTCAAATTTACTTTATGTCATTGTACATAGTCAACTTGCTTGTTTGTATTTAGCTATTTGTATTTATTTAATCATACACATAAAGTATTACTACTTCTTCCGTTTAGTTGTCCTTATTAGAACTAGTTGTGTTTTGTATATATTTTAATTTTAACTCACATGTGAATATTAATTTATTCATAGCATGACCAAGTCATGTATTCTGTTTTCTGTTTTAATGATATCATACGATAAAATATTGAGATCATCTCAAGTTTAGATGATGTTCTATCACATAAAAACAGGCCCGACCTACACATGGACCGGTTTGTCTTTTGTTTGTGAGAGAAAATGACCGCTCATGTTCATGAAAGCTTGAGAAAATCTCAATCCAACGAAAAATCAGTAACAAATCAAAAAGATCAAATTTATAATAGTCAAATTTTAACAATTGATATGTGAGGGGGCTTATATTTCATTTACCATTTGCTTTGGACTAAACTGAAAATAATCAATTGTCCATTGACTCCATTCTAATTCATGTTTTGATTCTGCTTAATAGGATGTGAATATTACAGAGTTGAAAAGCATACTAAAAAATGCAACAATGGGTAGTAATACAGTAATAATTACGACTCTAAACGACGCATGGGCTGAACCGGATTCTATGTTTGATCTTCTCTTGGAGAGCTTTCGAATAGGGAATCAAACAGAAAGGTTTTTGAAACACTTAGTTGTCGTAACTTTGGACCAAAAAGCATATGCGCGTTGTTTACAGTTACATCCGCATTGTTACAATCTTAGCACCAATGGAATGGACTTTTCAGGGGAGGCGTATTTCATGGCAGCCGATTATTTGAAAATGATGTGGAGAAGAATTGATTTTCTTCGCACGGTTCTTGATTTAGGATATAGTTTCGTGTTCACGGTACTAACTACCTCCCCTTTCCTCTTGCATACAACTCAAATATGATAATGTTGACTTTTCAAGTCAAAACCTTGATTTTTCAAATCTAAAATATACATGAATGCTTTACATTTTTGATAAATTTTTACATACCCATTTTGTATTTTATAACAAACATTGTATACAAACAAAAATTTTGTCAACTACGCAGAAAAATCATAACATTTTTAACTTTGAAATGTAATAAGTTTGACTTTTTTATCTAATGACCAGGATGCTGATATAATGTGGTTTAGAGACCCATTTCCAAAGTTTCATAAAGATGCAGATTTCCAAATTGCATGTGATTATTTCAATGGGAAACCATCTGACTTAAGAAACCTACCAAATGGAGGTTTTAATTATGTAAAGTCAAACAAGAAAACTATTGAATTTTACAACTTTTGGTACAACTCAAGGGTGACTTATCCAGGCCTGCATGATCAAGATGTGTTCAACAAAATCAAGTTTAATCCTTTTATAAAAAAGGCCGGATTAAGTATTCGGTTTTTAGACACCGCTTACTTTGGTGGATTTTGTCAACCGAGTAAAGATCTAAACAAGGTGTGCACAATGCATGCTAATTGTTGTGTTGGGTTGGAGAACAAAGTACATGACCTTGAAATCATGCTCGGTGATTGGCGTAAATATACAAAATCAGCTGCGAATCAAACGAGATACAGGTCTAAAGGTTCATGGACAGTTCCGCAACTTTGCAGGTATATTTCCATCTTAATTTACAGTGTTTTAATCTCCAATTATCCATGAACTTATTTCTACATGCTAAGACTGAACTTTTTACTGCTTTCGACGCGTTTGCTAGGTAAAACTTTTTTTAGTGAACTTGCAACTTGCAAGTGTCACATAACTTGATTAATTTTACACGTTAGCTTTAAATTCAGAGATATCACATATTCATTGTAGTGACTAACACGTTTGTGTTACCAGGGGTTCTTTCAGTCGAAAGCGTACACCAAAGAAGGATCATAATCAAGGATCGGAGAGTTGATCATCTCGGAAAATGTTAAACAGTAACCAGCATAACATACCTTTCCAAAAAAAAAAGTAACCAGCATAACATATTATCATGGAGATTTTGGATACAAACCACATCCAAAACATTAAGTTTGTTGTTCTATGTATCAAAAAATTGTACAGAAGATGATAAACCACCGAAGGTGGCTATCTCAATTTCTTTATAATTCAAGTTGTGTTGTAGAAATTGCAATATTTTGCTCTCAATTATCAATATCATTCTTTATCTGCTTCTATGTAACCAGACGTGTACTAATACGGCAACAATATGTGGCTTTGATGGTTACAGACTTGCATCAATACGAGACTTGAATCACATGCGAACATTTGTATATGTGTAGAAGTATAACGATGTTAAGGTTATTGGGAATGGTGAGAAGACTAACATGTGGTATGATCAATGGAGCAGTATAGGAGTAATCAAAGACATAGTCACCACTAGAAGTATACACAATGCTAGGTTGTCTGAGAACATGTCAGTTAGTGAGATGATTGCTAATAATATGTGGAGATGGCCTAATGAGTGGGCTGTTCAATACCCAATACTTGCAAATTTATTAATTCCACAAGCGGTCCAACAAGAAGATATAACTAGATGGAAGAAGAATGATGGCAGTTTATGTAATTTCTCATCAAAAGAAGCTTGGGAGCTTATCAATCATCAGCAGGGTATGGTAAGTTGGAATAAGGTTGTTTGGTTTAATCAATGCAATCCAAGAATGGCATTCATTCTGTGGATGGCCAAAAAAGAAAGACTACAAACCCAAGATAGGATCATGAAGTGGAATAATGACCCTAACATGAAGTGCTCATTGTACAAAACAGTGAATGATTCTCATAACCATCTATTTTTTGAATGCAATTATTCCAAGACTATCTGGTAATCTATAAAAGTCAAAATGAAGAATGTCTGGGTATCTAGTACATGGGGTTCTATAATTGAGCAATATACTAATGACACTTGTGGTAATTCTATTAGTGGTGTTCTTAAGAGGCTTGGTTTGGCAACTAGTGTATATTATATCTGGAAGGAGAGAAACACAAGACTGTTCACTGGTGACGAAACAGACAAGTCAGGTCTTTTAAAGATCATTGAAGATAACATTAAACTGCAACTTATGAGCTTATCTGTCAAAAAATCAGCTCAAGTGCTGAGAGTAGCACAAAGATGGAATGTAGTGATGAATTATGTAAAGAATAAGAAGTAATCCAATGAAATAGTGCCTTATGGTGTGTTTGGGTCAAGGAGATAATGCAGTCTGTAGCATAAAGATGTCTTTTTTATGGGATTAGCTGAGGGCCTTGTATCTTGTAGCTATTGAAAGGGTGGTTTGGAGAACCAATTAATTCACATTATGGGTGCCTGGAGTGGCAACTAATTGAGTGAATTGCTCTGTCCCTTAGTAGATGCATAAAGTAGGTTTCCAGCACCTTTGGTGGAGTGCCAGCCTGATGATGCCTATTTCAGTATTGTTCCTGGAGTTGGGGGTTATGGATAGTAAGGAATGGGAAATGTAGTTAAGGTGGGATGTATCCTTGGGCAACTCTGTGCATAGTAAGTGATGCCTGAAAAGGAAGTAGCTCTTTGCATTTGAGTCCCAATGAAACAGGAGTTTTGATCTCTTCTCTTGATGATGCCCTGAATAAGAGCCTCTAGTCTTAACTGTATGGGCTGCAGTTGAGATTAGGTAGGGTGTTTGTTCAGTGGAAATGTAGTCAAAGAAGGATATTTCTCCATGGTTGCCTAGATGATAGCATATTGTTGCTATGTCTAGAAGAATGGTGGATTTTTGAATCAGTCTTTTCCTGAATAGAGAGATGTATTGTTCTTTGTATCTTCATTTGAAAGTTGTATAAGCCATATGAGTATGTTCAATTGTTCATGATGGGCAGTTTTGAATACCATATAATTTGCTGATTCAGTTAATTAATAAAATTCACCATTTCAAAAAAAAAAAAAAAAAAAAAAAAAAAAAAAAAAAAAAAAAAGTATATAACGATGTTAAGCATGCCCAGACAATAAGATTGTGAATGTCTAGAGTCAAAAAAACACGATCACATTAAAACAAATGCGACTTTTCTATGCCCCAGTAACTCAGGCAATCAGGTTTGTTGCCCCTTGATATGCAAATAATGCCAAAAATCAACTAATATCATTTGAAATTTAACTACAAACATATGTATCTCAACTTACATTAATTTAGTCTGTGAACCTTTCGAAGCCCACGGCATGAATGACTGCAACTTATGCATAAATCCATTATTAGGAATTTGCATACTACCTATTAACCACTGATAATCTAAGATAGTGGAATCCGATAACGGCTCCAAAAACTCGCAATTTGTTAATATATCAGGCGGGGGTACACCAGATATGAGGTTTGTATCAAGCTTTGGTTTATTTTTTGTGAGATTTTTGGACTTTGGGACAGGGGTATTGTTGTCGAGAGCGGATGGTGATGCACCAGCAATTATCTCCTCTTCGAAAGGCAATGCTCTTTGAGTTTGAAGACAGAAATCTAACCATTGATGTATAAGTGGTGATGGTCCTCTAACTCGACCTCCAAGCTCGTCATTAGCGATCCCTGAAGCAGCCGGTATTGCCTGCACAAAAATTATTAAACATAATCCAAAATATTAAAATTCACGGGATTCAATTTGTGTAGGGTTTTCTGTCAAATTCTTAAACTTTTAATATCAAGGGTTAATAATAGCATAATGCATAATGCATAATACTCAAATGTCAAACTATCACCTATTTGACGATTTTAGCCTTGAACCTCTTTCATGTACATTTGTATCCATAAACTTTTTTCACATTGTTTGCCTCACTGTAACCTTTCTTGTTTTATTAAAAAAATATGAAATTTTAAATACTAAAAAGTAGTAATAATCGCAGTAGCAGAAAATGAAGAAAAAAAAAGATTATTTACAGAAAAAATGACCGATCAAACCAATTACAAAATAAATATGTACGTTTGAATAGTATAAAATATATGCGAAAAGGAATTTTAAGAATAAAAATGTTATCAACTCTATTATTAAAGTTGAAGTTTATCGAGAAAGTAATGAACATACCCATAAATCAGCCCATAAACTAGCTCCTGACTTTGGAACAATCACAGCAACATCTGACATACGTTTGGCAGCAGGAACAATGTCACTACTCCATCCAACCGCCACCCAAACGTCACCGACAGTAAATGCTTTAAGATAGTTTGCACTGTCGAATAATCGGACCTACAAAAATATCAACAAATTAAAAATTATGTCATAAAAAATTCATGATAAAGTTTCATCTTGATACCTGTTTTGTAAGTGAAACAAGTTTGTCTTTCACAGCGTTCTTTCCACCGTTAACTTCAGAATCAATATTACTCGTATTATACGATGCTCCTAAATATTTTAGAACTGCACCAATAACCTCTCTTGGTGAATCGACCATTGTGATCTTTCCAGCAAGATCAGGTCGCCATAAGTCTGACCAGTCCTGCAATAGTTATTCATCCTCGATAAGTTTACACAGATATATAGCAACAGTTTTGGAAGTGGCGGGGGTAACTGGTCAACGGTTCCGGTAAAAAAAGGGTGTCACTTTTTAGTAGGGGCTAGGTCGCGTTGGGTTAAACCACCAATCTTTAATTTACATTTGCTTGAACGTTATTCCAACAGCTTTATGAGTAAAAAAAGGGTTAAAAGATGGTAAAAGTGTAAAACCACTAAACTTTTACTTTGTGGTGATATGGTCCTGAAAATTTTTCAACCCATGGTTTCGTAACAACCTTAACTTTGACTATCAGTGATTTTCAACCCATTTGACCTGTTTTCTCTACAGCTTAACTTCTCTTATTTTAACCATTTGACCCATTATATATAAACGGGAGCGATTCTCAAGAAATTACCTCTATCGGAGCCAAATTGTGCTGTCGAAATTTGCTTTTCCTGTAAGCTATTACCATGCTTCCCCATCGATATGGAACAGCGTATATCTTACCTTGGGCATCTGATTTTCCTTCATTATTCCTGCGCAAATAGACCTGAGATTATTTTAGGGGAACACTGAGATTAACCAAATTAATTGAATAAAAACCATGTAACTTAATAACCAGGTTATTTATAGAGGCTTAGGAACGCATGCAGCTGTGGATACATATACTGCCAGCGCAGAAACTAAACATGCAGCAACACCTTGTAACGAGAAACTAGACATTTAAGATCCACATATTTGGTGATGAATAAGTATGGTGTCTATGAAATTAGTATTCCTACTTATTCCTAAAATAGGTGCCCGATACATTTAACTCTTATTGAAAGTAAAAGATGATAAAGTAACATATTGTTGGAGCGTGTTTTGTAATCCCTGATTGCAAATATCCAGCTTATAAAAACTCTCTCAAAACCTAATCATTTAATCTATCATGAATGACAAGAATTCAGTATTTCATCATGTCTCATAACGTCACACTTAGAAATTATAACCATTATAAAAGGGAGGTCATTTATACCCTAAAAGTTCTGCTTCATACACAAGAAAGAAAAGGGTCGAAAATTTATGCCCTCAAAACAGCTTTTTCATTCCTGTTTACCCTTAACCCTTCCACCATATTTTTTTACAAATTGCCCCTAACATTAGAGTTATTATATCTCTTATGAACCCAAACAATTGATGATAAAGAACATATGGTTGCTTTTCATATCTTTATTATCCAAATTTTATGATAGTTTTCCATACAGTACATATTTTATGATAGTTTTCCGTACAGTACACAAATCTTAAAAAAAAAAAAAAAAAAAAGAGCATATTTTATGATAGTTTTCCATACAGTACACAAATCTTAAAAGAATGAGTAAAACTAGTGCCCGACTTGATTTGTCAAAAATATGGTTGAACGCAGGAACATGTAACAGTTGTATGAGGGCATAATTGTACAACCCCTTTCCTTTGTCGTGACGAAGTAGAAAATACATCATACAAATCACCTCTCATGATAAAACTAGCTAATCTCACAGGTGAAGGTACACACACATTTGACAATAGTGAGGGTAACATCGCATATCACCATCAACTCAACATTAGATAACATATAAAATATGCAACTATAAAATGTAACATACCTTCCACTTGTCACTTAATGTGTGGAACCAATCTTGATCATCAACCCCTTGTATGGGTTCAATTAGTTTCTTGCTAATTGCAGAATTAAGCCAAGAGTCACCAAGAGATACGATATCAGCAGCCCCAGCAGATTTAGAAGTAACATTTCCTGTACCAATTGCCTTAGAGAGCTCAGAAAAGATATCCTCAATAGTTCCACGATATTCTAGACGAAACTTCACTCTTTTCCCTTGTGATTGTATGAAATTCTGTATGACAATAAATTAGCTGAAGTGAAGATGATAATCTTAAGTATATAATATCTCTAGAAAACAATGAGTATAACATGCGTATTAAGGGTTGTAGAATATCCGGTCAGATGGTCGAGTAACCAGTCAAAGAGGGTAACTTAATTCAAATCTATAGATTGTAAATACTTAATATGTTAAACATGCTGACATACTATATTATTAACAAAAAAATATAAATTTCTTCTGAAAAGGTTTTATACATTTCGGATGGCTTTGTTAGTTTACTACTCCAGTTCGAGCTTTCCCGAGACGACTATTTGGGATACTTTGGGTTATCCCATTTTATTTTGGTTTATTGTTTTATTTTGCTTTCTTAGTTTACTACTCCAGTTCGAGCTTTCGCGATTTCGCCGCTCGAATTGCGGGGGAGTATTAGTGGATAATTAGGCCCAAGCCCCGTTTGTGGGTTTTGGGTATTAGGGTTTCACTATTATATATAGCGTTCAATAATAAAGTTATACCTACGGGTTTCATTGTCTAACAAGCTTTACCTGTATCCTTTTTAGTTAAATTTTTTATTTAACCCATTTGACCCGTTAGAAGTAAAACATAACCCAAATCAACCTAATTTTATTTAAATGGGTCAAAATTAAAGCCTATAATGCACATACTTATTTGCTTATGTATGGTGAATTCACTCCTGGATTACATTTTGTTTGCAGTTCGCAATGAGTACCAATACTTATGACTCGGGTAAAACTGTTAATAAGTTTTTTAAGAAACATTTGCATTATGTGACTAGAAATCTCACAAAACATCCTAAAAACGAGGAATAAAGAATACAAGTTAAGCATCTAAACCTTGATCCATAAAGGAGGCACCGAGTTGCGTAAAGCAACAACTCTCAATGGAACAGTAAGAGCATATGTTTTTGATTTGTAACTCTCAAACGCAGCTTTCAATTCTTCATTTTCACATTCATCAACATCCTCGCTCTCTGCATTGACAAACGAAACAACTGTCTTACATGAAAGATCAGTGTAAATCCATCCTCGATCTTTTTTTTTTTACAAAAATGAAGAAGACACATATAAAATTTTGCTCTAAAAAATAGAAACAGATTGTACTTTCCAACCCCTATAACACATTAGAACAGATGTTAATTGAAATTAAACATCTAACAGAATTATGTCATAACGGGGAGCAACAATTCATCACATAAGTTTTCGAGAATTAAACAACATAAACACTATAACGCACTCTTCTTCGCATTTCACTTGATAAGCTACTTCGAGGATTAAACCTTCATCTGCTAATACGGCATTCCTACATGAGATAACTTTACTCATTACCATTGTATGAAGCAAACTTAGAGCTCATGCATTTGTACGTCAACGAATTGCACCAAAATGTAACATACTAAAACTTCAATAATGTCAAGTACAATCAAACAAAAATATGAGTATGCATAACACAGAATTGCACGAAAACATATGTCATATACAATTGCATGAAAATGTAGGTATGCCACATACAATTAGTACACAAACGAAATGTAAGCATGTAACGCATAATTGCACCAACACATAAGTATGCTATACAGTTGCACACAAACGCAAGTATTTCACATACAATTGCACAAAAAGGTAAATATGGTGAATACAACTAATAGGCGTGGGAGTCTGTTTATATTTATAAACCTCTAACTCGTTTCAAGCCTTAGCACAACTCATTTGTTATGATGAGCCTAAACGTATAGAAGTAAAAGGTGATGCACCTAACCTATTTAAGGGGGTGTTTGTTTTGGCTTATATAGCCGGCTTATGGCTTATTTGGTTTTGGGCTTATGTTTCGTAAGCTCACTTTTTGTGGCTTATTTTGAAACTTTTCGGCTTATATAAGCTTTTTATGGCATAATAAACTTATATAAGCCGAAACAAACACCCCCTAATCCCTATATTGAGCCTTTTACCAAAACCCGACCGGGTCTCAACCGGGTCGCATCAAACCCGTCCGGGTCACCTCAAACCCGGCCGGGTCGACTCAAAACCGACCGGGTCTCAACCGGGTCATCTCAAACCCAGTCTCCACCGGGTCGCCTCAAACCCGGCCGGGTCTCATCCGGGTCACCTCAAAACCGGCCGGGTCTCAACCGGGTCACCTCAAACCGGGCCGGGTCGAACCGGGTTTGAAAAATTAGGCAAGTTTTAAAGTGTAAAAAAGTTAGTTGACCTTCAACAACGGGTGGAAGTGTAGCAGCGAAGGAGATGGAGGTCCGGACACCGGTTAGAGAGAGGGCGAGTAGAGCAGCTGACGTGGCAAGTACTAGGTTGTTGTTATTGTTTGATGAATGGACGATGAGATTACGGCGACTAGGGTGGTGTTTGGGAGTACAGTGGATGAAGGTGTGGTTGTTGATGCTGTTGTTTAGATTGAGAAATGGTGTACGGATTTGGGACATTTTTTTTCTATTTGGTGGTGTTTGGGTTTGGGAATTATGGTATGCAGGTGACTTTAGAGCTACTTGACTCACTAATTTTGTGTCACTCTTGGTGAGCATTGGGCCGAAACCGACCTGTCTCGACCTGATCCCGATCTATCCTGAAACCGACAACTTGGAAAACCCTAACTGAATCTCGACCCGAGTATAGGTCGATTTGTTTTAGTCGGTTTGTGTGGTTTTCTTTGTGTTTTCTCGGTTAATCCTGAGTCTCGAACCGACCCGAGTCCCGACAAGCTAGAAAACCCAAACCGAGTGCCGACCCGAGTATAGGTCGGTTTGTGTCGGTCAGAGTCGGTTTCGGTTGGTTTTTCGTTCGTCGGTCGGTTTTGCTTACCTCTACTCTAGCTATGGTTTGTTTTCATGGGTTTAATAATTGAGTTTTTCTAAATTGCGGAAGCAAGTTAATCACATTAAAAAAAAATAGAAGGATTTATGAAAAAGGACTCGTAGACTCATGTGTTTTATTTGAAAAGTGTACTATTGTGTGTGGTTTATGAATTTTTTTTTATAGGTTTTTTTGTCTTTTTGGTGTGTTTAACTTGTATCTTTAGGATACAAGTTAGAAAATCCTTAATAAAAAGACCTTAAGAACGTGTTCATTATCGTCACTTCGGCACACATAAGCTTTTTTGTATAACCAGTATCATCACTAATTTAATGTAATAAGATAAATAACTTCATCCTCAAAACATACACCACTTAAATACATATAAACCCTACCTAAACACACACTGCATGACTCAGTCGTTCATAAGACCGAGTCTTCGTTTTTCATGGTTGAAGACGTGTCTTGAAGACGAGCCGTAATAAGGTAGCACGCGTGCTATTTGGCCAGTAGAAACGAAAACCAAGTTTGAGAGAGCTTATTACGGCTGGTCTTATAAAATGAAACGTTCGTTGAACTTCATTTTTCTTAAGTGTTAACTTCTTTTATTAGCTAAAGAACTAATGAGGTTAAATCTTAATCTCAAAAGTAATTATAAATGTATCTTTATTTATCATATTGTTATTTTTAAGTTTCAAAATTAATTTTAAAGCAAAAGCATAGCAAAGTACTACTAGAAATACATTAGAGATATAGATGATATAGAATATTTAACTAAATTTGATGAAATGAATATAATAAATATATATTCATCTTGAATTGAGCTTGAAAATAGAATGCATTTAAATGAATACATGTGTATTTAACTTACATTGATGTATCTCTATTGTGTTGTTATAGTTATTTTTCGTCGTTCTTATTATAAGATTTTCTCTCTTTTGACAACGAGCATTTTGTTTTTTAATGTTTTTGCAATTTAGAAATAGATATTTTAATTTTTAAGGAAGGAGTATTCCGTAGTGAACACTAACGTTAAGCATCGGGTCAAAACCGACATGAACAAGTCAAAATCGAACCGAACCGAAAACAAGTTTTGTGAAAAACATGAACTGAGAATTGAACCGAAGTGACTTGGTTCGGTTCGGTTTTTTCTTGTTTGTTCGATTCAGTTTGGTTTACACGCTTTAGGTGTATTTTTCTCGGTTTTGGCTCGAACCGAAAGCCAAAATTATAAATATATAGAACAAAAAAATGAACTGATTATGTTCGGTGCGGTTTCGGTCAAACTAGTTCGACTCGGTTTTAGGATTCAGTTTGATTTTCAGTCTATTTTGCTCGGCCATAGTAAACTAGGGGTGTTCACGGTTCGGTTAATTAACCGAATAAACCGAAAACCGAACCGAACCGAACCGAAATAAAACCGAACCGAACATATAACCGAACCGAACTTGTTAAAACCGAACCGAACCGAATTAAAAATTCGGTTTTCGGTTTGGATATGGGTTTAGCTATCTGAACCGAAAACCGAACCGAAAACCGAATTTATATAAATATATATATTTTTTATATATTTATATTATTTTAAATATAAAAAATATCCATTAAAATTTTATTCTAATATAAAAAAACACTTTTTTATGCTTGAAATATTTTTTTTGCCAAAAATATATATAATTAAATTCAAAAAAAAATATAAATAGTGTAATTTAAGTAAAAAGTTCGGTTTTCGGTTTTGACCCATAACCGAACCGAACTTCGGTTCGGTTCTCGGTTCGGTTCGGTTATATATATTTTCGGTTCGGTTCGGTTTTCGGTTATGACCCAAAAATTTTTTTTAACCGAACAACCCGAACCGAATAAACCGATTAACCGATAACCGAACCGATGAACACCCCTATAGTAAACACCAAATTGAAAAACAAGAAAATAATTAAGGAAAAAAAATCCAATGCCACAAAATTCGAGCCCACTACCACATAAACCAAACTCCTGGATAGCCTGACAAGCCCAACAAGCCTCAAGAGTCAGACCAACTTAAACCAATTACAAACGGGTTAACAAAAGGGTCACTTACCAGAATAAACTACAAGAATCGAGACTTATACAATTGAAATCTCAATGATCATTTTTTTTTCTTTTGGCTCATGTCTCCCTCAAAGCTTGTGACAAAGTTGTGGTATGGTAGCCATTTACATTTCTATAACAGATAATGGAAATTGTAATATGTATTTGTCCAAGACACAAAATAACTTTCAAGATTTGAGTGACTCTTTTGAAATGTTATCTTACTCGAGTGACATCTTTATAAGCATTTGCAAAAAGTATATATGGTCTTAGCTCGATGGTTATAATTTTGGCTCGCTTTAATAACATATGAATGTTTCAAATATTTGAATAAACAAACAAACGAAGCAAAAAACATACCTCAGGCAGAAAAGTCAACAGCTGCAGACACCAATATGCTATAGTATACAAGAACAATTGGTCCAAAATTACTCATTTCCTTTATTGAATTGCATGACAATAGTAAGATACCAATTAATATGCCATTCTAGATATAGTTAACCTAAACATTTCATTAATCAGCAAACAAATTACCAGTGATACCAACCACTGAACTACCTTCACCAACATTCCGTTACCCTTTCTACCAACCACTGAACCACCTTTCATCGTTGTTAATGATATAGAATCTGACTGATCAAGCAAAAGTAGTGTTTCCATACAGGGTCTCACGGAGAAGGTACCTCGCTTTGTAGTAATCCCAACACCATTAATATGCCCTGATGAGGGTTCATAAACTTTAATTCTAGACTCACACCGGAATGGATGGTACAAAGTCCTCTCATCAACCTCTTGAATTACAACTTCACCGTTGTTCCTAAACCCTAATACCCAACTGAACAATAACTTACCCTCAACCTTAACAGTATACATCTTACTAAACTGTTTTTTAGCACCATCTTTCCTCGTCCACACAACACAAACCGGCATGTCACCCTCAGCATAATACTCAAGTAAACCAAGCGACTCATTCACCTTCGCCAAATCTAGAGGAAGTGTATGTACATGTATTAATCTCTCAGGAAGACACACTTCTCCAAACTTCTCACTCTTCAAATCAAATGAAATAACTAAATTAGAAATAGTTCCGCGATACAAAGAGGCATAATCATGAGCAAGGAAATAGATAACCCCATCTACAAAAACCTGAAGCAACGTCAAATAACACGATTTAAAAGGCGCACCTATATATACAGTTTTCCAAACACGTGTACTAAGCGGTAAAACCTCAATCGCCCACATACTAGATAATTTATCAGCATTAATCTTAATAAGCTTAGGGTCACTAGTATCGGGACAAACCCCAAAACCAACAATAGTATGGTTATACCCCGCTTTAGGAATAACAACAATACCAACAGATTTCCTGACAGTAGGATTCCAAATAACAACCATCCTAGTTTTTGAATCTACATCTCCATAGAAACCGTAAAAACATAACAACCCGTCAACAGAACAACGACCGAGTGGTAATGTGTCTCTTAATAAGCTAAGGGACTCTGGGGTGGTTAAGGGAAACTTTTGTTGGGGAAAAGTATTGTTATCAATAATGGAAGTATAGGTTTGGACACTATCTAACTTGTAGTTTACAAGTAGATGATGTTGGGGGTTTGTGTGATTGATATGGTAGTTGCTAATGAATTTCGGGCTCTCGATAAAAGACTTCCATTGTTTCGAAACGTATCGGAATTGAATCAGTGATTTGACGGGAAGCCTTTTCATGATTTCTGATTGGATATCGAAAGGTACGAGATCAGACATTTTTATTTTTTTTTTAATTTGGGCCTAAAGCTTCACCTCCTTGGGTGCTTTGTTCCTCAATTAGAACAAGCTGTAAATCAAAGTTAATCACAAGTGTAAGTGACATTCAGAGAGCCAAGCACATATAACTACCTTCAAGTGACATTCAGAGAGCCAAGCACATATAACTACCTTCTGGTATAAACAAAATTAAACTACTAACAAGAGAATTGTGCGTACATTACCAGATTTAAAATGACTCGAAAATTTTCTAAATGAGAATTTGGTCATAATAGCTTATTATAATAACTTAACGGGTATTTGGCATTGCAGTTTGAAGGTGATAATCAGATAAATTTAGGAACCAAATAATCGGTTTTAGAGTTAATTTGCAACAAACCTTATTATCTGAACAGCTAGGGGTAAGTTTGCGCACAAATCTTTAAATAATGAAAATTTGTTAATCACTCGCAGCTAATAATCTGAATCACTAGTACAAACTGAAATAGTGTTGAAATATATAACCCAATATTCCCCATCATATCTTGTTGTCTGTTTTGTGTTTCAGGTTTGGCCCAGCCCAAAGTTTCTCTCAAGCCCATGTCTCATGTTTGAAGCCCATGGATGTTCTGGCCCTTATCAAGACCCCGCTCCTCTTTTGTCTGTTGGAGTGAAGATGTTATAAAAGAGATCCCTATCTCTTATTTTAGGGTTAGGAGAGTATCATTATTTGTGTGAGCCGTTATCACAGATCTCTCTCTCATTTTGTACAGATCTTGAGACTTTGTCTCAAGATCATATCTATCATTTATCTTTCCTGTTTTGTCTTGTAAAACTATTATCAAGTTAGATAATAGGGTCACACCAGAGTAGCTGTGGTGATCATTAGTTGTTCTTTCTATTCCGCTGTTGAACTTTGGTTGGTTTGAGTTATATAAAGGTTTTGGTTTCTGCATATCATGTTTTTCTACATGGTATCAGAGCCAGGTTATCTTTGGTGATTCGGGTGTTGCGGGGATCCTGCTGCTGTTGGTGGTTGAAGGCTTTGTTGCCTCCTAGACTAAGTGAATCTAGGAGAAACAAAGTTGCTCGTGGCTTGGAGGTTCTGTTCTTCCTAGACTAAGTGAATCTAGGAGGAACAGTTCGATTGTGCTGCGGATATAGCTCTGTAACACCTCTTATCTCTTGTTTTATTATTTTATTTGGTTGTTTTGGGATTTACTTGTTACCTGTGGTGATATAAGGTGTTGTTGGTTCTTTGCTTTGTTATTTTTTTCCTTGTGTTTGTTTATTTACTGTTTCTATGGCTGAAACTGGTGATTCTGACAATGAGAGTGTCAATGATTCTGTCACTCTTATTGGAAAGCTTGATGTTAGTAATCCTTTACATTTGCATCCAAATGACTCTGCTGTGCTTACTGTTATCTCTGTCAAACTGAGAGGAACTGAAAATTATCAAGTTTGGGCTAATGCTATGCTTCTTGCCCTAGAGGGAAAAAACAAAATTGGTTTTATTGATGGTACCTGTATAAGGTCCAACACTGATGAGGTTTTGGGTAAGCAATGGGATAGAGTTAATGCTGTTGTCTTAGGATGGATTTTGAATTCTGTTTCTGAGGAGTTATTCCTTGGTCAAATTTTCTCTAAAAAGGCTAAACATGTTTGGAATGAATTAAAGGAAACCTATCATAAAGTTGATGGATCTGTGATATTCAATTTGCATCATAAAATCAGTACCTTGAAACAAAATGGATCTAATTTGTCTGACTATTATCATAAGTTGAATGCTCTGTGGAAACAGTATGATGCTATGGTTGAGTTGCCTAATTGTGTGTGCACTGCTTCTAGTGAATTTAAAAAACATAATCAACTGTTGAAACTTATGCAATTTTTGATGGGTCTTGATGAGTCCTACATGAGTATTAGGAGTTCTATTTTATCTAGAGAGACCTTACCTGATGTGAAAGGGGCTTATGCCATCATCTCTAGTGAGGAATCTCACAGAGTGGCTTCTGGTACTAATTCTGATCCCTCTCAAAAGGGTCAGACCTCTGCCTTCTTGGCCAGTGGTCCTGCTAGAAACAACTTTCAAAGAAATCAGAACCCTTATACTTATGGCAAACCTGTTACCACTAATTTCAGACCTAATACCAACACTGGGTTCAGACCTAGTAGTCCCAATGTGATAAGACCTAATGTGCCTACTAACTCTGATGTTGTGTGTGAAAATTGTGGTTACACTGGTCATACTATAAACAGATGTTTCAAAATCATTGGGTATCCCGCTGATTTTGGAAAAAAGAAAGGGGGACAAGGTGGTAAGAGTAAAAATGTTGCTTACACTTCTGTTGGATCCTCTGGGTCTGACAGTGGTACTGGATCCTCTGGGTTCACTGATGAGCAACTTGCCACCTTACTCTCTCTTATTAAGGATAACAAAATGTCTGAGAAAAATGCTCAAGCCAACATGGCAGGTACTTATTTTAATTCTAGCAAACTCTTCAATGAAAACTTTGATAAATTTTTCTGTTCTAGTTCTAGCTTAATGACTAAGTTGAACTATGTTGGGAAGGTTGTGGACTCTGGTGCTAATCAACATATGACCAATAATGAGAAAGAGTTGGATAATGTTTATGATATTTCTCATCTTAATATCAAAGTTTCTCACCCAAATGGCACTAATGCCATCATTACTAAAATTGGAAACCTGAAACTTGGAAATGGTCTTGTGCTGTTTGACGTGCTTGTGATCCCTGATTATTGTGTGACTTTGATTTCTGTTCATAAACTTGCTAAAGATAATAAGATCTTGGTTGTGTTTGATGAAAGTAAATGCTTCTTTGTGAATCAGGATTTGAATCAAAAAATCATTCTGGGGATTGGTAAACAATGTGGTGGTTTATACTATTTAGATACTGAAGGTACTAAGTGTGATGATATTGACATTAATTACAAGTGCTCATTATCTGCTTATGATTGGCATTGTAGACTTGGCCACCCTGGTGACCCTGCCCTTGATGTTCTAAAAAATCATTTAAAAATTAAAAAGAATGATAAATATGAGATTTGTGAAACATGCCAAAGAGCTAAACAGACTAGGGAACCTTTCCCTTTAAATGATCATAAGTCTAAAATGCTTGGTGATATTGTTCATCTTGATCTGTGGGGTCCGTATAAGGTGGTCAGTCACTCTGGCCATAGATATTTTCTTACCATTGTTGACGATTATACCAGAGCTGTGTGGGTGTATCTTATTAAATCCAAGGATGAAGTTTTTGATTCAATTAATATCTTTTACAATTTGATTAAAAATCAATTTGAAAAGACGGTTAAAGTGTTTAGAAGTGATAATGGGACTGAGTTTCAAAATCAAATCTTTAACAAGTTTTGTGATAACATGGGGATCACACACCAAACGTCTGTTGCCTACACCCCACAGCAAAATGGTGTGGCTGAAAGGAAACACAGACATCTCTTAAATGTGGCGAGATGCCTTATGTTTCAGGGGGGAATACCCTTAAGGTTTTGGACTGATTGTGTGCTAACTGCTGCATATCTTATTAACAGATTGCCTTCTTCTGTGCTAAATGGAAAATCTCCTTATCATATGATTTATAATTCCTCTCCTAATCTCTCTCTTATCAGAATGTTTGGTTGTCTTTGTTTTGCCACTATTCTTAATAGTCATGACAAGCTTACCAGCAGATCTGAAAAATGTGTTATGATGGGTTATTCTAGTTCTCAAAAAGGATACAGGCTATATAGTCTTGATAGACGTCAATTTCTTGTCTCTAGGGATGTTAAATTCTTTGAGTCCATATTTCCTTTTAAGGAATCTATATCAAATGGTATTAAGAATAAGCATACTGAATCTGATGTTCTTCATGATAATAACCTGTTGAATTTTTTTGATCTAAATAACCCTGAGCTTCCTAATGATGATGAACGTGTTGCATCTAGACATAATAGTGACCATGAGTCACAAAGTGAAGATAGCCCCGCTGCAACTCTAGGCGACAATGGGTACACTGGAAATGATCCTTCTGGATCACCCAGTGATGCCATTGATGCCAGACTGCATGATGTTGAGGCTACTACACCTGCCGAAAAACCTATGTCTGAAGGAAATGTTGATGCCAACATTAATGCTCAGGGTACTCAAACCTTAAGAAGATCTTCTAGAACTTCTGTGTTTCCCAAAAATTATAATGACTTTGTTGTTAAAACCAATGTCAAATACGGGATTGAAAAATATGTTGGGTACTCTAAATTAAACAGTGAAAACTTCTGTTTTGTGACACAACTTAATAAGAACTGTGAACCTAAGTCCTTCGTTGAAGCATCTCAAAACCCTTTGTGGGTTGATGCTATGAACTTAGAAGTTGTTGCTTTACTTGAAAATGACACTTGGGAAGTTGTTGAATTACCCATTGGCAGAACTGCCTTAAACTCCAAATGGCTGTGGAAACTTAAATATAAATCTAATGGGGAAATTGAGAGATACAAGGCTAGACTTGTTGCCATGGGGTGTGCTCAAAGGGAAGGGGTTGATTATGATGAAACTTTCTCTCCTGTTGTTAAAATGGTTACTGTTAGATGTGTGCTTAATATTGCTGTTGTGAATTCCTGGCCTATTTTTCAACTTGATGTTAATAATGCTTTTTTATATGGTGAGCTTGATGAAGCTGTTTACATGAAACCTCCTCAAGGGTTTTATGTTGGTGATAAGAACCTTGTTTGCAAACTGAAAAAATCTATTTATGGGCTTAAACAGGCTCCTAGACAATGGAATGCTAAACTCACATCTGTGCTTACTGAAAATGGATTCAATCAAAGTAAATCTGATTATTCCTTGTACACTAAATGTGATAATGGTGTTTTCCTTGTTCTTCTTGTTTATGTTGATGATATTATTGTGACTGGAAATAATCTTGATGAAATTGAAAAATTCAAAATGTTCTTAAAAAGTAAATTCAAGATAAAGGATTTGGGAAAGCTTAATTATTTCCTTGGTATTGAAGTGGTTGATTGTGAAAATGGCATTTGCCTGAATCAAAGGAAATATGTCCTTGATTTGTTGTCTGAATATGGTATGCTTGCCTGTAAACCATCTAAGACTCCCTTAATGGCTAAACTGTCCATATCTAATCTTGCCACTGATACTGATCCTGCTCTGGTGAACATTGTTGACTATCAAAAACTTATGGGAAAGCTTATATATTTAACCAATACCAGACCTGATATATCCTATGCTGTGCACTGCCTTAGTCAATTCATGCATTCTCCATTAACTTCTCATCTTAAGATTGCTTTTAAAATTCTGAGATACCTTAAAGGATCTCCTGGTCTTGGCATTCAAATTGCCAAGAATGTTGGAGTGTCTCTTAAAGGTTTCTCTGATGCTGATTGGGCCAAGTGCATTATCACAAGAAAGTCTGTTACTGGTTATTGTGTGTTTATGAATGAGAACCTCATTTCTTGGAAGAGTAAGAAACAAAATACTCTTTCCAAATCTTCTGCTGAGGCTGAGTATAGAGCTCTTGCTTCTTTAACCAGTGAAATCATCTGGATTGTAAAAATTCTGGAGGATTTACAATGTATGAATTGTTTACCTGTTGATATGTACTGTGACAGTAATTCTGCTATAAAAATAGCTGCTAACCCTGTGTTTCATGAGAGAACTAAACACCTTGAGATTGATCTCCACTTTGTGAGAGAAAAAATCTTAAATGGGGTTGTTAGAACTGTCAAAGTAGATTCAGCAAACCAAATTGCTGATATCTTTACTAAAGGGTTGGACATTTCTCAGCATCGTTCCCTGGTTCAAAAACTTGGGATGATTGACATCTTTGGAATATCGGATTAAGGGGGGATGTTGAAATATATAACCCAATATTCCCCATCATATCTTGTTGTCTGTTTTGTGTTTCAGGTTTGGCCCAGCCCAAAGTTTCTCTCAAGCCCATGTCTCATGTTTGAAGCCCATGGATGTTCTGGCCCTTATCAAGACCCCGCTCCTCTTTTGTCCGTTGGAGTGAAGATGTTATAAAAGAGATCCCTATCTCTTATTTTAGGGTTAGGAGAGTATCATTATTTGTGTGAGCCGTTATCACAGATCTCTCTCTCATTTTGTACAGATCTTGAGACTTTGTCTCAAGATCATATCTATCATTTATCTTTCCTGTTTTGTCTTGTAAAACTATTATCAAGTTAGATAATAGGGTCACACCAGAGTAGCTGTGGTGATCATTAGTTGTTCTTTCTATTCCGCTGTTGAACTTTGGTTGGTTTGAGTTATATAAAGGTTTTGGTTTCTGCATATCATGTTTTTCTACAAATAGTACATGTGAACACTATCTCATGCGATGATGCGAACACTTAAGTGTTTATCATTAAGATTGGAAGTGCTTATCAGCCTTAACAATTTGTTAGTAATAATTACATTCCATATGTGTTAATGCAAGGGAGGCGTAGTTTATATAAGATATTACTGTGAGGCACCATTTAAGTCTGGCGTTTTTGGGTTTTCAAGATAGTGTTTGGATGCACTTAATTAACCATAAAGATACTAGCTAGCTTACACTATTCCTTACACAGGGGTGTTTGTTTACACTTATTTTTGAACATATGAGCTTATTTGATCTTGGCCTATTTTTTCGGCTTACTATGAAACATATGGCCCATAAAGTCTCAAAATTAATGAGCTAATAAGCACTTGCTAAGTGTTTGGCTTAGCTTATCATAAAAAATAAGGTAAAATTAATGACAAAATGTTTGCGCTTATCAAAAATCCCTCGTATAAGCTCATAAGTCCAAATGCATAAGCTTAGCTAAACACTTAACAACGCTTACTTTTGTTATATAAGCTCATAAGACCCCTAGAAAAGCTTAAAGAAACACCCTCTAAGCCGAAATCAATAAGACGACAAATAATAAGCTTTAAACAAGCCGCAATATATGTGTAAGACTCAAAAACACAAAATCCCCCGGCCAGAGCAAGAATGAAATTACTAGGACTACATTACATGACCTAAACAACATAATAATATCAATCCTATTAACGATTAAGTTATTATCTAACTAACAAACAAACAAATTAATCTTTAAATAAATTAATTAATATGAGTTACTACAAGTGAGACAAACCTGTTGTGGCTTTTAGGAGCTTATGCGATGTATGGTTTATAATCTCAAGTCTCGATCCCCTGTATTTATTCTTTTCAAAATTGTCGGTTGTTTCTTTTTGTGCAAGTTGTCCCGGCCCAATTAAGAATGCCTCTCAAATAATAATCCTTGGCACGTTAATTAAATAAGTCATGCATGCACCGTCCAAAACATAAATGTAAGTTGTGTTGTGTCTTGTTATATTTTGTTCCAAAATAACCTTGTAGTTGAGCGTGTTTTGTCTTCATATCTGGATGAAATTTGTAACACGCAATCACCAATTAACTTCTGACTTTCATGCAGTTTTTCGCCAAGAGTTCTTCTTTCTTTGGCCTTTTAAACCGACTAAAACAGAACTCGAATGAAGAAGTTATAGCCAAAATACTACAACAAACAGAACTCACATGATTCTTGCACATTTCCGTGTCTTTTCGTCAACCGCTCCTTTTCATACTAAAATGCAAATATAAAGCAAATCAATGTCAAATATCATGTAAATGTAATAAATAAGAGCAAATATACGTGAGATAATGATATACAAAATATCAGGGCCTATATATGGGGACAAGAATCGAGAAGTATACGGAGCAACACAAGCACAACAAGAAAGTCAAGACGTCTGACTCCAAAATGCTTCGCCCTCCGTCGCATTTTGAGTGGCTAAAATGCTTTGCACCTTATTTTGATTAAGATCTACAAGGCAATAAAGAACTAATCTCAAGTGACAAGTCGATTAAAAAAGACAACTCAAAAAATTGATGTTTTGATTTTCGAGTACACATTAGGTTTCAAGATAATTATGCCAAACAAATATCAGTAATTTTCAAATATTATTACATTTTTGAAGAACATCATTATGGTTTTTGTAATCTTTTACTTCAAAAAAAATATGAAGACAAACATAATAAAAGAAGTGTTTATGTAATGAAGATAAGTTGTTTGATGAAATACTATATAAGGCAAGGCACACTCGATCGTTCAAGGTGATCGGCCGACCGATTTCTTGATCGGTCTAAGCCACTATGGCAAAAAGGTCATGGTCGGTCGTCGGCGGAGGAAATGGAGAGAAAGGTCGACATTTCGACCAACTTTCACAAACACAAAATGACAAAAATTAACTTGGTCACCACTGTGACAACTTAATTAGTATTGTAATGTTTTATTTTTAATGAAGTTTAAATTTGTTGTTTAAAATATTTGAATTAAAAAAAAAAATTAACTTAGTCACCACTGTGGCAACTTGGTCGTCGTCAGGTCGTCGGAGAGAGAAAGCTAATGTGGTAAGGTCGTGTCTGATCACGACTGTGCCCTGCCTTAACAAGTTCACATGTTATGAATTATGATGAAAAAGTTTAAAATTTGTGACGAGGTATTGTTTTGTATAAAAATATGCCAAAACATATGTTAATATCTCAAACTTGACAAACTGGATCATCTTATACCGTGAACTTTTAAGGGTGCAGAATGGTACTCTGAACTTGACAAAATAGAATTTCTACTACCCTATACTACTTAACTCAACAATTAATTATTTTTTTTCTATTTAAAAATAAATTTAGTAAAGTTTTTTCTAATAAATAACTTATAGTAAAACTTTGGCTAGATAAATATATTTTTTTCCTTTAAAATTTAATCATTTTAAAATTTTTGAAAATTAATATATTATCTTTTTATTTAGAATATAAAAAGTATATATGTAGTATCCATTTCTAAAACTAGACGAGTACCCGTGCATAGCAACGGAATTTTATAGCGGCACATAGTTATAGTGATATTTTGGTTACATAAAATGTAACACCCCCAATTCATGGATGCAGCGGAATTCAAACTGGGTGTTACTCGACGGCACAACAGTCACAATAATAGAAAACGATCTCTAATAGAGTCGTTTTAAAAGGTTTATCATTCAAATTATATAAATATCAGAGATTACAAAATGAGGTCCCAAATGGTTCCATGTTTACAATTTACAATAAATGAGTTTTGAATGATAATAAAATTTATAGCTCTCTTGAGTATCCGTGCCCTTCCGTACCATCCTTGATCATCATGAACCTGAAATACATGCTTAAAAGGTCAACACAAAGGTTGAGTGATATTCATAGAGTTTGTTTAATGGTTGAACACAATATGTTGGTAGTGTGAGTTATAGGCTCACACCAATGGTTGGAAAACAAAACAGTTATTATCATTACTAAGCTTATGACACCAAAACGTTAACGTGTACCAATATCGATGCAGATTTATCCCGATAGGTACTTTGCTGTCATACCCATGTCTCAAATATTAATGCATTTGTATGAACTTAGTCAATACAAATGGGATTCGTCAATCCCAATAGGCCTATTCACAATATTCGCACTCACTATTGCTAGTGATTAAATGGTTCATAATAAAGGATCTCGGTTTAGCAAGGCTGGTACTTAGTGATAATAAAACAATCAGGCAAGCATACAATTTGAAAGCATTGTGTTCGGTTAAAATAGCATGTATTCCCCCCAAGGGTTTGTAAAACAATTAAGTAATGAAAAGTGGGGCTATGAACTCACCTTAAGTTAAGTAGCAAGTAGTGAATATGATGGTCGAATTGCGAAGGTTTCTACGAGTAACTTATAATAGGATGTTGCGACTTAGGATTGGAGTAAAGAATATGAAGATGTGCCTATATATATATCTTGCATTTAGTCCATGATGTGGTATGATGTATAGTGTAAGTCTTTGAAAGAAATGATTCATGAAACATGTATGGTTTATATATCGTTTACTACCGTTCGGGCCGACATAATTCAGAAGTCATGTTAGTAAACGTTCGAGGAGCCAGGACACTTTAATTTGTAAATCCACAACTCATCTCGACGGCTTACATAATGAACTCCTCACATGAGGCTCCCTACTATTGTATTAGTTGATAAAGTATATATATATATATATATATATATATATATATATATATATATATATATATATATATATATAGTGATGTATTCCATGCAGTACCATTCTTATATACAGTACTTTACAGTACCATTTTAGACCGTTAGATCACTTAATCAATGGATGAGATCACTTGTGCTTTTAATGTAATTAATTGAAAGATCAAGCCATTATTTAAAAAGCTAAAAAGGCTAAAAGGGTAATCCAGGTATTTCATATTATCCGTAAAAGATGCAATTATCTCTCACTTCCATCTGTACTCCACAAATCAATAAACTGCTCCACAAAAAAAAGAAAAAACTCCGCCTCTTTCTTTAGATCCATTGTTCAGCCACTTTAAAAAAACGATCATCATTTTTTTTTGTGTCGAACAAGCATAAATCTGAGATATACATTGTCAGTAAGTTGTTTTAATTTTATTTTTTATTTTGTTTTATTTTTTTTGTAGATGAATCGATTTTGATTTTGTTTTGGTTTTAATTTTACTTTTTTTTTTCGATCTTGATTTTTTTTGTTTGTGTAATCGTTTTTATTGGATCTTGATTTTTTTTGTTTGTGTATTTGTTTTTTGTGGTTGCCGGATTTTCAGATGGCAGCCGGATTGTGGTCGCCGGATTTGGTTCTACCTTGGTTTTTTAGGTGTGGAGGCTGCTTACGAATTTCATCTTTATTGGCCCTTTCTTCATAAATTTTGGGATTCGCCTGTTAATGATGTGAGTAACCAGGTTTTTGGGTTTGGTGATGTTTTTGGAGCCTGGGAGGGATCGTGGTTCCGGTTTGGTTGTGCGGCCTCTCATGGTGGATCTAAACTGGGTTTTTTGGGTTGCTTGTCGAAAACAACCATACTAAAAATTGATTGGTAATTTATTTATTTTTATTTACTTTTTTTTTTTTTTTTTTTTTTAAATTTAGTTTTGTATGTTGAAATTAGGTGTATTGTAGTCTTAGGGAATATGAGTGTTTTATAATTTATAATTGTGATAGTATGACTATTTTCAAAGAGTTTTTTACTTTGTTTAGAAGGATGAACCAAATGGTTGCTGAGCTTTCATGGTTGCAAGATTAAACATACATGTTCAAACTTCAAAACATATATGTTTTACTTGGTTAACATATATGTTTTATGTTTAAAACACGTATGTATTTTGGTCAAAACAGGGGTGTATTTTAGTTTTATATAACTTTGATCAAGTTTTATAGTTTGGTACATATATGTTTCTTATTAAGTTTTATTTTATCAACTAGTTTTATAATTTATTTAACATGGCATAATTTGATATAACTAGTTTTTTTTTTTTGTTGTTATATATTTTTTTCAGTGGGGAAGGCTCAATCATAGGAAAGACGGTGTGAGTGAAAATGATCAATGAATGCAATTGTGTTTTTAGAAGGCATGCACATATGTTCTCGAAAGATGTGCATATATGTTTTTAGAAGGCGAACATATATGTTTCTAATAAATTTGATGAGAAATCCTCATGTGCACCTATGTTCTTGGAAGGCGTGCAAATATGTTCCAATAAATTTGATGAGAAAGTGAAGAGTGCACACATGTTTTTAAGTGGCGTGAACATTTATATTTAACAAGATACTTGTACTTGAATTGTATTTTATTTGATATCAAATTTTGTGTATAATATTTATGTTTTTGGTTAGCTATTAATTTTATGTTTTTGTTTTTTGTCATGAATTTCAAAGATCAAATAATGTACAATAGAAACATATGTGCAACTACCATTTTAAGCAAAATAAGTTTGACAAAACATATGTGCACTTTCAAAAAACATGTCTGTTGAAAAAAAATAAAAAGTTATTTTTTTTTTAATTCCGAAAATTAAGGGGTAGATAAAAACGTTTTTTTAATTAAAAAATTCAAAAAGAAAGTAAAAATGTGTTTTACAATTTTACCCTTTTGAATTAATTAAAAATATTTAATAGTACTTAATTCTTATTGGTCCAAATGGTACTGTAAAGTACTGTATCTAATATTGGTACTGCATATAACGCGCCCCTATATATATATATATATATATATATATATATATATATATATATATATATATATATATATATATATATATATATATATATATAAGTTTTGATCCGAAAAGTTACATGTCCAATATTTGAATAAACTTAGGAAAGTTTATTTTTACATGAAGATTGTTATTAGGGTAAGTTTCTTATAACTTGTATGATCATTTTTTGTAATATCTCATGGTTCTTTTAGATGAAGTAGATCCAAATTGTTTGTTCAAGTTATCGCCAACTTTTAGTTCATGTTTTCGCCTAAGTAAGTTTATATGGTCATTTAGTCATGGCCTTGCCATGACCTTTGGTCATTGTTCCATGGTCTTGAGACTCAACCTTGGCTCTAGCCATGGTTGTGGTCTTGATTCTAAGTCATAAGACCTCTTGGTCTTTATAAACCATAACCATTATATAGTGACATATATATGTAAAATAGCTGTTAATAAACTGAGAAAAATCTCATTCGTTATTGGTTTTCTGGAGACGTGCTCCTGAGTTTTTGAAGAAAACGTGATTCCGGACAACTTTCGTGATTTAACATTTTCATGAAAATGGACCAGAAAGGCCTCTTTTTGCGTGTTTTATATTCTGTCACAGAAACTATTTTGGCAGTTTTGCCGCAAAGTTTTGGTAACTTCAAATGGTCATAACTTTTGACTCGTATACTCGTTTTAGGTGGTTCAAATTGCTATGGTTTCCTTGTTAGGTCCTCTACTGTAATATGTAATGATCCAATATCATAATTTTACTATTTTGATCAGATTATACCAAGAAAGTCACTAGTTTACTTGTTTTAATAATTTATCTTAACAATCATATACAATAACTTGTTTTACTCATTTTTATACATCATGGAGATGAATACAAGACATAATATAGCATAAATGATATGTAAATAACATGATTATGATATTTAACAAGAAGCATGTTAGGGTTTGGCTTACAACTTTTGGCTTTCAAATAAGAAAGAAAGTTAACATGTAAGGTAAGGACTTTGATAGACTTTAGCTTCAACCCACTTCACTTCATTCAATCTTTCTACTCTTGTATTCTTGAAAGATAGATGATGAAAGTTGAGGTGACTTGAGTGGATTCAAACTCAAGAGAAATCACCAAAGTATATGAGGTTTTGGAAGTGTTTTGATTACCTAAAAGAAACTAGGGTTTCTATCTTGAAGAAGTACTTGAACCTTGCTTGAAATTAGAAGAAAATAAGCTAAGTGTGGAGTGGTTTGTGTGTGTGAGTGTGGCGTACAAATGAGAGGGGGAGGGGAGGCTTTATATGCCTTTGGGGAGGTTACAAATTTGACTTGTCAACACTTGCTCTCCAAGTGTTAACACATGTATGCAATCTAAGGCTTTAAGCATAAGATTAAGACACATGGTGATGACTCCCCCCCCCCTAGGGCGATTTGGAATACTTGGAGAGAAAGGGTTGGCTTTTTGATGATATTATTTAAGTTATTGAGTTAGTTTTGGCTCCGTAAAATGCTAACCGTAAATGGTTGAGCCACGAAACGTAAAACCGGGTATCGTAAAAATACGAAAATTGGAAGAATGGTTAAACTTGTCAAAATACTCCATAATAAAATATAAAATGAGTGGTAGGTTCCATTGGGGTGCTAAAACCCTGCTAAAACTGGAAACACGGGTCTAAAACGCGTAATACGTAAAACGTACGAATATTGTGTAAAATTGAGAAAAGTAAAATTTTTTCAAACCCGGCCGTGTCTCAACCGGGTAGCTTCAAACCGGGCCGGGTCTCAACCGGGTCACCTCAAACCCGGCCGGGTCGAACCGGGTTTGAAAAAATTAGGCAAGTTTAAAAGTGTAAAAAAGTTAGTTGACCTTCAACTACGGGTAGAAGTGTAGCAGTGAAGGAGATGGATGTCCGGACACCGGTTAGAGAGAGGGCGAGTAGAGCAGCTGACGTGGCAAGTACTAGGTTGTTGTTTTTGTGGTTGGAAGATGAAGATGATGAATGGACGATGAGATTGCGGCGACTAGGGTGGTGTTTGGGACTACTGTAGATGAAGAGGTGGTTGTTGGTGCTGTGGTTCAGATTGACAAGTGGTGTACGGATTTGGGTCATTTTTTTCTATTTGGTGTTTGGGTTTGGGAATTATGGTATGCAGGTGACTTTAGAGCTACTTGACTCACTAATTTTGACTTCATGCCACCCGTCCCGACCCATCCTGAAACCGACAACCTGGAAAACCTTAACCGAATCCCGACCCGAGTATAGGTCGGTTTGTGTCAGTCGGTTCTGGCGGAATCGGTTTCGGTCACTTTGTGTGGTTTTCTTTGTGTTTTCTCGGTTAATCCTGAGTCCCGAGTCCCGACAAGCTGGAAAACCCAAACCGAGTCCCGACCCGAGTACAGGTCGGTTTGTGTCGGTCGGAGTCGGTTTCGGCCGGTTTTTTGTTCGTCGGTCGGTTTTGCTTACCCCTACTCTATCTATGCTTTGTTTTCATGTGTTTAATAAAAGGGTTTTTCTAAATTGCGGGAATAATTTAATCACATTAAAAAAAATGGAAGGATTTATGAAAAAGGACTCATAGACTCATGTGTTTTATTTGAAAAGTGTAGTATTGTGTGGTTTTTAAATTTTTTTTCATGGGTTTTATTGTCTTTTTGGTATGTTTAACTTATACCTCTAGAATACAAGTTAGAATATTCTTAATAAAAAGACCTTAAGAACGTGTTCATTATCATCACTTCGGCACACATAAGCTTTTTTGTATACTTTCATCACTAATTTAATGTAATAAGATAAATAATTTCATCCTCAAAACATACACCACTTAAATACAAATATGCCCTACCTAAACACACACTGCATGACTCAGTCGTCCACAAGACCGAGTCTTCGTTTTTCATGATTGAAGACGTGTCTTGAAGACGAGCCGTAATAAGGTAGCACGTGTGCTATTTGGCCAGCAGAAACGAACACCAAGTTTGAGAGACCTTATTATAGTTGGTCTTATAAAATGAAACGTTTGTTGAACTTCATTTTTTTATGCAAGTGCTAACTTCTTTTATTAGCTAAAGAACTAATGAGGTTAAATCTTAATCTCAAAAGTAATTATAAATGTATCTTTATTTATCATAATGTTATTTTTGTACAGAACCAGTCTTTTTACTCCGAATAATGCATGATGTACATCATATCAATGCAAGATGACATTTTTGTAAATATTTACTACTTATTTTTAAAAAAGAAAATTGATTAAAGGGTAAATTAGGTATTTTCATTCCCCATAAAAATAGCATCCCATGAATAAAATCAGTTACGTATTGAAATCACTCCAATCACATCTCCTTTCCTCCAGATCTAAAACCACCGTCCCTTTTCTCATACTATTCTTAAAAACTAATATGCTCTCATTCATTGAAATAAACAGGAAGAAATATTGGTGACGAGATGCTTGAGGTGGCCGCTGTTTTATGATGTTTATTGCGTTGGCTGTCATCGTGGTTTGTCTTTCCGATTTGATGGTGCCGCGTGTCATGGTGGATCTAGATCTTTGATTTGGTTATCTTCGATTTTGTTTTTTAGAAGATGCTAATGTAAAAAGGCGGCCACTAATTTGTCATAAACCCCATCGATTTATCATATAAAGGCTGATTTGACAACAGTAGGCAAAGATGGAAAAAGCCACAAAGCTAAGGAAATTGAAAGCCAATAGGTAACCACAAATCGTGTAAAGGCCTACATAGATTTAAAAATATTTTTATTTAATTTATAACCAATAATAGATATTTAATATAGTCTATTTGGTTTACATATTTAAAAGAATACCTGGTAAAAGTTATAATATGAATATAGTGCAGTTTAGTGACATTTTTGGTTCGCTTGCTCATATTTTAATCTAAATAGAAAAAGTAACAGGTTAACGTTGTTGTTTTCTGTAACCTCCCGTAATTTTCCCATGCGATTAGTAAATATCAATAATTGAATAAAAGGATATTACGTGAATTAAATACCATTTTTACGAGGAACATTTTTTTATGCATGACTTATTATGTGAATCACTACGACAATTATGATTGACCATTTGCCTAGGAACGATGCTTACACACAACCTCGATAATCTATAAATATTGCGAATAACATAATATATTTAAAACGTTTATATTTTATAAATATACGTTTCGTATATTTACCGTACAATATTTATATATTTCCGGAGCCTACGAAAATTCCCGAGATTGCTCACTAATATTTTTGGACCTCGACAAGATACTTTGAACAAGCACACCTCAAACTATTATATTTATAAATCACAAGTACATGTTTGCTTTAGCTCAGTTGATTATAACTTTTACACACGACGTATCCCTTTTATTTCACAACTCTAGTATCCATGCTTCTAAGAACCATGAAAGGCAATTGTTACCAACTTTTAAATATAATTACTATGCTAGAATATTGATCAAGTTAAGACACCTTACACAATCTCAAATTAACACAAATAGTAATAACACTTCGTATAAATTCTAATAAACCACCAACTTTCTGTAATGAATTTAAATCCTAAATTTAAGGCTCTTCTGGTCCGAACCAGGAAAAGTGTGAAACACGAAAGTTGTCCGAAATAATGTTTTACGTCTAGACTCACGAGATTTTGAACCAAAAACGCAATTCCAAACTGTTATCTTTAAAATACGACCTGGACTTAAACTTGGGTACTACTACATGTGCAAAACTCTTACACCACCTCCCTCACTTGATTACTCCCTCAAATGTAAGCTATAAACCATGTGCATCACCTCCCAAGCCCTCCAATCCATGGAAATCCAACTTGCAACGTGTAAGAGTGATCAGGAATGATTATAGACGAGTCTTACACAACCTGCACATTCTATTTTGTCAAGTACTATTCGTTGCATGCATTTGGTTGAGTTAAACACTCAATCTCTTGTGTCTCTACCTTGCTTTCACACTCATATATTGCTTATATAGTCACCCCTTGTGAGCTCAGTTATAAACACACACAAAAACACATCAAACCTTTCACTTAAACCCCAAATTACCACCAAACGGACCACTTATTATTCTTTCTTTTTTTGTTTGGGCCTGATCCACGCCAAGCAAACACAAGCCCACCAGGCTTTTTAGCCCAAAACGCACCCTTATGTTTTTTGTTTCTGCCAGTCGCGACACCCACAAAACGCACCGATTCTCTTTTGTTTTCAACACACAACACATGAATATTTTTACATGTCTCGATTGACAACCTAGCATAGAATCATGAATGGCAAATATTGTGACTTTATTCGTATGTTTACTCCCTCAAATCTGGCCAAAGTGAAACCCCCAACTCGTATGAACAAGATAAACCAAAAACGTGTCACAAGCTTCCTTAGCACCACCCATGCCTCCAAATCACCACAAACCAGCTCTAAACGTTTTGTCAGCTGTCAAGAATGTTCAGAACTTATCTTACACCTTCCTTGTCCTCATATGCTTTGTAAAATCTCGATTGGGCACTCGAAGAGGTGGACATACATTCCCTTTGATCTAACACTCCATCTCTTGTGATCTCCGCTTGTACATACACTCCACTACTCTCTATAAAGCTCACCTTATGACCTCAGTTGAAACCACACACAAAACTGAACCAAAAAATTAAAAATCTATTCGAAATATACGAGAAGTGGGACAGAAAGATTTCCAAGTTCTCGAAGGGTTAGAAACAAGTCCAAGTACCAAGTTTAGCTCCTCCTAGATCCTTGGTGGGTTGAGAATCGAACCACATTCCCCTCTTGCCCCAGCTCGACCTCTACGTCCAATTTTACCCCATATTTTGAAGTGAAGTAAGCTTACTCGACACCTATTTCATGTTTCCATTTCATTATATTTTGTTTTTAACACTTTACTTTTGATTCATTATCTCGTTAAATAAAAACATGATATATACTTTTTATTCAACCTTCTATATATTCAATATACTAACAAACGAGAATGGTAAAGTTTTGAAACTAAAAATAACGTATACATAATAAAAACGACACGTTTATAAGTCACCTTGACCTATTCGACTTTATTAAAAACACTAAGAATATTTTTGGAACTTGTAACTGTTTGGATATGACCTTGGCCGTTTACTTTGGCCTCGTATATAAATATTTCGACACATGACATATCCTTTTCTTAGCTCAACCCCATTGACAACATAGCTAACAATCAAGTAACACTTTTTGTTCGATTTTATAAACTCGTATAAGCTAATTTCAAGGGCTATTTTGATCGAACAAAAATCTATTTCTATAACTATTATAAAACTAACGATTGGGCTAGTTTGCCCGTTAAGCTTATTTTGAGCTTATTTGATAAGCTGGTCTCAACAGCTCAACTACAACATTTTTGTGACATAAAAACAATCCCAAGTCAAAACCCAAAAGTTCCGTAAGTCCAATGGATCTCAATTTGTTAACGGGCCTTAAATTGGTCTCGTTAAGGCCCAATTATAAAAATAAGCACTTTTTAAGCTATTAAGCTGTTGAAATAAATTATTTGGAACATTCTGAGCTTATTGAAAAAGTATAAATGTTAAATTCCAAGTTTGGGGAATTTTGGACTAACTTTGCAAATTTTCTTAAACCAAGGGACTAAAACTGCCAAAGTTGCAAACTTTGGGTAGAAACTATAAATTCTAGATTTCTGAGTTAAAAATTGTTAATATTAAAACTTGGAGTTGTAAAATGTAACTATTGATACTCTTGGACCTAAATGAAATAATATTTAACTTTGGACTAACGGTGTAAAAGTTTATATCGTTAAGGATAAAAAGGTAACATTTGTAAAACTTGAAGGGATTTTCTGTAATATTATTTTATAAAAATAATATTATATATATATATATATATATATATATATATATATATATATATATATATATATATATATATATATATATATATATATATATATATATATATATACACATGTTTAGTATAAAACTCTTATAAATTTAACTTATATATATACGATATAAATATTCGCGTAACTATAATTAATTTTAACGATATATATATATAACGATACGTTTATTTCTTTTCTTTTAAAACTAACATCATAAAACATCGTCTACATACTTCGACTTATTCTTGATGATTTTCCATCGCACCTCGATCATCGATCATTACACTCACAAGTTATATGTATATATAACTTTGTTCTTGAACTTCAAGCATTTAAACGAACACGAGTTTTAATCACAACTGAATGACTAATATTCGCGATAAAACTAGATTTAGACTATCAACTAAAACATACCATATCTTTTAGGTTGTGTGTGAAGCCGTTGCCTTGCATCGTTGAGATTATGTTACTACCACTACTACTGTACTACTAAGGTGAGTCATAGCCCCTACTTTTACTTGTTTTACAATGGTTTATAAACATTTTTGGGGGAGATACATGCTTAACTACTGTTTTTACTTTTACAAGTATTCATTAACTAAATACATGACTGTATTTCATATAAACTTTACTGGTTTACACATTTTTATATCTCATAAGGAAATATCTGCTATAGACATGATTACAAGTGATTTTTCAATGGTATGCTATATTTGATCTCTATTGCCTAAGTACCGATTACCAAAAGTCCCTCGTTCATGCACCTTAATCACCCAAAGGGTGAGCGTAAGTAGTTGTGAATAGATCTATTAAGGATTGACAATCCCCATTTGGTCGCTAGAGGAAAGCCACCAAATGCACGCTATTTGATTTCATAGGTTACTGGTAAATACCTATCTTGAGGGCCACTGTTTTACATCATTATTATGGATAATTTTGATGCCTGTTAATCGTTGAGTGTCATGAGCTTAGAGCAATAGAACGGTAGTACTGTAGTCATGATACAGTATTACAACGACTGATGTTTGGGGTGTACAATTGATTGAGCCTAAACCGTCAGATTATTATTGACCAAGGTCAACAAGTCAAAGACAGCCTAGAATCAATACTCCGGTGATAGTGTAGTGTTTCCCCGGGTCGTTATGTCCCGACGAGATTGAAATGGTGCTTTTGGAATCGTTTATGAGTGAGTGGGACTGAGGACAGTAGCCCAGATGATATGGAATTGATTTTGCTACTGTTATTTTGGTATTGATACACAGATATAATATTCACAAAAATCAGATACCAGATATATGCACAAATTCACAATTAAGATCACGTATCGGACTGGAAAAGTGGGTTTTTGGTAATTATCAAACTACAGGGGGTGCTTTTGACACTTTTCAAAACTTAAAATTAAAAATGAAAAAGAAATTATAAAAGTGATTAAAATATTATTAAACTATTATTTAATTAATTAAACTATTTAAAATCTAAATTAAAATTTAATTTAAATAAACTAAAAATGACAAATGATTTAAATTATACTAAAAATTAACCAAAATATTTTCTAAACCTAAATTAGAACTTGAAGAAAGTATAAAAAATTAAAAATAATATTTTTGACTTTTTGTGGTTTTGTAATTAATTAAAAACTATTTAACTTAATTAAACTAATTAAACTACTTTTAATTTATATTAATACTAAATTAACTTGGAAAATTAAGATAAAATTTATAAAATTACTTAACCATCACTGGAATCCTACAAAATTATAAAAACTCTAAAAATTATGTTTTAAGATTAAACAACTAATTATTTACCTATTAATTAACTTAAGTCTATTTTAAACAAATAAAATAAGAAAAATAGAAAATGAACAGTAGAATCTCAAAATTTATTTTCTAAAAACTTATTATATTATATTAGAACTAGGAAAATTATAAAAACTAGATTTATCCTTATAAAAACTAATTAAGCTATTTAATACTTGATATTAATTAATAATAAAGAAAATTAAAATTAAATCTAATTAATACTAAATGACAAAATAAAAATCTGAAAAATTTATTAAAATTACTTTACTATATAAGGTATTTAATAAAAATATAAAAACACTAGTGACTTAATTAAAATATAAAAATGAAAATTAAAATTAACTTGAATTAAATAGAAACTATCACTTATTTTAACTTGGATTTTTTTGGATTTTTCTTTTACAAACTTGATTTACACCTAAAAACAAAGACTTTTTGTGAAAACAACTATTTTAAAACTTTAAAAATAAGCTGTGCACACCCCTTTTAGCTTATCAGTTGACTTTGGTTGACTGTTTGGTCAAATAAGGTCAAATGACCTTGGGTGGGGTCCACAATGGTGAAAACAGATACAAACAAGTTAAATAAACTCCAATAAGCCAGAAACAACAATTAATCAACACAAATAAGCTAATTCAAACCCAATAAGCACTTTACTAATTGAACTTTTACTCAGACATGGGACAGATTAAAGTGGCTGTTCTAGGTGGGGTCCACAGTGACTCAGGTCAAACAAGTGGTCAAACCTGCAAGCCTGCTAGGAGGGGGGTTGGGGGAAACTAAAACCTAGGTGTGGGAGCTACTGAAGAGGCCACAAAACACCACCAAAGTGGTGGTGTTGGGTGGATGGTCTGCTACACAGGGCAGCTTGTTGCCCTGCAGTCCTCTTTTGAGGGCTGTGGGGTCCACAAGAAAAATTATGAAAATATGAAAATTGTGAGACTATAAAGATGAGCTGGTGGGTAACAAGTAGAAACAAGTCACAATCCTAGAAACCAATTACAAAAATCAAATTAATTCCTTGAAATTTTGCAAAAACCTGAAATGAAGAACTTTGACTTTCAAATGAAAACTTGTGTTTTTGACTTTTTTGGATTTCTAATGATTCTAATTGATTGAATAAGCTGTAATATGATACCTAGAGGCTGAATTAAGTTAAGACTACAACTCATGAGAGGATGTGAGTGATCTTGGACCCCAACTGTTCAACAGTTGGTTACAAATGGAGGTTATGAGTAATTTTGACTTTTCAACTAAATAACCTAAAGTCTTATGACTTTTTCATCCTACAGGAACCTAATGTGAGTTGTACCAAGTAATTTGAATGCATAAAACTAACTAAAACTCAGGGAACAAAGCTGATCCAAACACCCCTTATACTAACAGATTTTTGTGATTTTCACTACAAGTTGATGATTTAGATCCCAATACTGATTTAAAAGCTTACAATACTATTTTATAAGACCATAGAAGCACAAATCATCAGCCATATCAGTATGAATCATATAAATGACAACTATGCTAATTTCACTATGAAATCAAGATTTTAAACTACAACTAATTTTAACTAACAACTTAACTATATTATGCTAGATTATGACTAAATACCACCAAATGAATACACAAGAACAAGTTAAAACAGATAGCAATAGTATAATAGTGAGATGCCAAAAATGAAGGATTGAGCTTACAAATTAATTTCCAACTGAGAACTTAAGAACAAGAACCAAGAACCTTTCCTAACATCCCCCATGGGATTCTAACCCAAGGCCTTCCATTACACACCTTGCTCCAGCTGTGAATTCCAAGAACACTTAAGTTTGACTTTAGTTGACTTTTTTTTTGTATTTTGAATTTTTTATTTCTAAACTGTTTTAAGTTATTACTAATAGCTTCAATAAGCTACTTAGGAGCTTACATGTATCTAAGAGTCCAGTACATGATACTAAAACAACAATTGAACAATATGAGATATTTGAAATATAATTAAAGTTGCATAAGATGAAATAATAAAGGAAGCTTGAAATTAATAACTGAAATTAAGTACAATACAATAAAAAAGAAGGTTACCACTGCTTAAGAGCTTGGGTGTACCCTAGAAATGAACATTGCAATTACACGACATAAATAAAACTAAAATTAACTAACTAATCTTCCTTGTGCTTCCCCCTCTATTTATAGCTCCCAATTAGAGTTTCCCATCCTCTTCTGAGCATATCCCACCACTCTCTGATCAATTTGGTCCACTAATTAGCTTACACGTATTTTGGCGCCAAAAGGTGTTTCTTCGAATTTCTTCTGATAACGTGTAATGGGGAGGGTGCATTAATTGTGGTGTGAAAGGGTAGGTGTAGGGAGGTGGGAAGGTAATGATTGTGGGGGCTTTGGCTTGTGATTGGAGGAGAGGAGAGGTTGAGCAAGTGGTGGAGGCTGAGAGGGAAAACGGGGAAGGAGGTGGTGTTTGACTGGGATTGACTGGGGTTGACTGGGGTTGACTTGGGCTAAGGGTTGGACTAAGGAATGGGCCTAGGTATTTAATTTTGGGTTGGGGTTTGTTTGTATTATTTTGGGGTAAAAATAGAATTAGGTCCGTTTGGTTTTAAAGTGTACACAAGGACCAAAAGTGCAAATCTGCCAAAGTATAGGTACCTGATGTGTAAACTTTTCAATTTAGTTGAAGGGACCATTATTGCCATACTTGAAAACCCCAAGGACCAAAGATGATAATGTCCCATATTAAATTACCAGGGACCTTTTCTGTCAATTCCTTAAACTCCAGGGACCATTTTTGTAATTTTCTGAATTTTGAAGGGTTGATCCTGTAAATATCAAATGTTAACAAAAAGGACCAAATGTGTCATTTTAGAATAGTATAAGGTTTATTTTTCACATTTTCCATTTTTCAAAACCTTAGGGACTATTTTTGACATTTTTCAAAGTTGAGGGACCAAAGTTGTAAATATGTGATTTTAAACTTTAAAGGACTATTACTTACAACTTATGAATCCCAAGGACCTTTTATGACATTTGTACAAGTTTTGATTTACCAGGGACTAGTTTTGCAAATTTATGAAACTTGAGGGACTGAAACTGCCAATTATGCAAACTTTGTACGTTTTTCATTTGTTTTTGCATATTTTGTGTTTGAAACATATAAAACACACCTCTAAGATATTTTAAGTCTTTTGATACATATTTGGGTGTTTTTGTATGTTTTGGCAGCTCAGATTGGTATAAAATGATGAGTATTTACACACTCATCAACAATGCTGTAGCCCACTGTTTTATTAAACTATGAGATTGTGCTCACTATATAGCAGGAAAACTATTAATGATTGGCAAACGAACAAACTATTTTGGTGTTGACCCGATTTGGTCAAACAAACTATTATTTTGGTGTTGACCCGGTGAAGGGCAAACTAACGGATTAATTTGTATAAAATTGATTAAGGCAATCACTCATTTTCTGATTTTGATAAATCAACGATTTAAACTATGAAAACTATGGATTTTCTCACACTTTAATTGGATAATCAACTCTTATTATAAACACTGTGAACTTGTAAACTCTTTGATTTTGGAAATCGATATTCGAAACTATAAACTCTATGAACTCACCAACCTTTGTGTTGACACTTTTAGCATGTGTTTATCTCAGGAAATTAAACAAGAAGGAACTTGAAGGCACGGAGTGGGCTTGTAACCCGGCATGGGCTTAAATAAACGTTTTGACACATTTCAAATAAATTTGTTGTTTAAACTATGAAACATCTTGATGTTTCGAGTATTTGGTATTTTGAATGAATTAAACTTTAAAGCGTCACTTTTGTGTCGTTTTCTATGATTGTGAAAAAGATCCTCGAAGTAACACCCAAAAAGTCTTCCGCTGACATTTTAAGTCTTCCGCTGACATTTTAAGTCTTCCGTTGACATGATGATTTTGGGGGTGTTACATTTTCTATTAGCATCTCAATAGTTTATAGTGACTTTATACATGGGTTTGAGTATTTTTAATATTTCTGTTAGTAGTGCATATATGTTTATGTTAGTGGTGCATATATGTTTTTTAGTATTTATGTTTTATTGACTGATAAATGAATACTAATGTAACTGGTGTTTTACAGCCAACTATGTTGCAAAAGCAGCAGTATTTTGACTATTATTTTTACTCACGCAAAGCTCGGGTTATTATTTTCGAGAAAGCACATATGTGTTTTTATAGTTGATGAAGTTTAACTTAATGAAGTGCATATGTGTTTTACGTGCCTAGAGTTTGATTTATGAGTTGTCTTTCCCATTATTATGTTGAGCATGCTCATATTACTTTGTCGTGTTAATTAATTCTCATTATATATGTTTAAATGAAATATTTGTTTACTACTTTATGTGTGTTTTAATTCATCTTTGCATTGGTTGTTTAAAGTTTAACTAGTTCTTTTTTATATATATATTTGTTTCAGGATGGCTCAATCATAGGAAAGACGGTGTGATGAAGATGATCTACGAATGCACTTGTTTTTTAGAAGGCGTGCACATATGTTCTCGAAAGGCGTGCATATATGTTCTTATAAGACGTGCATATATGTTGTAATGATTTTGATAATACTTTTGTTTTGAATTGTATTTTATTTAATAAAAACATTATGATATTCACTTACCATATTTTTGTTTTGAATTGTATTTTATTTTGTTTAAAAGACGTGCATATATGTTCTCAAAAGGTTACGTGTATATGCTCATGTTTTTTATTATAAATTTCGAAGATTAAATAATGTCACTCAAAACATATGTGTAATTACCATTTTAAATAAGAGAATGTACCGTAGAAACATATAACACTAACTAAAAAAAAAAAACACATGCATACATATGCACTTTTTTTTAAAACATGTATGCTGGTTTAAAAAAAATCCAAAAATTAAGGGATTAAAAAAACGTTTTTTAATTAAGAAAATTCAAAAAGATAGTGAAAATGTTTTTTTACTATTATACCATTTTGAATTAAATAAAAATATTTAATAATACTAAATTCTCATTGGCTTAAATTGGTTCTGTAAAGTTCTGTACAAAAAGTTGGTTCTGTATTGAACATGACCCTATATATATATATATATATATATATATATATATATATATATATATATATATATATATATATATATATATATATATATATATACAGTAAAAATTCTATAAATTAATACTCGATAAATTAATAACCTTGATAAAATTAATAATTTGTCCAGTCCCAACTTGGGACCAATGCAAATTTGGACCCCAATCGATAAAATAATAAGATAATAATTTTTTTTGAAACACAGTGTATATATATTAGTCCCAACGAAACTATAAATTAATAATTACTACAAATTCCATATATATGTATATATGTGTGTGAGAGAGATACAATTCAAAATCCTAAAATTGTTTAGTAAAAATGAAATTCATTGTCACTTGTTATTTTTTGTTGAACTTCAAATCTATATTGAGTTTATCTCAAAATCTTCTTATTGCTTTAAAATGTTGGTGTGTTTTCTTCTCGTATTGCAACAAAAAGTGTTAATTTTATTTTCATAAAGTATGAATACGAATTCATAAAATTATAATTGGAACTTGTTTTTCAAATTTATTTTTCATCTCTAAGGAGTATACATTGTAACTAGCATATTACACTTGAAAATTTAAATGGAATATATAAAACCTCTTTAAATTAATAAATTATTAATTTATCGGTATAATAATATCTCGTTAAATTAATAAAATATCTTGGTCCCAACACTATTAATTTATAGAGGTTTTACTATATATATATATATATATATATATATATATATATATATATATCTCGACGGACGGTGCCTATTATTATATCATTTCAGTTGGGCCGCTGTCATTAGCCCATACAACCGAGCCCAAAAAGTCATTATTTTTAATTCACAATTTCAATTTAATTCCTGTTGGAATTGGATGTGGTGGACCTTTTTGTCGACAGTGGCTATTTACAGAATACAAGGTAACGAATCGCTCTTTTTTATTTAATTTTGATATCCGTCGCTGATCAACAACCACCAACTATCTCGGTACGGTACACTGCACCTTTTTTTCCCTGGAAGGCCAGTATAACGACATAATGTCTATTATGGTTACTCAACCTTCCATTCATTCAAAAACACGGGAGATGCCCCCGCCGCAACGCGGCAGGTACATCCATCTCGTTAGAGATATAGATGATATTGAATATTTAACTAAATTTGATGAAATGAATATAATAAATATATATTCATCTTGAATTGAGCTTGAAAATAGAATGCCTTTAAATGAATACATGTGTATTCAACTTACATTGATGTATCTCTATTGTGTTATTATAATTATTTTTCGTCGTTCTTATTATAAGATTTTCTTTCTTTTGATAACGAGCATTTTATTTTTAATGTTTTTGCAATTTAGAAATAGATATTTTAATTTGAGAGGGAAGGAGTATTCCGTAGTGAACACTAACGTTAAGCATCGGGTCAAAACCGACCTGAACAAGTCAAAATTGAACCGAACCGAAAACAAGTTTTGTGAAAAACATGAACCGAGAATTGAACCGAAGTGACTTGGTTCGGTTCGGTTCGATTTTTTCTTGTTTGTTCGATTCAGTTTGGTTTATACGCTTTAGGTGTGTTTTTCTCAGTTTTGGCTCGAACTGAAAGCAAAAATTATAAATATATAGAACAAAAAAATGAACTGATTATGATCGATGCGGTTTTGGTCAAACCAATTCGACTCGGTTTTCCGATTCAGTTTGATTTTCAGTCTATTTTGCTTGGCCATAGTAAACACCAAATTGAAAAACAAGAAAACAATCAAGGAAAAAAAATCCAAAACCACAAAATTCGAGACAAGTTCGAGCCCACTACCACATAAACCAAACCCCCGGAGGCCCGGATACCCTGACAAGCCCAACAAGCCTGGGTGTTCATCGGTTCGGTTATCGGTTAATCGGTTTATTCGGTTCGGGTTGTTCGGTTAAAAAAAATTTTGAGTCATAACCGAAAACCGAACCGAACCGAAAATATCTATAACCGAACCGAAGTTCGGTTCGGTTATGGGTCAAAACCGAAAACCGAACTTTTTATTTAAATTACACTATTTATATTTTTTTTTAATTTAATTATATATATTTTTGGGAAAAAAAATATTTCAAAGCATAAAAAAATGTTTTTTTTATATTAGTATAAAATTCTAATGGATATTTTTTATATTTAAAATAATATAAATATATAAAAAATTATATATTTATATAAATTCGGTTTTCGGTTCGGTTTTCGGTTCAGATAGCTAAACCCATATCCAAACCGAAAACCGAATTTTTAATTCGGTTCGGTTCGGTTTTAACAAGTTCGGTTCGGTTATATGTTCGGTTCGGTTTTATTTCGGTTCGGTTCGGTTCGGTTTTCGGTTTATTCGGTTAATTAACCGAACCGTGAACACCCCTAACTTAAACCATTTACAAACGGGTTAACAAAAGGGTCACTTACCAGATGAAACTACAAGAATCGAGATAATCATGTTCAACTTATACAATTGAAATCTCATGATCATTTTTTTGGCTCATGTCTCCCTCAAAGCTTTGTGACAAAGTTGTGGTATGGTAGCCATTTACATTTCTATAACAGATAACGGAAGTTGTCATATGTTTTTTGTCCATGACACAAAGTAAACATTCACGAATTGAATGACTTTTTTGAAACGTTATCTTACTCGAGTGACATCTTTATAAGCATTTACAAAAAGTATATATGATCGATTATTCTCCATTCTCAAACATGCAAATAATTCTGGATATGGTTATTGTCAGAGACGGACCTACATGGATGCCGGGTGTGATACGGGCCATTCTCAATTTTGGATCACGATTCACGCAGTGTAATTTTTTCAAAGGTATATGTTTTTTATATGCGCAACCCTCGATATTGGTGTTATTTTCTTTATGATGCAATTTTAACTTGGCTAAGAAAATTTTTATGGTGCGAATTTTAGTAATTATGAAAAAAAAAAAAAATTTGTGCAACACCGTCATGAAAATCATAGGTCACTCCCTACTTATTGTCTCATTTTAAAGATTAAAATGTCACGGGTATCATTTTAAATCTTTTTATCTTTTTAAGTATTCTAGTGGTGATGATGATAAACAAACAAAGGTTGTAGATGGAATATATTCAACAAAAAGTGTAACATTATCTATCGAGTACAATGATGCTAAGATGCTTCTGCTTCAGAACACCTTTATCCGCACGTACCAAATGTCGTTTTATTTTATAAGAGCCAAATTATCAATAAGATATTGTTAAACTTTTATCATTTTTCAATCATTTGTAAACATCTACTAGACTTCCATTATATTTATTTAATTCATGGCGACAAGAAGAATCATTTTATTAAAAACGTGTTAAGTGTTAACTACTAGTATCTCAGACCAATCAATGCTACCGATATAACAAGATCGATACTAATACAATTGAAAACAATCAGGGTATCTTCTGACTATTTCTGACGTTTTAAGTGAGTAACCCAAAAATACGCATGCAAATAATTATATCACCTTGATGATAGTTTACTCTGGATGAATGTTTTGAAAACCGGGTTTGAAATCGACCCGGTTAGGTCACCGAGCATCGGGTCAACCAGTTCGACCGCCGGGTCAACCCAGTTTTTAATTTTTTCGACCGGGTCAACCGGTTCGACCGCCAGGTCAACCGATTCGCCCGCCGGGCCAACACGGGTTTTTATTAAAAAATTAGAAAAAACAAAACCCGACCGAATTTTGAGAACCGGGTTGACCCACGTCACTCAAAACCTGGCGGGTCTAACCAGTTAACGCGGATTTTTTACCTGTCTTTTTTGTCAGAATCGGTCGACCCGTGTTTTGTTTCAAAACACTGCTCAGGATTAAACTAATGGATTGAAAAGCTAATCAAATTGCTGAAAAGGTACATTTTTTAATGTCAACCTAATAGGAGTTTAAATTTGACCAACTTTAGTAGTTGACCTTATTAAAAGGAAACTATGACTGAGGCATGTGAGTTTTCATACGTATTGGGTAACAACTTTTTTTTATTTATATTTCACTGAAACAACAAAGTACTTTTTTTCTTTTTTTAGCAAGTAAAGTATTTTATGAGAGCATGTATATCTTTTTCAAGATGCAAAATTTTATATAGATCCAAGACACACGTAGAAATCATTATGACATTTGCATTAAAAACTTGTAAAAATCATATACATGCAGTTATTCACTTTTAGAAGGAGATATATATGCAATTTTTTTACAAAAGTTGAAAATTAACAAAATAGCGGAGAAGCTAATATTCATAAAATAAAAAACATCCTACAAATAAAGAAGCCATGAACTGCAAAAACAATATTAGTAAAGACTTTTTGCACATGTATTAGACTTGTCCTTTTTCAAGAGAAGATACATGTGACGCAAGTTCGATCAATCTCGATTTTTATATTCTTCTAGCTTGTTGTTACACGATTTACCTATCGCATGTTTGCCATGAAATCAGTTAGCGTAGAACCACCAGTAAATAGGTTTTCAATAATACGCTTACTTTCTAACAAGCATAAAGGAGATAAAAGTCTAAAACCATTGAAGTGCTTAAGTATAAGCATCCCCAAAAATAGTCAAACACGGTAACATCTAATATTTAAAGTCACCTACCACATTCCCACTAGCTTCAAAACACGACTCACTCATTGCTTACGTGCACAAACGTGCCTATAATCATATTATATAACTCCATTACATAAAACTATGTTCACAAATCATAAAACTAATATAAAAATAATAAAGAAACAAAACACAAGAAATAAATAATATTTGATGTAATTTTATCGTGTACCAAGAGTATATATAAATGAAATTCTCCTAATTTTTTATGGTTATCTATATTATCATCATAAAGTGACGATGTGACAACAATATATATGAAACATTGTCGTTGTAAATAAAGGTGATACATAAACCTATTTGACAACATCAGTTTAGAGATGATATGTAAATGGTTTTGTTGTTCGATTGTGCTGAACGGTAAGAATTCGATGAGATTGATGAAGATCAAAAAGCTCGGGTAACGCTTAAACAAATGTCATACTTTACTGTTTTGATGGCGTATTTGTCCAAGTGTGTGGAACTTGTGAAGTTATGTGTGTTGCACTCTATCTATAGAGAGGTAAGTAGGGTTTAGAGATAAACACTTGAGGGATGAGCAACGGTTGTGAAGAAAACAAGTGTTGATCACCTATAGAGCATACAAGGAGGACTCGTGGTCAACATTCCTTGGCTTGTACGGGAGAGTATTATGTCTCATATTTTGTTGGTCGTGTGTTTTCCACTGTGTCGCGTTATATTCATACGTCTTAATCGTTAGTGACAATTGAAAACAATTGTCTTTTGCTCATATATTATGCGGGCTAAGAAATGTTACCAGGCCTAGCTTGGCCTGGGTTTGGATATTTCTTGTCATGATTGACTCGCGAACTCTTGTTGTTTGGGTTTGGATACGTTATGTGTAACAATTCACATTTTCAGGTTAACTTCTATTCACGAAAATTTTACTATTCATTTTTACTATTCACTTTCACTATTCATTTTCCGAAATTAGATTTTTATTTCATATTCTCGTGTGATAAATCATTTCCATGGAAAAATAAAAGTTTGACACTCATCAGATCATTTTCGCGAAAGTTATTAAGGAACTACACGTTTTAGGGTAAAACGTCATTCAAAAATCCTACGCACAACGAAACTCGACCGCGTTAATTTTCCCCGCATCAGAAAAATGTTTGATACACTCATGATTTATTTAAGAATTAATCATGACTGAGAAAAACGTGACTAAATAAACCTCGGCCGTGAGAAACAGGAATTTTCGTTTTTAAGCATTTTTACTTAGCCGTAACTTTAGCCTATACCTGCACCGCGTTTCTAAGACAATTTGAGTTTTCACATTTTTGGAATAAGTCAACATATTTTTCCCTCCTCCTTTGACCAAAAATCATTCCTTGATTTTTAGGCTTACGGTTTTATGTCTAAAAGACATTAAATACCAACCGACACTAGACTGAGCCCAGCCTAGACATTTTAGGTCATTTTAATCCATTATTATTATTAGAAAAGTTATATTTTTCTTTTCTCCATTTTACGCAACTTTCGTACGTTTTACGTATTACGCGTTTTAGACCCGTGTTTCCAGTTTTAGCAGGGTTTGAGCAACCCAATAGAACCTACCACTCATTTTATATTTTATTATGGAGTATATTTACAAGTTTAGTCATTCTTTCAAGTTTCATATTTTTATGATACCCGGTTTTACGTTTCGTGACTTAACAACTTACGGTTAGCAATTTACGGAGTCAAAACTAGCTACATAAGTAGGATAATATCATCCAAGACCAAGTCATCCTCTCTTATCTCATATGAACCGCCTCTAGGGGGGGGGGAATCACCCCATGTGTCTTGATCTCAAGCCTTGTAACCTTAAGATATATACATGTGTTAAACTTAGGCTCCAAGTAAAACTTGGTCACCAAGTTTAGGGAATTTCCTAGTTACTTTCTTAACCTCCTCTTCATGCTATAAAAGCAAGCTCATTCCTTCCTTTCATCTCCATAAAAATGCCACACCTATAATCCCTAGCACCATGATCATTTGATCTTCAAACTACAAGTTACACTACAAAGTTAAATGCCTAGTTATTCTCTACATGAAACTAGCGTTTATTTGGTGATTCCATGGATGAATTAGGAGCTACACAAGGGTACTAGGGCTGAGCTAAGAAGGTTTTCAAAAGGGTTATAGCAAGGGTTTACAAGAGTTGTGGTGAAGGGTTTGCAAGCATAGGTTTAGTGTCCTAGTTTCATACTTGACTTCTTTTCTTTAGAAAGCCAAAAGTTGTAAGAAACCCTATTACACTTTCTTGCTCAATATCATTTTCATGCTTATTATGTTTCTTTCATGCTATATATGGTCTTTGTATTATGTTCATGATGTATAAAAACTAGTAAAACAAGTTATGGTATATATATATGTTAACTTATGTTATTTAAACAAGTAAACTAGTGACTTTTATGGAGAACCACGACCAAAATAGTATAACTATGATATTTGACACTTACCTACTGTTAGAGAGGACTTAACAAGGAAAACATATCAATTTGAATCACCCAAAACGAGTACCCGAGTCAAAAGTTATGACCATTTGAAGTTACCAAAACTTTACGGCAAAACTGCCAAATGTTTCTGTGACAGAACCTTAAACACGCAAAAAGAGGCCCTTCTGGTCCGTTTCACGAAAAAGTTAAAGCACGAAAGTTGTCCGGAATCATGTTTTCTTCAAAAACTCAGGAGTACGTTTCTAGAAAACCAATAACGAATGAGATTTCTTCAGTTTCTTAACAACTGTTTTATATACCAAAGTTACTATATAATAGTTATGGTTTAATATAACCAAGAGGTTTAATGACCTAAAGCCAAGATCACAACCATGGCTAAGGCCAAGGATGCGTCTCAGGACCATGGTAACAATGACCAAGGTCACGGCAAAGCCACGGCTAAAGACCATATAACTTTTAAATATCAAAAACTTATATATTTTTATACTACAATAGTAGGGAGCCTCATGTGAGGGGTTCATTAAAGTAAACCGTCGAGATGAGTTGTGGATTTACGAATTAAAGTGTCCTGGCTCCTCGAACGTTTACTACATGACCTCTGAGTTATGTCGGCCCGAACGGTAGTAAGAGATATACAACCTATACATGTTTCCTAAACCATTTATATTCAAAGACTTACACTATATACTAAGTACTACATCATGAACCATTATGCAAGACATATATATGCAATTCTTCATATTCTTAGACGTTACTCCAAACCTAAGACACGACATCATATTCTAGGTTGCGCGTAGAGACTTCCTAGCTTAATCCATCTATCCCGTTATACGTTTCGATATCATTAGTTCAAGGTGAGTCATAGCCCCTACTCTTTTTATACTTGTTTTAACTCTTTGGGGGAGATACATGCTCAACTACTTGCTTACTTGTACAAATACTCAAAACATTTATACTTGATTATATTATACTTGCTTGCGTACATACATGACTGTGTTATACTTAATTGCGTTATTCTATTTAGTGGCTAGTAGTTATCTTTGGGAATTGGCTCCCAGTTGTCTTTGGGAATTGACTCCCAGTTGTCTTTGGGAATTGGCTCCCAAGTGAGGTCTTCGAAGGTGAAGTAGAGACTCACGACTAATTGCTTAATTGTTGTGATGAATTTATACATGTCTTAATCATACTATATTTTAGTAGTGGGTTGTGAACACACAGGTTGCAATTGTTGTTATGGGCGAGACTTGCAACTGAGTGGATTCACAATGCCTTTGCTGTGTGAACATCCTTTAAGTCTTTTCAACTATTTTAAGACAAACTCTATGAACTCACCAACCATTGTGTTGACACTTTAGCATGTTTATCTCAGGTTAGTAAAGCGATAGCTAGTTCGTGGAACTTAGAGTCAAGCTGCATATTCTGAAGACTTACGCTTTTATCATTTACCATTCAAAACATTTTGTATACATTTATGTATCATACTTTGGAATCTCATGTTTGTAACTTTGAATTCATTAATCGATTGGTAACTTTTCAAAACGTCTCATTTAGAGGTCGTTTTCTATAACTTGTACTTTGTATTATGAAGTAGCACCCCAGTGACATAGTCTTCCACTGCGGTATTTTGGGGGTGTTACATTATGTCATGTACAAGCGAGATGATGTTGGATTTGAAGTAATTGAGTCCCCCAAGTCCCGTGTCAGGCCAATGAGGTATGGGTATCAAGTTTGACTTTTCATGCTGACTCATGAGCTACCTTGTGATGATGACTTAGGCTTGTATTATTAGGACAGAGGAATTGCATATATATCCATCCAAAGGTGAATAATTGCATATATATCATTGGTACAAATTTTTTAAGCAGATGATACAATGATTTTCATGCATGCAATTGATATATATGCAATTAGGATTTTTTTTTTTTTTTTTTTTTTTTGGTGCAAAAGGTGAAGAATTATATTAAACTTCAAAGATTTACAATCATAAGAATAAGAACAAGATTTGGACACACCCAAATCTTTAACAGACATGAAACATACACTAACCAAATACAGACATCCAATACTATCTGATAACATACATTACTATACCTAAGTCTGATCATATAATTCTGTCAAAACAGATCAGATCAGAAAATAGCAATAGCACATATCAAATCATACACTTCACCTCACAAAAAGCATTTTGGTGTGGTGCCAGGTTGAAAGTGAAGTTAATTGGATGTATGGCTAAAACGAAAAGAGAGAAGGTCAAATGTATTTTACACATGTTTAGAGGAAAGATAATGTTTACGTTAGTAACTACAGCAGAAAATGTGGGTTTGTAGAATCCCTTATTTAAGGGTATCAAAGTCAATTACAAATTCGATCCTACACACCAAACATTTATTCTCACTAGAATCCCTTATTTTAGGGTGTGTTTAGCGTAAAGCATTTAGGAGAGGGTGGCGGTAAACGTGAGCATTATGATTTTTAATGCTCATTTGAAAAGCAATAAATAGCTTTATTTTATTTTTACTATTTATTTATTTATTTATTTATTTTTTCTTTTCTGAATTCTCATTTTTCAACTCTCCATGAAATGGTAATTTTTGAATGTTGACTATAACTACATTATCAAATATTTTATCGAAAAATAGCTACTGCTCAGTGCTACTGTTATTTTTGTCAAACACACCATTAACCTTTTCATGTTTTAAAGTCACCGAACCTACTTTTTAACCGACACATAACAACCAAAATCATACTAACATCTTAAGTCTTAACAAATAGTAAAGGTCCGTTTGGTTTGTAAATAAGATTAAAACTAAATTTTAAAATATTACTCTCTTATAATGCACAAAAGCCTTACTAAAATTAAAAACTCTTAAAATTCAGCAATCCAAGTTATAAAGCTAAAAATACAAATATTTAAAACACATTTTATAACATTAAATACAATTACAAGTTCTTAAGTACAAATAATTCAGCATTGTTTATTACAGTAAGAAAGACAATTAAAATACAATTAATGTGGTCTAGATATTTAATATAGTCAATTAACTAACTGGTTAATAAATACAATTAATGCAATTATTAAAACACGTTCTACATAATAAAATACAACTTATCAAACATATTATACAACAAACTCAAACATAATTATTAGATGTCACTAATACAAATAATAAAACACACTATACAAATATTCAAGTCCGAACGGGCAACAGGCCAAAAGGGATCGAGCACGAACGGGCACGACCCAAACGGGCTCGATCCCGAACGGGCACGAGATAAACGAAATTCTTGATATCCGTAAATTTAAATTGTCAAAGAGAAAATGATAAACTAAAATAAATAATTCCCCGAAAATTTTTATTTCAGGGTACCCGTCGCTGTAACGCGCGGGTACCCTGCTAGTTGATAGCGGGGACAATAGAAAAAAATCATATTAATTAAATAAAATATGATTTTATTGTATTAAAAAAAAAGGAAAAAAAAAAAGAGAAAAAAAGAAAAGAATGTGATCCACATAAAAGAGCACCAAAAACTTTAATACTAGGCCATAAGGGTGGACGCACTAAGGGGTCTCGATCGAGTTATACGATCGATTCCAAGTTGATCCCTCTTTGCATGTGTTTTCTGTGTGTATTGAAGATGATAGTTTGATTTTTTTTCCTCTCTCTCTAGTGTGTAGCTGGGCTGTGATAATAGTTTGATTTTTTTTTTTTCTTTTAAAAAAAGTTATTTTTGTAATGATTTAAAATATTATATTGTTCTTTCATAAAAGAAGGAAAAGAAAAAAAATATGTAATAATTTTTTTAGTTGAAAAAGTTTAAAAAAGAAAAAAAAAAAAAAATTGATGGGGTCTCCTTTAATAGGACATTCAATCGCGTGAAGATTGCAGGAAAAAGATAGTTGACGTGACAGAAAAAATGAGAAGAATTGAGATCCTTACTGGGTCAACATAAAGGTTTCAAATTTAATGGTGCCAAAATACCAAACAATTTATCATACTATATTATAAAGCATAAATGACTACTATTAATAAAATACTTAAAATTAAGCATTACACATTTCAATACTAAAAATACAAGTGATTCAAGACAATTAGACATTTAATACAATAAATGAGATATAATTAGACATGTACAAGTTTAGTAGCTTCATGTACATACCACTTTGTCTTTACCATTAAAGTTTAAAATTAATGACTTAAAAATGAATTATGTACATTAAATACAATTAATTAAATAGTCAATAAATACAATTAATACACTTATTAAAACACCCCTTACATAAGAAATACTCCATCCGTCCCAAATTAATTGTCCATTTCTAAATTTTACAAAGTTTAAGAAAAGTAGGCCATTTACAATCTTAACCAATAAAATTTCATTATCACCCACTTAAAAGCATTTTGATTGGTTGTTATTGAAAATGAACTTTAAATTTGGGACACTCAAAAATACCAAAGTGGACTTATATTTTGGGACGGAGGGAGTACAAATTATCAAGCATATTGTACAAATAACTTAAACACAATTCCTGCATTAAATGTCACTAATACAAATAATAAAGCATATTATACAAATTTTTAAGCCCGAACGGGCAATGGGCCAAATGGGCTCGAGCCCGAACGGGCACGGGTCAAACGGGCTCGAGGCCGAACGGACACGAGCTAAACGAAATTTTTGATATCCGTAAATTTATTATCAAAAAAAATATAATAAACTAAAATATGTTCACATATTGTACAAAACAAGCAAACTATTAAACAAAAACATAAAAGAAATAATAAATAAAATAATACAAACTAAGCAAAATTTCATCAAACTTTTGCTATAAAAAACTAATCAGTAAAGCTATTGCCAAAAAACATACAAATAAAATAAATTATTAACTAAAAAAATTAAATTACATGGTACCCGCAGCTGTATCGCACGAGGACCTGCTAGTGTATGATATATGAATATATCTTCTTTAATTCCAAATACGGAAATACCTATTACAAAACGGGCCCTAATTGTTTTAATCTATCATATAACCGACCCTACAATTAGTCAAATACGCCTCCTCCCATTTTTTAAAGTACACATATGTGAACCTTTCACATTCCCACAATTTTTGACATATGACTCATACTCCTTGCTTACGTGCACAAAGGTGCTCTATTATATAATTCTGTTAAAAAAACAATATTCACGAACCAAGACAAAAACTTGTATAATATAAAAAACATACTTTAGGTCTACTCATATATAAAACATTTGAGACTATTTTATAACTAGTAAGGATTAAAAATTCAAACTCTTAAATTTGCTTGTTATAAAAGAATTTCAAAATTTGACCAATACTTGTAACCTCAAAACTTGTAAATGTCATGTCAATTATCATATATTGATTTATGCGAAAAATTGTGTAACCATCATATCAATACTTGTTACATATAAACCTAAAAAAAAAAAAAAAAAAAGAAAGAAAGAAAAAAACAATTATTTGATTTGCATTAAAATGTCAGTTATGAAATCTTAATATAAAAAAACTCATTGTTTATGAAAGAATAAAAAAAGTAACAACACAAACTATTTCATACGTTTCCATCCGTTTTTAAATGTCTCTAGCCGTTTTCAGACGTTTTCATACGTTTCTGAATATCACAAGTGAGACTCTGTGATATTCAGAATATCACAAGTGATACTCTGTAATATTCAGAATATCACATCACAAATGATATTTTGTGATATTCATAATATCACAAGTAATATTTATAATATCACAAGTGATATTCAGAAACGTATGAAAATAGACGAAAATGTAATAAAATGAATGAAACGTAAGAAAACGGACGAAAACGTATGAAAGTGTAAAAACACGTCTGAAAACAGACGAAAACATATGAAAAATGGACGAAAACGAAATAAAACGGACGAAAACGTATGAAACGGACAAAAATGGATGAAAACATATGAAAACAAATGAAAATGTATGAAAACGAAGAAAACAATTGTGAATTAAAAAAAAAAATGAATTAAAAAAATGAATAAATAAGAAAGATAAAAAAAAAATGTATTTAAGTTGACATATTAAATATTAGGTTAATCTCCATAATTAAATCAAACTGAATTAACGGGGAAATTTGTCTCTTAATAACCATGAAGAGTAAGCCTAAAAAATGTCTCCTCTAAAAAACAAAAAAGCAACAAAAAAGAAGGAAAAAAAGAAAAAGAAATACTGTATAAAAAAAAGTAGTCCGTAGTAGTAGAGGGACAGAGTTAGCGTGTCATGGTCTGAGACCTCATCACATTTCATATTCATTTCATTTCATTTCCTTTTCATATTTCTCAAACCGTAGACTTCTTATTATAATTTCTTCCGATCGAATCACTCAAAAACACCACTTGCACAAATCTATCACACACCTTTTTTTTTTCTTTTACATACACTAATCATAAAGGTTAATTTCATCTCTTTAATCTATTAATATTTTTTTTATTCATTAATTGACTTGATTTGCTTGTTTTTGATTGGTGCTGATGTGAATCTAATTTGTTGATTGATTTATGTATTGGTTGGGGGTGTTTGTTTAAGCTTATATGTGGGCTTATGAGCTTATTTGATTCCGGCTTTTATTTCATAAGCTCAAATTTTCTGGCTTAATTTTGAGACTTTATGGGCTTTATGTAAATTTATTATGGTATAATAAACTTATAAAAGCAAGCCCATAAAGTCTCAAAATAAGCCAGAAAATTTAAGCTTATGAAATATAAGCCGAAATCAAATAAGCTCATAAGCCCACATATAAGCTTAAACAAACACCCCCATAGGTTGATATTATGTTTGTTTGATGATAATTATATAAAAAAATATTGTGTTTTCGAGTGTGCGAATGATGTGAAATGAGCGTCTTGTTGATAAGATGATTAGAAGCTGATTATCTGATTATCGTTTTTTCGGAACAATGTTTATTTGTAAATAAAGAGGTAAGCAGTTTGTTAAGCAATCCCGAACACTTAAGTAAATGATTATCTGTTGTTTGTATCAAAACACAACAAGTAGATAAGTAGTGTGATACGAACCTATCCCATACTAGGCTCATATCAGTTCATAAGTCCAAGTGTAGAACTCAATCAAAAAGCTAGCTTATAAGAGGAGGGGACACCTTAACTTATAAACCATCAACCAATCCCATACTTGGCCGATGTGGGATCGTAACAAACTAACAATACCCCACCCTTTGAAGAACCAACGTCCTCGTTGGTCACAGTTGGAACCCTTCTTTTTGGGTCCAAGTCACCACTCACAACTATGTTGGTCATGGTTGGCACCCTTCTTTTTTCGGGTCCAAGCCACAACTCCATAGACCACTACTCCGAGTGTTGGAAACTCGAAAGGTAAGGCTAGCTCTGATACCAATTGATACGAACCTATCCTATACTAGGCTCGTATCGGTTCATAAGTCCAAGTGTCGAACTCACTCAAAAAGCTAGTTTGTAAGAGGATGGGACACCTTAACTTATAAACCATCAACCAATCCCATACTTGGCCGATGTGGGATCGTAACATAGTGTTTATAAGTAACACCAAACACTCTTAAAACTGCTTATCTGGTGAACTAGAATGCAATAAGTAGTATTAAGGAGCAATCCCAAACACCCCCTAGTTATGGGTTGAGTTCTGTATGAATGTATGATTTATGTTGATAAGTTGGTGTTTTGTCATGGTTCATGCTGTCGCAGAGATTATTACGAATGGGATAGTTTAAGAGGGACTCTAGCGGGATCTGGGATGAGTATTAGCTTCCGGAAATTGGTTATTGGAAACACGTATTGCATGATTATTACTTGCTTGAAATAAATAGATAGTTGGATGTTATTGGTAGTTGCATAAAATGTGATTTTGCTGGGATTTACAACTCGAGTCCAGCAATAGTAAAGCCACCCCTAGTGATTGATGAAAAGGTATTGGAGCATACATAAGTAAGTTATAACATGTTCTTAAAGAGTAGAATGACTAAAACTGAACCACATCATCCTATTTCTAAAGCGATCTCTTATATATACCTTTTACGTTCATAAATTGTGATATGAGAACATTTTGAAGGCATAATAGTTGTTCTGGTGCTGACCTAGAGCAGATAAGATGAAGGATAATACGAGCTTCCCTTTATTTACTTCTTCTAATCCCAAGTGCTTATCGTATTTGAACTGATGCCTCACATGAAATTGTGAAGTCCAAACCTCAAATTTCACCATTTCTATCTGTCTAAAGTATTAAATTTAGATGATGTAGGCGAGAGGTGATAAAGCAGTCCTTGACCGCAAACTTATAGACAAACTGCTAAGCAAGTATGCACAATATGCCATATCCAAACCAACTTTTAAATTATGACAATATGCTTTCTTCTACTTGATCTTTGTGGGGATGAAATTTATTAGATACTAATAAGCAGCTTTGATATAGAGGAACTGTATTTGTGTCATGATCGATGCATATTGCAAAACACAGTGCACTCGTTTTGTAACATGAAATATGTACTCTAGGGAGGCACTATAGAAACTGCATGTGTATCCACCAAATTGAACCTCTTGCTGCATCTTGCTTAGAAGCATTGACCAACCAACTTTAGTTAGCAACACAAGCAGTTCTGAATATATGTTCTTTGCTCTCATCATATTTTCAAAAAATAAGAAATCTGCTTGGCATATCATTTTATTGGTGTCATTAGTCTCTAGTTACCAGACTTGATCTAATTTTATTGTTCTTGTTCTTTCACCAGGTATGATTGTGTAGGTGGTGGCCTTCTGCATTCTGCCTACACCAGGTACAAGTTCAGGTGCTTTCTAGGTGGTGGCCTTCTGCCTAATGGGTTGCGGTCTCTTGTCATCGGCTAGTACCAGTTAGTCTATCCAATAATATAGTTTTTAAAATAAGGAGAAATTAAACATCGCATGCATTTGAATTCCTCATGTTTATGAACACATTTTCATAGAAGATCCACGATTTAGCTTCAGTTTGACACATCTTATGGAGGGTTTTCAGCTTGATATTAAATGGGAAGATGTCACATGTCCCATATGTCTGTCCTTCCCGCACAATTGTGTTCTTCTACAATGCTCTGCTTACAATAAAGGATGTCGACCCTTTGTGTGCGACACCGGCCATTTGCACTCTAATTGTTTGGACCGTTTCCAAGCTGCAAATGGAATGTCTCCTGGGTCAAAATCACCTGTCACTTCCGACACAGCAGCTATTCCTAACTCAACTGTAAAGGAAGAGGACACTAGCAAGCCGTTATGCCCTCTTTGTAGAGGCGATGTTACTGGTTGGGTTGTTGTTAGCGAGGCTCGAGCTAAATTGGATGAGAAAAAACGTTGCTGTGAAGAAGAGAAATGCACTTTCTCGGGAACCTATTTGGAACTCCGGGAACATGCTGAGGTGGAGCACCCTCATGCATGTCCATCAAAAATAGATCCTGCAAGACTACTCGATTGGGAAAATTTTCAGCAATCTTCAGAAATCATTGATGTTTTGAGCACTATACATTCAGAAGTTCCGCATGGGGTGGTTTTGGGAGACTACGTTATAGAATATGGGATTAACGACTCTGGAGATGAATATGAAGACTTTCCCGGTGATGATGGAAATTGGTGGACCTCGTGTATCTTGTATCAAGTATTTGATAACTTTCGGAATTCTAGAAATAGAAGAAGGCAAAGAATCAGTGCAGCAAGGAGAGAAAGTCGTCGATTGAGCTATACATCCAATTCTGATGAAGGTTCTGTTGTATCAACAGAATTTCCAGACTATAGAGCTGAGGAGGTTGATGAATTTGTGACTAATAGTAGACTAGCTAGGGGTCGAACAGGTCATCGCAGGTTAGCAAGCTTTTCTTGTGTTTTTTGAATGTTTAAATAGCAAGTTTTTCTTTAGAGGTGGCATGATGGGCAGATGTGGTCGGATTGAAACATGTCGTTTTGTTAGTGTTGGTCAAAATGGGCTAGGTCTGATTGGATTAGACAAAACATTTTCAGTTTTTACCCGTTTGAGATAAAGCAAAGCCCAAAACACCATTGTTAGTTCAGATTGTGAACTTATGTTAACCCTTTATGTTAACATGACATGTCTATGGCCAGTTTTGAAACCCTGCTATGGTAAATATATAAAATTTTCTTTTATCAGTAGCTTTGCTGATCTTTTTGGTTTTCAAGGTTTTGATATTGTCTTGGTTATTTAAGGATAATGGTTGACTATCTTTCTGGACACATATTTTGCTTGGAGCCATCTGTAATAGATGGCGCATGCTTATATTCTGTAAGTGAAGTGGCAATTTGCTGCAGTAGGTCTAAATGCTTTCTTAGTTCGCGTGAATAGACTTGAGTCGGGTCGACGTGCAATTTCAGTCCCATCAAGAATTTTTTATACCGATTTAGGAGGTGTTATGTAACGAGTATACACTTTAGGCGGCTTTTGACCCATTTCCCTTTTAGCGAACATTATGTAGTTTGACTGTTTGACCTACTTGACCTGTTGGTGATAAAACACAGCCTAAACTGGACCATTCTTAGATAAATGGGTTAAAACTGAGACCTTTAGTAATAAAGATTGTGATGGTCATATGGTATTCCCATTTTAGTGATTTAGTCTTTACTAACTCCTTGTTTAGCATGCTCCTTTCCCTAGGGATGATATGAACCAACTTTTATTATCTTGATGACTTGGGGACAGTTAAATTGGAAGGGAGATGTACTTGAAAGAAATATGAACCAGAGGATATGTTAAAAAGAAATGTTCTATGCAGAAGCATAACGTTTTTGTTATTTTTAACTGTTGTTTCTCATGATACATGATCCTCATCGCTATGTATTTTTGTTTTATATAACAGTTCTCGAAGACGTCCTACCCGCTTCTATGATAATTAGGTAAGGAAAACCTCTCACTTGTATGTATCATGCATTTACATATATACCTTAAAGTTTTGTCCCACAGATGAATGGCCATATTGAAATTATACATCAAGACACATTTATGTTTCTATTTATCCTTTATTCTTAAAAGTAAGATAGAGTCATACTGTTGATGTGTATTTAGCCATGTGTAAAGTTAGAGGTGGCAAAATATGAAAGTTGGGTAACGGGTCATAGCTCAATCCGGGTAGGATTGTGTCGGCTTACCCAGAAACACTTGTCCTATTTTCCTTGAACTTGATTCATAGTTTTTTTCTTAAATAAGATTGAAATCACTATATCATCACAATGATAATCTTTTGAAATAGAACTGATTAAGAGTTTTTATGCATCTTGAATCACTTTGAGTGGCTTGCGACGCATTTGAACCCTTACCATTGTAGCTATTCTTTTAGGGGTTCCCCACAGTTCCTGATTGAGCTAATTCATAAAGTTTTACTGGTTTGCCTCGTTAGAGAAAATTTATGACGCAAGCTGATCCGTTTGCAATAATTGTGCTAAAATTGCCCCCTCTATGTTAACGTAGATTAAAGTGGCCCGTATCTCCCTTTTTTTTTTTTTTTTTTTTTCCTTCTCCCTATTGACAACTAAACCAACTTCTAGTGGTCAATGAAGGTTGTTCTGTCACAACAATAATCAAAGTATATAAATGAAACAATTTTTGAGGGGTTTTATGCATTAGAAAAAGACTTGAGCGACTTTCAGACGGTTTGACCCAGACCCCTTTAAGGTAAACTTTTTTATTTTACCCATTCAAGATTAAAAAACACTAAGTTGACCCGTTCATACAGTACGTGGTTGAAGGCCACACGTTTCATCCACCTTATATTATAAACACATAAAGCTCTTATTTTATTTTTTTGTTACATGTGATAGATTCCCCAAGCCAATCTCGAGGTGAAAGATAATGCCTGAAGACGCTCATTGATTGGAAGACACAAACCCGATCCCGTGTGCTGATTTTGCTGAATTGTCTTGACGTGTTCATGGTATTATGTTGTTACCTTCACCAACCGAGTTGTTCTTTTTTCAAATTCAGTCATGTCACTGAATAAATCTTCAGAACCGTGTACATTAATTGTGGGGAAATCCTTGATTCCCACCTTCTGATACTAAACAAATGAAACAAGCACAGGACGATTTTAGCGTTGGTTGTCCATGTATAATACGATTTTAGCATTTGCATTATTTGCTAGATTGACTATCAATAAAATACAAGCTAGATTAACCTTTTGTGGCTGGTTGGATCAATCTGTATTGGGTGACGATGATACGTAGTTAACTTCTCATGATGGTTTCAGTAAAACATATTGTCACACTAACCTATATCTTATGAAAAAGAGTTGGGCGTATCGCGACAATTTTCTGCTTGAAGTAAGTACTAGTATAAATGTTTCACTAAACTCAATTTTCAAGCATAAGATACATATCCAAAACATTAATGTTATACTTGATCTAAATAATGGGGGTTTACAGAAGTGTAAATTTTGGACAACACTGTAAAATTGGACAGAAACTATAACACGGTAAGAAACGAGTACCATATGGTTTAATTTGACGTCTATTATCTCGATTCATATCAAACACTGAGAGAGATGGTGCAGTTGATACTCTATAACATGTTATCCTCATCATATATCCTATAACAACACTATAACATAAACATCTTCCCAAATAAATCTTTTATATAATAAAAGAATTACATCATTTTAGAGTGTTTTTGTAAATCCCTTCTCAATGTAAAAAAAATTGGGCCAATAGGAGAGCTCGATTTTGCCACATAAGCGAAATCGAGCGACGTGATTGGCTAATAAAAAGTCAAAATTGAATTGATTTTGGTCAAACTTAATAAATTTGATGAAGAATTTGATTGAGGAAAAAAACATATAAAAATATATGTGTCAAATTTATGAAAATAAAAACTTAAAAAAAGAGGGGGTAATTAATAAAACATTAGTGGTTGAATTTTAAATATATTATATGGGGTTAAGTGTAAAATTATAAATCTCCATGTTTTTTTATAACTTTAGATAATAAAAAAATAACCCCTTACACTTTATAACCCCTACACTCTATAATATGAACTTTGTTTACAATTACATGAGTATTAGTACTGGCTTGAGACTTTCATCCATTAAACTTACAAAATTCTACAAATATATAAATTAGGTTTAATATACGTTAAATGTTTTAAAAACAAATATTTGTTTTAAACTTTCATCCATTAAAATATTTTTTACTATGTACGTTAAATAAGGACTCATGTTATCCTATTTAAAAATTTAATCTATGCGAACACGGATTTGAATATTAAATACGGTAAATTATTATTAACGATAATATAAATATCAACGAATCATGTAATTATTATTTAAAGTTTATATACGGATATCCTGAAAACATTTTTGAAAAACAGAGTCCACAAATTTTAACCCACATAAGAATCAGTTTTTCCATCCCTCTCTTCTCTTCTACTCCACATAACAAAGCCTAAACATTCGTTCTTTCAATTCATGAGATTGGATATTCATGATGTATTGCAGTGATGAACAAATGTTTATGTTTTAATTCATGAATATCCAATATCACCAGACATATCGCATCCATCTTCTATAACCCGAATCAAACCATACCTTCCCAAAATCAAACCGATTGGAGAATCAAAAACGAATATTAAAACGTATAAAACCGCACAAAAACGTATACAATTGTCGATGTTTAAGCTTAAAAATGTATTAATGACTGAGATTAGGTTTAAGTTCAGTTTTTATTATTATTTATTTATTTATTTTTTAATGATCTTTTGGTGTTGGGTTTAGCTGATAAAGTTTGTTAAATTTGACTTTGTGTTTTGTTGAAGTTTTGCTTTTGTGGGTCTTTTGTATTGTTTAGTTGATAAAGTTGTGAAATTTGTTCAACTTAATGGTAGATTATGTTGAAGTTTTGTTTCTTATAGCGTTCGGGCATAATAAAGTGGTGATTGGTATGCTTTCTGTATATGTTATGATGATCTCAAGTAAGAATCTCCATCTATTAATAGTTGTAAATGGAGTTTGTATAAATAAGTTTTTAGTGTTTTTGTGTACTTTAAGTTAACTAATTATTAGGGGTCACTAATGTTGTCAAGTGAGTTTCGACATGTTTTCATAATTTCGTAGGTCTTGGATGCAAACTCTATAAGATTTGACACAAAGATTCAATGGCATACGTGAGATATATTTTGTTTAAAATACAAATTGGGTGTAACACAATGAGTATATTTGCAATTATAAACTCATTATATGGTGACTATCTGAGCTGCAAAGAGACTTCACGTCGAATATTTATTCTACGGGTAAATTGTGTATATCCTTATAAACAACTATTTGATTGGAGCATAATGGAGTGTTGTTCTTTATACGGAAGTGATTGGCACACTTTCATTTTTTTATCGGGACAGTCACGGTACAAGCAGTTAAAGCAGTTTATACTAAAGGTACAACTGTTTATTGTATAATGTGAAGTGTCCCAATAAAAATTGAGAGTGCTACCAACCACTTCCCTTCTTCATATGATATGGGGGATGCTTATATATCACACTTGAAAAAAGATTATGCATTGCAAAGTAACTTATGTACCTTCTAATATAATCTGAATCATTAAACAACCCATTGTAATACTATTCTTTTGAATTTGAATTTGATTTGGATATATAACATCAACGAAAATAGTTAAGGTTAAAGTTGAATCAAATTAATTCTGAAAATTTAAACTGGACACTTATTTTGAGACGGAGGTAGTATAAAGGTTCGGCTTTTAGCACATTTACCTTAAATTAACAATTACTCAAAGAAAAAAACATTATAATTAAAATTTATGTCAAAACCCCGTGCGTGCACGGGTATTATAACTAGTTTTCTATAACACACAACCAAAAATACCACACTCATAAAAAAAACACACATAACTCGTGCGTGGCAAAACGGGCGGGCCGGGCTAGAATTGGCACGGGCCAAACGGGCATATGTTATACAAATCGCTTTATAGAAGACCTAAAATGACGAAATAAATTTCTTAAAAGTAACACTTCATTTATATTTAAAATATTAAATATATTATATTATATAAGTTTTTTTTTCAAAAACGATTATAATGTTCTGCAATTGAGAGCAAATATGTACCCGTTAGTGTCAATTTAACTTTTCAATAGGCTAAATATGCACCTTCAAAAAAAAAAAATGAAGCTAAATGTGCCAAAATCTTTTACAAAGTAACCAAAATTAGCATTTTTTTTGAGGCACAAATTGACACCTTTACACGTGCCAAGTGCCAACCAATGACATTTGCACCTATAACACCAAGCGACTGTGCAGTTTGGCATGCCATAGGTGCAAACATGCCATGCGTGCATCCGCGAATCCAAACTTGGCACAAATTGCCACACAACTTGTAAAAACAGTGAACCTAGAGGGTTGGTAATGCAACACAATAAAAAAAGAATCATCTCATTTCATTTCATTTCATATTTTTAAAAACAACATAACCAACCAATGAACTACAACCAACTGTTCCAAATACTACAAACCATTTCTCATCAGCAACCAGATTCCATCATCATCACATCTCACATTTCAGTTTATCATCATATATCTCACATCTTCATCAAAATAAAAATCAATGACGTCAGCTAATCCTGTAACAGTAACAGTAAACAGTAACAATAATAATAATAACGTGTTTGTGTACGGAAGCTTATTAGCAGACGACGTCGTTCGTGTCCTCCTTCACCGTGTCCCCAAAAACTCACCCGCCACTCTTCACGGATAGTTAGTTCCTTTTTTTTTTTTTTTTTTTTAATATATCATTGTTATAGGTTAGTGTTGATTTGAATCTATTTTGGTACATGCAGTTGTAGTAGTACTGTAGTAGTGAGGTTTATTTGTAAATAATTAGCCTATGATGAGCCTATTTACTCCCGCCGTCCTAAATTAATAGTCCACGTTTCCTTTTCAGGATGTCGCAATTGATCGAGTTTACCGTATTACTCTTGCTTCAAATTATTAGTGTATTACAAACTTTAAAGAAGACTTATTTAATTACTTAAGGGTGAAACTGTCATTATGCTAAAAAGTATGAAAGAGAAAGCAATAATAATTGCGAGTATGTTTTTTCTTAATCTGTATGTTTTTTGTTGGGGGTCAATTATTTTGGGACGAAAGGAGTAATATTTAAGTAGAAAGGGCTAATTGCACGGAATTGTATCTAACTTGTCACTTTTTATAGTTTGTGTGTAGCTAACCCCGTCTAATGAACATAGACTTCGGCGGCTTAAGCTGGTCGAAGGTTGCCTCCATTACTTTTGAGTTCGACCTTTTTGATGTCTTGTGTGATCAGTTGGGTGTATTATTTGACCTTGGGTGTATTATTTGACCGATTTACTCATTTTGCGGTTAAATTTGAGTGTATAAATTAAGGGTAAAATTGTCAAATAATACACACAACTGATAACACGATACATAAAAAAACACCGAATTCAAAAGTATGCTACATAGATCTAGAAAGAAAAAAATAATAATTGGCTACACAGAACTATAGAACTATAAAAAGTGACAAGTTAGATACATTTCTGTGCAATCAGCCCTAAGTAGAAATGCCAACTTTTTAAGTTACAAATTGATGTAGTTCGAGGGTGTTTGGGATTGCTTATTTTGGGGCTAAATAAGCAGTTTTCAATAAGCAGATTGAGATATGCTTACTTCAGATGACACTAATATTACTTTATTATCATCATATTTGACCTAATGACCAGTATAAATGGATGATTGGAAATTTCTTAGAAAATATTTTCTTTGGATTTTGTTACAAAATAAGCAAATCCAAACACTATTTTCTCAAGTGCTTAATTTTTATAACCATAGTAGTATAAGGAGAAAAAAATTAGGATTCCTAAACACCTTCTTAGACTCGATACCTGACTTGTTAACTTCAGTATGATGCTAATCGAGAATATGTGCATGGGTATTTAAACTTTCACGAGAAAGTCAAGATGACCTATAACTTAAACACGTAGGCAATGTGACACTGAACTTCAAACGTACCATGGTTTAGTTCTGTTCTAGTGAAGTAACACAGTCTAGTCGGTTTTTAGAGTGACATATCTAACCTTAGTCGATGTCATGTGATATGCATATGAGCCGTTATTATTTGTAGTATTGATTATTCCCCTTGATAGCTCAAAAGCTATTGAGTATTTTTTATTTCTTTCATCCATCCATCTTCTATAGTTAATGATAGTATGTTTTACTGCTCAAGTATTCAGGAGAAACGGAGCAAATATCTTTTGCTGATGTCACTGAATAATAGCCTGCAGTTAGTCTATTGAATTCACTCGACTGATCTGTAAACTAAATGCATTCATTTTTTATTTTGAGGGTTTGAGAGAGTGTTATAGTTGATGATTGGCGTTTAAAAAGGTTAAGAAGGCACTAAAAGACCATGAAAATCACACCTAACTGCTGCTGGGTGGGAAAAGCAATCATTTTGATCAAATTTTGTAGACCTGTATCGTTATAATCTGGCTATACTTATAACCTGGTTAAATGCATTTGTGTTCTGTACTCATTTATAAAATATCTTGCTTTTGCAGTCATAGGTTTAGCATCAAAGGGCGTGTTTATCCTGCGATTCTACCCGTAGAAAACAAGAAAATTACAGGGAGGGTATGTTCGTCATCTATGTAATGTACTTTCCGTGATTATATGGTTGTTTCTGAAGTCAATAATCTACCTATATGAAAGCTTATTGGCAACTAATAATAATTTATATAAATCATACATAGCGCTAAATCTCATTATCTAAAAACAAAAACACAATCTTCATTAATTGTGTTTAAACAATTTCTCTATCCCATGAAATTGAAAAATTTTCGTTTTTCAGATGGCGAATGCCTCTTTGTATATATAACTGTAAGAACTTATTTAAGATACTGATTTGGGTCCACAGGATTCTCTTATTTTTCCATTATTGAATGCTATTTTAGATACCATCTTTTATGATGTTTTTAATCATTTTGCCGCAGGTCTTACTAGGGATTACAGCCCCAGAATTAGATATTCTGGACAAATTCGAGGATTATGAGTATGAAAAGAAGCTTGTTAATGTTTCTTTGCTGGTATGCACCTGAATCCATTCTCATACACAAAATGGTAGCAAAACGCCACTTACATGGTCTGTTGATCCGTTCTGCAGGATACCTCTGAGAACTTACAGGCTTACACATATGTTTGGGTCAACAGTGAGGACCCCGATTTGTACGGAGAATGGGATTTTGAGGTAAATATTTTTGTTATCATTGGGTGTGGAAACTGTGCGGGCACAAACCTTTTTGTTTCAAATTTTAATCTTGTAAAGAGGGTGTTTGGGATTGCTTATTTAGCTTATATTTAAGGAGATAACAAGTTCTAAGTGTTTGGATAAAACTGCTTATTTGCTTATTTTAACGTAAAATTAAGCAGATAAGTACTCTCAAATAAGTAACCCCAAACACCACTTACATAATTTTTTGTCTATTATAATTATAGTAAGTACATAAATGTGAATAATAATATACTACGTAGTATTTTGAATAAATGATTTAGCAGGTTTTATACATAAACTATACTTTGGCCAACTTTAGCCCATTTCTCTTGTTCGACCCATTTGACATGTTTGATGTTTCCTTCTAATGTGATCCTTTAAGGCTTTAAATATAACATATGAGCTCTGATTTATAAGTAAATGGGTCAAAATTATATTGCGACCTCTAGCTTTTTTAAAATGACCAAATCTTGGATTTGTGCAAAACAGCCTAGTTCATATGTGTTTATCTGCATGTATGATATGGTATCACCGTGCAGCAAACCTCATTTGGGGTTTGATAAACGATCTAATGTTCTTATTTTGGTAGGTGTGGAAAGAGTCAAAAATGAAAGATTTTTTGAATATGACAATGGGGTTTGTGGAAGAACAAGAACAACCTGAATCTAAACCAAGAGTTGCAACCTATGAATCCTACTATAACCAGAATGATGGCAACAATCTTTCGAATTAAATGTTTCTGCCTACAATTGGCCTGATCTAAAATCTTGATATGACCATACCATTATTCTCGAGCTAAGCAAGCCCCAATTATTGGATGGCTCAGCTGTGAAAGAACCTGTACTGTACAATTTTAAAAATAAAGCAGGTTTCATTTGTCTTAAAGTTTCTTGCAGTTCATTTACTAGTCGTAGCAGTGATCTGTTTCTTGTTACCAACCATATTACCTGAAGTTTACTCTTGGGGAGTGTAGTTACACAATTTTTTTTAGAACGACAATTTTAACTATCTCCACAAATCTATCTCAGATGCAGGACTTGAATCAACAACCATTTGGTTGGGGAGCTTCTCACACAATATGGGGTACTATTGGGACACAAACACTTTGTTCAATGGTTCGAATATGAATAATTGAATAGCCATGTCTAGTAGAGGTCAATGGTTCAAATATGTCATTTGTCTCTGTGTAAAGTAAAGATCATGGTTCAAATCGTGTTCATGTTCCTTTTATCATGGTGTATCTGATTTATCTACCCCATGTAAGCTGTGAGACCGGTTGGTAGGGGCTGCTCGAGAGTCGGTTACTGTTATTATTTTGAATTGCCATGTCTAGCAACAAGGAAGCATCCATAAAAAAAAAAAAAAAAAAAAAAAAAAAAAAACCTCACTATCCACAAGATATGTAAAGTATTAGATCTTGTGACATATGAGTGTAAATGTCTTTATATCCTCCTAATGATACTCTAACAAAACGGAAGAGATTTGGTGAGAAGAAAAACTAAAATGAGAAGAATAAGAAATTTCTAGTCACACATTTAAAATAAGAAGGGGAATTTTAAAAGGAGATACATCTACTTTTGCAGTGTATCTGAAATGTGTGATTTTGATTTCTTTTCATCCTTTTTTATTTTAATGTTTCTTCTCATTTGATCATAAACATTATGGCAAAACTACCTAAAGACATGCATATTGTTTTGTGTCACAAAAGAGATGTATGTTTATACTACCTAAAAAAGAATGCATGTATGCTAAGATTTGTAACGCCAACCCAATGCTTGAATGAGATCATATACAAAAATAGTCACAAGAGTTTTGGTTTACACAAACATACATTTGTCTAACTTGTAACATCGCCACCAAACATCACTGATAAGCAGGCAAGACATCTGTGAAATTGCAAACGTCACTAGAAAAAAACTTCAAGATCACAAAATCTTATTTTGCGGTGGTAGCAAAGAGGTAGACCACATTGATATTGCACGAAATTATGATTTTTTGTGCGCAAAGACTTGTATAAGTGTATAACCTTGTATGGCTGGATTCAAGGGAGTCACGCCACTTGCAGGGTCAAAGGGCGTTTGCCCCTGCAATGGTATGCATTGTAACTTGTAAAAAACGTTGTTTTCCCCGCCAACTACTGCTTATCATACCAATTGAACCTGTTTCTTTTGAAATGACAGACTTGGCCGCGGTCTAGAAAATACGCTATAACATACAAAAAAAATATGCGTTTTACTCTCATTTTCGCGTTTTGAGTTTGTGTTTAGTTATCTCACAATAAATTTTGTTTAACTCAACGGTTCAGGAATATTATCTAAAATTAACCCCATGATATAAGGCTATTGACAGTAAGGAGGTCGACCGACTCGGTCATGTAGGTTGGCTTCGGTCGTCCTTGTTGTGGACACTCGGTCGAGTGACGAAAAGAAAGGAATTGGGTCGCAGGCTAGACCGAATAGAGAATTCCATTTGGCTTGCTTATTAACTTTAGAAATCTAGCCATTTGGTGTTAAAGACAATATATATATATATATATATATATATATATATATATATATATATTTATATATATATATATATATATATATATATACGGGTTAAAATAAAAAGGGTCTTATAATAAAAAGTGTAGGAAGGATTGTAAGGGCGACATGTGTTACCCCTATGCCACATCATATGACACATGTCACCCCCCACCCCCACCCGCCCCCCCCCCCCCCCCCCCCCCCCCAACCCGCCCTCTGCAAAAAAATTTTTTTTTTCCCGCCAAAAAA